>OX411742.1:53971837-58771837 GCA_948252205.1 Orthosia incerta
TGCTGCGGTAGTTTGGTAGTTTGTGTGGACGAAATTATTCTTTTCTTTATTCCGTGTTTTTCTTTCGTTGATCTGGCGGTATTGTAAATCGTACCACCGGATGTATGACGCGGCCTGAGCGTGTTGTGTTTGGTGCGGTCTTATTAATTTCTGCTGGCTCAACATTTTTGTCGTCGTTCACTTCGCTACTGCTACTTTTCTGGTGTTCTAAAGGTTCATTTACCTTTCCGTCCATTAAAATGTATGCTGGTTTTAATCTGTCCACCGTTACTATTGATGTTTTCTTCGGCAATTGAATTTTGAAATGTTTCTCTTGCTTCTCTAACACTTTATATGGGCCTTCGTAGGCTGGGGTCAGTGGTTTCCTCACAGCATCCGTTCTGACGTATACGTATTCACAGCTTTTCATGTCTGGATGTATGTACGATTTGTGACTGCTGGCCTGTTGGTTGTTGCTAAACGGGCTTAGCTTTGCCATTGTCCTCTGGAGTGTCTGTGCAAAAGTCTCTGGTGATGTTACTTGCGTTTTCGGCTCGATAAACATTCCTGGCAGACGTATGTTAGTTCCGTATAACATCTGTGCTGGACTTGTATTCTCTTTCAGTCGTAGTGCTGCTCGTAATCCTAGTAGCACTATGGGTAGTTCGCTTGACCAGTTCGTTGTATTTCCGCGCGCGACTAGCGCGGTTTTCATTGATCTATGCCAGCGTTCAACCAAACCATTTGACTGTGGATGATAACTGGTGGTTCTGGTCTTCTTAATTCCGAGTGACTTGGTCAGAGTGATAAATAAGTCTGACTCGAACTGTCGTCCCTGGTCCGTTGTTATGGTGTTTGGGCATCCGAATCTCGCTATCCAGGTGCTTATGAGAACTTCCGCTACAACTTTTGCTGTTATCTCTGCTACTGGTACAGCTTCCGGCCATCTCGTTTCTCTGTCGATCATTGTCACGATGTATCTGTTTCCGTTGGATTCTGGTAGTGGTCCGACAATGTCTACGTGCACGTGGTCTAATCGTGCTGTGGGTGGAAAAATTCCGATTGGGGCCGAGTTGTGCCTATGTGTCTTGCTTTTCTGGCATGCCTGGCATGTTTTCGCCCAAATGCCGACGTCAGTATTCATGCGGGGCCAGAAATAGTGCTCGGAGATCATTTTCTTCGATAATCTTATTCCGGGATGTGTTATGTTGTGCATGGTGTCGAATACTTGTTTTCGAAGTGATTTCGGCACATACGGTCGTAAACTTGGTTTTGTATTTTCGCAGTGTAGTTGTCTTGTTCCTGATAATGTCGTTGTTTTCCAGTTAAGGTTGCAATTTTTTAACAGCTGAGTGAGTTCAGTGTCATTGCGTTGCATATCTGCTAACTCAGTCCAATCCACAGGTGTGGGGCAATCTATTTGCTCGAGTCGCGATAACGCGTCGGCCACCGGGTTCATGTTACCGGATAGGTGACGTATGTCTGTCGTGAACTGTGCGATGAACTCGAGGTGACGTAGCCGTCTTGGGGCTATCGTTTTACTTGTGCAGGTTTGTTTTGTAGTGAAAGCATGACATAACGGCTTATGATCGGTGTAAACTATCAACTCTCTTCCCTCGACATAAGGTTGAAAATGCGTTACTGCCATGTAAATGGCTAGCAATTCCCGATCATACGTGCTGTATTTTGACTGCGTTTCACTCAGTCCCTTTGAGAAAAAGGAGAGTGGCTTCCAGTTTCCGTTTTCATACTGTTGTAAAACGGCGCCCACGCACGTTTGAGATGCGTCTGTCATTAGTGATAACGGGCAATGCGTTGTTGGTGAAGACAATGTAACGGCGTCGCTTAGACTTGCTTTACATTGATCGAATGCTTCTAATGCCTCTGGAGTCCATTGTATTTCGGTTTTGTCATTTTTCTTCGATCCAATGAGGTATTTGTTTAACCGAGCTTGGTGTTTGGCTGCTTGTGGTATATTGTTCCGGTAGAAGTTGATCATGCCTAAAAATCTTCGCAAATCTTGTACGGTTTTTGGTATAGGGTATTTGGTTATTGCTTCGACCTTGTCTGGTAATGGTTTGATACCATCTTTTGTGATCTGATATCCGAGGAACTCTACTTGCTGTTTGCCCAGTTTGCATTTGGCTTGATTTATTGCGATGCCATGTTCGTCTAACCGTTTGAACGTTTCTTGTAAATGTCGACGGTGTTCGCTGGTTGAAGATGACGCCACTAGTATATCGTCTATATATACGAATACGAAGTCAAGTCCTGCTAAGACTGTGTTTAGGAATCTGACAAAGGTTTGCCCTGCGTTTCGTAGTCCAAACGGCATTCTTGGAAATTCGAATAGACCGAACGGGGTTATTACTGCAGTCTTTTCTACGTCTTGTACTGGAATCTGATTGTAAGCCCTTTTTAAATCGATCGTTGAATAAATACTGGTTCCTGGTAGTAGGTATGTGAAATCTAGTAGTCTCGGAATTGGGTATCTGTCCGGTACCGTGATCGCGTTCAATCTCCTGTAGTCACCACATAGTCGCAACTCGCCGTTTTTCTTCGATGTCACGTGCAAAGGACTTGCCCACGGACTCTTGGAAGGCCTGCATAACCCTGTCTCTAGCATGTGTTCTATCTCCTTCTTCACTCTTAGGTATTTGTCCGCTGGCAAAGGTCTTGACTTGGAGTAAACAGGATGTCCATTGGTGATGATTTGGTGAACAACGTCGTGCTTCGGTCGTGACTCTGTATCGAGAGGTTTCAAAATGTTCGGGAAATCTGCTAAAATGTCTGCGTAGTCTTCGGTTAATTTTACGGTCCGAAGTGTAGGCGTGCTTGACTTCATTAACTTTGCGTTACTCTGAAGTCCAGTTGTACCATCAATCAAACGTTTATTCCGAACATCCACCAAAATGTTGTTTCTTTCTAGAAAATCGGCTCCAAGTATTGGTTGCGTAATGTCAGCTACGATGAAAGTCCAACGGTACGGGCGTCTCATATTCAGATTCAACGTCAGCGTTTTGTCGCCGTATGTTTTTATTTGTGTACCGTTTGCAGCGTATATTTTATATGTGTCGTCAGCTTTTAAACGATTCCCTCTTCTAGGTATGGCTGAAATGTTAGCGCCTGTATCTACCAAAAAACGATACCCACTTTTTCGGTCGGTAACGCATAGGCGGTTTGACGGTATGATAGCGCTGACGACCGCCTCTGTCAACGCTGAATTTAGTTTTCCGACGGTTTCTTCCAATTGCATGGATTTTCACAGTTCCGAGCTCGATTCCTGTACCGATGATGATACCTACATAACCAGTTGGGACTGTCGGGTGTAATCCTCGTCCTGGAGTGTGATCTTGTGCGCGGCTGGCTTCGGTTGCGCCTGTAACTACGGTGTCTACCATTATTTGCATTGGATTTCAAGGCTGCTATTTCTATGGTTAGCTTCTTCATTTGGTTGACCATCTCAACCATAAGCTGTGTTTGACCGCTTGATATTTCCGACACTTCGCCTGATCGTCCTTCCAATATCTTGTCTGCTATGGCGGCGAGGTTGTCAAGTTTCTGATCTTGACTGACCGTTAACACTGCTCGAACGTGATCGGGGAGTCTTGATATCCACAAACCATGGAGGGTTTTTTCGGCCACCTGACTCTTACGTGCCAATTCCCTCATTCGTCTCAACAGTTGCGACGGTTTTTGGTCGCCTAATTCCACTTCACTGACCAGCTTTTGAAATTGCCGCTCCTCCGATTCTTCGTACACGGCTAGGAGTCTTTCTTTAATAGCACCATATTTATTAGTGGCGGGGGGTGACATTATTATGTCGGCCACTTGACTTACTGCGTCTTTGTGGAGCTTGGACAGTACGACTCCGTATTTTACTTCGTCACCCTGTTTTTGGGGAGCCATCATTGTCTCAAACTGCGCGAACCACACCCTGGGCATCTCTATCCAAAAATCCGGGATCTTCGAGGATATTCCTAATGCTGCGACTTCGGCCTGACTGCTGTCCGTCGCTCCGCATGCTGGTAACACACCACAATTTCCACTTGTGCTCATGTCTTCGGTAACTATATGCCTCTTGAAAACCAAAACCAGTGAGATCCGCTTGTGGAAGGCTGGTAAGGTTGTGCAGTGCAGTTACCACGACACGAGGAAATCACTTTAAATCGCGGCGCGTGTTAATTCAAATCGGGGTCACCAGATGTAAGTGTATCTTCTGTGTACGTGTTGTGGGGTGTTATGAGTCATGTAAATAAAACAACTGGTTTCGGTGAGCACTAGTACACAACTGCTATATATAATTATTTATTTGACCATTATAATATTTGCTGTGCATGCGACATGTAATGTGTCGATGCACCACATTACCTTACCAACAATATTGACTCATTTGCGTCAAATCAATAAAATAAAAAAATTAGAAAAATGGGTGCCTCATGATTTGACTGATTTTCAGAAAGAAACATTTTTCCTCTTTATAATATTGGTATGGTATAGACTAGCTGTTGCCAGCGTCTTCGTCCGCGCAGAATATTGTTATATAATATTAGTTTAGATGTTAAGTAAAATGAACAAAAGTTAATTATCATATTATAGTAATATATAAGTATATAAAATAACCAACCAATAAATATGTTTCTTTTTTTAAATATGTTTTATTGTAGCTAGCTTCTGCCAGTGGCTTCGCCCGCGTGAAAGTCGATAATTATCCCGAGGGGACATATTCCCGGTTTCTCTCTCTCTGGACATCTCTGTGCCAAATTTCATCTAGATCCGTTCTGCCGTTCTGGCGTGAAAAGTAACAAACACACTTACAAACTTTCGTCTTTATAATATAAGTGTGATACTGATACCTATACAACATATCTTACTTTTAGCCCAAAATATTAAAGGTCAGATTTGCTCACCTTCGATAAACTTTACTTGCTCAATAAATTTTTCGTAAGTACCTACTGGGCCATTTTTCGTAAATCACATTTTTATGTTTGGTAATTTTTCAAGTAGGTATTTTTTTAATTTTGGTAATTTCTCGTGTTAGACATTTTTATTTTTGGTCATTTTTCGTATTGGACATTTTTATTTTTGGTAATTTTTAGTATTGGACATTTTTTTTTGGACATTTTTCGTATTGGACTTTTTTATGTTTGGACATTTTTCTTGTTGGACATTTTTATTTTTGGACATTTTTCGTATTGGACATTTAAAATTTATGACATTATTATAGTAACCCGTAATTTTGAATGTTTAGAATAGAATAGAATAATGGTTTATTTGCACAGAAAGTAGGTACAAGATATATAAAAAAAACAAATTAATAAAAAAATAAAAAATAATGTCTAACAACACTAAATTTAACATGTGGCACAAATGTTGTTATCAGTTCTGTAACTATTCTTAGCAAAGGGCTATAAAGATGATTGAAAAACATTGTAAAAAGTCTAATTAAAAGAGAAAAAAAAATGAGATTGAGAATAATTAGGTCTCTAACTATTCTCAATCTCATTTTTTTTTCACTCCACATCCACACATCCACATATTTGGGAAGCCGCATGCGCAGAAGGAGCTAAAGCCAATTTTTTTATCTTCAACGTAGTCCTTGATTTTATAATATGCTTTTTTAAAAAGGACACGTTTGATGTAGTTTTTGAACTTTCCATCGGTCAGTTCTATAACTGACTTTGGCAACTTGTTATAAAAGCGTATACTGTTTATAAGAACAGACTTGCTAGTTATCGTTAATCTGAATTTGGGTATTACAATTTTGTGCTTATTGCGTGTATTTAAATTATGGAAGTCGCTTCTAGTTTTGAAAAGCCCTCGATTTTTGCGGGCATACGAAATAGAATGTATTTTGTATGCCCGTAAAAATCGAGGGCTAAAAATATAAAGTGAAGGTAGAGTCAGTATATCGATCTCTTTAATTTTTTCTCTGAGGGCCTCGCGAGGACCCATTCTATAGATCGCGAGGATTGCCCTCTTTTGTAAGATAAAAATTGAGTCATTGTCTGCTGCTGATCCCCACAGCAGAATGCCATAAGACATAATACTGTGCAAATAAGCATAGTATACTAGCCTAGCTGTGGCTACATCGGTTAACTGCCTTATCTTCCTAACTGCATAGGCAGCCGAACTTAATCTACCCGAAAGAGTTATATTGTGCGCGCCCCACTGCAATTTAGAATCGATAGTGATCCCCAAGAATACAGTTTCCGTTATAATTTCATGATTTTTGCCGTCTAGATTTAGATTTAGGTCACGTTGAGGTACATTTGGTAAAGAGAACTTTACACATTTTGTTTTCGCATTCTGTAAAAGATTGTTAGCTGCGAACTATTTTGAGAGAACAATTAGACTTTCGTTGACATGTAAGACATCTGTATATTTCCTATCTATTTTAAACATTAGCGAAGTATCATCATTAGGAGATCATTAATGTAAACAAGAAAAAAGAAAGGGCCGAGAATTGAACCTTGGGGCACGCCCATTTTGACTAGAGGGAAGAATTGGGAATTTTGGAGAATTGGGTGACGTCCACCGGGTGGACGTCACCCAATTAACATTTACTTTTTGCTGTCTGTTTGATAAATAGGAAAGCACAAGATCAGCAGCTTGTCCTCGAATTCCGTAGTGTTATAATTTACATATCAGTGTGTTGTGGTCGACGCAGTCGAACGCTTTTGACAGATCACAGAAAATGCCAATGGCATCCTGGGACTTCTCCCAAGCTGATGAGTTTTACTCCCGCGTCCGTTGTCGACCTACCTTTCGTGAAACCAAACTGCTGACTTTGCAGGATCCCATTTGAATTGAAGTGAGACAACATCTGGTCCAGCATGATTTTTTCATAGATTATACTCAATACTGGTAGCACGGATATAGGTCTATAATTAGAGGGATCACTCTAACCGCCTGATTTGAAAATTGGTACTACTTTACTGTGTTTCATTAAGTCAGGAAACGTGCCGCTGTCCAAACATTGATTGAAAATGCCTGTTAGGACAGGAGCAATTGAGTCAATAATATCTCCAAGAACCCTAACAGATATCCCCCATAAGTCTTCAGTGTTTTTTATATTGAGACCTTTGAACGCGTTTTTAATTGTATCAATACATATTGGTTTAAAGGACATGGCTAAACAACTGCCCTAAGCATGTATAGAAATTTTTCACTAGCTCGTAACATTCAAATATTCATTAATGAATTATTACAGTTTTATTATTCTTCTAGAGCTTTTGTGAATTAATCAAATAATTAAAAGTTTTTTCATGTTTTTGTTTGACAAGAAGAACATTAGATTCCGTTCTACGAAAAAATGTAGTCAATATACCTACTTTCAAAGTCATTTGCGTAAGTTGAAACGAACAGTATTCATTATTATTTATTTTTGTACCTATACCAATACATCTCAAATATTCATTAATGAATTAATACAGTTTTATTATTCTTCTAGAACTTTCGTGAATTAATCAAATAATTAATAAAGACAGGAAGAACAATCCGTTCTACAAAAAATTGTAGTCAATAAACCTACTCTTTTAAAGACATTATCGTAAATCGAAACGAACAGTATTCATTATTATAATATTTATTTTCGTACCTTTAGCTATACATCTCAAAACCTTAGAGATAGAACCTTAGTTGTTGGTTTCTTTAATTGCATTTATCTGATTTCTAGAAATTATTGGCAAAATCTGGAAAGAAACGGCACTTAAATAGTGCTGACACTAACTCACTTTGAACGAAGTTCCTTTCGCCGGATATTATGTATTAAAACGGAGCCAACTAGTATGGTCTTAAGTTTCAATTGCGTATTGATTCATCATGAGATGCATAAACTGTGGTGAAGCCACAAATGACAGATCTTCAAATGACAGCCGGGACCAACGGCTTAACTAGCTTTCCAAGGCACGAAGGAAACTCACTATGTACACGATGGAACCACGTAATGACCTGGCTAGCGTTGCTTAACCTTGAAGATCGACCTGTGCGGCTATTATTATTAAGCCACGAGCTCCTCTAAACGCCTTAATAAAGTATCATAGCAAAATCTTATTTTTTTACAAGTTTGTATACCCATTAATGTAGGAGTTTCTACGATTTTACTTTCAGGATTGTGACGATATAAAAAGTGTCTGTAAATTTTTTCATACGAGATACTAATAATCAACTATTCAGCATTACATATTACTAGTTAAAATGTTAATACATTGCTAGGGCAGTCGTCCATACTTTATTTAGCCATGTCCTTTAAAGGTTGGTATCTCTTTAGTGAAGTATTCTTTAAGAAACGCTTCAGCTAATTTAGATGAGGAGGGAAGAGACTTCGTAGCCTCTGGTAAAGAAATTTTCTAATGTCTTAGCGACTTCTTGCTTATCAGAAATGGTTTGATTAGATATTTTCAAAGACAACTCATTCTGATCGCGTTGTTGTGTCTTTCCAGTTTCTCTATTAATTACTTGCCACACAGTTTTTATTTTATTATTAGAAGCACCAATTTTATTAATTATTATTTGAGATTTTGCTTGAGCACAGACTCTTTTGAATATTTTGGAATAGTTTCTAACATATGAGTGGAAAACTTGATCGGAAGTCAAAGATTTTTGGTAATATCAATTATATAAATAACAAACCAAGAACCTTTCATATTTAACGTCTACGTTATTTAAGCTTTGATGTGACACGATTTCACAACGAAAGCAGGCTATGCAAAATATGAGACGCCATGTTGAATACAAATTGATAATAATTGAAAAACTATTACTTTTTGTTCCCAAGAATTCAGGCTTTTTACGAAAGAATATTTTTCCTCAATTCGTCGTATTTTTTCCTCTTTTTCGATAAATGTACATTTTATGGCCGAAAATGAAACATCTCCTTTGAACAAGGTACTGAATATGTGAAGTCACATGCAAAATTAAATTATGGCTAGTAAATAAATAAAAACTGTGTTTACTTTTCATCAAATTGTTTAACTTTTTTGCTCAACAAATACACCTATTACAATACCAATAAAATTGAATAAATACGTCTTTATTTACTTACGTACAAAGGTTAATCTATGTCTTTCGTCATAGTGACCAAACCAACCAGAGATGAGCTTAAGCCTATTTCACAATGAAGCAGTATTTTCGGTTTCCAATTTTTATTGATTTTGCCTAAGGTTTCAGACATGTGATACGTCGTATAGCTTTCACCTGTTAAATAGATATAAAACAACGAATTTGTATAAAAACATCTCTCTTCTTTCTCAGCTTTTTGGTGTTATGAGAAATATCTGTAATAATTGACTTTTATGATTTTTTGATTTGTTTCAATGGGCGTTTAAATGTGTCTTGGACTCTACTTCCCTCTTGGACTTGACAGCCTAGTAGTCTGCAGAGAGAGAACTAGTAACTAAACTTCTTTTGATGGTAAAAAACCTTACTATACCCAAAAATCGTCAGGCTTCTTATAAGGAGTCTAGGAGTCTTCGCAATCGAAATCTAGGAGTCTTTATGTCAAGATTGAATAGGTTTCTTCGAGGCAAGCGTGCTTCACCGTCGATCACATGATCGTTTACCATCAGGTGAGATAGTGGTCAAGCGCGAGACTATACAAAAAAAAAATGTAACAAAAGAAGCACTAGAATTTAAAGTAGGTACTCCTCGGAGATATGAAAGGTCTCAATATTTCTGAAGTAGTTGTAAAAATATTTGAAAAGAAATAGTTATTCAAAACGAATCCTTAACCAATATTGGTTTTATAGTGTTCTTGTAGTGTTAGTAGAACAAGTTTAGTGAGAATTAAACGAACCATTTCAAAGAATTCTTTTTAAAAACAAAATTAATAATTTACAAAATTAATTGTTAGATGCAATTTAATTTAGTTAATAAATCGTTATTTAATGATAATATGTAACTAGTTTTGTTGGGTCGTCTTACCTCTTGTTAAGTAAGTGTAATTAATTAGTTCTCTGTTACAAACTGATTTATAACTTAGGGGCCCAATAAATAATGGGTGTACACCTTGCCCCTTAACACAATCACACTTTATTCTTACATCAGGCCAAGGTGTAGACTATATCACGTATAAAAAACTAGACTCTGCCAGCGGCTTTGGCCGCGTGAAAAGTGTTATCACCTAACAACTAACACCGAACATTATACCAGGATAAAAAGCATGTGCTATTCCCGTCTATAATCTATCTACTATAATTTATCTTTGTGCCAAATTTCATCCAGATCCGTTTAGCCGTTCTGACGTGATTGAGTAACATCCATACATCAATCCATAGATCCATCATCTATAGATCGCGGCATGCGATAAGGCCGCCCGTTGCATATTTTGTAATTTTAGGCTTCTTTTGTTCCTGTATTTTCTGGTGTATAATAAAGTATATACATATATATATATATCTATTCATCCAAACTTTCGCATTTATTATATTAGTAAGATTATTTGATGAAAAAAGTGAGTTTCTTTATAAAGGAATCTGCTAGACGCTGCCTTGTATGCATGGTCTTGTCTCGGCGCACATCACTGTTCTTCTTCCGATCTTTAGTGGTTAATCAACATTAGCCGCCTTTTTAAACTACTTGTACATTGGTTCGACTACCAGTCTAACACAGAGAGATGGAGCTAGAGTTGATTGATGGAGCTCGAGCTCGAGCTATGTGGCCGCCATGTTAAGACTGGTTGTCTGAATCCCTAACGTCGAACCAACGGCTCTCAAACAAAGGTACGGAGGCGTCTTATATTCACAAATGTAATGCACGAGAACCAATCCGTCCAATGTGTTTGTTATAGAATAGCTTAAGCATGCAAGCTTAGCTTCTGTGTGTACTCCACACAGAATGGTTGCTCGAAATAAATGTATTTTATTTATTTATTATTTCAACCTTCTATCAAACCGTCTAAATTTTTAATTTAGCTACAAGTCTCAACTGCAATGGTAAAAATCATTAAATAACGGTCTGGCGCAATAAAAGTAGGTGGTTTGCAAGAGCCAAGATTAGCTGACGGCGACCGTTGATTGCAGTTGCTGTCTATACTATAAGGCATAATTATAGCTGATTAACAGCCTTTGATCTCGGGTTAACGGACTGGAACAGGATACAAAAAGAAGATTACTTTTCTTGTATTGGAGATCTATATTTAAAAATACTTGACTCATGAAGGAAGCTGGGCGAGGACTCGTTAAAAGACTAAAAATATATTGTGACGTCTATTAAAATAAAAGTAAAGACTGCTCTACTACGAAGTGATAATGATTATAAACCTTATGTGCACCACATTCTGTATAAATTCACATAACAACAAATTAAAGACTGACGACCATCTAAGTATTGAGTTGCAGCCTTTGCAATTTATATTCGTCACTTGTAAATAGGATGTGAATAAAAATGGCACAGCTTTTTTTAACCATGTTATCTTCACTAAATATACTACACATTATAAGAAGTTTTAGATTCTAGACTACCTCAGGCAAGTTATTCTGATTTTGCAGGACAATTAAAGACTTTTTTTTTGTAATTTTCCAATTTCTTTGTGTGTTATTTTATTATCATTCTGCATTTTGCTTTTCAATGTAAAACAATTATGATGATATAAACTACGGATAATACCGTGTTACGTTTACTATTTACGACTGAATGATTTTGAAATTGAATTTTACACATGATGTTTATTTAATCTTCAGAGCTATTATAAGAATCACAGTTAACAATGAATAGCGTTAGTTTTGTGGCATAGCAACAACTTAATTTTATTAATTAACTGAAATAACAAAAATATTTATATCATTCTGCATTTTGCTTGTCAAAATAAAACAATTACGATGATATAAAATACGGATAGTAACACATTGTTACATGTTTGTTTACGAATAAATGATTTTGCAAATGAATTTTAGACATGATGATTTTATTTAGTCTTCAGAGCTATTCAGCGAGTAACAGTAAACAATGAATAGCGTTAGTTTTGTGGCATATCAACAACTTCATGGTATTAATTCACATTAATAACAATAATAATTACTCAGCACTCCAACGTAGGAGCTCGTGGCTAAATAATAACAGCCGCATGGGTCGATCATCAAGGTTAAGCAACGCTTGACGAGGTCGGTCCGTGGATGGGTGACCATTTCAACATACCGAGTTTCCTCCGAGCCTCGGAAAGCACGCTAAGCCATTGGTCCCGGCTGTCATTTGAAGATCTTTGACAGTCGTTACGGGTAGTCGGAAGCTTGAGATCTGACACCAGTCATGCCAAGGGGTACCGTGTTACCCAGTTACTGGGTTGTGGAGGTCAGATAGGCAGTCGCTCCATGTAAAACACTGGTACTTAGCTGAATCCGGTAAGACTGGAAGCCGACCCCAATATAGTTAGGAAAACGCTAGGCAGATGATGACTCCAACCAGGCTATAACCAAAAATTGTGGCGGTATGCCAATCACATTACCATTTACATTTAATCCTATTCCAAAATGCTGACACGTAAAGCCGACTTCACACGTCGCCTTCGTTCCGTTCCCGTGTCGTTTTAATATCGGAGCATGAACGGTTTCAGCATTATTTTTTATGTCTAGATACATTCGTGAGTTTCGTGACACATCTGGGCTGAAGAAGGCTTATTTTGTCAAAACGTGTGAAGGTGCCATAAAAATATTTCGCTGGTGTGAAGGAATGGCTGTTTTATGTAGTTGCGTCATGTTTTGGTTGTATAAAATGAGTTTTGAGGCCTTGTAGAGCCAAGGTATAGGGCTTGTATCGCAGAATTAAGTATTTTACTCCAGAGTTTATTGGATAAGATATTGCCTGTGTTGTTTTATCAGTCAGATTATAGGAAGACTACCTATCCGTGGTGGTGCATTATGGAGCATCACAATGGTGGTGTGAGAAAGTAACCTTTGGGATTATGACAGCGACTTTTGTTGAGTGGGTGACGTCATTTATGTATGTACGTCTTAAGGATACACTAGTCAACGGCACGAACTATTTTGTGCGCGGGGTTAAAAATGCATTTTATATCAACCGACAACACGTGCGGAAGAGATAGATGCTTTGATGAGAAGTAGGAAGCTAGTTCGCGTACGAATACACACTTTTGCAAATTTGTAGCGAAATGGATAATGATTTAGGACGAAACCGAGCGCGTGAAATTTTATAAACATACCTTTGGGAGTCTGGATATCATGAAAAAACGACTAAATGTATCTGTTCAAAATAAAATTATATGCATTGTTGAACTACTAATCTATCCCTGTATAGAGGCCGTTTTGCAATTTTCCGTCTTCTTATTGTATTTATTTGTGCCCAAAAATGCGTTAAAATTAGTGTCTAAATGTGGAACTTTCGACGCTCATAAGCTTCAAATATTTTATCTTTTTAAGTTTTCGCTTCCATACAGGACTAGATAATGATGAGACAAATTGATATCACTTTTTATTTTGAACGTACATCGTCAAACAGTGGAATAATCCCTAGACTACGTTTGTATAGAAAAAATTTCGACTAGTGTAACCTTAAGTTCGTACTTGGTACAAAAATATTGACCTTGAAAGAACAATGCACACAATAATGGAAACTACAAAAATGCGCACTAACTTAAATTAGCTGTAGTTAAGTATAATTATAATTTAAATGATTACAACCAAAGTCATATTAATGTCAAATCTCAATGTATTTTTATAACAACAATCACGATGATACAGCAAGCAAAGTAATATCTTTAATTTTCCATTCTACTGACCTTCCATACTAAGTCCGTAATGATACCGGTTGCTTTTAATTATACAAGTAGGTAATTGAGACAATTATAGGCCAACCAATTATGACGACATCTAATTAATTAATGACACCTTAATTATTTAGATGGTTAATTTTTTTTTTAAATATAAAAATGCTTGGCATAAAGACACCATTTTTAGGGTTCCTCCTCTTCCCAAAGGGTAAAAACGGGACCCTATTACTATGACTCCGCGATCCGTCTGTCTGTCTGTCTCTCTGTCCGTCTGTCACCAGGCTGTGTCTCATGAACCGTTATAGCTAGACAGCTGAAATTTGCACAGATGATGTATTTCTGTTGTCGCTATAACAAAAAATACTAAAAACAGAAAAAAAGTGAGGGTCCCAAACAACAAACGAGTTTTTTGCCGTTTTATGCGATAATGGTACGGAACCCTTCGTGCGCGAGTCCAACTCGCACTTGGCCGGTTTTTTTATCCGTCATTGTATTTTCAAGTGTATAAAAATAACATACAACATAACACGACGCATGTAATTGCAGATGGTTGGTCAGAGAAGAGGTGTACGGTGTACTTAAAATAACACTTTTTCAAATCCTATGTAAGAAGGTACGAGCTTGTGGCCATCAGCCGTAGTACAAATACAGAATCCAGGCTGCTACTTGAAATTTCCGGGTGGTCAAAGTAAAAGCATCTCATCATAAGCCTTTTAATGTTCCCACTGCTGGGACACAAGCCTCCTCTTAGTGAGAGAGGGAATGGGACATAATCCACCACGCAGGCCCAGTACGTGTCGGTGGATGTCACATGTCTTCGAATGTTTGGTTCTTGGACATGCCGGTTTCCTCAAGATGTTTTCCTTCACCGTTTGTTGAGCAGTAGTGATGAAATAATTTACACAAAGTAATGTGCCTGTCTGGGTCCGAACCCATGATTTACGAAACGTTAGTTGGGGCCGTTACCACTGGGCCACCATTGCTCCGTAAAAGCATATACAATAAATTGAAAATCACAATTTTATTATTAACTGGCTGTTGCCTGCGGCTTCGCTCCCGTGGACCACCCCACAGGGCCTATTTTCGGGATAAAAAAAATAGCCTATGTCACTCAGGTACCTATAATATAGCTTTCTATTGGTGAAAGAATTTTTTCAAATCGGTCCAGTAGTTTCGGAGGATATTCGGTACAAACACACAAAAAAATCTTTCCTCTTTATAATATTAGTAAAGATGAGTGCTATTAAAATAAACACGAGCACTAAAACTAATGTTTAAATCTGGATTATACTGAATATTTAAGCTCACGCTCCATTTACACATGAATATTATAACACTTTCAATGAAAATATTCTGCTTGTGGCGAAATAATGGATTAGCTCATTAAATATTTATAGTATTATCCGCATCCCGATCGCTTGAGTGCTATCTTCCGGTGGGAATCTAAAGGGAACTAAAATAATATGTTGTATACAGGAAAATAATATTCTATACTAGTAACATTGATGGGCAAAGAATAGAATCGACAATCATTTAGTCTTTTCAGGATTCGACTAAGGTGGGTGACAGCCAAAGCTGACCAAAAAGCAACTTCTTTTTTTGAATCTGGGATGTCATCCGATGACTTCTCCCGCTTTAAGTGAAGCGGGAGGGCGTGTCAGACTTTTACTGACTAAAACCCACCCCTGCTCTTTCAGTTGCTTCTATTAGGGCTGCGGTAAATCTCTTTCTAATTTATCCGCGAATTTCTGCTTAACGAATATCGACTAACTTTTAAACTTAGAACTTTACTATTGAACAATTGAATACTAGTAACTACCTACCAAAGCCGCCACTGTTAAAGAAACAACACAATATCTGGCTGGCCCAAAAAAATACGTTGTACAGCTCAAAACTCAAAGGCTCCATGTTTATTCATTTCAAGCATTAGGTACCTTGGTCGTAGAAAATATAAAGTATACAAAATAACCAGTGCTGCACCATTCCAATACGTTTTTATTAAATAAAAACATTCTTTACGGTTTCTTGCCTGTGTCGACTGCTTACTTTTGTTTATATTTGTTAGAGCACTTGCAAGTTAAGCTGGTCTAGCTACCTCATTTATTTTATTCATCCTCTTGAGTTGAAGCGGGCGGGTAGGTCCAATGACCGCTACGCACTCACTTGTAAGACGAAATAAGTTACGTAGGTATTTATACAGTCAGAAAACCTTTCATAGATTAACGTTATTTTAGAAGCGAATTCTTTCTGTTTTCCAATGCACTGCTACAATGTCCGGATGTTGAAAAATGTGCTGAAAGCTAGCGCAGTGCGATGGCTTTCTGCATTTATAGATGGCGTAACGATCGGGAGGTTCTTACCATATGATACCATATTCAAACTAAGATAGGGCCTGCCTTCTTTGTCTTTATTGTTCAGTGAGCACGATTTTGTGCGATGTCATCGTCGAGTTCAGCTTCTTTTAAGGCTTTATCAACCATCGTCAACCAGGTGGCGGGTTTTGTTTTTACTTCTCGTCGTTCAAGTTTCACTGTTTGGTGACGCGGTTATACCACTGTAGGAACCCGAGGAGGGGCCGCTCGTCAGGGCTTTTGCCGATAAGCCGCCGAGGTAGCGGTCAACATGTAGGTTGCGGTGCAACCTGGGTGACATCGCAGCTGAGACGGGCCGCGATGTCGTATGGGGCCACCCTTACCCATACGATATCGCAGCTGGGGTTGGAGGCCGCGGTGGGAGAGGAGTGCCGGTATTGCGGTGGGAGAGGAGTGCCGGTATTGCGGTGCGCTACTCTCCCAACCTTTCGCGGCCTGGATGGTGGCGAGTCTGGCGACCCACCGCGCCCACCATCAGATGATGGCTGGCGCGGTGGGGCCGCAGGGGAGGAGGAGTGTCGGTATAGCGTAAGCCGCTCTCCCTATCTCTTGCTTGACCTTAACCCGTCACAAGGGGCAAAGGGTGCCATACACGTGGTCGTCTGGCGCCCATGTGCTTCTGGGTTGGTCACGGCGTACAGTGTGTTCTGGTGCGCCAGTCATGGGGGTAATCTCCAGAGGAGGGTCCGGTGACGGACAGCCGCAGTGGGTTCGCGGTGAGTGCTAACGCGAGCGCGTGTTCCCGCCATAAGCGGCACAGGAGACCGTGGAGTTTTAGTGAGTCGTAGTCCCACATAACTGCGCTATCTCCCCTTGGTGGCGCAGTATGCATGAGAATTTCTCAACGCTAAAAAAAACGACAATGTCACGTCTATAATTTTTTAGTTTATGGTTCAGCGTACCCAACTACCCACACGTCAAACGTCATGCCGCAACGTATGTAAGCGACGGCGCGCTTCATGACGTATGTAAACGCCA
This sequence comes from Orthosia incerta, assembly GCA_948252205.1. NCBI lineage: Eukaryota > Metazoa > Arthropoda > Insecta > Lepidoptera > Noctuidae > Orthosia > Orthosia incerta. Next base: position 53,988,890 of record OX411742.1, read on the forward strand.
CTTGAAATCCACTAAAACATGATTGACTGTCATAAACCACTGTTAAGGTCTAGAGGACGCTCGGTCAAAGACTTTCTATTTCAACTGTTAATAAAATAATAAACCTAGACCTTTTATATAATCATAAAAACTGATTTTTATTGCTTGCGTAAATAGGCGAAGAAAAAAAGGGACATATTTTAGAGGTCGAAAAGAAATAGCAATCGCCAAAATACTTTTTGCGAGCGTCTAGGAATTTCTAATACCTAGTGTCTTTTTTCATTTCTCTTTAGTGAGAAAAAAGGTGGTTGTCCTTGAAATAATTGAAAACTTAAGGAAGGAAAATCTTTGGAGAACTTTATGAGTCCCAGTTTTTGTAACCTTGCCTAGTTATAATCAGAGGCCTACCTTTTCCGATATTGAGCACGGTTTCCAGTCTAACCAGATACGGTTAAATGAAGTATTTTATAGACAGACTACCTATCCAATCTCCACATTATAAGTAGTTACTGATTTACACGATACCCCTTGACAAGACTGCTTGTCCGATTTTCTGGCTCGTACTAACACTCAAAGGTCAACGAAAAAAGCTGGAATCAATTGCTTAACGTACTTGCCTAGACATGAAGGGGTGTCAGTTTGTAATGGATGGTTACTATTTCACGACTCAACCTCAACAAGTGTAGCTTAACCTTGAAGTTCAACCCATGCAACATTATTTAGCCACAAAACCCTCTTTTCTTCTGTACCGTATCACGTGGCATATACAGTGCGTGCCACGAAAGATGAGACTTCACCGCGCCTCCCGCGCTTTGTCCGATGACGCCCGGTCCCTTCCCGCACTCAACCTCATACCACTAAAGAGACCTATAAATCCTCTACTGCGCAAGTCAAACCACATGGTGTGTCAAATCTCATCTTTCGTGGCTCGCACTGTATATCACGCGCTCCCCCAAGCATGAACGACATAAGGTCACACAAGAAACTATCCAGGTAGACGTTAATTTGTCCCAGATAATCAATCAACACGCACCTCCTTAATTAACCTCCCGTTCTACACCCATCTAGCTATTAATATAACTAGGACATAGTTAGAACTATCTCTATAATAACGATGTCATGACTCAAAGGACCAACTTTAATCAAAGTCAAGGACACAAATCTTAGGGCAAGATTCACAGACCGCATTTCAAGTTTACTTTACTAAGTACTTTAGCATCTCATCTGTATAAATGTGTATGGAACGCTCTCTCTCATTCTCTTAACTAAACGTGTAAAATAAATAAACAGTTTACATAGAGAATTTCTAATAAACAGGTGAAACAGGTAACATAAAACAAAAAAAAAAAATATTGACTCAGATAAAGGTTCAAAATTTTGATTTTTGTTTGGTTTTGGATTTTGTATTCTTTATGTTTGTTAGTTTGTAAAACGATTTCATTCAAAGATAAACTGTCTTTGAGTGCCATAAGTTCAGTTTTATCCTAAAAAAAATATCCCGAAAGATTATAAATAAACATTATGGGCCTTATTGATAAAAATATCGACAGTGTGGTGTTTAGCAACTGCTTAGCAGATGTTTAATTCGAATTTTCAATATAAAATCCGAAATTAGATGCTATTAATCAATTGCTAAATACTGTCGAGATTTTTATGAATAAGGGTGTATAAGATTAAGAAAAGTTTCATATTTGTATGATTTGGTAAACGAACTGCCTAAAATCGAAGTGCGGTTCATCCCTAAGCACTTAGGCATTCCCACACTTTTATTACCAATATTCTGTCCACATCTTAATAAACATTACACTCACTTACTAAAAGTCAGGGACACTTAAACTGTCTCCATACTAGTGTCACTGACATAAACCTTGTGAGATAATTTTTAGTTCCCAATCCGGAGTCATAAAGTCCGCAGAGTTACGGTTGTAAACAAACCGACAGACAATGAGGCGACATGTCAAAACACTCACGATTTGCTAATAAAAAGAAACCGTATTTATTAGGTCACTTATAGTTTAATTTTGTTGTGCTGGTCCTTCGTAAGCAAGCATATTGACAGAAAAGTATGATGTAGCAAAAATGCGACGGTTGTTTAGGGCCAACGAATGTGAGTAGCACTAACAAAGCACAAACTTGAGTATATTAGTTATAGAGTCTGGCAGACGAAAGTAGAGACTGAAAAAGCGCGAAAAATTTAAAAAATATCAGCCGAATCTCTTCAAAGTTAGAGTGAACAGGCTTCTTCTGGGTAAGCTCGCTCCATCGTCGACTCTGTCTCTGTCACCTTTGACCTAGACTAGAGTCAAGAGCAAACCCATCACAAATAAAAAAAAAAAAAAAAAAAAAAATAGCAACCCCAAAACTAGTATGACATACCTGGAATAACCTAATTTGATACTTTAGAATTATTTATTTTATTTCGTCTGAATAAAAATACTATATGTAATTGAGGCAGGTATTATAATAATATTTTAGATAATAAGTATCAATTTAAAAAAAAAAACAACAGTATTCTATAATATTTTTGATTTATTCAACTTATTAGCGTCATTCTAACTTAAGAATTCTAACACCACACTTAAACAATATTGTTTTTGTTTGAATTCGACGTCTTTCTCCTGATGTTTTTCTTGATATTTAGACATCATGCGAAATGACATCTCCCATAATCCACTTTTAATTGTTTTATTCATTTTCACATAATGAATGCTATTATCAAGACCACAACAAATCACCAAAAATCGATGTTGAAATTAGTATAGCATTGCCATGTAAAAAGTTTGCAAATCATTCGAGTGTCTACTTTCGTTTGCCAGATTCTAGGAAAGTTGTATTTTAAATCAGATTTTCTTTTTTTTGTAACAGGTGAAAATGAACATTGAAGAAGGACAGACGGCCTGGTGAGTGCCGGGTGAGTCTGCTGAATGCCAGAAGAACATAGCCGCGTAAATTATATGGTGGGGCTGGGATAAACCTATGTCCAGCAGTAGATGTACCTATTACGGCTAATATTATAATGATTATGAATAGGGTCAAACTGAACTATGAAATAAGTTGCTAAACTTTATTTTTAAACTTTGATTTTACTTTCTTTAAATAACTTTTTATTCCGAAGTCGGTGTCTAAAAATGGAAAATAATAGGTTCCAAAGACACCGACTTCGGAAAAGAAAGTTATTTTTCGCTTTGTAGTGTTTTGTTTTGGAAGTCGGTTTGGTTTTTTTGTACAAAAGTTTTTTTTAGCTTTCATAATTTATTCTTCTGTGTAAAAAAGGACATGTTTGTGATTAATTATCCCACACCTAAATTTATTGAGTAGAAAATGCGCCCAAAAGGCATAAAAAGGTCGGTCAAAACGCGAGGGTTCCATAAATAAAATGTTAGGTACTGCTCATCCCATGTTTTCACCACTGAAATGAGTATTGTTTTACAACTTATCATAAGACTAGGCTAATTTAAAAATAGATTACGAGCAAAAATAATCGAATTTCTGTATTTATGTGATGAAAGTTGCCTGATGGGATTTCTAACGGCAATAATGACAAACTCATTCAAATTTTTATCACCTTTAGGAGATTTCAGTTCAAAATTTCTTGCCTAATAGATGCTAAATAGGAAAACAATATGAAAAACAAAGGCAGAGCACTACTTCAACATTAATTTTTAACCTTATGCAAATTGTTTTTAAGAATTAATATGAGCCGCTGTAGGTTTCTATTTAACACAAAGGCTAACTATAAAATCTCTAAGAATCTTATTCAACTTTTTAATCTAAGTTGAAGAAAGTAATGCAAAGGCATTTACTTAAACGACTTGAAAGCAAACTGCGCCCTTTATTCCAATGCGAGCAAACGTGTGAATCCCTATCAACATTCAACATAGTGTCTTTTAAATTAAACTTAAACGGTCTTATTCTAGATACTTAATACAGAAAACACGACACACGTGATTGGCACAAAAAAGAAACAAACAACTCGATTTCTGGGTCTTTAAATAACTTGATTTTAAAATGTTTGTGCCAGTTCAATTGCCTCCACGGAAAATTTTATACGGAAGCTTGCTACGACATACTTAGAGCGTCAATGTGTCATAGGTATTATACTCGTAAATGAAACTGGCTTGGTTGAAACAACTTCATTATATCAAATTAAAATGGTGTTTTATCGAGTTGGTTTTATTAGTAGTGAAATGTTGAATACTACCAGTTTCTAGGGAAACTGGTAGTATTCAACATTTGCTGTCTGATAATTATTTATTATCAGACAGCAACTTTGACTAAAATTTTACAGTACACCTCAGGGGGGTGGCCATAAGCTCTTAGAGCGGTATCAATTTGAGATCGAATAAGAGACAGATGTATCTGACTTGTATGGTCACCCCCCAGATGGTTCGATAACACAAGTCTGTAGAAACAATATCAAAGCTAATACCTTTAAACGAACAATTCTTGTATATATGTATTTTTTTTTATTTAACAAAAGCAAGCCCATCAGCTTTTGACTCTAGATTAGGTCAGAGGTGACAGAGACAAAGTCGACGATGGAGTGAGCTTACCCAGAAGAAGCCTGTTCACTCTAACTTTGAAGAGATACGGGTTGTATGCATTCGGAAACACAGACGCAGGCAGTGAGTTCCACTCTTTTGCTGTGCACATTATGAAGGATGTTTGGAAGCGCTTGGTGCGAATTGGTGGAATAGCAACTAGGTGAGGATGGTAACTTGCAGTGCGTTTAGATGTCCAATGGTAGAAGGGGGCCAGTGGGATGAGGTCGTGGAGTTCACAAGCACACTCGCCAAAATACAGTCTGTAGAAGACCGACAAGCAGGCAACCTTACGGCGATGAGCCAAGCTGTGAAGCTTGGCATCCACCTGTTTGACGTCGCCAATTAGTCTCTTAGCTCTGCGTTCCACCGAGTCAAGCGCGGCAAGCTGATATTTAGCTGAGCCATCCCAGAGGTGGCTGCATGTATATATATAATCTGAATCTCGGAAACGGCTCCAACGATTTTCATGAAATTTAGTATGCACAGGGGGCGAAAAATTGATATAGCTAGGTTTAATTTTTAGAAAACGTCATTTTATCTATTTTCACCCGAGCAGAGCTCGGTCGCCCAGGTACTAATTATAATCAGGAAAAAATCCGATGGAAATACTGGGGTAACTTTTTAGGGTTCCGTACCCAAATGGTAAAAACGGGACCCTATTACTAAGAATCCGCAATCCGTCTGTCTGTCTGTCTGTCTGTCCATCTGTCCGTCTGTCACCAGTCTATATCTCATGAACGGTGATAACTAGACAGTTTAAATTTTCACAGATGATGTATTTCTACTAAAAACAGAATATAATGAATATATAAAGTACATATTTAAGGGGGGCTCCCATACAACAAACGTCATTTTTTTGCCGTTTTTTGCGATAGTGGTACGGAACCCTTTGTGCGCGAGTCCGACTCGCACTTGGCCGGTTTTTATGAAGCCAACTAACTCAACACTATCACCTCGTCCTGGGCCAGCCTAGACGATGATTTCCATCCTCAAGAGAGTACTATGTGGAGTTTTGCCCAGCACACCGTGTTGAGGCTTTCGCTTTTTTACCCACGTCTATGGATATTGTATTTGGTTACTTTTACTAAGAAAATATGGATATCAAGCAGAACCTGTATAGCATTATGTTACTTAGAACAGGCAGATGTCAAGGGAACTTGCCTTTCTAAGAGGAAAACAAAGTAACTTATTATGAGTCATAAAGTTATGTAGACTAGGTACCTTGTGGGCGATTACATTTTGCAAAAAAACCCAAAATTAAAATTAAATATGAGGAAGTTATTTACATACTTAGTGTAATTTTGAGTAATAATTTAACCAGTTTTTAAGGTCATATTTTGCGTTTTATTTTGTAGGCCTATCGCAGCCTGACATTTAAAATAATACTCCAGATTATAAATTATAATTCTTGAGGTTTATCAGCGGATTAAGTTACGTTGATGGCCTTTTGGTCCGATTCTTACGAATGTGATTCATGGAAAATTTTATGGCATTAGTCGGAATATGAATCTATCTATGTAAAAGAGAAAGTATGTATGTATGTACCTTATAGACTCCGAAACGGCTCGACCGATTTTAATGAAATTTTCATACTATCTTTAGATTGACCCAGCGGATATTCCGAGAAAAATGGCGGCGATCGGAGCATTTTTTTCAAGCTTTAAACGCGGGTGAAGCCACGGGGAAAAGCTAGTATAGTATAAAAAAACAAGGTAAATTTCAACTTTTTCTTAGGAATGTGGCGAAATTATGTACACGACATAAAATGAAATAGTATAGGGGGTGACCATAAGCTCTTAGAGCGGTATCAATTTGATATCGAGTAAGTGACAGATGTATACAAGTCATATACATCTGTCCCTTATTCGATCTCAAATTGATACCGCTCTAAGAGCTTATGGTCACCCCCAGGTATCTAACATTATTTGTCGGTCGGTCAGAAATCTGTTGTAACGAAATATGTAGGTAGATAAGACATTTGTACTAATCTTGACGTAGTACAAAAGCGACCTCGTGACCGCAAACCACGGTAACATTACTCCAGTCTGTCTAATTACGAGTAACTCAGACTATTGTTAATAATCCCAATTAGAGAGATTTCTCCTATTTCGACATGCTCTCCTTAGAAATGAATCACAATAAACTTACACACAATTGAAGATTTTTGTAGATATTCACACTAGATGATATTTGATTTAAAACTGATCAAGAAGTCAACAATGAAAGTGAGTGTGAAGAATGTATGTAATCAAAACGTAGAAAATGTTTCAACCTGAAATATATAAAAAACAAAAAATATCGAATGGGTCTGGCAGTATCGTCGCAGCCGGTGCCCGGCGCTGCCACCGACAACGCTGTGATAGTGGTGAGATTTTGGGCAAACAAAATTTTCGATGTTCGAAATCGAACCAGCGACACGAAGAAGAAAAATAACAGGATCGATAATATACTTAACGAAAATATGAACCTAATCGAGATAACAAAAAAAAAAAAAATCTTATTCATAAAAACATGTCTATCTAAGAAAAGTAAAGCACATTATAACTAACCTACTTATATTCTGCCTTCTGACGCACAAGGATCTAACTATTTAGTGTGAATTGCATTTGCATTCTGACTCCACATTTCTAATAGCGAACTGTTAATAAGCCGTAATGCCAACGAATGCCAGAACAATAGGTATAGAAGGTTGGCTCCAAACAACTAGCAAAAACTCACGCACACCTAGACTCGCGTCTACGTAGAGCGAGTGCAAGCGCACGTGCAACAGGCGTTTGAGATAGTTTGTCATCTCTTAACGTCGCATCTATGTGTGTGCTGGAGAACTGATAAACCGAAGTAACCTGAAGAATTGCAAAACTTAAGAAGCAGTGTCCGAGGTCGTAATATGCTAGAGTAGCGGTTGACACAGCGTTAGGAGGTATCCTGATCATGGTTGAGGGTTGCGGGCGTCTTGCTTGATGCGGGAAATACATGCCTATGTCTAGCAGCTGGCGTTTCTCGGTTGAAATGATGATGATGGTACGTGCCACTCTTTTCGCTTGTAGCGTGTACCTAATATGGAGCCGACCTACTGAACTTACATAATTTATGGTAATACCATACGCAGTGAAAACACGGCTTATTATTCCAGCCTCCATTTAAATGGAATAGACAAAACATTTCTGCACCATTTTCACCCGGTCTCTGAAATCCTGTTCAATTTAGTCTGTGCGAACGAGCCAATTATTTTTGAAAGAGTTATCGTGGTGTGTCTTGCCGGTTTTCTTCTCCATAGGAAACCAGGAATTAGAATCGTGCACCTAACTTGCGAACGTTTCATGTGCCTATTAAGATTTATATGATACGAAATATCTTGAATAACAGATAATGTGGCTTAGGTCTGAAAGAAATCTAATGACATTAATCGGAAGATTATACATTAATACATAATAATAATTCAAGGTTATATTTATGATCACTTTTTGAAGCTTTAAAAATGACCTGCCTGATTTCGATCACAATTCATATTCAAGAATTTAACATCTAACTCATTATAATAGTACTCTATCAAACCACTAATGAACTACCAGGCAATATTATCAACACGCCTTAACTCAGAAGCTTGCGAGCAATTTCCAACTAATATAATATATTAAATTGCATCACCAAGCATCCTACAAACATAACTGGCTCCTTAATGCGTAAAATTACTTGCAAACATCAAATATGCGAAGTTCTAGATGAGTGGTTCCCAAAAGTTAGGGCGTGCGTGCCCTGCTTGGGGAACGTAGAGTGACCCAGGGTGACCGCAGCGGCACCAAAATTATTTATATTTCTGTTGTTAGTATAAACAAATATGTCAACAACCCTGATGATATGATATACCCCTATGATGTAAACTGGTTACTGCTGTCATTAACCAGTTAATTTGTGTTATATTAAGCACAGATCATCGGCTCCTTTTATTCTTACCCTAAAAGGCTCTAGAGTCTAGACGAATCAGAGATGGCGATAGTCGGAATGCCAAGAAATAAGGGATTAATCATGTGACATTTCGAGAGCGTTTGACAATCTCAGACATTTTTGACATTTTCCGCGACTCTTTCGTTGATAAAGAGACTCTCGAGTGTAGCGATTGTATCAGAATGATGAGGATGCGTTTGGAAAAATGTTGGGAACCACTGATCTAGAACTACAGGACGGACTAGCAAGATGGAATCTCTAAATGGCTCATGTAATTAGACTATCTAGTTACGAAGCAAGAACTTAAATACTTCTCGTAATGAAACGAAACTGTTGTAAATGTGCGCCATTGAAGCGATGTTTATAGGAGTAATAAAAGCTTATTTGATACCCTCTTTCATCTTGTTTTGTATTGGTTTTGCATCTGTTCACTTTTGTTCAACAAATAACGAGTGGAATAGCTTTTCTTCTGTTGTTTTTTTCTCGTTATCTATAACTGCAACAGCTTAATATGTTGCAAATCACCTATGTTTGCCATATGTGTAATATGTATAATACCAGCCTATAACTGTCCACTTTTTTTACCGTTGTCAGTCATGTGCAAGATAAACTTGGACTTATCAAAATCAAAATCAAATACAATTAAATTTATTTCAAATCAAAAACCATGAAGATACTTTTACTTACTTAATCAAACAAAAAAATAGAGATAACTAGTTGCAAATTCGCAAGCGTCAGTAAGTCTCAGTCGAGAAGAATTTGCAAGAAACTCCACGGACACTCTCTTCCATCAGTTTTAATTACAAGTTTTTGGCTGCATCCTTCTTGTTGAAAAAATACATATATGTGAGAACGATGTAAAAAGACGTGCACGTAAAAGCGTCTAGAGTTTTCAAACAATTGAAAAAAAATACAATAACAGGCCAAGGCAGCTAAGTTACGACCAATTTCAACTGATGGCGCCCGTTCACGAACATGACGCATGGATCGGCACCACTCAGCTCAACCATCATGAAGGGAACCGATAGTAAAATGAATTTGAAAGAGTCACATTTGTACTTGCCCAGATTTGAAGTTGAACCACTAAGCCGCCACGGCGAAAGTAATTTATAAAGAGGTGAAAATGTCACACGTGGCCTAATCCATACTAACTTGTGGAATAAACCACGTGCAATTTTTGCCTCGACGAGAGTGAAGCACGCGAAAGTTTGTAAGTATGGATGAATTGAAGTTTCTTACTGATTAGAAGAAGCGAATGTGACATCATATTGAATGGCGGAAAGCTGGATTTTGTAAATCAAACAGTTTTCCTGGGTATCACTCTAGACGACAAACTGCAATGGGGTTCTCACATAATGTCTTTTGTGGGTCGGCTGAGCTCGGCCGCTTATGCTGTTAGAAAGATAAGACAGTTAACGGATGTGGAGAACGCGCGTTTGGTCTATTTTAGTTACTTTCACAGCATTATGTCATACGGTATTTTACTGTGGGGTCGAGCGGCTGACATTGAATCCATATTTATATTGCAAAAAAGAGAGCTGTCAGAGCCATTTATGAGTTAAGTCACCGAGAATCTCTTAGGGAACTATTTAAAAATATTAATATTATGACAGTTTCTTGCCAATTCATTTATGAAAATATTATGTATGTAAGGAAAAATATACATCTCTTTAGTAATATATAGTGATAGACACAATTGTAATACGAGAAATAAAGATAAGTTAGATTAACCATCTTATAGACTAGCTAAAGTACACTCATCTTTCATGGGGTACTGTGTTAAATTCTATAACAAAATACCTTGTGATATATTAAAGGTAAATGAAAGTAATTGTAAAACTTTAGTTGAAAGCACACTTTGTAAACAAGCATATTACAAACGAGATGATTATATTCAAGATAAGAATGCTTGGAAACATGCTGGTCCTGCTCCATAGGGCAATCTTTAGTGTAGACAAAATCAAATTTGTTAATTTATATTCATAGTTATTGTATTAATATTCTTATTTTTTTAACAACTTGACTCACACACAGTTCCGTTGTTGTTGAATTAGGTATTTTACCTATGTTTGCAATATTTGTAAGTAAGCCGAACAGCCCTACCTCACTGCGCTAAGGAGGCTAGCGGAGGAGAAGAACCCCCAGGGTCTGTCTGCAGACGATCTGCCCTTCACGACCGCAGAGCTGGAAATGGTTCTCCAGAGTCAAAATCCGAAAAAAGCCCCCGGTCCCGACGGATTAACAGCAGACATCTGCACAGCGGCAATAAACTGCAATAGGGAGGTGTTTTTCGCGATAGCAAACAAGTGTCTGTCGCTGTCACACTTCCCGAAGCAGTGGAAGATCGCCCACGTGTGCATTCTCCGCAAGCCAGGAAAGGACGACTACACCAGCCTTAAGTCGTACAGGCCTATAGGTCTGCTCTCGGTCCTAGGAAAAATCGTCGAGAAACTTCTAGTAGGCCGACTACAGTGGCACTTCCTCCCAACACTACACAAAAACCAATACGGCTTCATGCCACAGCGCGGAACCGAGGACGCTCTCTATGCTCTAGTGGGCCACTTACGAGCCGAAATCGAAGCCAAAAAGATCGTGCTTTTGATATCACTGGACATAGAGGGAGCCTTTGACAACGCGTGGTGGCCCGCACTCAAGAAGCAGATGGTAGCTAAGAATTGTCCAGCAAATATCTACGCTCTCGTCGCCTCATACCTGGAAGACCGGAACATCAGGGTCAACTACGCCAGAGCGACTAGCGAGAAGGGAACCACGAAAGGATGCGTCCAGGGCTCAATTGCCGGACCGACATTTTGGAACCTTATCCTAGATTCACTCCTACACAAAATGGCTAGTGTGGGTGTATACTGCCAAGCCTTCGCGGACGACGTTGTCCTGGTTTTCTCTGACTTTACAGCAGGTCCCCTGCAGCAATCAGCCAACAACACGCTAGCCAAAGTATCGGAATGGGGCGTCCAAAATAAGCTACGTTTCGCCGCGCACAAGACCAATGCGATGGTGTTAACGAGGAAGCGAATGTCCGACGTTCTGTTACTTTACATGTCAGGCACGCGACTAAACCTGGTAGAGGAAGTGAAGCTCAATGCGCACGTGTCTGCGACCTGTAGAAAGGCCACAGACATCTATGAGCAGTAGGTATGTGCAGCGAGGGTGACTTGGGGTCTGAACGGGGAGATAATCAGGACGATATACGTGTCGGTGATAGAGCCCATCGTGATGTATGCAGCGAGTGCGTGGGCCCCCGCAGCTGAGAAACTGATGACAAGGAAAAAGTTTGACTCACTGCAGAGGGGCTTCGCGCAGAAGATCTGCAAGGCATACCGCACGGTGTCTCTGAAATCGGCACTTATCCTGTCAGGCCAACTCCCCCTAGACCTCCGGGTAATCGAAGCGGCAACTCTTTTCAAGATCAAAAAGGGACATTCCCAAGAGTTCATACCGCTGGGCCGCGTGCTGGAGTGCAACGTGCACCACTCCAAAAATCCCCACCCAGTGCAACTCACAACAACCGAGTATGAATGCCTAGAGAAATTGACTCCCGAAACCCTAGCGACCCACCAAGTAATCGGCCCCCAAATATACACCGATGGTAGCAAGATACAGGGGAAAGTCGGAACTGCCCTAACTTGGTGGGAAAACGGGACGGAGTCAAGGTTCAGCACCTTCGGTTTCGAACCTCACAACACAGTCTTCCAATCGGAAATGTACGCTCTCTTCAAAGCTGTCAGGATGGCAAGAGAATCCAAGGCGGCCTCCGTGAGCATATTAAGTGACTCGAGATCGTCACTTGACCTGCTCAGGAGACCGTCTGTCACTCACCACCTGGCACTCCAAATCAAGAGAAGCGTCCGTGAAATCAGAGAGGAGGGCAGAGAAGTGAGGCTCTTTTGGCTCAAGGCCCATGTGGGAACTGCCGGGAATGAGAGAGTGGATGAGCTGGCCAAGGAGGCAGCCCTTACAAAGCTCACATCAAACTACAGCAAGGTCCCCGTTTCGTTCGTGAGGAAGAAGATACGGGAGGGGACTATAAGGAAGTGGCAAGCGCGGTACGAGTCCTCAAGTACAGGATAGGTCACGAAAGTGTTCTTTCCAGACGTCCTAGCGGCGAAAAGGACACTCAGAGACGCAGTGCTCACACCGGTCCACGTACAAGTCCTTACAGGACACGGCGGATTCTCAGCGTATCTCCACCGCTTCCATCTCAAAGATAGTCCCTCGTGCGTCTGTGACCCGAGTTGTGAAGAGACAGTCTGGCACCTGCTCTTCGAATGCCCAAGGTTCAGCCAAGACAGAATGGAGCTCGAAGTAAAATTCGAAACCCAGTTTAGCCAGTCCACACTCAACACCATGATGGGGAGACCGGCTACTAGGATTCCATTCTTGGCATTCACGAGCAAAGTCGCCACAATCGCAGCAGGGGCCAACAAATCGGACGTAACCTTGCGAAGTCGACCACACATTCGAACACACACAACCACAACAACAACCACAACTACACAAACAACAACAAGCACACCATTGACTGATACACAAGTTACACACTCACACTCTAACCAACGGCCATTACCAACGGTAGCAGCAGCGGTAGCAGCAACAGCCAGCCTACAACCAGCCCCTAGCATGACTACCACACAATTCCTGGCATGCGGTGAAGACGGAGTCCCTGGCATCAGACTGCGAGGCGTCGCTCTGTTCATGAACAGAGAACAGGAGAAGTTAGGCATGGGTTTCTGCATGGGCTCAAGTCGAGCTGCGGCCCGAATACACCTTTCGCCGGGCCTTGCCGCCCCGATTAACGGAAGCACCACCAAAAAGAGCATAAAAGGCAGCAAGTATGCTGCACTACCTCAAGTGGAAGTGGCCACTCACCGATGCCTTCTAATGCGATTTAAAGGGAAAACAATCGCATTACTCGAGTGGGGAGAGGCTACTGCATTTGCCCAGGCAAACTCATTGCTTCAGAAGATCAGGGAGGCAGGAGACTACACGTCAGCCGCAGCCCGAACCATAAGTGTGGACGCAATGGTGGTGGGAGGAGAGAGAGGAGACGTCGCAGACCGCTTTGGCTGTCTAAAGGCCTCAGAACATCATGAGGTCGTTGTCTACGAGGACAGAGGGGAAACTCTAAGTTTCCTCAAAGCCCCCAGACAACTAGCAGCCAGCGCGACGAGCCCATCAACAAGTCCCACCACTCAAAGCGGATTGGAAAGGGCCCAGCAGAAGGCAGCAGCCGAAAAAGCCGCAAAGGAGCAGTGCAATACCATAAACCCGAAGGACCGGGCCCGGTCGAGGAGTCGCCTGAAAGCGTTTGGCACTTTCCTCAGTGCACTGCACCCAAGCACCAGCCACGCATCACCATCTCACAAGCAGGAGACGGCACTGGAAAGGTTCTTCAGAAAAACACCAAAGGAACCAACCCAGCAAAAGCCTAAGTCAACACGAGCCGACAAAGGGCAAGTCAGCCCGCCGACCCTCGCAGTAAACTCAGGTGCCACGGACCACGTAAAGAGCGCGTTCCTCGAGTACGTAGCAATCGTAAGAGCGACCAGACAGGTCAATCTTACGACATGCCGGAAGATCCTGCAGACCTTCCAGAGAGACACAGAGGGTCTGTTAAGGGTACTGCTCGAGGAAGCAGGGGCAGCGGTGTACGACAACATCACATCCCAAGTCATCAAAGGGGAAATGACGGGGTCGTATATGGCAGCCTACAGTGCGAGGAGTGGTTTTGTGGCCCTGGACAAGGAGGAGACGGAGCGCTCGGGCAAACTCAAGTTCAGTGTGCCAAATGACGACCCGATAGTGGTTACCGCCAAATGTACCAAAATTATGCCGGACGATAAGATCCTGGAAATGGCAAAGTCCATTTCGGGGACCTCAGGTATTACGGCATCGCAGGCAAGTTGGGCGGTACCCAGTATCAGGTGGATTAACGGAGTTCCGGGTTGCGGTAAGACAACCTGGCTGGTAAAGCACTTCGACGAGGACAGGGACGTGATAGCCACCACGACAACAGAAGCTGCCAAAGATCTCAGGGAAAAGCTTGCGCGACGCTTGGGAGACCGAGCAAAGACCAAGGTGCGCACTATGGCCTCAATCCTAGCAAACGGTTTCAAGAGCCAAGACAAATGCTCTTTGGGGCCATAGTCATGGCAGTAAAGTTGTCTGGAGCAAGCGAGCTTGTCCTCGTCGGAGACGTTAACCAGCTTCCATTTTTGGACAGAGAGAACCTTTTCGAGCTTAGGTATACCCGTCCAGACCTGGTGGCTGGTATCACCCAGAAGTTTCTCTGCACACACCGCAATCCAATGGACGTGGCGTTTGCACTGAGTGAGATATACCCCGGTATATACTCCTCCAAGTCATCGCTGTCGCGGGTCCACTACCTGAAGGTGAAAAGTTACACAGGGGCGCAAATACCGAGCACTGCCCAAAACACCCTGTTCCTGGTTCATACGCAGGGGGAGAAAGCTTCTCTTGCGAGCCAGGGATTTGGGGCCGGCGAAGGTTCGCGCCTGCTAACCATACACGAGGCTCAGGGGTCAACCTACGACAGCGTCATCATCATCAACACCAAGTCCAGGAGGCTTCAGGTTCACGACAGCATCTCCCACGCGGTAGTGGCGGTGTCCAGACATACAGTCAGTTGCGTCTATTACACCGACGACGCCGATGACGCCGCGGGCCGCCTTGCTAAGAGGGCGATGGATGCGCCGACTAAAACGGTCGTCAACTACAATCTTAAGACGGCCATGCAGCATCGAGACGTAGTCGTCATAGAGTCCTTGCTCACGCTAGCGAAGTCCCTGGTCAGCAGACATCACCATAACACCACCTAACAAGTCCCATCCGTAAACTCCATCCCAAACACATACCCAAACCATCACCCTGCCTGCATGGTGGAGCGAGTCAGTCATACTCACCTTAATGTCCTAACGACGGGGTTCTATAACCGGAATCGTCAGCCGGGACTGGTCTGCTCGCACTGCCATGCATATTCACGGAAAGTGTATAATATAACGTAACGTAAGTGTATGATATTACATAAGCAATGTATCAAGAGAAATAAGAAAAAATAAAATAAAAATATGTTAATAACATAAATATAAGTAGTTAATAGAAACACAAAATTGTAATGCCGGTGTGTAATATATATATATATAGTATTTAGTGAGGGATGAACTCACGTAGACTTAAGTTAGTTAAGTTAGCCTAAATTAATGTCTGACGTAGGAGTCAAACAATTGTAACTATTATGAAAAAAAAATTTAATAACTATAAAAAAGAGCGCGGACTGCCACATGTCCGCGGTAGAATATTAGAAAAAAAAATTGTAAGTATGTGAGAACCATGTTCCTATTTATTATCAATTTAATCAATTGGGTAATGGGTAATGCGGTAATGGTACGGAATCCTTCGTGCACGAGTCCGACTCGCACTTGGCCGGTTTACACTTTATACCTGTACGTAGTATAGTGTGTTGTGCTATTTTTGGGAGCATCGTCCTCACATATATGAATTTATTAATGTATGTACTTATGTAAATATTGTATATCACCAATTTTTTTAAAAGAGTATGTATGGAGTTTCTTGTGCATTCTTCTCCATAACAAGCTACTTTTCCGAATGCACGGTAGAATCAACTTTTACTACTTGTAAATTTTAATTCATATATGTATGACGTTCGAAAGTGCCGCTTACTGTCCTAATTGAAATAAATATATTTGATTTACTCTTTCTCGCAAACAATACGGAACGCATTTTAATGAAACTGATAAACAACATAAAAAAAATGTAAAGATATTGTGCAATTTGGCCAAAATGTGGGTGAAGTAGGGGAAGTAGTTCCACACGGGCGGCAGTTAGCCAAAATACTCGTAAAATAACATCCTGAATGGTCATTGGGCACTGATCCTTTTCTGAAATAGCCCAACAATCACCCAAGTCCGGCCCATCCAGACCAAAGTCGGCTCGTGCCCAATCTACTCGGAGAAAGAAAATAGCTCGCAGTTGAAAGCACCCCTTTGATGTGACGTCAAAATGTTTTGACGTCAATTTTAGGTACTCCCGATGCATGCCATTTATTTCAGGAGATGGAGGAGATTTGACGTTGTGTATTGCTGGTCAATTTAGCAAAATGGCCACCTCCATTCAATATATTCTGCCCTTTATGTGAATTTGATCAAGGCAATAATAAAGTCATGAATGAGAATCAAAGCGAATGAATAATGAGAAATATTACTTTCCTACATCGCCAAAAAATTGCTTGAACGAAAATAAAACGCATCTCCTTGAAACACCTTCCCACACTACCGAATTTTACTCCTATTCCTTTACTGTGCACGCGGTGCGGTTGTGGAACTCGTTACCGCCTAATATTAGGGACTGCCAAATTCCTGCAGTGTTTAAAAAGAGAGTGAAAGAGCATTATCTTTCCATTCCGTCTTAGTTGATATGCAACTAAGACGGAATGGAAAGATAATTATGTATTATTATTTAAGTATTTATGATATTAGTTAGTATTTATTATTGTAATATTTATTTTATTAATATGCATGTTTATTAGAGTATATATTAATTTTCTATTCTGTATTCTTCTTTATTGTTAATTGTTTCATATATTTTTCTTTTTATTTGCCCTCTACACACGGTGTCTAGATATGTATTTTTCAACTCTCCTCTCGCAGGTATGCTGGAAGAGATTTCGTTAGAAATAAGCATACCTTTGTACCCATTTTCTGTTCCTTCTTCTTGTTTTTTTATTATGTGTATGTACATTAATGGTTAAATAAATAAATATTAATAAATTAACTTAAGGAAAGTCATCTTTATTCAAAATTGAATTGGAGTTTGGACAAGCACGAGTCTTTTTATGATAGCTTTATCCAAGAAACATTTCCTTAATATTCATTCAAATAATTTGTAGTTAATTTATGTAAATTCATCATGAATACAAACATCTGTCTGGTAATTACAATTTTATTTAAATATACATAGAAATGATTGTGTTAATATCTTCATGATTAGGTATTTTTGGGTAAATCTCAAAATGAGGTTAAAATATATTGTAGCGTATTTCCCTAAATTCATTAGCAATTTGGTAACGTTTTCAAATTGAACATTTAGCAAGCAATTAGTAATTAATATCATAATAAAATTATACTTACAATTCTGTTTGTAATCATTATTAGGTCGCGTACAATATTGTTTCGTGCACTTTTGACAATTTGTCATATTATTTTGCGGTTAGAAATTTTATCCTCTGTCACAATACCGGATTCAGTAATACAAAAACATATTTTAGAAAGATTTCAAGGTAAAGCTCAGAAAACGCATAGAATACTTTCACAAAAACATTGCAATCTAGATTTAGTAAGAGCTGATTTTGTAATGGTAAAAAATATTTTTATTGGAGGATTGAAAGTGGCAGTTTGTCAGCTTTGGCAGTTTAAATAGAAATTATATCAAGCCACCATATTAATTTTCCAGATAAATGTTATCTGACTATCAAAATCAGTCGTAAGAGAAATAATCCTAAGGTAAAAACTGTTTAAAATTAGATGGTCTTTCCCAGTAAAAAAGAGCAAACGATCTTATTTACTTCAGCGGGAATAGTTAGGTACCGATAGAAATCTGCGGGAGTAGTTCTTGCACTTAGATTCGAGTGGGGAAATGATCACGAAATGCAGGGTTTTTAGCACTTGTATAAATGCAATGAGAGTTTTACCTGCGAGTTTGTTGCTAGAAAACTTTTACATACATTTTGTTTGTAAAAGTTTCATACGGCACAAATATGTGGATGTCTCTAACTATTCTCAATCTCATATTTTTCTCTTTTAATTAGACTTTTTACACTGTTTTCCAATCATCCTTATAGCCCTTTGCTAAGAATAGTTACAGCACTGTTAACAACATTTGTGCCACATGTTAAATTTAGTGTTGTTAGACATTATTTTTATTTTTTCATTTATTTTTTTACCTTTGGATAGATTCTTTTACCGATTGTTTTGTAAATGTGTGAACATTGTAGGCCTTCTAGATTTCTTGATGATTGTTAACCTTTTATTTCGTTTTACTTTTTTTTTTGTATGTTTTTAGGGTTCCGTACCCAAAGGGTAAAAACGGGACCCTATTACTGAGACCCCGCGATCCGTCTGTCTGTTTGTCTGTCCGTCTGTCACCTGGCTGTATCTCATGAACCGTGATAGCTAGACAGTTGAAATTTTCACAGATGATGTATTTCTGTTGCCGCAAATACTAAAAACAGAATAAATCAATGTTTAAGTAGGGCTCCCATACAACAAACGTGATTTTTTGGTCGTTTTTTGCGATAATGGTACGGAACCCTTCGTGCGCGAGTCCGACTCGCACTTGGCCAGTTTTTTTTAATTTCGTATGACTTATTGTCGGGCCTACGTTGTCCCCCCATATCCAAGTACTAATGCTGCAATATGGAAATATTGTAAATACAAACAAATTTTTAAAAGAGTAACCATGGAGTTTCTTGCCGGTTCTTCTCCATAGGAAACGACTAACCCGAACCGTGCACCTTTTGTCAACGTTTTATAAGTGCCCATGTAGGCCTATGTAAAATAAAAAAATTGATGTTGTTGTAAAGTTACATTATATTTTATTTTTTTTACAATTTTTACGCTCGCGTTGGTTAGGTTTTCTATCAAGACTTCGGGATACAAAGAATTTCGAGCCGAGATTTGTATCGTTCAAACCTAGTCAAAACTATAGAGAATCCACTGAGTTTTAAGTAGAGTTGAGAGGAGAATAGTTTATTTACTAAATTTGCCACAATAATGGCAATGTAGTCGGAAAGATTAGTTTTGATGTTTACATACTTTGCTGTATTTTACAAGCTTTTAATTAACTTGCACTGTATGTATGTAAGTGTGTTCGGTTCAAATCTTGCAGCTGAATTTTAAAGCAGTTTTCCTCCACCGATTAAGATGAAATTTTGAGTACACGTTTAGTTTGGATGACAATGCATGGTTAGCTAAGTGACGTCATTCTAAATACAATATGGCGGACGGCTCAACATTGCGGATTCGTTATTTTTTGTGCGCTGCCATGATATGGGTATCGAATGAAAGGGTTTACTGAGAAGAATACGAAAAAAGCTTGTTTTAAAAAAAAAAAAATTAATTAATAAATTATTTATCTTGATACGGGCTGCAATTCCTGGATTAAAATTGCCGGAGGAAAGTCATAAATGTGAATATAAATGACTGTAAAAAGAGGGAAGACCAAAAAAATGATGGATGGACTAAGATGACGAATGGTAGGAAAGTATGATAAAAATACATATTGCGCTGACTACAAATAGTAAGGGATAAGGACAAGAGAGCGGTAAAGAGCTGCAATTTTATTACGTCTTCAGTTTCTACTAAACATATCTACTGAAAGTATTTATTTAACAATTAATGTAAAATAGTATGCATATATGAGAGCAGTGGTGGCCCAGTGGTATCGGCCGCGACTTACAAGTTATAGGTCGTGGGTTCGAACCCAGGCAGGCGCTTTACTTTGTGTAAATTATTTCATCACCACTGCTCTCAAAACGGTGAAGGAAAACATCGTGAGGAAACCGGCATGTCTTAGAATCAAAAATTCGAAGACATGTGACATCCACCAAACCGCACTGGGCCCGCGTGGTGGATTACGGCCCATTCCTTCTCACAGAGAGGAGGCCTGTGTCCCAGCAGTGGGAAAATTAATAGGCTGATGATGTGATGTGATGTGATGTGTATGCATATAGTAAACAGTCATAAGAAACAGAATAATTGGTTCAAATGTGATGTTTATTTCTATAGAAATCTTTTTCAGCGTACCATAAATGACATAATATTGAAGATACAAATAAAAATCATATATTTCTTAAAACATTCCACACGTAAATATCGAGTGGTAACTTCTCAGAGCTTAGCATCTTATCGTCAGTCATGTTTTATTAAAAGTTAATAGCACTCTGGGTTTTTCGGTCTCATGTGGAAGGACGAGTACCTCTCGTGGGATCGTGCGTCAATTGAGTTTTTTTTTTGTTTATTTTTTGTTCCATTTACTTATTTCTTGTATCTACAAACTTTTGTTTGTCAGTTTTTGTCTCTTGTGATTGAATTGTCGGTGTGGACTTTAATCTTATTTTAGATATATTTTTTACGGTTAAAGTTCTCTTATCCAAACTTACTTTTACGTCGTTTTCTACGAATCACGTTAGAATTTTGTTTCTATAGTCTTTTCTTTGTTTCAGATTCTCAATTTAGATTTGTACTTGGTTCTAAGTAAATAACCATCTACTGATATCAATTTTATTTTTGATATATTTGCCAAAAGTATTCTGCAATTGAAGTATGTCATCATTGCAAATAATAAAATCTGCAAATAGTAAAAGTTATTAAATTTGAAATGAAAATGGTGCAGTATTTTTAATAGTCAATGTGTTTCGAAAAAGCTTCAAATGAATGAAAACATCAAAGACATTTTTCTGATTCATATCGAAAAATATATTTCAACACATATGTATTTGTGAACCATGAACGAAAATTGTGTGACCTGTTTCAATACTGTAGCAGCTTGTAAATCAATCGTATAAATAGCTTCAAAAATAAAAATCCCTTTGTCCGAGAAAATCAGATCATCACTTATAAATATCTAAAAATTCCAATTCCATCATGGTATAAAATTTTCAGACTGTTTAGCATATCATAAAGTTTATTATTCCCTGCAGTAATACAGCAAAATGTATTAAAATAAAGGAACATTGTTAGTAACAGCATAAGATTACTTAAAGCGATAGTAGCCCGTATGAACACTAACGAAGATGCACATTATACGAAGCTTAGCCATAAAGCAAATGTTCGCAAAGATCTTAATAACCCTCCGCAGAATTATGACTACAATGTTATGAGCTGAAATTCATTAAGTAAGAATCTTAAATGCAGTGAACGCTTTCATGGAACTGCACCTGTAATTTTCACAAACAAAGTTATGATTTGATTTCTCTAACTACACAAGAGAAAATCATGATTAGTCTGATATAAACAATTAAAACAAAGGCTTTCTAATTGGTTTGAATTTTTTTTATTTCATTAAAATAACTAAAAAAAACCAGAACCAGAGAGCAGTGGTGGCCCAGTGGTATCGGCCGCGACTTATACGTTGTAGGTCGTGGTTTCGAGCCCAGGTAGGCGCTTTACTTTCTGTAAATTATTTCATCACCACTGCTCTTAAAACTCACTGGGCCTTCGTGGTGGATTACGGCCCATTCGCTCTCACAGAGAGGAGGCCTGTGTCCCAACAGTGGGAACATTAATAGACTGATGATGTGATGTGAACCAGAACCAGTGCACGTTTCCGAAATCGACAAATTTGCAGAAGACACCTGGAAGAGGGTCGCAAGAAACGTTAAAGAATAGCAGGAATAGAAGAGTCTTCATGCTTAAAAGTGCGTGAATTCTGGCTGAAATTATAATGATAAACTACTAGACAACACCCTGTATTTATTTTTTCGTTTAAATTTAACCGGTCTGGAATATAATAAAGTACAAGATAAAAATTAAAAGGACAGGGAATAAAAAAGACACTAAATGTCAGAAGCAATTTGAGAAAAAAAAATTGCAATCATACCATTAAAACAAGTTTCTTACTATAAATTGCAGCACTAGGTCTTAGTGTTCATTTTGTATGCCCTATTAAAAACATTAATGCCAACAGGTTCTGTGTAAAAGTAAAGCACTCTAATTTCCTTTGTGTAATTTAGTATTTAAGGGAAGCTTATCTAGCAGGGAAATAGTGCTGTCTGTTTTATCATTTTCCCGTGACGGGAATGTTGGTTGAGTAGTTAATCCCGCGGACAATAGGCTGTGTGATGGGAATCCCAGTTTTTGCCGGTACTATGTTAGGCTATTTTAGAATCTCGATGACATTTTTTATTTTTGTGTTTTGCTTATCTCGAGTCTCCTGTGAGGGTCACAAATAAATATATTTTCTTTTCTTTCATTGCATCTGTGATTCTCAAAATAATACAAACGAAATTGTCTGGTATTGTTTGTTGCTTTTCTGTTTGTTCAGTAATGTGAAAAATCCCGTAGTTTTCCCATCCTTACAGACTGCTGTTTATGTCTATTATTTAGGCACAGTATTCACACAGGTTATTTTGTTGCCAGATTAGTAATTTATTAAAAAAAACTTAATCAGGTTAGTAATTTGACAATTACCTTACATTTTATGAATACTAATCAAGAATGAAGCATTCTCTTGTGAGTCGTTTCTTAGATGATTAGATCATTTTTCTAAACAGATTAATGGACGATGTTTTTGTACTTCTTTTTTTCGTTTTTGATTCAATGCTCCCATAATGTTTAATGGCATATTAAGAGTGGTTTTTGTTCCATTGTTCGTTTGAAAATTAAGGAACTGTAAAAGCTTTAAGAATGGCTATTAAGACGAACATAACAAAGTCTTTGCATTCAGTAACAGATTTTTAAAAATATTTCACTATGAAAGTATTTCCTGAAAAAACGTCATTTTGATAAAGTAAATAAATGTTTTCATATTTTGGTTTTGTAACAGCTACGAGGAATTTTTAATTTATTCTCTTTTAAAATTGCCTGTATTTAGGCAGTTAACAGAAGGATCTTCATTTCACAAACAAATTGGGTACCAAACAGATAAAAATTGTTTGTAAATTATGCATAGCATAAATTTAATAGCATAAAAGCTTGAAGTAACACAACACTCTGTCTTGTCGAAACCATGTCATATACGATTACGTCATTAATAATTTTGACATGGACGGAAATGATCAATTAATTGAAACCGCAGTGAATTTGCAATTTAATTAATTTGACTACGTATTATCTTAGAGCCCTCAAACGGCGTACCAATAACCAATTATTATTTATTGATTTGTGTGAGAGGATTTAAATCAGATTTACGTATATAAACCCAAATATGAAATGTAGGCTTTCAGGATTGTTGGCTATGTCATTGATTTTTGAAAAGCTATGTCTAATGCACGAAGTGTAAAAACATTCATCCATCTGTTCTTGACATGACGTAAGTGACTGATCGGAAAAAGCTCTGTGCTGGACCTAAAGCTTTTTGCAGAAGGAAAAAAAATTATCGTGACAAAAGGTGGACATAAAATAATACCTATGTTCGACTCAAAGTGTTTTAGCCATAGCCTTAGGTCATAGGCACTTTTAAATTTTAAGTTTTAATAGTGATAAAAATGTGATTCCAGTTGTCTTTGCAATAGGTTCAACTATAGTGCGCGCGGAACTAGTTGGCCGCGCCTTAGGTATGTGAGCGGTGGGACGGAGAGGCGTGGGCGCCAGTAAAACCCGGGATGACCCATTGACAATGGGTGTGATGAACCATTGACCCATTTCTTTGTACCATGTCCATTGGCCTAACCCGCCTCCTTACTCCTATCGCCACCTAAGGCGCGGCCAACTAGTTCCGCGCGCACTATAGTACAAATACAACACAAAGTTATGCAAACCGAATTTATCCCTTCGTGCGTGGACCCCACCTGGTGCATAAACCCCAGCAACACAAAAATATCTGCAACTCTTTAAATATTCGCGCGCTTGGTATGATGCTAGAATAAAGGCACATTTCCTATCAACATGACGCATAAATATGTATTTATAAATGCAAAAGTTTTTTTATGTATTTTATTGTAATATAGTATGTATTATGTTTACACCTATTTTATTTTATTTTTAGGTGTAAACATAATACATACTATATTACAATGAAATACATAGTATAGTTTGTATCTGTTTAGTTTATTTAGTATGTAAGAATTTTTAATATTCAATGTTTTTAACTTGGAATTTTGTTGTGCACTTGGATCACTGTCCTCATACGCAAATTTCCTATAACAACTGAGGTTTGCTGTTAGAGAACCCAATTATGGGTTAAGCTCGCCTTTGTACATAAGCTGTCCGTTTAATTTGTATCTTTATTTTATGTTTTGTGTGCAGTAAAGAATAAGAATAAATAATAATAATTTTGCTTTACAATAAAGGGTATAGGGTTATTTTAATTATTTTTTTCTTAAATAGGCTATGTCAAAGAAGTGTATAATTTTTAATTTGTGAAAATTACCTGTTTTTTTATTTTTTATCTAAGAGTATTTCAATGTTTATTCTATTTGACTATTTTCTTTTAATTTTATCCAAAAATAAAACAAAAACACTCATCACACCAAAAAAAAAACACAAAATTATTAAAAACTACACAATTTTTTTCTTTTTCGAAAATAATCAGGGTCCAGGGAACCCATGTGGTGCAGGACGTAACTTTTATCCACGTGGTGCACGGTTAACTTTCTACTAGAAACGTTGTGTTTTCTAGATTTATTATTGCATGCATTTATTTGAGTTAAATGAATATGCTAAAAGATTTCTAAAAGTCTACTTTTAGTTTCACGTAGTTTATTTTACAAAAAAAAACAAAGGAAAAAAGTATGGGAGCCACTGCTCTATAGGGATACACTTCTATGGTAGACGGACAGCGACAAAACTTTGGAACTTCCTTATTCATGGTAACAGTATAAATCCACTTAACATTTCCTGTTAGAAGCTGCCGGTGAAATGCAAGTGGCATTTAAGAATCGTATTTGGCAATAATTATAATTATGAATATTTCCTCTTCGTAACGAAACAAGAAAGAGATACAGCATAGACATACAGCATGGAAAGCGGCAAATTAGGGCTTGCAATAAATAGGCAGAAAACCAAGCTTATGGTGATAGATCGTGCGGGAAAGCTAGCGGGCGCCGGTAGCATCCAGAGTATCGATACCGTGGACAGTTTTATTTATCTGGGCTCTAGTATTAATAATGAAGGCAGCTGCGTTACGGAAATAAAGCGATGGATAGCCATGGCTAAAGATACTATGAAGCGTCTCCAGAACATCTGGAAAAATCGTGGTGTAAGTTTCAAAACCAAAGCGCGTTTGGTCAGAGCACTGGTTTTCCCGATTTTTCTCTATGGAGTTGAGACGTGGACAATCCGAGCAAGAGAAAGATAGAGGATAGACGCATTCGAAATTTGGTGCTGGAGGCGGATGCTCCGAATCCCATGGACAGCCAAACGCACAAATGTGTCTGTCCTTTCACAACTCAATATCAAGACCTGCAGCCGAATTGCGTAAGTATATTATCCAAAGCAAAAGAATTGATTCCTTCCCAAAAATGACTTTTCGTATCAATATGCACTACGTAAAGTTGGTTTTGGGAAAGAATCGATTCTTTTGCTTTGGATAATATACTTACGCAATTCGGGTGCCGATTGTCTACGGTTTGCTTACAGCGTATTATTTCTTACTTTGGCGGCATAATGCGAAGAGGAGATAACACCCTTGAAAAACTGGTCATTGTTGGCAATACTGAAGGAAAGAGATCACAAGACCGGTCGGCAACACGATGGTCAGACCAAGTGAAGGAAGCTACGTCTTCAAGCAAATTCCAGCAGGTGGTGATGGCAACTTTGGACCGGAGTCGTTGGAGGCAGATTGTCCGCTTAAAGGGGTCCAGTGACCACGATCCTCAGGAATGAGGGACCGACTGAAGAAGAAGAACGAAACGAGAAATATATGTGCTCATAAAGGTGCGTTAACTATGATTTCAATAAACTTACTCATCATGACCTGAAAATAGAACAAGGAAATTCCACAGTGAGATTTCTTTTAATTCATTTACGCAAATCAGTTGCAAAATATTCCGCTGGCATCATTTACACCGACGCGTAACAAATAACAGAAGAACGTAAAAATGCTTTAATTTTGCTCATAGTTCGTAGATATAAATAGATAAAGTTCAGGATAGTTTTTTTCATTGCAATCTGAGGCTTAAAATAAAATTATCCATATTATATTAATTATAGAAATCTTATTTAAAACAAGTTTTTTTCGTATCCTACTAAGCAAATCCTTTCATTTAATACCCGAATCATGAGATTACACAAAAAATAACTAGTCCGTCATCTTGTGCCGTCCGCCATATTGGATTTAAAATGACGTTACTTAGCTAACCATGCATTGTCATCTAAACTAAACGTGTATGCAAAATTTAATCTTAATCGGTGGAGGATAACTGCTTTAAAATTCAGTTGCAAGATTTGACCCGAACACACTTACATACATAGAAACATACACATATTGCAAGTTAAATAAAAGCTTGCAACAAGTGAAATTCTCAACGAAAGCGTCGCAATAGCTATTACCGAAATGTAAATAATGTATGGGATTGTCAAGCGCTATCGAAATGTCACGTGATCAACCATTTATATTTTGGCAGTCGCCACCGCTGATAGAAAGACGTTTTTTTAGGGTTCCGTACCCAAAGGGTAAAAACGGGACCCTATAACTAAGACTCCACGATCCGTCTGTCTGTCTGTCTGTCCGTCTGTCACCAGGCTGTATCTCAAGAACCGCGATAGCTAGACAGTTGAAATGTTCACAGATGATGTATTTCTGTTACCGCTATAACAACAAATACTAAAAACAGAATAAACTAAATATTTAAGTGGGGCTCCCATACAAAAAACGTGATCTTTTGCCGTTTTTTGCGATAGTGGTACGGGACCTTTCGTGCGCGAGTCCTATTCGCTATTGGCCAGTTTTTTTTTTCTTATTGACAGGCTCGTGTTTGACCACCATCTTACGTGATGGTAATCGATGGTAGTGTCTTAGTTATTTAGTATACCTAATGCAATAAATGACCCTAGACAAGTGATATTCTATCATCGTAAGCGTGGCGATAGCGATTGTAAAAAAGACAAAATTGTATGGGTACATGGGTACAAGCGATATAGAATTTTTCGAACACACGTGAACAATCCCTTACATTTCGATAACGCCTCCGCTGACACCGAATGCCATTTGACTAGAACCTCTTGAGCATGTTTTAATAGATACATAAGCTACAAAGTCTATCCACACATATCAGGGTCGTGCCCGGGACAGGGCCGAGCCCAGGCATTGAAGCTCTGTCCCTGGCCCGTGCACGGACGTGTGTGAACGATTTCATATAAAATGTACACACCGATCTTTTTTTGAGCCTATGACGGGGCACGGTCCGTCCACGTCCCGGGCACGGCCTTGATATATGTGAATAGACCTTAAAGAAATAGTGACAGGAGAAGACACTCATAAAAATGGTACAAATCCATTAAAATATTCTGTTTATCTATATAAAATTAATAGCTGTTGCCCGCGCTTTCGTTCCCGTGGACCACCTCACAGGACCCATTTTTGGGATTAACAAATAGCCTATGTCACTCAGGAATAATGTAGCTTTCTATTGGTTAAAGAATTTTTCAAATCTGTCCATTAGATTCGGAGCCTATTCGGTACAAACTATCAAACAAACAAACAAAAAAACTTTCCTCTTTATAATATTAGTATAGATACCGCAGCATGTAATTAAATATTTTAGTGTTTTCATAGAACAAAGAAACCCCTTGTGAAAATACCAGGGACTTTAAAAATTTTTTTAGCGCGTCCGACAGTATAATGTAACTGGACTTCCATGAATTTCCATATTTTATTTACAGAGGTGCAATATGAGAGCTCTTGCAATAAAAAGAAAGCGGGAAAAATACAGGTCAAGGTAGTTAAATTAAACTAGACCCATCCTCTGTGGAGGCAATTTTTGTTTGACAATGCTGTAAATAAATCTAAAATTCACTCTTACATAATATTTACGACTAAATAACCAACAAAAACGCAAAAATGATATTAAGGTACGTTTAAGAGACAGTATTGTTTAAAGTATCCTCTAATAAAGTTATTGTTACAGCAATTTTCTTTCAACATACAATGATCGAACACAATTTATTTAACCGTAAAAAATAAACTCAACATTCTACAAAACATTGCATATTAACATAAATCAGCGCTAAAATCCAAATATATTTCCGAGTACTCCAACGAAGCTTACATTAAACGCTCAATCAACGCTATCAACATATTATTAATATTTCATGTCCAAGTTAGATGAAATATTTTGCGCTCAATTTTTAATACCTTATGAATAAATATCCCACTTCATTCTTATTGTTCGACGTGAATTGTACGTTTATACATTCATGAATATTTGAAAAGAGCTTCTAATTCTTTATAATAACATGTTTTGTTGTGAATGTAAGGGCAGTTAAACAGGAATTTTAAAATCGATTGACGGTGTAAATGAGGTCTAACGGACCGGTTGTACACCGGTTGCTGAACGGCAGCGGCGGCCAGGAGAATGGCAAGGCCTATGTATGCTCTACAGGTCGATAGTTTGTTTAGCAAAGCCTTTGTCGGCGCACGCGACGTTCAAACCGAATCCGAACCGTTTTAAACGCACGAATTTCAAAGTATTCTTTAATTATTTAGTGAATTGAATTTTTTGGAGTGTCCTTTTTCACGAAGTAAGTTTTTCTTTGTTAATTATTACTGTGATAACATTTTTAATTAATGTATGAATGAAAATGTATTGTGTGTTTATATTAAATTAAAACTTATCTTTGTTATCTTTTTATTAGAGTGAGGCAGTGTGCATCACGTTTAATTTTTTTTTTTTTTTAATTAAACAGAGGGATTCGCAGAATTTTAATAATATTTCACGGTACTTTTATATCCAGTGGCATTGTGTAATTTAAATCGTTTTAATATTCAAAATTGAATATAAAAATAAATATATAATATATTCAATATTTTACACGTAGTTGTGCAAATATTTGAAGTGCAATAAAAAAATCCTACAATATTTGCTAGTCTTAATAAAATCTTGATAACATCAAATCTACGAAACGTTTCAAGGATACGAGTATACTTAGGAACATAAACACAATGATAATAATTAAGTAATTTAATTATTATTTTTCCACTTGTTGATCACAAGAATTAAAGAAGCTAGAACAATAGACTGATCTCGTATTCTTTGGAGCGAATGATCACAATCCGATAGACGCATAAAGAATTAGTGATGTGGTTGCCTTTGTTAATATATTATAATTCTATATACCTATTCCAATGGGATTATTATTGTAAATACCTAAAGTTATTACCAAGGCAAAAAATAAATCTGGTTTAGTCTACTCTAAAAGTATTCAAAACTAAATTTCACCTTAAATTTCACAAACATGAAAATATTAAAGGATTTTGCTCTGTTTTCAAATAAGTCCGAAATAGAATCTGAAATTAATGTTCATCATAACATGCTTTTAAATTGTATAGTTTTACTTGCAACTAAAATTATGCAATGGAGAAAGATAGCTAAAGCTTATCCATACCAAATAAGTTACCAATAAGTAATTTGTTTTGCCTAATTAAAAACGCAATTTCTAATGGAATACTTGTTGCTTGAGTTTTAAGCACTTTATTAATGACTTTTGCATAGCTCATGTAACTAAATAATGACAGCCGTACGGGTCCATATTCAAGGTTAAGCATCTCTTGCTGAGGTTTGACCGTTGATGGGTGACCATCAATTACATACCCCTCGTGCCTCGGCAAGCTCTTTCAGCCATTGGTTCTGGCTGTCATTACTCAGATCTTAGACAGAAAAAAAGAAAGAAAAAATATTTATTTATGACCCGCACAGGAGACACAAGAAATATGCATAAAATTAAACAATTATAAAAAATAAAAACCTGCGTGCGAGACCAAAGAAGCTCCTATCTCAGCATCCAGGCAGACAGGCGTTCCGGGTAGTCAAAAACCAGAAAGTCTGTCAAGAGTTTTGCTAAGGAATATCGTATGATCCAGTTACTGGGTTGTGGAGTTCAGATGGATCCGGTTAGACTGGAAGCCGACCTAGGAAAATGCTAGGCTGATAGATTGACCGTTACCTATCTATACAAAAATATATATTTAAAAACAACAATTAGCAATAACTTGTGACGATATGAAGCCATTTTAAAAGTAAAAAAAAACATTTCAATATCTTCATCAACATTCAAATGTTAACCTGGGTTCACATTGATGCAATAACACGAATATTTCGCATCAAAAAAAGTGATTAAATTACCATTAACTTTGGAGTCACGCAATAGAACAACGTGTTTTAGTGGTGAATCTAGGTTTAACAATAATGGGCCTTATTTGTAAAAATCTCGACGGTGTTTAGTAACATCTTGGCAGATTCTATACCTATTCAAATTCTCTGTAGAAAATTTGAATAAAAAATATCCTAAGCAATTCGTTAAAAACGGTGTAGAGATTAAAAAAACACGGTTCGTATGTATCTTGGGTGTTCACGATTACCAAATGTAAAATTCTTTAACAGTTTTATCGTAGTGCCTCATTATTTTAATAGTTTAAAGTAATAGGAAAAACTACGAAATATATAATGACTATATACATTAACAAAGGCATTCCTAAAAACATTGATTATGATAGTAAGCTAACAAAGCATTTGCCATCAAGTGTTCGACATTCTCGTTACGGTTTCACCACAAAACTAATTACTAATAGCTGCACAAATAGGCGACATGTCTGTCCAACGAGCCTGGCGTTTAATGTTTTAATTAAAATGGCAACACTGAATCTAGACGTTCCTTGCGTTGAGTGTGATCTCTGTGATTGTTTGTGGTGACAAGTTCTAACCAAAATTCAAAATAACAACACAATGTTTTGAATGTTGTCTAAAAGTTGTTTTTTTTTGTGACGAGGAAAAAAGAAAAATAAACTGTTGAGTTAACGAAAAATTAATAATTTCTAATTTGATTATTTTTTTGTAGCTTCAAAACTTCGAGTCTGTTTTTGATTAGGTTTATATTTGGAGATCAAATGTTTAAATTAAATTTTAATAATGTTGAGTACACTGGTCTTTTGCTCTCAAAGTGAGGTCAATGAACGGCGAGGCCATTCGGTGTCAAATGAATAATTATGAGTTTGGTATCCTTGGATGGACAAAATGTATACAGAATAAAAAACCGGCCAAGTGCGAGTCGGACTCGCGCACGAAGGGTTCCGTACCATTATCGCAAAAAACGGCAAAAAAATCACTGTTGTTGTTTGTTCTATGGGAGCCCCCCTTAAATGTGTATTTTCTTCTGTTTTTAGTATTTTTTGTTATAGCGGAAACAGAAATACATCATCTCTGAAAGTTTCAACTGTCTAGCTATCACGAGATACAGCCTGGTGACAGACGGACAGACAGACAGACAGACGGATCGCGGAGTCTTAGTAATAGGGTCCCGTTTTTACGCTTTGGGTACGGAACCCTAAAAAGTTTTTAGGGGAAATACCTAATCCGGTTGTTTTTAGTAAAAACAACCGGTTAAGGTATTTCCTCTCAATCCCAAGATATGGCAAACCTTAAATTCTAAATATAAAATTTAGTTTGACCTTCGATTGCATATGGGGCGAAGATACGGCCTAGTTTTTGATCCGTATTTAACTCACCTAAATAAATTTAATATGCTAACCAATGGTTTAAAATTTCGTTAAAAATAAATCGTTTTATTTCGGTAAATAAACGCGTTTTACCGAATTTATTGAGAGTAAAATTTTTAATTATAAATTGTAGAAATAATAACTCTACAATTTATCCACTCGTATGTCGGGCTGAAATCCGAACATCGCCCATCTGTCAGGGTACCTCGGCGCCATTTTGCGCTATCGGCCCGGTCTCATCAAAACGCCGATTTCCCGAAAGTTTTGTATGGGACCCATGTATGAAATTTGTGTTGTTAGAGTCGCTATTTGACCGTTTGTGAGGCTAACAACTGTGAACAGTGGTGTTTTACCGTAATTTTAAGCCATTGGTTAGCATATTTAACCAATGACTGAGTTAACTAGGGATAAAAAACTGGGCTCAAGACATAGCAAATTTTATGTACAATTTTGTATGAGTGACGATTTTGTAACAGACGGCACAACGGCAGTAGATGAACTAAACGTACCTAGGCGACAACAACGCGCTTTCATAGACATTTTTCTTCGGTATTAACCATTATTATTATAATATCTTAAGTATATAATTAGAGGTTATTATATTATTAAAATAGAGAGCAGTGGTGGCCCAGTGGTAACAGCCGCGACTTACAAGTAGGTTGTGGGTTTGAACCCAGGTAGGTGCTTTAATTTGTGTAAATTATTTTGACTGCAGCAACACTGTTCTCAAAACGATGAAGGAAAACATCGTGAGGAAACTGGCATGTCCTAGAACCAAAAATTCTAAGAGACGTGACATCCGTCAACCTGCACTAGGCACGCGTTGTGGATTACCTGTGCCCCAGCAGTGGGAACATTAAAAGGCTGATGATGATGATGATATTATTAAAGGTTGTCGTGTCGTTGTCGCGATGCTGCTGTCTGCCGGAACCTGTACCTGTACTGACCTTCAATGGTGACGAAGAGACAGAACATCTCGTAACTTTCATACCGACCTGAGTTACACGCTAACCATTAGTTTTTAACTTGTAAGTTATCATAACAGTGATCAAGAGCCGGAGCTCCGTTATGATGTAACACGGCCAACAGTCACAGTTGTAACACAGGCCGCAGTGGCAGTTGTAACACAGTTGTTGTTCCACAAAACATCGGGTCAAGTTCATTGTTGAAACTCACTGAGCCGAACGCAAGAGTCGCTTGGAGTTCCGTTATGAGATCCTAAATACATTTTTGTTATTTAACAAAATATTATGAAAGACAAAGTTGGTTGTTTATAGGATATTTTTTGTTGGCTATGACGAATAAATTAATTTTGGTAGAAGTTTTTGGCTAGAGACTAGAAGAATATCTAAGTATCTACTTATACTTACTCTTGACAAATATTCTTATTTTTCAAGCTTTACGATGATCTAAGTAGAAGGTCAGATCCTATCTTATTATTTACTTTGCACTCTTATCTGCTATAGAACATTACCGTTAAAACATGTCATAAGTGTTTTGAGAAATGATCTAGATCGAAAGATACCTGATTTAAATTGAATAAATAACAGCCGCCCATTCTTCCCAATAATTTATGAACGTAATTGTAACGAAATGTTTGATAAATTCAATTTGATTTCTAGCTCTTTGATGCTACGTAAACACCACGTATCACGAATTGAATGCAGTAGGGAAAGCTACAAAAAAAAAGAAATAACCAATATAAATAATAAATAAATAATATAATAATAAATAAATAATATAATAATAAATGAATAATATAATAATAAATAATAAAATATATATATAATATATATTTTATTAGTAGATTAGAGTATTGCAGTATAGCAGCACTCCAAAGCAAAACGCGGTAATTGGTACAACCAATTCAATCACTATGGATAACGTAGGTACCGCTCAAACCTAGAAATGAATCAGCATTTTTATTCCAGTCATATTTTAAAGGCAAATTTTACTAAAATAACAAAAAAAACAGTCAACTACTGCTTTTAATTTTGTTTGTAAACTGTATATTTTTCGACTGGCAATACATTTTCTATCGCTTGTTTTTCAATTAGAATATAGGTAAAAAACAGTTGTCCGTAATTTGCCTGAGTTTTCTGAATACACGTTATTTGAATACAGTATGTGCAATTCCAATCGAACCTTTTCAAATTCGGATGAAAACATGGTTGAAAATTCAAAAAGAAATTGCTCGTTCTCATTGATTTCTAAACTATAATCTTTTAAGTAGGTACGTACGTAATTAGTTGTATAGGAATTAATTTAAGATACTTCTAAATATAAAGTTATTATAACTATCAAGAGGATTGGCAGCCGGCTATGTAAATTAATGTAATACTGTACTTAATTAATAATACTTCAGTCTAGCGTTTACTGATTAATTATGTATTAGCAATATCATCTAGATAATATCAATATTGGATCAAGGATCTTTGAGGGAAACCACGAGAATTTCCAAATAATAGATACAATTATCAATATATCCTAATTATTCACAATCATAAGGCTTAATTATGAAAACACTAGCTTATGTCCGTGACTTTAACGGCTTGTTTTAACATTCTCTTTACGTCACTCTTTAACTTACAATTACACCCAGCCAAACATACTACCACCCGACCAATGGCTTTAAATTCGAAGGATTTCATATTAGGAACTTTCAAACCCCGGGGAGTTACTGAAAAAGTCCAATGACGGTTATACTCTATTCGCTAAGGCAAAAACAATAAGGTAAACAAACAATAAAAAACCCGCCAAGTGCTAGTCGGACTCGCGCACGAAGGGTTCCGTACTTGGTAAATTGCGGTTTACGATTTATGACGTATTAAAAAAAAACTACTAACTAGATCTCGTTTAAACTAATTTTCGGTGGAAAGCGAAAAAATAATGCGGGTTTTTTTTTGTTTTATCATTCAGTTATTTTAGAAGTTACAGGGGGACACACACATTTTACCACTTTGGAAGTGTCTCTCGCGGCATCTATTCAGTTTAGAATAAAAAGATTTTATCATTTTTGAAGACCTATCCATATATACCCCACATGTATGGGTCTGATGAAAAAAAAAATGAGTATCAGTTATAAGTATAGGGAACCCCCAAAATTTATTGTTTTTTTTTTTCTATTTTTACGTGAAAATCTTAATGCGGTTCACAGAATACATCTACTTACCAAGTTTCAACAGCATAGTTCTTATAGTTTCGGAAAAAAGTGGCTGTGACATACGGACGGACAGACAGACATGATGAATCCATAAGGGTGCCGTTTTTTGCCATTTGGCTACGGAACCCTAATAAAGATATTTACAATGTTGCATTTGCTGTCACTAAAAACTAAAACATTAAAAAATATCATGAGAAGTTGAATGTTTCTTTCATACATCAACCAAATAAACACATATACAAATATGTCAAACATTTAAATTACTATATTTTTAACTTTATATTACAACAATATAAATATTTTAACGCATAAACAAAAAATTGGTAATATTAAAACCAAAACCGGTAGACAAAATTTTGCCTTGGAGTTCTACTATGATATTTTTCGAAACTATTATCGCAACGGAACTATTGTATTATTTTTAAAAACCCGATACATATCGAATAGTTTGTACATAACAATTTCAGATAAGAAGATTTTCTTGTTTCATATTTTTAGAGCGTAATTTTTCAGTAGTCGGGATGTTTTTTAACTTATTTTTTTACTATTAACATTAAAAAATTTTGATGAAAAATGGTTGTCACAAATCTTTATCACCTTTTCGCGTAGCATCAACGAAAAAAACTAGATTTGCTTGCTATTTCCGTCTCAGGCAATGCAACATTTGTTATGTTTACCATTCTATTATGATGGACAAATTGCTTTTAGGACAGAAAATTACTTAAAGACATTACCAAAGAATTGCATAGGTCGCAAGAGGTGACTGAATTGACTATATTATGACGAAATGGATTCCACGTGCGTCTCAAACAGTAGGATCCTTTGTCGCCAGCGTAGGTTATTACTTAATGGAGTATGAATGGATACAGGGAAAATATTTTTTTGTGAGTGATTCCATGAATTTTTTTTTAAGGAAGTTTTTACAACAAAAACTGACTACACAGATTGAAGATAAAAACAGTTAAAAAGACTAGGTGATTATTAATATAGAGTTGGTAGTAGGTAGCAACTGAAATCATGATATTTAAAAATAACAGAAATTAATAAACATGAATATGAGAGTTATTTATGAAAGGGCACAATTTTTTTTGACATTGAGTTTAAGAAATATTGGGTAATTGAAACCTATTTACATCCTAAATTATGCAAATAATTATTGTTATTCCAAATATAGACGATGAGAACCCATTTTTTGTCTGAACAACCTTCAATGCTCTCAGCAAATATTTATAAAATCTAAGCCAACATAAACTTAAGTGAACTTCAGCATTGGTTTGCATAAAACTGGCCCAATACAAGGTGAGCCCAATATTCCTTAAAAAGCATGAAGTAAAGTACCTACTTGCTATTGTAGTTTTAATATGTGCAAAAGTCCCTAAGGAGTAAGAGTTCTAATTAGTTCCAAAATTTCCCGAAAATGGTTAACATTGCCATACTGATCTAAAATTTTATATTTTTTTTTTACTGGTCTAAAATTTTTGAAAAATGTATGCTAAAAAGGTTAACTGACTTTTGCAATAAATTTCATATTATAAGTGACCAGCAGTTTGGATTCCAAAAGAACAAGTCCACATCGTTAGCTATTTTTTCCCTCATGCAAGCTATACTTTCAAATATAAATAATAATTATATAACTACAGCCCTCTTTTTTGATCTATCGAAAGCCTTCGATCTGGTGTCTCATGACATATTGCTACAAAAATTGGAAGCTGTTGGTATTAGAGGACCGGCACTTCAGTGGCTGTCGTCCTATTTAAGCAATAGAAAACAATGTGTTATTATCAATAAAAAAAATGAAAATAATGTAATAATATCCTATTCATCGGAATATAAACATAATAAATATGGCGTTCCACAGGGAAGTGTGCTAGGCCCAATATTATTCCTCATTTATATAAATGACATCATAAAAATAACTAACCATAAATGCGTATTATTTGCTGACGATATTTCTATTATAGTGACATCTAATAAAAAACTAAATACCATTTCAGAACATGAACTTGACATTAATAATACAATTGACAAATTATTGCATTGGCTTGACATTAACCATTTGATGATAAATTTAGATAAATCCGCCTACATCCAATTTAATCGATCAAATAATTCCAAAAATGACATTAAACTCAATATTAATAAAATCAATGAAGTAACGCGTACCAGATTTTTAGGTGTAATAATAGATAAAGACATAAACTGGAAAGAGCACATAGACAATGTTAGCACAAAAATTAATAAATTTGTTTATGCATTAAAAAAAGTTAAAAATATAACTAATATAAAAACTGCTGTAATGTCATACCACGCATACGTCGAATCGTTGTTACGTTATGGACTTATAATGTGGGGTAACAGCACTGACTTACAAAGAGCATTCATCGCTCAAAAAAAGTGCATGAGAGCAATTTGTGGACTTAAGCCCGACGACTCATGTCGACCAATATTTAAAAAACTTGGTTTGTTACCGTTACCGTCGCTTTACATTTACGAAATATGTGTTTTTGTTATGAAAAATAAGCAACTATTTAAGACTGCAAATGATGTAAATCCTCGGAATCGACGAGATCCATATAAACTAGTGTTAAATGATTTGCCTAGACTGTCTAAATACAATAGTAACTGCTTGGCAATGTGTGTGAGCATTTATAATAAAATACCAAGGCATTTCAAAGCTTTAAACACAAAATTATTTACAATAAAATTTCATAAGTGGTTAATCGAGTGTAGTTTTTATAGTTTAAAAGAATTAAAAAATGTTAATGTTTAAAAAAAAGAAACGGTTGTTGTTGCTTAACTTGTTTTGTAAAATTTTGCATGCTATGTTTTATCCTAGCTAAACATGCTTGTGCCTCAATTTGTATTTAACACCCTTGTATACCATGTTTTACGCAAATAAATATTCTATTCTATTCTATTCTATTCTGAAAAATAAAGTTGCAACACGTAATTGAAAATGTTGCCAGTACTACTACAAATTGCCAGTATTTGTTTAAACAATACAACACACATAATATAATGTTGTGAATGCAAAAAATAAAATAAAGGTTATTATCCACTTAGACAATTAAGTTCTGTGCAGGTTATTGGATTGCAGTGTGTCATAATATCAGGTCTTGATAATAACTACAAGATGACGTAAATGTGAAGTGAAAGTGACAGTGACGACACGAGCATCTAAGATTGATGCAATGATTCGAATCTGGTTGCATATCGCTGAAGTAAGATGGCAACAAAACTTTGTTAGTGTACGTTTTGCTGAATGGGATTTTTTGTTAAGGAAGATCCGGTAATAATTTTATGCAACTAGTATACAGTCACAAATATTGTCCGCATAATTCTGATAAAACCGAGATAATCAAAATCAAAATATTTTTTTTTATTTCACATTGGCCTACATGGGCACTTATAAAGTTCCGTTTATATCTACAGACACTGAGCGTGCCAGACACGTGCCGTGGCAGACAAAATAATATTCTTTTATACAGTATCTATTAACGTATCTACCAACAGACTCACTGTGTAAAAGAATATGATTTTGTCTGCCACGGCACGTGTCTGGCACGCTCAGTGTCTGTAGATGTAAACGGACCTTAAAACGTCGATAAAAGGTGCACGGATCGGGTTGGTCGTTTCCTATGGAGAAGAACCGGCAAGAAACTCCACGGTTACTCTTTTGATAAGATTTAAAGAGATTAATTTGTTGACACTGCAACGATTGTGTTTGCATTGAGTGCGAACTTCAAGATTATACTGGCATAAAATGCTTCTGTTTTTGTGTTTTTTTTTAATATTTCTTTAATTGATGTTGTTTAGGACGGGATTCTTGTAATGGCCTTATGAAGTAAAGTACCTAAATAATATACTCATACTTCAAGCAGTTTATTTTGGTAGTATAGGTGTGTACCTTGGTTGTTTGTATCATAATTATCTCACATAATTCATACTACTAAAAACAAGGTTAAAATGGACCTGTTATGACCATACGAATATCCAACAAGGAAAGTGTGTACATTGCTACGTGTTAATCACCTGCAGTATATTATAATTCAGTTTACAGAAAGTGAGAATAATAATTGAATGTGTTCAATGAAAATTCGTTGTAATTGTCATTATTTTACTCTTAAAGTGTTACATAAAGTTACTGGCCTTTAACAATTTAGATGTCACAAATAAAAACCAAAAAAAAATTAGTATATTTATTTAAGTAGCCGCAAATGCTTTAAACTGACTGACATTATATCAAAGTCACCCAATTATATACATATATACTATGCTTTATACGTGTGAATTATCCGTTCACCGGTCGTATAAAATGAAGCTTCCAAAGGATTTTTTCAAGGAAGCCAAAAAATTACAAATACTGTAACTATCTTAATTAGAAGTATTAGTAGCAGAACTTGGGTAAATAAACCTAACGAAGTTGAATTATATAAGCCACGTGACACGTTAGTCTAGTATCTTAGAACTCAAATTAGTCGCAAATTAGTCGAAGATTTTTGTATAGTGATTAAAGCTAAGTAAGAGTGATCAGTATTTCAGAGAAATCTTGATCACGGCATTTAATAACAAACACTAAATAAGAGCTAACTTATAAATTTCAACAAGCAATATTTACCGCTTTCCCGTGCTTTGCCGCGCTTTTCCGTGAACATTTATTTTCATAATTTTTCAAACATTTATTTAGGTTGCCCCATTTTTTACTTTCTTCTTATATCTAGAAAATTGTATAAACCTGAATCTTAAACAAACCAAACCTCAATTGGTACAACCTAACCGAAACAGATTGTAACCAAGTGACATTATTGGCCGTTTATTGAAATTCGAACTACGCTATTTCCATGGGATGTCGTTTTGAGTCAACATGCGTATGCTCATGAATAAAGGCCCTTCGGGTTTGAGAAACAATTCCGGGTCCCGTGTTAACTGTCTTCTATAAATATCTAAAAAACTTCGATTTGAATGATTAGAAGTAACACTATCTGTGGGTAGATATTTTAGTATTTTACTAACTTATATTTAATATCCTTATCGATGCATAACAATTAAAAAGGATTAAGCGATTTATATGCGAAATCGACTTATAATGTACGCGTGTATTTTATCCGTTTTAGTATGTTTTTTTTTTTCGCACCAGCCATGTCCTCTTTACAAGACATGGCTGACCGGTAAAGTATGCTAAGGCATTAATTCCACCATTGTACTTTTCTGCAAGAAATCTAAACAAATAAATAAAAGCAAATGATTAACTAGAAATCATCACACAGCTAGACTACACTCAGTATTTTTTTGTCATAGAACATAATGCTACCATTATCACATACAAACATATTTGACTATGTGGGTGGTATGCATGTTACAGGTATCAACACAAAAATGTGGGTGTCGGACGAATTTCATCACGTATTTTCCTTTTACCGATCATAAGGATGTTTTTTCGACTTTACACGTATGACATTCAAATTGAGTGTTTGGAAATCCGTTACATAAATTACCTATTTATGTTGGTTATCACTGGTCAACTTAAAGGAATACCTTGTGAAGAAACTTACACAGTTAATAAATACTCGACAGTCTAGCCGCCTTATTGCTCAAAGCCTGGTGGTTTTAAAAAGCTATTTCCCTGCAATGGGAAAGTTACAAGCAGATTTTTTTTTAGTAATAAAAGTCCCCAACTTGATGAACTTGGGCTATCATCATCAGTTTTTTATTTGATCTGATAGGTGACATTCTTCTATATCTCAACATGCAAAACGATATTAGGTGCTCTGATTGTAA
This sequence comes from Orthosia incerta, assembly GCA_948252205.1. Taxonomy (NCBI): domain Eukaryota; kingdom Metazoa; phylum Arthropoda; class Insecta; order Lepidoptera; family Noctuidae; genus Orthosia; species Orthosia incerta. Next base: position 54,029,723 of record OX411742.1, read on the forward strand.
CTATAAAGGAGTGCGCGCGCGAGCAACTTTTTTCTCCGCATCTAATTTGTCTCTTACATCACACGCGACCACCATAGATTTGAGGTGTAAGATAAATCAGTTGCGAAGACAAAAGTTGCTCGTGCGCGCTATCTCTTAATAAAACTTACAAAAACAAATAATAAACTTAGTTCACGACATTCTTTTTTGCTTAGAAAATTGTAGAATTTATTTCATTAAGTAGGTACTCGCACTTTAATTCAAATCGAATGTCAAAACTGAAAAGCTTCTGGTAGCTTTAACATTGCTCGTATTAAAGAATTCTTCGAATGTCAAAGATGTTCATAAATAATATGTTTGATGGAATTTACGTTCGTTCACATCAGATACCTAACATGTTGAAAATATTTGTCTATTTATAGATATTTGAAGAATTCGAATGAATAAAAGAAAGCAGTATGGTATTCTTTTTGTTCGAGCTTTTTCTTTCAAAGATATTCCTGTCAAAGTCTTTGCGCAAAAATATATTCAACTTAACCTCGCCCATTCCCTGCGATGATTATTTTGCTTTGAAAGATATTTTCTTGGTCCAGATTCGTGAATTTTTCTTTGAAGTCTGTGAGTCAACATGAACGATTTTTCGACATTACACCGTAACTTTTAAGTCAGTATTTTGTAACTTTGGCAACAAAAAAAAATCGTTTGTTTTTAATCAAAATTACATTACACAACTCATCAATACTATAAGCTCCACAGACTATAGTAAAATTAAAATACTGAATAGACCATAATTGTTCTATTGTCATAGTATAAAATAGCCATCCTCATGGAGAAAAGGTTGACGTATTTGCTTATGAATTGTTTCACTGCAAAGCCATTCGCCTTTAAGATACATCAGTAGAGGGAGCACCTGTGTTTGGCAATACTCTTGTGCAAGATGAAGTATAATATTGCTCGCTTCGTTGGCCAGTCTCTGCTGAGATTGGCCTCCATGACTGAAATTCGGTCAGGAGAACAATTAGATATATGCAACTATAACATTGATATTTGCACACCGTGAATCCAGATTCTATTCATGTATCCTTACGATTCATTATTCCATTATTCACGTGTAATGCTTTCAGTTATAAACCAGCTACTTAAAAAGAAGAATCGAAAACTTCGAAATAAATAAGTTATTCTGTAAATGAGAAACATATTCCTTACATTTTCTTTTTCTTTTTCCAGGAAAGATGAGGCAATCAAGTATAATAATATTAACGGTGCTTGTGGTACAGGCGTACTCGGTAAGTAATTTTCTTTTTTAATAACTTCACAATTCCATGTAAAAATGGAGCAATTTGATCACAGTCACATAATGTTCATTATGTATTTTCGGAGAAACTTTTACGAAAACGTTTTGGCGGTAGGTACGTAATGATCAAGTTTTTAAATGGCCTGAAAATTGAGGTATATTTTTTATAATATCGATATGATTTACTTTTCACACCCTCCCTAAAGCATTGTAGGGTAGATTTACAAAATAAATCGTACCTTTTAACTTAAAGTTTTTTTTTGTTACAAAAAATTGAGCTTTTGGCGGGATTTTGGATTTTTTTGATTGAAGTTCAGCGAATATATTAATTACTAGCTGTCTATCGCGGCTTAACCTAACCTAATCTACCCTAGCTACCAATTTACCTACCCACCTACCTACCCTACCCTACTCTACCTAACCTACCGTAAATACCTACCTAACCTACCCTACGTACCTACTCACCCTGCCCTACCTACCAACCCTACCCTACCTACCAACCCTACCAATTCTTTTTTTTTGTTCTCTTAAATACCCTTGATGATGAAACTATTTATTTGAATAAGAATTAATACTACGATACGAATGTAACCAACTTTTTCTTCTACCGATCTAATTAAATTTTATCACACAAAAGCTGATATTGTGACGTAACTATGATAGTTAGATATATTTCCCAGAGATTTTTTTTGTAGGTAAGTAAGTACGTAAGTACTTTAAGGTAAGTACTTTCATGTAGTACATAATTTTTATGTATCAACAATAGTTTTCTCTGCACACGCCAAATAATGAATTATATGTAATTTTGCAACTTTGGGTTACATTATTGCAATTTTCTTATGGATCTCTAATTTTTTTTCTAGTAATCAATCAGTGAGAATCAGGGATAATGTAGCATTCTAATAATGAAAGAATTTTTGAAATCGGACGAGTAGTTCTTGATTTTATTCGTTACAAACATACAAAACTTTCCTCTTTATAATATTAGTGTAGATTCGCAAATTGATTCACATGGATAGAGTGATGTAAAATTGGTGTAGTTTTGTGTCTCAAGTGCACTTCACTCAAAACTATACCAATTTACGCAACTAAACAATACATAAATGTTGAATCTTTGAAACAGGTACGATATTAGCAAAGTGACGTAAAAGCTTACTCGATATATTTGTTGCCAAATATCTACTCCAAAAAATATTATCCAAAGAATAATAAATGTTCACTTCTCATGCTCTGAAATTGCTTATTTGTGCAGGATTGAGGCTGCAAAAAATCGATTTTTGTGCACAAGTGCATTAACGCGTCTACTTATAAATGTATCTATATTAAGGCAAAGAAAATGATCCATACAGCCCAACACAATAAAAAGGTCACAGATAGAATTTTTTATTTTATCATATTTACTTTAATTTATTTGCCTTTTATGTGTTTTTTTAAGACATAAAAGATATTAAAATTTAAATTAAAATACGGTAGGTTATTTAATTAATTTAAAATATATATATATCGGAAATACGAAGGCTATCTTGGATTAACACTCGATCTTGTGGGCTTTCGTGGGTATATGCATGCTACAAAGCAGGTAACTTATGCCGATTTGGAGATAGTACTTGTTCCAATCTTATCAAAGCAGCGAATTCGGCCACCTATTCGTTTCGCTTTCTCTCAACAAAACACACTTTCAAGTTTATAACGCCACACTTTAGGCTACTTCTCAATTATTTCTCTCACAACTCTGTTTTTTCAACTTTTTTGCAAACGCGCTCCCGCGCGTTCCTTTTTCTAACTCTTTTCCGACCAAATATATGGCGGGCGACTTCGCTCAGGTCGCCATTATCCTTGGCTACCCTGCTTTCATTGGTTCAAGAACACCTCGGGCAAAGTTCACAGCTTTTAACATCCGATCAAAATCGAGTATTTTGACTTAAGCCAAATAAAGTGTTGTCAATCGAATAAAATCGAACTGAGATTGAATCGTAGGCTAAATGTTGCCAATTAAACAAAACTGAATTAATAAGTTTAAATGCGTCATACTTCTTTGTTCTAGATTATTAGAAATACCTTCCTCCTACACGGCCAACCTGACAGACAAACGGTCCCACGTTTGAGCGACGAGAGAAATCGTTACTCAATTTTAATAAAAAAAACAGACAGAGAGACAGAACAACAATAAAAAAAAAAAGTAATAGGTTAAGTTCGGCCGCTCCTGACCAAATAAAAAAAATAATGTGGTCGTGACATCTTCCTTCTACGTGAAACCTTCAATCAACACCCTATATTACCAGCCTATAACAAAAATCAAGTACTTCTTTACTCATGATAACGGAATTCTCATAGCTTTCACACTGTTCATTTGTTTTCTCCATGTAAATCTAGGTCTCCACACCGTACACAACCATCTTCGTACTATCGAAACAGCCACCTCACCGTTTAGACAACCATATTACCACATTCTAAACGGTTACCGAAGCACCAGAGGTACCAGGTTCCCAACAGGCGTCCATTCGGTCTCGAAGCACTAAGTGTGCCAGAAACCATCCAAACGCCCAACACAACATACCATGCCACATACACCAAACAACAGGTCACCGAGGCCCCAGAGGGACCAGGCTCCCCCAGACACACAACAGGTCACCGAAGCCCCAGAGGGACTAGGCTCCCCCCAGACAACAGGTCACCGAAGCCCCAGAGGGACCAGGCTCCCCCAGACAACCGGTCCTCTCGAAGCAACAAGACTGCCAGATACCCATACCACATACACTAAACAACAGGTCACCGAAGCCCCAGAGGGACCAGGCTTCCCCAGACATACAACAGGTCACCGAAGCCCCAGAGGGACCAGGCTCCCCCCCACACATATCCAGCAATGTTTCTTGGTCCCACAGCAATCGCTGTGGCTCCCGATGGTCAACCCTGTGACCATCCTGCAACCATAGTCATCCTGACCAGGCCTCGTAACCCACCTCGGTTACAGCAGTCATCTTTGACCACTCACCACGTAACCCATCTCGGTTACAGCAGTCATCTTTGACCACTCACCTCGTAACCCTCCTCGGTTACAGCAGTCATCTTTGACCACTCACACCTCGTAACCCTCCTTGGTTACAGCAGTCACCGCAGTGACTACTCATCACCGTACAGTCAGTCCTTTGACCGTACACACCTCACCGTACAGTCAGTCCTTTGACCGTACACACCGACCTCACCATTGCCAGATTGATTTGAATCAGTCTTCAACATAGTACATTCAGTTACATCAATGGGTACTTTTTCTTTCAGCTTTTCTCTAACTCATCATAAACCAAACAAAGCCTTTAATTCAACACATAGTTGCGACCATTCAGAACTCCAATAACCATAAACAGCACCTTTAAACCATAACAAAATTTGTTATTTCATACTTTATTCTCAGTACAAAATACAACAGCAACCTCACATTCAGGATTTCTTACCCAGCCAAAAGCATTTTCAAGAACTCCATTTTATGTTCATGATTTCATACCAAACCCTCAGTGCGATAGGTATAATCTACCAACTAACTACCATCATCAAACATTACCAATTTTGCAAAATTAAAAGAAAATGAAATCATGCACCGCATGTCACCGACTTTACATCTGTGTTAACATTATCTTATCCAGCTTGGTCAGATAGCAAATTACACAAAATTACGTTAGGTATGTTCACAATGACCAGCACAGAACATTCAAAAAGTTAGAACACCACAACCATTACTGACACTTTAAATTCCACATTTATTATTCAAGTTAGGTAGGTACTAGACTTCCTACATGACACCACACAATCACACAATTCACAAATTCACACCTTTATTTTAAAGAGATGTTACAATTATTAAAACTTTTGAACAATGTTCAATTACCGAGGCCAAGCATCGTTGAACAACGCAGAACAAGAAAACCATTCCAAGTTTCTTCCAAAAAATGACTCCTGTACCAAGTAAATAAAATAAAACCCAAGTGTCCACAATCCACAATAACTTAGTAAATACATTCGCAGAATTAACTCACTACACAGAATGCACTTTCAACTTAATTGCCGAATCAACTCTTGACACCGTCAGCTCTCTGACCCATGAAACTAAGAAACTGTTCTATGTAAATTAAAATGTTGCCAATTGAACATTTATCTCATCTCCAGCCACAACTTCAACAGTTATTGGCCCTCGGGCATCTCATAATACCTAAATACATCTGCTAGACACCATCTAAATGTCTAGTTGCACTTTCATTCGCCGTAGTCAATTTAAATCATTATTTTTTGTAGGTATCGTTAGAATGACATGTTATTATTTGGTTAGTTCTCTACAATGCGGTATATAACAACTACAGACATTAACTTTACCTTTATTCAACCGTTGGTAGCAACAAAACTAAACGCCAACTCTCTAGGCTATAGTCACGTTAATCCTCGTGATATTTTCGGGTTTTAAGGTTGCAAATCGAGTCTAACAACAAACTATTTCACTAAACTTAACACCGGTTTGAAAATAATCTTGATCACAATATAACTATTAACTGAAAGTTATCGCAAGTCTTTGGAACAAAACAAAAGTTTAATCCTCACATTGACTCACACCTTGTATCGATTTATTAATAATCTAGTCTATAACTAGTAACTTATAAGTTAAAAATCATCTAACAAGTTATTTGTTTTGTTTCGTCAAACTTTTTTCAATGTTGACACTTAATGTCACTCTCTGATAGAGATGGGCAAGGGATGGCGATCTGTTATCGATTAATCGACGAATCGATTTAAAGCACAAAAAAAATATAAACAATTTTCCAACCGATATTTAGTACTGAATCGATTCAGCGAATCGATATTTCACCCTACAAAATCGAGATTAGATTTTGCTGTTATGATATGAACCAAAATATTATTTAAGAATAATTTAATGTATTACACAAACTTAAGTGAATTCAACGTAAACAAATATCTTTCCCTTATACCTGATACTTTAATTTAGTTGTGAAAACAACCCTGATCCGCCAAAGATGTTTAAAAATCGGCTATTATTACGATTTTTCTTTTTGCGTTCCATAACTGTATTCACACTTGCATTAAAAAATACCAACGCGAATAGTTAGAAAGTAAGTTAATTTCAAAGAAAAGCATATTCACGAATTCCCTTGGTGATCAAATCAACAACAACCTCAGTGGTAGTAATATTTACGGGAAATCTGAAGTGACACCTATTGATAACAAAAAAATAATGCATGGCTGAAGTTGCTAGTGTTCAAACAAGTAAAAGAAAAACGGATTGCTAATATCTTCACTTCTCGATTTTCAGCAAACTAACAACCTATTTAATAATCTGTATGTACGCTTGTGACAGCACTAGTGGTCACAAAACCGTATATTGTTCTAACATCATGCAACATAACATAATGAAATTTGATTTCTTTGCGTTTTGTACTCACGTTTCAATGCTCCGGGTACATTTTAAAGATAATATTGCGAAAATCGTTTCGTTGTTTGTTTTGTTGGTGAACAAAACGATTAAAATATTTGTAGCAAAATATTTCAAAGCTCGAACACAACATAGATTTAAATAGATGGCGTGACATGCACCAACTTCTCATTCTGTTTATGTAAAAATAATATGTTCGTTTTTAAATTGATCATTAAAAAATACATGCACCTATTCAATAAGTTCCTCCAAGCAGCATATTACGGCAAAATGGGGTCCCGAAGCTAATTTCGATGATTATTGAAAGAAACACAGTATCAATACCATTACATAGATGGCGCTGTTTGAATTTTCTACTCTTTTAATGTAACTTACCTTACACATTTCCATGAAATAAAATAATGCAATAGTTATAAATTGCAATGAAAACAGCAATTAGTTATAAAACTTAGGTACTTCCAAACCACAATAGATCCCAATGGGTCGAAGTGTCCCGAGTTATTTCTCGGCCCCTCCATAAGATAAGATAGGTACTTCCAAACCCAATACATACTTCGGCTGCCACAAATGTATGCCGATGCACAGATAGTTGAATGCAGATCAAAGTCACATACCTTTAAGCCTGTACTCACGGGAAGGTCAGGCAGCAGCGCTTAGTACACAAGGCACAAAAGCAAAATTTTGTCACTGACCATGCACTTGTCCAGACTGCTGCTTTCAGAAAATATCAAATTGATTGATCACCGCAGCGGCATGTATAACACCACAAAATTTCCTTATTCATAGCGCTGTAGGTTGCAGTTTGTGTGTTGCCTCTTGAATTGGAACCCGAGCTCCGCACTTGTTTCACCACACGCAGCTGGTCACAACAGGTCTTGTGGTATCCACAGCAATGTTTAAGGGCTCAGACGTCCCTGTTATCTGTTGCATGTTGTGCGAATGGCTGAAAAATTCATGTCTATGAATAAGTGTTCCACAAGCATAATCATAATGATGTTTTGCTAAATCAAGCTGTAGCTTAGGATGTTTGCTATCTTGCATTGTATTTGCACAAGTCGTCTTAATCTCTTGCGAACTCCGCTGACAGTATGAAACTGACTGAGTTTCATTTAGCATCATAACGAAAATAGAATTTTATTTTAAATTTTAGCCACTTTACACCAAGAAAAACTAACAATATTGCGGCTAAACTTCACAAGACATTAGGTAGGTACTTATTATTATCAGAATACTTAAGTTTATACTTCCCTGAACATCACCACCACAGTTGCGTTTCCTCAGTATCTAGTCAGGATTGGGCATCGATGTCATCATCAACATTATCTGCAGCCCGAATTTGCACATTGTATAGTATAGGCCCCACTATACGGTTGAATTCGGGCAACATGAATTCCTGTCGCCAGTAGCCGACGAGTTGCGAAACGTCTCTATAAGTAGGTAGCTCGAGCTACTTCCATGCCATTTTCTTGCGCACCAAAGAGAGCGCGCCAGCCATTACTCGTCTCATTTGGTCCATTCTCCATCATCGCTTTGTATTTGCACTGATCCCGGACTTCTGATATCGCAAATAGGAAGGCTATCTTGGATTAACACTCGATCTTGTGGGCTTTCGTGGGTATATGCATGCTACAAAGCAGGTAACTTATGCCGATTTGGAGATAGTACTTGTTCCAATCTTATCAAAGCAGCGAATTCGGCCACCTATTCGTTTCGCTTTCTCTCAACAAAACACACTTTCAAGTTTATAACGCCACACTTTAGGCTACTTCTCAATTATTTCTCTCACAACTCTGTTTTTTCAACTTTTTTGCAAACGCGCTCCCGCGCGTTCCTTTTTCTAACTCTTTTCCGACCAAATATATGGCGGGCGACTTCGCTCAGGTCGCCATTATCCTTGGCTACCCTGCTTTCATTGGTTCAAGAACACCTCGGGCAAAGTTCACAGCTTTTAACATCCGATCAAAATCGAGTATTTTGACTTAAGCCAAATAAAGTGTTGTCAATCGAATAAAATCGAACTGAGATTGAATCGTAGGCTAAATGTTGCCAATTAAACAAAACTGAATTAATAAGTTTAAATGCGTCATACTTCTTTGTTCTAGATTATTAGAAATACCTTCCTCCTACATATATATTACAAAATTAATTTAATAGTAGGCTGTATAGGTCTGCAGCCCAAGCCTAATAAAAATATCGTAAGTTTAAAAAAAAAGCGGCGGGGAACAGATCTTGTTTTTTCGTGTGTTTATTAATTTCTTCAAATTTGCTAAAACTAATTTTACTTTGAATATTAATTAAAGAAATGTTATGTTATACTACTGTTTTATTTCCTCGCAATCGAAATGAAAAGAGAGTTTATAACTCGTCCACAAAACCATTTTATCATCAACATTACTATCAGCCCTGCTAATAGTCTCGGATAAAAATGGTTCGTTTTGTGCATTCGTTGTAAAATCTACTATTTAATGAAGAAAGGACGACTATACTGTAGCTTCCAATAAAAATAATCCAAAGGTTGACTAGTATAAAATGACTTATCTGCCTAACTAGACAAGTATAAATAAATAAATATGAAATAACAAGATTAAAATAAAAAGTGTAATAGAGAATTAGAAGAATTATACATATATTAGCAAATTCGCTCGTCCTAACTTTTACTCACAGTTACCCATTTGATACAAAATTTAAAAAAAAAATGGCAAAAAAAACACGTTTGTTGTATGGGAGCCCCATTTAAATATTTATTTTATTCTGTTTTTAGTATTTGTTGTTATAGCGGTAACAGAAATACATCATCTGTGAAAATTTCAACTGTCTAACTATCGCGTTTCTTGTGGACAGACGGACAGACAGACAGACGGATCGTAGAGTCTTCGTAATAGGGTCCCGTTTTTACCCTTTGGGTACGGAACCCTAAAAATTGGCACGTCCGGTACGTATTTAAATTACCTACTGATTATAATTATTATCTTAATCATATAAATTTAACATTCACTTCAATTATTTGTACTACGCCAAGGCCTGAGAGAGGCCGTCGACTTTTAATTAAGTATATTTGTTCATAATAATAAAGTTAAACATATACCACTGTTTTGGAAACCTAATAAGGGGACAAACAGCTTATTGGAGAACAATCCAATTCAAATTTACGTAACCATTCAAGAGGATATATAAGTTCAGGGACAAATTCACAGAGCGTAGAATCTGCACACATACAGTGATTAGAGGTGCCATCTTAACTAATAATATTAAAAAGACAGACTGAATTTTGTGAGTTTGTTCAGGCGTGTGATATGCTAAACTCTGGATCCACTACTGGCCCAGGAAAATAACTCTAATTAGATGTCAATATGCAAAAAAATACGTTAAATAGGGCAATAGTAACGTTGCCTAAAAAGGTCATAAAAATCACATCACAGCAAAAAAAGGCAGTTAAAGTGGCCAAAAATTAGTTTTTTTAAATAATACTCGTAAACTTTAGATTTTTCTGCAATATGTCTTGGGGCAAGTTTATTCCTTGTTCAATTGTGCATAAAAAAGTGCTACATAAATTTCACTAATGTTCATTACTTTTCGAGGTATGAGCCAAAATACATTTATTTTTGTGTTTCTTTTTATACTAAATCTGTGTATGGTAATTATGGCTAGTTAAATTATGTTTTTATGCTCAAGAGAGCCGTGTAACATTCAAATTTACGTTTTCTGATATGTTTTCATGTTTTGATAGCATTATTATCAATTTTGGGTACTTGAATACGTAAATATGTACACACTATGTCTACATTTTTTTTCATTTTTTCTTTTGTAGGTATGCAGATAAAGATTTTTATAGAAATAAGCATGACCTCTGCACCTATTTTTCTCTTCCTTCTTGTATGTGTGTGAGCATAAATGTGTGAACATAAATGGTTAAATAATTAAAAACAGGAAGTTAACGGTACTTACCGAATGTACCTTATAGCAGTGTTTTCCACTGACTGTACTAAAGGAATGAACATAAGGAAATGTAAGAAATAGTATACACTGTCATTATGCATAGTCCAAATTGTCAACTGTCGTCAATTTAATTCAATCTATGAGCGGTGACACTCACTGACACGCTTGGTTTATATCAATCAAAACTGGATTTAGCTAAGTACCAGTATTTTACAAGGAGCGGATGCCTATCTGACCTCCACAACCCAGTAATTGGGTAACACGATACCTCTTGGCTAGACTGGTGTTAGACATCAGGCTTCTGACTACCCGTAACGATTGTCAAAGATCTTCAAATGACAGCCGGGACCAACGGTAAGCTGTTGGTCCCGGCTGCTTGCCGAGGCATGGAAGAAACTGGCTATAAAAAGATGGTCACCCATCCACGGACCGACCAAGGCAAGCTTTGCTTAACCTTGAAGATTGACCCGTGCAGCTGTTATTATTTAGCCACGAGCTCCTCATTTCGTTCCTCCTCTATTTTCTCAATGCTCTATGGTCTAATTAGAATAACATTTGGGAGAATAATATATAAATTTTCTCGTATAATTAATGAGAAATTTTCTTGAGGCTCGAAAATCCGGTAATTTATTACAATTTTGTCCCTTTACATTGTGTCATGTATGAAAATTTTGTGGGTCGTGTAACGTTTACTTTATTAAAAGGAAGATAGATGGGGAGACGTCTTAATGAAGTAGTGAGAACCGACGACTCATTTTATTTAATACTAGTGGCCCGCCCCGGCTTGCTTAGGTCATAATAATTTGTAGCCTATAACCATATGGAATAATGTACCTTTCAAATGGTGAAAAATTTTTGCAACTGGGGTTCCCAGAGGCGGTTTGATTAACTCTGACACCAGAGGTAGACACAATATCCTCACACGAAAAAAAAAAAAGAACGAGCGAACATACAAATATATAATTTTACTTCTTTATTAGTTAAGACAACTGAAAGTGTTTGTGGATTCATTAGCATAAGATTAGCATTCGTGATTAATGAGGATATTAATATTTTATGTGGGTTCAAATATTGTTTGCGTAATTATTATGCAATTATTTTAAAGCTTCATAAGAATCACAAACGTTTAAACCCAACCTTTGACCCGTAACTTGTATGAGTCCGAGACTTGGAAATGTAAATATCTTAAAACAAACATACACCATATTCATTTCTAAATAGCTACAGAACTCATAAAACAATGGGTATCTGCTAAATTATTTATTATCTGCCGCCTATTGTTATTGGGCAAGCCTATTGCCGGCAACTTTTTGCGTTATGGTTACTTATGCGTCAATCTGTCATTCACAGAATACTGGGTCATCTAAGGTTTTACACACATTTAATATTTTCGCATATTATTATACGAGTGAGTTAAAAAATTGTATTTATTTCGTTTAGATAAGGTTGTCACAAAAGATCGTTTTGGTACTAATTTCAATAAATATTTCTGTAATAGTCACGGTTTCGGACTGAAGTGCAGTAGCAATCTCGCAAAAATACTTGCACTTACAATCTTCGTCTTTTTACACTCGTACACGGATATATCGCATTGAGACGCTACTAATATTTTGACCGTTAACTGTACTACTATTTATTTAATAGAAATCTTGTTGATGACCTGTATCATCAATGAGATGAAAATTAAATGAACATCTATACTTTAAAATTTGCCTCTAAAAAGCAATTACATCAAATATTCCTCCCCATCACATTATTATCTATCGAATACCTTTAAACGAGCAATTCTTGTCTATATATTACAATCTGAATCTCGGCAATTTAGTATGCACGGCCTTTCGGGGGCGATAAATCGATCTAGCTGGGTTTCATTTTTATAAAACGTGTTTTTCTATTTTCACCAGAGCAGAGCTCGGTCGCCCAGGTAGGAAATCGTAGGAAAAATATTGAAACTGTTGTTTTTACGTAATTATTTAAGTTTTTTTTTTAATTCCAACGCGGGAACGACTTTATTTCAAAACCTTAATTGGCATCGTATTTATACATTGGTTAGGTAAGTCACGGTTACGAACTGAAGTGCAGTACAATTTCTCAAAGCTAAGCATCAATATTACTCGCACCTGTAATCTTCGTCTTTAGACACTCGTACACGGATATATAAATGCGCAGAACCGTGCAGGTATAATGGACATTGAGACGCTACTAAAATTTTGACCGTTAATTTTACTGCTATTTATTTTAACAGAAGACTTGTTGAAGACCTGTATTAACAATAGATCTTTAAGATGAAAATTAAATAAACATCTATCCAGAAATGTATGGAACCAGGGCCAGCACTATGTACACTAGGAAATATAATATAGAAACCGTTTTTTACTGTAAATTTTCTTTAATTTAACTTCGTTTCAATGTAAACTCAAATTTACTTTGTCAAGTAGAGCAACACAAAATAAAATTAAACATGGTGGATCAGATCAGCAGTAAGCGAAAAATTACATTTTGACAATGAAATTTGATTGACATGTCATCGTAATATCGGCGATAAAAAAGACAACCCGAATTCAATTGCAACAGAGAAACAATCAATAACTGTCCATAGTAGTAAACTAAGTTGAAAAATTAAAACAATTACTAAAAACGCCGAAAAATATCCAGTTCGAAGTCAAAGAAAAGAAAGACTCAAAACGTCACTGCTTAAAACTGTCAAAGTCGTCAAACGTCATGTCAAACACGACTGTCATGGCTGCCCTAAAAATAGGGTTATCTTATTAAAAACTTTTCAAATGATCATTTTTGTACGCCTGTACCCTTCTTCAAATTAATTTGTTAGTATTTTCATAGAATTGTTTTAATTTATTCCTATTAACTATGTGTTTACTCGTACATAGTGGTGGCCCAAAATCAAACATCTCCTTTTATCCAAAAAAGCAATTACATCCTATGGTCACCACACAAAAGCCGCTGTCATAATGACATGTGTGCCAACCTTCATAAAGTTTAGCCTAGACGTGGCGCTGTCTCTAAAAACGCCTGTTTATTTTGGCTAGCCTGCGTGCCCGAGTTCATATGTAGAATTAAACGATTTGTCACTGTCACATGGACCTCGAGCGCTTTGTGACTTGTGAAATATTATGCGGTCAGTACCCGGTAGCTGGCTTTGGCGACGTTTTTGGGATATTGTATGGTAATCATTTTTGGAGGTCCATGGTGCGTAAACTAAGTATCTGTGTGAATTAGTGTTTTGGTTTTATAATTTACCACTACGGAAAAAAATACAAAGATTTACTTATTTCACCAAATATTCCTCCGAAAGCACGTCGTCGTTAGTTCCAGCTCTCATTTTATAGATCTTTAACAGTTATTGTTTTTGGAAGTCAGAATGCAGAAAGTCTGATCACCTATCTGAGTTATTGAATAACTAAGTTGATTCGCAGTAGCTACGTTAAAATACTGCTATTTAGCTACAGCCTATGCCAAAATAGTTGAAAAAAAGCTAGGCAGATGATGACTAATTCCACCACATTTAAGAAGAAAAAAAAAAAGAAGAAAGAAACGTAAATGTAACTATTTTCTTAATGTCCTTCGGCAAACTTCGTATTTCGTCAGTCGTCGGCTTTCTATCAGTTGTTCTTTGCACTTGGTTCGTACCGGATGCTCTCAGTCAACTTGGAAGAATATAGAGTGGTTAATACTCTTTTAACTTAATGTAATTTATTTAAAAAATGGTAGGTATTCATTACTTCTGAATTCAAATATAATAATTTGAATTCAGAACTAATTACTTTATTGTTGTTTTGTTTTGAATTCCGTGTGAACTATATAGAGCTGTAAAACAACTTCTTGCCTGCAACTTTAGCAGATTTCCTCAACAACATGGAAATTAGCATTCGTTTGTATTTGGAAACGTGATGATTGCCGAGGGACATTATGAATATAGTTGTACTTGTATTTGCTTCTCAGACGTCAGAGTATACTCATTGGCCGTCATATGTTTGTCCGGTTTTTCGTTTCGCATCGTTGGCAACGGTGTTCAGATTTTATCAATATTTTTCACAATAATTATATGATATTTTGCGTTTCGCATAGCTAGGTACATTTGTGCTTTGTTTAATCTGTTAAGCGAATAATTGCAATCGTTAAAAATTAAGTTGTAACGGTCATTATTTTCAAATATTCCACTCCATCACATTATTATAATAATTATCGTGAAAATTGTTGGAAAAATATTGAAACAGTTATTTTTCCGTAATTATTAAAGATATATTTTTTCATTCCAACGCGAGGACGACTTTATTGCAAAACCTTAATTGGTAACGGATTTATACATTGGTTAGTAGGTAGCATTTCCATTATTAAAAAAAAAAAAACTTGTACAGTTTTTATGCCAAAGTTGCTTGTTTCTGTTTTTCTCATAAAGCATTATAATTTATAACTATAAAATTTTTCACCAAGTAAAAAAAATCAGTTAAAGTTTTGTAAAAGTAAGTTTTAATAAAAATTAATTGAGAAAGCCTTTTATTAGTGCATAATTTTTAACACAATGATTCGAAATCAGTCTCAACGTATATACTTTATTGAAGGCAAATATAAAAAAAAATGTTTTCGGATTTCAGTATATTGGAGTTTAATAAAAAGAGTTATATTTCTGTTTGCATATTGAGAACGTTTTAATGTTTTGTGGTGCAAATAAAATGCAACCCTGATTTGGTTCACTATAAAATCATTTGTTTACTAGATAACTTACTCACAAATTGAATTCAGATATTTTCAGAGAAGCACGAAATTATAAGGCATCTAGCAGCGACCCCGTTTCAACAGGGATTCAGCTTAAGAGAATGATAATCAAATCAAATCGTTTTATTGTGTTTGTAAACATTGATATTAGGTCGGTTGGTCATCTATTAAGACATAAAGTCAGGTCAGAGCACTTACAAACACGTGTACCACATGCTAGGAAAACCAGTGTCCCAATGAACACAGCAATAACCTTCTAACTGCTGGTCACCGCAGTCTGTTGTCCCCTCAATGTTCTGCAGTAAATGTTTACCATCTGATATTTCATGCTCTATGACACACTTAGATGCGAAAAGCAATATTCGCCTTCTAGCGTCAGTTTTTAGTTTTTCGGGTCCAAATGGGCAAAAAACACTAGGTAGGATTACTCTGATGTTTGTACACTTCGGTTCTCTTTTATCGCAACAGATTTTTAGTTCGGCGTGTAGATTGAACGTTGTGGAACTATTTTTAGGACCGGTACAGAAAATAATTGATTGATAGACTTATAATAATTTATTACATTAGAAAAAGAGAAAGGAACAGTGTAATCCTTATGGAATGAAATTTAAATTAATATTGGACTTATAGGACTCGTATGGTTACTTTATCCCCTTATTTAGGCCATAAATAAGGGGATAAAGTAACTTTATTACACGAATGCAAAATGAAAAGTCAAACAGACATTGTGTGCAATACCAAAGACATATATATAGAATGTGCAATACACTGTATTGTGAACCTAAAAGCAATGAAGTAGGAGCAAGCTTTCGAGTAGGTTAGTGTATTGAAAAAATACAGAATGGTCCAATCTCTAGAAATGCAAAGGTACGTCAACTGTCTAGTTCAAATATATGAGGCTATATAACTATTTGATTAAAACCTCGAGTGAAACCAATTAAAATCCAAACGTGGTCTAGAAAGAGAACGTTTGATTAGATATATACTTTTTCATTAGTTTTTGTAGTTGTTCTTTTTTAGCCCTTTTTATCCTATAGATACTATTATAATTCTTTTAGTTTATTTTATAGAATTGAGTTATACATTTGTATTATATAAGAAAGATTTATGTTTTTCCAATAATGAGTAGTAGTAGTAGTTGAATCATATAGTTTCATAACCATCTAGGTAGGCCTAGATGGTTATAAAACTATATGATTCAACTTTCAAATTATTGATCGAAGCGATAAACCTGTTCAGAAAGGAAATACTGTGACCGCTATAACTAACAAAACTAAAAACTACATTTTGTGTCTAAATACTGTGGTTCTTATGAGATTCTTCAGAATTTTCTGCCAAATGATATATTTTTTCGGTTATCTCTTCAAGACCTTATAGATATTTATTAAAAATTGATTGATTGCCTGCAAACATAGACTGTTGAATATGAACAATCTTTATTTACGGGACGAATAAATTGAATTACCAGAGAGTAAAGTTCAAAATTTTATGATATTTTTTAGAGTATCTAAGTTTTCCATAGATGTCTTTCAAATTAATTTACTTTTTAACCATGCAATTAGCCAAAACTGACTTTAACTTTAGTAAAAGAGAGACTTTAAATTGATTAACAAAGTTAATTAATTTTGGTGGCATTTAGGATAAAGTTGAACTTGGTTGGTTTGTTTTGAAAGTATGCCTGTGATGGTAGCGAAATATAATTATACTAGCTTCTGCCCGCAGTTTCACCCCCGTAAAAAGTATTTTACTATCCTAAAGGAACACCACCGGGGTAAAAAGTATTTCATGTCCTGATACGGGACTTGATCTACCCGTGTGCCAAGTTTCAATCCAAAAACGTACAGCCGTTAAGACGTTAAGTGTTAACAGATGGACAGAGTTACTTTCACATTTAAAATATTATATGCATTTTTATTTAAGTTTTATTTTTAAGGCTTGTCATCAAATTACAATATAATTTTAAATCATCAATTTTTCAAACGCCAAGCATTTATATTGTTCGTGAATTTAAACAATAGGTGTTTAATGTCATGTTTGACATAACCACGCCTGACAGTGACAACTATTCAAACAACTTTGCAGCTTATAAATATTGGGAAATATTTGTTTGGTAAAACACAAAATTATTGCCACAGACATAAATTTAACTAGATAACGCAAAACCCTCCATCTGTATGAAAACCAACCGTGCTACTTTTTCACACACAATTTAAAAACAAATTTATTTACCAATGAAAGAAAACATTTCCAATACCTCGCCCAACTTTTTCTATACAGTCTTCACAACTTAATATGGCATAAAAAGGCATTTTATAGATTTCGGTGGATGTTCGGTGCCGATAGTGCTAAATCATCATCATCTTCCTGCCCTTGTCCCATGTTACTTGGGGTCGCAACACGTTTTCTTCTTCCATACCGTCCTGTCTCCCGTCACGCTATCACTGACTCCCTTTTCTTTCATATCACTCCTCACACAGTCCATCCATCTTTTCTTTGGCCGTCCCCTCGCTCTCACCTCGCCGATAGTGCTAAATTAGAAGCTTAAATTACGATCATCAACAGGTTGTCTGGTAGATATCGCTGTCAGCGATAAGACCGCCTTTGTACCCGTAGAAATAAGTGTTTCTTGTAAATGTGTATAATTTTATGGTGTACATTATAGTATATTCTATTCTATCATTCGTAATTATACTTCGTTTATTGACACGTGACGTACATACAAACGCTTTATCTAGTTAGATTTATATCTGTGATTATTGCCATTCCGGTGATCCGCCTCAACCTAAAGCGAATATTATTGTGGATACTTATGTGAGTAAAGTTGTACGAGTATGCTAC
This sequence comes from Orthosia incerta, assembly GCA_948252205.1. NCBI lineage: Eukaryota > Metazoa > Arthropoda > Insecta > Lepidoptera > Noctuidae > Orthosia > Orthosia incerta. The sequence goes on from OX411742.1 coordinate 54,047,935, forward strand.
TCAAATAAACTACAAAACAACACGATATTTAGTACTGGCCACTTGACTGGACCTACAATGGGCCTCATCAGAAAGCTTAAGACGACGACTAACGCCAACGACCTTGAGGGAACAAAACGCGCACTCGTTTCACACCCGCGCGACCCGAAATTTAGTAGTTTTTTGTACTTTCCTTATTATTCTATGACTTAAAAAAAAAGCTCAGATCAAAATGTAGATAATTAAATTGTCTTTGAGATGGTGTCAATTTCATAAAAATACGCCCAGCGGTTTTGGTGTGATTGTCGTGTTTTTGTCCGTTTTAGACATAACTTTACAAATTAATTACACTTTGTTATACGAAGAAAACTCAAAATTTGCTCAGATCAAATTATTAAAAAAATAGTCTAATATAACATATATTTTTTTCAAAAAATTACAACTAGCCATTTAGACGTGATTCTCATTTTAAAATCAGCTACTCAAGGGAATCGGCGCCTTAAAGTCACCCAAAGGGCAATGGAGAGGGCTATGCTCGGAGTGTCCTTGAGTGATCGAATCAGAAATTTAGAGATCCGCAAGAGAACCAGGGTTACCGACATAGCCCGAAGAATTGCCAAACTTAAGTGGCAGTGGGCAGGGCACATTGCTCGCAGAACGGATGGCCGATGGGGCAGAAAGGTTCTGGAGTGGCGACCGCAAACCGGAAGACGTTGCGTTGGAAGGCCTCCCACCAGGTGGACCGATGACCTGGTGAAGGTTGCGGGGATCCGCTGGTTGCGGGACGCACGAGACCGGTCAATGTGGCGACGCTTGGGGGAGGCTTATGTCCACCAGTGGACGTCTTTCGGCTGATATGATGATGATGATGATGACTTGACTGGACTGAAGCACGACTTTTGACAGATTGAAAAAAGAATGCTAGACAAAAGACTTGAACTACTACAACGTTATTTTTCATCGAGTTTATGCTATAAGATTTTATGTTCTTGTAAATATCGATCGCCTATATCATTACATTTGTAATAGGTAAACTCCGTAAGTACGTACGCCTTCCATAATTATCTACTTATCATTTCATATACCTACATTACCACATCGCGTTGTGATTGTGATACTGAAGATTATAATTATTGTTAGTACCCCTTACAGGCAGTCTATTATTTTCTACATGCCCAATTCTATGCTGTACAGGTTGAGTTTTTTAAGTGGGCGTGGATGGCCAAATCCGAAACTATGGGGAATAGTGGCAAACAGTCAAAGGAGTCACGAGGACGATTTTGATGAAAACTAAAACCGCACCATTGGATTTTTGAAAATTTATATTCCTAGCCAGGAATAAAACCCTTAAATTCGATGAAAATGAGCCATTTCCTTTGTTTGCTATATGCCAACGGTTTCGATACCTGCCTAGGAATATTTATTTTTCAAAAATCTTATGACGTCGTTTTAGTTTTCATCAAAATCGGCCTCTTGACTCCTTTGAGTGGTTGACGCTATTCCTCATAGTTTTGGATTTGGTCATCCACGCCCACTTCAAAAACTCACCCTATATAACCACAAGGTATACATAGGTTTGAATATGTTAACAAATTATATAGGGACCGACGAAACTATTGCCCGAACCTACAAGCAGGATGTTACTATTAGCATTCACGCAAATTAATAGCTAAGTACATCCGAACTATTAGTTACTGTTCCTCAAGAACTTCCTATAACATGGTATTTACCGGCGCCTCACTACCCGTTAAGGTTAATCATAATTATTCAATTATTTTGAGTTTTTTTTTAATATAAATTATTATTAAAAGAATACAATCACGTAAAATATTAACATTTTACGGTACGTAAAATCGTTTGTTTGTGAGAGGCACTCTACTACTAAATACGTTTACAACAAACCTTTACTGATACAAAGCTCCATAGGATAATGTTGTTTTCATTGATTTGAGGGCAATATACCATTAGGTACCTAGTATTCTTAAGTGGAGACCGCGAATCAGTAGTGGGATGCGCCTTCGTCTATACGAGTAGTTGTCTGGCCTGGTACCGGGAGTACCCAAGCAGAAAAGATTCGGAGTGACTGTAAATAATGCCTTGTTACACGAAATTACTACGATCACGTAGTTACTGTCAAATTTCCATGCAAAATTTGCAACGTTTATTTACAACCAGTTTTATTAATTAAGACAATCATATTTTTATAGTTATTTATGCAACTGTTGTATAATAAGGGGTATCAAAACACGAATGTGGGTTTATCACAACCGAGTTGTGTTAAGTGAGTTGTTGTGTGTTGTGTTAAGCCGAGTGTGATATTAGTATCACATGAGTGTTTTAATACCTAATTATAACAGTTGCATACAAGACTTTATCTACACCCATGATATGAATCCTCTATAAAGGTTCTGAAACCATAGGGTATTGTACAGTGTTGTAAGAACTCTATGTAAATTCATGGAAAGTTAACAATTACTGAGTATCTAATACAAACAAACTATGTATAGGTAATAATATAATTATTTATTGTAATAATTATTTACATTTTGGATCGTACAATTATTAAAATGCATTTGAATATTTGCACCTTGCTGAATGTTGGCAGATCCTGATGTACTCGGTATCACTCATTTTTGTAAACAACAATTTTTTTTTTTTTCAATACTATTATTGAACAAAAATGGCGGGATACGACGTCAATTCAAAAATTCGAATAAGTTTTTTTTTTAAACTACTGCGCTGTGGTAGTGAAACAAGCGTGCATGACAATGTTCTTTTTTTGAAATTCATAAAGATGCCATGAGTATGTAGCTGTTCGATGAGTAAAAAAGGAGTTGCATTATAAAATTTAGTACAACATTATAACACCCGTTTGGATGATTTTATGGTTGCTATGACACTGGCTGTTTTAATGTTGGCAATAAGCTAACTGTTTCAAGAACTTTTATAGAGGATTTATAGCATGGGTGCAGATTAAACAATTTATACACCGTTCAAAATGCCTGTTCATTGGCATTATGAAAACTATCAAGTGTTAACAAAATACTCAGAAAGGAAGTCATAATATAGTTTGTTTACAAGGTAGCGGTCAAATGCGGCTAACTCCTGGCCAAATAAAGCTTGATTGTGCCTGGGTACCATTGGTACCCATGGCCGGTTCACCGGAAATAAGACTGATGATGATGAAAATAGTACCCAAGTTACCTATCTTCATAAAATAACACTCTCAGAATAAACATAAACACTATAAAACCACTCAGTCACATCATTAAGTCTTGACATTACATTGCAACAACAGCTTCATAGACACTTCTCAGTGATTACTGCTGATGTCATGTGCATTAACCTTCACCCGATGTAATTTTAATGTTTGGAAAAATACGGTGAATGGACTGGCAAACATAATGGCATGACGTATAAGCCAAAATTACTCCATAAATGTAGGGCGCTGTGTTTTAATTGAATAAGTAGTTTAGCCTCAAGCGATAACAATTTATTCGCATTTCCTAATCCTACTAATAATAATTATTATACAAAAATTGTGAAGGTTTTTGTGGATGGTTGTGACTCTTTCACGTAAAAACCACTAAACGAAATTTCGGTAGAGGCAAGGAAAACCTGCTCAGTTGGATATGTGCCCTGGAGTGAGTCATTTATTCATGAACAATAAATTCGTATCTGAACATTTATACAATAAATAAAAAAATAAAGTTAATTTAGACACAAAACAAATACGATTCATTTTACAATTCTTCAATGGCATACAGAGATTTGTCCAATAGGATTTTTTTAAATGTTGTTTTACAAGAACAAGTTTGGACCGTGCTTTTCAGATCTGTTAAATATTTGTACTGATTGGTAACGAGCACTGTGTTGACAGAACATTGAAATTCGGGTTGATCATACCTTTAAGGTCTTTTCTACGGGTGCCTTCCCTTATTTATTTTTCTTCTTTAGTTTCAAATTCATGTAGGTATTTAGCCAATTTAATCAAAAGTACAAGGACATCAAAGCTGGAACTGTGAGTATACCTAACTTTATAAAATGTTGCCGGCAACTTTCTTTTTGGAAGATACGGACTATTGTCCGTAGTGTACCATGTGGTGCCGTTCTAGAAATGCTGGGACACTTTTATCGTGTCCTGCGTCTCCGTTTGTTTGTCACAGGAACAGATAGACGCTACTGTTGGCATTAAACCCGTAGCTGTATTCTGGATCGACTCTATTTAGATTGCTTCTTCAACTTTTCGTTTCAACTGCTTGGTGAAAGTAGGTGGCCACGTTTATTGAAGCGTTAGAAGCGTTGTACAAGTCATCTAGGGTGCAAGTGAATGGAGTTTGTTCTCCATTCTTTCTTCACTTTAAAATTTTAATTTTTTTCTTTCAAAAGTGCTGTGCAAATATTGTTGACTTTGACTTTGAGTTGGGACACTCTAGCAAGTGGGACAAAGACGTCGACACACTAAAGAAGTAGATAGAAAACAATTTCAAAGATCACCAAATTATTTAAATTGTTATTTCCAAAAATAGCTACAACAAACTTTCTTCAGCCCATCAAGTCAACGGAGCATACCAATTGGATTATCCTATAAAGAACTAATTGGAACATCCACCTTTTGTTGTCTACAAGACGACTGTCAAATTTACTTCGAAAACCAAATGATTCAATGACCAAATCTGAATAATTCATTTTAATGTTACTCAAAGGAATCAAAATCGACGAAACATCTTGAAATTAACTTACAAATTGGATTGGTGAAACAAAGTTGTAATTGGTTAACGAGTTTACAATATTGGGAAAATAATCATTATTATTTTTATTTTATTTTATTTGGGAAAATAAACGGTTACACATTACAGTATGGTTAAGAACTTAAAACTAAAATGGTATTATAAATGTATAACCAACAACATTTTCCACATAATACAAAAAAAAAAAAAAAAAAACTAACATGAACATCGTGCGATGTAAAGTAGACTTTAAAGTATGAATAAATGTTAAAATAAAACTAAACTGAAAGTTATACATGCAAAAAAAAAAAAAAAACAGAGAAAGAATTGAACTATGATTTTAAATTATTATGTACTTAAGTCTGCTATGGTTTTAAGAGCAATACTCACAACAAAAACAAAATTATTTTCATGACTAATTTTTGAGACAATATCTTCTGTGTTTCGTAATTATCAGTTTCGTTCTCAAGATGCAACGAATAGATTTCAAAGGAAGACAACCGCAACACTGAGTAATTTCCGTTGCAAGCGGAGCCCATTCATTTTCTTCATTTGACTAATGACTTGCGCGAGATGATTAAAAACCAGCGTTCATGAATAACCAAGGGTATAAACAACTCGTTAAATAAATGAACATGAGCATAGAAATGCATTAAATTGGGTATTTGCCGATACAAGTAATTTATTTATATCAAATTCGTGCCATTTAGGTATTCGGCTTAAGGGTCCAAATCTTTTTCTGGCTTCTACTAAGATTTTTTTGAGAAAGCTCAATAATATTGCTTGACCTCGAAATTGATCCAACTTCGTCAAAGGTTGGGTAAAAACAAAAGAAAATCTTAAAGGGTCAGGCTAAAAACTGCTGCCAACGCGCAACTATGTCTTTGTTTTTGCATCATACTACAGCAATTTACTGGCGAATCGAGAGGCATGGGGAAGCGCTTGCCGTCTCCCTCGACATCTCGAAGGCTTTCGATAGGGTCTGGCACGAAAGCCTTATTGGTAAGCTTCCTTCATTCGGTTTGCCCGGTGGTCTGTGTGATTGGATTGCAGACTTCCTGAGAGATCGGTCCATTCGAGTGGTTATCGATGGCTGCTCGTCGGACCAATTGGATATTAATGCCGGGGTCCCTCAGGGGTCCGTACTCTCAGCAACATTGTTCTTGTTGCACATTAACGATCTGCTGAAGCCCGGTACCTTTGGGTATGCAGACGACAGCACTGTTGCTGAGAGATACTTGTCCAACGCGCGTGCTACCGGGCCTCAGGTCCGGTCTCTCCGGGAGGCCATGGTGGAGCGCTTGAACTTGTCCTTGCAGGCAGTTTCCGAATGGGGCGATGCCAATCTGGTCAGGTTTAATGCTGCTAAAACCCAGGCGTGTCTTTTTTCCGCTAAAAGGAGCCAATTCCACCCGGCTCCTACTTTCCGTGATGTAACCGTGCCAATAACGGACCATCTTGAGCTTCTTGGCGTTACGTTGACATCGACTCTCAATTTTGGGCCATACATTGAGGCAAAGGCTCAGCTGGCTGCCAAAAAGTTGGGGATCCTTGCGAAGGTGAGAAGGTACTTCACGCCGGAACAGCTGCTCAACTTGTATCAAGCGCAAGTTCGATCGTGCATGGAGTACTGTTCTCATCTCTGGGATGGATCTGCCAAATACCAGCTTGATGCACTAGAGTCGATCGAAAAGCGGGCCAAGAAACTCATCGGTAATGAGGCACTGGTCAAGTCAAAGCTCCAGAGCCTTGAACATCGTCGCCGAGTTGCCAGTTTGTCGGTATTTTATCGGTTACATTTCGGGGAGTGTGCGATGGAATTACATGACTTAATTCCGCCCAGCCCGTTCCATCATCGGACTACCAGACGTACGGCGATGCGTCATCGGTACATGGTGGACATCCCACCCATACGCACAAAACGTTTTGGGGACACTTTTATTATGCGTACAGCTAAAGAGTGGAATTCCCTGCCGGAATCTGTGTTTCCCGATAGCTACAATCTAGGGGTCTTTAAGTCAAGAGTGAATAGGTTTCTTCTAGGCAAGCGTGCTCTATCGTCGACCACATCATCGCTTACCATCAGGTGAGATAGTGGTCAAGCGCAAGCCTATAGATAATAAAAAAAAAAAAAAAAAAAAAAAAAAAAAAAAGAATTAAGAAATAATTAGTACTTTGTAAGTCATTTTTGTCTGATTTGTGTACTTTAAGTATTTAAATAAATAAATAGTAACTTACACTAAAACGCTCGTACTTGCAGCAAAGCAAAACATTAAATATTTTTTACGCAGTGTCTTATGTAGTACCTACCTTGGTGTGAAGTAACACTATCGCTGTAATAATTACATCGAGTAATTGCCGTAACAAAGGGCCATGGCAACATCTAGACTCAAACAATAGGTCGCACAACTACCTATGCATCTCAACCCACCTCTCTAGCCGTTGTACCAACTATGGTAGTCAACTTAATTGAGACTAGATAGATGATTGACATAAACTGTTATTTTAAAACATACCCAAATGTTATTTAAAGAGAAATATATGAAAACTTAATTGCAGTCACAAAAATTCCCCCATAATATGGATTGTCTGAGTGCACGCCAATCTGTTGTGTGTCAATGAACAATTTCTGCATCTACGTAGTACCTAGGGACAAACATTAGAATTGGTTCATATCGGGACTGCATAATTATCTACATTCTTTAGGTATGGTAGTTTTATTTTCATCAAAAGACATTTTTGTTTTTTTTTGTGTTGTAAATCTGAAATGTCAATAGTATAATTATAATTGCCAATTAAATGGCTTACATAGTCTATAAAAAATATTACCAACACTATAATTCTATAAATAAATGAATCATAGTTCAATGTACGGGATACCTCGGCTCAACCGTTATGAAACACGTTGCAACGAAAGTTGTTTTTTTTTTATAATGACTGGACTATTTCCAAACAATGCGGTGACATTGTTCTTCTTATTTGAATATGCAGCTGACATATTTTATGATATTGTAGTAAAACCATGGCAGCGTGACGCGTGAACAATTTATTGATAGTTGGAAACATGTAATTTTTATTTTATAGTCGTGATTTACACTCTGTTTCTAAAACAAAATTTACGATTCACTGAAAATTTAACGCAAGTCAAGTTATGCGATTGATTGTTGAAAATTCATTCATTCAATCAGGAAAATATACACGCTGCATTTGACAATTTGTCACGTTAATTTGTCATTACAGAAAATGGGCATTACTTTGTTGATCCGTAAAAGAAAACTATTTCAATGTCGTCTTTAGTATTATTGTCAATATCAAAACTCCAAATCGATATTATTTGTTACCCTGCGGATAACAAATAATATCGATTTTTGTCGATCGATTTATAAAAGTGAGCTTGAAGTTTGTAAAAAGTATTTAGTATCTCAAGGAAACTTATGACCGGGTTAAAAGTTTCCTATGAAACCAGGTCTAGTCCCGTCTGTCTATGTGCCAAGTTTCATTTAAATCCGTTCAACGGTTCACACGTGAAAGTGTAACAGACAGAGATATTTTTGCATTTATAATTTACTAGCTTCTGCCAGCGGCTTCGCTCGCTTGAAAAGTGTTTTCTTATCCCAAGGGAACATTATACCAGGATGATAAGATTATGTGGTTCCTTGTCATGTCAATAAATTATAACATACTAGTAGTAATATTTGATTCTAAATACAAACTTATCGTCGAAATAATTCCTCGACATAGTTAATGAGTTACAAAGCGGATAGGATTGCACATCAAAAACGGCGAATAGTAATTACCGTGTGTATCATTTCCTATTTTGTAAGTTTGTGTAAATAACTGGCAGCCTTGAACGATTTTACGATATTATGTTGACATAACGCGTATAGTCTAAGATCCCACTGCTAAAATCTGCAGGTTATTCATAAAATTTAATATTCATGAAGATAATTGATAGTAGAATAGATTGTCGCAGGGTTGCCTAAAAGTATTAGCCACGATTACCTTAATTAAATATATTGTAATTTATGTTTGATAGTTAACCTTATATAGAGATTTTCAAACGAATTTAACATCGTTTGAAAGAAAGGGATGTAGAAAGTACGAAAAAAAAATGTTGGCAGCTCTGAGTTAGCCGCAATGTATGGTTTGTAAGTGTACCTGTTTAAATCTTGCAACCCATAAATTGCGGCTAACAACTGACGTTTCATACGTACCCGCGATTAAGGAGAAGTTTATAGTGTAGGGCTAATGAAACATAAAAAATGCGGCTAGATATTGCCAGGCAACCCTGCAGCAATCTAATCTACTATCAACTATCATTTATGAAAATAAAGTTTTATCGAAAAGAAAAATACTTGCAGATTTTTGCAGTGGGATCTTGGGCTGTAATAAATTGCTAGTTTAATTCGCCGGGACATAGAAATAGGAGAAGGTGGAGCGACTGTGATTTAGATATTATTTAATTGCAGACTAAATTAACGTTATAATTAGAGCGTGCCGTATCGTGTGTTTATGTTTTGGGTTTTATCAAGGTCACTGTATGTTATTCTGTTGATACTTAGATACCGTCAACGTGTCTCTTAACTGATTTTCAGTAGCACGAATCGCAAAACAAAAATACTTATTTAAAAAGGTCACCCTTTTTTTTTCTTTTTTTGGGGTGGGAAATCATCCAATGACTTCCCCCGCTCTGGGTGAAGCGGAAGGGCGTGTCAGACTTGTACTGACTAAAACCTACCCGTGTTCCTTCAGTTGCTTGTGCCAGGGCCGCGAGAGTTACCTCTTTCAAATCTGCATTACTGCTTCGCAGAAGGAGGTGACAGCTTCCCATGCCCTCTCGCTCCGTACCATGGCCTGAACTAGGGCCGGACGCGAGAGGTCACCACCGCTGATTGCCTCTACGAGGACACGGCGGTGCTCCGCCCAAGCGGGGCAGACCTCCACTGTATGCTCCACCGTGTCCTCTGGACGTTCCACACAATGGTGACACCCGTGCGTTTCCTCCCGCCTTATCCTGAACAGGAACCTCCCGAAACAGCCATGTCCGGTAAGGACCTGCGTAAGGCGGAAGGTGAGGACGCCATGGCGCCTCTCAAGCCACTCCTCAAAGAGGGGCCTTATCGCCGTAATTGTGGCGTTCCCTGCACTGGGTTGCGACGGTCGCTCTCTCCATGTCGCCATGAGATCCTGCCGGAGCTCTGTCCGTCGAGCCGCGATTTGTCGTGGCAGCGGAGTTTTGCCCCGGTGTTTCGCCACTCCCAAATGTGCGCGAGGACTTTTGCCTCCAGATCCCATGGCGGCAATCCAGCAAGGAGGCTCGCCGCTTCACCGGAGACCGTGCGGTATCCCCGGACCAGCCGGATGGCCAGACCCTTTGGGACGCGTTCAACGAGCGGGCTGGTCGCCGCCCCAGGGAACCGGCTATCAACTTTCTTAATAAGTCTAATCTTTTACGGGCTGTTCTCGTAAAGCACAGGAAACAAAACCAGTCTTTCTTTATCCCTCTTTATGATTTCAGCCGAAAGACGTCCACAGCTGGGCGTAAGGCTACATTACCACATTGACCGGTCCTATGGCATCACACATCCAGCGAACTCCCGCGGCCCTCACCCATTCATCGGTCAACCTTATAAGAGGCCCTCTTTTCTCCATTAAATCTGCTAAATTACGACCATTCTATTTGATGATTAGCGCCCTCGTCAAGAGAATATTTTTTCAGTAACTATCGGTTTCACCCTTCTCACATAAGAAGGCCTGGAATACCATGAAATAAAACATATCGAGCCATATAATGCAGACATCAAGGTTTCGCAGTAAATATCCCGATTACACTTAACCCCAACATGAAGAGTACTTTGTATGCTATCATAGTATTCCATAAAGTAACGTAGATATCTACTTGTAACGTATGAAGATAAAACTCGATATATTGCTTCGTGCAATAAAATGAAATACGTTTATAGGTGTTTTATCTGTCTATACCTACCAAAGATATTCTTCAGAATTTTAGTCATAGACCAAGGGGCTTTCTGATGACGCGAAGCAAATGTAAATTGCGTTGATAGGCGATATACGATGACGATGGATCGAGGTATATAATCATCAAGGAACAAACCTACGTTGATATCTACAGATCGGTTGCCCCAACATCTCTCCCTACCACATACCTACCGAATCCCATTGCGGTGTCGATTTCTCAAACGCACGACTAGTTTCTATACAAAACACGTTCATTTATCGGGAACGGATCACCTTACCGCAATCACATTTCCGCATATACGAAGCGAAGTTGGAGATAAAATCACAACACTAGCTACATGTAACACCTTTCAGACGGTTATGTCATAAGAGCGGTTTTTGTAGAGCAAACGTGTCGAGTTAGGAAGGGACACACGTGGAGTTTGTGTCCCGAGTTCTTGTGTAGTTACTCGGGATAAATTTGTAGTCAATGTATATTTTTTATATGCAAAGAATTTTAATCTAATACATATTTGTTAGCATGAGTTGTAAGATATACGTGTCTTAGACAGTAAGATTAACAGCAGTGAACTACTCAGGAAGTGGCATAAGTGCTTAAATATAATCTGTTTAGTTGTGCACCATCAGATAAAATGTACGAAACCATTGTAGATAACTTTTATACATAAAAATTGTACGTAACTTAAAGTATTACATAGATTTTGTTTAATCGCAGTTGGTATCAGATACTCAGACAGTTGAACTCCATGGTCAATATTCGAAGGATTTGACGTCATTTTCTGAATGGCGGTGATAAGATTCGCTGCAAAAGAATGACCCTAGAAAAAAAATGGTAGGTAGGTAAGAACGTAAGTAGTAAGGTAGGTACGAAGGCAAGTAGGGTAGGGTAGCAATGCCGCGGGCACAGCTAGTCTAAATTGTAATTTTATTTGTCTAAATTATATTAAATATTTCAATGAACTTTCGTGAAATAACAATGGTTCTTCAGAATTAAAGACTAATATAAGATATATCTTCAAAAGCGGGATGCCACAGAGTACGGGTATCATAGGTTTACCATTTACGAGTAAAATATTTCTTTGACAATAAATTGACGAAACAATATATTACGTAAAACATTATGTAATCAATATAATATTATTTTCATGTTTTACGTAATTTACTGTTGTTCTTTTATTATTAAAACTATGAAACCTCTTCGGTGTAGTTAGGACCTACTTAGTATCTAATCTCACGTAACAGTAACCGCATGTTTTGCCGGTATAAAGAGTAATATGGCAATCCGCAATATTGTTGCTCTCTATGAAGTCAAAGATTTCGAAATTAGATCTGGGGTTGTACTTAAAGAGGTTACTTCCTACAAACACAATACTCCATCATCGACTCTGTCTCTGTCACCTTTGACCTAGACTAGAATCAAGAGCAATCAATCTGCCTAGCCTTTTCCCAACTATATTGGGGTCGGCTTCCAGTCTAACCGGATTCAGCTAAGTACCAGTGTTTTACATGGAGCGACTGCCTATCTGACCTCCACAACCCAGTAACTGGGTAACACGGTACCCTATTCACTAGACTGGTGTCATATCTCAAGCTGCTGACTACTCGTAACGACTCTCAAAGATCTTCAAATGACAGCCGGGACCAACGGCTTAACATGCTTTCCGAGGCACGGAGGAAACTCGGTATGTTGAAATGGTCACCCATCCACGGACCGACCTCGTCAAGCGTTGCTTAACCTTAAAGATCGACCCGTGCGGCTGTTATTATTTAGCCACGAGCTCCTCTACTAGAGTCAAGAGCAAACCCATCACAAATAATAAAAAAAAAACAATATTATTTTTAGTCAGTACTTTCAGCTCCACAAATTTAATTGAAAGTAAAGCTGATATGTTTTTTTGGAACACCTTGATAATTACCACCTAGTAAAAATAAAGTGCGCCTTATATAATAACCATGGTACATTTCATAGTGCTTTGATGTTATTAAAAGCAATAGTAAACCAACGTATATATTCTCACTAATTGGACAATATTTACAAATAATTACCAATATAAGAGTAACAGAATACCGAATTCCTAATTAGCAATCGTAATTAAACTTGATACTAACAATAATACATAATTATGTTTGCGACCTTTTTTATATTTTTCTTTTTTACTCGTTTTTACATATTCTTGTTGTCAAAATAATTAATGCCAGTTGTGTATGCAATTCGCAATTTTACTGACCTTCTTCTAATCTAATATAGTCCATCCATTTTGGCGACAGTTATAATATAATGTGTGCATTATGTATTGATGTTTTATTTATTAATACATTATTTGCTTACTGAAGGAGCGAAGTCTCCTGGGTATTTATTGTATTTATCTCTAGAAGAGAAGATTATTTTTGTATTTTCATTATAATCCTTACTTACTCATATAAAAATACACCGTAGCTATTTCAAAACAAATTCAAGGAAATCAAGAGTATTTCAAACAACATCTAAGAGTTAATGAAAGATTTAAAAACTTTTTCACAAAAAATAAATGTCTTGGCTGCCAAACTTAAACGCCTCTTGTTTTCTTTTTTCAACACCGACTTCCGAAACAGAAGTTATTTTTGCAAATTTTTGTGTTTTGCTTTAGAAGTCGGTTTGTTTGAAAAATATTTTTTTTCTCTCTTTTTAGTTTTAGTACCCAACCACTAAAAAAAGAGCAAAGTCTATAATAAGGTATCTAAAGGATTGACAAAAGATCCATAATAACTCAATTTACACATTCATGCTGTTTGTCGCTAAGGAGTTCGGTTGTATGTTCCGTATCTTGAAAATCACTATCTGATAAGTAGTTTCGGAGTAATGCGTGGACAAATATACATGCATACAAATACACATACATAAACTTATGAAATTTGGCACATGTCATGTATTAAGAAGCCCATACAGAGTAACATATGTGAATATTATGCAATTCCAAAAATATCTTACATACGTGCCAAATTGATTACCTCCTTTTTTCGAAGTCGGTAAAATTACATTACATTTTATTAGTACTTTTACAGAAGTTATTCTCCGTGTTAATCCGTGTAAATTTTTCTAATAAGTTTTATTTTTATTTAGACAACTAACAGATATTTCTTTAGCTTTGTAGTACCTAAGTATTGCGCAAGCCTTACAATATCTAACAAAAGCCATTGTCTATCCACTAAAACTAGCTGATAGGTACTGCTACAAGAACACTCACGAGCATAAATATTTATTTATTTACTTTAACATAACACGGCCAAAGGCTAATTAATAATAATTAATAATATCATAAAACCATTTTTTTATTGAGTTACAATCATAGTATTTTCGATAACAAAATAGGAAGACTATGGACTTCTATAATCGTTTTTTTTTTAAATCATATGGTAAAAAAATTATGTTAGTGGCCACTAACATAAGTTCTTTACTATAACCGTAGCCTTACCTTTAAGAGGAAACGGGGGCAGAGAGCGCCGACTGAATTTCCTTAGTAAAAAGTCATAATTCGAGGTTTGGCTCTCGTCTCTTTCCTCCTCCAATATTGGAACAATTTAAAAGATATTCCATAAACTGGTAAAGTAAGATATATACTATGTCCCTATGTTTGCCTTTTTTCATTTACATTTTGTCAAATTTGTACACTAAGCCTCTGTTGACAGCGCAATTTTGAGCATTTTTTGAGGGTTGCGTGCTTCTAAAGATAATATATCATCAAAAAGGAGAACATAGGGACATAGGATATATCTTTAATTTTCAGATTATGATTAATCTCTTTTTTTTTTTTTTAAACTTTGCCCCACACTAGGAATTTCTTACTGTATCGTGGGTGCGTTTACAAACATATAAACTCACATACACAACACCCAGAGCCGCTTTTAAATTGGGCCAATTATGGAGGAGGAAATAGGCGAGAACCAAACCTCGAATTCTGACTTTTTACTCAGGAAATTCAGTCGGCGCTCTCTGGCCCCGTTTCCTCTTAATATAGCCGTTAGTAATCGGAATCAGATCTATAATCTGCCAATCAAATGAACTTGTGATGCAGTACACAACACTGAATATGAATAACAACACGTGTTAAATCTAGTGAGTCAGGTATCGTGTGGGTATTTCCTATAATTATTATGTATGTATTATAAAAAGTTGTTTTTATAATGTTTCCTAGTGGTTATGTTATTGAAGTAATGAATTTAAACTCAGGTTATGCCGTGAAATATAAGAATCGTTCAACAGTTTCCTGAGTTTTTAAGAGACTTAGGCAAAGTTTTGGAATGAAAATCATCGCAATACAAAATGTAAGAAATTGTTAAACGCAAACCCATCACAAATAAAAAAAAAAAAAAAAAAAAAAAACGCGCGTAAATGGCTGCGCCTATTGTTAGTTTAGGCCCGCTTGCAACACAATTTTTTTTTCCGCTATGGAAAATCCTCATTGGATGTCCACTGCCTTAGGGCAGCAAAGGGGTCTGTCAGACTCCGACTGACTAAAAACAACTTCGGTGTTCCATCTCACACCTAGTGTTTGACTCTCCCCGCAACGTCTAAGAGGGGCGCGCGTAAAACACTATACTCACCGCCACCTCGGGAGCTGATGAGTGGAGGCGACTAACGTCCCCGAGTCCCCCCATATCTAAATACTAATGCTGTAACATGGAAATATTGTAAACCAAACCATTTTTTTAAAAGACTTTGATTTTTTTAACCGTGGAGTTTCTTGCCGGTATAGGAAACGACCAACCCGAACCGTCCTTTTGTCGACGTTTTATAAGTGCCCATGTAGGCCTATGTGAAATAAAAAGAAATTGATTATGATTTTGATTGAGTCCGTCGCTCCCGGACCCATTTAGGTGGGTTGGAAGAGGGCATTGTCCGCCCTCTGCCGACGCCTGGTATGCTTCTGTGGGCCGGATGAGTGTAAGAGATGTCCCTCTCACTTTCCGCAGCCTCCTTCTGCGAGCCAACTATTTCGCAGAAGAATACCACCGCGTCCTAGTAATTGTCCTCGTTGCCGACCATCGACTCGACTGCATTTGGCAGCGACAGGTCACTGCCTTTTTTTTTTTTTTTTTGGTTGGGAAATCATCCAATGACTTCTCCCGCCCAGGGTGAAGCGGGAGGGCGTGTCAGACTTTTACTGACTAAAACCCACCCGTGTTCCTTCAGTTGCTTGTGCCAGGGCTGCGGTAACTCTCTTTCAAATTTATCCGCGACCCGACAGGTCACTGCCTACTCCTGAGATGAGAGCACCACCCTGGGTTATCTTACTATCTTGACATATTTTAATTAAACCTCGTGTTAGCAACTAACTCATCATCTGCCTAGCCTTTTTCCCAACTATATTGGGGTCGGCTTCCAGTCTTACCGGATTCAGCTAAGTACCAGTGTTTTACATGGAGCGACTGCCTATCTAACCTCCACAACCCAGTAACTGGGCAACACGGTACCCCTAAGACTGGTATCAGATCTCAAGCTTCTGACTACCAGAAACGACTGTCAAAGATCTTCAAATGACAGCCGGGACCAACGGCTTAACGTGCTTTCCGAGGCACGAAGGAAACTCGGTATGTTGAAATGGTCACCCATCCACTGACCGACCTCGTAAATCGTTGCTTAACCTTGATGATCGACCCGTGCGGCTGTTATTATTTAGCCACGAGCTCCTCTGTTAGCAACTAACTCTGAGTTGAATGTTTGGCGCAAGTAAATTTGTCCCCCGATCATTTATTTCTTGTTGTTTGTAAAACCTAGATTTTAGATGTGACTTAGGTACCTGCTGTGTTTGGATGAAAGCATTTTCAATTTGTAAATCATTTATAAAGTCTTAGCAAAAAGGGAGTTAATTGAGAGTAAAATATTGTGAACGTCATTGTTAATTACCTTCTGACGTTCGTTGAACAGGGCCCCAAATATAATTAATGTCACTCACCACCCTGTGCTTTGTCGTGATAGCTGTTTTAATGCAAACGCAAAACAGGTGCATGGAGCTCTATATATTGATGTATACGGACACGGGATGAATTTTAATTGATTGCCAACTAGCTGCCATCCATGGCAGCGCAGCATGGAATTAGTACTGCCCCCATTTAGACCAAATTGTAAAATATCTTTATAAATGACTAACTTCTGCCTGTGGCTTCGCCCGCATAAGAAGTGCTTTATCATCATTTGTATATAAGGAAACACATTGCCCATTCTACTGACAAAGAATGGAAAATGTTAACATTAACATTCGAAACGGGATATTTACCATGTTTACTGTTTCTTGCGAGTTTCCGACATTTCGGTGCTTTTGCGAACTAGAAAGAGGGTGGACTGCACCGAAATATCGGCAACTCGCAACAAACAGTAAACATGGTAGGTTAGTGTTAGTGACCATGACAGTTTAAAAACTTATAATGGACAATGTTGTTCAATGAGTAAAATTTAATTAAATTTTCATTTCATCTAATCATCATCATCTATCTATCATCCTAAGTCCGTTCCGCCGTTTAATCTAGAAAAGATAACAAACAAACAGAGTTATTTTCCTTTTTATAATATTATTAAGTATGGATACACTGTGTTATTCTGATGTTTAAGCTATATTACAGTAAAGTTTTTTCAAGATTCGTTAAGTCGTTTTTGCGTGAAAGAGTAACTAACAGCCGTCCAACCTCAGAAACTTTATTTAGTTATCTCTCGTACTCATCAGTGCTTTTACCCCCTGAAAGATTGTCTATGAATTAAAAGTCACAGCCTTCATACAAGCAATGACAATTATGAAGGCTTTTAAATCGCTAGTTTAGAATATAACGTGATTCTTAAGTAGCCACCTGTGATAGCACGATGATGCAACGTAGGCCGAGGCCTCATTAGTGCTTTGAGTTGCATCGTCGTATTTACCACGGATCAACGCATTGTATGCCACACCTGCGTTGCGACGACGCATGACGTCGCCGTTGCAGCGCAGCGTCTCAGCGTAGATTTCAGGAGGGCGAGCACGGCCTACTGTGACAGGCTTGAGTCACACATTTTTATCACAGTTTGGGGGCAAAAACCGTGATAAAATGCGTGACTCAAGCCCATCACAGGGGCCGTGCTCGCCCGCCAGTTTCAACAATGGATCGGCACAAACACAGTCCGTCGTCGTCACACCGGAGCTTCAACAGCGCAGCGCATCACCCTCCTCCCGCTTCGTCTCTCGTCCGTCGATCCGTTGGAACGTCGCGTGCGATGACGCAACGCATAATGTGGCATGTCAAAAATTAATGAAAAACGACGCAGCATTGACGCTGCGACGACGCAACGCAACGCAACGCTCCTATGAGGCTTCACGCTTACACACACAAAAACTTTTACTGGCAAAAAATAAGTTTGTTAGCGAATAATAAGTATGCCGGGAAAATATAGTTTTTACTTATCTCATTGTTCTTTGTTTGTGCTTTGTTGTGTGCATCTGAGGTATTTATTACCAGGTTTCTAGGTAGGTACACCTGAGTGTGCGTTTGTAAGAAAATCTAATAATGAAAAATTAACCCTCTTTAAGTGGTTGCATTCAAAACATTGCGAATATTATATTATTATGTACTTAAGATGACTACCATAGTACCTACAACCAAATTATTTTAAGTTTTCATGATTAATTTCATAGTAAATTATTACCTCATTTAACTCAACCAACCAAATACCTAATATTTTTGTGATAAAACCAGTAAATAACTAACTGGATCCTTTAAAACACAATTTACGGCCTAACCTCTGTAAAATTTTCAATTTAGGATTCTCTTGAGTCTAATTCTGCCTTAAATGTCTACCATAAAAGATTACACTGAGGCTAATTGTAATTTATGACGTCAAAATAATTTGTTTTATTATCTACTCTTCACAACTACTTCAGTAATTTGTTAGTTTTATCATTGATCTTGAGACTTAGTTAAGCCAGTATTATTATAATAATAATAAAATTAGTCCTTGTTAGTCTGAGAAAATTCCGGAATCTGCGTCATGGCTAAGAACTTTTTGCTTTGTCCATGTATGTACATGGACAATGATGTGTTTATCTATAGGTATAGTCTTGACTTTAACAAAATCCTTAACGTCAGCTTAGTCTTCGATTACAGTCATGTAATTTAAATACAATTTCTTCACAAATAAAACCATTATCTGACATTTCCAAAGTTAGTAAGAAAAATGCACTTCAACAAAAAGTTACCTGCTTGATTGATAATTAGATATTATTAACGTATCGCCAATACCGACCTTACCATAAGGTTAATGGTTACGTTACATTCGTAGAAATACCTATATTATTTCTATTCATAATAACCACTTTCCAACCACAGAGTTCTACCTGATACCTAGGTAGGTACCAAAAACCGCAAAAGCAATAATTTTATTAAAATTACCCAAAGTTAAATAAATTAACTCGTAAACTTGATCAATTACTACGCCACAAAATAGTAGTAAAGTTATTAACATTGTGCTCAACAATTAAGTCGTGAATTTGTGTTAATTTAATTGTTTTGTCTCTTTACAGGCCCCACAGCTTATTACTGTCAGTGACGGCAAAGTGGGGGTCAACTTCGGTGGATACCATGCTGGTTTCGGCATCGGAGGCCTAGGTAGGTCTCATGATTTGTTTATTTTCTAGTCTGGATTTACGATCCATTGTTTAATGAGTATAAAAGTAATTTTTAAGTTTCAAAACTTTTTTAAAAACAACACATTTAAAAACAAGAGTCTATATAATTTGACTGCAGCAATGTGGCTTTAGCTTTTAGAATTGTAAAATAAAACTCAAATCAAATTAAAATAATATTTTTCCTGGTTTTAAAAGGTCATATTAAGAACCTACTGTACAGTCACTATTTAACTTTATTATTTAGGTGCCGATTCCCTTGAGTAGCTGATTTAAAAATAAGAATCACGTCTAAATGGCTAGTCTTAATTCTTTGAAAAAAAAATATGTTACATTAGACTATTTTCTTAATAATTTGATCTAAGTACATTTTCAGTTTTATTTGTATAACGTAGTGTAATTAATTTGTAAAGTTGAGTCTAAAACTGACAAAAACACGACAATCACACCAAAACTGCTGGGCGTATTTTGATGAAATTAAAATACGCCCAGCAAAGATAATTTAATCATCTACATTTTGATCTGAGGTTTTTTTTTAAAGTCATAGAATAATAAGGAAAGTACAAAAAACTACTAAATTTTGGGTCGCGCGGGTGTTCCCTCAAGGTCCTTGGCGTTAGTCGTCGTCTTAAGTACCCTGGTATTCATCTAACCTTATCTCTCCTATCTCAGTCGAAGACTGAGGACTAAAACAAACTGAAGAATTTGCTACATTAATAATATTCTATTTTTGTGTACGAAGAGAAATTGCACCCTCATTTATTTTTCTTAAAAGCATGTTTAATGAGGCACTTGTCTATGTAAGATATTTCGACTTTTGGACTTTCCAAATCCTTATTCTTCGTCAGTAAATTTTCGACGATCTTTATTATTGCAAATATGAGATATATTTAAGATTATTCAGGCAAATCTATTTGTTTCGTTCAAACAAAATAAACTAGGTAAACCAAATTAGATTATAATAGATTCTGAAACTTTGGCTCGTTGCAAATGTATGTAGATTTATTCAAAGCTAATCTAGATTTAGGTATGCTGAATATATTTTTGTTTGGCAATATATTTTATTCAAAGTACACGAACAAATTTTTATGCATAGCACTCAAAGTTACAGGAAAAACTTTTAGTATAAACCTGTTACGTGATAGAAATTCCGTAAATTTTAATGAAAATTTGTGGACCAAGCAATGGCTTAAGACGCTATAATCGCCCAATGTCAACGCAGTACTGGCCATGCGCCCGCTCGAAGACCGATCGCCCGACCAAAATATCAACTTTGAACCTCCTTATCAACAGTTTTGTTTGCAAAATATTATTTGATTTACATATGCTATGTTGGTTATGAAGAAATTCCAACCATCAATTTTTCTGTGTAAAAATATTTTTAAGCATCCAAGTCGTTTTAGAGGAGTTTCCAAAAGTTGCAAAAAATATCGTGTTGTTAATTATTTTTTAAAGCAAAATTATTAGTTACACGAAAAAACCTTGTGTTCAAAATTATATACATGAATCAATAATAAATATATGTTTTTTTCAAACCTTTTAACCTAGCCGTTACTAAGGAGTATGCTTTAGAAAGTTACCGTTTTATGGCACTAAAGCGTATGTAGGCCCTTAACTTACCCTAGGATCACCAAGAATTGCAACATTTTCTTCTATAGTTTTAGAAGTCGTAGAGTCAAAAATATTCTGAATAGAAAATAATAATAAATGTAATTATGGTTTTGTTATAGCTGGTGGAAACACTGCAGGTGGTCTCTACGCTGAAGCTGGCACTCCATTTGGACAAGCAGCAAAAGCTGGCCTTGGAGGAGCAGTCGGTGGTAACAGTGGTACTGCTGGTAAGGAAACAAAAGAAACTTAACCCATAAATAAAAATAATTGTTTTGAAATGACGAAAATATTTCACAGCTAATGTCCTTATTTGGTTAACTACTACCCCCCGGTTCCCGCATTGTGAAAGTGGGGGGGCTCAGTAGTCGTGGCGTGGTCACCCACCGTGAAGTGAAGAGGAACCCGAGAAGAAGCTGCTCGTCAGGGCTTTTTCCGATTAAGCCGACGACGTAGCGGCCAACACTACTCATACTCATTTCTCACTTTATCCATTCTCGTCACGACATGGATGTGCGGCATCCATCTCCCCATTCTCATCTCAGCTACATGCAATCTCTTTTTCAAAATTCTGATTCAAACACAAGCACAAAGGCATGGGGTTTTAGTCAGTAAAAATCTGACTCGCCCTCCCGCTTCATCCAGAGTGGGAGAAGTCTTTGGATGATTCTCAAACCAACAAAAAATAAAAAAGAACAACTGGTATTATCTCGGACTTCGATATTTTGCCGTGTGGGTCGGAAGTTGTTCCAGTGACTTGTCACCATTTCATCCATCCTGAGTTGATCCGGTGTGTTACGTCTCGGTCTACCTCGCCATCCCCTTGGACAAGCGACCCTAGGTTCCAAAAGTCGGAGCAGATCGGTATGGTGTTCCAGCAAGAGCTATTGGCACGGAACTGGAGAGACCGCAAAAATCGCAGAATAGGTATTGCATTTTGGTTCTGCTTAATTTCAGGGCAACATTCTCCAGTCTGTGCCATCACACCTCCAATTTGCTCTGGACATCACTTGCATTTGCATGGAATCATTTTATATTCGTAGATAAATATAATGTCACTGGAATGTGAAATACCTTTGTACATCATTACACTCTTATTAATATTTATGCACCCATTTATAATCTTATGAATTACAATATCTTGGAACCTCTTGAGAGACCAAGTTAAATAATAAATAATACAGATCACTATAACGACTCAAATATGAGAAAATAAATGAACATGTCAAGTGTTATGAAAATCTTAATCCTTTATCTCCAATAAGATTATTCTAAGTAAAGATTAATTCGAAGGCTAAGACATTTCAGAATAGATCGGCTTATATAACGGTATTATCTAGCTAGACAATGATCGTAGTAATTATTAACTGATCGTCAACTTCACCTCGACCTCTGTAGTCAGATCGCAATAAACTCGTGACGCTTCAAAAATGAGGGAAAAACTCATTGCCTTGATTGTATAAGGCACGTTTGCTCAACCAATATCAGAGCCAAAATGAATATTAATTTGTATGAATAAATTAACTCACTCAACCATTTATTTATTAGCGACTAATTTTGTTTGAATATGGATAGTGTTTTCTGATACGTGCTAGTGTTCAATTAAAATAGAAAATGATTTGGGGATTATATGAGCTTAATTATAATATGTATGAAAAACAGTGGATATAATTAATGATAATGAGCTGTAAATTATTACTAAATCTTGATTGCTTTATTAGCTTTTATTATGGAAGACTAATCAAAATATTATTTTAATTACGAGCGTCCACTTTAATCATAGATTATGATTATGTTGTTAGTTTTTTGTACGCAAAATACGCGCTTAGTCGTGGAGTTGCGGCAAACAGCCCATTTTAACCTAACCTTTTTTTTTTTTTTTTTGGTTTCCTTGGGAAAAATGCATTACGCATCATCCTCCCTCCGGGGGAAGGGAGGGGTATGTGGGACTCCCCGGTCTGCTTCCGGTATACCCACTAAAAAACCCAACGGCACTCCCGCATCGTCTTAGTGGAGGAGGACTAAGAAACCGGCAGAGCCTTTGCTCCAGTCCCCCGCCGACGACTGCCCGCTGTCTCAAAGCGGGCCCCTCATGCCCCTCTCAACGGAGGGGCCCGGGAATGACCGCGAGTGCTCGGCCATTCCCTCCCGCGGGTGGTGATGTGCAATGCGGGCGAAGGGGCCCCCGCACCTGTCACCCGCGTATCACCACCTTCGCCTCCTTTTGCGATTAACCACCCTCGCAAAAGGAGGCGACCGCTGCCCAGACCCGTCGCCTTCCAGCATGGTGCTACCCACGCCAGGAAGCGAGGGGTCCAGGCCCTCCGACGCGCCGCAGTCATGGCACGCCGGAACTCCCCCTGTGACGGGTCGGGTCTGTGGCCCCGTCACCTACCACCTTTCGGCCGCAGGGGACAGGGACAGCGGCAACGATACACCGACAGTCCTCTTCCCCTGCGGCCCCACCGCGTCCGCCACCGCGTCTGACGGTGGCGGCCCCGTTGAGGCCGCGGAAGGTAAGGGAGAATGGCTGAAGCCACACCGACACTCCCTTCCCCGCCGCGGCCCCCCGCACTCCGCCGCAATGCCCCCCCCATCAGAGGGGGGGGGGGCATCGCAGCCCGCTCAGTTGCGATGCCGCTACAGGCGGCACCTGCGGCACCGCAACTATTGGGCCACTCGTCGTTGGCTTATCGCCAAAAGCCTAGACGAGCGGCCCCCGCCTAGGTTCCTCTTGGCTTCACCGTTGGTTTTCGCCACCACGGCTACTGAGCCCCCCCGCCACGACAAGGCGGGAACCAATTCGGGGGGGATTTTAACCTAACCGAACCTAACCTATTGTTAGTTATGACATTTTGATGATTCACTTATCCCACTAACATTTTTGGAGACCCGCATGTAAACATATTTCAATTAATCAATATATTTATTGTGGATCATAAGTAGGTACATAATACAGGTCTTAAACAATAAAATTGTGATCAGCTGTGTCCCGCCCTTTAAGAATACAATAGTAACATATATATCAAATTAAATTTACATAATTTTTACAAAAGATTAAGATTTCACTTTTTTTTTTTTAATTTTGCATTTTTTTGATTAAATATAAAACTAAACGGAACGAACACGACGGAAGTTAGTAACACATCAGTGGGCCACTGAACGCATCATGACTGAGAGGTCTGTATTGGAGCAGTGATTTGTCTGATAATCTTTTATAGAGTAGTGGCACTTGTTTACTAACAGATCATGAAGATTCTTTTTGTTTTTTTTTTTTCATTTTTCTGTTTCAATTTGTTAAAGGTTTTTCACTATCTTTTACGTATAGGTAGCCTGGTAGAATGCGGCAATGATAAATATCTCCATTTTCTAGGATTATTAATGTCAGCACCGTTTAAGCCCACACAATAAACCATATATTAATAAGCAAATGTTTTCTGTTCTTAAGGTGGATTATACGCTAGTGCAACCGCTGGAGGTGGCGTAAATGCAGCTGCCGGTCTCGGAGGCGCCGTGAGTGGAGGAAAATCAATTGGTGGAGGATACTCTTCCGCTCAAGCAGGAGGCAAATCGGTCACCTCTGTCCTGGTAGGTGACAAAGCAGAAAAAGCTAGGCGGAAAGAAGAAAGGCGAAGACTGAAAGAGATAAAAAAGCTCCTTAATGAGCAGAAAAAACATTGATTGGTGGTGGATTTTATAAACCTATGTACAACTTACCCTCTTTCATAAACGTTTTATAAGAGAATTTTGTCATTTTGTAATTGTGGAAAATTATTTTTATTTCAGTATTTACCTATGGCTATTGAAACATTAATAAACACAGTGGGTAAGTTCGGTATGGAATCTTATCGAGCGTTTATGAATCAAGTTGACTATGTGAATAGAGGGTATTAATCGTAAAATAATACATTTATACTCGATAATTATTAATACTCATTAAACTCAGAAATAAATATCTAACAAATAATGTGTTATCTTTAAAATTTCAATGGGATATCCTTCTTGTCGGAACAAGGCTGTTACTCCGTCTTTTTACTATTCAGTCATCCAAAATCTTCTGCAACATGTGTCGTAGGTGAGACTAACGGATGGTTACTTACTGGAATAAGGTAAAAGTACCAAGTTTTCTCTGTGCATGCACTCACAATGCACGCCCATTTGTCATTTCGGGTCTCATTTTTGGGACCTATTTTTCACTTTTCCTGTTACGCCGCAAAATACCTTGCATGGGGCTTTGAATAGGATGCTGTGTACCCGAATGTGCCATGATCAAAACTTTTATATGAAAAGTCCATCATTTTAGATGTTTCAAAGTCATGCATGACATGAACTTTATACCTGTAAAATAATGATAAAACAAATTCTTAAATTAAATGTTATAATTGCAGGGAGGTGAATCAGACGTATCTGGATCATCAGGATTTTCAATCTCGGCTCACAAATCTATTGGAGTACCGACCACAGTAATAAAAGAAACCGAAGTTGCCGTAGTTCCTGTGGCAAAAGTTGTACACAAGACCGTGTATGAAGAAGCGAAACTTGAGTCTGCTAATGAGATATCCCCGAGTGCACATGCTGGTGTTGAAGCAAACGTAGACGCACACGTTAATGTAAACGCCCAGCCAGGGTTTGTAAAAGAAGTGAGTAAATGGCAAGGGCCGCACTATCACACTCGTAAAATTGTACCATTTACTTTTCAAGATATAATGAATTATTTGTTTAGGAGTCCACAGAGAAGTTTTAATCCACCGATGTGGATGCCACGTCCACAATATAATTATATTCAGCAGGTTCGTTTAAATCGTCTAAGGTGAATTTGTTCCTGCACCCAGAGGCTTGAAGACGGCTGCAAAAATATTTGCACTTTTGTTCGTAAAATAACACTTATTTTAGAACTTCTAGAAGTGCATTACTATCTATTCGAAGTTTGCTAACCGATCAATGTTATTTGTATAGGTGCCGTTCATGGTTAAAAAATCTGCCAATACAAATATAGAACTAACATAGTCATAGACAATATAGAACAATAAATAACCCTGAACAGTTACTTCTTTCACTACATAATATTTAAGTATTTTATAACGACCTCTCCACAGAATAACACTCATTAAAAACTTTTGCAATCTTGATAAAAGCTTTGTGATATAAAACCTGCCACTGGTCTCAGGTTATGTTTTTACTTCTCTCATGAAAAACTCCTATAGTTTTCTTACAGTTTATGTATATCCTCTACTATGCATCATTTCATCAACTTAATAAAAATATTTTTTTACAAAGGTCCACGTTGAGCCGACACCAATACAAACAGTATACCTTCGCAAACACAAGCCTCACAGACATCACGTTCACAAGACTGTCTACGTTGGTGGCTATGCAGGACTTGGGGGTGACGTAGCAGCTGCTCCAGAGAAAACAGTAGTTTACAAAACTGTACAGCCCATACAGAAGAGAGTCGATGTCGATGTTGAAGCACATGGAGGAGCTGGAGCCAATGTAAATGGAGAACACTATGGACCAGGCAAAGTTGTTACGTACAACAAGGAAGTCACTGTAAATGCTAATGCAAAACCGAGCACTTTCTTCCAGGATATTTTCAATGTGAGTGTATTTAATTCTTTAATCATCATTCTTCCGTTCATGTCCCAGTTTATTTGTGGTCGATACAGAATAATTATCTTCTTTTATATCAGTAAGCGAGCAGTGGTGGCCCAGTGGTATCAGCCGCGACTTATAAGTTGTAGGTCGTGGGTTCGAGCCCAGGCAGGCGCTTTACTTTGTGTAAATTATTTCATCACCACTGCTCTCAAAACGGTGAAGGAAAACATCGTGAGGTAAACGGCATGTCCTAGAACCAAAAATTCGAAGACATGTGACATCCACCAACCCGCACTGGGCCCGCGTGGTGGATTACGGCCCTTTCCCCTCTCACAGAGAGGAGGCCTGTGTCCCAGCAGTGGGAACATTAATAGGCTGATGATGATGATATCAGTAAGCTACCATCTTAGTATTCTCTCCCATTCTGGCTACTTAATTCTTCATCCCTACAATCCACTTATCATCTCTTAGTTCTCAACTTCATCAAACCATTGCATTGTATTTGTATCAAGTTGTATGTTAGGTAAGACATTGTATTTAAGACCACAAAAGATCCCAATGGGTCGAAGTGTCCGAGGTATTTCTCGGCCCCTCCATAAGATAAGATGTTAGGTAAAGATTTTTACGAATACTTGTTTTATTTTACAGATCCCTATTTCGACTTTGAAGGCAGTTAGCGGTTTTCTGACAAATACCGCTGAAAATACCGGTGTTTCGGTACAAAAGTCGGCTACGTTCAAAGCAGGTGGTTACTCTGGTTTCTCAGGAAATGCCGGATATGGCGGCCATTCTGGCTACTCTAGTTACTATTAAAATTAGATTTTAAATTATTTTATATCTAGGATATAAGTTTTATACAATTACTACAAGTGAGGGTATCATGAACATGATTTGTAATAAACATTTCTATAAAAAGTAACTTAAAAATCACAAATAAGTTTTATTTTAACTAAAATGGTAGTCGAACTATTTATTTAACATGAGAAAGTCAGCAACTAAAGTCTGCAGCTAAAATGTATCTAGAGTAACCAACATTAAGAAGGGTTTTATCAAAATTTACTAGCCTTTCATTCAGAATAGGAGAATGTAAATCATGAAAATATTTTACGTCGCTGTAACAAATTGTGATAAGCCGTGTAAGCGACCTGTAGGGAACAGTTCACTATAATCTTACCCTCTCCTTCGCCCTCGTAATCTTCATGATATTTTTATCTGCTAGCTTTTATTACGTTTTTATTTTTTACGAGCCCCCTTTTGGAGCAAAGCGCCTTCGTTGAACTTATTAAAAGAATAGATAAATTCACACAAAATAACAGCTGCAACAACTCGTAAAATTGCGGGGTTAGTTTATTTTAATTTAAGAGTAACAAAAACGTGAATTTATTTGACAACAACCATACCGCTACCCTTTCTCACTAATTAAGCTTTTTACTTTAATCTTCTGGTACTTTCAAATAATGTAACTTGTTTATTATTAAATGTAGGAGTACCAACATTCTGAAATATTTAGTAGTTTACATTAAATTACATTACGAACCCTTTTTTATTTACAAAAACATGAAACCGATGTTTTGTTTGCCTAAGTAAATTATTGCCAATGTGTAGCGATTAAAAAGATATATGGTGACATTTATTAGAAATAAAACGATCTGTTTTATTAGATATACATCTAGTATCTATAAATATGCTGAAAAATCCACTTTGGGAATTAATTTGGAATAGAATCAGTATCGACTATATGAAGTGTTCATTTTATTGTTTCGTTTTCCATTAACAAACGATAGTTAAACCTCTGTATCTTCGTAATTAGTACCTTTTAGATCCTTGATGTGATTAATGTTAACTCACCAAAATTGTGCATTTTCTACAGACTCTGATATAACATCGAAGCATGTTTCTCCATCATCATCATCTTCTTCATCAGCATCCGAGGCTCATATCTCGGTTCAGACACCGAATGCCTCCAAATTTATTGATGACATTTTCTCTGTAAGTGCACGATCATTCATAGTAAACAATTTCATTACATTTTTGTGTAATTTGCATGATATTTGCATGTTTAGTTGTAGTGTCAAATGTAGATACCTAAACTTAGCTTTTTGCACAGACTTTTGCATGTATTTGTGGCTTTTGTTATTCGAAAATAACCATCGCAAGTTTTTTGAAGTATAATCAACTTCCTGTTTAGTAAATCTGGTACCAAATCTAAAGTTAGCTGTGAGATTGGTAGGCTAAATAAATAACAACAATTAATGTTGATTTGATGTGGAGTTTTGTTTGTTAGTAGATTATTTTATTGAATTGGGTTTCGGAAAAACATAATTATGTATTTGTATAAATTGAAAAATATGCACCTGTGACGCTTATTGGTTTCGGTAAAGCGAGTTTATAAGCAAAATATATTTTTAGCACAACACAAATGAAAGATATTATTCATAAAAATCTCAGAGCTGTTTAGCAACTGATAACCAGATTCCAAATTCAAATTCTTTATATAAGAAAATTTTAATATAGAATGTGCTAAGCATTATATATTAGCAATCGGTAAACGGTGTCCAGGTTTTTATAAATAAGAGTGAATAATTATATCTACTATCATTATATATAGGAAATAGTTGTACAAATACAACGTCTCCAGTGGGTGTAAGTTTTTGAAGAATTAGAATTTTGGCAGAAGGTTTCTATGATATGCATAATTTCAAATTTAATTTGGTGGATAAAGTGGTGAGGGTAAAAAAAATACGAACAGTTGCAGATTTGGTGACGGTAGTAAATTTTTTTGCGGCCATACTAACAATTGGACCGGTTTCGGTACTGTATACAGAGGTATTTTGGCGTGTTATGTTTATCAAGGTCAGGCAAAGGGTGGGTGTCTGGTCTGGTGAGTACCTAAAGCTTTGTACCTACATGCACATTTTTTGTTTAAATTTACGGTGTTCGAAACGTTATCTAAAAATAAATTCTATTTTATAGATACCAATTAACACTCTATCGGCTGTGAACAGATTTTTAGAAAACAACGTTGCAGGAAGGAAACGAGTTCAGGTGCGTACGAGTAAAATGCTTTCATTTTATTGAAATAGGAAAATGTTGCAAGCTTCCTATTGAATGGATTTCAGTGCCGAAGGCAGAATCATATTGGATTTGTGTTTTTTCTTCTATTTTCGGATCGATTTTTATTTCAGTAAAATCAAATAAGAAATAGTAGGTGAACAATGCAAATCTAAATGATTAGCTTCGTGATTTGTATGACTTAGGCCGACTTGCACTAAAAATTTAACTCAGAATTAGTTGCTAACACGTGGTTTAATTGACAGTTTGTCATACAATACTGTCAATTTAACATGTTAGCAACTAACTCTGTGTTAGGTTTTTCGTGCAATTGAACTTTAGGGACCTTCCTAATGGTGAGACACAATTTATGTATTTTTGATACGCGATATCGCACACGTATTTCCTATGAAAATTGCAAGTCCAAATCAGTCAAACTTTCAGGCAATTTTTTTCCTTAAAAATCACTTATCGGAGTGATATAAATCGAATCGCGTCGAGGTTGCTAATACTAGCATTCAGAATCACAGTTGTTTCAGTTCCGCCTAGATATAGATCCAACTTTGATAATTACAGACACTAATATGTCTCCGAAACTTGGCATACGTATTCGTATTCCGGACATTATGTTGCAACACAATTGTGAAAATGAAATATTCATTAAAACCTCCTTCGCAGGTGACCACAGAAGTAGATGGAGAACCAACCAGAATCAGGCTAGGACCCCACGCCAGGAGGAGGGCGAACAAACAAGTCGTTATATTCCAAGAGCCCGCAGAGCAGGAATCTAATTAAAACAATTATTATTAAAGCGTTAGTACCTGAAGTTTACAACCCAAATATTTGACTTCCTTAAGAGAAGATGAAATTGTAGAAAAATTTGTTGCAATTATTACTTGTGTAAATATTTTAGTATTAGAAATATTAAACAAAATAATATTGAATTTATTGTGTTTCATTACCAATTATTGTATTTTTTATTTTAAGACGGATTCCAGATTGATACTGTGTTGTGACTTATCATGCATCCTGATTTTAACTATGAGAACAACGAAAAATGGGCGAAGGAAAGGCTTTGGATCAACACAGCAGTTTTCAGAATTTATACTCGTACATACTAGAAACCGACGTCAACCTTTTTAGAAAAGGCGTTTAAAATAAAAAAATAAGTAATTAAAAAGCAATAATATATTTTTCATTCAACACTTTCAAAATATGAAATAAGATTTTCATAATACAAAAAACCGGCTTAGATAAGTAGATATATTTTTGAAGTACAGGTATAGGTAACAGACGAATTTCAATATGCAATTTAACAATCAATTGTTTTTAACCACGTAACGCGACTTAAAACAGAAACTAGTGCCTTTATTCTTGTACATACTGAAAAACACGAGTGTTTCACCAATCTCCTTAATAGGAAAGTAATGAGCTCCAGAGTCCAATTTGTTTAAATCCATCTTTTCAAAAGTATAAGTTCCCTTATAAAGCTCACAGGTTCTGTCATTATACCTGACATTAGAAGTCATTAAAACCACCCTAGGTATCATACTTTTACAAGTCAACTTCTTGAAAGTGTTCATGTTCTTTATCACATTGCCAGGTCTCTCGATGGCAGTTTTTATTTTCCAATAATATCCTTTTAAGTTGTCTTTTATCGTCAAGTTGCCTTTGAAATAGACGCCGCCACTTTTATTATAGGGTTCCACACTCATTTCCACCATTGGGTCCTTTTCATAAGGTGGTTCAGGATTGCTACACCTTTCAGTACTACGCAGCGTTATTTTTAACATCATTGACGACACTGACACTATACATTGAATTAAAACCATGGTTAGAATAAAACTCCATGTTGATCTCATAATAGTTTTGGTAAACCATGTATAAAACGAAATGGTTGTACTGAAAATAAGGTTTAAATAGCTATACCAATTGAACCCACCAGCGACCAATTAAAATACATTCTAAATCTCGTTACGTGCAATTTCAAACATCGTGTTGAATTTAGCGGACGTTATTGCTACTAATTTCTTTATAATAAGGTTGGGAAATAACCAGTTCTAAACATTCGCATCAAAATACAATGATCGATTCCAAACTTTTCCCATTATGGTTCAATTTATGATGAATATCTTTTCTTGCTCTGAAAATATTTTTAGGCGTAAATTGTGATGTTCTACCAATGACGACGTTTTTGTAAGAGATAAACAAGCAGTCTTATATATTTTAATTTGTTTTACTATAGGATTAGTTTAAATACTGAGCATTAGTTTAAGTACTGTGTAATCATCATAATCAGTGTGTAAACTAGCCTTATTATTTTTCTTATAAATAAGACATTCACATTGCTCGCAGAACGCATGGCCGTTGCGGTCGATAAGTCCTGTAGTGCCGACCGCGAACCGGAAGACGTTACGTTGGAACGCTTCCCACTAGGTGGAGCAACAACCTGGTCAAGGCTGCTGAAGTCCGGTGGATGCGAGACGCACATGTATACAGATATGTGTGGTGACGCTTGGGGGAGGCCTATGTCCAGCAATGGACGTCTTTTGGCTGAATTGATGATGATTATTTTGTCTCCGACGCTACAATTCAACTGACAACCTAGTTGTTTTACTAGACTTGACAGATCTAAAATAGGCGACATATTGGCGAAAGGGTTTTTTGTGGAATTTTTACTTTGACAGGTTTCTTGATGGTTAGAGTTTTGCAACAAGATTCGAGAATATCTTGATGATGAAGTCAATGAAAGTTTTCATCACGATTGAATAAGAAATGAAAAGATTCACAGGAAATCCAACGTAACTGACACAGCCAGAAGAATTGCCAAAATTAAGTGGTAGTGGCAGTTGTAAGGCCTCAGACATCGCTCGCTCGGAGTCAGCGACGCCTCGGAGAGGTTTACGTCAAGTAGTGGACGTGTGAATAAGACTTCGTCCTCGTTTCAAAGAAAAAGGTTATTCATCTGAACAGAATAATAATGAAATTAATCAAAAGTCCCAGTATCACTTCCAGAAATACTGTGGTTTCTATGAAAATGGTAATTAACTTACGATGAAAAAGGTTCAAAGTGAATCCTCTTCATACATTGTAAGAGACTCGATGGGTCAAAAATCATATCATTTTATATCAAAAAGAAAAAAGGAACTCTTATAGGATCTTTTCGTTGTCTGTCTGGCTATAAGTCTGTCTGTCGGTCCGTGTGTCAAGACATTTTTTTCCAGTACGCGTGGAGGTATCAAATTGAAATTAATATCTTATACTCAGGTCTGCAACCACTTGCAACTGTGAACATCTAGAACAACGTAATCAAAAGATATCACCGTATATGTCGTAAATGTGGCGAATCGCAATGGCATCAAAACATATAGAGTACTTCCCGTTGACCTAGAATGATGAAATTTGGCAAGAAGAAATTTCTTATAGTACAAGTAAAGGAAAAAATCCTAAAACCCTTAATTTGTACTTAAATTAAATAAAAGATTGTTAACTTATTTCCAGTTGGTAAACTGACCGTATGTTGATAGGACACAGGCCTCCTCTCTGTGAGAATCTTTGAATTTTTGGTTCTAGGTCATGCTGGTTTCCCACGATGTTTTCCTTCACCGTTTTGAGAGCAGTGGTGATGAAATAATATACACAAAGTAAAGCACCTACCTGGGCTCGAATCCACGACCTACAACTTGTAAGTCGCGACCGATAACACTTGGCCACCACTGCAGTTTTCCAACGGCAAAGTTAATTTTGTCCCTCAATCCACTTTGTTAGAGCAATATTCGGCGCTTTCATTGTTTATTACTATTTTGGTGGATGTGACTATTTGTACGGAACCCTTGGTGCACGAGTCCGACTCGCACATGGCCGGTTTTTTACAAGTGACTAGAGATTGAGCGCGATTCGATCCTATGGGCTACACCGAAAAAAAAATATTTTTGGGGAAAAAGTAGCCTGTGATACTTATAGTTTAGAATTGGTTCTTCCAGAGATTACCTACTCAAACATATCAAACAATAAATTTTACCTGTTTTAAGAATTTTTGTTGTTGTAGAATTTTTGTTTTGTTAGTTAAGGTGAGCTTGCGAGTATTTAACATCGTAAAAGCTGGAAACTTTGTGAGCTGGGACATCTCTCTCCTAGTCTAGTCTCAAAACTAATTAAGAACCTGTTGCTGCAATTACCAACCAAAATCACAGATGAGAAGTATCTTCGTTTAGTCAGAATTCGGACTCTGGATGCAGGATACAGGAACACAAGTTTCGGGAATCTAGAAGCTGTTCATAGAATAATAATGCTACATCCTAAGTATATAATAATATCAAGTAGAGTACTTCTTAGAGTTGGGTATCTTCTTAGAGTCGTAAAGGTTATGTCGTAAATCACATCCGTATTCCATTTGCGTTTTTACCGAAAGTGGAATGGGAGTAGCCAAGAATTTACTTGGTACGCATTGCTCTTGTGTACTTTGTGGCTAACATATTGGAAAGATATAACATATATAGGTAGGTGGTAGGCATTCTAGGCATTATTATTTACTGGGCCATGTTTAGATAAAACTCATTTAGACTGGATGAAACTATACATAGATCATTAATAACACTACAAAGCGAGAAAGTCTTTGGTACCTATTGTTTTCCGTTTTTCGACACCGACTTCGGTAAAGAATAGTTATTTATGCTACAAGTGCGGGAAGTAGGTGATTGCCGATGAGTGGCATTTTTATTCACGAGCGAGCGAAGCGAGTGAGTGGATAAATCGACACGAGTCGGAAATCATCTTACGCACGTGTATCATACAACATTTTACTATGCATTTTGCGAGGAAATAAAAAATATATCTGAACCAAGCAAGAAGTTAATAAAATGGCGCTTATTCAAGGGCGCTCAGCATATCCACAGATTAACTAATAGTTCATAGTTCTACTGCGCATGTGCAAATAGCTGTCACGTCGTAACGCAAAAAGGCATGAGCAAAATATTAATTCTGCCGAACATATTTAATGAATATTTAAAATAAATTTATTGATCAAAATCTAAATCCAGAGTAATTAATAACGCCTTAAATGAAGTATTAGTTTTGTTTTACTTTTTATATGAATGATAATCTGTACTTAACTAATTTTAAAACTTTTCTCAAATAATAAAAACTCTATGCGGCGGACTGACGTTGGAGTTAAAAATTAAAAAAGTACAGGAAAGTAAAAAGCACTAGTAAAAAAAAGTGACACTTTCCGCACAGTTTGGCTGCTTGGAAAACGCTCTTTTCGAGGACATGCATTGTAAAGTTATTTTTCGCTTTGTAGTGTTTTGTTTTGGAATTCAGTTAGATTTTTTTTTGTTAAAAAGTTTGTTATTTATCTTTTCTTAGTTTTGATAAGTACCAGTTCCAGTAGCCATCTGTGGTCTTCTTCATCAGTTTCACTTCACCAAATGACACTTTCTGAGTGATAATGATTGGATGTTTGATGAAAATACCAAAATCGCTATATGTATGCCTATAATATTTGAAGAGTTCACTCGATTTCTTCAGGATCCCATCATCAGATCCTGACCTGATAACTATGGGACTATCTGGAAAATATACCCTTTCAAACAAAAGAAGAATTTTCCAAATCGGTCTTTGAGTAATCGGGGAACATAATAAAAAAAAAGATCCTCCTGCTTTTTATGTAGTCGTTTAAAAATGATAGATAATTTTTATGTATTTTGGGTTTATCTAATTTCTTTTAATCTTTCAGTATGATAATACTAGCCTGGTGTCAGTAAATGTATTGAAAAAGTTACATAAATAAAAACACTTAAAGACATTGTTATCAATCTTTATTTGCAATAATTACATTATTTATTCAATTTTATTGATTTACCTTTGCACAAACTTTCTTCTATATTTTTATAAACAAAACTCGAGATTGCAAACAGAAGCAGGTTCCTTTAGGTTTGTAGTAACTTAAGAAGTAAACGTTTGTCCCAAGTTGCCTCGTTGGTAAGAAAACTGCGGCACGGTCTATTTTAGTTATTTCCAATTTATTAAATGAATAATTTCCTTTAAAAATATCGCATGTTTTATGGTCATACTTTATAGTCGACATTCCATAAATAAATTTGAATATAAAACTTTTGCATGACAGTGCTTTGAAATCGTTTTCGTAGATAATTTTGCCATCTTTTTCAAATCCCTTTTTGTATCTCCAAACATATCCGGATAAGTTTTCTTTTACAGTGATGTTGGCGTTATAATAGAAGTTATCACTATTATTGACCACTGAGATGCTGACGTCAACCTTTTTAGTTTCTTCGTACGGTGGATCGGGATTCGGGCAAAATTCGTCTCCTTTATAAATCATTTTGTACTTCACGCAGAACACAATGGAAGTCAGAATATATAAGACAATAATTACACCAAAAATAAGTTTCATTTTACAGATATGTATTTTTAGATGGAGTACTTTTTTACTACTGATGTACTAAGTTCTGAATAACATAGCCATTGGGATGTCATTAGGAGCTAGTTTCCTACTCATTACTTTATCAATAATATAATGTTATAGCCAGTGAGCACATAATATATGTGTATGTACTACTAGATACTTACTAGTAGTAGATACAATACTTTTTTTGAATATCTGTAACGATTTCAGGATTTTATTTTTACTGGTAATTAATAGTTTCTTGAATATTGACCCTGAAATTGGCTCTCAACAGAGAAAGCTAGAAAGAGATGCACCTACAAGCAGAACGTCTAATAGTAGAATTAATTGATTTAAGCAGAATTCAGGAAAACCAGTTTATTAACAAAATGTTAAAACTTAGTAAACAAAATACGTGTTTGAATACAAAAACAGGTCTCCTTTGCATTATAGTAACTTAAGTAGTAGACATTTATACCAATACGCCTTGTTGGTAAGAAGTTCACAGCACGATCGAACGATGTTAATTCCAATTTATCAATAGAAAAAGTTCCTTTATATATTTCACAGGTATCACGGTTTAACTTGATTGAAGAAAGTCTAGAAAGTGCTTTAAAAATAAAACTTTTGCAGGTCAAGCCTTTGAAGTCATTTTCGTAAACAATTTTCCCAGATTTTTCGAATCCATTTTTGAATCTCCATAAATACCCTGACAAGTTCTCTTTTATTGTGAAATTTGCATTGTAGTACAAGCTATTTGTAGTGTTGTGTACACTCATAGACAACTCGAACTTCTTATTCTGTCCGTATGGTGGATCTGGATCCACGCAGAACTCGTCACCTTGGTAAATCATTTTGTACTTCACACAAAGCACAACTGATAGAAGTTTCAAGAAGAAAATTACACCACATTTATATTTCATATTTGATGAAAATATTATTATGTACGTTACTGCTAACGGCACAGTTGCAATAGGAATTTATTGCTTAGTTATTTAAATCATAGAAATTGCTGATTAATATCATATATCAATAGACATCACATCATTTCACAGCCAATGAGCACATAAATATAGGTACTAGATGAATAAATTGTATTTAAATAGTTCCTTCCTGATCATGAAATACCAGTTTTAAGTGGGTATATTTGGATACGTATTACAATACCGAAATTTAAAAGACCGTTTTTTAAAATACGTTTTTATTTACTCTTGACTCTAGTATAGGTCATAGGTGACAGTGACAGAGTCGACGATGGAGTGAGCTTACCCAGAAATACTAATACCGATAGATGAAAACCCGAAAAATTAAACGCCGAATGATTGTTTGGGCGAAAGTTTTTAATCCCGAAATTTCATTTGCCCGAAAGCTTAAAATCCCGAAGATCCATATCCCAAAGTTTAAAATCCCGAAGATCCATATCCCGAAGTTAAAAATCCCGAAAATACATACCAAAGCCTAAAATCTCTAAGACAATGACAAAAAAGGAGTCTTCAAGCGCTCGCCAGCCGCTGCCGCGGCACCAATCGCTCGGCTCGCGCGCCGTTGGTCACAGTTCTAACTTAAACTAATCTTTTCCACCCAGTTAGTCGTTATTTTGACCGGGTGAAATAGGTTAGGTTAGAACTGTGACCAACCGCGCGCGACCCGAGCGAGTGAAGCGAGCGGTGCCGTGGAAGCGGCTGGCGAGCGCTACTTTCGCAGAAATTTTGCACCATTTTCTAATTATTAAAAATAGATCTTTTAATTTTAGATATTGCAATATCTACCCGTTATAACTGTGTTGTAGTGCCATCTATGAATAATCGCGGGCACTACTTCGCTGCTCTTTGGGATTTCATCCATCGGTATTTCGTCCATTCGGGATTTCGTCCCTTCGGGGTTTCATCCTTTTGGGCGTTTGAACATCGGTATTTTATGTTTCGATGTAACGGCTCAGCATTTAAAACTTTCGGTATTTGAATTTCGTTGTTTTGGACGTCGGTATTTCAGTCAAAGTTACTCGTATTATGAAATTTCAGAATTAAAATACGTACCCGTAT
Source organism: Orthosia incerta (assembly GCA_948252205.1). Classification (NCBI taxonomy): domain Eukaryota; kingdom Metazoa; phylum Arthropoda; class Insecta; order Lepidoptera; family Noctuidae; genus Orthosia; species Orthosia incerta. Next base: position 54,085,946 of record OX411742.1, read on the forward strand.
ACTTTGTTCAAGTGACAATAGCAATTATTCGACTTACAGTATAATCATAACAGGTGCAGCACACGCAGAAATTCATTGAGAAACACCATATGGGACGGTAACCATCACGCAATTTAAAGCACGGGACATAATAATGCTTTTTAAAATGAATAAATGAATAGAATATAAATCTGCAAATGAAGAAGATAAATTGCTTTTACCTTCTACATATCCAGATTTTTCAACACTGTCCTTGATTTCTGCAAGCTGCTTAGACTGAATGAGTTCTTTAATTCCAAGTAAGTTAAATGACTGTGTTTTACCTGAATAAAAAAATCCCTTTACTTAATCCACAGTCAGTTTTACAAGCTCTTCTTGACTGCAACATATTGCACTCAGGAGTCAAATATTTTTCCTACAATTAATTAACTAGTTTGTCCAATCATGCATAGCTTTGAAGGGACAGACAAGGTAGGGCTACAAAAAGTCCTCCATGAAAACGGGACTATCCTGCATTACATAAAGACAGCTGCATCAATTTCTCACGAATTAAAATAGGTGCCTATTTTTAAAAAAATGGTAACTGTTGATGACACTGCTCGCATATATTAATTAATGCAGAATAGTAATAGTAGTACGTATGAAGCATTTTCAGCTAGGTTTTTTCCTACTTGTCAAAATAATAAAATTTCAAGATTCCTTTTTAAACTTTTATTAATAAAACACGTGCTTGGATACAAAAACAAGTTGCCTTCGGTTTATAGTAACTTAAATAAAAAATGTTGATCCCAAGCCGTCTTGTTGGATAAAAATTCGTAGCACGATCTAATTTTGTTAGTTCCAATTTGTTGAAAGAATAATTCCCTTTATGGATCTCGCATGTCTTTGGGTCAAAATTTATTTTAGCAATTCCATATATTAGTCTAGGGACAAAAGTTTTGCAGGATAATCCTTTAAAGTCATTTTCGTAGATTATTTTGCCAGATTTTTCGAATCCATTTTTGAATCTCCATGAATACCCAGAGAGGTCTTCTTTAACAGTGAAGTTACCTTTGAAGTAGATGTTATTAGTGTTGTTAACCACAGCAAGGTTAACATCAACCTTTCCTTCTTCTTCATATGGTGGATCTGGATCTGAACAATAATCATAACTTTTGAAAATTAACTTGTACTCTTGGTTAGTCACAGCTGCATGAAGTTGTAGGAGAACTATTACACCAAATATATTTGCCATGATAAATAATTTAAAAGGTTTACTAGGTAGAACATAAGCCTTAATTCAAATAGTAATAAATAGTAGACAAACGGTTGTTGCTGAGATCAATGTAGAAATACAAGGCAACAACTGTTTATCTGATAGGATTTGTTAGTATTACTGGTCGTATTCAGATTTGTGTTTAAAATTAATAACGGCTTCAATTGAAAAGGCTTAAATGTGAAGTTTAATCGTGATTACTTTGTATCTATTTTATATTTCTAAATTGTTTGATATAATCACTTTTAAATTGCATTCATCCTACCTGCTCTCTATTCTTTGTTAGGTAGTAGTGGTACTCCATTTAGATTGGCTTAGATCCGCTAAGAATAAGTAGTGGAATGTATCGCCGTGGGATACGTCAGTTTTTTTTTTCTATACTAACTAATCTATACTAATATTACAAAGAGGAAAGATTTTTTTGTTTGTTTGTTTGTTTGTACCGAGTAGGCTCCGAAACTACTGGACCGATTTGAAAAATTCAGTCACCAATAGACAGCTACATTATTCCTGAGTGACATAAGCTATTTTTTAATCCCGAAAATGGGTCATGTGGGGTGGTCCACGGGAGTGAAGCTGCGGGCAACAGCTAGTCTTAAATATATTTATAAAATATATAAAAAAACGGTCATTGAAATAAGAAAAATAATTTCATTCCTTAATACAAATTATTTTACATTGTATAAATATACGTTCTCGTGGTTTTGCACAAACAAATTGAGGAATTCCACGGAATACCTATGTATGTTATTAACTCTTCAATAACAGTTTGTAACTCAATCATATTAATTACACTGATTGCACCGCTATCCGAACTCGGATACAAACAAATGAGTTTATTTTGATCGGCAGGTTCATCAAAATTAAGATACGACGTGTAAGCATCTTGGTATTGCTGATTATAGGGATTTGTTCAATGACGTCTTTGAATGTTGGCAAATACTATGAAGAAGAAGAAGACGAGACTCCTTTAACGAAGCTTGCGGAATATGGATAAAAAAAAAAAAAAAAAACTAAAAACAAAAACCCGACTGCTTAAAATTAATTAATTAACTAAATTAATATTTAATATATAAATTATATCTAGTACTTGTTTTTCCCTTTTCAGTTAATTAATTTTTAGCAGTCGAGTTTTTTGTTTTTAGGGTTCCGTACCCAAAGGGTAAAAACGGAACCGTATTACTAAGACTCCGCGTTCCATCTGTCTGTATGTCTGTTTGTCTGTCCGTCTGTCACCAGGCTGTATCTCATGAGCCGTGATAGCTAGTTGTAGTTATTAGGTAGGAGCGCTATTTTTATATATTATAAAGTAAAATTCTAACTCCTACAATTAAGACGAATCCGACGACACCTCATATGTCGTCAAATGGGCTATAGAGCGTGTTATAGAAATGGACATACATACATACGCTCGAAAAACATTACCCTTCCGCAATCGGGTAAAAATAAACAGCCAAGTATGAAACTCTTTGCCAATATTTATATACCCATAATCACAAGAGCCAAAAAACGTCTTCTTTGCTAGTTTGTTCCACTTCACTATTCACTGGACTTCATCTATTTCTTGATCAAGAGCGAGCTCAAAAAGAATAAAAAAAATGAATTTCGCAAGCCATAATGACGGATCTCGTTCAATGTAACGTTGCCAGATACTGTGATTATGGTACCAAAATGAGTTCGGAAAGGAAAAAACCGGCCAAGTGCGAGTCGGACTCGCGCACGACCATTCCGTACCACTATCGTAAAAAACGGCAACATAAATCACGTTTTTTGTTTGGGAGCCCCACTCAAAGAATTTATTTAATTCTGTTTTTAGTATTTGTTGTGAAAATTTCAACTGTGTGCAATTTCAATGAGATACAACCTGGTGACAGACAGACATACAGACAGACAGACGGGCCACGGAGTCTCAGTAATAGGGTCCCGTTTTTACCCTTTGGGTACGGAACCCTAAAAAGGAATTCATTGGACCAATGAACAGTGAAAAATGGCAAACCATCCTTTGCTGAAGCAAACAATATTGGTAAAGAATAAAGGTGAAGGTTAGAATTTATATTTATGGCAGATACCGCAAGAACTGCACGGTTTAATATCATTCTTTAAGAAAGTATATATCAGTAAGTTTCATTTAACTTTAAATGTTTAAAATATACGGGTGTTCTGCAGTTTGACCCGTCAAGAAGAAACCACGTCATAGACAAATATATGGTCGTAAAATGCACGACATAATTCTATTATAATAAGTGAAAAAAAAAGATGATTATTTGTTTTTATGACAACGATAATATACTTCTTTTATTGAGCAAATTTAAAATTTTTAGGAAACTAAACCCAAAATTTAAACGAGTATTCTTTATTCAAATAATTTAAATATATGACTCAGCATCATCTTTTCATATAGTAAAACGTGTTCCCATTTGAAAGAAGTTATGTGAGATATCAAAAAATCGTAAAATTTGAGCATGCTCATGCCACACACGAATACGAATAATAGGAAACATCACTAGCACCAAAATAAAAACATGGAGATGACAATAAAACTCGCAATAATACGCAATGTAGTCTCATAAAACCGTGGAGTTGCTTTGTTTACAGCTTTTCGACAAAATGAAAGTATGAAGTAATTTTACGGCCGACATCTTTTATGGTGGCAGCTATCAAAACAAACTTGAAAATTTGTTCAGACGGAAAAAGAAAGAAAGATCATACATCGAAGTAGCAGGAAGGAAGTTGTTCTGTTTTTCCGGATCCCACTAAGTCATCTGTTTTCTATCTCGTCTGTGGCTTCCTTGTTAGGCTGCTTTAGTGTGCGTCGTTGTAAAAGTAAATCCAAATATTAAAACTTTTTTTTGATATCCACCAAACTCGAAACTCAAAAGTATGGAGGAATCAATTTCGTAGTAGTATCTGCTAACAATACGTCAATAAGGAGATACTTGAGAAATATCTGTATAGATAGTTCTACCCAAAGTATGTCTAATCTAAGACAGCGTCTTTAGATTACTTTACAAATTATGTAACTACTAGCTTCACGTGTTCGCCCACGTGAAAGTCGAAAATTAACCCGAGGCCGCTGGCAGAAGCTAGCAGTAGACAGTAAGTAGTTACATAATTTGTAAAGGGAACATATTCCCGGAATAAAAAGTATGCTATGTGCTATTCCTGACTATAATCTTTCTCTGTGCCAAATTTCATCTAGATCCGTCCAGCCGTTTTAGCGTGACGAAGTAACAAACATACAAATACACACACTCACAAACTTTCGCGTTTAGTGTGATTAAAACATCAGAAGCCTATTCCACTCACTAATTTAATAAAGAGACTTTGGCAAAGTTTGCACTTTCCAGAGTTTCTACTAAAATAGACAAGTCCATCCAATCGTGTGTTAACTTGAGATCGACCCTCGTTAGCTTTCTACACTTCCAATTAAATTAAAACTACCCAAATCATTTGCTGGAAATGCTTCGAGTTCAAATCTTCTCGCCCTTGGGGTACACCGCGATTACAAAACAGATAGATACAGAAGGTCGGCTGCTTTTAACTAACGAAAAAAAATCGTTAGCACTCTACTGTTAGCTCATTGAGTCAAAGCGAAATAAAAAGAAAAGAAAGAAAGAAAGAAAAATATTTATTTGTGACCCGCACAGGAGACACGAGATAAGAAAAACACAAACAATAATAAAAAAATAAAAAAATTACCCCGTGCGAGACCAAAAAGGCAAAATTAAAAAAGGTAAAATTTTTAAAGGTAGAATTTTTATTTTTTTATTTATTAATACTGAAGTTTGACATAGCATATTGACCGCTATAACTCCACAATTTGAACACTTTTCTATAAACAGAAAAAAAAGACTCGAAAGATTCGAATATGCGAAAGTATAAGGCGGGCCCATTATACTTTCGAATTTTCGATTGCGATCGTCTTTTTACCTGTCTGTGTCAGTTGTGGAAATAGGTATGTCAATATGCATAGAGCCGATGCATCATACGTACAGCATGGTCAACATAACTGAGCACCCGAAATGTCAACAATAGCGAGATTCGAACTTCAGAGTAATGAAGTTCGAATCTCGCTATTGGCTCACAAAGCAAACGTAGGGCGCCGCGCGGGTTGGGAGTGGGGTAATTTGACATTTCAGGTGTTCTTTAATGGTGACAGAGTAGTACGGCGATCTCAAATGCCAAACGCTGAGTCACCTACTCGCGAGTGAACTGGAATCGCTGTACGTGAAGCGTGTCTAATGAGTGCTTGCGTTTTCGCTAGCTGACTGGAGCTGACTTTCTGTGGCTTCCAATTTTGTGCCACTTCTGTACAATTATAATTACATTGTCGAGGTTTGACTCATCGAAAACCATCGAGAGCCCTTAGATGTCATGGCCAATAATTCCTTTGTAACGTGTTACCAATAGCGTTTCCTAAAGCCGATTCTGGCTGGAAAATATCGGCTGTTCTCTGATCTGTTTTAGACGTAAATATACGACTAGAAAGAGCCGATTTTGGTAAATAGTTTTTGATTCTTGGAAATTTTATTACGGGAATATGATTATGATTACATGTTAGAAATATTTTTGAAGAAAATGCCTAAAGCTGTGATTAGCTGTTAATGTTTAGATGATGAAAGATATTAGCTTTATATACTTAAATGTTGCTTTTAAACTCTGTTTCTTTTAAATACTTACCAAATTAATTCATTCCTTATTCTATTTATTCATAATAGTAGCTTGATTGTGAAGAAAGCCTTTGAAATAAAGTGTGACGTGATTTGGTTGCAATGTGATGAAGGCATACTTCTCACATTGAAGATAATGACCTACTTACACTCTTATACAAGCTTTTTTGTATTTATTAACTTGAAGAGTATGTATGTATGTACATATGTGTATTCAAATTCAAATTCAAAATTCAAATTCAAAAGTCATTTATTCAAACTAGGCTGAAATCGCCGAGAGATTGAGACAAATTTTAAGGATTCATTAAAATTATTTTAAGCATCTAATTATCATGACCGGCCTCGTTTTCCGCACGTTGAACGGTTCATGGGCTAAAACTACCACAGTATGGGTTCCGAAAAATGTACGGTGACATCGTGGCAGACCCAGGCAAAGATCGCTGGACGAACTTGACACCTACAAAAGGACTGCTCTATACTTACCGAAAAATGATCGAAATGGATGGGAGGCATTTGTCCTGCAGTGCTGTTGCTAAATTAAGCTAACTTTTTATAGGTGTTACGTATACAAGAAACCATTATTTTTAAATTAAGTAAAGGTTTACTAAAAATTACGTATGGCACTGAAACGTGGTCGCTCACAATGAGCCTCACCAGAACGCTTAAAATCACCCAAAGGGCAATGTAGAGAGCCATGCTCGGAGTTTTCTTGCGTTATCGAATCAGAAATGCAGACGTCCGCAAGAGAACCAAGGTTACCGACATAGCCCGAAGAATTGCCAAACTTAATTGGCAGTGGGCAGGCACATTGCTCACAGAATGGATAGCCGTTGGAGGTAAACAGTTCTGGAGTGGCGACCGCGAACCGGAAGACGTTGCGTTGGAAGGCCTCTCACTAGGTGGAGCGACGACCTGGTCAAGATTGCGGGAGTCCGGTGGATGCGAGACACTTAAGACCGATCAGCGTGGCGACGCTTGGAGGAGGCCTATGTTCAGCAGTGGAGGTCTTTTGGCTGAAATGATGATGATGAAAGGTTAACTATTTTACTATAAATAGCCTCGCGTTTGACACTACCTCTAACCTCCCGCCCTATAGTAAGCGATGATAAACTATTTACTTTTGGAGACACGGACTCCGATATTTAATTCCACTCCTAAACTGTAGGCACAATAAAAGTAAAATTTTAAATAAAATACACAAACTTCGACAGCCAGACTTTGTTACGTAATTTGTTGTGAGCATCAGATTTTAATAGGTATCATTAAGTGATACCTATCAAACTCAGATTATACCCTATATGCTATACTATATAATATTATAAAGTGGAAATATTTTTTTGTTTGTTTGTACCGAATAGGCTCCGAAACTACTGGACCGACTTAAAAAATCATTCACCTATAAGAAGCTACATTATTCCTAAGCAGCATATTTTTTAATCCCGAAAACGGGTCCTTTAGGGTTGTCCACGGGAGCGAAGCCGCGGGGAACAGCTAGTCCTTTATAAACATAAAACTATTTATATTGGATAAAGCCTTCTGACAAGCTAATAGGTAGAATACCTATACGAGTGATTACAGCCTACTAAAAATTATTGGCATAGAAAAACCGTTGGCCAGCTATGGTCGGTCATGGTAGGTAAGCGCCGTTTTACCTAAAAAATATTTGTTGTCTAGACATTTTAGGTAGTTGCCAAGCTATAAAATACTTATTTGACCGACCATAATTTACAAGGACATACGTTGTATCCATATGAAAGTCTACATGTTTAGCTCCTATAAATAGTTTACTTTTTTCTTTATTATATATGTGATTAATTTCAACATTGAACACCTAAAATTATTTATTATATATATAAAAAAAAATACTATAATATATATATATAATTATATATATTATAGTAATAAAATTGTATAATATATATATACACAAGTATATAATATATATATAATATCGAAAACGGGAGTAAAATCGGTATTCTTCTCGCGTCCCAGTCCGTTCACGCTCAAGGCTTACTTTGCTAACTTCTGTATTCAATTCTTAAGCATATGATATAATACATTAAATTAATCATGTTTAACTATGCATCATAATTACCAAAGATCATTAATTTTATCTCTTAAGTTACAATACTTAATAGGCATTATGTGTCTGTCACACGATTTTGCTAGTTTCGCGAGCCACAACAAAACTGCACCTATCTGCCAAGATTTCCAACTTGTCGCTACGCGTTTTAGCTGTGCGAGCGCTCAGTAGTATCCAGTCAGTGGGAGAGACACGTATGTTCGTCGCTTCTAAACAAAAAAAAATTGTTATATGTTCTTTCAATATTTACAAGTAGCCTTGGTCAAGAAACTTTCATGCGCATATTTTGATGGATAATGTTTATAATTTTTCAAATTATTTTGAATTTTGCAATAAGATTGATCTTCGAGATAATTCCCAAGTACTTTTGTTCGTTAATTTACCTGTAACTTTAATCGTAATTCCCAAAAAAGTGAAATTTTCGTATCTTTCGTGGTTATTTGTTCACGAAAGTCAGCTAGCGCACCGTTATATATCTCCATTAAATTAAATAAGAACTATAGATTTTTTGTGACGCCACAGATACTTTTTACTCGATTGTCGCGAAGCTCAAAAGAAAGGTGTCATGTATTTGTATAAGTATTTATCTGCATGTATGTGTTTCAATATTTTTTTGTAACAACTCGTAGAATGTGTTTCTGTTTATATGTTTTCTCGTAGCTAATTCAACAGTTTAACCCAACCCAAACTGGGCTGTTTTTTCTATTGTATCCCTGTTTTGTATCTTGGTTAGAAAAATCCCAACGTCATTCGCAACTTTCGTCGGTACCAAAATGTTGTTGTTTATGCACCGATTTATATTGATAAAAAATGTACATATTATTTTTACATCGTCTTAAATGTGTGTCCATTCATATAAGGATTACTTAAGAAAGAATTCGCCACGAAAGTAACGCGGAGAATACTTTTGAAGAACTACCCTTATCCATTTCATCTATTTTTTTGGAGACCGTCGCTCCAAATTCATCCAATTCATAGCTTTTATGTTGAACGAAATACTGAATGAAGGATATTGAAAAACAGATTGAAGTCTCCGTATGTACCTACTCGTGCCTATTCAAATTATTATTCATCAACATATTTTTTTGTATCAAACTTGGATAAAACTTTGCTAAATCAAAAGAAAAGTGGCTATCCACTGAGGGATTAAATTAAAGCCATGAATAAATTATAGGAGTGCTAATGAACTTAATTTTAATTTACGTTTCTCTTGAAGAACAGATTTTCGAAGTTTTAAAAGAGTTGTATTTAGAAAATTATTAGAAAAATTAAATTTATTTGGAAACATTTTTACCTGAGAACTTCCTCGAATAGTCTGTATTCTAAATTTTCTGAAGTCACTGTTTCTGGGGGCTTCACATTCAAAGCGTTTGTTATATTTTGTCTGAAGTCTGGTAGTGCGATAACCTTTGCAGGAAAGTGGATGAGGACCTAGTTAACTGTGTAGAAGCTGCTCAATTGATGATAATAAATAAAAATCCATGGCCCACCTGGAAATCTTTAAACCGACTCCGAAGCCAAGTGGGTCGCTGCAGGCCCAACTTAGTTAGATGGGGGTACTCCAATGACCCGCAGTGCGATTGCGGAGCCGCGTCCCAAACAATGCGTCACCTCCTATCGTGCTCTCTGTGCAACAACACCTGCACCCCGAAGGACCTTTGTGAGGCAAATGAAAACGCTATTGCCGTGGCTGAATTCTGGTCAAAACGTATTTAATTGAGGAATCATCGATACGACGAAGAAGAAGAATAAAATACTTATACTTATCTCTATTTACTCAAATATTTTTTATCATTATCATCACCATCATTATTGCAGCCGAAAGACGTCCAATTCTGAACATAGGCGTCTCCCAGATGTCACCACATCAAATGCTGCAAAAAAATAAAAATAAAATATTCCCGCAGCCTTATCTCCTTGGAGTGGGAGGCCTTCCAATGCAGAGCGTCTTCCGGTATCTACGCGGGTGCCACTTCAGATCTTTTCGGCCCATCGACCGTCCGTTCTACGAGCAATGTGCCATGCCTACTGCCACTTAAGTTTGGCAATTTTTCGGGCAAAGTCTGTTAATTTGGTTGTCCTGCGGATATCTCCATTTCTGATGCAACCCCGAGCATAGCCCTCTGCATTGCACTTATAATTTCAGATACTCAAAACAATTGGTCAGGTTCAGAAAAACAATTACATCAAATAAGATTAAATTTAAACTTCAAAACTAGGCATCAGCCACTCAAAAGCTAATAAGCAACAGTAAGTTACTAACTAACAACTTTAAGCCCTAAGCTTTTAGCCCTGCTGATTTTTGCTTTGGCCTGTAAAAGCCTTAGTTAAAAGCAGTGTTTTTGCTTAATTTCAACTGTCCCAACAGATTCAGTACCTAAAATTGTTCGAATTACTTTATAAATATTTTTTATATCTTTTTTTCTTTTAATTACTTCATTTTCCTTTTCCTTTACTCGTTACTGTTTAATCTTTCCGAGGCCATGTATTCCAAAATAAGTTAAAGTACCCTTCATAATGTAATTCAAATTACCCAAAACCCTTATAATCCTTGACATAACTTTGAGTGGCACTTTCGAGATAAGTAATCTTACAAAACATAAGTTACGAGTCCCAAACTTAAGTAACTACCGAAACTTAGCCTTTGGAAAATGTAGTGTCCCAAGAAAACTGAGACTTAAATGTCTTTCGCCTATTTTGTAATAGTTTTAAAGTAAGCTTAAAGAGTTAGTTTAGTTGATTACTTCCAGTAAAAGTAAGTTGAATTGGACTTAAGTTAGTTATGGACACAATCGCAGATGTTCCGTATGGTGTCGGACGTAAAGAAATTCACCATCACATATCTTCCCGTGGGTGTCGTAACAGGTGACTAAGCGACACACCAGAGAATGGGAAGCAGCGTTCTCTGTGCACTTAAACAAGAAACTGCGATCGCCAACCGGCATGCCAAGCGACATCCCCAAACCAAAATGAGCACACAGGAAAAACGGCCCCGAGTGCCCGTCAGCCCGTCTACCCTCGACTACGGTAGCGGTCAAATCAAATCAAAAATCAAATCAAATCATTGTTTATTCGCTCAAACATGAGTATCATACATACATAACAAATTGCCAGCATTAAGAGGTGTTAAAATATAAAGATTATAGTAATGGCATGCAAATATTGATATAGAACACAGTTCAAAATAATTATTGTAGATTATCAAATTTAAAATTTTTTTAAAATATGTGCAAATGTCAATAAAAATTATGCAAGTCTAAATTACCATGGCGTGGCAAGGGGTGCGTACCTTTTATTCAGAATATCCTTGTGATATTTGCTGAAGGTCATACAGGTCTACGCCCCGACCTCGGCACATCCCGACGACGGTGACGAGGTATAGACCATGTATGAGGATATCCCTAGAGCCGTGCATGGTTTCAAAACTCACTTCACCGTTGTCATGGGGGACTTCAACGCGAAACTGGGCAAATGAGACAATGATGAGCTGCAAGTGGGGCAATTTGGAGCTGGTCGTTGGAACCACCGGGGTCACCTACTGGCCAGTTTTATGGAGAAGGAGGTCCTCAATATGTTGAACTCCTTCTTCAGAAAGCGTGAGCACAGGAATTGGACCTGGCAAAGCCCAGCCCGGCGATTACGGCCTACTGTGACATGGCTTAAGTCACACTTTTTATCACAGTTTGGACGATAAAGCCGTTTTGTCTTAAATGCTAGCACGGCGGCGTGAGGTATTTTCTTGACTTGTGGCATAAATAACTTCTTGACGTTTATTTTTTTTACTTTTTCGGAAATTTTCCATTTTTTTTGCGGTTTCGGTTTAACCTCGGCCATAAAAACCATTTAGGTTCTAATAAGCATAGCCCTACGACGCACTCTCTCCGAATTATGGGCCTCCGATCTTATTTTATTTTGCATAAAACGCTCTATACTTAGTCTTGCCATAAATATAGTAACAAAGATTTTTTTTTCTTTTGCTAATAACATTTATTACTTTTACAATGTTTTCGTTTATACATAAATATAAAACAATTTAAAATATAAAAAGCTTATTCGAAGTGGTCTCCATTGGCTGCAATACAGTCCTTTAAACGTTGAGGCCAGTTATCAATAGAAGCACGCACTCTTACCATGAATAAATTCTTGACTGCCAATCGTATGTATTGTTTTAGGGACTCCAAATTATCATGGAGTTTAGAGCAAGCCGTACTCTCTAAAACTGACCATAAATCATAATCCAGCGGATTAAGATCAGGACTAGACGACGGCCAGTCTTCAGCTCTGATGAAGTCGGACACGTTCGATTCCAACCAAGACTGCGGCTTTGTGACCCAGCGCCGAGTCATGCTGGAAAGACCATTCTTGGTTATTGAACATAGTGTTGTTAAGGGTCTTTTCACAAAAGTATGGCTCAGTCACTCCTTCATAGCTATCACTGAAGTCGGATAATGCCCACGTTGCACTCTGTCGACTAATTGGGAAGCTTCCTTAGAGCTTTGAGCATAAATACGGTCATTTTGTTTGTTAAAATGTTGCTCAATTGTAAAAAATATCTCATCCGTAAACAAAATTTTTCTGTGACCTCCCTTTGCGTACCGTTTCAGTAGTTGTTTCGATTTTACCACCATATTTTTTTTTTAATTATCAGTTAAGAAATGACCAGTACGTCTCTTATAGGCTGCAAGTCCTAAGTCATCTTTCAAAATACGCGACATGGTTTTAGGTGCTATCTTCATCTCCCGAGATAAAATCTTTCGCTTTCGGACAGGATTTCTTCGAATTCTTCCTCTTACTGCTTTTACCACCTTTTTCGTACACTACGTGGACGGCCAGATCTTCTTCTGTCACAAACAGAGTAGTTCTCATTGTACCTATTGATAGCCCGGTACACAATTTTTTTATAAAATCGTAGTCCCACACTAGGAATTTCTTCCTATATCGTGGGTGCGTTTACAAACATATAAACTCACATACACAAACACCCAGAACCGTAACAACTATCTGTTGGGTATACAAATATTTGTCCCGTGCGGGAATCGAACCCGCGACACGCAGCGCAGCAGTCAATCGCTCAACCACTACGCCAACCGTGCGCCCTAAATTGACTAATACTAAGCGTATGGAGAGTTTTCAAAATTGCATCTGGCTCCAAACCTTTTTTTTTTTTTTTTTTTTTTGGGTGGGAAATCATCCAATAACTTCTCCCGCTCTGGGTGAGGCGGGAGGGCGTGTCAGACTTTTACTGACTAAAACCCACCCGTGTTCCTTCAGTTGCTTGAGCCAGGGCCGCGGTAACTCTTTTTCAAATTTATCCGCGACCCAGACAGGCATCGGTCCTCGCGGACCCCGTCAGTTCTGCTGACATCTCTTTGAGGCGAACACAACGCGCCGTCGACTCGGGCCTGGTCCTTATCGAACGGCGAGCTACCCATTACTCGCCGTCCGCAAGCCCGCGCCTACGGTGGCCGGGAATCTGCTCGCGACTCCCGACGCCCAGGGCGTCTCCTGCGGTGGCTAGGGGCGTGAGGGCGTCTTCGTTGCGTCTCCCTCACGCGTTCCGCCTGCTACTTCGCGAGCATTACTGCTTCGCAGAAGGAGGAGACAGATTCCCACACCCTCTCGCTCCGTAACATGGCCTGAACCAGGGCCGGACGCGAGAGGTTGACACCGCCGATCGCCTCCACGAGGACACGGCGGTGCCCAGCCCAAGCGGGGCAGATCTCCACCGTATGCTCTACCGTGTCCTCCGGGCGATTCACACAATGGTGACACCCGGGCGTTTCCTCCCGCCTAATCCTGAACAGGAACCTCCTGAAACAGCCGTGTCCGGTGAGAACCTGCGTCAGGCGGAAGGTGAGGACGCCGTGGCGCCTCTCTAGCCACTCCTCAAAGAGGGGCCTTATCGCCGCAATTGTGGCGTGCCCAGCGCTGGGTTGCGACAGTCGCTCTTTCCATGTCGCCATGAGATCCTGCCGGAGCTCTGTCCGCCGAGCCGCGATTTGTCGCGGCCACGGCGTTTCGCCCCGGCGTTTCGCCTCCTCGCGCCATTCCCAAATGTGCGCGAGGACTTTTGCCTCCAGATCCCATGGCGGCAATCCGGCAAGGAGGCTCGCCGCCTCGCCAGAGACCGTGCGGTACCCCCGGACTAGCCGGATGGCCATGACCTTTTGGGACGCGTTCAACCGGCGGACTGGTCGCCGTCTCAGGGAACGCGCCCACACCGGTGCCCCATAAAGGGCCATGGACCGCACGATCCCCGCGTAGAGCCCCCGGCAGGAGGCGTTTGGACCCCCTAGATTAGGCAGGAGCCGCTTGAGGGCAGCTCCGGCCCGCTCCAGTCTGGGAGCCAAAAGTCGGGAGTGCTCCACGAAATTCCACCGGCTGTCGAGGACGATTCCCAGGTACTTCATCGTCGACCCGACGCCGATGTGAACCCCTCCTACCGTTATTTGGGAACCCGGCGGTGGCGCGTTCCGAGGACCATGAAAACACATGGCCTCGGACTTGTGCAGGGCCATCTCGAGTCCCAATTGCCGTATCCTCTCAACGACGGTCGCAACCCCGCGTGTCGCTTAATTGAGCCACCGCCTGGTGCGACCTCCCCTGCGCCAGGACTAGCGTGTCGTCAGCGTAGCAAACTGGCTCTCCGCTAGATCCGGGCCCACCCGCACCAGCTGCTCAACGAGGCGGTCTGCAATAACTCTTTCAAAGAGCTTGCCCACCTCATCGAGCAGCACAATAGGCCGGTAAGCGGACGGGTAGTCCGCTGGGCGCCCCGGCTTCTTAATAAGGACCAGTTTCCCCGTCTTCCAGCGAAGCGGGAAATGGCCCCTATCCAAGCATGCACTAAGGAGCCCCCTTAGTCGAGGCCCGAGAGCCTCCAAGGCCAGGACCCAGGCTTTCCGTTCAAGTAAGCCGTCGGGTCCTGGGGCGGTATTTTAAGCATTTGGCCTACGTACCGCCACTCTCAATTCTACCTCAGTCACCTCCGGAGCATCGTCGTCGTCGTCGGTTGTGTGGTCCGCATCGGGCACCGCAAGAGGTGTAGCCATGGGTGGGGGAGTATGTTCCCCTTGCGAAGGGAACAGAGTGCTCACCACGCCCTCCACGAGCTGCGGCCGGAGACTCTGCGTCAGCGGTGGCGCCCATGGGCGGAGTTTATCCCGCACCATTTTGTAGGGGCGCCCCCACGGATCCCTGTTCAGAGTCCCCAGCGATTCCTCGCGAGCCAAGCCCTTGGCCCGCTTGATCTCCGCTCGGAGGGCAGTCCTCGCCGCTCTGTACCCCTCGTACAGCTCCACCTCAATAGCTTCCGTATCCAGAGGACGGTTACGGAGCCTGCGGTGTCTGGTGTACCGGCGTCGCGCAGCAACGCACGCCTAGCGCAGAGCCGTAAGCTCCGGCGACCACCAGTACACCTGGCGCCGGGCGCGCCCTGGCTGGACCCGAGGCATTGCCACGTCACATATCTCGGACATGGCCTCCTGGAACCACTCCGCCTCGTCGTTGATGTCAGCAGGCCTTTCCGGTGATGACACCCAGGCCTGCACGATCGAGGCTTCCAGGAGGAGCTCCCGGTCCAGCTGTTTCAGCGCCCACCGCGGACCACTCAGGGTCTGTCGGCCCGACGCGCTCGAGATCTGGGTGGAGACGTCGAACCGGATATACCGGTGGTCGGAATAAGTCTCCACCTCCTCCATGACGCGCCAGTCGACGACACGCGGTGACAGAGCGGGGCTGGCGAACGAGATATCCACCACCGATTTACCCTGCATCCGCACACACGTGGGGACAGTACCCCGGTTGAGGATGACCAAGCCTGTCTCCAGAGCCCAGTCCCCAACCATCCTGCCCCGTGTGTCCGTATACCGGGAACCCCAAGCCACATTCTTGGCATTGAAGTCCCCGAGGACAAGCACAGGGATGGATCGATACCCGACGACGACGACTTTTAACTCCGCGAGGGAGTTGTGGAACTCGGTGAGAGTTCGGTTCGGGGAGAAGTATACCCCTACCACGGCAATCTCCCCGAACCGTGCTGCCACACAACCCTGTTCTCTTTTGACACCCTCGAGGGATGGGGTACCGGCGGTGGCCGACGAAATTAAGGTCACTGAGCCGCTCAGGTCCTCCACCCAGTCTTCCCTGGGTGGAGCGCAGGACTTGCTGCCAGCCCGGTGATCGGCCGGCTTGCCCGCTGCTGCACATACGACGCAGTGTGGCGTGGCATTGCACGAGCCGGCTTTGTGACCGGGCTGACCACAGCGGAAGCAGTGGTCGCTGCGGTCCACCTCCGAGGTGCATTGAGCTCCCACGTGGTTGCCCACATGGCAGCGGAAGCACCTCAGGGGTCTGGGTTCCAAAAGTTTCACCTGCGCAAAAACCCAGCCCACCAAGAGCCTTCGGCCCTCCCCAGCTATTTTTAGGGCTGCTGATACGGGGCAACTCACCGTAACGTCAGGACGTATGGTGCCTGCCTTCACCTGCTCGACAGAGCATCCCCCGGTCCTGGTGACGGCGGCCACCACGTCCCCCTCCGTCGCAGAGTCGTCCAGGCCCAGAATGCGCATGTTAGCGCACTTGGTCGGCCTGGACACTCGGGCTTCGTCCGCATTTAGGGTTGCCCTGAGCCTTTCGGCCAGAGCGTCAGCGCTCGGGCCGCTGGCCGTACCGGGGACTTCCAGCATCCGGGCCCCAGTCGCGGTGACTCTAACTCGGATGCCCTCGGTAACGCCAAGCTCTTGTAGGTTCACCGCCGCCCTCGCTTTGACGAGTACCTCGCGGTAGGACACGCCCTTCTTTTCCGCATCCGGCTGTAGCGTAATCACTACAGCTGCGGACTTTGGGGCGCGGAGCCTATCCGCGACGCTTCGCTCCTTGCGCCGCTTCCGCCTCTCCTTCCTTTTGGCCGCCCTCGCTGCCTTGCCCGCCTTTCTCTTCTGCCCAGCCACTTGCCATTCGGCGTCGGCCGCAGGAGATTCAGGAGGTGGAAGCAATTGGGGCGGCTGACTCACCGCCTGGGCTGGGGCCACGCTCCGCCCTTTTTGGGGGCAGAATTGCCCAGTCTCACCGAGGCCGAACTCGACGGTTCCAGCATAGCCCCGCGGTTGACCTGTCCCAACGAGCCCGTGGCAGCGGCGGCGGTGGCAAACGAAGCCACCTAAGGCTGCCTGGTTCGCCGCTAGCGGGGGCCGCAGGACGATGGCCTCCAGTGCAGAAAACCGACTTTGAAAGGCAGCCAGATCCTGCCGCACCAGGTTCAGAACCCGGTCCTCTGCAGGCACGGGCCGCTGATATGGCCTTGTCTTTAGAGGATTTGTTGGGGGATTGATTGTGGGTAGTTGTAACATACGGTGGAAAATAAAATCGCTCCCAATTCAAATTTTAATTAAAAATATAATTACAGTTTAATTAAATTATTAAATGTATGCATTCACATGCTAACATATAGTACCCACCAGTTTAGTGTTATCTCTAATATCTTTTAATCCTAAACACAAAAAAAATACACTCAGAAGCACATGATGGAAGCACTGAAAGTCTCATTGTCCGATATGATGACACTGTTCCAAAACAGGATGTCCAATTTTGAGGCTGAGCTTAAGAAAAACCCTGCAAGCACTTCATCTAGGTACACGGACGGGCTGGTTGCAGACTACATATCGTTCAAGAATTTCATCCTGGATGCGTTAAGCTGTCTCCAGCGTCAGTTGGAGGCACTAGAACGGGGGCTGGACAACCTTGAGATGCGGAGTCGGCGGAAGATGGTTCTATTGCATGGTGTAACAGAACAGGCCAAAGAGGATACTGCGCAGGTAGTTGCCGAAGTTGTGCGTTGCCACCTCAAGCTGCCTGATTTTAAAGTTGCTGACATCAGACGCTGCCGTCGGATGGGTAGAGCGACAGGTACCAGCAAGCCCAGGCCTATTCTTTGCAAGCTGTGGGACATCAACAACCGGGATAGTATCTGGTTTGCAAAGACTAAATTGAAAGGCACTGGTGTTACGCTATCAGAATTCCTGACAAGATCTCGGCATCAGCTCTTCATGTCGGCGAGGGAAAAGCTCGGTGAGACCAATTGCTGGACCAAGCAGGGCCTCATCTATGTTCTTGGTTCCGACGGCAACCGGCATAGAATAAATTCCATTGCTGACCTAAATGGAATCGAGCCAGCCAGGAAAAAACCCGAATCCCCCGTCGCATCGCCGAACCCGTTGTCGTCACCATCACCAACTCCGGCACCGAAGAAGGCCCGGCGTGCTGTGAAGAAGTGATTCGTGGTTCTGCTCAAACTTTTCATGAATTGTATCGGTATACCGGGTAGCAGTCATTTCACTTGTTGTGAGTAGCGCTCTCCAATTTCATTGCATCTTGATTTCTTCTACCCTTCACCTTTTCTTTATCTAATTCGCTTCTTTTTTTTCCTTTATTTCTCAATGTTTATTTATTGCACTGGCAGCTGTCAACTTGACATTTCTTAATTTTTTTTTTTTTTTTTTTTTGTTTGTTCCTTACGGAACAGGCTAAGGTCTGAGACCATGCTGCCTAGTCATCAGTATTTTTCTTGAATTCATTAGTAACATTAGAATGCGGATGTAACATATTCTAATGTTTTTTGGAGTATTTGGCAGCAAATTGTATCGAGTTAGCCTTCCCAGTAAGCTTTGCGGAGGTAGTCAATACTACAATAAAATTCTCCACTCCACTATCCCGAGATCGCTTCTGTCACTAATTTCACATATTGTCCAGTTGCGTAGACAGTTGAGACACAAAACTACACCAATTTTATATCACAATATCCACTAGGAATCAATTTGCAAATAATATTAACAGCCGCTGAACTTCACTCGAAAAAATCCCGCCAAAAACCCTGACATTTCTTAATTTCTTGTCATTGTCATTAGAATAATTTACGTTTAGAAACAGGTTGACAGTGCGCCCAGTATATTAGTTTTGTATAGTAGTTTTAGCTATTTATTATTTTTCTTTAATCTTCGCTTTATTTCTTTTATGTTTTATAGTATGTTGCTGCTTACCCGGGCGATGAGATTATTGTGCTTGTTGCTTATTTGTGTTGTAAAGCTTTTTTTATATGTCTTAACACACAACTGGCGGGTGGATATTAATTGCCCTACTTTTTTATTTATTTTTATTTATTTTTTTGTAATTTTAGTTTTCATATTTTTGCTATTCTATCATATATATATATATTATTTATTTAAACATTTTCGATGTCAAGCAATAATGACAGCAGTGACGCCGAAAGCTTTGTTACTGCAAGTAGTGATGACAGTTTTGTTAGCATTCCGACCCTTGCTGACACACTTGAATCCCAATTTTCCGATGTTCCGAAGAATTTTAATGTAGTCCATGTAAATGCCCAAAGTATTCCGGCGCACCACTCTGACATGCTAGCCTCCCTTGACTGTAAGAATATCCACGCCATCCTTATCTCTGAGTCTTGGCTAAAACCATGTCTCCCATCCACATCCTATTCCTTGCCGGGGTTTAAACTGATAAGAAATGACCGTGTGCGTGGCGGTGGAGGTGGTGTTGCTATTTACCTTCGCCCACATATTCCTTTTTCAATTATTGATATGTCAGCACAGCCTCCGTCGTCAAGCGCGGGCGAGCATCTCTTTTTAGAAGTCACCCTGAACCTTACAAAAATCCTTCTAGGCGTTTATTACAGCCCTTCATCTCGAATTAATTTCTTCTCTTCTTTTGAAACCATCCTAGAAAACCTGTTGCCTTCTTACAGTCATACAATCATTATGGGGGACTTCAATACTTGCTTATTGAATAATGATTCCCGCTCCTCTTCTCTTCAATCAATCCTACAATCTTTGAACCTATCCTTACTTCCCTTAAGTGCCACACACCATTTTCCAAATTGTAACCCGTCACTCTTAGACCTTGTTATTGTTTCCTCTTTACAACATGTCAGCAAGCACGGCCAGTGCCCTGCTGACATGTTTTCCTATCATGACCTCATTTTCCTCTCATACAAAGTTCGACCTCCTAAGCCAAAACCTAAAATTCTCCTGCAGCGCAATTTTAGTGGAATGAATACAGATGATCTCCGAAGGGATGCCGGCAGCATTGACTGGGAACCCCTGGTCAGCCTGGAGTCAATTGATGACAAAGTGAACGCGTTGACGGACCGCCTTTTGGAGCTGTATGATGTCCACGCTCCCATACGTGCAATAAAAATGAAACATCTTCCGGCGCCATGGCTAACAGGAGACATTAAAGAATTAATCCACAGAAAAGCTGTTACCAAAACCAAATTTAAATGTCGTCCCTCGTCGCCGAACCGGGAGAAACTTTTGGACGCACGTAATCGCTGCAATAAGGTGTGTAGAGACGCCCAACGACGCCATATCCACACCTCGGTTGAAAATGGAGACCCAGCTAAAGTCTGGAAATTTCTTAAATCCATAGGAGTTGGGAAATCTCGCCAAGAATCGATTCCTAAAGACCTTAATCTTGATCAACTAAATCAGCACTTCTCGTCTTCGTCCTCATGTAATGGGACCTTGAAAGCAACTACTTTGAGCTATCTTTCAAACCTTCCAACTCCGGATCATTCCCCATTTATTTTTAGTCAATTCTTTGATTGTGATGTTAAGAAGAGCATAGTTTCTATTACCTCTAACGCAGTTGGCAGTGATTGTGTCAGTCGAAAAATGATACTCCCTGTCCTCGACGAAATCCTTCCTGTCCTTTGCCATATCCTTAATTACTCAATATCCCATGGGGTCTTTCCATCAGCTTGGAAAGAGGCCAAAATCACTCCTTTACCCAAAAAGACGAATCCTACTTCCTTTTCCGAATACCGTCCTATCTCCATCTTGCCTTTCCTCTCCAAAGTCCTTGAACGCCTTGTCCACAATCAGCTTAGTGCTTTTCTTTGTAAGAATAGTTTGCTGAATCCTTTTCAATCCGGATTTCGTCCTGGTCACAGCACAGCTACTGCCTTAGTGAACGTTACGGATGACATACGGTTAGGCATGGAACGAGGACATCTGACGGTTCTTTGCTTGCTAGATTTTAGTAATGCATTTAATACTGTCGATTTCGATATCCTGCTTGGCATACTTCGCTCGCTTAACATATCTCCAACGGCGATTGACTGGTTTCGTAGTTACCTGTATGGCCGCCGGCAACGTATATGCATAGAAGAATCTAACTCTTCTTGGTGTTATACAACTGCCGGTGTACCTCAGGGTGGCGTTTTATCTCCTTTACTCTTCGCAATATTTATAAACGCTATCTCCAAAAAACTTCTGTCCTCCTACCACCTTTATGCAGACGATTTACAGATCTACAAACAAGCTGCCCTTGCAGAGTTAGCTGATGCAATGAATGCAATAAATAAGGATTTGGCTACAATTTGTGAGTGGAGTGAGGCAAATGGGCTTCAGGTAAATCCGGCGAAAACCCAGGTCATTGTTATTGGCAGCTCTAGGATGATTCCAAAAGTAAATTGGACACAACTTCCTCTGGTACAATTTAACGGAACTACTATTCCAATAGGTGAGAAGGTTAAGAACCTTGGGGTTTGGATCGACAGATATCTGTCTTGGGGTCCGCAGCTTCAGGACGTAAGCCGCAAAATTTTTGCATCTGCCAGGTCCCTTAGACGATTGCGAAACTTTCTTCCCACTGCTACTAAAATTGCGCTTGCACAATCCCTTCTGCTTCCTATCCTTTACTATGCTGATGTCAGTTATCTCGATCTCACCCAGGCACAACTAGATAAACTTGAGCGTCTTCAAAACCTTTGTATAAGATTTATATTTGGCCTGCGCAAATATGATCACATTTCTGAATTTCGGACAAAGCTCAAGTGGCTTCCCATACGTCTTCGCCGGGATTCTCATATTTTATTTCTGCTTTACAGTATTCTATACAATCCTACAACCCCCTCTTATCTCAAAGAACGTTTCAAGTTCCTTCATGACACACATAATAGATATCTGAGGTCATCGGAAAACTTGAGACTAGAGATGCCGATGCATTCCACCAGCTTTTACGACAAATCTTTTACGGTTCAAGCGGTGCGGTTGTGGAATGCTTTGCCCGTGTCAATAAGGCGTGCTCAATCTCTGCCCATTTTTAAAACAATGGTAAAAAATCACTACCTCTCTCTTTAATAGTTGTATTTCTTGATATCTATGCTTTTGTTCCATACTTATTACTGTATATATTTGTCTATTATATATATATGTATGTATTTTTTTATTTTATTTTATATATAAATAGTACACCAAATACTACCTGCAGTACTGTCATTCCTCCCATTTGTTTTTTTAAATCCATCCAAAGGTTGTCTTGAAAAGATCGCTTTTAGCGATAAGGCCGCCCATTGTGTCACCCAGTGCAATGTTTTCTTCGTCTATACTTTCTGTAATTTATATGGTGTACATAATAAAGAGTATTCTATTCTATTTGTTCCTCTTCAAGGCCACATCTCTGATAGCGGCTCCCACGACCTCTGCAAAACTGACTGCCCGCTCCGAATTGGCGCCACTAGCAGCGTCCAGCTCATCGCCAGAAGACCCCGAGAGGACAGCCCTGTGGCTGTTCGATCCGGGGTGCCGCCCCTCCGCGGCAAGCCTTTCGGCTTGATGGGCAGAATCCTGGGCGGTGAGCCCTCTCCCCACTCCTCTGTCTCGGCCCCCACGCCTACTGGTGGGGATCTTCCGGGCCGAGGCAGCTCGTCGTCGGAGAACGACCCCAGGTCATCCCCCGATTTGGGGCGCTTCCGGAAGAACCTTATGTTCTTCGCAGCGGCCCCTTCAACTTCGCGTTCCGAGCTCTGTGGGCCCTTTGCGCCAGATGCGGCGTCGGACTCCCTTCACAGACCATCAACGATGATCTGTGATTGGAACCATGACCCTTCCTCGTGTGTTGAAAATGAGCCGCTAGCCTCAACCGTCCACCCAAAGCGAGTGAGCAGCTGGAGCCGACGTTGCCCAGGGTACGCCACGTGGAGGCTTTCAACATGCACCCCATCTGGCTCCATACCTACTTTGTGTAATGGAATCACAGCGATTCGGTTCTCTTTATACCCCCACTACATTTTAATATCGCAAAATATTGTACAATGTATTGGCGCCGAAATAAGAAAACACAATGAAAAATCATATAAAAATGACAGATTCCAAATTCAAATGTAACATTTTGTTTATTTTTAATTCTAACAGTATTTATGGCCAGACTAAGTATTTCCAAAATGGTATCTCGAAAACGGTATGTCCTAGGCAAAAAATAATCAAACTTTAGCCCCCCCTTTTTACCCCCCATGCTAGCAGCATCCCAACATGAATTTATGAAAAAGTTTTATTTTTTTACTTAGCCTGGTTTTCGACTTGAACTAACAAATTCGTTATGATAAAATATGTCATGTCTTACAATTTGTCTTAAATGCTAGCACGGGATAACCATGCGACATAGTTTAAAGGCGCGACATGCCTTTCTTGTTGCTGACTTCATAGTGCGACATAATCTGAATAGACGACCAATTAAAATAATACGTATAAAAGTGTGCCGTTCATACAGTTAAACAACTTTTTAATAAATAATAATACTATAATGTTTATTCATTTTAAAACATTGCAGTACATACTGACACTAGTGTAACAAACTAGTGTACTACAATAAAATGTAGGGTGTGGTGCTGCACTCCTAGCTAGGTTAATAGATAACCTGTGTTAAGGAGTAAAGTGCCGATCCCCAAGGAAAGAAACGATAAAATCGTACACTGTATGTATTATGGGTGTTCGCCAAACCTCAGGGCCGCCCCGAAGTCGGCTTTCAGATGTGCAATGTGGAAGGAACGAAACGGTGCTGTTTTTGTATGAGATTTACTACCGCGCAGCCACCGTAGCCAACATCAGGGCGGCCAATAAGTTTGGCGAGAACTATACATCAAATTAATTTAATAATTTTGTTGGGAACAAATTTATATTTGACCCACGACCATAAACTTATGCACACTTTATTTTTCTTTGTTTGTTTGATAACATAGTAAGTGTTTGTTAGAAAGATATAATTATTGTGAAAATTTTAATAATTACTTAAAAAATATAATAGCTTGGATCCTGTTCCCGATACCGGTGGGCCCCTATTTTTTATATTTCAAATGTGTTTTGGGGGTTTTATTCAAGAAATATTTATAAATGTAGAACGTATGAAGAATATGGAATAAAATAAAATAATTACAAAAAAATAATAATCAAAATAAAGATAATAATTACTCTGTTTCAGGTGCTTGAGCCAGCAGTCAACGTATCGGCCCAATGTCTATCGGATCAGGTGCGGGTCATTCAACGTAACCGTATGCTGGATGACACCGTACTTGATAGACTGCGTGAGGAATCCACCGGCCGCGGTGCAAATGCAACCTAGTGTTTCACCGCGACCTGACCATATTGGAGAGGATGACGACGACGGGGCTATATCCGTGAGTACCCAATGCAATAAACGATTGAGGAGCGCTTTGGAGTGTGCATTCCGAGAGTATCGTTCCACACCGCCTGAGCTTAGACCTCGATTACCTCGTCTGCCCATGCATAAGAAAAATAGGGCGCTGGTGTGTGCTCTAGATTCGCAGCTATCAAATGTTTTTGAAAGCAGCAAAGACCTTGCCGATACCCACTCAATCTTGTACTGTGCGGCTGCAGCGGCATGTCTTGTAGCTAACGTCAAATTTCCCAAAACTGATAGAGCTACACGACCAGCTATACCAGCTTGGCAGTGCAGGATTGAGCGTCGTATCGGTGAGGCTAGAGCACTCATCGGCAAGCTTATCTGCTTCAGGGAGGGCAACACTCGCCCTAGAGTGATGCGCTTTGTGAGGCGGGCATTCTCGGGGACTGATATCAGTTCTCGAGATTATCTGGCCCGCGTCACAGAGCGTATCGACTTCCTGAAGCAGAAGATCTATGCATGGGCAAGCCGTATTCGTCGGTACAAGCGGCGAGTGGAGCGATACACTCAGAATCGCACATTCTGGAGCAACGGAAGGTGGGTTTTTGTCTAGGGAGCGACCCGACCAAGGTGTGACTGATATGCGCCTACCAGATAATGACGCCATGTGTTCGTTTTGGCGCGATATCTGGTCGGTGCCTGTCAGTCATACCGAGGGTGACTGGACTCGGGAGGTCGAGCAAGCGTGCGATCCGATACCACAAATGGGGGCAATTACCATCAGCCCCCAAGATGTGGCTCGTGCAGTCCGTCCGTTGCCCAACTGGAAATCGCCAGGGCCAGACGGACTGCAAAACTTTTGGATTAAATGGTTCCAAAGGTCGCACGCTCGTTTGGCAACTCAGTTCCAGTCTGCCTTAGAGTCAGGGTTGCTGCCCCAGTTCCAAACGACAGGAATAACCCACCTGCTCTATAAATCGGGTAGTACTGCGGAACCTAAAAATTATAGACCGATAACGTGTTTACCGACGGTCTATAAAGTTCTTACATCCATTCTGAGAGCGAAAATTAATCAACATATTGACAATAACGCCATCATGTCTGCTTCTCAGAATGGATGTAGGAACGGGTCCCGCGGTACTAAGGAGCTGCTCCTCATAGACATTGTCATTAGCCAACAGGTTCGCCGTTCCCGCAAGGATCTGGCGACATGTTGGATAGATTACAAGAAGGCCTATGACTCAGTGCCACATACATGGCTCATGAGGGTGCTGGAGTTGTATAAAATTGATACAACTCTGCGCGCCTTCCTGACGTCATGTATGGGGCAGTGGAGGACGGTCCTTCACTATCCAGGATGTCGACAGATTCAGGAAAACAGTGAACCTATAAGGATTGAGCGTGGTATATTTCAGGGCGACAGTCTGAGTCCTCTGTGGTTTTGTTTAGCCCTGAACCCTCTCAGTACACTGCTGGAGGGTTCAGGCCTGGGCTATTGGTTGAGGAGAGGTGGTCAGGTTATATCACACCTTCTTTACATGGATGACCTGAAGCTCTTTGCCCCCAACAACTTGCAACTGATGAAGCTACTGAAGGTAACAGAAACCTTCAGTGACGCCATCAGGATGGAATTTGGTGTGGACAAATGTGCAGTCATGCATGTAAAGCGAGGGGAGATTATGGAATCCGTGGGAATACAACTCTCGGACTCCATACACCTTAGATCCCTTTCCTCAACTGAGACTTACAAGTATTTGGGTATGTCGGAAGCACTAGGCATCAATGTTACTGACGTGAAACAATCGTTGAAGGAACGCTTCTTTGGCCGCCTGAAAAAAGTACTAAATAGTCTTTTATCAGGCGGGAACAAGGTGCGCGCCTTCAACAGCTGGGTCATGCCGGTCTTGATGTACTCTTTCGGCATACTCAAATGGACTCAGACAGAACTTGACGCCCTGGATAGGAGAGTCCGCACATTACTTACCGCAAATCGTATGCATCGCCCACGGTCATCGGTTATGAGACTGTATATCCCTCGGAAGAGCGGGGGTCGTGGCTTTTTAAATGCTAAGACCCTGCTCAACCGCGAGGTATGCAGTCTTAGGGAATACTTCCAGGCCGCTGGCGTGGGTATGCATCGAGATGTGGTAGCAGTGGACAAGGGCCTTACCCCGCTCTCCTTGGCTAACGAGAACTGGCGCAAACCTATAGTATTAGATACTAATGACCGCATGGAGGTATGGCAGAGCAAGGAGCTTCACGGACGCTTCTATCGGGTCCTACATGGGCCCGATGTAGATTTTTTGGCGTCCGTGGCCTGGTTGCGATTTGGTGACCTTGTTGGGGAAACCGAAGGTTTTGTCTTTGCGATTATGGACGAAGTTATGATGACGAACAACTACCGGAAATACATTGTGAAAGATGGCACGGTTGACATCTGTCGGGCATGTCACCGGCCTGGGGAATCCATCCGTCACATTATCTCCGGTTGTTCTAGTCTAGCTAACGGAGACTATTTGCATAGACACAACCTTGTAGCCAGGATTATCCATCAGCAACTTGCTCTTAAATACAATCTTGTGGAATCGGAAGTGCATTACTATAGGTATGAGCCCAACCCAGTTCTCGAGAATGGCAATGTCACGTTGTATTGGGATCGGTCTATCATCACTGATAGGACTATTGTTGCCAATAAGCCTGACATAGTGGTGATAGACCGACTAGAGCATCGCGCAATGATTGTTGATATAGCGGTCCCCCATGACGAGAACCTCGTGAAGGCTGAGAGAGATAAGAAAAGCAAGTATCTTGATCTGGCTCGCGAGGTTGTCGACATGTGGGATGTGAATACAGCAATCATTGTGCCGATAGTCGTTACGGCCAATGGCATATAATAGCCAAGAGCCTCGACGAACACCTGAGGAGGCTCTCGTTGGGCAGCTGGATCAAGGGCTTGATCCAGAAAGCGGTACTCCTGGACACGGCGCGTATCGTTAGGAGGTTCCTCTCTCAGGAGCCCTGACCACCGGTAGCTTGGACCCTGTTCCCGATACCGGTGGGCTACTATTTTTTATATTTTTAAATGTTTTTCTTTTTTGTATGTATTTTGTAAAAATATTTAAAAATGCGTTATATAATAAAATAAGGAAGAAATTAAATAAAGGACATAATAATTAAAAATAAGAATAGCAACCAAAAAAAAAGTTATGATATAGAATTAATTAATAATCCTGTAACATTTCAATTAATTAAAAAGCATTGATCATCACACACACAATATAAATTTATTGCCATTTGGTGCAGTAATTAGAAGGAAAATATTTTTTCTCTCTATATATTTTTATCACCAGCTCCGAACGAAAGTGATACATTTTTCTAAATCATCTGTCAAAATGTGACATTTGTGACAACATGGGTACGCCCGTATTAGCAATTAAGACCCGATGAGTCCCAAATAAACGCCAGGCAATTTTCTCACGCCGCCGCCGCCGCTTTATCGCCCAAACTGCGAAGAAATGTGTGACTCAAGCACAGTAGGCCGTACTCGCCGGGCAGCAACAAGAAAGGCATGTCGCGCCTTTAAAATATGTCACATGTTTGACCCGTGCTAGCATTTAAGACAAATTGTAAGACATGACATAATTTATCGTAAAATTTATTGTAAAACACTTTTTTTTACAGAGTAATTATGGAGTTTCTTGTCCGTTCTTTTCCATAACAAGCTACTTTTCCGAATGGACGGTACAATTAATGTTTATTACTTGTAAATTTAATTTTTTGACCTTCAATAGTGCCGCTTAATGGCCTAATTGAAATAAAGAATTTGATTTTGACACAATAGTATCATGAAAATATTTTGATTTTTATTTTATTCTGTAGAAATCTATGCCAACGATTTGAGGTTAATAACAATAATTATCATGTATATATTCCTCGAAGAGAATTAGAGATAAATAAGTAAAAAAGTCAATTGCAGTGGGTTCCAGGATGGTATTTTAGAGGTAACCTTCTACGTCATGAGGGAAGAAAAAAATACCCTTTTCACCCCTCTAAAACCATCCCGGTGATCAGGTTTTTTTCCCTATAAGTCCAGGTGCCTTTTGAAGGTTTCGGTCTAAAACTAAAAATGCAAATTGTTTTATAAATCTCACGTGATTGAATAGCCAATCCAGTCAGAAGAAGAAGAAGAATACCAGTATCTAACGCTACCCAACTCGGTAACTAAACTAGGACCCTGGTCGTTCACATCACACACACATGAAATCATCAGCCTATTAATATTCCGACTGCTGGGACACAGGCCTCCTCTCTGTAAGGGGGAATGGGCCGTAATCCACCACGCGGGCCCAATGCGGTTTGGTGGATGCATGGCTTCGATTTTTTTGTTCTAGGACATGTTGGTTTTCTCACGATGTTTTCCTTCACCGTTTGGAGAGCAGTGGTGATGAAATAATTTACACATAGTAAAGCGCCTACCTGGGCTCGAACCCACGACCTGCAACTTGTAAGTCTCAGCCGATACCACTCAAAAAAAAACCTGGGTTGGTCGTTCAGCAAATCAAATTGCCAACAAGTCAGTCAAATATGTAACAGTGATATGAATATGTACAATTTCACGATACCTCTCCCTCATCTCCATAAAGCAAAGACGTCAAAATAGTTTAGCAACATTAAAATCATTACAGAAGCTACCGTGTTCCCACAAGGCACGTATATAGCCGAACATCCAAACATTCCCGGCCACTTGATAACTGTTCCCGAAATTAGATCAGGCCGTCCCGTGGGAGAATTAATTTTGGACCCTAATCAAACTTGGTCCATGTTCACTGAAGTCGGTTAAAGTCAAGACCGGAACTTGTAGGATAAGACTTCGCATATACTTTCCTACTAGATATGTGATCTTATATTTACGAGGGACGATATGAACTTTGTCAAGGCTGAAACAAACAATAGCTTGGCGATGTCAGATAATGATCGATAAAATAATGAGTACATAGAGAAACAAAGAAGAAGGAGTACGTAGACATAAAACAGATGAAAATCACATCTCAAGTTGTATTTATTTTATTAATATTATAAATGTGAAAGTTTGGATGGATGTTTGTTACTTAATCATGCAACGGCTGAACGGATCTGAGTTAAATTTGGAACAGAGATAAATTATAGTCTGGCATAGTACATAGGTTACTTTTCATCCCGGTATAAGAAAATACTTTTCACGGAGGCGAAGCCGCTGGCAGAAGGTCGTTTTGTAATAAAAATAAATGAATGCGTGGATCTTGTCATAATAAAGGAAGAACCTCTTAAGAGCCGGTTGAAAGATATATGTATTGAAACGTATTTTGTCTACGAACCTGTAAAAATTAATTAATCTTATTTTCTTTTTAAAGCTCGTAACTGATAAAAAATCCATATTCTGGGACACATAAGCAAGTTAGTAAAAGTATCATTTTCATCGACTGGTAATCGAGAAAGTCAAACTTATCTTCCTCTTGTCCCAGTTTTGGTCGGGTAAAATGGGGTCGGCGCAATTTGTCTTTTTAGGGTTCCGTAGCCAAATGGCAAAAAACGGAACCCTTAATGATTCGTCATATCTGTCTGTCTGTCTGTCCGTCCGTATGTCACAGCCACTTTTTTCGAAACTATAAGATCTATGCTGTTGAAACTTGGTAGATGTATTCTGTGAACCGCATTAAGATTTTCACACAAATATAGAAAAAAAAAACATTAAATTTTAAAACAAATATTTTTTCCCAAACTTAGAACAGAAACTCAATTTTTTTTCATCCAACCCATACGTGTGGGGTATTTATGGATAGGTCTTCAAAAATGATATTAAGGTTTCTTATATATTTTTTTTCTAAACTGAATAGTATGCGCGAGAGACACTTCCAAAGTGGTAAAATGTGTCCCCCCCCTCCAGTAACTTCTAAAATAAGAGAATAATAGAACTAAAAAAATATGTGATGTACAATAAATATATATGTATATTTTATTTCCATGTAAACTTGCACCGAAAATTGGTTTTAACGCGATCTAGTAAGTAGTTTTTTTTAATACGTCATTAATCGTAAACCGCAATTCACCAAGTACGGAACCCTTCGTGCGCGAGTCCGACTCGCACTTGGCCCGTTTTTTTTTTGTCCATACTTTTGCATTCGTTTTATTTCAGTAATTTACTTTTACTCTGTCACTCTTTCTAGCTATATCATCTTTCACATAGTCATTTTGATCTTATCCCTAATCTAATAGGCCTCCTTCTAAGAATCTAAAAATTTAGAAAATGCCTAGCGTTCTAAACTCAAAATTGGAGAAATCTAACGCCATGATCCTTCGTTCAATATGTTCGTTTATTCAGCAAATATCCAACAAAGTCTTCTTTATCCAGGTTATTGCTTTGAGATGCGTAGAGAATGCATAATGCCTATCACATATTCTTTGAAAACTTTATTTTTATTCAGGTAAGAGTATTGATATAACTGTATTTAGATGCACGTTTTATCTTGATTCTTTGATATAAATTGCTTGCAATAAAATTTTATTTACAAATTATATAATTGTTAGCGATCTTTATATTTAATCGAGCACACCAAGTGATTTTTCTGTGTTGGCAATAATTAATTTGATATTTTTACGCTTGCAACAAAGTTGAACTTCTACTTGTCAAATGTTAAACGATAAGGTTTGCACTTCTCGTCTCCCACCCATTTCAAGATTATAAATAGAGCGTGGCTCATGCCATCAAAGGCAGTCCATTTTTGAGTGCAATGTTTTTCTTCACCGTTTTGAGAGCAGTGGTGATGAAATAGTTTACACCAAGTAAAGCGCTTGCCTGGGTTCGAACTCACGACCTAGAACTTCTAAGTCCTGAAAGCTACCACTGGGCCACCACTGCTCTTGAATATTATAGTTTGGAAAATGAACTAAACATTTTCCGGCAAGTTTCTGACAGAATAGAAAACATCTTTTTTCAAGATACATGCTAAAGATTAGATAGAAAATAATTGCTGTCCGTAATTCGTTCGTGGGTTAGAACTCAGGCTGGTTAACACAATCATTACTGTGTGTATTTTATTTCATCACAAGTATTTTAAAAACCGGCCAAGTGCAAATCGGACTCTCGCACGAAGTGTTCCGTACCATTATCGCAAAAAACGAAAACAAGCACGTTTGTTGTATGGAGAGCCCCACTTAAATATTTAATTTATTCTGTTTTTCGTATTTGTTGTTATAGCGGCAAAAGAAATAAATCATCTGTGAAAATTTCAACTGTCTAGCTATCACAGTTCATGAGATACAGCCTGGTGACAGACGGACAGGCATACAGACAGACAGACAGAAAGACGGACCGCGGAGTCTTAGTAATAGGGCCCCTTTGGGTACGGAACCCTAAAAACGATGAAAACGGAACACGTGTAACGTGAGAAAACATGTCTTAATTAAAAAACGTTTTATAATAAAAGCACACCCACACTCATAGATAGGAGACCTGAGTCCCAGATGTATAATCATTAAGGGCTGTTCTCGTTCGTCAGAAAGACGCCTCTTCCTTCCTGATCAGTCGAACAGTATTAACCCGTCGCCGAAAACATACCGACAAATATACGGCCTAGACCCTATAAGAAAGCTTACCTAATCAAGTCTTTGTAATTCAGATCACATATTCCAATTCCCCATCCCTTACGTTCAGACAACGGATCTAATCACATCCTAATTGTACGGTAAGTAAAAAAAATATGGCGAACTATTTGTCGTAACTGCCGAATAGGACAGGGGATTGTTCCAAGCAATTTTACGTAATGAGTACATAACATCTTTCTGTGTAAAACGGATTTTCTTGGAGGTTTCCTGTTGTTAGTACGGACAAGATTGTCTTTTTTTGTTACTTTGTTCTGTGTAGGAACTTACATGTATGCGGGTGTGGTTTTTATCTTGAAAGGAGGAAGAAGTTTTTCAGGAAATGAGTAAAATTCTAGTTCTTGTTTTGTTTTGATTGCTGAACGCATTGACTGTAGTCGGCAGAATTGCCTTGTCACGTAAAATAAGCTGAATGTCTATCGAAGAATAAAATCCGTCTTAAATTTCGGCTCAGATGATCAAATGTAGAAAGATCTTTACTCTGTTCATCTATCGGCTTATTGCTGAAGCTGTCATTAGAACTCGGAATAGAAAAATGTTGTTTCTACCGAAACTCTTGGGACTTGTCCCTCTCTTCTATTACTGTAATCAGAAACCTCATACTGTTTATCTTTTATAAAAAAAACGAATATCCTTAGTCACAATTTGTTATTAACAGCGCCTTTATGTCATAGCAGTAAGGGCGGTTTTAAAAGTGCCAGTAAAGTGCGATTGATTGTACAAGTACCATACAGCTTGAACACAATCAAAATTTCACCGTGTATATGAATATTTTATAAACTCTTAAGTACGTGCGTGTGTGTAATTTTAATCACCATTAATTCTTATTTGCATACTTCTAATTATGATGGAAGAGCGGCTTTGTATAATTTTCAATGTTATTTCCATGAATCATGGGAGCCCTTTAGCCTTGGCTTTTCAGGATTTATCAAAAATTTTATAATATGAAATAAATCTCTGAAAATTTTAAAAGTCCGCAAAGACGCAGCTCTTTGAGAGTTAATAGTAACTTGTAGTTTTGTAGTTTTAGAAGTGCTACAGTGCAATTAGATCTACGAGGGTAGACAGACATGGAAACACCATAGTTAATTAGTAGTTCACTAGTTTGGACATAGAGAAAAATAGCGTATACCTAGCTCTCGATGACACCGCACCCTAATAGACTTAATATTTTCAATGCTTTTCTTAACTTTTTTGTAGCTCAATTGTAGTAGGATTTCAATATACTTTACAATTCTTAATATTAATTACCTACTGTCATAGTACTTTTATTTTAATAAGGCAATTGTGGCCATTGGTCTGCCCCTAATTTTATAGAAACCAGAATAATAAACTGTCGATTTACGTTAGAAAAATTGTTGAGGATCACGATAGATGTCGATTCAGGACAGCAATCGTCTGTATTTCTCTGTTTTGATTGAGGAATGACAATACATGTAAGAAGGTTAATGGCCGCTATTGCCATGCAAGTAGTTTATAGTATAGTTTAAGGTTACACCAGTCGACGGCACGAACTATTTTGTGCGCGGGGTTAAAATGCATTTTATATCAACCGACAACACGTGCGGAAGAGATAGATGCTGTGACGAGCACTAGAAAGCTAGTTTGCGTACGAATACACACTTTTGCTAATTTGTAGCGAAATGGATAATGATTTAGGACGAAACCGAGCGCGCGAAATTTTATAATCAGACCTTTGGGAGTCTGGATATCATTAAAAAACGACTAAACGTATGTGTTCAAAATTAAGTTATTTGCATTGTTGAACTACTAATCTATCCTTGTATGGTGGTCGTTTTTCAATTTTTCACAAACTTATGTAAGAATTTTCGACTAGTGTACCCTTAAATTACAGTTACAGAAACACCCTCCGGACTGAGCTTATAAGTTTCATACCTTTTAATAATTATGTCTATTTACATACCTATATTATATAACTATCCTAATATCAATCAATACTTATAATAAATCTGTAGTAAGGTTGTTTGCGTACCTACATCGAAAATACTTTAAAAAAATAGCCAGGGTGTTAAAAAATAACCAACAGTACCCATTTCCAGCATTTTTGGTATTTTTGTCTGCTTGTCTGTTTAGTTGTGCATGCATCACGTAAAATATACGAAACCGATGTAGATAAATTTTAAACATAACATTTTTCGTAACTTGAAGTAACACTAAGTTTTTGTTTCATCGCAATTGGTTCACTCTATCAAAAGCTATATATATGAGTAAGTGTTCAAGAAGTAAAATATCACAATTCAGATACTCGGACAGTTGAACTCCATATTCGATAGAGATGGCGTTGTGCATTTGACATCATTTTCTGAATGGCGGTGTTAAGATTTGCCGCGGCAGAATGACCCTAGAAACAAAATGGTAGGTAGGATAGATAGGGTTAGGTAGGCAGTTGACGGGAGCAAAGCCGCGGGCACTGCTACAAGGTCTAGCACCTAACTGTGTCAGTTCCTGAAGTAAGGGAGCGGTACAGGAGGGGTGTGTTTATGAAACGTCAAACGACGCGTAACTTCAGTTGGGCGTCAGGCTTGCTGACGTCAACACGTGTTAATTGGACAGGTCGCTTCAAGTAAAACGCACACGGTATTCGCAACCAAAGATGAGTCCTCCAATAAGGTCTCAAATTAAACAAGTTGTTTATAAAGTGTACGAATATTTTAAAACAAAAAAAATTGATCCCAATTCCCAGACGGCGTTATGCATTCAGAATTTTCTGTTGAAAATAATAATATTTAAAAAAAATATTATTATATAGCCACACGCTATTTATTTATTTACTATTTATTTTTTTAGTACTTATCAATAAGCTTGGAGAAAACTGCGAGACTCGATTCCTGAACTACCTATTTATAATATTTACCGACAGATTTGTACCCTCGGTAGGCGAGTCCGACTCGCACTTGTCCGGTTTTTTTGTTTTTATTGTCACACGCCGAAATATTAATCAATTTGACTTAGGTACACGCTCGTAAATATCATAAGCATATCGTAAGAGATATCTGCATTAAAATGTGTCACGTGTATAGCGAGACAGTTAGGACACGTCATGTCACGTCACTTGTCACCCCTCCCGTACCGCTCCCACACCTCAGGGACTGACACAGTTAGGCGCTAGACCTTGTAGTATGAAATATCAATGATTTGCCATTTTCTATAACTAATATTATAGGTTCTTATATAAAGAAGTAAAATGATTTTTCATGTGACTGAACTTCATGCATTTTCAGAATAATAAGAAATGTTTTCACACGTTAACATTTATTATTTGAACAGGGTTTCGTAATGTAATAAATTTTCCACAACGTTTGGTCGCGGTTCTAGTGAATACGTTCATGTATATGACGTAATACCTTGAAGTTTTAGGGTTCCGTAATCAAAAGTTTTTTTTTATGATTTAGTGCGTATATGGCACAAGTTACAAGCCCAATCATCATCATCATCATTATCAGCCTTTTGAAGTGCCCACTGCTAGGTCACAGGACTCCTCTCTATAAGAGAGGGGTATGGGCCATGATCCACCACGCGGGTCCAATGCGGTTTGGTGGATGTCACATGTCTTCGAATTTTTGCTTCCAGGACATGCCGGTTTCCTTACGATGTTTTCCTGCACCGATTTTAGAGCAGTGGTGATGAAATAATTTACACAGTGTAATGCACTTACCTAGGTTCGAACCTACGACCTACCACGCAAGTCGGGGCCGTTACCTTTGGGCCACCATTGCTCGCCCCACAAGCACAATTTGCACTAATACATGGCCCAAGTCCTCACACTGGGTGCTGAAGACATACGCTACCCCGAAGCCAGCCCAAAAAGAGGTGACATGACCTGAGTCGAAATGCCAAAATTTAAGGCCTTGATCATGTGACATTTCGATAGCGTTTGACATTCCCATAAATTTTTGACATTCTTCCAATCGTTATCGTCACGCATTTGAAGACAGAATGTGTTTATGGCTTCGGGACGTTGGCTGGTTCGATGTGGTGCGGGAAAAGATTTGTTTGTAGGATTTGGGTGAGGCCTTTGTCTACCAGTGCTGGTACTATACGGGCTAATTCTTCTTCTTCGTTCGTGTTAGGTGTGGCCACTTCTGGTGTCAGAGTTAATTAAGCCGCCTCTGGGAACACCATAGGCCTCTGACTTGGCTATTTCAGACTTACATTAACTATGTAAGTCCAGGTTTCCTCACGATAATATATGGGCTAATTAATAATAATAATAGAACGTATAGATAAAGACAGCATCACCCATTCTCTAAGGTATTTTAATGCTTTAGCGTAACCTGGTGGTGGACGCTATTGTTCCTGTAGGTTTTAGGTAACGTTTGTAAGATTTTGCGTCCCTTGTTTGGAGCTTTTCAAATTAGCGTTTAACTTATTAACGTAGTCATAGTCATAGTCATTTATTCATGAACAATAATTTGTATCTGAATTTACACATTTAAAAATAATATTAATAATAAAAAATATAGAACATAAAAAAAGAAAACGTTAAACGAGATAAATAAATGATTCAATCATTCAGAAAACTGAGACTGAAAATATCTTAAAAAAACAACAAAACATATTTAAAAACAAACACAAATTTCAATAAATAAAATTACATTTAAGATGTCAAGAAATAAAAAATTACTTAATAAAAATATAAAAAATTACATGTCATCGAATAAAAAAATAATAATAATAATAATCCAATTTTAAATAATAAACAAAATGTCTTTATACCCAATAAACAAAATTTACAATTAAAAATAGAATTAGCATGTCAAAAAAATAAATAAAAATAACAAACAATACAATACATCTAAAACAAAAATACATTTAGACAAATAATAAGACATGTCAATATTATAATTCTTCTACAGCATATAGACACTAACTCAATAGGAAATTCTTTAATTTTATTTTAAATATTATAAACTAAACTTTTTATGTCTAAAGGCAACTTGTTGAATAATTTTACAGATTGCTAACGTGGACTATGCTTCA
The DNA here is from genome assembly GCA_948252205.1 of Orthosia incerta. Taxonomy (NCBI): domain Eukaryota; kingdom Metazoa; phylum Arthropoda; class Insecta; order Lepidoptera; family Noctuidae; genus Orthosia; species Orthosia incerta. The sequence continues at coordinate 54,123,009 of OX411742.1, forward strand.
CAATTCTGAGGTTATGATTGGTCATGTTATTTTTTAACCGACTTTCGAAAAAGGAGGAGGTTCTATGTTCGACTTCTTGTATGTTTTTTTTTTTTTTTTTTTTTTTTTTTTTATGTATGTTCACCGATATCTCCGTCAATTGTGGACCGATTTTGAAAATTCTTTTTGTGTTTGAAAGAGTATGTTCCGAAATTGGTCCCATTTTATTTTGGTGAAGATCTGATGAAGGACTTCGAAGATATACAACAGAACTCTTCAATAAATAACGGCAAATCTCTCGGGACTGCTGCAATCGCATGTCTGTTTATTGTTTATACCATTTCATAACATAACATCACGCGATTACGCTCTGAAGGGGTAAGCAGATCTCTCATTTGATCGGTTTTGTTCAAGTTTCATGATATTCGGGTAACCGATTCTAGCGTTATAGAAAACTTACTAAACAACTTGCCTATTAGGTAGAAACTAAAAAGTGAAAAATAAAAAAACTTTTTACAAAAAAATACTACCGACTTCCAAATAAGAAAACTACAAAGTGAAAAATAACTTTATTTTTGGAAGTCGGTGTCCATAACGCAAAAAAAAAGGTACCTACGAAAGACACCGACTTCCAAAAATAAAGTTATTTTTCACTTTGTAGTTTTCTTATTTGGAAGTCGGTAGTATTTTTTTGTAAAAAGTTTTTTTTAAATCCAGTCTACGGGTGGCTTCCCTTATCAACCGCTCTTCCCCTGTTTCATATTCATGCATGTTTTTGGCCATATTACTTAGAAGTACATGAACATATATACCTGGTACTGTAAGTATGCCCAAGTTTACAAAATGTGGACGGCAACTTTCTCTTTGAGAAATGCGGATCATAGTACGAATTGCGCGTTTTTGTAGTATGAAAGCCCTTTTGCAATTATAATCGTAGCTGTTACCCCAAAGAAGTATGCTATATCTAATTCTGGACTCCACTAATGCAAAATATACCATTTTCAGCTGTTCTAAACTAATTTCATTCCTCAGCGCTCTCAGGGCGTAACACGCAGAAGATATCGATGCATCAATTGCCTTTAGCTCTGGTTTCCAATTTAAGAGTTGGTCTATAAGAATACCTAAAAATTTAACCTCGCTAGCGACTTCAATTTTGTCTTCATTCAAGCATACATTTAAAATATCACTGTTCCGTGATGTTGTTTTAAATAGCATTACTTGAGTTTTTTTACTGTTTATTAATAATTTATTTGCTGTGAACCACGTATGAAAAGCTTGTAATGCAGCATTTACTATTTTAGTTAATTCAACCATGTCATTAGCAGCCACTATAGCATTTGTGTCATCCGCGAAAATTACAAGTAAAACTGAATACAGAGAGTACAGTAATAGGATAAAACTAACCTTGAAGTGTTCTTCATAGTAACAATTGATTTCAATTCTATGTAAAGTTAATGCAATAATGACGACAAATCCGTAAATGATTCGACGATCTTTCTTAAGGGTACACTAGTCGACGGCACGAACTATTTTGTGCGCGGGGTTAAAATGCATTTTATATCAACCGACAAAACGTGCGGAAGAGATAGATGCTGTGATGACCAGTAGGAAGCTAGTTCGTGTACGAATAAACACTTTTTCAAATTTTTAGCGAAATAGATAATGATTTGGGACGAAACCGAGCGCGCGAAATGCTATAAACAGACCTTTGGCAGTCAGGAGATATCATGAAAAAACGACTAAATCTATCTGCTCAAAATAAAATTACTTGCATTGTTGAACTACTAATCTATCCCTGTATGGAGGCCGTTTTGCAATTTTCCGTCTCCTTATGGTATTTATTTGCGCCGAAAAATGCGTTAAAATTAGTGTCTAAATGTGGAACTTTCGACGCTCATAACTTTCAAATATTTTCTTTTTTTACTTCGTACCCCTGTACGAAATAATGGTGAGACAAATTGATATCACTTTTTATTTTGAACGTACATCGTCAAACATTGGAATAATCCCGAGACTACGTTTGTATAGAAAAAAATTCGACTAGTGTAACCTTAACATAACAAGTTGAATTTCTTGATATTCTTAAATTTTAATTGATCATAATGACTACGGAACCTTTCAAACGCAATTTAATACACACTTCTCGAGTTTTTTTCCCTCTAAAAATGTGAATAATTCAACCCAGTGCATCCACAATGCAAATGCAAACTTTCCCTCATACATTATCTTTCTGTGCCGTTACTTTCTTTGAAAATACTTTTTGGACTGAAACTACGTTAGAATGGAATAAAGTTGAAACAGTGTTGCAAGTGTTGGAACACTTTTGACAGTAAAGAGCCTTGTCAGACGTTATTTGTGTAAGCACCCGAGTAGATGAATTACTTAACTCGGCTGTAGCTATAGTGTGTTCAAAACTTTAAGCGTTGAATTCAATTTTCTGCTTTCAAGAAAATGTTATGTTTAGCTGTAGGTAGTCAAACTAGTTATTGCGACAGAAAATTGAACAAGCTTGAAGGAAAATAGAACAAGAGAGACTTTTCTTAATTTTGAATGCAATTTTTATTTTTAAATCCTTTGAGCAATCGTTGAGAAAGCTTGTTTTTGTCTTTGTTTTGTGTGGTGTTAAGCTAGAGATTGTTTATCAGAAAAGCTTACAATAAAAAATATCTTCGGAAAACTAAACTATAAGTTCGAGGCAAAATCACGTTTTCGTCACAACGTACAAAGTTACTGAAGTCGATCCAACCTAAGCCGGCCCGTTGCTGTCCAACGGATATACCCATTTCCTGACTGCACTTTGGTTTTAGCACAAACTTCCGACTGAACGGTGTCGGGTGAAGTTATCGTCAAAGTAAAGTTATTGCGATAGTTTGTTAGGAAAATCATAATAACTATAAACCCTATTCAGCTGAAAATGCTTCGTTAGAATAACTTTCGAGTAATGTTTGAGTTACAAAACTCCTTCTTTGATTTCTTCGTGCAAGTAAAGCAGATTAAACTGTTGGTCCCAGCTGTCATTTGTTCATCTTTGAGAAGCCTGAAATCTGTCAAGAGTTATCGTGTTACCCAGTTACTGGGTTGTGTGTCGTATAAATTGTTGTATCCAGCTGAATCCGGTAAGACTGGAAGCCGACCCAATGCAGTTAGGAAAGCTTCTTTTTTGTATTTTTTTATTGATAGGCTTGCGCTTGACCTCTATCTCATCTGATGGTAAGCGATAATGTGGTCGCCGGTGAAGCACGCTTGCCTAGAAGAACCCTATTCACGCTTGACTTGACTCCGGCAGAGAATCCCAGATTGCTTCATTTAAGCTACAAAGTAATGGTTTTCCTTATACTGAATCTTTAATCGGTTACTCATATTACATGCGAATTGCATTCTGATTTTAATAAATTGTAGTTCTAAAAACTAAAAAACACGCTTTATTGGTAAGGATAATGGGACAAACTGTTTAAATTATTGCATTGTCATCGGTCCTTGATAAGTGTGCAAAGTTTCAAATCAATCCAACGTTTTGAAGTGGGTGAAAATCACGTTCAAAGATTCCGTTACATTGATACATAGATACATACATACCAAGCTAATAAAAGCGTGTTAAAAATTAAATATACCCTGAGCACAAATTGTGACTTTCGAGCCTTTTGACAGCCTATGTGTTTTTCCTGTGTGGCATTTTTATAGACTTTTCCAATTTTTCAAGTAACTTTACTACTACCATAATTCCGGTAAAATTATTTACCTCGGATTTTTTTCGCAGAGTGGCCTCTAACTGCAGTTATTTCCCTGAGCTACCAGCTCAGTTACAGTTCTTATAGAGATAATAACTTTTTACAGCTCCATAATTATTCACTGCTGTTTATAATGCTAGGTGGATCTCCAACATAATCTTGTACCTGTAACGTATGGGAAGGACATTTCCCCAGAGTATCGTAAGAGATGATAGAGTGGGGCATGTAGTATCTACCTACTTGTACCTGTGAATTAACACCATACTACGAATGCCAATATATCTGCCAAGAGGCATACATATGGTTGATAAGAACCCCTAAGGCCAAGCATAAGCACGATCAAGCTAGTTATTTATCGGGAGTAAGATATTTTGATATATTGTACTTCTTTTATCAGCTGTGTTCTACTTGTAATAAGCAGATGTTTGAAAGAAGTCTGATAAAAAATAAGTATATTCAATTCAATTTAATTCAAAAACTTTATTTCGAGGGAAGACTCAAATAGGGTTAGTAACAATATGCATTAAAAAAAGTATTAGTAAACAACACGATACGGTGACACATGAAACTGACAGCAGTGAACTATATACGGACAGTCCACTTTAACAGCAATCATTTTCAGAACCCTGTTAGGGCTGTCCATAACTCGGGCCACCATTGATGTTGCGAGCTTGCGCATTATCGCGTAAAAACAATCAACACGCGCCGCCGCAAACATCCCAACAACGTACAACGCCAAGGCAACCCCATATTATGTGGAAGCACGTCATCATCATTATCAACAGCCAAAAGCAGTTCACAGCTGGACATAGGTCTCTCCAATTGCACGCTATTTACTTCAATCTTCGGCAACTCCCATCCAGCTACTAACTACCACCCTGCGAAGATCGTCGATCCACCTAGCCTGAGGGCGTTCTACGCGTCGGTGTTTTTATCGACAAAACTAGGTGTATTTTACGACCTTAACGTTTTATTACTACAAGTCCAGATACATTGTATAAAAGTGTTGGAGTTTTTAGCAAAGCAAACTAAATCCGATGTTCATTATTTTTTTCCTTTTAAACTATTAAGTAAGTTGACTGAACTTAATTAAGAAAGTGAACTAAGTAAAGGATGAAGTGTGAATTATGAATTATATATTAGCTTCCACTTTAAAACTCAGTGTTTTTTTAGAGTAAGTTTATTTAAAGTTTTTAATTTAAAGTTTTTAATGGATTACTTACCTTATTACACGGCAATGCCGTGTATTAAAAGTACCGGCTAGATATTAAGAGATAATTTTATGAGGTATCTAAGAGTTTAGATGTTGTTAATGCGCTTGAGCAGAACAATTTATTCATTAAAAATATGTTAAAAAAACAAGCGTTTTTCGTATTCTTCTCAGCAAACCCATTCCTTTAAGAATGAAAGAAAGAAAGAAAGAAAATACATTTATTTGTCACAAGCCATTAGAGCACACAAAATAAAAAATGAAAAACAAAAACAAAACTTAAAACTATACAACAATAAAAAAAAGAAAAACAATATAAGTAAGACATTGTGTGTCCCACGGCTGCGCCAAATAGGACCAGTTCATCAAAATGTCGCGCAACTAGTGTCCGACGCTGGTTTTCAACTGGACCTGTGACTGTGACGTGACGGACGTAAAGCAGTTTAATAGTGACATAATGTGTGTGTAAAACAAGTACTTATACAAAAGATAAAAAAGATGTGTTAATTACAATATAAAATAACAGATACACCACATATGAATAAATATCCAATAATAATATCATGGCAGTGTACAAAAAATAACTAGTCCACCATCTTGGGCCGTCCGCCTTATTAGATTTAGAATGACGTCAGTTATCTTACCATGCATTATCATCAAAACTAAACGTGTATGCAAAATTTCATCTTAATTGGTGGAGGATAACTGCTTTAAAATTCAGTTGCAAGATTTGACCCGAACACACTTACATACAAACATTGCAAGTTAATTAAAAGCTTGTAAAAAGCATTCTGGTCTGGTCAAAAACCGTGTTCGGTTTTTCAAGTATTTAAACCAACAACAGTCTGGGGCACCTATACAATATGTACTAAAACAAACTTAAGATACAAGGTAGTGAAAATTCCTAACGCTGCTATAACTGTGGAAGTGTTTGGATGTTTAGAATTTTGGATGTTTGTTATTAGATTTTATGCCATAGTACGATTCCTTATGAATATTGCCGACATTGTCGCGGGTGAAGTCGTTAGCAAAAGTAGTATAATAATTTATTTGGATACATGGTAGGTTATAATCTATCCCACATAAGATCAGTTCCTTAAAGCTATTAGGTATTTCTGAGTACATCAGAAACCGGAAAATAAGCTTCGATACAAAAAGTAAATAGCCTCTTTTTAAAAATATGGTGGAGAATGGAAGTTTCTCTACCATAGAAAATGTTACCTTGTTTTTAAGCGAAGCTCCAATAATCGGATAAGGTTTTACTACTCGCACTTAGTCACTCGTCCTATTCTTTTTAGGGTTCCGTACCCAAAGGGTAAAAACGGGAACCTATTACTAAGACTCTGCGAACCGTCTGTCTGTCTGTCCGTCTGTCACCAGACTGTATCTCATGAACCGTGATAGGTAGACAGTTGAATTTTTTTACAGATGATGTATTTCTGTTGTCGCTATAACAACAAATACTAAAAACAGAATAAAATAAATATTTAAATGGTGCTCCCATAATACAAACGTGTTTTTTTTTGCAGTTTTTGCTATAATGGTACGGATCCCTTCGTGCGCGAGTCCGACTCGCACTTGGCCGGTTTTTTGCTTTTTTTAATAGGATTAGGATATCAATCACACAAACAGTTTCCGAAAGCCACTGAATTTTTAAAATTAGGGTCATGCTCAGAACTCATTCTGCCCAAAAAATACATGAGCAAATCCACTACAGCAAAACATATTGCTATTTAAGTAGATAGATAAATTTGGCAATACAACCTGCACATACAATTATTGCTATAACATAAAATTGCGTTCCATTTTATTAAGAATAATTGCACGAGTACCTAGTTATATAGATAAATGTGGATGGGAAAAAACAAAGAAAAGTTGGATGGACGGTATGAGGAGTGATATGAAAGACAAGGGAGTCAGTGATAGCGTGTCGGGTGACAAGTCGGAATGAAAGAAGCAAAAGTGTTGCGCCGACTCTAAGTAACATGGGTTACATCGGACGAGGGCAGAAAAATGATATAATGCACGTGTTCCTATCTAAAAAAAGCAGTGGACGCGGCTGTAACTTTTCGGTATGCTTATGAAAGCAAATGGATATGTACGTAGTCCCTCGCAATAGATAAAGCACGGTTGATAGTACCACCAACATGTTGAAGGGCCTTTAGTGTGTTCTGACCCTATAAAAGGATAAAGTAGATACTACAAAGCACGTGACATAGATTTTATGTAGTCACAAATTAGCCATCCTTCTAGTTTTCAGAGTACTTTTGCTTTGCGAAGACCGACATAATTTTTATTATACGCTATCACAAAGTACCTAAGTACCTTTTTGTTACATTTCAACGACAACCCGTACTTCTGGACGTTGTAAAAAAGCTTTTAAGTTTCCTCTCAACAAAAGGTCTAGTACGTTTCTTTTGTTTTCCTTATACATGGCTATGGGCCCCTAATATCCTTTAATCAGGCAATGCCTATACTGTTTATATGACTTGGAATCATTAAATCATAGCAAATACTATAATTAAGTTTACCGCTGCCTAAATTACTAGAGCTAGTCAGAATTTATGCATTACTAGCTAAAATCCAAGTCGAAAATTATCCCTGAGGAACCTAAGCCCGAATAAAAAGTATGTTATAGGTATGTAAATCTGGCTGGTGAATGAATGAATGAATGAAGAGGGACTCCCTTTTCCGCACTTAGACTACCATTTGGTCCGTTGTACGTGGGAGTTCTGGCTAAAGTAGCCAGCCTAGCTCCGTTCAAAAGCACAGAAGCTTCCTGAGGGCTTCACAGGCGCGGAGCGACCTCGCTGTTCCGAGGATTTTTTCGTGTTGGGAAGGATGACGTGGGCGGCTGATTCTTCGGCGTTAAAACAGCCCCTGCAAAGTGGGTAGTCTGTGGCGCCTATGTTAAAAAGACGTTTGTTAAGAGGGGTGTGGCCCGTAATTGTCCCTATGATTATTCTTAGGTTATTTCTACTTTGGCTAAAGAGTTTTTTGGTCAATCGCGGGTTTACATTCGGTAAGGCCGATTTTGACTGCCTACAGTCTGTTGCCCGTGTCCATCTGTTATTGTGCTGTTCGGTTGATCTTTAGCGGATCCACGCACGAATTTGCGAGAAAGGGAGGAGGAGTGAGTACGGGCCTAGCACTATCTGTTCATCCGCGCCATCATTGGCTCCGCGCCATCATTGGCTAATGATCCACTATGTACCTTGATCCACTGGAGGATGATCCGGTTAGATACCGATATACTCTCCAGGGAAAGGTGGCATTCAAAGATTAGTAAATCTGGCTAGTGTGCTACATCCGAATTTGCTCAGGAGTTTTTGTGTGAAAGATTAACTAACATCCATCCATACCATATAGGTAAACTTTCACATTTATAATATTACTAGCGGCTTCACCGGTGACAAATTGTACTCAAAAACCTTCCTCGTTTCTCACTATTTATATTGTTGAAAACCGTATGACTATCCGTTCAGTAGTTTTTGAGTTTAGCGCATACAGACGCGGCGAGGGACTTTATTTTACAATATTTAGTGATGAAGTAGGATTCTCGCTCCAAGTAGCTCCATTCTAAATGTTCATTTCAGCAATTGCGGTGTGTAAAAGTATGTTCTATCATATTTTCAGCTGTGTAAAAAGTAAAATAGCAGACAGCTTTAGTCTTTTTATTTATTTATATACACTTTATACATTTATTTACATTTATTATATATACATTTATTTTTTTACACTCACTTCCAACTCCTCTCCTCCATTCACTCTTATATTATTCGTAATGCCAAGGAAAAGAAATAATAAATTTGAACAGCGGCTGCACTCCCTCCCCCTCAAAGTGCACCTCACCAACATTCGAGGTCTGCACTCAAATCTCTCTGCAGTCCACTACCACCTGGAGACTGAGAAACCAGCGCTGTTATTTCTTACGGAGACGCAGATAGCGAGTCCGTCGGACGCGTCGTACCTATCTTACCCAGGGTTTACCCTGGAGCACAATTATAAACCGCGCGCGGGTGTGTGTATCTACGCCCGTGATGACACTTGCTATCGGCGTCTCCGTAACCTTGAGGACTCAAAATTTTCAACGCTGTGGGCTCTAGTGGACACAGGTCTGGATAAAATTATCTACGCCTGTGTCTACCGCTCGCACAGCGGAGATCAGGAGACATCCAGGCTCGCAGAGTACCTCAGTGAGGCGGCTGATGCGGCACAGCAACGGTTCCCTTCCGCCCAATTAGTGTTACTGGGGGACATTAACGCCCACCCGCAGGAGTGGCTCTTCCCATACCAGTGCACTGACCATGCTGGACGGGAGATGCGTAAGCTTTCGCTAACGCTAAACCTCACCCAGCTGGTCCAGGGGGCAACGAGGGTACCGGATGTTGATTCGCACACAGCGAATTGCTTGGACCTTCTGCTGACAACAGATCCAGACAGATACTCTGTGTCGATAAGTTCACCCCTGGGTAGTTCCGACCACTGTCTGGTGAAGTCTGTGTCCGTCTATTCCCCGCCCGATCCCAGCCCAAGAGGCACCCGGCGGGTTTGGCGGTACAGGTCAGCAGATTGGGATGGCATGCGTTCTTTCTTCGCTTGCTATCCTTGGCAGCCTACTTGCTTTTCTTCGGCTGATCCTTCGTCGTGCGCGGACGCCGTTACTGATGTGTTGCGTCAGGGAATGGAGTACTACATTCCGTTCTCTGACATAACGATTTCCAGCGTTGACCGGCCATGGTTTGGCACCGAATGTCGTCGCGCCGACGCGCTTAAACATGAGGCGTACCTAGCTTGGGTCGACGCTCGATCGCGTAAAGCGAGTGACTTGGGTCAGAAGAAGAAAGCCTACAACAGGGCTGCCAAATCCTGCAAGAAGGTGTTGCGTGGGGCTCGATTCGACCACATTGGCCGAATGGGGGCCAAACTTGCTTCTTACCCAGCAGGTAGTAAAGCGTTCTGGTCCCTGGCTAAGTCGGTCGAGTCGAACTTCTGCCGTCCCTCACTACCACCACTGCTGAAACCCGATGGGTCACTGGCTCACATCGCTGAGGAGAAGGCAAATTTGTTTGCCTCTCTTTTTGCGGAATCTTCGCGTCTGAATCCTGGTGATTCGCGGCCCCCTCCTTCTCCTGATGGGTGCGAGATGAGTATGTCGGACATTCGCATCCATCAAAAGGACGTCCGTAGGGTGCTGCGCAACCTCGACGTGAACAAGGCTAGCGGCCCTGACGGCATACCAGCTATAGTTCTTAGAACCTGTGCGCCTGAACTGTCTCCGATCTTGACACGCCTATTCCGCCTTTCATATGAGACTGGAACAGTGCCGAATGCTTGGAAGCAAGCCAACGTACAGCCCGTGCCCAAGAAGGGCAGTAGAGCTGACCCGGCCATATACAGACCCATCTCTGTAACGTCCATACTCTGTAAGAGTATGGAGCGTGTACTCAACACTAAGCTCCTGGCATACCTAGAAACTAACGATATCCTTAGCGACCGCCAATACGGCTTTCGCCGAAATCGGTCTACTGGGGATCTTCTAGCGTATGCCATTCACATATGGAGTGAGGCCATCGAGAGGCATGGGGAAGCGCTTGCCGTCTCCCTCGACATCTCGAAGGCTTTCGATAGGGTCTGGCACGAAAGCCTTATTGGTAAGCTTCCTTCATTCGGTTTGCCCGGTGGTCTGTGTGATTGGATTGCAGACTTCCTGAGAGATCGGTCCATTCGAGTGGTTATCGATGGCTGCTCGTCGGACCAATTGGATATTAATGCCGGGGTCCCTCAGGGGTCCGTACTCTCAGCAACATTGTTCTTGTTGCACATTAACGATCTGCTGAAGCCCGGCACCTTTGGGTATGCAGACGACAGCACTGTTGCTGAGAGATACTTGTCCAACGCGCGTGCTACTGGGCCTCAGGTCCGGTCTCTCCGGGAGGCCATGGTGGAGCGCTTGAACTTGTCCTTGCAGGCAGTTTCCGAATGGGGCGATGCCAATCTGGTCAGGTTTAATGCTGCTAAAACCCAGGCGTGTCTTTTTTCCGCTAAAAGGAGCCAATTCCACCCGGCTCCTACTTTCCGTGATGTAACCGTGCCAATAACGGACCATCTTGAGCTTCTTGGCGTTACGTTGACATCGACTCTCAATTTTGGGCCATACATTGAGGCAAAGGCTCAGCTGGCTGCCAAAAAGTTGGGGATCCTTGCGAAGGTGAGAAGGTACTTCACGCCGGAACAGCTGCTCAACTTGTATCAAGCGCAAGTTCGATCGTGCATGGAGTACTGTTCTCATCTCTGGGATGGATCTGCCAAATACCAGCTTGATGCACTAGAGTCGATCGAAAAGCGGGCCAAGAAACTCATCGGTAATGAGGCACTGGTCAAGTCAAAGCTCCAGAGCCTTGAACATCGTCGCCGAGTTGCCAGTTTGTCGGTATTTTATCGGTTACATTTCGGGGAGTGTGCGATGGAATTACATGATTTAATTCCGCCCAGCCCGTTCCATCATCGGACTACCAGACGTACGGCGATGCGTCATCGGTACATGGTGGACATCCCACCCATACGCACAAAACGTTTTGGGGACACTTTTATAATGCGTACAGCTAAAGAGTGGCATTCCCTGCCGGAATCTGTGTTTCCCGATAGCTACAATCTAGGGGTCTTTAAGTCAAGAGTGAATAGGTTTCTTCTAGGCAAGCGTGCTCTATCTTCGACCACATCATCGCTTACCATCAGGTGAGACAGTGGTCAAGCGCAAGCCTATAGATAATAATAAAAAAAAAAAAAAACTTTATTGTACACCAAGCCAAAAACAATATTACATACGTAAATCTTAAAATTAAAACAAACATACAACAGGCGACCTTATCGCGTTCTGCGATCTCTTCCAGGCAACCCAGAATGGAGAGAGATAGCCTGGACACGAGATGGGGTTGCACTTGGTGCAAGTTTGAATAAAACAATAAGTTACAAACATAAAAAGCACTAAATATAAAAAAAAACTAAAATAGATACATAAATACATACATACATATAAATATACAGTCAAGAAAACAATACAGCTGCAACAAGAAGAAGATCACTGTGACAGGTAGTGCTCCTTCACCAGTCTTATGAAGATCGGTAATGATTGCGCGCGTTTTATTGTTACAGGCAATGCATTCCATAGACGAGCGGCCTGGACAGTAAAAGATTTGTCCAGGAAGATAGTGGAATGCATTGGCATTTTAAGTTTCATGTTATCCGATGACCTAAGAACTTTCGTGTGCGAGTCACATAAAAACTGAAATCGATTTTTGAGGTAAAGAGGGGTAGATGGGAAAAATAGTATATTATACAGGAGGGAATGAATATGAGCATTCCGGCGAAGGCGAATTGGCAACCACTTGAGTTTCTCGCGGTATTCTGAAACATGGTCATATTTGCGCAAACCAAATATGAACCTTATACAAAAATTTTGAATACGCTCAAGTTTATCAAGTTATAGTTCAGTGAGGTCAAGATAGCTGGCATCAGCATAATCAAGGATGGGTAGAAGAAGAGATTGAGCAAGCGCAATCTTGGTGGCAGTCGGCAGAAAATTACGCAGTCTCCTCAGAGACCCAGCAGATGCGAATAGCTTGCGGCTAACTTCCTGTAGCTGGGCAGTCCAAGAGAAGTTCTTGTCAATGAATATCCCCAGGTTCTTAACATTCTCGCTAAAGGGTACAACAGAGTTATCAAAAGAAACTTGGGGAAGAGTCGTCCAGTCGATCCTTGAGACCAATCTTGAACTGCCCACCACCATAACTTGCGTTTTTATAGGGTTCACCGTAAGTCCGTGCCTCTTGCTCCAGTTGCAGATACGGGCCAGATCACTATTTAGGGTCAAGATAGCCTCAGATAGATTACCAAGAGGAGATCGTGTGTAAATTTGAAGATCATCTGCATAAAGGTGGTAGGAAGAAATTAATTCCTTGGATATTGAGTTAATAAAAACTGGCTGTCTTTTTGACCGACTTTCGAAAAAGGAGGAGGTTCTATGTTCGACTTCTTGTATGTTTTTTTTTTATATATATTCTCCGATATCTCCGTCAATTGTGGACCGATAATGAACATTTTTTTTTTTAAATAGTATGTCCCGAAATTGGTCCCATTTTAATTTGGTGGAGATCTGATGAAGAACTTTTTTTTTTTTTATCTTGTAAAGGCTCGCGCTTGACCACCATCTCACCTGATGGTAAGCGATGATGTGGTCGATGATGGAGCACGCTTGCCTAGAAGTAACCTATTCACTCTTCAATAACTTCGAAGATATACAACAGAACTCTTCAATAAATAACGGCAAATCTGTCGGGACTGCTGCAATCGTGTCTGTTTATTGTTTATACCATTTAATAATAAAACATCACGCCAGTACGGTCTTAAGGGGTAAGCAGATCTCTCATTTGATCGGTTTTGTTCAAGTTTCATGATATTCGGGTAATCTATTCTGGCGTTATAGGAAACTTACTAAACAATTTGCCTATTAGGTAGGTACAACTAAAAAGTGAAAAAAAAAACATTTTTACAAAACAATACCACCGACTTCCAAATAAGAAAACTACAAAGTGAAAAATAACTTTATTTTTGGAAGTCGGTGTCCATAACGCAAAAAAATGGTGCCTACGAAAGACACCGACTTCCAAAAATAAAGTTATTTTTCACTTTGTAGTTTTCTTATTTGGAAGTCGGTGGTATTGTTTTGTAAAAATGTTTTTTTTTGTTGTCATAAAATACCCTCAACTATAACGAGTTATCAAAGTTGCCAACATCGTAAATTATCCTAATTTTTGATATATTGTCAATATGACATATTATTATATTATATTAAAAAAAATTGTTCTCCCATACAAATTTTGGTCAGCCGAGTACGAAATAGTATTGAAAATCCATATTTTTTGGGAATTGCACTTGACTACCTTGGAGAAACTTGTTCATACACATGGACAGAAGCAGTTTTTAAATATGATCGCACCTTTCCGTAACACCCTGCATTCATCATCATCATCATATCAGCCGAAAGCCGTCCACTACTGGGCATAGGCCTCCCCCAAGCGTCCCCTCATTGTCCGGTCCTGCGCGTCTCGCATCCAGCGGATTCCCGCAACCTTCACCAGGTCATCGGTACAACTTGTATTAATAGTATTCTTATTCATAATTGTCCTTTGAGGAAAAATACCTATTATTTCTCAATGTGAAGCTACAATCAATAAATGTAATAAATCTGTAGAAAAGTCGTTTTTGTACATCGAAAATATTTCCATAAAAATAGCCAGGTTGTTAAAGGATAACCAACAGAACCCATTTCCAGCATTTATTGAATTTTAGTCTGTTTATAAGAAAGAAACATATTTATCTGTGACCCACAAAGGAGACAGGAGATAAGCAAAACACAAACAAAAAAAACCCCGTGCGAGACCAAAAAGGCTCCTATCTCAGTATGTGCAACGATATTAAAAAGAAAATAACGCTGCGCTGATATTCAGATAGGGCCCACTGTTGATGCCACGGACACATTCGCGGCAATCGAACATTCAACACAACACAACAATCGTCTGTTTATTTGTGCACTTATCACTTAAAATGTACGAAACCAATGTACATTATTTTATACATAAGTATTACTAAGTTTTTGTTTCATCGCAATCGGTTCAATCTATCAAAAGTTAGATGAATTCCAAGAAGTAAAATATCATAAAATCATAATACGCATTTCAGATACTCAGATAGTCAAACTCCGTATTCGATAGATGACGTAAGAAGTAATTTCCTTAATGGTGTTGTTAAGATTCGCCGCGAAAGGATGACCGAAGAACAAAAAATGTTAGATAGGTGTGGTTGGCAGGAAGATAAGTAGTGTAGGCTAGGCAGTTGACAGGAGTGAAGCCGCGGGCACAGCTAGTAATAAATAAATTCAAGTCTACTTATCAAATCACACTTACCGCTCGAGTTAGAGCCAGAACTTCACCTAAATCTAACGACTAGGGCAATATATCAGGAATGGATATAGAGCTCTCTCAACTTCACTAAGATATACCGTAAATCAATCAGTCAAAATGCTCCAACAATCTGAAGTAAACCAATTAACGTTTGTCTTATGTAAATACAGTTCAGTGTTTATTTAGTAAGTAAAATAATTCTTGAAAGCAGAGTTAATTAGTAAATTTTTGGTTAATTCAGTGGTGTATCTCTTTTCTATCAAGTACATAATTATATTATTTTGCATATTCGTGTATATCCAGTTGAAAATCAAACTAAAGAAAAAACAGTAATTTTTAACAGCGTGGGTTCACATCACATCATCAGCCTATTAATGATCCAACTGCTGGGATACAGGCCTCCTCTCTGTGAGAGGGAATGGGCCGTAATCCACTACGCGGGCCCATTGCGGGTTGGTGGATGTCACATGTCTTCGGATGTTTGATTCTAGGACATGCCGCGTTCATCACGATGTTTGCCTTCACAGTTTTGAGAGCAGTGGTGATGAAATAATTTACACAAAGTAAAGCACACAAAGTTGCGGCCGATACCACTGGGCCACCACATCGTGGGTTACTTTCAAAGAAATAAGTTATAGTTTTGCTACGAACACAGTAGGTTGGTATATTTGTTAAATATATATCGTCACCAGAAAGGCAAAAGTACTAAAGCGCCATTTTAGCTAAAATGAGTTTTATGTGGTTGGATAAGTTTTTTTTTTTCTCTACACATTAGTCTTGGACTCGTGGTAATTTGAGCATTATTTAAGAAGTTAGTGGCGCTTTAGCATTGACATTTTTCTTTTTTCTCGCTATGTCTCTTCTACTTACCTAGAGGAATTTACATGATATATATTGTTATTGTCAGTTAGTGTTTTTTCCTTACTGCTGTCTGACTGTCGACCCTTGATTAGAAACCTAAAATTACCAATTCGGTTAATTGATGTTGTTTAAGTCATTATTACTTGCCGCAAATTGTAACGAATGCTCCGCTTAGTAAATTTGCCTTACTTAAAAAATTATGGACTTAATGCTTTAGTACTTTTTCTCTTCGAGATTTATAAATAAAAAATCTTTTTAGTAACTTTGCTATAATTATCTACTTTTTATGTGAGTATTAAGCGTATTTGTTTTTTATTTATGTGGTGAAAAAGTGTTTTAGTTACAAATATTTTACTCCACAAAATTATAATTGTACGTTAAGTATGTTAGCACAAATATCAGCAATCTTTTTTTTGAGAAGGGTTTGCTCTTGATTCTAGTTTAGGTCAGAGGTGACAGAGACAGAGTCAACGGTAGAACGGGGCAGGTGGGATGATGTCGTGGAGTTCTTGAGCACACTCACCGAAGTACAGTCTGTAGAAGACCGACAATCAGGCAACCTTGCGGCAATGAGCCAAGCTGTGAAGCTTGACTTCTACCAGCTCAACATCGCCAATGAGCCTCTTAGCTCTGCGTTCCACCAAATCAAACACGGCAAGTTGAGTTCACACACTGTTAGTGCAAGGAGTAATTGTATTGAAATAAATAAATAAATAAATAAATACATATCTGATCCATCCCAAAGGTGGCTGCAATACTCCATGCAGGATCGGCCCTGCGTTTTGTATAGCGTTAAAAGCTGTCCAGGCGTAAAGAATCGCTTCACGCTATTTAGAATGCCCAGCTGTTTGGCCGCAATTTGGGCTTTGTACCCAATGGAGGCGCTGAAGTTGAGACTGGATGTCATCTCCATGGCCAGGAGCTCGAGGCAATAAGTCACAGGAACAGACGCAACCCGAAAAGTAGGAGTTTGATCAAAACGACTATGTTTTGGTGACGTTAAAGGAGACCAGGTTGTTATCACACCACTCCCTGTCTCCCAGACAAGGCTTAAGGTCAAATCTGTCCGCTCCACCGTAGCCTCTCTCAAGGAACGAACTTCGCCCACGCTGATGTTTGCGCTGGACAAGTATCTCTCTGAAACAGAAGTGTCATCTGCGTACCCAACAATACCATGCTGAAGTAGGTCATTGATGTGCAGCAGGAAAAGAGTTGCAGAGAGAACAGACCCCTGGGGAACTCCGGCATTAATAGCCAAAAGGTCAGAGGAGCAGCCGTCAATGACTACTCGGATTGACCACTCAAAGCAAAAAGTTTGTATGTCAACCTATCCCAACATCGACCGATCATGTGCAGTATCCAGTCCGCCGTCCACCTAGTGGCTTTGCCCTTCAAACGCTGCTATAACTGTCTGAAAACTAATTGGGAAAAAATTTCGAAGACCGTAGATAACGAGCTGCTGAACATCCCGCCTACCTCACTAAAATACGACAAATTCGTAAGCGTAGTCGCACGGAAATATATCCCCCGAGGATGTCGCACATCGTACATCCCCGACATATCCCAGCAATCTGGCAATCTGCTAAAGACTTACGAGCAACTGTTCAATATTGACCCCTTCTCAGCAGAAACCGTTGAAACTGGTGAAAAACTGCTGTCACTTATAAGCTAACAAAGCCAGAAAAAATGGATGGATAGGGTAACTGGTATTGCCATGAAACATAACAGCAAAAAGGCATGGACCACTATGCGCAAACACATCAGCGAACCACCATTACCTCATACGCCCAGTGCAGTGAAGGCTAACAAAGCTGGCCACCAATATCTTAACGGATAATCATCACAACGCCGAGCAGAGTCCCCAAAATGCTAGACAAATTATCACCCGAAAGTGAATCTGTGTGAGACCCATTCCAGCTAGCAGGCATCGTCCCAGCCATTTCAGTCAAACAGATTAACTATCTGTGTCACGGTTGCTGCAACTCTTTAACCAATCGTATTTGGAGGAGATCTAAGGTTTTTGTTATTCCCAAACCTGGTAAGCCACATGACAATCCTAAAAACTTTCGCATTATATCGCTCCTCTGCTACAAGTACAAACAGTTCGAAAGACTACTGCTAGCTCGCCTCTCAGGTGTCGCCGATCCGAAATGAATGCCGGAGCAAGCTAGATTTAGACCTGGAAAGTCTTGCTCCGGTCAGATACTGATCCTCACGCAACACATCGAGGATGGGTTTGAGACTAAGAAAGTGACGGGTGCAGTATTTGACGACTTGTCGGCAGCCTACGACACCACCACATTAGGCACTTGTTTTGGAAGGTAACCAACTTAACAGAGGACCCAAAGTTTTCTCGAATTCTTAAATCCCTCAAAAACACAATCGTGTGCCTTCCACCTTCGTAACAGTCACGCGGGCCGAACACTCAACATCTTGTGGCAGGGGGTGCCAATCACTCATAGTCCCCACCCAAAATATCTCGGCATCACTTTGGATAGGTCCCTCAACTTTAAAAAAATTTTCGAGAATGTTAGGCAGAAAGTCCACGCTAGGAACAACCTGCTTTGTCATCTTACATCTACCAGATGGGGAGCGTCTCCCCAAGTCCTGCGAACAACTGGAATGGTGCTCTGCTTTTCCGCTGGCAAATATGCCTGCCCAGTGTGGAGCCGCCACTCCAACTTAGTGGATACAGCACTGAATGAGACAAACAGTGAGAGAAAGGCCGGATTTGTACTGGTTGCCTTAAACTGACCCCGGTATGAATGTTGTACCCACTCATCACCTTTGCACCCCCGGAAATTCGTAGGACTGTGGGAAGCCGCATGGAAAGTACGAAGCAAGAGGGTGACTCACGCCACCCAATGTATAACCGCAGCTCGGTCTCCCGGAGGCTCAAAAGTCGAAAGGGTTTCCTTGGCTGTTTGAGCTTGTTGCCGTTGGATGGCAATGTTAGCTCGGAGAGGTGCAAATTCTGTCGGGAGAAGTTTCACTCTGACCACTTCATCGAGCCTGCGGAGAGCCTTTCACCAGGGCACACGTTGCTGTGGCATATCTGGAAGGGTTTAAACAGACTTCGCACTCAGGTCGGCCGCAGCAATAAAGACAATCTCCAGAGGTGGAGGTTCTCGGATGGATCTTTGTGCGGCGTCTCTCCGCAGACCATGGAGCACCTTTTATCTTGCTCCGCATGCTCTGTTGCCTGTTCTTGTGAGGATCTAATGGCTATGTTAGCGGACGGCGTTGCCGACTGGGCCAGGCAAGAGATCGAGCAGGAAGGTTTGTCATCGACACGCTAAGAAGAAGAGACGCCACTACTACAAAAATCACAAAAAATACAAACCTTTATTCGGGATTGAGACCAATCCAAAAAATCAAAGATCAGAATCAGTCCAGAGTTATAAATAGTGTAAATAGCCCGACTTTGTTTTATTTTTGAGTTTCATTACAGTTGATACAGTAGGAGGATTTTTAGCAAATATACGACAACAAGGCAATAAGTCAAATTATTTTAGATCTTTACACTTAATTATTCGTATAAGTAATATCATTATTAAACTAATAAGTCTTAATCATCTAAGACTTATTAGTTTGTAATGCATGTTAGTAGTTTTGGAGGAAAAAAAAAAAAAAAATTTTCAATGGATGTAAGTGAATTGTGTTTATGCTTTACTGTAGGTACCTGAATATTTTTATGAAGATTATTATTTTTGTCTTACGGAATGATCCGAGCATTTATACTAAAGTGACACTATCTTCGGAAATACAGTAATAATAGGCAATATGTCAACTTCAAAACATAGATAATAATATAACAATGAATTTTTGCCTTTAGCCTATTTAAATTGGAATAATGGAAAAAAAGATATGCCAGATTAGTATTAAAAAAAAGTTTAAATCGCTCTCCTGTAAAATGCACTTTTGACGCTTTAGTATTTTTGCCTTTCTAGTGACGATATTATATGGAAAAGATTTTCATTTTTTTTTTTTTTTTTTAATCTTTGCCCCACACTAGGAATTTCTCCTGTATCGTGGGTGCGTTTACAAACATATAAACTCACATACACAAACACCCAGAGCACACAATTAATACACCAACCCGCACTGGGCCCGCGTGGTGGTTTATGGCTTATTCCTCCTCTCACAGAGAGGAGGCCTGTGTCCCAACAGTTGGAACTATAAAAGGCTGATGATGATGATATACAATGATCCTTGACTTAAGCATAACACAACTTGTAATACTGCCGGCGTCTGGAGTTTTTTGGTCACATTGCCAGGAAGGACGGACACAACCTCGAACAGCTGATGGTTACTGGTAAGATCTATGGGAAACGTCTGAGAGGTCATAGTCAAAATAGATGGTCAGACCAAGTCCGCACATCGTTAAATACCAAGCTGCAGGATGCTCTCCACGACGCCAAAGACAGAAGCAGATGGCGCAAATTGGTGAAGGAGAAGTTGTTTCCACGAAGACCAGGGAATCACGACCCTCAGTAATGAGGAACACGATGCAAGGAGGAGGTCAGACTACAAATCGAGCAGTAGTGGCCCAGTGCTAACGACCGTAACTTACAAATTGTAAGTCGTGGGTTCGAACCCAGACCGGCGCTTTACTTTGTGTATACTATTTCATCACCACTGCTCCCAAAACGGTGAAGAAAAACCTCGTGAGGCGGCATGTCCTAGAACCAGAGTCTCTAATGTGTTGAGCAGTGGTACATCCAACCCGCACTGGGCCCAAGTGGTGGATTACGGCCCATTCTCTCTCACAGAAAGGAGGCCTGCACGCACAACGGACCAAACAGGAGTCTTAATGCGGAAAAGGGCGTCCAACTATCCTATCCTATGCTATCTAACGGTTTCAATTTACGGTAAAACGCGTTTATTCATCAAATTTTTAGTCTAATAAATAATTAAGTCCATCTGGTCTGGTCAAATTATTCACTACAAAACTGGACCTAAACCAGAGGTCTACTCAGATGCCGCATCTTTTCTGTTTCGTTAAGGTGTCCTTGTTATTCTTTACTGAAACTAAATTAAAAAAAAAAAAACGATATGTTAAATGTATTTTGTTATGTATTGACCGCCTTTGTACCCGTAGAAATAAGTTTTTCTTGAAAATGTGTATAATTTTATGGTGTACAATAAAGTATATTCTATTCTATTCTACCTACCTCTTCTCGGACATCTGGGAAAACATTGCTGCTCAACACGATACACAATTCATATCACTTTTTTGTTCTCAGAACTGAAAGAGAACAATTAATGAACGTTTGCTGAATATTTAGCATACACACGACAGCTCAAGCGCTAAAATTTTCCATATCGTTATGACTATGTGGAATTTAAATGTTTTGAACCTTATGTCCCTCGGTATAGAGATGAAAATTAATAGTAGTAATGCTATGCCTCGATTTGACGATTTTCAAATCGATCACAGTAGATTGGTTTGTGTTTATCCAGTTGATTGCGTGTCGGCGAAATGTTACTAATGATGATTGTGTTTTGAGCCATAATTTTAATTATTCCCGTGCCTGTTTTAGCTGTCAATGCGTTTTAAAGATTATTATTTTGCTTCGATTATATATAGATATTGTGCTTCGATCTGGTCGAAACATAAGACTATAGATTTAATTAATGATTTTCATACCCCTACAATTATTACAAAATAATAATTTGAAACAGCACTTAATAAGATTAAGATATAGAAAGTCAATTCCAATCAGAACTTAATCTTTCTGCCAATTGCAAAGCGATTTTCCACTTCTCACGAACAACGTTTGTTTAGGAAACATTGACTGAAGAAAAATAAATACATCAGAATTTATTGGTGGATTAATTTTTTAAAAGCCATTTAATCGAATTTGATTATATCAGATTGTTACTCATGTAGCACCATTTATTTCATTATAGCATTTCAAAAACTTCGATAAACTTGATACAATTTGGGGTGGTAACTCTCTTTTAAATTTATCCGCGACTGGTCATCGATACCTAAATCGCAATTTTTAACCGCCGACGGAAAACTGACTGTCTGTAGCATCATAGCTCCTAAACGGATTAACCGATTTTGTTATTGATTTGCTCTTAGCTATATTTGATGAAAATCGGTTTAGACATTCAAAAGTTATGCGCATTTTACTGTTTGAATCGGGGTTTTTTTGCAAGACATCGTGTCATAATTACGTGTACTACTAGGTATTTTATAATAATGTAGTTTAAAAAAGCGTGAAATATTATTTTAAATAACTATTTAAAAAAAAACTAAAGTTTACAGCAGTTAAGTATATAATAATTTGTTTTTTATTTTTTTTTATTTTAGGCTTTTGTGTCGCGGGTTTGTGCAATTTTTTCTTTCATTTTTATTTTTTGCCAACTGAAATTGAAAACTTGAAATAAAATAAAACGATAAAAGTGGCACAAAACAACTGGATGAGCCGTGCGATAGTGTTCAAAGGCGAGTCTATCAACAAAAAAACAACATGTTATTTTTATCAACTATAATATAATCTCGTTTGCAGTGGCAATAAATCTGCCTTCTCAATGCAATTTTGTTAGTTTCTTAGCTCAGTGACAGATAAAAAGCTTTCAGCAGGATAGAGAAGCCACATCGCCACATCCTATTTAACGTGGTACGCCAATTTGGCTTTAGAAGTTTGTTCTCTATTCACATTTCATTTAAGTCTTGGCTTTGTAGTATTTTTGTGTAATTTTGCCGGTATTTGATTTGATTTGGTCGCTTGTGGGTGCTGATGTTTATTTGGGACAAAAACAAAGAAAAAATATCCTGCCAACTATTTATTTTTGAAAGTAGATGTTTGTTAATCAATTAGGTCTGGCACACAACACAGGTAGATTATATTCTGGATTACGATATAGGATACTTCTTATCCTAGGCATACGTTTTTTTAGAATAATTTCCGACTTATACATGTCAAAATCTGCCTAGCCTTTTCCCAATTATATTGGGGTCAGCTTCCAGTCTTACCGGATTCAGCTAAGTACCAGTTTTACATGGAGCGACTCCACAACCCAGTAACTGGGTAATACGGTACCCCTTGGCAAGACTGGTGTCAGATCTCAAGCTTCTGACTACCCGTAACGACTGTCAAAGATCTTCAAATAACAGCCGGGACCAACGGCTTAACGTGTTTTCCGAGGCACTGAGGAAACTCGGTATGTTGAAATGGTCACCCATCCACGGACCTACCTCGTCAAGCGTTGCTTAACCTTGATGATCGACCCGTGCGGCTGTTATCATTTAGCCACGAGCTCCGACTTATACATGTGTGAACCATAAAAAAGTACTTAAAATGCTTTTGAATGTTATGATTGAGTCTATTGCAGTTCATTAACCAGCTAAATATTTACCAATTCCATGTTGGGGATTTTTACCTATGTTTGTTTTGTTAGCCTACGTTTTGTCCCTCTACTGGTCCACAGACTTCCCTTTCTGTTTCCAAACCTGTCTTGTGAGATTACCCCGTCTGGATCAGTTTGGCCTAGCAACATGATACGTTTAGTTGAGGTATTCCTCGAAGAGCTCTTACTTAAACCGCACCAAATGAAACGCACCAAAAGTATTCCTCGAAACGCACCATTCAGGAGCGCTAAGAGAATCAATTAAAAATTTTATAATTTTATTCCTCGAAACGCACTAACGATGAAACATAGCGAAGAGCAGGAAGGATTTGTAATAAACGATTTCCTTAGCGCATTTCGAGGAATACTTTTGGTGCGCTTCATTTGATTCAATTCAAAGTTGGTACGCTTCGAGGAATACCCCGTTTAGTTGTTTTCTGTAATTCCTCTTGACAACAAGGAAGAGCGGAGCCAATTCCCGGAGCCTTTGTTGTTTTTGATGTAACATATTATTCTATCTTAACATACCCACAGCCAAAATCCACATTTTCACTGACCCGTTATGCTTCGTTCAATCCCTACTGATTCTCTTACATAATGTGATACGTTGCCAACAACTTTAAGTTCTGCTTAGCCAAAACTGTATGTTTGCTTTAAACGTAAAGATCCTAAATCAGAATGTTGTGGTGTCCACTATTTCTTGTATATAGAGGAAATGCTGATATTATACATGTATATTTATTTTTATCGTTACTCCACACTAAAAATTTCTTTCTGTATCGTGGGTGCGTTTACAAACATATAAACTCACATACACAAACACCCAGAGCCGGTACAACTATCTGTAGGTCATACAAATTTTTGTACCGTGCGTGAATCGAACCCGCTACACGCAGCGCAGCAGTCAATCGCTCAACAACTGCGCCAACCGTGCCCCAAATTATATTTCGTATAGCTTTAATTATTTCTTAAGTGGAACTCTTTATTTATTTTTGCAAACATTTCTTGAAAATGATATTACAGTTACTGGAGTGAATAATAGTGTGACGGTAGACAGGCATGAAGAGTAGAAAAGGGTAGTAAGGTGATGATTTAGAGCGTTCACTCATATGTTAGAAACGGCAAAGATTTAGTACCTTTGCCGTTTCGTAGTTTAAGCTTATTTTTGACAAAGTAGTGGACCATACGTTCATAAGTTTCAGCTAAGTGCCACTGATACTTAGCAACAAAAATAGACTGAAATCGTTTGTGTTAAAGACCTGAAGGAAACATGTGAATGAGTATAGACATAGAACTTGTATTTTTGCCGAAAGACTAGATAAACTAATACTTTTTTTTTTTTTTTTTTTTTTTTTTTATTTGTGATGGGTTTGCTCTTGACTCTAGTCTAGGTCAAAAGTGACAGAGACTGAGTCTACGATGGAGTGAGCTTACCCAGAAGAAGCCTGTTCACTCTAACTTTGAAGAGATTCGGGTTGAATGCGTTCGGAAACACTGACGCAGGTAGCGAGTTCCATTCATTCGCTGTGCGCATTATGAAGGACGTTTGGAAGCGTTTGGTGCGAATTGGTGGAATGGCAACAAGGTAAGGATGATAACTTGCAGTACGTCTAGATGTCCGATGGTAGAAGGGGGCTGGTGGGATGAGGTCGTGGAGTTCTTCAGCACACTCACCGAAGTACAGTCTGTAGAAGACCGACAAGCAGGCAACCCTGCGGCGATGAGCCAAGCTGTGAATACTTAGAGAAGAGAAGTAATTATTAATACCTCATTAAATTATGTTCGTTTATAAAGTTCCAGCTATTTAATTTTAAAGGAAACTTGGCTAGTTTGCTGTATAATACCTACTTCATTAGTAATCATAAGACTTCTAGACAGATTTCAAAACGGTATTCCAAAAATACTTAACAGAAATACTCCTAGATTTACAGACATCTTTTGAGTCTTACTAATGGGCTGGAATTAAACGTCGGGACACGGCAGAATCTTTTGTCTTTTCTAAGTGAATATAACGAAAACCTTACAAAATTATAGAGGAAGTAATTTCCTTTAATTTATATGAAGTGTACCGTAACTTGGCAAGTGTGCGCCAAGGTGCTGTAATTTGTAATGGACTGTTTCATGCAATCCATCATCGGAGTAATTTAGCAAAGGTAGCATGACCTCACTAATGGAGAAATGAAGTTCAGGCGACAAGCTTTGTAATTTATGTTTCCTGGTGTTCCAGCATCGTGTGTTTTGAGGGTGCCGGTAGAACGGGGTTACGTTGATATTTGGGGCAACTTTGATGATATTGTTTTAGTTTTTTTTAACTAACTCCGTTTAAGCCACACGCACATGCATTTTCTTTTTAAATTTTGCAACACTGACATGACAGCGATTTTTTGCATCAACGTCAGCGCAAGAATTCTTGTTGCAGAAAAAATATGTCTAATTGTGCAGTGAGAAGTAACTCATTAAAAATAATATGTACATTGGTGTTACTTTATATTGCAATGAAAAAACAATAGGTATCAAAGTATATTTATTTTAACGTTGAAAAGCTCGTTTTTTTTTTAATATTCGCCCAAAGTGGAAATAAAACAATTTTGAGAATATAAAACTTTAAGTAAAGTCTCGAACAGACCTTGTTTTTTCAATATATTATTGAATTAGTTATGTCAATTTTAATTTCAAAATGGACGAATTTTTTGATGCCCAATGAGCTCTTTTCCGTCTCCCTTTTGTATTTGTATTAGGTTTGTTTTTTTTTAGAATAATCAATTGTTATATACAATGACAATGTTAATAAATTTCATTTCAAAACAAATCAATCTCACTTCGTATTATGGTACTACCTATTATTATTCACAACTTAAAACTGCCTCATTGGTGTAGTGGGCGCTACTGCTAAGAATGAAAAAAAGAAAGAAAAACGTTTATTTGCGCCAGGCACGACGCATCATACCATTAAAAACAAAGGATAAACTTAAATACAAATACAGACTTGGCGTCACAACCACGCAAAACGGTGATCGCTCAGCATAATGCTGGAACTCGCGTGTAAGACAGAGCCACAGCGCTGGTTTTCAGCGATAGCCGGTGTTCACTGGGTGACGCCGAAACAATCAAAATCAAAACATATTTTTTTATATCACATAGGCCTACATGGGCAATTATAAAACGTCGACAAAATGTGCACGGTTCGGGTTGGTCGTATCATACGGAGAAGAACCGACAAGAAACTCCACGGTTACTCTTTTAAAAAATTGTTTTGGTTTACAATATTTCCATGTTACAGCATTAGTGCTTAGATATGGGGGCACAATGAAACCTTAAGGGCAAGTGACGGAGCGAAGATGTTCTATTTACAAATATAATAAATGAGTAAAAAAATACGATACAAAAGTGACATCTTGGGTTCAATTGTTGCCTGATCAGGCAAAGTGTTGCTGGGTTTTTCTGGGAATTTCTCAGTAGCAGCGCGGAGGATGTGTGCCCGGTTGATGGCAATTAGCTCGCCTGTTTTTAAATGGGACTTAAACAAAACTGGTGAAATGTGGGTGTACTATAGCTGCACCTCTGCCCAAACCATCGGGAAATACAGGCGTGATGTTTACCTGAGCTTAGACCTCGATTACCTCGTCTGCCCATGCATAAGAAAAATAGGGCGCTGGTGTGTGCTCTAGATTCGCATCTATCAAATGTTTTTAATAGCAGCAAAGACCTTGCCGATACCCACTCAATCTTGTATTATGCGGCTGCAGCGGCATGTCGTGTAGCTAACGTCAAATTTCCCAAAACTGATAGAGCTACACGACCAGCTATATCAGCTTGGCAGTGCAGAATTGAGCGTCGTATCGGTGAGGCTAGAGCACTCATCGGCAAGCTTATCTGCTTCAGGGAGGGCAACACTCGCCCTAGAGTGATGCGCTTTGTGAGGCGGGCATTCTCGGGGACTGATATCAGTTCTCGAGATTATCTGTCCCGCGTCACAGAGCGTATCGACTTCCTGAAGCAGAAGATCTATGCATGGGCAAGCCGTATTCGTCGGTACAAACGGCGAGTGGAGCGATACACTCAGAATCGCACATTCCGGAGCAACGAAAGGTGGGTTTATAGGGCTTGGGAGCGACCCGACCAAGGTGTGACTGATATGCGCCTACCGGATAATGACGCCATGTGTTCGTTTTGGCGCGATATCTGGTCGGTGCCTGTGAGTCATACCGAGGGTAACTGGACTCGGAAGGTCGAACAAGCGTGCAATCCGATACCACAAATGGGGGCAATTACCATCAGCCCCCAAGATGTGGCTCGTGCAGTCCGTCCGTTGCCTAACTGGAAATCTCCAGGGCCAGACGGACTGCAAAACTTTTGGATTAAATGGTTCCAAAGGTCGCACGCTCGTTTGGCAACTCAGTTCCAGTCTGCCTTAGAGTCAGGCTCGCTGCCCCAGTTCCTAACGACAGGAATAACCCACCTGCTCTATAAATCGGGTAGTACTGCGGAACCTAAAAATTATAGACCGATAACGTGTTTACCGACGGTCTATAAAGTTCTTACATCCATTCTGAGAGCGAAAATTAATCAACATATTGACAATAACGCCATCATGTCTGCTTCTCAGAATGGATGTGGGAACGGGTCCCGCGGTACTAAGGAGCTGCTCCTCATAAACATTGCCATTAGCCAACAGGTTCGCCGTTCCCGCAAAGATCTGGCGACATGTTGGATAGATTACAAGAAGGCCTATGACTCAGTGCCACATACATGGCTCATGAGGGTGCTGGAGTTGTATAAAATTGATACAACTCTGCGCGCCTTCCTGACGTCATGTATGGGGCAGTGGAGGACGGTCCTTCACTATCCAGGATGTCGACAGATTCAGGAAAATAGCGAACCTATAAGGATCGCGCGCGGAATATTTCAGGGCTACAGTTTGAGTCCTCTGTGGTTTTGTTTAGCCCTGAACCCTCTCAGTACACTGCTGGAGGGTTCAGGCCTGGGCTATCGGTTGAGGAGAGGTGGTCAGGTCATATCACACCTCCTTTACATGGATGACCTGAAGCTCTTTGCCCCCAACAACTTGCAACTGATGAAGCTACTGAAGGTAACAGAAACCTTCAGTGACGCCATCAGGATGGAATTTGGTGTGGACAAATGTGCAGTCATGCATGTAAAGCGAGGGGAGATTATGGAATCCGTGGGAATACAGCCTCGGACTCCATACACCTTAGATCCCTTTCCTCAACTGAGCCTTATAAGTATTTGGGTATGTCGGAAGCACTAGGCATCAATGTTACTGACGTGAAACAGTCGTTGAAGGAACGCTTCTTTGGCCGCCTGAAAAAAGTACTAAATAGTCTTTTATCAGGCGGGAACAAGGTGCGCGCCTTCAACGGCTGGGTCATGCCGGTGTTGATGTACTCTTTCGGCATACCCAAATGGACTCAGACAGAACTTGACGCCCTGGATAGAAGAGTCCGCACATTGCTCACCGCAAATCGTATGCATCACCCACGGTCATCGGTTATGAGACTGTATATCCCTCGGAAGAGCGGGGGTCGTGGCTTTTTAAATGCTAAGACCCTGCACAACCGCGAGGTATGCAGTCTTAGGGAATACTTCCAGGCCGCTGGCGTGGGTATGCATCGAGATGTGGTAGCAGTGGACAAGGGCCTTACCCCGCTCTCCTTGGCTAACGAGAACTGGCGCAAACCTATAGTATTAGATACTAATGACCGCATGGAGGTATGGCAGAGCAAGGAGCTTCACGGACGCTTCTATCGGGTCCTACATGGGCCCGATGTAGATTTTTTGGCGTCCGTGGCCTGGTTGCGATTAGGTGACCTTTTTGGGGAAACCGAAGGTTTTGTCTTTGCGATTTTGGACGAAGTTATGATGACGAACAACTACCGGAAATACATTGTGAAAGATGGCACGGTTGACATCTGTCGGGCATGTCACCGGCCTCGGGAATCCATCCGTCACATTATCTCCGGTTGTTCTAGTCTAGCTAACGGAGACTATATGCATAGACACAACCTTGTAGCCAGGATTGTCCACCAGCAACTTGCTCTTAAATACAATCTTGTGGAATCGGAAGTGCCTTACTATAGGTATGAGCCCGACCCAGTTCTCGAGAATGGCAATGTCACGTTGTATTGGGATCGGTCTATCATCACTGACAGGACTATTATAGCCAATAAGCCTGACATAGTGGTGATAGACCGACTAGAGCATCGCGCAATGATTGTTGATATAGCGGTCCCCCATGACGAGAACCTCGTGAAGGCTGAGAGAGATAAGAAAAGCAAGTATCTTGATCTGGCTCGCGAGGTTGTCGACATGTGGGATGTGAATACAGCAATCATTGTGCCGATAGTCGTTACGGCCAATGGCATAATAGCCAAGAGCCTCGACGAACATCTGAGGAGGCTCTCGTTGGGCAGCTGGATCAAGGGCTTGATCCAGAAAGCGGTACTCCTGGACACGGCGCGTATCGTTAGGAGGTTCCTTTTTCAGGAGCCCTGACCACCGGTAGCTTGGACCCTGTTCCCGATACCGGTGGGCTACTATTTTTTACATTTTTAAATGTTTTTCTTTTTTGTATGTATTTTGTAAAATATTTAAAAATGTAAGAAATAAGAAAGAAATTATATAAAGGACATAATAATATATGGCAGCTTTGTGGCGAGCTGGTGAGCAGTGGCGACCCCACGCACCTGATCTCCAGGGAGAAGTCTTGTTCCTCATCTCTGGCTTGCCTTTATTGGCCGGTTGGAGTGAAATCTGATGGGGACCAGAGCTCCCACCTCCCTCTTGCCTTAATTGGCTGAAGTCCTCAAGCACCTCTGGATATGTGGCCCCTTGGCGCTACGTCGCTAAACTGTTAGCGACCCTTAATGGGAGCCCATTAATTGAGTGTGCAAGTCACCTCCTGCCTTTTTATAGCCGTTAAGTTCAAGAAACAGTGGTCGGGCAGAGGCCAGTAGTCCTCCTATAGTTTTGGGCAATCTATCCACTAAACCTACAAAATCCATAGCCCAATATATATTTTTCTCCATAATTTGCAATAGTCCTGCACCAACCGGGGATTGTCCTAACGGGGCCTCTACGACTTGGCGGCTCCCGAGACACAAAAGGAAAAAAAACATTATTATAAAGAGGAAAGATTTGTTTGTAATTAACTAAACCGATTTTAATAATAATTTCACCTATGGAAAGCTACATTATTAAGTAACATAGGCAAATTTTTAGCCGGGAAAAAGTAACGGTTTCAGTTTGGAGGGCCACGGGCGCTAAGCTACGGAAAAAAAGTTGTGTTATATTAACTCAAAAACAGAAAACGTATGAAATGTTAACATGTACGTTGGTAATGAAGAAACATGAAGTTGTTGGTTTTGAAGGACCTATTTGTTTTGCTTACAAACATTTTTATATTTTTCGAGAATTTTTCGCGGCTTAGGTTGTTAGTATTTCTGTAGAAAAATATAATATCTACTTACCTACATTTTAGAAATCGCCATTGGGTTCTCATTTTTGTTAACCTCAATATCTAATAAGGTCATATTTCAAGAATCAGTCCATATAGATACTGTCAGAGCTGCACCAAACATTACGGAGTACTATTTCAAGTCCTATCTCTACACTCTCGCCAACTTTTAGGAAGTTCATATATTAGATTTACCACACGCAATTTTCGACTTTACAGCAAGGCAATAACGGTGTTATCAGCAACCAACACATCGGGAAAGGTTGTTACTTTGTTTGCGACATTGCTATTAGCTAGCAAGTAAACATCGTTCGATGAGCGACCACATCCTTATTTTTTTGCTTTTATCTCACATTTTTCTCATTAAAACTGTGGTCTTTGACTTGATTCTAGCCGTATTAGCTTGGCATATTAGAAAACTGGATACTCTGCTCAGTAATGATATTGATATTATGATAAGTACATCTACGATTTCTGGTTATCAGCCAGCTCTGTTTCAGGAGAGTGTTTTTCTGGTAATAATGTTTATTTTTATTTTTAACAGACTGCCCAAAAAGGAGGAAGTTTCTCAATTCGACCGTATATGTTTTTTTTTATGTGTGTTCGCGGATAACTTCGTCATTTATGAACCGATTTTGATTATTCTTTTTATGTTGGAAAGAAGATATCCCAACGGTGGTACCGTGATAAGGAAACCAGGTTCTGATGATGGGATCCTAGAGAAATCGAGGAAACTCCTCAAATATTATAGGCATTCATATAGCAATTTTGGTATTTCCATCAATGATGCAATCATTTGCACTCAAAAAGTATCATTTGGTGAAGTGGAACTGATGAAGAAGACCACAATGGCCACTGGAACTCCGAAATAAAACAATGTATCCTAGTCGTGTTTGGGCTGGGATGTACTATGGCTATAAATGATTTTCATGCTAATTGGAGGTTCCTACCAAAACTAAAAAGCGGAAAACAAAAATCAATTTTACAAAAAATCAAACCGACTTCCAAAACAAAACACTTCAAAGCGAAAAACAACTTTCTTTTTCGGTGTCGAATAACGGAAAACAATGGGTAAAAAAGACACCGACTTCGGAAAAGAAAGTTATTTTTCGCTTTGAAGTGTTTTGTTTTGGAAGTCGGTTTTTAGGGTTCCGTACCCAAAGGGTAAAATCGGGACCCTATTACTAAGACGCCGCGATCCGTCTGTCTGTCTGTCCGTCTGTCACCAGACTGTATCTCATGAACGGTGATAGCTAGACAGTTGAAATTCTCACAGATGATGTATTTCTGTCACCGATATAACAACAAATACTAAATACGGAATAAAATAAATATTTAAGTGGGGCTCCCATACAACAAACGTGATCTTTTTTGCCGTTTTTTGCGTTAATGGTACGGAACCCTTCGTGCGCGACTCCGGCTCGCACTTGGCTGGTTTTTTATTACAGTCTAGCTTCTGCCAGCGGCTTCACTAGCTTGAAATTCGAAAAGTATCCCGAGGGAACATATTCCCGGGATAAAAAGTATCTAATGTGCTATTCCTGACTATGATCTATCTCTGTGCCAGATTTCATCCAGATCCGTCCAGCCATTTGACCGTGAAGAAGTAAAAACACACACACCTAAAAACTTTCTCCTTTATAATATTAGTGTGATGTGATTGGCTCGCGCTTGACCAGTATCTCACCTGATGGTAAGCGATGATGACGTGGTCGACGGTATAGCACGTGGTGGCCTAGCGTGGTGAGTTATTTTTATGCTTTGTTTTTCCCTATTGGGCTAGGTGCCCAAAAAAGAAAAAGCCCAATAAGCAGCAATCTAGTATTCACCATTTTGTACGACTTTTAAACATTTCACATAAAATAACTTCTTCAAATAACAGCTTACTAACTTCTTCAGAAAACCTAACAAGTCAAGTCACACTTGAAAAACACACAAGAAAATCTCGCTAGAGTGGGCCATATTATAGCTCTATTGTAGAGGAATCCTCATTGTCCCAGAATTATATGAACGGCTATTGACATTCAGAAAGGGTCCTCAGGTGTTTTATGTAGTCACCCAAGGGCCGACTTTTTGTATTGTCGACTTAACTAAATAAAAGAGGGAATATTAGATGAAATAAGGACTCAGGGAGATTTTTAGTGTGATCCAAGTTTATTTTCAGTAGAAAGATGTTACCATGATTGCATAATAAGGGTCAGCGTGGATTGAAAGACAAAGACAAAATACAAACATATTTTATTTCAAATAGGCCACCAAGCGGCACTTTTGAATGTTAGGTACATTAAAATTTACAAGTTATAAAAGTTGATTCTACCGGACGCAGTGGATGTTCGAAGATCGCGCGCGCGTTCTCGTGCTGTCTTGCGGATGCTCGTATGCTAGAGAATATCATTTACGGGTACATATTTGAACAGCTAAAATTAAAATACCTACGGGTAAAATGCCAACATTCAAAATATCGAAATACTAAATATCGGATGACCATATAACCGACAATTAAAATAACGTAAGTTTATAATGTCGAATGGTTAGATAAACTACGTCCAATATATCTAAAATCTAATAATTTACAAAAGTGACATCGAAAGACCTTCATATTCTTTTTAATATCGTTGCACATGCTGAGATAGGAGCCTTTTTGGTCTCGCACGGGGTTTTATATATTTTATTATTGTTTGTGTTTTGTTTATCTCGTGTCTCCTGTGCGGGTCACAAATAAATATGTTTTCTTTCTTTCTTTCTTTCTTTATATTGAATGTACAGAGTATTGAATTTTTCAATCCCGATGTTAATTTATTATGTCACAGGGTCATTTGATAATTCGGATATTGGGAAAACCCGGATATTTAGAAAATTGTGAAAATATTTCTGCGGCATATTGTAGGTATGATTCGTCATTTTGAACTGGGTGAAATAGGTTAGGTTAGGTTAGAACTGTGACCAACCACGCGCGAGCCGAGCGATCGAAGCGAGCGGTGCCGCGGCAGCGGCCGGCGAGCGCTTGAAAACTTTTAATCCGTGTTCCGACATGATAATATTCGCTAAACAATACGTTATATTTACAGTGGAGGACAGATTAATGACTAATAGCAAAGCGTTGGCAGAGTGTGACAATTTCAAATCTAGCTACATTATTTCCACTCATACCACATAATTATATCAAAATTTGTTCGATGCTTTAACGAGTAGATATTTTTAACGTAAATAGGTGTATACAATGTTGACATTTTGAACAAAGGTATAATGATTATCGACATTTTGAATCAATCGATATTTTAATCACTCCGCATTTTAATCTTAGACATTTTATGCTTAGATATAACAGTTTTCGATATTTTGATACACGTCGACGTTTAAATATGTACCCTCATTTACGCTACGCGGCTCCCTCATGGAATTAGTAAGTACTTTCCCTAATAACCTTATAAATTGAGTTTTCTATTATAATTTATGCTATCTGTATTACTTTCATCAAAATCTGTTCAGGCATATTTGCGTGAAAGAGTAACAAACATCCCATCTATACTCTTTTCTTATCTTGTGGAGAGGCCGAGAAATAACTCTGACACTTTGACCCATTGGGATCTATTGTGGTCCCCTAGATAACTTACTCCTCCCCAATCTCGTTAAAAACTCTTTTCATGAGTTTTAAAACGAGACTAATAAATTAAAGATATGAGCCTATAGTCTTCTGGTTTTGGATATCCAACCCCTAGGAGACTCATTCGCTTACCAGCCATTGCATCGCATGTCCACAGAAGGTGCTCCGTGCGTTCTGTATGTTCTCCACACAACCTCCATAAGGGTGTCGTGGTTAGACCCATCTTCATGAGCATGTCGTTGTTTCCAAAGTGCCCAGTAAAGGCCTCATGCAGGTAGCGGATTTGCCCCCTGCTCATGTTCCAAATGCATTACCGGGCTTTGAACGTAGAGCCTATAAATTTATTGGACTGCTGTAGACCGGTATTAGACAGCCAATAAATTCGTTGTCTGTGATCTACAAACTCCCTCAATGCGGCTTTTACGAGACTCGTCGAAATGCCTACACATGGTTCTGGACCCACAAAATCATTTGCTGAGCCCTCTCTTGCCAGTTCATCTGCCACTTTGTTACCATGGATTCCTTTGTGCCCAGGGACCCACATCAGTCTTACCCTATTGTGCTTCCCAACCCTTTGGATAGCACCCTGAATAAGTCCACTTTGTAGGATGCCATGGCTTTGATTGCAGCCTGACTGTCACTAAGAATATATATGGATTTACCTCTGGTTCCTTTATCTATATTCTCTTGAGCACAGGTTATTATGGCATATTGTTTTGCTTGGAATACAGTTGCCATCTTCCCTAAGCTTTTGCTACATTTGTAACCTGTTGCGCATATACACGCTCCTGTACCTGATTCCATTTTTAGATCCATCATTGTACCACAGCAGACTGTATTGTTCTGGTGGATCGAGTCCCTGCATCCAGTCCTTTATTGTAGGGATTTGGACCCTGAAAGACCATTCAAACACAGACATGGTTTGCAATTTATCGGATAACATGCTTGTTACCCGATCCAGGCCTTTATTCCTATCGAACTTTGTATGGTTAGTCTTTGGCTTAGAGGCATCCCATAGTCCAGCAACAGCAAAACGATGTGATGTCTTCCTTGCCTCGAATTCAACCATCATATGCTGAGGAGGGATATTGAGGTATCTCTCAATCGCTGCCGTAGGTGTTGTCATAAAAGCACCCGTGATGCCGAGACACACTGTTCTTTGTAACCTGGTGAGTGGCGCATTGCACGAGGCAAGCTTTGTTCTTGGCCACCACACCATGCTGCCATATGTGATAATAGGTATTATCACTGTCCGGTACAGCCGTCGTATCACTTTGGGCTGTAGCCCCCAAGTTTTACCGTAGGTGGAACGACACATGCTGAACACTCGTGAGGCCTTTGTCGTAATATTTTCCACATGAGTTTTCCACCTGAGTTCTTTATTAAGCGTTACACCCAGATATTTAACTTCGGTGGACCAGGGCAGTTTTATTCCATTGAGGGAGAGCTCTCCTAGGTTTCCTAGTTGTCTCTTCCTCGTGAAGGGAATAATGACTGCTTTGCTTGGGTTGATAGAGAGGTGGTTCTTTGTACACCATTCCTCTGTCATCCTCAATGCCTGTTGTAATAATCCAGAGACTATGTTCGGGAATTTACCATTAACCATTATAGCTATGTCATCTGCATAACCTACTGTGTAGAATGGTCTGGTATTGAGTTTGGTAAGTAGCGAGTCTACTACCAAGCACCACAATAATGGTGACAGCACTCCGCCTTGCGGACAACCTCTTGTTGTTTTTGCACTAAGTCTGTCTCCCATCAGTTCCGATCTGACTATTCTGCTTCTCAGTATATGGTTTATCTAGTTGCACGTGGTATTGTTGATGCCATATTCCTTTGCAGCAATGAGTATGGACTCAAATGTTGTCTTGTCGAAGGCTCCCTCTATGTCGAGGAAAGCCCCGACACAGATATCTTGTCTCTCTAGCGCAGCCTCGGCACGACTCGCAACATAGTGCAATGCCATTTCCGTAGATTTGCCAGGGCTGTTGGTGCACTGTAGTTTATGTAGAGGGAACACTTTACGTTGTCACTCTCTTAGGTACCTGTCTACCAATTTATCCAGAGCTTTTAAGAGAAAGGATGATAGACTGATGGGCCTGTAATCTTTTGCTTCTTCATAAATTCATCTATACTCACAAACATTCGTAGGACTTCGAAAATTTCCTAAGAAGATTTATTTCGTAATCAATGATAACCGTACGATAGATGCTGCTCTGTCTTGGTTGATCCTTCCATAAAGTAAATCGGCGGGATTTTTAGCTAGGTAAGCAATTCAAATCTTGTCTCCATTTATGAAACACAATAACCCTGTTAGAGTTTTGCCCCACAAATATTGTACAGAGATAAAATTATTTTAACCCTACCTAGGAGCAAAATTGCTTCATAAATTCCACTAATAAGGTTTATCTCGAAATTCGCAGTGGAAATAAGCCTGGAATAACCAGATAGAACAAGACTGAAAAGCAATGCAGATAATGGCATTGTGGGTTGCTGATTGAGGATCATAAGGTATTTTCATTGATTCCAATGAATCCATTATAACGCATTCCTAACGGGAATTTTGCTTTGTAGATATTTGGCTGTTTTGTTGAGTCTCCTTGTAGATAAATCACGACTTTACCCACATGACACTTTTCTTATTTTTAGGCGAAATGTATACTTGAAATTGTAGTGGAAACTATCTCTTTTTTCAGATTTCGATCATCTAATAACAAAACTTATTTATAGTTTTTTATAGCCTTTGGGCACTTCTCATAATGGATGAAAATTGATGATTTATTTTTGATGCCCTGTGAACAGATTCACCTTTTTTGGCTAGTAGGTTCATAATTATTATATTTGAAATGACGTTGGAGAATAGTTTAACTATTTTACAAAGAGTTAAAATGATGATGAGCTTATTAAGCTCATCAAGCAAACGAATGCGAGACAGAATTTAAAATTAATTGTCTTTATTAATATTTTGGCAACTAACCGAACATGAAACCTTGAGGGTTATAAACCAGGAAAACCTTTATCAAATTCAAAAGTAATCACGGCAAAAATTGTCTAAATGCTTACTGTTAATGATGGAGGCTTAGATTGGGATTTTGCCATCCCAATATTTCTGTTAATAAATTGGTCTAATTTTCTTACTCAAAATTAGGAGATTCGTCGTTTTAAAATTTATTTTTATCTGAGACACCGTAACTGGAAAAATATTATTACAAAATGTCATATTAATTTTATTTCTGACTGTAATTGTTTGGAATTTTCAATGGCCGCATTTATTATTATGTCGTTTATTTATCTTTTTTCTTATTTTATTACATTTTTAAATATTTAAAAAAAGAAAACTTAAAAAACATTTAAAAATATAAAAAATAGTAGCCCACCGGTATCGGGCACAGGGTCCAAGCTACCGGTGGTCAGGGCTCCTGAGAGAGGAACCTCCTAACGATACGCGCCGTGTCCAGGAGTACCGCTTTCTGGATCAAGCCCTTGATCCAGCTGCCCAACGAGAGCCTCCTCAGATGTTCGTCGAGGCTCTTGGCTATTATGCCATTGGCCGTAACGACTATCGGCACAATGATTGCTGTATTCACATCCCACATGTCGACAACCTCGCGAGCCAGATCAAGATACTTGCTTTTCTTATCTCTCTCAGCCTTCACGAGGTTCTCGTCATGGGGGACCGCTATATCAACAATCATTGCGCGATGCTCTAGTCGGTCTATCACCACTATGTCAGGCTTATTGGCAACAATAGTCCTGTCAGTGATGATAGACCGATCCCAATACAACGTGACATTGCCATTCTCGAGAACTGGGTCGGGCTCATACCTATAGTAAGGCACTTCCGATTCCACAAGATTGTATTTAAGAGCACGTTGCTGATGGATAATCCTGGCTACAAGGTTGTGTCTATGCAAATAGTCTCTCTCTCTCTCTCTTATTATTATTATTATTATTATAAACTTTATTGTACACCACAAAATAAAAAACATACAGGACAAACATTTTCAAAAACAAAGTGTACAATGGGCGGTCTTATCGCACAGGGCAATCTCTTACAGACAACCTTTGGATGGACTGAAAGATAGGAGATGAATTTAGGGCTGTCAGTGTACAATAGATCATAAATAATATTACTTACATATACATAATAACATAAAATACATACATACAATACTACATATCTAATATACTAATAAATATCGAAAATATGACAGATAGGAAAAGACTAAAATAATAGTGAAAGGTAATGCTCCTTTACCATTTTCTTAAAAGTTGGC
Organism: Orthosia incerta; assembly: GCA_948252205.1. Lineage (NCBI taxonomy): Eukaryota > Metazoa > Arthropoda > Insecta > Lepidoptera > Noctuidae > Orthosia > Orthosia incerta. The sequence continues at coordinate 54,161,466 of OX411742.1, forward strand.
AGTGTTTGAGCACGTCTTATTTCTATAGGTAATGCATTCCACAACCGAACTGCTTGAATCGTAAAAGATTTGTCAAAGAAGGAAGTGGAATGCATACGAACACTCAATTTTAAATTCTCCGATGATCTCAAGGACCTAGAATGGGTGTCACAGAGGAACTGAAAACGTTATTTAAGATAAAAAGGAGTAAAAGGATTAAATAGCACATTATAAAGCAAAGAGAGTATGTGGGCATTCCGGCGAAGGCGAATAGGAAGCCATCTGAGCTTAGTACGAAATTCAGAAACGTGATCATATTTGCGCAAGCCAAATATAAACCTAATACAGAGATTTTGAAGTCGCTCTAGCTTATCCAATTGGTCTTGGGTGAGATCAAGATAGCTGGCATCAGCATAGTCCAGGATAGGGAGAAGAAGAGATTGTGCTAACGCAATTTTAGTAGTGATGGGAAGAAAATTACGAAGTCGTCTCAGGGAGCCCGCAGAAGCAAACAGTTTACGACTGACTTCCTGCAGTTGTTTGGTCCAAGCAAGAGTGCCATCGATATAAATCCCCAAGTTCTTCACAGTGTTAGCTATAGGAATAATGGTGTTGTTGAAAGAAACCTGGGGAAGCGTCGACCAATCAATCCTAGGAACAGTCCGTGAACTACCAACAATAATCACCTGAGTCTTCGTCGGATTAATCTTCAGCCCAAACTCAGCACTCCAGTCACCTATTCGAGCCAGGTCTATATTAATCGTCTCAATGGCATCTCGTAACTCTCCAAGAGGGGCTTGGGTATAAATCTGGAGATCATCAGCATACAGGTGGTAGAAAGAAGAAAGTCGTTGAGTGATAGCATTAATAAAGAGTGCGAAGAGAAGAGGAGATAAAACGCCACCCTGCGGCACACCGGCAGAGGTATGACACCAAGAAGAGAAAGATTCATCAGTGCAAATACGCTGCCGGCGGCCAAACAGGTAACTACGAAACCAGTCAATTACCGGAGGAGATATGTTAAAAGAGCTAAGGACGCCAAGCAAAATGTCGAAGTCAACGGTATTGAAGGCATTGCTAAAATCAAGCAGAGCAAGTACCGTTAACTTTCCCATTTCCATGCCTGACCTGATATCGTCCGTAATGTGAACAAGTGCTGAGGTAGTGCTGTGTCCGCGTCGAAAACCAGATTGGAAAGGATTAAGCAGATTGTGTTTGGTAAGGAACGTGCTGAGTTGAAGGTGGACAAGTTTTTCAAGGACTTTGGATAGGAAAGGAAGAATAGAAATGGGACGATAGTCAGAAAAAGATGAAGGATGAGATTTTTTGGGTAAAGGAATAATTTGGGCATCTTTCCAGGATTTTGGGAAGACACCACTGGAAATAGAGAAATTGAGGATATAATGGATGACAGGGATAATGTTATCAAGGATGGGGATGATCATCTTACGGCTGATACAGTCACCACCAACAGCGTTGGATGTAATCGATACAATACTCTTTTTAACATCACAGGCAGTGAATTGACTTAAGACAAAAGGGGAATAATCAGGTATCGGAAGATTTGAAAGATAACTAAGCGTAGTTGCTTTGGTGGCCCTATCCAATACAGGCGAAATAGAAAAATGACTGTTAAGTAAGTATAAGTCCAAGTCTTTAGGAACCGTGTCATGAGACTTTTTTCCGATACCTAATGATCTGAGAAATTGCCAGACTTTGGCTGGGTCACCGTTTTGAACAGAATTATGGATATGTTGGCGTTGTGCATTCCTACACACCTTGCTACATTGGTTCCTTATTGAGACGTATTTTTCCCTGTTGACGTCGTTGGGCCGAATTTTAAGCTTAAACTTCGCAGCCGCCTTTTTGCCTAGTAAAACTTTAATTTCATTAGTCAGCCATGGCGCTGGAAGATGTTTAACTCTTACAGCTCGAACAGGTGCATGTGCGTCGTAAAGCCGAATGAGGGTGGACGTTAAGATATCAACTTGTTCGTCGACGGACGAGGATGTGACCAGCGGTGTCCAGTCAATGTTACTGGCGTCCTCTCGCAGACGATCACCGTCCATGCCATCAAAATTGCGAAGCAGAAGAGTTTTGAACTTATGCTTAGGAGGTCGAATTTTATAAGAAGTGTAAATAAGATCATGATAGGAAAATGCATCGGCAGAACATTGACCATGTTTAGCGACGTGATCGAAGGATGAGACAATAATAAGATCAAGAAGCGAGGGAACAGAGTTAGGAAAATGGTGAGTGGCACCAAGATCAAGAATAGAAAGATTGGTAGATTCGACAATATGACGAAGAGAAGAAGAGCGGGAATCTTTTTTAATAAGACATGTATTAAAGTCGCCCATTATGATACTGTGACTGTAAGAGGGGACTAAATTTTCCAAAATACGTTCTAAAGAAGAGAAGAAATTAATTCGAAGAGAAGGACAGTAGTGAACCCCTAGGAGAATCTTAGTATGATGTAATTCAACTTCCAAGAAAAGATGTTCACCAGCGTTCGGTGGGGGTGGCTGAGTAGACATGTTAACTATGGAAAAAGGAATAAAATTACGAAGATATATGGCCACCCCACCACCACCACCGACCGCGCGATCATTCCTGATAAGTTGAAATCCAGGTAGGGAGTAGGAGGAAGAGGGCAGACAAGGTTTTAACCAAGATTCGGAAATAAGAATCGCATGAATATTCTTACAGTCAAAGCTTGCCAGCATATCGGGGAAGTGGGCCGGAATACTCTGGGCATTTATGTGGACTACATTAAAGTTCCTGGAGACCTCGGAAAAAAGTGAAACTAGAGTGTCGGCTAAGAAAGAAGCATTACTATCCGTCCCAGAAAAGACAACAGCTGATGATACAGCTGTTGTCTTTTCTGGGAACAACTGGTCCGAGGTTAGGCTCAAGGCGGAGAGGGGCATGGTCCAAATAACAAACTGGCTCAAGGACAACCTACTCACACTAAACACAGTAAAAACGAACTACATTTGTTTTACCATCTCGAATCGTTCACTACCTAATGAAGCCTTCAGCATCAAAGTACACTCATGTGATAACGTTTCCAATAAAAATTGTAAGTGTCCTGCAATTAATAGAGTCTCACAAACTAAATATTTGGGCATCATAATTGACCAAAAATTATCATGGTATGCTCACCTAGACCATGTTACAGGAAGAGTTAGGAAACTAGGATGGATATTTAAAACATTACGGCATGTCATCCCCACAAATATGAATAAAAAAGTAGGCTTTCATAGAAATCTCCTTAATGAAGTTTATGTGGCACTTGTGCAATCTGTTATAGTTTACTGTATACCCATATGGGGCGGTGCAGCAAAAACGAGATTTATAGATGTAGAACGAGCACAACGAGCACTAATAAAAATAATGTATTTTAAAAAGATCAGATTCCCTACTGACAGTCTATATCAGATTAGTGGCCTGCTTTCTGTTAGAAAACTGTTCATCACATATACAATCCTAAAAAAACATAAGACTCTGCCTTATAATGCAAATATTACATCAAAAAGACGGAAAGACATGATCGCTCAAATCCCTCAAACTAGAACAAAATTCGCTGCTGTACAATACAACAAACGTTCTGCTCAGCTATATAATAGGGTTAACAAAGAGGTATACATATACACCAAACAACTACATGAATGTAAAAAAATACTAACAAATTGGATAAAACCATTTTCTTATGACGATACTGAGGCGCTCTTGCAACATATGGTTTAACTCACCCATTTTTCTCTAGACACACACTTGTCCACACACATTCACTCATCCACACACACACACACACACACAAAACACTCAAACCATCCCCATACAGGAATACACAATCACGTGAATAATGTTATTCTTTTTTGTTATTCTTTTCTGTTCTGTTTTTGTAAAAAAAAGTTATCTTGCTATGGAAGAGCGGAGTCTCTTAATACAGGCATTTTTTTGCCTAAAAAGAGGCTCCAATCATAACTTGTTGTTCACATTTGCTTAAGAAATAAACTATTTTGATATTTTGATTTTTTTGATTTTTGATTTTTGACTATCCAACGACTGAAAAGAATCATTGTCACTGCTAGGACTGAGCATAAATATAAAATATAAAATAAATATCTATAACAAAACAAATACAAACTACGCGATTAATAACCTTCCGTCCACCTGCCGGTTGTACTTAACACGAAAGAAAAACAAAAATAACAAAACACAATTAAATACTGTAGTCCAGGCATATAACATAACATGTTTCAAAGCAAAATGAAAATTAGTACCATGGAGCGATATTACACAAAATGTAGAATGACATTTTGTCAATGCAGAGGAATCATATTATGAGTGGAATGGAACGCAAACATGAATTGACAGTTTGTAACATTGACAATGTCAATTTGACATGACATCATTATCTATGCATGACATTTGACGAAATGAAAACAAATAATACAAAAACTTATGTACGGTATTATAGCAAACGAGAAATTAAATATGAATAAGTGCGAATTATAGAAAACAATAATTAATTATAGAAATACCTACAGGCAAATGTAATACAAAATTGATACCTGGACCACTAAAAGAAAAAGATATCGAAGAACTTTACTTCCTGGCCACAGTGCGCTTCGATTTTGCTGCGGCGATCTTTCCCACTGTGACCGGCTGCGCGACGCCTGTCTCCGGCTGTTCAGAGGCCTGCTCCGGCTGGGCGGCCATCTGTTCCGACTGCTGCGCAATCCTATCGAGGTCGGCAGTCGAAGTGACTCGATGGCGAAGTCCCTTCGAATCCAGGACGAGCACAGTTCCCTCTGACGTCCAGCACTGAGTCACTCCAAATCTGTCCCGCGCCGCCATGAACACGTTGTGCCTGGTCTTCGTTAGGAACTCCGACACCGTGACACCGGACCCCTTCAGCTTAGTTTTGCCGAACCAGATTTTATCCCGCAGTGCCACATCATTCAGTTTGAACAGGATTGGTCGGGGCTTGTGAGATGTACTGCGTCCCATCCTGTGACACCTCTTGATGCCAGAAGTTGCTAATTCAATGTCGAGATGCCGCTTGACAATTCGAGCTACCACCTGTGCAGTCACCTCATCCTGCCCCTCAGACACTCCGTGCAACAGCAGGATTTTTCGCCGCCCACGCATCTCCATGTTATCCAGGTTCTGCCCCAACATGGCAACCTGCTGCTGCAGAGCACCAAGCGCCTTAACAACAAATGTCCGGAACGAGGCAAACTCCGCTGCCAAAGTTGAGGTGGTGATTGCTGCGGTGGATGGAGTCTTCTGCAATTCCTTTTCAAACGCGGACATTCTTTCACCGAACAGACTGCTCATTTCAGCGATAGTGCGGTTGATTGCTTCCATGATTTTCAAATGTCTAATATACAATTATTAATTTTGTGTTTTTGAGCTGATAACACTTCACCGGCAGGTAGTGACGATTAACTAATAATATATGTCATTAGATTATAAAATTATTATCTATTTCTATTTTTAATATTAATTTAAAATCAAGAGAAAAAAATTTAAACAATTAAACAAAAGTCAAGTGTCGTGTCTAATTTTAATTCTTCGGTAAATATACAGAATGTAAATAAACAGCCTTAATTATTAAATCAATCTAACTATATGATGGAAGGAGCTCGTGGCTAAATAATAACAGCCGCACGGGTCGATCATCAAGGTTAAGCAACGCTTGACGAGGTCGTTCAGTGGATGGGTGACCATTTCAACATACCGAGTTTCCTCCGTGCCTCGAAAAGCACGTTAAGCCGTTGGTCCTGGCTGTCATTTGAAGATCTTTGACAGTCGTTCCAGGTAGTCAGAAGCTTGAGACCAGTCTTGCCAAGGGGTACCGTGTTACCCAGTTACTGGGTTGTGGAGGTCAGATAGGCAGTCGCTCTATGTAAAAAACTGGTACTTAGCTGAATCCGGTAAGACTGGAAGCCGACCCCAATATAGTTGGGAAAAAGGCTAGACAGATGATGAATCTAACTATATGATCATGTCGTGGTGGCCCAGTGGCTAAGATCTCGCCTCTGGTGCTTAAGGTCGTGGGTTCGAATCCGGGCAAGTTCCAATGAGACTTTTTCAATTCATATGTACTTTCCAAGTTTATCTTGGACATTGCTGACAACGGTGATGCAAAACATCGTGAGGAAACCTGGACTTATAGTGAGTTTATTATAAGATTGTGCTCCATTGGTGTAATTGCTGCAAGGCGTTCCAGTGCGAGGATAAACGAATAAAAAAATGATTAGTTTAAATACAGATTAACAGATTCAATTCTCTATTGACCATTAGAATTAAGAACCTATTGATCAAAGTTTAAAATAATAATATGGTTAAAAAAAAAATATAAGAGAGACCAGTCACTGAATTAACCTAACTTTAACACATCTTCAATAATGAACACTATTGAGACTTCCAACGTTTTTTGGGCAAAAACGCTGTGTCCAAGAAAGCAGTAACCGACTGTAACGGGTTGTAGCAAAACAGGGGCAAAACCCAACTTCCCGAAACCAAGTTTGATTAAAAACACTCAAGCGAGACGCCGTAAGGCTTTTCTTGACGTTTTTCTTTTTAGATTTGTTTTGTGAATTAATTTAAATCTCTCACCACAAAATCTTAAATGTTTTTGTTCTTCTTTAATACTTAGGTAGGTACTTAGTGCTTGAATTTGAGCGCACCTAGAATATTTTAAAGAGTTCGTCTTGGCGACGGAATCTGTTATGAGGTCTGAATTAAAGAAAGAAAGGCTTTATTCTTGATCACTTTAACGACGTTAAAGTAAAAGGAAACAGTCTCCTTGTTAGTAACTACATAATTGTAAAATGGAACAAAAATAAATTGTCTCTTATAATATCATATACCAATCATGGTCGTTAATAAATTTGTCATAATGCGCACAGCAAAAGAGTGGAACTCACTGCCCGCGTCTGTGTTTCCTAACGCATACAACCCGAATCTCTTCAAAGTTAGAGTGAACAGGCTTCTTCTGGGTAAGCTCACGCCATCGTCGACTCTGTCTCTGTCACCTCTGACCTAGACTAGAGTCAAGAGCAAACCCATCTCGAATAAAAAAATAATAATAATAAAAAAACGCATTATCTTGCATTTTAAATCACTAAGTAAAGAGGTTTTAATTATAGGTTATGGTGATTCTATCCATAAATCTCTCTCCTTGTTCTCACCATATTCCATCTATTTTTAATTTAATGTATTTATAAAAGGTGTTAAAAAATTAACTCTAAGAATTTGATCTGCATCGATAAACAAAACGATTACAAACAAACAAACGATTTTAATACTTCACAAAAATAAGCTAAATTAAATATTTGATAAAAGTAAATTTACGATAACCGTACGCTGGTGCTGAACCGCGCGCGCTCGCGGCGCGCTCTGTGCATTCGTGCCACCTGCGCGGGACCTCACTCAACGTGACGCAACAATTATTACTTGACGAAAATCGATAATGCCGTTTATCCACACTAATTGCGAGTACTTAGACATGAGAATGTGTTACATGAGTGCATTGATAATGTGTTACATGAGTGCATTCATCATGATTAAAAGTGACAGCTTAGAGAGACACAATAATAAGAGTGAAAACAACGTGATACGTCGTGCAAACTTGTGCATTGTACAAGTAGTTGACTTTTTGTACATATGTATATGTATCCCCATCGAACCTAACCTATCCGTGTCGGGTTGCCCTAAGTTCCTGAGCTCGCTTCGCTCGCTCTTGGATTAATTCGTTGTTCATAAATTTATAATCACCCTACATTTCTTCTTGCTGACAATAAAACTAAACGTTGAACGCCGCTTTGTAGAACGTATCGCCACCACGATTCAGCTGAATGAAAGGTAGCCGCATTTCAAAACAGAGACGTTTTTCAATCGGGTGCGCCTATTTGTAATACGGCGTGTTATACAATATGACTGCGACATAGTATACACAATAGGATCGATTTTTTAAAATGTAATCTACGAAATGTACCTACTTATCGTTAACACCTACGCTCGCGCTCTGTGAGCGGCAAGTGGGTCGTTGACCACTTCAGTACCGAATGCAAGCGGTCGGTACGGTATGCACATTCAATAATATACGAGTAATGCAAATAATTGCATATATTTGGTTGTTTTTCTTAAATTTTTCTTCGGGTTTTTGTTTTTAAATATAATTACTCCTAAAATTTCTTAGACTTATCTTTATAACACAAGTTCTCATAACTACAGGCATATATTATAAGGTTAATATATGCCTGTAGTTATGAGAACTTGTCAAACATTGCGTTTATGGGTAATCGCTGTCGTATGTCGCTGCCTTATTTTCCAATAAAAGGTCGCAAATCTTAGTAATTACCCATCTAAACTTTCTTCAACATTATTTTTATATAAAAGTTCCTTTAGGGTAATTTGCCAGAATATTGACAAGTTTGTAGAGATTAGATTTCACTTCGCTTTCCAGACTACTGAGCAATTATCCAGCCATCAATGAAAAATTTTAGGCGTTTAGATGTGTACATCAGAATCGCGGGTGTACTTTTCAGATTTGCCTAAAATTATTACAGTTATTTAGTACCTTCTGTGTACCTTTACGTACCTCTCCTGAAAATCTGTGTACCTACACCTGCACAATGATATTTTTTTTAAATTTGGTACACTCGCCATCCTGATGTCAGAACCGCGTGTGTACTGCTAACCAGTATATCAAGCTAAGTGCACTGTACAAGTAAATTTGGTACCTCTTGTGTACCTGCAGAAACAAGTATTAAATAAACAAAATACTGTAAGGTTGCTGCGGAAAGTAAAAAATATTTTCTTTCTTTGACGTTGTTATTATTTTCTAAAACTTTCGGAAGTCGGTGTTCCCGTTTTCGTTTCTTCGTGTTTTGACACCGCCTTCCGAAATTTAAGTTGTTTTTCACTTTGTTGTGTTTTTATTTGGTAGTCGGTTGTATGTTTTTATAAAAAAAAATATTTTTAAATTTTGTGGTTCATAATGGACAAATTCTATAGTAATGGTAGATAATGGACCAATTCTATAGTAAGGTACCTATAATGCCCACAGTGATGCCAGAATACATTATCCGAAAAATATGTAATTTGAACATATCCAGTGGAATGAGAGTATACCAGGGTGAACTGTACATATCTGCGTACCCGTTTAGAGCATACTGGCGTGAAGGTATGTTATGAAATTGTGTACACAATAAACAGACATCCGATTGCAGCAATCCCTTGAGATTTGCCGTCATTTATTGAAGAGTTCTGTTGTATATCTCCGAAGTTTTTCATCAGATCTTTACCAAATTTAAATGGGACCATTTCGGAATAACCTTCTTTTGAACAAAAAATGAATTTTGCAAATCCGTTTACATATGACGGAGTTATGCCCGATAATACATTAAAAAAATATATATCCGAATTGAGAACCTTCCCATTTTTGGGATGTCGGTTAAAAATAAAACGTTCAGTATTAATAACGTTTTATAGTATCGTATTATAGTTAAATATAAAAACCTATAAAAAAATAAACAACATTGCCTATTTTAGAATTAAACATTAGATTTTGAACATTATAAGCATTTATACTCAAACTACCAGGAGGCCAGAATGATGACGAAGTCTTAATATTTGCGGGACTGGAATCATTACCTGTAAAGACTAATTTAAGTACCAGGACATTATAATCATGAGGAAGCTTTATAAAATAGTAATAACGTCAAAGAAATAAAATCGATTTTTATTTTTCGCAGCAACCTTACAGTATTTTGTTTATTTAATACTTGTTTCTGCAGGTACACAAGAGGTACCAAATTTTCTTATATAGTGCACTTAGCCACTTATTCTGGTAAGCAGTACACCCGCGGTTCTGACATCAGGATGGCGGGTGTACCAAATTTTTTAAATATCATTGTACGGGTGTAGGTACACAGATTTTCAGGAGAGGTACGTAAAGGTACACAGAAGGTACCAAATAACTGTAATCTGAAAAGTACACCCGCGATTCTGATGTACACGTTTAGATACTAGATTACATAAACAAAATACGATGTAGGCTCACTGAAGTTTCTGAGCACTGAACTTATGGTGTTTCTTGTCCATTCTTTTCCATAACAAGCTACTTTTGTAAGTTTTAATTGTTGACGTTCAAAAGTATGGCCTAGTTGAAATAAATATTTTTGCCTTACGATTTGGATCAAGAAAGAGAGGAGATTTCATAAACTGTATTTGTAAACATTATTCATGTTTTCATTGTAATGAGTAAGTGTTAAACAGCTTCTTCTTTTTTTTTTTGATGGCAAATTCAGTTTTTAAATGTTATGTTTGGCCTAATATTTCGCAACAGTTAAAACAGCTTAAATGTTTGAAAAGCAAACTTATAGAACTTAAATAATATCTTAAGCGTGGCTTATCCCAAATGGAACAGTGCATTTTTCGTGATAAAAAGTAGGCTTTGGGACTCAACGATTGTGTAGCTTTTTATCATCTTATATACTTTATTGTATACCAAAAAAGTTACACATATTTCACACTTTTACAAAAAAACTGAATTCTATCTATGATTCTATGGGTAATATGGCGGTCTTATCACTGACAGCGATTTCTGTCTGTCTGTCTATCTGTTTTAGTATTGATGTATGAGCGTAAATTAAGCAAAAGGAGTATGTAAAGATCGTAGCAGGTGGCGTTCTGTAGTTTCTGCCAACTTCCATGGGAAAAAAGGCGTGGTTTTATCTATGAGTTATGTTTATCTATACTTCTATACTAATATTATAAAGAGGTAAAATTTGTAAGTTTGTAAGTTGGTATGTAGGGGGTAATCTCAGGAACTACTGGTTGGAATTAGATAGTCCATTTATCGAGGCAGGTTATAGGCTATATAACATCATGCTACGACTAATAAAAGCGGAGCATAAATGAAAAATGTTGCAAAAACGGGAAAGAATATTACTTTTTGAGGGCTTCCGTTGCGTGCGCTGCGTAAACGGTTTCAGTTATGCAATCATGTATGTAGGGTAGGTGTAGGGTAGGTATAGGGTAGGTGTAGGGTAGGTATAGGGTAGGTGTAGGGTAGGTGTAGGGTAGGTGTAGGGTAGGTGTAGGGTAGGTGTAGGGTAGGTATAGGGTAAGTGTAGGGTAGGTGTAGGGTAGGTGTAGCGTAAGTGTAGGGTATGTGTAGGGTAGGTGTAGGTGTAGCGTAGGTGTAGGGCATGTGTAGGATAGGTGTAGGGTAGGTATAGGGTAGGTGTAGGGTAGGGTAGGTAGTATAGGGTAGTTAGGATAGGGTAGGTACGTAGCCAGTTGACGGGAGCTAAGCCGCGTGGGACAGCTAGTGAGTTATGTTTATGGATTACCAAAGATTAAACAGACAAACATTTTTACGTCTTTATTACATTAGCCTAGAAGTTATTAAGATTGAATAAAATAGGACCAAAAATATTAAGGGTCAATACGCAAGGTGACGATATCGGTGCAAAATCTACGAGCAGTTTACTTGAGAATTTTATTTTGCATAGATATTGAATTTCATCTTCACTTGGCCCCGAAAGGTTTCTAGTTTCTAGGAATGAATTTGGCGCTTCAATTCAGTTAGATTCGATTCTACACTATCTACGAGTATCTTGAGTCCTTGACTCTTTAATACAGAGCAAGCTAGGGTAAATTCACCGATGTTAGAGACTGCGATAAACTGGTTAATGTTTATTTAAAGGCCAAGTCTGACTAATATTTCAGGGGGTGAAAGTAATAAGTTTACTGTGGACCAAAGCTGAAAGAGCGAAAAACATAACTGTTCTCTACTGTAGGCACGAATACTGAAGTTGTTACATTAATTTTTGCACCTTCTTTCACCTAAGACACAAGATTGGCAATGCATGATTGCAAAAAATCACCCAGTCCAAAAGTCAGACACATCCTATCCCAACTACGTACCAGACTAATAAACCAGTTAATTTGTAAATTCAACACTAAAATAATTAGTAAAAAATTGCTGTAATAATCCTGCCGATAAGACCTTTATTAAAATTAATGTCTGTAATGCGAGAACAACCCAGGCGTTGCATCGTTCGACGTTCGATGTATGCGAACAGTAATTTGCAATAAAAAGCGCAACATTTTTTAATTTCGATGGCCGACACATACGTGCAAAACCGCATGAGGTACTCAGTGTACAGAGTTGGCATACTATGAGTCTGTGTCCCATCTTTTATTTGTCACCGAATAGTTGATTTGTGGACAAGTTTGCTATTAAGAGAGGTTGATAGAGGTTTATAGTAACATTAGCGTATTGTAATCTATAATTATAAAAGATTTTTAATATGGAAAAAACTAAATCGTCAAAATCATACCTGTGTGGAGGATGCACGGCACCGGGAAGTCTCACAAAAGAAAAGAGATGCCTATATAATATCTATGGGATATATTAACTATGGGATTGCATCATTCAGGTAAGGCAAAAACTATGCTTGCAGCTTTAGTGAATCATATTTCGGTGCATAAAATTACAAAAAAATTGGGCCAAGCAGATGGTACTTACGCCCATACTCATGCGTTTGATTCTAAGAAATATTGTGTAACAAATACACAATTAAATTGAACTGGCCAGTAAGCCATTTTATGCAAATCTTCAAGCACAATGAGCAGCGGAGCGTAACATTGTCAGGGCAGCATATATGCAAATATGACAAAAGGACTCTCCACTTATGCAGCTTTATTCAGAATATCTAGAACACTGAATGTCGTACGGTATTGAAGATCGTCCTCGATACCAATGGCTACAGGCCAAATAGCTTTCACAGTTTCTGAGAACAATCTACAAAATGATTCGGTTCAAAGGAGGATTTAAATAACATAAACATGTCTATTTCTCTGACTGTTTCAAGCCTTATAGGGGTCGTCGACTATACAGCCTCTAGGCGCCGCATAACAGACGATGTATTTCAGTCAATAGTTTGGAATAAAAATCTGCTCTTCAGTCATCAGACGCAATTGAAAGCAGTCGCGATTTTTTCTAAAATTATCACTTTATTCAGTAACATTAAAGACTTTTTTTGTTCCGTAGTTAACTCAACCAATGGTTAAATAATTATGCTAACCAATGGTTTAAAATTTCGGTAAAACGAGTTTGTTCATCAATTGTTAGTCTAACAAATAGTTAAGTAATTAACTCTCCAACGTTTTTGACCATTTGTGAGGCAAAAACTTAAAAAAAAATGTGTTTTATTGAAATTTGCAACTCTTGGTTAGCATGTTGAGTTAACTACTGATCAAAATTGGGCCTCAAGCGACTTACACCGTCTCTTTCTAGTCTTGTCACTCAATCGGCAGGGTTAATTTAAATGCAGTGCTCTTAGGCTTCCACAGACCTTAGAAAGTTAACAGAAGAAATAAGAGAGATTTCAGAAGCTGGATAGTCGATAACTGTGTATAGCTACATGTATTTACAGCTGGTGATATTCGGTTCATTTTCATTAAAAAAAACACATAAAGTTGCAATCACAATAAAATGAAGATTGAAGACAGACAGCCACCTGATTGATCGTACTAGACTGCAAACGATTAATCTTCGTTCGAATATAATTCAGATTCCAGGTGACCGTATCACTAATTAGGAGAAATTGTATTACTAAGTAACCGTGCATGTTTATTTGTATAAATACACTGGCAGTCTTAACACAGATAACCCCTGAAGATGACGATGCATAATAAGCATGTCCGTCTACCAAAATAGTGGTCACGTCGTCAGGGCCTATCGGACACTCTTGAATGTACGGACACGCGCCATTCAAGGAGAGAGGGTTTTCATAGGGTTCCCCGACAAATTGCAACGCTACGGTCCCGGATTATTCCGGATATACCCAGGAACATATTGCCAGGATATTTCTCACCGGGATTCGTCGAGAGTGATGCCCCACTGTGTTTTGGTTTTGAGCTTAATTATTTTCGTGCGCAAAGTTTTGCGCGAACTTAAGTTGCTTGTTTAAGCCCAATATATTGCAAGCGTTTGTGTTTAAGATTTAAACGCTTGTGTGTGTTGTAAGTAGAGTTAAGTTTGCAGTTAAGCAAATTGAATTTGTGGTTTCAGCAACAGTTCTTGCTTGTAACTACTTTTAGAGCTCCTGAACTGTTATTGGCGTTATTACCAACTTGAGTATCTTGTATTTATTCTGGTATCATGAAATGGAACAGAAGTAAAGTAGAGAGGTAGGACCTATTATTGTTATTGCATTGCTGTAACATAGACACAACTACAATTGATATAAATATATACATATATAGCAACATCAGATAAAAAGTAGAACAGACATCACATCAAAAACACATCAGTCATCGAAGTTTTAAATAAGCACACAGACAGATGTCCATGCAGTCGAATATGAAGTACTAGCTCTAGCCAGCAGTGTCGCCCACGTTAAAATTATCCTACGAGAACGTACTAATAGGATAAAAGTTATCCTTTGCCATAATTCAGGGCATAAAAAATCTGCACCATGCAAGACCTTTGCAGGGACAGCGCTGAGTTATCGACGTGGCTGGGTATTGGTTGATAAAAATGTTAATTAAGAACAAAAAATTTACTAACTTTATTTTTTTTAAATCATTGAGACAAAGAAGGTGAAGGTCCAGGCCATGGAGGCGAGATTGATTAACAAAACATCTAATCATAATATAGAATTTTACTTTTATAATTTACTAGCTGTTGCCCGCGGCTTCGCTCCCGTGGACCACCCCACAGAACCCGTTTTCGGGATAAAAAAAATAGCTTGTCACTCATGAATAATGTAGCTTTCTATTGGTGAAATAATTTTTTAAATCGGTCCAGTAGTTTCGCAGCCTACTCGGTACAAACAAACAAACTAACAAAAAAATCTTTCCTCTTTATAATATTAGTATAGAAAGTATAGATTAGTATAGATGTAATGAAGTATTGTACCATCAGAAAAAAATGCTGAACATTACAGGGACATAATACGTCTTTACTTATTCAGTAGTCATAGGCGATCGGTCATGATAACCCACGCACTACCGTAGACCCAGTGCCTTCAAGAACTGGCTTACTGCCAGAAGTAATGTGAGAAATGATTTAGGTGACCATATTTTATTTACAGCCAATGATATTGTAATGTTTGGACTGAATTTTGGTTCTTTTTCGTTATTTTTAGCCATTATGAGATTGACTTTTTATCCGTCTGTCGTTAACAAACCGAAAAGGAGGGTTTCGTTTTTTGACAACGAAAAAAATACTCGAGCATGGGTATTGTTGGCTCAAGATCAGAGATCAAGCTATCTTTTAGGAAGTATATATACTTCCTAAAAGATAGCTTGATCTCTGCGACATATGTCAAATTGACGTATACGTTATTGTTACGTCCAATGAGGTAGGACAACTATGGAGACGGCATATTCAATGAAGAATAAAGAATAGTTCAATGAAGAATAGTTATACAAATATCTATAATATCGACACACGCATGTCAAAAAGCGTTTTATCTCTTTTTAACTAACCAAGAGCTGCATACGAAAAGAGAAACATCTAAATGTTTGTCAAGGGCTAAACTTGGTAACACTTTTGAGTGACGTCAAAATCATGTCTATGCGTGACCAGTCGCCATGTTGATTGCCGAGTAAAATTGGTAGTTGTTTGCCGTATATGTACGTTTATCTGTGTAGTTGTGCTGTCAAACAGTTGCAAATGGGCAGCCATCTTAATTGCCCGATTTTTGTAGGTATGCACGCTAATTTCGTAGGTATGGCAAGTCCATAGGTTTATAAGTCAGTGGTTACGTCATTGTTAGCCTGTCAAATTGATACTGACAGCTTTCGCAGAGATCAAGCAATATTTTATGAAGTATAGTTTTTATATTATATTCTATTGTCTATGGAAAAAAATAACTCTCACTATAAACTATTTTTAATGACTGAATGAGCGCGAAGCGCTAGCAAAGCATATCTGTATCAGCTAGGGCAAACATTATTTCGTATGTCTGTCCAAACGTCCAGCTGTTCTCCTCTACAGGTCGTATTTCTCTACTGATTCTCGTGAAATGGTTTGAGCAGGTTTTTGTCGATTCAGTAAAAAAAAACTGAATAGATGAAAAGTCAAAAAGACAGACTCGCGAGGTCTACAACTCACAGAGCCTCTAGTCTATCAAGCTATGTGACTAATGAGACAGAATAGAACATGACCGTTATATACCGAGCGAGCGCGAAACGCAAGTGAAGCAGCGCCGTTTCAGCTTGGGCAAAATTCTTTCGTCGGTTTTTCTCTTCTACAGGCGGCATTTCTCAACCGATTCTCGTGGCATTTTGTCAGCAGATTTCATAAATTATATTTATGTTTTTTTAGTCAATTCAGATTTTGGAAGTGTTCAAAAATTTAAAAAAATGCATGTAGACTCGCGAGTAGTACAGCTCCCAGAGCCACTAGTTTTATTAATTAATTAAATATGAATTTAATTGTGGAAAATCCAAAGAAACTTGTTGGTTAGTAACTCATTAAAAAACCGCAGCCATACCTAATGTATACAAATAACAAAAACATTATCAACATTATTCATATTCATGTGGATAACGTGCAGCGTAATTAATGCTTAATTTATTAAAATTTTGTACAATTTTTAATAAAAATAACCCGTTTTTGATAGTCTAGACCTGGTTTTATTTATTTATTTTGAGTTCATACAAAAGCAAAAGCGTGAAGGTAATTAGCGATATAAAGTGACTGCGTAGGTTTGGTTTCCAAAATATAACTTGATAACTTAGGTTAAAACACCATGGTTAAACAGTCAATTTATTCATACAGGTAAAATACAAACACTGTATAAAATACTTAATTAACTATAAGTATAATTACACTTAAAACTAAAGCCACTTAAAATAAACAAATCTAAATTATGGCGTCGAAAACTCCTCCGCATCGCTTTCCACTGATGTTATGTCCAAAAAACTCACAGCATAATCATTGCTTTGCAGCATTGTAAGGCAATACTCATAAGTATTGCGTGTGCCTTTGGGTTACACAAAATGACAACTAGACGTGAAGAACTCTCTTGCATATAATGTATGAGCACTCGGACCCCTCGGACCAAGAGTTTCTCCAAACGGCTCGAAAATATAACTTCCGATGAGGTTATTATTATATATTGCCTCGCTTGAGGTTCTCTGAAGCTACAGCGGCGGCATTAGGCAGCGCACATGAGGAATATGTGATGGCGCAAGAGTATTCTTAATAGGGGGCTATATGTTTTAGTGAATAAAATATTGAACATATTTAATTTAATGAACAGCTATTTTTCATGGTCCAGTATTGACCCCGTTGGAATTTGTTAATATTGATGAGTTTTTTCACTCCGTGAACTGTTTCCAACAAATTTAAATCCTGTATATGATGTGACAGAAATGCAATATACCCAATAAATTAAAATTTAGAAGCTTATAATTTTTTACTATAAGGTAGCGTAAACTTTATACAAATAAGTAATAACTATATGGGTTTTATTTGGTTAGTAATCTACGTATATTTGAATGTAGCTCAAATAAAATCTTTTACTTGAATGAATATATCACTTCATTTGTTTGTTTATTTCTGAAAAATCGTGTAACTAAGACAAAAATAATATTAATGCTGTCGATAGCTATTTTATACGTTTTTCTGAGCGACACGAGCACAACTTACTGAAAATATTTTTCAACGTGAATTTGCATTAGTTTTGAAGGTAAATTGGAGCTTTGCTTTTTAAGAGACACCTTTTTTATTAGAGTTCTTAGTCAAGGATGTCCGAATGAAAAATCGTATGCTTACTGTCATTACTCGTATAAAATTTTACTATATTTCCAAATGCATGCCAAACAGTATCTAGTGAATTAGTTAATGTGAGATTTTGATTGCTCAAAGTTTTTTTTCTGATACTATGTTTTCATTATTGTTTGGCTGGCTTATAAGAATGAACTATCACACATCACATCACATCATCAGCCTATTAATGTTCCCACTGATGGGACACAGGCCTCCTCTCTGTGAGAGGGAATGAACTATAAAATCCTAATTAATTTAATATTAATTAATATTAGTATAATATTCTAAATGTGAAAGTTTGGATGGATGGATTTTTGTTACTCAGTTACGCCAGAACGGCTGAACGGATCTGGCACAAATTGGCACAGAGATAGATTATAGTCTGGAATAGCACAAACGACTTTTTATACTTTTTAATATTCGCCCGGGTGAAGTCGCTGGCAGAAGCTAGTAATGAATATATTTTGTGGTTTATATTGTTTTAGGTACCTATGTGAAACTGAACAAGATACATAATTCGTTTTTGGGGTTCCGTACCCGAAGCGTCCAAACGGAACCCTATTGCTGTCACTTACGTGTCCGTCTGCTTGTCTGTCCGTCGTTTGTCACTAAATTTTATTCCGAAGAATTTTTTAACTGCCCATTGACCTATGAACTTCAAATTTGGTGATAATGTTTATTATGCCGTATATTTTACTAACAGTTACCAATATGTGCTACATTTGGTACGGAACCCTAAATAAGCGAAGTCCGACATGCACTTGGCCGGTTTTTATTCGTTTACTACAAAAATTACAAACATTTTGGTGTTGTCAGTCTTAATTTGGTGAAAAGCCGCCACTAAATTATCGCCATCTACTTATTGCATATCTGTATTCTGTCGTAATTGTCTGATATGATATTTTATTTATTTATTCATTTACATATACATTTATTTTTACAGGTAAAACCGAAGGTAATAAAAGTAGTCATACAATGCAACTGTTACATACAGTGACGACAAGTTACATAGAGGACAATACACTCACTGTCACCCTCTGGAATTCCGCCAAAGAACAGGAAAAATGTCCAATCGCTGAGAGATACTATTAATAATCGTAATTGCCCGAACACGGGAGGAAACTTTAATATGTTTGTACGGGCTACCGGAGTTTCAAAGAGACTCTGCCTCGGCCCCAAGCGTAGCCTTCTGTTTGGAACAAGTAATCCCAACGATAAAAATTAATACAATCAGTAATGAGGGATCGAGGCGAGATCAGTTACCGGCTGAAATGTAATTGTCATATCATGGTGAGTTGTAGAGAGAGCCGAGTTTATCAAAGTGTATAGTGCGAGTGGTTATTATAGGTCGTAACTTATTATTTTATTAACCGAGCGAGCGCGAAGCGCGAACGTAGTGTCTCAGTTTGGCTTAGACGAAAAATAAGTTAAAAAACTAAAACTGGACTACTGTAAAATCGCACTCTAAAAAGTATGCAACAAGAAAATATTCTCATCTGAAATTGTTATGTACAACCTATTCGATATGTTTTGCGATAAAAAAAAACAACTTACATCTAATAAATATTGTACGGATAACCGTGGTCGTATGCTACTTTGCAGAATGTACTTGTATTGTTTTGTTACGGTAGGTGGCATAAGACCATGGTAATCCTCTGAACACCACTATGAATATGTATGAAATACAATAAAATATTTATTACATGTAAGTTGTTTATTTAATACCCGATACATATCGAATAATTTTGTACATAACAATTTCAGATGACACTATTTTCTTGCTTTATACTTTTTAGAGAGTGATTTTGTCGGGTTTTAGTTTTTGAACTTATTTTTTATTTAAAGTATTTTGAGGTTTTTGCAGAGCCACATCGCATTTTTTTTTGTTTAGGGTTTGTTGTTTTACATGTATCGAGATAATGCCTAAGTTACTAGAGTGGACTCTAGATAAAGTATAACGATAACTTAGTTGATTTAGGAAATTTACTATTCACTAGTTTTCATGACTTTGACGGGATATATCTCGCAAACAGTACGCTTGACAAAAAATCTCAACCAAGCCTCCTGACGTCAATCGTTCCTGCGATATGATTGTTTTTACAAGCATGTTTTAAAATAAGCTGCAAGATTACCAAAAAAAAAAAAAAAAACTTCATTCATTTGTCAAAAACCAAACAAACATTGACGCAATCACATAATTTATAAACGTCACAAATAATTTCTACAAATAACTTTAAAAATACAAGTATATTGATATGTAACTCAATATAAACTCTTCTTTTCCGCACTACCCTTACCTTACTCAAGCATTTATAGCTCATGACCTGCAGAACCCGTGTCGCATACGAAAACAGGTGAACACAAAATGTCCCTAGAGTGACTTGCACATTGTTGGAACAATACGAGTTGACTTGTGATACGATAATACATCAATATGTTATGACGTGTCCATAGAGAGACTTGGGTGGTTTGCTTTGTACCTTCGCTTGGTTGATTGTTATAATGAAGGAGGGGTTATTGTTGTGGAAACAGAATACTTACAAAGGGGTAATGGAGTCTTATACTTGGTTTTATTTCTTAGACTATAAAAGGAGTTCTTAACCATACAGAGATGCCGAGACCTTTTATTTCTCAGATATATAAGTCAGTAAAGCAGCAGCTAGCTGGTAGCTACGGAGTGCTGCATAAACGTAACAAACTAAATTTAAGTGCAATTGCTACTTTTGGTGCTTGAATGAAGTTATCAGGGGGTGCTGTTGATGAATATTTGTGGTAAATGTTAGCAAAAAAAATTCGCTACAAAGGATCCAATTACAATTACTAATATTTAGTCGTTTATTTTACTCCGGTGAAGTCGCATGATAGATAAACAGTCGTAATATCTAGGCTTAGACCCTATGATCTAAAGTGGTAGCCTTAGAATGCTGAACAGTAATTAAAAGCCTGTTCATTTCACCTAAAGAAACTAAAATAGAACTCAAAGCTAGTGCAGAACAAAACAGTTCTGTAATACTCTCAGGTAGTAACAATTCCTATAGTAAGCCCGTTAATATAATGTTCCGCGCACACTATCTACGTAAGTAAAGGTTGGCATTCAGCTCTGCATATTAATTCCGAGCCGTGCGAATCAGTCCGTGAACGACTTGCATTTTACGTTAAATTCTATTTCATTTTTATTTCAGGTAAGCTGCAGTTTAAACTGTTATCTGTGACGTTATTTTAGAGTACATTATTTATAAAAAACATTTAATTTAGGAAGTTTGCGGGAATACGCTTTAACGTCTATCAATATTTGTAAGTATGTGAGAACCATGTTCCTATTAATCAAGTGAAGGAATTTAACTGTTAGTGCTTATAATACTTTATACCTATTTGTAGTATAGTAGTGCTGGGTGCATCGTCCTCACGTATATGAATTTATTAATGTATGTACTTATGTCACATCACATCATCAGCCTATTAATGTTCCCACTGCTGGGACACAGGCCTCCTCTATATGAGGGGATGTACTTATGTAAACATTGTAAAACATAGTTTTTTTTTTTAAAAGAGTATAGAGTTTCTTGTGCGTTCTTCTCCATACCAAATTACTTTTCCGAATGCACGGTAGAATCAGTTTTTAACCGACTTACCAAAAAGGAGGAGGTTCTATGTTCGACATTATGTATGTTTTGTGTATGTTCACCGATATCTCCGTCAATTGTGGACCGATTTTGAAAATTATTTTTTTGTTTGAAAGAAGATGTTTCGAAATTGGTCCCATTTTAATTTGGTGAAGATCTGATGAAGAACTCCGGAGATATACAACAGAACTCTTCAATAAATGTCGGCAAATCTTTCGGGATTGCTGCAATCGCATGTCTGTTCATTGTTTATACCATTTCATAACATAACATCACGGCAGTACGCTCTTAAGGGGTACGCAGATCTCTCATTTCACCGGTTATGTTCAAGTTTCATGGTATTTGGGTTATCTATTCTGGAGTTATTGTTTATTAAACAACTTGCCTATTAGGAAGGTACAACTAAAAATGAAAAATAAAAAAACTTTTTTACAAAAAAATACCACCGACTTCCAAATAAGAAAACTACAAAGTGAAAAATAAGTTATTTTTGAAAGTCGGTGTCCATAACGCAAAAAATGGTACCTACGAAAGTCACCGACTTCCAAAAATAACTTATTTTTCACTTTGTAGTTTTCTTATTTGGAAGTCGGTGGTATTTTTTTGTAAAAAAGTTTTTTTATTTTTTATTACTTGTAATTTTTAATTGTTAACGTTCAAAAGTGCCGCTTAATGGTCTATACTGTGATTTTTAATTTCGTAGACTAAACTGACAGCTGCCTAAGACCTTATTTTTAATGTTGCAAGCGTGGAGCATAGTGTTGTAGGTAAGGCTCAATCATAAGTGACTCATCGAATCGATGTGACATGACTCCTCAATTTAATTTTAATAATTGGTGTAAATAAATGTTTAATGAATATAAACGTAATATAATTAAATATAACAGTACTCATACACATAGTACATAAACTTTTATTGCATTAAATATGAAATCAACAATATAATAAATGCAATCGATAAAATGAAGTCTGACATAAATGATTAGAAACTAAATAAGGGCCGCTAGTTTCTAAACAAATTTATTTTTTTGCCGTGAAATAGTTTCATTTTCGATTTACTTCGATTTTCGATTAACTTTCGGTCACTCAGGATAGTCAGGCTACGACACTATTTATATGTAACGATAAAGTGACATCCACCCAAATGTCCGTTTAGTCCACGAAATTAAAAAAATCACAGTATAGTTGAAATAAATACATTTGACGTCTGAACGGATTTAGGCTATGACCCTGATCAAAATGTAGACTAATTAAACTAATTTATTCTGGCTGTATTTTAGAGTATTCTTTGAAAATGTACTCAATTTGGGTTTGTAAATTGTATGTTGGTCCATCAGGCTTTAACCGCTGAAAGGATGTAGATAAAGTTTGAAACACAGGTAAACTATTATATTCAAATATATACCAATTTGTATTCAGGTATATTACGAAGTTTCCTTAGGATGCAAGAGAAACCAAAAGTCAGTTTGAAATATAATATGTAGTACGTATGATTGCATATATGGAGTAAACTTTATAGAGCTGAGATGTGAGCTTAGTTCTGAAACTAGAATTAGGATAAAACTATTTAGATTGTAATCAAAAGTGGCTAGTTTCGTACCTGCTGAACTTTGGAGGATAAACACATGAGGATTAGTATGTGGAATGCATTGCCCGGCCCCATTAAAACGCGCCCAGTCTTTGCTTGTATTTAAAAGACTCGTAAAAGAACATTACCTGTCACTGTGATTGTCGTTAGTCAACATCTACTTTTATTGCCTATATATTTATTGAGTATGTATGTATTTATGTATCTATTATAGAACATATGTATATATTTGTGTAACTATAATAATATTATTGTGTTTAAAGTAAATATTCGTATTGTTATGTGTTACACCAATGTCAAATCCATTTTCATGTCCAGGCTATCACTGTCCATTCCAGGTTGCCTGGAAGAGATCGCGGTATGCGATAAGGCCGCCCGTTGTATGTATTTTAGTTTTAAGTTTCCTTTTATTTGTTTTAACTTGGTGTACCTACAATAAAGCATATGTTACGCGCATCACTACTAAGTAAAGCGCTGACACAAGGGCACGAGGCACACAACGCACGCGCATCATTGACCCAGTTGCTACGAGCGGAAACTGCTGACACAGAACACGAGGCCCGAAGACACCGTCTACGTGACCGAGGCCGCGCACTTTGTATCTACCATCGATCGGGTCAACTTGATTTGCCAATAATTGTAATTTTCTTTATTAAAATAAATTAGTTTAAATAAATTCGGTTTTTTTTGAGTCCTCCGGCAGTAGCCTACGTAATTCATATATAAATAAATAAATAACAACCAACTTTTGCTTTAATTCTTCCACGTTTGATTCTTTGATCAGCATGGAAAGCGTTGAAGCTTTTGGTCAACAGTTATAATCCGATTATGCATAAAAACTAAATAAGTTCTACAAGCAGCTAACCTTGTAGAAGCATTTATTTTGTCTATATGACTAACATTTTTTGAGGACATTATGCATTTGTGTGGCAGTGACGTGGCAGTCGTCGTCTGAGCAAACAACCACACACATGCGTATCCACACATAGCGCCGCACGCAAAGATGAGTTGAACTATACTCAATTCGACTGTATGTTTGTCACGCGATTACTCCACCAATAGTGGACAGATTTAGAAAATTCTTTTTGTTTTTGAAAGAATATGATCCCGAATTGGTGCCATTTAAATTTGGTGAAGATCTGATGAAGAACTACGAAAATATACAACAAAACTCTTACAACCCTCTCTTACTCTTACTTTTAAATAACTGTTTTTTTTTGGGATTGCTGCAATCGCATGTCTGTTTATTGTTTTACCATTACATAACATAACATTACGCCGGTACGCTCTAAACGGTACACATCTGCGTATCCCAAAGTTACTTCATCTAAAATAAATAATGCTTTTCAGTTGTATCCGGTTAGTCTGGCAGCCGACTCCAACATAGCAAGGACAGTTTTTTTTATATTTTTTAAACTAAGATTCTTTTTACTATAAACCTAATAAAATATGCGATAGAATTAGGTCATTATACTCACTGTACCTCACGTACAGGTACGTGCACTGTAGCTCACGTACCTGTACGTGTGGTACAGTGAGTAAGAAAAAACACATCACAGGGATTGGAAAACAAATTTTATACGTGTCAAATTTAAAAAACTGGCCAAGTGCGAGTCGGACTCGCGCACGAAGAGTTCCGTACCATTATCGCAATAAACGGCAATAAAAACAAGTTTTTTGTATGGGAGCCCCACTAAAAAATAAAATAATTATTTAATATTTATTTTATTCTGTTTTTATTAGTGAGATACAGCCTGGTGACAGACAGACAGATCGACAGACAGACAGACGGACCGCGGCGTCTTAGTAATAGGGTCCCGTTTTTACCCTTTGGGTACGGATCCCTAAAAATGATTCGGATATAAATTCGACAAATCTAATTCCTATTACGACGAATGATTTTTGAATTGTGACAAAAATGAAGTCGGCACATACAAATCGCTGTAGCAATTCGATTAAAGGTCGTACCAGTGCTGATCTAATTCCGCTCATGTTATTACGGATTCGCACTTTCAAAGCGCTTTTCGCAAAAGGAATATTTGGTACTTTTTGAGGAAAAATGGTATGAGGAAACACTGAGCAATATTGTGCATGTGTTTTTTGAAGCAATAAATATGTAAATGGAATTGAATAAACATGTATTTGTTTGCCGTATAATTATCCTGAGAGCACAAAACAAATAAAAAAGTCAAGGTTTTTGTTGGAATTCCACGTGCCACGCGATACATTACACAATTTTGTTTTTTGCTTACGCTTACGTAAATTTTCTTACACGCGTGCCATTTGTGACTACAACGTAACTGAGATTTTTTAACCCCCAACGGAAAAAGAGGTGTGTTATAAGTTCGACGTGAGTTGCTGTGTATCTGTGTGTCTCTCTGTATCGGCATTACAGCTCCTAAATTGATGAACCGATTTTATTTTATTTTTTGTTTGAGTGGTGACTTGGTCGAAAGTGTTCTTAGCTATGTTTTGATAACAATCAGTTTGACTGTTTAAAAGTTATCCGCATTTTACTCTTTGAATCTGGGTTTTTTAAATGGTCATTAGTATGATCGGCATATGATCTTCTAGCTAGAGCGTATTATTCTATCAAAATTTCGAACCTAGTAGCAATGTCTACTTTCCTCAAAATATGGTTATCGTCTAGACAAAATAAGTGCTTCTATAAGCAGCTAGCCTGCTATTTATTTTATTTATATGCATATTCGGATTATAACAGTAAATTGATGACCAAAAGCTTCAACGCTTTACATGCTGATCAAAAAATCAAACGTGAAGTATTAAAGCAAAAGTTGGTTGTTCTACATTCTAATCCTCGGATGCCGTCTTATTAATAAACGTGGACTAAGGTCAGATTAACTTTATTCCAAGCATTAGGTTGGTACTAACACGTTGCCGTATTAATAAACACGGAATAAGGAGGGATTATACTGAACTGACTCTAGTCTCGGACTAAAATTTACACCATGGTGCTAGCTAGTTTAAGGTCGGATTAAAGTTGGACTAAGAATGTATCCATGACGACTACAATTATTAAATTTGATTGACATTTTGTTCGATATGATGATGAAAATTTATAGTATAAAATAAATATATTGTATTTATATTTAAAATCATTCCATATGTTATTGTTTATTCCTTCTTATTCAAGTAATATATCAAAATAACACAGCGTAAGACTAGACAGGAAACACTATTTCAGGTATTGCTATGAAGGTGATATTTAATACTTATTTATTAACATTAGTATGAGGGGTACACTCGTCATTAAATACTAGCTGTTGTCCGCGACTTCGCCTGCGCAGCATTATTACTTCTAATAGTTTATTTTTATTTTTAATGTCGCGCAATAATATTGTAGATGTGAGGGCCGCGGCCGCCTAACTTGAAAAAATATTGGTTCACCTTGAATATTTCCACCTCCCTTGCCATCCCCATAAGAATAGTTTCCGGAATAAAAACTATCCTATATACTTCCCAGGGTCTCAAATTAACTCCATTGAGGTAATTATGTAGTACATATTATCTCAATGACTAACGCCATCCAAAATCGGTTGAAGATAGACAATCTGTTACCTTTTCACGCTTAAACCGCTGAACCGATTTTGGATGGCGTTAGACATTGAAAATGCATATAATAAAATATTATAAACGCGATAGTAGCACATGAGTTTTTAATATTTTATTATATGCGATTTAAGTTGGAATTGTTGAGTTGACTTTAAAATTGCCTCCTTCACTTTAAAAACTATATGACAGATGTCACTCTGTCCGCTATTTTTTTAACTTTTATCTACTTTATGTCAGAGACATTGTAATACCTAGACGGAACGTGTTTACGACGAAAAAGAAACTGTCAATTCCTTCGTTCTTACTTATAGAAAAACTCTATGAAAAAGAAAGAGACAAACATAGACAAACGCTACCATCCTGAACGTCAAAGAGACAACTTTTTAGTCACTGTTGTAACCCATCGGTTAGCAGCTCTAATTAAAGCTTTTCGCTGTTTTCACGCCTTTGTTTCGTTTATATCAGGAAGAATTTTGTTGTTTAATTATCTGCATGAACCACGTCGTGTGTGGCTATCGGTTGCAAGAGTAGAATGAGTGTATTAACAGAATATAATCAAAGGATATCTTTCCACAGGTGAGTTATCGACTAGCATACTGAAATTATTGTGCAGGGAATATATTTCATAGGCTATCCGGAATAAAGGAATCTAAGTTCTAAATACGTCGAGGACGTATAGTATCATTTAAACCATTCTATTTAGTGAAATAATTAACTTTTATACGTTCGCTCATAGAGCTATGACAGTTTACGTACTTACGTTCTGATGTTAGAGATGTGACAAAAGTCACGAGTAAGATTTATCGATACTGTATTTTTATTTTACTTACTTTAATTTATTTCATAAGTTTATTTGCTATTTGTTATTATTACCTAATCTAATATCGATTGTGCACAGGTTTCCTAAGAGTACTTATTTAAGAAATAAGTGGATCAAGAATATAAAACGAGCTATAACTGGACACCTTCATTATATTCTCGCTTGTGTTCACTGCATTTTAATGAATCATGCTATCGCTATCCCTTGACCCATATATGGACACTGGTTGATGAATCGATTTTTTTTTTACATTTAAAAAAAAATTAAATTATTATATTTAAACCATTTTGTTATAACTAATTTTATTAGTTTTATATACATACTCGTCTGTAAAGTTTCTTCTCAGTCTTGCACAAGAACTAGCATACTATCTAACAATATATTGATCAGTAACTGTTGTACAGTCCTAGGAGTGTACCAAAAACTGTCACTTTGATCTGATGATGTACTTCGTTTTTGCGCAAGGTATGAATACACGTTATTATACAAAGCGTATAATGCGCAGAAAAACGATGAAATAGTGGCATTTTACACTTACAATGTATAAGTTCAGTCTTTGTACGAGTACACTATTCACTTTTTAACCGACTTTCGAAAAAGGAGGAGGTTCTATGTTCGACTTCTTGTGTTTTTTTTTTTTTTTTTTTTCACCGATATCTCCGTCAATTGTGGACCGATTTAAAAAATCTTTTTTTGTTTGAAAGAGTATGTTTCGAAATTGGTCCCATTTTAATTTAGTGAAGATCTGATGAAGAACTTCGAAGATATACAACAGAACTCTTCAATAAATAACGGCAAATCTCTCGGGACTGCTGCAAACGCATGTCTGTTTATTGTTTATACCATTTCATAACATAACATCACGCCAGTACGCTCTTAAGAGCGGACTCTAGGCAACAAGAATTTGAAAAATAGGTATTTGAAGAAACTATTGCCGTCGCGCTGCGCCCGACCAAGCGAGCTATCAATGTGTGAACGAGTGGTGTATTTGTGTGTGTAAGAGCGCGCCGCAGCGGCCGATCGACTCCGGTGCACGCGCCCGAGCCGCGAGTTCCGAGCCGCTTTACACTTTACGAAAAAATTTCAAGAGACGATGTATTTTGGAGAAATGTTGTTTTTTTTTAAAAGCTTTCCGCCAGAAATAATTGATGGTCGTATACTACGAAATTTACCGGCAAGTGAAAGGATTGAAATTACGATAGATAATCCACATTTTTACATGACTGCCCAAAAACGGAGTGTTATTATGTTTATAGGGCTCCTGTATGTTTGTGAGTTTCTTTATTCCACCATAACTTCTAAACGGCTTAACCGGTATCAATTTATGTGGTATCTTTAGAAGCTTAACGTTATTAAAAATTTAAAAAAATCTAATGGGCAACAAAAAACATAAAAATGATACTACCTATTCTATCATCGTCTAGCTAGTCTAGAGCTTACTTAGTGTATATATAATAATATATAACAGTAGTATTAAATAATCATTCGTTCCCTAATAACATACCAAAGGAAATTAAATAAATATAAGAGTAGGTACTATTCAATATCCCATAGAAAACTTATAAAATAATTTGTTTCTGCAAAAATTTCGTTTTATTACTAAAAGAGGTATGACATAAAAATAAATCATTAAAAATAATCTAAAACAGGCCTGCCTTGCAGTCGGGGGACGGTTCCTTGGATCAGTTTTTACAGGTCCCCCGACTTCGTTGAAAAGGTTGGTTTTTAGTTGAGCCCATTCAACACAAAAATAATTTCGCTTGTTTTTAATTTTTTTGTTAAATTTTTTCATTCACTTTTCGACAAGCTACCTTGTCAAAAAGTGCTTTTAATTAATAAGCGTGTTTTTTTATTATGATTTAATTAAATTCTATATTTTAATTTAAATATCCACAAACCCTACTTCTCCAAATTTCATAAAACATTTTTATAAGTATCTGCTTTATAAGAAATCAAAATTTAGTTTGCATGATACTGGGTGTAAGACCAACCGAAAGAATGCAAATCAGCAGACAGGACGTAAGGTGAGCGAACGATTCAGTTCATGAGAGCCATCATTTTGAGGGCCGGGTCACCCGCGTCCGTAGGCAAATAAGCGTTTTGAATCCCTATACGTGGTCCCCGGATGGTGCTAATCATGTAACATACTGGTGGTAGGTTTCGACCGAAGGGCTTGTGACCACATAGCGGGCAAAGACATACCGCCACGTGGCCTAGCCGTGATCCGGTTACGATGCCCGGTGCAGCCATTAGAGGAGTTGGGTCGAGATAGCTGTTCCACTGATGGCTGGCCGGCCAGACTCACGCTGTTATGGTTGTATCGGGAGACTGGTCGCAGAGGGCAGTGAGCACGTACGCAGCCACTTTAAAAAATAAGATGCAATATACCATTCGTATTATGAATTTGTAATTTTATATTGCAATTTTAAAGTAACATTTTATTTGCAAGTTATTGCACCGGAAAAGGTCAAATACTATTTCTAGATGGGAACCTTTGGAAAAAATAAATTTATTATATTTATATTATACAGCGAGCGTCTTTTGTTCACTAAAAAGAGCCAATTTCATCCGGCTCCATCTTTCCGTGGTGTAACCGTGCCGATATGGTCAAAAATTGAGTGTCGATGTCAACATCGATAATAAATTTTTTACCATTATATTGAGGAATGCCTCAACATGCTGCTAAGAAGTTGAGACGGTACTTCACGCCAGAACAGGTGCTTAAGTTGTATCAAGTTCGATCTTGCATGAAGTACTGTTCTCATCTCTGGGACGGATCTGCCAAATACCAGCTTGATGCACTAGATTTGATCAAAAAACGGGTCAGCAGGCTCATCGGCAACGAGGTCGAGTCAAAGCTCCAGAATTTTGAACATCGTCGCAGAGTTGCCAGCTTGTCGGTTTTTTATCGATTGCATTTCGGGAATTTTGCGATGAAATTGCATGATCTAATTCCATATAGCCCGTTTCATCATCGGACTACAAGACGTACGGCGATGCGCCATCGGTACAAGGTGGACATCCCGCCCATAGGCACTAAACATTTTGGAAATACTTTAATTTTGCGTACAGCAAGGAGTGGAATGCCTTGCGTCTGTGTTGCCCGATAGCTTCAACCTCGGGGTCTTTAAGT
The DNA here is from genome assembly GCA_948252205.1 of Orthosia incerta. Taxonomy (NCBI): domain Eukaryota; kingdom Metazoa; phylum Arthropoda; class Insecta; order Lepidoptera; family Noctuidae; genus Orthosia; species Orthosia incerta. The sequence goes on from OX411742.1 coordinate 54,192,000, forward strand.
CAAGAGTGAAGTTATTTCTGGGCAAGTTTGCTACACCGTAGATCACATCATTGCTTACCATCAGGTGAGATAGTGGTCAAGAGCGAGCCTATCTATAATAACAAAAATCAGCGATTTCTTTTCAACAACATTTGTTAGTTCGTTCGGTTGGTCTGTACCGAGCATTATTCTGGATCTTGGCTTAATTTTCTTAACAACTTTTGATCGTGTATTTGCAAGTGCACTTTCCAGATCTTATGCATACCTAAGTTAATTCGACAAGTGCCTTCAACAATAATAAGTTATACTCACAATCACACGATTTATTAAATAAAATCATTGTATAGGGTAAATATCGACATCGGTGTATATCACTGGAGTATCGATAAAAATATCGCCAACTACCACTTCCCTATTAGTGTACGTGTAAGCCTTACCCTCCCTCACCTCCAACCTCCCCCCGTAAAGTGTGAAAGGGACAACTGCAGCTCAGGCTGATTTTACCTACAAAAACCTTGACCAAAAGGCGTTTCGTATTCTGCTGTTTTCTTCTTCAAAACTGGCCTGATCTTAAAAATTCTTATATCAAAATTTAGAGGAAAAGTATATCTATGCTTGTATCATTTTCATTTTTGTTAAAAACTTATCAATTTGGTCTGAAAGTCATCTGAACATGGCGGTAAAAACGGGCATTTTTTTCTGGTTTTTGGATTGTCATATTTCTTTTAGTCATTATGTTTTCGAAAAAAGGAAATGATAGGGGCACGTATGAATTAGACCTTGATTTTATGGGAAAAAATCATTGCTCTGGAAGCATTATCCACAAAGAAAACAGCGGAATGTTTTTGTCTGGAGAAAGGACCAATAGAGACTCCTCTTTAGGGGTAAGCAGATCTCTCATTTGATCGGTTTTGTTCAAGTTTCATGATATTCGGGTAATCTATTCTGGCGTTATAGGAAACTTACTAAACAACTTGCCTATTAGGTAGGTACAACTAAAAAGTGAAAAATAAAAAAAACTTTTTTACAAAAAAATCTTACCGACTTCCAGAAAACTACAAAGTGAAAAATAACTCCATAACGCAAAAAAATGGTACCTACGAAAGACTTCCAAAAATAAAGTTATTTTTCACTTTGTAGTTTTCTGGAAGTCGGTAGTATTTTTTTGTAAAAAAGTTTTTTAAATAATTATAAAGAATCCCTAAAAAAACGTAGAAAAAATTAGCCGCAGTCAGGGACGATTATTACAGATATTTGACCAAATTTGTAGATCGCTCCTAAACTGAACTCGATAACATCGATATGACAGTGGCACAGATCTAGTACTGATATATGTCTATAGATAAGTATCTATAGCATCCTCGGTCACACTGTCACAAAAGATGGCATAGACAAAAGTATATCTATCTCTTTTTGCTTATGATGTTATCTGTTAGTGCGAAAGTGAATACCGATATTGAAATTGCGTCTTAAACACGTTCCGTCTAGGTATTACAATGTCTCTGCTTTATGTCATCTACATTTTTGGTTTCATTCACTGGTTCATTCTTTTTCTTTTAAATTCAACTGGGTTGCCATAGCTTAGGCGTAAATCCAAGAGTAAGGAATTAATCGTTAGTCCGAGGTTATTCCATGTTTATTAATTACATTGCTAAACCTAAGTTTATCCTCCATTACTCCGGGATTAGCTAGTCCATGAGTAACTTCAGTGTAAGCTGGTAATACGCCATTTTTATTAATAAGACCGCATGAGTTTGTCCTCCAAAGTTCAGCAGGTAAGAAACTAGCCACTTTAGATTACAATCTACATAATTTTATCTTAATTCTAGTTTCAGAACTATCTCACAGAACTAACTCACTACTCACATATCAGCTCTATGAAGTTAACTCCATGAATGCAATCGTAGGTACTACATATTATATTTCAACTGGTTTTGGTTGCTCTTGCATCCTAAGGAACTTCTTCATATACCTGGATACAAATTGGTCAATATTTGAATGAATATATTGTATACAATAGTCTACCTGTGTTTCAAATTTTATCTACATCCATTCAGCTGTTAAAGCCTGATGGACAAACATACAATTTGTAAACCCAAATGAAGTATATATTTTCAAAAAAATACTCTAAAATACCACCAGAAAAATTGTTTAAGTAGTCTACATTTTGATCAGGATCATAATCTACTTGTGTGCCAAAGATCATGCAAATCCGTTGAAACGTTATAGCGTGATGGACAAACATACATCCCCGCAAATTTCCTAAATTTTCCTAAATAATTTACTCAAAACTGACGTCAGAGATAACAGTTTAAACTGCAGCTTACCTGAAATTAAAAACAAATAGAATTAAAAGTAAAATCTAAGTCGTTCACGGACTGATTCGCACGGCTCGGAATTATTATGCAGAGCTGAATGCCAACCTTTATCGTTCTCGCCAAACTTCTTGGCCGGCCTGAAGTTGGCTACAATGGCTGCGCAATAGAAAATCTCATACAAAAACAGCACCGTTTCATACCTCGCGTATCCGGTAAACCTACTTCAGGGCGGCTAAGAAGTTTGACGAGGACTATACTTACGTAGATAGTGTGCGCGGAACATTATATTAACGGGCTCATATAGAAATTGTTACTACCTGAGAATAGTATAGAACTTTTTTGTTCTGCTCTAGCTCTTCTGTTCTATTTTAGTTTCTTTAGGTGAAATGAACAGGATTTTAATTACTGTTCAGTATTCTAAGGCTAGACTTTATATCATAGGGTCTAAGCCTATACATGTTTTACGACTGTTTATCTGTCATGTGACTTTATCGGAGTAAATTAAACGACTAAATATTATATAGTAGACCGATTTTGAAAATTATTTTTGTTTTTGAAAGAATATGTTCCAGAATTGGTGCCATTCGAATTTGGTGAATATCTGATGAAGAACTTCGAAGATATACAACAGAACTCTTACAACCGTCTCTTAATCGTACTCTTAAATAACTGAAAATCTCTCGGGATTGCTGCAATCGCATGTATGTTTACTGTTTTTACTATTTCATAATATAACATCACGCCAGTACGCTCTAAAGGGGTACGCAGATATGTACCGTTTACCCTGGTACACTCTCATTGCAACGGTTACGTTCAATTTCATATTATTCGGGTAATCTATTCTGGCATACCTTTTGGCATTATAGGTACTTTATTTACTATAGAACTTGTCCATTATATAGCACAAAAAAAGTGAAAATAAAAACTTCAAAAAATTACTTCCAACTTCCAAATAAAAACACTACAACAGTGTTTTTATTTGGAAGTCGCTTGTATTTTTTCGTAAAAAAGTTTTTGTATTGGTAAATTTCAAGGTGTGTTTACTTTTCCAGCCAGCTGTCATAGTTGGGTGTATTATCTATCCGGTTCATAAGGGTATAATCTCTTAATCGCCCCCATGGGACGGGTCGAGTGTGATAAGGGATGATCCCATTCGTTATCGGCAACCTTTAGCTAGTTTGTCAAAACAAGGGACGTTGATGATGTCAGATCACAGATTGCACATTATTGGTGTGAAATTTTTGCGTGATTCATGATAATTATTATTCCACTTTATAATTTTTTTATTATTGGGAAGCTCGTATTGGTTAGTATAATGTTACTTCTACGCATCTTGGCAAGCGCGTAAATGCTGAGAAGTAATCGGCTTAGTAATGGTTATATTAAAGAAAAAACCTAATTATAATATCTACCAGGCAACTCATACTCCAGCAGCGCAATCCATATCTTACCTAGGCCATACGAACAGTGGACAATTTTCTCTATAAATAACTAGGTATAGTTTTCAGTTTTTAGCACCAGCACAATACCTAAACGGAGTTTCATGAAAATCCTAGGCGACATTTCATTCAAGCAGACAAGTTGTGGATAGCTAGAGTTTTATATTTGCTAAAGTTGTCTTTTCTAGAGTTAGTTTTGCGGTTTGTAAGCCGAGAGTTTGTTTTTTGAAAATGGTTTCAGCAGATTTCCGCAGCCTTGACCTGGTCATTGCTCCACCTAGGGGTAGGCTTTCCAACTCTGCGTCTTCTGGTACGCAGTCGCCACTCCAGAACTTTTCAGCCCGCTCGACCATCTCTTCTGCGAGCAATGTGTCCACTGCGAATTATAGTTTGGCAATTCTTCGGGCAGCACAGTGCATTGAAAGTTAAAAAAACTTTACAAACTGTTATTATTTTAACCTATTTACCTACCTCACTCACAGCGTCCACAATTTTGAGCTACATTTTACCCGTATGTAGCTCAGTTGGTAGTTGAAATATTACCGACTATCTTCCGATCAGCGCAGCGATTTAACTTTGAAGTGACGTTGGCTTTCCAATAAATTATTTAGTGCTCTCCAGCAAAATTTCACAAAACCATATCAAAAGCTCAGTAATCTATTCTTGCTTTAAAATGCAACTCACTTTCCTTTAAGTCCGGGTTTAAAGCTAGCACATCAAGACTGCAAATTTACTATTGCAGTCAGAAAGAACTTTAACTCCCAGAAAATAAGGTGGAGGATTGGTTGGTAGACTCTTCGTTATTAAAAAAGCCAATAGTCAGGATCCTAACTCTCCTTGAAACAAACTTTAATCTAATATCCTAACACTTAGGGAGCATATTCGACACAATGGTGGTGAATTTTATTACGCATCAGCATGCAATCATATTATTACTGGAATTTAGACGTCTACGTCAAATCTTACTTAGTCAAAGTTTAGAACCTGAACTAAACTTGGTTCAGTGTTGATTTTACATAATATGTTTTTCATAAATGCACATCTATCTATATATTAATATACTAAAGTGGAAGGGGTTTGTTTGTTTGTTTGATCGCGCTAATCTCTGGAACTACCAGTTGAATTTGAAACATTAATTTTGATAGCCAAATTCACAAGGAAGGCTATACTCATTACGCTAGCATTACGCCAAAGTTTTTTGTGGCAGGTGGAACAGGGTGTAAAGTCCCACAAACCTCCATAGAAAAGGGAGGATCCTCCGACCAGACGGGTGTTGTGTCTGGTCCGGGCAACTACCCAACGGTTGTTGTCGGACTATAGTATGTGTTCAATACGCAGCGAAAACTTAGCTTGCGCGATGCAGGATTTGTCTGACGTCATGTCATAAGTTCGTAAGTGGCGGCGTTGGTGCCGCTACATCACTCCCCTCCGGAGACCGGAGTTCGATAGCAGGTTGAGTCGTCTATACATCTCGTGATGCGTGCCTGGCCAGTGGAAGATTGGTTCCCGTGAGTCGGAAGCGGACGTCGCAGAGTTCGTGGTGAGCCGGCACTGTACGCGGTTTTTTTTTGTTTTGGCATTTGTGGAAAATCCTCCTTGGACGCCCCAAACTACCTCGCTCAGAACGAGCCAGCCTGGGCATGGTCGGACTCACTGATTGTGCCTACCGACTAAAAACCACACCTGCCTCTAAATTATAGTACCGATGTTAAGTTCGGCATTTCAAAATTATTATAAAAATAATCTATAATTTATTTATTTATTTTATTTATTTATTAAAACTTCATGCAACATACAGGTACATAGGCGGACATAATGCCTGAGGCATTCTCTACCAGTCAACCAAGGATGGTGGAGAGATAACATGGCAGGTGCATAAAAATAGAAATAATTATTAATGTAAAAATTAAAGAATATATAGTCAAAATAAACATAAATATATATGTCCTACAATAAATACATATATATATATATATAAAAGTAATAGAAAGGTGATTGAGACTACTCTGCTATTGGTGTAGAAAGTAATGCCGTAACTTCCGCTTAAATGCATAATGACTGGTGGCCGTCCTGATATCGAGCGGTAGCGCATGCCAGAGAAGAATGGACTGAATATGAAAGGAAGAGTGAATAAAATGAGAAGTATGAGAGGGACAAAGCAAGAGAAGATTGTTAGATGAACGCAGATTCCTAGCGTGTGAAGTACATAAATATTGAAAGTGAGGTGTGAGATAAGAAGGAGGAGTGGGAGAGTTGAGTAGGGAGAAAAGCGTGGTCAAAGCGCGCAAATTTCGCCTCTGCCTAATGGGCATCCATTTGAGTTCAGATCTGCAACTCGACACATGGTCATATTTCCTCAGGTTGAATATGAACCGGATGCAGTTGTTTAGGAGCCTATCAAGCTTGTCCAGGAACACCGCGTTCAGGTCAAAGTAGCACACATCACCATAGTCTATTAAAGGGAAAATTAAAGTCTGCACAAGCATAGTCTTCATTTTTGCAGGCAGAAAGTTCCTCAGACGGTACAGGCAACGCAAGGTTCCATTGACTCTTTGACTGACACTAGAAACCTGACATTGCCAGCCAAGCGTCGAGTCGAGATGCAGACCGAGATCTTTTACACTAGGGCTAATGGGGATTACGGTACCATTAAAAATAATAGGAGGAAGAGAACTAATCCCCACACGACCCATCATACGCGAGCTCCCGATCACAATAGCCTGACATTTTGAGGGGTTTACAGATACCCCAAATCTATCAGACCAATTCTTGACTGCGGCCAAGTCCCGGTTCACATCGCCTATAGCATCCGCCAAATCCTCTACCCGCGCAGCCGCATACAGTTGAAGGTCATCGGCATACAGATGATACGAACACCGAAGATAGTGAGTAATAAAATTTATGAAGATGGAGAATAATAATGGTGAAAGAATACCACCTTGCGGAACACCAGCAGCCAAGTCACACCAACTCGACGAACTATCGTCAACGCGAACCGACTGCTGACGTCCCCGAAGATAAGAAGAGAACCATTCCAGGGCCGCCGAGGAAACCATAAGATGTGAAAGGATAGAAAGGAGAATATCGTGACTGACGGCATTAAAGGCATTGGAGAAATCAATTAACACCAGAACAGTGACCTTGGTATCCTCCATCGCTTCTCTTATGTCACCAGTCACTTTGAGGAGAGCAGATGCAGTACTGTGCCCCGGCCTGAACCCAGACTGGAATGAGCTAACAAGGTTATTCCGATGAACAAACCCTGAGAGCTGTCTGTGGACGCAGGCCTCCAGCACTTTGGATAAAAAAGGAAGGATAGAAATTGGTCGAAAATGGTTAGATAGAGAGGGATTAGATATTTTAGGAAGTGGACGAACGTAGGCCATACGCCACAAGGAAGGGAATTGTGCGGAATCAAGAGAAAAGTTGATTATGTGGGTAATAGAGGGGAGAAGAAAGTCGAGGATTAGGGTGACCATATAACGACTGATGCCGTCAAAACCCATGGCCTTGGATTTAATGGACAGGATGATTTTTCTGATTTCATCCAAGGTGGCCGGAGAAAAATGGAACTGTTCTATAATAGGACCAGGTAGGCCAGTAATGAAATCAACCGTCTGAGATAACATTTGGGAATCCAAATGGCAGGTTGTAGTGAAATGACGGTTGATATCATCCAAGCTAATGGTCTTAGGAAAATCCACATGACGTGACTTACCGATACCAAGAGTTCCAAGGAATTTCCAGATATCAGCCGGAGAAGAAGAAGATATGTTTTCGAAAATATGGCGGCGTTTGGCATTGCGTATCACCTGGTTACACCGATTCCTTGCAGTTTTGAAAAGGTTCCTGTTTTCAACACTGCGATCCTTTTTAAATTTACGAAAGGCCCGGTCCCTGCGCCTCATCGCCATACGAACCCCTATCGTCATCCAAGGAGCAGGTGGTCGCCTAAGCTTAACCCTCTTGACAGGAGCATGTCTGTCGTAGAGCTCAAGGACCGTACGATTAAACAAACCCAGCTTATCGTCTACAGTCGCTGCCGCAGCAATGTTTTCCCAATCTAATTCCGATGCATCTTGTCGCAGTTTTTCAACATCCATGTGGGAAAAACAACGCATGTGCAGAACTTTAGGGGTCAGTTTAGGTGGTTTTAGGGTGTAGGAGAGGAATACGAGGTCATGATTGGAAAAGCCTGGTGCAGGACACTGACCATGAGAAGAAACAAGGGAGGGAGTGGACGTGAGGATTAAGTCCAGCCAAGTATCATCACCCAAGACATTGAAGTGAGTAGGTTGCAGAGGAAGAATATGGAGACAGGCTGACTCGATGATATGAAGGAGTTTACGGGAACGAGGGGCTGGACGAGATAGGTCAGTGTTGAAATCTCCCATGATTATAGAATGTGCATACTCTGACCCTACAGATTCCAGCGCTAATTCGAAGTTGGAAAAATAGTCAACGGCGGGCGGACAGTAGACAACACCAAGTAAGGTCTTGACTCCTGTGACGTAAACCTCCAGAAAGAGATACTCAGTGGAAGCACTATAATTTGAAGGGGATGAGGCAAGGACTTTGAAAGGGAAATCACTACGAAGATAGATAGCAACACCACCCCCTCCCTTTCCAATCCTATCATTACGGATAAGAATGAAACCGGGAAGAGGATAGGTGGTAGAGAGAAGATGAGGTTTGAGCCAACTCTCAGAAATCAGAACGGCGTGTACATTGGCGTCGGAAAAGGTGTCAAACAGATCACTGTAGTGACTTGGCACACTCTGAGCGTTGATATGGCAGACATTAAACAAATGACGCTTTTGGTGGCCGAAGTTCCGACGCAGAATGTCACCAAGGGTCTCAGTCAGAGAACTAAAACTTGCATCAGCGGTTGAGTTGAAGGAACCATTAGCAGAGTGAAAAGAATCGTCATCAGAAATCATGGAGTGTGTAAAATACAATATAAATAATAATAATAACCTAAATAAAAATACTAACTATGACAAATGTTTAACGGTGCTACAACACTATCTGGTCACCACCCACCAGCAACACAGGTATAATACAGACTTACAGATAAAACAAAATACAGGAAAAAAAAAATATGGTTAGGTAAAAATAAAGATATTATAAACACAAGGAAAAGCAAAGCGTAGATTGAAACTAAAACTACACAGTTGACAGTGGTACACAAACAAAAACAAATCGCAAAAAATCACCAAACACAACATTGTACGTCACAATGACATTACATTTACATAGTGACAGACAAGACACGACAGACCGATGATACTGGTTACAGTGACTGATTGACAAAACACAAACAAGAAAAACAAAACACAAATCACCAAACATAACATTGGACGTCACTGATGACTAGGCAGCATGGTCTCAGACCTTAGCCTTTTCCGTCAGGAACATATTTAAAAAAAAAACATTGGACGTCACAATGACATTACTACTTAATGACAGACACAACTAACAGGTGACAGGTGACACTGGTGACAGAGTGACAGCGGCTTACAATCTATTGACAACAAAACAAAACACAAACGCATTATTACAAAACAATCAAAGCAATCAAAACAATGTGCAATTACCACCAAACTGATAATAATTACTATTAAATAAAACATGAAAAGCGGGTACTCGTGCACGACAAAAGTTGCGTGAAAATTATGTGAACTACACCGTCACAAGTACAAGATACACTGTGTTATTGATATCAGAGTTAAGACCAGCCTCTCGATCCCCAGCTAACCCAACCAAGGCTAAACCATGGCTCCTAACCCCGGCAAAACACGTCTGATCAACAATTCTTAGTTTAAACAAAATATGGTGAAATAATTAACTCGCCAACTAATTTGAACAGTTGTGAGGCTGAGAAACGAGAAAAAAATATAAAAAAATGATAAAAATTTAAAAGGCACTCCTCTGAAACCATCGGCTAGCACATCCAACCACTGGCAGAGTCAACCATGGATCAAAAACTGGGTCTTACTTAGAAAATTATGTCATGCAAACACTCAGTCACTACGCATAGTACGCACTCCACTATTTCCACTCGATGCACCAGATGATTGCCCAGCCCTCTTAGGGTACCTTGTCAACAAAGGGTTGAGCTCCTCCATCGCAGTGATTTTATGCCGTGCTCCATCAGGGGTTCTTATGACACTAACCCCGTCTTGTGTCCAGGACGCCGGCATCCCAAAATGCAAGCGTGCTTTACTAAACACGGCCTGCCTATTTCGGGTCAGGAACTCCTTAACCGAGACCGTGGAGCCTTTAAGTGCTGACTTCGCCTTCCACACAGCGGATCTATGTTCAACATTTGCAAACCTTACTAAAATAGGCCGACTATGTGTGGGTCCCCTGCTAGATGCACCAAGTCTATGGCACCCGCTGATGGACGATGCAGTTATACCTGGCAGATCCATCTTGTTGCTGATAACGCCTAGCACTAGAGCCCGGCAATCCTCCTTATCAACCTCTTCAAAGCCGGTGAAGATGAGCGCCTTCCTGCGGGAACGTGTCTCCAACCCGTCAACCACTCTGGAGCACTCCATGATCTGTGTCCGCAGAAGTCCCAGCATAGCAAACATGAGCTCTCTAAATGTCCGGAGCTCCTCTCGGACCTTTGCCACGGTATCCTTTGCAGGTCCTGCACACTGGATCTGGGCCTCAAGCTCGTTCATTTTTCTGAGGAAACACTCCTCCAGGTTCTTCTGAGCCGACTGAATCTCATCCAGCTGAGACATATTGAGGTGCAGAACAAAGAAAATCCTTTGACAGTTACAAGTATTAGAGATAGCTGGTAGGTGGTGTAGTTTAAGGTGCTATAATTACATGGGCTGTTTCACCAATGTAAGATCAGCTGCTTAGGCAGTTTATTTAGCAAATCTAATCTTGAAACTTAAAAAAAATGCTTAATTATATTTTAAAATGAATTTACTATCACTGATTGAAAAAAACGCGTCTTAACTTTTTCTACACCTACCGCCGAAATAACCTTGGCCCATAAGCATAACTGTATGCGGTTATGCCCCAGTGAGTCGGGATAGTGTAGCTGGGTCTAGTGGATTGGAGCCGGGTGAGCTTGGTCCTGAGCGGCGTAATGGCTTGACTGCTGGCGTCGACCAGGAGAGCATCTTCAAGGCTGTTTTTTTGTTCGCCCGATGGTGCAGTGTTTTGTGCCAGAGTCACTGATGTGGTTGAGGGTGATGATAGACGCTGAGGGATGACCAGAAATGCGCATTCACTAATTGCTGGTGGTCAGGATACGTTCGTAGATGCCGTGGGTACTGACTGGCTGTGTGACTGTGACTCACTGCTCGAAGGCTTGAGGAAGTGGTGATGACGTCACGATGAAGTAGCTCTGCACGAAGGCTGCGCTAATGTTCACCAATTTGGAGGTAGGTGGAACAGGGTGTAAAGTAACACAAACCTCCATAGAAAAGGGAGGATCCTCCGACCAGACAGGTGTTGTGTCTGGTCCGGGCAACTGCCTAACGGTTATTGTCGGACCGTTGTATGTGTTCAAATCGCGCTAAAAGTTGCGTGATGCAGGATTTGTATGACGTCATGTCATTAGTTCGTAAGTGGCAGCGTTGGTGCCGCTACTAGTTCTTGGTTAGCCTTAAATATTGATATTTTTAAAGAAAGTCGGGAGAAAAAGCGCTATTGAACTGCTTTATCGGCGTGAGCTGGGTTAGCGGCTAATTAAATGTACCATGTACCAAAAAAGCAATAATGCGAAGATGGTATCAGACCAAATAAAATGTAGTAGTGTAGAGCAGGTTAGGTAGGTAAGGTAGGTGGGTAGGTAGGTAGGCAAGGGTCGCCTGGTCCCCCGCATTGGAACGGCGGGGAACCAGGTGGGTGCTTTGCATAGACTGCTGCCCAATCTCGGGGGACCTCGGGAGGAAGTTCGCCGTCTCCACGCGTGTCGGACGATCGATGGTCCTTTATGGGGCACCTGTTTGGTCAAACCGACTTTCAGGTGTCCGACACTGCAGGACTAAAATCAACAGCCTGCAGCGGAAAATGGCCATCTGCAGTTAGGCTGAGGCGGCAGGAACGGCGACGCGCGCTCGAGCGGTGGCGCGAATGGGTACAGCAGCCGCAATTCTCGCGAAAGCTCTTTGTCGAAGCCATCCTGCCGCACTTCGAAGCCTGGCTGAAAAGAGGGGAGCACATCTCCTACAGGCTTACTAAGGTACTGACCGGGCATGGTTGCTTCGGTGAGTACCTGAATAGGATTGGGCGAGAGGGCAAGGCTAATTGCCACCATTGTGGAGGTGAGCTTGATTCTGCACAGCACACGCTCGAAGAGTGCCCTGCGTAGGCCTCTGAGCGGTAGGTCTTGGTCAACAGGATCGGGCGAGACCTGTCTTTGCCAGCAGTTGTGAGGGCAATGCTGGCAGAGACAGAAAACTGGAGGGAAATGGCCTCCTTTTGTGAGACCGTGATGATCCAGAAGGAGGTCGCCGAGCGGGATCGTGAGAGCGCCGATCCCTCTCGGAGAAGAAGGCATCGTGGTAGCAACCGCTTCGATGCCTAAAACGCTGAAAACCCGCATGCATCATAGGCAGGCGGGACTCCGGGGTCGCGGGCGATCAGACTGGGGACTCTGACCACCCACCATGTGACTCCAGGTAAGACGGTGGCACAGTGATCACGTGCTGCCGTGCACAGCGAGGCTCAGGGGAGATGCGGAGATGCCTCACATTCTCCCCAGGGATGTGCCCTAACAGGCGTTGCACGAAGAGGTTCCGGAGTGGTCTTTTAAGAGGTAACGGGGCCCCTTCCAAGTGCTGATGGTGATCACCGGGGTGGTTTTAGTGAGGTAAGAATCCCACACTCCCTGGTCTTTCCACAAAAGCCCAGGCGCCTTTTGAAGGTTTTCCCCCGTAAACAAAAAAAAAAAAGGTTGGCAACGGTAGGGTAGATAGGTAGGTAGCCAGTTGACGGGAGCGAAGCCGCGGGGGACAGCTAGTTATGTTATACAACCCGATTTTTTTAACGCCGTGAATATAAGGTATCAGTTTTAATCAGCTGTTATGTAGATTTTTGATCGCAAAAAATAGCTCGACAAATTGTAGCAAACAGCTCTTTTTATTTTTTGACATTTGATTTTTACATACATGAAGTCTTTGATTGATACGTACCTAATGCCTGAAACAAACCATGGATTATGATTAAAAATCAGGCGCTTTCAGTATGTAATTTTTTTTTACAAATGTTTATAGATTTATTTAAAAAAAAATGTGAGGCATAATTTTATTCCCTTAACGTGAATTTTTCGTAAATTTTCCGACCTAGCAAAGTGACAGCCAGCAGCTAGAATTTACAAAACTCTGTTTGCTTTCCACTTGAATTTATTTTCGGACGCCTAACATCGTATGTGTCCACGGAGTACTATTAGTTTCAACCAAATACTTTTGATTTAACCCAAGGATTCAAATTGTCACTATAACAAAGACTTATGTGTGACTTGCCTTTAAGTGAAACGAAAGTCTTGGGTCGGATCTAAATACCCTATAAAGTTTCTGTGTAATAAAGTTTGTGATAAATAAAACATTATTCCGTTAAGCTATTTTTCTTATAAGACTTTTTTCATGACAAGATAATGTGGGGTATCATCGTCCCGTCTAATGGATTACGTGCGCTCTTCACAGTGTTATGCATAAGTGTAGTGTGACCGTTTCTCAATGGATAAATTGAAATTTAATCCTTTAGCTAAAATCCAGATTTATTTGTGCAGCGATTTCTAATGTATCACAGGTATAAGTTTTTAAGCTGACATGGTCACAATCATTAGAATTAATTTTTGTTATATTTGTTGTTGCAATTGAAATAACCAAGAGTAAAAATGTCAATAGAGACGACGGGTTTCAATTGTCCAGAGCCTGGAATCCAGTGGTTCAACTATATAAAGATCGTAAAAGTACTGAACGAGTGTCAAAAGTGGATACAGTGAGAATCGTCAGTCGTGAACAATGTCGAGTAACTAGTGAGAATAGTTCTGGTAATAGCGGCATTGTGCGTGAAAAACGAGTGAGGAAGAGGGTAGACAGATATGTCAGCTCGTAAATAACACCCACCCGAAAAGATTTTAGTTCTCGTGATCATGGCGAGAAGGAAAAAAAAATAAAAAAAAAAAAAAAATCTAATGTATCACTAGGTGTCGCCCGTGTCTCCGCCCACGGTGAAAGCCTATGTAAAATTATTATGTATATAATACCCGTACAGTACTTTTTGCGTGAAAGAGTAACAAACATCATTTTCACAAAATTTCACATAAAATTTTAGTAGGATTGATAAGCGCCTTTTACCACATTCTCACCTGATGGTAAGCGATGATGTGGTCGACGATGACGCTGAAACCCAAGTAAAAGTTACCTATCAGGAATCACAACCTTTTTTTCTTAGCGTGTGTAGCATAAAAGATACATCGTATACCCTACTTAATCTAAATGGAGTCGTCAAAGATTTTGGCTACGAGTTTGGTGCCGATGTAGCATTCATCAGATTCTAAAACAGGATCCGATATCGTGTGTATCGTTCAGCAATGTCGAACTAATATTAAAACTTTTAAAGGTAAATGCGACCTTATACCAGTGACCTATGAGATCAGACATTGTAATCTTATATTGACATCTTTAGATCTTCTATTATAGGCTTACTTTATATCAATTGGTAAAGTATTGATTTTGCTCTCATCGCAATAAAATAATTCTCACTAAACCACAAAATCAATCAGATTTAAGAGGTCTCAGGTTATTTCGCTTATAAAGCTCTGAAAAGAAGTCTATTTTTCAGCTGTTATCTACTGTCTAGCACCAGTTATATTTTTTGGTACCTCGATAATAGTAAAACTTGCTTTTGCTTGCGGTTTCACCCGCATGAAAGTCGGGCGATATCCCAAGGGAACACATTAAATAATATTATGTTATGACTTTAATGTATAATAAGTGTAACATGGTCTTCCCGTGTGCTAAGTTGCATGCTAATCCGATTAGCCATTAAGACGTTTCATACGAAGGTAAGAAACAAACATACAGACCATTCATAATATTAAGTACGGATTGATTTCATTCAATATTAAGTGCACTTCACTTTTTTAAGCCTTTTTCAGAAAAAAATCTAGGTCTCTCAATTAATCATTCGACGGCATCTGTAACGCACTAAGCTGGGATCTCTTACTGAAAGATGATTAGGTCAAGCTTGAGGCTTAGTTCGTTCACCGACATCACCCACTTAGTATTCAGATTACAGTGAGAGAAGTTTATCGTTTTGATGTATAATTTTATTTATGTTTTGATAACGCGTTTTTTTATTGAAATTATTTTTAGACAAATATTGTGGCTGTAAATAAGTTTAGTTTTTAATATACAACCTTAAATTATGATTTATCTTTTTAATATACAACCTTAAATTATGATTTATCCTCTAAACATCTAATGATCCTATTAAGATTTTTATCTCACTGAAAAAAAAACATTGAAATAAAGTTTAGCTATAAGTAAGCTTCTGCCCGTGGCCCGCGTGAAAAGAGTTTTATCGTCCCAAGGAAACATACAGAAATAAACTACCTATGTCCTTTCCAGGGTCTCAAACTAATTCCACACCAAATTTCATCTACTTTGGTTCGGTCGTTAAGTCGTGAGCCCTTAGCAAAAAAAACAAACAAACAGTTACTTTCACATTTTTAGTACTATGAACACTATATATCTTCACCCCTTAGGGGGTATTACACTATCATATTTCCTAGGAGATCTGATTTGTGAGTCATATTTATACTATAGGTTATTATAAACATAATATGAATCAAAATATCGTCTTTGATAAAAGATTTTGACATCTGTTGTTGGATAGGATCATAGAAACAGGAACAGGATGGAGCTATATAAGACAAATAGCTCTGTCTCTTTTTCACTGTCGCACTATGATAGTTTTAACAAGGATCTTGCTATATTGTATTATCGAATTTATTTTCATGATTTCCTAATACAAAATCTGTTTATAAAAGTATGTGATTTTGCCTTTTCAGTTTTGCGATTGCCATATTCTAAATTCTATAGCAATTCATTATTGTGACGATTTCGTTGACGGGATAAAGTAAGTACAGCGAAATTTTGACGTAATTTCACAATATGCTTAGTGGATGTGAAATTCGATAAAGTGATCACAAATATAAATATACAAATATTGTTCGTTTAATAGTATAGGATTTGAATGCAACACTCCATACTTCGATACATATAATAATATTTGCGGATTAGATTAAACGAAACCTTCCTGATGTTTTGTTTGATACGAATATATACCAAAATGCATGCGAGAATTTCGGGTGAAATCTACAAGATAATCATAATTCTTCAAGGTCTCACGAGTGAAATCGGGATCAAACGTTATATTCCAGTAATCACAACACATTTGCTCCATAATGTATGGCTTATAGAGTATATAACCTAATTTCTGCCGGGTTATGTGAGATATTGTCTTATACTATTGTGGCTTCACCTGCGTGATAGTTGAAAATATCCCAAAGAAACCTGCTAATTGCACCCTAATTGTGTTACTACAAAGACTGCTGCACGCGTGCTACGCTTGCATTAATTGCTTCATATGTTAAAAAATCCGTCGGCTCGGCAGCGTAAAATACACGTTATATACTACTAGCTGTTCCCCGCGGCTTCGCTCCCGTGAACCGTCCCACAGGACCCGTTGTCGGGATTAAAAAATAGCCAATGTTACTCAGGAATAATGTAGCTTCCTATTGGTGAAATATTTTTTTACAAAAATAACAAACAAACAAACAAAAAAAATCTTTTCTCTTTATAATATTAATAATTATTTAGTATAGATTGAGTTGTCAAAAATAGAGGGAGAGTGCGTGCTTCGAGCTGGCAAAACTGTTTCGTAATTAGGGTGCTAGTATGCGTAAATCTAGGTTATATATAAACTATCTGTGTACCATATTTCACCTAATTCCGTTCAGAACGTTCTTTTTTAGGGTTCCGTACCCAAAGGGTAAAAACGGGACTATTACTAAGACTCCGCGGTCCGTCTGTCTGTCTGTCTGTCTTTCAACAGGATGTATCTCATGAACCGTGATAGCTAGACAGTTGAAATATTCACAGATGATGTATTTCTATTGCCGCTATAAAAACAGAATAAAACTTATATTTAAGTGGGGCAACCATTCAACAAACGTGTTTTTTTTGCCGTTTTTTTGTGATAATGGTACCCTCCATGCGTGAGTCCGACTCGCACTTGGCCAGTTTTACATCCTCATATGATCACAAATTTTCACATTAATATTAGTAGGATGAGAGATGCACAAGGTCATTCGTATTACTCTACATATCGAATGGAACATTAATTTTCTTTACAAAAGAGAAACGCACAGTCACGAAATCTTGTAGATTTTCAGTGTTATGTTCATACTCAAGGGCAACCAACAATATTGAAGAAAATATGTTTTCCTTTGTGAATATGTTTTGGTGAGTTTCAAGGCTCAAAAAGTGGGCAAGGATCTGTCTCTATAAAATACAAAAATAATCTAAGACATTTTCAGGAAATCCTGCAAGGCTTTTTTAACTTTTGATTGAACCTGTCATGAACTGAACAAAATGACTATTTTAGTCTCGTCCTCTGAAAATTCTGCCCTCATATTTTCATTCTTCTTACTTAAAAGAAAATAGCAATACATTTCTTTCTTACACTCCAAAATTCATAATCAGACATTCTTCCCTAAAATGTTATTATACAAGTAAAATCAACATCACTCCTGAACCATAAAAGGGTTCGTACGAGTATGAATGGAATCAACGTCTTTAGAGCGTTTAATTACATTTCACCGACGACTTCAGAATCTCAAAATAGAGAAGAACAGAAGGTCGAGTGCAGAAGTGGATGCAGGCACACGCACACATAGACTTGTACGTACGACGATATCAAACAAATGCCGGTCGCCAGTGCACTTGCACTCGCTGTACGTCAAGCGTGTCCTGTCTATGTGTGCGTGGATTTTCGCTCGTTGCATGGAGCCGACCTTCTGTATCTACCTGTCTATTCCGTGTCTTCTTGTTTGTTCTAAGACAAATACATTCGAGTCGTGTATAGTCAGTTAACATTTCCACCAGTCTTGTTTGCTAATGCGGTGCTGGAAAAAGGCAGGGGTTGGCAATTATTGGTTGAGGTTTAATTAATTTTAAAACGTATCGTATTCTGCAACGTTTTGAGTTTGATGTCACAATATTTCATAATTAGGTAAAGCTTTTGTATATTGATATTATTGTAACTGTACCATTCGTTGTGTTGATGGTTAAAAATAGCACAATGTTTTAACTTTGAATGCAATATTGAGTTAGCTGTCATGCAATCAAGCCTATATGTTTATGACAAAAGGATAAATGCTGATAACTACATATTGCTAACAATTCAACAATCTGTTTTCCGAGTATCATATGGAAATATAATACAAAAACCGTTCACTGCAACAGTTTACAGTCCTACTCAAAACAGTGGACGCATATGATGATCAGTATTGAATATAATGCCTTCATGCGCTCTGGCTAACACAACATAACACAAGTTTACGGTCCATTTCAAGCTCACAACGCTTTTTGCCTCATTTACATTCACTAATAAACCAGTAAAGCTAAATTTCACAGACCTATTTTCAGATTGTCCTACAGTGGTATCAAATTAACCAAAGTATCTTAATTGAATTTATAAGTACATATTGGTTGCACTTAAATGGAGTAAATTCGAAATTAGGGCTTTAATGAAGGCAATTTAGCGGATGCATAGGCAGAGTTACAGAATTTCGTCGGTTTTGTAAAGGTACAATTATGTGCATCGCGGCCGATCGCAGCCGTGCGTGAACGGTCGCGTGGGACGCGCGAAAGAAAAGAAATCGAACGTCTGCATACACGTCCACCTCTGCAAGAAATCGTACGTCTGCATACACATCCACCTTTGCAAGTTTTAGCGTACACTAGGTACAATTATATTATACAATAAAAAAGACGCGTGGCCGCATCAGCCGCGGGTGCCACGCGTCTGTCGCACGGAATTGTACCTAGTGTAGCTAAATAATAAGAGAAATACTTACAACTTCGCTAAAAACTTGCAGAGATGGATGTGTACTCGTATGCAGAAGTACGATTTCTTTTGGAAATATCGCGCTTGAGACAGCTCGAAGTTCTGTTACAACTAGGGTTAACATCCATCCGGATTTGTCCAGACATTTAGCGTCTTGTCGGACTTTGTGCGCCTTTCTACTCGGTCCGGATTTTTTGCTTAGATTTTGGATGGCGTAATTGTGCAGTTAATTTCGTTAATGTTGCGTCGCTCTGTTTAAAATGAGAATTTGGTTCGCAAAACATCCGTGAATTTGCATAATCGTTTGCTTGCTGAAGCCATTTAAATAGCTATAAAAAGTTGATATACTCACAACAACAAGTGAAACGTTTCGACTAGTATCTTTGAATAGAATTTATTGTTTCAATTCGTAACTAAGATGTCCGAACATTATTTTAAAGTTTTGTCAGAACTTTTAAATTTCGGAAATGATAACCCTAGTTACATACAACCCTAGTAGAAATTTACACCGAATGCCGTGTTGTATCACGGAAAGGTGAAATAACCAATTATTATCGATCTGTCGCCGACTTTAAAATGTAAATTTTTGCTGAATGACTTTTATAACGTTATAGACTTTTATTGGTGTTTCAAATTGGATTTATTACTGGTACACAGTGCATACATTGGGTATTCACGTGTTTTACAAATTGATGTGTTTATTTCGAACAATGGGAATATTTGCACAATAAAATATAATAAAATTAAATGTTTAAATTGTACGAGAAAACTATAAACTTTTGAATATCAACTCTGTAAGCAATTGGATACTTGTTTCGATAATACTATCGACACAAGCATCCAATTGCTTACAGAGCTAGGATAGGAAATGTACAATAATCGCAATTTATTTTAACCGGTTATTGTCTATTTCCTATCCTCTATTTATTGGAACATGAAAAATATTTGTGTCGTTCTTTATTAGTAACAAGTAAATCATCATCATCTACCTAGCCTTTTCCCAACTATATTGGGGTCAGCTTCCAGTCTTACCGGATTCAGCTAAGTACCAGTGAATTAGTAACAAGTAAATTTTTTTATTTTATTTCTTGGTACATAATTATCTACTAGTAGACACTCTTCGATCGACAATCTATTTACCACATATTTATGACACGATATCATGCGAAAACACCCCGATTCAAATAATAAAACGCCCATAACTTTAGTACGGCTAAAACGATTTTCATTAAACGTATCATCCGTTTAGGAGCTATGATGCCACAGACAGACTCACAAATACACAAACTGTATTTTTGTTCATTTTTATTGAAAGGTGGATTTATCGAAAGTGTTCTTAGCTATGTTTGATGAAAATCGGTTCAGCCGTCCTAAAGTTATGGGCGTTTTACTGTTTGAGTTCTATAGATTGTGGATCGAAGCATGTCTCATCATTAACATCATCAGCCTTCAAATGTTCCCACTGCTGGGACCCAGGTCTCCTTCTCTGTGAGAGGCAAGCGTGTCTACTACCAGAAAAATTATGTAGCATGAAATAAAAATGAGCCGCTGGATTTTTTTAATTTACTTCTCTTATATTTCCATTTTGAAATTTCGAATGTCAATAAATAAAAGCATGACTATGATTGGCATGCTAAAAACTAAAAACTATACCTACTTCAAACTTACTAGAAAAACTTTTATAAAGTATTCTCGAACCAATATCTTGGCGATAGCTTCAAGCTCTGACATAACCCAACGCGATTTGTTCCAGAGATGATAGACAGGATTTTGACGTTCTCGTTCCGAAAATATTCGTGCCTTTAATACTTCTGAACGATCCGGAATGACAGTTTCCTGAAGAAGATTTACATGAAGTCAGATAGTATTACCTAGATATTTATAATCAATATAAATACACAACTTACTATTATAATTACTTTCTATTCGTAATACTCGTACATAGTATAAGAGCAAGTTTTTTTTTAATTTTGTACCCACTCAAATTAATTAGGTCTTAATCTTCTTCTTTAACAACCTTATTACATAAACATAGCTCTTGCCATAGTTAAATCCTATCAATGAGGTAGTTGCCAAACAGACAAAACAGGTTTCGCATATTATATCATTAAATTCATAAGAAAAATATTTTTATTTTAATTTTCTTCGACATCTTTGACACAATTAATAAAATATATCAAGACCAATAAATTAGGAATGCAGGTGAAAGTCAGTATCGAAAGTAGGTCGCCACTTTATAAACTCTTGTTTGTAACATTTTCAATCAAGACTGGTTTCCTACTCCTAGGAGTGCAGAGTTTTCTGCAGCGTGGAAGAAATTGACTTTATTTTATTGCCTAGCTTATTTGCACTTAAGAAAACCTCTCCGTTGATTTGAAAGTATTTTCTGATTTATAAATAGATCGTGCCTGTGGCTGAAGCCAGACCAATTTATTTATAAGGATCGATTACTAGTTCTGAGTGGTGTATTATTTTTTCAAAGTGGCTGTCTACGAAAACTAGAAAAGTTGTCCTTAGGCTCAGACATTTATGATCTCAAAATCATATAGGATTGGCAAGTATTATTGGAGTAACTACTAAAATGTGTCCAATGTGTAGTAAATACTACAGAGCTACTAGTAATAATAAAAAAAAATCGCAATCGGCGAAATACTGGCGCACTTTTTTGTTACTTGAAACCAGGCAATAACTCCTTTCCTTTTTACCCGACTGCCGAAGGAGGTTGATCAGTATCAGAATGTGTTTATCAGTATATTATTATGTATGTTTGTTCCTATGTGGCGTTCTAGAGACCAAACGCGTTGACAGATTTTGTTGATTCTTACGACAATCGATTCGTCTTAACCCTGCGAGTGTAACTACATTAAAATTGAAGAATATACAAATGACGGCTTTTGGGCACCGTATTGTAGGAGCCCAAATTATTTTTTATCCGACTTCGCAAAAAGGAGGAGGTTATCAATTCGATTGTATTTTTTTTTTTTTTATGTGTGTTACCTCAGAACTTTTTACTGGGTGAACCGATTTTGATGATTCTTTTTTTATTCGAAAGCTGGTGTTTGTCATGTGGTCCCATTTAATTTTCATCAAGATTTGATGAAGAACTTCGGAGATGTACATCAGAACTCTTCAATAAATGACGGCAAATCACTCGGGATAGCTGCAATCGCATATCTGTTTATTGTTTATACCATTTCATAACATAACATCACACTGGTACGCATTAAAGGGGTCTGCAGGTGTGAACAGTTCACCTTGGTATACTCTCATTCCACCGGTTTTGTTTATTTAAGTTTCATGTTATTGGGTTAATTTATTCTGGCTTCACATTATGCACCACAGCTAAAAAGTGAAAAATAAAAAACTTTTTTACAAAAATTACAACCGACTTCCAAACAAAAACACTACAAAGTGAAAAATAACTTCAATTTCGGAAGTCGGTGTCAAAAAACGAAGAAAAGAAAACAGTAACACCGACTTCCGAAATTGAAGTTGTTTTTCACTTTGTAGTGTTTTTGTTTGGAAGTCGGTTGTAATTTTTGTAAAAAAGTTTTTTATTTTTCGTCAATCCTCATCAAAAAAAGTAAATTTAAAAAAATCCGACTGCTTGAAAGGCGGGGTTATTCCCAGAGGTCCACGGTTCTATTGTTCTTCTTTTCCCACCAGGTCCATGGAAAAATTATAATATCGTTTTAAATGTTCCTAAATGAATTCCCAACGGGTCCACGAGATATATCCAAAGTACAGTCAGGGAAAACAATTTCGATTTTTTTATTTAAAAATACCCCAGGCAAACGGTTTCCATGTAAGAATAAAAAAACTTTTTTACAAAAAAATACTACCGACTTCCAAATAAGAAAACTACAAAGTGAAAAATAACTTTATTTTTGGAAGTCGGTGTCTTTCGTAGGTACCATTTTTTTTCGTTATGGACACCGACTTCCAAAAATATTTATAGTATTTTTTTGTAAAAAAGTTTTTTTATTTTTCACTTTTTAGTTGTACCTACCTAATAGGCAAGTTGTTTAGTAAGTTTCCTATAACGCCAGAATAGATTACCCGAATATCATGAAACTTGAACAAAACCGATCAAATGAGAGATCTGCTTACCCCTTAAGAGCATACTGGCGTGATGTTATGTTATGAAATGGTATAAACAATAAACAGACATGCGATTTCAGCAGTCCCGAGAGATTTGCCGTTATTTATTGAAGAGTTTTGTTGTATATCTTCGAAGTTCTTCATCAGATCTTCACCAAATTAAAATGGGACCAATTTCGGAACATACTCTTTCAAACAAAAAAAGAATTTTCAAAATCGGTCCACAATTGACGGAGATATCGGTGAGCATACACAAAAAAAAAAAAAAAAAAAACATACAAGAAGTCGAACATAGAACCTCCTCCTTTTTCGAAAGTCGGTTAAAAATCTTAATATATCTACAAAAGATGAAAAAGATCACGTGAACAGATGTGCTGCTTTGGCTTATTTGCGAGTGAACGATATTGAAGAAGGTTGGTTAGCCATTATGGAAATAGCGCCAGAAAATGAAAAAAAATTGCATTTCAACGATTATTTTGTTGATTTTTGGCTTACCAATCCTTCAATACCAATTCCTATTTGGGATTGTGAAGGCGAAAGACACCGAACAAACATTTTTTTAGTCATGGCACAAAATCTTGAACAGTAAATTCAAAAGGAAGCCCCGAATACTTGAATTATTACACACTCTTGAGGAAAAAGCTGAATATTTTGAAAAAAAACATGTTAATAAAAAAACCGAACCAGATATTCAATTAATAAAGATTTAAAAATTTAAAATATCTGTGAAAAATATAAACAAAAATCGATAAGCATCATCGATGCTCTTAATCAGTTAAAAAAAACAATTTTTAGATAGTTATTAACTACTATTATTTTGAAAATTTGTTTTTTATTAATCTAAAGGTCAAACCGCACTAGGCGTAACCGCGCGTCAGCGGAGCGACGCGACAAAATATATTGTATGAGATAAAGTGTCGCGTCGCGTAGTTCCGCTGTCGCGTAGTGCGGTTTATCTCATACTATTTCATACGAAGTATATTTTGTCGCGTCGCGTCGCGTCGCTCCGTTTGACCTTCACTGTGATTTTTTTAAAGGCCTATGTTTGTTTTATTTTAAGATTGAGACAGTAATTCTTCTGAAACTGCGTTTTTTTTTGGTTTCTTACGTTTATTTCAGTCTAAGATCGAGATTATTCTGGAACTGTGTTTTTTTTTATAAAGCTTAGATCTACTTTAGTATAAAATTAAGATAATTTCCTGTAATTATTCGGAAGCTGTTATTTTTATAATATTTTAGTAAGTGTAGATAAAAAATATTTCCCGTGCGTCCCGCAACCAGCGGATCCCTGCAACCTTCACCAGGTCATCGGTCCAACTGGTGGGAGGCCTTCCAACGCAACGTCTTCCGGTTCGCGGTCGCCACTCCAGAACCTTTCTGCCCCATCGGCCATCCGTTCTGCGAGCAATGTGCCCTGCCCACTGCCACTTGAGTTTGGCAATTCTTCGGGCTATGTCGGTAACCCTGGTTCTCTTACGGATCTCAACATTTCTGATTCGATCACGCAAGGAAACGCCGAGCATAGCCCTCCCCATTGCCCTTTGTGTGACTGTAAGCTTTCTGATAAGGCCCATTGTAAGCGACCACGTCAATGTGGCGACGCTTGGAGGAGGCCTATGTCCAGCAGTGGACGTCTTTCGGCTGATATGATGATGATGAAAAAATATTTACTGTTATTGTCAAAAAACTGTGATTTTTTAATTGTTATGACCATTCATGTGATACAGACTCATAGTTATATAAAGAGTTCTTATTATCTATATTCATTGTCTTTTATTTCATAGAAATAATAAACATATACCCCTTAGCCAAGCTTTTATTGCTGACTGTACCAAACATTCTCATGGACCCGTTGGGAAAGAAAATATTTTATATTTTAAAATGCCGTGGACCCGTTGGGAAGTAAAGTATGAATTTGAATTTTTTGAGAACAATAGAACCGTGGACCTCTGGGAATGACCCGAAAGGCGGGGTTATTCCCAGAGGTCCACGGTTCTATTGTTCTTCTTTTCCCACCAGGTCCATGGAAAAATTATAATATCGTTTTAAATGTTCCTAAATGAATTCCCAACGGGTCCACGAGATATATCCAAAGTACAGTCAGGGAAAACAATTTCGATTTTTTTATTTAAAAATACCCCAGGCAAACGGTTTCCATGTAAGAATAAAAAAACTTTTTTACAAAAAAATACTACCGACTTCCAAATAAGAAAACTACAAAGTGAAAAATAACTTTATTTTTGGAAGTCGGTGTCTTTCGTAGGTACCATTTTTTTTCGTTATGGACACCGACTTCCAAAAATATTTATAGTATTTTTTTGTAAAAAAGTTTTTTTATTTTTCACTTTTTAGTTGTACCTACCTAATAGGCAAGTTGTTTAGTAAGTTTCCTATAACGCCAGAATAGATTACCCGAATATCATGAAACTTGAACAAAACCGATCAAATGAGAGATCTGCTTACCCCTTAAGAGCATACTGGCGTGATGTTATGTTATGAAATGGTATAAACAATAAACAGACATGCGATTTCAGCAGTCCCGAGAGATTTGCCGTTATTTATTGAAGAGTTTTGTTGTATATCTTCGAAGTTCTTCATCAGATCTTCACCAAATTAAAATGGGACCAATTTCGGAACATACTCTTTCAAACAAAAAAAGAATTTTCAAAATCGGTCCACAATTGACGGAGATATCGGTGAGCATACACAAAAAAAAAAAAAAAAAAAAACATACAAGAAGTCGAACATAGAACCTCCTCCTTTTTCGAAAGTCGGTTAAAAATCTTAATATATCTACAAAAGATGAAAAAGATCACGTGAACAGATGTGCTGCTTTGGCTTATTTGCGAGTGAACGATATTGAAGAAGGTTGGTTAGCCATTATGGAAATAGCGCCAGAAAATGAAAAAAAATTGCATTTCAACGATTATTTTGTTGATTTTTGGCTTACCAATCCTTCAATACCAATTCCTATTTGGGATTGTGAAGGCGAAAGACACCGAACAAACATTTTTTTAGTCATGGCACAAAATCTTGAACAGTAAATTCAAAAGGAAGCCCCGAATACTTGAATTATTACACACTCTTGAGGAAAAAGCTGAATATTTTGAAAAAAAACATGTTAATAAAAAAACCGAACCAGATATTCAATTAATAAAGATTTAAAAATTTAAAATATCTGTGAAAAATATAAACAAAAATCGATAAGCATCATCGATGCTCTTAATCAGTTAAAAAAAACAATTTTTAGATAGTTATTAACTACTATTATTTTGAAAATTTGTTTTTTATTAATCTAAAGGTCAAACCGCACTAGGCGTAACCGCGCGTCAGCGGAGCGACGCGACAAAATATATTGTATGAGATAAAGTGTCGCGTCGCGTAGTTCCGCTGTCGCGTAGTGCGGTTTATCTCATACTATTTCATACGAAGTATATTTTGTCGCGTCGCGTCGCGTCGCTCCGTTTGACCTTCACTGTGATTTTTTTAAAGGCCTATGTTTGTTTTATTTTAAGATTGAGACAGTAATTCTTCTGAAACTGCGTTTTTTTTTGGTTTCTTACGTTTATTTCAGTCTAAGATCGAGATTATTCTGGAACTGTGTTTTTTTTTATAAAGCTTAGATCTACTTTAGTATAAAATTAAGATAATTTCCTGTAATTATTCGGAAGCTGTTATTTTTATAATATTTTAGTAAGTGTAGATAAAAAATATTTCCCGTGCGTCCCGCAACCAGCGGATCCCTGCAACCTTCACCAGGTCATCGGTCCAACTGGTGGGAGGCCTTCCAACGCAACGTCTTCCGGTTCGCGGTCGCCACTCCAGAACCTTTCTGCCCCATCGGCCATCCGTTCTGCGAGCAATGTGCCCTGCCCACTGCCACTTGAGTTTGGCAATTCTTCGGGCTATGTCGGTAACCCTGGTTCTCTTACGGATCTCAACATTTCTGATTCGATCACGCAAGGAAACGCCGAGCATAGCCCTCCCCATTGCCCTTTGTGTGACTGTAAGCTTTCTGATAAGGCCCATTGTAAGCGACCACGTCAATGTGGCGACGCTTGGAGGAGGCCTATGTCCAGCAGTGGACGTCTTTCGGCTGATATGATGATGATGAAAAAATATTTACTGTTATTGTCAAAAAACTGTGATTTTTTAATTGTTATGACCATTCATGTGATACAGACTCATAGTTATATAAAGAGTTCTTATTATCTATATTCATTGTCTTTTATTTCATAGAAATAATAAACATATACCCCTTAGCCAAGCTTTTATTGCTGACTGTACCAAACATTCTCATGGACCCGTTGGGAAAGAAAATATTTTATATTTTAAAATGCCGTGGACCCGTTGGGAAGTAAAGTATGAATTTGAATTTTTTGAGAACAATAGAACCGTGGACCTCTGGGAATGACCCGAAAGGCGGGGTTATTCCCAGAGGTCCACGGTTCTATTGTTCTTCTTTTCCCACCAGGTCCATGGAAAAATTATAATATCGTTTTAAATGTTCCTAAATGAATTCCCAACGGGTCCACGAGATATATCCAAAGTACAGTCAGGGAAAACAATTTCGATTTTTTTATTTAAAAATACCCCAGGCAAACGGTTTCCATGTAAGAATAAAAAAACTTTTTTACAAAAAAATACTACCGACTTCCAAATAAGAAAACTACAAAGTGAAAAATAACTTTATTTTTGGAAGTCGGTGTCTTTCGTAGGTACCATTTTTTTTCGTTATGGACACCGACTTCCAAAAATATTTATAGTATTTTTTTGTAAAAAAGTTTTTTTATTTTTCACTTTTTAGTTGTACCTACCTAATAGGCAAGTTGTTTAGTAAGTTTCCTATAACGCCAGAATAGATTACCCGAATATCATGAAACTTGAACAAAACCGATCAAATGAGAGATCTGCTTACCCCTTAAGAGCATACTGGCGTGATGTTATGTTATGAAATGGTATAAACAATAAACAGACATGCGATTTCAGCAGTCCCGAGAGATTTGCCGTTATTTATTGAAGAGTTTTGTTGTATATCTTCGAAGTTCTTCATCAGATCTTCACCAAATTAAAATGGGACCAATTTCGGAACATACTCTTTCAAACAAAAAAAGAATTTTCAAAATCGGTCCACAATTGACGGAGATATCGGTGAGCATACACAAAAAAAAAAAAAAAAAAAAACATACAAGAAGTCGAACATAGAACCTCCTCCTTTTTCGAAAGTCGGTTAAAAATCTTAATATATCTACAAAAGATGAAAAAGATCACGTGAACAGATGTGCTGCTTTGGCTTATTTGCGAGTGAACGATATTGAAGAAGGTTGGTTAGCCATTATGGAAATAGCGCCAGAAAATGAAAAAAAATTGCATTTCAACGATTATTTTGTTGATTTTTGGCTTACCAATCCTTCAATACCAATTCCTATTTGGGATTGTGAAGGCGAAAGACACCGAACAAACATTTTTTTAGTCATGGCACAAAATCTTGAACAGTAAATTCAAAAGGAAGCCCCGAATACTTGAATTATTACACACTCTTGAGGAAAAAGCTGAATATTTTGAAAAAAAACATGTTAATAAAAAAACCGAACCAGATATTCAATTAATAAAGATTTAAAAATTTAAAATATCTGTGAAAAATATAAACAAAAATCGATAAGCATCATCGATGCTCTTAATCAGTTAAAAAAAACAATTTTTAGATAGTTATTAACTACTATTATTTTGAAAATTTGTTTTTTATTAATCTAAAGGTCAAACCGCACTAGGCGTAACCGCGCGTCAGCGGAGCGACGCGACAAAATATATTGTATGAGATAAAGTGTCGCGTCGCGTAGTTCCGCTGTCGCGTAGTGCGGTTTATCTCATACTATTTCATACGAAGTATATTTTGTCGCGTCGCGTCGCGTCGCTCCGTTTGACCTTCACTGTGATTTTTTTAAAGGCCTATGTTTGTTTTATTTTAAGATTGAGACAGTAATTCTTCTGAAACTGCGTTTTTTTTTGGTTTCTTACGTTTATTTCAGTCTAAGATCGAGATTATTCTGGAACTGTGTTTTTTTTTATAAAGCTTAGATCTACTTTAGTATAAAATTAAGATAATTTCCTGTAATTATTCGGAAGCTGTTATTTTTATAATATTTTAGTAAGTGTAGATAAAAAATATTTCCCGTGCGTCCCGCAACCAGCGGATCCCTGCAACCTTCACCAGGTCATCGGTCCAACTGGTGGGAGGCCTTCCAACGCAACGTCTTCCGGTTCGCGGTCGCCACTCCAGAACCTTTCTGCCCCATCGGCCATCCGTTCTGCGAGCAATGTGCCCTGCCCACTGCCACTTGAGTTTGGCAATTCTTCGGGCTATGTCGGTAACCCTGGTTCTCTTACGGATCTCAACATTTCTGATTCGATCACGCAAGGAAACGCCGAGCATAGCCCTCCCCATTGCCCTTTGTGTGACTGTAAGCTTTCTGATAAGGCCCATTGTAAGCGACCACGTCAATGTGGCGACGCTTGGAGGAGGCCTATGTCCAGCAGTGGACGTCTTTCGGCTGATATGATGATGATGAAAAAATATTTACTGTTATTGTCAAAAAACTGTGATTTTTTAATTGTTATGACCATTCATGTGATACAGACTCATAGTTATATAAAGAGTTCTTATTATCTATATTCATTGTCTTTTATTTCATAGAAATAATAAACATATACCCCTTAGCCAAGCTTTTATTGCTGACTGTACCAAACATTCTCATGGACCCGTTGGGAAAGAAAATATTTTATATTTTAAAATGCCGTGGACCCGTTGGGAAGTAAAGTATGAATTTGAATTTTTTGAGAACAATAGAACCGTGGACCTCTGGGAATGACCCGAAAGGCGAACTAATAAGACGTAGACAAGAAGAAAATCATGCTGTTCAATCAGAGGATACATCTTGTTTTGGCCAGCCAGCTCGCGAATATGCATCCTCCGACTGCAGAACATGATTTTCATCTTGTTTATGTCATATTAGTTCGCCTTTTAAGAGGCAATAAGGGCAGAGAGCGACGACTAAATTTCCTTAGTAAAATGTCATAATTCGAGGTTTGGCTCTCGTCTCTTTCCTCCTTCAATATTGGACCAATTTAAAAGATATTCTATAAACTGGAAAAGTAAGATATACAATATGTCCCTATGTTTTCCTTTTTTCATTTATATTTGTCAAATTTGTACATTAAGCCTCTGTTAACAGCGCAATTTTGAGCATTTTTTGAGGGCTCTAATGCTTCTAAAGATAATGTATCATCAAAAAAGAAAACATAGAGACATAGTATATGTCACGTCGAGGTACCTATGAATTATAGGACCACCATCATCAACTCCAATTCTAGAGGCAATTCCTTCATTCTTCATAGGAACGGGTAAACTTCAATAACACACATCACTGGATTGAAACTCGAAAGTATTTATTTGACTTAGTTACAGGCACTTTGAGTTTTCATTCGAACTTGAAGTTAAAACCACATGGTGGCTCGCTAGGTCGCAATCCCTCGTCGATCTCTAGAGAAGACCTAGCAAGAAACTCTAGGATACTCTTTTAAATCTTTTTATAGTTTACACAATCACTTTAAGACAATTGGTGTTACATGTTTATTAGGTTTTCAAACATCTAATCAATCAGATTTATTAAACAGTTAGTATTTTACACACGCCATACGCGCGATGCGTCTTGTAGTGTTGGGTAGGACTTCCATATTGTTTTTGTTTAGACACTAATTACTTGGATAGTTGAATAAAGCTAACAAACAATACTAAAATGCTGCTCAGTTAATTATTTTAACATTAAACAATCTCAATACTCACAAATACGCGCGATGCGTCTTGTAGTGTTGGGTAGGACTTCCATATTGTTTTTGTTTAGACACTAATTACTTGGATAGTTGAATAAAGCTAACAAACAATACTAAAATGCTGCTCAGTTAATTATTTTAACATTAAACAATCTCAATACTCACAAAAACAAAGTTGTTCGTAGATTATTACTAAAATAATCACCTCAACACAAAACTATCCAAGTTTCCGGTGATCTGAATATCTTACTAACCAGAAGGTTTCTCATTATTACATGGCTGTGTAAAATAGTCTTATTACTTTATAGTATTTAATCAATTACTCAAATTTGTTTAGTTCTTAAATTATTAAATCTAGTTATTGGTCATTAAAATTATAACATCCGCCATTGTTGACAACTTTTACTACAACATAATTATCCAACATATTTACTTCGCCAAATGTGCAATAGTTAAAATGAGAACAAATCTAAAAGTCCTACAATAAGTGTTCCCGTTTTATTTAAACATCTCGTATTAATTAAACATTGAAAATTAGCTTATCAAATGATCTTCATTCAAACAAACCAATAACTAATTCCACAATAAGCCAATAGATGGCGCTGAACCATAAACCAACATAAACAGACATTTAATAGTTCTAGCGAAATCTCAGAGATGACAGGATTATAGAGTTTGTGTTAATTGACAATTGAAATTATTAATTTGGATAACGAATTAGCAAATCCATGCCTCCGCGGCGACATAATAATAATAATAATAAAGCCTTTTATTTACTGATAAACTTAAACTATAATACTGATTATAACAAATTATTGCACTTCGGCGTCTTCGTCCATCAGCGCGTCCCTTGACGCATAGGCCTCCCCCAGGCTCCTCCACTGTTCACGGTCTCGTGTAGCTCTGTCATCGTCCCAGCGTTTGCGTTGTCTACCTCTGCTTCTTTTTGATCCGTCTCTGATTTGCCATTCCGTTAAGGCCTTAGACCATTTGGAGCCTTTATCACGGAGCATATGACCAGCCCAACTCCATTTCAGTCTTTTTGTGTGGAAGGTAGCATCGTTTACTTTGGTAATCTTCCTCAGATCTTTAGCTCTCTTTTTATCTTTTCTTTTAAAGTTCAAAATGCTTTGTTCCATGCCTCTTTGACAAGAAGTAATTTTTTGAAGAATTTTACGAGTCAATGCCCATGTCTGACAGCCGTAGGTAAGACATGGAAGAATACATGTATTAAAGAGTTTCCTTTGTTCTTTCCTTCCTCTCTTTGTTCATTGATAATCCCACTTGAATACTTCCTTCTGCGAGCTCTTGCAACATCTTTTGTAGTGTGGAATGGTTATCTGATATTAAAACTAGGTCATCTGAAAATCGTAGGTTGTTTAGCAATGTTCCATTGATATTGATGCCATATTTTTGCCAGTCCATGCCTCTAAGTACCTCTTCCAGCACTGCCGTGAAGATCTTTGGGGATAAAGGGTCACCCTGCCTTACTCCTCTGAGGATCCGAAATTCATCTCCTAAAGTTTCAAGTTTTATCTGGGCAGTAGAGTTTGTGTATACATTCCTTATAATTCAAATATACTTTTGCTCTATCCCTTGGTCTTTTAAGGCTTTCCATATGCTATTGTGGGCTAGAGAATCAAAGGCTTTACTATAATCTACGAACGCTAAATATATAGATTTGTTGTATTCTTGTGCCTTTTGTATTAGTTGTTTTAATGTATGCATGTGATCTGTTGTTGAGAAACCTGCCCTGAAGCCTGCCTGTTCTACGGGTTGCTGTTCGTTGAGTTTCAGTGTTAATCTATAAAGAATAATTTTCGAAAATACTTTGTATAGGTTCGACATTAAACTTATGGGTCTGTAATTTCCTATTTCGTTCTTGTCACCTTTCTTATGTATTAGTACTATTACAGACTTGGTCCATTGGGCAGGAATGTTTTCGGTGGTTAAAATTTTATTGAAGAGGTTCCACATCTCTTGTAGGTTGTCTGCTGATATTACTTTCAGAGCTTCGTTAGTTATGTAATCAGGGCCTGGCGCTTTACCATCTCTTTGGGAACGGATTGCAAATTCTATTTCAGATTTTAAAATGGGTGGGATGTCTTCGTTGTAGTTGTCGAGAATAATTTCTTCTTGTTTGTCTTGGTGAGAGTACAAGTTTTTATAGTAGTCGGTAGCTACTGACATAATGGATATTCTAGAGGTTTCAATTTTCGTACACTTGTTCTTCATGCAAGGGATCCAGTCTTTTTTATTGCCTAGTTCTTTTATGGCTTTTCTGATTCCTCCCGTTTTTACTATGTGGTCGTTTATGCATTGTGCCCTTTTAATACTTCTTTCCCTTTTAAGATTGTGGCTTATTTCCTTACTTATTTTTGTATTTCGGCTCTTACACCTATATCCTTTTTCCGTTTATATAATTCTTGCCTTAGTTCTAGGAGCCTTTTTGTTGTTTCACTTAATTTTTTCCTCTCTGCTGGTTTTTGTTTTCCTTCTGAGAATGCTTTGGTGAGGAATGTATCGTAAAGATATTGTATTTCGCCTGTGGCTTGATTAGCTTGTTGAGGTGACTTGCTAATGTTTATTTGTAGGTCTCTCGATGTGCCTTTAAATTGTGTTCTTGTTTTAGGAGGATCTTTAACGTGCAGTGTAGCTCTCACCATTCTATGATTAGTGTTAAAGTTTAAACCGTTAATTACATTTACGTCATGGAATGGCTTCGGGTAATTTGTTGCTATGTAATCGATTTCATTTTTGTATTTGAAGTCAGGTGAAGACCAAGTCCATTTATGCTTTGGGTTCTTTTTAAAGAAGCTATTCATAATTCGTAGGTTGTTTTCCAGTGCTAAGTCTATCATTCTTTGCCCATTGTTATTTCTCTTGCCTATACCAAACTTGCCAATGACTATGTCTTCGTTAGGTTTCTGTGTTCCTATTTTCCCGTTAAAGTCGCCCATAACTATTATGTTTTTGTGTGTGTTTTGTAAAGTTTTTGTTAGTTCGTTATAGAATAGGTCTTTGTCAAGCTTCTTTGCCATCTCTGTCGGGGCGTATATTTGTATAATTGTCCATTTGTTCTTGTATCCCGGTAAGTTTATGTTTAGGACAGCAGTTCTTTCAGATATGCCGGTAATTTCTTCAATATATTTCTTCAGGTGTTTCTTAATTAGAAATCCTATCCCAAACTGCCCTTTAGTTTCGCCTTTGTAGAACAAGATAAAGTCGTTATACTCCTCTATGCTGCTTCCTATTCTGCGTACTTCGCTTAAACCCAATATGTCCCATTTTATGTTTTCCAAAGCTATTTGTAGTTCTTGCATTTTTCTGTTGTTCTTAGTGAAAGGCTATTGAGCGTACAAATGTAAATTTTTTGATCCATTTTAGTATCCAAAGCGTTGTTTGTGATTGTTATAGGTGTTTTATTTCCTGGGGGGTGGTGGTCATGAGTCCCCACGGTGACCGGCCGGCTTGGGGATCTTTTCTTGTTATGTGTTGGAGCTCGTTTTTCGTTTTTATCTGTTGTCCTGATACCGAAGTGCGTTAATTCCTAGTTTTCTTTAGATTCAGAAATTGACTGTGATCTTGCTCTGTACATTTCCTCAAACGCATTTCTATAGTTTGGTTTTTTGGTAATATTGCGTCTTGATTCACCCGCTGTGTTTTGAATCGGTGAGTTGGAGATCTCTCTTTTCCTTTTGTCCCGGTTTTGTTCGCTTATTTATTTCACAATAAGTTATCTTCTCTCAGGTAAGCGATATTACCTCTTTTCTTTTCTTCTAGTAGTTTAGGCATCAACTCCTTTCTTTTTTCCAAAGTTTCTTTGCTAAAATCTTCGCTTATGCTGATTCCTCTAGGTAATGACTTTTTGATCTTCAAAACCTCAACTTTCCTCCAGTTAGTAGTGAAACTGACTAGAATTGGTCTAATTTTATCCTTTTTTTGTCCTAGTCTATGCGCTTTAATGATTTCGTGTTTGTCGACACAGATCATCATTTTTTCCTTAAAGAGAGATCTCACTATTTCGATGGGTAATGTTTCGTTGGTTTCTTCTAATCCAAAAATGATCACGTTGTTTTTCTTATTTTCTGTCTCCATGTTCTTAATTTTATTCTGGAGTTCTGCTACTTCTTTCTTTATGAGAAATATCTTAGAAGTAGGTGCCTGGTGAGCTAGGAGCAGAATAAAACAACGTAACGTCTCGATAACACAGCGTATATTCGCAGACTGGCGCGCAGGTGCGCCGTGGCGCGGCGGTGCTTACAATAACAAATTATAACCTACTATCTACTTAGTCTAAATATCAACACATACATCACACCTCCCTTCTTAAATTACAATAGTTTAATCAACATTAACTTTTATTATTCCAAACACACTGGTATCTGATAACGGGTTTGCGGGTTCGCTTTGGGTACTCTGCTTGCTGCTGGGCTGACAAACCAGGTGATTGAGGCTGATCATAATCAGTACCTCCTACTTCGTCGTTTATTGTTTGTTTCAACTCACTTTCTTCACTCACACACTCATCACTGCAGTCATCCTCATTCTTCCCTGACTCTATTAAATTGTCCCCCGCCTGCGCTACGGAGCTCTCACCCTCCTCTTCAGAGTTCGGTCCACCAACCGATACCCGAGATCTGCGCCGTATCTGATCCACGTGTCTTTTAATTAATTGGCCGTTATCTCTTGCTATCACATACCGACGAGTACTATCCACGTTTGAAATTGAACCTTTTACCCATTTGTTTGAGGAATTGTAATCTCTCATCCAAACAGGATCCCCCTCGTTGAAAGATCGCGGAGCCCCACCAGATGAATCGATTTGTCTCTGCTGCGCATCCTGCACTCTGGTACCTACTGATCGTTCTGTCCGTAACAAATCTAACCTGGAACGTAGTGTTCGTTTCTGCAACAACATAGCAGGTGTCTCACCTGTAGTGCTGTGCGCTGTGTTTCTATATGCTAGTAGAAATGTTTGTAAAGCTGTGTCTACATCTACGCGATCTCTAATTGCCTTTTTAATAGTGCGTTTGCAAATGTTAACTGCATTTTCTGCAGCTCCGTTTGAAGACGGATGATATGCGGGTGAAAAATACTGTCTAATACCATTTCTTACAAGAAAATTTTTGAATTCTGTACTGGTAAAAGGTGGTCCCTGATCTGATACCAACTGTTCCGGTAAACCAAACCGCGCAAAAGTCGAACGCAACACTTTAATAACATTAGACGCGTTAGTTCGTGACATTTCGAATATTTCCAACCATTTTGAAGACGAATCTATCAATACTAGGAATGTCATGCCTCGATATGGGCCCAAAAAATCAATGTGTAGTCTAGTCCACGGTTGAGTATAATACGGCCATGGCTGGATAGTAGCTCGCGGAGGCGCACTCGCTTCCGCCGCACATGTCTCACAGCTTTTACCTAAGTCCTCGATATCTTTATCGATGTTAGGCCACCAGACATAACTCCTAGCCAAACTTTTCATTTTTACAATACCCATATGACTGCTATGTAATTGTTGTAATATTTGGCATTGTAATGCATGTGGGATTACCATACGATAGCCCCACATTATGCACCCACATTCTACATATAATTCGTTTTTCCTAGCAAAAAATGGTTTAATCTCATCACTACTAGGACAAACTGACGGCCAACCTGAATGTATGTATAACATCACTCTACCAAGTATCTTATCTTTGGATATCATTTGCTTGATATCGCTGCTAGTGACGGGTAAAAAATTTTCTACAAAGTTAACATACGTACTTTCTGTTTTTGCCTTTCCCGAGTAATTATTATTACATGGCAGGCGTGATAAAGCATCTGCACTGTTCTTACTAGAAATGATGTACTCAATCTTGTAATTGTAACCCGATAGGAGTACAGCCCACCGCTGTAGTCGTGAAGCGGCCATTACCGGAATACCCGTTTTGTCACCAAAAATAAATGTTAAAGGTTTATGATCAGTTCGTAGTGTAAAGTGACGACCATAAAGGTATTGATGAAACTTTCGAATACCGAATATAATTCCAAGAGCCTCCCTATCTATTTGCGCATACGCTCGCTCAGTTGGTGTGAGCGACCGCGATGCATACGCCACTGGGCGCTCGCCGTCCGCTGTAACCTGCGATATTACCGCGCCCACACCCACGCTACTTGCATCCGTGGTCAAAATCAGCGGTAGCTCCGGATTATAATGAACTAGTACTTCACCATCTACTAAAAGACGCTTCACTCTTACGAATGCTATCTGACAATCTTCATTCCAATTAAACTTAGTACCCGACTTAAGGAGATTATATAGCGGAGCAAGAACTGTGCTAATATTTTTAATAAATTTCGCATAATACATGACTAGACCTATAAACGCTCTTAGCTCGGTGACATTGGTTGGCGCCGGCGTCTCCATCACCGCCTTAACTTTCTCCGGGCACGTGTGCACGCCCTCTTTACTAATAACGTGACCCAAATAAGAGACAGACTTTGCAAAGAAAACGCATTTTTCCTTCTTAACTCTTAGTCCGTAGTCTTGCAAACGCTGAAAGACTTTATGTAAATTATTGATATGGTCGGCCTTCGTACTACCTGTCACGATTATATCATCTAGGAAGACCCCTACACGCGGCATGTCAGCAAATAATTGTTCTATTCGTCTTTGAAAAATGCCCGGGCTAGACGCTAAACCATATACTAATCTATTGTACATATAAAGACCTTTATGGGTATTTATCACCGTATATTTTTTTGTGTCATCGAGTTCAAATTGTGCGTATGCTTGAGACAAATCGATTTTACTGTAGTATTCTCCCCCTCGCAGACGAAATAACAAATCTTCTACCCTAGGCAGTGGATAACGATCAATTTCTATCACTTTGTTCAAGGTCAGTTTATAATCGGCGCAGATACGAATGCTACCATCCTTCTTTACCACTGGAACTATCGGCGTAGCCCAGTCAGAACGCTCCACTGGGGTGAGAACTCCGTCGCGCACGAACTGGTCCAGCGCATGCTCCACCGGCTCGCGTAGCGCGTATGCCAGGGGCCGCGCGCGCATGAACACCGGCCGCGAGCCCGGGCGCACGTGTATGCTCACTGCGCCGCCCGTAAAGCGCCCGAGACCCTCCGCGAACACGTTACAGTATTTGGAACTGAAAAAGTGTACATCATAATCATTACTTTCCCACATTTTATGCACATCATAACTTAAATCGGGTAGTTGTATCTTTAATGCCGCTATCCAATGTCGCCCTAAAAGTACAGTTTTCCCTTTTTCGATAACAAGCAATTCTAAAAATTCACTTTTATTCTTATACCGAACTAGCGGTCTTATTACACCTAACGGTTTTACAGTCTCACCAGTGTAATATCTTAAAATTACATTACAAGGTTGTAGCGAAAGATCGCTAAATAATCTACTGTAACACTCGCGACTAATACAAGACACGGCACTACCCGTATCACATTCCATAGCAATATCTTTATTATGTACGTTCAGTGATATATAAATAGGTTTGCAACTTGATATCGACAACCGACAAACATCAACAAAAATTACCTCGTCGCTGTCCGCCTCTTCGTCTCTGTCTGCTGTTTGCACGTCTACCTGATACTGTCCCACCATATTGGGACACATACGTCGCAGGTGTCCTTGCCGATTGCACACCCTACACACGTAACTTGCGAACTTGCACGTCGATTCGTTGTGGTTAGCGCCACACACCCGACACGGCCGCTGCGGCCGAGCTCGCTCCCCCGGCCGAGCCCGCTCACCCGGCACCGCCATCCTCAACTCGGGGCCCGCGCGCCGCTCCTTGAAATCTCGTCGCTCGCGCACATCGCGCCGCACGCCGCCCGGCTGCCAGCCGCGCTCCGCCCCGCCCGCTGCATGCCGTGTTGTCGTCATCGCTTGACACGTCACCGTACTTGTTTCCGTTCCCGCTGACGATTTAGGACCTTCTACTACAGCGGCGTCCTTCTCTGCTGATTCCATGCTGGCGGCAAGCTTATACGCCTTGGCAAAATCCAGTTTTGACTCTGCAAACAACCGTTGCCTAATATTCTCGCTCGCTATTCCGCACACCAGTTGATCTCTCAAACTTTCCTCGAGCCAACTGCCGAACTCACATGTCTTCGACATCTTCTTAAGCACGGCTACGTACTCGGATATGGTTTCACCTTCTTTCTGTTTCCTCTGCCTGAATTTATACCTCTCGGCGAGTTCACTGGGTTTAGGTTGTAAATGTTTACACATTATTTCTGATAACTGCTCAAACGTATTAGTTTTTGGTTTATTCGGTGTACACAGATTGACAAGCAACTCGTAGCTCTCTGCTCCCATAACGGTAATTAGCGTCGGTACATGTAAATCTTCCTTTATGTCGTTCACAACGAAGTATTGTTCTAACCGTTCGACGTAAAGTTTCCAATCGTCTTTGTGCACATTAAACTCGCCTATTTTTCCGATCGTCATCGTAACAGTCAATTTCCCACGTGAAATGTTCACTTCTCGTCGCCACTGAGAAATATCTTAGAAGTAGGTGCCTGGTGAGCTAGGAGCAGAATAAAACAACGTAACGTCTCGATAACACAGCGTATATTCGCAGACTGGCGCGCAGGTGCGCCGTGGCGCGGCGGTGCTTACAATAACAAATTATAACCTACTATCTACTTAGTCTAAATATCAACACATACATCACACTTTAAAATAACGTTTTCTTTCTTCAATGGTTCCAATCTCTCATCAATTATTTCGAGGATATTTTTTGTTACAGCGTTTGTTATGCTAGCAGTTTGCCTTTCCATCTCGACTTGAAGCTTTTTGAATAGTATTTCCATTTGTCCTTCCATTTTATGTGAAACGATTTAGTCGATTTTATTTGCAACACTGTCTTTGGTTGTTTGGTAACACTATTTTTTTATTGGGCAACACCAATTTTTATCAGGCAACACTTGTTTCTATTTGGCAACACTAAATATGTGTGCTAATAGGTTGGTACTACCGGTTCTTTGCGAATGGTTTCGAAGGATGGCAGTTAATATCGTTCACTTTTGTTCAATTAGCTGTCAAGTGGTTTGTAAACAAACGCAAATTTCGTTGGAATTCAAGTGAGGTTAGTGAAAATTTCGAATAAAGTTGTATCATGGAACTCACTGCGCAATGTTTTGGATGATTTTGGTGGTGTATATCTTCCTTATCCTTGCAGCAGTATAATGACGCTTCAATATGGGACTGGTGATAGCTTTGTGCACAATATTTCTGTTATTTACTACGGAGCAAAATCAAATACGTCTGTTCGGTAAGCACACCGGAAACGGACCATCCGCGGCGACATATATATCTTTAATTTTCAGTTTACGGAATATCTTTTAAATTGGTCCAATATTGAAAGAAGGAAGGAGACGAGAGGCAAACCTCGAATTATGACTTTTTACTAAGGCAATTCAGTCGGCGCTCTCTGCCCCCGTTTCCTCTCAGCAGTCGGTTTTTTTCACGTTTTAAATTTACTTTTTTACTCTAAAAACAGCTGCAAGACATACTATCTAACATTGCACAGCACAGTACTATACCTTACCCAATAACTAAAGATTCATTACATCACTCGAACAGAGGAATCCTCAGAACTAGAACTCTTCAATTCCTATCTATCTGGGTACTACTCGGCAACTTGTGGACTTGTTTTTATTGCCCCAAGTTGGAATAGTTTTAGGAGTATCCGGGGCACTCTAATCATGGGCATCATCGCTTGCTGCAAATCTTGAGCAAGTTTCTAGCTCAACTTTGAAGATAAAGTTCTCTTACGTTGTTTTTAATACCGGTCTCCGTCCTTAAATAGTTCGTGATCTTGATAAGGTTGTGTTCTACTGATATGGTGAATGTAGGTAAACTTGGGTTAAGTGAAGTATGTGTGTGATCGAATTTTTGTACATAAGTGATTGAATTCTTCTAATTCCATTTAATTTATTAAATTATATTATGTCAGCGGTTGTGCTGTGTGAAAGCAGAAAAAAACTACCTTCGGAATATACCGCTGGGATAAAAATTAGGTATCCTATATCCTTACTTAGCCCAATGTCAACCTGTATTCCCATCCACTAAGGAGTTTCAAAATTGTAGTGGTATCGTGTTGTTGTTTCATTGTATGATCCGACTTTTAACTGTTAAGTCTAACTAAATAATGATGTTTTTGGATACAGTTGCCTTAATTTATGGGGGTAAATGTTTGAAATTGGTGTCTAGGTCATAGTATTTTCGGCAAGTTAATGCGATCGTTTAATAGTCTACAAGTCTGCGATACAAAGTTTAGGATTCAGCATCTGTTTCTATTCTGCATATAAATTGGGCTTCGAATATTGTTAACACTTTGACCAGACCATCTCGCTATCTTTGCTTTAGAGGCAATATCCGTTCGGTATGTCTATTATTTGCAGTAGAACTTAGCAAAGCTTTGAACTTTTCACCGGAACGTACAACGCTGCAGTATGTCCGATATACACAATCGTGTGAAAATCGTCTAAAATCGCCCTTTGTTCGCTATCTGTATATGTCAGAGAAGGATTATGTGTCCAGCACCTAATACCAACGCGTTATACGTTTTGAACAAGAGACCAAAGTTTTAGATTGATTTTACTATTAATGTAATACATAAAATGCATTGGAATTGCAACTAAATAGTCATATTCTTTATTGTACACAAAACAAACATATACAAATACATAAGGACACCTTATGTACAAAGGCGAGCTTAACTCATAATTGTGTTCTCTTACAGCAAACCTCAGGTAAGTAGCAAACAATAGTCATTAATGTATAAGGAAATACTTTATTAGTTTACATGCATAAGTTACGTATGCCTTAGAGACCTGATTAAGTGCATTGTCTTCACGCCCTACTTCCTGACGCAAGACGGAAGTGGTAGGATTTGTCAGCCTGGGACTGGCTAAAACGTTACGCCTAAAAGCGGCGACGAAAAGTTAACTAACTACAATCATCTGACATCATCACCGTCTACTGCCCGTCTTCTTCCACAGCTTCTTCCACAGCAGGCTGTTCTTGTTTTGATAATCCCAACGCACCTGTCAACCTCACCCAGAATCTGACTGATTAAAAGTTTACATGGAAAATATTCGACCATCCATCTAATTTTTATTCCATAAAAACAGCCATATTTTTCAGTACCGTCAAATGAACTTCGCCAAATGTATTCACTGATTATCATTTGAGCCAACGTTGCTAACTAAAGTGCTTCCCAAAGCACTTAATTAAGGCGATGCGCTAAGCTTACAATACAAGCACGTGTATGCGGGTACCCGTTTGCTTCGTAAATATTCACTCCGCTTTTGCTTTGAAAACCGAACCAAAATATTCGAGATCATAAACCAAAAGAGTTCCATTCTTTATTTTTTTACATAAAGAATAACGTTTTAAAAAGGTTGTAAAAATACCTATAAAAGGTTTTGCTTGATCGTAACGCCATGCGAAGCGTGCGGTGTTTCGTGTGTATTGAATATTTGATGATATGCCTTAATAAATGAAGTGTGACGTATAAACATTTTTTTCTGTGTTATGAATATGAAATGGATTCGTTAATATTAAATGGAAATATCCACTGTTCAGATATTTTTGGGTAGTTTACCTAACTAGATAAACATCACAAAAATCTTGAGTGTAATGAGATTCGTATTACTTACAACAAAATTAATCAAAGTAATGAATTGAAGCTAAACAATAAAGTCAGAGCAGTGGTGGCCCAGTAGTAACGAGCCGCGACTTACAAGTTGGAGGCCGTGGGTTTGAACCCAGGCAGGCGCTTTACTTTGTTTAAATTATTGCATCACCACTGCTCACAAAACGGTGAAGGAAAACATCGTGAGGAAACCGCTATGTCCTAAACCAAAAGTTAGAAAACATGTGATAATCCACCAACCTGTACTGGGCCTGCATGGTGGATTACGGCCCATTCCCTCTGACAGAGAGAAGGTCTGTGTCCTAGCAGTGGGAACAGAAAAAAGGCTGATAATGATGATAAATAAAATCAAAGACTCCTGCTATGAATCTCAAATGAAACGAATGAATTTTCCCTATCGCGATAATTATAAGAATTATCCAAAAGCTTCAATAGACATCCCACATGAAAATGTGTTCGTTCTAAAGGCACCTAATGATTTATTTTAAGCATTCGACGTTCCCGAGCTGTTAAATAATAAAAAAGAAACAAATCCACAAAAGATTATTCAAACGTTTCATAAAAGCCATCTAAGTATAATAAGTCACCCACTGAAGAAATTCTAAAACAAAAAGAAAAAAACCGTTCAAGTGCGAGGCGGACTTTGCACATTCAGGGTTCCGTACCAAACCGCAAAATCAAGTTGGAAGACATAGTTTTATTTTTCCTGTAATCTTTACATAATCTTCTGTCACATAAAATAATTTCAGATTTTTCTCTATGCAAACTCAAGATAACTGTGGGAGTGGGAACTTCTTTTGTAGTTTTCAACTTAAAATCGTCGAAAACTACGCGTCCTAAAAAAAAAAATGTTTGAGCATGTGTAAATAGCTCTCTTGGATATGTTTTTTGTAACAACCCGTTCAGTCGCTATTTCCAAAAAAAACTCTCTCTTTTTGCAAAATATGTAGTTAGGCAAACGTCATTTAAAACTATTCCAAATTTCAAGTTGATAGCATTAGTAATTCTTGAGATATCCATCTGTGACAGACTAAGTCGCACCGTAAAGGTTCCTTTTTACCACTTTGGTACGGAACCTTAAAAATAGAGTCGTAAAAATATTCGTTAGAGCAAATTTACTCCGCATACCCCACTCCTCGAAGCTTAACTTTTCTTAGCAAGTCACTTTTCATGTCCAAGTTTAGCTTTTTTCGCCTCATTAAATATCTACGCTGCTTTTCGAG
This sequence comes from Orthosia incerta, assembly GCA_948252205.1. Lineage (NCBI taxonomy): Eukaryota > Metazoa > Arthropoda > Insecta > Lepidoptera > Noctuidae > Orthosia > Orthosia incerta. Next base: position 54,235,694 of record OX411742.1, read on the forward strand.
ACACTTTTTTGTTAACTCCCAAGTCTAAAGCTACTCGAAAATAAGTTTTTTCGGAAAACACTATCTTCATGTGAGGAATGGCCTTATAAATTGTTTCAAATACGTTAAGTATATATATTATATAATATATTTTTATATATATAACAATAATATTTTTTTGGAATCCTTGTCTCTGATGCAAATGAAGCTTTTACTTTTAAAATCTTTACTATAAGGCTTGTTTTATTGCTAAAAACGTTTTTGTTGATAAAAATAATGTTTTTTTATGCACTTATAATTAATATAAAGGAACCATTTTTAACCATTCATAATTTATCTTGTTTTTCGATATTCAGAAAAAAAAATGGTTTTAAATTTGTTCATTGTTTATTTAACAAACATTTGCTTATAATAATTTGTTTTTTTATATTCGGGCTAAAATAAAAAAAAACCCAAAATACCACTCATGGTTTTAACCATTACTTGTGTCAGTTTTATTTCATTGATCTCATTTCAGTACTAGTCCTGCAGTTTCACGTTAAACTCATGAACTATTGGACTCTTTCATCGACCTTTCATGACCGATAAATCATTGATAGAATTGAACCGAACGTAACTAATACGATCTCGCTCATTGGATAGTTATTCGATTAATTAAGGACTATTTTGCTCAAACCTCTGTGAGCTTTGGTTAAAAGACTTTATTGAGAACCTTTTTATTAATATATAGGTTAATCGATGAGTAGGCACAGCTTCAAAACAAGTGCTAATGTACCTATTTTTCTATCTTTATCTTAAGAAAGCAGGTGAGCGTTGAGTTTATCATGTTAAATGGAACGAGTCTCATTTGTTTTCAAAAGCCCGATCCATAAATCCAATTTTTTATACAAATGACAGTCGCTAAACTACTCACAGCAGGAGCATTTTTATTAAATAAAACCGATACGTGACAGGTGGTAGGCAGACAATTTTGTAATGATTTTGTTAACTCAGCACGATTCGCAAAAATGTGACAGTTATGACAGTTTGAGACAAACATGTCACATTGTCAGTATAGACTTTGAAGCTTCGGACTCGAACTCTGAATACTCGATTTTCATAACGAATGATAACCTTATAAGTAGTATTTATACATTAATTTAGTTTAACCTAACAGATGACTTCGATCAGTCGACCTCCCTATTATTTAGTCGAGCCACAAAGCCTCTAATTTCAATAGTTTTAGTTAGACCGCATAGTAAATTGTGTGGCTTAACTGAATATTTGCATCAGTTGCTGGCTAAAATATTGTTAATATTTTAACAGTTCAAAATGTTTAGCCACTATATGAATAACGTAAAATATCTGTGATCTGTATGTTTGTAGTTTACAAAATAGCTTGTTATATATAGCAACTTTATGTAATGTGTACGTTATGGACCATGTGATGAAAAGGAAAATCGGTACCAGACATCCGACTGAATTTCCTAAGTAAAAAGCCCTAATTCGAGGTTTGGCTCTCGACTATTTTCTCCTCTAGTATTAGACCAATTTAAAAGATATTCCATAAACTGAAAAAGAAAGGTATATACTGTGCCCCTATGTTTTCTGTTTTAATGATACATCTTTAGAAACACTAGATCCCTCAAAATGTTATCGATATTTCTTGCTGACTTAATATTTAAAATAAAAGTAATAATGTATCATAATTATCGAATTGCCCAACAGTTACGTAGAAATATTCATAATGATCAGACAATGTGATTAAAAATTAAGTTTAAATCAGTATTCATAACATTGCCCGGTTTAATTTGACTTGAGTCATATTGCCCGGTCATTATACATAGTGCCTTGATTAATCACTTGGTCCATGATTATGTAAAAGTACTGTGACGGTTGCATACTGAATGGAACTTTCACAATGTATCAGTGTCAAGCTCGTTGCCTCACCTTTATGTCAGTGTTCTACGTCTGACTGCGAATATGTAAAATCTGCACATCATATCTTATGGGAGTGTATTCTTTGGCAGAATGAACGTGTTAGAGTTTGAAGTATGTGTGACGTCATTAAATCATGAATTTTAATTTTTCAAGACACAATGGTTTGCTACATAATACATACCTGTCATATTTATTAAGCGCCTACCGGCAAATGTTTAAGTACCGACCTAAATTATTATTGTGTTGTCAACTACCTACAAATGTAAAAGAGTACCCCACCTAAGTAAATATTGTTGTGTACAGGAAATAACTCTTAAACTTGTATTAAGCCACATTGATGATATTCCTATAAATTATTACGTAATTTGTAATGATTATTGTGATGTATCCTGGATTTTATATTGCTAAATTAGTATTATAAAGTCCTTTGAAATAATTAGTACAATACTGTCTGATAGTATCAATATTCTTTCGAATATTGATTAAGAATGACTAGAGATGTTATTAAATTCCTTAATTGTCTTGTTACGTTTTAAAATGGATTCATTATATTATAATTCATTATTGTTTACTTAATGTTGAGATTATTTAAAGCAATATAGAAAATGGCGGGATAACGCGCCATTTTCTATTATTGTCATATCATTGGACGTATTGAGACACTGATAGACTCGAGATTATAAAATATTGTGTACTGGATAAGCCGACTTACTTTTCTGTGAACTACAAGCCAGTACAGGCCAGATATATTATTATATTTCCTTTATCATTAACAATTGGTGTAAGATCGTCTACACAAGGCTAACGTAAGTTATTTGATATTATAATTTTATTATTGCTAATGGTTGTGTTGAAACTGTATCTATATCATATTATGGCCTTGATTCCTAATATGTTATATTGATTTAAGGGCTAGTCTATGTCCTTTGAGTTATCCTTGTTATTTTGTTTATATAATATTGTAAATACTTTATATGGTTGTAAAAGATATCGATAAATACTATGAAAGAGCTTCCGTGGGGCTTCTTGCCCTTCTTCCACACGAGAACTAGGTCTAGCGAATGGGCAGTAAGCTCGATGAGCCTTCTCAATATGAATTAATTGACAAGCCTTATTTAAATAAATACCTAGTCTTGTCTTTCTGTGCTTTTATTCATAAAACCCTTCCCTTACACACCACATACATTGGAACACTGATACACATTAAATAACCAACAACCATCTTGACATTCAAAGCTTGTTCTCTTGGTAGATATCAATCTATTCTATCTATATATATAAAAGGCAATGTCCCGACTGACATATCAACGCCTAGCCTAAACCACTAATGATAGAAGTGTGAAATTTTGGGAGGATGTTTAATTTATACTGTAGGCGTCATTTAAGAAAGGATTTTTGGAAATTCATCCTCTAAAGGAGTGAAATAGGGGATTATAGTTTGTATGAAACTCTGTCATTTTTAATTTGAACTAAATGAAATGTGGTATTTAGCGTCTAAATTTAAAATAATAAAATACGTCTTTACGGATTTTTTGAATTTCATCCCTTAAAAGGTTAAAAATAGGTGTTAAAGTTTGTATGAAAAATAAATTGTTTATTATCAAAATTACCTGGAATTTAGTATTTATTCTCTTCAAAACAATTAAAGAAACACGTATTTAAGGATTTTTTGAATGTCATCCCTTAAAAGGGTAAAAAGGGGTGTTTAAATTTGACTGAAAAATAAATTGTATATGTCACGTCGAGGTACCTATGAATTATAGGACCACCATCATCAACTCCAATTCTAGAGGCAATTCCTTCATTCTTCATAGGAACGGGTAAACTTCAATAACACACATCACTGGATTGAAACTCGAAAGTATTTATTTGACTTTGTTACAGGCACTTTGAGTTTTCATTCGAACTTGAAGTTAAAACCACATGGTGGCTCGCTAGGTCGCAATCCCTCGTCGATCTCTAGAGAAGACCTAGCAAGAAACTCTAGGATACTCTTTTAAATCTTTTTATAGTTTACACAATCACTTTAAGACAATTGGTGTTACATGTTTATTAGGTTTTCAAACATCTAATCAATCAGATTTATTAAACAGTTATTATTTTACACACGGCATAGCGCGATGCGCGTTGCGAGTGTGCGGGACTTCCATATTGTTTTTGTTTAGACACTAATTACTTGGATAGTTGTATAAAGCTAACAAACAATACTAAAATGCTGCTCAGTTAATTATTTTAACATTAAACAATCCCAATACTCACAAATACAAAGTTGTTCGTAGATTATTACTAAAATAATCACCTCAACTCAAAACTATCCAAGTTTCCGGTGATCTGAATATCTTACTAACCAGAAGGTTTCTCATGATTACATAGCTGTGTAAAATAGTCTTATTACTTTATAGTATTTAATCAAATACTCAAATTTGTTTAGTTATCGTATTAAATTATTAAATCTAGTTATTGGTCATTAAAATTATAACATCCGCCATTGTTGACAACTTTTCGTAGGGCCATAATAAAACATATTTACTTAGTCAAATGTGCAATAGTTAAAATGAGAACAAATCTAAAAGTCCTACAATAAATGTTCCCGTTTTATTTAAACATCTCGTATTAATTAAACATTGAAAATTAACTTATCAAATGATCTTCATTCAAACGAGTCAATAACTAATTCCACAATAAGCCAATAGATGGCGCTGAACCATAAACCAACATAAACAGACATTTAATAGTTCTAGCGAAATCTCAGAGATGACAGGATTATAGAGTTTGTGTTAATTGACAATTGAAATTATTAATTTGGATAACGAATTAGCAAATCCACGCCTCCGCGGCGACACGGCCGTTCTGAACATCAGACGCGTGCTCTGCGTCTTCCTGTGTCCTCAGTCTCTGTTTCTTGGTTGTTATCTGTAATAGCAGACAGAAATTTGTCGGCAGATTATTGTTGTTTATCATCCTACAATATAAATTAAATTTGTGATCTGATTACAACTAGTTTTAATCATCATTGATAGCTTGTAAGAAATCTATGCTTAGTATGCCTTATTTTTGAAATTTTGAATGCATTTTAACACCCACAGCTATATGCTTTAGGTATTCAAATTGCAATATGGTAAAGATCAATGTTGTTAGAAAACAACGAATTGCTACATGTCATGCCAATGAAGGCATACAATTTGTATTTCAGATTTTTGTTATTGAATAATCAGTTGCTAGCTTAATAGTCCATTTTGAATCTTGTTTGCAGAATGTTGTTGTTTGTATTATTTTACAATATTTATTGATTTGCAATAGGTAAGAGTCAGTTTAAGTTATCAGTTTATAACTGAATACTTATTAGATTAGGTAACTACAAAGTTTATCTTAAATAAGAATATTTGATGCATTAATGAGCACACACCTACTTATAAGGCTTACACAGCACTCTTGTATTTGGTAAGTATAGTGTAGGTAGTGTAGGAGTATTGTGATCAGCTGTTTTTTGTTTAGTTTCATTCTCACGGGATGGTAATGCTCTGTGATAGACACAAAGTCTTTGATTTGACAGGATTATAGGATAGGATCAGGAACACCGCTCTGTGATAGACACAAAGTCTTTGATTTGACAGGATTAAAGGTTAAGGAGTTTAGGACCATTGCTCCGTGACAGGCACGAAGTCTTTGATTTGACAGGATATAAGGAACCAGGCTCTGGGTGGTCTTGTACACCGTGGACCCAGCAGGATAACATGAGAGATTGTTCATTAGCGGCCTCCACGCCTAACCAATGGATATTAAATCATTCTTAGTTGCTTCCACAGCAAACTAAGAGATTGTTTGTTGTATTATCACTATTAGTTTCCTCCACGGATTACTAACAGACAGCTTATTGTGTTATCATTATTAGTTGCTTCCACAGCATACCAACAGTATAGTTTATTGGTTTATCATTATTAGTTGCTTCCACAGCATACCAACAGTATACTTTATTGTGTTATCATTATTAGTTGCTTCCACAGCATACAACAGGAAAGTTTATTGTGTTCTCATTATTACCTCAAATGCACCTCCATGGATGCTGATAGAATGGTGTTGATATAAATGATTGTGTTATTAACTGCCTCCAGAGCTCTAGGTTATGGGACACCTCTATAATTAGAGCTTGTTTCATTATTAATTTTTATAATTGCCTAAATTTGACAATAGAATACCATGAACTGTTACGAGTTACAAAAATATAATAATAACAGTAATCCTCCTGATTGAATTCGGCCATGACAGCCAATCTGATGAGCCATCTACATAGGAAGATACTATAGCGCACAAGGCCAATGGCTTAACATGCTTTCCGAAGCATGGGGTTCACCAATTTCAAAACTCTAGGCTGTCACAGAGGAATTCCTATTGGAAAAATCCCATAAACACATTTTGCCCGACCTAGGAATTGAACCCAGGGATAATAATTTAAAAGTACTTTGTTGCTTGGTAGTACCATGCACAAGCATCATGTAGAGTTATTTGGCATGGCTATTGAGTTGAGCCTTCTGATACAACAGCACTGTATCAGTTAGCGAGGTGAGTAGAAGATAGTTTGAAAACATCTCACCTTTTACTTTTGTTATGTTGTGCTTGAAGTCTTTACTAGCTGACCTCTATTTGGTGGCATGTATGTTGGTAGCATATAAGGTCCTGACCCGGCGACACGGTCACTTGCACCACCAGGTATTTTTAGTTTTTGTTTCCATATCGTAGGTAACCATTTTGATTTTTGATATGACAATTACCAGGAATCTGGAATGTGAGAAGATATGCAGCTAAATAATAATGTATGTGACAAATTACCGTAAAACAAACCTGTCTTTTGATTGTTTTTATTTTGTGCAAATGCACCCAATAACGAGCTTTGAAATCTGTCAGAAATTACTAATCTATTTACACCCATGTACCACCATAACGAGTAAAATTCAACTAAACACATTGTGAGATTTAATTCATCAGGAAGTTTATCAAATATTGAATGATAAAAGAAACTTTGTTATAACAAACTTAACATGAATAAGTTTAAACTTAAGAGCTTATAGGAGGCCCTCCTATCAGTATCCAACTGACAGTCTGTACCAAGAATGTAGGATCAGACAATTTATCATTAGATCTAACTTATAGCGCTATCCCTGACAAGATCTCCATACTCAAAACAAATCTACCAGATCATGTAGACAGATAAGATGGAGCACATTAATCACATTAAATTCACTCAAAGATGTCTTACATACACATGACCATTAATTTACCAAGAATTCACAAGTTCCATACATAATTGGTTACTCAAAGCTTAGGTACTTGTAAATTAAAAGTTACCAAGTGACTATCAGCTTATGACCATACACGGACCTAAGCTCTCCTGATAATTATTATAAAGTCCTCGTAATGAGTCACCCAGGTGTATCACATCCCTTTCATTCATACAAACACATTTATACTAGATGCACACTACACTCTAAACAAACCTCTTAATAATATTTTAAATGTTGTTAAGTCTTGTAACTAAACTATTTGTCTCACCCCTAAGTGCACTTAAACTATGACATTAAAGATAAGAAAACTAGATCACGACACAGGGTATCCTAGTGTGGAGCTACTTAAATGCAAATCATTGTACCTAGGTATTTCCTTAAGCATGTAATAATTTTAATTTTATTTGTTGTGCTTTTCATGTTTTCAGGAATGTGTTAATACATTTTCTTATCTTACTTTATTTAGTAAGTATGACATGCAACAGGTTCCACATTATTCAATAATAAGCCTTGTTGGCAGTTGGGTAAAAACCATAACTCATTGTAAAAATAACAACTGCAGCGTCAACATGAACATGTCATGGCACTTTTTGCCAAATGTTTACTAATTCTGTTGCACATACATTCTGTTACTTACTTAACGTAGCTACCTACTAAACTATTGTTTTGTGTAAGCTACCTAAATGTAACAAATGCTATAAAAATAAGTTAAATTACCTTTTGTCCGGCACTAAACTCAAATTAAGTACTTTGAATTGTTTATCATTCATACACTCACACCTTGTCCCCATGGGGATAGGCAGCAATCACAGATCGCCACTTGCTACGATCCTTACATACTCCTCAAATAAAATTAAGTTTCTCAAATAATAACTGAGCCATTGTAATTCTTAAGAGAAAAGAAAGAACCATATTTAAGCAATAACATTGAGTTACTAGTAAGCCGTCTTATTTTATGAAGTAAATTAGGCTGTTTTCATTCATTTTATTACCAAAAATTGTCACACAAATACCAGCAGGCACTAGTCTTGCAAAGGGGTATCGTGTTACCCAGTTACTGGGTTTTGGTGACCCCATGTAAAACACTTGTACTCAGCTGAACCCCATCAGGTTAGACAAGAAACCGACCCCGACTTAGTTGGGAAAAGTCTAGGCAGATTGATTAAAATTGTCACACAAAAGGTCACTGACCTTGCCTTGTATGATGAAAATAATTAAGAATGTTAGGTTACATAAATAAATAAAACAGAATACTCCCCTTAATGATGATGGAATCTATCAATGGACAGATCAAGTCTTTGTTTATTTAGCTGCTTCGGTCATTCTGTACTGTACAAAGTTTTGGTTCACTTCAATGATATTGTCTCCAGCTAGTTATGATCATAATGATGTAGGTCAGCATCCTCCCAGCATTATGCTGAGCGATGAACGTTTTGCGTAGTTGTGACGCATACTTTGTAATGATCTTATTATTATTATTTTTATTTATTTATTTTTGTTTTTTATGGTATGCGTCGTGCCTGGCGCAAATAAACATTTTTTTCTTTCTTTCTTTCTTTCTTCATCAGCAGCTTAGACGAGACCATAGCCAATTCTTAGCTTCTTCTGACGTTTCAATAAAGTTCTATGCGTTCTTGGAAATTATCATAGGAAAATATTTTGCCATGCTCTCGGCGGTGGCGGTGATGTACGAAATTCTTCGGATGGCTTTCATAGCATGGGCAGAAGGCGGGAGCTGATCTCAATTCTGATGTCACGTCGAGGTACCTATGAATTATAGGACCACCATCATCAACTCCAATTCTAGAGGCAATTCCTTCATTCTTCATAGGAACGGGTAAACTTCAATAACACACATCACTGGATTGAAACTCGAAAGTATTTATTTGACTTTGTTACAGGCACTTTGAGTTTTCATTCGAACTTGAAGTTAAAACCACATGGTGGCTCGCTAGGTCGCAATCCCTCGTCGATCTCTAGAGAAGACCTAGCAAGAAACTCTAGGATACTCTTTTAAATCTTTTTATAGTTTACACAATCACTTTAAGACAATTGGTGTTACATGTTTATTAGGTTTTCAAACATCTAATCAATCAGATTTATTAAACAGTTATTATTTTACACACGGCATAGCGCGATGCGCGTTGCGAGTGTGCGGGACTTCCATATTGTTTTTGTTTAGACACTAATTACTTGGATAGTTGTATAAAGCTAACAAACAATACTAAAATGCTGCTCAGTTAATTATTTTAACATTAAACAATCCCAATACTCACAAATACAAAGTTGTTCGTAGATTATTACTAAAATAATCACCTCAACTCAAAACTATCCAAGTTTCCGGTGATCTGAATATCTTACTAACCAGAAGGTTTCTCATGATTACATAGCTGTGTAAAATAGTCTTATTACTTTATAGTATTTAATCAAATACTCAAATTTGTTTAGTTATCGTATTAAATTATTAAATCTAGTTATTGGTCATTAAAATTATAACATCCGCCATTGTTGACAACTTTTCGTAGGGCCATAATAAAACATATTTACTTAGTCAAATGTGCAATAGTTAAAATGAGAACAAATCTAAAAGTCCTACAATAAATGTTCCCGTTTTATTTAAACATCTCGTATTAATTAAACATTGAAAATTAACTTATCAAATGATCTTCATTCAAACGAGTCAATAACTAATTCCACAATAAGCCAATAGATGGCGCTGAACCATAAACCAACATAAACAGACATTTAATAGTTCTAGCGAAATCTCAGAGATGACAGGATTATAGAGTTTGTGTTAATTGACAATTGAAATTATTAATTTGGATAACGAATTAGCAAATCCACGCCTCCGCGGCGACATATATTATCAAAATTACTTGGAATTAAGTATTTATTCTCTTCAAAACAATTAAAGAAACACGTATTTAAGGATTTTAACAATGTCATCCCTTAAAGGGGTAAAAAGGGGTGTTAAGGTTTGCATGAAAACTAAATTGTTTATTATAAAAATTAGTTGGAATTTAGTATGCTCTTCAATACAATTAAAGAAACTCGTATTGATGGCTTCTTTGAAATTCATCCCTAAAAGGGGTAAAAAGGGGTGTTAAAATTTGAATGAAAAATAAATTGTTTACTAACAAAATTACTTGGAATTTAGTATTTATGCTCTTCAATACAATTAAAAAAACACGTATTTAAGGATTTTTTGAATGTCATCCCTTAAAGGAGTAAAAAGGAGTATTTAAATTTGAATGAAAAATAAATTGTTTATTAACAAAATTACTTGGAATTTAGTATTTATGCACTTCAATACAATTAAAGAAACACGTATTTAAGGATTTTTTGAATGTCATCCCTTAAAGGAGTAAAAAGGAATGTTTAAATTTGAATGAAAAATAAATTGTTTATTAACAAAATTACTTGGAATTTAGTATTTATGCTCTTCAATACAATTAAAGAAACACGTATTGAGGCTTCTTTGAAATTTATCCCTAAAAGGGTAAGGGGTATTTAAAATTTAATGAAAACTAAATTGTTTATTAACAAAATTACATAAAATTTAGTATATATGCTCTTCAATACAATTATTCAATATAATTTGGGCGCACGGTTGGCGCTGTGGTTGAGCGATTGACTGCTGCGCTGCGTGTCGCGGGTTCGATTCCCGCACGGAACAATTATTTGTATGATCTACAAATAGTTGTTCCGGCTCTGGGTGTTTGTGTATGTGAGTTTATATGTTTGTAAACGCACCCACGATACAGGAGAAAATCCTAGTGAGGGGCAAAGTTTTTTCTAAAAAAAAAAAAAAAAATACAATTAAAGAAAGACGTATTAAAGGCCTTTTGAATTTCATCCCTAAAAGGGGTAAAAAGGGGTGTTAAGGTTTGTATGAAAACTAAATTGTTTACTACAACATTAATTGAAATTTAGAATTTCTGCTCTTCTATACAATAAAATACACAATAATTTAAGAATCATTTGAATTTCATCTCTTAAAGGGGTAAAAAGGGGTGTTAAGGTTTGCATGAAAACTAAATTGTTGATTATCAAAATTACTTTAAATTTAATTATTCTGCTCTTCTATACAATTAAACACACAATAATTTAAGAATCATTTGAATTTTATCTCTTAAAGGGTTGTTAAAGTTTATGTGAATGATTACTGGATGTGCTCAAGAGGAAAAAGTTTTCATAAATCGAGTACCACTGATACCCTCTGACTATGTCTTTGAGTATAAACGATTACAATTCCTCTTAAGGTCTGCTTTGCAATGACCATAAATAATTCTCAAGGTCAGTCATTAAGGGTGGCATGCATACATTTAAGGCAAGATTGCTTCTGATACGGGCAATTTTACGTTGCCTGTCGCAGAGTCGGCACTAGCTGTCTGGTCATTTTGAAAAAAATGGCGGAAAATATCAATTGTGCTTCGATATTTGTAAAGTAAACAGATGCAAAATATAGCTGGTAACCTCCAAGCGGGTGTAACCTACGTCAAGCCATTCTAAATCGCGACCACGAGGAAGACAATTTTTCATCGAAAATCATCATGTGCAAGCTCTGTGAATATGTGAATAACCAAAATTATCACCTCTGTGGCACCGAAAATCCGCGTATAATCCAGACAGAATCATTACATCCGCTCAAAAATACTACATGGTGTGTTTTTTTTTTTTTAGGAGCAGTGGTGGCTAAGTGGTATCGGCCACGACTTACAAGTTGTAGGTCGTGGGTTCGACCCCCCCGGTGGGTTCCCGCTTTGTCGAGGCGGGGGGGCTCAGTAACCGTGGCTTGGTCACCCACGGTGAAGCGAAGAGGAACCCGAGGAGGGGCCGCTCGTCAGGGCTTTTGGCGATTAAGCCGACGACGTAGCGGCCAACTAGTAGGTTGCGGTGCCGCTTGGTAACAGGCGTCATCGCAACTGAGGCGGGCCGCGATGTCTTATGGAGATTCCCAGGTCCCATACGATATCGCGGCTGAGGGTTGGAGGCCGCGGCGGGAGAGGAGTGCCGGTATTGCGGTGCGCCGCTCTCCCTACCTTCCGCGGCCTAGACGGGGTCGCCACCGTCTGATGGCGGACGCGGTGGGGCCGCAGGGGAAGAGGAGTGTCGGTATAGCGTTAGCCGCTCTCCCTATCCTCCGAGGCCGCAAAATGGTAGGTGGCGGGGCCATTGACCTCGACCCGTCACAGTGGGACCAAGGGTGCCATACACGGGGTCGTCCGGCACCCATGTGCTGAATTGGTCCCTGGGGTGGTCACGGCGTACAGTGTGTTCTGGTGCGCCGGTGATGGGGGGTTACCCCCCCCGAGGAGGGTCCGGTGACGGACAGCCGCGGCGGGTTCGCGGTGAGTGCTAACGCGTGCCCGTGTTCCCGCCATAAGCGGCACTGGAGGACACCGTGGAGTTTTAGTGGGTTAGAGTCCCACATAACTGCACTATCTCCCCGTGGTAGTGCAGTATGCATGAGCATTTCTCCACGCAAAAAAAAAAAAAAAAAAAAAAAAAAAAAAAAAAAAAAAAAAAAAAAAAGGTCCACGACCTTTCGTTCGAGCCCAGGCAGGCGCTTTACTTTGTGTAAATAATTTCATCACCACTGCTCTCAAAACGGTGAAGGAAAACATCGTGAGGAAACCGGCATGTCCTAGAACCAAAAATTCGAAGACATGTGACATCCACCAATCCGCACTGGGCCCGCGTGGTGGATAGTGGCCCATTCCCTCTCACAGAGAGGAGGCCTGTGTCCCAGCAGTGGGAACATTAATAGGCTGATGATGTGATGTGATGTGTGTGTTTTTTTACGCTAGAGACATCATCGGGCCGCCAAACCTCTACTATGGTCGATGAGGTCAAAGAGCCATGATCAACATATTTCTCTATCCTTAAAAGGAATAAATTTGAACTGGAGTACATAATGGTTCCAATAGGATAATGCAACAGCGCTTACTGCACGAGTCGCAACCGAAATTCTGAGGGCGGCATTATCCGGACTTGCACTGGCCAGTAAGATCGCCTGATTTAACTGTTCCAGACTTCTTTGTGTTTTTTTTAAGTCACGAGTCTAAGTCAACAAACCTCAGACTACCCTTTTCCTACTCCTCCGGTATTCTTTTCTGATTAATTTCGTTGCGGGATCCAAGACAGTTAAATTCTTTCTCCGGGACTTCGTTGAGCTTCATTGCCTCGGCACTTTTTTGGTTGTCGCCACTGTTGATTCTGGCTTTCAGGAGTTGCAGTGGTTTGGGAATAGTGCGGAGGGATTGTCCCAATAAAAAAAAACCAAAAAAAAAACCTCAGAACACCTGGAATGAAAGTCTAGCCTAGCTCTAGCTATTATAACCGGAAAGCAGTGCAGTTTATGCTCATTTTATATCAATTTACACATAATTTTTATAATTTGATAAAATAATAAAGTTGAGCAAATTTTGTGGTCTACGCAAACAACGACGCGGGCGGAAAACTATGTTTTGATAATTTGCAATATTCTACCAGAACTGAAAAAAACGTAACAGCCAATATCGTATAGTCCACGCAGGCGAAGCTGCGGGCAGAAAGCTAGTACTATTATATAGAGTTCCATTCATGATTCTAACAAACGCAATTTTATGTTGAATAATTTACAGGCTGCATCAGGAGTTGTTTACTATACGGACCTTGTGGCAACTAGAAAAAAATTCCGTGTGTTCAAGCGTTTTTGCCATACCTATTATTGGAAACAAATGTAGCAGCTCACAATGTAGGACCCATTAATATTAATGCTATTTTTATCCGTGGTGCTAGGCACTGGGCTTATCCCAGTTGTAAACGACCCTTTGTGCCTATTGGCCTTGTTTGTTCTGTCTCCTGCTTGATATGGAGGGAAGTGGAAATTTGTACTTTTTCCTACTCCTCCGTTATTCTTTTCTGATTAATTTCGTTGCGGGATCCAAGACATATTAATTCTCAGGGACTTCATCGAGCTTCATTGCCTCGGCGCTTTTCTGGTGGTCTCCACTGTTGATTCTGGCTTACAGGAGTTGCAGTGGTTTGGACATAGTGCGGTGGGATTGTCCCAATAAAAAAAAATGTATCAGTCTATAATGTTCCAACTCACAATACCCTCTCTGTGAGAGGGACACTCCCTCTAAATTCTCCTAGGTAATCTAGTTTACCACGCAGACATAGTGCAGATTTCAGTCAAATATTTTCGCACTTTACTTTTAGGTCAAGGCGGTTTCCTTACGATGTTTTCTTTGACTGTTTTATGAGCTTTAGTGATGAAATAAATAATACAAAGTAAAACGCCAACTTACGTTCGAACTCGAGTACTTTAACTCGTAAATCGGGGCCGTAATTACTGGGTCGCCACATCTCACCCGCCTGCAATAACTATGCTTAACCCAATTAAAATTTAATTTAAATTATAATTTACTTTGATGGGGTCTGTCAACGATCCTAACTTAGTGCGATAATGAAAAAAGCTGCTGTTTTTCGTTGGTTCATTTTATGATCTAACTAGCGACTCACTAGGTCTTCGCCTACAGGCTGTAGCCAGAGTCGAATTTGAGCTAGGGCAGCATTGGTTACAGGTAGGGCGGAAGTAAAAAAATATCTTAATTGATCTGTCTTTGAAGCACGGGCTCCTAAATCAATCACCAAAAAAAAAAATATAAATATATATATAGCTATTCGTAGACAAATAATTTCTGTGACAGAACATGAGCATGGTTCTAAGAACTATTAAATCCTCAATGATGAAGTACAAGCGAACAAGATGGTTGAACTTCCAGATTTGAATGTATAGTTCCACGTCAGAGTAAGAGTCAGGTAACAATTAATTGTTGGGTGGGGTGACCAAAAATACCATTTAGATTATATTGTTTCTGCAACTTTATTATAATAATTAACATAATAATAAAAATATTTAAAACAGCTGAATTCTGTGATTCGCCATGTTATTAAAAATGCGAAGAACTTCGTTCAGATCAACTGATTTCGTTCTTTTTTTTTCAAAGGCCAGAAATACCATACATTCAGCCCATTGACAGCCTTTGAGGCCTATTGATTGCAGTTAGAGTTGAAAACGTAGATTCGCACACTGCAGTGTACTTCCTATGGTCGCAACAGATGCAAAAAAATCATATGTATCTTTGAACGCCTCTCATCATTTCAGCCGAAAGACGTCCACTGCTGGACATAGGCCTCCCCCAGGCGTCGCCACATTGACCGATCCCGTGCGTCTCGCATCCAGCGCCTTCCCGCAAACTTAACCAGGTCATCGGTCCACCTAGTGGAAGGCCTTCCAACGTATCGTCTTCCGGTTCGCGGTCGCCATTCCAGAACTTTTCGGCCCCATCGGCCATCCGTTCTGCGAGCAATGTGCCCTGCCCACTGCCACTTAAGTTTGGCAATTCTTCGGGCTATGTCGGTAACCCTGGTTCTCTTGCGGATCTCCACATTTCTGATTCGATCACGCAAGGAAACTCCGAGCATAGCCCTCTCGTTGCCTGTAAAAAACATGCAATGCCATCACAACCGTAATTTCGTACGGGTACGGGGAATCCCCTCTGCATCACGGATATTATAATTAAATAGACCCATCGCATCATGTGATGGCGCTTCAAGTGCCGTCTATACACAGAACAAAGAATTATTATAATTTGAAATGAATGTCACAAACTGTGTTATTTTCGCCAAAGTTGAGAGACCTATCAAACAATTTAATTTGAGTAATTTATCTTAGTTTTCGGTATTTTTAAGGTAGGGCATTGTGATTTCAAGGTAGGGCATTGCCCCTCAATGCCCCCCCCTAGATACGGCCGTGTTCGTCTACGAGAATATACATACAAAAACCTTCCTCGTTTATCGCTCTTTCTATTAGTGACAATAATCGTATCAAAATCCGTTACGGGGTGTAGCAGAAATTAGCGGAGAAACAGAAATGACGTCGATAGTCACGGACAGCGGCTTTGTTTTATACTATTTAGATATTAAAAACCTTTTTCATCACATAACTTATCATGACCTTACACATATCAATTAAACTATTTTGAAATAGGTGTAATTAATCTTTGTGTAAAACAGATAACTTTGACTTAAGATCCAATGTCCCTTAACTGGGGCACAGGACTTCCACAGTTGTCCTCCATCGTGACCGGTCTTTAGCTTCGTGCCACACCAGTCACCTCGCTCCACATCATTCCGATTCTCCCAGTTTGACGGGGACGGTCTCACTTCCTTTGGGTGGTTATCAGGTCGAGTGTGGTGCTTTGCCTGCCTTCAAAGAGAGGATCGCTTCATTCACTTCAGAGGCTGACGGTGGTGCCGTGTCGATGTCGAGAGGTCGAGGTGGTGTAGCACCGACCTATAGGGCGTGAGGCGTCAAATATGCTGAAAATCGGCCCCCTGCTATAGACCTCTTCAAACTGCTGGTGCCAGCATTGCAGCTGCCCTTCGGACGTCACAATAAGCTACCCCTCTTTGGATTTAAACGGCTTCTTCTCAAGCCTTCTGTTTTATGCCAAGGTCTTCATGGCTTTATACAGCCACCACGTTTGTTGACCACGATCAGCAAAATCATTAGCCAACCACCTTCTATCTGCAAGCGTACTGCGATAAATCGCCTTGCGCTTTTGGCGGAATTGAGTATTAAGGTCGGCTCGTTTGGCATCACCACGGGTCTCAAAAAGTTTGAGGTGTCACTTCCTTCTATCCTCAATAAGGCTCCATGTGTAACGTAACATCCAGTCCTCGCGCGCATGCTTTGATTTATGCCCAAGTACAGAACTGCTCTCTGTATGGGCTTCTAATGCGGCTACACTCCTCGACCACTGAGTCCGCGGCATCCTCCAGTCCAAAGAACCGATTGCGTAGCTCAAGCCGAAATGCCTTACGGGTATCCAAGTTAAAAAGTTTCCTCACATCGTATCTTCTCCCCACTTTGCCGGGTTCTGCATGGCTTACCGCTACCTTGGGCCGAACTTCAGCAACTACCAAATGATGTTTACTATCTATATCGGAGCCGCTACGGTTGCGGACATCAAGCAGTGAAGAACGCCATTCAGAGCTAATGGCAATATGGTTGATCTGGTTGTTGGTGACTCCATCGGGTGAGTTTCAGGTGTATTTGTGGTGGTCACCATGAATAAATAATGTTCCTTCGATGTTCATGTCGTGGTTCTGAGAAAAATCGATAAATAGACCCTCATTGTCATTGCATACTCCTAGACCATGTGTACACATATGCCGTATATGTTGAAAAAGGTGTAATTAAGACTTCATCTTTTTGTAACAGATAAGGCATCTACTTAATGAGACCCATTTCAATTATTAAAACGCAAACCTCAAACTAGAACTTCAATGCATATAGAAAGTCGTTGCCCCTTTTTACAAACTGCTAAATTACAGTTAGAAGTAAGATAATGTGTCCTTTCTTGATTAAAATTTCAAGTTTCATCTAATTTATTCGGTGAATTTATGTAGAAGTAGATAACGTATTCGTCTGTGTTTCTCTGAGCAAAATTATGATTGACTTAGCCTGATGTATTTGAATTAATCCAGACTGTTTAAAGGATTTACGTAATGTACTCAGTAAGTCTGCGTTTATGCCTATAGGCTGACTGGCATGAATAAATCTCGTGTATCCCATTTTCATCACATTTAATAATTACGACCTTTTGATCTTTTTGTTCAATAAAACTGAAAAAACGTTAAAGTAAATCCGTAATAAAAACGTAAATCTACAAATAGTTGTTCCGGCTCTGGGTGTTTGTGTATGTGAGTTTATATGTTCGTAAACGCACCCACGATACAGGAGAAATTTCTAGTGCGGGGCAAAGTTATAAAAAAAAAAATGGATCATAGGACCATTTTCTAGAACGAAAATGATCGCATTTTTTTTTGTCAGCCTGTTTCCTGCTGAGATTGGTTAAATGAATTTCCAGCAACCACTCCACTTATTATCTGCGATGCACCAATAATTTATTACCAGAAACCGGCCTTTCGTAAGCATTTACGAATAATTTACGCCTGTTAAAGCCACCTATGCGTACCCCACGGCTATGAAGGTTTTCTTTACAAAATAAAAATTCATTAAAATGTGACCATAATTCTTCGGCGATGCCCCTCGATCAAGCATAAAATGTTTTCAGTGATCGAACCTTCTGGCCCAATTTCATAATAAACTAATCTAGAGCTGTTTACTTGTTTGTTAGTCAACAACGCCTCGTGGATCGGCTCGTAATGAAAATTGTGTGATGGAATATCGTGAGTTTTCAATTGAAAACAACTCGTGTCATGCGCCAGACGATAACACACCCACTCATGGCGAACAATGTGCCTTTATCACATTATTGTTAGGGAATGACCAAGGCAATATAGTCTTAATTATCTAGTAAGTATTATTCGTCTGGTGAAACCACTTTATAAATCAGTTTTACAAGCGGTTTCATCCGGATGCAAGTTGAAAATAAGCCCAC
The DNA here is from genome assembly GCA_948252205.1 of Orthosia incerta. Classification (NCBI taxonomy): domain Eukaryota; kingdom Metazoa; phylum Arthropoda; class Insecta; order Lepidoptera; family Noctuidae; genus Orthosia; species Orthosia incerta. The sequence continues at coordinate 54,254,331 of OX411742.1, forward strand.
AAAAGGTACTACCGGATCCAGGGCATAGTCTACCTGTGTTATGTATACCCAAACATCTAAGCATTTGTAAAACATCCAGCCCTAAGAACACATAGCTTAAAACACTCGAAAAAGTCACTTTTCCAATAAAAAATAATGGTTTATTTATTTTTTGTTGGTTCATCCGTTTAGGAGTTATGATGCCACAGACAGACACAGATGAAGGAACATACGTCAAACTTGCATAATTTAACCTGCACCTGCATTGGTGCAGGTAGTTCGGTCGTTGGTAGTAATAATATGCTGTTGCACGAATCCTACTAATCCCAAGCGACAAAAAAACGTAATAAAGTTCAAATCCGTCTGATTTTATTGAAGTCGTAATACACTAATTTCAGTGACCCAACCTAGATCTATTTCTTCCTTTGATGAAAATAAGATAGAATAAATGTATGCCACAACCTCACTCAACAATGTAAGAATCTCCATATCTTTCTACATAAAAGTAGGTACTCACAGACAGATGCCTATTTACAGAGATCCATGTAAATTGGATAGGAATACGAAACAATAATGGAATCAAGTCTATGTGGCATGTTTGCACGTATATCCCATTTCCATTCCATATTTTTCCAAAGAATCTTTCCTTACTTATTTGATTCTCGTACAATGTTAGAGGGAAAAAGTATCAAAGTGTTTTTCTTTTGTGTTTGGCCATTAAAAATAATAAGTTTACACTAGAATGGTGTTAAGAGAGAATGAAATGAATAAATCTAGACACAAAAGGGAGACTAAAGTGTGGGATGTCGTTGGCGAAAAAACGTTTACTTACAAAAAGGCCCAACAAAGTACATTCAATGTATTGTGTTATTGAAACAATTTTCAATATTGAGAGCAAAAATTGACATTTGTAAGATTTTTTCAATCTTCTCCTGCGTATCAATTGAACAGCACATCATGATTAAAAAAATGCACAAGCAAGACATGCAACATTGCAGCTAAAGCATTCCCGACACTACATTTGTTTAGCATCGGAAACCGAACCTTAGTCAAGTCCGAAACTTTTCAAGCAAATCAAATAAACACGTAGGAACGTGAAAATGTATCTAAACAAGATAAACATCATCTGCCTAGCCTTTTCCCAACTATATTGGGGTCGGCTTCCAGTCTTACCGGATTCAGCTAAGTACCAGTGTTTTATATGGAGCGACTGCCTATCTGACCTACACAACCCAGTAACTGGGTAACACGGTACCCCTTGGCAAGACTGGTGTCAGATCTCAAGCTTCTGGACTACCCGTAACGACTGTCAAAGATCTTCAAATGACAGCCGGGACCAACCGCTTAACGTGCTTTCCGACGCACGGAGGAAACTCGGTATGTTGAAATGGTCACCCATCCACGGACCGACCTCGTCAAGCGATGCTTAACCTTGATGATCGACCCGTGCGGCTGTTATTATTTAGCCACGAGCTCTCTAAACAAGATAAACGTTAAATAAAAAACGAAAATATATATGAATAAAAGAAAAACCGGATGCTTCGCAACCAACCCATCCGGTTTACACACGAAGAACCACTAATAAGTAGAACCTACTTCCATAGAGAAAAAGCGTACTAAATTAAGTAAATTAATGAAATTAAGCCCTATGGTATATACCTTACATTGTCATGACCAAAACCTTCAGACAAAAGATCCTTCCATCCACATTACCTCAGCACAATTAAACTGATGGAGCTAATAAAAACTCATTACCATTTAGCAGGTAATATTATTATAGCAGCCATTAATGCCTCTAAGATAAGGTCGGCAGTAAGACCCTAAATGACCCGAAACTAATGACGTCATCGTTAACACTTCACATAAGTACCGGGAAATTAATTTATTGTGTGTGAGGTAAGCTCACTGTGTTTCTTTGCCAGAGCCTACCCATAGGTAGATATGTGGGTCCTGTAAGGCTTAGAGCCGGTACACACGGCGCGTTACGTCAGCGTTGCGTCAATTTACAGAGGCCCCATTAGTACGTAGCGTTGCGTTGCGTCGTCGCAGCGTCTACGCTGCGTCGTTTTACATATAATAAAACGACGCAGTGACAGCGCTACGTCAAATCAACGCTAACGCAACGGGCCGTGTGGACCGGCTCTCAGGCCTCATTAGTCCGTTGCGTTGCGTCGTCGCAGCTCAGCGTCTCAGTGTGGATTTCAGATGCGACAATGGATCGGCACAAAACAGTACGTCGTTGCACACGAACTTTCATCCGTCGATCCGTTGAAACGTCACGTGCGTCAACAAAACGCCTAATGTGGCATGTCACTTAAACTATATGTAAAACGACGCAGCGTTGACGCTGCGACGACGCAACGAAACGCACTAGTGAGGCCTCTCTCTAATTGGTAAGAGTACTTTGCATCATCGTTGCTGTGAAGAGCGAATAAGTCAAATTTTTAGTTAAAAACACAATTTTTTTAACGAATTCCGATAAAAAAAATGTTTTTTACAAAAAAATACAACCGACTTCCAAATAAAAACACTACAAAGTCAAAAATAACTTCAATTTCGGAAGTCGGTGTTCTTGTTTTATTTCTTCGTTTTTGACACCGACTGCCGAAATTTATTATTTTTGACTTTGTAGTGTTATATCTTTTGTAATAAAAATATTTTCCACTTTTTAGTCGTGGTACATATCTATAATGCCCACCGTTATGCCAGAATAAATTACCCGAAATACATGATACTTGAACACAACCGGAGAAATTAGAGTGTACTGTACACACCTGCATACCCATTCAGAGCGTACCGGCGTGATGTTATTTTATGAAATGGTGTAAACAATAAACAGACATGCGATTGCAGCAATCTCGAGAGATTTTCACTCATTTATTGAAGAGTTCTGTCGTATATCTCCGAAGTTCTTCATCAGATCTTGATCAAATTTAAATAGGACCACATGAGAAGCAACAGCTTTCAAGGATAAAAAGAATACTCAAAATCAGTTCACCTTGTATACATTTTTGAGGTAAAACACATTAAAAAAAATTAAGAGCCTCTTCCTTTTTGAAGTCAGTTAATAATTCTATAAGCCCGAAATTTTGACACCAGTCTTGCATTGGGGTATTAATCTTTTGATACCTACTGAGATGAAAAATCGTAAAGCAATTTATTTATCTTTAAAGCAATCAATTTATCGTCATACACAGATGTCACGACATTATTGGTTTTCAATATTTGTTAAGCACATTATTAAGATCAAAAAGACAAACTCAAATATTTTTGATCAAACTCGTCTAGACTAAATATCAGCAATTTGTTGACGTTATATAATATTTTTAACAGACTTCAAAAAAAGGAGGGTTCTCAATTCGTAGGAATCTTTTCTTTTTTTATGTATGTTCCCCGATTACTCAAAGACGCCTAGACAGATTTCAAAAATTCTTCTTTTGTTTTGAAGGGTGAGGATACTTTCTAGTTGGTCCCATAGTCATCAGGTCAGAATCTGATGATGGTATCCTAGAGATATTGAGGGAACTCCACAAATATTATAAGCAACATATATAGACATTTTGGTAATATACATATAGTAATATACATATAGCGATTTTGGTATTTTCATAACCAATGCAATAAATTGCACTCAGAAAGTATCATTTGGTGAAGTGATGAAGAAGACCACAGATGACCACTGGAACTCCTTAATGCTAAGTATGTCACTGGTATAAGATACGTCGAATAGTTAACTATTCGACGTATCTCGGTTAACCGGTTAACCGACTGTGATGAAGCAAATACTTATAAATAAATGGTACTGATGAAAATGGGACCATCGAACTAATCTCATGATGAAGCCGGAAGGTAGGCACTGGAATTCTGATATAAGACAATGTATCCTAGTCGTGTTTGGGTTTATTGGAATCGTCATGAGATGTTTTTTGGCTATAAATGATTATCATATTAACTGGAGATACCTACCAAAACTAAAAAGAGAATAAAAAATAACAAAAAATCAAACCGAATTCCACAACAAAAAACTACAAAGCAAAAAATAACTTTCCTTCCGAAGTCGGTGTCTTTTTTACCCATTGTTTTCCGTTTTTCGACACCGAAGTCGGTTTGATTTTTTGTTAAAAAGTTATTTTAGATTATTTTCATCACTGAAACTCACGTAACACACCTATTTAATTCATTATGGTTTAATAATACGTATATGAAATTCTAGTAAATGTTAATCAATACAGGTTTACTTTTTTATGATTGATGATTTACCAAGGGTGGGTATCACTTTATTTAATCTTCCAATTCCAGTGAGAAACTAAACTGTAAAATGCTTTTGACAAAAATAAAAGACTTGATAAAACTTAATGATACCAACGGTAAATAAAACACGAAAAATTCGAGTTACAAAAAAAAATCAAACCTCCAAAAGTTGCCCGAAATATTTGAGAGGAAATTAATAAACTCGAAAATTCGAGCCTCAAATCGTACAAGAGTCTTTCACTTTTACAGAGAGTAGGCGGTCAAAGAGATGCCTCGCCAACTCTCGAATATGACGGATATGTGTAAGTAAACACACAAAGAGGAAAATAAAAGGGAATATTCTGGAATAAATAAACACAAACATAACAGCTATTTATTTCCTTGTGTCCGTGCAAAAATTCATAACGAAAATAACTGCGCTATTTGAAAATACATATGAGGGAATATTCAAAAAGTATGACAAAAAATCTAGCCTGTTTCAATCCTACGTTGAAATTTTTACTACTAAACTGTTTCTTTTTTCAATATTTGTCGACATATCCGTCGCTTCACAAAATAATATTGCTCGAAGAATGTTTAAAATTGGAATTGTATGTGTCAGGCATTAGTAGAGCCCATCGACTTTTAGGAAGAGACATGCCTTCAGTGACACAGTCTACCAGAATTAGTACTGACAGGAGGGTATGTTTGAAATAGACGATGTTCTTAAATCTTATAATGTTTTAAAATTCCATATGCAATAGGATGAGGGAGCTCGTGGCTAAATAATAACAGCTGACGGGTCGGTTTTTGAAATTCAGCAAATTTTGCCGAGATTGGTCCGTGGGTCAATCATTACATACCAATACTCCTTCGTGCCTCGTAAACCACGTAAAACAGTTGGTCCCGGCTGTCATGCGAAGATATTTGACAGTCGTTACACCCGTTATCCAATTTGATAGTCCCAAGACTGGTTTCAGTTCTGGCCACCTGGGCAGAACTGAAACCAGTCTTGGGACTATCAAGTTACCTAGTAACTGGATTGTGAAAATCAGACAGGCTGTCGCTCCATGTAAAATACTGTGTCTGACCGGATTGACATAGCTGGAGCGAGACAGAACATGGATTGTGCCTGTGTTTTGCGGGGTATAGCTTTATGTTTTCGTCAATAATTCAAGATACTCGCGTTTTTGGTTTTAGTATATCATAATTTTAGGTAGTTCATTTTTATCTTACTGTATATATATTTTATGTCCTTTGTATCTTTCTTTACATACACAACAGATTTGGTTTCCGTACGTCACGTCCTAGGCGACCACTGAAAATCAGCGCCGTGCTGTGGGTCCTTCACGGCACAGCATTAGCTGAGTGGAAGCCTTCTTGGCACAACCACGACATGCATCTGCCTTTATGTATACTCACTTTTTTAATATATACTCATTTTTTTAACATAATTTAAGAACTACTAACACTATCGTTAAGGGTTTAGTTTGTAAAATCAACTACCACTGTTCTTGTTCTTTTAATGTAACGTTTGTACGAGTATTTCGTTTTGTTTCAATTAAATACTTTTTCTTTCTTTTTCTTTAGCTGAATCCGGTAAGACTTGGAGACGATCCCAATATAGTTAGGAAGATTGTTGCAATAGGATGAACGGCCGCAAAATGTAGTTACTTGATCTAGTGCTGGAGTACAAGTGAAATAAAAGTGTTCAATAATGTAGCAGACATAGTGCTACACTATTGTGTCAATTCAATGTCATTAATACTTCCTTTGACACCAGCACACTATAAAATAAAGTAATCTAACGGGATATCAAACTGTAGTTTAACGACTCCACGTGAACTACTGAGCTATATTAACTGTGTCTTCAAGTCTGAACACACAGCTAATTTTGTTGATCAACATTTCAAACAAAGTAATAAAATGGGTACGTGAACAGTTGAACATGGGTTTGTAAGCCAGTGAAGAAGAAAATTATCGTCGTAGAAATTGGATTATGTTTCACATCATTTAACATATATTATCTAATAAATGTTTCGGGATATTTACCATGTATATTAAGATTTTTGCTGAGAGCTCGATATTTCGGCACCGTTACAAGCGCCATGTTCATGTTCATGGTCATGTTCAAAATCTTAATAAACATGGTTAATATCCCGAAACATATATTAATTCTAATGATTGTGACCATGGCTCGTGCTCGCGTGCTCGTGCGAGCTCGTGGCTTAATAATAACAGCCGCACGGGTCGATCATCAAGGTAAAGCAACACTTGACGAGGTCGGTCCGTGGATGGGTGACCATTGCAACATACCGAGTTTCCTCGGTGCCTCGGAAAGCACGTTAAGCCGTTGGTCCCGGCTGTCATTTGAAGATCTTTGACAGTCGTTACGGGTAGTCAGAAGCTTGAGATCTGACACCAGTCTAGCCAAGAGGTATCGTGTTACCCAGTAACTGGGTTGTGGAGGTCAGATAGGCAGTCGCTCCATGTAAAACACTGGTACTTAGCTGAATCCGGTAAGACTGGAAGCCGACTCCAATATAGTTGGGAAAAGGCTAGGCAGATGATGATGATGATTGTGACCATGTCAGCTTAAAAACTTATGTATTATCTACCCATAAAAACCTTCATAGATATGTCGCAGCCAACTAGCTTAATGTGACATTCAGTGAACAATCTAGCCTTTTAATTAGCAGTCGAAATAACATATTCAGCCAACACGACTAAGACAACATTTAATGAACAGATACATGGGTTTGATTCATTCAATTTGTATCCTATAATATAGAAAGCCATACTTAGGTATGTTTGACCCCTTTATTGACTAAAACGTGGATTCACGCGAGAAACAATGGCTTTTTAATTGTTTTAGTAATAACGGCACAAAACCAGTTAATCCCATGCATGCTATTTCAATTATTCTGACACCAAAGTTTTACTGAAAACTACAATCAAAACCCAACAGCACTCTTTGACCTGGGCATTGAAGTTATCGAACCGCAGTAACCAACAAAGCAGCATGTTTCAATATTACGCCCACAGAAATCACTTGCACTTGTAAATGGATCATTCAAAATCAGCATAAACATTTTCTCAAAATCTTGATATTCTAACAGGAAAAAAACCCAAAGCGTGTCGCGTCGAGATGCCTTCCCGCAAGTAATCGAATGTAGATCTCTACACTTTGAAAGCGGAAAAGGGCGTCGCAATGGGTTAGATTCCTTTCGTTTCCAATAAGGTTGAACTATTCGGAAATACAGCAAACATTTTGTAGGTAAATAAGTTAAATACTCTATAAATTGTAATGTCTCTTTTAATACGTACTAATAACCGTTTAACTAACAATATTTGAAACCTAAACGGAAGCACACTCGACTAACCACTGAGTTTGAAAAACTAAATGAGCAATATTATTTCGGCAGCCATTAAAGTGCTTCCTAGTTTAAGTTAAATATTAATAATTGTGTGCTTAGTTTTGGTACTTTTAAACAAACATCTAAGCAAACGAAAACATTACATTTTTTTTTTGTATGATTAACAATTTAATATTCTCAGAACTCATAACCCATTTTACAAGACTCAGCATATTCACTACTGAAATCTTGACGGTACACACATTTGCAAGCTAACAATACATGAATACAAAGTAGATAAACATCTCGCTACATCCCTGGAGAGATGTGACTCTCTCTTTACAACACGCTACTATGCATTTCTAACGACGATGCATTGACGACACGCCTTGTTAATCTTCAAGGTACCAAGCAGCTTCAAACAATGTGGTGAAGTTATCAATTTTAGAGCAAAGTCTCTTTGGAACTAGCGAAAACTTCTAATTAAACGAACTTCGACTATTTACAGAGTATGCGCTCCGTTGCAGTGTAAAATCGTATTGAAATAATAATTACTGTCATCAAAACTCTCAAGCTTTTAACAGTTCATCAAATATTATATCATTATTCCGTATTTGAACAACTGTAGGCCAGTATGTAACATGTTGCTTGTTTATATTGTCTCGAAAACAATCATACCTTTATCAGTTAAATTTTGAGTCGGTAATCCGCAAGCAAACTGAATTCCATGTTACCAATAAATATACAAAGCCAGAAATTGACGGAGGATTTATTTTTTAGCTCACACTGTGAATTGTTTTTGGTAGACAAACTACTCGTAATACGTACAAAAGAAAGTCGTCTCAAACAAGTCAACAACAGTAGGCAACAATTTTAGAGGTGATCATGTCACCTCACTCATCGTCGCGACTGTAAAGTCTGATTCCGTCCGTATCGAAGGTATCTGCAGTGGTAATAATCTTCCTTTTCTTGATTACTCAAACCGAAGCAAAAGGGGTAATTTTCTCTTTTATAAAATATACACATATTTATCATCATCACATCACATCATCAGCCTATTAATGTTCCCACTGCTGGGACACAGGCCTTATCTCTGTGAGAGGGAATGGGCCGTTATCCACCACGCGGGCTAATGTCACATGTCTTCGAATTTTTGATTCTAGGACATTCCGGTTTCCTCACGATGTTTTCCTTCACCGTTTTGAGAGCAGTGGTGATGAAATAATGTACACAAAGTAAAGCGCCTGCCTGGGCTCGAACCCACAACCTACAACTTGTAACTGTGCCACCACTGCTCCCCATATTATACACATTTATACAATTATTATATACATACTATGTACACATATTTCCTAGAGCGCTGCCAAAACAGTTTTTCAAAAACCTGAATTCGTATATCTTCATAAACAATGGTAGGTCTTGCTTTGGTTCTCAACCTAGAATTTTTCACGTACCTAGGTTCTATAACATTAAGGTAATCTACTTATTAAAAGAGAATGCCGAATTCAATTACCTTCTTTTGTCAAGGCAAAAAAATTATGAGCGATGCCATGAAATATTTAGTTTGAAGTTTGTTGTCTCATGCTCTATAAAGGTGGGCAAAATTTAATTATAATTTCAATGTAAGTTGATTTCATGATTTCATCTCCTTGTACTTTGTAAAGACTGAGAGACATACTTGTGTGTCCAAACTAGGCATCAGATTTTTTCCAAATCTATGTTGCCGTGATCAGATCACATTCTAACTTTCGGTAAAAATGTTTACCATTTATTTAGGGTTTTCACTTAGGCAACATGTATTATAGAAAAATAACTTAATTTTTAAGCAAACAACCTCCATATTTCACCTTAATATGACGCTAAAAAACTAAGAGCTGGAGACAAAAAGCACCTTCCAAGCAGACAGGGTCTGACAGCGCTTTTAAATAAAAATAAAATGATATACCTACATTATGCATGAAAATTTGTATGGATGTATAAATATGCCATATTATGTAGATTTTTGGCCAGTTTACATATCCACCTTTATTATTTCGTCTGATTAGATAACTAAAACACAAATAAACTGCGAAATGGTCCCTCTTAAAACCAAAATCAACCTTGAAAATTCAGACATAAAGTTTAAATTTCAGTGTCAAATATTCCTCCGTGTTTTATGGCCGTTCCCATCAATAATGCAACGTACACAGGCAACATTTAACCCTTGGGATTCTGCCCCTAATTAACTTGGGTCCACGTTACCAGTGTTACCACTGCGAATATTACGAATGCAAAGCCGGTGTCAAACTCCGAACAATCAAAGTAATAATGATGGTTCGCTGTAAACAAGGTGCGTCCGATACTTGGGGGTTAAAACTTTGCTTCGTTAGCTGATTGTGAGCTAAAAATATTTGAGGTCGGGGGGGTTTACAGGGTGAGAAACTTTTAAGACCTTTTTTTCTCACCTTTTTTGTTAGGTATTGTTTCGTGAAGAGAATCTAGTACCAATCAGTATTCTGCTCTATATTTATTGAAAGACATCTTGAGTCTTTATGAAGGCTTTTTTTTCACTACACTTGATTCAGTCACCATGACAACGGAATAAAGATACTCTCGATTTGAGGACATTAATTTTAATAAATAACAAGCTGAAACGATAATTTTGATTGATTTAGGCCAAGTCTAAGTGGCGTCTAGAGTATGAAAGGATTTAGATATGAGTGGTAGGGTTGTGATTAATAGAAGTATCCAGTATTAAATTCTTCCGTTTCTTAATTCTTATAAAATAAATTTGTGCCAAAACTGGGAACATTTGTTCATCTAGACCTTGACCGTTGAGTTATTATTGTCCTTTATTCACTACTTTTCCTATTATCTACATTTTTAAACAGTTTTATTAAACGAATTAAAAAAAATCATTTAAAAATGTAAAAAATAGAGGGGTCAGGGTCCAAGTTACCGGCGCAGTCAGGGCTCTAGAGAGAGGAACCTTCGAACAATACGAGCCGTGTCCAGAAGTACTGCTTTCTGAATCAAGCCCTTGTTCCAGCCGCCCAACGAGAGACTCCTTAGGTGTTGGTCGAGGCTCGTGACTATTAAGCTATTGGCTGACCCAACTATCGGTACAATGATCGCTGAGTCCACATCCCACATGTCGACAAGCTTGCGAGCCAAGGCGAATATATTAACTAATATTATAATTGTCTATTATTGCTATTATTATTAGTCGTGTATTGATTATATTTGCTGTAGTGTGAACATCATTGTGGTTTCAACTGTCTCATCAACACATTAACCCGTTAATGTCCACTGTTTAACATGACCCAATCCAACCACTACGGGAGATGATGCCATGGAGATTATACTGTAACCAACGTGCTTATCTACCAGATTACTGATTGAAGTAAGATGTTGCAAGTACCTAGAGATGGAAACTGTTCAAAGGTCTTGAATATAATCCCAGACATCCTACAGTATTGTACTGGTCGAAAGGGACTATAATAAAGGAATGGAATACTATTTCCCGGCAAAGAAACTAGGTACTATTCCATCTTTGATTGTTTATTATAGATATATCCCCAAGACCTAACCTATGCAACTATTTTGCCTGGATACATTCTACTGTAAGGAGTTTGCCGATGGTTTAGATTACTAGCCATGTAAAAACAAACATAAAAAGAAAGAAAAATGATTTATTTGTGACCCGCACAGGAGACACGAGATAAGCTTAAAATTAAACAAAATAAAAACCCTGAAACATAAAACATAATATTTAGGCTACAAATTAGAATAAAAAAGGTAAAAACCTTGTCGCATTGCTGTCATATTGTCGCTTCCGGTATCTTTTACGGTTCAAGCGGTGCGGTTGTGGAATGCTTTGCCCGTGTCAATAAGGCGTGCTCAATCTCTGCCCATTTTTAAAACAATGGTAAAAAATCACTACCTCTCTCTTTAATAGTTGTATTTCTTGATATCTATGCTTTTGTTCCATACTTATTACTGTATATATTTGTCTATTATATATATATGTATGTTTTTTTTTTTATATATAAATAGTACACCAAATACTACCTGCAGTACTACATTCCTTCCATTTGTTTTTTTTAATCCATCCAAAGGTTGTCTTGAAAAGATCGCTTTTAGCGATAAGGCCGCCCATTGTGTCACCCAGTGCAATGTTTTCTTCGTCTATACTTTCTGTAACTTATATGGTGTACATAATAAAGAGTATTCTATTCTATTCTATTCTTCCAGCCTGTCTGCGAGAGCATTAAGTCAACAAAGTTCCTGGTTGCGCCTACATTCAAAATTTGATTGACATCCGCTATCCCTCTCAACACATACCTCGCGAGTGAATAAGAAGATTCGCTCCGTCATTTTCTTTGCTAAATGACTTCCGTATCGAACGGCATCGGGCGGGCAATGGCGTCGGCCCGCTTTTTTGCAAAATATTGATAAATTTTTAATTGCCGAGGCTTTCGCATGTAATAAGACTTATAATCAACAGTTTGTGTTTGTGTTTAACGTGTGATGACAGTAACTTGAAACCCAGCTGCCCTTGAACCCTGGTGAAGTGATTCGATGCACCTTCCCTGATTATTTTCGGGTTGTATTCTGTTATGCCACACCCACCGCAACTCCAAATTACCTATCTCCAAGAGTTTGTCAATTGTTTTACAGTCCATTAAACCAGCCCTTCGCGCCACCAGTTCTAATATATAAAGAAAGTGCAGACACGAAGTAATTCGATCCCGATACAAAGAATTTATTTATTTATTTATTTATTTATTTAATACTTTAAGCACATAAACGTACAGAGGCGGACTTAATGCCCTAGGCATTTTCTACCAGTCAACCTTTGGGTGATGGAGAAACAAATAGTGGTAGGTGCAATTACGATAGTAAAATGGATTTGAATACAAGACCTAAATATAAGCTATAAATAAATTCAATTTAATTATACAATAAATACTAAAACAAATAAACTAAATACAGATACTACTTAACTATTAGTTGAGATAGACAATAGGGAAAAATTATCGCTGTGCCGATACTGCTGCCAACTTCTTACGAATGTGTTCGCGAACTTTGACTTTGAAGGTTAATCGGTTGGTTGCCATCCTGATTTCCGGGGGGAGAGTATTCCACAAAGAAATAGACTGAATGAAGAAAGAACAGTGAATGAAGTCAGTGCGGTGAGTAGGACATTGAAGAAGGCGGTTATTTGATGATCGTAGATTTTTATTGTGGTTGTCGCAGATGTATTGAAAGTAAGGGGCCAGATAACTAGGGGAATTCGGAGAGTCAAGAAATGAGTACAATGTAGTTAGTGCCCTTTGCTCTCTACGCTGGCGTATGGGAAACCACTTTAGAAGCGACCGATGCGCAGAGACATGATCATATTTACGTAAATTGAAAACAAATCGAATGCAGTAATTTAGAAGACGGTCAAGTTTGTTGAGGAGATCTGCATTCAGGTCATAGTAGCACACGTCACCATAATCGATGATAGGAAATATTAGGGTTTGCACAAGCATTGTCTTTGTGTTCAATGGTAAAAAGTTTTTCAGACGATACAGAGCCCGGAGCGTTCCAGTAACCTTCTGACTGACACTAGCAACTTGAGTATGCCAGCTCAGAGTTCTATCAATACGTAAACCTAGATCCTTCACGTCAGTGCTAAACGGGACGATCGTACTGTCGAATATAACAGGTGGGAATGTTGCACCATCCACTTTCGCGATGCTTCGAGGACTCCCAATGATGATTGCCTGACACTTATTGGGGTTTACTGCAACGCCAAATCTATCAGACCAAGTTTTAATCGCTATCAAGTCCCTATTTAATTTGTCGATAGCATCAGGTATTTCATCGACCCTCCCTTGACAATACAATTGCAGGTCATCTGCATACAGATGATACGCACACTGAAGTTCGGAAGTGATGAGATTAATAAAGATAGAAAACAGAAGAGGGGAAAGAATGCCGCCTTGAGGAACGCCAGCTTCCAAGTCACACCAGCGAGATGAAGAATCACCAACGTGAACAGACTGCTGACGTACCCGAAGGTAGGAGGTGAACCATTCCAGTGCTTCGGGAGAGACCATCACATAGGATAAAATGGCTAACAGGATGTCGTGACTGACGGTATTGAAGGCGTTCGAGAAATCGACCAACACTAATACAGTGACTTTGGTGTCTTCCAGCCCTGCCCTTATATCGCCAGTCACTTTTAGTAGGGCGGAGACAGTACTGTGCCCGGGTCTGAACCCAGATTGTAGTGGGCTGATCAGTGAATTATACTGCACAAAGGTAGAGAGTTGTCTGTGAACACAGAATTTCAACATGACTGAAAATTCAAATTCAAACTTAAATTATTGCATCCTTATAGTACATACAGGTGGTAAATATAAGATACAGAAAAAAATATGGACCCTGTCGGGCACAGCAACACGGCTATCGCACTCAAGTAGGAATTCCATCTATATCTATACTAATATTATAAAGAGGAAAGATTTTTTTGTTTGTTTGTTTGTTTGTACCGAATAGGCTCCGAAACTACTGGACCGATTTAAATTCTTTCACCAATAGAAAGCTACAATATTTCTGAGTGACATAGGCTATTTTTTAATCCCGAAAACGGGTCCTGTGGATTGGTCCACGGGAGCGAAGCCGCGGGGAACAGCTAGTTCTAGATACAGTCAGTGTCTACGATAGAGGAATAGCGCTCAATATTTTTCTTATTAACATATTAGTTATTTATTATCTATGTATCTGTGGGCTGTAGAGCAAATATCTCAGCCATTGCACCGAGTAAACCATTGAAACAGTCATTTATTTTCATCTTAGTCTCGAACTATGATAAATAAATTGATTATATCTGGAATATGACTGACAGACTGCAATGCACATACTACAGGACAATGGAACGTATCCAGTGACGGATTAAAGTGATCTGTTATAGATTTTGTTTTCCTTCTAAGTTCGGAAACCTGTAAAGTTTACCGCCTTTAAAATATCTCCATGAATAGGAACATACGGAATATATACATTAGTCACGTAATATTTTATCACAATAAACTGCTCAGTAGTTAAATGGGGATGTGCCTACAATTTATCATTTTCCACTGACTCGCCCTGAGGCTACGGTCCCTTTTTATCTCTGTCCCTTGCTACAAGGCCGAAAAAATCATTCTTTTCCTTCAGTGTAGCCAAAAATTTGCGGGCCCGAAGGCTTTTGAAAGCGGGCCCGAAGGTTTTTAAAAGTATTGTGCTGAATCCAAAATCGCTTTCCGTTACCCTCATTTGAATCCTTAAAATGTTTATTCTGTTAAACATTTTTAATGGTCTCATTGTACTAAAGAAGGGTTCTGTTAAAACAAGCCTTCATTAAAAATGCCCAGTTGAGTACATTATTTAAATTGTGTAGTTTATTTTTGGTAAAATATTTTTGTTATTGAAGGTAGACTGCACATTTACGGCCCAGGTTTATTAGAACGGTTAAGCACGTGACTAAAATCTAATATGGAATGATGCCTAAGCAAATACACTTCGGATAATATCGAAGTAAAAGCACAATATTAATAAAAGGGATGATATAATACAATTCTACGACTGAAATCCTAGTTGCTGAAAACGGTTACTCTGAGGTGAAAGCTCTAGAGAGCGATAAAAGTATGTCGGTATGCCATTCTCTTGAGATGATGCTTACTGTGCCTACATTAGTATTAAAGGTATAAGTACATTTAGACCTAGTAAATAAATCATCTTGAGAGAGAAATCTAGGTTGGGCAATCAAAAAAGGTTTCATCAGCAATATGTAAAACTACAGACTGCAATGCTAATTTGCTTCACACAAAATTATCTACTAACTTTAAACAATGTAGACTACAAATGTTTTTAGAATTTTACAAAGTCTACAGGGAGCTGTCGCCGCCGTTCGCACCTCGGGAGCATTATGAAAATATCGTGTATTTGCAAACATTCCATATATTGAAAGTATTCAAAAATATTTATCACCTACTCATCGAAATATTTTGAAGAAGATCTCAGCAATACTTTATACTTGAAATACGAAAATGTTTTAAAAATTCAGTACCTAGTTCGATCTTACTTTGAATACCTAATTCTGAATTTGCACAGAATTTTTTCATAAATAATTCTGATAGACGATTGCGTATGTAACCCGAAAGGGTTGTAGTTTGCTAAGACTGCATTTGAAAACATTCTCTCACGAACTAATAGATAGTTTAGTAAATATGTATTTGCTGCGCGTATAAAATATTTTTATTTGAACTTTATTTTATTAAGGACTTCATCGGAATTCGATTTAAAAATACAACTGTGGATTTGGGTTGGTTGTAACATTCATTTTTATGTTCTAATTTATAAACCTAGGCATCTGTTTGGTTTTGGCCTCTGGAATATATAAGAGTTTTTATAGATAACTGAAAAGTCTTTAGCGGCGGGCGGGCTTTTAGCTCAAATGTTCTAAAAATTGTGTGTAACTGCAATAGCCGTGTTTCGAGTACAAAAAAATGTTACAACTGTACCTAGTCTTAATATATGCGAGTGCCTACACACATACAATTTCCCAGACTGACTACTCGACTAGCAGGCACGGATCGAGGATCACACGCAAACAGACAAATGTGTAAAATCATAATATTAACGTTAATTAACATACGCTAAGTTATTCAGACGACATAATCGAGACCAAAACGACACGTGCATAAAGAGCCGAGCTCAATAAAACAACGCATTTGCAATTTTTGCAAAGCAAATGCAATGACTGCATACATATTAAAGTGAAAAAAAAATTAAAACTATGAACGGTTTTTATCTGATATCGTTTTAGTAGCTCTTATGTTGGTTCGGTATAAGTTAATTTATCGTATACACGGGAGTACGCTTAAGGAACTCTAAAAATGAAGAAAAATGTCGTCTGTTTATGAACCGAGCAGTGATAATATAGTGTAAGTAGTTAACTTTGCCTTATGTGGCCAACGATGAGTCCTTAATGAACACAATTGCAATCAATTTACTTGCTACATTTAGTTTTGTACGATATCGTAACTTGTACCCCATAAGAGAGAACGAGCGTGCGAGATTCTCATTCCGCTACTCAATAGTACGTACTTGAGTACAGTCAAGAAGCTCAGTGTACCTACCTAATAAATTAAATTTACTTAAGTACCTGTACCGAATTATTCTGGAGTAGAAAATGCCACAAGGTTTGTGCCTTTTCAGAGTTACGTCCAATAACTTATTTGAGTACATCTTAGAGTCATTCAATGTGATTTTGTCCCACAAATAAAATGTATTGAAGGCTTATTCATAAAAGCTTTCAGTGCACTTTAGACAACTCTTTAGTTGTTTTAACAAATCGACATTTAACAGGCAGTTGCGGTCGTTCACGATTTGCGTTCCAGTATGTGGAGGATTACGTAAAATATGCCTTTTTTATATAAAAAAAACCCACGTTTAAGTGTTACCATATTCAGCGTTTAAAAATGCTGGCTTCATTTTCTGAAATTAAAACGCGTACCTTAGTTAACGACGACTGAAGTGGAACTTCTTAACGGGTAAAAACGTAAAATGGTTTTAAATCGCGATAATTTCTTTAATATTGCATTTTAGTTGAAGTAATTAAGGATATTTTTAACAAAATTTACTCAGACACCATAAAATGGACAAAGGGAAGTACAATAAACCGTTTGGTAAAGTTGAATTTCCGTTTGAAACGTCTGAAGCGACAACGGCATTTAAACGAACTTAATTTGCGGGCATTTGCGATGTAAATAAGGAATTGTTTAATGACCTGAAGTCCGTTTGGACATTTAAAAAGAGGGGAATGAGTCTTTTGGAGTTTCCATTATGACGATGGCACTTATTAATAGGGCGATATGGCTTTGTTTCGTCTGTCTCATTAGTCTTCTTGAACTCTTTATTTTGCGTGCTTTTAGTCTATTTTAAAGTAAACATTTGACATTCTAGATTCTTTTTTTGCCAAAAATATCTGGAGACGCTTTTTAAATAATAAAAGTATTAAGGTGACGAACGTATCAATTAGGCTTATTACTTACTCAAGTGACTTTTATGGTTTATTGGAATTTTGTGACGGTAATACTGTCACAATTAATATTATTCAAGTACTCTTCAAAACGAATGTGTGGCTAATACCAAAACCACTGGCCACACGATCACTTTGTCTCTCTTACATTTTTCTGATCGTATTCACTTGACAGCTAGTATTTCAGCCATGCTATTCTCTAAGAGACAGTTTCTTGGCTGTGCTCGTCGACGAGCTCGTCTTCGAGACAGTCTCGAGATCGACCGATCGTGCAGCGCTGATTCAAACGGTATTCTCTAGCGCGGTTATGGTCGTCGACGAACTGTAGACTGACATCTCCCGTCATAATTTCGTAGACGAATTAGGGCTTGAAACAAATTCTTTAAATTACAATCGATAAATCTCGACTGAGAGTTTTATGGCCTTAAAATGTATAATATAGGTCTATTTTTAAGTATTTTAAGTAATAGAGTGAAACTACAAACGATTTCATAGTTATAATAGTTTAACTAATGTATTTTTATTATTGCATCTTAAGGCTGAATGACAATTTCTTTGCCTATTTCGTAAGTAAAAGCAACGCGCTGTGAGTGACGCTGCCACAACCAACAAGCAAAATCGCAACCGAATTTTCTTTGTTTGATAATTTGTTTGTTTTTATTTAAAACTATTTACAAATATGATTTTAACATAGTTGTGTGACTGTGTGAAATGTAAGTATTTTAATATACTTAGGTACAGTGACAATATTATTGTTCTCCAAAAAAGTGAAGTGAAGTAGGTATAATATGTTTATCTTTAGATCAAATATGATAGTACTGCGTTGAAATAAATTTGCAGGATGTAAAACCAGGGCTATCTTGGCGTAAGAACAATATGACAATGGAAAACCAGCAGAACACAAAACAAGTGATGAAGTTTTTTAGAAAAGTCTTACTAGGTATGTTATAATTTGTTTATATTTCGTATTACACTTTGAGGCTAGATCACTTGCAGTGCCTCAAAGCAGAGATGCCTCAATTGCCTCTTCATGCATTGTTGGTTGGTGCAGTGTAAGAAGCTCTAGATAATTAAATAGTGTTCTCACTTTTCATTCCCAGGTTGGACCAAGTTGTTGGTGTTTTTAAAAGTAGCCAAAAAATCAATTAACCAGCAATACTATGTGTCTCCCTATAATATCTGTTCCTTCAGAAAGAGAGAGTGATGCTGTTATATATAGTATCCTGCATATTTTTTTACCTCTAATAGTAATTTATTGCATTTCTATGTTCACAGCTCTTTGCAGGCGTTGTTTGCTAACGGTATGAGGCCATCTAATCCAATGCTCATTTCACAACAACCTTCACAAAGGCAAATGGAGATACACTGAAGATATTTATAGAATAAAATTCTATTACTGGAAAATAGTTCAATAAATAAATCTGAGTTTTATCATTTTGAGTTTTTTTTATTAGTCAATATGTATATTATGTCTAATTATTTTCCATAATAAACATATTAATCTGTTTTGCAGTCTTAATGCACAATTTTGCTTGTACAAACAAGAATTTGGCCTATTAAGATTGAGTATCTAGCCGGAAGGAACCTGTGAAGGTTGCGGTGTTCCGCTGGATGCGAGATGCACGCGACCGGTCATTGTGGCGACGCTTGGTGGAGGCCTATGTCCAGCAGTGGACGTCATTAGACGTATATGATGATGATGAAGCCGGACCAATAAACATGATTCACATCACAACAAATATTATTTAAATATATTTATGACATATAATTTTAATTAAAGATCCTACTAATTAACCTATGCAATCCATACTAATATAATACATGCAAAAGTAACTGTCTGTTATCTTTTCACGCTTAAACCGCTGATGGTACCTATGGAAACAGTTTGAGACCGTAGGTAACTATCCTATGTCCTTCATAGTATAATTTTTATCATGGAAATCTGCCTTAAGTTTGTATGATGAATTAATAATATCTCTAGTAAGGCGGCCCACAAACCTACAATTTTTTTTCTTGAAATAAAAAAATGGCTATTCGAAATACTAATGCTACGCAGACGTAGTTGCAGGCAACAGCTAGTTACATAATATATAAATTAAAATTCACATTAAACATTTAAAATGCCTGTACGCTAAGAGCTAAGTCGTTTTCCAATACCTAGGTATGTTATTAAAGCCTGAAGGTAACTATGGATAAAGTGTCTCTATCCCAGGATATTGTTATCAACGTTGCTAATTCTCTCGCCTGTCGAGCTCTGTTAAAATCATTAATTTTCTTAGCTTCTTCTAATATATGTAGCTTTAGTTAACCAAGCTAACAAACTGGTAAGCTGGCAAGCTGGTAAAAAAATATTTTAATACAATATTTTATTAGCTTCTGCCAGTGGCTTCAAACACGTGAAAAGTGTTTTCTTATCCCAAGGGTACATTCTATTGGGAAGAAAAGTATCCCCTATGCTATTCCTTTACCTAGCTATAATCTATCTCTATGCAGAATTTCATCCAGTGCCGTTCTGGCGTGATTCAAAGAGTATGTAACACTGGCGTGATTGAGTAACAAACATACATCCACAAACATTTAAACCAACAAAACTTCCCATTCAAACTTTCACATTTACCTATAGTATTAGTTAGATTAAAATCCAAGAAGAATTACGTTACGCGCAAAAATAGTGGCTTTTGGATTTGACAGATAAATACGAGGCTGTAAGCCAGGCTGCGAGCGTCTTCGACGCTGTTTTTTCTTACGGAATACCAAAATGTATGAAGAACTGTCAACTTGCTCGACATTGAGTAGTTCTAACTCACGGCCGTCACAGCTTAGAGCGCTAGTGTCGCTATTCTCGGCTTAGCGAATACCAAACTTAGATTCGTCGCTGGCACCAGCACTGCGCTCAAAGCTGTATCCTTAGAGAATAGCACTGTTCTCTATGTATATTTTTTAATCTTGAAACCTGTCAAAGTTGGCATTAAATTGGGGTTGGACACGTTCTTAACTTCAAATATCAAAATTCAGAAACCAGCCTTATATCAACTGACAGTCACTGTATTTAATTTCTGTTGCCAATTACTAATCAAAAAACAATTCACTAATTGAATCAGATACCAAAAACATTAAATTCGTTCAATTTTAAAGTGGTTGCTACCTTGTTTTTATTTGTTGCATCCTCCAATGGTCCTAGTTCAATATATTTGCGCCAACCACAATAAAAATCTTCGCTCATCACATAACCGTCTTCTTCAATGTCCCACTCAACGGACTGATTTCATTCACTGTTCTTTCTTCGTTCAGTCTATTTCTCTGTGGAATGCTCCCTCAAGAAATCAGGATGGCACCCAACCGATTAGCGTTCAAAGTGAAAGCTGGCGAGCACATTCGTAAGAAGTCGGCAGTAGTATCATCACAGCGTTAATGTTCTCCAATTATCTGTTTATGTATATTTAGTATATGAATTTTTTGTGTATATAGTGTATGTATTTATAGTTTGTATCTATTTATCTATATCTTTGTATTTGAATAAATATTACCTATCGTGATTTATTCTCAATATTGCACCTACCACCAAAGGTCGACTGGTAGAAAATGCTTAACGCATTAAGTCCGCCTCTGTACGTTTTTTGTGCATGAACTATTAAAGAAATAAATGAAAATTCTGCATAATCGAGGAGATATAACATAAACAATTGATTTGACAATCCCAACATTCATTACTTGAATATACTTAAGCACAAATTGTAGTAACACTTCATTTTGATGCTACTTTGCATAGAGTTTCAAAGCTGACTAAACAAATTTAAGTTCAAGTTAACTCTCTTTACAAGACATTTAAATAGCGAAGCGTTGCAATTAAATTGTTTATGTGATTTCTGAGTAGGTGTGTGAAGTATTCGTATTCAATTCTGTTACGGGAGCAGATTTTCGGTGCTTCATCTTTCAAAGAAATATTTAGAAGTTTATTATTTAAGTTAGCAATTCCATAGAAATTGCTATACAATACACAAGTTTTCATATCATAGTAAGTAATATTGAGAAGTTTTGCATAATTTAAAGTTTGCAATTTCAGATTGTTTGCAGTTTTCATAAACGATTTTTATAGAATCTGTTCTAAGAAAAAAATATCAGTAGCACAGTGTCTATGAAAACACGTGTAAATTTAATTTGAAGGTTTTCATTTAAGGTCATTTTACAGTCTCGCTAGGGATGTGCTTTAATAGGTGTTGCACCGGGGAGTGTTAATTAAGTAATCACGGGTTTTCATGTCACTATACTGATGGTGATCATCCGTTTGGTTTTAGTTAGGTAGACATCCCACCCTCCTTGATCTTTCCCCCAAAGGTCTAAGCACATTTTGAAGATTTCCTCCCGAAAACAAAAAATGTATGCATGTCAGTATTGAGATCGTTTACAATTAAATACTTTTTCTCTCTTGTTTTTTCCCCTTGCGGCTATCTATGAAAGCCCGGGAGGTACTAATTATATAAATCAATGGCATAATTACGCAGAAATAATAATTAATAAAGACTAGTCTGTTTCTTCAAACTAGTCTGTTCCTTGAACAGTTTCGTGGAAAGTAAACCCTATAAAGAATTTACTTTGTGGTCATCACAAATTATAATTTGGATGATCTGGAGATGATGCTTACTGCATCTATATTTATATTAAAGGTATAAATTTACACCTAGTAAATAAACCATCTTGAGAGAGAAATCTAGATTGGGCAACCAAAAAAGGTTTCATCAACAATATGTAATAACACCCCTCTTTTTCCTTAGGGGGTTAAAAATACAGAGTGCAATGTTAATTCATCATCAGCCTATTAATGTTCCCACTGCTGGGACACAGGCCTCCTCTCTGTGAGAGGGAATGGGCCGTAATGCAACACGCGGGCCCAGTCCGGGTTGGAGGATGTCACATGTCTTGGCATGTTTGGTTCTAAGAAATGCCGGTTTCCTCACGATGTTTTCCTTCACCGTTTTGAGAGCAGTGGTTATGAAATAATTTAAACAAAGTAAAGCGCCCGCCTGGGCTCGAACCCACGACCTACAACTTGTAAGTCTCTTTAATGTTTATTGCTTCACAAAAAATTACCTACTAACATTAAACAGTGTAGACTGCAAATGTTTTACAATGTCTACAGAGAGGTGTCGCCGCCGTTTGCACCTCGGGAGAATTCTGAAAATATCGAATATATTGCAAAAATTCAATATTGAAAGTATTCAAAAATGTTTATCACCTACTCATGGGAAATATTTGGAAGAAATCTCAGAAATACTTTATACTTGAAATTCAAAAATGTTTGAAAATTGAGTACCTGGTTCGATCTTATTTTTAATACATAATTCTAAATTCGCAATGAAGTTTTTCATAAGTAATTCTGATTGACGATTGCGTATGTAAAGCATTCGCCGAAAGGGCACGGGAGTTAGCAGTTTGCTAACGAATTGTATTTGAAAACATTTTCTCACTAACTAGTTAATAGTTTAGTAAATATGTATTTGCTGCGCGTATAAACTATTTATGTTTGAACTTTATTTACTTAATTTGTTTATTAACTTTATTGGAATTCGACTTAAAAAGACAACTATGGGTTTGAGTTGCGTCGGTTGTAAAATTAATCATAATGTGCCGGCAAAGTCGGTTGAGACCTGGAAAACTTATCGTGTTTCGTTTATTTTAGTATTGGAGGGTGCAAATAGTTGACAGAGGTCAGTAAACGATTAGCAATGACAATAGAGACTGCAGATAATTAACTAAATTAATGTCATCTTACTTGTACTACTAGTATTAGACTCACTAGGTTGCCTCTTGATGAGTTAAACTATCATTTTATTTTGACAGAAGTCACAAAAACCTGAAATCAAGTAAAATTCATAACTTGAATTAACAATTTACCATAAAACTTAACAAATCGGTAACAATTGCAAAGTTAAAACATAAAACGCACCACAAAATGAACGTGTTCACTTGCCGAAAACTTAAACTCACGACCTTTGCAACACAACAGGTATTCCAGTAATCTAGATAAATGTTTATCGTAACTCGGTATTTTTCATTCCTAGGTGTTGGTGACGTGGAGTATTGTAAAGTAGCGATGTGAATACATACATCCAGGAATAGATGTTGCCATCTAAACTAATATTTTAAAGAGTAGAAATGAGTATTTTGTTCTGGAAGTACTAATAGATATATTAGGTCTTTAAAGACCCAATAGAACGCTACGCTACAGCCATTGGCATTAGTATAATTTACCGATTTTCAATAGTCGAAAATGTTCGGGACAAAAGGTTCTAGACAAATTGTCAATCTCCTCCGATTTAAGTATTTGAAGTTGAGTATTTGTCAATCTCTAAAGCTGAAACCAGTCAAAATTTGGCACTAAAGTAGGACCTGACACGTTGTTAACCTCCAAAACTCGTCGTTTACAATTGTTCTTCTTCCCCCTATTACCCACATAATCAACTTTTCTCTTGGTTCCGCACAATTCCCTTCCTTGTGGTGTATGGCTTACGTTCGTCCACTTCCTAAAATGTTTATCCTTTTATAACTAACCAATTCAGACCAATGTATTTCCTTCCTTTTTATATCCAAAGTGCTGGAGGCCTGCGTCCACAGGCAGCTCTTAGGGTTTGTTCATTTATCATTTATTAAAGGTTCTCTTCTGATATTCGGGGACGTCAGCTGTCGGTTTGCGTTGACAAGAGTTCGTCGAGTTGGTGTGACTAAGCTGCTGGTGTTCCGCAAGGTGGTATTCTTTCTCCATTATAATTCCCCATCTTTATAAATTTTATAACTCACTCACTTCGGTGTTGGCCTCCTTTTGTATGTTGGTTGCGCGGGTAGAGGATTTGTCGGACGCTATAGGCTATGTGAACCGGGACTTAGTAGCAGTCATGAATTGGTCTGATAAATTTGGGGTGTCTGTAAACCCCTCAAAATTTCAAGCTATTGTGATCGGGACCTCGCGCATGATGGGTCTGATGGGGATAAGCTCTCTTCCTCCTATTTCTATAATGGTTCTGATATCCAAATTCGGGTTTCTAGTGCCAGTCAAAGAGTCAATGGGACCTTGCGTTGCCTGTACCGTCTGAGAAACTTTCTGCCTGCAAAAACGAAGACTATGCTTGTGCAGACTTTCATTTTCCCTATAGTAGTCGATGCACTATGGTGACGTGTGCTACTTTGACCTGAACGCGGTTTTCCTGGACAAGCTTGATAGGTTCCTAAACAACCAGATCCGGTTCAT
The DNA here is from genome assembly GCA_948252205.1 of Orthosia incerta. Classification (NCBI taxonomy): domain Eukaryota; kingdom Metazoa; phylum Arthropoda; class Insecta; order Lepidoptera; family Noctuidae; genus Orthosia; species Orthosia incerta. The sequence continues at coordinate 54,279,190 of OX411742.1, forward strand.
GTTCAGCCTGAGGAAACATAAACATATGTCAAGCTGCAGATCTGAACTCAAATGGATGTCTATTAGACAGAGGCGAAATGTGTGCGCTTTGACTACGCTTTTCTCTCTAGCCAACTCTCCCACTCCTCCTTACTATCTCAAACCTCACTATAAATATCTATGTACTTCACACTCTAGGAATCTGCGTTCGTCTAATAATCTTCTCTTGCTTTAACCTTCTAATTTTATTTATTCCTCCTTTTATACGAGTATTCAGTCTATTCTTCTATGGAATGCGCTACCTCTAAATATCAGAACGGCCACCAGTCAATATGCATCTAAGCGGAAGTTAGGTAAGTAAGGCGAATGTGTTTATCAGTCTATGTATGACTGTATGTTTGTTACTATGTAGCCACACTAGAGAGCAAAAGCGTTGGCTGATTTTGATGATGCTTACGTCAATCGATTCGTCTTAATCTTCCGAGTGTCACTGGCTAAATTAAAATGGGAAAATAAAAAATGGCGGTTTTTTGGCGCCATATTGTGGGGAAGCAATCTTTCTTTTTCTTCCAAACCCATCGTGTGGGGTACAAAATAAAGGGTTTTAAGATGATTTCAAAAATATATAACACTTATGTGATTAAATGTGGTAAAGTCATAATTTTATTTAAAGTAATCAATTTATTGTCATTCACAGATTTCACGATAGTATTGGTTTTCAATATTTGAAAAGCACATTAGTAAGATCAAAAAGATAAACTCAAATATTTTTAATCAAACTCGTCTAGACCAAATATCAGCAATTGGTTTGATGTAAGGTGATATTTCATAGTTTTTTTTATGGCTGAAACTCACATAGTACTCTTATTATAATGTATACGTATCTGGAAATTCTAGTAAATCGTTTACTTTTTTATGATTGATGATTTACCAAGGGCTGATATCACTTTACTTAATCTTCGAATTTCAGTGAAAAACTAAATTGTAAAATGCTCTTGACAAAAATACAAGACTTGATAAAACTTAGTAATACCATCGGTATAAAAAACGCGAAAAATTTGAGTGACTAAAAATGGTCAAACCTCCAAAATATTTGAGAAGAAATAAACTCGTAAATTCGAGCCTCACATCGTACAAGAGTCTCACAGTTTTACAGAGAGTAGGCGTCAAAGGGATGCCATGCCTCGTCAACTCGCGAATATGACGGATATGTGTAAGTAAACACTCCTGCCTCTTCTTCACACGAGAACCACAAAGAGGGAAATAAAAGGTAATATTCTGGAATAAATACACAAACATAACAGCAACTTTTTTGTGCCAGTCCAAAAACATGCAATGAAAATAATTGCACTATTTTAAGATAGGTATATATGGGGCATATTCGTAAAGTCTGACAAAAAATCTAGTATTTTTCAAATTCTAACGTAGGATCGTTAGAATTTTTACTAATCGATTATAATCTTTTTTCAATACTTTCCAATATATGTATTTGTCACTACACAAAACAATATTGCTCAAAGAATGTGCCAGGTTATAAGGGCCCATCGACATTCAAGTCGAGATTTACACTAGCACTGTGAGAGAAAATAATATATGTTTGATAAAAAATATGTTCTTAAACCTAAAAATGTAAGCTGTTCGGCTTTCGGCTGTCAAGTGTAGATCTTTGATATTCGTTATGGGTATTCAGAAGCCCGAAACCTAACCAGTCTTTGAACACTCGAATTACATAGATAATCAAAAAAAAACAAAATCAAAATTTATTTGTTCAATTAGGCCATTAAGCGGCACTTTTGATCGTGAAAAAATATAGTTACTGGATTGCTGGTATCCAGCTGTATCCGGTAAGACTGGGAGACGATCCCAATATAGTTGTGAAAAGTCTAGGAAGTAGTTTCAATAGGATGAACGGCCGCAAAATGTAATTATTTGATTAGATCGTGATCGATCAAGTACAAGTGAAATAAAAGTGATCGAAAATGCAGCAGACATAGTGATACACTGTTGTGTCAATTAATACTTCCTCCGACACCAGTACACTATAAAAATTTGACAATACAAGAATACAAAGTAGATAAACATCTCGCTACATCCCTGGAGAGATGTGACTCTCTCTTTACAACATGCTTTTATGCATTCCTAACGACGATGCATTGACGACACGCCTTATTAATCTTCAAGGTACCAAGCAGCTTCAAACAATGTGGTGAAGTTCTCAATTTTAGTGCAAAGTCTCTCAGGAACTAGCGAGAATTTCTAATTGTACGACTATTTACTACTACGAGTTTGCGCTCCGCCTCAGTGTGAAATCGTATTGAAATAATAATTACTATCATCGAAAACAGTTCATCAAATATTATATCATAATTCCGTATTTGAACATACTGGCCGTATGTAACATATTGCTTGTTTATATTGTCTCACAAATAATCGTACCTTTATCAATTAAATGTTGAGTAACCCGCAAGCAAACGGGATTCCATGTTAACAATAAATATACAAAGCCGAAAATTGAGAAGAGATTTAATTTTTAAAGCTGCACAGCTCGCACTGTGTATTGTTTTTGGTAAACAAACTGATACGTAACAAAGGGAAGTCGTCTCAAACAAGTCACAGAGTAGGCAACCATTTTAGAGGTTGCATGACGTTATCGTTGCGGGTGTAAAGTCTAATTCCATTCCTATAGAAGATGTATTATTTATGTGCACATTTTTTCTACAGCGCTGCCAAAGCAGTTTTTCAAAGACCTGAATTCGTATATCTACTTTAACAATGGAAGGTCTTGCTTTGGTTTACTACCTCTCTACCCTCTATCTAGTTATTGAAAGAGAATGCCGAATTAAATTACCATCTTTTATTCCAGGCACAAAAACATGAGCGATTTCATTAAATATTTAGTTTGAAGTTTGATGCCCCATGGTCTGTAAAGGAAGGCAAAATTTAATTATAATTTCAATGTAAGTTGACTTCATGATTTCATCTCCTTGTACTTTCTCATACGTAGGTGTGTCTGAACAACGCATATGATTTTTCCATATCTAAGTTGTCGTAATCGGTCTCATTATAACTTTCGGTAAAATTGTTTAGCATTTTTATAGAGTTTTCACTTTAGCAACATGTATTTTAGAAAAGAAACTTAACTTTTAAACAAACTACCTCCATATTTCACCTTAGTATGACGCTAGAAAATTAAGAGCTGGAGAGAAAAAGCACCTTCCAAGCAGACAGGGTCTGACAGAGCTTTGAAATAAAAATAAAATTATACACATTATGCATGAAAATTTGTATGGATGTATAAATATTCCTTAATATGTAGATTTTTGGCCAGTTTACACCCACCTTTTGTTTTTTCTTCTGACTATACAACTAAAACACAAATAAACGGCAAAATGATCCCTCTGAAAACCAAAACCAACCTTGAAAATTCATACTTAAAGTATAAACTTCAGTGTCAAATATTCCTCTGTGTTTTATGGCCCGTCCCATCAATAATGCAACGTACACTGGCAACATTTTACCCTTAGGATTCTGCCCCTAATTAACTTGGGTCCAAGTTACCAGTGTTACCACTGCAAATATTACGAATGCAAAGCCGGTGTCAAACTCCGAACAATCAAAGTAATAATTATGGTTTGCTGTAAAGAAGGTGCGTCCGATACTTGTGGGTTAAAACTTTGCTTCGTTAGCTGATTGTAAGCTAAAAATATTTGATGTCGGAGGGGTTTACAGGCTGAGAAACTTTTTTGACCTTTTTTTTCTCACCTTTTTTGTTAGGTATTGTTTCGTGAAGAGAATCTAGTACCAATTAGTCTTCTTACAGAACGTATTTAATGAAAGACATCTTGAGTCTTTTTGAAGGATTTTGATTTCACTACACTTGATTCAGTCACCATGACAATGGAAAAAAAATACTGTCGATTTGAGGACATTCATTTCAATAAATAACAAGCTGAAACGATCATTTTGATTGATTAAGGCCAAGTATAAGTGGAGTCTAGTGTAAGAAAGTTGTGTGTTGTGATAAATAGAAGTATCCAGTATCCTTCCGTCTAAAATAAAATTTTGCTACAACTGGGCACATTCGTTTATCTAGGTCTTGACCGTTGAGTTATTACTATTAGTACCTGGGTGACTGAGCTCTGCTCGGGTGAAAATAGAGAAAACGACGTTTTCTAAAAATGAATCCTAGATTGATTTATCACTCCCAAAACCCCTTGCATACTAAATTTTATGAAAATCGTTTGAGCCGTTTCCGAGATTCAGATTATATATAAATAAATATACAAGAATTGCTCGTTTAAAGATAGATAGAATTAATTAGATTATAAGTCGTGTATTGATTATATTTGCTGCCGTGTGAACATCATTGTGGTTTCAACTGTGTCCCATTAACCATCCATCCATCCCATCACCTGTCATTTTTCAATTAACCCGTTAATATCCACTGTTTAACATGACCCAATCCAACCACTACGGGAGATGATGCCATGAAGATTATACTGTAACCAACGTGCTTACTACCAGATTACTGATTGTGGTAAGATGTTGCAACTACCTAGAGTTGGACACTGTTCAAACTGTCTTTAATAAAATCCCAGACATCCTACAGTATTGTACGGGTCGAAGGGTATTCACTTGTCTTAATAAAGGAATAGAATACTATTTCCTGAAACAGAAACTAGGTAATATTCCATCTTTGATTGCTTATTATAGATATATCCCCAAGACCAATTATTATGCAATTATTTTGCCTGGAAACATTCTACTGAAAGTAGTTTTCCGATGGCTAAGATTACTGGCCATGTAAAAACAAACAAAATATTAGGCTACGAATTAGTGAGAAAAAGTAAAAACCTTGTCGCATTGCTCTCATATTGTCGCTTCCAGCCTATCTTCATGAGCGTTAAGTCAACAAAGTTCCTATATAAAGAGAGCGCAGACACGAAGTAATCCGATCCCTACACAAACAATTTCAACATGACTGAAACTTGCAAGTCAAATTCAATTTATTGCATCCATAAAGTACTTACAGGTGGTAAATATAAGTTACAGAAACAATTATGGACCCTGTCGGGCACAGCAAGACGGCTATCGCACTCAAGTAGGAATTCCATTTTATATACAGTCAGTGTCTAGGATAGAGGAGCTGTTCCTCCATCCTAGACACTGACTGTGCTCAATATTTTCCTTATAAACATTTTAGTTATCGGCAGCATTGCCATTCAACGTGGCAATGCTGCCAGTCTTCTGGGCACGTTCCCGGATGACAGCGATGTGGATGAGTACTTCGACGCCTAAGTGTACCTTACTTTTGTATATAGTGTAAGTAGTTAGTTTAATTTTAATTTTGTAAAGTTTACTTTTGTTTAGTGTTTAAGTATGTACATAATTATACGAATTATGTTTTAGTTATCTATTCCCTATTTATCTGTGGGCTGTAGAGCAAATATCTCGGCCATTGCAACGAGTAAACCATTCAAACAGTCATCTATTTTCATCTAAGTTTCAAACTATGATAAATTAATTGATTTTATCTGGAATATGACTGACTGACTGCATTGCACATCCTACAGGACAATGGAACGTATCCAGTGACGGATTAAAGTGATCTGTTATAGATTTTGTTTTTCTTCTAAGTTCGGAAACCTAAAAAGTTTACCGTCCTTTAAAATATCTCCATGAATAGGAACATACGGAATATATACACAATAAACACAATAAACTGCTCAGTTGTTAAATGTACCTATAATTTATCATTTTCCACTGACTCGCCCTGAGGCTACGGTCCCTTTTTATCTCTGTCCCTTGCTACGAGGCCGAAAAAATATTCTTTTCTCTCAGTGTGGCCAAAAATTTGAAAAGTGGGCCCGAAGGCTTTTAAGAGTATTGTGTTGAATCCAAAATCGCTTTCCGTTACCCTCATTTGAATCTTAAAAATGTTTATTCTGTTAAACATTTTTAATGGTCTCATTGTTCTAAAGAAGGGTTCTGTTAAAACAAGCCTTCATTAAAAATGCCCAGTTGAGTACATTATTTAAATTGTGTAGTTTATGTTTGGAAAAATATTTTCGTTATTGAAGGTAGACTTCACATTAATGACCCAGGTTTATTAGAACGACGACGCACGTGACTAAAATCTAATGTGGAATGATGCCTAAGCAAATACATTTCGGATAACATCGAAGTAAAAGCACAATATTAATAAAAGGGATGATATAATACAATTCTACGACTGAAATCCAAGTTGCTGAAAACGGTTACTCTGAAGTGAAATCTCTAGAGAGCGATAAAAGTATGTCTGTATGCCATTCTCTTGAGATGATGCTTGCTGCGCCTACATTAATATTAAAGGTATAAATACATTTAGACCTAGTAAATAAATCATCTTGAGAGAAATCTAGATTGGGCAGCCATAAAAGGTTTCATCAACAATATTTAAAACTACAGACTGCAATGTTAATTTGCTTCACACAAAATTACCTACGAACTTTAAACAGTGTAGACTACAAATGTTTTTACAATTTTACAAAGTCTACAGGGAGGTGTCGCCGCCGTTCGCACCTCGGGAGCATTATGAAATATCGAATATATTGCAAACATTCAATATATTGAAAGTATTCAAAAATATTTATCACCTACTCATGGCAAATATTTTAAAGAAGATCTCAGCAATACTTTATACGATATGAAATTCGAAAATGTTTTAAAAATTGAGTACTTAGTTCGATCGTATTTTGAGTACCTAATTCTAAATTCGCACTGAAGTTTTTTTTGACGATTGCGTATGTAAAGCATTCGCCGAAAGAGTTGTAGTTTGCTAACGAATTGTATTTGAAAACATTCTCTCACGAACTAGTTAAAACATAAATAGTTTAGTAAATATGTATTTACTAAACTATTTATTTTAGTTTGAACTTTATTTGATTATGAACTTCATCAGAATTCGATTTAAAAAGACAACTATGGGTTTGGATTGGTTGTAACATTAATTTTTATGCACTAATTTAAAAACCTTGGCATCTGTTTCGTTTTGGCTTCTGGTGTAAATATCTTTTATTTATAGATAACTAACTTCTGTCCGCGGCTTCACCCGCGTTCAAAGTAAAAAAAAAAAGTTTACGACCGCCACCAAACTAGATTACCCGCTGGATCATTCGAAAGATTGTCTGAAAATTTCATTAAAATCGGTCCAGCCGTTTCGGCATCTATAAGGATGATACATGCATAGAAAAAAAAATGGATGATAAAAGTAATTATTATCATCATTATTATCATTATCCTTTTATCATACTCTTTAAAAAAAAAAAAATATTTTACATAGGCCTACATGGGCACTTATAAAACGTCGACAAAAGGTGCACGGTTCGGGTTAGTCGTTTCCTATGGAGAAGAACCAGACATATATATAGATAGATAGATTGAAATGGATTTTCTTACGGAGATGCAGATAGCGAGTCCGTCAGACGCGTCGTACCTATCTTACCCAGGGTTTACCCTGGAGCACAATTATAAACCGCGCGCGGGTGTGTGTATGTACGCCCGTGACGACACTTGCTATCGGCGTCTCCGTAACCTTGAGGACTCAAGATTTTCAACGCTGTGGGCTCTAGTGGACACAGGTCTGGATAAAATTATCTACGCCTGTGTCTACCGCTCGCACAGCGGAGATCAGGAGACATCCAGGCTCACAGAGTACCTCAGTGAGGCGGCTGATGCGGCACAGCAGCGGTACCCTTCCGCCCATTTAGTGTTACTGGGGGACTTGAATGCCCACCATCAGGAGTGGCTCTTCCCATACCAGTGCACTGACCATGCTGGATGAAAGATGCGTAAGCTTTCGCTAACGCTAAACCTCACCCAGCTGGTCCAGGGACCAACGAGGGTACCGGATGTTGATTCGCACACAGCGAATTGCTTGGACTTTCTGCTGACAACAGATCCAGACAGATACTCTGTGTCGGTAAGTTCACCCTTGGGTAGTTCCGACCACTGTCTGGTGAAGTCTGTGTCCGTCTATTCCCCACCCGATCCCAGCCCAAGAGGCACCCGGCGGGTTTGGCGGTACAGGTCAGCAGATTGGGATGGCGTGCGATCTTTCTTCGCTTGCTATCCTTGGCAGCCTACTTGCTTTTCTTCGGCTGAGCCTTCGTCGTGCGCGGACGCCGTTACTGATGTGTTGCGTCAGGGAATGGAGTACTACATTCCGTTCTTTGACATAACGATTTCCAGCGTTGACCGGCCATGGTTTGGCGCCGAATGTCATCGCACCGTCGCGCTTAAACATGAGGCGTACCTGGCATGGGTCGACGCTCGATCGCGTAAAGCGAGTGACGTGGGTCAGAAGAAGAAAGCCTACAACAGGGCTGCCAAGTCCTGCAAGAAGGTGTTGCGTGGGGCTCGATTCGACCACATTGGTCGAATAGGGGCCAAACTTGCTTCTTACCCAGCAGGTAGTAAAGCGTTTTGGTCCCTGGCTAAGTCGGTCGAGTCGAACTTCTGCCGTCCCTCACTACCACCACTGCTGAAACCCGATGGTTCACTGGCTCACACCGCTGAGGAGAAGGCAAATTTGTTTGCCTCTTTTTTTGCTGAATCTTCGCGTCTGAATCCTGGTGATTCGCGGCCCCCTCCTTCTCCTGATGGGTGCGAGACGAGTATGTCGGAAATTCGCATCCATTAAAAGGACGTCCGTATGGTGCTGCGCAGCCTCGACGTGAACAAGGCTAGCGGCCCTGACGGCATACCAGCAATCGTTCTTAGAACCTGTGCGCCTGAACTGTCTCCGATCTTGACACGCCTATTCCGCCTTTCATATGAGACTGGAACAGTGCCGAATGCTTGGAAGCAAGCCAACGTACAGCCGGTGCCCAAGAAGGGCAGTCGAGCTGACCCGGCCAACTAAAGACCCATCTCTGTAAAATCCATACTCTGTAAGAGTATATATAGCGTGTACTTAACACTAAGCTCCTGGCATACCTAGAAACTAACGATATCCTTAGCGACCGCCAATACGGCTTTCGCCGAAATCGGTCTACTGGGGATCTTCTAGCGTATGCCATTCACATATGGAGTGAGGCCATCGAGAGGCATGGGGAAGCGCTTGCCGTCCTCCTCGACATCTCGAAGGCTTTCGATAGGGTCTGGCACGAAAGCCTTATTGGTAAGCTTCCTTCATTCGGTTTGCCCGGTGGTCTGTGTGATTGGATTGCAGACTTCCTGAGAGATCGGTCCATTCGAGTGGTTATCGATGGCTGCTCGTCGGACCAATTGGATATTAATGCCGGGTCCGTACTCTCAGCAACATTGTTCTTGATGCACATTAACGATCTGCTGAAGCCCGGCACCAATCTGGTCAATTTTAATGCTGCTAAAACCCAGGCGTGTCTTATTTCCGCTAAAAAGATCCAATTTAACCCGGCTCCAACTTTCCGTGATGTAACCGTGCCAATAACGGACCATCTTGAGCTTCTTGGCGTTACGCTGACATCGACTCTCAATTTTGGGCCATACATTGAGGCAAAGGCTCAGCTGGCTGCCAAAAAGTTGGGGATCCTTGCGAAGGTGAGAAGGTACTTCACGCCGGAACAGCTGCTCAACTTGTATCAAACGCAAGTTCGATTGTGCATGGAGTACTGTTCTCATCTCTGGGACGGATCTGCCAAATACCAGCTTGATGCACTAGAGTCGATCGAAAAGCGGGCCATGAAACTCATCGGTAATGAGGCACTGGTCAAGTCAAAGCTCCAGAGCCTTGAACATCGTCGCCGGGTTGCCAGTTTGTCGGTATTTTATCGGTTACATTTCGGGGAGTGTGCGATGGAATTACATGATTTAATTCCGCCCAGCCCGTTCCATCATCGGACTACCAGACGTACGGCGATGCGTCATCGGTACATGGTGGACATCCCACCCATATGCACAAAACGTTTTGGGGACACTTTTATCATGCGTACAGCTAAAGAGTGAAATTCCCTGCCGGAATCTGTGTTTCCCGATAGCTACAATCTAGGGGTCTTTAAGTCAAGAGTGTATGGGTTTCTTCTAGGCAAGCGTGCTCTATCGTCGACCACATCATCGCTTACCATCAGGTGAGATTGTGGTCAAGCGCAAGCCTATAGATAATAAAAAAAAGTGGCTTTTAGGCTAAGGGTACAAAAAAATGTTACAACTGTACTGAAAAGTCTTTAGCGGCGGGCGGCCTTTAGCTGAAATGTTCTAAAATTTGTGTATAACTGTAATAGTCGTGTTTCGAGCACAACAAAATGTTATAACTGTACCTAGTCTAACCTTAATATATGCGAGTGCCTACACACATACAATTTCCCGGACTGACTTCTCGACTAGCTGGCACGGATCGAGGATCAAATGTAAACCGACAAATGTGCAGAATTATAATATTAACGTTAGTTAACATACGCTAAGTTATTAAGATAATAAGACAAACACAATCTAGCCCAAAAAAAACCTGCCCATTTGAGACCATTGCCATACAAGACTGTGCCTATGTGAGGCCGTGCTCAATAAAACAATGCATTTGCAATTTTTGCAATGCATTTTTAATGACTGCATACATTAAAGTGAAAACGTAATTAAAACTATGAACGGTTTATTTTATTAGCTTTGGTTTCTCTGATATCGTTTTATTAGCTCTCATGTTGTTTCGCGTTAATTTATCGTATGTCACGAGTAACAAGGGAATATGAGTACGCTTACGGAACTCTAAAAGGAAACAAAAATGTTGTCTGTTTATGAACCAAGCAATGATAACATTGTGTAAGTAGTTAACTTTTCCCTATGTGGCCAACGATGGGTCCTCAACGAACACAATTGCAATCGATTTACTTGCTACATTTAGTTTTGTACGACATCGTAACTTGTACCCCATAAGAGAGAACGAGCGTGCGAGATTCTCATTCTGCTATTCAATAGTACGTAATTGAGTACAGCCAAGAAGCGCAGTATACCTTCCTAATGAATTATATTTTCCTTAGATGTACCTGTACGGAATTATTCTGGAGTAAACAATTCCACAAGGTTTTTGCCTTTTCAGAGTAATTTCCAATACCGTATTTGAGTAAATATTACGAGTAATTTAATGTGATTTTGTTCCACAAATAAAATGCATTGAACGCTTATTCATAAACGCTTGCAGTGCTCTTTAGACAACTCTTTAGTTCTTTTAACAAATAAACATTTTACAGGCAGTTGCGGTCGTTCACGATTTGGCGTTCCAGTATATGGAGGGTTACGTATAATATGCTTTTTTATTAAAAAAAACACGTTTAAGTGTTACCATATTCAGCGTTTAAAAATGCTGGCTTCATTTTCTGAAATTAAAATGCTTACCTGTTTACGAAGACTGAAGTGAAAATCTCCACTAACGTGTAAAAACGTAAAATGGTTTCAATCGCGATAATTTCTTTAATATTGCATTTTAGTTGAAGCAATTATGGTAGGAAAAGAAGGATGTTTTTAACAACTTACTCAGACACCGTAAAATGGACAAAGGGAAGTAGAATAAACCGTTTGGTAAAATGGAATTTCCGTTTGAAACGTCTGTAGCGACAACGGCATTTAAACGAACTTAATTTGCGGGAATTTGCGATGTAAATAAGGAATTGTTTAATGACCTAAAGTCCGTTTGGACATTTAAAAAGAGCGAAATGACACTTAGAGGAATTTCAATTATGACGAAGGCACTTATTGATAGGGCGAGAGGGTTTTGTTTCGTCTGTCTCGTTAGTCTTCTTGTACTCTTTATTTTGCATGATTTTGGTTAATTTACTTTGAATCTTTGACTTTCTAGATTCTTTTTTTGGCAAGAATATTCGGAGACACATTTTAAATAACAGTATTAGGTTGGAGAACTAATCAATTAGGCTAATTACTTACTGAAGTGACTTTTTAACACGCTTTTTTTAGCTTTGTTTGTATCTATGAATATATGTGACGGAATCTTTGAACGTTATTTTCACCCCCTTCAAAACGTCGGATTAATTTGAGACTTAGTTCACTTGTCTAGGACCGATGACAATGCAATAATTTAAATAGTTTGTCCCATTATCCTTACCAGAATCTTCAGGATTAGCAATTGAACTAAAAAGTTAAAATAAACAATAGTTAAAAAAATACTAAAAACAAGCTTTAATAGAAAACCAAACCAAACTTTTACAACCAAATTTTACCAAATAAGTAGAAAATAATTTTCAATAAATTTAAATTAATAGTGTGATTATCAAAAAAAAATTATAAAAGCGTGGGGTGCTTTTTAAGATATTTTCAAAATGAGTATACTTTTACCAATATCTGTCAATAAAATGTTATAGCAATTGACATCAAGCACTCTACGCTTTTTTACAATAAATTAAACTAACAATGATTGTGTTTAAGGTCAATTACTAATCAGAAGAAAATTCAATATTCTAATCAGATAGCTAAAACATTTAAATTCTGCATAATCGAGTAGATATATTTAACATAAACAATTGATTTGACAATTCCAACATTCATTACTTGAATAAACTTAAGCACACATTGTAGTAACACTTAATTTTAATGCTACTTTGCATAGAGTTTCACAGGTGACTCAAACAAATTTAAGGTCACGTTAACTCTCTTTACAAGACATTTGAATAGCGAAGCGTTGCAATGAAATCGTATATATGATTTCTGAGTAGTTGTGTGAAGTATTCGTAATCAATTTTGTTACGGGAGTAGACTTTCAACCTTCATCTTTCTAAGAAATATTTAGAAGTACTGCATTATTTAAGTTGGCAATTTCATAGATAGTTATAATGAGAGGTTTTGCATAATTCAAAGTTTGCAATTTCATTTTTTTTTGGAATCTGTTCTAAGACAAAAAATCTGTGTCTACGAAATCACGTGTAAACTTAATTTGAAGGTATTCATGTAAGTTTTTTTATAGTCTCCCCAGGGATATGATTTAATAGGCGGCGCCTCTTTCATGTCATTGTGCTGATAGTGATCACACGTGTGGTTTTAGTTAGGTAGACATCCCACCCAACTTGATCTTTTGTGATCGTATACAATTAAACTTGCCTTTTTCTGCCTTTGTTTCTTTCCGCTTACAACTATCTATGGAAGTCTAGGGGGTATTAATTAAATAAATAAACGGAATTATCACGCAGAAATAATCTAAATAAATAAAGAAATGGCATTATTACTCAGAAATATTAATTAATAAAGACTAGTCTGTTTCTTCAAACAGGATCACTTTGATTAAATTGGTTTCAATATTTCACTAAAATTCCTTGAACAGTTTCGTGGAAAGTAAACTCTATAAAGGATTTACTTTGCTGTCGATCACAAATTATAATTTGATGGCTTGTAATCTGATGCTTAAATACTAAAAGTAATTGGAAATTTCTTAGAATTTTAGTACTTTTTTTGTTTTGTCTAAAAATTTTCTCAGCCTTAATTGCTGTTTTTGTTTGGTTAAGTATCTTTTCAATCGTCCTTCAACGAGCTTTTGTATAAATAATAATAAATATTTTGTATAAAAAATATTTAAAGTTTATGTGGTCCTATAGTTCTTTCCTCAAAAGGCGTATTCTCCAATCATCTTCTCCGCAGCCTGAAACTAATAGATTTAGAAGAATCCTACAAAAAAAAAAAAAAAACTTACAGAAAGCTGCCTTAGAAAGCTGTCTTATTCTATACCTATAGAATAGTTCGAAAATTCATACAGCTGGCCGAGGAAAACTCACCCTCATCTTGAACAACACGCTGCATTAACTTGGCTTTTGCCAGTGAATGTAGTTGAAACCAGTCAAGTTCTGAGAAAACAAAACATCTGATACTAAAAATAAGTTTATTTAAAATTATAAGGTAGAACAATACGTACAAATTTTTCTTAAATCTATGTCAAGTTCACACGTGTTGTTTGCCTGAACTAGGTAATCCTGTGTTTCGGGCGAAAAACGGTATTTTTTTTTAATATTTTAAATAATCACAGTTAAACAAATATAAGGTATTCATCTTAGGTCATTTTTAAGGGTGTAAATAGTATAGAAAAATTCTAACATATTAGATTCTTAAATATCAAAATAAATAAAACACGTAAAAGTGTAAACCCATATCAAATATTAATAAAAAACGTACGATATTTTTAGTACAACTTCTCACTATCTTCGTAGGACATACCTACTTTAAAGAACATCTTTGAGTTTTTTTTTACAGTTATTAAAAAAAAAGTGATAATGTTCTTGTTACATCGACTTTGTTTTCGTGCTACTATTGATTAAATCATTCGCGACCTGGTTTATATTCAAATTCTATATGACTGGTCCTGGTTTTTTTTTTTTTTTTTTTTTATTTTTTTTTTTAAATTGACAAGACAGCCGTCACGTAAATATACTGCTCCCGTATTAAAATTGTTTAAAAATAGTTAATTACCTGTATCTACTGAAATCTTTTTATGAAAGTGATGAGAATAGTACAATTCGTGAGTGCAAGTGTTATCTAAATAATTTATTGAATGTAAACCAAATAAACACAACTTTAGTGAGTGATCAAAACATTGTGACTATTTTAGCTTTGTGAGTGATAATAACTACTTATTTTTGCATAAAACTGCTAGATACATGGCCAATATCACTGTGAGTTTTATAAACATTAAAAACAAAACGATATAAAGTTTAAAAACAAAATTTTATAAAAGTGACGCTTAGATAGTGGGTAAAAGCTAACATTCAAATTGTTTTCAAAATTGACGGGTATTTAACGAACTTTCTATTTCAAAGAGACTACTGATCAACAATTTCAACACCTTGACTAACTGTTGCGCTGGTCTAGTGTCCCGGCAACCAACCTTATAAGAAGTATCTTGAGTGGTCTGAGTTCGATCCTCGCATACGGATTGTCTTTTTGTGAATGTCTAAGGATAATATTATAAATATTCAATAATGAATTTCTTCGAGAACATCACGTTCAGAATACCGAATTCAAAACGTCGTTCGTTGACCCAGACCAATTCGGTAGAAACTAGTCCCAACAGTTCCAAGATAGATGGCAGCACCTGTAGCTTACCAAATATATCCACCGATGAAAATGATGTGCAGGTTCAACAACTCCAAAGCCAAATACAACAGCTCAATTTACAATTAAACTCGGCACACGAGGAGATTCAGAACCTAAATCTCGAAAATACTTCACTAAAGAATACCGTCCTTGAACTCACTTCTAAATATGATATTTTAAAAAAAGCTACCACAACATTAACTACAGTAGGAACTCCTGGCAAAAGCAAGAATACACCTACCTCATCAACTCCACGTATTAACTCTCAAAAGAAAAACAGGAAGCATTGTAATAAACTCCCCTTCAATGAGAACCTGGACTCTAGCAAGACGTCTGTTATTACACCTAGAAACCATGAAAACCAAATAATAGAAGCTGTAAACAAACCAGTAAAGAATAAATTATGTGTTGTTAGTGCTAACAAAGTTAATAATATTACATCAATAGCTGAAGAAACATTTAAAAACTCTCAAATATGTCATTATATTTTGCCAAACTGTGGTATATCACAACTTATTAATAATTTAGATAAGAAATTGGCGGACTTTACAATGTCCTACTATTGTGTCATCTTGATTGGTGAAAAAGACTTTCAGCAAACAGAAAACTATGTTAATATAATCATAGAATTAAGAGAATCCTTGCTTAAAATTCAGCATACAAATGTAATTTTATGTGTTCCTACCTTTAAATTAAGTAATTTCTCAACTATGTTTAATTGGCGAATTGAGACCTTTAACAACTTACTACATCTTGATCTTCAAACTTATGGTTACGCAACTGCATTTGACACTAACTTAGATCTACTGTATGATTTTTCTATATTTTCAAGAATAAATAGAAAGTTAAACGACCGCGGAATGCGCAATATTTTTAATAACTTACTGCAAACTATATCTGAGATTTCGATAGAATGTGATGCCTTTATTCACGAGAATGATAACAACGTCGTTGCATCCCCAAGTCGTGAGCTTTTTCTTTGATTCTATGTATATTCTTCACCAAAATATTGCCGGACTTATAAATAAATCAGACCTTTTAAATATTTACATTCAGGAATTGTTGAGTCAGCAAAAAGTAATCGACGTAATATGTATAACCGAGCATTTTATAATGTCAGGCCAAAAAAAGTTATTATATATTCCTAATTATAAGCTGGCGGCATGCTTTGCTAGACAGAATAAAAAACGTGGCGGTGCCTGTATCCTAGTAAGAGTTGGACACGAGTATAAAGAACGACCTGACGTAATGAAATACTCGATATCAGGAATTATAGAATGTTGTGCTGTAGAATTTCCTTCTCAAAAAACTATAATTATTTAATCATAAATTATGTAATCTAAGTAAGTTTTATGAAAATTTAGATCTCGTTTTAAAAAATGTCTGTAAAAAACCCCTTCAAAAAGTTATTTTATGTGGAGACTTTAATATAGATGTTTTGAACAGGAATAGAATCACCTCTGAATTTGAATGCTTTCTCAGGAGCTTCAACCTTAAACTAGAAATTAATCAGCCAACTAGATTTATCAGTAATACTTGTTTAGACAATTTTGCACATAATCTTAAGCAGAAGTGCCAACATGAAGTCACTGACTTTGGATTATCTGACCACTCTGCTCAAATAATTAAGATAAAAATTAATAAAACGAATCAAATAAAAACATGGAGAACATTAAAACGAGATATAACTCGAGAACACCTTATTAAATTTCGATCGCACCTCGAAAGTCTATCATTTTCTAATGTATATAATATAGAGGATGCTAACAAAGCCTGTGATAACTTTCTCGATATTTTCCTACTGTTACACGATCTCTGTTTCCCGTTCAAATTAGTTAGTGTAAAATCTGAGAAAAAAATAAAATGGGTCTCTCGAGGGATACGAATATGTAGCAAGAAACAACGGCAACTGTTATGGCAACAGAGACTAAAGCCAACGTCTGAAAACAAAAATAAATTTAAGATTTACTCAAGGAGGTTTAAGAAAATTATTAAACTTACTCAAAAAGCGCAGAATAACTACTTGATAAATAACTCAAAAAACAAATCCAAAACGGCCTGGCAAATTATAAATAATAACAAGATTTTAAGAGAACCCATTTCTCAAATAAAAAAAGGAGATGAAATAATATCAAAACCTAATTTAATAGCCGAATCTTTTAATAATTTTTTCATTGAACAATCCTCTGGCATACCTAAACGTACGTTATGCGATACCATTAACATAAATATAAACCCACATACAATATTTATGGCCCCAATTATACCTCAAGATGTAATGCGTATAATTAGAAACTTGAAAAATAAAAAGAGCTCTGGCCTCGATGGCATTTCAACAACAGTTATTAAATTTGTTGCACATTGTATAGCTGAACCCCTTGCTCATATTATTAATTTGAGCATACAGTCTGGCGTATTTCCAGAAAGTCTCAAAAGCGTATTAGTCATACCAGTATATAAAAAAAAACGATAAAGAAGAAATGGTAAATTATAGGCCAATTGCTCTTATTTCTATGTTCTCTAAGATCATAGAGAAAATTATCTATGAATCTCTTAACAACTTCCTAACTAAATACCACATACTATGTGACGAACAAAAGGGCTTCAGGAAAAACAAAAATATAAACATGGCCATCTTTGATTTTCTTCATGAAATAATGCCTAAAGTAGATTCCAAAATACCGGTATGTGCAATATATGCCGATATGTCGAAAGCTTTTGACTGCGTGGACCACGATATTCTCTTAACCAAACTTGATGCGTACGGTATTCGTGGAAATGCTCTTAATTTAATAAAAACCTACCTCAAAGGCCGTAGACAATGTATAGAGATATCAAGCCTATGTTTAAAATCTAGGAAGGAACTAAAAACTTTATCGTCATTTAAAGAAATAAAATATGGAGTCCCGCAGGGAAGTGTCCTCGGACCTCTACTATTCCTACTATATATTAATGACCTGCCACGTCATATATCTAATCCAATGGTTTTATTTGCAGACGACAGTACTTCTATTGTTTCATGTATCAATAAAGACTCTTACATAAATGACATCAATAACTCAATCAGCAGTTTAATAAAATGGCTTGACAATAATAACCTAGTTATAAATCTACAAAAAACTAAAACTATGCATTTTCACCAACGTATATCTACAGGTGACATGGTTATCAACTACAACGGCCAAACTATCGATAAAGTGAATAGCACAAAATTTTTAGGAATCTTAATTGATAGCCAGTTAACATGGAAGCCGCAAGCAGAAGATATCTGTAAACGTCTGAGCACAACCGCGTTTATGTTATACAACCTATCCAAAATAGTAAATCTGACAACAATACTAGTGGCCTACCATGGTCTTGTAACTTCTATTTTAAGGTTTGGTGTAATATTTTGGGGTTATTGTAGTGAACGAGAAAGCATTTTTAAAGCTCAAAAGCGCTGTTTGAGAGCTATATTTGGCCTCAAAGTTACTGACAGTTGTGTGCCTATATTTAAGTCTCAGAAACTATTAACTTTCCCATGCCTCTATATCCTCGAATTAGCAATATTTGTTAAAACAAACCGTAATCTATTTGCCACATTAACAGAAACCAGAAAGCGGAGTACATCATTAAGATCACAATATCAGAATTTACTTCACACAGGCACATTTAAAACTAGTTTATTAAAAAAAAGTGTGATCTGTATGGCTCCTGTTGTCTTTAATAAAATTCCTGATCATATGAAAACCTTGCCATTGATGAAATTTAAAAAATGTTTTACAGAACTACTTTTTTTTTTTTTATTTGTCATGGGTTTGCTCTTGACTCTAGTCTAGGTCAAAGGTGACAGAGACAGAGTCGACGATGGAGCGAGCTTACCCAGAAGAAGCCTGTTCACTCTAACTTTGAAGAGATTCGGGTTGAATGCGTTCGGAAACACAGACGCAGGTAGCGAGTTCCACTCATTCGCTGTGCGCATTATGAAGGATGTTTGGAAGCGCTTGGTGCGTATTGGTGGAACGGCAACAAGGTAAGGATGGTAACTTGCAGTGCGTCTAGATGTCCGATGGTAGAAGGGGGCTGGTGGGATGAGGTCGTGGAGTTCTTGAGCACACTCACCGAAGTACAGTCTGTAAAAGACCGACAAGCAGGCAACCTTGCGGCGATGAGCCAAGCTGTGTAGCTTGGCATCCGCCAGCTCAACGTCGCCAATGAGCCTCTTGGCTCTGCGTTCCACCGAGTCAAGCGCGGCAAGCTGATACTTAGCTGAGCCATCCCAAAGGTGGCTGCAATACTCCATGCAGGATCGGACTTGCGCTTTGTAAAGGGTTAAAAGCTGTCCAGGCGTAAAGTATCGCTTCACTCTATTTATGATGCCCAGCTTTTTGGCCGCAATTTGAGCTTTGTACTCAATGGAGGCGCCGAAGCTGAGGCTGGATGTCAACTCCATGCCCAGGAGCTCGAGCCGATCAGTCACAGGAACAGACGCACCCCGAAAAGTAGGAGTTTGATCGAAGATACTCCTTTTTGCGGTAAAAAGACACGCCTGTGTTTTGGTGGCGTTAAAGGAGACCAGATTGTCATCACCCCACTGGGAGACAAGGCTTAAGGTCAAATCTGTCCTTTCCACCATAGCCTCTCTCAAGGAACGAACTTCATCCACGCTGGTTCTTGCGCTGGACAAGTATCTCTCTGCAACAGTACTGTCATCTGCGTACCCAATAATACCAGGCTGAAGTAGGTCATTGATGTGTAGCAGGAAAAGAGTTGCAGAGAGAACAGACCCCTGAGGTACTCCGGCATCAATAGCCATGAAGTCAGAGGAGCAGCCGTCAATGACCACTCGGATCGACCGTTCATTGAGGAAGTCTGATATCCAGCTACAAAAACCAGCGGGGATGCCATAAGCAGGAAGCTTACTGAGTAGACTCGCGTGCCAGACCCTATCAAAGGCCTTCGAGATATCAAGCGAAACAGCAAGTGCTTCGCCGTGTCTCTCGATGGCTTCGCCCCAGCAGTGCGTGACATACACAAGAAGATCGCCAGTTGACCGTCCCCGGCGAAAGCCATATTGACGGTCACTGAGGAGATTGTTGTCTTCAAGGTAGGTCAGCAACTTACTGTTCAGTACCCTTTCCATAACTTTGGACAAAATGGAGGTAATGGCGATCGGACGGTAATTGGCAGGGTCTGCACGGTTGCCTTTTTTGGGCACTGGTTGCACATTTGCAAGCTTCCAGGATTTCGGTACCGTTCTTTTTACAAGAGAGAGGCGGAACAAACGAGTCAACACAGGAGACAGTTCTGGCGCACACTGCCTCAGCACTCTCGCTGGGATGCCGTCAGGCCCGCTGGCTTTGTTCACGTCTAGACTGCACAATACTCTCCGGACCTCTTTAGCGTGCACAGCGATCTCCGGCATGGAAGAGTCACAGTGAGGTACAGTAGGTGGTTGCTTGGAGCCAGCGTCCAGACGTGAATTGCTAGCAAAAAGAGATGCAAACAAATTTGCTTTGTCTCTCGCAGAGTGAGCCAGCGACCCATCAGGTTTCAGCATCGGAGGTAAAGTGGGCCGACAGAAATTCGTTTCGACCGCTTTAGACAGGGACCAAAACTGTTTACTACCCGGAGGGTGCGATGCCAGCTTGGCCCCAATACGTCCAATATGGTCAAAACGTGCCCGACGCAGAACCCGCTTGCAGAACTTGGCGGCAGAATTAAAGGCTCTTTTTTTCGCGCGAACCCTACGTGCTCTAACTTGTAGATAAATGTTATTATTCTGTTCAGGATTTCCTAAATGATACACTTTAATAACCTATTTTTATAACTTATATAATAAGTATTGTATTTGCATGCCAACAAGGCAGAATGTACACGGTTCTTTATTATGTTATTTACGATCCTATTTGTATTTACCTGCATTCAAAGCAAATAAAAGTCTATTCTATTCTATATGACGATAACAGCTCTAGACACAGTGAAATTCTATCTATTATATAACTACTAGAAAAGTCATAATGTAAGGAATTGAACACTCGACATTTCAGTAACTCATATCAATCCCTACATTTCGGCTTTTTTAACAATCGCTACTGACATCTATCGCTAAAATCACTATCGCCTCTGGATCATGTTTTGTTCTTCACATTATGCCAGTTCAATACCCAATTACGTTATACAATTTTCTCCAAAGTAACCGGTTAGCTATGTTTAATTAGATTCCTATTAGTCTTGGATCTAGTAGCGATGACTTGAGGTAAGCTTAATTTGATCTTTACATCCTCAGTAGGTATGTCGTCTCATACATATTTTTAGTCTCAGTAAATCTCAAATTTGATCTCAAGATTGAATTGTATATGTTTTAGAAAACATGTTTGTTTTTATGGCTTAATAATAACTGCCACACCGATCGATCTTCAAGGTTAAGCAACGCTTGCCGTGGTCGGTCCGTGAATGGGTGACCATCTTTTCATAGCGAGTTGCCTCCGTGCTTCGGAAAGCACGTTAAGCCGTTGGTCCCGGCTGTTATTTGAAGATCTTTAAGAGTCGTTACGGGGAGTCAGAAGCCTGAGATCTAACACCAGTTTAGCCAAGGGCTATCGTGTTACCCAGTTACTAGGTTGTGGAGGTCAGATAGGCAGTCGCTCCATGTAAAACACTGGTACTCAGCTGAATCCAGTTGATTTGGAAGCCGACCTCAACAAAGTTGGATAAAGCTAGGTAGATTGATTGTTAGTTTTTATGGTCGTGTTATGTTCAAATTCAAGTACCTATTGTAATAAGAATTTAAATTGGCCGAAGAAGGTAAGAGATAAATTGCCTGAAAAAATATGAGGCAGCCTTTGTACATAATCTGCCCTAATGTATTTGTATCTCTTTTATTGTGTTCAATAAAGAATTGATTGGCAGGTTTTTGACCAGCTGTGCGACAAAAAGGTTATATAATAAAAACAACAAGTAGGTAACCAAACATACTGATGTTAAAAGCATTATTTGAATTGCGACGCATTATGGTAAATCACTCTGCGTAAATTATCTGAGGGAGAAAGCAGACGAACTCATACATTTTGTGCAAAGGAATTAGACTTAAATCAAAGTGCCGACGTGTGTACTCGCGAGATTATGGGAAAAGTATGCGTTTATGGTAAAAGGTTCTTCATTATTGATGTCGCTGTTATCGTCCCGCAATTTCATGGATTTATGGCATATTATTTAATGGGTTAGGGGTCATTTGGCCCACTTTGAAACTGGGACCAAGGTTAGCTTGCCCCTTTAAAAATTTAATAGTAAACTGGGCCCACATCTCTTTTGATTTTTATAAATGTTAAGGCATTTTAGCCCAACTACCAGGAGACCAGAATCATGCAGAAGTATTTGCAGGACTGGAATCATTAGCGGTAGACTAACAAAGTACCAGGATGTATCAGTATCATGAGGCAGTATCACCGATTCTGGAACCTGTCTTAATGTCAGAACAGGAATTTTGAAAAAAAAAAAACTCAATGGCAGTAAATTTGGCCCAAGCTCCAGACACAAAGACAAACTAAATCTATATTAGCATTTTTTTTAAATGAATAAATAAATAATATTTAAATATTAGAGACGCACTATTAAAGATGACGATACCTCAGTTGGCGCAGTGGCTGAGCGAGTTGCAGCGCTGAGTGTCGCGGGATCGATTCGCGCAAGAAAGTGAATCGAAACGAAAAAAAACCGGCCAAGTGCGAGTCGGACTCGCGCACGAAGGGTTCCGTACTTGATAAAATGCGGTTTACGATTTATGACGCATTAAAAAAAAACTACTTACTAGATCTCGTTCAAACCAATTTTCGGTGGAAGTTTACATGGTACATCATATATTTTTTTTAGTTTTATCATTCTCTTATTTTAGAAGTTACAGGGGGGGTGACACATTTTATCACTTGGAAAGTGTCTCTCAAGCAAACTATTCCAAAGGAAAAAGGAAAAGTTTAGATAAAAATGATATTAAAAACCTCAATATAATTTTTGAAGACCTTTCCATATATACCCCACACTTGAAGAAACGGATTGAAAAAAAAAAGTCAAAAAATCAGTTCTACGTATGGAGCCACCAAATATTATTGTTTTTTTTTCTATTTTTGGGTGAAAATCTTAATGCGGTTCACAGAATACATCTACTTACCAAGTTTCAACAGAATTGTTATTATAGTTTCGGGAAAAAGTGGCTGTGACATACGGACGGACAGACAGACAGACTTGAAGAATCCATAAGGGTTCCGTTTTTTGCCATTTGGCTACGGAACCCTAAAAAGAAATAGTTACGAGTTCAAGAAATGTTTTGAAATTAAATTGTAAGTATTTGAAGAGTGTGGTGCAAACTCCACAGAGAACATGCATCGATTCATTATCAGAAGTTGGCTAAGTGTTCTTCAAGAAATTCGTATCGTATTGTGCCGGAACAGTAGTGACCCAGAAAACTCAGTCGTTTCGTTTATTTTAGTATTAAAGGGTGCAAATAGTTGACTGAGGTCAGTAAACAATTAGCAATCACAATAGAGACTGTAGATAATAACTAACGTAAATAAAAAGCTAAAGTAAATGTAAATCTAACTTGTACTACTAGCATTAGACTCGCTACGTTGCCCCTGAACGAGTTAAACTATCATTTTAATTTGACAGAAGTTACAAAAACCTGAAATCAAATAATGTGTCAAATAATATATATAAACTTGAATTAACAATGTATCATAAAACTTAAATCGGTAACAATTGCAAAGTTAAAACATTTAACCCTCAACAAAATGAACGTGTTCACTTGCCGAAGACTTAAACTCACAACCTTCGCAACACGACAGGTATTCCAGTAATCTAGACAAACGGTTATCGAAACTCTGCTATTTTCATTCCTAGGTGTTGGTGCCGTGGAGCATGTAAAGTAGCGATGTGCTACCGTTTCAATACATAAAAGAACATCATGCTTGGAGTCCACGAAGGATTAGCAGATCTCGACTACCGACCGTTAATGCACACATTTTCGCCGGTTATGTTAAAGTCCCATGTAACGCCTATTGCTATCAACCACAGATAAAGCCAGACTCCGGGCTTCTACTGAGAAATTTCAGATGGAAAACCTAATAACACTTCGCCTGTTTTTTTTTCTTCTTTAGCCGCTAATGCATACTACACGCTACCACGGGGAGATAGTGCAGTATTGTGGGACTCCAACCCACTAAATATGTACGGTGTCCTCCTGCGCCGCTTATGGCGGGAACACAGGCACGCGTAAGCACTCTTCCGCGAAAACACCGCGCCATGGCGGTCCGGCACTGGACCCACCCCTGGCAGTACCCCTATCACCGGCGCACCAGAACGCATTGCACGCCGTGACCACCCCAGGGACCAAACCAGCACATGGGTGCCAGACGATCCCGTGTATGGCCCCCTTACACTGCATTACACTATGTTGAGAGTCGAGCCAAGACTGTGGTAGTGGGACAAGAGATTTGTGCCGTGGCTTTCCTCGACATAGCATCGAACATGGCATCGATGACAACACATGCAACTGGATTGACTATATGCTTAGAAGCAGAATAGTCAGATCGGAACTGATGGGAGACAGACTTAGCGCAAAAACAACAATAGGTTGTCCGCAAGGTGGAGTACTGTCACCATTATTGTTGTGCTTGGTAGCAGAATTGCTACTTAACAAACTCAATACCGGACCATTCTAAACAGTAGGCTATGTAGATGACATAGTATGTAGATGACATAGTATGTAAATGACATAGTATGTAGATGACATACTATAATGGTTAGTGGTAAATTCCCGAACATAGTCTCTGGATTATTACAACAGGCATTGAGGATGACGGAGAAATGGTGTACAAAGAACCATCTCTCTATCAATCCAAGCAAAGCAGTCAGTATCCCATTCACGAGGAAGAGACAACTAGGAAACCTAGGAGAGCCCTCCCTCAATGGGATAAAGCTACCCTGGTCCACCAAATTTGAATATTTAGATGTATAGCTTGATAAAGAACTCAGGTGGAAAACTCATGTGGAAAATATTAGGACAAAGGCCTGCGGGTGTCCGGCATGTGCCGTTCCACCTACGGTTAAACTTGGGGGCTAAAGCCCAAAGTGATCGATGGCTGTACCCAACAATGATAATACCTATTATCACATATGGCAGTAGTGTGGTGGCCAAGAACAAAACTTGCCTCGTGCAAAGCACCACTCGCCAAGCTTCAAAGAACAGTGCGTCTCGGAATCACGGGTGCTTTCAGGAAAACACGTACGGCAGCCCGACCTGGGAATTGAACCCAGTACCTCATGCACAGTTGTAGCACATGCGATCACACGATCAACGAGGCAGTCTACTAATATTATACAGGGTAAAAATCGATAAGTTGTTCTGGAAGTACTAATAAATAGAAAACTACGCTAGTTAAGCCTATGGCACCCAGCAATAGGCTGCTTACTGATAACAGAGGGGAGGGGAGGGAAGTTTGATTTTCCAAACGGACAGACCGTTTGTCCGTTTGTCTTTGTAGCGATTGGAAAATCAACAAAATATGGGAACACCAAGCGCTATCTAAATGTCCATCCAATCCAGACATTTTGAAATTGCGACCATCACCATCGCTGGTATAATGACACTTTGTCTAGCTTTGTCTAGTAGAGCCTCTGCAATACCGAAATGTCATGCGAACTAATTAATATATTTATTGGCCTATCTATAATTGTTACACTGTTTATTCTAATAATACAAGCAATATGATACAAGCATAGTGTACAATATGATGCGATAGACACAGCATCATCATCTGCCTAGCCTTTGCCCAACTAAATTGGGGTCGGTTTCCAGTCTTACCGGATTCAGCTAAGTACCAGTGTTTTACATGGAGCGACTATCTACCTATCTGACCTACACAACCCAGTAGCTGGGTATCACGGTACCTATTTGCAAGACTGGTGTCAGATATCAAGCTTTTGACTACCCGTAACGACTGTCAAAGATCTTCAAATGACAGCCGGGACCAACGGCTTAACGTGCTTTCCGAGGCACGGAGGAATCTCGGTATGTTGAAATGTTCACCCATCCATAGACCGACCTCGTCAAGCGTTGCTTAACCTTGTTGATCGATCCGCGCGGCTGTTATTATTTAGCCACGAGCTCTCTGAAGTTGCGATAAACACAGCATGCAAAAACAAAATTACAACATCTATAAAACCCCACGACACAGCCATTTCAAACTTTTAGCAATCGTTATTGTTGCAAGATTGTAACGTTTTGTAGAGCCTTTTGGTTTGCATAAAGCCCAAGTTGTTTGTCTTGTATATACATACATTGTTTGCGATGATTTTGGGTATAATTGTAGTGCGAGAAAGCTACATCTTGTCAACATATTTCAAATGAAGATAACTGTAGACGATTCAGTCACCAGTGTTCTTTCACACCTCACTGATAATCGAGCCGTCAGAGCTAAGGGTCTTTTGGACATCTATAACGCAAGGTACTGTGCAAATTCCCTAACCTTAGTGTAAGCGGGTCGCCACCCAATTTATCCACAGCCGTTTGCGTTTCTGATTCTGTCGTACAACCAGGATTTTGCATTTTTTGCGGTGTGTTTAGTCACGCACCCATACAAAGATTTGTAAAGTCATACAATTTTAGTATAAATATCATTAGATTTTATATCGTTCAATTATATTATGTTGTTTAATTTTGATTTGATTGTTATTTTAATTTTAATCTCGATTTGTATATTCTCGATATGGTATGTTGATTTTATTTGTTATTTTAACTGTTATTTTAACTTTTGTTTTAATTGTAAATTGTGTTATCTTGGTGCTTGCTTGAAATTGGATGAGTATAAGAACTCATCTAATTGTAAGTAGCCAACCGGTATCCATCGGCCAGTGTCAATCGGCAAATAAGTAATGCATGATGTGCTTACCTGTAAGAAATTGGTACACTGGTCTTTATGTATATTGGATGGATCTCATATCTTTGTATCTGTGTATTCAATTGTTGGTGAGCCAAATAAATAAAATAAAAATTAAGGCGCCTCCCCGAGCAAAACGCCGCGCTAGTCGTTTTTGTGCAGTTTTTAAGAGCTATCTACTCTTTATTTAAAAAGAAATATCAATTAATAAAAATACATTAAATATCTACATAATGTTGATTCTAAAATGGTAGTACACTTTTTTTTAAAGAGGTATATGTTTCACTAATCTCCTTCCAACAAAACCATATAAATGTGAAATAATTATTGATAGCATGCGTCTCCTCGTAAAGTGTTCATTAATTATTTTTTATACTAACACTAATGGATAGACAATTTGATAACGAACATTTTGTGAGTTTTATTTTTTTCAAAAGACCAATATTCGATTTTATAAAGATTTTATTCTAAAATCTGGGCGTATTCATTACCGTAATTCATGCCCCACCAGTGCCGCTAGGCCAATAGGAATTCTCATATCTCATGCTGATTTTTTGGTCAGGGTACGGCCATAACTGCAACTCCACGCCCCGCTGGGCAAGGTCTGGCAACGTTTTATGTAATATTTCTACTACAGAAATAATAGTTGTATGAATTTGTTGAAAAGCCCAAAAAAATGGCAAAATTTAGGTGTTGTTACAGATACTCTCTGCTACCTCTTTGAAGAATACAGGCACGATGTTAGCCTATTTCCTTTTACCATCTCCGTTGTTTACAAGATCCCAGATTCACTCGCTCTTATATAAAATACGCATAGTTGCATTGAACGTAAGCTCTTTAGAAGATTTTACGCGTTTTCACCCAACGTTTGCACAACGATTGAATACTAAATTACCGCCACCAAAATATGGTATCGCCGTAAAATATATGTTTACCCTTTCGGAGTAAAACGTTTTGATAAAGTTGCTTTCGCTGTGTTCATCTTTTAGTAGATATGAAATGTTTTTTTTGTATTACTTATACAGCTATGTAGAAGAAGGCTGTATGGAGAAGGCTTGTTTTGCTTTTATTATGATTAGAGTGTGATTTATTTTTTATTTGCGCTAGTGGTTTTGTTGAAGTCGGGATGGGAAGATATTTCTAGATGATTAGAGTTCTGACATTCTGTAAAAATATCTATCGTTTTATACTTTGGTAGGGTTTGTTTTTCTAACCAAGGCCGAGTACATTTTAATCCTGCATTTTTTATTATTATTCTTATGAACTAAATAAAAGTGAACAGCCCAATTGGTAGAAAATGGTCACCAGCATGGGTCGGTTAATTGGATGTTTAGATCAGTGTGGCACATCTGCAGTGCTATTTTAAATGAAAGAAATAAAATATAACTAGCAGCTTCCAGCGGCTTCGCCCGCGTGACTGTCTAAAATTATCCCAGGGGAACATATTACCGGGATAAAAATTATCCTATGTGCTATTCCAGACTCTCTAATTTCTTTAAGATCCAGCCGTTTGAGCGTGAAGAAGTAACAAACATACACACTCACAGACTTTCGCCTTTATAATATTAGTGTGAAGTGTGATTATAAAAAAACCGGCCAAGTACGAGTCGGACTCGCGCACGAAGGGTTCCGTACCATTATCGCAAAAAAAAACACATTTGTTGTATGGGAACCCCACTTAAATATTCATTTTATTCGGTATTTGCTGTTAAAGCGGCAACAGAGTTACATAATCTGTGCAAATTTCAGTTGTCTAGCTATCACGGTTCATGAGATACAGCCTGGTGATAGACGGACAAACAGACAGACAGACAGACAGACGGATCGCGGAGTCTAAGTAATAGGTTCCCGTTTTTACCCTTTGGGTACGGAACCCTAAAAACCATGCTTTGCTTGAAACCAGCAAAGTGGTAAACTATTAGTGTGATAAAATTATCCCAAGGGAACATACGAGTATTACCGGGATAAATAGTATCGTATGTGCTATTCCAGACTATAATATATCTCTGTGCCAAATTTCTTTAAGATCCGTCTAGCCGTTTGAGCGTGAAGAAGTAACAAACATACACACTCACAGACTTTCGCCTGTATAATATTAACACTAATATTATAAAAGCGAAATTCTGTGAGTGTAAGCAATGACAGTACGTTGCTATTACAGGTATAAATGGGGCCTTCAAGTTTGGTCTCTAGGTGATTATATAGCACAAACCATCTTCTTCTTCCATTAGTGTCACCCTAGAGACCAAACTTAAGGGTACACTAGTCGACGTTACGAACTATTTTTTGCGCGGGGTTAAAATGCATTTTATATCAACCGACAACACGTGCGAAAGAGATAGATGCTGTGATGAGCAGTAGGAAGCTAGTTCGCGTACGAATACACACTTTTGCAAATTTGTAGCGAAATGGATACTAAATAATGGATTTAGGACGAAACCAAAAATGCGTTAAAATTAGTGTCGAAATGTGGAACTTTCGACGCTCATAACTTTCAAATATTTTCTTTTTTTACTTTTTTGCTTCCATACAGGGCTAGATAATGATGAGATTGATGTCACTTTTTATTTTGAACGTACATCATCAAACAGTGGAATAATCCCTAGACTACGTTTGTATGGAAGAATTTTCGACTAGTGTAACCTTAAAGGCCCCATTTATACCTGTAATAGCAACGAACTATCATTGCTTTGTAAGGGATATAGTGTACTGTCACTATAATAGTTTCCCATACAAGGCAGACCAAAGTTTGCAAAATAATGTCACATAATATTATTATAAATCTCCAAAGAGCTATTCTACTGGACATCGTTATAATCAGAAAGCTACCACGCACGCCCAAACTTCAGTATTGGCAGTACATTTACCTATCAATAAATCGCTTTAAGGTATTGGAACTCAAATCGACCGGAGCAAAGGTAATTTCAATATACGGTAGGGTTCACGGGTTTAGAGCTTAATATGTATTGGGATAATAGTGCCTTTAATGTTATATCACATTCCATGCCACCTATATATGTGAGGGACTTTTGATTGGCAATTGTTTCAGTTTAATTGGCAATGGCTTATAAGCTTTTGAAACTGCTTCCTAAGTATCAGTGTTACTTAGGGTATTGATTTGAAAATATCATCATCATCATTTTAGCCTTGAACATCGGCGCCAAGTTGCCAGTCTGTCGGTTTTTTAACGGTTACATTTCGGGGAGTGTGCGTAGGATTTTTTTTTTTTGGCACAATTCCACCGCACTATTCCCAAACCACTGCAACTCCTGAAAGCCAGAATTAACAGTGGCGACCACCAGAAAAGCGCCGAGGCAATGAAGCTCGACGAAGTCCCGGAGAATGAATTTAACTGTCTTGGATCCCGCAACGAAATTAATCAGAAAATAATAACGGAGGAGTAGGAAAAAGTTCAAATTTCCACTTCCCTCCATATCAAGCAGGAGACAGAACAAACAAGGCCAATAGGCACAAAGGGTCGTTTACAACTGGGATAAGCCCAGTTGCCTAGCACCACGGATAAAAATTTGCATTAATATTAAGGGGTCCTACATTGTGAGCTGCTATATTTGTTTCCAATAATAGGTATGGCAAAAATGCTTGAACGCACGGAAATTTGTTCTAGTTTCCACAAGGTCCTGATAGTAAACAACTCCAGATGCAGCCTGTACATTATTCAACATAAAATTGCGCTCATTCTGCCAAAGAATACACTCCCATAAGATATGATGTGCAGATTGTACACATTCGCAGCCCTGCCGGAGTCTGTATTACCTGAGAGCTACAACCTTGGAGTCTTTAAGTCAAGAGTGAATAGGTTTCTTCTAGGTTAGCGCGCTACATCGTCGACCACATCATCACTTACCATCAGGTGAGATAGTGGTCAAGCGCGAGCCCATCAATAATAATAATAAAAAATAAACCTGAAAGGCGTCCACTGCTCGTCATCTCTCCAAGTTCAACCACATCGACGAGTTGTGTGCGTCACACATTTAGCGAAATCCCACAGCCTTCACCAGGTCATTCATTGGTCCACCTCGTGTGGCCTTCCAACGCTACGCCACCGCGGTCGCCACTCCAGAACTTTTCATATATGTGATTATTTAAAGCCCGTTTTCGTTTTCAAACACGTTTACTAAGTACTAGCTTCTGCCCGCGACTGCACCCGCGTTTTTTGTAGCCAGTAGCCCGAGAGAACATACTGCCGGAAAAAAGTATCAGGTAAGGCGTGGAATGGTATCAGACAGACAGATTTAATTTCGCATTTATAATACATTTATAGTATAGAAAATAAATAAGTATGGATTCATTTTGGTGTATCTTAGTGTTACTTAGTGAAAACAGACCTAGTTATCTTGCTAGCCTATTAGTTTTCAAACGACTTCAAAAAAGAGGAGGGTGAACTGTATGTTTGTTAGGTGATTACTCCGCCAATTATGAACTTCAGCTCTGAAAAATAATTGTGATTCTTGTATGTTTGAAAGCGTTTAGGGGTCGTGGTCCAACTATAATGTCCAACTAGTTGGACTACGGGTCTTCGGTAGGGGCAGTTGTCCAACTAAAAATAATGATTGGACAACTGCCCCTACCGAAGACCCGTGGTCCAACTGACTTATTTTTTAAATTTATATATAAATAACTAAAATTGAAGTGACACGTGACGGTCACGACTTACAAGTTGTAGGTCTTGGGTTCGAACACGGGCAGGCGCTTTACATGTTGTAAATTATTTCATCACCAATACCCTTAAAACGGTGAAGGAAAACATCGTGAGGAAACCGGCATGTCCTAGAACCAAAAATTCGAAGACATTGTGACATCCACCAACCCGCATTGGGTCTGGTAGATTACGGCCCATTCTCTCTCACAGAGAGGAGGCCTGTGTCCCAGCAGTGGGAACATTAAA
Source organism: Orthosia incerta (assembly GCA_948252205.1). NCBI lineage: Eukaryota > Metazoa > Arthropoda > Insecta > Lepidoptera > Noctuidae > Orthosia > Orthosia incerta. The sequence goes on from OX411742.1 coordinate 54,311,026, forward strand.
AGGTTGATGATGAATATTAATATAAAAAAATAAAATACATCAGTTGGACCAAGGGTCTTCGGTAGGGGCAGTTGTCCAATCACTATTTTTAGTTGGACAACTGCCCCTACCGAAGACCCGTAATCCAACTAGTTGGACATTTTAGTTGGAACACGACCCCTAAACGTTTGAAAGCTGGTGCTTTTCATGTGATCCCATTCAAATTTGATCAAGATCTGACATAAAATACGTACCAAAGACACCGTATTCCGAAGAGAAAGTAATATTTCTATGTGTAGTATTTTGTTTTGGAACTCGGTTAATTCTTTTTGTTAAAAAGTTTTTTTATTTGAAATATTATTGTGCTTCTTGAAGTTTGGATTAAAATTTTGGAATTAACTAATGACAGCTTCTATTTAATACTTCACCGAAGACATTACTCACGAAAGTATTTAAACATGATAAGAAATTAAATTATTTGAGTAATCTACATGAAAGTTAAATACGTGCTTTCTCCGAATTACTTTGATATAATTAACTAAGCTGCTTCCATCAAAATCTTATTGTTACAGGCAATAGATGTTTTCCAAGAAACTGTTTGTTTTATAAGAACCAGATTATGTTTTCCAAGAAACAGATTATAAACGAACAATGAAACATATTTTAAAGTAAATATGGAATGTAATTTTTAATTTGTGAAAAGTAATTTTTAAGTTTAATTAATAGATTCTTACTAGATGTTGACCAACGAACGGCTCCGTTGGTCTTGTCATCTAGTGGTTGCACGCACTGCTGCTAAGCCTAAGGTCCTGAGGTTCTGTTCCCGAGTCGAGCAAAGAGTTATTGGGTTTTTCTATCTAGAATTTATCAGTCCCCTAGAGTCTTGCCTCGTGTTTGGTTTAGGTCACTTCCTATTACATTTAGACTTGAATATGACAGGCAAAATGTGCGTATTCTCATATTCAAAGTCATTGGCGGTACTTTTGAACGACAAAAAAGTAATACTAATTGATTCTACCATCCTTTTGGAAAAATAGCTTGTTATGGAGAAGAATCCGTTCTTCTCCATACATCACGATACTACATATTTAATCTTAAAAAAAGTGTTTTACTATATTTACATACATACATTAATTCACATACTTGAAGACAATGCACCCATAATAGTAGTATATACTATACTACATATAGGTACAAAGTGTTACGAGTAAAAGGTAAATTCATTCATTTGATAAATAGGTACATGGTTCTCACATACTTACAAATATTGCAATCATCATCATCATCATCATATCAGCCGAAAGACGTCCACTGCTGGACATAGGCCTCCCCCAAGCGTCGCCCCATTGACCGGTCTCGTGCGTCCCGCAACCAGCGGATCCCCGCAACCTTCACCAGGTCATCGGTGACGTTTTTGTACAAACACTTCAACACTTCGATGTACCGGTAGTCAATTTGGCACCGTTGTAGAGACTGTAGTACAGCCCAAGTCTCGATCGAATTGAAGGCTTTCTCGTAATCCACAAACGCTTAACAGAGAGGCAGGTTGTATTCTTCAGTCTTCTGCATAACCTGCCGCAGCGTATGTATATGGTCTACGGTGCTGAAGCCTTTACGAAATCCGGCTTGTTCGGGAGGCTGGAAATCGTCAAACTTGCGCGCGAGACGATTCGTGATGACTCTTGAAAACAGCTTGTAGACATGGCTAAGAAGTGTGATGGGCCTATAGTTCTTCAGTAGGGCATTGTCACCCTACTTGAAGAAGAGTACCACCACACCCCTGAACCATGCCTGTGGCGTTTTCCCTTCGAGTATGACGGAATTAAACAGCTTCTGAAGGGCCTTAAGTGTTGGTTTTCCACCCGCCTTCAAGAGTTCGGCCGTAATTCCGTCGTCACCCGGTGCCTTGTTCTTAAGCTATTTCAGAATATTGCAAACATAGGTAAAATACCTAGTTCAACATCAACGGAACAGTGTGCGGTTCAATTTCTTAAAACATAAAAAAGGACTCTGCTCTCTGACTCTGCCTCGCTCAAGGACTTACTCGTCACAAATTCTCCGGAACATTAAACTTTTATCTGACACGTGTATGACCCTTACGTATCATATACGACGCCTAACTTCGATGTGGATAAAGCTAGAAACCTAAATTTTTAGAAACGTAACATAACTAGGCATAATCTCAAAAAAATCAAATTCATTTTTTTCTTGTAGTTTATATACTATTGGAAGTCTAAATTCCTTAATTCTCTTAATTTCGTCACTGATTGATTCACTCGCCGATCATTAAATTTTTTTGCTACTTCTAGTAGACTCACAAGCTTAAAATTTTGAGTACAATTAGTGTTTTACCCATATAACAAGGATATAATAAAACATTCCGCAATTACCGTCCCGTTTCCTAGGTATACAAACTGCATAAGTAATTTATGTAATCCTATGTAAATAGCCATCAATATTATGGCATTACAATTTTTCGTCACCTACAATGCTTATCTAGGTAGGTAGGTAAATATTCAATTTCTAGTATTCATGTAGAATTTTTTTTCGTGATTTTTTTTGATATGCAAGTAAGAGCAAAACTCTTCAAGAATCTTTTTTACCAGTTCTACATGAACATTTGCCCTCTTGCACAAGCTTCATTTTTTTTTTTCTATCTGCTCCATGGCAATCTGTTGCAGACAGCAAAAGGCCACTGTTTAGGCTGATATTTTTATCTGGTTATGGCTTTTAGCTTGGAGAGAAACTTCTCAGATGAGTGTCTCATTCCATTCTGACGAATCTATCCTGAAGAGTTGGTACACTATGTCTCTTTAGTCTTCGATATTGGAGACCTTGGTCTCCATACAGTCTGACAGCAAGCTCATTTTTGTCTTTTGATAGTCTTTTGTGGTAGGCGTCGCTATATTTTGCTATCTCCTGCTTGACAGTTGGTAGTTTTATATCAAGGTATAATAATATGATCTTGTTACTGATGTATTGGGGGATGTTAAAGATAGCCCTCAGTGTTTTTGTTTGAAATCTTTCCAATATCTCTATGTTACTGTTGCTGGCTGTACCCCAGAGTTGTATGCCATAAGTCCATATTGGTTTCAAGATGGCTTTGTATACTGACAACTTGCGATGTCTGCTCATTTGTGAGTGGCGTCCGATCAGCCAGTACATATTACGCAGTTTTATATCTAGTTGCTTCCTCTTTGTCCAAATTTGTTTTTGCCATGTCAGCCTTCTGTTCAAGTGCATGCCCAAGTATTTTGCATTATCGTCTAATAGGATTTCCTTATTATAAAGTGTAACTGGTGGACATGTGTCTCTCCTGAGAGTGAAAGTTACGTGTGTTGACTTACTTTGATTTACATGAATTCTCCAGTTTTTAAGCCAATCCTCTATTTTGTTAATGTGATGTTGTAGGTGTTCTGATGCAAATATTGCATCTGTTTGTGTGGATAGCAAAGCTGTATCGTCTGCATATATTGCGATCGTTGTCATGTCTGTTGTTGGTAGGTCAGCAGTAAATATTATGTAGAGAATTGGGCCCAGTAAACTTCCCTGTAGTACTCCTGATTTAATCTCATACAAGTCTGAAATTTCATCGTGCTGCTTCACTTCAAAACATCGTTTGCTAGATAGGACTTTATTATGCGAAAAAATGAGTGAGGGAGCATTTTTTTAACTTTAAATAATAGGCCCTAATGCCATACTTTGTCACAGGCCTGGCTTATATCCAAAAATACTACTGAACAGTATTTCTTTTCCTCCAGTGCTCTACTTATAACGTCGACTATTCGGTGTACTTGCTCAATTGTTCCATGATTCTCCCGGAACCCAAATTGGTGATTTGGAATAATATCATTCAGGTGTACCTTCATCCTATTTATTATGATCTTCTCAAGAAGTTTGCCTAGTAGAGGTAGGAGACTTATAGGTCGATATGAAGCTACTTCACTAGGTGGTTTATTCGGTTTGGGTATCATTATGACCTGCGCTATCTTCCATTGGCCTGGAAAGTGGTTAAGTCTTAGGCAGGCATTGAAAATGTTAACAATTGCAACTATACCCTTTTTAGGCAGATGCTTCAACAGAACGCTGTCTATACTGTCGTATCCTGTCGATTTTCCATCCTTGAGGTGTTTTATTTCACGTGCTACTTCAGTAGACCTCGTGTGTTTCAATGGGAGACACATTTGCTCTGCACTTTCCAGATAGATTTTTATTTCAGCGTTGTGCTCAGGCCTTAATTTCTTTTTTTTTTTAAATACGTTGCCCCACACTAGGAATTTATTCCTGTATCGTGAGTGCGTTTACAAACACATAAACTCACATACACAAACACCCAGAGCCGGAACAACTATCTGTAGGTCATGCAAATATTTATTCCGTGCGGGAATCGAACCCGCGACACGTAGCGCAGCAGTCAATCGCTCAACCACTGCGCCAACCGTGCGCCCAAATTAAAAATTCATGAAATAATTCATGAAATGGTTGAAATACGTGAGTTAGGTGTTCAGCAAATATAGTAGCCTTCTCCATGTTTGATCTTGCCCAGTACCCATTTGTTTTTTTGATGGGGCGTATTTGACTACAGGGGCATTTTAATTTTTGAGTTGCCTTCCACAGCGAATAGTTAGTGTCTGAACTTGAGGTTAAGTTAGACAGGAAAGCTTGTAAGTTACTGTTGGTAAAACTTTTGATGAGGTCTTTTAGTTCATTAGAAGATTTGTTGAGCGCTGTTTTGTCTACCGGATATCTAGTCCTGTGCCATATTTTTCTTAAATTACGACGTTCCAGTATTTTATCTCTGATGGTTTTTGGATATTCATTAAGAGTTTGAGGTATCTTTTTTCGCACTTTTGTAGAGATAGTAGCTGCTTCGTGAATGACTTTACTTAGGTTTTCGATAGTCTCTTCTATATCTTCAACTGTTTTTAATGTGCCCAAGAGCTTGATCCTCTTTGTGATTTCATCCTGATAGATCTTCCAGTTAGTGTTTTTGTTGTATAGTCTTTCTACCGGTTGCACTAAGACCACTGTTGTGCTTACGTTCAATATAACTGGGGTGTGGTCAGATGACAGATCCGTGTAGGTTTCAATTGTTATGTAGTTTCGACTTATATTTTTAGTAATATAGAAGTCGAGCAGATCAGGAATTTTATTTCGATCAGTTGGCCAGTATGTTGGTTCACGTGAGGTCATGCACTCGAGTCCTAAATTTTGTATTGTGCCATGTAGTTGCCTTCCACGGTATGTGATTAGACGAGAGCCCCAAAAAGTGTGTTTTGCGTTCCAATCCCTACCACAAATAAATCTGGACCCAAGGGAAGAGAAGTAATTATTGTAGTCATCTCTAGTCAACCTGTGCCTGGGCGGACAGTACACAGCAGAAAAGATTGTCTCGACTTTCTCGTTGAAGACTACTTTTATTGACGTAGCTTGTATTTTATCTGATTGGTATTTTTCCATTTCGTAATGTTTGATGTTATTTTTTATAATTACTGCAGTTCCACCATGACAATTTCCAGATGGGTGGTTTGTTGTGTATACTGAGTAGTTTTGTAAATTGAAAAGAGATTTTTCAGTGAATCTTGTTGCAGAAATAAGTGCTATATCAATTTTTCTATTTGGAGAAATGTTTGAAACTCTTGACGACGTTCCGTCAAGCCGTTGGCGTTCCAAGTGACAATTCGGAGGGTATTAATCATTTGGTTACAAGGCTTGTGACAAGCTGGATCATACGGTCCATCATTTTGTATATCATGCTCATCATGATTTGTTGAAATTTGGCGAATATTAGTTCAAGTCTGTCTGGAAGGTTTTCTGGATCGGGTAAATTTTGAATTGGTGGTCGATCTTTTGTTACATCTGCATAGCTTCTTTTTTCTTTGAGGTTATTCTGCCTTGAATTTGATTTAATTGTTTCTTCTGCTGTTTTCATGTCTTTCACATGATGAGTTTGTTTTCTTGTAACGTTCGATTTGGTTTTTAATATTGTTTCCTTGTATTCTTTGTATTTTGTACAACCTTTATAGCTTGCGGGATGTCTTTCTTGGCAGTTTGCACATGTCGCATCTGTTTCTGGTATTTTGGTGCACGAAGAGGTAGGATGATCGTTGCCATATTTAACACACCTAAATGGCCTAAAACACAGATTTTTGGTATGTCCAAACCTCTGACATCTTTTGCATTGCATTATTTCTTTTTTTTTAGAAGGAGCTTCAAATGTCACTCTCATTTTGGCTTAAATATCTTATATTGAATATTTATTTATTGTTCTTGTTTGGTTCTAAGTCCACAAAGAAGACTAATGGTTCTTTGGTCGACTTGTGTAAAACGTTCACTATTTGCCTAACTTCATGTCCTTGTTCTTTTAGTTCTTGCTTTATTAGAGTAGTATCTTCGGTAGAGTGTAGCCCCCGTAATACAACTCTGTATGCTCTATCACATTTTAATTTATAGGTATAATGTGATACATTGTTTGCCATAAACTGCTCCCTGATAGTTTTATAGGTTTGGATACCATTTGGCATTAGCTTGATTATATGGCCAGATCTTAAAGTTGTAGTTGTATATGATTTGTTGTCAACAATTTTATTTAGTGTAGCTTTTAATGCTATAACATCCATGACTCCTGTCACAAAAATTGGTTCAGGCTTTGGTATGTACTCATTAATTTTAACAGATTCTTCTGTTTCTTCGCTGTTTAGGATATCATATCTGTTGTGTGTTGGTACAGTGTAGTTTGGTGCATTCTTTGATTTCTTTGTATTGTCACTTTGTATCGGACTAGTTTTCTTTCTCTTCTGACGTTTAGGAGGTACTTTGTCGTTTTGCCACGGAGTTAAATAGTTCTCCGCATCGTTTTCAGGGTCTGTTTCCTTCCTTTCAGTATGTTTGTCGCTGGCTTTACCTACTGCGACCGATGGTAGACTGTTACTACGGTGTCTGATGAACATAGTTTTGTTCAATTGCTGTTGGATCATATTTTTAGGATTATTTGGAGTTTTATTGATTTCATTAATTCTGTTCCCACGAGTAAGGACGATATCAATTGTCCCTTGAGGGGTGTCGCCTATTCCCTCAAGAAGGCTCAATACAACAACGTTAGCCGGGTCCGTTGAGGTTGGCGCTAGTAACTTGCTACCTGCAAGCCATTCATCCTCTGGCGCGTTTCCCACCTTAGGATTAGGGTGATTTTTTAGAGAGGCTTTCTACCTCATGACACGGGCGGTGAAGCCAGTGCCCCCGATTCCAAAATTTGACCATGGAGTTGCGGGTTGTGGAGGTCATTTCCTACCCCCAACAAGACTTGCTGGTTAAGCAAGCTGAGTCGGGTTAGTATCCTCCGCCCAAGACTCGGCGTTGTTGCTCGTTTAGCACCACCCGGGGGAGACGTGTAGGGTGGATCTAGGAAAAGATGATAAGTCCTACGGACGCGAGCAACTGCCCTCCCCCTATACAACATGCACAAGCTTCATAACAGAATTAATATCTGTAGGCCATTAAAATCACAGCAAGGAAATTGAGTTCTCAATTGTTAGTGCATGCAGCACCACTCTACGATATTTAGTTTATCTTTCAAAATATTGACATTGATAAAACGGGAGCTTGGGTGCTATTTCCAGGTATGTGATTGGATTTTCAGCGACAAAATTTACAGGTAAAATTGCACTTTATACCTAATGGAAATAGGCTAACTATTTTCATGTGCACATTGGTGTGAGTGTGCGTTCGATAAAGGATCCAGATAGAACGTACTTTATTGAGCCTTTACCAAAATTGTGGCAGAGCTACCTACATCTTTTCTTAGAAATTCGAAAAATACAAGTAAATTTTTTTTTTTTTTTTTATTTATAGCTACGTGTACCTCCTAGCCTCCAACGTAAATGATTTTACAGACTCATAAAATATAGATTTGTAAGTAATATTGTAGGAAGCTGAGGAGGAGCTTGTGGCTAAATAATAACAGCCGCACGGGTCGATCATCAAGGTTAAGCAACGCTTGACGAGGTCGGTCCGTGGATGGGTGACCATTTCAACAAACCGAGTTTCCTCCGTGCCTCGGAAAGCACGTTAAGCCGTTGGTCCCGGCTGTTATTTGAAAATCTTTGACAGTCGTTACGGGTAGTCAGAAGCTTGAGATCTGACACCAGTCTTGCCAAGGGGTACCGTGTTTACCCAGTTACTGGGTTGTGGAGGTCAGATAGGCAGTCGCTCCATGTAAAACACTGGTACTTAGCTGAATCCGGTAAGACTGGAAGCCGACCCCAATATAATAAAATTGGGAAAAGGCTAGGCAGATGATGAAGTAATACTATGCTAGTATTATATTATCTGTAGTAATATTAACATTTGTGAGTGGTTTGTGGGAGGCGGCGATGTGAAGACCATATTTTACAGAAATTCTACGGTATATGTTTCTTAAAACCATTTCTATGAAAAACGGTCGTCGCAACGTTGTTACCTTCATTGTCATGACTGTCATGTCTGCCTGCTGGAGCCTATAAACTTTCATTAAAGTAAAGGTAGCTACGACATCACTTCCTACCAAAAAAGCCGTCAGACTTTATTAAACGTAAGTGATATAATGGAAGTCGTTATCGGCATGCGCTCGGTTAACTGCACCACGTGCACCCAAGAGCCTCGTGTTAGGGCCCGCATAACTTAAAAACTTTCGTCTTTGTTCATTTGATTTCATTCGGTGTTCGGGTGAATACGTTGGTTTGAATTTAGTACCTATTTTTAAATTGTAAGATATGCAATAGCTTTTATTAGGTTTCTGCTGGCTGGGCTAAGGTTGTTCTAAGCATGAGGTCCAAAGTTCGATTTCGAGATCAGGCGTGTTATTTGGTTTTTGGAACGGAGTTCTTTATCGCACGTTATAGTTCTGATTTGTTTGCGGGCCGAGGGGCTAGACCGAGAAAATATAACAATGAGAAAAATTACACCTAAAACCGGCATCTTTGTGCAGTATTTTTAAGGCACTTCCCGATTACTTAGGAAACTAAAACTTTTTCAATCGATTCAACTTGCCGTCAATTTTGAGAATATGCAAAAATACACACACTGGCAAAAGTAGCGGAACAAGATTTTTTGTATCGTAAAATGTTTTTTTACCGTTACAGGCTGGTTTTTCTTTTGTTTTATTATAAAACCAATTATGCCAAATTGATAACAACAATTAAACCTCACCTTTCATGCGATTGTTTTAACTTTATTTAAACTTACATAATTTTGAGAGAATTTTGCTTATTGCCACTTTATGGATATGTTTTAAAATTAAAAAAAAAAAACATTAATATACTAAATTATTCGTTTTATTTTTAACGTTATACCTTTTTCGAAGTTAAGGACGCCATATTGTGGCCAACTTAATCCAAACTGAAAGGGCCAGGGCACTTGAGATGAGGAGAAATGATCAAACCTACAGATGATGTGCATAGTTCATCGTTTACCTGTTTCAATCATTTATTACAGTTTCCAATCATTCAGAGAGACTAATGTTTTTGTGAGGAAATCAGAACAAGCCAGAAAACCCGTACTTCTAACAGGAATTATCGTTACATTCAGCTTCGCGTTCGCAAAAACCTGAGTTTAAAAGCCGTTCATGCCAGAAATGAGCAGGAGGAAGTTCTAGGTGCAACAGTAAGTAAGCTTTCGATACGAAAGAGGTTGAAGGAAGCTGTTTTTGGTTCGTTCGTGCCCACCAGAGGTCCATAACTTGAGGCACACTCCTTAGAAACAGTGTAACTTTTTCTAGAAAAGATCGACTTTGGCGAACGGACTAATAGAGTACGATATTAATTAGTGATGAGTGTGGATGTTATTTAATTAGATTGACATACTGTATTCAATGTGTTACCATGAACAAGAATAACATAATCTGTAATTTTTTTTAACTGCTGTGACGTATGGTAGAGGAACAATATTGGATTCAGGTAGGATATGTTTTGGAGCTCGTACGGACTTTGAGGTAATCGATAGAGAATATGTTATTAAAGATCGCTGTAGAAGTGTTATTTAGAAATAAAATGTGATATCACTTACCCTTTTATCAGGGGTCACTTCGTTTGGATCCAGGATAATACTTGGCTACATACCACTTTTTCAACTTCAGTCTATGTTATAAATGTCAATATCGCAGTTTTGGAATAGCCAGCGATAACACCAGTTATGCATCCTATAGAACACGTTTGGGACCTGATAAAACGAAGGACAACATTCATAATACCTACACCTGTCAATGTGGGAGATCTGCGAAGTGCCGTTGTACAGGAATGAATGAGACAACCACACGAGACAATGGATACCATTACTCTCAACATGTCTAGACGGGTGAAAACTTTATTAAAAGAACGTGGAAGAAACATTTAATATTATGTGATATTAATTTTATTGTAAAATGTTTTTTTTAATTAAATTTTTTAACTTTACTTAGGTGACCTTAAAAATCAACTTAGTGCAATTTTCACAAAAAAACATTTTATTTACACAAAATGTATTAAATGGGAGCTCATTTTTATTTTAAAAGGTGTATTTTTAAGTAAAGAATCCTGTCCTAATATAAGTTTAAAAAATTCAAACGTGTTTAAATAAAAATCGACGTTTTCATTTTGTTCCGCTAATTTTGCTGGCGTGTGTATTTATAATTTTAACGTTTAAATTCCCTTTTTGTATTAATATAAATAATATTTTTTGCGTGATAAACTGTGCGAGGCACAGCGTGCTGCATGCAGGATAGTACAACAAAGATCCGCACAAAAGGAAGGCCAAGGAGAGAGCTGGAGGCGCACGAAGAAAACCGAAGACGTACGAGCGTGCGCTGACTGACCAGTTCATTAAATAAATAAATCGAAAACGGCGGTGCTTTCACTTGCACAGTAGTGCCGTCTATAGTGTGCAAGTGAGAGAACATGTTAAGCACATTTTAGATTCGTTCTTTTAATGAACCGGGTTATACCATATTTGTCTAGTACTCAGTTCCAACCGGATGTCCATAAGACACCTCTCTCTTTTTTCTATCTGGTATTTTTGAGGAGCGGCCCTTATACTGGTTTGCACCCAGTGGATGGCAATAGGGTCACTCCTATTACATGGGGATTACAAAACTGGCGAAATGTTGTTGGCACAACCCTACCTAACTCTTCCGTAATGACGTTGTTTTGTTACAAATTAACGCATTGCAGAAAACATACATAAAAAAATTCAATGGCAACACATGTCTGTTGTACATGAAAATACTAAAACACGTCTTGCCTCTTTATTGATACAATTTGACAGAACATTAATTCTAATGTTCTATGATACGGTAAACATGTTGTAGAAATACGGGTAAGCTGACAAAAAAAAGTAAGCAGAGGGACACTGGGCATTGTAATACAACTTGAACATGACTCAGAACAGCTTGGACAGAACTTGGGACTTGGACACATAACTTATCCCTACAAGCTATAACTTGTGCCATGCAGTTGAACCTGAAGTTTCTGATTTGATTTGAATAGAAAATGTAGCTCTTGAGAATCATTACTTTTATCGTCGTCAACACAATTGTTCCTACCTATGAGAAGACGAAATCACGATGGAATACTTATTTAAGTTGACGTTTTAGGGTTAAAAGGGTAGTTGCCTTAGAATACAGAATTTCATTTATTAATCTAATTCATAGCGTTAAGCAAAATCTAGAAAACCACCTACTAGAATCCTTGTATACTCGTTTTACTTCATTTACATTCGTAAAACATAATTAAGCTAACTCTTTCGCTTTAATTTTAATATCTCTTATATGGCTATAACATTTTTGCCTTTTGCCAGTATCATGATGGACCACGAGAATTAAAAAAATATCCAATGGGAACATTATGAATAGTACATATCCTATGTCCTTATTCAGGCCATGGTTTACCAGTTTAGTTTACCAGAGCCGCACGGGTCGATCATCAAGGTTAAGCAACGCTTGACGAGGTCGGCCCGTGGATGGTTGACCATTTCAACATACCGAGTTTTCTCCGTGCCTTGGAAAGCACGTTAAGCCGTTGGTCCCAGCTGTTTTTCGAAGATCTTTGACAGTCGTTACGGGCAGTCAGAAGCTTGAGATCTGACACCAGTCTTGCCAAGGGGTACCGTGTTACCCATTTACTGGGTTGTGGAGGTCAGATAGGCAGTCGCTCCATGTAAAACACTGGTACTTAGCTGAATCCGGTAAGACTGGAAGCCGACCCCAATATAGTTGGGAAAAGGCTAGGCAGATGATGGTTTATCAGAGTTCGAAATTTTGAATTCCTGACCTTCAGCCGTTCAGGCGTAACCGATTATAAACCATCAAAACATAATTATAGACTTTTGCATTTACTATAAGGAAGTATCATTAAGAATTAACTCATCATCTGCCTAGCCTTTTCCCAACTATGTTGGGGTCGGCTTCCAGTCTTACCGGATTCAGCTAGTACCAGTGTGTTACATGGAGTCACCGCCTATCTGACCTCCACAACCCAGTAACTGGGTAGCACGATACCTCTTGGCTAGACTGGTGTCAGATCTCACGCTTCTGACTACCCATAATGACTGTTTTAGATCTTCAATTGACAGCCGGGACCAACGGCTTAACATGCATGTGTCGAGGCATGGAATAAACTCGCTATGTAAATATGGTCACCCATCCACGGACCGACCTCGGCAAGCGTAGCTTCACCTTGAAGATCGACCCGGGTGGCAGTTATTATTTAGCCACATGTCAAGCTGTCTCATGTCTTTGAATTTTTGGTTCTAAGACATGCCGGTTTCCTTCACCGTTTTGAGAGTAGTGGTGATGAAAAAATTTACACAAAGTAAAGCGCCTACCTGGATTCGAACCCACGACATACAACTTGTAAGTCGCGGCCCTTACTACTGGGTCACCACTGCTCTCATCAATATCACGAAAAATAATCTGGTTTTCAGCTGAATAGTACGCATAACCCTGAAATGTAAACAAGGAATATAGTTACGACGTAAATCAGTTCCACTAAGCTGTTTATCTGACGTTTTGCAAGTTGGAATAGTTTACTCAGTCGCTGACAAGGATAAATCAATAACAGTCCTTCGGTTTTAGACAACAGTTGGAGGAAGAGATTACTAGGAGTTACAACTTAAAATGAGAAACTAAAGTAATAGGAAGTTTACGAAAGCAATTAGTCTAACTTGTCTTTTGTTATTTCTGGCTGGATTTTTAAAAGCCGAAGACCACGATGTCACAGTGCCTACTTGTGGCATTTATTTATTACTAGCTGTGCCCGCGGCAAAATGCCGGAAATAGGTTCTGTTGGTTATCCTTTAACACTCTGGCTAATTTTTTTGGAAATATTTTCGATGAACAAAAATTTATTATATATTTTGATTGATGATGATGTACTTTATTGTACAACAAAAGAAAAAAAAAAATCAAAACCAAAGTGTACAATCGGTCTTATCGCACAGGGCAATCTCTTACAGACAACGATTCTGGTCTTCATAGAGATAATATCCAAACAAGTCATTATTACTTAGACTGTGTTGTCCCTTAACTGAGCAAAGGCCTCACTCCATTCTTTCCATTATCCCCGGTTCTATACCACTTCATTACAATTTTTAAAGAAGACATTCAAATCAACCCACCCTCTCCTGCGTGTTTAACCAGTAGCTTTTTCCCGTGGCTTCACTCTAACACACCACCACAGGGATCGTACATTTTCAAGAATAAAAAGTTGCCTATGATGCTCTGGAACGGTTTAGCCTTCTATCAGCCTAATAAATTCCTTTTTACAAACTTATAAACCATCAATTATTCAAAGAATTAATTATATCTGTTTATAGTTTATTTTATTTCAATATTTCACCACGATCAAAGCTCATTCGTCCTTGAAAACTTTAACCCTGCAGTAATAAAATTACAGTCCAACATTAACAGTACCTACTTAAGAGAAACTTCAAACAGTTGTAAAGAGGTATTTCGTCTAGAACTGAAGAAAGTTTAATTCCGTTCCAGACAAGAACACTGGACACATTTTAAACTTAATCAAATGTAATTTCCCTTGCGTCTTCTGTAAACGTATCCCGTGATCCTCTGTTGTTTCCACTCTTATTCCAAGAATGTAATAAACAACGTCACGTACAACGTCAATATAGGTACAGAAGATCAACTCCTTAAAACAAGTGATACGCATGAGCTACAGAGCAAGGAAACGCCTCAGTGGACATTGATAGAAGCGACATTGTCAAAACTTTTCATGCAAACCAAGCGTGTCAATAATCTCACTACGACGCTAATGATGTATAGAAAATTGCGGCTTTGACAGATATTTCTTGAAAGTAGTAATTAGCCCAACGCACTATCAGCGCTTCAACCTGTATTATCCCATTGAGTGCCTAAAACGTGGATCCACGCGAGACATAATGGTTTTTTAATTGTTACGGTAATTAACGTACAGCGAAAGCAAGCTGCAACCTCTAGCGACTATCATTTGTTTTTAAAACAGATTGTGATCTCCCAACGTACGCGTATGTGTACGTGTGCCACTTTCCTTTAGTTGTATAGAGCCAGCCTTTTGCATCTAGTTATGTTGTGGCGCATGGATTCATAATATCACAGCGAAGAATCCGGTACGGCAGACAATAGGTATACTCTCATTGTTCGTGGTCTGGCATGCACGAGCGTATGGATTAAGTGATACACAATGCAGAGTTAACTTCCCTGACTACGGAGATAAAACAACCTGCTGATTAAATTATTGTGGAGTTAAGTAGTCCGTTTGTTTGTGAGGACAGTATTGTAAAGCCAACCTGGTTTTACCTTAGGGAAAAGGATGCATAAGTTTAGGCCTGGTTGGTCAACTTGGTGGCGATATTCAGTAGTCTTACATTACTTATTGTAGGTAACACAAAAGGGACTAGACAGAAGACATTTTATCAGTAATAGTGATTCTCAGAAGTCCAAATTTATGTGATGGGCAAGTGCTAATGAAATGTCCCAAATAATTATTCAATGCTGTAATCAATATGCCGAAATTTTGAATTGTGGGATTTTGTTGACTGAATTATATTATACTGACAACGAAAATAGTCAACGTAGTTTTATGTTACAAGGATTTTAAGCTTGTAAGTACTCTTCATAGATTAAAAAAAATGAAGCCTTCCTAATTTAGTGTCCTCATTCCCTGTACTTACATAGGTATGCAGTTATTATTATGATGCCAGAATATGTATGGACAAATATAGAGCAAGTAGCTACAACTCTGAAAACCAACACTCCGCCTCGTCACAGTCGAGTAAAATGCATTGCAACTTTGAATAGACAGGCATCCGTAAAACAATGGTCGTTCCGCGTCCCAAGTCCTCTCAACTTGTCACCACGTTGTTATCTTGAAGAGAACCTTTAACTTAATTAAGCCTGTTAACTACGTTTTAAAATAGTGGTTGCCTACATGGTGTAGATATCTAGTGTACAAAATATACCAAGGGGTAGTCACAATGAAATTATTTTCCTCAGTATAACAAACACAATACGAAGTTATAAAGTAAATTAAATAAAACTCAGTTATGGAAGGTGAGAGCAGTGGTGGCCTAGTGGTATCAGCCGCGACTTAGAAGTTGTAGGTCGTGGGTTCGAGTCCAGGCAGGTGCTTTACTTTGTGTAAATTATTTCATCACCACTGCTTTTCAAAACGGTGAAGGAAAACATCGTGAGGAAACCGGCATGTCCTAGAACCAATAATTCGAAGAAATGTGACATCCACCAACCCGCACCGAGAGGAGGCCTGTGTCCCAGCAGTGGGAACATTAATAGGCTGATGATGTGATGTGATGGAAGGTGACGTGCACCTTGCATTATTACAAATATAATGATAGATATTTACAATAAGACAAATCGGATGAAAAATTACGTTGTAGTCGTTCAAATATTTTTTTGTCTCTTCGTCTTTGGTTACTTATTTATTTATTTAATACTTTAAGCACACAAATGTACAGAGGCAGACTTAATGTCTTAGGCATTTTCTACCAGTCAACCTTTAAACAAAAGTCAAAAGTCATGTTTCAGTCCAGTCCAGTGGTCAGAACTCGAGTTGTGTAGTAAAAACTTCTTTTTGTAGCCCACAAGAGGAATAAACTAAAACCTAGCAACAGAAAATCTTATCTGACTAGTTGGATATCTCATGTACATAATATATACGTGTAGCTTTGCTTGTCTAGCTTCAGCCGTATTAAATTTTCCCTGTGCTCATAATACTACGAAAAAGGGTTGCAAATATACATTCCGTATCTAGAAAAATCGACTACACGACACACTTCTTTCCTAGAGCAGTTTTTACTTTCGTTCAGTAACTAGATTTTCAGATATCTACAATTCAGAAAATAATGTAGCAGAAGAGATTTAGAACCCAGCTTTGCCGAAAATTATATTCGGAATATGAAGTGTGATACACATACTCTACAAAAACCATGTTCGATTACCCCAACTCATCCAATCAAGACAGACACCGGCCACACCAAATAAAAACTACTCCTTTGTCAAAACAGACTAGCATCTCCCTATAAGGAACTGTCCTTTCTCATAAACCCACAAAACCCTGCCTTTGCATCCAACTGGATTTTGCTGAAAGCTCCTTTCAGCTAAAAAACACGCAACTTTGAATAGACAGGCGTCACTATTCGGAAAACAATGGTCGTTTCACGTCCCGAGGCCACTCCAGCCGCCACGTTTTTCAGCTCGACGTCCTTTAACACGTTCATGTGACGTCAGCAAGCCTCGCTACTTGTTCGAGTGTGTCGTTGAAGGTACCCGCTGGACAGCTCAACATTAAATTAGGATATACGTCTACCTAAAGCGTGGGCGGCTGTAAATTTGGATTTTTGGGTATTTGCTGGTGTGGGGAGTCAGGACTTGTATTTGTGGAACGAATCGCATTTTCGTTATATATGTCACGTCGAAGTACCTATGAATTATAGGACCACCATCATCAACTCCAATTCTAGAGGCAATTCCTTCATTCTTCATAGGAACGGGTAAACTTCAATAACACACATCACTGGATTGAAACTCGAAAGTATTTATTTGACTTAGTTACAGGCACTTTGAGTTTTCATTCGAACTTGAAGTTAAAACCACATGGTGGCTCGCTAGGTCGCAATCCCTCGTCGATCTCTAGAGAAGACCTAGCAAGAAACTCTAGGATACTCTTTTAAATCTTTTTATAGTTTACACAATCACTTTAAGACAATTGGCGTTACATGTTTATTAGGTTTTCAAACATCTAATCAATCAGATTTATTAAACAGTTATTATTTTACACACGCCATACGCGATGCGCGTTGCAAGTGTGCGGGACTTCCATATTGTTTTTGTTTAGACACTAATTACTTGGATAGTTGAATAAAGCTAACAAACAATACTAAAATGCTGCTCAGTTAATTATTTTAACATTAAACAATCTCAATACTCACAAATACAAAGTTGTTTTTAGATTATTACTAAAATAATTACCTTAACACAAAACTATCCAAGTTTCCGGTGATCTGAATATCTTACTAACCAGAAGGTTTCTCATTATTACATGGATGTGTAAAATAGTCTTATTACCTTATAGTAATTAATCAATTACTCAAATTTGTTTAGTTCTCGTATTAAATTATTAAATCTAGTTATTGGTCATTAAAATTATAACATCCGCCATTGTTGACAACTTTTCGTAAGGTCATATTCAAACATATTTACTTCGTCAAATGTGCGTTGTTAAAATGAGAACAAATCTAAAAGTCCTACAATAAGTGTTCCCGTTTTATTTAAACATCTCGTTTTAATTAAACAATGAAAATTAGCTTATCAAATGATCTTCATTCAAACAAACCAATAACTAATTCCACAATAAGCCAATAGATGGCGCTGAACTATAAAACCAACATAAACAGACATTTAATAGTTCTAGCGAAATCTCAGAGATGACAGGATTATAGAGTTTGTGTTAATTGGATAACGAATTAGCAGAACCACGCCTCCGCGGCGACACGGCCATTCTGAAAATCAACCGCGTGCTCTGCGGGTGCTGGTGTCCTCAGTCTCTGTTTCTTGGTTGTTATCTGTAATAGCAGACAGAAATTTGTCGGCAGATTATTGTTGTTTATCATCCTACAATATAAATTAAATTTGGGATCTGATAACAACTAGTTTTAATCATCATTGACAGCTTGTAATAAATCTATGCTTAGTATGCCTTATTTTTGAAATATTGAATGCATTTTAACACCCACAGCTATATGCTTTAGGTATTCAACTTGCAATATGGTAAAGATCAATGTTGTTATAAAACAACGAATTGCTACATGTCATGCCAATGAAGGCATACAATTTGTATTTCAGATTTTTGTTATTGAATAGTCAGTTGCTAGCTTAATAGTCCATTTTGAATCTTGTTTGCAGAATGTTGTTGTTTGTATTATCTTACAATATTCATTGATTTGTAATAGGTATGAGTCAGTTTAAGTTATCAGTTTATCACTGAATACTTATTAGATTAGGTAACTACAAAGTTTATCTTAAATGAAAATATTTGATGCATTAATGAGCACACACCTACTTATAAGGCTAACACAGCACTCTTGTATTTGGTAAGTATAGTGTAGGTAGTGTAGGAGTATTGTGATCAGCTGTTTTTTGTTTAGTTTCATTCTCACGGGATGGTAATGCTCTGTGATAGACACAAAGTCTTTGATTTGACAGGATTAAAGGATAGGATCAGGAACACCGCTCTGTGATAGACACAAAGTCTTTGATTTGACAGGATTAAAGGTTAAGGAGTTTAGGACCATTGCTCCGTGACAGGCACGAAGTCTTTGATTTGACAGGATATAAGGAACCAGGCTCTGGGTGGTCTTGTACACCGTGGACCCAGCAGGATAACATGAGAGATTGTTCATTAGCGGCCTCCACGCCTAACCAATGGATATTAAATCATTCTTAGTTGCTTCCTCAGCAAACTAAGAGATTGTTTGTTGTATTATCACTATTAGTTTCCTCCACGGATTACTAACAGACAGCTTATTGTGTTATCATTATTAGTTGCTTCCACAGCATACCAACAGTATAGTTTATTGGTTTATCATTATTAGTTGCTTCCACAGCATACCAACAGTATAGTTTATTGTGTTATCATTATTAGTTGCTTCCACAGCATACAACAGGAAAGTTTATTGTGTTCTCATTATTACCTCAAATGCACCTCCATGGATGCTGATAGAATGGTGTTGATATAAATGATTGTGTTATTAACTGCCTCCAGAGCTCTAGGTTATGGGACACCTCTATAATTAGAGCTTGTTTCATTATTCATTTTTATAATTGCCTAAATTTGACAATAGAATACCATGAACTGTTACGAGTTACAAAAATATAATAATAACAGTAATCCTCCTGATTGAATTCGGCCATGACAGCCAATCTGATGAGCCATCTACATAGGAAGATACTATAGCGCACAAGGCCAATGGCTTAACATGCTTTCCGAAGCATGGGGTTCACCAATTTCAAAACTCTAGGCTGTCACAGAGGAATTCCTATTGGAAAAATCCCATAAACACATTTTGCCTGACCTAGGAATTGAACCCAGGGATAATAATTTAAAAGTACTTTGTTGCTTGGTAGTACCATGCACAAGCATCATGTAGAGTTATTTGGCATGGCTATTGAGTTGAGCCTTCTGATACAACAGCACTGTATCAGTTAGCGAGGTGAGTAGAAGATAGTTTGAAAACATCTCACCTTTTACTTTTGTTATGTTGTGCTTGAAGTCTTTACTAGCTGACCTCTATTTGGTGGCATGTATGTTGGTAGCATATAAGGTCCTGACCCGGCGACACGGTCACTTGCACCACCAGGTATTTTTAGTTTTTGTTTCCATATCGTAGGTAACCATTTTGATTTTTGATATGACAATTACCAGGAATCTGGAATGTGAGAAGATATGCAGCTAAATAATAATGTATGTGACAAATTACTGTAAAACAAACCTGTCTTTTGATTGTTTTTATTTTGTGCAAATGCACCCAATAACGAGCTTTGAAATCTGTCAGAAATTACTAATCTATTTACACCCATGTACCACCATAACGAGTAAAATTCAACTAAACACATTGTGAGATTTAATTCATCAGGAAGTTTATCAAATATTGAATGATTAAAGAAACTTTGTTATAACAAACTTAACATGAATAAGTTTAAACTTAAGAGCTTATAGGAGGCCCTCCTATCAGTATCCAACTGACAGTCTGTACCAAGAATGTAGGATCAGACAATTTATCATTAGATCTAACTTATAGCGCTATCCCTGACAAGATCTCCATACTCAAAACAAATCTACCAGATCATGTAGACAGATAAGATGGAACACATTAATCACATTAAATTCACTCAAAGATGTCTTACATACACATGACCATTAATTTACCAAGAATTCACAAGTTCCATACATAATTGGTTACTCAAAGCTTAGGTACTTGTAAATTAAAAGTTACCAAGTGACTATCAGCTTATGACCATACACGGACCTAAGCTCTCCTGATAATTATTATAATGTCCTCGTAATGAGTCACCCAGGTGTATCACATCCCTTTCATTCATACAAACACATTTATACTAGATGCACACTACACTCTAAACAAACCTCTTAATAATATTTAAAATGTTGTTAAGTCTTGTAACTAAACTATTTGTCTCACCCCTAAGTGCACTTAAAAACTAGATCACGACACAGGGTATCCTAGTGTGGGGCTACTTAAATGCAAATCATTGTACCTAGGTATTTTCTTAAGCATGTAATAATTTTAATTTTATTTGTTGTGCTTTTCATGTTTTCAGGAATGTGTTAATACATTTTCTTATCTTACTTTATTTAGTAAGTATGACATGCAACAGGTTCCACATTATTCAATAATAAGCCTTGTTGGCAGTTGGGTAAAAACCATAACTCATTGTAAAAATAACAACTACAGCATCAACATGAACATGTCATGGCACTTTTTGCCAAATGTTTACTAATTCTGTTGCACATACATTCTGTTACTTACTTAACGTAGCTACCTACTAAACTATTGTTTTGTGTAAGCTACCTAAATGTAACAAATGCTATAAAAATAAGTTAAATTACCTTTTGTCCGGCACTAAACTCAAATTAAGTACTTTGAATTGTTTATCATTCATACACTCACACCTTGTCCCCATGGGGATAGGCAGCAACCACAGATCGCCACTTGCTACGATCCTTACATACTCCTCAAATAAAATTAAGTTTCTCAAATAATAACTGAGCCATTGTAATTCTTAAGAGAAAAGAAAGAACCATATTTAAGCAATAACATTGAGTTACTAGTAAGCCGTCTTATTTTATGAAGTAAATTAGGCTGTTTTCATTCATTTTATTTCCAAAAATTGTCACACAAATACCAGCAGGCACTAGTCTTGCAAAGGGGTATCGTGTTACCCAGTTACTGGGTTTTGGTGACCCCATGTAAAACACTGGTACTCAGCTGAACCCCATCAGGTTAGACAAGAAGCCGACCCCGACTTAGTTGGGAAAAGTCTAGGCAGATTGATTAAAATTGTCACACAAAAGGTCACTGACCTTGCCTTGTATGATGAAAATAATTAAGAATGTTAGGTTACATAAATAAATAAAACAGAATACTCCCCTTAATGATGATGGAATCTATCAATGGACAGACAAAGTCTTTGTTTATTTAGCTGCTTCGGTCATTCTGTACTGTACAAAGTTTTGGTTCACTTCAATGATATTGTCTCCAGCTAGTTATGATCATAATGATGTAGGTCAGCATCCTCCCAGCATTATGCTGAGCGATGAACGTTTTGCGTAGTTGTGACGCATACTTTGTAATGATTTTATTATTATTATTATTTTTTTGATGGTATGCGTCGTGCCTGGCGCAAATAAACAATTTTTCTTTCTTTCTTTCTTTCTTTCTTCATCAGCAGCTTAGACGAGACCATAGCCAATTCTTAGCTTCTTCTGACGTTTCAATAAAGTTCTATGCGTTCTTGGAAATTATCATAGGAAAATATTTTGCCATGCTCTCGGCGGTGGCGGTGATGTACGAAATTCTTCGGATGGCTTTCATAGCATGGGCAGAAGGCGGGAGCTGATCTCAATTCTGATGTCACGTCGAAGTACCTATGAATTATAGGACCACCATCATCAACTCCAATTCTAGAGGCAATTCCTTCATTCTTCATAGGAACGGGTAAACTTCAATAACACACATCACTGGATTGAAACTCGAAAGTATTTATTTGACTTAGTTACAGGCACTTTGAGTTTTCATTCGAACTTGAAGTTAAAACCACATGGTGGCTCGCTAGGTCGCAATCCCTCGTCGATCTCTAGAGAAGACCTAGCAAGAAACTCTAGGATACTCTTTTAAATCTTTTTATAGTTTACACAATCACTTTAAGACAATTGGCGTTACATGTTTATTAGGTTTTCAAACATCTAATCAATCAGATTTATTAAACAGTTATTATTTTACACACGCCATACGCGATGCGCGTTGCAAGTGTGCGGGACTTCCATATTGTTTTTGTTTAGACACTAATTACTTGGATAGTTGAATAAAGCTAACAAACAATACTAAAATGCTGCTCAGTTAATTATTTTAACATTAAACAATCTCAATACTCACAAATACAAAGTTGTTTTTAGATTATTACTAAAATAATTACCTTAACACAAAACTATCCAAGTTTCCGGTGATCTGAATATCTTACTAACCAGAAGGTTTCTCATTATTACATGGATGTGTAAAATAGTCTTATTACCTTATAGTAATTAATCAATTACTCAAATTTGTTTAGTTCTCGTATTAAATTATTAAATCTAGTTATTGGTCATTAAAATTATAACATCCGCCATTGTTGACAACTTTTCGTAAGGTCATATTCAAACATATTTACTTCGTCAAATGTGCGTTGTTAAAATGAGAACAAATCTAAAAGTCCTACAATAAGTGTTCCCGTTTTATTTAAACATCTCGTTTTAATTAAACAATGAAAATTAGCTTATCAAATGATCTTCATTCAAACAAACCAATAACTAATTCCACAATAAGCCAATAGATGGCGCTGAACTATAAAACCAACATAAACAGACATTTAATAGTTCTAGCGAAATCTCAGAGATGACAGGATTATAGAGTTTGTGTTAATTGGATAACGAATTAGCAGAACCACGCCTCCGCGGCGACATATATATTAATATTACAAGTTGTATGGCTGGTTGGAAAGATTTACAATTCGATAACAATGAGATTCATAGATTCGTGAATTAGTTATGAAAAACAAAATTGAGACCTTCACGCAAGCGTTGAAAGTTTAAGGCATTGTAGTTATTTTATGTAACTATTTTATTCTGATATGGTGCTCAGCCATCTATCGGTCTAAAATATTTAAGCAAAAGTCACACAAATTTGACGTCTGTTCATCCTCTGTTCATTATCATTGGAATACCCTCTTTACCAAATTAAGCCGTCCTGAAGCATTCTCGAATCGCATACTACACGCTACATTGTTCGATTTGTTTGCTCTGCATCCGCTGGTCAACTACCTTTAACAAGGGTCGAGTAATCCGGGCAAGGACTAAAAAATTTGGCTGGAAAAGGTCTAAAATGACGCAGCTAGGTCCAAATTCGGTTTTATCGGACTAATATTTGACAGATAGTATGGATTCCAAAGGCTATGCCAGTTGGTAAATTTAATTATAACTCGTTAACTTTTGATAATGTGTTGTTTATTTCGAAGCCTAAATAAATTCAAATTGTTGGAAATTATATTTATTTTAGGATCATGTTATTAACTTTTTATGTTAATCTTTATAAAATGTTCGTTAGGGCGCGTTTATACAAGCGTGAACTTTACGACATACGCTGCCACTTTCTCTCCTCCATTCTGTTCTTAGGCTCTGGACAGGTGCCATTCTCTTAGCGAAAGAGTTGTAATAATGATTGGAAAAATGACACCGAAAATTTGACTCTGCTTAGAGGCTCGTGTCAGTTACCTTCTTGTAACTGGTGATGTTGAAGTTGACAATGAAGGCTCCCACAGCAGGTGCATTGTACGATATAAAGGTTTAATACCTGAGCGACCGAGCTCAGGGTAAAAAATAGAGAAAACGTTTTCTAAAAATGAAACCTAGCTAGATCGATTTAATGCCCCCAAAACCCCCTGCATACTAAGTTTCATGAAAATCGTTGGAGCCGTTTCCGAGATTCAGATTATATATACAAAAATTGCTCGTTTAAAGGTTTTATATATATATATATATATATATATATATATATATATATATATATATATATATATTATTATTATATTAAAGGTATTATATATATCTATAGATAGATATAGATTATTTTTTGCTTTGTTCACTATTTTTTTGCTTTGATCAAACGAAACAGGGCGATATTTGGGGTTATTTGCAGTAGGTCGTAAATTACCAAAACATATTTTTTTTAACGCAAATCACCCCAACTATCGTCGTATTTCGTTGGCTCCACGATTTTTTTACCACTTGTATGTATACTCGTATTAGAACAATTACAAAGAAAACACGTTTTCTTATTGTATGTCGTGAGCCTTTTTTTATTGCTTTGGGAAACCGAAATCAGGTTGAACAATGACTTCTTCTTCTCTGGGTGAAGCGGGAGGGCGTGTCAAACTTTTACTGACTAAAACCCATCCGTGTTCCTTCAGTTGCTTGTGCCAGAGCCGCGGTAACTCTCTTTCAAAAGTTCGTGAGCCTGAAACATCGAAACGTGTAGATTCAAAAAATTATCAAAATCAAATTAAACGATAAAAACACAGATTTCAAAACGTCCTTCTCACTAAAGAAAAACACAATAAACAAATTGTATTCACACAATGCGACCCATTTACCATGCACAACTATTTACGGACCTGCATCTTTCAGCACAAAACACAATTCAGGCCATACGTTTTTGCAACCTTTTTGAATGAATAACGATGAAACGCTGTGGTCGCAGCTTGCACATTAGCATACACCGAAACACTCAGATTTTTACGTTGTTTTTGTTTATTTAAAATGCAGCCTTTTATTGGTTTTACCATAAGTACAAACAATAGTTTTTCACGAAAGACCATTTCAGTATGGCTGAAGTTTCTAAGATAGTTCAATATTGGACATACTTATACGAGTAGACCGTTACCTGGCTTATGAAATAAGTTTATTTTTGTCCCGGTTGCCATGGGATACTTTTCGACTATCACGCGGGTGAAGCTGCTGGCAGAACCTTTTAGGGTACACTAGTCGACGGCACGAACTATTTTGTGCGCGGGGTTAAAATGCATTTTATATCAACCGACAACTCGTGCGGAAGAGATAGATGCTGTGATGAGCAGTAGGAAGCTAGTTCGCGTATGAATACACACTTTTGCAAATTTGTAGCGAAATGGATAATGATTTAGGACGAAACCGAGAGCGCGAAATTTTATAAACAGACCTTTGGCAGTCTAGATATCATGAAAAAACGACTCAATCTATCTGTTCAAAATAAAATTATTTGCATTGTTAAACTACTAATCTATCCCTGTATGGAAGCCGTTTTGCAATTTTCCGTCTTCTTATGGTATTTATTCGCGCCCAAAAATACGTTAAAATTAGTGTCGAAATGTGGAACTTTCGACGCTCATAACTTTCAAATATTTATTTTTTTACTGTTTTGCTTCCATACAGGGCTAGATAACGATGAGACAAATTGATATTACTTTTTGTTTTGAACGTACATCGTCAAACAGTGGAATAATCCGTAGACTACGTTTGTATGGAAGAATTTTCGACTAGTGTAACCTTAAATTAAGCACATGTCATCATCTAAAACACCAAAACGTAATCCCGTCACCACTTGTGTTATATATTTTTTTTGTTTTTTTTGGGTGGGAAATCATCCAATGACTTCTCCCGCTCTGGGTGAAGCGGGTAGGGCGTGTCAGAATTTTACTGACTAAAACCCACCCGTGTTCCTTCAGTTGCTTGTGCCAGGGCCGCGGTAACTCTCTTTCAAATTTATCTGCGACCCAGACAGACATCAGGCCTAGCGGACCCTGTCAACTTTTGCTGAAATCTCTTTGAGGCGCGCGTGGTACACTACGCGCCGTCGACTCGGGCCTGGTCCTTATCGGACGGCGCTTATCGCCGCAATTGTGGCGTGCCCAGCACTGGGTGGCGACAGTTGCTCTCTCCATGTCGCCATGAGATCCTGCCGGAGCTCTGTTCGCCTCCTCGCGCCACTCCCAAATGTGCGCGAGGACTTTTGCCTCCAGATCCCATGGCGGCCATCCGGCAAGGAGACTCGCCGCCTCACTGGAGACCGTGCGGTAACCCCGGACCAGCCGGATGGCCATGACTTTTTGGGACGCGTTCAACCAGCGGGCTGGTTGCCGCCTCAAGGAACGCGCCCACACCGGTGCGCCATAAAAGACCATGGACCGCACGACACCCGCGTAGAGCCTCCGGCAGGAGTCGCCCCTAGATTGGGCAGGAGTCGCTTGAGGGCAGGCCCGGCCCGGTTCAGTGTGGGAGCAAAACGTCGGAAATGCACTTGTGTTTTACCTGGAAATACCTTGTCCTGGTTTCTAAAAATTGAAATACCAACTTATACGCTCCTTATACTCTCTATTACACCAACTTATACTCCCAATAATAGCAACTTATACTCCCAAATAGTACGGTAATTAGTTCGTAACTCTAGTTAAAATCAGATACGATAAACAAAAATCAAACAACAAAATTGCTCTTATATCCTCCTGTAAATGCAGATAAAAATAAAAAGAAGAAAATGGGTCCGAGCAATAATCTGATGGAAATGAAACTGAATGAATCTAGCCAAGCGATATTTCGAGATAATCCGTAGTAGCAGTTAATAATCGCTAAAGGAAGACTGCTCGACTATTTTCGAAATTACTCGACAAGCACGCGATTTTTTCGTAGGGCTGAGAAAGTTTGTAATTACCGATGTTCATCCTGAATTTTGGCTGCAACTTCTATCTGATTTTTTCACCACTCCCCGTTTGGAGTTCGAGTGCTAGCCTTTTGAAGTAAAATGTTTTAATTCCTGTAAACAAGTATTTTATTAAGCATCTGCCTGGTTGGTGTGGTGTTCGTAAGCAATTTTGATTCAATTATTTTTTTGTTATGCAAAGTTCTAATGGTTTTTTCCATCTAGAATTACTTAGTAGTGGCCCGGGGACTAGACTACTATTTAGACAACACTTTCAATGCTTGCCAGATATACATATGCCCTGATCATTACATCCCATACTGAAAAAATTGTAGCAGTTCCATGGCATCTGAAGACTGATTATAAGTATGTCGGGTTTAGTCAATAGTATGGACGTAAAGTCAAATCGCAAGCACGCCCCTAGCGGCAATCAAGAGCAACTGCGCATTGGCGCGCTTTTATAAGCACTAGCGCGGTGCAGAATAGAGCAGTTGAGGCAGTTGAGTACTGGCAGCCGTAGAGCTAAGACGTCGTAGAATCAGTGTCGATCCGTAATATTAGTAAGCAAGAATGTAACTTGTGTCTATTTGAATAAACCCAGTGTATCGAATAACTTATGTGATTTCATTTGCACGATTGTACCCACCGACCTGCCCACACACGATGTCTTAACCTAAGGGAATACATCCTGACTTCCCGATGGTTTACATCTATCGGCCTGCGACATCAGAAAAGTCAAGTTCATAATTTCACTTAAGTTACAATCGATGGTCAAGTTTTGGTGTGGTTGAAGAGTTATTATTCTACTATCACTGGCAATAGCCCTTGACTAGCCTTGGCTATCATGACTATTATTGTTTGGAAGTTAGAACGATATGGTGACAATGACATACCTACCTTACATTTTAGTCTGGAAATTATGATAATTCCAAATGAAATATTCTGATTACTTTTGTAGTGTGATAGTTTTATGTAGTGAGAATTAACTAAGAAGAAGCATGGTATTCTTCTTTTGTGGTCGTCGGAGGGCCAGACTGTCTAAAAGGTGGTAAACCCTACCAGACCTAGAAATTGCGACTTAAAATGCTATGGCATTCATTGGATTCTATAAAGCCCATATATCTACCTACCTGGGCACATGGGACACTGTAATGTGTGGTTCATGTCCACAATAACCCATTTTGCTGTGCCGGTTTAGTTTACTACACCGCTGCACTGGTTAATTTCCGTCAAAGCTGTGTATAGTTAAGATAACTGTGAACATATACTCTCGTAATGTTTTTCACGTTTCAGATACCATATTGCGTCGAAGTGGAGCCTCTGCTGGTCATGCAGGCTAGCGGTTCAAATGCTGAATGCGAAGGTCGACTGTCAACATCTGAGAGGTTAAGAGTAACGGCAGGCTAGCAGTTCGCAGATGGTAGCCGAACGGTATGACAACAGCTGTGAGGTCAAGAGCGCGCAAGTTTGGAATGGAATACTCGGTGAGTCGCTTCTATTTTATTTCGATAGTGAGGTCGAATATTCTCTAGTGAAGAGATGCTATTTCAAAATTTAAGAGTGTTCATGTTTGACCACAGAGTTGGTCGTGGTTATATCTAGCAGTATCACTAGCTAATTAAGACACACTTACTAAAAAGCAAGTAGTTAATGAGTTTCCTATTGGCGGAATAGTTTCAACATTTGATTCAGTACGTACTTTAGGATTAAATATCCCATAAGATGAGCTCGTGGCTAAATAATAACAGCCGCACGGGTCGATCATCAAGGTTAGGCGAAGCTTGACGAGGTCGGTCCGTGGATGGGTGACCATTTCAACATACCGAGTTTCCTCCGTGCCTCGGAAAGCACGCTAAGCCGTTGGTCCCGGCTGTCATTTGAACATCTTTGACAGTCGTTACGGGTAGTCAGAAGCTTGAGATCTGACACCAGTCTTGCCTAGGGGTACCGTGTTACCCAGTTACTGGGTTGTGGAGGTCAGATAGGCAGTCGCTCCATGTAAAACACTGGCACTTAGCTGAATCCGGTAAGACTGGAAGCCGACCCCAATATAGTTGGGAAAAGGCTAGGCAGATGATGAAGAAGATGATCTATCCAAAGTGACTTAACTAGTCATTTTCAGTGGCAAAGCGAGTTAGTAAAGTCGTTGGGCGAAGGCAATTGTATCGAGTTAGTAACGGTACTGGTCATTTGCGTGTATTCGGAATAGATCTTATGTTGCGTAGCGGTTTAAAACCACCGTCTTTAGATCTGAATGCACTTGCTTACTTTCAAAGTAATATTATGATAGCAGTTATCTCGCGATCGTTTTCCTTACATGAAAACGGAGTTAATGTGCGATAGTAAAGGGTTACTGTTGATAATTTGATTTTAAACGATATTGATCAAAGTTAATTCGTGAAGCTCCTTCACACGAGTTATTATCACGCAAATATTATCAGGCTTAATTGTTCCCCTCATATGAACAGTCGGTATGTTCCAAGATCTTTGAGTAAAAGGCGCGAATCTTGTGAGAAGGATCCCCGATCACCAAGTTCCTTGAGAATTAGACGTCATAGTTAATGACAATGGTAGTGAGACCAAATCTGATAGCTTGTACACTTGTCATACTCAGAACTTTGGACTGCACCTCATGAGTAACATGTGGCGATGGGTCAACGAAGAAGTTTCATGAGTTGAGTGTGCATTGCCTTTGAATTATGGTAAAGAGTAACAGCATTGTTACAATTACTTTGTTTAGTTGTTGAACTTGTTGATCGTCGGACCTTTTTCTAATGAATAGTGTTTTGTGGGAGGTTCTAGTTCTAAAACTAAATAGGCCCTGTATTGAGTCCGCGATAGGTGATTGTGACAGGACGGTGACCGTTGTACACCGAAAGCTTTAAATAGGTACGCTTAGAACCCGCAAGTATGCACAAGGTAGGTTAGGGCAGATGCCAGCGGGTCATGTACCAGTCGATGTTGATGTCAAAAGGATTTTGATGATAATGAGCAAGCTTAAGGTGTCGAGTAATTCAGTCTATCGGACATATTATGTTTGACCGTACCAGTGGATTCTGGTGGAGGTTGGGGTCTAGAGAGAGACCGAGAGACCGTTGTGAGAGCAATATAATTGCTGGTCGGCTAGAGAGCCATGGCGTTGAAGGTTTTACTCGAGGGTTTCTATAAGCTTGGCAGTTGTTGCTGCAGTAGAGTTTTAAAGATTGTTTGGAACGACAGTGGTACATGGCCCAGGGTAATGATTTAGTTTAAAGAGTAGAGTTCTCAAATTTCCCTATTTTCACGAAACCAATAATCTAGTTTGGTCAGGAGTAGCCGAGCGTTGTGTGGCAACTGTTGGCCTGTGTGGCAACTGTTGGCCTGTGTGGCAACTGTTGGCCTGTGTGGCAACTGTTGGCCTGTATGACAACTGTAGTCCTTTATGGCAACTATAGGCCTGTATGGCAACTGGAAGTATGTGTGACACTATGGCCGGTGTGAAAAGTCACGTTTGTGTTAGGAACCTTACAGAAAGTTCCTATTGAGTCATGAAGGAAAGTAAACTCGCAGTCACGCGTGTGAAGAGATGATGTTAATGTTAATGACGTTCGAATCGTCAAGCCCTCGTTACGAAAATTGAAATAGTTTTGGTTTTCAAATTTTGATTACTATGCGTAGATCGTGTTGGTAAGACACACAAAGCTCAAGTACCAATTGAGATTGTAGATAAAGTAGTAAGTACTAAATCTCTGTGTGAACAAGGTCTATGTTCAGAGAGTCGAGTTGACTCGACATCGTGGAGATGTGCGAGTAGAGCAATTGAGATAGCTAAGAGAGCTATGAGATAGCTAGTAGAGCTGTGTGATGGTTAAAAATCGTGAATAAGAAACATGGTATATTGTTTCTTTTGTTTGATTTAATTTGAGATTTATGACTTATCAGTGGTACTTACTTGAATTTTGTAATCACGAAGATTAGGTGCTTTTAGGTACCAATTCGATGATTAAATTGCTATTTTCTTTAAATTGGAAATATAATTACTCGTTCCTTTCAATAGTGAACAGAGAGATTTGAATGATCATGTTTGATTGTTTCAAAATGTTTCCTCACTCTAGTGTATGAGTCAGGATTGGACGAGCAAATACTGTTTGAAAATTTTGTATTTTTCAGAAGAACATCCCTTGTATGATGGGAGATTGCCAGTATGGAGTGGACTAAGACGACGTGTGGTGCAACACGAGGTGACCATGAGATGGCATGGAGCAAGGACAAGAAGATGATGCCTGCGGGTGATAGATTTGGGGATCTGTCACCTGAGAGAGGCCCGAGAAGGCGACGTGTGTGTTCCACGTTCGCCTCTCAAGAGGAATTACGGCCTAGAGAACACCATGTGGTTTTAGTCAGTAGAAGTCTGACAGACCCCTCAGCTTTCCCCAAGGGCTGAGGACATCCATTGAGGATTTCCACATGATTCGATACACTGTTAAAACCTGACAATGAGGAACAGACGAGGACGCCTGTCTCGCAGGATGGCCGTGTCGGGTTTAGTCAATAGTATGGACGTAAAGTCAAATCGCAAGCACGCCCCTAGCGGCAATCAAGAGCAACTGCGCATTGGCGCGCTTTTATAAGCACTAGCGCGGTGCAGAATAGAGCAGTTGAGGCAGTTGAGTACTGGCAGCCGTAGAGCTAAGACGTCGTAGAATCAGTGTCGATCCGTAATATTAGTAAGCAAGAATGTAACTTGTGTCTATTTGAATAAACCCAGTGTATCGAATAACTTATGTGATTTCATTTGCACGATTGTACCCACCGACCTGCCCACACACGATGTCTTAACCTAAGGGAATACATCCTGACTTCCCGATGGTTTACATCTATCGGCCAGCCTTGATGCGACAAGTATAATAATTGAAGTTCCTAAGTGTGTATGATCTATTTATCCGTAAATAAGATTTTTGTTTTAAATAAGATTGTTGTAAATAAGATTTTTTGTTTTATATAAAAAGGCTAGGCATCTGCCTAGCCTTTTTATATATTTTATTTCATTAAGTTTTCTATAAGAAAATTTAAATAATTACTAAAGTTGTGTTTTTAAAGCTGATTTTGCACGTGTTCTGAAAAAAGTTAATAAAAGTTGAACTAATAATCTATTGGCATTTTTTGTTATTTTACCCTGTAAACAATAACACAAAAAATATACGAATCATTAAAATAGGCTGTTATCAGTGCAAAACATATTAAAAAATGCTGATAATTTCGGGTAACTATGATCTGGTGTCCGCGTTATTATTTTCACGTTATTGGCGCTGGGATAAGCCCCGACGGAAAAAAAGAGGGGTGTTATAAGTTTGATGTATGTATCTGTCTGTGGCTTCATAGCTCCTAAACGGGTGAACCGATATTGATAAAAAAATTGTTTGAAAGATGACTGTGTCGAGAGTGTATGAAAATGTTTAATGAAAATCCGTTCAGCTGTTCAAAAGTTATGGGCATTTTACTGTTGGAATCGGATGGTTTTCGCAAGATATCTTGTCATAATAACATGTTCAATTGATTGTCTATCGAAGCATGTCTACTACTAGCCATATTATGTACAGTCAAGGGTCAAAAGTGCAGTCACACTCTACCAAAACAGAAAAGGCAATTTTTTTGTAGGCAGCAGAATTTCAACTTTTCGCGATTAGTAGGAATAATCTATACTTCAATTTCTATACAATATATTAAATCAGTTATGGATAATTTAACTTTTTCTACAAAAACTAGCCATTTGTGTTTTGGCAGAGTATGACTGCACTTTTGACTCTTGACTGTACATAGCATGAAATAAAAATGTTTCGGGGTTTTTCAATTTTACTTTTAATAATTATTTATATCTGTAGGCATTTCTTGTTATCTTCATTTACCAATAGGTTTTCCACTTGAAGCCGCTTAAATCTACCCATTTGAAAATATTTCACTATCTATATTCAGACATAAGAATTCAGAGTGAATTTAGAAGTCCTGATTTCGCATATCTATCTCTTTCTTATCACGAGATTTAAGCTAAGTAAACCCGTTCAATTTGCTTAATGATGCCATAATAGATTCCACACAAAAGGTTATCTTCGTTCTATTGTACTTTTGACCCTTTTGAACCTTAAATCATACATTTTAATATTTATAGTCGTGTTTGCCAAGTTCTACATGTGTTTGAAGAATGGGAATGGCCTTCTAGAGTTATTAAGTTAATATTTTCTGTTATTATGGTAATAAAAGATTTTCTTCGTCTTTGGGAATGATGGTAGATAGTTGGCCGCAGATAAGAAATATTTGTGACTAACAATTTTGTTGTATCGGTTATGAATTTCATATTGAGGCACATGGTAGAGTATGTATTAACAAAATCGAAAATGTTTTTCGATTACTACTTATATTTTAAAAGTAAATTAAAATATAAGTAGTAATCGAAAAACATTTTCTATATTATGGATATTATTAATACATTTATTTCAGATGTCAATCCATACACAAAATAAAACATTGAATAATACAAACACAAATTAAACCATGGAATTACAAATCAGAATATTAAATTAAAAAAAAATACATACAATCAACAACAACATTAAAATTATTAACTTACCGTCAAAAGGTGTTAGTGCATTGCGTATAAACTATGTTAGTGAGCGCCCATAACAATGCGCATCCATTTATTCTGGATTGGGCAATCCGTTCGAGACGCAATCATCTGCAAGATGCCGTTGCTACTGCCTCTCACGCGCTGCCACAAGGAGGCTACTCTCTTGCGTATAACCGCATGAAAGCCGTCCGTCCGCGCCTCCGCAAACATGCCGGACGCACTACAATAGTGAGGCAGC
Organism: Orthosia incerta; assembly: GCA_948252205.1. NCBI lineage: Eukaryota > Metazoa > Arthropoda > Insecta > Lepidoptera > Noctuidae > Orthosia > Orthosia incerta. The sequence goes on from OX411742.1 coordinate 54,344,859, forward strand.
CGCATCAGCACCCTGAACATATTATTGTATTGGACACGCAGAGCACTAATAACCCGTTGGGTGTAATTCACCCACAAGCTGCTCGAGTAAAAGGATTGGCAATACGCCTTAAGGCGCTTCTCCAAGCAAAACGCCGCGCTTGTCGTTTTTGTGCAGTTTTTAAGAGCTATCTACTCTTTATTTAAAAATAAATATCAATTAATAAAAATACATTAAATTTCTACATAATGTTGATTCTAAAATTGTAGTACACTTTTTTTTTTAAAGGGGTATATGTTCCACTTATCTCCTTCCAACAAAACAATAAAAAGGTGAAATAATTATTGATAGCATGCATCTCCTCGTAAAGTGTTCATTAATTATTTTTTATACTAACACTAATGGATAGACAATTTAATAACGAACATTTTGTAAGTTTTATTTTTTTCAAAAGACCAATATTCGATTTTATAAAGATTTTATTCTAAAATCTGGGCGTATTCACTACCGTAATTCATGCGCCACCAGTGCCGCTAGGCCAATAGGAATGCTCATATCGCATGCTGATTTTTTGGTCAGGGTACGGCCTTAAAAAGAGTTATCTTAACTTCCCTCGAGCAGCGTGCAAACCGACGCACAATCATATTCCCCCGGACTGCCAGCGCCCTGCGTTCCCTCTCTATCGGCATCATCCTGCAACTCGTCTGTCACAACGTGCCCCAGATATTTAAAGCTTATCACTACACGCAGAGCCATACCATTAAGCATAATATGCGGAACACGGACTGGACCACGCCTTCCACTCTTGAACACAAGAACTTCGCTCTTCTTAGAGATTGAATAAACACTGCCGTTCAGTACATTAAGTTGTAATGATAAACTGTCAACAGCCATGAAATTATTATATTTTGATAATGTTCAAGAGTACTTGCAAAACTAGTTTTTTTATAATTAATTCCTACCTGTACCTATAAAATATTACCTACTTACTAACGTAACATTTTACAATGTATATGTTTCAATTTACCATAAAAAAACGAATTAACTAACGACACCAAAGAACCGTGACAAATGACTGAAAAATGTAAAGGTTTTTTAAGGAGAACCGTCATTGTTATAATGTTGGTATTTTCGATATTGCACCATCCATCAAGTTACCAACCGACGTGTCCAATGTTTTCCAATAAACGTCAACGTGTACGTTCGTTAGGTTGGTAGAAGGTATCTATGTAGAAAGTAGGTATAACATCCATCCACCATAAAATATTTCGTACCTCTTGCATATTCGTATTTATTACCTTGTGTGTGTTAAAAACATGTACTGAATATATGTGATTAAAAAATTGAAAACATTGCATTGCCTCATATTTCTTAAATCTATGAGGAAAATCAAAAAACCTACCATTTCAAAAATGCTAAACCAATTAAGTGAAAAGTGGTTGATTGGAAATTCAATTCAATACGTCCCTCGTGGGGGCAATATTATTTATTACAACCAAATTTATATATCATGGTTTACTTTTTATTATAAAATATCCACACAAGTATTGTGTGGACTGGAATGTTCTAGATGGACAAAGAGGGTAACGGTATGGATCACCTTAGAAGGTAAAAGAAAAAGAAACCAAGGGAGACAAAGAAAGAGATGGAGAGATATTTTTACCCAACGTGGTGGACCGGACTGGATGCAAATAGCGCGCGATAGAAGCGTGTGGAGCGATTTAGGAGACGGCTATGCCGCAGAGGCGACTACTACGAATAACGATGGCAAAAAACTTATAAAAGAAAGGAAAATAAACAAGCAACGGATTGAGAAGATGAGCCAAAGATTTATTTTAGAAGTCTTTCTAATATGTATAACGTGTTTGTGTACTTCATTATCAGCATATTAATGTTCCCACTGCTGGGACCCAGGCCTCCTCTCTGTGAGAGAGGGAACGGACCTTAACCCACCACGCGGGCCCAGTGTGGGTTGGTGAATGTCACATATCTTCGAATTTTTGGTTCTAGGACATGCCGATTTCCTCACGATGTTTTCCTTCACCGTTTTAGAGCAGTGGTGATGAAATATTTACACAAAGTAAAGAGCCTGCCTGGGTTCGAACCCACGACCTACGACACGTAAGTCGGGGCCGTTACCACTGGGCCACCACTGCTCTCGTGTTTTGTGTACTTAGTTAAGTTTAAAAATTGTAAGTAGTGATAGTGGTGTAAAGAACATTTTTTTTTATATAAAAAGTACAACATGACGTAGGTGGTAACTTATTTAAAATAACGTCAGACAAAAACAGCATCTTTATTAAATTTGTAATCTGATATTCCGTAAAGTGTCACGTTTCAGAAAAGGTACAACCGATTCTGAATAAGTCCTGAATTAATTAACGCCATGACAATGGATTAAATATAATCCAGCCGAGCACGCGAGATAATTTTACCCCGCGAACCATGTCTGATATCCGAGGTGCGTTCACTAAAATTGATTATACGATAGGGGAAATATAGGTGAGAGTGAACTCGTATGGTAGCTAATCTATGACGTATGTGTTTTATCACCACATGGAGTTACGAATAACAATTGTAAGGTGCTACTTTTTGATGAAAAATCTTTGCACCCAATATGGAAAAGAAAAAAGTTTGCCCCGCACAAAAGTTTCAGATGGAAAAAAGGAAATAAACAAAAACTAAATCGAGAGGTCCCAGTGCAAGGCCAAAAAGGCTCATATCTCAGCATAGATAGTTGGCCTTAATTCAACGCCAATTTCAATTACCTATCATTTACTGCGAATAATTGATGAACTAGCTAGCTTTGCTGGTTAAGATGGTATCACGGTGACAAAGATTTTTCATTAAGGTTACATTAGTCGACGGCACGAACTATTGAGTGCGCGGGGTTAAAATGCTTTTTATATAAACCGACAACACGTGCGGAAGAGATAGATACTGTGTTGAGCAGTAGGAAGCTAGTTCGCGTACGAATACACACTTTTACAAATTTGTAGCGAAATGGATAATGATTTAGGACGAAACCGAGCGCGCGAAATTTTATAAACAGACCGTTGGCAGCCTAGATATGTATGGAGGCCGTTTTGCAATTTTCCGTCTTCTTATGGTATTTATTTGCGCCTAAAAATGCGTTAAAATTAGTGTCGAAATGTGGAACTTTCGACGCTCATAACTTTCAAATATTTTCTTTTTATACTGTTTTGCTTCCATACAGGGCTAAATAATGATGAGACAAATTGATATCACTTTTTATTTTGAACGTACATCGTCAAACAGTGGAATAATCCCTAGACTACGTTTGTATGGCATAATTTTCGACTAGTGTAACCTTAAGACATAAAAAAGAAACATTTATATACGCCAGTTTACTCTACAATTTAAGGGCAACTCATAAAGAAAAAGATATCTATTATAAAAGCAAAGAAAGAAAGAAAATTGAGAAAGCATCTTAAATAAAAACGTGGATCAAGTCAAATCAAATTAGAACTAAACCCCTAAATTCATGTCTAAAATAACTTCACTAAGTTATTACACGACCGTATATCCTAAAAGGTCTTCAATCAATTTCGAAGAACACTAAAATAATGCTAAGTTCGATCACTTATATAATGCTGAACTACGACGCCTATACAATGTAAGGTCGAACTCATAAATCATTGAAATACCAATAAGAATAAGCGGTAAATATGCCGCCTCCGTCCTAACCTATCTATGCCTCTTGGCACATCCAATTTGCCGGTATGATACCCGTACAATCTTGCTAACAATAGAACCACAATGAATGGCGCCTGATCCAGCCGTAAATATATCAAAATTATGTACAACCCCCGACGGCATAAGTTGAGAAAAATTGCTCGCCTTCGTTTTATTTTTCCTTTGTGTTCTTATTGAAATTAATCGGTGTAATATAAATTAATTAAGACCTATTTCAAGATTTATTAATATTGCTTTTCGTTTGTAATTAAATTGTTTGCATCATTGAGTTTAATCATTTTCTTGTACGAGCAGAAAATAAATATTAAATTAAAAATGAATAACAATAATTATTGTTTTTCATTTTTAAAGGGGCGTTATCAAAGTTAAATTACCAACACAAAAAAGCTCAACATTTGCGTATAGCTTTTCAATATCAGAAATAACCAACTTAAGGTTACACTAGTCGATCATTCTTCCATACAAACGTAGTCTGGCGATTACTCCACTATTTGACAATATACGTTCAAAATAAAAACTGATATCAATTTGTCTACCATTATCTAGCCCTGTATGGAAATAACAAAGTAAAAAAGAAAAATATTTGAAAGTTGTGAGCGTTCCATATTTCAACACTAATTTTTACACATCTTTGGGTGGAAATAAATACCATAAGAAGAAGGAAAATTGCAAAACGGCCTCCATACAGGAATAGATACGTAGTTTAACAATGCAAATAATTTTATTTTGAAAATATACATGATGTCGTTTTTTCATGATTACTAGACTCCCAAAGGTCTTTTTATAAAATTTTGTGCGCTCGTTTTCTTCCTAAATCATCATCCATTTCCCTACAAACTTGCAAAAGTGTTAATTCGTACGCGAACTAGCTTCTTACTGCTCGTCACAGCATCTATATCTTTCGCACGTATTGTCGGATGAGATAGCAGGCATTTTAAACCCGCGCACAAAATAGTTCGTGCCGTCGACTAGTGTAACCTTAAAGAGAAAATAAATGGATAATTTTCAGTAGCTTTTAGGTTGTTTCCTGAGGTAAACAAAAACACAAAACCTAGCAAGAAACAAAACCATCAAACAAAGGTAAGATTTTATTCGGCAGCCAGTCATCACGTAACATTCTCAACCTTTTAGATTGTTTCATAAAAAATGTAAAGGCGTGCGAATGGCTTCCTTGCGAGAAAAAGGGGCAAGATGACCCGGAAGAAAAGCCACAAGAAGCGAAATGTTTCGGAGGAGGTAAAAGGCTCATAAATTCTGGGTTACATCACGTTAAAGATGTTAGATAAAATAAAAGGAAATTATGAGGAAAAGTCGGAGACATCCAATGTAACACGTGGGGGAACAAAAAGATCGAAAATAATCTTGGAGGAGAAAAAGCTCGTATTTGAATATATATAGGTTTGTAAGTAAAATAAACTTTTAACGTATAATGTCTTTTTACATCGTTCTTACAATTTTCTAATAAGAACCACATAACCAATAATTTGTAATTATTTACTTATTCAAAAGAGTACCTTTCCATGGCGGTTCTTGCACGTTCTTCTCCATAGATATCTGCTTGCTACGCTTTGGAATGTGCAAATAGGTTCATTTGAATTGTGACGATAAGGCCACTATTTGAGGGCGATAAGGCCCCTATTTGAGGAGTGGCGTCATGGCGTCCTCACCTCCCATTGACGCAGATCCTCACCGGACACGGCTGTTTCGGGAGGTTCCTGTTCAGAATAAGGCGGGAGGTAACGCCCGGGTGTCACCATTGTGTGGATCGCCCGGAGGACACGGTAGAGCATATGGTGGAGGTCTGCCCCGCTTGGGTGGAACTACACCGTGTCCTCGTAGAGGCGATCGCCGTTGGCGACCTTTCACGTCTGGCCATGGTAGTAGGCAAGAAAGAAAAAGAAAGAAATAAAATGTGTTTAATTGGCATAAAACGACATACAATATAATAACACGCTTATGCTTAACCCTTAACAATAGTATACCCTTACAAGAGAGCATGGGAAGCTGTCAACTCCTTCTGCTAAGCAGCAATGCTTGCGAAGGAGGCGGAACGCATGAGGGAGACGCTACGGAGATGCCCTCACGCCCCAAGACACCGCAGGAGATGCCTTGGGCGTCGGGAGACGCAACCCGATTCCCGGCCATCTTAGGCGAGTTGGGTAGCTCGCCGTCCGAGAAGGACCAGGCCCGAGTCGACCGAGTGAAGTGTTCCACGAGAGCCTGTCTTGGTCGCGGATAAATTTTAAAAAGAGTTACCGCGGTCCTGGCTTAAGCAACTGAAGGATCACGGGTTGGTTTAGTCAGTAAAAGTCTGACACGCCCTGCCGTCATTGGATGATTGCCCACCCAAAAAAAAAGTTTCATATGAATTGTCAGACTCCTCGAGAAATGAAAATACCTTAATTTTTGATTAAAATACATAATTTTTGTTTGAGTTTGAAGTTGTTTTAAAAAGCATAATTATGTGGTAAAGTGAATGCCTTATTGCAGGGCGAAGGCCTTTTTATTTTTTACAAAGGACAAACGTTTGCTCACTGCGTGTTAAAAGAGCCTGCATACAATAGCATAAAACTCATGCTACGTTTTGTTAAACTTTAATTCAGATATTTTTTTATTTAACTAGAATGATATTGTAGCTATTGTAACATGAACAATGTGTTAATTTGTAAATGAGAATCCATTAAAACGAGTCTATGTATGTAATATAAACTAGAGAATTATTTACCGTTGATTTATTTTATTCAATGGTTGAACAGCTATTGAATAAACTGTTAGAATAGTTTTTTGGTAACTCAACTAACGGTTAAAGATAGTAACCAATGGTTTTAATTTTCAGTGAATTGCGTTTTTTTATCAAATTATTAGCCTGGAAAATTGGCAAATGTGTTGGAGAGTTACTTATTTGACCATTAATTACAATTTTTAACCATTAATTTAGTTGAGTACGGATCTCAGAACTGGGTCTTAAGGTTACACTTGTCAAAATTCTTCCATACAAACGTAGTCTAGAAATTATTCCACTGTTTGGCGATGAACGTTCAAAATAAAAAGGGATATCAATTTGTTTCATCATTATCTAGCCCTGTATGGAAGCAAAAAAGTAAAAGAAGAAAATATTTGAAAGTTATGAGCGTCGAAAGTTCCACATTTCGACACTCATTTTAACGAATTTTTGGGCGCGAATAAATACCATAAGAAGACGGAAAATTGCAAAACGGCCTCCATACAGGGATAGATTAGTAGTTCAACAATGCAAATATTTTTGTTTTGAACAGATAGATTTAGTCGTTTTTTCATGATATCTAGACTGCCAAAGGTCTGTTTATAAAATTTCGCGCGCTCGGTTTTGTCCTAAATCATTATCCATTTCGCTACAAGTACAAATATGCAAAAGTGTGTATTCGTACGCGAACTAGCTTCCTACTGCTCATCACAGCATCTATCTCTTCCGCACGTGTTGTCGGTTGATATAAAATGCATTTTAACCCCGCGCACATAATAGTTCGTGCCGTCGACTAGTGGACCCTCAAATACTCAAATCACTCAATTATATCACTTTTTATACCGAGACGACAAACCATAGATCATAATCCGAACAAAAAGCTTTTGGTCCTTAAAATGCATACAGTTTGTTATCTGCAAAGCAAATTCAATCTCGCAGATGAATTCTCTAGTGCCCGTTCGAATATTACAAAGGAGCAATCAACTAATCAGTTTTTCATAGTTAAATAATGACTACTGCATAGGCCTAGAGGCAAGTTATTATTAAAGGAGATGTTCCAGAAGTGTATGGAGCCTGGGCCAGGTCTATGTAAACTATATGTAAAAATCGCTATATAATATAGTAACTGTTTTTTATTATTTTCTCGCTTCTGCCAGCGGCTTCGCCCGCGTGAATGTCGAAAATTATCTCGAGGGAACATATTCCCGAGACAAAAAGCTATCCTATGTGCTATTTCAGACTACATTCTATCTCTGGGCCAAATTTCATCCAGATCCGTCCAACCATTTGAGCGTGAAGAAGTAACAAACATACACACTCGCAGACTTTCGCCTTTATAATGTTTGTGTGATTTTCCTTAATTTCACTTCGTTTCAATGTAAACAGCAACACAACTTAAATTAAACATGGTGGATCAGATCAACAGTATGCGAAGAATGTCATTTTGACAATAACAATATGCGAAGAATGTCATTTTGACAATGACATTAGATTGACGTTTCATCGTAATGACCTGCGTCAGTAAAAAACAACACTAATTCAATTGCAACAGAGAAGTTATCAATTAATGTCCGTAGTAGTAAACTGGGCTGCAAAACTAAAACAATCACTAAAAACTCCGAAACATATCCAATTCAAAGTCAAATCAAAGAAAGACTCAAAGACGTCACTTCTTAAAACTCTCCAAGTCTTCAAACGTCATGTCAAACACAACTGTCATGGCTGCCCTAAAAATAGGGTTATCTTATTTAAACAACTTTAAATGATCATTTTTGTAACTCCTGTACACTTCTTCAAATTATGTTGTTAGTATTTTCATGGAATTCCCCTACTTTTTTCCTATTTATCTATGTAGTGTACATAGTGATGGCCCAAAATTAAACATCTCCTTTATGTAATTTATTGTAGTAGGGATTTAAAGGAGCTTTGAAGTTCGGAAATAAGAGTTATTTAATTTGAGTTTTTATTGGTCTTAGTTTGAAATAGTGAACCGAATAATATCGTGATTACATTTTGTCTAAATCCAATTTGAACTAATGATATATATAGGTAAATTTTGTAGTAAATAAACTCTGAAAGTTCGAATCCGACTTCAAACATTATATTACCGCTAGAAATTTACACCATTGTTGAGTAGCATGAGCCTCTTTTGATTCCGGATACAAAGAATACACCAGAGATACCACGGGAACTAAGCCGCGAAAAAAGTAAAAAAAGCTATACAAAGACTCAGTTATCCGTCTCTTTTCAGCAGAAAAAGTTTACTAAATGTCTTTAGTCCAGACAATATTATAACTTTACAAGTTCATCTAACATCGTTTACCGAGGTATTGTGTAGCAATACTGAGCTAAACTGGCTAAACGCGAAGCAATAACATACTCTCTAGGGAATTGGACCGATTAAGTTCTCTCAGTCCCCATTCGGTCTTAACTACCCAGCTGTAATTCAATATTGGATAGTTAGTACTGTATGGTCTGCAATATTAATAGTAAGATGTTATTGTAGCTAAATAATATCAGCTGCACGGGTCAATATTCAATACTTTTTGAGGTTAGTTCGTGGATGGGTGACCGTTCATAATATACCGTGACACAGTTTTGCATCGGAAAGCGCGTTAAGATGATATTCAGAAAAATGTGACTCAAAGGGTATATGGTACCCAGTGACGGGGGGTCGGGGGTTAGATCGCTCTATGTGCAATACTGGCGTTCAGCTGACTCCAAAATAGTTGAAAAAGACTAGGTAAATCGATGTTATTATGTGGGTATATTCTACTTATATGCATGGTGGAAATTTTAAGTAATATTTTGGAGGTATGCGGAACAGGGTGCAAAGTTTCGTAAAGCGCCGTTGAAAAGGGAAGATCCTCCGACCAGACGGGAGTTGTGTCTGGTCCTGGCAACTGCCTGACGGTTATTGTTGGACCGTTGTATGTGTTCTAATAGTTCGGCGTGATAGAAGAACTTTGCTTGGGTGATGCAGGTTTTGTGTGACGTCATGTCGTTAGTTCGTGTAATTGCTTCTACTTTTTCTGCTGGAGGTTTGATGCCATCTTGTGAGACAGTTTGTCCAAGGAACTTGAGCACTTTCTAGCCTAATAGACATTTCAATAGGCTTATAGTGATGCATAGTGATACCCGGGAACATTTTTGCTTCTTGGAGTTTATCATGTCGGGATCACCATTCACCACTGTTGGATACGCAGGTTATGAAAATGAGACGCAAATGCAGGTTGAGTATGGAATGAATATATTGCCAAGAATCGGTTCCTTACATAAAAAGTCATGCAACTATGTTAGGGTTGGATTCCAGTCTCACCGGATTCAGCTCCTTCCTTATATACAAAATTTGTAGCAAAATTAATATACATAGTGGGTACATATAAAAAGTTAGTTTGATATTTTTTTTTTTTTGCGTGGGAAAATTCTCAAGCATACTGCACCACCACGGGGAGATAGTGCAGTTATTTGGGACTCTAACCCACTAAAACTCCACGGTATCCTCCTGTGCCGCTTATGGCGGGAAGACGGGCATGCGTTAGCACTCACCGCGAACCCAAATATCCGGATGATATTCCGCTACAATATTATGGAACAATTAAGAAAATCTTGTAAATGAATAAATCGATTTTGATGGAACTTGATAAGCTATTTATGGTACGCAAGAATTACAAATACTTAAGATTTTTTTCGGAGAAAAGTTTAAAATTATTTTAAATTTCCGAAAAATTATAATAATTTTTTTATATATTATATTTTAACTCCAATATTGGTTTGTGTTGTCATTTAGATTTCAGAGCGCTAACAATTAGTTCAAAGATTTGGTTTTACAATTATTATTTTTTGTAACTTGCATCAACAATTTGACTGCAACAACGTCTTACCGTAATTAAGATTGGTTTTAAACTCGGGTGATGATATTGTTATAATGTACGTAAGCATTACTGCTGAGCTTGACACCAAGGGTTCGATAACCGAATCGTAAATTGTTGTTGGGTTTTTCTGTTATCTAGGTTTTCTCAATATGTATTTGAGGACTTCAAATTACATGGTACTAAAACATAACTGGCGAAACGTAGGTGTCGTTACTTTATATAAGTCTCAGCGTTACCCTTTGGGGAGAGTAGTGGTGCCCAGTGGTAACGGCCGCGACTAACAAGTTGCAGGTCGTGGGTTCGAACCCAGGCAGGCGCTTTACTTTGTGTAAATTATCTCATCACCATTGCTCTCAAAACGGTGAAGGAAAACATTGTGTGGAAACCGGCACAGAGAGGAAGCGTGCACGCATAACAGACCAAATGCGAGTCTAAGTGCGCAAAAGGGGTCCATCTATCCTATTCTATCCCTTTGGGAGAAAAGGTGTGATGTTATGCCATGATTGAAAATGTCAACTCAGTTCCTGTTATTTAAGTAGCAACGTGTCTGTTACCTCTATCCCTCATCCGCGATATTTCGTCATATGTGATACGTCACTGCAATTTTATGCTTATATTTTGCTTTTCTTTCCTTATTGCTTCTGTGTGCTAACGTGGCGTCATAAAACCTTATATTTTTGTACATTTCTCATCGACTCCGGTTTGCCGTTGCTTTATTTCTTTATTCCATGAAACTGGCCTCATTTTGGGAAATAAACTAGGTTACATGAACTATAAAATAAGAACAGTATTTTTTGATACACTGTAGCAATATTCATCTAGGTAGTTACTTTTTCTAGTTGTCATGAGACATCACTACTTTTAGTTACGGACTGATGTTTGATTGACAATACACCCAAGAAATGCGTTCAATAAGTTTGTGGCACAATAGAGCTTCTTACTTTTTAGAAGAATGCAAATTACAAAGGATGACACAATTTTTTTACCTAAATGAAACTGAAATATTTAATTTAAAAAAATTGCGTGCCTTTTAATTAGCTTACAGTGTATTAATCACCATTCAAACCAAACCTGTCAAACTACTTGTAGCTAGTTAAATAAAAGCTCGTAACCACCAGCACCACCCACCACCACCCATTACCACTATTTTTCTCTGCATCTCCCAAAGGTCGACTGGTAGAAAATGCCTAAGGCATTAAGTCCGCATCTGTACGTTTGAGTGCATGAAGTATTAAATAAATAAATAAATTTAATCGGTCATGTCCCTTTCAAAGTGTGAACAAGTCAAATGCACTTTGATCATTCTATGCAAGTGTCATTCCTTTTTTAAAACTTCTCTAACTGATCCTCAGAACACATGCCACATCTTCACCACACTCAGTGGCGAACCGCAGATGTGCCGAAGCGAGTTACAATGACTGCTAAGCGAAACGACGCGAGCATCCTCGACTCAAACTTTATCTAACACGCTAAGTTTTCGCTCACGTGTTTATGGCCACAGTTGCTTGTAATGCTGTTCTTGCAACCAAGTGCTTGAGTAATAGGTTGCAACGAAGATGAGATCACACTGTCAGTTTCGCAGTAGGTATTTCTTGTTAATCGAGATCCCCATAAGTTAGCCAACGACTTAATAGATATCTTAAATTGATTCATGTTTTTTTTTAATTCTTCATTATGGCTCAGTGTCACTGTATAAGTATTTCTAGAGCACATTTTTCTAGACCCAGGTTAGTGTGTGCATTATGTGTCAGTGAATCAATTTAAGATATCTATTAAGTCGTTGGCTAACTTATGGCTGACACATAATGCACACACTAACCTGGGCCTAGAAAAATGTGAAAAACATGTCCTAAAGATGATGTTCTTCTTCTTAGCGTGTCGATGACAAACACTCTTTTTAGTTAAATGCCTTGCCTGGCCCAGAATTCAGCCACGGTAACGCCCTCCTCTGACGCAGTCATAAGGTCCTCAGGTGAACAGACAACAGGACATGCGGCACAAGACGAAACTAGTTAGGTAGTTCCATCTCTATATTATTGCCGTCTGTTTAAAAAACAAATTAAAATTCCAATAACTATAAAAATTTCGAAGCCTTCCAAACCGATCAGTCTTTCTCGTAAACTTTCGTAAACGAAGCAATTAAACGAAATAATAGATCAAAGTTTCAATTACAAATGAAAACCCTACTCAGACATTGAGCCTACATAAAATCCTTGAGCCTGTACCTAAAATTGATGTTCGTAAGCCTTCGCAAGATTTCATTTGTCATGTTACGCTCGCCCAGCTATCTATGAACGTCATCTAAGTACATGGGACCATAGAAGAGATCCATGTAGAAGGGAAACTCCTGGTCATTCCATTATGTTTGTGTCAAAATCTCTGCCCTATAAGGGAGGGATTTCCGCAATTTGCGCTGAGTGAAGGGACACTCCATTAAAATCAGCGCCCGAAACACAAACAGCGTCCTAATTGCATAAGGATTACACTTTGAATGACAATCTCTTTCATTTTGAGGATTAAAAATTAACGTTATTTTTTTACTGTCAACCTTCATCATGTATTTTGAAAGTATATTTTTATGCATTTATAAGAATTTAAAAAGGTATAAGAAGATGGCTCATAACTTTTCCCACAAACAACAGTTACAGTTCTGACTGAGCTGAATTTTAAAAATCTCGTAAATATAGGCTTTCGTGACTTGAAAGTTTGAAGAACGAGATAGTAGCAATCGCGTCTATATATTTTTATTCTATGATAGCATATAATTCTTCTTATCACCAGAACGTTCATTCAGAACGAATTTCATTGAAAACAGGTCCTTTATGAATAACCGATAGGCCTGAAATCAAGTAGCCATTAAATAAAGGTAGCCTCGGAGATCACAAAGGCGATAAGTGACCTTGTCGCCGTCGTGGAAAGCCCTTACTGCGGCGGGATTGGGTTAGGAGTGCAACACACTAGAGAACATTCCTTTTAGACATTGCTTCTTTTCTGAAGTATTTTTTTACACCACAAGAACTTAATTATTTATTACGTTGATAAAATGTTATTAATTGCCTAGTTCCGTAGCTATTAATTATTTATGTAATGCTTTAGGATGAAGGTCTTTTTTTTTAAGTGACCTTCATCTAAAAGCATTCTTCCGTCTTTATTCTTTATTGTACACCAAAAACAACATTACATACAATGTGATAATAAAGTACATGTACAAAGGCGAGCTTAACTCAATATTGAGTTCTCTTACAGCAAACCCTAGGATGACAGAGACAGATGACAATATAGAGAGCAGGATCCAGTGTACAATTTTTAAACTAATTAATGACGAATTAATTAATATATACTTACATAAATACATATTTTAATACATACTAATATTATGTCATTGCGCAAGGAAATGCTCCTTAATCTTCCTCTTGAAGACCTCCAGAGAAGGGCTGTCGCGTAGGGAGTGCGGGAGAGAGTTCCAGAGACGCACTGCAGTATTATTATTTATTCTTCATCTGAATCCAAATATGTGTTTAAGGAAAAATGTCACCTGAAATCAAAGATAGATAAATCTAGAATTCTCATAAACTGTAGTATTTGATTTCTCAAAATCATCTTAATTAATAATAAGTCTTTACCTATGAAATTGCCGTTCTGCAGTACTAGCCCTTTCAAATCAAAATATGTTTTTGTTTGGCTAGAAGTTCTAATTGCATTTTTTTTTTTTATCCTTGGAATATTATTTTTTAAATTAGTCATTTTTATATTGATTAGCGTTATGTTTTCATCGCATTTAAGTCTTTTTCGAGTAATTATGGAATATGAGTACCGTCGTGGCAACAACACGGCACAAGCGGCACGCAACATCAACGATGTTTACTGAGCGAACACTACAAACGAACGAACCACCTGTTATTGATTTGCCCGCCTCCATTCTGCAAATTTCGAATTGCCACTACGAAGGCAAAGATGCATCGATTGATAGAAATAAAAAATATTGAAAAAAATACGTTAATATTGCTTAAGAACGGCAATTTCATAGGTCTGACCTAATATTATAGAGTGAGCCCGAATTTTGAGAGTTTTTTCAGACGTTTATGGTAATGTCTGGAACCTCTACACTTATTTGAAAAAATATTTCAACATTTGAAAGGTACATTATTCCCAATGGTTATAGGCTATAAATTATTATGACACAGGCACAGGCGGGCCACTTGTCATCTGATATCCTTTAAAAATCATAGAAATAAAGTTCTGCCATCTGCATAAACCCTTACGTCGTGTGACAGCTTTCCGTCTAAAGGAAGTGGCCTTTAATCGATATAGCGAAACCGCTTCATATGATCCTTTTGGCTTTTCGAATGCCGCCAATTCTCCATAAAAGTTACAAAATTATTGGGTATTTGCGTATCTGTAGGTACCAACTATAATATAGTACAATGTTCTGAGACAGTAGTGTTAGCTTTGACGATGGGATATATTCAAATCTACGATAGTTCACGCTAGCATCTTCTTAATAAAAATAAATTACTAAAGGGAGTTGGCGTTAGTAGGGGATGCAAGATTTTGTGTGTTTGCGACTTCGCCGATGGGATTTGCACCAAAATGACCTGCATAGAAAAGAAGATAAGAAAAAATACATCAAAATAAATAACTACAGGCAACAAAAATCCTGAAGGAGTGTGTAATGAAATGTTAAAGATTGTATGAGAAAATTTAAAAGTTACCCAGACGAAGCCATGGCAAAAGCTATTCATATTCTTATCAAAACTCTTTAAAGCAATGTGTTATACATTTTAGCAACGAACACTTTCAGTATTCCTTGAATAGCGTTGTGTTTTGTTAGAAAATTCCATTCCGTTTGAACGACACGACGAACAATGAAGAAACATATTTCAAGCTTTTCTGGAATGCTGAGAAAATAACCTACTTAACTTTGTTGTTTTCACTTTGGTATTATGTAAAGACTGATTGTCATGTTGGTATAACATCTTTGCGAATAAGGCTGAAACACTTAAGAAAGATTACTGAAATTGAAATAATTGAAAGGCCAAAATTTTGCTTAATAAAATCTTTGCTTTTTTTTTATAAAACCTTTAACCACTATCTTGCCTGATGGTAAGCAATGATGTGGTCGGCGGTGAAGTACGCTTGCCTAGAAGTAACCTATTCACTCTTGACTTAAAGACCCCAAGGTTGTAGCTATGAGGGAACAAAGACTCCGGTAGGGAACTCCACTCCTTAGCTGTGCGCACAGTGAAAGTATTAGCAAAACGCTTTGTGCGTATGGGTGGGATGTCCACCATGTACCGATGGCGCATGGCCATACGTCTTGTAGTCCGATGATGGAAAGGGCCAGGCGGAATAAAAATGTGCAGTTCCGTCGCACACTCCCCGAAATGTAACCGATAAAAACCGACAGGTTGGCAACAATTTGGCAGATCCGTCCCAGAGGTGAGAGCAGTACTCCATGCATGACCGAACTTGCGTTTTATACAAGTTGAGCAACTGTTCAGTGTCTCACCTTTGCTAGAACCTCCAACTTTTTTGCAGCCAACTGAGCTTTCGCCTCAATGAAGGGACCGAAATTGAGGGCCGATGTCAACATAACACCAAAAAGTTCAAGATGGTCCGTTAACGACATGGTTACACCACGGAAAGATGGAGCCGGGTGGATTTGGCTCTTTTAAGCGAAAAAAAACAGTCGTATCTGAGTACTCGTTCCAGATCTGTGGTCTCCTTTATCAGTTCCACTTTACCAAATGAAACTATCCGAATGCAAATGCTTGCCAAGTTGATGAAAATACAAAAATCGCTACGTGTATGTCTATAAAATTTGAGGAGGCCCCTCGATTTCGCCAGGATCCCATCGTTAGATCCTGACGTGTTGACCATGGGACTACTTGGGTAGTTTACCCTTTCAAACCAAAGAATAAGAATAAGTTTTTTGTCATGTCAGTAACGATCTGGTTTATTCTGATATAACTAAAATTAGTAGATTAATTTTTCGTCAATATAATAATGCGTGTATGTAAATAAATAAAGATCTAATGTAATTTCTATTGGGGTACCTACAGTGGTACATTTCATATTAAATATCAATCCATGAGAACATTTTCTCTTCTCAAATAAAACCAAAGACTGGGTAAGTCATCAAAGGCTAACTTACTAGACTAATATTTAATTCAAAGGTCAAAGAATCAGTTAACCAGTGAACCTAAGCACATAACTTAGTCCTCTTTAGGTCCTAGCATACACTGCAAAACCTACAAAACCTAAGCTATAAAGTCGGGAAAGTTTCGTCACAGTTTGCGGGAACAAAAACCCAATTTAGAAATTCGTGGACATCTATCTAGCGTATGTTGTTGAAACTTAAGGTTACACTAGTCGATTTTTTTTCCATACAAACGTAGTCTAGGGATTATTCCACTGTTTGACGATGTACGTTCAAAATAAATAGTGATATCAATTTGTCTCATCGTTATCTAGCTCTGTATGGAAGCGAAAAAGTAAAAAAATAAAATGTTTGAAAGTTATGAGCGTCGAAAGTTCTACATTTCGACACTAATTTTAACGCATTTTTGGGCGCAAATAAATACCATAAGAAGACGGAAAATTGCAAAACGGCCTCCATACAGGGATAGATTAGTAGTTCAATAATGATAATAATTTTATTTTGAACAGATCGATTCAGTCGTTTTTTCCTGATATCTAGACTGCCAAAGGTCTATTTATAAAATTTCGCGCGCTCGGATTCGTCCTAAATCTTTTTCAATTTCGCTACATATTTGCAAAAGTGTGTATTCGTACGCGAACTAGCTTCCTACTGGTCATCACAGCATCTATCTCTTCCGCACGTGTTGTCGGTTGATATAAAACGCATTTTAACCCCGAGCACAAAATAGTTCGTGCCGTCGACTAGTGTAACCGCTGCATAGCTTAGTTCAATTTGTTCAAGTTTTACAATATGTTATTCTTATTTTTCTTTTTTTTAGGCAGACCAATAAAATTTAATCTGTAGGTATTAGCCGCAGCGGGTTTGCGGATGTATGCTTACGCGTGCTTCCCGTCATAAGCAGCACAGGAGTACACCATGGAGTTTTAGTGGGTTGGAGTCCCACATAACTGCGCTATTTTGCCATGGTAGCGCAGTATGCATGAGAATTTTACCAAGGAAAAAAATAGATTTTTGGTACATCGGTTCATGGTGGACACCCCACCAATACGGACCTTATGAAAATACTTATATTATACTTACAGCTATGGAGTCGAATTCCCTGCCGGAGTCTGTGTTTCCCGATAGCTACAACCTAGGGGTCTTTAAGCCTGGAGTAAATAGGTTACTTCAAGGCAAGCGTGCTTCACCGTCGACCACATCATCGCTTACCATCAGGTGAGATAGTGGTCAAGCGCGAGCCTAACTTAATAAAAAAAACAAAAAAAATAAGGCATTTTTGTTTTTTTATTTATTCGAGAGATTACCTCTTACAAACAAATAAATAATTTTTGCGTTTTATGGCATAAGTTTGGATGCTTGTTTGTGTTTTAAGGGTAGTTTTCGTCTAATCTTTCGCTTGATGTAATTCATATCAACTTACATACAATTTATCAAAAGCAGTTCACAAAACGGCATCCTCAGTCCTCTATTTACCTAGTGGTTCAAAACCGACTAGAAGTTAATCACTTATACAATTTCCTTGGTCACGGCCTCTTGCTTCTCGTAAATCTTCGTCAACTAAACTGTCACCTTTATAAAGAGATACAACCTTTTTTACAAAGAGCCGAGACCGTTTGACGCAAAAAGAGGATCAAGCTCATTTTCGTGACGTCACTAGCTCGAATACCGTCCGATATGGACTTACCCTCGTTTTTACGACGAATAAGTACACAATTTTTCCTCTAGTGATAAACATTGATGATGTTTTTCTACTGCAGATTCTATATGGGTTTTCTTGTCTGCTGTATTAGTTTTGATATTAGTTCGACAAACACGCTATCTCTTATGGCCCTGTGGGAGTGTGTTTAATGGGAAAAGTATGTTAGGACCAATGAAACAACCTTTTATTCAAATGAAGCTTTTTGCCATTCTATAGGCTCACTGTCATGTTTTTGTTGATTAAATGGGATGTCTATTTTCACCCTGGTTACTGAAAATGTAATCAACCATTTTTTTATTTATCAGTCCAATCGAAGGGTGAGGAGCTCGTGGCTAAATAATAACAGCCGCACGGGTCGATCATCAAGGTTAAACAACGCTTGACGAGGTCGGTCCGTGGATGGGGGACCATTTCAACATACCGAGTTTCCTCCGTGCCTCGGAAAGCACGTTAAGCCGTTGGTCCCGGCTGTCATTTAAGAAGCATGAGATCTGACACCAGTCTTGCCAAGGGGTACCGTGTTACCCAGCTACTGGGTTGTGGAGGTCAGATAGGCAGTCGCTCCATGTAAAACTGGTACTTAGCTGAAGCCGGTAAGACTGGAAGCCGACCCCAATATAGTTGGGAAAAGACTAGGCAGATTGATTGATCGAAGGGTAAGGCAAAGAACAGGGAATATCACAATTTTTTATTTTTCTATTTTGATTGGCAAGCAAATCTTTATCTTTGGATTGGATTAAGAATAAAACTATTATTCTTAATCACTAACTTTTTTTACAGTAAATGTAAGGCGCCAAAAAGATGTGTTTGTTTTTGGCCGAAACGTAAAAAACCGAGAATGTCCATGACATACCGGTAAAGAAAAAGGATAAAAATTACAGCCTTCTAAACAACTAACTGCGTTTATCTCAAAATCTATTAATTAGGACTGCCCCTGTTTTTTGCTTGTACCTTATCCATAATCTATTGTTGTAAGTATGAACAACCAATCATACTAGTACTGAAATTGATTATCAGGCTTTCAAGGATGGGGATTCTAAAAGCCGAACTAAGCCTTTCAAAATAGGCTGATTGCAATTCGTGCGATCGTAACATGAACTCAACTAGAAATGTTGAATGTGCAGAACCTTCCATTGAAGTTGCGACCGAGCTGTAAGCGATATAACAAGTAAGAGAATCGTTGGAGTTAGAATTGCGCGATCGAGTGTAGAGGCTATCAAACGGCTTTAGATTTTGAATAGGACACCTATATAAATACAGTAGTGTAAAGCTCTGATCACAATTTATCGTGAACTAGCTGCCCGCCCCGGCTTCACTCTGGTCAATATAGATTTTTTGATTTTCTACTTCTTCATGATTCTGATTTCCTGGTAGTGTGAGAGTCTTTACCACACATAATTCCATCTCCGGATATGCTTCTTTTCTTTATGTCCTGGTGGTTTGAGATTTAACACTCATGATTCCAGCTCCGGTTTTTTTTACTCCAGAATTCTGGTCTCCTGGTCAGCTGTGGAAAATCTAACTGAGCTACCAATTTTTTTTTTTTTAATATATATAGTATCAAATCAATATCCTCTCAAAATTACAAACTACTATCATTAGTGGTTTACTCTGGGCGTTGATATGCCAGTCGGGACATTACCTTTTGTAATAGATTTACAATCTTGCGCGATTGATAAACTTACGGTTTCTGCTGTAATCCGGCGACTGATATAGTTCTTGTCGTTATCAGTATCAGGTGTATATAGGTGGTATGTATAGCGATAAGTGCGATAACCAACTTGCCAATTATGAGAATAGGTATATTATTCTACACACATAAAATTATGACCACGAATTTCTACTTTTCGTCTAAGAAGTCATCATCATCTGCCTAGCCTTTTCCCAACTATATTGGGGTCGGCTTCCAGTCTTACCGGATTCAGCTAAGTACCAGTGTTTTACATTTTTCTTCTAAGAAGTATACAGCCTAAAATAACTGGGGAGCTAAAAATGCGTTATTATGTTCAACATTACACAAACAGCATAATAAATAAGCCATCAGTCGTGGTTCTCGGTTTTTATCAAGTTGTCGTTTAGGGATTTCGAAACCTCAACGTTATAGGCCAGTTCAGGTTCAGTTTCAGTCTAGTTTTGAGATAAATTGTAAAATATTCATTAATGGTGAATTGCCAATAATTGAGCTCGAGATCAGGAGGCAACCTATTCGTAAAAACGCAGTCATCTGCAGTCACATTTGATCCGATTATAATAGTAGGAAACTGTAACTTAGTTTGAAATAGGTGACGTAGAAAGTACATGAGAATCAACGAATTGTTAAATGGTTGTAGGTATAAACTATCTAACAAAAGAAATAATAGCATCCATTAGTTACAAGAAAACCTTTCTTTCAGTACGATACTAAAGCCAGGATAGGATTAACAAGACTGAACAAAATAATCCCTCAATAGTTACACTGAGTAGATAGGTACCTGGATTCCTTGAACTAACCAGTTTATTGCTCTCAGGACCGTAATCTGTGGGTAACCGATACTCACAAGTAATAAAAATCTTTATTGTTAAGTACTTACAAAGTTTATAACAAGCAATGAATAGGAATTACAGGGCATATCACGTGAGGTATATAAGAGTCTAGTCTGGACGATCAACCTAAGAGTATTTATTATACAAGTTGTAGCAATGCAAATTGGGCGCACGGTTGGCGCAGTGGTTGAGCGATTGACTGCTACGCTGCGTGTCGCGGGTTCGATTCCCGCACGGATCAAATATTTGTATGATCTACAAATAGTTGCTCCGGCTCTGGGTGTTTGAGTATGTGAAATTATATGTTTGTAAACGCACCCACGATACAGGAGAAATTTCTAGTGTGGGGCAACGTTTATATTAAAAAAAAATAAAAAAATTGTTTTCGCAATTCAAAAACAACAACTGTTCCTCTAAAACCTGATAAATTGACCATTTACGATACGACAATTATGAAAAGTGTGCCTACTGATTTATATGATGAGCTATAGGGCTATTGCTAAGTATGAGCAGCTCGTTTAGTACAAAATTTTCCGTTTATATCAGATGGTATCGGTTGCTGAAGGCTGGCTACGGGATTTGTAAGAGCTGGAAATCGAATAACTAAACCAAAATGTAATCGTTTTGCGAGCAAGCATTGTGCATGTGCTTTCTGTCTCATAGTTTCAGTGACATTTCATGTGGTTTCACTACTTCAGTCGAGCGATACGCTGGCTGTAATTGAGTTTTGCTTAGATCTCTCTGCACTTGTGTTGACTCGTCAAGCTATAGAAGCGCTCTATAGCTATTCATACTCTTACTTAAACCCTATAAAACAAAGTTCAACCGTGCTCACGTCCGACCTATTTATTGGTACTACCGACTTACGGCCGGTAAGGTAAACATGTTGAAAAATATATGAATGTAATAGAATTTTTAGTTCAGCGCTGATACCGTACAGAAACGTTTTAGGAGTAGGTAAGTGCCACCTACTCTTTGATGTATATGAAGGAAAATGTTATGAATTCAATAGTGCTGTTTATAGTGCGCGTGGAACTAGTTGGACGCGCCTTAGGTGGCGACAGGGGTGAGGGGGCAGGTTAGGACAATGGACAATGACAATGTCAATAGGTCAATGGGTCATCCCGGGTTTTAGTGGCGCCCCGCCTCTCCGGCCCACCGCTCACATGCGGTCAACTAGTTCCGCGCGCACTATAGTCAATAATAAATAACATGATATTTAATTTATTTGTTTATTTATTTTATATATTGTATTTATAATATTGTTATTTATAAAGAGTCTAGAGTGTTCTTATATGTGGTCTCTAAACTTTTATATTTAGCATAGCAGAAAAATCAATCTACAATCTGTCTAGACTGTTTTCTTACGATATTAAGGTCAATTTCCAATCTAAACAGATGCAGCTAAGCACCCTTATATTAAAATGGAGGGACCTGCCTATCTGACCGCCACAACCCAGCAACACGGTAACGGGTTGTTCTTCGAGGTCCCTTAAAATGCGGTTACACGGTTTTAATTCCTAACCTATTAAACATTCAGTCTGAGGACCAAATATTGATTATTCTTTAGCTATTTATGTGCATAATTACTACATTGAACATTTAAAATTATTTATAATGATTATAAAAAAGATATCTAAAGGCGAAAACACGAGCAAAATCGGTGTTCTTCGTGCGTCATCACTCTGTTCGCGCTCACAGCAAACTTTGATAATTATTGTATTAAATTCATAAGCATATAATGTGATCCATCAAATTAATCATGTTTAACTATGCATCATGATTAATATAGAACATAAATTTTATCTCTTAAGTTACAATACTTAATAGGCATTTTGTCTCTGTCAAACGATTTTGCTTGCTTCGCGAGCGCGCAACAAAACTGCACCTATCTTCCAACAGCGCCAACTTGTCTTAACGCTTATTAGCTGCACGGGCACTGAGTAGTATTCACAGTCAGTTGAGGAGATACGTACGTTCGTCGCTTCTAAACAAAAAAAATACTAGATAATTTATACTTTCAATATTTTCAGGCAGCCTTGGTCAAGAAACTCACATGCGCATATTTTGAAGTATAATGTTTATAATTTTCCAAATCATTTTCGACATTATTCCCAAGTTATTAAGCTTTAAATTGATAATTATTCTTAGAGCCAAGTATGGTCGTCCTCCTGACAGCTAAATGGTTGTTTTTGGATATGGGAAAAAATCACGGCAGTCGTATAAACTCGTTTAACGAAATTAAAAGGAAAACTACCACAGCTAGGAAGGCTTTACATGTTTACGAGTAATAGTCGACCAACTTATAAAATGTACTTGGAAAAGTAAAAATTTTGTATATAGATGTATAGGGAGTGACAACAGTTTTCGAACGGCAAAGTTAATTTCCTCGCTTCTTTAGAGCAATGTTCGGTGCTTTTATTGTTTATGAACGTTAGTGAGAAATATCTTAGAAGTAGGTGCCTGGTCAGCTAGGAGCAGAATAAAACAACGTAACGTCTCGATAACACAGCGTATATTCGCAGACTGGCGCGCAGGTGCGCCGTGGCGCGGCGGTGCTTACAATAACAAATTATAACCTACTATCTACTTAGTCTAAATATCAACACATACATCACACCTCCCTTCTTAAATTACAATAGTTTAATCAACATTAACTTTTATTATTCCAAACACACTGGTATCTGATAACGGGTTTGCGGGTTCGCTTTGGGTACTCTGCTTGCTGCTGGGCTGACAAACCAGGTGATTGAGGCTGATCATAATCAGTACCTCCTACTTCGTCGTTTATTGTTTGTTTCAACTTACTTTCTTCACTCACACACTCATCACTGCAGTCATCCTCATTCTTCCCTGACTCTATTAAATTGTCCCCCGCCTGCGCTACGGAGCTCTCACCCTCCTCTTCAGAGTTCGGTCCACCAACCGATACCCGAGATCTGCGCCGTATCTGATCCACGTGTCTTTTAATTAATTGGCCGTTATCTCTTGCTATCACATACCGACGAGTACTATCCACGTTTGAAATTGAACCTTTTACCCATTTGTTTGAGGAATTGTAATCTCTCATCCAAACAGGATCCCCCTCGTTGAAAGATCGCGGAGCCCCACCAGATGAATCGATTTGTCTCTGCTGCGCATCCTGCACTCTGGTACCTACTGATCGTTCTGTCCGTAACAAATCTAACCTGGAACGTAGTGTTCGTTTCTGCAACAACATAGCAGGTGTCTCACCTGTAGTGCTGTGCGCTGTGTTTCTATATGCTAGTAGAAATGTTTGTAAAGCTGTGTCTACATCTATGCGATCTCTAATTGCCTTTTTAATAGTGCGTTTGCAAATGTTAACTGCATTTTCTGCAGCTCCGTTTGAAGACGGATGATAAGCGGGTGAAAAATACTGTCTAATACCATTTATAACAAGAAAATTTTTGAATTCTGTACTGGTAAAAGGTGGTCCCTGATCTGATACCAACTGTTCCGGTAAACCAAACCGCGCAAAAGTCGAACGCAACACTTTAATAACATTAGACGCGTTAGTTCGTGACATTTCGAATATTTCCAACCATTTTGAAGACGAATCTATCAATACTAGGAATGTCATGCCTCGATATGGGCCCAAAAAATCAATGTGTAGTCTAGTCCACGGTTGAGTATAATACGGCCATGGCTGGATAGTAGCTCGCGGAGGCGCACTCGCTTCCGCCGCACATGTCTCACAGCTTTTACCTAAGTCCTCGATATCTTTATCGATGTTAGGCCACCAGACATAACTCCTAGCCAAACTTTTCATTTTTACTATACCCATATGACTGCTATGCAATTGTTGTAATATTTGGCATTGTAATGCATGTGGGATTACCATACGATAGCCCCACATTATGCACCCACATTCTACATATAATTCGTTTTTCCTAGCAAAAAATGGTTTAATCTCATCACTACTAGGACAAACTGAAGGCCAACCTGAATGTATGTATAACATCACTCTACCAAGTATATTATCTTTGGATATCATTTGCTTGATATCGCTGCTAGTGACGGGTAAAAAATTTTCTACAAAGTTAACATACGTAGTTTCTGTTTTTGCCTTTCCCGAGTAATTATTATTACATGGCAGGCGTGATAAAGCATCTGCACTGTTCTTACTAGAAATGATGTACTCAATCTTGTAATTGTAACCCGATAGGAGTACAGCCCACCGCTGTAGTCGTGAAGCGGCCATTACCGGAATACCCGTTTTGTCACCAAAAATAAATGTTAAAGGTTTATGATCAGTTCGTAGTGTAAAGTGACGACCATAAAGGTATTGATGAAACTTTCGAATACCGAATATAATTCCAAGAGCCTCCCTATCTATTTGCGCATACGCTCGCTCAGTTGGTGTGAGCGACCGCGATGCATACGCCACTGGGCGCTCGCCGTCCGCTGTAACCTGCGATATTACCGCGCCCACACCCACGCTACTTGCATCCGTGGTCAAAATCAGCGGTAGCTCCGGATTATAATGAACTTGTGCAGGACGTAGCGTGTTCATTGGCCCCGAGAAAAGAAGGGCGTAAACCTTCTGGCCATTGCCGCTGAACGCCCCATCCACATCAACGAAAACAAAGGTTCTTGGATGCCTAGCTGCAGCAGTGACGTAGGGTTGCAAATCGACTCTAACGATTCAACGATGTGTTGGCTGTACTTGAGTTATTTCCAGATTCCGGGTTGCCTACTTCTGGATCAGCACTCCTGGTGTCCAGGTTCCGAGGTTCAGCTCGACAGGATCGAAAAGGGATGTCTTCATAAGGGTTGAAGTCGATGAATTAAATGAAACACTAAGTTATTCAGTACACGGCACGATTCTAGGGCTCTCAACAATTTCTGAGACGTGATTCTATATAAGAATTACTTCTTATTTACTAAGACAAGTACAAGCGACTAGCTTTGGATGACTACAAATTCTATTTTGGGCCCGGGGGTTCTTTATACCCTCGCATCGTGCCATTATTGAGAGCCCCGCAAATTCTCGCCGAAAATAATTTTTATTTATGTAAAAAACCCTTATACATATTTGGTAAATAGGGTTACCGCACCCCTTCCATGGTGCTATCAATAGCTGGATTCCTTCGTACTGTAACACAGTAACGCCCCCTATCTATGTATCTAATCAATATACCTAATTTCCAGGTATTGATAGCTTCCCTAGACTATTTCCATGAAATGAAAGGACAATTCCCTTTATTTCCCAGTTAAAACCTTAATAGCTTTTAACCTAGCCTAAGGATATCTATAGGTTGGGTTGACCTGCTGGTGCCAATAGCAGGCTGTCTGTTGACGTCTAGAAAAAGCTTATTTTCGGGAATCTTCTATGGGATATCATCCCTTATGTAACGAATCTATAAATTCCTAAGTCATTTCACCGACTTTAGGACTTCCTACTTAGGCTAACCAGAC
Organism: Orthosia incerta; assembly: GCA_948252205.1. Classification (NCBI taxonomy): domain Eukaryota; kingdom Metazoa; phylum Arthropoda; class Insecta; order Lepidoptera; family Noctuidae; genus Orthosia; species Orthosia incerta. Next base: position 54,370,976 of record OX411742.1, read on the forward strand.
AATCACCGCCTATTATGGGGATTCTGGTAGCCAATAGACCACACTTTACATTTCTAGTGTTTATGTAAGTCTATCTAGGTCATATGCACATAAGGTGCCTTGATATGTACAAATTTGATAGCTGGTCACTTTTTTTGCGCCCAGCTATCAGAGAAATTAGATATAAAAACACTAATAAGATTGGGACAACACGATGGTGCGTTTAACGGGCCATCGGGAGGTCCCCAAAAATTCCTTATTTTCGGAATTCCCAGGGGTGTATAGTCCCGGGGAGTGCCAAAAACTGACTAAAAATTACATTTCCAGAAACCTATTTTCTGGAATTGTACTTAAACTACTTGAGCGATTTTCGCTCCAAAGTGATGGCTTGGTAGCTAGTCCAGCAAGCCATCCGAAAGTACTTACACCATGAGTACATCTATTCCCTTCATGGAGTTATTCCACCTGAAGGGTCTACAAATTTCAACGTTTTACGTTGTTTACATTTTTCACGACTGCTTATCTCGTTGACTATCCAAGCGATTCTTCCCATCTAGAAACCGCCTGGAAGCCCTTTTAGCAAGCTTTCCAATGGTAGTACTTTTACCAGTACACCTATATGTTTCTAGGTACTTAGGGCACCTAAAACCGTAAGCGATTGCCCAAAACCAGATAAACAGCAGTTTTTTTATTATATACTGACTTGATATCTCAAGTAAATGGGCTTTATATAAAAGACTACGCTAACTATGAGGTGTATATAGGCTTCCTGTCCCGGTCTAGGTCCCCCATATACCCTAAAATGACCTAAAACCATATATTTGGTGTTTGAGATATCAAGTCAATATTCCTATTTACATAGCAGAAACTATGTGGTCTTCACATAGTTTCATCATTATGTACTGATTTCATGTCCAGTACATAGGATAAGCCCTTAAAAACATGATTTTAATTACTATAATATTTTCAAAAAACCACCAAAACTATAAATAACGTGTGGTTCCCTCTCACGGGTCATTCGGAACTAATCCGTCGTCGGGCACAGACGTATCGTATGACAGAAATTTATGTTTTTTACTATGATAACTCTTATCAGTATGCTTTCTAATGATTTTACTCTGTTAAGGGTGAACTATTGAACCCTATAACATACTGACAAACACTAAAAACATTATACTACTATCTCAAAAAATGTAGGTAAAATTTTAGTATAAATATAAACGTGCCTCTAAAATTCATTTTAGTATCAGGTGGCGCGCCGTGGTAAGCAGACATGTCTACACATACAAACTTCAATTTCTATGAACCATTTAGTATGGTTGATGACGCTTCGTCGCGAACATATCTCCCGCCGTGCAGTGCTGTGTCGACTCGAAGTGTTGTCGGCGCGGCGCTGCATTCCTTCGGTGAGCGACGGACGGCATTTCTCGGCTGCCGGCCAGGCCCACCGAGAGGACGGTCGCCGCTCCGGCATCTCTGGTTACTGGGGCAGTGGGACGAGTTTCTTCACCGGACGCTTCAAGGTACCGCCAAGCGTGCGTACCTCAGCGGTCCGGATTTCTCCGTCGATTCCTGGATACACGGCCACAATGCGGCCTCGCGGCCACGTATTGCGGGGCAGCTGGCCGTCGGCTATCAGGACAGGGTCACCCACTTTAAATCTGGGCCCACTACTATGTGGCTCCCGCCGGTTTTGGAGCTCCGGCAGGTACTCTCTGACCCAGCGACTCCAGAACATATCAGCGAGGATCTGTGATCGTCGCCATATTTTCCTGCTGTCTATATCTTGCTCGGTGAACGTGCCAGGTGTAGGTAGTCTGGCTGACCCACCGAGTAAAAGGTGATTCGGTGTGATGGATTCATCATCATCACCATCTACCGACACGTGTGTCAATGGTCGGCTATTTACAATGTACTCTGCCTCACAAATCAGTGTGGACAACACCTCTTCGGTGGGGTGTTTTTCTGTAAGTACATTGTATAGTGTGTTTTTTACACAACGAACTAGGCGCTCCCAGGCGCCTCCCATGAATGGCGCTGATGGCGTTATGAAGCGCCATACGATGCCTCTACGACTTGCCTCTGTTTTGAAGGCGTCTCGCAGCTCTCTGTCGGCGCCGTGCATGTTGGTGCCATTGTCTGAGTGTATCTCAGCTGGGCATCCTCTGCGTGCGGCGAATCGGCGCAGCGCCACTATGGCGGAGTCTGCGCTAAGGCTGGCGGCGATTTCAAGGTGCACCGCCCTTGATGTGAGACACGTAAATAGTGCTACGTATCTCTTCTGATGCTGCCGACCGACGGTGACGGATAGCGGGCCGAAATAGTCGAGCCCGGTATATGTAAACGGCCTCTTATGGTGAGCGAGGCGCGTTTTCGGATGGTCGCCGGTCGCAGGTACTGGTGGCTGTGCCTTGCGTATACGGCAATGCAGGCATCTTGCTATCACCTTCTTCGCTGTTGGTCGCATCTTCACGACCCAGTAGTGCTGCCGTACCTCATTAATTGTGAGTTCGGTGCCACTATGTTGTAGACTGCGATGTGTCCAGTCTATGTACAACTGCGTTATGTGATGGTCGCCATGTAATATAGGCGGGCGCATCACTTCTTCAGCTACCTCTTGCGTAGCTGCTATGCGACTTCTTAGTCGCAGCACGCCGTCGACGACCTGAATTTGTAAAGGTCACAGCGAGCTATTTTTATTTATTTCTTCAACATTCGCTAACTCTGAAGCGAACGATTGTTGTTGTGCGACCTGGACAAGTATTTTCTCAGCTTCTTGGAGAAATTCTGCTTCTATGATTTGTCTGTTGACCTGGGTTGGTGCTCTGCATGCCTGCTTCTGCTTCTGTGCAGGTACAGCGGGCTTCTTGCGCCAGTCTGGGTCCTTTTCAGCGTTTTTTCTCGTCCGTTTATAGGACGTTATCTCTGTTCTATTTTTGCAAAGAGATATAAAACGCAGAACTGTGGCGGTCGCACGAAGCAGTCGCTCCCATCTGGAGAATCTGCTTGGCTCTGGAACGGCTTCTATGAAGCTCTTCTTGTCCCCTTCTGTGACAACGAAAGTTTTTTCTTCTCCCGTGTCGTTTGTAGTCGGAGGTTTCTCTGTGGGCCATAATTCGGGCCCAAGAGACAAAAAACTCGGCCCGCAGTACCACTCGTGGTCCGAGTTGAACCGCAGTGGCACGTCACGGGTTGCTGCATCAGCGATGTTCATCTTGGTGGGTATCCATCGCCAATCTTCGACTTTGCTATTGTCTTCAATAGCAGCTATTCGGTGAGCAACGAAAGGTTTGTATACTCTCGCTCCTCTTCTAATCCAGGTCAGTACGGTCTTGCTATCTGACCAATACGTTACTGACGTGGGCTTGCAGTCGTGTTCACTCATCACTGCTGCGGCTACGCGGGTTCCCAATACCGCGGCCTGAAGTTCGAGTCTCGGTATCGAAAGCAGTTTCAGTGGGGCCACCCGCGCTTTCGCCATAACAAGGCTTATTAAGTGCTTGCCTTCCACGGTCGTGGCCCGCCAGTATATAGCGGTAGCATATGCCATCTCGCTTGCATCAGTGAACACATGCACCTGCATTTCTATAGCGTCGCTATATCCAGGATAGCCTCTTGGTACGCTAACGTTTTTTAGTTGGCGTAAATGTTGTACCCAAATTTTCCATTGTAATGCTAGGTCAACATCTAGCCTCTGATCCCAGTCGACGCCTCGCCTCCATGCTTCTTGCAATATTTGCTTCGCCTTGATGGTTACTGGCGAGGCGAGTCCGAGTGGGTCGTATAGCGACGCTACTATTCTGAGCGCCTCTCGCTTGGTGGGCGCCTCTCGGTCCAAGATACCCTCAGGCAGACGCGCGAGTGTGAGGTTGAAACCCAGCGTGTCTTCGCCTGGCCTCCATATGAGGCCGAGTATCTTTTCCGACGTATCTATATCTCCAATGGATACCATCTCAGTTTGTATATGCGATGGGTCCATTTTTTCTAGGAGCTGCGAGCTATTTGAAACCCATTTCTTGAGTTCAAACCTCGCCTGTAGGTGTATTTTTCGCACCATACTAGCGACTTCTGCCGCCTTCTCGATAGTTCTATAACTATCTAGGTAGTCATCCATATAATGACTACGTAGTATAGCATCCACAGCTTCAGGGTGCTTCTCTATATATTTGTTTGCGTTCCAGTTCTTTGCAAAAATTGCTGTGCAAGGCGAACTGGCTGCGCCGAAAATGATGGACGTCATTCTATATTCTTCTGGCGCTCCTTCTCTGCGGTTTCCCCTCCACAGGTAGCGAAGCGCGTCTCGGTCTTGGCTCCGCACCTTCACTTGCATGAACATCTCCGCTATGTCACCGGTTATTGCGACGCAGTGGCGGCGAAACCGCATCATTACGCCTGGCAGCGACTGTAATAGGTCGGGCCCAGTTAACAGGAAGTCATTCAGTGACATTCCTCTCGATTTGGCGGCAGCGTCATGTACGATGCGAAGTTTGTCTGGCTTCATTGGGTTGAAGACATCGAAGTGTGGGAGGTACCAAGTTTTGCCCGGCGTGCTAATTGCGGGTGCCCTTTCAGCGTACCCTTTCGCTATTAGCGAGTCCATCTGGTCTGAGTATCTTCTTAGAAGTTCCTGGTTCTTGTCCAGCTTCTTTTCTGTTGAGACGAGCCTCTTCAGAGCTGTCTCAAAGCTATCTGGCATCTCAGCATGCTCATTACGCCAAAGCATGGCGGTTTCGATGTGTCCATTCTCTAATTGGACAGTTGATCGATTCAAAATGTCCTCTGCCCTTCTTGCTGGGTCAGAGGCAGGTCGCTGTGGGTTTACGCACAACGATTCTATGGCGAAATGTTCGCGCAACTGATGATCCAAATTGTCATCAGTTGTTATTCTATTGACATGATGTACTTGTTGTCGTAGTAAACTACTGTGCGCGCCATGTAGTGTCCAACCCATCGCTGTAAGTGACGCAATTGGTTGGTGTCTTGGACCTCTGCGAATCTCGCTGGCCAATAACAAATGCCAGTTGTCTTGGCCGACGAGTATTTTTGGCACGCCATTGTTGTACATCAACTCTTTTCTCAAGTCGGTTAAATGCTTGCAGCGTGCGACAACCCTATCGCTCACTGTTTGTTTTGCCAAGCTGAGTTTAGGTATAGTACGTGCTTTAAATTGTACCCTTCTCTCTTGCGGGCTAACCAGCGTCACCTTGACTCTTCTTGAGCATGGGGTGGTGAGCATGGTGTTGCCTATCGCACCGATCTTGAGCGGGTCCACAGGGCCCTCTGCCCCGACTTGCCTCGCGATGTCTTCATCCATCAGCGAAACGGTGGACCCATCGTCTAGGAGAGCGTATGTTGCTACCTCTCCCGCCGGTCCGATTACCCGGACCGGCACTATCTTGAGGTACGCCTGGCTCGATGGTGACCCGAAACTGGCCACCGTTTCCTGAGGATCCTTGCGGGATTCAGGAACATCGGGCTTCTTGTTGGCTTCCCTCTGCTGTTGCTTCTTCCTATGAAGAAGCCGATGGTGCGTATCTCTGCACCCGTCTTGGCCACACTGTTTTCTCTTACAAGTGTGGTTGCCTCGTCGATGTTGAAGGCAGCGATAACATAGATTGTGTTTTTTCGCTAGCTCCCATCTTTTCTCGACAGCTACGCCCCTGAATTGTGCACATCCAGTGGCGTAGTGATGTCCCACGTCGCAAACACGGCATTTTCCTACCGGTTGGTCCGTAGCTATATGCGTCCTTTGTGTGACGCGTCTGTTGGTGTTCGCCTCGGCCGAAGCGATGCCTTCGGGTGGGGCGAATGGACTACAGAAGTGTGCCTGTTCAGATATGAAATTACTGAACAATGAAATATCTGGCACCGATTGGTACTTCTCCGAATATGATCGGTACCATTGTGCTCGTAGCGAATTGGGTAACTTCTCTGTTAACAATCGCATAAGCTCCGCGTTCATAAGGTAATGACCCTTTTTTAACGCGCGGAGCGTGACTACAGCACCTCTTACGCGACTTGCAAACGCGCAGATGTCTCTTGGTGACTCACTGCAGCGCGGCAGTCCGCGTAATCTATCTGTTTCAGCTTGCGCTATGGAGTCTGGACGGCCGAACTGCAGCTCGAGTTCCTTCATGATGTCATCGGGCCTGGCATGTCCGATGAGTTCTGAGCTGACGGTTTCCATTGCACGTCCATGTAAGCTTCTCCTCAGCCTCGCTGTATTCTCGATGTCCGTAAAATACGCTCGAGTTGTCTCATATATGGCCCGAAATGATAGCCATTCAGTATGAGAACCATTGAAATTCGGCAATGTCATGACGAATTTCGACGCAGAGGGGTTCGTTTGGTCCCGCTGTTCTATTTTCCTGTCGGCTAGCGACGCTATAGCGGACGTCAACTCCGTCAAGAATGGACGGAGACTATCCCTCTGACCTCCTGTACACTCAGCTGACGCTGCAACTGGAGGCTTTCGCACTTCTTTCTCCTTAGGATGCTGACCTTCTATTTGCGATTTGGTGGCGGCCGCAGTCAGGGGTCTATGCATAGAATTTCTGGTTCCCCCTTCAACGACGTTATCCTCCTTCTCAGGCTGAGGTTCTGGTGCCTCTTCTAGCCATGAACGCACGTACTCGTCATTCGAGTTTCTGTCATCCAAGTATTCAGCTTCGGAACCCTCTTCCTCCGCTCTCTGAAGTGCCAATTGTGCAAGCTCCAACTTAATTTTGAGTAAGTCTTCGCGAGCTTTGTCTATGTTTTTTCGTGACCGAGTCACTCTAGTTGACGGCGGACGGCTATGTTCGATACGGGCGTCACCCCGGGTAGTCATCGGCATCGCTGTACGTCTGTCTTCTTCGGAAATCTTCTCTTTCTGAGAAGGTTTCAATGTTGTGTCTGAAGCTCCTTCTAATCTGGTTACTCTGGTAGAAACCGCTTGATCAGTTTCTATTGGTTGATGCGTCGGAGTGCTTTCAGTTTGAGGCGCTAGATGGCGCTGCTCGTCCGACGGCTCGGTCCCTTCGGTTGTGGAAGGTGAACACGGCGGCAGCTCATGTCTGATGCCAGCTGGCTGATCCAACTCCACGGTCCATGCCTCCGGCGTCTTGCCTTTGGATCTGGTTATCGGCATTGTTGTTGAAATATTTTCTTTTGAAAACTCGAAGTTAGTTTTCAAAGATAAGTCCCAGTTCCGGGCTTCAGCGTTCAAACCGACGATCTCCAGAAGTTAACCTCCACTTCGATTGACTATAATTCAATCTTCAAATAAAATATCACTAAAAAACTTACGGTCAGTGATAAGTCTTCAGGAAACTTCAGGCATTTGCTATACAAGTTTATTTTTCCCATAAACGTGTATGTTCTATTTGATTGACTATAATTCAATCAAATTCTAAATCACCGAAAAGTCAAGGTTACTTTTCGGTGGTGATGCTTCATGAACTGCTTGTCCAAAGCATCAGAGCCGTGCATCAATCTTCCGAGCACGTATCTTGCTTGATTGAAGAAAATTCAATCTTCAAATAAATCACCGAAACGTCAAAGTTATTTTCAGTGATAGTGCTTCAGGAACCGCTTAGTCAGTACATCCGAAACGTATCTAAGTCTTCAGAGTACGTTTCTTCCATTCACTGACGAAAATTCAGTCTTCAAAATTTTCCTGAAAACATAGGGGTTGTTTTCAGTCATAAGGCTTCAGGAATTATTCTTCAATCATCAAGGATGCACATCAGCCTTCTAAACGCACGTCTTGTATTTTTCTGACGGGCGCTCGTTTTTTAAACAAATCGCTAAAAACATAAGGGTAGTTTTCAGCGATAAGTCTTCAGGAACTATTCTTGGGGCTTCAAGGATGCGCATCTGTCTTCATACAGCATTTTGCGGCTCACAGAAAATTTCTTCTATTTTCTTACAATTATTGAAAAAATAGGGTATTTTCAATAACTGTCTCCAGAATTTTACCTCTTGGATCCAGCGGCAAATAGGGCACGTAGGACTTGTTCCCTGCAGTGCACGTCGATTTTTGGTTTATTTGTGAAATTAATTTCTCCAAAATTCGAAAAATTAATTCCACCACTGTTTCTTCCTGACGTCCTGGGGCGCTCCAGACTTCGAATTTCGGCTCGAACGGGTCAACGTTGTGTTGCACGTAGCCGACTTAATATGCAGGCACCCAGTTGTTTTTTCTGGATCTGCTGTTCCCGACGTCCTGGGGCTCTCCAGGCTCCAAAATTCGGCTCGATAGGACCATTAAATGTGCAGGACGTAGCGTGTTCATTGGCCCCGAGAAAAGAAGGGCGTAAACCTTCTGGCCATTGCCGCTGAACGCCCCATCCACATCAACGAAAACAAAGGTTCTTGGATGCCTAGCTGCAGCAGTGACGTAGGGTTGCAAATCGACTCTAACGATTCAACGATGTGTTGGCTGTACTTGAGTTATTTCCAGATTCCGGGTTGCCTACTTCTGGATCAGCACTCCTGGTGTCCAGGTTCCGAGGTTCAGCTCGACAGGATCGAAAAGGGATGTCTTCATAAGGGTTGAAGTCGATGAATTAAATGAAACACTAAGTTATTCAGTACACGGCACGATTCTAGGGCTCTCAACAATTTCTGAGACGTGATTCTATATAAGAATTACTTCTTATTTACTAAGACAAGTACAAGCGACTAGCTTTGGATGACTACAAATTCTATTTTGGGCCCGGGGGTTCTTTATACCCTCGCATCGTGCCATTATTGAGAGCCCCGCAAATTCTCGCCGAAAATAATTTTTATTTATGTAAAAAACCCTTATACATATTTGGTAAATAGGGTTACCGCACCCCTTCCATGGTGCTATCAATAGCTGGATTCCTTCGTACTGTAACACAGTAACGCCCCCTATCTATGTATCTAATCAATATACCTAATTTCCAGGTATTGATAGCTTCCCTAGACTATTTCCATGAAATGAAAGGACAATTCCCTTTATTTCCCAGTTAAAACCTTAATAGCTTTTAACCTAGCCTAAGGATATCTATAGGTTGGGTTGACCTGCTGGTGCCAATAGCAGGCTGTCTGTTGACGTCTAGAAAAAGCTTATTTTCGGGAATCTTCTATGGGATATCATCCCTTATGTAACGAATCTATAAATTCCTAAGTCATTTCACCGACTTTAGGACTTCCTACTTAGGCTAACCAGACAATCACCGCCTATTATGGGGATTCTGGTAGCCAATAGACCACACTTTACATTTCTAGTGTTTATGTAAGTCTATCTAGGTCATATGCACATAAGGTGCCTTGATATGTACAAATTTGATAGCTGGTCACTTTTTTTGCGCCCAGCTATCAGAGAAATTAGATATAAAAACACTAATAAGATTGGGACAACACGATGGTGCGTTTAACGGGCCATCGGGAGGTCCCCAAAAATTCCTTATTTTCGGAATTCCCAGGGGTGTATAGTCCCGGGGAGTGCCAAAAACTGACTAAAAATTACATTTCCAGAAACCTATTTTCTGGAATTGTACTTAAACTACTTGAGCGATTTTCGCTCCAAAGTGATGGCTTGGTAGCTAGTCCAGCAAGCCATCCGAAAGTACTTACACCATGAGTACATCTATTCCCTTCATGGAGTTATTCCACCTGAAGGGTCTACAAATTTCAACGTTTTACGTTGTTTACATTTTTCACGACTGCTTATCTCGTTGACTATCCAAGCGATTCTTCCCATCTAGAAACCGCCTGGAAGCCCTTTTAGCAAGCTTTCCAATGGTAGTACTTTTACCAGTACACCTATATGTTTCTAGGTACTTAGGGCACCTAAAACCGTAAGCGATTGCCCAAAACCAGATAAACAGCAGTTTTTTTATTATATACTGACTTGATATCTCAAGTAAATGGGCTTTATATAAAAGACTACGCTAACTATGAGGTGTATATAGGCTTCCTGTCCCGGTCTAGGTCCCCCATATACCCTAAAATGACCTAAAACCATATATTTGGTGTTTGAGATATCAAGTCAATATTCCTATTTACATAGCAGAAACTATGTGGTCTTCACATAGTTTCATCATTATGTACTGATTTCATGTCCAGTACATAGGATAAGCCCTTAAAAACATGATTTTAATTACTATAATATTTTCAAAAAACCACCAAAACTATAAATAACGTGTGGTTCCCTCTCACGGGTCATTCGGAACTAATCCGTCGTCGGGCACAGACGTATCGTATGACAGAAATTTATGTTTTTTACTATGATAACTCTTATCAGTATGCTTTCTAATGATTTTACTCTGTTAAGGGTGAACTATTGAACCCTATAACATACTGACAAACACTAAAAACATTATACTACTATCTCAAAAAATGTAGGTAAAATTTTAGTATAAATATAAACGTGCCTCTAAAATTCATTTTAGTATCAGGTGGCGCGCCGTGGTAAGCAGACATGTCTACACATACAAACTTCAATTTCTATGAACCATTTAGTATGGTTGATGACGCTTCGTCGCGAACAGAACTAGTACTTCACCATCTACTAAAAGACGCTTCACTCTTACGAATGCTATCTGACAATCTTCATTCCAATTGAACTTAGTACCCGACTTAAGGAGATTATATAGCGGAGCAAGAACTGTGCTAATATTTTTAATAAATTTCGCATAATACATGACTAGACCTATAAACGCTCTTAGCTCGGTGACATTGGTTGGCGCCGGCGTCTCCATCACAGCCTTAACTTTCTCCGGGCACGTGTGCACGCCCTCTTTACTAATAACGTGACCCAAATAAGAGACAGACTTTGCAAAGAAAACACATTTTTCCTTCTTCACTCTTAGTCCGTAGTCTTGCAAACGCTGAAAGACTTTATGTAAATTATTGATATGGTCGGCCTTCGTACTACCTGTCACGATTATATCATCTAGGAAGACCCCTACACGCGGCATGTCAGCAAATAATTGTTCTATTCGTCTTTGAAAAATGCCCGGGCTAGACGCTAAACCATATACTAATCTGTTGTACATATAAAGACCTTTATGGGTATTTATCACCGTATATTTTTTTGTGTCATCGAGTTCAAATTGTGCGTATGCTTGAGACAAATCGATTTTACTGTAGTATTCTCCCCCTCGCAGACGAAATAACAAATCTTCTACCCTAGGCAGTGGATAACGATCAATTTCTATCACTTTGTTCAAGGTCAGCTTATAATCGGCGCAGATACGAATGCTACCATCCTTCTTTACCACTGGAACTATCGGCGTAGCCCAGTCAGAACGCTCCACTGGGGTGAGAACTCCGTCGCGCACGAACTGGTCCAGCGCATGCTCCACCGGCTCGCGTAGCGCGTATGCCAGGGGGCGCGCGCGCATGAACACCGGCCGCGAGCCCGGGCGCACGTGTATGCTCACTGCGCCGCCCGTAAAGCGCCCGAGACCCTCCGCGAACACGTTACAGTATTTGGAACTGAAAAAGTGTACATCATAATCATTACTTTCCCACATTTTATGCACATCATAACTTAAATCGGGTAGTTGTATCTTTAATGCCGCTATCCAATGTCGCCCTAAAAGTACAGTTTTCCCTTTTTCAATAACAAGCAATTCTAAAAATTCACTTTTATTCTTATACCGAACTAGCGGTCTTATTACACCTAACGGTTTTACAGTCTCACCAGTGTAATATCTTAAAATTACATTACAAGGTTGTAGCGAAAGATCGCTAAATAATCTACTGTAACACTCGCGACTAATACAAGACACGGCACTACCCGTATCACATTCCATAGCAATATCTTTATTATGTACGTTCAGTGATATATAAATAGGTTTGCAACTTGATATCGACAACCGACAAACATCAACAAAAATTACCTCGTCGCTGTCCGCCTCTTCGTCTCTGTCTGCTGTTTGCACGTCTACCTGATACTGTCCCACCATATTGGGACACATACGTCGCAGGTGTCCTTGCCGATTGCACACCCTACACACGTAACTTGCGAACTTGCACGTCGATTCGTTGTGGTTAGCGCCACACACCCGACACGGCCGCTGCGGCCGAGCTCGCTCCCCCGGCCGAGCCCGCTCACCCGGCACCGCCATCCCCAACTCGGGGCCCGCGCGCCGCTCCTTGAAATCTCGTCGCTCGCGCACATCGCGCCGCACGACGCCCGGCTGCCAGCCGCGCTCCGCCCCGCCCGCTGCATGCCGTGTTGTCGTCATCGCTTGACACGTCACCGTACTTGTTTCCGTTCCCGCTGACGATTTAGGACCTTCTACTACAGCGGCGTCCTTCTCTGCTGATTCCATGCTGGCGGCAAGTTTATACGCCTTGGCAAAATCCAGTTTTGACTCTGCAAACAACCGTTGCCTAATATTCTCGCTCGCTATTCCGCACACCAGTTGATCTCTCAAACTTTCCTCGAGCCAACTGCCGAACTCACATGTCTTCGACATCTTCTTAAGCACGGCTACGTACTCGGATATGGTTTCACCTTCTTTCTGTTTCCTCTGCCTGAATTTATACCTCTCGGCGAGTTCACTGGGTTTAGGTTGTAAATGTTTACACATTATTTCTGATAACTGCTCAAACGTATTAGTTTTTGGTTTATTCGGTGTACACAGATTGACAAGCAACTCGTAGCTCTCTGCTCCCATAACGGTAATTAGCGTCGGTACATGTAAATCTTCCTTTATGTCGTTCACAACGAAGTATTGTTCTAACCGTTCGACGTAAAGTTTCCAATCGTCTTTGTGCACATTAAACTCGCCTATTTTTCCGATCGTCATCGTAACAGTCAATTTCACACGTGAAATGTTCACTTCTCGTCGCCACTGAGAAATATCTTAGAAGTAGGTGCCTGGTCAGCTAGGAGCAGAATAAAACAACGTAACGTCTCGATAACACAGCGTATATTCGCAGACTGGCGCGCAGGTGCGCCGTGGCGCGGCGGTGCTTACAATAACAAATTATAACCTACTATCTACTTAGTCTAAATATCAACACATACATCACAGTTAGTAATGTTACCTATTAATTTGGTGAATGTAGCTGTTTATACGGCACCCTCTGTGCGCGAGTCAGTCTCGCACTTGGCCGGTTTTTTCCCGTAGGTACTGTGACGGTTGAGGTTGCGTAGGCTACGTGCCTTGTTACGTACCAACAGTTCTTAGGCCGCCCAGAGCGCATAAACGTGTGAGACTTTATAATAATGTAAAGTAGCTATTCGATTAGCAGTATTTTATTTAGTAGGCGCCTTATAGGCACTTACTGCTGGAAAGATAAACTACTAAGTAGTGTCCGACCGAAAATTTGGTTTCGGTTTCAGTCGAGTTTCGGCAAAAAAAAGTGTTTCGCTTTAGTTTCGGTTTCGGCGGCAAACCTGCCGAAACTACGACAGAAACTGCATTCGGGAGTTTTCTCGCTGTGATCAGTCAAGTTCAGCGCGATAAATTCCATCCAAGCGAGTAAGTGAAGAAGACATTTTGCCGCGTCCACGTGCACAATCATGTCGTGACTGGCTTGTGTTTGCAGTTCGTTTTGTTTGTTGCGAGTTTTCGTGTGATTTATTTTGAATTCGGTAAGTTTTACTACGTGATATAGCATAAGAGTGGGTAGTAAAAATCAAAAGAAAACACATCGATTATTATAACAAACTAATACATACATTATTGTAGAATCAAGTTGAACGCGAAAATGTTGATAAACTATTGTTTCTTACCTATAATATAAGATTGTTTAATTATGAATACTAATAAGAAATAACGATTACAGATTCCAACTTCAAATTATTAGTATTTAGTCGTCGCCTTTTGCATTCTTATGATTAAGATTAGTTTATAATTTTGCTTTTGTTTGTTTTACATTTTTGTTTTTTTACTGAAGTGTCATAGAAAATGTCGAATAAGTTTAGAAGCAGTTAATTTGTTCTTAAGATAAAAGTGATTTATTTTGTTTTGTTTATTACTTAAATATTATGAACTAACCTATTGTGGTAACAACTTAAATATGTAATTTTATGTTTAATATTAAAAAAAACATGAATAATATTCAAAAGAAGAATCTAACTTACTCAAATAAACACCTCCCCAATTTAAGTATTTTTAGGGCGCAATTAATATTTTTTTCTTATAAACCCCTCATTTATATGTTAATTATCATTTTAACCAATAAGTGAAAATGTCGAAGACTGCATAGCTATGTGATTGAAAGACAAACAAATAAAGACTGACTGATTATAATAACTTTCTCATTATTTTTCCCTCAAAACATGATCCTTGTAAGTAAGTTTCGGTTTCGGCCGAAACTGAGATGATTGCTGAAATTCGGTTTCGGATTCGGTCGTAAAAACCAGTTTCGGTCGGACACTATTACTAAGTGATTTTGTTAGAATTTTACAAAATATCGATATCACTTAGTATCATTTAGATACGTCACTTCTAGATACAGCCTGTCTTTACCAGGAACCGTATAAAAATATCACTAAACTTGATAACACTTATTCCTTAAATACTTCATTAAGATCTACACGAGTCATATTGTACACAAATCTTTTTATCTCCGTATAAGAATGTAAAACATGAAAACACTGTTCGTTGGCTTCGAGCCGGCGACTCGTGTACTGAAACAATTTTTACAAGTCCCATATTATGGTTGTAAGCCTTATACAAGGCAAGGTTTCTGTGCCAACATGCGTGGTAAAGAAAATATAAAATGTATGGTAAGTATATTGGCCTGGTATTTTTGATACGTGGGTTCAATTTGACCTGGCTAGATTTTGCTTTTGAACGGCAGGCATCTATGCCTGAAGTTCTTGGTCTTGCTATGTAAGGTTGTTTACTTGTACTTCATAGTAATGTATAATAATTCATAGTAAGACTGAGCAGTAAATAGTCTTGGTGGTGCCAGTGTAGATATGATGTAGCACGGTCTCTGATCATCGACCTATGAATGTGCCCACTGCTGGGCCACATTCAACTCTTTGAGAGAGAATTGGCCGTAATCCACCACGCGGGCCCAGTGCTGATTGGTGGATGTCACATGTCTTCGAATTTTTTGTTCCATCTTTGGTTTGGTTTGGTTGGCGGGTTTCCTCACGATGTTTTCCTTTACCGTTTTGAGAACAGTGGTGATGAAATAATTTACACAAAGTAAAGCGCCTGCCTAGGTTCGAAACCATGACATACAACTCGTAAGGCGCGGTCGTTACCACTTCGCTATCACTGCTCACATGGCATAGTCACGTTATCACTTACAAACTTATAAATTATGTCGCATCTGCTCATACAGTTTGGGCAGTAGGAATATTATGATATAGATGATGACTTGTATGTATAAGTTCTGGTTAATTTATCAATAAGGTAGTTTCATACAATACATTCTGGACTATTTTTTAGGGTTCCGTACCCAAAGGGTAAAAACGGGACCCTATTACTAAGACTCCCCGATCCGTCTGTCCGTCTGTCACCAGGCTGTATCTCATGAACCGTGATAGCTAGACAGTTGAAATTTTCACAGATTATGTATTTCTGTTGCTGCTATAACCACAAATACTAAAAACAGAATAAAATAAATATTTAAGGTGGGCTCCCATACAACAAACGTTTTTTTGTCGTTTTGTGCGATAATGGTACGGAACTTTTCGTGCGCGAGACCGACTCGGCACTTGGCCGGTTTTATCAACATACCTACTATCTCGTACCATCTGGAATATTTCAGGTTTTATTATCCCACCCCATTGTCTAATTTCTACGAAAAGTAACTCCACTTTTGAAATTAGTATCGAATTCTTTTTTAACACAAACAAATATAAGTCTACATACTTAAATAAAACTCAGTTCATAAAATAAAATAAAATCTTTCTGAATATTAAATATGTAGGTATGTTGATATTGCTTTCAACTCAAAGAGAAGTAGCAATGTAGGTTCGTACTCCATACAAAATTAATGACTGAGATTTTTGCACTAAGAAATCTTGTTAAGAATGCCTTTGTAGTCTTTTGAGTAAGGGTACAGTTTGGAACCAAAACGTTTTGTTGCAACACTGTGTCTACCGACTGTCATAGATTTTTGACAGTTGTTAGTTGAGTTGACAGGTGTCACTAGACTAGAAAAAAAGGTGTGAGCGAGCGTGTGCGACGTGATACCGGTTCTAGTTCCATAATATTGTAATTGTAAAATAATCCAGACATCTCTGTTGAAAAGCCCGCTCGATATACGCGATTGGTGTTGTGGGGCGCTTGTGCTTTTGTATTTGTGTATATTTTGCGCGCAGCGAGGTATTTTCGTATCGGGAAAGTGTCTGCTTGCAGCCGGCGTCCGGCTCAGAACACGTTTGTTGTCCCTTCCACATTTATTATATATATATTCCCTCCAACACACCGACCACACACACGAGATTGACCAGAAGACCACCGCGGGAACAAACGTGAGTATTATTTGTAAGTTGTGCAGTTATGTACCACTGTCCACCTGTCTGACAGGTATCAGTATCCTCAAGAACAAACCCCCAGCCGACCGCTGCCACGTACCGTGGTTTCGCGGGTATGGTCCTGATTGGATCCAAGAGTAGCAGCGTTGTTAATGGGCCCCAGCGTTGCCTCTTGGCTGTGATCCGCCAGGCTTGTAATAAATACTCTTTCCTTTATCATGTTTTACTAAGTGATTGTGTTTTGTTTCAAATAAATAACATTAGTCTGTTGGAACCAAAGATCTGTCACTGGATTATGTATTCAGTTTTGGAGAGCATTAAGTGTTGAGTTTTCGTAGCTACTATGCTTGAATTTCATCCTGTTACTGTCCTAGTGCACTTCAGAGCGAAAGCCTCTTCTCAATTGAGAAACGACGAACATTGATAATTACAACTACTCAATTTTTTAAGAATTTGGCCAGTGAACCACGCCCAACGACCGTCTAACACTATAATCTGCTAGAAAAACAGCCTGCGATATACAGACTTAAAAAACATCCGCTACATAAGCCATGACAAATAACATTACAATTGTAGGTACACTTTCCACAGTCAAGCACATAAATTGTACGAAAACATACACAATGATTCGATTAAACAGTTGTATTTCGTTGTCAACACATTACATCAGTCGACTCTAGACGTCTAAAGCGAGACGCATTAAATATGTATTCAAAACGCCGAAAAAGGTTCCTACATAAGGTTTCTTGAAATCTGTACAAATACCTTTGTTATGTAGCATAAAGAGGCAAGCAATTCCCTTTCAGTGCCGTTACGAGCGTTACTAAACTCAAGAAACGTGTGAAAAATACATTTGGTATAGTTTCCTTTTTCCTGGAGGTATAAAACGTACCGTTATCTTATTCCTTATGTTGACTTCGTTACGCGCCATTAGTGGTTACCCTACACCGCGGGAGAAAGGATTACGATACTATGATACACCCGCAGCAATTGTGTGGCTTTTGAATGAGCTGCCTTCATACAACTTCGGAGCATCTCTATACAGGCAGCTTTTGAAATGAACGCGTTATTACACTGCTGTTTTACTTTACCAGATTTTGTATCTAAAAGTATAAAAGATTGAGATTTAAGGAGTTCTCCCATAATGTAGATTGAGATCAATGTTATTAGGTAACATTGTATCTTATACGCAAACAAATAAACATCACAAATAGAATGGTTGGATCGAATTTTATTCGGAGTCAATTCCTCAAACAAATCTTGGCATTTTGTTGCAAAACAGACGTTTGAGTAAAACGGCTTATAAAGCGGTTGTTACAATTTTACTACACTGTAACCATAAAAGTAAAATGTTATGAATTTAGACGTGAACACAGAATGATTTTTTATTTAACTTGAATGTCAGGCAAAGGCAAAAGCTGCGCTTGTCATTTTCGACTTTTATGAAAACGACACGTACTGTGTTGTCGTTATTTGGGTTGTTGACCCAAATAGCTCAGCCCATTGAAGAGTGCTCGTCAGTGACAAAAGGCTTATCTACTTACTTTGGGATATTCAACCCATACTTACATGGCCAGCGTTGCTTAGATTTTACCCGGCTGCAAGGAAAGGGTTATGTTTTTCGCGCGTATCTTGTATGTTTGTAATTTTGTATGTATGTAATATTCTTTATTACCTCGTATCTTTCAAACCACTTGACAGATTTTTATAATTAAGACATCGTCAGATAGGTCTTGGCCACCCAAGTGTTCTTAAGTACCGTGGAAAAAAATGAAACATGGCGGCTTTTGGGCGCCATATTGTAGGGGTTGCAATTTTTTTTTCTTCGGAACCCATCGAGTGGGGTGTCAAAATGAAGGGTTTTTAGAGGTGATTCGAAAAAAAAATAACTTTTTTTTTCTGTTACTTTTCAATACATTAAATTACACTTATTTTACAGCATAACACTATAGTCAACTAAAAAGTTGTAAATAAAAAAAGTTAATAAAATTAACATCTGGTTTTCTGTTATCTGACTGCACAGCAAGATTTTCTTCTTGTTTACATCTTTTTAGTTCGCTTTTTAAGTAGTCGGGTTTTTTTAATTTTATTAACCTTTTTTGGTTGAGTATGGAAAATGACATGCTGCGATCAATACTTTTAAATCTGTACAATGGCACTTGTCCCACTGCCGACAATCATCGAGTAGCGTGTAAAGCTTGTTGGTGAGAAGCGAGTATCGAGTGTGTAGTTCCGATAGTACCGCTCGGCTATGAGCGAGTGTTTATGTGCTACGGGCGATAACTCGCAACAATCGCTCGGGGCGGCCGCACTGTGGGTAGAAATTACCGCTGGTTGGTCTCTCAGAGTGAGTTCTGACCGCTAAACGAACATCGCTGAGCGAGTATAACTTTGATAGCTATTGTCGCTGCGACGAACTTGTGGTGAGGGAGTAATCGACGGCAGTGTGAACAGCCAGCGATCAACAATTTTTTTTTCCGGGAAAAACTTTGTCCCTCACTAGAAATTTCTTCCTGTATCGTGGGTGCGTTTACAAACATATAAACTCACATACATAACACCTAGAGCCAGAACAAGGAACAACTATCTGTAGGTCATACAAATATTTGTTCCGTGCGGGAATCGCACGCAGCGCAGCAGTCTTTTACTTAACCACTGCGCTAACCGTGTGCCCATTATTGCTATAATTATGTGTTTCTTTTATTGACATGGAATTTTATGTCTTTTGTACGTTTCTTCAGCGAGAAAAGAGTCGACAGCTAATCGCTTACTCGTCGGCGGTGGGGCAAATGCCGAAGACCTGTAATATAGAACCTTACTTAAGGCTCGAGCATTCCTTTTATAGTTTCAACCAAAGATATTGATCTAAGTTTTAAGTCCTACATTATGCTTGAGTCCCGAGTGAGGTTCTGTAATACAAACCTTAATGTTAGTTGCTAGAGATTCAAGGGTACTGCAGGTATTCCCACTACGCTCGCCAATCGAATCAATAAGTAAAGAAAAACCCGGCAAACACGACTAGAAAGAAATTCGGTCTGAAGTTTCACCAATACAGCACACACGCGCAACATATTATTCATTACACCAAATGTGGCCCACGCAAGATAAATGCGATAGTCCGACGTGGTTTCACGTTATTACCTAGATATAAATCTGCTGAACACACCTCGTAAAGCGCTTTCATCTTGGAACAAAGCGAACACGAGGCTCGCTGAAAGCGCCACAAAAGCTGTCACGTCTATTTCGGTGTTACAATTGCGTTATCGCGCTTTGTGTCAACCAATAGCATTCGCGCTTTTAGTGACAACCTTAACCAATTGTGAAAGGTGGAATTCGGGGTATTGTAAAATTAAGTGAATTTTTGTACCTTCTAAATACAAGAATTACTTCATCATCTGCCAACCTTTTCGTAGTCTACCTAACTGGGTACATGATTACGCGGACTTTTTAACGCGGTGTGACCGTGAGAAAATCTCTAGATTATTTAAAACGCATATTGACGTCTGAGAAGAACTTTTTTCCATCGAGAGCCGAAAACTCCACCAATTCTATCCATCAGTTCGCGTGCGGCTGGCCAGGACGTGGCTGGAGGTGGATCACTGTGTTGCCCAATTTCTCACAGGGCATGGTAACTTTAAAAGTAAATTATTTTCCTTCAAGCTCGTTGACTCGCCTGTATGTCAGTGTTCTACATCTGACTACGAATATGTAGAATCTGTACATCATATCTTATGGGAGTGTATTCTTTGGCAGAATGAACGCAATATTATGTTGAATAATGTACAGGTTGCATCAGGAGTTGTCTACTATACGGACCTTGTGGAAACTAGAACAAATTTCCGTGCGTTCAAGCGTTTTTGCCATACCTATTATTATCCGTGGTGCTAGGCAACTGAGCTTATCCCAGTTGGTAACGACCCTTTGTGCCTATTGGCCTTGTTTGTTTTGTCTCCTGCTTGATATGGAGGGAAGTGGAAATTTGTGTTTTTTTTTCCTACTCCTCCGTTATTCTTTTCTGATTTATTTCGTTGCGGGACAATTAAATTCATTCGCCGGGACTTCGTCGAGCTTCATTGCCTCGGCGCTTTTCTGGTGGTCGCCACTGTTGATTCTGGCTTTCAGGAGTTGCAGTGGTTTGGGAATAGTGCAGTGGGATTGTCCCAAAAAAATGGATCCATGATATTAGGAAATCATGAACCTAGATATTACCTTCTACCAGCGGCTTTGGCCGCTCGAGTGTTGGAAATCATTACAAGGGAACGTACTACACGAGCCAGGATACATTTCTTTTCTTTTTTTATATTTATTGGCATAAAACAAATTACACAAAACAAATGGTCAAAATCTAAATCCATTCAGTCGTGAAAAAGTAACAGACCGACAGACAGACAGAGCTACTCTTGAATTTATAAGTATGAATTCAACTTGTTTACAGAAAATCTTGTACGCTAAACATCTTATCCATAGTATGTTATCTCAAAATGAAAGTAAAATCGCGATACATCTTGTTCAATTTAGTATGTGGTGGATGCGTCAGAGAATGTTTAATATTTTACCTAGCTTATAATGGGGTTGGTTCGCGGTTTTACCTTACCAAGAAAAGGTATTTCACCTTCATATAAAATTATACTATTTTCCTCTTATGGTTAAAGCCCGCTTACATATAAAAATCAGATACCGTTATGAATATTAAATGTTTGGCACATTTTTTGAACGTTGTTCCTTTTCCCTGTAGCTTTTAGAGTCTAATTTATTACAAAATAAAATAGTAACTTTAGTGTGACCCGTATCCAAGGCCAAGACACATTTTGGGTCGTCGAGCCAACGCGGGAGTACCTACGTAAGTAGTAAAACTTATCTACAATACCCAAGTTACGAAGATTAGTAGCTTGATTTCATAGGGAAACGAGCCATAATAATCATGACTGGGCTGGTCAAAACTACCCAATACATTAACAGACTTATTTATAAAAACTCACCATATGATTAATTTAAACACTGATTAGAAATTAAAGATAATTTGAATTAGACATAAATATCAAATACTTTACCATTTTATTATGATTTTGTTATTAATATTTACCACCTGTATGTGCATTATGGATGTGCGGTATGTGCATTATGGATGCTTTAAATTTTATTTGTTACCCGACTGCCGATGGAGGGTAATGTGTTTATCAGTCTATGTATGTATGTATGTTCTAGAGACCAAACCCTGTCTCCCTTCTACTAGTCACTCTCTTCCTGGCTTCGTGCTTGTTCGAAACGACCGGATAATTGGTGGTGGTGGTGGTGTTGCCAAATACCTTCGCGCATATATTCCTTTCTCTGTTCTCAATGTGTCTGCACAACCACCGCCATCGAATGCTGGTGAGCATCTCTTTCTTGAGGTCGACCTAAATCATTCCAAATCTCATCTTTTGAAAAGCTCTTAGAAATGCTTATCCCTTCTTACAGTCATAGCATAATCATGGGTGACTTTAATACTTGTCTCCTGAAGAAAGACCATCGTTCTTTTTCCCTGAGTAATGTTTTGTCTTCTAGTAATCTTTGTATTCTTCCACTAAGTGCTACTCACCATTTCCCTAACTCTACTCTTTCACTTCTTGATTTGATTTTTGTCTCCTCTCCTGGCCGCGTCGCTAAGCATGGCCAATGCTCAGCTGATGCCTTTTCTTATCATGATTAGATTTTTCTTTCATATAAAATTCGTCCACCTAAGGCTAAAGCCAAAACTCTCATGCAGCGCAATTTTGGTAGTATGGACGTTGACAGTCTCTGTGAGGATGCCAGCAACATAGATTGGTCTTCTCTATTTGCCTCTACTTCAGTCGATGAGCAAGTTCTTACGTTCACGACGAAACTTGTTGAGCTTTACGACCGTCATGCTCCTGTTCGGGCAGTGAAAATAAGGCATTTAGCGCCGTGGCTGACAGAAGAAATTAAAAGCATTATGAACAAAAAAGCTACGGCAAAAGCCAAATTTAAGCGTCGGCCTACTGACGCTAACAGGGAAAGATATGTCTTAATCCGTAAACACTGCAATAAGGTGTGTAGGAATGCCAATCGCCAACATATTCATGATTCTGTCCAAAATGGAGACGCTTCCAAAGTTTGGAAATTTCTAAGGTCATTGGGGGTCGGTAAATCCAGACAAGAAACTATCCCTTAAGATGTAAATATTGACGCAATGAATAATCATTTTACTGCTTCGTCCAATTTTGACAGGACAATTAAATTAAATTCATTGAATCATCTTTCATCTCTCCCGACTCCCAGTTATTCTCCATTTGTTTTTGGTCAATTTTCTGCATGTGATGTTAAGAAGCATGCATACTATTGATTTCGTCAAACGCAGTAGGAAGCGACTGTATCAGCCGTAAAATGCTACTTCCGGTGCTGGACATTATCTTGCCCGTCATTTGCCACATCCTCAATTTTTCTGCGTCTAGCAGTGTCTTTCCAAGTTCATGGAAAGATGCTCAAGTAATTCCTTTACCTAAAAAGTCCAATCCCACATCCTTCTCTGAGTATCGTCCAATATCCGTCTTGCCGCTCCTATCCAAAGTCCTTGAACGGTTAATTCACAACCAAATAAGCACCTTTCTCTCCAAAAATAATCTCCTTAACCCCTACCAGTCCGGTTTCCGCCCTGGCATAGCACAACTACAGCGCTTCTGAATATTACGGACGATATAAGGTCTGCCATGGAGATGGGTAATCTAACGGTTTTGGCTCTACTGGATTTCAGTAATGCCTTTAATACCGTGGATTTCGATGCTTTACTTGGCGTCCTTGTCTCTCTTAACATATCTCCATCGGTTGTTGAATGGTTTCGTAGTTACCTGTTTGGTCGTCGACAACGTATTTGCATCGGGGAGACCTTGTCTTCCTGGTGTAGTACTTCTGCCGGGGTACCTCAGGGCGGCGTTCTATCTCCCGTACTCTTCGCAGTTTTTATTAACTCAATATCCAATGAATTAATTTCTTTCTACCACCTTTATGCAGATAATCTTCAAATATACACACGATCTCCTCTTGGTAATCTATCAGAGGCTATCTTGACCCTAAATAGTGATCTGGCCCGTATCTGCGACTGGAGCAAGAGGCACGGACTTACGGTGAACCCTATAAAAACGCAAGTTATGGTGGTGGGCAGTTCAAGATTGATCTCAAGGATCGACTGGATGACTCTTCCCCAAGTTTCTTTTGATAACTCTGTTGTACCCTTTAGCGAGAATGTTAAGAAACTGGAAATATTCATTGACAAGAACTTCTCTTGGACTGCCCAGCTACAGGAAGTTAGCCGCAAGCTATTCGCATCTGCTGGGTCTCTGAGGAGACTGCGTAATTTTCTGCCGACTGACACCAAGATTGCGCTTGCTCAATCTCTTCTTCTACCCATCCTTGATTATGCTGATGCTAGCTATCTTGACCTCACTGAACTACAACTTGATAAACTTGAGCGTCTTCAAAATTTTTGTATAAGGTTCATATTTGGTTTGCGCAAATATGACCATGTTTCAGAATTCCACGAGAAACTCAAGTGGTTGCCAATTCGCCTTCGCCGGAATGCTCATATTCTTTCCCTCAGTTTTTATGTGACTCGTACACGAAATTTTTTAGGTCATCGGATAACATGAAACTTAAAATGCCAATACAATCCACTATCTTCCTGGACAAATCTTTTACTGTCCAGGCCGCTCGTCTATGGAATGCATTGCCTGTAATCATTACCGATCTTCAAAAGACAGGTGAAGGAGCACTACCTGTCACAGTGATCTTCTTCTTGTTGCAGCTGTATTGTTTTCTTGACTGTATATTTATATGTATGTATGTATCTATTTTAGTATTTTATATTTAGTGATTTTTTGTTTGTTACTTATTGTTTTATTCAAACTTGCACCAAGTGCAACCCCATGTCGTGTCCAGGCTATTTCTCTCCATTCTGGGTTGCCTGGAAGAGATCGCAGAAAGCGATAAGGTCGCCTGTTGTATGTTTGTTTTAATTTTAAGGTTTACGTATGTAATACTGTTTTTGTCTTGGTGTACAATAAAGTGTATTTAAATAAATAAATAAAAAAAGTTAATTAAAATAATCAAATAATCCGACTGCCTAAAAAGTTAACTAAAAAGACGTAAACAAGAAGAAAATCACGCTATGCAGTCGGTGGATACATAATCGCGACACGGCTGACCAAACCAGATTTTATACAATACTAAATGTTAAGAAAAAATAAAATAACAATGTATTAAATCAATTAAAATATCTTCATTGATAAAGTCGATTTTTATAAGAAATCGAATCGGTACTGCATTATTACTTTGGTTACATCACTGTATTATGAGTTATAGAGCTGTCAAATGAAATTACAGGCTGGACGGAGAGAACACCCACATTTCGTCTCCCAAATTGAATTAAGAATCGGCTCATCAGTGCTTAAACTTCCCATATAAGGCGCAGGCCACACAGAAATGGCGTCGGGCGCGGACATGGCACGGGCGGCTTCCTATTCCATTCAAATTTTAAACAAAATGCATGGAAATAAAGCGCAATTTAGGACACACGGTAAGTCGTCATAAACACGTCCGATCAACGACGTCATTTCTATGTGGCCCGCGCCTTGGAGTTAAAAAGTTTTTATAAATAAAGCCCTAAATTTAAAACTGGCCTATCTGTCTTCTTATAATAGATTAGCTAGAATCTGTCTGCATTAATATAAAATCTTTCAAGGGTACCCATTTATTGGGAGTAAACTACACACGTGTTAAGTGCGGACCTCTTTTATTCTTCGGTTCGTTTCTTATTGAGTTAGGCGGGGTGAAAAGCCAATTTACTTGATTGAGCTATATCTAACGGCTTTTCGAATAAAATTGCTCAATAGAAAAAGCTTAATCCCATGACGTCTCAAAAGGTATCGGTTTAACAATTCTCTCAAAGAGATGAGATAAAAACAACATTATTTTAAAAATCCATTTAATGATGAGACTAAATATATATCAATCAGTTTAATTTTATATTTACAGTTAATTAATGTATTTACATTTCGATCGGCGTATTTACACAATTATTTTTTCTTGTACAAAATGTTTTTCATCACCATAAAGATATTTTACACTCAATTATTACTTAGTCGGCAACGAAGTTTTAAGTTTTAGTTTGCCGACTGTGCTGTTTATTTTCTTAGTATTTACATATTCATATAAATAATTATAATTGAAGTACAAACCAAACAAAACTTAGGCGGGTGATGTATTCGATGAGCCTTGATATAAGGTTGCGCGAAGTGATAAGCGTAAGCGGGGCGGATGAACGCGGCGCTCGTTCGTCCGCCATGACACTTGACGCAACTACAATGCGACGACCGCTGGAGCCGTCACTTCTAGTTTCGTCCGCTGCTGAAACGCTGCTGACCTCCGGAGGCACGCAGTTCGGAGGCTTTTCTTGCTATAAATAATAACATTGCCGTCAAAAATGTACTTTATTTACGTAATTTATTCCTTGCCAAAAAGTTATTACAGAATTAAGCATTCCAAGATTTCTTTTACTGTAGAAATGTGACAATTTATGGAACAATAGTTACGTGACGGCACGAAACTTCTACACAATACGATACAAACTTGAACACTTCCCTAATTTTTCTTTTGTCTGAAAGTTATTTATGGTAAAATATTGGGCCTCATGTAGAAATATTCATGAACTGGGCTAACTTCTTTTGTCTTTGTTCGAAGCTTACCGGTGGTTGTGTAATGTTGACTTTTTCATGACATCTCCGGGACTGGTGGGCGATGCAGGCGGCATACGCAATGGCATGAGGAATGTAGCTCTGTTCCACTACGCCCGTAAACAATATCGTCGCCATTGGACCTGGGTAACGAAAAGAGATCGAGTTACAATTTTTTAATCACGTAATGTTCTAGCAACTGATCAATATTCGAAGTAAATGTTACCTAGAGCCCAAATAGGCACATCCTCTCCACCGTGTGTAGCCCACTGCCTCGGAACAGCAGCTGCATGAACAGCATCAGCCGAAGCAGCAGCAGAGGCCGTCGTATTCAACGGTAGAGCCCTGGGTTCCGAATGACCAGGCCCAGTGCCATACAGCAAAGTAGTATACCGCAAGCCATCAATATCTGAGACCACGGTATCCGCACCTAAACACAAAATACACTTGAAACTTCTTGAAGAACTCTCAAATCCCTGAACAAAAACTTCTAAAGCCGCCAAAAACCTCGAAGTTAAAACAATCTTTAATTAATTTCCAGAACTCTAAGCTGTAATTTCAACGGAGCCAATAGCCATCAATGCGGTTTCGAGGACATCATGTAAACGAAAAACGTTTGGCACACGACTTCAATTAGCAACTTTTGTAGTCTGTGCCAAATGTCGCTTGTTTGTACACATATTTGGCTTCTGTTATCTACATTACAACTTGTATATTAAATGGGAAATTGGCTAGAATAGACTATGGTTAATGGCTATTTTATTTTTTTGTTCAGTTTGTTACCTAAAACTGGGTGTCCTCTCGGCGTCGCCTGCCCGCCGAAAGTCATTACATGACCGTGATCGGCGGTGACGACGATCAAAGTTTCAGCGGGATTAACCCTCTCTAATGCTGCCAACAGTGCGGTTTCTAACTCCAAAGTCTCGTCAAGAGCTCTATATGGATTGTTGTAATGATGAGCGTGATCTATTCTTCCACCTACACATGAAAACAAGAATGTTATAATAAAGCTTTGTTTTGTTAAAAGAGAAAAATAAAAACAGTTGAACCATAAAATCCTCATAATATAAAGTATTAAAACAACATGGAGAAAATATTACACTGCAAAAATATTAAGTTTTATCCAAAAAGAATAAAGTTCATAACACTGAATATAAAAGGTTTATCGAGTAAAATAAAAAAGAATCACACAAAGAATCGTACCTTCGATAAGGAGAAAAAAGCCTTTGTCATTTTTGGTTAGTATTGACAAGGCGGCTCTAGTCATATCAGCTAAGGACGGATCGTCTGCTTTCACAGCAGAAGTCGCGCTCGCTCCCTCTTCCGCGTCTGCGACCGCTCCCCGCTCCGCATTGAAGTCCATGTGCGAGTATTCGAACAGACCTGCATTTCGAAAATGGAACACGTATTTTTTTAAACTCTCGCAGTCTCGCTCTTTTATTTTTATTCTCAAAAAGAGGTAATTTCCAGGCAGTAACATCATTAAGCGCTTTAACACCATTTAAATGTATAATCTTATTCGGAATTAACGCCTCGCTGTTGCTGACGAATGGATGTTATTGTCACGTACGTTATAAGGTTCAACAACATAACATACATAACGTGCCATCGGGGTAGGTAAGATCCACAGAACGCCAATTGCTACTCCTTTTGCTTTGTATACTTTCAACAAAGAAAATATGAGTAGATGAAGAACTGGGATGAAGTCACTTAGGAAAAAATTTATAACGAAGTCGATAAAGTCCTCATAACATGGTAAACGAGTACCGTCCAGTAAGTTAAAGTACTTAATAACGTGACAGATAAATTAAAATACTAAGAAGCGTGGTTAACAATACAATTTTTGAATTAAGGATGTTGGTAACAGCATAATCCATATTTGAAATGCAAATGCTACTTTATGTCGGGCGGGTGAGATTAAAAAGGATTCAAATGGGATTACACAACGAGGCCGCACTGATCATAATGTAAACTTGGTAAACGTAATCTGGGTGAACATAAATATTTTATAAACTCCGCAAAAGGGACCGGAAACGTTTTTGGTCCAACTTTTCTCAAACCAAATGCTGACTTCCACAGCCCTGTTGTCTCTCGTATATTAATTTTCCACGGGAAATTCATTACGTTTATCGTTTCCTGATCTTTTCCGAATCCCGGCAGCAAGTTAAGTGCTGTTCAAAAGTAGATCGCTTTGTAAAATTTTATTAAAATCTTACCGGAATTCTAGTAAGTGGAGGATTAGAAATAGCTTACTTAGACGAAAATAGTTTTAAGCTGAGATTAGGGGAAAAGCATTGCAAAAGCTTTTAATACTATTGAAAATGCCTTCTTTGGTGTAGCAAAATTTCAATTAAGCAGAATACTGCTATGTTCATCACGTCCAATTTTAATCAAACGCATCAATCGATCTTGCTGAAGGTATACTTCGGTTCGCTTAATAATTTCAGTAATCCTAAAGATTGACTATGTAAAGCCCTGAATGACATGCTACAGTTGATTGTATCCTACTACTATCATAATCGTGAAAGTTTGTGAGGATAGATGTATGGAGCGATGTTTGTTACTATTTCACGCAAAAACTACTGAACGGATTTTTTTTTTTTTTTTTTTTTTTATTTGAGATGGGTTTGCTCTTGACTCTAGTCTAGGATTTTAATGAAACTTAAGAGAAATATAGTATACATATCAGAATAAACACAGGCTATAATTTATAAAGATACTAGCTTCTGCCAGCGACTTCGCCCGCGCGCAATTTGATAATTATCCCTAGGGAACTTATTAATTCGGGCGCTCGGTTGGCGCAGTGGTTGAGCGATTGACTGCTGCGCTGCGTGTTGCGGGTTCGATTCCCGCACGGAACAAATATTTGTATGACCTACAGATACTTGTTCCGGCTCTGGGTGTTTGTGTATGTGAGTTTATATGTTTGTAAACGCACCCACGATACAGGAAGAAATTCCTAGTGGAGCAACGTTTTAAAAAAAAAAGAAAAGAAAAAAAAGAAACATTTATGCCCAGGATAAAAAAGTGAATGCTATGTGCTATTCCTGACTATAATCTATCTCTGTGCCAAATTTCATCCAGATCCGTCCAGCCGTTTGAGCGTGAAGAAGTAACAAACATACAAACACACACACTCACAAAGTTTCGCCATTATAATATTACTTAGCTTCTGCCAGTGGCTTCGCCCGCGTGAAAGTCGAAAATTATCCCGAGGTAACATATTCTAGGGATAAAAAGTATCCTATGTGCTATTCCAGATTATAATCTATATCTGTGCCAAATTTCATCCAGATCCGTCCAGCCGTTTGAGTGTGAAGAAGTAACAAACATACAAACACACACACGCACACACACACGCACTCGCAAACATTCGCCTTTATAATATTATTGTGATGTGACTATAATCTATCTCTGTGCCAAATTTCATCCAGATCCGTCCAGCCGTTTGAGCGTGAAGAAGTTACAAACATACAAACACACACACGCACACACACACACACTCACGAACTTTCACCTTTACCACGCGGGCGGCACGTTATATAAATATAATATTTTGTATACAGAGGACCTACTCAAAAGTAGTTGGTACAGTGGTGTACCACAGTTCAAAAAATATGCGTCATATTATGTGTTACTAGGCCACTATATCGTCAAAGAAAATATCAAAACAAATACTATAAACTAACCTGTTTGTTTATACATTTTAATTTATGTTCCTTCATTGTACACCAGTTTAAAACGGAGGCGACCCGAAACAGGCTTTGTGGACACTCAAATTGCTGAATAAGCTTTAACCCTTAAACAAACCCAACAAAGCACACAAAAGGGACCAGTTTCTTAAATAATCCGGCGCTAGGTGAGGCGTTTTATAAAATTTGTATAAAAACGCAGTTTCATAAAAGTAATGGCTCTTAAACTGACGGTTTAAGCCATAATTTAAAGACATTATAACGAGTTTTTAGGTAGTTTTCCCGGAAGTGAATGTTTAATATGCGAGTAATATTTTCCGGGCCCTATATAAGTTTGAAGTTTCAGTATCTATTATAATCGCAAGGTAACCTTTGATATTTTGCAACCTTCCTTAAAATTGAGCTGTAATTTTTACGAATAATATACAAGCGAAAACTTAATTATCTTACCTGAATAAAACCAACAAAATGCCACTAGTTCCCAACCAATATTTTTCTTTATAGATTGTGATTAACACTGGTTCGGCACGACGAAAATAAACGAACATATTTTCAATAACGAAAGAGCTTCGGCTACCCTTCGGTCTTTTTATAGTCTCACATTTTGCCCTATATCGTGTATCGAATATCATGATTTATATCTCATTCACATCTTATAAACAGACCCTTCCAGCATGATTGACCTTTTCTTGGTTATCAGCTACCCCAGCCATTACGCTCCGGTCATATTTTTCTCCAATATTGTGACCTTGGCATGAATTATGTAGATCAGAGGCCGTCTTTTGATCGCATTAGACTTCTTGCCTTCTTTCTTATAGTTCAGAATTTTCGGTGACAAATGACAAAGTATTGGGCGCAGATGTTTTGTCTACAAAGTTAAGCTTAATCTTCTTTGTAGAGCTTAAGTTAATTTACGAAATCGATAGGAATAGCTTCGAAAACACTTGACTGTCTAACCGAACATTTGAAATTTCCTAGAAATCGATTTTCACACTTATTGAAATGCATCGTGGAACCAGACACGTTTGCATAGTACTTAAAATTGAATCTTCAGATCAAATGGTTGTGAATAGAGGAGCTTTTCTGCGATTCAACGTCCAACTGCGCGAACATCTTCACCAGAATTTAGCCACAATTTAAATTTGAATGACTGCTTTCAAATAAGTGCACTTTTATGAATACACTTTGTACGATATAATTCTTTGCTGAGTTCTTTTGTACGAGTAGTTTTAACTGACGAAATTATGGATTCATAGAAAATAATATTTATTTTGATAGACTGGAATGAGATTAGTATAGATATGGCAAGCATGGCTTGAAAGAGAAGAAGTTTATTCTCAGTAGAGGATGGAACAATACCTGATGATTGAACGATAAGTGAATAGGTAATTATTAAGGCATTCGAAATAATGCTGTCATTGAACTTACCTAACAAGTAATCCACTGTTCTTGGATCTAACTTTGCAAGCTGTTCTCTCGTGTGTATGTATTGAGCACGCAATCGCCGCCTCTTTTTTTCTCTTGCCCAATCTTCCGCTAAGTTTCTACCATCTAGTCTTCTTCCTTCTCGATTTGGATGCTCTGGATCTGGAGTAACAGTTGGCAGGAAATGTCTTCTTCCACCACCCATTATAACCTGTCCAAAACAAAGCATAATTTATGTAAACATTTGTAAGTTTTATCGGGAATATTTTTTGGCAAATATTTTTATATATTACTACCTACTCACCTGCCCTACCCATCAACCCACCTACCCTACCCTATCCTCCATACCTACCTAACCTACCCTACATACCTACTTACCCTACGCTACCTACCTTCTTTTTTTTTTTTTTGGGTCGGATATCATCCGATGACTTCTCCCGCTCTGGGTGAAGCGGGAGGGCATGTCAGACTTTTAAACTACGACTAAAATCCACCCGTGTTCCTTCAGTTGCTTGTGCCAGGGCCGCGGTAACTTTGCTGACATCTCTTTGAGGCGCGCGTGGAACACTACGCGCCGTAAACTCGGGCTTGGTCCTTATCGGACGGCGAGCTACCCATTACTCTCCGTCCGTGGCCGGGAATCGGCTCGCGACTCCCGACGCCCGGGGCGTCTCCTGCGGTGCCTAGGGGCGTGAGGGCGTCTCCTTTCCGTCTCCCTCACGCGTGCCGCCTCCTCCTTTGCGAGCATTACTGCTTCGCAGAAGGAGGAGACAGCTTCCCATACCCTCTCGCTCCGTACCATGGCCTGGACCAGGGCCGAACGCGAGAGGTCGCCACCGCCGATCGCCTCCATGACGACACGGCGGTGTTCCGCCCAAGCAGGGCAGATCTCCACCGTATGCTCCACCGTGTCCTCCGAGCGGTCCACACAATGGTGACACCCGGGCGTTTCCTCCCGCCCTATCTTGAACAGGAACCTCCCGAAACAGCCGTGTCCGGTGAGGACCTGTGTCAGGCGGAAGGTGAGGACGCTGTGACGTCTCTCAAGCCACTCCTCAAAGAGGGGCCTTACCGCCGCAATTGTGGCGTGCCCAGCGCTGGGTTGCGACAATCGCCCCCTCCATGTCGCCATGAGATCCTGCCGGAGCTCTGTCCGCCGAGCCGCGATTTGTCGCGGCAACGGTGTTTCGCCCCGGCATTTCGCCTCCTCGCGCCACTCCCATATTTGCGCGAGGATTTTTGCTTCCAGATCCCATGGCGGCAATCCGGCAAGGAGGCTCGCCGCCTCACCGGAGACCGTGCGGTATCCCCGGACCAGCTAGATGGCCATGACCCTTTGGGACGCGTTCAACCGGCGGGCTGGTCGCCGCCTCAGGGAACGCGCCCATACTGGTGCCCCGTAAAGGGCCATGGACCGCACGACCCCCGCGTAGAGCCTCCGGCAGGAGGCGTTTGGACCCCCTACATTGGGCAACAGCCGCTTGAGGGCAGCGCCCGCCCGCTCCAGTCTGGGAGCCAAACGTCGGAAATGCTCCACGAAATTCCACCGGCTGTCGAGGACGAGTCCCAGGTACTTCATCGTCGACTAGACGCCGATGTGAACCCCTCCTACCGTTATTTGGGATCCCGGCGGTGGCGCGTTCCGAGGACCGTGAAAACACATGGCCTCGGACTTGTGCAGGGCCACCTCGAGTCCCAATTGCCGAATCCTCTCGACGATTGTTGCAACCCCGCGTGTCGCTATTTCAGCCGCCGCCTGGTGCGACCTCCCTTGTGCCAGGACCAGCGTGTCGTCAGCGTAGCAAACCACGCTGACGCCACTAGGGAGGTCGGCGCGCAGCACCCAGTCGTACCCGATGTCCCACAGATGCGGCCCCACGACCGATCCCTGTGGGCACGACATACCTTGCCGGTTCCACTCTCCCACCCTATCTATTCCACCCTACCCTACCCTACCAACCAATTTGTTAATCTATTTATTTGAATAAGAATTAATACTACAATACGATTGTTACCAAGTTTTATTTCTACCAGCGATCTAATTAAATTTTAGAACACAAAAGCTGCTATTGTGACTTAAATATGATAGTGAGATATATTCTCTCGCAGACTTGTAGCCGTAGGTAATAATGAGTACTTTAATCATGTAGTACAAATATTTTATGTATCATCAATAGTTTTCTCAGCGCACGCAAATAATGAATTTTCTTTTTTTTTTCTTTCTATTTTCATAAGGATCTTTAATTTTTTTGAAAATAATTAATAGCCGGGAATAATGTAATTTTCCATAAGAATTTTTTAAATCGTTTCGTTACTTTTGGAGCCTATTCGGTACAAATAAACAAACACACAAACGACAAAAACAATCTTCTCTCTTTATAATATTGGTATAGATAAAAAAATGTTTCATTGCAAGGCATTTTAATAGATATCTATTATTCGAATATAATGAGTAGTCAGAATATTGGTATCAAAATAACCAGATAGTAATTACTCCGCATGAAAATGTATTACTATTGAATGTGAATTACAGAACTAAAAGAATACACATAGGATTGTTCTGATTATTTAACCCAAAATTGAATAGTTATTTATGCTACAAGTGCGGAAAGTAGGTGATTTCCGATGAGTGGATAAATCGACACGAGTCGGAAATCATCTTACACACGTGTATCATACAAAATTTTACTATGCATTGTGCGAGGAAATAAAAAATATATCTGAACCAAGCAAGAAATTAATAAAATGGCGCTTTTATTCAAGGGCGCTCAGCATATCCACGGATTAACTAATAGTTCCTCGGGCATATCTACTGCGCATGTGCAAATAGCTATCACTTCGTTAAGCAAAAAGGCACGAGCAAAATATTCATTCTGCCAAACATATTTAATTAATATTTAAAATTAATTTATTGATCAAAATCTAAATCTAGAATAATTAAAAATATTTTACCTTTTATATGAATGATAACTTAACTAATTTTTTAAACTTTTCTCAAATAATAAAAACTCTATGCGGCGGGCGGTTAAAAATTAAAAAAGTACAGCAAAGTAAAAAAGCACTAGTAAAAAAAAGTGACACTTTCCGCACAGTTTGGCTGCTTGGAAAACGCTCTTTTCGAGGACAAGCATTGTAAAATACATTTTCATCATATCCTTGGCACTATTGCAAAATCTTATTTCACAATAGATACAAACAAAACAAATGGGATTCTACTGAAATCTGTAGCTCGTTTTCCACAGTGTTGTAAACGTTCCAGCTTGTTCCCGAGGACGCAAAAGCTGTCACATTCTATAAGTCAGAACGCTGCTTTATATGTAGTATGTATAAAGAATAGATTTTGATTAAATTTCCCAAGAAACTGTATTGTTAGACATTTCATTTACATTTTAGTAAGTTTAATATTAACATTTCCATATGTATGTAGATTTTTTCTGATTATATTCGTCTGTTTATTGAATTTTATACAATAGCGATTCAGAGAAAAATTTTCTTCAATTTGGGCATTTGACGCCTTTTGAACTATGAACGTTTTAGGGTACGTTTATCTCTGGCAATTTTTTTTTCAATACTATTAAACATGGCGTACATTCAGTGGCTATAATTATAATTCGAAAATTAACTCTTTTGCATAGGCATCTTTCTGTTACGCGGTCGGCTCGATCATTACTTTTGCAGTTGAGTTTTGATTTTATAAGTCAGTTTAAAAAAGTTTAGTAGCAAGGAGTTTTCATACATAGAATAAAATGGGATACGTTTTATACGAGGAAAAATTAATGATTCCGTACGTATTAGCATTGAAATCTCAAAAGTCTTTTCAATGGTTATTTAATATGTTTATTAACCAGTTTTAATTTAATTATTTTCACATCAACATTTGTCAAAAATTTAATAGGCTGGGCTGTTTTCGTTGCAAAAAAAAAATTACCAGTTGCAAAAACGCGCCATTTTCTGAAAATTTTATTTTTTTGTGAATAAACAAATCTAATTCTTTGATTTGTTTTTACTATTTCCCACAACTGTATTAAAAAACGTCGTGTGATACACGAGTTTACTTTCCACCCTTGTATCACAATGTACTATTTACACTATATTAAGGCCGACTTGCACGAAAAACTTAACTCAGAGTTAGTTGCTATCACGAGTTTATATAATTGACATTATATGTCATACAATATTGTCAATTTGACCTCGTGACCTCGAGCTTTACTGAATTAATAAATTATACTTGATATTTCATAGTAGTACATAATTCTTAAAACATTAGATGTAATAAATTACGCCAGAATTTCCTGCCGTCCATCACACGGTACCAAGATCCCTAACCCTAATCAAAGGATTTCACCGTTATCCGCACAGCTTCCTGTGTTTATAAATGTTTCTCTCTTCGCTCTTCAAACCTGTAATCTTTACTGTCTATAATACTGTAGCAAAGAATGCACCGACAGAACATTAACATCAGCATAAAGTTCAACTGAAATAATTGAAATGAGCAACTGGCTGATAAGCCAGACAACGCCAGCGTAAGTACTTGTAACTAATTAACATCACTCACTAATTTACAAAAAGGGCCTTTCTCACAATTTCAGAATTCAGTTTAACTCATCTCCCGAGAGCTTTTTATGAAGGAGATTTTTACTTTTGCTGGGACTTTTAAAAAATTCAAGCAAAAACTCTTCTTTTTCTTGAGACGCATCGCAAGCCCCTACCCAAAAGCTTTAATTTAACAAAACATTGCGCTCTGTTTTGTTTCATAAACATTTTTCGAGGACATGAACTTTACAAAATTAGTGAGCATTTTGCATGGAAATTATACGGGCAGATTATGCAAAAAGATATACGTAAATGTGGTTATTTTGATGCAAATATCAGAGACTTTCTCTACTTTTATACTCGCTTCTTTAGAGATTTTTGATAGTATAAAACGTTTCATTTTAATCTTAGATAAAATTTTATGTGAGTGGGTATCAAAAGTTGATTCCATACAGATTTTTATACAGCACAAGTAAAAATTTAAAATTTAAAAATCACCCGACACATTTTTATTTCTCATGCTTTTTAAACTACGTAATTTATCTAGTAGTAGACATACTTTGATCGACAATCTATCGAACACGTAATTATGACACGATATCTTGCGAAAATACCCTGATTCAAACAATAAAACGCCCATAACTTTAGAACGGCTGAACCGAATTTCATTAAACATAGTTAAGAACACTCGATAAAGTCACCATTAAAACAAAACAATAAAAACTAGATCGGTTCATCCGTATAGGAGCTATGATGCCACAGACAGATATACAAATACACAAACACACAGATATACACGTCAAACTTATAAAACCACTCTTTTTTTATATGGGCTTTAACATCACTCACTAATTTACAAAAAGGGCCTTTCTTATAATTTCAAGATTCTATTTAATTTAATATTTTTTCTTTTTCCGTCGCGGGTTAAAAATAAAGATAGTGACAAGAGTCTGAAATCCAGTCTTATCGAGGGGAACTGTGGGATCTGGTGGGTTAAGTAGTTAGACTGGAAACTAACCCTCAACATGGCTGAGAAAAAGCGTTGCGCAAAAAAAACGCCAAATCTACTATTATCGTCATCTCTAACCGAAATAAGTTCCTTCAAATAGTTCGGACACTATTTTGAGGCCCAGACAAAAAGACAGTCTATGAGATAAATTTAAAGCATTCACCACATTTCTGTAGAGCTTGCACTTTTTCACAATCGTTATCGCTGGTAGAATATTACTTTATCTAGAGCTCTTGGAATGATTTAGGAAATACTTACATTTATACTTCTTCCCGGCTCATTCTCAACAAGCTGCATGGCTATATCCTTGCAGTCTTTCCTGACTGTGGGGGGGACTCTGCTGTCGTCTTCCCAGTATCTGGACGGGGCATGCGCGTATAAAGCCGCCGGAGTCGCGTGTGTTATCCGCGCTGTCGTCACGATGCCACTGGATTTGCCTGGACAATGGATTTAGAATTTATTTTACACTTTAATAACTTTATGAAATGGGATAAGGGGAAGTTAGTACTATATGTATACACATGAAACCGTTTTGATTTTTTCACGTTCACAAAATTAAATCTCATGGTTGAAAAAACTTACGAAAAATTTCAACCCCCTGGTGTTGGAATTTTTCGTAAGTTCATTCCTACTTAAAAAAAAAAAATTACTTAATAATCATTAATGTCCATTTACACAAAAAAAAACAACAATGAAAATGAAACTTAAAAGCGCTACCTGTCAGCTGATTTCATAAAGTTCACAATCAAGGTTAACGCCAACGGCTAGTTAGGTACTACATGCGCCGTGCCGGAGCGAAGAATAATTACAACTCAAATTGAGCTAGATATTAATAACGATTTTGAACTGAATACAGTACAAAAAGCCTTTTTTTTTCAAAAATTTGGAATAATCCCACGACATATTTATAATTCAACACTAAAGGGTCCTTAATCATCTAATGAATCCATGGTATTTTTTTGTTGTGTCGGTGTCATACACACCATGTCTATGTATATAAAGAAATCGAAAATTTTGGGCTGTAAAACTTAGTATAAAACAGTAGAGCTGAATCCGTTGCATACTGTAATTTGAGAGCAGGTTAATGAGGCCAAAGTCAATCAAAAAGGCATACTAAAATTACCAGACTTGACCCTATTATGCAACAATCCGATATTTTTTATTAAAAAGTATCATGGTAAGAATATCTAAAATAAAGAGCATCTCTATGCTTTTCATAACCGTAGCTCCGCCATTAAAAAATAATAAATGCAAGAATATAAAGAGAAAGGACAGCATATTTTAAGTAAGAACCTTGAACATTGAACTTAAGAAAGCCTATTTGGTAGATGCTAAACTGTTTATATAAAACCATAAAGTTAGCTTCATTCGTTTATGATTATGATCTAAAGAGTTTAGTGAATGTGGTATGTCGTGACGAAATGGAAATTGTTAAGTCCCAAAATATAGCTGGGTTTATGCATAAATGTAGATATTTTTAGGTCGGTTTGGTAAATAGAATAAAAATCGGCAAAATACCTACGCCATCTTATGTTTCTTAGTGATTAAGTTTTTTTCCACGTTGTCATGTTTCAAGAATATATTTTGTAAATAATTTCGAACGTTTACATCTACAGTATCAAATGGATGGATCGTGTGAGGAATTACAAGATATGAAGGGGATGAATGGAAACGTGACGGTTGTTATAGAAGGAAGGGAACAAAATGTCTTGCATCGACCCCAAGTAACTAAGATAAGGACGGGACGACGATGATCATAACAACATAATAATCATTGAACTGACTAAATCAGTTTTTTTATTTTAATAAAAAAAAATGTTGTTCTAAAAACTAAAAAACACGCTTTAATGGTAAATTGAACTAAAAAGTCGCTAATCGTGAAGATCTTGGTAAAGCTTATGGGACAAACTATTTAAACGCGCGCGGTAGAGTCAACTTTCATTACTTGTAAATTTGAACGTAGTTGAATAAACATATTTGACTTTGACTTTGGCTTTGACTTTGACTAAATGCATGCATGCATGCTTTAAATTATTGCATTGTCATCGGTCGTTGATAAGTGTGCAAAGCTTCAAATCAATCCCACGTTTTGAAGGGGGTGAAAATCACGTTCAAAGATTCCGTTACATTGATACATATATACATAGCTACATACATACCAAGCTATGTTAAAGCGTGTTATAAAAAAAATAGAGTCCGACAAAGCATTCCAATAAAATATTTGAACTCTAAAATATTACTCTGGGTAAGTAAAAAGGTACCTAAAGTCGTTCCCAAGAAATAGAACTATCATAAAATCACAACTCGTATTCCATAAATGTAATAAACTCGAACATTATCTTCACAATAGCAATATAGCATTTCCTATAACTATATATAACATGGCCGAGATACGTTCACACACTTGCCCATTGAGTACCAGTCCATCGAGGCGAATGCACCACACAATGGCACTCGACGTAACTATTGCACCCATATTTTACCATAGCGACAATTTTGCCTTACTCGGGACATTTCATATGGAGGATTTGATATTACTGTACTCGTATGAGGCATCAAAATTGTTTGTGTGACTGTGAACATCATATTTCTCGAAGTATTCAAATTAAATTGGAAGCCAGACACCGTTTGTTCTGTAATCTTATCAGGTACAAACAGTTTCGGAATTTTAATTCTGAGGATCAGCTCCTACTAAGATCCGCTGTGTCTATTTATATTAATTCGTCATCATCATCTTCCTTTCCTCGTACTCATTTATCTAGGATAGATACAGCGTGTTTTCTTCTTCCGTAGCTATATTCTTCATCTTATCCATCTCTTAATTGCCGTCATTTTACTAGTCAGGACAATACAACAACCGTTTTTTTTATATTCCTCAACCCATATATAAATAACCATCCACATTAAAAAAATACGTGAGAGAAGCAAAATAAGTATGTCAGGATCGTAGTAGGTGGCGTTCTGTTGTTTCTGCCTACCCCATGTGAAAAAGCATTTATGTATGTATGTATTCAAAAAAAATGTAGCCTTATTTCTGATCATAATCACAGCGGATTCCACTCGTAAACTTGCAAATAAATTAATTGTTTAAAGTTCCGACATAATAATCTAATAACTTTGGGTTGGTTAAAATTCTTGGAGCCATGTTGAAATTCCTCTTACGTTTTGTGTGGGCTTTATCAAATAATGAGCATTCGATATTCTTTATTATTTCGTTTATATTCATTGTGTCTATTGTACTCTTTTATCCCACAGACATAATAAATGTGAAACGCGGACGAAACCGCTGTTGAAAGCTAGTCTGAAATAAATAAAAGAACGAAACAATTTGATTCTATCCCTTGCGATACATTACATAAAAAACATTATTGAAAACGTTATGTACTTGATAAAAATGAATGATATCTATTCGTCTTCTGTGTTCCCTTGGGTAAATATCATTGATATTGGATAGTTTTCTTCTGAAGGCAAAAGATACACAGAATTCCTTATGGAGGGTAAAATAAAACATTGTTTTGTGACGTAATTCATTAGTGACAGGCGCAAAGGTTGGCAGGGCCAAAAGAGGTCAGATTCTGAATACGTATTCTCAGCTGAATTGAATCCTGTGACTGGATATTGAAGATATTTCTGAGAAAATGTTTCAATCAACTCTTTGCGCGTTTTTCAATGAACACCTCAATTTTATTTAGGTAGGTAGTCAAATTATACTTTCGCAAAAGCCATAAAAAGAAGCCTTATTTATTTGATTTTGTTAGTGTTTGAAACTAATATTATAAAGATGTAAACGTTTAGTTTGTGGAAACAAATGAAAATACTAATCCGATTTCAAGAATTCTTTCAGTCCCAATAAGCTACACTAAGTGCCACAGGCTATTCTTTAATCAATCGGCCTTGCCTGTTCCCAACCATATTGGGATCTCTCTCACAATATCCGGGTGCATCTGAGTATCAGTACTTAAAATGAGGTGACCGCCTATCTGAACTGCACAACCAAGAAATTGGTTAACACGGTAAACGTGGATACAAACAACGGGAGCAAAGCCTCGGGCGAATAAGGTGGTAAACACTAAAACTGGAAATCATACAATATTTCCGCTACCGGACTTTATTTATTCGTCCGATACGATAACAAGATTATACAATAATACCACTATCCACTACGTGACCCCGGCTTACGAGCGGAGCTTAACTGAATCTTTGCTGACAGTGTTAACAAGTGGTTCTAGTTATAACAAATATGGGGTTAAATGGACTGACCCTTCTATAGGTCAGTAACTAATACCATTAAACTACTTTACGGAGTTTGAAACTGTAAACCCTTTTTTGTTTCCGAGGAACGTGGTAGGTTTACGTTTTTCAATATTGATTTTATTTTTAAACACTGAACCACATTTTTTTGTAAAACCGTAATGAATATTTCAAATCTTTGTGTTCGGGACTATACATGAGACTATGATTAATTGGATAGTAACAAAAAGCCTCAGTTTCAAATCAGTGCATATGTACGAGTATTAAAATACTTACCGGCTTCATGTGCCCAGTCCACCAGTGACGTGACTTTGGAGTTTATAGTAGAAGCACAGTTGTTGAATCTGCCTCCAGCATCCAAACCCAGAGTCTCGTACCGAGCCTTCACACCACATAGGAGAGCAGTTGCACAGGCTGAAGACTCTCCAGTTTGGGCATCAATGTTGTAGGTCTGGTGACAAAAATGTATATAATTTATAATTGAATGATATAATTATTTAATTCAGGAACATAAAACTCTATGTTTTACATAATAAAGATCAAATTCGATTGCAACCAATACTTCTATGGCCTTTAAATGATCACGTCAAGTAAAAATCAGCTATACACAACGCTACCAGTTGATGATTGATGGCTATGGAAAATTAGTAGAAATTGTAAATTAAATTAGTGAACAATAGAATCTCTATTTCAAATGTAAGGTATGGTGCACGTAGATGCAATTAAACGTAGACAACGGACAAGGAGGAGTCACGCACGCCTGCCCTTGCTCGTCGATAGCATTTTAAACAATGGCAAAATGCACACTCAGGCGATGACGCAGCAGGGTTGATGTCATTGTATGCATTGACAAAGTTATTGCCTCGTCTATATTGGCTGTGTATGCCTTGTCTTATATTTGTGCAACAAACAACTCAGTTTAATTAAAGTTCCACAATAAGTCAATATTCCGTCTTACAATA
The DNA here is from genome assembly GCA_948252205.1 of Orthosia incerta. NCBI lineage: Eukaryota > Metazoa > Arthropoda > Insecta > Lepidoptera > Noctuidae > Orthosia > Orthosia incerta. Next base: position 54,412,966 of record OX411742.1, read on the forward strand.
TCTGTTTCTGTCTTTGTCTGTCTGTCACAAATAGTCAGTATTCGGTCCTTTAATGAAACGATACCCAGCTAAACAGTTTGGAAGTATAGTCACAACCACATATACTGGCTTCAAAGTATAACCATCTTGAATTACCATCTCTAAGTGCTATAAGCCACACTGTGTCATTTGAAGATAAAACTCTTCGAAACATTACGTTTCAAAATTGTTATACCACCACGCACAGATGGGACGGTGATCACAATAGAATGTTATTTGTTCACAGGTAGCTGCAGTCCCAGAATAATCCTTTAATCGTCGCTTACGACACACATGAAAAACAATGGGACACTCACATGCCGGAAGCCATATGGGCATAACTGTTTATGTGGAAATATAAGAAGAAAATTCTCATCATAGGATTGTTTTGCAGCGCGAGTTATAAGTAAACAAAAGAATATGGGTTAGTGTGTTGAGAGACGAGGAAAGCTGCAACAATTTATACCATAAAACTACGTAAAGGTTACCTCGTAAACATTTAGTGCTTATGGTTTCCCTCAGAGACCGCAATAGCGCACGAGTTTGTACCGATAAAGCCGTAATCCCGTCGTGCCACAATATTGATTCATTAGGACGTCAGTGAGATTTTAGAACATTTTATGAGGAAGGTAAAAGAGTAGGGAGGTATGAATGCGGATGATTATAAAGATTGGCAAAGTATAACGATAAACAGATTGTGTAGAAGTTGAAAGGCAGAATGGGAAATAGATGCTAGAAATTTGCCTTGTCTGTCGGTAGAAAGCTTGCGACAGACGATAATAACACTAATAATCATGGTTTGATGGAAGTAGAATACATGCTATTGACATTTAATGATTATAATGGCTTTCATCAGAACACAAACAGATGACAACAGAATACAAGCGAACGCTATTCTCTCTCAAATTAAACCCGATTAGCATCAAAAGCCTTCGGGGCATCGTCCTACAAAAGGAAAAAATAAAACGTGAAAGGAGAATACAAAACGTTCACTGAAAATTGAATGGAAAAAATTAGAAAACTTGGTGATAAAGGTACATGAAAGATAAAATAAAAATGGCGTCCTATTTTCACTGTTTAGCATGTTATCACTGATGATATGTATTATGCATGTAGATTTTATACGTTTGCTTAAATTGTATCTTTGAATGAATTTGATCAATTCAAATTTTGGTGGTATGAAATTATTAAACCAATTTGTGATCTTGAAATATTCAAAGGAGGCATATTTTGGTATTTCAATGGACCGCGTATTATACTGAATAGGTAAGGTAATGTACCTTTTATTTTGTCCACATTTCGTATAACATTATGGTACCCAATGCCTCTGGGCTTATTCAATGCTGATGTGGATTCCAAATGTTATTTTTTAAAATAAATATGTTTGGAATATGATATCATGGTATGTGGTCAAACAAGTTTCAAAAAAGGTCCTGTAGACACAGAAGACAAAAAAGTGCGACACAAATTTGTGGTATTCATTTACATTTATATCGTCGTGACTTCCAACGGGCGCCTTAATAATACATCAAAACATTCGCCCGGAAAGTACGGCAACTATAAACAACCCTTAAACAGAGCACTTAAACTTGCTTCACTATATTTGCATTCATTATAAATGTAATACGTTTCTGCTGTTGACTTAATCTTCATTATAACAGTGTACTTAATACTGCTACGTTCCGTTCACATGTTGTTTAAAACCACCTTCACTATATCCTCTACTTAAGCAAGCAAGAAGAACTTAATTAGTTTTCTGTATAATGTTTGTTGGGACTTAGCCTTGGTAACGAGCTGATAAATAAAAAAACAACAAGTGAATAATTAGAAACATTAAATACTTCTTGTTCATAATTTGAACGTAAAAAAATTTTGTTTATTTAAATGATTGTAAATGTCTCTGGCAGCACTGACCAATTGAAAAAAAAAATTACAATGTCCTCGTAAAGAGCGTTTTCCAAGCAGCCAAACTGTGCGGAAAGTGTCACTTTTTTTAACTAGTGCTTTTTACTTTCCTGTACTTTCTTAATTTTTAACTCCAACATCAGCCCGCCGCATAGAGTTTTTATTATTTGAGAAAAGTTTTAAAAATTAGTTAAGTACAAATTATCTTTCATATAAAAGGTAAAACAAAACTAATACTTCATTTACGGCCTTTTTAATTACTCTAGATTTAGATTTTGATCAATAAATTAATTTTAAATATTCATTCAATATGTTTGGCAGAATGAATATTTTGCTCGTGCCTTTTTGCGTTACGACGTGACAGCTATTTGCACATGCGCAGTAGATATGCCCAAAGAACTATGAACTATTAGTTAATCTGTGGATATGCTGAGCGCCCTTGAATAAGCGCCATTTTATTGGTTTTCTTGGTTCAGATATATTTTTTTATTTTCTCGCACAATGCATAGTAAAATGTTGTATGATACACGTGCGTAAGATGATTTCCGACTCGTGTCGATTTATCCACTCACTCGCTTCGCTCGCTCGTGAATAAAAATACCACTCATCGGAAATCACCTACTTTCCGCACTTGTAGCATAAATAACTATTTCTGATAGAACACTGTCACTGCCTACTTTTAATCACGATGACGGTTCGTAAAGGACAGGCTACGGGAACGAAACCACGATAAAAGCTAGCTTCATATAAAGATTTGGTTGTTTGATATCAAATTGACTGAAACAAAATACTCTTTTTGAGTTCTAAAGGTCAATCCCTTAAAATAATATAGTTAACCGAGACATAAATCATCCCAAAATTATTACACAATTTCCTTAAAAGCTCGGCTTTTTTTTGTCCGAAAAAGTTTTTTCACAATTCATTTCGTGCTAATGGAAAATTCTCGGCATTAGAGTTGAAAAAACCTTAATTGCTTAGCACCAGGATAGTACCTACATTCAAAACGAATTATATACACTTTTTATAGAAGTCCGTAACATGATCGTTGATCGTAATTAGGCTGTGTTCCCATTAGAGCGGAGCGACTTAGCGATGAATAGTACATACTTTACTAGCCCAGCTCTGGGTGTAGTGTACATCCAGAGCTGGGCTAAATGCATGTATTGTTTTAATTCAAATAAAAATTACAAAATATTTCGCATTTATTTAAAATACCAAATACAAAATATTTCTAAGTCGAGTATTTGAAAAAAAAATTCAGCTTTGATAAAAATAGCAAAATATAGCTATTGAACAATTTTTATTTAGATTACAAATTACAAAATTCAGTCAGGTGTTAGGTTATGACAGGTAGTATTTTGTATGTTATGTATGTTCATATTTTGAAGCCGTAAGTATTCGAAACACTAACTATGAAATACCTCAGCGTCAGGTATTTGAAATACCAATTACAAAATACATTTTTTAAAGTAATGAAATAACAAATATGTGTTTGTATTTCAATTACGTATTTTAATTACAATTAATTCGAATACTGCCCAACCCTGACTACACATGCGCTTTTGAAAAACATATGCACGCCACTGAAGCCGCAATCGACGTGGCCACCGACGTGGGACCAAAGTTTTTCATCGACTCGAGAAGAAGAAGCAAAATCGAAGGAGCGGTACGGAGTAGGATGGCGTAGTGTCCCTGGCCACGGAGTGAAAGTATGGTGTAAAAGCGGCCACGTTATGTATAGTTTAAGTCCACGGATAAAGCTCATCTCTGATCCGCTGTAGCTATTTGTAGTGAGCTAAATGGGGAAGTGAATTTAGTGAAATTCTGTCACTTTTTTTTTCTTACTCTCCACTTCTCCGCTCCGCTCTGTTTCAATGGGTAAGCAGCCTTGGTTTTTAATAAGGAAAAGTCAAAATAAAGCCTTTGATGAAGCCACTAAAATTACGAATAAATCTTGTGGCTCAATTATCGCTACAGTCATTTCGACGAATTGTAAAAATTATTCATATTTATCGCGATTTTTAATCATGATGACAGTTAATTTAGTTATTGGCTTCCTTTTAATATTATGTTTATTTTGAATACGGTATTAAAACCTATTTTTAGGGTTCCGTACCCAAAGGGTAAAAACGGGACCCTATTACTGAGATTTCACGATCCGTATGTCTGTCTGTCTGTCCGTGTGTCACCAGGCTGTATCTCATGAACCGTGATAGCTAGACAGTTGAAATTTTCACAGATGATGTATTTCTATTGCCGCTATAACAACAAATACTAAAACCAGAATAAAATTAATATTTAAGGGGGGCTCCCATACAACAATCGTGATTTTTTTTGCCGTTTTTTGCTCGGTATTAATAACGGCAACAGGTAGACGCTTGAAATATTCACAGAATATTTAGTAGTATATTCACTTCAAAAAATAATAATTATTTAATTAAAATAAAATAAATTAAGGGGGGCTCCAATACAACAAACGTGATTTTTTTGCCGTTTTTTGCCATAATGGTGCGGAACCCTTCGTGCGCGAGTCCAACTCGCACTTGGCCAGTTTTTGTTTACTTTATTTTTAATCATGATAGTTTTATTACTTATCAAAAACTGGTACGGTGTGTAAAGATAATGTTTTTAACACTTACTCAGAGTTAATTCCTATTCAGTCTCATTCAGATTCTTGTCGAGTAAAGAAATACACCAGACAGTAGCGAAACTCAAGTCATCAAACTACTACCAAACCAATCAACTTAGTGCAATTGCCAAACACAAGACAGTAGTGTCACCAAAATACTCAACTATTAATTTCCCTTGCTGAATCGATGTTTTGAGGATATACATTATGAAAATATAACTCAAAACGGTGAAGGAATACATCGTGAGGAAACCGGCATGTCTTAGAACCAAAAATTCGAAGACATGTGACATCAACCAACCCGCACCAGGCCCGCGTGGTGGATTATGGCCCATTCCCTCTCACAGAGAGGAGGCCTGTGTCCCAGCAGTAGGAACATTAATAGGCTGATGATGATGATGAATATAACTGGCAGACAGATTTGTGCCCGGTTGATGGCAATAGGCTCGCTTCCTATCACATAAAAATAACAAAAAAAAAATGCGGGTGTTAGGTGCACCTCTGCTTCTCTTTATATATTAAATAATGTAACTGTAACTTATCCTTCTTATCTGACTTAACATGTCCAATTCCTTTGTTCTGCCCACAGTAAAATCTTCGCACTATATCGCTGCTGCTGCAGCTTCGCTGTGTTCTGTGATGGGCATTATTCATAAAGCCCGATCAATTTAATTATTTCAATAGTTTTTTGCATATTGACTACTCATATTGAGCATTTTTCAAATGGTCTATAATAGTCTTCTACAATGTCCCCTATCGCTGCTCTGGGTTTATCCATTCCTCCTTCTTTGTCCAGGCGTATTATCTTTGGAATGCGCTCCTTCAGAACATCAGTATGGCAACCAGTCGGTTGTTTTTCAAATTGATGAAAACATTCAAAGTGTATTTATGTATTTGAATATAATTGAATTGCTTTTATTAATATTTCTTTTCACTATTTGTTTTTTATTTAGTTGCACCTGCCATATTTTATCTCTGCACCACCCTAAGGTCGACTGGTAGAAAATGTCTAAGTCATTAAGTCCGCATTTTTACTTGTGTATAAAGTCTTAATAAATAAATGTAAAATAACTGAAAGCCTACTTTACCTTTGCTAAAGCGACAGCAGGGAAGGTGTCCCAGGCCAGGTCTGTGTCTTCCCCGGATTGGCCTCTTCTTTGACCTCTGAGGATCCTGGCAGCTGTGGCCGTTGTCAGGCTCATACCGTCTCCCACTACTAGGATCACGTTCCTGTACAAAAAAATAGTATTTTTTTTTACTGTGATATAGAACATTTTGTATGTATAGATTATGCTATTTTGAGCACTATTTTTTTAGAATTATGCATAAGCATTTTTGTATGAATTATGTAACGATTTGAAATGGTATGCTTATTTGAATCACATGTTTTTGTAAACAGAAAATAGTTATTTATGCTACAATTGCGGCAAGTAGGTGATTTCCGATGAGTGGTATTTTTATTCACGAGCGAGCGAAGCGAGTGACTGGATAAATCGACACGAGTCGGAAATCATCTTACGCACGTGTATCATACAACATTTTACTATGCATTGTGCGAGGAAATAAAAAAATATATCTGAACCAAGCAAGAAATTAATAAAATGGCGCTTATTCAAGGGCGCTCAGCATATCCGCAGATTAACTAAGTTCATAATTCTTCGTCACGTTGTAACGCAAAAAGGCACTAGCAAAATATTCATTCTGCCAAACATATTTAATGAACATTAAACGCGGGATATTTCGCAACAAACAGTAAACATGGTAAATATCCCGCTTTTAATGTTAATGTTAGTGTTAGTGACCATGACAGTTTAAAAACTTATATATTTAATGAATATTAAAAATTAATTTATTGATCAAAATCAAAATCTAGAGTTATTAAAAACGCCTTAAATTAAGTATTAGTTTTGTTTTACCTTTTATAAGAATGATAATAATAATGATAATCTGTACTTAACTATTTTTTAAAACTTTTCTCAAATAATAAAAACTATGCGGCGGGCTGACGTTGGAGTTAAAAATTAAAAAAGTACGGGAAAGTAAAGAGCACTAGTAAAAAAAAGTGACACTTTCCACACAGTTTGGCTGCTTGGAAAACGCTCTTTTCGAGGATATGCATTGTAAACTTTTTATCTTAAGCAAAGAAAGGTAATGGTTATTCAAAACCCTTTATTCCGAGAACTAAAACCTTTTCAACAGAAAATAAAAAGCAGAAAATTATTATTGTTTCAGTTCTTTCTTAAAGATAGCTTCTGTTGTAAATTTTTCACGTTTATTGAGAAATTCCTCGTGGAAGACTCTGTTATGATACTTTTATAAAACCTTGAAGGAATAGTTAATTGAATTTAATACCTGCTGTTGGTAATAATATATTCAATAGCAGGTATGTTAAATTGTAATTAACATATTTTGTATTTATTTTTCACATTATTTTCCAATCTAGTACTATTGTTCGCGACGAAGCGTCATCAACCATACTAAATGGTTCATAGAAATTGAAGTTTGTATGTGTAGACATGTCTGCTTACCACGGCGCGCCACCTGATACTAAAATGAATTTTAGAGGCACGTTTATATTTATACTAAAATTTTACCTACATTTTTTGAGATAGTAGTATAATGTTTTTAGTGTTTGTCAGTATGTTATAGGGTTCAATAGTTCACCCTTAACAGAGTAAAATCATTAGAAAGCATACTGATAAGAGTTATCATAGTAAAAAACATAAATTTCTGTCATACGATACGTCTGTGCTCGACGACGGATTAGTTCCGAATGAACCGTGAGAGGGAACCACACGATATATATAGTTTTGGTGGTTTTCGAAAATATTATAGTAATTAAAATCATGTTTTTAAGGGCTTATCCTATGTACTGGACATGAAATCAGTACATAATGATGAAACTATGTGAAGACCACATAGTTTCTGCTATGTAAATAGGAATATTGACTTGATATCTCAAACACCAAATATATGGTTTTAGGTCATTTTAGGGTATATGGGGGACCTAGACCGAGACAGGAAGCCTATATACACCTCATAGTTAGCGTAGTCTTTTATATAAAGCCCATTTACTTGAGATATCAAGTCAGTATATAATAGAAAAACTGCTGTTTGACTGGTTTTGGCAATCGCTTACGGTTTTAGGTGCCCTAAGTACCTAGAAACATATAGGTGTACTGGTAAAAGTACTACCATTGGAAAGCTTGCTAAAAGGGCTTCCAGGCGGTTTCTAGATGGGAAGAATCGCTTGGATAGTCAACGAGATAAGCAGTCGTGAAAAATGTAAACAACGTAAAACGTTGAAATTTGTAGACCCTTCAGGTGGGATAACTCCATGAAGGAAATAGATGTACTCATGGTGTAAGTACTTTCGGATGGCTTGCTGGACTAGCTACCAAGCCATCACTTTGGAGCGAAAATCGCTCAAGTAGTTTAAGTACAATTCCGGAAAATAGGTTTCTGGAAATGTAATTTTAGTCAGTTTTTGGCATTCCCCGAGACTATACACCCCTGGGAATTCCGAAAATAAGGAATTTTTGGGGACCTCCCGATGGCCCGTTGAACGCACCATCGTGTCGTCCCAATCTTATTAGTGTTTTTATATCTAATTTCTCTGATAGCTGGGCGCAAAGAAAGTGACCGGCTATCAAATTTGTACATATCAAGGCACCTTATGTGCATATGACCTAGATAGACTTACATAAACACTAGAAATGTAAAGTGTGGTCTATTGGCTACCAGAATCCCCATAATAGGCGGTGATTGTCTGGTTAGCCTAAGTAGGAAGTCCTAAAGTCGGTGAAATGACTTAGGAATTTATAGATTCATTACATAAGGGATGATATCCCATAGAAGATCCCCGAAAATAAGCTTTTTCTAGACGTCAACAGACAGCCTGCTATTGGCACCAGCAGGTCAACCCAACCTATAGATATCCTTAGGCTAGGTTAAAAGCTATTTTGGTTTTAACTGGGAAATAAAGGGAATTGTCCCTTTATTTCATGGAAATAGTCTAGGGAAGCTATCAATACCTGGAAATTAGGTATATTGATTAGATACATAGATAGGGGGCGTTACTGTGTTACAGTACGAAGGAATCCAGCTATTGATAGCACCATGGAAGGGGTGCGGTAACCCTATTTACCAAATATGTATAAGGGTTTTTTACATAAATAAAAATTATTTTCGGCGAGAATTTGCGGGGCTCTCAATAATGGCACGATGCGAGGGTATAAAGAACCCCCGGGCCCAAAATAGAATTTGTAGTCATCCAAAGCTAGTCGCTTGTACTTGTCTTAGTAAATAAGAAGTAATTCTTATATAGAATCAAGTCTCAGAAATTGTTGAGAGCCCTAGGATCGTGCCGTGTACTGAATAACTTAGTGTTTCATTTAATTCATCGACTTCAACCCTTATGAAGACATCCCTTTTCGATCCTGTCGAGCTGAACCTCGGAACCTGGACACCAGGAGTGCTGATCCAGAAGTAGGCAACCCGGAATCTGGAAATAACTCAAGTACAGCCAACACATCGTTGAATCGTTAGAGTCGATTTGCAACCCTACGTCACTGCTGCAGCTAGGCATCCAAGAACCTTTGTTTTCGTTGATGTGGATGGGGCGTTCAGCGGCAATGGCCAGAAGGTTTACGCCCTTCTTTTCTCGGGGCCAATGAACACGCTACGTCCTGCACATTTAATGGTCCTATCGAGCCGAATTTTGGAGCCTGGAGAGCCCCAGGACGTCGGGAACAGTAGATCCAGAAAAAACAACTGGGTGCCTGCATATTAAGTCGGCTACGTGCAACACAACGTTGACCCGTTCGAGCCGAAATTCGAAGTCTGGAGCGCCCCAGGACGTCAGGAAGAAACAGTGGTGGAATTAATTTTTCGAATTTTGGAGAAATTAATTTCACAAATAAACCAAAAATCGACGTGCACTGCAGGGAACAAGTCCTACGTGCCCTATTTGCCGCTGGATCCAAGAGGTAAAATTCTGGAGACAGTTATTGAAAATACCCTATTTTTTCAATAATTGTAAGAAAATAGAAGAAATTTTCTGTGAGCCGCAAAATGCTGTATGAAGACAGATGCGCATCCTTGAAGCCCCAAGAATAGTTCCTGAAGACTTATCGCTGAAAACTACCCTATGTTATCAGTGATTTGTTCTAGAACTGAACGCTTGTTTATTCAACCAAGAATACTCGTTCAGAAGATTGGATTACGTCTTTGACGCGGAAGAATAGTTCCTGAAGACTTATCGCTGAAAACTACCCTTATGTTTTTAGCGATTTGTTTAAAAAACGAGCGCCCGTCAGAAAAATACAAGACGTGCGTTTAGAAGGCTGATGTGCATCCTTGATGATTGAAGAATAATTCCTGAAGCCTTATGACTGAAAACAACCCCTATGTTTTCAGGAAAATTTTGAAGACTGAATTTTCGTCAGTGAATGGAAGAAACGTACTCTGAAGACTTAGATACGTTTCGGATGTACTGACTATGCGGTTCCTGAAGCACTATCACTGAAAATAACTTTGACGTTTCGGTGATTTATTTGAAGATTGAATTTTCTTCAATCAAGCAAGATACGTGCCCTGAAGATTGATGCACGGCTCTGATGCTTTGGACAAGCAGTTCATGAAGCATCACCACCGAAAAGTAACCTTGACTTTTCGGTGATTTAGAATTTGATTGAATTATAGTCAATCAAATAGAACATACACGTTTATGGGAAAAATAAACTTGTATAGCAAATGCCTGAAGTTTCCTGAAGACTTATCACTGACCGTAAGTTTTTAGTGATTTTTTATTTGAAGATTGAATTATAGTCAATCGAAGTGGAGGTTAACTTCTGGAGATCGTCGGTTTGAACGCTGAAGCCCGGAACTGGGACTTATCTTTGAAAACTAACTTCGAGTTTTCAAAAGAAAATATTTCAACAACAATGCCGATAACCAGATCCAAAGGCAAGACGCCGGAGGCATGGACCGTGGAGTTGGATCAGCCAGTTGGCATCAGACATGAGCTGCCGCCGTGTTCACCTTCCACAACCGAAGGGACCGAGCCGTCGGACGAGCAGCGCCATCTAGCGCCTCAAACTGAAAGCACTCCGACGCATCAACCAATAGAAACTGATCAAGCGGTTTCTACCAGAGTAACCAGATTAGAAGGAGCTTCAGACACAACATTGAAACCTTCTCAGAAAGAGAAGATTTCCGAAGAAGACAGACGTACAGCGATGCCGATGACTACCCGGGGTGACGCCCGTATCGAACATAGCCGTCCGCCGTCAACTAGAGTGACTCGGTCACGAAAAAACATAGACAAAGCTCGCGAAGACTTACTCAAAATTAAGTTGGAGCTTGCACAACTGGCACTTCAGAGAGCGGAGGAAGAGGGTTCCGAAGCTGAATACTTGGATGACAGAAACTCGAATGACGAGTACGTGCGTTCATGGCTAGAAGAGGCACCAGAACCTCAGCCTGAGAAGGAGGATAACGTCGTTGAAGGGGGAACCAGAAATTCTATGCATAGACCCCTGACTGCGGCCGCCACCAAATCGCAAATAGAAGGTCAGCATCCTAAGGAGAGAGAAGTGCGAAAGCCTCCAGTTGCAGCGTCAGCTGAGTGTACAGGAGGTCAGAGGGATAGTCTCCGTCCATTCTTGACGGAGTTGACGTCCGCTATAGCGTCGCTAGCCGACAGGAAAATAGAACAGCGGGACCAACCGAACCCCTCTGCGTCGAAATTCGTCATGACATTGCCGAATTTCAATGGTTCTCATACTGAATGGCTATCATTTCGGGCCATATATGAGACAACTCGAGCGTACTTTACGGACATCGAGAATACAGCGAGGCTGAGGAGAAGCTTACATGGACGTGCAATGGAAACCGTCAGCTCAGAACTCATCGGACATGCCAGGCCCGATGACATCATGAAGGAACTCGAGCTGCAGTTCGGCCGTCCAGACTCCATAGCGCAAGCTGAAACAGATAGATTACGCGGACTGCCGCGCTGCAGTGAGTCACCAAGAGACATCTGCGCGTTTGCAAGTCGCGTAAGAGGTGCTGTAGTCACGCTCCGCGCGTTAAAAAAGGGTCATTACCTTATGAACGCGGAGCTTATGCGATTGTTAACAGAGAAGTTACCCAATTCGCTACGAGCACAATGGTACCGATCATATTCGGAGAAGTACCAATCGGTGCCAGATATTTCATTGTTCAGTAATTTTATATCTGAACAGGCACACTTCTGTAGTCCATTCGCCCCACCCGAAGGCATCGCTTCGGCCGAGGCGAACACCAACAGACGCGTCACACAAAGGACGCATATAGCTACGGACCAACCGGTAGGAAAATGCCGTGTTTGCGACGTGGGACATCACTACGCCACTGGATGTGCACAATTCAGGGGCGTAGCTGTCGAGAAAAGATGGGAGCTAGCGAAAAAACACAATCTATGTTATCGCTGCCTTCAACATCGACGAGGCAACCACACTTGTAAGAGAAAACAGTGTGGCCAAGACGGGTGCAGAGATACGCACCATCGGCTTCTTCATAGGAAGAAGCAACAGCAGAGGGAAGCCAACAAGAAGCCCGATGTTCCTGAATCCCGCAAGGATCCTCAGGAAACGGTGGCCAGTTTCGGGTCACCATCGAGCCAGGCGTACCTCAAGATAGTGCCGGTCCGGGTAATCGGACCGGCGGGAGAGGTAGCAACATACGCTCTCCTAGACGATGGGTCCACCGTTTCGCTGATGGATGAAGACATCGCGAGGCAAGTCGGGGCAGAGGGCCCTGTGGACCCGCTCAAGATCGGTGCGATAGGCAACACCATGCTCACCACCCCATGCTCAAGAAGAGTCAAGGTGACGCTGGTTAGCCCGCAAGAGAGAAGGGTACAATTTAAAGCACGTACTATACCTAAACTCAGCTTGGCAAAACAAACAGTGAGCGATAGGGTTGTCGCACGCTGCAAGCATTTAACCGACTTGAGAAAAGAGTTGATGTACAACAATGGCGTGCCAAAAATACTCGTCGGCCAAGACAACTGGCATTTGTTATTGGCCAGCGAGATTCGCAGAGGTCCAAGACACCAACCAATTGCGTCACTTACAGCAATGGGTTGGACACTACATGGCGCGCACAGTAGTTTACTACGACAACAAGTACATCATGTCAATAGAATAACAACTGATGACAATTTGGATCATCAGTTGCGCGAACATTTCGCCATAGAATCGTTGTGCATAAACCCACAGCGACCCGCCTCTGACCCAGCAAGAAGGGCAGAGGACATTTTGAATCGATCAACTGTCCAATTAGAGAATGGACACATCGAAACCGCCATGCTTTGGCGTAATGAGCATGCTGAGATGCCAGATAGCTTTGAGACAGCTCTGAAGAGGCTCGTCTCAACAGAAAAGAAGCTGGACAAGAACCAGGAACTTCTAAGAAGATACTCAGACCAGATGGACTCGCTAATAGCGAAAGGGTACGCTGAAAGGGCACCCGCAATTAGCACGCCGGGCAAAACTTGGTACCTCCCACACTTCGATGTCTTCAACCCAATGAAGCCAGACAAACTTCGCATCGTACATGACGCTGCCGCCAAATCGAGAGGAATGTCACTGAATGACTTCCTGTTAACTGGGCCCGACCTATTACAGTCGCTGCCAGGCGTAATGATGCGGTTTCGCCGCCACTGCGTCGCAATAACCGGTGACATAGCGGAGATGTTCATGCAAGTGAAGGTGCGGAGCCAAGACCGAGACGCGCTTCGCTACCTGTGGAGGGGAAACCGCAGAGAAGGAGCGCCAGAAGAATATAGAATGACGTCCATCATTTTCGGCGCAGCCAGTTCGCCTTGCACAGCAATTTTGCAAAGAACTGGAACGCAAACAAATATATAGAGAAGCACCCTGAAGCTGTGGATGCTATACTACGTAGTCATTATATGGATGACTACCTAGATAGTTATAGAACTATCGAGAAGGCGGCAGAAGTCGCTAGTATGGTGCGAAAAATACACCTACAGGCGAGGTTTGAACTCAAGAAATGGGTTTCAAATAGCTCGCAGCTCCTAGAAAAAATGGACCCATCGCACATACAAACTGAGATGGTATCCATTGGAGATATAGATACGTCGGAAAAGATACTCGGCCTCATATGGAGGCCAGGCGAAGACACGCTGGGTTTCAACCTCACACTCGCGCGTCTGCCTGAGGGTATCTTGGACCGAGAGGCGCCCACCAAGCGAGAGGCGCTCAGAATAGTAGCGTCGCTATACGACCCACTCGGACTCGCCTCGCCAGTAACCATCAAGGCAAAGCAAATATTGCAAGAAGCATGGAGGCGAGGCGTCGACTGGGATCAGAGGCTAGATGTTGACCTAGCATTACAATGGAAAATTTGGGTACAACATTTACGCCAACTAAAAAACGTTAGCGTACCAAGATGCTATCCTGGATATAGCGACGCTATAGAAATGCAGGTGCATGTGTTCACTGATGCAAGCGAGATGGCATATGCTACCGCTATATACTGGCGGGCCACGACCGTGGAAGGCAAGCACTTAATAAGCCTTGTTATGGCGAAAGCGCGGGTGGCCCCACTGAAACTGCTTTCGATACCGAGACTCGAACTTCAGGCCGCGGTATTGGGAACCCGCGTAGCCGCAGCAGTGATGAGTGAACACGACTGCAAGCCCACGTCAGTAACGTATTGGTCAGATAGCAAGACCGTACTGACCTGGATTAGAAGAGGAGCGAGAGTATACAAACCTTTCGTTGCTCACCGAATAGCTGCTATTGAAGACAATAGCAAAGTCGAAGATTGGCGATGGATACCCACCAAGATGAACATCGCTGATGCAGCAACCCGTGACGTGCCACTGCGGTTCAACTCGGACCACGAGTGGTACTGCGGGCCGAGTTTTTTGTCTCTTGGGCCCGAATTATGGCCCACAGAGAAACCTCCGACTACAAACGACACGGGAGAAGAAAAAACTTTCGTTGTCACAGAAGGGGACAAGAAGAGCTTCATAGAAGCCGTTCCAGAGCCAAGCAGATTCTCCAGATGGGAGCGACTGCTTCGTGCGACCGCCACAGTTCTGCGTTTTATATCTCTTTGCAAAAATAGAACAGAGATAACGTCCTATAAACGGACGAGAAAAAACGCTGAAAAGGACCCAGACTGGCGCAAGAAGCCCGCTGTACCTGCACAGAAGCAGAAGCAGGCATGCAGAGCACCAACCCAGGTCAACAGACAAATCATAGAAGCAGAATTTCTCCAAGAAGCTGAGAAAATACTTGTCCAGGTCGCACAACAACAATCGTTCGCTTCAGAGTTAGCGAATGTTGAAGAAATAAATAAAAATAGCTCGCTGCGACCTTTACAAATTCAGGTCGTCGACGGCGTGCTGCGACTAAGAAGTCGCATAGCAGCTACGCAAGAGGTAGCTGAAGAAGTGATGCGCCCGCCTATATTACATGGCGACCATCACATAACGCAGTTGTACATAGACTGGACACATCGCAGTCTACAACATAGTGGCACCGAACTCACAATTAATGAGGTACGGCAGCACTACTGGGTCGTGAAGATGCGACCAACAGCGAAGAAGGTGATAGCAAGATGCCTGCATTGCCGTATACGCAAGGCACAGCCACCAGTACCTGCGACCGGCGACCACCCGAAAACGCGCCTCGCTCACCATAAGAGGCCGTTTACATATACCGGGCTCGACTATTTCGGCCCGCTATCCGTCACCGTCGGTCGGCAGCAACAGAAGAGATACGTAGCACTATTTACGTGTCTCACATCAAGGGCGGTGCACCTTGAAATCGCCGCCAGCCTTAGCGCAGACTCCGCCATATTGGCGCTGCGCCGATTCGCCGCACGCAGAGGATGCCCAGCTGAGATACACTCAGACAATGGCACCAACATGCACGGCGCCGACAGAGAGCTGCGAGACGCCTTCAAAACAGAGGCAAGTCGTAGAGGCATCGTATGGCGCTTCATAACGCCATCAGCGCCATTCATGGGAGGCGCCTGGGAGCGCCTAGTTCGTTGTGTAAAAAACACACTATACAATGTACTTACAGAAAAACACCCCACCGAAGAGGTGTTGTCCACACTGATTTGTGAGGCAGAGTACATTGTAAATAGCCGACCATTGACACACGTGTCGGTAGATGGTGATGATGATGAATCCATCACACCGAATCACCTCTTACTCGGTGGGTCAGCCAGACTACCTACACCTGGCACGTTCACCGAGCAAGATATAGACAGCAGGAAAATATGGCGACGATCACAGATCCTCGCTGATATGTTCTGGAGTCGCTGGGTCAGAGAGTACCTGCCGGAGCTCCAAAACCGGCGGGAGCCACATAGTAGTGGGCCCAGATTTAAAGTGGGTGACCCTGTCCTGATAGCCGACGGCCAGCTGCCCCGCAATACGTGGCCGCGAGGCCGCATTGTGGCCGTGTATCCAGGAATCGACGGAGAAATCCGGACCGCTGAGGTACGCACGCTTGGCGGTACCTTGAAGCGTCCGGTGAAGAAACTCGTCCCACTGCCCCAGTAACCAGAGATGCCGGAGCGGCGACCGTCCTCTCGGTGGGCCTGGCCGGCAGCCGAGAAATGCCGTCCGTCGCTCACCGAAGGAATGCAGCGCCGCGCCGACAACACTTCGAGTCGACACAGCGAGTCGACACAGCACTGCACGGCGGGAGATATGTTCGCGACGAAGCGTCATCAACCATACTAAATGGTTCATAGAAATTGAAGTTTGTATGTGTAGACATGTCTGCTTACCACGGCGCGCCACCTGATACTAAAATGAATTTTAGAGGCACGTTTATATTTATACTAAAATTTTACCTACATTTTTTGAGATAGTAGTATAATGTTTTTAGTGTTTGTCAGTATGTTATAGGGTTCAATAGTTCACCCTTAACAGAGTAAAATCATTAGAAAGCATACTGATAAGAGTTATCATAGTAAAAAACATAAATTTCTGTCATACGATACGTCTGTGCTCGACGACGGATTAGTTCCGAATGAACCGTGAGAGGGAACCACACGATATATATAGTTTTGGTGGTTTTCGAAAATATTATAGTAATTAAAATCATGTTTTTAAGGGCTTATCCTATGTACTGGACATGAAATCAGTACATAATGATGAAACTATGTGAAGACCACATAGTTTCTGCTATGTAAATAGGAATATTGACTTGATATCTCAAACACCAAATATATTGTACGGATGGTTGATATTAGGAGTAAGTGATACAACGAATGCTGTTGCTATACTGCCCTTTATTATAAAAGAACACAAGTTTATATGGTTACATTGACATCTCCCTCTCATCTCCTCCCTAAAACTAAAATAAAATAAAAGTTTACTTTTATTTTATTGCATGGATACAATATAAGCACAAATTAAACATTGATACTCTTAGGCTAACACGTATAAAATATAGTTATAACATAATCGTAGTACATATGTTCGTTATGTTTGGTATACAAAGTTATACAATAATAAGTGGTTACATACTTATAATAACAATCAATCCCTGAGTACCTATGAGCGCACAGCTGGCGCTTATTATTCGTCTCTGTTTTCTGCTGACCTGTATAATAGCTATTGTTAAGTGCTTATAGCATTGGTAATTAATTGTCTTATTGTTTTTATCTTAAACATGATACGGTTTCGTTCTGTTTTTGTGAATAATGTCGGGTTTTCCCTTATAATTGACCTCAACATTTGGTGACAAATCTCTAATCACCTTGTAAGGTCCAGAATATAATTGTTGAAGTTTATTGCCAGTTTCATTTTTAATTAAAACTTGATCGTTTGGCTTGTAGCGTATTGGATTTACATGCTGGTCGTATCTACTTTTTCTGCCTATTTTATTGGCTATCAAATTTTCCCGCGCTTCGGTTTGAGAAACCTGTAGGCGGTACTTAAGTTCAAGCGGGTAACTGTCGTAATTATATAGAGGCTCTACACACTTTTCCAAATTATTGGGCAAGTTACACTTTCTACCGTATACGAGTTCGAATGGTGTAAATTTTGTTGACGAGTGAACTGTCGTATTATAAGCAAAGCACCAGAATGGTAACCAAGTACTCCATAATTCGGGTTTTCCTTCTGCTTGGATTCGCAAAAATGCACCTAGATTTTTATGCGAGTTCTCTAGCGCTCCGATGCTTTGGTGATGATACGCAGTTGAGTTTAACTTTTTAATATGTAGTAATTCACAAACCTGTGTCACGGTCTCGGACATGAACTCTGTGCCTCTGTCGGTAGCTATCTCCCTCGGGATGCCATGTTGAAGTATGAAGTTATCCACGAAGGTGCGTGCTACTTCTGTAGAGGTTTTAGTGACGAGGGGATACGCACATACATACTTGGACAGCTCGCATTGCAATGTCAATATATATGAAAAATTGTTGCTGTCTTTGTCTAATGGTCCTACCAAGTCTAAGAAGATTTTATCGAAAGCCGAATGAGCAGTTGTGGTGATTGCCATTGGCTCTTTCACCTGAACTGTATACTTATGCTTCTGACATTGAACACATTTTTTGACATAATTTTTGACATCACTTTCTAAACCTGGCCAAAAATAGTATTTTTTTATATTAGTCAGCATTCTTCTCATGCCCGCGTGCCCACTAGTGGGCAAAAGATGAAAGTCGTTGAGTATCACTTTCCTATCATCTTTGTCCTCTATTCTTTCGACATCTTTTAATATACATAATCTGGGCCCTTTCCAGTTGCTTTGTTTTCTTATCTCACTAGTTAATTTCTCTACAAAAATTTTATTATTCGAATTTTTAATGAAGTATACTTCTTCTATATTTAGCTTGTTACATAGATCACTCAGCTCTCTCGCAAACTCGGCTCGCGTAGTTTGTGATTGAGATGCCGAGTTTATGAATATAGTTTTCATTTGGGCATTATACAATAATATTATGTGTGTTTGTAACACTACTGAGCTATCGCTCTTTAGCTTCTTAAGACTGCTACTGGGTGCAAATCTTAACTCTACTGCGCCTCTTGGTTTGATATGAGTTTCCACTACATGTGGTTGAACTGGCAAGTTGTCGGTGGGCAACTCATCTTCCGGGGCGACAGCATCTAATTTTCGTTTTTGAGCGCGAGTCATTACTGCACACAGACTCTCATTCATTTCTTTAAGTTCTTTTGACGTAATTTTTATTCTAGATAATGCGTCTGCTACGCAGTTCTCACTCCCTTTTACGTATTCTATTTCGTAATTGTATTCTTCTAGAGCTAGTCTAAATTTAAAGAGCCTGCTAGATGGGTCTTTTAAATTAAATAAGTATACAAGGGGTTTGTGGTCGGTTAGTATTTTAAATGTACGACCGTATAAATAGGGTCTGAAATATTTGACAGCCCAAACTACAGCTAAGAGTTCTTTCTCTATAGTGGGATAGTTCTTTTCCGCTTTGTTAAGGCTCCTACTAGCGTAAGCTATTGGTCTGCCATTTGAATTTGATAGTACTGCCCCAATTGCGTACCCAGATGCATCGGTTTGTACTATGAATTGATTTAGTTCTGAGAAATCTGGGTACTGTAGGATTGGCGGTGACATCATACTCTGTTTTAGAGTTTCAAATGACGTTTGACAGTTGCTATCCCAGTTGAATTTAGTGTTTTTCTTACTTAAAAGGTTTAAATGATAGGCTTTGTCGGCAAAGTGGTCTATAAATTTTCTATAGTAGTTTGCAAAAGCAACGAAGCGTTTCACTTCGTCCGTACTTTTAGGAACTGGATACTCTTTAATTATTTTAATCTTATCTGGGTCCGGCAATATACCATTGCCTGTCACCACGTGGCCTAAATAAAGCATCTCTTTCTTAAGGAAATCGCATTTAGTGGGATTTAATTTTAAGTTGGCACTGCGCATCTTTTCGAATACTTCTATTAAATTTTTGTTATGGTCAGTTAAGTTCCGTCCCATACAAATAAGATCGTCTAGGTACACTAAGCACTTGTCGTAGGATAGCCCGGTCATTGCCATGGTCATCATACGCGAAAATGAGCTGGGACTAGTTTTGAGTCCCATAGGCATTCTTGTCATTTGATACTGACCACCGTCTGCACTAAATGAAGTATATTTCCTACTGTGTTTGTTTAACGCTACGTTAAAAAATCCTTGGTTTAAATCTAAATGTGTGAAATAAATACATCCACACAAGGAATCTAGTATATCCGTGATGTTTGGCAGTGGAAACTTATCATCCTGAATACAAGTGTTGAGCTTACGGTAATCTATTACTAACCGCCATTTTTTTTCCCCGTTTGCGTCTGATTTTTTAGGCACTAGGAGTACTGGGCTGGACCACTCACTGGAACAAGGTTCAATAATTTCTTGTTCCAATAAGTTGTCCACTTGTTTTTTTAATTCGGCTTTCTGTGAATGCGGCATTCTGTAGGGCTTAACGTACACTGGTGCCACGTTTGGTTTCAATGTTATTGAGTGTTCATATAATTTAGTTGTTCCTAATTTATCACCTGGTAGGAAGAAAATATCTGCATATTTTGCGCAAATGGACTCTATGGACAATTGCTCCTCTTTATTTAAATGTTTCAGCGATAGCGAAGCGAATACCTTTCTGACACGATCAGCATTATTATTGGTTTCTTGAAATGAACATACATCATACTCGCTTGCTTTGTAAAGTGTTGGACTAATTGTTGTCAAGACTAAATCTGTCTCCGTGGTGTTTAAAATCCTAATTGGTATTTTCCCATTCGTGGGCTTAACTAAAGTATTTGCAACAAAGATCCCCTTTCGCAGTTCTGTTCCATTAACTACACATTCTTCCATCTCACACGTTCGAATAAAGTGAATAGACTCTGATCTTGCCGGTATATTAAAATGATTGTTTGTCATTATTAATGGTAATGATACCTTTGAGTTGTTATTCCATAGTAACAAAGTTTGGTTACCGTAATTTAATACTGATTTATACTTGCTTAAAAAGTCTTGTCCCAGTATGCCACTACCTTTACAAGGCAATGTTTTAAAAACATAGAACTTATGTTGTATGGTCTGATTTCCAATAACTAGGCGCAAATAAGCATATCCTATAGCCTGTACTTTGCCCCCGATGCCGTTTACAAGTGTCTTCTCGATATGGATTGGAATGTTTTGGTCGAGAATTTGTTTATACTTTATGACAGATATGGATGCACCGGTGTCTACTAATAATTGGTATGAATAATGGTTATGCGATTTTATATTTACGTAGCCTACGTTATTGCATGATAAAATTATATTTTTAGTCCCGAAAAAACTGGTCCTCATTCCGCTGTTCTGTTTCTGTATTTTCCTGCGTTTCTGAGTCATCCAATGTATGTATGTGTTGATCCCTGGAGGTGCTATAATTGGACCTACCTCTGTTTCCATGAAATGGTCGGGTGGACCGGCGCCAGCTTGCCTGCGATCCTCTCCGAACCTGATCCTGCTGTTCGTCTTGGTTTTGGATAACCTGTTGATTGCCACGTGCGCGTCCTCTACCTGCGTATGAGAAGCGGCCTCTCCGCTGTGACCAGTTATAAGACGATCTCCCTCTATAATTCATCGTTAAAATATCGGAAGATGTTGATGGACTTGTTATATCTTCATCGATGGCCGCCTGTACTGCATCTTTCAATGATGTAAAATTTCTGGCTGAAATTATTGTACTAAGTCGTCGATTTCTCAATCCATCTGAGAAACATTTGATAGCTTGCTTCTCATTAATTGGCTTTAAAACTTTCAAACTGGCCTCGTTGGCCCCCGATTGAGAGATCGTCAAATCAACAAACAATTCCGTAATTTTTTTGCCGAAATCATCGATTGATAAATCGTTTTGCCTAAGACTTTGCAGCTTTCGTTGAATTGCTGTAGCCGATTTTTTAGGCAATAACTGAATCTTCAAGTCAGCTATAAAGTCGTCAATATTGACATATGAAGTCGCTAATTTCATTTTTGCGGTCTGTGAGAGTCTATTTTTTAATACGAAATTTAACAGTTTTCCTTGTGAATTTTCGTCTAACTCTGTTTTGTAATACTCTATGCCATCTATTAGTTGCTTTACGCTAGCCTCATCGTCTGTACAAACTGGTAATAAACTTAAAGCAATTTTTAAATCAAATTTACAAGTAGTTGCCATTTTATCTGCCGTACTAGGTTTCTGTGAGCACAATTCTAATATTTGTTCATATAAATGATCAAAATTTGCGCAAAGCTCGTGAATATGCGAACATTCACTCTCACATACGGTGCTTTTCGATTTTGAATAATATTCTAAAAATAAGTTGTACTCTTTTACTAAGTTGTCTGCCTCTGCTAATTTTACGACTATAATGTTACCTTTTCTTCTATCTGGACCTATCTTTATCAAATATTTTCTGATTTCAAATAACTTGTCGTACAATGTTTTTAAGTTTTCTGCCATTTAACATAAATACTTATTTCTATTTTCTTAGTAGGTACTGAATTACATACCATTATTTTATACTGCATACACTCCAGCGTTCATTTTATTTTCATTTGTCACTTATTTTAGTCCACTAAAATAATGTCATGTATATTTTATGCTATTACACGTTTACTACTAATAGAGAATAGACAACACCTTATATATAACCACGCACTGACACATTACGAATATAATTTTCGCGCACTTTTCTTCGTAAACCCTGGGTTTTTAACTCTTCAGATGACGTCCTCAGTGTCCTTCTTGTAGCCTCTGGCATTCGTCCGCATTTCCTCTGCGTCAGCTCTACGTCTCCATATAGAACATCGTAATCTGTCCTTCCTGATCTCATTACCCATCCATTTCTGATGGCAATTCTTGTAGATTCTGAAGATACCATACAAAAACGCCAACGATGCTATAAGAAGTAACACGATTAAAATGATGTTTGTTGTGCTGGCATGTATCGTCAGCTGCGTGATGTCAGCGCTGTTACTTCCACCTGCTGCGTTTTGTGGAACTATAACTTCTTCCTTCGTATTAGTTGTACCCATTTTGTGATTGTCGTGGTAAATATTCACAAAATAGAATAGTGACCACGCTAAGTCCCAGTACGAGATTGGTCTCGTTGCAATACATTGCGACACCCGTTTTGGTCAAAGAAATGTAAACATAGGTACGCTGCTAGCGTTTACGCTGTCACGGTCGCCATGTACGGATGGTTGATATTAGGAGTAAGTGATACAACGAATGCTGTTGCTATACTGCCCTTTATTATAAAAGAACACAAGTTTATATGGTTACATTGACATCTCCCTCTCAATATGGTTTTAGGTCATTTTAGGGTATATGGGGGACCTAGACCGAGACAGGAAGCCTATATACACCTCATAGTTAGCGTAGTCTTTTATATAAAGCCCATTTACTTGAGATATCAAGTCAGTATATAATAGAAAAACTGCTGTTTGACTGGTTTTGGCAATCGCTTACGGTTTTAGGTGCCCTAAGTACCTAGAAACATATAGGTGTACTGGTAAAAGTACTACCATTGGAAAGCTTGCTAAAAGGGCTTCCAGGCGGTTTCTAGATGGGAAGAATCGCTTGGATAGTCAACGAGATAAGCAGTCGTGAAAAATGTAAACAACGTAAAACGTTGAAATTTGTAGACCCTTCAGGTGGGATAACTCCATGAAGGAAATAGATGTACTCATGGTGTAAGTACTTTCGGATGGCTTGCTGGACTAGCTACCAAGCCATCACTTTGGAGCGAAAATCGCTCAAGTAGTTTAAGTACAATTCCGGAAAATAGGTTTCTGGAAATGTAATTTTAGTCAGTTTTTGGCATTCCCCGAGACTATACACCCCTGGGAATTCCGAAAATAAGGAATTTTTGGGGACCTCCCGATGGCCCGTTGAACGCACCATCGTGTCGTCCCAATCTTATTAGTGTTTTTATATCTAATTTCTCTGATAGCTGGGCGCAAAGAAAGTGACCGGCTATCAAATTTGTACATATCAAGGCACCTTATGTGCATATGACCTAGATAGACTTACATAAACACTAGAAATGTAAAGTGTGGTCTATTGGCTACCAGAATCCCCATAATAGGCGGTGATTGTCTGGTTAGCCTAAGTAGGAAGTCCTAAAGTCGGTGAAATGACTTAGGAATTTATAGATTCATTACATAAGGGATGATATCCCATAGAAGATCCCCGAAAATAAGCTTTTTCTAGACGTCAACAGACAGCCTGCTATTGGCACCAGCAGGTCAACCCAACCTATAGATATCCTTAGGCTAGGTTAAAAGCTATTTTGGTTTTAACTGGGAAATAAAGGGAATTGTCCCTTTATTTCATGGAAATAGTCTAGGGAAGCTATCAATACCTGGAAATTAGGTATATTGATTAGATACATAGATAGGGGGCGTTACTGTGTTACAGTACGAAGGAATCCAGCTATTGATAGCACCATGGAAGGGGTGCGGTAACCCTATTTACCAAATATGTATAAGGGTTTTTTACATAAATAAAAATTATTTTCGGCGAGAATTTGCGGGGCTCTCAATAATGGCACGATGCGAGGGTATAAAGAACCCCCGGGCCCAAAATAGAATTTGTAGTCATCCAAAGCTAGTCGCTTGTACTTGTCTTAGTAAATAAGAAGTAATTCTTATATAGAATCAAGTCTCAGAAATTGTTGAGAGCCCTAGGATCGTGCCGTGTACTGAATAACTTAGTGTTTCATTTAATTCATCGACTTCAACCCTTATGAAGACATCCCTTTTCGATCCTGTCGAGCTGAACCTCGGAACCTGGACACCAGGAGTGCTGATCCAGAAGTAGGCAACCCGGAATCTGGAAATAACTCAAGTACAGCCAACACATCGTTGAATCGTTAGAGTCGATTTGCAACCCTACGTCACTGCTGCAGCTAGGCATCCAAGAACCTTTGTTTTCGTTGATGTGGATGGGGCGTTCAGCGGCAATGGCCAGAAGGTTTACGCCCTTCTTTTCTCGGGGCCAATGAACACGCTACGTCCTGCACATTTAATGGTCCTATCGAGCCGAATTTTGGAGCCTGGAGAGCCCCAGGACGTCGGGAACAGTAGATCCAGAAAAAACAACTGGGTGCCTGCATATTAAGTCGGCTACGTGCAACACAACGTTGACCCGTTCGAGCCGAAATTCGAAGTCTGGAGCGCCCCAGGACGTCAGGAAGAAACAGTGGTGGAATTAATTTTTCGAATTTTGGAGAAATTAATTTCACAAATAAACCAAAAATCGACGTGCACTGCAGGGAACAAGTCCTACGTGCCCTATTTGCCGCTGGATCCAAGAGGTAAAATTCTGGAGACAGTTATTGAAAATACCCTATTTTTTCAATAATTGTAAGAAAATAGAAGAAATTTTCTGTGAGCCGCAAAATGCTGTATGAAGACAGATGCGCATCCTTGAAGCCCCAAGAATAGTTCCTGAAGACTTATCGCTGAAAACTACCCTATGTTATCAGTGATTTGTTCTAGAACTGAACGCTTGTTTATTCAACCAAGAATACTCGTTCAGAAGATTGGATTACGTCTTTGACGCGGAAGAATAGTTCCTGAAGACTTATCGCTGAAAACTACCCTTATGTTTTTAGCGATTTGTTTAAAAAACGAGCGCCCGTCAGAAAAATACAAGACGTGCGTTTAGAAGGCTGATGTGCATCCTTGATGATTGAAGAATAATTCCTGAAGCCTTATGACTGAAAACAACCCCTATGTTTTCAGGAAAATTTTGAAGACTGAATTTTCGTCAGTGAATGGAAGAAACGTACTCTGAAGACTTAGATACGTTTCGGATGTACTGACTATGCGGTTCCTGAAGCACTATCACTGAAAATAACTTTGACGTTTCGGTGATTTATTTGAAGATTGAATTTTCTTCAATCAAGCAAGATACGTGCCCTGAAGATTGATGCACGGCTCTGATGCTTTGGACAAGCAGTTCATGAAGCATCACCACCGAAAAGTAACCTTGACTTTTCGGTGATTTAGAATTTGATTGAATTATAGTCAATCAAATAGAACATACACGTTTATGGGAAAAATAAACTTGTATAGCAAATGCCTGAAGTTTCCTGAAGACTTATCACTGACCGTAAGTTTTTAGTGATTTTTTATTTGAAGATTGAATTATAGTCAATCGAAGTGGAGGTTAACTTCTGGAGATCGTCGGTTTGAACGCTGAAGCCCGGAACTGGGACTTATCTTTGAAAACTAACTTCGAGTTTTCAAAAGAAAATATTTCAACAACAATGCCGATAACCAGATCCAAAGGCAAGACGCCGGAGGCATGGACCGTGGAGTTGGATCAGCCAGTTGGCATCAGACATGAGCTGCCGCCGTGTTCACCTTCCACAACCGAAGGGACCGAGCCGTCGGACGAGCAGCGCCATCTAGCGCCTCAAACTGAAAGCACTCCGACGCATCAACCAATAGAAACTGATCAAGCGGTTTCTACCAGAGTAACCAGATTAGAAGGAGCTTCAGACACAACATTGAAACCTTCTCAGAAAGAGAAGATTTCCGAAGAAGACAGACGTACAGCGATGCCGATGACTACCCGGGGTGACGCCCGTATCGAACATAGCCGTCCGCCGTCAACTAGAGTGACTCGGTCACGAAAAAACATAGACAAAGCTCGCGAAGACTTACTCAAAATTAAGTTGGAGCTTGCACAACTGGCACTTCAGAGAGCGGAGGAAGAGGGTTCCGAAGCTGAATACTTGGATGACAGAAACTCGAATGACGAGTACGTGCGTTCATGGCTAGAAGAGGCACCAGAACCTCAGCCTGAGAAGGAGGATAACGTCGTTGAAGGGGGAACCAGAAATTCTATGCATAGACCCCTGACTGCGGCCGCCACCAAATCGCAAATAGAAGGTCAGCATCCTAAGGAGAGAGAAGTGCGAAAGCCTCCAGTTGCAGCGTCAGCTGAGTGTACAGGAGGTCAGAGGGATAGTCTCCGTCCATTCTTGACGGAGTTGACGTCCGCTATAGCGTCGCTAGCCGACAGGAAAATAGAACAGCGGGACCAACCGAACCCCTCTGCGTCGAAATTCGTCATGACATTGCCGAATTTCAATGGTTCTCATACTGAATGGCTATCATTTCGGGCCATATATGAGACAACTCGAGCGTACTTTACGGACATCGAGAATACAGCGAGGCTGAGGAGAAGCTTACATGGACGTGCAATGGAAACCGTCAGCTCAGAACTCATCGGACATGCCAGGCCCGATGACATCATGAAGGAACTCGAGCTGCAGTTCGGCCGTCCAGACTCCATAGCGCAAGCTGAAACAGATAGATTACGCGGACTGCCGCGCTGCAGTGAGTCACCAAGAGACATCTGCGCGTTTGCAAGTCGCGTAAGAGGTGCTGTAGTCACGCTCCGCGCGTTAAAAAAGGGTCATTACCTTATGAACGCGGAGCTTATGCGATTGTTAACAGAGAAGTTACCCAATTCGCTACGAGCACAATGGTACCGATCATATTCGGAGAAGTACCAATCGGTGCCAGATATTTCATTGTTCAGTAATTTTATATCTGAACAGGCACACTTCTGTAGTCCATTCGCCCCACCCGAAGGCATCGCTTCGGCCGAGGCGAACACCAACAGACGCGTCACACAAAGGACGCATATAGCTACGGACCAACCGGTAGGAAAATGCCGTGTTTGCGACGTGGGACATCACTACGCCACTGGATGTGCACAATTCAGGGGCGTAGCTGTCGAGAAAAGATGGGAGCTAGCGAAAAAACACAATCTATGTTATCGCTGCCTTCAACATCGACGAGGCAACCACACTTGTAAGAGAAAACAGTGTGGCCAAGACGGGTGCAGAGATACGCACCATCGGCTTCTTCATAGGAAGAAGCAACAGCAGAGGGAAGCCAACAAGAAGCCCGATGTTCCTGAATCCCGCAAGGATCCTCAGGAAACGGTGGCCAGTTTCGGGTCACCATCGAGCCAGGCGTACCTCAAGATAGTGCCGGTCCGGGTAATCGGACCGGCGGGAGAGGTAGCAACATACGCTCTCCTAGACGATGGGTCCACCGTTTCGCTGATGGATGAAGACATCGCGAGGCAAGTCGGGGCAGAGGGCCCTGTGGACCCGCTCAAGATCGGTGCGATAGGCAACACCATGCTCACCACCCCATGCTCAAGAAGAGTCAAGGTGACGCTGGTTAGCCCGCAAGAGAGAAGGGTACAATTTAAAGCACGTACTATACCTAAACTCAGCTTGGCAAAACAAACAGTGAGCGATAGGGTTGTCGCACGCTGCAAGCATTTAACCGACTTGAGAAAAGAGTTGATGTACAACAATGGCGTGCCAAAAATACTCGTCGGCCAAGACAACTGGCATTTGTTATTGGCCAGCGAGATTCGCAGAGGTCCAAGACACCAACCAATTGCGTCACTTACAGCAATGGGTTGGACACTACATGGCGCGCACAGTAGTTTACTACGACAACAAGTACATCATGTCAATAGAATAACAACTGATGACAATTTGGATCATCAGTTGCGCGAACATTTCGCCATAGAATCGTTGTGCATAAACCCACAGCGACCCGCCTCTGACCCAGCAAGAAGGGCAGAGGACATTTTGAATCGATCAACTGTCCAATTAGAGAATGGACACATCGAAACCGCCATGCTTTGGCGTAATGAGCATGCTGAGATGCCAGATAGCTTTGAGACAGCTCTGAAGAGGCTCGTCTCAACAGAAAAGAAGCTGGACAAGAACCAGGAACTTCTAAGAAGATACTCAGACCAGATGGACTCGCTAATAGCGAAAGGGTACGCTGAAAGGGCACCCGCAATTAGCACGCCGGGCAAAACTTGGTACCTCCCACACTTCGATGTCTTCAACCCAATGAAGCCAGACAAACTTCGCATCGTACATGACGCTGCCGCCAAATCGAGAGGAATGTCACTGAATGACTTCCTGTTAACTGGGCCCGACCTATTACAGTCGCTGCCAGGCGTAATGATGCGGTTTCGCCGCCACTGCGTCGCAATAACCGGTGACATAGCGGAGATGTTCATGCAAGTGAAGGTGCGGAGCCAAGACCGAGACGCGCTTCGCTACCTGTGGAGGGGAAACCGCAGAGAAGGAGCGCCAGAAGAATATAGAATGACGTCCATCATTTTCGGCGCAGCCAGTTCGCCTTGCACAGCAATTTTGCAAAGAACTGGAACGCAAACAAATATATAGAGAAGCACCCTGAAGCTGTGGATGCTATACTACGTAGTCATTATATGGATGACTACCTAGATAGTTATAGAACTATCGAGAAGGCGGCAGAAGTCGCTAGTATGGTGCGAAAAATACACCTACAGGCGAGGTTTGAACTCAAGAAATGGGTTTCAAATAGCTCGCAGCTCCTAGAAAAAATGGACCCATCGCACATACAAACTGAGATGGTATCCATTGGAGATATAGATACGTCGGAAAAGATACTCGGCCTCATATGGAGGCCAGGCGAAGACACGCTGGGTTTCAACCTCACACTCGCGCGTCTGCCTGAGGGTATCTTGGACCGAGAGGCGCCCACCAAGCGAGAGGCGCTCAGAATAGTAGCGTCGCTATACGACCCACTCGGACTCGCCTCGCCAGTAACCATCAAGGCAAAGCAAATATTGCAAGAAGCATGGAGGCGAGGCGTCGACTGGGATCAGAGGCTAGATGTTGACCTAGCATTACAATGGAAAATTTGGGTACAACATTTACGCCAACTAAAAAACGTTAGCGTACCAAGATGCTATCCTGGATATAGCGACGCTATAGAAATGCAGGTGCATGTGTTCACTGATGCAAGCGAGATGGCATATGCTACCGCTATATACTGGCGGGCCACGACCGTGGAAGGCAAGCACTTAATAAGCCTTGTTATGGCGAAAGCGCGGGTGGCCCCACTGAAACTGCTTTCGATACCGAGACTCGAACTTCAGGCCGCGGTATTGGGAACCCGCGTAGCCGCAGCAGTGATGAGTGAACACGACTGCAAGCCCACGTCAGTAACGTATTGGTCAGATAGCAAGACCGTACTGACCTGGATTAGAAGAGGAGCGAGAGTATACAAACCTTTCGTTGCTCACCGAATAGCTGCTATTGAAGACAATAGCAAAGTCGAAGATTGGCGATGGATACCCACCAAGATGAACATCGCTGATGCAGCAACCCGTGACGTGCCACTGCGGTTCAACTCGGACCACGAGTGGTACTGCGGGCCGAGTTTTTTGTCTCTTGGGCCCGAATTATGGCCCACAGAGAAACCTCCGACTACAAACGACACGGGAGAAGAAAAAACTTTCGTTGTCACAGAAGGGGACAAGAAGAGCTTCATAGAAGCCGTTCCAGAGCCAAGCAGATTCTCCAGATGGGAGCGACTGCTTCGTGCGACCGCCACAGTTCTGCGTTTTATATCTCTTTGCAAAAATAGAACAGAGATAACGTCCTATAAACGGACGAGAAAAAACGCTGAAAAGGACCCAGACTGGCGCAAGAAGCCCGCTGTACCTGCACAGAAGCAGAAGCAGGCATGCAGAGCACCAACCCAGGTCAACAGACAAATCATAGAAGCAGAATTTCTCCAAGAAGCTGAGAAAATACTTGTCCAGGTCGCACAACAACAATCGTTCGCTTCAGAGTTAGCGAATGTTGAAGAAATAAATAAAAATAGCTCGCTGCGACCTTTACAAATTCAGGTCGTCGACGGCGTGCTGCGACTAAGAAGTCGCATAGCAGCTACGCAAGAGGTAGCTGAAGAAGTGATGCGCCCGCCTATATTACATGGCGACCATCACATAACGCAGTTGTACATAGACTGGACACATCGCAGTCTACAACATAGTGGCACCGAACTCACAATTAATGAGGTACGGCAGCACTACTGGGTCGTGAAGATGCGACCAACAGCGAAGAAGGTGATAGCAAGATGCCTGCATTGCCGTATACGCAAGGCACAGCCACCAGTACCTGCGACCGGCGACCACCCGAAAACGCGCCTCGCTCACCATAAGAGGCCGTTTACATATACCGGGCTCGACTATTTCGGCCCGCTATCCGTCACCGTCGGTCGGCAGCAACAGAAGAGATACGTAGCACTATTTACGTGTCTCACATCAAGGGCGGTGCACCTTGAAATCGCCGCCAGCCTTAGCGCAGACTCCGCCATATTGGCGCTGCGCCGATTCGCCGCACGCAGAGGATGCCCAGCTGAGATACACTCAGACAATGGCACCAACATGCACGGCGCCGACAGAGAGCTGCGAGACGCCTTCAAAACAGAGGCAAGTCGTAGAGGCATCGTATGGCGCTTCATAACGCCATCAGCGCCATTCATGGGAGGCGCCTGGGAGCGCCTAGTTCGTTGTGTAAAAAACACACTATACAATGTACTTACAGAAAAACACCCCACCGAAGAGGTGTTGTCCACACTGATTTGTGAGGCAGAGTACATTGTAAATAGCCGACCATTGACACACGTGTCGGTAGATGGTGATGATGATGAATCCATCACACCGAATCACCTCTTACTCGGTGGGTCAGCCAGACTACCTACACCTGGCACGTTCACCGAGCAAGATATAGACAGCAGGAAAATATGGCGACGATCACAGATCCTCGCTGATATGTTCTGGAGTCGCTGGGTCAGAGAGTACCTGCCGGAGCTCCAAAACCGGCGGGAGCCACATAGTAGTGGGCCCAGATTTAAAGTGGGTGACCCTGTCCTGATAGCCGACGGCCAGCTGCCCCGCAATACGTGGCCGCGAGGCCGCATTGTGGCCGTGTATCCAGGAATCGACGGAGAAATCCGGACCGCTGAGGTACGCACGCTTGGCGGTACCTTGAAGCGTCCGGTGAAGAAACTCGTCCCACTGCCCCAGTAACCAGAGATGCCGGAGCGGCGACCGTCCTCTCGGTGGGCCTGGCCGGCAGCCGAGAAATGCCGTCCGTCGCTCACCGAAGGAATGCAGCGCCGCGCCGACAACACTTCGAGTCGACACAGCGAGTCGACACAGCACTGCACGGCGGGAGATATGTTCGCGACGAAGCGTCATCAACCATACTAAATGGTTCATAGAAATTGAAGTTTGTATGTGTAGACATGTCTGCTTACCACGGCGCGCCACCTGATACTAAAATGAATTTTAGAGGCACGTTTATATTTATACTAAAATTTTACCTACATTTTTTGAGATAGTAGTATAATGTTTTTAGTGTTTGTCAGTATGTTATAGGGTTCAATAGTTCACCCTTAACAGAGTAAAATCATTAGAAAGCATACTGATAAGAGTTATCATAGTAAAAAACATAAATTTCTGTCATACGATACGTCTGTGCTCGACGACGGATTAGTTCCGAATGAACCGTGAGAGGGAACCACACGATATATATAGTTTTGGTGGTTTTCGAAAATATTATAGTAATTAAAATCATGTTTTTAAGGGCTTATCCTATGTACTGGACATGAAATCAGTACATAATGATGAAACTATGTGAAGACCACATAGTTTCTGCTATGTAAATAGGAATATTGACTTGATATCTCAAACACCAAATATATGGTTTTAGGTCATTTTAGGGTATATGGGGGACCTAGACCGAGACAGGAAGCCTATATACACCTCATAGTTAGCGTAGTCTTTTATATAAAGCCCATTTACTTGAGATATCAAGTCAGTATATAATAGAAAAACTGCTGTTTGACTGGTTTTGGCAATCGCTTACGGTTTTAGGTGCCCTAAGTACCTAGAAACATATAGGTGTACTGGTAAAAGTACTACCATTGGAAAGCTTGCTAAAAGGGCTTCCAGGCGGTTTCTAGATGGGAAGAATCGCTTGGATAGTCAACGAGATAAGCAGTCGTGAAAAATGTAAACAACGTAAAACGTTGAAATTTGTAGACCCTTCAGGTGGGATAACTCCATGAAGGAAATAGATGTACTCATGGTGTAAGTACTTTCGGATGGCTTGCTGGACTAGCTACCAAGCCATCACTTTGGAGCGAAAATCGCTCAAGTAGTTTAAGTACAATTCCGGAAAATAGGTTTCTGGAAATGTAATTTTAGTCAGTTTTTGGCATTCCCCGAGACTATACACCCCTGGGAATTCCGAAAATAAGGAATTTTTGGGGACCTCCCGATGGCCCGTTGAACGCACCATCGTGTCGTCCCAATCTTATTAGTGTTTTTATATCTAATTTCTCTGATAGCTGGGCGCAAAGAAAGTGACCGGCTATCAAATTTGTACATATCAAGGCACCTTATGTGCATATGACCTAGATAGACTTACATAAACACTAGAAATGTAAAGTGTGGTCTATTGGCTACCAGAATCCCCATAATAGGCGGTGATTGTCTGGTTAGCCTAAGTAGGAAGTCCTAAAGTCGGTGAAATGACTTAGGAATTTATAGATTCATTACATAAGGGATGATATCCCATAGAAGATCCCCGAAAATAAGCTTTTTCTAGACGTCAACAGACAGCCTGCTATTGGCACCAGCAGGTCAACCCAACCTATAGATATCCTTAGGCTAGGTTAAAAGCTATTTTGGTTTTAACTGGGAAATAAAGGGAATTGTCCCTTTATTTCATGGAAATAGTCTAGGGAAGCTATCAATACCTGGAAATTAGGTATATTGATTAGATACATAGATAGGGGGCGTTACTGTGTTACAGTACGAAGGAATCCAGCTATTGATAGCACCATGGAAGGGGTGCGGTAACCCTATTTACCAAATATGTATAAGGGTTTTTTACATAAATAAAAATTATTTTCGGCGAGAATTTGCGGGGCTCTCAATAATGGCACGATGCGAGGGTATAAAGAACCCCCGGGCCCAAAATAGAATTTGTAGTCATCCAAAGCTAGTCGCTTGTACTTGTCTTAGTAAATAAGAAGTAATTCTTATATAGAATCAAGTCTCAGAAATTGTTGAGAGCCCTAGGATCGTGCCGTGTACTGAATAACTTAGTGTTTCATTTAATTCATCGACTTCAACCCTTATGAAGACATCCCTTTTCGATCCTGTCGAGCTGAACCTCGGAACCTGGACACCAGGAGTGCTGATCCAGAAGTAGGCAACCCGGAATCTGGAAATAACTCAAGTACAGCCAACACATCGTTGAATCGTTAGAGTCGATTTGCAACCCTACGTCACTGCTGCAGCTAGGCATCCAAGAACCTTTGTTTTCGTTGATGTGGATGGGGCGTTCAGCGGCAATGGCCAGAAGGTTTACGCCCTTCTTTTCTCGGGGCCAATGAACACGCTACGTCCTGCACAACTATTATACTAATATTATTAATGTGAAAATCTGAAAATTTAGATATTTCGATACCTAAGTATATCTATCAATTTAAGAAAAGGGGAATTTACCCAAAATCTACCTTATGTTATTTACCATAAGGGAAATTTACCCAAATTGCCAATAAGTTCCTTACGTTAATTGATACTTCCAATACCGATTTCATTATCAATCATGTCCCAACGGATTTGCTTGAAATATGGAACATAAGTTGGCCATCACCTGAATAACGACAAAAAATGCTTTTTATCCTGATAGTACGTTCCTGTAAGATCCTCGTAATTTATGACTTTCACACGGGTCCTGTGTGATAGTAACAGTTATAGTATGATCCCATGAGATAGTTTCGACATCAACATTCACGTGAGCAAAGCCCCTAGAAAAAACTAGTAGATATGTCATGGACCAAGTGATTAATCACTGATACCCAGGCATTATCAATCAAGTCAAGTCAAATCGGGTAATGCTTGAATACTGATTTAAACTTTTATTTTAATCAGTGCACTATGTATAATGCCCAGGCATTATGAATCAAG
The DNA here is from genome assembly GCA_948252205.1 of Orthosia incerta. Taxonomy (NCBI): domain Eukaryota; kingdom Metazoa; phylum Arthropoda; class Insecta; order Lepidoptera; family Noctuidae; genus Orthosia; species Orthosia incerta. The sequence goes on from OX411742.1 coordinate 54,447,425, forward strand.
TCATGTCAAATCGGGCAATGTAATGAATACTGATTTAAACTTTTATATTCATCACATTGTCTGGTCATTATGAATATTGCTACGTAACGGTTGGGTAATTCGATAATTGTGGTCAATGAATTAGTCCAAGAACGAGCGAAGCGAACTCGGGAGCTTAGGGCACCCCGACACGGATAGGAGGCTCGAATGTAATTATGGGAGCTTAAGTGAGCGAGCAAAGCGAGCTCAGCTCTCGTCATCTCCTTCCTGTTAGGCTACTTTAGACCCTGTAGACAGAAATAGGTGCCCAGCGCAGCAGGTCTCCGTCAACTTTGTTGTGTAAATAGTAATCGTACTTACCTATTCTATATTAAAATCATTGTCGTCATTAAAATGATTAGAAATAACACATCTTTTAATTACCTGGCCAAATAAATGATGGCCATTATTCAGAAAGCCCGGTCAATTTAATTATTTCAATAGTCTTTAGCATATTGCCTACTCATATTAGGCATTTTTCAAATTGTCTGGGCATAAAAAAATGCCGTATTAATCAATTGGTCCTTAACAGATACATGTTTTGCATAAGCATCTCGTGTATTCAGTAACACACAACAAAAAATCCCGTATCACAATAAACCCCTTTTCCTTTTTTTGTATCACATTTATCAGTGTCAACGCTCTGTAAGACTAATGTAGGTGAATGTGAAGTTTTGGGGGGCTTAACTTGTCCCCCAGAGGGTTGAGTGGCAGGTATGTAAACAAAATCATTAATTACATATCAATCTTTTGTACCTGCTGAAGGGAAAAATGAGTTTTTTCTTGTTGCGAAATATTTTATGATTGTACTTTGGTAGAGCGTTGGTTTTGCAATGGTTTGACTAGGATGATTTATCTAAAGTTTATCATACCCATATAAAACGTTAATGGCTAAAAATAACATTCTCGAATTCTATTTGATTTAGAGCGATATTACACGGGGCATACATTCATATTTGGACACATGCTAGTAAATTTGCTCCCAGAATTTTTATCGCTTTTCAAAGGCGATTCCAAAAATAACGAATGGAATAATGTTTTACTTTATTTAAAGATTTTCTTACTAATAACTAACAGCTCATATACACTGGTCATTACGTAGAAAAAACATTTATTTTCTATCATAACGATTCTTAGTCGTGTTTTCTACTATTTCATTGGTAGCAATATTCTAACGTCTTTGGCCGCTTCGAGAGTCTCACCTTTTGTAGATCTACGGTTAAATACGAAATACATGGAACTCCTTCGAATCATGCCAATGACTCATCACAGGTACCATGCCTTACATTTGTCATCGGCATCAATAGGCAAATAATTACCTCAAGTAAACTGTAATTTTACCAGCAAATGACAGACTGACGATTAATCGTCACAGTAGTCTGCCATATTACTTATAAATAAGTGTGAACATTGATCACTTGGGTTAAATTACTCTTTAAAACCACGTAACAGACCACTCTGCTGTTTCATAGTGGCCAGTCAGTGTGTTTTTATGCATTTGGAACTTATTTTCCTAGATTCAAGCTAATATAAAGGTTGTGCAGAGAATCGGACTCAGATTTCTTGGAAGTGGTATTAGCCTTAATAATTATCTTAGTACGATACCAAACATATTTATGTAGTTTTTTCAGTTAATACCGGAACCTCTACATAATTGACATTTTACCAACGAACAAGCAAAAAGTTTAAAAGGAGATTGCCCATACTTAGCCACCTTATGAGGTATCGTGTCTGCAATTTCAATATTATCCAAAAATAGGATTTATATTTTGTGTTTTTTTTCCATCCGTGTCCTCTTTATGTACAGACAACAACAGATCAGGTTTGTTCACTTGGACATTTGTATGCACCTTATTGCATTGTAATAAGGGTTCATTCAGGGGCTGGGGTGTGTTGGCAAACTTACGCTTTGAGAATTCAGCGACAAGCCTTGAAGGGCTTGGCTTTGTCGATGCAGTCCTACCTGGCTTCATCAGAGTCGGCAAGGTGGCGTGGTTTTGAGGGAGAGCGCAACGGTCGTGTAGATCCTCAAGGCAAGTGCGGTGATTTACCTTCACGTGGTTGCCGCCCTGTTCTTGGTCTAGTTCCCTATGAAATAGACGTAACAGAAATCATCGTGCGACGTATCACAGGGATGGAGAGGTCATGCCCCTGGGTGTCCACCATCGAACAAGATCGATTGATGGATAGCAATGACCTCCTGCGTGTTATTGCCGTGCGCGGGGACCCGTACGGAGGGATGAAGGGATCCTGGTGGTTGAGTGGAGCAGGCTGCACACAACACACCACTTTGGCCCGGATTTCCTCTCAAACTGGAGGTCGTGGGGTAGCTACCCACGATCAATCGGCTGAGGCATCCCATAAGCGGGAAATCAAGCGAGGATCGGTTTAGTGGGGGGGGGGGGGCAGCCGGCGTGGCGTGGGGTTTCGGGATGAGTAGCGGCATAGTCTCGTGCCGTATACGGTCCCGTGATCTTCCGTCGCGTGTTTGAACGAGCGACGTCCCCGACTGAGGGCTCCGTGGCGGGTGGAGAGCTCCAACGGTGAATAATCTGAATCCGAACTCATGGATAAAGAGACTAATAAAATTAAAAATATAAAAAAAACAAAAGCTGCGTCCCGCTCGTGCGATGCGCTTACACAAAACACACCAAGGGCTGCGTCTTCAGATGCGCCTTTTATGACTTACCCAAGGGTTGCGTCTCAAGATGCGCCTAAGCGACAACCGCCTAAGGCTGCGTCCTCAGATGCACCCAACACACACAAACACTCGGCTGCGTCCAAGGATGCGATGAGGAAGGCAACCGCAAGGGATGCACCACAACAGGCTGCGTCCCAAGCAATCCCAACCCCATCTGCGTTCAAGGATGCGCCACCTAACACTACCCTGACCGAAAAGCCAAGGACAGTTCTCGATCACGGCGACTCGAAGAGCTCTGCATACGTGGATGCGCCCAAAACACGGGTTGCGTCAGCGACTGCGGTCTCTGAGAGGGACCTGACGAATCTAGCCGAAGGCCCATTGGCAGGATCATCTAACGCCAATAAATGGCAAACAGTTCCCACCAAAAAGACGCTCCCCAAGGCGGTGTCTGCTACGGCGGACACACCAGAAGGCGAGGCTGCCACCAGCGCTAAGCGCAAACGCGGCACGAGGCCTAGAGGGCGTAAAAAACAGGTAAAAAACTTGGAACAACCGGCTAGGGCGCAGAAGCGTTCGCGTCCCGAGGATTCCGTCACACCGACTGGGGTAAGCAAGAAGAGCAAGCCTGCTCGCTCCCATATGGTTGATGGAACCCTGGGAAGCTACGCCGAAGCGGCCGCGTCGTTCAGGAACAACGAGCTGTGTGTTGCCGTCATGACCGAGCCCTTCATGGACATGACGCAGGAGCAAGCGGAGGGGATCCGACAAACAATAGAGGACCATACCAGCTCCGGGCTCTGCTGAAGGCAGTTCCTGACCCAGCCACCCCAAGCCAAAATACCGCGATCCACTTCAGAGGTCGGGCCCACTACGCTGAAGGCGTCCTCAAGACATGGTGCGAGGACGACTTCACACTGGCCTGGCTCAAGGGGGTCATAAACAACACACCGTCCCCGTTACCGGAGACCAGACTCACCGTTCGGCCTCAAGCCGATATACCCAAGAAGGCATTGTGCATGCTGTATGTCCCCGAGAACAGCGAGGACACTTCAGACCTTCTCGGGATGTTGGCGAGGCAGAACCCTAACTTAAAAATTAACACCTGGACTCTGACACACGCAAAGGTTAGTCAGGAGCCACCGAGTACCTGTCTCTTCTTTCGTGTGCCGGAGTCCATGGTAAAAACCATTAAAGACCAGCAGAGGCGAGTATACTACCTTATGGGTAGTATATACATCCGGTTCCTGAAGGAAGGTGGAACCAAGGAGGATGCCGCTGCGCCATCAACGACCTCGACTGCGCCTGAGGCGGAGCTTGGTCCGCCGCTGCCTGGGCGTTCCCAGTCGCCTCTCGCGACGGGGACCGCTGGGGAAGCGGTGGAACTGGCGACTTCTATGGCAGCGCTTGAGGTCGACTCAGCTGAGGGATCAACACGGGATCCACCCTCGCCCGGACTAACTTCGGACGAGGACTGCTTTCCGCCGGAGGGGGGAAGTAGGGACGAGGACAGCGATCCCTGCTCCTCTCCTTTGCGGGAAGACTAGGATCCTGCAGACTAACCTCCAGCACAGTCAAACTGCGTCGGCTACTTTACGCAGAGTGCTGGAGAACCAACAAGAGAAGACCATCGCCCTCATCCAAGAGCCGTGGATTAGAAGTGGCAAAATATGCGGTCTTGCTAACATCGGAGGTAAGTTGCTGCTAGACACCTCCGTAAGTAATCCGCGTACCTGCATAATGGTCCCAAAACATGTACCTAACCTATTAATAAACGAATTCTGTTCAAGGGAGTGACAGCAACCAGGCTTTTCAGAACCGAACACGAACTCCCGGACATTGTACTAGCCTCGGCATACCTGCCAGGCGACGCGGACGTGCCTCTACCAGAGCTCGCCTTGCTGGTGGAGTACTGTGAAAGGGAGAAACTCGAACTAATCATCGGCACAGATTCCAACGCGCATCACACGCTCTGGGGTAATGTCAAAACCAACAACCGAGGTGAGGAAATGCTTGATTTTATTCTTAGCAATAACCTTGTACTACTTAACAAGGGTTCTGAACCCACCTTCATAAACGCAAGATCGCAAACAATAATAGACCTAACTTTAGCAACTTTAGGTGTATCAAACTCCATCCAGGACTGGCATGTGTCCAACGAGATGTCATGCTCAGACCATAGATGGATCCGTTTTACAATTAACTACAAATTAACCACACCACAACCAAGAAGGGTTCCTCGCAACACAGACCAATCGAAGTTCGTTAGATTTATAGGTACTGAATTGGGTAGGTTTCCCTCTCTTCCGGCTGAAATAACGATAACCAATATAGACGAACATGTAAACAAAATCACGTCCATCCTATTATCTAGCTATGAACAGTCGTGTCCCCTCACCATACCCAGGCAAGGAATCAGGCAGTCCTGGTGGAGTCCTGAACTGGAGAGACATCGACACAAACTGAGAAGGCTATTCAACAGAGCTAGGAACACACGGTCGCCAGAAGACTGGGATCGTTACACAACAAACCGCAAAACATATAAAAAACTAATTCGCCTCCGAGGAAAAACAAGTTGGAGGCGCTTTTGTACTAACATTGAAAACAACAACCAGGCAATAAGGGTCAAAACATGTCTTGCTAAAGAGACAGACCTTTCTATAGGATGCCTGAAAAAACCAGATAACACTTATACAACAAACGACGCAGAAACTAGTGAACTACTCCTAACTACCCACTTCCCGGGCTGCCAGATTGCCATCCAGCAAAATTGGGAACCGTTCAGGGAGAGAGCTACGAGTAGCTTAGACTGGGAGGTGGCGTTTGATGTTATCGACAAAGACAAAATAACGTGGGCAATCAACACCTTCCTGCCATTCAAGGCAGCGGGGATGGACGGTATCTTTCCAGCTCTGCTCAGATGGAGCGGTGGTCTGCTGGCTGATTACCTTGTCAAGGTATTTCGGGCCTGCCTGGCTCACCGCTATATCCCCATGAAATGGCGCGAAGTAAAAATAATATTTATTCCGAAACCAGGTAGGGGCGACTACACCCAGCCCAAATCTTTTAGACCTATAAGCCTCTCCTCTTTCTTCCTGAAGACACTGGAGAGGCTGGGGGACAGGAAGATAAGAAACCAAATTTCGATACAAAAACCTCTGCATCCCAACCAACACGCCTACTGTGCAGGCAAATCAACTGAATCAGCGCTCCACAGCGTAGTCTCACGCGTAGGAAATGCTCTCAAAAACAAAAATTCAACCCTAGGCGCCTTCATTGATATCGAAGGTGCTTTCGACAAAACTAACTTCACTAGCATCGGTCAGGCACTCAACACGCACGGTGTTGCGCCGACGCTTGTAGAATGGATTAACAACATGCTAAAAAACCGAGCTATTCAATTTACTGTGAACACTACCACACGAGGTATCGTGAGTAGGGGCTGCCCACAAGGTGGGGTGCTGTCACCACTTCTGTGGAATCTAGTCGTTAATGAGCTCATTGCAGAGCTCAACGCCAGCAGTCTTTACTCGGTAGGATACGCAGATGACATAGCAATTCTAATCTCGGGGAAATTTGAGGTCATCTTATGTGATCTCATGAGAAAGGCTTTCAAAATAATCGAGAGCTGGTGCACAAAGCACGAACTGTCGGTTAACCCCTTAAAAACGGAACTAATAATGTTCACTAACAAACGAAGTTTGGGTCTGCATAGGCTTCCAAAACTTTTCAACACAGAATTAACACTTAAAGAGGAGGTCAAGTACTTGGGTGTAATTCTTGATAGCAAATTGTTCTGGAACAAGCATCTTGACTACAAACTCAACAAATGCACAATCGCACTCTACCAGTGTAAAAAAATGTTAGGAAAAACATGGGGGCTGTCTCCAAGGATTACTCTGTGGCTATACACAGCGGTAATCAGGCCAATGTTAGCTTATGGCGCTCTGGTTTGGTGGACGAGGACAGAACTCTCAACCACCATCACCCGACTCCAACGGTTCCAGCGACAGGCCTGCATCATCAGCTATCACCGGCTGCATGAGAACCACCCCAACAGCAGCTAGCCCTACATATAACTCCCCTGGACCTGTACATACAGCAAGAGGCGGCGCTAGCTGCTATCAGGCTAATGCATCTAGGCATATGGGGCAAAAACCTCACAAGTCCACACGCTAAAATCCTGGACCGGGCGATTGAGTATCAACCTCTCATCGCTGCTCCGTGTGATAGAATACAAAAACAACCTATGTTCAGCAAAAACTATAACATACAAACAATTGAGGAAGAAAGTAATCAGTCAGGAGCCAATGAAGTGCGAATCTACACAGATGGCTCAAAAACTAATAACGGTTCAGGTGCTGGCGTACACTCCCTTGACCTCAACATTAACTTTTACATACCGCTAGGCACACATAGTTCGATATTTCAATGTGAATGTGTCGCCTTAACACAAGCCGCAAAAACCGTAAAGCGTTTAGATATCCAGAACTACGGAATCAGATTCCTATCTGATAGTCTGGCTGTGCTCAAAGCTTTAGAAAACAAACTAACTAACAACAAATTAATCTTTGAGTGTCACCTCGCCCTGGAGAGTATATCAAAATCCAATCGAATCACCCTTCAGTGGATTAGGGGGCACAGTGGATCCCTAGGCAATGACGCCGCTGATGAACTTGCGAAAAGGGGCTCCGAGATGTTAGTGCTAGGCCCGTACCCACTTATCCCATTGCCCTTCTCGCAATTTCGTGCATGGATTCGTCAAAGGTCAACAAAACTACACAATAACAGATGGTCACGGGCAACAGACTGTAGACAGTCAAAAATGGCTTTGCCGAAAGTACACCCGCGTCTCACTAAATAATTACTCAGCCTGAGTAGAAATAACCTCAAAATAATTATAGGGACAATAACGGGCCACACCCTTCTTAACAAACATTTATTCAACATAGGTGTCACGGACAGCCCAATTTGCAGGGGCTGTTTTAACGCCGAAGAAAAAGCCGCCCACGTAATCCTGGAATGCGATGCCGTGGCTTCTCAACGCGAAGAAACCCTCGGAACAGTGAGGTCGCTCCGTGAAGCCTGTGAAGCTCCCAGGAAGCTTCTGTGCTTTTGGGCGGAGCTGGGCTGGCTATGTTAGCCGGTACCCACACGCACAACGGACCAATTGGGAGTCTAAGTGCGGAAAAGGGAGTCCTACTACTACTACTACTACTAAGGGTTCATTCAAGAACAGAAACATCGTTATTTCTCGTGAACCCCACAAAATAAATAAAAATGTTTTCTAATTATGAATATAACGTGTTTTTTCTACACTATACAACCAAATTCATCAAGATACAACCATTTTTTCAAAAGGGTCCAAGTTCTCTTACAAAATGGGCATTCCCCTTTGTAAGCCGGTTTTTATCAGACTTGTTAGCCGGGCGATTATACATTACGAGGAACATATTACGTTAATACATATATACAATGCTAAAAGCATAACCCTTCCTTTTGGTTTCGCCATAGTCTGGTAAAAAAATCTAAATAAGTAAAAAAGTATGGTGACGCGTGATCTGCAGTCTCTAAAATGTTGGCATTTTCTCCATCCCCGTCGCTGATAGACTGATTCTTTGTCTAGACCTCCTTTTAAAACTGTAAAAATGTGAGTCTTCCTCCCCACAACTTCATCAATCTATCCCTTCACAACAGTTTTCCTAACTTGTATATTATATTGTTGCAGACGTTAGCCACAAAAAAAAACAAAAATGCTACCTTTTTTAAATATAACTTTCAAGCAAAAATTTTTCTTTATTTTAATACCTCACACGATGGGTTCGGCAGAAAAAGAAAATGGGCCCCCACAATATGGAGCTCAAAATCCCCCACTTTTGTATTTTTACCATTTTAATGTAGCCAGTGACACTCGCAAGGTTAAGACGAATCGATTGAAATAAGAATCATCAAAATCGGCCAACGCGTTTGGTTTCTAGAACGCCACATAGGAACAAACATACATACATAGACTGATATAAAAACATTACCCTCCCTCGGCAGTCGGGTAAAAAAACAAAACAGAACATTTATATCTATTATGCCGCAATTTACTTTACCTCTGAATAATATGTGAGTAATAAAGCCTTGTAATAGCTATGAACCTACTACGTATAGTTATTACCTTTCAACGTAATTACATTTAAAGTAAAGAGACTATTACTAGGACTGTTGGGGGTAGTTATAACTAAATTACGATACGATTGAATTACAAAACTGTTTCTAGTTTTTGGTGGTTTTAGTTATATAATTAATTTTTTAATAATCTAAAATTTACATAGTATAAAATACTTAATTAACAATAACTACCCATATATATATACACTTATAAAAACGAACGCGTACAAAAGGGCAGGGGTCATTGGGCGTCAAAAAATTCGTCCACATCGCTGTCAACGTGAAAAGTGCCCAGAACGCTGGCAGCATTGCCACGTTGGATAGCAATGCTGATTCTCTGGCCAAGGAAAAGCCCACGACTCTGGTCACGTGAAGAGTCGATTATTAATTTTGGTTTGAATTGTGGTTATTTTTTTATGCTAGGTAGATAGGCAGGACTGCTTATTGTATTCTCCAGGAAAAAATCCTTTTTGCTCTTTTTATAATATTTTGTTGAAACGAAGACTCTGATTTTTCTAGATATATAGTTTACTTTCTTTCTTTATCAAAACAATCTTCCAAAGCTAGAATAACTGAATACCAAAATCTTTGTATCCACAATATTTATTCAAGCGCACATAACATTCAATTTACATATACATACTAGTACAACAAGGAACCTAATATTTGTCTGTAGTTTCGTATTGTTTGTACTGTATGTGTCTGGACCCATGGATCCTAGTGGGGTCGAGTATGTTTGTTCGCATAAACAAAACAAGTGCGAAAGTTAGGCTTTTGTCGGGAGGAAATGAGGCCAGAGGAAAGTCAACATGTGGAGGCGGAAGGAAATGAGAATTTCGTCATTAGGGATTTATAAGTCAATAACTTATTTAGCTAGGCGTGAAGGGTAACTCATTTATGTACATATTTGCTTAATAGGTAAAAAAAAAAAACATCCTTGCAAAACAAGCTTTTATGTATTAGTTATTTTTTCATAATAAGCTTTTTTATTAAAAAAATATTAATTAAAAATATTCTTATCAACAAACCCTTTCATTTGATCCATATCATGGCAGTGCACGAAAAATAACTGGTCCGCCATCTTGGGCCGTCCACCGTATTGAATTTAGAATGACGTCACTAAGTTAACCATGCATTGTCATCCAAACTAAACGTGTATGCAAAATTTCATCTTAATCGGTGGAGGATAACTCCTTTAAAATTCAGTTGCAAGATTTGACCCGAATACACTTACATACATACATTGCAAGTTGCTTGTGTAAGCAGAATTGTCGCGAGAAAAAAACATGTGACCAAAATTTCAGGTCAATCGGACACTGACAAGTGGCTCTTTAACTTGCAAGATTTTATTACAGACACCGGCACAGGTGAAACTAATTAAAAGCTTGTAAAATCAGCCTTTTGGATCTTTTTACTTCTCATTTCCTAGTATTTTAAAAGTTACAACAATCGTATTTTATGAAACGTGTCCCAAAAAAACACGTCAACAATTCAAAAAATATTTTGACGATGACCCCAAAAAGTGTTTTTGTCATTCTTACAAGTCAACCCACAGCCATTTGGAAACTGATGCCAATGTGGCCCACATACGAACTTGACCGAGATTTCCTCGTAAGTATTGCTTTTGTAAAAATGTCGGTCATGACACACAACAAACTGGGTACTCGTGACGGGGATTTCAAAGCTTCGGACAATTGCAATGAATGTGTTTGGGGTGACTGGTCGGAAAACAAGATCTAATTGCAATTACAGTACAAACTTTACAAGAAACTTCGCTATAAACGACATACTAGGTATTACGATGGAAAGACGGAATGGAAATCGGCTATAACGACAGTATTTAAACAGACGTTTTAAACAGTTTTGACTATACACAGGATTTTCATTTTACTGAAATAGACAAAGCCTAAACCGCTGATAAATTGATAAATTCACTCCTAAATGAGTAATATTGTGAATGAAAGATCGTCATTTTGCCAGTGGAATTTCTAATCGGATGCCAGAATTGTGAACAATTCCTAAAAAATACAAATACTTTATTACTTCAAGAAAAATTAGTACTCACTTTGCGACAGGATTTTTATCAGCTGCGTACTGAAGTCGTTTCTGCAACGTTTCCTGCGCTTGTGCGTACCAGTAGTGGCGATCTGTGAAAGAAATAATGTTGAGTAAGAGGTAGCGTACTTTCAAAGCTATTGGAATCATAACGAATTATTCTTCTCGGTTCCGTTCGTTCTCATAAGATTTTCAAAAAGATACATCATTCAGAAGTCATAGTGATCTCTTTTATTAAATTGCATGTTATAATATTAGGTATATCGGTACCAATAACTGGCGAAGATAACCCAAAACTATTTAGTTAGTTAATATTCCAAGCAAATCTTTACGGAACGTGGTGTTCCATTTTCGAATTATTCCGCGTGTAATAAACTATTATAAATTGTGACAATGCATACTGAACGACTACTAATACTATGATGAAGTTGATAAAACCGATGTTATATAAACCACTGCGTCAGTAACTCGATACATTTCAAGTACATCATAAACACCGGACTTGGTAGATTGTGTATGTTAGTGGTCAATGCATGCTATGGACACAATGTCCAACAGATTTGTCGCAATGTCAATAGTTTTATATTATTATTTAGATACTAAATAGGAGGAAAATGTGTATAGAATAATACTTCATAGAACTCATCTGTCGCTTAGCATGAAGCGATACTAAGGTCACATGCTCTTAAGTGGACGGTTTCATAAAAAAATACCTACCTAGGTATTCTTAATGTAGTATTCGGTTGCAAGTACCTAATAAATAATGAGAGAAAAAGAGCATTCTAAAGAAAGTGTGGAACTACTTGACAGAACTATTGCAACCATTAATTGTCAGTCAGAGCTAATAATGAATATGCTGGAACGTAGTACACGCTGTACTGCACAGGTAAAAATAACATTATTTAAGGCGTATTGTCAGTCATTTTATACGTGCAGGTGCAGTCTATGGGTGAAGCATACGCAGAGGACTTACAGTGCCCCGCGTGTCCAATACAATAACGCGTTTTTGATTAGGTTGCCACACTTTTGTAGCGCATCAGGTATGTTTGCAGACGCTCAAGTGGATGACTTTCAAGCGACACATCGAAAAATATCTTCAAGATCATCTTGAGCTTCTTGGCGTAACGTTGACATCGACTCTCAATTTTGGCCCATATATTGAGGCAAAGGCTCAACTGGCTGCCAAAGAGTTGGGGATCCTTGCGAAGGTGGGACGGTATTTCACGCCAAAACTGCTGTTTAAGTTGAATCAAGCGCAAGTTCTATCTTGCATGGTATACTGTTTTCATATCTGGGACGCACCTGCCAAATACTAGCTTAATGCACTAGAGTCGATCGAAAAACGGGCCAAGAGGCTCATCGGCAATGAGGTGCAGGTCGAGTCAAAGCTCCAGATCCTTGAACATCGTCGCCAGCTTGTCGGTTTTTTTTACCAAAAGCATTTCGGGGAGTGTGCGATGGAATTGCTTGATCTTATGCCGCCTAGCCTGTTTCATCATCGGACTACAAGACGTACGGCGATGCGTCATTAGTATATGGTGGACATCCCACCCATACGCACTAAACGTTTTGGAAATACTTTCATTATGCATACAGCTAAGAAGTGGAATTCCCTGTCGGAGTCTTTGTTTCCCGATAGCTACAACCTCGGAGTCTTTAAGTCAAGAGTGAATAGGTTACTTCTAGGCTTTATTTCTGCTTACCAACAGGTGAGATATTGGTCAAGCGCGAGTCTATCCAAAATAAAAAAAAGAATAGCGGGCCTGATGCGCCGCATACTACCCCGTATGCGGCGCAGCTTATTCCAACATCGACCAGCAGCTTATTGTAGGAAGAATGGATATGGATTGCTCCTTCATGGAACATTGGACAAAATCGAATGTAACAGTAGTGCGGTCCAGATACAATGTTTCTATTGTTGTCTGTCTATTTCTTGTAGACATACAAGTAGGTATCGCAAAATATGAATTCATACCTACTACCTTATTTACAATAAGGTTAACAAAACATACAATGACGCTGTTAGTTTCAATATAACAAAGAAATATTAAGTACAATAACAAAAATACAATGTGGTATAAATTACATACAAGTTCCCTCAGTTAAGTCATAAGGCTTCCTTTTAAGTAGGTAAATAGCTGGGTGTTAGTTATGTGGTAACAAGATTATCGTGTGCCTACCAACAGCTTAACATAGAAGACTTGGAGGTTTATTGTCATTTTACAGAGTAGAAATACTCCACTTTAATACAGTAGAAGAAGTATTTTTATACATCCACCTTTCCATGAATTATCACAAGGTTAACTACTTGGTGAATTCAATAGAACTGTATTGAGCTGAATTGCAATATTAACTACTGAGAAATGTCTAATCAAACAACCGTAACTATTATAAAGAGTACTAGCTTTTCCCGTGGCTTTGCTCCTTTGGGTTTGTCCGTAGAAACCATACATTTTTCGGGGACCAAAAATCCCTATGGAACTCAGCGATACCGTAAGCTCTTATTATTTAAAGAATTCTTGTAATCGGAGTAGTGTGTTACTGTTTACAAAGATACAATTGTATCTCTTATTATAAGATAATACAGGTTTAGGTAGGTATTGGTCAGTGCCAATAAAATATTAAACTAAGTGACTTTTTAAAATTAAATTGAAATGGAGTAAAGTTTTGCCCGAAATCGTTTTTATCTAATCTGGTAAATTCTCAAAGTCTAAAAGAAAACGGAATTGAATCTTGATAAATTTTCGCAGTATTTTCCACCATACTAAAACCATTTTCCAGGAAGGTTTTACTTAATCTATTAAACGTGCGGAGCCGCGGGCGGTTCGCTAGCTCGCAATCTATAAATAAAATATAACCCCTACACCACTTTCCTGGCGCAAACGTAAATATTGCAAACTTTCAACCGCACAGTTTTCGAGACCAATCTATTGCTTCTAGGAAACCATTTATCGGAATACATTTATCAGTTTTAAGTTGAAAGGAAACCATTGGTCTTGGTATGATGTGATGAGAAGGGATGAAATGCATGTAACTAAAAGAGTTATGAATATAAATGTGGATGTATGAAGAGGGAGAGGAAGGCCACAGAAAAGATGGATGGATTGTGTGAGGAGTGATATGAAAGAAATTCGTCGGTTATGTTTTACTCCGATGTCCAAGTCCGTGATTAGACCTGTCGTACTGTATCAATCAGAATGTTGAGCTGTGAAAAAGAAGAAGAATAAAAAGAGAAAAAGAGAAGATGGATAAGAGAGATTCCATGTAGCAGAGATGAGAATGTTGAGATGGATGTGCGGTGAGTTGAATGAGTATATTAGAGGAAGTTTGAAAGTGGCGCCCGTGACAGAAAAGTTGAAAGGAAACCTTTTGTCTTGATATACTCTTGTGATGAAGAGGGATGAAACGCATATTACTAAAAGAGTTATAAATATAAATGTGAATGGATGGAGAGGAAGAGGAAGGCCAAAGAAAAGATGAATGGACTGTGTGTGGAGTGATATGAGAGAAACGGTAGACAGTGATAGCGTCACAAGGGCAGGACGGTATGGAAGAAGATAAAGTATTGCGCCGATCCCAAGTAACATGGGATGAACGGCAGGAAGATGATGGTTTTGACCCTTGAGGTATAGTACATTACTACTGCGGCCAGCAAACATACGTAAGTCTATCTGAGCCTAGTTGTGGCCGAAGCTTATATAGTACTTTTTTCAAATAATGCGCGGCAATTAAAACTAAGTAGTACCTAGAACCCATTTTGTCAAATACAATCTTTCAAAATCAATGACGAACAACGAACAACAATAATTTTTGCCGCGTTTTTTTCAATAAACAGCTTTCTATTTGATAGTAAAAGGTCATTCCATTTTTAAATTACACGGCAGATATGAGTTTAATGTAATTTATATATGAACCTCAACAGATATGGATTTTCATACATGTATTTGGCCACTACATCAATTTTGATTTATCTCGAAGAAGATTGTCAAAGTAATGCTCAAATTTCCAAGCATGTTTGAGAAAAATAAATAAATTAGAAAACGATGCAATATAACATTACATGTCGCCTCTAGACCACGAATGGTTAGGCAGATATGCACCTATATTGCCGCAGTAATGTACTATACCCATATTTCGTTGGTTATGTTTAAGTCCGATGTAATAGAGGGCAAGCCCTTAGCCATCAACTGGAAATAAATCCAGACTCCGGGCTGTATCTTTCCAGACGGGAAACAACAATACTTTGTCCGTCTCGGGCATCGAAACCAGTACCTCATGGCACCACACCAATCATGCAGAAAACGGTGCAGTCTTTAAAAAACTTGCTGTTAACAAAAAAATCTTGACAGCCGTTCGAATAGAGTAAAACCAGGATATTTGCCCCCCCCCTCCCCCCCCCCCCCGGTGGGTTCCCGTATTGTCGAGGCGGGGGGGTCAGTAACCGTGGCTTGGTTACCCACGGTGAAGCAAAGAGTAACCCGAGGAGAGGCCACTCGTAAGGGCTTTTGCCAGTAACAGGCGACATCGCAACTGAGGCGGGCCGCGATGTGTTATGGAGATTCCCAGGTCCCATACGATGTCGCGGCTGAGGGTTGGAGGCCGCGGTGGGAGAGTAGTGCCGGAATTGTGGTGCGCCACTCTCCCTACCTTCCGCGTGATGGCGTAGCATTTCCACAGGCAAAAAAATACGGATATTTGCCGTAGGGGTATAGTTGCTAGTTGTAAGAAACTGCAGAAACACAGCTAGTTTTCTGATTATACCGAAGATGAGAACTAAGTTTTGAAGGAGCACAATTATACATACGAGTATAACAAAATACCGTCATGTTTAAAAAGGTTGCACTCATTCTATGCATTCAAAACTCAATTAGCTGCATATTTAATCACAAATAACACCGTTTCTTAAAGCCAAATGAATTGGATGGGTGCATCATAATTGCTGCCATGACGTCTGTGACGAATTTTATATAATTTACTTTAAGCATTGTTCTCATGTAAGTGACTTTGTGTCTTTTTTGAGAATAAATATCTTTAAACCTAAAAGTCTGGCACGCCCTCCCGTTTCACCCAGAGCGGGTGAAGTCATTGGATGATTTCTTAAGCCAAAATAAAAGTGGTATGGTTGCCCCGATTATAATTAACGCAGCGCTAGATCCGCGGCTGAATCACATGCTTATTACTCTATCGAAAGATTTTCCAACCATCACTGAGTTAACCGTGTCTCATGTCTCTGTGCGATTACATGGGAAGGCAAAATGCGATAAATTTTTTGCGGGATAGATGCCCTGTTCCTCGGCGGGGATCTCTGTCCTAAACGTAATTTACATGCATTAGGCAACTACAGATGTCCCAAAATATAAAGGCTGCAAAAATCGCTAATAGTCTGGAAATATTAAAAGATTATGTTTTTACTTTTTATAAATTTATAGATAATTATCCAAAGCACCGGCCAGTATTACAAATAGAGTATTTTTCTTTTTGTACTACGAGATATAGAGTGCTTTCAAATAGTGTGACAAGTATCCGGCTTTACCTACGGTTTCTGTAAACGAATTTATCGATGCGTTACAAATTAAACGTAACATCAAGTGATCCGATAGGCTGATGGTAATTCACTCAACCAATCAAAGCAGTTAACGCGCGTTTGACAATTTGTCACATTAAATTGTCATGCCAGAAACAGGGCCGCGAAATCTATAAATTATGGCAGACTCTCTATGGCATGCCTCTAACGGCCATTAATAAAATTGGCCTACATTATCTAATTATACATTAGCTTAGGTAATGATACTAAATGACCTAAAAAGAGGCCTTACAGTGAACTCAAATGAAAAAAGGTCAGCGATTTTAAAGGGCTAATTAAATTAAGCCCATGTAGGTTTAAGACAAAAAAAATATATCTATTACTTAATTTTAGGCAGCGGCATCATGTAAAATACAGGCTCTATTCAGCGGCATTCAATTGGACTGCAAACCGACCTGCAGCATTTTTAGTATTGGACAAAGCTTCGCAGATGATAATATTTTAATTCCAAACAAAATCTCGCCAAACCAGCAATAAAAAAAAATTGTATTACCTTCGTACTACTTACTACAATCGTGATGATCAATCAAGTCCGTTGACGTTTCATTTTTGCCGCGATAACTTTCTACGTAATAAACTTCTCTTCAACCTTTTTCTTATTTGTGATAGTTTCGCTTTTGACCACTGTCTCGCCTGATGTTAAGTGATGTATGTGGTCCACGTTGAAGCCTTGCCTAGATCGAATCTATTCACTCTTGACTTAAAGACCCCTACGTTGTAGCTATCAGGAAACAAATATTCCGGCAGGGAATGCCACTCCTTAGCTGTACGCACAAGAAAGTATTTGCAAAACGCTTTGTGCGTATGGGTGGGATATCCACCATGTACCGAGAGCGCATTGCCGTACGTCTTGTAGTCCTATAATGGAAAGAGCTAGATGGAATCAAACAGTGCAGTTCCATTGCACAGACCCCGAAATGAAACCGATAGAAAACCCACAAGCGAGTTGTCAACTCGTCATCGGTGTTTAAGGCTATGGAGCTTTGAGTCAACCAGCGCATCGTTGCAGATCAGCCTCTTGGCCCATCTGTCAATCGACTCAAGTGCATTAAGTTAGTTTTAGTCAGATCTGTCCCAGAGGTGAGAGCAGTATTCAATTGCATGACCAAACTTGCGCTTTATGCAAGTTGAGCAGCTGTTCAGGCGTAAAGCCGTCGCACCTTTGCAAGGATCCTCAACTTTTTAGCAGCCAACTGAGCCTTAACTTCAATGAATGGACCAAAATTGAGGGTTGATGTCAACGGTCATCTCTACCATCTTGGTATTCCAAGAAGGTCGAGATGGTCCGGCACTGTTACACCAGTGAAAGATGGAGCCGGATGGAATTGACTCTTTTTGTAGAACATAACAACGACGTAAGTATCAAGTATAATTATTATTAAGTATTTTTATAGCTGTACAATCCGACTTCTTCACGACTATATTAGTTAAAACATGATGAAGAGATCTACAAAGAACATATTTAAGAAGTTTCTCGAGATTCAGCGTTCAATGAACGAAAGGCATACACTATATCGGATAACTTTGCGGAGATTGCAGGAAGCCCCTTTCATGTAGGCGGTCCTGAAAAGTTTATGTAGGATGTTTATAAAGGAAAACTTTATGATCAGAAAGCACACATTAATATTAGAGTATCAGCTATCGGGAAGACTTATGACGTCAATAAAATGTACTACAAAATGGAGTATAGTCTGGGCTCGCTAAGTTGAAGAAAAAATGTGTGAGAACAAAAAATATGACACAGGATCAAACTTGAAAATTAACAATATCAGCTGTTAAAATTGGAATATGATTAAACAAGATAAGTAGAAACAGAGAGTTAAATAGATAACATGGGTCTAATCTAAAAGGCTGTCTCTCTCTCACACCGGAGCCATGACTGTAATAAAACACCATTCATAATTGGGCCTCTGATGTAGAGAATATCCTCAATTTTCAAAGACATGCCTTTATGAAAAATTTCGTCAATTATAATCAAATATTTATTCCGTGAACTGACTCCATTATTTTTACGAGCCAAATGAGAAACGAGCGGATTTAATCAGAACGAAAACAACTGGAAGTCGTTTCTGCGTCGCTGGTGCTATTATTTAAATTTCCTTAGTATTGTTGGGTGTTTAACTAGGCATTTTGTTCATTTGGGCTATAAATCCTTGTTATTTAATAATGGTTGTTTGACGTGTTTATTTATATAGGGTTGTGTGTTTTTAGGCCTATTAGTCATGGTAATAAGGTCAGTGATTTTAAAGGGCTAGTTAAATTAAGTTCATGTACGTTTTAGACAAAAAAAATATACCTATTACTTCATTTTAGGCAGTGGCATCATGTAAAATACAGGCTCTATTCAGCTGTATTCAATTGGACTGGAAACCGACCTGCAGCATTTTTGGTATTGTACAAGGCTTCGCAGATGATAACATTTTAATTTCAACCAATTTCTCGTGAAACCTTCGTACTACTTACTATAATCGTGATAATCAAACAAGTCCGTTGACGTTTCTCATTTTGCATGCCGCGATAACTTGCTACGTAAAAAACTTATCTTCAATCTTTTTTAGGGTTCCGCAACCAACGGGTCCCTATTACTAAGACTCCGCGATCCGTCTGTCTGTCTGTCCGTCTGTCACCAGGCTGTATCTCATGAACCGTGATAGCTAGACAGCTGAAATTTTCACAGATGATGTATTCCTCTTGCCGCTACAACAACAAATACTAAAAACAGAACTAAATAAATATCTAAGTGGGGCTCCCTTATAACAAACGTGATTTTTGCGTTTTTTGCGGTAATGGTACGGAACCCCTACGTGCGAGAGTCCGACTTGCACTTGGCCGGTTTTTTTATTTGTGATAGTTTCGCTTTTGACTACTATCTCGCCTAATGTTAAGTGATGATGTGGTCCACGTTGAACACGTGCCTTGCCTAGATCGAATCTATTCACTCCTGACTTAAAACCCCTACGTTCTAGCTATCAGGAAACAAAAACTCCGGCAGGGAAAGCCACTTCTTTGCTGTACGCACAAGAAAGTATTTGCAAAACGCTTTGTGCGTATGGGTGGGATATCCACTATGTACCGAGAGCGCATTGCCGTACGTCTTGTAGTCCTATGATGGAAAGGGCTAGGCGGAATCAAATTGTGCAGTTCCATCGCACAGTCCCCGAAATGTAACCGATAGAAAACCGACAGGCTGACAACTCATCGTCGGTGTTCAAGGCTCTGAAGCTTTGAGTCGACTAACACATCGTTGCAGGTCAGCCTCTTGGCCCGTCTGTCAATCGTCTTGGTCCGTCTGTTTTTTTGTCTGATCTGTCCCAGAGGTGAGAGCAGTACTCCATGCATGATCAAACTTGCGCATTATACAAGTTGAGCAGCTGTTCTGGCGTGAAGTACCGTCGCACCTTTGCAAGAATCCCCAACTTTTTAGCAGCCAACTGAGCTTTAACTTCAATGAATGGACCAAAATTGAGGGTTGATGTCAACGGTCATCTTGACCATCTTGGTATTCCAAGAAGGTCGAGATGGTCCGGCACTGTTACACCACGGAAAGATGAAGCCGGATGGAATTGACTCTTTTTGTAGAACATAACAACGACGTAAGTATCAAGTATAATTATTATTAAGTATTTTTAAAGCTGTACAATCCGACTTCTTCACGACTATATTAGTTAAAACATGATGAAGAGATCTACAAAGAACATATTTAAGAAGATTCTCGAGATTCAGCGTTCAATGAACGAAAGGCATACACTATATCGGATAACTTTGCGGAGATTGCAGGAAGCCCCTTTCATGTAGGCGGTCCTGAAAAGTTTATGTAGGATGTTTATAAAGGAAAACTTTATGATCAGAAAGCACACATTAATATTAGAGTATCAGCTATCGGGAAGACTTATGACGTCAATAAAATGTACTACAAAGTGGAGTATAGTCTGGGCTCGCTAAGTCGAAGAAAAAATGTGTGAGAACAAAAAATATGACACAGGATCAAACTTGAAAATTAACAATATCAGCTGTTAAAATTGGAATATGATTAAACAAGATAAGTAGAAACAGAGAATTTAATAGATAACATGGGTCTAATCTAAAAGGCTTTCTCTCTCTAACACCGGAGCCATGACTGTAATAAAACGCCATTCATAATTGGGCCTCTGATGTAGAGAATATCCTCAATTTTCAAAGACATGCCTTTATGAAAAATTTCGTCAATTATAATCAAATATTTATTCCGTGAATTGACTCCATTATTTTTACGAGGCAAATGAGAAACGAGCGGATTTAATCAGAACGAAAACAACTGGAAGTCGTTTCTGCGTCGCTGGTGCTATTATTTAAATTTCCTTAGTATTGTTGGGTGTTTAACTAGGCATTTTGTTCATTTGGGCTATAAATGCTTGTTATTTAATAATGGTTGTTTGACGTGTTTATTTATATAGGGTTGTGTGTTTTTAGGCCTATTAGTCATGGTAATAAGGTCTACTCTCAGCAACCTGTGTGCGAGGGGTGTGGTGTGTGTATGGGGTGAGGTGTTATCAGCGGGCAGTTCACTAGACGGATTTGAATGTGGTTATGCCTGTGGGCCATATCCGCCACACCTTGCTTCTAAAGGTCTGTCGTCTGTCTACGAAAATCACCAATTAACAACTGGTACTGCAAATTTTGGCAGTTCGCAGTACCAGACGTTGTATGGTGTCGAATTTTAGATCAAGACGAGTTTGTGTCGAGACGTTTAGGTATGAAAATCAAAACTCGACACGACGTTGTGGCATCGCCTTAATCTTTAAGCAACTTTGATGTCACATAGTAACTATATAAGTATCTTTTAAGCCTTGCAAAGACGCATCGTGGTTTTATATTAGCTCTTATAAGAAATGGAAAATAAAAAAAAGATATGTGGAATTAGAAAAATAGTTTGTATGCTCATTTATGTACTTTTTGTATTAGAGTTTAAAATTTATAGCAGGATTTAAGAAATTGTAAAACTTCAGTTGCGTACACTTTCTAAACATCTTGCGAACAGATTTTTATCAATATTTCTAAGTTTAAGTATTTTTTCTAAAGATAGTAAATAGTTTAAGAATTACCATTTGTGTGGGAATTGTAGTTGTATTTATTGCCGTACTTTGAAAGATAGTGGGCCTGCTAGTAATGAAGTTGGGTTGAGGGACGCAGGTAAAGATAAGATGTTCAGTTTTAAGATGTTTAAAGCGTAGTTCATAACGAGAATTGATGTAAGACAGACCTCTGTTGATATACAGATATTGATGAACTTCCTCTACTACATCCTACGGTTGTAGTAAAGTTGCCTTCACAAAGACTTTAATATTATGTAGGTAATTTTTACCGTAAGCTTCCTTAGCCTCAGTCTTCTGCGGAGCCGGTGTAAGCACACTGGTACTGATAGTGGACATCATGATCGCGATGCAACACCAAGCACTCATGGTTCACAAGCCTCATCGGTGCTGCAGTCTTGTCCGGGCGTACCGAAGAAAGTCCAATTCGTCGTTACGCACTGCGACGCGTTGGTAGGGACGTAATCACCGAAGTTTGTGGTTTATCTGTAAAGATGGAGAAGTTTGGGTTTATTTTTTTGTGAGGTCAAATCGTATTTGGGAGGATTATTGCCCTTTTTACAGAATTTGCGAGAAAGTTACGAAGAAAAATTTCAGTATGAAGATATAGCAATAAAATAAACACAATGGTCAATAAATTGAATACAAGCTGGAGAATGTATTGAGCTCATTTTTGTGAAAATATTCAATTACAATTTTTTTATTCAATAGGTTACTATTGAATAAAAAAATAGGGTTTCAGTCAGTATCTAATAAAGGGTAACATATTTTATCATATTAATTCTTAATATTGTACATATATCTGTTGTGAAGCCAACGAATGTAGGACGCCTACCTTCCAAACAAAAATTAATCGTCCAGCAAAAAAAATATCAATATCGAATAATTCTTATGCCTACGCGTAACCTGATTTATTAGTCTTTACTAATGTTCGTTATGCACGAAAATATAGCTATTCCAATACCACGAAAATACTCGTAAACAATCTGTAGGTAATAGGGTAGAAAAAGCAATAAAAAGCAATCATGCGAACACTACAATGACATTATTTTGACAAAAATTCCGAGGAATTATGACATACCACCATGTCAGGTGGTTTTTCACACGCTATGAAGTCGGTGCCAAGTTACCGGTAGCGAAGTTAATGTATCGGGAAGTAAGAACGCTTTTATACGTAGATAGATACTTTCGAAAGCGACTTATTCATAGATTTGCCACACCAACAGCTATCTGACATGCAGTCAGACCGTCGAGCGTAAGTAATGGGGTCCTAACGTCCACATTTAGGCTTAGATCGATTTTATCCGAAACAATTATCTCGTATAGAATGAATTCAAGCACCTCGCTTGCACTATCCACCTGCACCCTAGTTATAATTGCTAATAGCTCAAAGCACACGCACACATTATTTTTGACAATTCAACAGAATTCATTGCGTGTTTTACTCTGTTTAGTAGATGGATTTTTTTAACATACGAGTGCGAGTTCTTTGAAGTCACATAATAAGGGTGCTGTAATCACACCATTTTGGTGAGTACAAAGACCTCGATTTGTCGATGATCATTCATGATTATGTTATTATAAACAGTTGGTAAGTATGTTAAATAGTTCGTTTAGTAATTTATCTCTTATTATTCTCGACCCGAAAAAACCTACTTACCGTCCTACGCACGTAAAAGAAGTCGCCTAAACATAACTCGTGCGGAAAAAAATAGACAACATTAAATCTTTTTGTTATTATTTCGAGAAAATATACGAAAGGACAGTAAACCGTTGGTAGGATAAATTGTGCCAAGCTTTCCTAGTATTCATCAAATTATTACACTGTTTAAACATAACTAATGACATGTGGGTGTACTGTAGAAACACTTCTGCCTAAACCTTCGCGGAATACAGGCAATGATAGGCAGTTGAACCACAAAATATTTAAAACAAGCAAACAAAAACACCCCAAAATAAAGTAGTTTGAAAAAAAGAATGCGTATTGTTTTACAATCTGGAATTTTTCAAACCCAGCCCAGAGTCTAGTTTTTTTTTTATATAAAAATTGGCTCGCGCTTTAACACTATCTCTCCTGATGGTAAGCGAAGATGTGGTGGATGGTGAAGCACGCTTGCCTAGAAGTAACCTATTCACTCTTGACTTAAAGACCTCTAGATTGTAGATATCGGGAAACACTGACTCCGGCAGGGAATTCCACTCCTTAGATTTCAAAGGTTAATGGCAATAAGCTCATATTACGTGGATTTAAACTTTTCAATTTGGGTGTATAATAAGGCTTTCTGTGTAATATTTTGAGAAATACAGACATAAAGTTTACTCACAAAATAATCAGGAAATTCCGTCAGTATTAACTTCATAATAGGTGGATACTTTTTTTATCACACTCTCTCTATGTGCACTTTGTGTCTGTAAAGTGCATATCATTATGCACTTTACAGACACAAAGTACACTAATTAATCATCATCATAAATCAGTCTTCGTATGAATGAACGAATGATTGATATTATAATGATATTCATTCAGTACTCGTAGGCACAGAGCATGGCACGGAAACGAATGCTGATAGAGGTGGCACTGATTATTTTCCATACAAACCAAATGTATCACCTTTAAATACTGAAACTGACTACTTTGAAAAGCGAAGATAAAATGATGATGATAGAAATTGTGTGAAGAAACTTGCAATATGGCAATCAGGGTTTTAAGAAACTTCACGCTACTAATTGGCGCCACTTTTACAAGAGGTACTTTCCTTAACAAGAGGTACGCAACTTAATGTCGTCAACGTAACGTTGGCGTCAATCTAAAAACATGGCTGGAGCTCACGGCTCAGTGCTTCCACCTAGTGTAGATCATTTCAGAAAATCCTAATTATTGAATTTTATCAGTACTACCGACACTGTATCAGACGCTGACGACGGATGCGTCGATTCCGTGCTCTATCATTCAGTAATATTATTCATATGATGTCAAGTAGACAATAGCAATTAATAACGTTGTTAATGTTATAGGTATTCTGAATATCGACGTTATCTTTGATCTGAAACTATAGTCATATATCCTCTATTGTTTATACGATTCCTTATAACATACACAAGGTAAGCCTATTCATAATTTACCTACAGTAGATTTATACGCATTCGAATACGATCCGTACCTAAATCCATAAACAATATTCTGATAGGTATTTTCAATATTTATATTGAGTAGTGAAATGTTTATAAGGGGCTCGAGACTTCATTATAACAGCGGCACGGGTAGATATTCGAGTTTAAGCAACGCTTGCCATGGTCGGTTCGTGGATGGGTGACCATTCTTTACATACCTCGATATGAAAAGTACCTCGGTATCCCTCCCGGCTTTGAAAAGCATGTTGAACCGTTGGCCCGCTGCCTGTGACTTGTAGATACTCATATCTTATGGTAGTGTATTCTTTTGCAGAATGAACGCAATGTTATGTTAGATAATGTACAGGCTGCATCTGGAGTTATTGACCGGACCTTGTGAAAACTAGAACAAATTTCCGTGCGTTCAAGCGTTTTTGCCATATTTATTATTAGAATCAAAATATAAAAGCTCAAAATGTTAGCCATTATTATAAATTTTAATTTTTATTCGTTGTGCTAGGCAACTATACCAGTTGTACACGACCCTTTGTGCTTATTGGCCTTGTTTGTTCTGTCTCCTGCTTGATATGGAGGAAAGTGAAAATTATGTTTTTGTTTTCCTACTCCTCCTCCCTCCCTTTATTCTTTTCTGATTAATTTCGTTGCGTGATCTAATACAGTTAAATTTATTCGCCGGGACTTCGTCGAGCTTCATTGCCTCGGCGCTTTTCAGGTGGTCGCCATTGTTGATTCTGGATTTCAGGAGTTGCAGTGGTTTGGGAATAGTGCGGTGAGATAGTCCCAAAAAAAATGACACTCTTAGATCTTTGTCAGTTGTCAAGGTAGTCAGAAAACCGAAAATCTGATTTCACTCTTGCCAAGGGATATATATCGCCTGCAGTTACTGGGTTGTGGTGGTCAGACAGGCAGTTGATCCATATAAAATACTTTTACTCAGCTCCACCCGGTTAGATTGGAAGACAACTCCAACACATTCGAAAAAAAAAAAATCGCCAGATTGAATGTGGGAAAATATTGTATTACTCGGGTTTTTAATAAACAATATTGTTTTACTTATGCAAATAAACTTACTGTTATTGAAAAGCAGCTTACGGTCCGGATTTTCGTGGCAAACAATTTAACATAAGTTACTTACGTTATTCGACATAAGTTACTTAATGTCGAAATGTTTTCCGCGAAAATACAATGAAAAGGAATAAAATGGAATTGAATTAATTCATAGCTAGCAGAAATAAAGGAAATTAATAGCTCTTTTGATAAAGCCTCGTACTTAATATTGAGGACTAATTTATTGAAAGAACGTTGCAATGGTGTAAAAACATCATAAAGTCGTAAAAAACAGTTTTTGTTCATTACGTTTCGTTGACTTGTAAGAACATACACTGAACAAAAGATTTATTTTTGTTCAGGGTTCAGTGTAATATTGCTAATGAATCAAAAGTACCTTTCTGTAAATAACTCTCTAATAAAATTTCAGGCTACATTGGCATATACTTCAGTTACATGACAAAGGATTGCAAAAAAGGGTGTGAAAACTGGCAAAACAACTGGGTTAACAATAGGTCACTTATGCAGCCAATCCTGCCCGCTTTTTTTTACCTCAAATCTATTTTATTTCAAACTAGCTTATGCCCGCGGCTTCGCCCACGTTCAAAGTTATAAAAAACGGCTACGATCGCCACCAAACTTTACAGGATTATCCGCTGAGTCAATCTAAAGATTCTCTGAAAATTTCTTTAAAATCGGTCCAGCCGTTTCGGAGTCTATAAGGAACATACATACTACTTTCTATTTTATATATATAGAAGATAGATAGATATAATGTTGAAACAATTCCCTATTTTTATGTAAGAACCTTTTAAGTTAATTCATAACGAATGTTACAACGTGGTCTTATTTAACCCAAAGGTTGACTGGTAGAGAATGCCTTGTAGCATTAAGTCTGCCTATGTACCACTATTGAACATGAAGTTTAAATAAATGAATAAAGTTTCTTTTTTAATTTAATTAAAATCTGTTTTCACTATTATATTAATAAATTCTACTGATGAACTGTTTTACAGTGCGTCGGCAGTTGCTCTCGTGTCACAATACTTACAAGTCACAATATATTGCAAAGTCTGTTTGAAAGGTGCTTAAAATGCATTGAATTACATTAAAACAGTTTAAGTAATATAAATACAATACAATTTTTGTGGACTATTTCATAAAGAATTGAATAGGTATGTACTCTGATCGCTGTCTAAAATCACTTTATTTTTGTGGGACATGCAACTAAGGCTTAAGATTAGAGACTTTGCCAGGAAAACCGGCGGAAATGGAAAGATCGAATTATGATCTTTGAAGAAAATATTTAAGAATAAGCTTTCAATAAAAACAAGTAACTTAACGAGTCAGAAATTATAGACTCAGGCTAAGCCAAACTGTAAACTAAGCGACATTCCATCAGCGATTAAGAATGGCGCAAAATGTATCAATGAGATTGACAAGCGCTTCCAAATTGTCACCTGGCCAATATTTGCAATCTCGAAATACATACACGGTTAATTTAGAATTACAATAGACATATTTTGGCAATTTTTTTTTTTTTTTTTTTATTCTTTAACACTAGGAATTTCTCCTGTATCGTGGTTGCGTTTACAAACATATAAACTCACATACACAAACACCCAGAGCCGGAACAACTATTTGTAGATCATACAAATAATTGTGCCGTGCGGGAATCGAACCCGCGACACGCAGCGCAGAAGTCAATCGCTCAACCACTGCGCCAACCGTGCGCCCAAGTAAAGCCAAATAATGGCCTGAAAGCAAAGCAAATCCCAGCAATAAAAGGCACTGCCTAATTGAGGCAGCAGACGCGGTACATAAGAATATAATAAAGAATTAGCACACACCTAAACTCAATATATTATTTTCCCTGAAATAACGCCACAAAGCGTTTTCATTTCCTCTATACATCTAAGGAAGTAACCCGAATTAATATTTTGGTGCTCACTTCGAAAATAAATTTCCACACACATAGCGGCAAAACGATTAAAGAAGAAGAGAGAATCTCATTTATCTCAGAGGAACTGCGAGTTCTTTGATAAAGACAAGTTCCCCGATGTTGGCAGCCTCCAACAGCCATGAAGTTCCAAACTCCATTCTTCTGATTGCGGTCAGCTGAACGGCGAACTTTAAAATTGTTTTGTACTCAAACAGAGGTCCAATCAATAGGATTTGTATTACTAAACGGTTCATTTAAATCCGTTGCGGTTTCAGCGAATTTCGTGTTAACAACTTCGGTATCATGGCCCCGATAAAAACGTTAATAAGGAAGCTTAATTATTTTGTTAGAGATTTCTTCAAGCGACGATAATTTGATGATTACAGCCGGCAATGTTTCTGTTGAGAAATTGGGTATTTGAGACTCAAATTAGGGTGTCCTAAATAGTTACGTAAATATATTTCTGTTTTTCCGGTTGAATTAATGGCTGAGTTTGTTAATTAAAAGGAACCAAAGCCCTAAGGCTTAATATATACATTAAATAGCTTTTAAAGAAATGCAGAAATTATCTCAAGAGGCCTCCCGGGATAATACGTATCTAACCTATGCCAAAATTCAGCACAATTATTTCAGTGGTTTAGGCGTGTCACAAACATATACAGACACACAGTTACTAGTATAATATTAGTTTGTATTGCTTTTAATTAATATCACTTTTATGTAGAAAAGCTTGTGGTCTACATTGCTAAGGCTTCACAATTAACTTCTGAAGCCTTCAACGAGATTGCGTCACAACGGTTCCTTGTTCCTGTATACGAAACATTCATAATGTGAGTGTATATATGTATGAACGTATCTATCAATACATGTATATGTATTATAGCTTGTATGAAACAGCTGGAGCGACATGTAGTGTGTAGCGAGAACGGTGGCACAAATGAATTTAGTAGCATATAGTTCGTCCGCTCTTGTCTTGTTTTGGATTTTGACAAGCGTTGCTTAACCTTGTAGTTCGATCCGTGTGGGTAGGTATTACTTAATTACGAGATTCTTCTGTGCCTAAATGATAAGTCTTTATTATATAGGCTTTGCTGTTTTCCAAATCATTCGGTTCACAAATGCTACTACCAATCAAAATATCAATTTCGGACGCGCGTAACATACCTATGTAAAGCTGTACGCTTGGCATTTGACATTAATTAATATTACCCATCTATTCGAATTTGACTCTGGCAGTGGATATAAATTCAGATACATGACTGTTTCATGCATAACACACCATTACACATACAAGCCTATAAATATTCACATTGCAGGACAAAGGCTTTTGCTCATAGAGAGGTGACACCGGCATTCATCACCATGCATGTTGGTGAAATCAAAGTATGAATATAACAGAGTGAAATTAGTTTAGGTAGCAAATCTCCTCAAACATGTATCATTTACTTTATTTTCAACCTGTTCTGTCTCACTACAGGATAAAGGCCTCCCTTTCTTCCATGCATTCCTCCCGGATTTGGGCAAATGTGGACCAATCCGTCGATAGGTATCAATGCCGCCCTATTTCCTGAGTCTGCCGCGATAATAGGATCGATATCTAATGGCGATTACACGACACTTTGTATATTTTTCTCGATATGTTACCTCACAATCAGCAGAAAAACAAAAAAAAACGGTAACTTATATGACATTTTAAGTGCATTGATTTGGCAAAAGACACACATCTCCTACTTTCCAGTGTAAAATAAATACCTGGTTTCTTCATAAGCGAACCCTTATACTTACAACATAAGCAACACCTATCTACACATAACAGGCACAACACTATCAACACATTATCTCCTGTCAGAGTTCACATTCAAGAGTTTAATTCAAAAGTGAAACAATAGCATAGATACTATCGTTCCACAGAGGCATTCCATTTCCAAAGTTGGAACAGCTATTCGAAGTTTAAACACGTTCTATAACGGTCAATAATCTGATTTGGAACTGCACGAATTTCCATTCCGTTTATCATATTGTAGCTAATGAGGTTTTTCAAACAAAATTAACTTCAGAGAACAATGGAAATAATATATCTGATCGCTAACAAAAGATTGGGCTTTATTTTAGTTTGTCCTGTGGAGTTAGAAACTTTTTGGTTTATGACTTCTTTGTGAGGGTCGTCGCTCGGCCCTCACTTTGCGGTCTTCAGGTATTCAAGGTGAGTGCGGTAGTTTCATAAAATTTTGCACACATGACATAGTTTGTCGTATTTGCTTCGGTATTCATTCGAACGGAAATACCTAAAGCTGCCGGTTTTGTCACAAAACTGAACGTTTTTATTTCGAATGAGCATTTTTACGTCAGCTCGCACCCGATCGCTATTATAAAACACTTATAACCTGACACTGCGATAAAAAGCAATTCTAGAAATATTGATTTAACTCGAGGCGAAAGATAATACGTTTAATACATGAAAAATGTATATTTGTGAAACGCTTCCAGAGATACTTCAGCCTGTATTTGTTTATCCTAAAATGTTTGTAAGTAAAGATAGAAATAGTGTTTTGATATCTTAAGACAAAATAAATACCATTAGTTTCAAAGGAAAACGCTAAGCATTTAGCTACCAGAAATAATAGTACTTTGTTCATCTAGTGTTCTCTCTAGTAATCAGTACTGTTGATGCGTAAAGTTCGGGCAATGGCAAACAAAATAAAAAGTACGCGCCGCCGCTTACATACATACTTTGTGCTTTGACCAAGGAAAAGGCTATTCTAGTTTAATAAAAAAACTCGGGCATCTTTTGTCATTCATTCGAAATTCAAAACAAAATTGGGCCGAAAACCAGCATTTTTAAATACCACCAGTGCGCAGATTGCCAATGATTTGCACCCACTAGAAGCAAAACAAAAAAAAAATATGATTGTTTAACACTCAAGCAAATACAGAACAAAGGCAAGCACCCTAGCGTCTTCTACAAGTCCAATTCAGTCTTAAGTTGTCAAGAATACAGCGCTCCTCTGACAGACATATACTACAAAACGTGGCTTTGAACCCATCCTCTTGAAATGTACCCTCGTCATACTCCACATAATAATCAATACGTATTGTATGCTAAGACTTATGAGACAAGCAAACAACGGAGCATCCCTTGACTTAATTTCAGCTTTATGACACACATAGGAACAGTGGCTACTGTAGCCATATATATGTATATAATAGCAGAAATAGCGAGGAGCTCTTTGCTAAATAATAGCCACACAGGTCATTCTTCAAGGTAAACCAACGTTTGCAGATTGTTTTGATTACAGATTGACAGATTGCAGACGTTTGCGGTCCGAGGATGGGTGATCAGACCGAAACTCCTCTGTGCCTTGAAAAGGACGTAAAGACGTTGATCCCGGTTGTCGTTTGAAGATCTTTGACTATTAGTGAGATGATACTTGGCAAGAGGTATCGTGTTATCCAGTTACTGCGTTGTGGAAGTCAAATGTGCAGCCGTTCTTTGCAAAACTCAAACCCAATATAGTTGTTAAATAGCTAGTCAGATTGATAGGAACAAAAGTTGTGGTTGACCTAAAAAACTTATTTACACAAAACTATTCACGTTCATGCAACATAAATCGTTTAAACATGATAAAATTAGCGAAAAAAGCTGAAATGCCCAAGGAAAATTACGTCAAACACAGTTGTAAATTTTCAATTCAACGTGCACTTTAAACGTTAATGCGAGCTATTATGTCAAAACTAACATAATACCGTAATTAGTCGCAATTACCTTGCTGCACAGTTTATATAAGTCGCTTGGAACAATTTGCACCTAGCTGCTAGAGAAAAACTGGTTTGAAGGTAGAAGAAACGACGAAAAAGCTTTATTTTTCGCGTGGAAGTTCTGTTTAGGTTTTTATTCAAGAAATTCTGTAATTGGACTGATTTGGACTGGTTTCTTTTGAGTAAAGAAAAATACTAATTAAAAACATAACATCGATTTAGAGCCATGTTCATATCAATCAGCTTATACTAAGGTACATTTTGTTATTAGTTTCTAAAAATGTGAGGTATAAAGCCCAAAAACATTTTTCCTTCATTGACACACGTATTGACAGATGTTTCATTTCGACATTGTTGCTAACAAAGTTTTGTTATCAAAGGTATTTAGGAAGGTACGTAATTACGGATAACAGTTCAGTTATAAGGACTATCGCCAGAATGTATGTCGAAATTTAAAATTACTTTTGTCTGCCTTTTTCATGTCAGAGACTGATGCCTTTTTAAAACGCAGCCCACAAATGGTTTTAACATAACTCAAACACCGAACCTGGAAAATACCCTCGATGTATTTTCAACTGTCTGTTGACTATAAATAAAATTGCAAAAAAATCTGATACAAAAAAAATATATAAGAAAGTTACTGTCTAAAAGCTACTGCAGACCAAGAGCTAAATGTTGGTTTAGTTTTGCTCGCATAGCTTAAATGATTTTTCATACATCATCATTACTACATGTGTAACTACAGACCTCAGAACTGATCTTTTTTAACGCCACCAAAACACAGGCATGTCTTTTTACCGCAAAAAGGACTCATTTAATTAAAACGCCTACATTTCGGGGTGCACCTGTTCCTGTAACTGACCGGCTCGAGCTCCTTGGCATGGAGTTGACATACAGTCTCAACTTCGGCGCCTCCATCGAGTACAAAGCCCAAATTGCGGCAAAGAAACTGGGCGTCCTAAACAGAGTGAAGCGATACTTTATGCCTGGACAGCTACTAACTCTTTACAAAGAGCAAGTCCGATCCTGCATGGAGTATTGCAGCCACCTCTGAGATGGCTCAGCTAAATATCAGCTTGCCGCGCTTGACTCGGTGGAACGCAGAGCTTAGAGACTAATTGGCGACGTCAAACTGGTAGATGCCAAGCTTCACAGCTTAGCTCATCGCCGTAAGGTTGCCTGCTTGTCGGTCTTCTACAGACTGTATTTTGGCGAGTGTGCTCATGAACTCCACGACCTCATCCCACCGGCCCCCTTCTACCATTGGACATCTAGACGCACTGCAAGTTACCATCCTCACCTAGTTGCTATTCCACCAATTCGCACCAAGCGCTTCCAAACATCCTTCATAATGCGCACAGCAAAAGAGTGGAACTCACTGCCTGCGTCTGTGTTTCCGAACGCATACAACCCGAATCTCTTCAAAGTTAGAGTGAACAAGCTTCTTCTGGGTAAGCTCACTCCATCGTAGAATTTGTCTCTGTCACCTCTGACCTAGACTAGAGTCAAGAGCAAATCCATCACAAAAAAAGAAAAAAAAAGAAGACCGCAAACTATGTAAATATGAAAATTAATAATATCTATGCCAGCAACTAAAAAAAATAACTAAACATCATATCTTTGTCTGCAACTCCCCACAATATGATGAAAAATTTAAAAGTAATACCTAAAACTATAATTTTCGCCGGGCGCTATCCATTCTTGTAAAACCTACGCATACTTTTTTAACATAACGAAGGGATTTCTTGTTTAGCATTTTTCCAAAGCTTCTCTATGACTGTGGTTAAAACATAAATAGAATTTATTCAGTAAATGCATTTTACATTACAAATACTCAGGATTTAGATAGATCAACAAAATAGATTTATTATTACTTAACTTCATAAACTAAAGGAAGCTCGTTCTTATAACAGGCTTTTTAAGGTAGGCATCCAATAGGTATCACATAAATGTTTTAGATTTCTATCTCTTGTTTGTGACACATACTTAATTCTTTTGTAAAACTGTGTCAGCAAAGTTTCAAGGCTTCCAAAGACATACTTCTGGTATATTTTTCAAACAAATATTATGTTAAACAAAGTTGGGTTAGCCTTGAGGAACAAAGACAAACGAAACGGAACTGAATACTGAGAACTCACAGGAAAACGAACAAACGGTCGGACTATCTGAAAGGAAAGGGCGACTCACTTCCCAATGAAGTTAGATAGACAAAAGAACTTCCGTAATGAGATTCCCATTTCAGCAGAACCTTAAAAATACTACAAATATTGCCAGAACTACGGCTTGTCACGCCAACCAAAGTGATTACGTAAATCAGATTGGGTTCGAAAAAATGCTGAACAATTTTCTTTCAGTCAAAGAAAGATGTAGGTAAATCAAATTACTACTGAAGTATTAGCTATTCCTTTTTCTCCAAGATTTGTTTGAAATAAGAATAACATTTTTTTTCTTATTTTTATTCTTTTGTATATAACGTCCAAGATAGTTAAAGTAATTTAAGGAATTGTACTTTCGAGATATAGTTAAAAATAATGTAGGTATGGAAAAATACAGAAATACATACTGATATTTACAAATATTGTTCTCGCAAAAACGATAAAAAGTAGGTCTGAAAACAGTATAGATCGCTTACAAAAGTATATAATAATATATGGTTCAAATTCAGGTCATAATTTTTTAAGTCTACAAGAGAAACTGTGTCAACGTCGGGTGTATACAAGTTTCAATGGAAAATTATATTTCAACTACAAAATTCAATTCGTATTTACGTTAGAGTTACTGCAAACAATCGAGTCTCGGAAAGTTCGTGTGCTTTGTAATGAATTCTGAATAACATCTGGTGACAGTACAGACTACGGCCGGTATTCTAGATGCTCATTTTTATGCTCAACTCAACTCAAACTGGATATGGACAGTTGTGATTGGTTGGCTTGTTTTTTGTTGTGCTCAAGTCCAAGATCCTTGACGCCGCAAACGTTACTGAACTATTTTAACACGAAATCTGCTAGGAGGATTGAACACCGTCTATCAGGCGGAGTGTGTGGCCATCATACAAGCGGTCCATGCCCTAGAAGCCAGGAGGGTTACGGACAGCCATATACGGATACTCTCCGATAGCGCATTAGTCCTACAATCCTTAAGGAAAAAATACATTACATCAAAACTAGTACTAGAATGTCACAACGCACTAGAACAAATAACTGTATCTAGCCGTAACACGGTGACATAATGGATAAAGGGACACAGCGGATCGCTGGGCAACGACGCGGCTGACGAGCTTGCGAATCGCGGATCCAGCTCGGCGGTCTATGGACCCGAGCCTGTTGTACCCATCCCCTTCAACCAAATACGCAGGTGGCTACGAGAATTCACCCAGACACAGGCGGAGAACTAGTGGGCCTCGGCACCGGGCTGTAGGCAATCCAAAGAAGCTCTGCCATCCTTGGACAGTAAGCTTACCAGGCGTCTTTTACGCCTGGACAGGAATGGCCTGCGCCTAGTGACGGGGACCATCACGAGACACTGCTCACTCAACAAACACTTCCACACAATAGGCATAACGGACAGTCCTCTGTGCAGGGCATACATGGAGGCCGAGGAAACGTCGCGCACGTTCTCTTTGAGTGCACAGGTATCACACAAATAAGAACACGAAACCTCGGGTCACCCAGATCGTACACGGATGTTTTGAGGAAACCAGGAGCTCTAATTGACTTCTGGAGGGAGGTGGGCTGGATGGAATGACCACCCAACGGCCGCCATGGCTCACGTACAAAGGTCCATCCAGGACTAAGTGCGGAAACCAAACCCCCCTCACATAGAACTAGAACACAAAATCTGTGGCCTTAAACACGTATTTGGATCGTCCTCGTACTTGCTAACTTGTACTTCATTTTCATTCAATGTCTACAACACATTTTGTTTAGAAAGAATTCAGTAACCTCTGGAGCGTCTGGTCTTTTGCTCTATTGAGTTCACATAATATTATATCAAGCTGAAGAATCATAATATGCCAAACTCGAGAGTTGTGATTGGTGGGCAGTTGATTGGTAGGTGTGGCCAATTTTGACTTTGAGTCGAGTATGAGCATTTAGAATACGGCCCGCCTTAAATTCACATGAAGTTTGCAGGCAGGCAATTTCTTGGAATTTCAAATACTAAGTAATTATTGTTTTGTTGTTTGATTTGGCAATTATACTGTTCAGATCCAAAACTTCCTATCATACTTCCTAGTAATATTCAAAATATGAAAATCTGGATGTTTGGAAGTTTGTTAATCAATCAAAAGAAAAACGCCTGGATGAAAATATCCCGCTCAGTCTCTGGCAAGATGGATAGTATACCTACCTATATATTATTATATAACGTATCTAATATACGTGTTTTTTGTTCTCTCGGATACAATATACAGAAACTTTAAATTTCTTGTCTAACGAATGCTTTACATAAAAAAACATTCAGTTTTTGATTAATTTTGGTATGGTACCTGGAAAAAGAAGAAAAAATATTTTCATCCTCGAAAATTAATTGAAAACAGTACCCGCGGCCACAGCTGCTGAGGTCATTAATAGGTCGATGAACTTTACTTACACTTTGGAAATGCTCCGGTTTTATGGGCACATTAGTCATGGTTATAGTCTCAGAACAAGATATATGGTAAAGGGACTAATTTATAGGAGATATTTGTGAAAATTTGCCTATAGTAAGTAACACAAGATAAACTAAACAATAACTTCACGCCATCAAGGGGCACAGTGGATCCCTAGGCAATGATGCCGCTGATGAACTTGCGAAAAGGGGCTCCGAGATGTTAGTGCTAGGCCCGTAACCACTTATCCCATTGCCATTCTCGCAATTTCGTGCGTGGATTCGTCAAAGATCAACAGAACTACACAATAAAAGATGGTCACGGGCAACATACTGTAGAGAGTCAAAAATAGCTTTTCTGAAAGTACACCCGCGTCTCACTAAAAAATTCCTCAGCCTGAGTAGAAATAACCTCAAAATAATTATAGGGACAATAACGGGCCACACCCTTCTTAACAAACATTTATTCAACATAGGTGCCACGGACAGCCCACTTTGCAGGGGCTGTTTTAACGCCGAAGAATCAGCCGCCCACGTAATCCTGGAATGCGAGGCCGTGGCTTCTCAACGCGAAGAAACCCTCGGAACAGAGAGGTCGCTCCGTGAAGCCTGTGAAGCTCCCAGGAAGCTTCTGTGCTTTCGGGCGGTGCTGGGCTGACTATGTTAGCCAGTACCCACACGCACAACGGACCAAATGGGAGTCTAAGTGCGGAAAAGGGAGTCCCTACTACACTACACTAACTACATGCCTATATTACCCACAGGGTTAGACAGCGATGTACTTATTAATACCTGCAACCAAATGTGGGTGCACGGTTGGCGCAGTGGTTGAGCGATTGACTGCTGCGCTGTGTGTCGCAGGTTCGATTCCCGCACGGAACAAATATTTGTATGACTTACAGATAGTTGTTACGGCTCTGGGTGTTGTGTATGTGAGTTTATATGTTAGTAAAGGCACCCTTGATAAAGAAAGAAATTCCTAGCGTGGTAAAAAAATAATAAAAATATCACCAGTAATGTTTTAATAGGGGTGTAATATGGGGGCAGGATATTGCCATTATTCAGGCAAGGGGTTGCTATGCTAGTGAAAAATGCCGCTTAACTGGAACCTCAATAATATTTTTCCCTACCTGGGAACTACGGAAAAATCTGCTTCTTCAGTAATATACACAAGATTAACTTAAAATTATAAAATAATGAAGCGAGACAGTAATTAATTTCACAAGCCAAAAATGTCCTGCACTTTTGCCACACGAGAAAATTAAATTTTGCAACCTAGACAAAATTAATTAAAAGACACACATGAAGTTTTATAAATTAATTTACTTCGCCTTGCTTTGCTAGTCTCTTCGAAAAAGAAAGGCTACCAACAGCCCGACATAATGTAATGTTGTGCGCCTTTGAGTTGGTTTGTTAAAAGGAACCTACATAATATTATGATGTAATTAACCAGTTAAACGAGAGATTCTCAAATGTATGTATTAATAAATTTATGCAAACTTGTGAAGAATACATAAATTAAATAAATATAAATTTTGCAGATATGCGAGGACCTTAATAAAAAAATAAAAAAAATATTTAAGGCCTACATGGGCACTTATAAAACGTCGACAAAAGGTGCACGGTTCGGGTTAGTCGTTTCCTATGGAGAATAACCAGCAAGAAACTCCATGTAAGTATGTATGTATTACCCACATTGAGTAAAATAAAATAGCTTTCTGCAACTATGCCATAGTTACCTACATTCACCTACTGCGTTTATGAACCATCCATTATTTACGAAAGTTCGCTAGCCCTGCACTTATTTACATTTCACGCTTCAGAAAAAATATTTATTTGTAAAGAAACAAAAAAAAAAACACGAGTTAATTATTAAAAAAAACTTTTTCCTCTTAATTAACAAGAAGGTATTACGACTGCTAAACGCCTACCATTAACTACACACATTTAATTTTTCAGCAATTTATGATGCGAGCAAGCGAGCATCGACCGAGTACAACTTGAATGTTACTTTTTTTAATGTGTTCCACAGCTGTTAAGCAGAGTTCACTACGACCGTTCAGCCTGCCATTACAAAGTTATTGAGTGCTTTACTTGCCCTCAAATATCCCTTCTTACTAATTTTGGATAGTAGTATAATGCTCAGCGTCGAAAGGTCACGATGGTCGTAAAAATTATGAAAACTGGAACATCTTCAGATAGGGATTATAATTCACTTCAATGTTCTTGATTGGTTTTCAACTGTTTCCAAGTAAAACTTGATCTCTTTGAGGTGATTAATTTAAGTAAGTTGATTAATTTTAACGGGTTTTAACTTTAAGGTTACACTAGTCGAAATTTTTCCATACAAACGTATTCTAGGGATTATTCCACTGTTTGATTATGTACGTTCATAATAAAAAGTGATATCAATTTATCTCATCATTATCTAGCTCTGTATGGAAGCGCAAAAGTGAAAAAGAAAATATTTGAAAATTATGAGCGTCGAAAGTTCCACATTTTGACACTAATTTTAACGCATTTTTGGGCGCAAATAAATACCATAAGAAGACGGAAAATTGCGAAACGGTCTCCATTCAGGGATAGATTAGTAGTTCAACAATGCATATAATTTTATTTTGAACAGATAGTTTTAGTAATTTTTTCATGATATCCAGACTGCCAAAGGTATGTTTATAAAATTTTGCGCGGTCGGTTTCGTCCTAAATCATTATCCATTTCGCTACAAATTTGCAAAAGTGTGTATTCGTACGCGAACTAGCTTCTTACTGCTTATCACAGTATCTATCTCTGCCGCACGTGTTGTCGGTTGGTATAAAAGTTCGTGCCGTTGACTAGTGTACCCTTAAAGCTTGATCACACTTTTTTGACCGACTTCGCAAAAATGAGGAGGTTATCAATTCGATTGTTTTTTTTTTATGTGTGTTACCTCAGAACTTTTTATTGGGTGAACCGATTTTTATGATTCTTTTTTTATTCGAAAGCTGGGTTTGTCATGTGGTCCCATTTAATTTTCATCAAAATTTGATGAAGAACTTCGGAGATATACATCAGAACTCTTCAATAAATGACGGCAAATCACTCGGAATAGCTGCAATCGCATGTCTGTTTATTGTTTACACCATTTTATAACATAACATCACACTGGTACGCTTTAAATGGGTACGCAGGTGTGAACAGTTCACCCTGGTATACTCTCATTCCACCGATTTGTTTATTTAAGTTTCATGTTATTGGGTTAATCTATTCTGGCTTGACTTTGGGTGTTCTAGGTACCTAGCCTATAGAACTGGTCCATTAAGTACCACAACTAAAAATTTAAAAATAAAAATCTTTTTTACAAAAATTACAACCGACTTCCAAACAAAAACACTACAAAGTGAAAAATAACTTCAATTTCGGAAGTCGGTGTCAAAAAACGAAGAAATAAAAACAGGAACACCGACTTCCGAAATTGAAGTTATTTTTCACTTTGTAGTGTTTTTGTTTGGAAGTCGGTTGTAATTTTTTTTTAAAGATTTTTTTGATTAATACTAATTAATATTAATATAAGTAATTGTGTCAGTTTGCGAAAGCCGTAGTTCTGCATGCCACGCGGGATTTGCTTCAGTTTGGCTAGAGTTAGAAAGAAAATTTCCATAAATATTAAGCCTAATAAAGTATGTAGGTAGGTAATTATCTTTTTTATTTTTTGTGCAAAAATTTAAGCTAGCTCTTTTGCCGATGACAACAAATCTCCTTCTCAATCAAAATAAATAATATAGCATCTCAACAGGTAACTTTCATATTTTTGCTCAATCGCATATTTGTAAGCACGAAATATGCAAATATGCGATTGAGCAAAAGAATTCAACGAAATACAAGTTCATAAATAAAATATTTTCGCAGTATGTGATCTGTGAATTTGTCAGCAAAAAGTTCGTATAAAAAACTGACTGGCATATTTTTCATCTGTGAATAAATACCGGCAAAAAGGATTGTGAATGTACTGAAAAAAGGTTTTATTAAACAGAGCTCTGCTACTGCGTTTGTGTGGTCTAAATTTAATACTAAAAATCGAGCTATATATTTTTTTATGAATTTCTAGATAACCAAGTTAAATTTTTACTAACGACAGACTGACAAATTTTGTGGTTGAATATTATAATTTGCTAGATTTATCCCGTAAACTGGCACGTCCTAGAACCAAAAATTTGAAGACATGTGACATCCACCAACCCACACTTGGCCCGCGGGGATTACGGCCCATTCCCTCTCACAGAGAGGAGGTCTGTGTCCCAGCAGTGGGCACAAGGCAGATGATGATGATGACTTCGTAGCTTTGCTTCCGTGGCATAACCCGTTAGAAACCTGTTTTTTTACGGGAATTAAGGTAGCTTTAGACACAAAACTATAGTATGGCATTTTGTAAGCTAAAGAATTTGCGTAGTCGGGACATTACCTGTTACAAACGAAGAATGTTACGACTTCAAATTCCAACACATCGCATGAATTTTTTGCATAAATCCTTTACTTTCCAGGCTAATCGTCTGTGGAATGCATTGCCTGATCCAATCAAACGTGCTCAATCATTGCCTGTGTTCAAAAGACTCGTAAAGAAACATTACCTGTCGCTGTCTTCGTCTTAGCGTGTTGATTTCAAACAGACACTGTGATTGTGATTATCAATAGAGTCATTCATTATTTATTTTTATTGCCATTATATTTAGTATATATGTATTTATGTACATATTACCTAGCATATGTATTTATCTGTGTATCTATTATAATTTAGTGTTTTTACAATGTTATTGTCACACCTAAGACAATCCCACTTCATGTCCAGACAATTACTGTCCATAGCAGGTTGCCTGGAAGAGATCGCCGAATGCGATAAGGCCGCCCATTGTATGTGTAATAATTTTAAGTTACTTTTTATAATTGTATTTAAAGGTGTACAATAAAGCATGTAATAAATAAATAAAAGTTGCCTTTCGGTTTAATTTGAACCTACAATTGTTTACTGCTTAGTAGGGGCAAAATCTGTAAACATAATAAATTATTTTGAAAAAAGCAATGGTTTTGCCTAAATGTAAACCACAGTGGGTGGGGCTTTACCGACTCCATTAAACTTAGTCTCCCAAAGGAAAAAGTTTTTCCTTCTCCTTGCTAATTACCTCCCAGATTACTGTCCAAGATACAAATTGCAATACAGTTGAAATAACGCCCTGATAGGGATTTTTTTCTTGTTTATTCTGGCCACCGAACAAAAGTCGTAGTTTGATTTTTTAGGAAAAAAAATGCAACCGATATAGCTTGCTAGTTCATAAATATGGTAAAAGCGAAACTGGATAGCAAGATACGGTTATTAGTGTATTCTCACAGTAAAAAGCACGCCATGTACATACTCGTAATAACAACCCTCTGCAAAAGACGTTTCGCGACTTTAAAATATGCGTAATGAAATCTTATTAAAAACATACTTAATTTTCAAGCATCCTCAACGTTAACTTTAGTTTTTTTTGCATCTGTTTTCATTAACTTTTTTGTAATCGCAGGTGTTTAGCTCCATAATGCATATTACGTTCCTTTTTTTATAAGCTTTATATTACATTTTATTGTATGTGTGTCTGGCAACAAGTAATTGATTATTAAAAACTTTGCGCACTTATGTAACTTAGGAAAAATTGAAAGAATATGGTGCCTTGAAGCTGTTCTACTGATGAGGACTCCTCAACCATACAAGATAGCACCGTCGTATTTGGGCTCATTGTATGTGTATTGACAAATGATATTACATTTAGTTCATAAAGTTTGCGTCATAAATATTTTTTTACTTAATAATTATTCACGGTGAAATTTATTCTGGATTAAAAAAACCTTTGACTTTCAGCAATAATGTAGCTTTCCATCAGTGTAAGCCTTTTCGTAATGTCTTCGGTACTTTTTTTACAAACCATCAATTTTACCTTTTATTTATTTTTAGTTAGGAATTTATTTTTATTTCGTTATAGTTACAGACGAAATTAGAAATCGAAGCAAAATTTTGTTAGTTTCATCTTGAGTAGGATGTTTCTGTCGTTTTATTTACAGATACGTTATGGTTTACGATACGTTTCATCACGAGGATGTTTGCTTTGAGTTAAACTTTGCGAAACTATTTTGAGATATACACGTGATAGATAGACACGTGCTAATTATGGCTGTTGGGAATCTTGAAATCATATCCTACCCGAACCATTTCACGATTATCATAAAACGAGAAATTGCAAGATATTATATAGCAAGGCTGGTCGTCCGGCAGCAAGATGGTCAGACAACATTATTTCTTTCGCAGAAACTGTGGCGCAAGAGCGTGTCTATTGGCATAAGTAAGGAAAGACCTATTCCCAGCATTGAGAAAATTCAGGCTGTGGAGAAAAATAGAAACCAACAGTCCAGTACGTATGTATCATCTTTCCTTACTTAATTAGGTAATTTAGGGTCAGTATTCCAAATGCTCTTGCTCATGCTCAACTCAACTCGAACTGCCAATGGACAGTTGTGATTGGTTGGCTAATTTTATTTTTTTACATTAACGTGCTCAAATCCAAGATGCTAGACGCTCCAAAGGATACCAAACTCTTTTATCATAAAATCAGGGAATTGATTACATTCAATACCTACCACACATTTTGTGTAGAAATAATTCAGTAATTTTTGGGGCGTCAGGACTCTTGCTATAATTAGTACACTTATGTCAAGCTGAAGAATCTTCTACCAAACTCAAGAGTTGTGGTTGGCAGTTGATTGGTAAGTGTGGCCAATTTGAAGTTTGAGTCAAGTATGAGCAATTGAATACGGGCCTAAGTAAATATATTTTTCTCAAAAATGGTATGTAATGTTGTCATAACATCTCTAAAAAGTATCCAGAAAGTGAACTCTACCGGAGTCTTATTCACAACTGTCCAGTAAGAAACGAGATTTTAAATTTGGAATCTCCTACTGTCCAGTAAGTAAGTATGTAATTTACTTACTGGACAGTAGTAGGGATTGGTCCGATATATCAAAACGTAATTTATATCGGATATGTTTTAGATATCATATCATATCGATATCGATATCTATATCTATTAAAACCGTAACAATGCGAAAACGTACGAACTACGAACAAAACGCAAACTTCACAAACGATAGGAACCATATGCGCTAACTCACTTTCTAAGTATTATTTCGCGTTCGTTTGCTCATCTAAATAACATTTGAACTATTGAAAACTACTAAATGATATCGATATCTGAAAACCATTTTCGATATCGATATGAAAACTGTATATCGGTTACATAACCGTTTGTGCAAAAAATCGATAACGCCCATCTCTAAATAGTACGTCATCCTCTTTAAATTTGCTTTGAAAAAAAACATAGTGCCAGCCAGACACAGATTAGAGTTTAGGAGGAGGGAGGCTCCAAATATATATCTATCTCTCTTTTTTGTATGAAATTTTATGAGATAGATATATTTTTGAGTCCGTTAATCAAGATGTACAACAAATAAATATAAATGCCCCCGGTAAATCGATCACAATATCTCTCAGTAATTGCCCTAATATGAATGTAACCTTGAATATTAATTAAACGAATTTGTTGTTAAACTTTCTTTCATTTTTGAGAAAAGCATTATACAAGCCTCAACCAGTAAGAAAGCCATCCTGGCCTCGTATATAACCGTACCTCACCTGCGGTTCGGTCCGGTTAACTCATACTTGGCCAGGAAGGCTTACTTACTGGATTCTGCAGTAATGTCCTATAATTGCCTACCTACCACCTAGCCTTTACCTACTAATAGCTACCTATTTCTGGAATATCTGAATGGAGACTAGTTCCTAAAATTGCCTTAGATATTACGAAAGTTATGTTATTATTTAGTACCACCTACACAGTTTGATATTACTTTTGTCTACACCAAGCCTCTTCCACGAACTTAGGCTTTATCAAGACCAAAATCAATCAACAGAAATGTAATTATTACAATGATGTATCAGCTATTTTTATATACGTTTTTTTATTCCAGATAATACTCAAGAAAAAGCCCTTTTCCGAAGATCAGAGAAACAAGCTTGAATATTTTATTTCTAATTTCGTATGAGTTGTTTGTTACTCAATCCAGGATAGGGCCTTGACTTTGGATCACTGAAAGGGTATTATATTACTATACTAGCAGCCGCCCGCGGCTTCAAATGCCCTCAATATCTTTTTATGTATATGCTATTTGTTATTCTAAATGCGTAAAGTCTTTTTTTTTATAAAATTTTCCCCTTCACAAGGAATTCGCTGTATAGTGGGTGCGTGTACAAAAATATAAACTCACATACCTACACAAACAGCCAGACCCGGAACAGCTATTTGTTGTTCATAAAAATACTTCTGCGCCAACCGTGACTTTTTTAAATTCGTTATGTAGTTTTTGCGTGAAAG
The DNA here is from genome assembly GCA_948252205.1 of Orthosia incerta. Taxonomy (NCBI): domain Eukaryota; kingdom Metazoa; phylum Arthropoda; class Insecta; order Lepidoptera; family Noctuidae; genus Orthosia; species Orthosia incerta. Next base: position 54,491,847 of record OX411742.1, read on the forward strand.
AGTAACAAACATCCAGCCTCACAAACTTTGAAATTTATAATATTACTGGGATGCTAGTCTTACTGGATAAGCTTATTTTAGGGAGGATTCATTTATAAAAGACGCGGTAGCCAATTATAGAAGACTTTCTTAAATAAATAAATTAAGTAACACTATAGTTAAAAGTACCAATTTACTGATAAAAATCTTCCAGACGACCGACGATGAAGATTAGAGGAACACGAAAAGGATATAATTAAGGGAAGTTACGAAAGACCTTAATTAACAAAGGAAGAAGGAAATGCTCGCTTCTATGAAGTATCATTTCATGTGTCCACTTCTTCCTCATTTTCGGGATACTTGACTTGTTAAGGAAAATTGACGTTTGTGGGGCTATGTCAATGACATAAGATATCACGATTAACAGATTATATACCGTAATTTTTCCTGGGAATGAGATAATACCTTGAATAGAAAATAAACAATAGAAATATCTGATTGTGCTAAGACTATCTGAACTCTGAAGACACGAGATACAAATAATAAACATGGCATTGGAAAAATATTTAAATAAAAAGCCTTGTAACAGCAAAAGCGACGAAAACAAAAAGACGCGTTAGCTAATATATCATTATCACAAATTGAAACGTCTGCCGGATTAAACGCTTTATAAGTTAAACAATACCCTCTCAATGTCACAAAGTAAGTACTCACCTAACAGAGTGACTCTAATCCCGTGTAAAAACAAATCGAATTTTCTCGTGAACAAAAAACAAACTTTGAACAAAATGAGGCGAACTGGCAAACAATTCGTCATGTAATCAAATAAGTGCTTCCCTTACGTAACCAAAGGTTCGAATAAGTTACCCAAAAATAACAAGGAAACAATAATGTTATCGCTTATCATCCTCTTTGCCGAGTATTCGATTAATGTTGCCGATTATCGCAAGTTATATCGAGAGTCGGGTACTTGGGTATCGTTATATCATTTTCTGCAATCATTTTCCGGGTTCTCGGTAAGTTTAACTTTCACCCTGACTTGGTTGTGCGTAAAAGTATAGAACGGTTATTATTATTTCATCGGACTGTAAGCACCGTTTGTTTTATTTTTTACCTCGAGAGTCGCTTATGCATACTGCACCACCACGGAGAAATAGTGCAGTTATGTGGGACTCCAACCCACTAAAACTCCACGGTGTCCTCCTGTGCCACTAATTGCGGGAACACTGGTACGCGTTAGCTGCAGTCACGGCAAATCTGCCACAGCTGTCCGTCACCGGACCCTTTTCTGGGGAGTATCCCCCATCACCGGCGCACCAGAACACATTGTACGCCGTGAGCACTTCAGGGACCAAACCAGCACATGGGAGCCAGACGACCCCGTGTATGGCACCCTTGGAACCTCTGTGACGGGTCAAGTCAGTGGCCCCACCAACTACCATTTTTCGGCCGCAGGGGATAGGGAGAGTGGCTAACGCTAAACTGACACTCCTACTTCTCTTGTGGCCCCACAGCGTCCACCATCAGACGGTGGTGAACCCGTCTAGGCCGCGGAAAGTAGGGAGAGCGACGTACCACTATACCGGCACTCCTCTCCCACCGCAGCCTCCTACCCTCAGCCGCGAGGCATCGCGGTGTCGTATGGGAGGCATCCCTTACAACATCGCGGCCCGCCTCTACGGCGATGTCGTCTCTGTTGCCAAGCGGCACCGCAACTTACTTGTTGGTCGGTACACCGGCGAAAGACTGACGAGCGGCCCGTCTTCGGGATCCTCTTCACTTCATCGTGGGTGCCCAAGCCACGGCTACTGAGCCCCCCCGCCTCGACAGTGCGAGAACTCACTGGTTGAATGTATTTACTTTACTGGCGAAATTTGAGTGTACTATAGGTATAGATATGCCTACCTCATAGGGCAATACCTCTTAGGCGCAATGTTATGTTATGTAAGTATTTCCATGTTAAGAAAATGCGTTGTTCCCCAAGAGGCCAAACCAAATCTTAGGCCATCCGTTCTGGTTTGGGCTATTAGCCGTTTTATTTATTAGGTAATGGAAATACCCAATTACTTGGCTACTTCTTGGAGCTATGCTAGCCAAAAGTTAATTTTGTAAATACTGTTTTAGAAAACATTTCCCAGTTTTCGAACAGTACTATTTATAGCCTTTCTCCAATTACTCCTCCATAATAACGAAGGTGTACATGATAACTAGAATAATTTTATCCTGTTTTCCTTAAATTTCCGTTTATTATGGTCACCACCTGAAATGGAACGACATTTCCGCGAACATACATTGTACCGCGTGGTCGCGGTAGACACGACCGGGAGATGCGGGTGTTAAAATTTTAATAAAATACGAAATAAAAATCGTGTTTTGTGGTTGCAGACTTGCTGTAGTTTTATTTGTAAAACAACAGTACTTATTGTGGAGCTTACACATACAATTTTATTCCACTAGATTTAATTGCCACTATCTCATTGACCATGTTCGCAAACGCTACTGCTGAACGGGAGGACTGCGGTTTGACTCCGGATTTGGGCAGTGTTATTGAAAATTTTCATTAGGAATTTCTTAGTATTAGAAATCTGGGTTTGTGCCTAATTGGTGGCAAAAGATTGTTTGAATCAAATTCAAATGTTTATTGTTCAACACAGTAAGCCGTTGGTCCCGGCTGTCATTTGAAGATCTATGACAGTCGTTACACCCGTAAGTCAGAAACTTGAGATCAGACACCAGTCTTGCCAAGGGGTACTGTGTTACCCAGTTACTGGGTTGTGGAGGTCAATAGGCAGTCGCTCCATGTAAAACACTGGTACTTAGCTGAATCCGGTAAGACTGGAAGCCAACCCCAATATAGTTGGGAAAAAGGCTAGGCAAGATGAGACAGTTACTACATAATAATAAATTGCCAGATGTCAAGTGAATGCGCTGTGTTTCACCAATTCAGGCATGCAAAAAATATCATTAAAATTATATAATATTTCATAAATTCCTATTAACTTTCTTATTACATAGAATTTAAACATTATTGGCGAAATTTGGTGCAACCAACTTTTGCAACAATTCAGCTATGCAAAAATGATCGTTTAAATTATATAATACTAGCTTACCCCCGCAGCTTCGCTCGCGTCAACTGGCTATCTACCTTCCTATCTACCCTACCTACCCTACCTACCCACCTACCTTACCTACCTACCAACCTACTCACCTGCCCTACCGATTAACCTACCTACCCTATCCTATATACCTACCCACCTACCCTACTTACCCTTCCAACTCTACCCTACCACCTACCAGTTTGTTAAAATATTTATTTGATGAATAAGAATTAATACCATACTACAATACGAATGTAACCAACTTTTACTTCTACCGGCGCGTAAAATTTTAGAACACAAAAGTTGATATTGTGACTAACTATGATATTGAGATATATTCTCTCGCAGACTTTTATGTAGGTAATAATGAGTACTTTAATCATGTAGCAATTTTTATGTATCATCAATAGTTTTCTCAGCGCACGCCACATAAATAATTTTATAGAAAAATTTTGCTACATTATTAAAATTTTCAAAAGGATCTCTATTTTTTTGAAATAGATTATATAGATTTCATAAATTCCGGGTATACACAGGTTATGTGTTTTAAAATTCGTATTTCTAAACTACCCTACCCCAAGTGCCTAGCAGTATAATATATTGCGATGGATAAATGACCTTGCTATATAAGATAATAAATTAATAATTTGACAGTACTCTAGTTAGGTACATAATTTGGTGGATAAGGAATTTCTTTGTAAAATAATTAAGTCAATAAAGATGCATTCAAATCTCAATAATAGTAGTTTAACGTAAACAAAGAGTGTGTAAGGATCGCGGCAGGTGGTGTGGATAGGTTTGTTTAGTTGGACTTATATAAATGATAAATGCAAATTAGGAATGCGTGCACTGTATATTGTATTCTTGTAGGGGCTTTACACTATCATATATCTAGGATCACAGATCTATGAGTCATATTTATATAATAGTGTTATATGAACATATTAATATGATTTCATATGAATCTTATCGTCTTTGATAAAAATATGATGATGATTCTTTCGTGGTGATTCTGTGTATGAACATAGATATATGACAGAGTATAACCCACCGTACAGCGACATGACATAAGTGACAGTGAGTGGTCGCGGGTTCGAGCCCAGGCAGACGTTTTACTTTGTGTAAATTATTTCATCACCACTGCTCTCAAAACCGTGAAGGAAAACATCGTGAGGAAACCGGCATGTCCTAGAACCAAAAATTCGAAGACATGTGACATCCACCAACCCGCACTGTGCCCGCGTGGTGGATTACGGCCCATTCCCTCTCACAGAGAGGAGGCCTGTTTCCCAGCAGTGGGAACATTAATAGGCTGATGATGTGATGTGACAGTGACAGTAATATTAATTATATTAAACTAAATGTTGTATTGCCAACAGATGGCATTAGTTTTTTCCTACCCCCATGAGAAAATGGTGCAAATTTATGTATCTATGTAATCCATCTATCTATAATATAAACGAGAAAGTATGCATGGATGTTCCTTATAGACTCCGAAACGGCTGGACCGATTTTAATGACATTTTCAGACAATCTTAAGATTGACCCAGCGGATAATCCTGTAAAGTTCAAGTTTGGCGGCGATCGGAGCATTTTTATTTTTAACTTTTAACGCGGGCGAAGCCGCGTGCAGAAGCTAGTAGTATATATTTTCTCCATAATTTTCAGCATCATCGGTGTGTTAAACCGGGTTATATAAAATAATGCAAATGTTAAAAGGTTTTGTTTCAAAAACTTCTACGAGACAACATTGTGTCTTGATTTGAAACACGTTTGGAGGATACGCTGCAATATTTCAAGTTTACTATTTTTCTGTACACAAATTACTGAATTTGTTACTAGAACCAATTGAAAGTCATATCATCCGTGGAGAGATAAAATAAAATTCACTTTATGTTTCGGAAATATCGATATGAATCTGAAAAAACAAAACTTTCAAACGAGAGATTTTCAGGCATGTGATTGGTTGCACAATCCACAAAAACTCCAAAAATAAAAATGAACTATGGAAACTACTTTTATGACGGAAAAAAAAATCTTATGACAAAGTTTGTTTTACAAGTTTTGCCATTTTGTATAGTACCCAACACAAGTTGTAAACTTTCTTATACATCATTTCGTGCTGCGGTTTCACAATTTTTATGACACAGCATTTTTTATGAGAAGTCTTAATGTGCCGCAAAGTAATGATTAAGCAATCACAATAGTACAACTTGAACAGTACATCATCCAGAGTTTTTAACTACATAAAAAATGTTTAATGTAGAAATAATTTAAATAAAATAATTAATAAATTATTAAAAATAAATTTAATAGAATGATGTATGTTGCTATGTGGATTAGAGTGGCCTTTTTGAACATTTCTAAGAACTTTTTTAAAGGTGTATGTGAAGTTTCTCATTTGGATAGTACTATTCTTTGGACATTGAGACTCACGTTGGTTACAATTAAGCTAAGCAACCGAGTTGAGTATAGCGGAGGTTGTGTGAGTGCAGTTTAAATTCTGCACATAAGTATGAAAAATAACAGCTATGCGAGCTAAACTAAAGCAATTTGCTTAGATGTTGGTCTGCAACCGGTTGCAAGAGAGCATAGGTGGTATGGAAATGTATTACAAGCAATGAAATGACTGGTGTCCTGATAGATTGAATACGGGTTCAAAGTACGTAAATAAATGGTTCAAAAATAGAACTCTTTTTTCATTCACGTAATCCCATAACCAATATAAATGCAGCAAAATAAAATCCCGTACAAATACAAGTACAATATTCACAGAGCCTTTATTATTTAAACGAAGCTCAGTCCTAACATCGTTGTGGACATAAACTTTCAATATTTTTTCATGAGGCGGACCGAGCCAATCTCTCCGCGGTCCCCAAACGGGATTACACTCAACACCGAGCATTTTATTTTGTTTTGGGGATTCAGTTACTAGTCAACACAAACGTTATGAACCTCTAAATTATTATAAGCAAGTTTTGTTGTGAACTTATTCACTTATTTGCTACGAAACTCAACAATTGAAATGGCGTAGCACTTTCGAAGGCACGTGCTACGAGATGCAGCTACGATGCTAAGCCACTTGTTACGTCATGTCTATGTCCGTAACGTTACGTTCAACTTTTGTTTTCTCTTATACATTTATGCGGAGCTGAGAAGGTGTGAATTCTGGGACTGAAAAAGGCTATCCTAAGGGATTGGTTTAGTTATGATTTCCAATCTATGTGTGTAGAGGCCTATGATTTTTCCCACAACTATGCTTATTTAAAACCAATAATTTTATATTGTTTTGGAGTATTCAGTTAGTAGTCAACACGAACGTTATGAACCTCTGAATAAAGTAAATAAGTAAATTTTGTTGAGAATTTATTTGCTACGAAACTCAACAATTGAAATGGCGTAGCACATTCGAAGCGCTTTCGTAGACACGCGCTACGAGATGCAGCTACGATGCTACGCCCGCTTGTTACGTCATATCTATGTCGCTAAAGTTACATTCAACTTTTGTACTCGCTTGTATATTTACGTGAAGTTGAGATCATGTGAATTCTGTGACAGAATAGGCTATCTCAGGGGATTGGTTTAGTTATTTTTGCGAATCTGTGTGTATGAGTTAAGGTAATTTTTTTTTAATTCTGTATATTCTCATAAAAAAAATTGATCAGAGTAAGATCAAAGAAACGACGGATAAATAACGTAAACAATTAATATATAGCTAGAAACGAGGTGACTATTGAGATAACGGCTAAAAAAGCTGTATTAAATGCTAACGATAACGTAGTTGATGCAGCTCAAATAAATTAGGATCAGGGCAAAAATATGGTGGAACAAAACATTTTCATAACAAAAAAATCCTGTTTTACATGCAAAAATATATTTTGCCGCATAATTTTTTGTTAGGGTTCCGTACCCAAAGGGTCAAGACGGAGCACATTTTTCTCTATTGCTGTCACTCACGTGTCTGTCTGTCCGTTTATATGTCCGTCTGTGTGTATATGTGTGTCTGTCTGTCAGTCGTCTGTCACACAGGTTTCACAGGTAAACGGTTGCAGCTACAGTCTTCAAAGTTTGACAGTATAAGCATTTTGTTAACCCAAATCCATAGAAATTTTAAAATAACATTTTTTTATGTTTTTGAGGGGGACTCCCATGCTGTCTGCATGGGAGTCACCCTCAGTCAGTGAAAGAAGCCATGAAAAAAAAATAACTTGCCCTATCGAGTGGGGTACCGTTGTTTAAAGCTTGTTGAGTAGATAAATATTGTAGAAGTACCCTATTCATTCTTGACTGAGGTTGTAGCTATCGCGAATCATATCAAACCTTGACCCTAACTGTAGTACTGGATTAGATGGAATCACTACTAAAGCAATAAAATGCATATAATAGTAATATAATAGCGAACAACCTGAGCAAATGCTTCAACAAACTGCTAGCTGAAGGTAATTTGCCCGATACCCTGAAAGTGGCGAAAGTAACACCCATTCACAAATCAGGTGCAAAGATGGACCCAAGTAACTACCGACCTATTTCAGTTTCGCCTGTATTGTTAAAAATATTAAAAAAAATTATACACAAACGATCAGAACAACATTTAACTTCTATTAACTTTCTTTCAAACAGACAATACGGGCTTAGACCAAAAAGTAGCACACTAACAGCTACAGTCGACCTCGTTACTAAAATTAAGCAAAATGTAAAACATAGTCCTTGCCATCTTTATTGATCTCAAAAATGCGTTCGATACCGTTAGTCATGAACTGCTTCTTAAAAACCTAGAAACGATCAATGTTAGCGATAGTGCCTTAAAAATGTTTGAATCCTATCTAAAAAACAGGTCGCAGTTAGAACGGATAATAATTATCAAAGTGGCACATTACCTATAACATGTGGAGTTCCCCAGGTATCAATTTTGGGCCCCTGCTCTTTTTAATCTACATAAATAATGTTCAGGAAATTACACTACACGGCCATCTTACTTTATACGCAGATGACACATGCTTATTTTATTTTGGATCTGCCATTCATGATTTGGTTTCGCAGGCTCAGGATGATTTAAACAACCTTTTCTCATGGTTTCAATATAATTGATTAACGATAAATATTACTAAAACATGCTATATCTGGTTCAAAGCAAAAAATAAAATAATACCTCCACATAATCCATTAGTAATCAACAATGTGCCCTTAAAGCTTACAATAAAAAACTTGTGAGAAATACCTTGGATTGAGAATGGATAGTTCTCTGTCATGGACAGTTCAATTGGATCATATAAAAACAAAGCTTACATCTCTACTTGGATCCCTCCGAAACATAGTTCGATGTATTCCTCATAGACTACGTCACACTATTTATAACGCCTTAGTAAAACCACACCTACTATATCTGATTGAAGTTTGGGGCAGTGCGGCCAAGACAAAACTAGCAAGTCTCCATGTTGCACAAAACAAATTAATTAAAATGATTTTTAACTTCCCATATTTAACATCAACGTGCAAAATCTACGAAGAAACCAAAATAATGAACGTTAGACAGTTATATATTTACAATACATGTATTTTTATCCATAAGGCACTCAACAAAAGTATTCAGACTAACTTATCGTTTATTAAAGTAAAACAAGTAACCCAACGTAGCAGTCGCCGAGCTAGTTTTATGATTTTACCAAAGATGAGAACTAAGTTTGGAAAAAAAAATAACTTTTGAAGGAGCACAATTATATAACAAAATACGCTCATGTATAAAAAGGTTGCACTCATTCAATGCATTCAAAACTCAATTAGCTGCATATTTAATCACAAATAACACCGTTTCTTAAAGCTGAATGCATTGGATGGGTGCTTAATAATTGCTGCCGTGACGTCTGTGATGAATTTTATATATTTTACTTTAAGCATTGTTCTCATGTAGGTGACTTTGTGTCTTTTTTGAGAATAAATATCTTTAAATCTAAACCTAAACACACTCCGGCAGGGTATTCCACTTCTTAGCTGTACGCAGAATTTCCAAAACGTTAAACTAATGTAGGCATGCTATTAATCTACTCTATTAAAAGTTTCGCGCAGGCTGTTCTTTACTGTCAATAATTATGGTTTACAGGGAAATTCGTCCAAGAAACCTAATACCGTTGTTGTAACTTAAAAGTTTGTATTTTCAGTACTTAGAACTTGAAAAATATTTTCAAGGATTATTGTGAGCAAAATTTTCATAAAAGTCAGTGAAGTTTAGTTAGTAACTTATAACTACTATCTCAGAAAATAAATAATTTGAACATAATGACTCTTAACATAGTTTATTAAAAAAAAAAAATATCCTTTGCAAACACACCATACTTTATTGTCTGCTTCTTATTTCTTTAGCTGGCTTAAACTCAAGTACCTGGGCGACCGAGTTCTGCTCGGGTGAAAATAGAGAAAACGACGTTTAATAAAAATGTAACCTAGCTAGATCGTTTTATCGCCCCCGAATCTGCCTGCATACTAAATTTCATGAAAATCGTTGGAGCCGTTTCCGAGATTCAGATAATATTTTATACAAGAATGGCTCGTTTAAAGATATTAGATAGATAGATAAACGTAACGTATAACTGATTTTTCAAACCAATAACTTGGAATCACCATTAGTACTAAAGATAAAAACTTTTTTCAACACCGACTTCGGAAAAGAATGTTATTTTTTGCTTTGTAGTTTTTTGTTTTGGAAGTCAGAGAGTGGTTTGATTTTTTGTTGAAAAGTTTTTTATTTTTCCTATTTTAGTTTTGGTAGGTATCTCCAATTAACATGATAATCATTTATATATCATGACGATACCAAGAATACCATACACGAGCAGGATACATTGTTTTATATCAGAGTTCCAGTGCCTACCTTTCGGCTTCATCAACAGATCTGTTCGATGGTGCCATTTTCATCAGTACCATTTATTTATAAGTATTTTCTTCATCATAGTCGGTTAACTATACGAGATATCCAATACCCGTGACATACTTAGCATAGGAGTTCCAGTGGCCATCTGTGGTCTTATTCATCAGTTCCACTTCACCAAATGATACTTTCTGAGTGCAATTGTTGATGAAAATACCAAAATCGCTATATGTATGCCTATAATATTTGAAGACCTCCCTTGATTTCTCTAGGATCCCATCATCAGATCCTGACCTGATTGACTATGGGACCAACTAGAAAGTAAACCCTGCAAAAAAAGAAGAATTTTTGAGATCGGTCCAGGCGTCTTTGAGTAATCGGGGAACATACATAAAAAAAAAAGATTCCGACGAATTGAGAACCTCCTCCTTTTTTTTGAAGTCGGTTAAAAAATTAAGAAAACTTTTTACACCTTTTAAAAATCCTGCCGCATCACAAACTCAACACCAACAATCACACCCAACAAAGGTTTCATTAAGGTAGCTTACGAACACATAATCTACCTTTCCTAACTAAGAGATCAACCTCGACCACTCCACTTGCCGTCACTTTACTAAACAGGTAGTTAATAATGAGTGAGCTCTTAGTGCTAACCGTTTACATTATTCACGTCTATTTCCGTGACCCCATTATAGCGAGAATGTGAGTCCTTCAGCAGCTTGTCGGCGGAAAACTGTTTTATAACGCAACACATAGAAAAAGGTAAATGAAAAAGGAAAATTTTCAAGGGGCATACCAGTTAAAAATTAGAGCAATCTTCTACTTCTTCGTCACTTGTATACTCGCAGCGTGCTGAAAGATCTCTCTCTAATACGAGAGCATCTCGTTCTGGGAAATGACTGTCTAGTAAATTCATTAACAGGGCTTCTTGACGTGGATTAAAGGGAGGTCCACCTCATCAGTGCAATAATACCGCGCAGGCTCGAAGTTTCAATTCAAGCCATGGCAAAAGAATAATTAAGGTTACACTAGTCGAAAATTCTTCCATACAAACGTAGTCTAGGGACTATTCCACTGTTTGACGATGTACGTTCAAAATATAAAGTGATATTAATTTGTCTCAACATTATCTAGCCCTGTATGGAAGCAAAAAAGTAAAAAAAGAAAATATTTGAAAGTTATGAGCGTCGAAAGTTCCAAATATCGACACAAATTTAAACGCATTTTTGAGCGCAAATAAATACCATAAGAAGACGGAAAGTTGCAAAATGGCCTCCATACAGGGATAGATTAGTAGTTCAACAATGCAAATAATTTTATTTTGAACAGAAAGATGTAGTCCTTTTTTCATGATATCAAGACTGCCAAAGGTCTGTTTATAAAATTTCGCGCGCTCCGTTTCGTCCTAAATCATTATCCATTTCGCTACAAATTTGCAAAAGTGTGTATTCGTACGCGAACTAGCTTCCTACTGCTCATCACAGCATCTATCTCTTCCGCACGTGTTGTCGGTTGATATAAAATGCATTTTAACCCCGCGCACAAAATAGTTCGTGCCGTCGACTAGTGTACCCTTAAGCCTACAACATTTCCAATGTTGTGACATACGCTTCCTCTTTGTTGCGATGGAGTAGGTCGTAATCCACCACGAAGGCCCAATCTAGTTGACGGACGTCATATTATGTCAGTACGTACGACCGTACCAAAAATACACATCTGATAAAAATAATAGACATCACATTGAGCGTTTGGGTTTTTTTATTATTCTTGATAAGCTTGCGCTCGACCACGATCTCACCTGATGATAAGCGATGTTGTAGTCAACGGTGAAGTACGATTGCCTACCTATTCACTCTTGATTTAAAGTCTATCAGGACTTGACTTGTTTTTACACGTACATATCAGATTCTGTGAGTGGGCTTGTCTGCGATTGCACACTACATACACATGGTACAAAGGACTGAAATAAAATATGCATTAGATTATGCCAAAACTAGAACAAAAGGGATTTCCTTTCCAAAAGAGAAAAAAAACAATGTTCGTTCTGCACAATTTCGGCATTCTGACATCGTGTACAGGTGTTGGGACAAAAGGGACCCAAACAACACAGCAGAAAGTCGATTCATAAAAATGGAACATGTCTCAGATTTTATACCGTGGCACACAAATACAAAGCCGATTAGGTAAGCATGAATTCCGAAGAAAAAGACGTAGCTTCAGGGTGTTGTAAGCCAAAGTATATCCTCTCGTAGGGGTTTTAAAAGATGACTAAAGGATTGGCAAAGGGGATGGATATTTTTCCTCACATGTAGGTGAGATTAGACAAATAGATAACTCTCGTTTGGCATAGAAAAACATTGCTATTTTGTGGATTATGATGGATGAATGGTAAAGGCGAAGCCACATGATAAGTTGTTAGTGCAGCTATGACTTATTAAGTTGAAGCAATACTGGCTCAAGCCGGTAGTTACACATTAATCTTGATTATGGAGTTTCAATAGAATAAAGGGCCAGATTATGCTGAATTTTCTTTGTACATACCACATAAACCTTGTACCATACAATTCATCTGTGACTTATGTAATGGCTTCGTCTTTACTGCAAAAATCCATCAAACATAAAATTGATCACACGGTCCACTGGCTACGAATCCTAGGTCAAACAAAACGTGACTGAAATATTATGTTAGAAAATTCTTAGTAACAGTGTCAGTTCAGAGAATTGGTCCCGACAAAGGGCTGTTTTGCCTTTTATCGCAACGAATTCCCCAAACTCTGTCAAAGTGATATTAATCTGAATACCATCATAGAAGAATGCATGTACAGTTGGTCATAAATATGAGACAATATTTTACAAGCTTTTTATATTACTTTGCGTATGTGAATCCAGCAATTTTTGATCAATATACAGGCAAAAGCCTAGCATATAACTTTGAAAGCAATGCAAAAACATTATAAAATACTCAGTTTTAACTCCATTTTCTTTAACTCCTTTATATTTCTGTGTTACTATTTTTTCCAAATATGATATTAAGTTATGTTCTTTTGAGATAAAACCTATAAGGATGGTTATTGATTACAACAAAAATATAAAACACATCGATTATATTTTATAACAAAAAATTAAAATTAGGCAGCAAATTTGAGTTTGTCGTCGAAGATAAAATTATATTAGTACTTATTAATATCAAGGTTTTAATCCGATTTTCCTTCCTTTTGTTTTTCTAACTTCCCTGTTTGATCGTTCTAATTATTCTTTGTCATATTTAATTACTTTAAGGTTTCTTTCTCTCAAAATTTTACGTGATAAAGCATTTTCTCTTGGCGTTACTTAAAATACGGTTTATGAGTGGTTTTGTAATTTAATTTCAATATTTTTCCTTATTTTTGTCTTTAAAATATTAAAATATTTTTAAGCACCTGTATATCATTTCCTTATCAATACTTCACATAAAGATAATTAGATAATTTTATGAAAGGAATTCCATTTCGTTCATTCACTTACTTGTAATCCTTAATCGTTGCTATTTATTCCTACACGGAAAATATGTAAAAAAACCGGCCAAGTGCGAGTCGGACTCGCGCGCGAAGGGTTCCGTACCATTATCGCAAAAAACGGCAAAAAAATCACATTTGTTGTATGGGAGCCCCACCTAAATATTTATTTTATTCTGTTTTTAGTATTTGTTGTTATAGCGGCAACAGATATACATCATCTGTGAAAATTTCAACTGTCTAGCTATCACCGTTCATTAGATACAGCCTGGTGACAGACGGACAGACAGACAGACAGACAGACTAAAAGACGGACCGCGGAGTCTTAGTAATAGGGTGCCGTTTTTACCCTTTGGGTACGGAACCCTAAAAAAAGGTGAGTGAAATCAAAAAACCCGACTACAAAGATGTTAACAATGAGGGAGGAGGATATATATATAGTTTTGGTCAGCCAGCTCGCGAATATGTATCCGCCAACTGCACAGCTTGTTTTTTTTCCTGTTTACATCTTTGCAGTCGGGTTTTTTGTTTTTTTTTTTTTTTATTTACAACTAGAATGACTTATAAACATATAAGTGGTATATGGTTTTGTAATCACCTCTAAAAACCCTTAATTTTTATACCCCACTTGATGAGTTTGGAAGAAAAAAAAATTCAACCCCCACAATATGGCGTCCCAAATCCGCCACATTCCTTTTTTTTAACGGTACTTATCTATGCACACTTGGGCGTTAAAGACCTATCTAATCATGTTTTAATTATAAAACTCTGTCAAGTGGTTTTAAAGATGTGAGATAATAAAGAATACATACAAATATACTGACATACAAGGTACGCGCCAAAAACCCTTTCCTTACAGCCGGGTGATAAGTACTTATTTCACCAACTCAATTCTTTTTACTAAGTTAGTTACATAATAAAAAAGTTTCAGTACCTACCTACAGTTCTGAAATAGTTGTTTTATAGATTTCATCTTACTTTGGTAGCAAACATATTCGTTTGTGATTAGTTCTGAAAGTTTAGGACTAAATCCGATAAACCGACTTTAGCGTTAAACTTTCTTTTGTTTTTATCCATAAAACTGGTGTTTATACTTATCAGAAAGTTTTTGTATGATTACCACAACAAGAACTACAGGCTCATTCGATTATAACAGACAAATTCTGAAAAAATTATAATTGTTTATGTGTCTTTGTTTGATTTAAATTTCTCTTCAAAGTTAGAGTGAACAGGCTTCTTCTGGGTAAGCTCACTCCATCGTAGACTCTGTCTCTGTCACCTATGAACTAGACTAGAGTCAAGAGCAAACCCATTACAAATAAAAAAAAAAACGGTAAGATAACGTTGATGTTCAACAAAAAAGGTCGATGTTCGTAATTCTGATTAATAATTATAAAAGAAAAAGGAAAAAGTGGAATTGTGATAATATTGTAATTTCATAATATTGTGTATAGAAATATGTTTGAAAGATATTTTTAATAAAACACTCATTTTAATTAAATCCCGAAGGCATTGTACCTAAAAACAATTTTATAATAAAAAGCCTAAGTTATCGAGTTTATGAGTAAACTCTAAAAAATATCACATAACAAAGCTATTAAATTGCTAAAACGCAAAAGTTTTCTTTACGATCATAATGGGAATATAATTTTTTGTACAAAAAAGGCTCTTTTTAACAAAATATTTACAAAAATACGTTCCTATCTAACCTACTTTGCCCCAAAAAAAATATCATCATCATCATCATATCAGCCGAAAGAAGTCCACTGCTGGACATAGGCATTTCCTAAGCGTCGCCACATTGACCGGTCCCGTGCCTCTCGTAACCAGCGGTTCCCCCGCAACCATCACCAGGTCAAAAAAAAACTTAAAACAAAACGTTTAAATAATTGAACAAAAGCTCCAGTTAGATTTTTTGTGTGAAAATATTAATGAATGAGTCAGAAATCTGCCTTTTTTTTCCGACTAAATGTTCGCTAAGCGGATTATTCTGCTCACAACACCCGTTTTACGTTGAGGCGATAGGCTAGTTAGAGGATTCAGTTAACTAGAGAGCTAGTTACACTAAAGCTGGATTGTGGTAAAGTTGCCGAATGTATGGATTGCAACTTATATACGTAGTAAAGTTAGGCTTAAAGCTTGAACATGAGTACAGCTTACAGAACCGAGCACGACTATTTATAGCTTAAACTGGACCCTGAAAGTTGTTGTGGTTTACTGAACTATAAGCCATTTCGTATATTTATTTTTACTTTTACTACTAAACAATATTATAAAACTTAGACAAATTTACACAAATACTATTTCTTACTGAATTCCATTGGGGAGTCAGTTTCTACACAGGAGACCAGTGGTCAGAATAGGACTGCACTGAACGTACCCTTGTCCTGAACAGTATATTTCTTAAGTGATGAGGCACACTAGTAGGATAAATAACTTCATTATTTATGTATGGCCATACATAAATAATGAAGTTATTTATCCAATGTGAGCTCCCTGCATTCAAATATCATTATCAGCCTTTTAACGGTCCCACAGGTGGGTTTGTCTTTACTATTAGGACTATTAAGAAATACAAAATACAACAAAAGAAAATATTTGTGATTATAGCAACTATGAATATCTTTTTAAAACTACTTTTTGAACTTCCTTAAACCGATATGACTTGTCTAGTACCAAAAGCTGACTAAGAGAGGTTACACACTATCCGATCCGAATCCGAGAATTTTTCGTCCGAAGTAGCCGTAGCACTTCTTGTAGGGGAGATTACGCACTGTATAACTCCTCCGTCTGAAATCAGAACATTTCCAATTTGTATAGAACTCGGATCTCAGATTCGGATAAAGATCGGATGCAGCGTGTAAACACCCTTAATGTCTACCTTAAAAGCTGCAAGGAGGAAAGGAACAAAAACATATTTTGAGTTTAGTGAGCAACTTTAAAGTTTCCCGAGATTTAAGATCTGCTCAGAGAACAGCGTGTCAGAGCAGAGATTTCAACTGTGGAGGAACAGATATCACACTCCTCCACACTTCATTATTCCAGCAGAACATTAGCCACCTGGTCACGAACTACAGTGGCTGATCTGAAAATCACTGAACTGATTGCGGGCCCGGGTTGGCAGGTGCAGAGACAATCTGGCAAAATACCATATACGGGTACCTTTGACCGACCGCGCTGTCCAGGTGGCCACATTCTGATCATACAAAATTTTAGTCAAATCGACACGTAAGGAAGAAGTAGTGGGAAACTGCAGTACCACCTCAATATAAAAAGTTATTCAAACCATGTTGGCTTATTTCAAACTAGCTGTTACCCGCGGCTTCGCTCCCGTGGTCCACCCCATAGGACCCAATTTCGGGATTCAAAAATAGCCTATGTTACTCAGGAATATTGTTGCTTTCTATTGGTGAAAGAATGTTTCAAATCGGTCCAGTAGTTTCGGAGCCTATTCGGTACAAACAAACAAACAAAAAAATCTTTACTCTTTATAATATAATAAAGTATAGACAAGCGTCAGTAAGTATCCAGTGAGGTCTTGCTTGCTCTAATTGAAACGATCCAAGGCTTCTATGCAATTAGGTAGTTGTTAATTAACTTTCCACTTCCAATAATCCGACTTGATTGGTTTTTTACTACCTATATTAAGTTGACCAGCCAAGAAATATTATATTTCTTTAAAACGACAGTATCAAAACAAGAACGAACTGAAATCTATATACTTTAATAATATTCTAAAGCTGAAGAGTTTGTTTGTTTGTTTGTTTGTTTGAACGCGCTAATCTCAGGAACTACTGGTTAGAATTGAAAAATTCTTTTTGTGTTGGATAGTCCATTTATCGAGGAAGGTTATAGGCTATATAACATCACGCTAGAACCAATAGGAGCCGAGCATAAATGAAAAATGTTGCAAAAACGGGCAAAAATATTCCTTTTCGAGAGCTTTTGTTGCGTGCGCTGCGTAAACGGTTTAAGTTACGCCAATATCATGTATGATGGAATTTTTCTTCTTTAAAAGTTCTAAAAAAAAGTCCGCGACAGTATATGTCTACCTTTTAAGATTGACTCACAATAGCAGCTTTTATGTTCTAAATTTTAATTAGATCGCCGCCGCCGGTAGAAAAAAAGTTTACAGGTTACATTCGCATAGTAGTAAGGGTAGGTAGGGTAGGGTAGGTGTAGGGTAGGTGTAGGGTAGGTGTAGGGTAGGTGTAGGGTAGGTGTAGGGTGGGTGTAGGGTAGGTGTAGGGTAGGTGTAGGGTAGGTGTAGGGTAAGTGTAGGGTAGGTGTAGGGTAGGTGTAGGGTAGGTGTAGGGTAGGTGTAGGGTAGGTGTAGGGTAGGTGTAGGGTAGGTGTAGGGTAGGTGTAGGGTAGGTGTAGGGTAGGTGTAGGGTAGGTGTAGGGTAGGTGTAGGGTAGGTGTAGGGTAGGTGTAGGGTAGGTGTAGGGTAGGTGTAGGGTAGGTGTAGGGTAGGTGTAGGGTAGGTGTAGGGTAGGTGTAGGGTAGGTGTAGGGTAGGTGTAGGGTAGGTGTAGGGTAGGTGTAGGGTAGGTGTAGGGTAGGTGTAGGGTAGGTGTAGGGTAGGTGTAGGGTAGGTGTAGGGTAGGTGTAGGGTAGGTGTAGGGTAGGTGTAGGGTAGGTGTAGGGTAGGTGTAGGGTAGGTGTAGGGTAGGTGTAGGGTAGGTGTAGGGTAGGTGTAGGGTAGGTGTAGGGTAGGTGTAGGGTAGGTGTAGGGTAGGTGTAGGGTAGGTGTAGGGTAGGTGTAGGGTAGGTGTAGGGTAGGTGTAGGGTAGGTGTAGGGTAGGTGTAGGGTAGGTGTAGGGTAGGTGTAGGGTAGGTGTAGGGTAGGTGTAGGGTAGGTGTAGGGTAGGTGTAGGGTAGGTGTAGGGTAGGTGTAGGGTAGGTGTAGGGTAGGTGTAGGGTAGGTGTAGGGTAGGTGTAGGGTAGGTGTAGGGTAGGTGTAGGGTAGGTGTAGGGTAGGTGTAGGGTAGGTGTAGGGTAGGTGTAGGGTAGGTGTAGGGTAGGTGTAGGGTAGGTGTAGGGTAGGTGTAGGGTAGGTGTAGGGTAGGTGTAGGGTAGGTGTAGGGTAGGTGTAGGGTAGGTGTAGGGTAGGTGTAGGGTAGGTGTAGGGTAGGTGTAGGGTAGGTGTAGGGTAGGTGTAGGGTAGGTGTAGGGTAGGTGTAGGGTAGGTGTAGGGTAGGTGTAGGGTAGGTGTAGGGTAGGTGTAGGGTAGGTGTAGGGTAGGTGTAGGGTAGGTGTAGGGTAGGTGTAGGGTAGGTGTAGGGTAGGTGTAGGGTAGGTGTAGGGTAGGTGTAGGGTAGGTGTAGGGTAGGTGTAGGGTAGGTGTAGGGTAGGTGTAGGGTAGGTGTAGGGTAGGTGTAGGGTAGGTGTAGGGTAGGTGTAGGGTAGGTGTAGGGTAGGTGTAGGGTAGGTGTAGGGTAGGTGTAGGGTAGGTGTAGGGTAGGTGTAGGGTAGGTGTAGGGTAGGTGTAGGGTAGGTGTAGGGTAGGTGTAGGGTAGGTGTAGGGTAGGTGTAGGGTAGGTGTAGGGTAGGTGTAGGGTAGGTGTAGGGTAGGTGTAGGGTAGGTGTAGGGTAGGTGTAGGGTAGGTGTAGGGTAGGTGTAGGGTAGGTGTAGGGTAGGTGTAGGGTAGGTGTAGGGTAGGTGTAGGGTAGGTGTAGGGTAGGTGTAGGGTAGGTGTAGGGTAGGTGTAGGGTAGGTGTAGGGTAGGTGTAGGGTAGGTGTAGGGTAGGTGTAGGGTAGGTGTAGGGTAGGTGTAGGGTAGGTGTAGGGTAGGTGTAGGGTAGGTGTAGGGTAGGTGTAGGGTAGGTGTAGGGTAGGTGTAGGGTAGGTGTAGGTACGTAGCCAGTTGACGGGAGCGAAGCCGCGTGGGACAGCCTGTTAAATATAATGGTAAGTATTTTGATCGCCTTTCAAGCCTCTAAAGACTTGACTATTTGCAAAGCAAACTCCTGAAGTTAATATAAACATGACGGCATACTTATAAAGATAAACATGAAACTACCAACTGTACCTAGACATAGTTTAGCCAACAACTAAGCTAGTTACTTAACCACTTAAAGTCAAAGATTAGTCCGAAACTAAGTAATTCAGAGTTTAATGAAACGAGTGATCCAAAAGATCAAGTAAAACAAAAATGAATTTTCACTCAAATATTTTGCGGACGCTCAATTAGAAACTTACAACGGCAACCCACGGCCCGTCATCAAGGATTCACGTTATTTGGTGAAGTCACAGAGTACAAAGTGTGTGGAGTGTTAATGTATGAATTCCGGTACTTTTCAATAGGCTAGTCTCGAAGGTTTTTGATCCTTTTTTTTCTTTTCCAAAATAGTATGCGACTTTTACAATGATTAGGCAGAAATCATTGTAAAAGTCGCATACTATTTTGTTTATCAAAATACTTCTTAACATTAACAATAAAAACGGGATATTTACCATGTTTACTGTTTGTTGCGAGTTCCCGATATTAAAAAATAATCAAAATATCGGGAACTCGCAACAAACAGGAAACATGGTAAATATCCCGTTTTTAATGTTAATGTTAGTGTTAGTGACCATGACAGTTTAAAAACTTAAAATACTTCTTATAACGATATTCTGATAAAGAAAAAAAAACAATGTTACTTCTCACAAAATTTCGATTCTCAATCGGATATTAGAAAAGCAGTAGATTATGATATTTCGATGACATGCGAATAGCCTTAACTCATCTCACAAAACAGAGTTTATTTAATGGAAAAAAACAGTAGCACTAGGTAGCACTCCATTGACTTGCAACTCCGTGTTACAGCTAATTAATTCATGCCTCACGTCGTTGGATATAGCCGCTGAAATACAAATAAAATATGAAATAAACAGGATTTTAGGAGCCTCTCATACATGTATTTTTGTTAATAATGTTATTATGTTGTTATGTTGGATTTGTTCGTAGTAATTTAAAGGCTTTGAGTTTAGGTTGAATTTTTAAAAGCGTTGTCTGGTCACCGGTCTAAATGTGAAAATGCTGTGTGAAAGCAACCTAAAGACACGTTTTGCGTTAATATTATAAATGCGAAAGAGACTCGGTTTGTCTGTTACTTTTTCACGCCTCAACGACTGATCGGATTTAGATGAAATCTTAGCATCTGGGTAGACAACGACCTGGATTAGGTACCAGAGTGTTTTGAAATCGATTGTATGTTCCCGTGGGATAACAGAAGACTTTTCATGCGGTTTACCCGCTGCTGTCGAAGAAACTAGAAATAAATAAATCTTGCAAACATTTTTGGACACCCGTTATATACCAATAGCAAAGTTTGTATTCATTTATTATATTCTTTATTGTACACCATATTATAAATATTGTACAACTTAAACCTGATACACCTACAATGGGCAGCCTTTTCGCATTCCGCGACAGTAATTGCCTGAACATGAAATGGGGCTGTCATTGGTGTGAAAATAACAGTGGTAAAATGCTATATTAATATAGATGCACCAATAAATACATAAGCTATGAAATAGATGCATAAATGAATACATACTAAATATAAAGGCAAAAAACAAACGACCATCTATAGATAACAATCATAGTGTCTGTATGAAATTGACACACTAAGAAGCAGACAGCGACAGGTAATGTTTCTTTTAGAGTCTTTTGAACACAGGCAACGATTGAGCACGTTTGATTAGATCTGGCAATGCATTCCACAGACAAGTAGCCTGGACAGTAA
The DNA here is from genome assembly GCA_948252205.1 of Orthosia incerta. Lineage (NCBI taxonomy): Eukaryota > Metazoa > Arthropoda > Insecta > Lepidoptera > Noctuidae > Orthosia > Orthosia incerta. The sequence goes on from OX411742.1 coordinate 54,513,013, forward strand.
AGGATTTATCCAAAAAAGTTGTGCAATGCGTTGGCATTTGAAGTCGTAAGTTATGAAGACTGATGAGTGATGACTTAAGAAATATCGTGCGGGAATCGCAAAGAAACTGAAAACGTTTCTTAAGGTGAAAATGAGTAAAGAGCACATTATATAAAAGGGAAAGAATATAAATATGTGTAGTCTGTTTCGTTTCATAAAACTTGACATATACCTTAGAGCTTTACCATCCTTTGCATTTTAATGTCAATAAAGTTCAAGAAGCAGACAATGCAAAATGAATATAACTCGCTTAGTAAACGTTAAGTCTGTAAGTCTTATTTTACTTTGACTACTTTTCCTTTATTTCATTCTGCCCTCTAGTACAAAGAAGAAAGATTGCAAGAGTTTGCTAACATTCATCATTCAACAAAAACTATATTTCCTCATTATAAACGGTGTTTCACTAAGTACATCAAACTACTTTTGCTTCCTGTAATATCTGGTTACTTAAGTGGACAGGAATATCTTTTGTAAAGTACCGTCATATTAAAGTGAAACTATTATGGAGAACTCAGTTGGAAGTTTTTAAACTGTTCTTCTTGCTCATAATGGATGCCGCTACATACGTGGGTAAATTTCTTTCTTAAAACATTATTTTGATCCGGAAAGAAATCACACGATATACTGGATTGTTTGCATGTTATCACATGCAAACAATCACTGCTAAGTAAGATCTTTAATCGATTCCATTGCTGACCTACGTAAGAGGGTTTACGTAATTTGAATTTCTTAGTATCAGTACATAGTAAGTTGGTTAATTGAATGGGTGGTTGATTTAAAGTGCGGTTACTGTCATAATGCTTAGTTTGCTGATCATTTGTATCGTTGTTTTTGTATAAAACGTGTTTCGGAAAAAATCTAGTACTCAGAACTATAGGCGCAGCTTCTTCAGGCGATATATACGCCTCAATGTTAACGCAGTACTAGCTGTGCGCCCGCTCGATGCCAAAATATCAATATTGAACCTCCTTTTGAACAGTTTTGTTTGCAAAATATTATTTGATTTACATATGCTATGTTAGTTATGAAGAAATTCAAGCCATCGATTTTTCTGTGTAAAAATATTTTTAAACATCCATGTCGTTTTGGAGGAGTTTCCAAAAGTTGAGAATAAACATCGTGTTGTTATTTTTTTTTTTAAATAAAACTATTAGTTACACGAAAAAACCTTGTGTTAAAAATAATGTACATGAATCAATAATAAATATGTATTTTTTTCTAACCTTTTAACCTAGCCGTTACTAAGGAGTATGCTTTAGAAAGTAACCGTTTTACGGCACCAAAGCGTATGTAGGCCCTTAACATTTGGCTACGTAAACAAAAACAGATCTTTTAGTTTTCGACGAATGACATCGTCTTAGTCATAAATGGCGAAACGTGTGCTTGCAGACACTTATTTCTGCCTACTCCTTCAATAAAACAGAGGTGCTGTAATATTATGACGTATAATAATTTTGGGTTACAAAATTGATCTACCAAAACAAATGCTTGGTACCTGAAGCGATGCAATGCAAAATGTTATTATGCACCAGTCATAGTGTGACAATGCATATCAATTTGCAGTTACCTAGGCCGCTTAGTTTAATAGAGCTGTTTGGTCATCGTCATCTGCCTAGCCTTTTCCCAACTATATTGAGGTCGGCTTCCAGTCTTACCGGATTCAGCTAAGTACCAGTGTTTTACATGGAGCGACTGCCTATCTGACCTCCACAACCCAGTAACTGGGTAACACGGTACCCCTTGGCAAGACTGGTGTCAGATCTCAAGCTTCTGACTACCCGTAACGACTGTCAAAGATCTTCAAATAACAGCTGGGGCCAACGGCTTAACGTGCTTTCCTTTGTAATATTTAATCAAGATTCAGCATCACCGTTCGTCATCGTTAACGCCTTCTATTTGTATAGTCTGGCCACGTGACTTAACATTCAGATCTGTCATTATCATACATTGATTCGTTTTCTACTAGCGTTATCGATTGTAGATTGTCAACTTGGCTACAGGTGCAAGTGAGATAGTGGTCAAGCGCGGGCCTAACAAAAAAATAAAGATTGCACACCGTGGCACACAAACTGTCAGAGTTTTCGTAGGTAGGTAAACATTTACTTTATGACCCTAATTATAACCTCAATTAACCTTCAGTTATGGCCTCGAGGGACTAGATGAAGTATACGCCATTATAAACTCTACGGACAAATGCCAGATAATTAGTCCGGCACATAACAATATAAAAAAAATATTTATTAATAAGTTAATCTTTTGAAGTTTTGTATCTAGACACTGTGAAACAGACACTTAAGCCCCAAGGGTTGCTTAAAATGAGCTGGGAAACTTCGCTTTTTCTCGGTGCCCGTTAAAAAAAGAAACACGTTAAAAAGGAGAAACCTATTCTGTATTCAAAAGTAATTAACTATTCTGCGATATAATTAGCTAGAACTTGCTCACTTTTTATTTCTAAACTGCACGTAATAGACATAATATTTACTTTACCGTGGTTCTTTTAAAGAACGTTACGGTTTTACAAGATGTCTTTGGTTTTCGTATAAATACAATTTTATTATTATTATTATTCCATTTATTTATTATATTTACATATTTTTACATTTTTAAATATCATTCTATAAAAAATAAAATAAAAAAACATTTAAAAATACAAAAATAGTAGCCCACCGGTATCGGGAACAGGGTCCAAGCTACCGGTGGTCAGGGCTCCTGAGAGAGGAACCTCCTAACAATACGAGCCGTGTCCAGGAGTACCGCTTTCTGGATCAAGCCCTTGATCCAGCTGCCCAACGAGAGCCTCCTCAGATGTTCGTCGAGGCTCTTGGCTATTATACCATTGGCCGTCACGACTATCGGCACAATGACTGCTGTATTCACATCCCACATGTCGACAACCTCGCGAGCCAGATCAAGATACTTACTTTTCTTATCTCTCTCCGCCTTCACGAGGTTCTCGTCATGGGGGACCGCAATATCAACAATCATTGCGCGACGCTCTAGTCGGTCTATCACCACTATGTCAGGCTTATTAGCAACAACAGTCCTGTCAGTGATGATAGACCGATCCCAATACAACGTGACATTGCCATTTTCGAGAACTGGGTCGGGCACATACTTATAGTAAGGCACTTCTGATTCCACAAGATTGTATTTAAGAGCAAGTTGCTGGTGGATAATCCTGGCTACAAGGTTGTGTCTATGCAAATAGTCTCCGTTAGCCAGACTAGAACAACCGGAAATAATGTGCCTGATTGATTCCCCCGGCCGGTGACATGCCCGACAAATGTCAACCGTGCCGTCCTTCACAATATATTTCCGGTAGTTGTTCGTCATCATAACTTCGTCCATAATCGCAAAGACAAAACCTTCGGTTTCCCCAAAAAGGTCACCAAATCGCAACCAGGCCACGGACGCCAAAAAATCTACATCGGGCCCATGTAGGATCCGGTAGAAGCGTCCGTGAAGCTCCTTGCTCTGCCATACCTCCATGCGGTCATTAGTATCTAATACTATAGGTTTGCGCCAGTTCCCGTTAGCCAAGGAGAGCGGGGTAAGGCCCTTGTCCACTGCTACCACATCTCGATGCATACCCACGTCAGCGGCCAGGAAGTATTCCCTAAGACTGCATACCTCGCGGTTGTGCAGGGTCTTAGCATTTAAAAAGCCACGACCCCCGCTCTTCCGAGGGATATACAGTCTCATAACCGATGACCGTGGGTGATGCATACGATTTGCGGTAAGCAATGTGCGGACTCTCCTATCCAGGGCGTCAAGTTCTGTCTGAGTCCATTTGAGTATGCCGAAAGAGTACATCAAGACCGGCATGACCCAGCCGTTGAAGGCGCGCACCTTGTTCCCGCCTGATAAAAGACTATTTAGTACTTTTTTCAGGCGGCCAAAGAAGCGTTCCTTCAACGACTGTTTCACGTCAGTAACATTGATGCCTAGTGCTTCCGACATACCCAAATACTTGTAAGTCTCAGTTGAGGAAAGGGATCTAAGGTGTATGGAGTCCGAGAGTTGTATTCCCACAGACTCCATAATCTCCCCTCGCTTTACATGCATGACTGCACATTTGTCCACACCAAATTCCATCCTGATGGCGTCACTGAAGGTTTCCGTTACCTTCAGTAGCTTCATCAGTTGCAAGTTGTTGGGGGCAAAGAGCTTCAGGTCATCCATGTAAAGGAGGTGTGATATGACCTGACCACCTCTCCTCAACCGATAGCCCAGGCCTGAACCCTCCAGCAGTGTACTGAGAGGGTTCAGGGCTAAACAAAACCACAGAGGACTCAGACTGTCGCCCTGAAATATTCCGCGCTCGATCCTTATAGGTTCGCTGTTTTCCTGAATCTGTCGACATCCTGGATAGTGAAGGACCGTCCTCCACTGCCCCATACATGACGTCAAGAAGGCGCGCAGAGTTGTATCAATTTTATACAACTCCAGCACCCTCATGAGCCATGTATGTGGCACTGAGTCATAGGCCTTCTTGTAATCTATCCAACATGTCGCCAGATCCTTGCGGGAACGGCGAACCTGTTGGCTAATGGCAATGTCTATGAGGAGCAGCTCCTTAGTACCGCGAGACCCGTTCCTACATCCATTCTGAGAAGCAGACATAATGGCGTTATTGTCAATATGTTGATTAATTTTCGCTCTCAGAATGGATGTAAGAACTTAATAGACCGTCGGTAAACACGTTATCGGTCTATAATTTTTAGGTTCCGCAGTACTACCCGATTTATAGAGCAGGTGGGTTATTCCTGTCGTTAGAAACTGGGGCAGCGAGCCTGACTCTAAGACAGACTGGAACTGAGTTGCCAAACGAGCGTGCGACCTTTGGAACCATTTAATCCAAAAGTTTTGCAGTCCGTCTGGCCCTGGAGATTTCCAGTTGGGCAACGGACGGACTGCACGAGCCACATCTTGGGGGCTGATGGTAATTGCCCCCATTTGTGGTATCGGATCGCACGCCTGCTCGACCTCCCGAGTCCAGTCACCTTCGGTATGACTGACAGGCACCGACCAGATATCGCGCCAAAACGAACACATGGCGTCATTATCCGGTAGGCGCATATCAGTCACACCTTGGTCGGGTCGCTCCCAAGCCCTATAAACCCACCTTTCGTTGCTCCGGAATGTGCGATTCTGAGTGTATCGCTCCACTCGCCGCTTGTACCGACGAATACGGCTTGCCCATGCATAGATCTTCTGCTTCAGGAAGTCGATACGCTCTGTGACGCGGGACAGATAATCTTGAGAACTGATATCAGTCCCCGAGAATGCCCGCCTCACAAAGCGCATCACTCTAGGGCGAGTGTTGCCCTCCCTGAAGCAGATAAGCTTGCCGATGAGTGCTCTAGCCTCACCGATACGACGCTCAATCCTGCACTGCCAAGCTGGTATAGCTGGTCGTGTAGCTCTATCAGTTTTGGGTAATTTGACGTTAGCTACACGACATGCCGCTGCAGCCGCACAGTACAAGATTGAGTGGGTATCGGCAAGGTCTTTGCTGCTATCAAAAAAAATTGATAGCTGCGAATCTAGAGCACACACCAGCGCCCTATTTTTCTTATGCATGGGCAGACGAGGTAATCGAGGTCTAAGCTCAGGCGGTGTGGAACGATACTCTCGGAATGCACACTCCAAAGCGCTCCTCAATCGTTCATTGCATTGGGTACTCACGGATATAGCCCCGTCGTCGTCATCCTCTCCAACATGGTCAGGTCGCGGTGAAACACTGGGTTGCATTTGCACCGCGGCCGGTGGCAAGGCAGGCGAGACACGGCTACTCCGTGATTCCTTACGCAGTCTATCAATTACGGTGTCATCCAGCATACGGTTACGTTGGATGACCCGCACTTGATCCGATAGACGTTGGGCCGACACGTTGACAGCTGGCTCAAGCACCTGAAACAGAGAGAGCATCCGACCACGGTACGCAGTCAGGTTACTTCCCCCCTCTGTAGCCCCAAAGTATGCGCGGATGACGTTTTCATTAATCGATTGCGTCCATCGCATGCGCTGCACACTTCCACCGGGAGCGGGGACCCTGTCAGAGGCCGATGGGCCTCGAGGTCCCAGGCAATCCGGTGGCCGGCGTCCTCCCCGTCGACGCGTAGGTGGTGGTGTCGTCGGCGGAGAGAAGTATTCGTCGCTCGAGCTCGACGCAACTATATTATTATTATTATTATTATATTCTTTATTGTACACCACAAAAATATGTATACAGGACAAACAAGTATAAAAGCAAGTGTACAATGGGCGGCCTTATCGCACAGGGCAATCTCTTACAGACAACCTTTGGATGGACTGAACGAGAGGAACGGAATTTAGGGTTGTCAGTGTACAATAATAATACTTAGACATAAAATACATACATACAATAATACATAATATACTAATAAATAACAAAAATATCACAGAGAAAGGAGAAGACTAATAATAGTGAAAGGAAATGCTCCTTCACCATTTTTTTGAATGTTGGTAAGGATTGAGCACGTCTCACTTCAATAGGTAATGCATTCCACAAACGAGCTGCTTGAACTGTAAAGGATTTGTCGAAGAAGGATGTGGAATGCATATGTATACTTAATTTTAGATTCTCCGATGATCTCAAGGACCTAGAATGTGTGTCACAAAGGAACTGAAAGCGTTCTTTAAGATAAAAGGGACTAGATGGATTAAAGAGCACATTATATAGCAAAGAAAGTATGTGGGCAATTTTATGACCTATGAGACTATGAGAGTGAGTGCGCTTGTATTCTCGCTCGGGTCATCGGCTATATCTATATCTTATTTTTTCTAATTCTCAATTTTTCCTGTTTGCGAGTATTCCGTTCTGTGTGTAATTTTGTATGTTTTTAATTTTGTATATTTTTGCTATCTACGTTACCAACCACATACCTACTCACCTACCCTACCTACCTAAAAAAAAAATCTAAAGTCATTCTTTCGCGGATTACTTAGTAGTAATCCGCGAAAGAATGACCCTAGAATTTTTCCTCATAGTCTCATAGGTCATAAAAATTGTATTTATACGAAAAGCAAAGACTTGTAAAACCGTAATGTTATTTAAAAGAACCACAGTAAAGTAAATATTATGTCTAAAATGTCTAATGTAAACAAAAAGTGAGCAAGTCCTAGCTAATTATATCTCAGAATAGTTAATTACTTTTGAATACAAAAAAGGTTTCTCCTTTTTTAACGTGTTCTTGTTTCTACCGATACCGAGAAAATGCGAAGTTTACCAGCTCATTTTAAGCAACCCTCGGGGCTTAAGGGTCTGTCTCACAGTGTCTAGATACAAAACTTTAAAAGATTAACTTATTAATAAAGATTTTTTTTAATATTAATTATGTGCCGGACTAATTATCTGGAATTTGTCCGTAGAGTTTATTATGGCGTATTCTTCATCTAGTCCCTCGAGGTCATAACTGAAGGTTGGTATATTGAGGGTGTAATTAGGGTTATAAAGTAACTGTTAACATATCTTTAATCAATCTTTTTTTTTGTAAGGCTCGCGCTTGACCACTATGTCACTTGCACCTGTAGCCAAGTTGACAATCTACAATCGATAACGCTAGTAGAAAACGGATCAATGTATGGTAATTACAGATCTGAACGTTAAGTCACGTGGCCAGACTATACAAATAGAAGGCGTTAACGATGAATCTTGATTAAATATTATATACAGGTAAATTGTTTCTTGGTTTGATTTTGATAATCGGATTTCAGTGATTACCCAAATCGCTATAAGTAGGTACTATCTCATAATCCGTTCCAAAATTGGTCCCATTTTAATTTGGTGAAGATCTGATGAAGAACTTTGAAGATATACAACAGAACTCTTCAATAAATAACGGCAAATCTCTCGGGACTGCTGAAATCGCATGTCTGTTTATTCTTTATACCATTTCATAACATAACATCACGCCAGTATGCTCTTAAGGGGTAAGCAAATCTCTCATTTGATCGGTTTTGTTCAAGTTTCATGATATTCGGGTAATCTATTCTGGCGTTAAAGGAAACTTACTAAACAACTTGCTTAGGTAGGTATAACTAAAAAGTGAAAAATAAAAAAACTTTTTTACAGAAAAATACTACCGACTTCCAAATAAGAAAACTACAAAGTGAAAAATAACTTTATTTTTGGAAGTCGGTGTCCATAACGCAAAAAATGGTACCTACGAAAGACACCGAATTCCAAAAATAAAGTTATTTTTCACTTTGTAGTTTTCTTATTTGGAAGTCGGTAGTATTTTTTTGTAAAAAAGTTTTTTTATTATGGAAATATTTTCGATGTACAAAAACAACTTTTCTACAGATTTATTATACGTATGTATTGATGATGATGATAAGACTATAATTTTATTAACGTTGTTCTCCATCATGGTAAAATCTATATTATGTATACCTATATTGGGTAGACATACCAGTACCCCTACTGTTTTATTGTTTGTACGAAATTGCAATGTTTGTTATGCTGCTGGTGTACCATATAAATCAATATATAAAATTCTATTTACTACACACGATGATCCAACTTCTACCACTTTATTTCATGGTAGATCTCTTTTCACTTCAGTGTGTTATAAGTCGGGCTCTAGAAAGAGCGAAGTTCTATCAACGTTAACAATTTTATTGACACTTTAAATAGAGCTACAAGTCGAGTGATTTTATTTTTATTATGTTAGAGTATGTTGGGTTGAGTATTGAGGAACTCGTGGCTTAATAATAACAGCCACACGGGTTAATCTTCAAGGTTAAGCAACACTTGCCGAGATCGGTCCGTGGACGGGTGACCATCTTTGCATAGTGATTTTCCTCAGTGCCTCGAAAAGCACGTTAAGCCTTTTGTCGTTAGTCGTGGCTGACCACGAGTAACGAAAAAAATCTTCAAATGACAGCCGGGACCAACGGACGACTGGACTAGACTGGTCAGAGGTCAGGCTTCTGAAAGCCTGATATCTGACCAGTCTAGCCAAGGGTTGTGGAGGTCAGATAGGCAGTCAAGTCTTGTAAAGTTCAGGTGCTCAGCTAAATCCGGTTAGTCTGGAAACCAACCCCAACATATTCGGTAAATGACTAGGCAGATTGATTGATGTATGGGTTGAGTATTCATGGGCCAAATGTGCATTGCAGTTGAGTTGATGACTATTTTTAATGGACCCCAACTCTAACCAGAAAAGCAGCTCCATCATAATCTTTACCTATTTACACATACAGCAATATTACTCTTACAACAGTAGTTCCTGCACATGATTATATCAACAGCTTACCACGGCTTTTGGTCGCCACAACGCTCATTACCAGGTACAAAACCGAGCAAATTGGTTGCAGGAAATCATAATCCAACGTTCAATTGATTTGATTTTCAAAATTAGTGTGTTGGTGTGCCTTTGAAGCCATTGGAATTCTGTGAACAGAGGTGGTTAGTCATTTGTGAGTAATTTAGACCGAATTTCTACGATTAGAGTCCAACAACGAACGAAACATAATTCGGGCTTATGTACGGCTAGCCGAATGACGGCGTTGGAAGGCCTCTCTGGACTGGACGTCTTTCAGCTTGATGATGACGAAAAATAAATGACATAGAAGCAAACAATATTGCATAAATTGAAAAGAGTAATGGTTGAGATAGGGCTGTTAGCTGACAGGCGGGTTTTCAAATAAAAATAAGTCTTATCATTAATATCAAAATACGCCTATTGTTTACCTAAATATGCCGTGATTCGGTTCCTGTATCTTTCCAAGATCCGGAGGGCCCTTCCAGTATCTGATTCGCTAACAACTTACTAAACCAGACTTAAACTATCATGTAACAGAAAACAAATACATGAACACACTACCAACGTAAACTAGACAGCATTAGCTTAGCAAGCGCATTTGGTCATAATGATTGTTCTACGTTCACAGTTTATTTGCTGGTGGTATTCAGTTCACAGAAACGAAAATGTACTGTATGTGCTGGAAACTCATTGCCTAGTAATTTAGTTCGGTGACGAGATTTTCTGGAACTTTTAAAGAGTCATGATTACATGTTGGACTACGATTTGAACTGCACGGTTTTGGTACAGGGGCGTTACATTCGATCTTATCGCAGTGCCTAGCTAGACACAGGTTTTACCTTTTGGGCGTCCTCTCAAAGTGGTGGAAGCATATTTTATGTAGTATGTTATTTTACTCCTTTCTACCAATCGAGTTTATTTTTAACCGATTTCAAAAAGGAGGAGGTACTCAATTCGATTGTATTTTTTTTTTGTTTTTGTTTTTGTAACCTTAGAACTTTTTACTAGATGAACTGATTTTGATGTTTTTTTTTTTATTTGAATACTGTTGCTTTAGATGTAGTTCCATTTATTTGATCAAAATCTGATGAAGAATTTCGGAGATATACAACATGACTCTTCAATAAATGACGGCAAATCTCTCAATATATTAGCAGATGTGTACAGTTCACTTTGCGTTCTAATCTAAATCGCCCTTATGATTATAAAACCTATAATAAAAAATATGGGACCTTGAATAATTGTGGTTTGGAGATATTGGTGTATCCGATTTACGAGACCTTATATTGAATCTAAGCGATCTGAATACTACGCACTCAGAAGTTGACTGCCCCCCTCAAAATCAAAATAGTTTTTGTGCAGAATCACAAGTCAATTCTCAGTTTTTTCTTTAAATACCTTAACATTCTACATCAGAACATAGCAGGACTGATAAATAAATCAGATACTCTGACTGTAAAACTGGTGGAATTATCTGACAAAGGAACCATTATAGATGTTATTTGTGTAACAGAACATTTCATACAAATGGGTTTTGAGAATTTATTGCACATTCCAAATTTTTGTCCAGCCGCTTTTTTTTCTAGAAATACTAAGAGAGGAGGGGTGTGTATTTTTGTTAGGGCAGGATTGCATTTTAAAGAAATATCCAACATAGCAAAACAATCAGTTGCAGGGATTTTTGAATGTTGTGCTGTAGAGTTGTTATCTTATAAAATTATAATTATTTGTATATATAGAATTCCTAAACCTAATTATGAAGTCTTTTATGAAAAATTAGATAATATTTTGACCAAAGTTTGTATATCATCAAATAAAAAAATCGTCGTATGTGGTGATTTTAATATTGATGTTTTGAAAAAAAAACAAGACTACATTAGAATTTGAGTATTTTCTTATAAGTACAATCTAAAACTAGCGCTTTATACTCCTACAAGGTTAAGTAGCAATACTTGTATTGACAACTTTGCGCACAACTACAGAAAAAACTGCGAAGCTGAAGTTAAGGATCTGGTCCTTTCAGATCATACGTCTCAAATACTTAAAGTACCTATTAACAAAACTTGTAAACTACAGTATTGGAAAACTAAAAAACAGGACATAAGCTTGAATAATTTAGAAACTTTTAAAACACATCTTAGCTCTCTATCATTTATACAAGTTTTTGATTCTACGGACGCAAACGAAGCTTTTGACAATTTCATGGACGATTTCTCTCTTTTATATAAATTATTTTTTCCGGAAAAAATTATAACCATCAAAACAAATAAGGAAACTAAATGGATATCTCGAGGAATAAAAATATGCAGTAAGAAACAAAGACAGTTACTTTGGGAATATAGACTAAATTCTGACTCAGTGAAAAAAAAAAGTTCTTAAAAACTATACAAAACTTTACAGAAAAATTATCAAGCTAACACAAAAAGCACAGAATAATCATTATATAAACAACGCCCAAAATAAATCGAAAGCTACCTGGCAAATAATAAATAAAACCAAATTGTGTTTGCCACAAGAGCCTATCATGTGCATTACTAGATATAATTTGTCGTTTACACATCCCGCAGACATTGCGAACGAATTTAATAATTATTTTATTGATGACATTGAAAATAATTTAAAAACTGACATCACGATGAATAATATTAATTTTAATAATCAGACATTACATTCCTTGTTTATGCAACCTGCTACAATTTATGACATAATAAAAATAATTTCAACCCTAAAAAACACAAGTAAGATGGATACGATGGCGTTTCTACTAAGGTCATAAAATTCACTAAAGACATAATAGCACCTCCATTAGTGCATATAATTAATTTGTGTATTGTGTGGTTTTTTTGTATAATTATGGTATATTTCCATAATATTCCAATAATTTGTGTAATTATGGTATATTTCCAGACAGATTAAAAAAAGTTATAATAAAACCTTTGTATAAAAGAGATGACATAACAAATTTAAAAAAACTATAAACCTATTGCAAAAATACCTCTTACACCAATAGTTATGGTGTAAGAGGGAACATCCTACTGTTGTTAGAATCGTACTTGAGAAATAGATTGCAGTGCGAAGAAGTTTCTAGAATTTGTCCAAAGACTAAGTTAGAGACAATATATGTATCTAAACCAAGGAATATAAAATATGGTATTCCACAAGGTAGTGTACTTGGACCGCCACTTTTTTTTAATATATATCAACGATCTACCGAAAGTAATAACAAATAAAATGGTTCTTTTTGCGGATGACAGTACAGCTGTCATCAAGTGTACAAATAAAAATGATTACTAGAAAGACATAAATACTACTTTACAAAATATAATAAACTGGTTACATAATAATAATTTAGTAATAAACCTAAATAAGACAAAAATAATGCATTTTTATCAACGTAGTAAATACCCAAATGTTCATATTGATTACGAAGGCTGTCATGTTGAGGAAGCAAATGAGGCACAGTTCTTAGGTATAGTTATCGACAGCAAACTTACTTGGAAACCTTATATTGAAGTCGTTTGCAAAAAACTTAGCAAATCTGCATATGCTCTGTTTCAACTATCAAAAAAGGTCAACAGTCAGGCTCTTCTAACAGCCATGGACTAGTTGCTTCTGTTCTGAGGTATGGTATTGTTTTTTGGGGGCAGTCTACCGATAAGGAACTGGTATTTAGAATGCAAAAGAGATGTATAAGGTCAATGTTAAGTCTAGAAACAACAGATAGCTGTCTTTCCTATTTTAAATCTTTAAAATTTTTAACTTTTCCCTCCTTATTTATTTTGGAAACAGCTTTGTTTGTAAAAAAAAATCCAAAATTATTTAAAAAACTGTCGGAAGTCCGAAGAAATCCAATACGGACTCAATATCTTAACCAGGTGTGTCATGTGAAATGTAAAACTGCGCTAATGCAGAAAAGTTTTTTTGATATTGCCCCGCGCATTTATAATAAAGTACCTAATATAATAAAAAATATGACTGTAATAAAATTTAAAAGGGCGCTAACCGATATATTAATTGACAAATGTTATTACAAAGTTGACGACTTCCTTAATGACGAATCGTTGACTGTTTGACTTATTTTATTATTATTGTTATAGATGCTACCAAATATCCTGATTGACATATTTGGATCACATTTTGTTTTGACATCATTGTGATATTTTTTACTAGCGTAACCAGTCTGACATTTTTGCATAACATTTTATTTAACTAAACTTGACATGTATATTTTTTTATGATTTGACATTTATCTTTATTCGTATTGTATTTTTTAATTTGATTTAATTTTAAAATTGAATAATATTTGCATGTCCCACGCGACGTAAGAATATGGAGGACTCTATTATGTAAAAAGGAACATCTATGTATCAATTACCCATGTTTGCAAAGAAATAAATGATTTATGATTTGCTACACACTAATTTCACCCAGTTATGTTCATGTTTCATGTTATTCGGGTGATCTATTCTGGCATAACTTTGGGCATTATAAATATGTAGGTACCACAACAAAACGTGTTTTTTTTACAAGAGTATAAAATAAAAACACGTTTTTATCAATTAATTTATTTTTGTACACACACACTAGCTTTTTATGAAAATTATCTTCAACTAACACATACTGTAGTTCACAAATACTACCAAAACTTAAAAATGTGTCTCCATATACCGAAAACCGAGTCTTCACCGTAGTAAAATAAAATTAAAACTAAAATACGACTGCGACCAACTAAACTTTAAACGCATCAAATAAACGCTGGCACAATTTGTTTTCAAGCAAAGGTCGCGCAGACAGGCTACTAAACTGTCGCGTTTTAGTACGTCGCGACGCTACTATCTCGGAGTTCTATCACTATCTAGCAACCCCTCCCATTTAATGAACGCTGGAAGTCTTAAAATTCAGTTGAAGAGACAATATATCTGAAGAAAGGTCGCCGGTTCAGTGCTGTTGAATATTCCCTGTGTTTTTGTCATTTCGTTCTGTGATATTTGCATATTTAGGGCATTTGGACGAGTTTAATTTATACGTATACATATTATTTGTCATTTATATGACCTGTCTGTAATAAAATTGTGTCCATCAGATGCTGTTCCATTTCATGAGGCAATCTAAAATCCGAAGCCAGGTGCTTTCTAAAACTTTTTAAACCAATCTTATGCATTATGGCATCGCTGGTTGTTTTTTTTTACAAGCTTTAAGTATAAATACTCGTAGGTTCCATATCGTATTCGAAGTTGATAAAAGAAATAAACACTTTTATGACAAACAGACAGCCCTCTTCGTTTAGCTCGAGAACCTATACTGACATACAACAGAGCCCATTTCCTTCAGACCTATTTTACGACTGTCACAGGGACTCATCTCTTCAATATACTTAGCTTCTATATAATTCTTTAGCTTCCTAGTCTCACAAGTTAATATTCTTATCAGCTTATTGGAATAATACTGAATCTGGGGCAGCCGTAAACGCAAGAAAGCGGAAAGATTGCTAATCAGGTTTCAAGCGCTCTATTAAAAGAAATATACCGTGATTTGGTTACCAATTTAGTTTGCGTGACACACGACGGTGAAACTATGCTCGTTATATAAAAATGTAAATAAGAAAGGTAAAGAAATCGGCAGTAGTTACTTGATAAGTTTTTCAAAAGGAGAATTTTTATTCCTCGTATTTCTGTAATGGCTTTCAGTTTGAGCAGCCATTACAGATGAAGGAATTTGTTACCAGAGTTATTTGCACATTAGGATCGTTTGTGAGCAGTAGTACCCTTTGAAGTACCGGTCATAATGATCAAGTAGTTACTTTTATAGCTGTTAGTTATTCAAGTCTTTTTGCAGATGGAGGGAAGGTTTTAGCTGTTAGGAATTTGTAGGTAACCTGTGTGTGATTCAGTCAATCAGATTGATTTATTAACTAGCTGTGCCCGCGGCTTCGCTCCCGTCAACTGCCTACCTTACCCTACTTACCTTCCTGCCTACCCTCCCTACCGATTTTTTCTAGGGTCATTCTTTCGCGTATAATTTTAACACCGCCATTCAGAAAATGACTTCAAATGCACAACGCCATATATCGAATATGGAGTTCAACTGTCCAAGTATCTGAATTACGTTTGTTGTAATAATTTTACGTCTCGATCACTTTAAATTCATCTAACTTTTAATAGATTGAACCGATTGCGGTGAAACAAAAACTAAGTAATATTTCAAGTTACGCAAAATTTCTATTTGTTAAAGTTATCTACATTGGTTATATACATTTTACGTGATGCGTGCACAAATAAACAGACAATAATTCCAAAATAACTGGAAATGGGTTCTGTTTTTTTGGAAATATTATCGATGTACAAAAACGACTTTTCTATTATATGTATTGATTGATTATTTATATATTCAATGCCTAGCCTTTCTCCAACTATGTTTGGGTCAGCTTCCAGTCTAACGGGATACAGAACTCCTTGGCAAGACTAGTGTCATTTTTCCTGGTTTCTGATTACCGTAACGACTGTTAAAGATTTTCAAATAACATCCGAGCCGAACGGCTTAACGCACTTTCCGAGGCACGGAAGAATCTCAAAGTTTCATCTTATCATCTTTCTTTATAACCGTTTGCTAAGAATAGTTACAGCACTCATAACAACATCTGTGTCACATGTTAAATTTAGTCTTGTTATATTATTTTTATTTTTTCTACCTTTGTATAGATTATTTAACCTATTCTTTTGTGAATGTGTTTTTTTTTAGTTTCTTACGACTTATTGTCGGGCCTACGTTGTCCCCCATATCTAAGTATCTAAGTAATGCTGTAAAATGGAAATATTGTAAACCCAAACCATTTTTTTAAAAGAGTAACCGTGTAGTTTCTTGTCGGTTCTTCTCCATAGGAAATGACCAACCCGAACCGTGCGCCTTTTATCGACGTTTTATAAGTGACCTACATGGGCTGATGCTTAGATGAAATAAAAAATAATAATTTGATTTTGACCTTGGCATGCATTATCTAACGAATTGTTATTATTTAGCAACGCACTAAATTTGATTACCTACCGCCTCGATTTAAAAAAAAAAAAACCTTAAAATGTCATAGAAGATTCCCGAATCATTCATCAGATCGATTAGCCGTCGTACACAGTTAATTTATGAAACAGACTTGTTATATATTGACAAATAAACTTCAAAGAAAATATTTAATAGTCAGGGCGTAATTAGATGTTTAAAGTTTAAAAACTTAATACTTTTTGAAGAATACATGCTTGAATTATTGAAATACTTTTCAAAAGATTTCGTTTTATTTTAAACAGTTTTTAATTTATTTGTGTGGTAAATATTATCGGATGCTACCAGCTATTATGTAAATAGTTGCCAAAGTCTAACGACTTCTTAAATAGTTTTACTCTCAAACGAACCAATCTCTGCAAAATACAGATAAAACTATATATTAATTACCTTGGCCTTTTTGAATAAAATAAAATTTCACTCTGCTTTCTTTGAAACTTAAACATTGTAAGAACAACATTTGTATTTCCCGATTCCATAAGTTTTCAAGAAAACCAATAAAACGCAAAATTATCAATCTACATATCTAATTTTTATTTATTTATTACACGCTTTATTGTACACCATAAAATACATTAATAAAAAAAACTTAAGTCTAAAACACATACAATGGACGGCCTTATCGCTTGCCGCGATCTCTTCCAGGCAACCTGGAATATGAATATGAATATTTCAATTCATTCAAATATCATTTACACAAAACTTCGATCCAATTCAATGTATTTCTGTCTTGCCAATAAAATATCCGATGGGAAATGTGTTAAAAAAATCAATTGTGAAAATTGGATGTAACACATTTTAATCTCATTTCCATAATTTTGAATACCATACCAATCAATTCTTAAGAAGCGTTCCAATACATACAAAAAGAATCGTTTGTTATTTTATTGCACAAAATCTCGTTATCAGGAAAAACACAATTCTTCCTAATCGAATTTTTGCCGTTCAAAACGAGTTTACAATTTTCTTCAACCAATTCAATAAACCCTGTGAGGTTAACTTGAAAAACAAGCCGACCTAAATCTGGCATTGACGGCAAACTCAAAATTTGACAAGCCAAGTCATTTAACTTTGTTTATTTCCCTAGGCACTTGAATTCAAAGGCGTTGACTGGCCGAAATATCTGGAGAACTTTTGCTGACGATAAAAACAATAAGGGTCGATTCGACCTATTTCTACACGCGTTGGAAGATTCTAATAAGGGTTAGCTGTAGCGTAACATGCGTGTGTTGTCACTTTAGTTTTTAACATGGCAATTCTGGTTATCTGAGTTCTAGAAATAGTAAACATACGTAATTCATGAAAAGGGCCTCCATTTGACTTACAAAACTAGTCCATCAATCCCAAACATGCATTTAAATAAAATCAGCTAGCACAATCAGTTAGCAATCACAGGCATTATAACTATTACCAGCGATACGGCCGTGGCTGTAATTTAATTTATTTCCAGTAGAGTTACCAAAAAAAAAAATTCATACAAACCAAATCCTGAGAATTACAAACACAATTATCATTGAAATCAGTCGAGCTATTCTCAACTGATACATGGGAATAAATAAAATTTTACCATACAGAACGTTTTACTCAGAAAAGGACACATTTATATATTGAAACATTATGCACCGTACAAAAGTGAACTTAATGCCTTAGGCACACAACATACTACACATGTGATGTGATTCCTTGTTCAGAAATAACAAAACAGTACTTATGTAGTATTCTTATTCGTTTCGCACAAAGGTAATAAGTTCTTCTTGTCAAGCAAACACGTCACTATCCTTTATGGCTTGTTTTCATTAGCAGATAAGGGGGACTGTAATTGATTGGTTGTCCGTCTCGCCTGTAGACTCTGAATGCGGGGTGTTGTATCGAGTCAAACAACAGTACTTTACTGTGAGCATTGTTCGGATACTGCCAATTAAAGTAATCTATCAAATGCCTGTCGACGATTTTGTCGCAATAAAAATTGATTTAGGATTTGGCCTTCAAATGCTTCTTCTATATAGAATTGATTGTGATGGAATCACTAGAAAACTGGCAGTGGTTTAATGTTATTTTTTTTTTAGGTTTATTTTTAATAGTTATCAGTAGAACCAAAAAACAGAAGATCCAGACGAAGATGGAAGGATAAACTTGACACCTACCGAAAAGATTAACCCGCAATTGCAGAGGACAGATATGTGCCAAAAAACGAGAGAGGGAGACTTTGACCAGCAGGAGAACTTCACAAGCTAATAGAAAAACTATTAGCTTGTTATATTCTCCTGCTAATGATTGATAATTCAAAGTAAAACGTCGAATCAGAATCAAAACTCAGCAAGTTAAAGAATTACCTTAACGTGAACATACGTTTACGAAAAGCAACTTACCATATACTGAGCTCGCATTTCCACGATCAGTATGAGCTGCTTTATCAGTTGCTGCAACGCATCGCAACGTAGCGGAACACAAACGATCGCAATGCGGTCTACATTAGCAGATAACTACGTGCCTTTCGCAACGTTGCACTTTGCATTGAAATCTATCGCAGTTCACTTGTTACTCTGGTATTTTTACTGCAAAAGCCGATACGAGATCAATCCGATACTGCTTTGATTTGTATTTTGTGGTGCTTGAAAAGGAATGTTTTATTTTAGTATCGCAATATCCGATGTACCACACGTTTGCAATTTAAATCGGACATGTCAAAGCTAAGTGTTGGTTATGTTATGGACCAAGTGATCCATAATGCCCAGACAATTTGAAAATACCCAATATGAACAGGCAATATGCTAAAAACTATTGAAATAATTAAATTGACCGGGCTTTCTGAATACTGCCCATCACTTATTGGGATGGGTTATGAAAATATGTGTTTAAAAACATTTAATTATTTAAATGTTGACATTGACATTAATTTAGTATAAGTAAGTACGATTACTATTTAAGCCACAAAGTCAACGGAACCCCGCTGCGTTGCGTTCCTATTTCTGTCTGCAGGGTCGTAAGTAACCTAACATGAAGGATATGACGCCTCCGCCGCACCGCTCCGTCATCCCCCTCGAACCTAACCTATTCGTGTCGGGGTGCCTTAAGATCCCGAGCACGCTTCGCTCGCTCTTTTACTAATTCATTGACTACAATTATTGAACTGCTCAACCTTAACGTAGCAATATTCATAATGACCAGACAATGTAATAAATATAGAAGTTTAAATCAGTAGTCATTACATTGCCCGATTTGACTTGACTTGATTCATAATGCCCCGGGCATTATACATAGTACACTGATTAATCACTTGGTCCATGACAGATATACCAAAATAGTAATCTTTAATCATTGATTATAGTAGTGGTTAGAGAGAGAATGGAGAAACGGAAGGGCATAAAAAAATTATGCATTGTATGTGAAATGAGAGTTTATAGAGCAGTGGTGGCCCAGTGGTATTGGCCGCTTGTAGGTCGTGGGTTCGAGTCCAGGCAGGCGCTTTACTTTGTGTAAAATATTTCATCACCACTGCTCTCAAAAAGGTGAAGGAAAACATCGTGAGGAAACCGGCATGTCCTAGAACCAAAAATTCGAAGACATGTGACATCCACCAACCCGCACTGGGCCCGCGTGGTGGATTACGGCCCATTCCCTCTCACAGAGAGGAGGCCTGTGTCCCAGCAGTGGGAACATTAATAGGCTGATGATGATGTGAAATGACATAACAGAAAAGTGCGTGACGATTGACAAGACAAATTGGAACAAAAAACCTTTGTACTGCCCCTAGTAACAAGGAATAATTACATGCAGATGATGATAATATCGACGAAAATTAAATTTTTAAAAGGTTTCCTAACTTCCCTGGTAAAGTTATGCTTTACTTCACTGATTAAATAGCATATTGTATAAATCCTAGGCTCACAAGAACCGCATTAAGGAATAAATTATCAAGTGTATATTAGTTAGGAATAATTCATAAGCTGTGTCAGGTTACTGGCCCGTCGCTTTGATATTCCATTACTTATTAACATGAAGGTCAATGTAGGTCAGTAGTTAAATGCATCAGAGTAAACGACTGAGAGACCACAGTATTGAATATATATACACTGAAAAAGGAATCAAATAAGGGGACAGTAGCAGTCTTAGCACTCATAATCTTCATATTGGCTGAAAGATGTCCGCTGCTATATAACTATGTCCCAAACGTTACCACATTAGCCTGATCAATATTTCTCGTAACCAGCAAATTCCCGCGGCCCTCACCAGGACATCGGTTGACCTTATGGGAAGGCTTGCAACGGTGCACTTAGCATTTAATTAAATTATCTGCAAGAAAAACTTTAGTCATAGACTAAAACACCGTGAACACTAAAAACGGAGTATATAAGTACAGTACAACTATTTCCTTAATCTCCATCGGCAAAATTCGTGTTGCGTCAGTCGTCGGCTTTCTATCGGACTTCCAAGTTGATTGAGAGCGTCCGGTCTGCACTAAGTGCAAAGGGAAACTGATAGAAATCCGACGACTGACGAAACACAATGTTTGCCGAGGGACATTAAGAAAATAGTTGGTAAACACGAAGTTTGCCGAAGGACATTAAGAAAATAGTTATACTGTACCTGTTTGGGCTGACTACGCCAGTTATTAGGTGAAAAATCGCCAATATGTCTTGGCCAAGACATAAAAAGCACAAATTATTGCTAAAAAATTCCTCCTAGCTCATGAGAACCTATAGAGCATAGACAAGATGTAGTTAGCAAATACTAGCTAGATGTCTATTTAGCCCTACTATTACTATTATGCATTGTGACTTTCGGTTCGCGAACTGCAAACGAAGATTAGTTGCAATGTTTGCGCTGGTAGTTCAACAGCTCGAATAATTTACTGCTCTATTTTGGGGAAGGGAGGTAAATTAGTATTTGAGTACAAAATAGGTATGCACATAAACAATAATTTCTGATTGAACAAATTGCATCAGCTTTTGTTGTATAAGGTTTAACATTGTGTGTTAGACGTGTAGAGTAAAATTATGAGAACAAATAAAAGAGGAGCTATCATAGTTCGATAATCGTTGTTTTTTTTAAGACGTTGCCCCACACTAGGAATTTCTTCCGGTATCGTGGGTGCGTCTACAAACATATAAACTCACATACACAAACACCCATATATTAATAATAAACCTGCGGCCGTCTCTTTTATAGCCTAAAATATCGTCCCAATACTACCATCCCATCTTATTCTACGAGTACAAACATAAATATAAAATGTGAAAGTCTGTATGTTTGTTAATCTAACAGACCCAACAGCTGAACCGATTAGAACACGTCTAGATTATGACCTGGATAATGACATAAGACACTGTCTATCCCTTTAGGAGTTACCTACAACTTACGTCCTATAATATGTGCCCTTGAGATAATTCTGAAAATATCGCGGGCGAAGCCGCTGGCAAGCTCATATTAGGCATGTAAGTAGAGCTGTGCTTTCACAAAAAGAAAAAAAAATTAACGATTATAAATATAATGGGTCCGCGTGGTGGATTACGGCCCATTCGCTCCCACAGAGAGGAGTAGGAACATAAAAAGGCGGCTTATGATGATGATGATACACTTAAGATCACGTCTATAAAACGCGTTTTTTTTATAATTTCTGTTTTATGAAATTTTTGTGAACTGATTATATTCGATTTTATTTATTCAACTTTTTATCAATTTTATATTTGTAATTTTGGTATATTGATTTAATTAGGTTGACATTCAGTATATTGTGCTTTTTTGTTATAATGTAAATTTATCTGATATTATTCATGACATTTTATGAATTCTTATTATATCTGATATTATTTGTTTTACTTTTTTGTTCTTATACTTTTTTTTTGTTGTTATAAATGTTTTTGAATTAATTATTTCAGTTTTTTTTTTAATTTTTTTGACATTGTGTCATTATATTAATTCTGTTTTTTTATGACATTTAATTAAGACTAGCTGTGCCCGCGGCTTCGCTCCCGTCATCTGCCTGCCAACCCTACCATACTTACCAGCCTGCCTGCCTACTCCACATACTCAAAAAAACTTTTTACAAAAAAATACTACCGACTTCCAAATAAAACTACAAAGTAAAAAATTACTTTATTTTTGGAAGTCGGTGTCTTTCGTAGGTACCAATTTATTGCGTTATGGACGAAAAGTTTTTTTATTTTTCACTTTTTAGTTGTACCTACCTAATAGGCAAGTTGTTTAGTAAGTTACCTACTCGTATAACGCCAGAATATATTACCCAAATATCATGAAACTTGAACATAACCGGTGAAATGAGAGATCTGCGTACCCCTTAAGAGCGTACTGGCGTGATGTTATGTTATGAAATGGTATAAACAAACAGACATGCGATTGCAGCAATCCCGAGAGATTTGCCGTTATTTATTGTTTTTTATATTTTTACGTTACGGAAGATTTGTGTTGTATATCTTCGAATTGCTTCGTCAGTCCTACACCAAATTAAAATGGGACCAATTTCGGAACATACTCTTTCAAACAAAAAAAGATTTTTTGAAATCGGTCCACAATTGACGAAGATATCGGTGAAAAAACAAAAAAAAAAAAAAAACAAACAATGTCAAACATAGAACTTCCTCCTTTTTCGGAAGTCGGTTAAAAATATACTTATTATATGTATTGATGATAAAGGCCAAAGGGTGATTTTTGTATAATAATACCTAACATTGCTTTATTTTAGTAAATTAATAAATTTGTAAAACACTTATTTGTGGCGTAAAAATATGTGTTTTACAAAATTAATAAATTCATTCATTCATCATTAGGCAAAAACATGCTTGCAAACATTGACAAATAATTCATCTTTATCTTTATGTATTCCACGAAGGATATAGGCAGAAGTGCAGCTATAGCACATTGCCATTTCGCCAGTTATGTTGAAGTCCCTTGTAATAGGAGTCATAATAAATATGATTTTATGACTTATCCGTACAAAGAGAATATTTTACTAAATCTCGGTTGAGCTCTATCAACGCTCAGTGTTCAACAAATATATACCAACGGAATGGAAATGCGCACGATCCATAATAGGGATGTTTCCTGGGTAGAAAAATAAAAATTATATTTAGTTCGTCAGTGAGATTATCGAATAATATTGGATTCGTATTTTTTACTTTATAAAATAAATGTAAATGACAAAAATACTATTAATTAACAAAATTACTATTAATATTAATGCTATTTTTATCCGTTGTGCTAGGCAACTAGGCTTATCTCAGTTGCGACGACCCTTTGTGCCTATTGGCCTTGTTTGTTCTGTCTCCTGCTTGATATGGAGGGAAGTGGAAATTTGTACTTTTCCTACTCCTCCGTTATTCTTTTCTGATTATCGTTGCGGGATCCAAGACAGTTAAATTCATTCTCCGGGACTTCGTCGAGCTTCATTGCCTCGGCGCTTTTCTGGTGGTCGCTACTGTTGATTCTGGCTTACAGGAGTTGCAGTGGTTTTGGAATAGTGCGGTGGGATTGTCAAATGACAAAAGTAAATCGCATTGAAGTTCAGTAATTGTGACGTCACTTTGTCAGTATAAATTGTAGCACACCGCGACGTCTCACGATATTTCAACGCGCTGTATCGTCGCAATTATTTGTTTACGTGGCAAAAGAAAAATACTTGTCCAATATTTTTAGGTTATCTTACTGATGGACTAATTAGGTATTTTTTGTCAACATTCCTACTGTCGCCACTGTGTGTGAAGTCAGTTTAAGCCTGACGCTTGCTTGGATTAAATTCTCTAGAAAATCGTCTCAACGTTTTTTTCTGAACCAATGTAGTTTGATGTTTAGATTTGAGAGAAATGTTAACAGCTAAAGTGCCTACAATCAACAGCCTGCTAGTTAGCTAATTAGCAGGCTGTTGAGAGTAGCTATTCTCCCTAGCTTTATATAAACTAGCTTTGTATACAAACCAGCGCTGGATGTTTCACACCTAGCAAATGCTGAGTTAGTAACCTTTTTGGTAAAGGCACGCTCAACGCAATATGTCTTTGTACTTTTCAACCAACTTCAAAATCGAGCCAATTATGAACCGACCAGTGCTTCTTATGTGGTCCTATTTAAAATTGACCAAGATTTGACTAGTAGTTTTTAAGTTATCCCGTATTTTCATGGTAATATTTATAAGGTACTAAAACTAAAATCAAAAGCGTAACATAAAAACTTTACAAGAAAAAATAATTACTGACTTCCAAAACAAAACACTGCAAAGCAAAAAATAACTTTCTTTTCGGAAGTCGGTGTCAAAAACGAGTAAAAGTAGGTACCAAAGACACCGACTACCGTAAAGAAATTAATTTTTCGCTTTGTAGTGTTTTGTTTTGGAAGTTGGTTTAATTTTTGTTATAACTGTTCTTGTCTTTTACTGTGTTTGTTGCTGTTTTGTTGTGTCTGTGGCTGATGAATATATTTCCTTCCTATTTTTATGTTGGGGTCTGTTTCTAGTCTAGGATGCAGCTGACTACCAATATTTTAAATGGATCAACTGCCCATCTGACCTCCAGAACCCAGTAACAGACCCACACACATCAAACACATCATCAGCCTATTAATCTTCCCACTGCTGCGACACAGGCCTACTCTCTATGAGAGGGGATGGGCCGTAATCCACCACGCGGGCCCAGTGCGGATTGGTGGATACTTGTACACTGTCCACTCACAGACCCACAACACGATATATATTATGAGGAGGGATCAAAAAGTAGTGAAAATGAGATAGAATATAATGACTATTGATTACTTAATAATGTATTAATCTACATAGTTTCCGAGACTCTCTACACACCGAGTCCAGCGCTTTTCCAAGGCTTCAATCCTTTTCACAACAAAAAGGTTTGTCTTGGTCCTGCAAAAAGCTCTCCACGGCATCCATCACCTCGTCATCGTCTTTGTACCTGTTTCCCCTTAAGTATTTTTCAATTTAGGGAACAGATAAAAATCGCTAGCCGCCAGATCTGGTGAAAAAAAGGGAAGTAGTAAACCAATTCGAAGCCAGCTTGCTGAATGGCAGCCATCGCAACTGCCGACCTGTGCACGGGTGCGTTGTCGTGATGAAACAGCACGCCCCTTCGAAGTTTCCCTCTCCTTTTCTCTTTGATGGCATTCCCCAACTTGGTAATTAAAGCTGCATAATATTGGCCTGTAATAGTGGTTCCACGCTCCAGGTAATCAGTAAACAATATCCCTTCTGAGTCCCAAAACATTGAGGCCATAACCTTGCCAGCCGATGCTACGACACGAAACTTCTTCGGGGTCGGTGATGATGGCCGTTTCCATTGCGAAGATTGCTGTTTTGTCTCGGGATCAAAATGATGGACCCATGTTTCGTCCATTGTTACGAAACGAGACAAGTTCAGAATCTTCTTGAAACTTGTCCAACTTCGAAATGTCAAGTCGATTTTGTTTCTGACTGTCGGTTAACATTCTCGGCACCCATCTAGACTTTTCTCATATTCAAAGATTGTTTCAATATGGATTGAATACTTCCATATGAAATGCCCGTTTCTTGAATTAAGTATCGGATGGTAACTCTTCGATCGCTCAATACAATTTTCTCGACTTTCGCAATATTTTCTTGGGTGACTGACGTCGATGGACGGCCGCAACGATGTTCGTAAATAAATAAACTGACATCTGCATGTCAGAGTTGATCCCCACATTGTTATGTGGGCGGAACTCGATAAAATGTTGGAAACAGATGATATTTTTTGCTGTTACCACTAACGAATTTGATGTTGCCAATTTTCTATGTCTCAATCAACACAAAGTCAACAATAGTCAATCGGTTTTGGCATTACTCTATTTCAAAAAAAATGTTTATATAAACGGTGGTAAAAAAGACATTTAGAGCAGTGGTGGCCCAGTGGTATGGGCCGCGACTTACAAGTTGTAGGTCGTGGGTTCGAGCCCAGGCAGGTGCTTTACTTTGTGTAAATTATTTCTTCGCAACTGCTCTCAAAACGGTGAAGGAAAACATCGTGAGGAAACCGGCATGTCCTAGAACCAAAAAATCGAAGACATGTGACATCCACCAACCCGCACTGCACCCGCGTGGTGGATTACGGCCCATTCCCTCTCACAGAGAGGAGGCCTGTGTCCTAGCAGTGGCCAAATAAAAGCCAGCCAGTGACCTTATTAATAGCCTGATGATGTGAAAAAAGACATTTTACCTATTAAAATGCCCGCAAGCAGGTGCGCTGCGACAATACGACAACAATGCAACTTTATAAAAATTACAAGCTTCTGGCACTGGCTTCGCTCGCGTGAAAGTCTTAATTTATCCCAAAGGAACGTAGTTACGCCCAGGATAAAAAGTATCCTATGTATCCTTTTCCAAAGTCCAATCTATCTCTCCACCAAAATTAATCAAAATTGGTTTAGCGGTTTAGGCGTGAAGCCGTAACAAGCAGGCATTTATAATATTGGTACGCACTTTGGTTATGTTTCCGTAAGAACGATTTCTATGAAAAATTTCACCTGACTGTGAGCCTTTATGAACCAAGCCGTCAAAAACCTTACAAAATCGATTCAGTCGTCATCAATACGCATCATAGTCAAACTGAACTTGAAAGATCATAAATAAATCCAGTAAAGATTTTATTCTTTCGCCTTTATTAAGAACTTCAAAGCCATAGCTAGTGGGTGGAGCTATGCATTTTATAGGCATCGTAAAATAGAGGATGATTGTGATAAGTTCAGAAGGGTTTACTCTTAAATTCAAGCTAAAAATGCTTATGACCTTTTCAAAAACAGATTTCAGTTTTTTTTTTAAACATTCATTGTTAAATCATGTTACCTGTCCTATAATAGTGCTGGACATCAACATCTAAACTATCACTACAATATAACATAAAATAGTGTTATATTGTGTGTTGTTGTATTGTGTTTTTTTAGGGAAATTATTTACCGAGGGAAAAATATACTGAATGGGCGACTATTATACTAAGTAAGTAACTATTTATCCGATTTGAGTAATACCTTTTAGGAGATTTTTGTGAGCTGCGGTAATAATATTGTTACATACTTTAATTGTATTTGGGTTTCTATTTTTTCTATTTTAGAATATTATTATTTTGAAAATAGCTGAACAACTATCGAGGCAACATCACTGTGCAGTGCGGGAGTTCGGGTTTATTCGTGTCCAAGAGCGAGCGAAGCGAGCTCGGGAACTTAGGGCACCCCGACACGGATAGGTTAGGTTCGAAGGGGATGACGGGAGCTGAAGTGAGCGAGCAAAGCGAGCGAACTTAGCTCCCGTCATCTCCTTCATGTTAGGTTACTTTAGACCCTGCAGACAGAAAAAGGAGCCCTGTCGACAAACTTATATTTTCAAGTCGCTGTTTTAAACATTTGTATTCGCCCACTGTTTGTCGCCCACTTAGTATTTCAGTAAGCCATATTCAGTATTTTTTACACCTTTAATTTGAATTTTTTTTCGCTCGTTTAAATACTAGCCTTTTTTTTATTGTGATGTATTGTTATTTGTTGTCTGAACTTATCTTAGGCACTTCTTATACGATTACAAAAATCTTTTACGTTGTGTTAATAAGTCTATTATTATACATTTGACTGACCAAGTCACGACTCGATTAGTCGTCATTTTGTTCAGCTTTTTATTCAACCATAACTTTTCGTTTCATGCAGATTACCTTTAAATACTCGTAAACACGTTTCATGGATTGGGCATTTCTCTTATTTATACATTAAGTGAAACTACTATTCCTCGAAACGAAAAGCCAGAATTAAACACTATATTCCAAAGTAAATGTACAAACGTAACACGTTAAATTCAAGCGAATACACAGTAACTTTAGATTGATACATAAGTATGAGTACAGTTACTAAATAAAGTGCTTTGAATAGGAATACTAAAAAGCTTTATTAAAAAGTTTAACATTTCATATTTAGGTAGTAAAACGTTAAAAATAAATACGCCTATAAATTAATTATAATACGGCCAATACTGATACCAAAAAAGATACTTCAACCTTTGTGAATTTACCTTCAGGAAAAACCTTTGCAAAAATGTTATTTCTTTAACCCATTTAAATATTGGCAGCATAAAATTCTCTCTTTTTTTTGTAAAAACATAATGGAATATCCGAATACTTAAGCAGACTCTCAAAATATATTTTTGCCCCGAATTTTCATTCAGGTAAAATTCACCTTGGATTCCATTTTAAGGATTCTCACTTGAGTATACGAAAAGATGTTTTTAATACTGGTTAGATCCTTGAGGGGACTTAGAATTGTAAAATATCTTGTTTTAATAAAAAATCCGCAAATGCTTAGTATTCCTCTGGAAGCTAAAATCCGAAGTGACACTTAATTAGTGTGGGACTGGTTTGCACGGAACCCGCTTTACCCAGTAAAACGGGTTGGCTAGGGCGATCGTAACTACTCTTTTTTCAGTTAAACTTTTAACCCTCGGACGGTAGGTATTCAATTAGTTAAATTAAGCAGCGCAGTCGCTTTGCGTTAACATTTTTTTCACTCAGAAAACGAAAATAGTCAAAAAAACATCGAGGGAAAATTTCCTTTCAAACGCAACCTCAGTTTACGCCGAATTACAATCCTAAAATAATATTTGGTAATGTAGCGATACCTCGACCGGTTTCGATGTACAAATAATCATAATAAAGTATTAAAACATTAATATTATTTGTAAAGGATTGAGAAGATAATGGGTATTGTTAAACATTGTGATTACCTGAAAAATATGATTTTGTAAATATTAGTTAGGTTTTCTACCTAGTATCTGCCTAACTAATATTGCTACTCCTTTATTTTTTTTCAAAACCTAATTTTAATATTAAAATTTTCAAGATTTACGCCTACTTCTGAAACTCAATCTTGTTCGTAAGTAGTCAACTTCTTAAATCCCTATAGACCGAAATTTAAATAAAATTGCTGAAAAAATTATAAAACGATACTACGAACCGATCTTCGACCGATAGGATTATGATTTTGCTCATTTCCTAAGGCCTTAGTGCGAGTTTTTACTCACGCTCAATCGCGTAAACGTTAACGCCAATTTGTATTGAAACTGGATAAGCGCCGTCTGGTGACGGCAAGGCGAAACCTCTTTTTTTGTATACATTTTGACATAAGAGATCGTTAACGTTATCACCAGTGAGTACGTTAAAAAACTCGCACTAAGCACACTGAAGTGATTTTGTTATTAGAACTTTAGCCCGCGGCTATCTGTGATAGAAAGATTCATATTCTTACCGGCTTCGATATTGTTCAGGGGTGAAAGACCTTTTTATAGCGTTAGTGTCAAAAAATAATGACCTTATGTACAAACACATTAAGATAAACTGTCTTTGAGGACGTGGGAGGGATGAATAATATTTTAGGTAAAGGATTTAAGCAAGCTTGTTAATCAAAGCTCGCGCCTTCGCTGTTTGAGAAGTCTTTGCCCTGTAGTGCCAGTGTAGGCGGGTATATCTTACTATATAAATATATAATATTATAAATCCCGCTGGCAGAAGCTAGTTTATGTATATATATAATGGATTTATTGGATTGTTAATATGAGTATACAGTGCATTCATGACACTCCTTGAGGTGAAAAACCAACAGGTTCACACCAACAGGTAAAAATCCTCCCATCAAAACACAGAAACAAACTAATAATTCAAAGGATTAAAAGGCAATTCACACATCACGTTATTGACAAAGCCCGTCGCAGTTGACGTGAATAAATATTGTTGGATAAATTTTGTGCGATTTGTGCGGTTGCAACGCATTGACAGGCGGCAACAATGCGGGCACGTTCCAACTGTGATGTGTAAATACACCAAAAGAGTAGGTAGGGATGTCCAAACCGGAATTTAGTACGGATTTGTCTGTGTTGACTTACGAGTACGAAGCATTCGCAACGGTTTTTAAATGGTCCAATATTCGTCGCCCAGTTAGTAAACTTTGACTTACGCTTTTGAGTGTTCTTTATTTGACGAATATGGTTCCTTTTTTTCCTGAATTTTGATTTTGAGAGAAATATCTTTGTTATCTATATTTATGAAATAATAAAGCTTACCTTTTTACATAACTTCATGTATCGCTCTGCGGGATTTCGGCTCAACCTGCAAAAAAAAGAAAAACATGTGATGATCAAAGATAAAACATTTCTGCCGTACAATTTTGTATAATTGGGTAAACATCAGCTCGTCTGTCAAAACAAAACCCAAACGAAAACAGATTGGTTTTAGAAATTAGTTTCTATGCATTGTATGAACCTACCTGTACCGGTATTCAGCTGTTGTGCACACAGAAAAGAATTCCGCAAAACCGATCTGTAGTCAAATCTCTTTGCTGTTGTTTGCTCACTGCAGCGGCAACCAAAAAACATTATGAAAGCGTTATTCCTCTGCACTCTCACTAACATTAGAATTTCTGACGAACGGTTTAACTCAAACAAACCTGTTTTCTTTTTTTGCCTACAAACATTTGGTTTCCGATTGCCTCAACTCAAACGGTGGGATTACATGCCTATGCTATGGATTTCTTTACTGTTGAGTTGTTGAAACAAAACATTTAGCTATGTGTTTTTAGTGGTCACATACGCGACTTAACAGACGTGGTGTCCTGGATTTGATCGGTCAGATGATTTTGCGTTAAGGAAATAAAATTGACAACTCTTAGTAGCTCCGCTATGGTTAGATAACATTTATAATTGTTTACTGGTGACAAAAACAAATAGTTTTTTCTGATAGCTATACTCTGAAGGCATATAAGTAAAGTAAAGGTTACATCTTGACAAGTGTGCTCCATCATCGATCAAATCATTGCAGGTGAAACAGCCTATTAGGAGTATTGTTAAAAACCACGGGACAAAAATAATTTATACGTCTAAATCCTATTATGAGAAATACAGGTCCGCTGATACCTATATTAAAACACTAGCTGTTCCACGCGGCTTCGCTCCCGTGGACCACCCCACAGGACCCGTTTACGGGATAAGAAATAGCCTATGTCTCTCAGGAATAATGTAGCTCTCTATGGGTGAAATATTTTTTTTAAATCGGTCAAATAGTTTTGGAGCCTATTCGGTACAAACAAACAAACAAAAAAAATCTTCCCTCTTTATAATATTAGTATAGATTATAGTATAGATTAGTTAATCTTTATTTTGAAAATCATTATTTTCTATGCTAAATCCAGTTTTTTTGTCAACCCTACTTAAAAGTAAACTTAGAAACGACAGTAAAGGAACGTGCGCTACATGCACATCTCAACTCTCTCGCAAACAACTAAATAAATCACCGTACTTCACTTTGTATTGTGCACGCTTTTGTTGAAGATCTACTTTGTCTACTGTTAGTGGAACTTGCTAATGGAAGACACAATCGTCAAATGAGAATTTATATACGCGTAATAGTACGAATATGTCAAATCAAGCTTTATAAAGAAACTGCCAAACGTGTAAGTGACCTTCCTGATGAAAAGATGAATGCTTGTTGACACTACCGACGGAAAAAGAGTGGTGTTTTAAGTTTAACTTGTGTACCTGTATGTTTGTGTATCTGTCCGTGGCACCATAGCTTCTAAGCGGATGAACGTTTTTTTTATTTTTTTGTTTGAAAGTTGACTTTAAGGTGATAAAGTTACTTTCAGTTTACTTTTTATTATTTTTGACTTAACTAGTCGAAAATTCTTCCATACAAACGTAGTCTATGGATAATTCCACTGTTTGACGATGTACGTTCAAAATAAAAAGTGATATCAATTTGTCTCATCATTATCTAGCCCTTTAAGCAAAAAAGTAAAACTTGAAAATATTTGAAAGTTATGAGCGTCGAAAGTTCCACGTTTCGACACTAATTTTAACGCATTTTTGGGCGTGAAAAAATACCAAAAGAAGACGGAAAATTCCAAAACGGCCTCCATACAGGGATAGATTAGTAGTTCAACAATGCAAATAATTTTATTTTTAAAATATACATTTAGTCATTTTTTCATGTTATCTGGACTGCCAAAGGTCTGTTTATAAAATTTTGCGCGCTCGGTTTCGTCCTAAATCATTATCAATTTAGCTACAAATTTGCAAAAGTGTGTATTTGTACGCGAACTAGCTTCCTACTGCTCATCACAGCATCTATCTCTTCCGCACGTGTTGTCGGTTGATATAAATGCATTTTGACCCCGCGAACAAAATAGTTCGTGCCGTCGACTAGTGTACCCTTAACGAGAGAGTTCTTAGCTATGTTGTTTGAAAATCAGTTCAGCCGTTCAAAGATTATGGGCGTCTTACTGTTCGAATCGGGGTATTTTCTCAAGATATCGTCTCTTAATTACGTATCAATAGATTGTCGATCAAAGCGTGTCTACTATTAGATAAATTATGTAGCATCAAGTAAAAATGAGTTGGGGGTTTTTAAATTTTACTTTTATAAGAAAATATCAGCAGAAAATCGGTACTCGATGACATGCGTACATGTAGACGTACTTACAATTTTGCTTAGTAAAATCGCTTATCAGTGTGATATAAATCGAACCGCATCGAGCAATCAGAAAGGTCGCTAAAAATGGCACACCTTAGGCTCCCGATATAAGTAACATTTAGACAGGCAGTTGCTGTATCTGGTTAGACAGGAAGCCAATCCTAACATAGTAGGGAAAAAGCTAGAGCAAAGACGAAGTGTTAAGTTTACAGCCAATTACTGAACGTAGAGTAGTGGTGGCCCAGTGGTGAAATAAAACATATCGAGGAAACCGGCATGTCCTGGAACCAAAAATTCGAAGACATGCGACGTCTACCAACCCGCACTGTGCCCGCGTGGTGGATTACGGCTCATTCCCTCTCAGAGAGAGGAGGCCTGTGTTCCAGCAGTGGGCACATTAAAAGGCTGATGCTGATGACCATGATGACTGAACGTAGTGCATTGACTGGCATGTATTAGTTGACCAACAGTTTACCGATGAATTAGCTAGCATAATTGTTTACCAACAGTTTACCGATGAATTAGCCAGGCTCATTGTTTACTAACAGTCAAACTTTTTGACCAAGTTGTACACCACACATGCATAAACCAAACCTGCTAATTTATTGATTGATTACAAATTCAAAATGTGCCGTGTAACTTTTAAACATTACCTGATTGTAATTTATGCACCGGGTACTCAACCCTTTCACAATACATTGTGCAAAGGAGGCGGGAAACAGTCGATTAACTCTCAAATCACAGTAAAAGCTTCCGTATTTACAAACACAGTATATTTTACACTACAATCTACACCACAGAGCACGGAACAGCTGGAAGCGACTAGCGAGCCGGAGTCTGTGTTACCTGATAGCTATCACACGGCGGTGTCTTTAAGTCAAGAGAATAGGTTACAAGCGTGCTTCACCGTCAACCACGTGATCCATACCATATATAATATTGGTCAAACGCGACCGTATCGATGACCAAAAAAAAATGTAGCCCCGAAATTGCGCTGAATTGTGTTCAGCGCAATTTCGGGGCTACAATATTTTCGCTTCTACAGATAGTCAGAATTATCACCAGCCGTCAATTTCTTTAAGTAAATTGTTACACTCAATGACTCGCTTGGTTAGAAAGGAATGACAATAGTAATAGTATTTAGACTATGCCGTCCCTAGCAGTGAACGCCAAGGCATCTCGGTGTTCTGTGGTCTACACCATACCAGACTCCAAGTCTCATACTTATCTCCATTTATCACAGGAAGCAATAAAGACTCTCACAGCAATATATTTGCGTCCGCGCCCGTATATTGTTGCTAATGATACTGTTCGCAAATAAAGGAAAGCTTTTAGAAATTGTGGACACGTTCTCTTGTAACCGGAGGCACTTAATAGCACATGTTTATTTCGGTTTTGACAAATCGTTCCTCACGCATCGTCCTAAGTGAGTGATGTGAAGCGAAACTGTGAGACGCGAAGCGGTGAAAAGGAATACTATTTTGACGAATAAGAAACGGTTACCAGCGGGCAATAGCCCAAGTTAAGTGAGAATTCGTGAGATTGATACCCGCACGTAGAGCTTTTGATGTGAATCATTAGCACCTCTCGAATAACTAGAACTAGATGCAGAGTTCGAACCAGAATTATAAATGAAAAACTCAAAGTTATATCTATGAAACTTGTCTCTTCTTGCCTTTACCCCGAGTAAACCCTAACTGACATCATCATCAATTCAGGTGAAAGACGTCCACTGCTGGACGTAGGACCCCATAAGCACCGCAACATTAACCAGTC
The DNA here is from genome assembly GCA_948252205.1 of Orthosia incerta. NCBI lineage: Eukaryota > Metazoa > Arthropoda > Insecta > Lepidoptera > Noctuidae > Orthosia > Orthosia incerta. The sequence goes on from OX411742.1 coordinate 54,547,634, forward strand.
CTATGATCCTTTCATCCGGTGGATGCCCGGCTCCCCGCAACAACTTACCTACATGTGCAAGGAAAACCTACAATTACTAATAATTTACAACTACTATTTATTTTAACACATCCCAATTTTAGAGATAATATTTCCTCGTCACATCACATTGTGTCGCATTTTCCTCTAACAAAAGCTTAAGTTATTTTCCGTTGATACATACATACGTTGCGCTGTGCCAGCCTATTGTCGCATACTACCTGATGCACGAACGATTAATCAGGACGAACATCGCGTAAGACGATATATTACTTAAGCCTGTCTGGTTTTACAGAACGGATTGCTAGAGTGGATTATACAGCGGTGTTTTCACATGTTGGCAAGGGTTACATTTTGTTTTATCTTTCTGCTGATATTATTGTTGGGAGAAAAGTTTTGCTTGTCTTAAGATTCCAATCGGAATTGTAGACTTGCTAACATATTATTCTGTTGACGTTAAAGTCGGCGTATTGTTTTGTAAGATAAGCATTGGGACATTAAACTTGTTATTTTAAACTTGTTATTTTTTTTTTATTAGTGTAATAAAAAGGTAAAATGATTGTTTGTAGTTTTAATAGGTAATATCTGCAAGTGATGATACGATTTTTGAGAACCCAGTGGTATCGGCCGCGACTTACAAGTTGTAGGTCGTGGGCTCGAGCCCAGGCAGGCGCTTTACTTTGTGGAAATTATTTCATCACCACTGCTCTCAAAACGGTGAAGGAAAACATCGTGAGGAAACTGGCATGACCTAGAACCAAAATTCGAAGACATGTGACATCCACCAACCCGCACTGGGCCCGCGTGGTGGATTACGGCCCTTTCCCTCTTACGAGAGGAGGCCTGTGTCCCAGCTGTGGGAACATTAATAGGCTGATGATGTGATGATACGATTAAGTTTTTTTTTACGGAGAGAGAGAGTTACCACTGTCTGACTCTAATGACTTTTAACCCCGGAAAAAAATATATGGAACAAAACCGCGGCACAAGCCAGTTTTAATTTAGAACATTGTTTCTAAAAGGTAATTCCTGAAAGTACTGATCCGATTCAGACTTTTTTTTAAAAATAATTTTACACCCACAGAAAAAAGTTTTAAAAAAATATGGAAATTGAAAATAGAAATTCTTGGGTGTAGCTAGTCCTACACCCAAAAATATCTCAGAAATCAGGGCAATTAATTCTGATTAAGGCGGGTGGATTGCCTCAAACAGTCTGACTTACTTAAACCTAGAATATAATGATTTCTGAGACTAAGCTCAAAATAATGATGAAGGAATAATTTATTCTGCTATATTTCATTTTCCTTAAATGTAATTAGATTCTCCTTCATTTGTAAGGCTTTCTGAGTAATATATTTTTCTGTTTTGACTTTATTATCGTACTTAAAACATTGTTTACTAAAAACTTTTCCTTTACAAATGTTTTCTTTTAATTTCCTTCGGTTTTATTTATGTCCTCTGGGATAATGAATGCTTGTGTTCTTTAGAAATGTATTTTATTGTAACCTTTATTTTTTGTAATAGGAATATTCATTAGGGTAAGTTTTAGCCTTTAAAGGTTTTTAACTTGCCCAAATTAAATTTATATTATATTTGTATATTATTCTTATAAATAACAATAACGATTTTCATTTTGCAATATTTGGGGTTAGTAAAATACGGACATGTTGAAAATATTACTTGCGAACTTACTCTAAAAGAAAAACATATCTTATACTTACTAATGAAAAAACATGAGATACCTAAACTGCCTCATTAAAATATACTTACGTTTATAGAGGTACCCTAATTTATTGATATAAATAACAAACTATAATATAATTTTAATTTTTTTGATTCGAGGTGGAATCGAGAGAGAACGACTCAACTTGGAATGGGCTTGAGATTATTTGTGTACCAAATAACATTGTGTATCTACATATTCGTGATTCTGCTCTTCTATCACTACATATACACTAAATCAATAAGACCACTTGCTGTATGTTGAACTAAATCATTATCTATTACCTTTAACAAAAGCAATTCAATACCAAAATAATACCTACTAAACTAGTTATCTATAATTGTAATATAACGCTAACTATTTTGATTAATCCCTAGAGGAACTCGTGGCTAAATAATAACAGCCGCACGGGTCGATCATCAAGGTTAAGCAACGCTTGACGAGGTCGATCCGTGGATGGGTGACCATTCCAACATACCGAGTTTCCTCCGTGCCTCGGAAAGCACGTTAAGCCGTAGGTCCCGGCTGTTATTTGAAGTACTTTGACAGTCGTTACGGGTAGTCAGAAGCTTGAGATCTGACACCAGTCTTGCCAAGGGGTACCGTGTTACCCAGTTACTGGGTTGTGGAGGTCAGATAGGCAGTCGCTCCATGTAAAACACTGGTACTTAGCTGAATCTGGTAAGACTGGCAGCCGACCCCAATATAGTTGGGAAAAGGCTAGGCAGATGATGATATTTTGATTAATCCCTATAATGACTAGGTAATAACTCACGCCATTACAGTATATAAACCGAACAATAATAGTGTAGCTCTTTGTAATAATCTTGCTGATTAATTCGATTGTAAACACGCGAAACTAGAATTAGGAGTAATTAATAGTACTTTGAAAAGTGATTAGGCAAATTGTAAATGAACGTTATTAAAATAATCAGAAATCATTTTGAATTTTCGATAAACGTGGTCGGAATGTTTTTGAATTACATAATTCAAAAAAATAATCAGAAAGACATTTAGGAGGTCAGAGAAAACGGCTTGTCTTCGTTAGCTTTACACTTTATAAATATAAGGATATTTTTAAAAAAGCCAGTTACTATCAATGTGTTAATTATTTATGTGACATGTATATATTTAAAAGATACGTTATTTAATATTCTACCATTTTTTAATAATGGTTAAGGTACTTCGATTAAAATTTCAGGATTTTATGGAAAAAAATGAAACATAGACGGAAACCGTATATGAATTAAATTTTAATTTATGAGTAAAAACTGAAAAAAATAGAAAAGTCATTTAATTTGTATTTATAAACTTGAAGTTAGTAGTCTGAGAAAGCGCCCATGATGTTCATAACACATCGGCAACGATTCGGCCTGCTCAGAACAAGGTTGTTGTTGTTGTCTTGCTGCGGAATATTGTCCCATGTCCTTCTGTGGTGCGCAAAAAGTTGATCTTCTGTAGCCAGATTTTCAGGAACTTCCTTCAGAGCTCTTCTTTGCAGCATATCGCACGCATGCTCAATGGGATTTAGATCTGGCGATTGAGCAGGCCAGTCTAAGGCCCTAACATTGTGTGTATGTAACCAAGCTGCTACCGTTCTCGCCGTGTGTGCCCGGGCATTGTCGTGCATGAGCAGGAAATCTTGCCCCATTTGTGTTCTGTGGGGCAAGATAACGGGCCCCAGCACCTGTTGGACGTATCGCTCTGCCGTCATATTGCCCCGCACCCAAACGAGATCCGTCCGTCCTCCAAGACGAATTCCTGCCCAAACCATAATTGTTCCTCCTTGGTATGGGTGAACTTCCTGAGGGTTCTAAAGACGGCTCCATCGTCAAGGAACTCGCCAAACACGCGTCCTTCATGAATCTGGATGGAAGCCGAACCTGGATTCATCCGTGAACAGCACATTGGACTATTGCTCACGGCCCCAGTCCACGTGGTTCCGAACCCATTCTAATCGTCGTCCACGATTGCCTCTCCGTAAAGGTGGGACCCGGAGTGGTCTACGAGAGCGTAGATTGCTTTCATGCAGTCGCCTTCTTACAGTTTGATCACTCACAAGCACTTGGTGTTCCACTCGCAGCCTTTGGACTAATTGAGTCGCCGTTGCATTTGGTTGAGCTCGTGCAGTAATTTGCAAAAATCGGTCTTGTCTGGGGGTAGTGATGCGACTTGGCCCCCGGTGCCTCTCCGCTACTTCACCTGTGGCACGATAGCGTGTCCACAATCTTGAAATTACATTTTGGTGGGTCCCTATAGCCTCAGCAACATTACGCTGAACAGACCCAGCTTCCAGCATTCCCACAGCTCGTAACATCTCCGCCCTCGTCAAATGTTGGCGTTGCATGGCTAGAATACCTCAATTTTAACTTTATCTTTCGTTTAAAAATAAAAAAAAAACTGTAACAAAACGTAATTCGTATTGTTTTTTAAATTTCACACAAATGAAAATTCCCTCTCCTACACATCAAGACATTTTTATGCCACCGAAACAAAAGAATTTTCAAAAATTTGAATTTGGAATTAGTCTGAGATAAATTACAAACAAATCGGTGTATAAAAGATTCCAATGCGACCAGTACTTTTCGAGTTATTTAATTGAGTATGAAATATCCCTAGACCGTGTTGATGTGTGTATATTCATTGGTGTTCACCAAACACAGATAAACAAATACAAAAGAACAACGTATGTACACAGGCGAGCTTAACCCATTATTAGGTTCTCTTACATTAAACCTCAGTGTTATAGTGAGATTAACAAAATTAGGACGGTTAACAAAAGACAAAACAAAAACTTAATAACAATTGAATATTTTCAATTCTTACTTAATGAGACTTAACAAATACGTGTACAGCACACAATGTATAAACATTATACAGTCTATATAACATTACTAAAATACATACATACTTCATTAAAGTTTTAGAGGAACCGAAGAGCGGTGGTAGCCCAGTGGTAAGAGACTTACATGTTGTAAGTTGTCGTGGGCTCGAATCAAACCCAGGCAGGCGCTTTATTTTGTGTAATTTTTTTATCATCATTGCTCTCAAAACGGTAAGAAAAACATGGTGTAGAAACCGGCATGTCCTAGAACCAATAATTTGAAGACATGTGACATCCACCAACCCGCACTGGGCCCGCGAGGTGGATTATGGCCTATCTCCTCTCACAGAGAGGAGGCCAGTGTCCCAGCAGTGGGAACATTAAATACCGATAATGATGATGATTAATTTAATATTAAGTCAGTATTATTTCTAGTGAGTAGCAAAGAAAAGTTAGAGGAGCTAAAATATTTAGTGATTAATATTCAAAACATCCAAAGTAGCAAATTCATAGTTTACTTAACTTTTAATCAAAGGTTTTTGAAACAAAACATTTTCGATTTTATCGAGAACATCGTTACCCCAGTTGCTCTTTTACAAAACGAAAATTAAGCCCGGACAACAGAAGTAAAAATAGTATAAGAAGTAGGTATAACAAAATTTACGGGCAGCTTTGGCAATCAATTGCCTCCAAGCCGCAAGTTATTTTTGTATTTTATTGAGAAATTTTATAAAAGGATTTTTTATACCAAAATTAAAGACGGGACGTATTTTCGCCTACGTAAAAGTATTTTCAGCATAAAAATTACATATTCTTATTAGGATACACTTTAAACGGCCTACTCAAAACGGTTTAGCAATAAATTACACATCGTCAAATATCACCTTTGCTAATTACTACCTGTTCATTTTTTTATTGTACTTGCTAATTAAAGCTCACACACGTAACTTGTGCCTCCTGCATTTTTTATTATAAATCCCGCTAATTTCCGCACATATTGGTCCAATTACGAACCGGATTAAATTAAATAACGTGGATCAGCTACACATAATTGGAAAATCAAGAAAACTAAATTAAACAGTGGAATTAGCGAAAAATTATACCTCGTCATTGGCATTGAGGTTATTAACCGGCAGTGTGGTATGTGAACATTAAACGGTGTTAAGCCCAATTGTTTTGTTATATCGTCACCCAACACTCATTCAGGTAGTATATAACGCCAATTAAGGAGTTATAAGGTTAGTCCTATTTATTACCGATTTCATGTGTAAATTAGTTGTTCGTAAAAATGTACCGTACCGTTTGCATTGTGATATTGTGATACATGGCAGTCAGTAGCAACAATATATATTATTATTGTTAAGTTTGCAGCAATTAAGTTAGAAAACATATTTATTAAAGTATAGTAATATTGATTTATTATATTACATTATTTCAATTTAATTGTCTGTGCCAAAGGTCACTTTAACGATTTATGTTGCATAGGTTACGTAGGTATTTCTATTTAGTTACGACACAATTTTAGAGTGTTAGATATAATTGATTGTTTGCTGTAATAACATTTAATTACCGTGTCATTAAGTTATTGTGTTGACCTTTATTAAAGTTTGTAGGTCATTAATTTGGTATAATAATTAAATGAGTTGTTACATTTTAGATAGGTATCTACCTACTTACGCAGTTATTGTCAGTGGTCATTAAATCATTCTAATCAGTATTATATAGTAATTATCAACTGCACATCAGTAAAGGCAAATACACTGTACGTATATAGGTACTTAGTTATTATTGTTTATTTACACATTATTGTATAAATTCCAGATCTACACCCGAATCCCAGAATGACCGAGGAAAGGGAGTTAATAAAGAAGCGAGGTAACTTCAAGGGCCGATTAACAGCCTTTGTCAATTATTTAGACGCACTAGATCAAAAAACATTGTCTAGCTCTAATATAACGGAACTACAGCTGCGCATGAACAAGATGGAATTGTTATACCAACAATATGATGAAGTACAGTTGCGTATTGAGTGTATTGTGGATGATATCAAGGTACAGTTTACTGAGCGTTTCGATTTTGAGTCCTTGTATTTTAAAGCATTATCTAAGGCTCAGGAATTTGTAAGTAGTTATAATAATAAAGATAATGAATCTGTTTGTAGCAACAAAAGTAATTGTTGTAGTACTTATAAGCCAGTTAAGTTACCCACAATTCAATTGCCAAAGTTTAGTGGATCCTACAGCAACTGGTTGGAGTTTCATGACACTTTTACGAGTCTCATTCATTGCAATGATGCTATAGATGAAATCAACAAATTCCACTACCTACGAACGTCTCTGGAAGGTGCCGCTGCCGTGGTGATTCAGTCAATCGAGTTTTCGGCCAATAATTACACTGTGGCGTGGAACGTACTATGCGAACGATTTGATAATAAGAGATTACTAATCCACAATCATGTTTCAGCCATATTTAACATGGAGACCATCACAAAAGAATCATCTGTCACTTTAAAGAATTTAGTAGACCAAATTAATAAGCATTTACGAGCGTTAGACACTTTAGGTGAGCCCGTTAAGTATTGGGATACACTTTTAATTTACATTTTTACTCGCAAATTAGATAGCAGAACGTTCCGTGAGTGGGAGGAGTACAAAGGTCGCATAGACAAAGACAGCAAGATTACCTTCGATGTATTCCTTAAATTCATACGCGAGCGCGCCGAGCTTGTTGAAACTTTAGAGTTATCTCGAAATAACCCGTTACAACCTAGTACTAAAACAGGGGCTAAGCTGAAGTCTATGGTTACTGTTCAAAGCGGTAATTCTAACTCAGAGTCAAGTTCAAAGGTCTGTCCCAAATGCAAGGGTGACCATAATTTAGGTGAGTGTGCGCAGTTTCTCGCGTTAAGTAACGAAGCACGTATTAAAATGCTACCAAGTTTAAAGGTTTGTTATAACTGCTTTCGTTCGGGTCATTTTGCAAACCATTGTAAAAGGCCAGGTTGCAAGTTTTGCAAACGCAGACATAATACTCTAATCCATGTCACTGATTTTAAACCGATTGCACAACTTAATAACAATGTAAGTAATAACTCGTTAAATAACTTGTCGCCACAGTCGTCTTCGACGTCGTCTGTGACTGAGACAAATAATGTCGCGTTATCGGCTAACGTCACATCTGGATACAGAAGTGTGAGTCATGATGTGTTATTGTCAACCGCTTTAATTAAATTACATGATAGTAATGGTCGGGAACATGTTGTTCGCGCAGTTCTTGACAGCGGTAGTACATCGTGCTTTGTGACGGAAAGATTATGTCGACAGTTAAATTTAGAGACTAGGCAGGTAGATAGATCAATATTTGGCATCAATAACGTGACTTCTCGCGTAGGTAAGACGTGTCGCATTAACGTGACGTCATTACACAATAGTTATAACATTGAACTATTTTGTTTCGTTTTACCATTAATAACTAGTGATGTTCCGTGCCGTGAGGTAAATATATCTACACTGAACCTTCCCTCTGATATTTGTTTAGCAGATCCAATGTTTTACAAGCCCGCTGATGTCGATATTTTGATCGGTGCCGATGTCTTCTGGGACTTGCTAGGTTCACAAAGAATAAAGTTAGGCAATGATAAGCCAATTTTATGTGAAACCAGGTTAGGCTGGATTGTCTCTGGTCCTATTAGTCGTAATTACGTTGCATTACTGTCTAGTAACATTAGGTGCAACTTCACTAAAATCAATAATAATTTTTCCTCCGACGATAGTTTCGATAAAATTAGTAACGATTTAATTCGCTTTTGGCAGCTTGAAGAGGTAAATAAGAAGTCTTCACATTTTTCGCTAGAAGAGAAATTGTGTGAGGAGCACTTTGTAAAAAATATGACACGATTGGCTGACGGACGTTTCTGTGTTCGTATTCCCCTCAAACAAAATCCGTCCATTTTAGGAGATTCTGTCAATAAAGCTTCTCATTGTTTAAAGTCGTTAGAACGTAGATTAAAACCTAATTCTGATTTTAGTAAAATGTATTACGATTTCATGTCTGAGTACGAGTTACTAGGTCATATGACAGAATGCAAACAATTCGACCCATCTGGTTATTTTATTCCGCATCACGGCGTATTACGTGAAAGTAGCACCACTACGAAACTTCGAGTGGTGTTCAACGCAAGTTGTCCATCATCATCTGGCGTATCTTTCAACGATTTGCAGATGGTCGGCCCTACCATTCAGGATGATCTGTTGTCGATCCTTCTCCGTTTCAGACAGCACAAATACGTTTTGTCAGCGGACGTCGAGAAAATGTATCGACAAATAGTCGTCCATCCGTCTGACAGACATCTACAACAGATACTGTGGCGTGGTGAGGTGTATGACCCTGTTAAATTTTATAAATTAAACACCGTTACCTACGGTACGGCTAGTGCGCCATTTTTAGCTTTTCGGTGCCTTCATCAATTAGGGCTTGATTGTAAAAATCCGAAGATAGCTGAAATGATTAAACATGATTTTTATGCCGATGACTTACTATGTGGCGGTGATGATTTGGATGAAGTCAAATTCATGCGTCAGGAAGTCAATAATGTGCTTGAATCGGCTTGCATGTCATTGCGTAAGTGGAAGTCGAATGAACCGCAATTATTATCTGAAGTTGCTAAGTCTTCGCTTGATTTAAATATAGGTTCTAATGAACCTGACAAGCTGCTCGGACTAGGTTGGTATGCAAGTTCAGATGAACTCGTCTTTTCAATAGGCTCCACTATCTCGTGTAATAGTAACACTAAACGTGATTTACTTTCTGTGATTGCTAGGATATTCGATCCTTTAGGGCTTTTGTCTCCCTTTGTAATCACTTTAAAAATGTTACTACAGAAAATGTGGTTAGATAAATTGTCTTGGGATGAGCCATTGCCTACTGAAATTAATATGCAATGGCAGACTATTATTAAAGCTTTGCCTCTTTTAAATGAAGTTCGCATTCCTCGAATTGTCGTGTGCCACTCATACCGGGAGTTGGAACTACATATATTCACTGACGCGTCTGAGCGCGCATATGGTGCGTGCGTCTATGTCCGTAGTATTAATGATGAAGGTGAATGTATTGTTAGGTTACTTATGGCCAAAAGTCGAGTGGCGCCAATTAAACCGACCACAATTCCCAGGTTGGAGTTGTGTGGCGCGGTTGTGGGAGCTCGTCTGTATGAGAAAGTATTGAGCTCACTCCGACTCAAGTTCTCTCGCGTCTTTTGTTGGACTGACTCGACCATCGTGCTGGGATGGCTACAGATATTGCCTTCAAGGCTTCAGCCATTCGTGCGAAATCGTGTGGCTGAAATTTTAGATCAGGCAGGCCATTGTACGTGGACGCACGTCCCAACTGATAAGAACCCAGCAGACCTAATATCTCGCGGTGTGGATATTAGTCATCTGCAGGGTTTGGACATGTGGTGGTCGGGTCCTGACTTTCTCCAACAAGATTCACGTAGTTGGCCTTCGCAATTTAAATGTAAAGAAATAAGCTCACTCCCTGAAACTCGACCTGATATATCATTGAATGTTGTTCTTGACAGTAACGATAAGGCATTATTTATAGATTTTAAACGTTTTTCTAAATATCTAAGAATTTTACGTTCCATGGCTTATGTGTTGCGATTCATCAAATTATGTAAACGCAAATCGCTAGCTAGTAAATTTTTATCTGATGAAGAATTAAAAGAAGCGTTAATAATTTTAATTTATAAAAGTCAACAAGAATCATTTCCCGAACATAAATTACTTATAAATAAACAAACTTTACCAAAAAGGAGCGTCCTATTAAAATACAATGTGTATTTAGATGAAAACCATCTTATGCGTGTCGGAGGACGTCTCGATAATTCCGATTTTACTTATAATAAACGGCACCCTATAATTTTACAGTCCACTCATCATTTCACTAAATTATTATTTGATTTTGAACACAAAAGGTTAATGCACGCTGGCCCTCAGCTATTGTTAGCATCCATTAGAGAATCCTATTGGCCTATAGGAGGTCGAAATTTAGCAAAGGCCTGTTATCATCGATGCGTTCTGTGCCGACGGATGCAAGGTAAGGTGGTTACTCCATTGATGGGTAATCTGCCGCGACAGCGTCTTCTTCCAGGAGGGTATCCGTTCGAAAGTACAGGCGTTGATTATGCAGGCCCTATCATAAGTGCTAGTCGTCAAGGTCGTGGATGTAGGCTCGTGAAAGTGTATATTGCAATTTTTATCTGTTTCACTACAAAGGCTGTACATTTGGAGCTTGTGGGTGACTTAACTAGTCATAATTATTTATTAGCGTTATATAGGTTTATTTCGCGAAGGGGCAAACCCGTCCACATATATTCCGATAACGGTACTTCATTTGTTGGTGCGTATAACGAGCTATCAAAGTTCTTAAAAACTAATTCTGAGTCTTTGAGCGGAAGTATAGCTAATGATGGCATTAACTTCCACTTCATTCCCGCGTATACTCCACATTTTGGCGGTCTCTGGGAGGCGGGTGTCAAATCGGCAAAATATCACTTACAGCGAGTGTTGGGACATTGTAAGTTGACTTTCGAGGAGCTTAACACCACATTAGCCCAAATCGAGGCCATATTAAATTCACGCCCACTAACGCCGCTGTCCTCAGAACCTGCCGATTGCACTCCATTAACGCCAGGTCATTTTCTCGTCGGCCGGCCACTCACTTCGTTGCCACAGAAGAGTTATGTCGACCATTCCGCAACCCATCTCAGTCGGTATCAACGTATCGAGCAACTCCGCCAGCACTTCTGGACTAGGTGGAGTAAGGAATATGTTGCTGAGTTGCAGCAACGGACGAAGTGGCGTTCATGTCAGGATGCCTTGAAGAAGGACTGCCTGGTGGTGGTGAAAGAGGACAATCTCCCACCCTTGAAGTGGAGACTAGGAAGGATTGCTGCTATACACCCGGGTTCTGACGGAATAGTCCGTGTAGCGGATATCAAAACTTCCACTGGAGTCATCAGGAGGGCCTTCAACAGGATATGCCCACTCCCCGTAACTTCGGAATCGGAGTCTGGTTGAAAGCACGACTTTCAACGCCCGGGGGCATGTTGGAGCGCCTACTCAAAACGGTTTAGCAATAAATTACACATCGTCAAATATCACCTTTGCTAATTACTACCTGTTCATTTTTTTATTGTACTTGCTAATTAAAGCTCACACACGTAACTTGTGCCTCCTGCATTTTTTATTATAAATCCCGCTAATTTCCGCACACACTTATACAGCTTCAAAGACGAAGAACTTAGCTGCATACAATATAATCCGATCTACCTTTCATATATAAATAGTTAAAAAATACTCCCTGATTTTTTATTACAATCCAAAAGTTTTCAGGCCTAAAGTCAAAGACACGATTTATCCAAAATCAACTATAAAAAAGAAAAAAATATGACAAGTGCGAGTCGGACTCGCGCACGAAGGGTTCCGTACCATTATCGCAATAATCGGCAAAAAAAATTACGCTTGTTGTATGGGAGGCCCACTTAAATATTTATTGTATTCTGTTTTTAGTATTTTTTGTTACAGCTGCAACAGAAATACATCATCTATGAAAATTTCAACTGTCTCGCTATTACGGTTCATGAGACAAGGCCTGGTGACAGACAGACGGACAGTGGAGTCTTAGTAATAGGGTCCCGTTTTTACAATTTGGGTACGGAACCCTAAAAAGAGCTCATGCTTTAGACAAAGTTTCATTCGATAGACGATGGAGATGGTCGAAATACTAATATGTAACCACATGATATTTTGATAGCGTTTGACAATCCCATACGTTTTCTTTGTCACTTGTCTTGAGCCTGAGGAGCTCGTGGCTAAATAATAACAGCCGCACTGGTCGATCATCAAGGTTAAGCAACGCTTGACGAGGTCGGTCCGTGGATGGGTGACCATTTCAACATACCGAGTTTCGTCCGTGCCTCGGAAAGCACGTTAAGCCGTTGGTCCCGGCTGTCATTTGAAGACCTTAGACAATCGTTACGAGTACGAGTAGTCAAAACCTTGAGAGCTGACAACAGTCTTACCAAGGGGTACCGTGTTACCCAGTTACTGGGTTGTGAAGGTCAGATGGGCAGTCACTCCATGTAATACATTGGTACTCAGCTAAATCCGGTAAGACTGGAAGCCGACCCCAATCATCATCTGCCTAGCCTTTTCCCAACTATATTGGGGTCGGCTTCCAGTCTTACCGGATTCAGCTAAGTACCAGTGTTTTACATGGAGCGACTGCCTATCTGACCTCCACAACCCAGTAACTGGGTAACACGGTACCCCTTGGCAAGACTGGTGTCAGATCTCATGCTTCGTTACGGATAGTCATCCGTAACGACTGTCAAAGATCTTCAAATAACAGCCGGGACCAACGGCTTAACGTGCTTTCCGAGGCACGGAGGATAATGAGAAAAATAAAACAAATAGTTAATGTTATAAACACAATAAAATTATCTTTACGCCGTGCACATTTCGGTCTCTATTAGATATATGAGTACAGTAGTCACAGCACAGCGGATGTTTGTGTCTCTGAAGTTGGCTGCAAGACCTTGCGCAGTAGCAATTTTTTGTCAATGTTGAAGTAGAAGATAGCATTGTATAATTGCCCCTTTCACTCGCTTACTTTTGTCGCATCGTCCTATCTCGCTTACTGTATGCAGTATACTCGATGACAAACCGTATATAGTAACCCCAATATAGTTGGGTAAAGGCTAGGCAGATTGATTGATTGACTTGTCTTGAGTTTCTGTTCAGCACATTTTAACCAACTTACCAGAAAGGAGGAGGTTCTAAGTTCGACGTTATGATTGTTTTTTTTTATGTTCACCGATTTCTCCATCGACCGATTTTGAAAATTATTTTATTGTTTAAAAGCGTATGTTCCCAAATTGTTCGCATTTAAATTTGGTGAAGACCTGATGAAAAACTTGGGATATATACAACAGAACTCTTCAATAAATGACAGCAAATCTCTCGGGATTGCTGCAATAACTGTTTATTGTTTACTTTACTAGCTGTTGCACGCGGCTTCGCTCCCGTGAACCACCCCACAGGACCCGTTTTCGGGATTAAAAAATTGCATTTGTCACTCAGGAATAATGTAGCTTTGTATTGGTGAAATATTTTTTTAAATCGGTCCAGTAGTTTTGGAGCCTATTCGGTACAAACAAACAAACAAAAAAATCTTTCCTCTTTATAATATTGGTATAGATACCATTTCATAACATAACATCACGCCAGTGAAAAGAGAGCGTCTCATTTCACCGGTTATGTTCAAGTTTCATGATATTCGGGTAAACTATATTCGAGAATTATAGATATCTTACTATAGAACTTGTTTATTAGATACAACTAAAAAGAAAAATAAGTAGTAATAGTAAAAAAATACTACCGACTTGCAAATGTAAACACTACAAAGTGAAAAATAAAATCTTTTTCGGAAGTCGGCATCATAATACGAAGAAAAGAAAACAGGAATAGTAGTCAGTTGTATTTTTTGTAAAAAAGTTTTTTATTGTTGGCAGAACTCGTCAAAAGATCGAGATCTGGATAGGCAGACAATTTTTCGTTCTATTTCAAGTGTTGATTTTTGCATAACTTATGTCTTTACTTACCTAGAATAACTTCGATAGATATTAAAAAAACCGGCCAAGTGCTAGTCGGACTCGCGCACGAAGGGTTCCGTACCATTATCGGCAAAAAAAAACACGTTTGTTGTATCGGAGCCCTACTTAAATATTTATTTTATTCTGCTTTTAGTATTTGTTGTTATAGCGGCAACAGAAATACATCATCTGTGAAAATTTCAACTGCATAGCTATCACGGTTCATGAGATACACAGCCTCGAGACAGACGGACAGCCAGACGGACGGCGGCGTCATTGTAATAGGGTCCTGTTTTTACCCTTTGGGTACGGAACCCTAAAAATGGCCGATAAAAAAATGTAAAAATATCACTAGCAACAACTTTGTCACAAAATAAACCTTCCCACTAATAAGCTCGTTAAAGACATGTTACCTGTCACCTGTTCCTGTCTTCTGTTGATACAATAATAATATTAGCACACAAGTAGCGAACAGTTAATTACTAATGATGTGTCATAATGTCATATCTAATGGGCAGGAAACGTCATTACGGACTATCGGGAGTTTCCGCCCTCTGGCATTATTGATTGGCTTGAAATTAGATATTACTAGTTTCTGGCAGCGGCTTCGCCGGCGTGAAAAGTGTTTTACCATGCCAAGGAAACATTGTAAAGAGATAAAAGTGGCCTATGACCCAGATCTGTTCAACCGCTCTGGCGTGATTGAGAAACAAACATACATGCAAACTTTCACATGCCATTTATGATATTAGTAAGATTGGTTAGGGGTGGTGCTGCAGGAACTAGCAGGTGTGATGCAACAGAAAGACGGGATGATTAAACAAACTCGTTTATTACTTTTCACAAAAATGCAAGATGGCCGTTGCACAGAAATTACAAAATTGAACGTACGCATAGATCGGCGTTTAGTGGCAGACTGAGGGTGGCGGGGGTTTCAAAGTGTGACCCACCTCTATAGCTAACTAATAACTAGGGATGTATCTACATGACTAATTTCTTAGACTATTGAACGCGTCGCTAACAACCTAAGAACAAAGAAGAGAGACCAAAATGTGAGTTTGAAAATAACTTAGTAGGGTATTAAAGTCCTTCATGACAGGCTGAATTAATAGCAAAACAAGATTTGTCTATTAGTACACTATATACTGCGTTTCTCCATTCAAAAATAATAAAAGTGCTTTATTTATAGCCTTATTTTCAGTTCGAAAACAACTTTAGGAAAACAGAATATGCCCTCTCCATTTTAAATTAAACCTTATAGAACTGTTTTTCTCCTCCGCATTAGGTGTGTACTCCGAACTCAGTCTCAACTATCTTATAAAGATATTACTGAGATAAACTTCAACAAAAGGCAACTTCGAAAAATAGAATCAACCATCTCTTTGATAACTTAAGTGTTATTTTATTCTTAGTTATAACGAACCAATATAAAGTTTTCTAGTACTTACAAAATTTGGAAAACTTAGCACTTTCGGAATTTACTTTGTGTCGGTTTTCCGATGTTATATTGATCTAAGTTATATTCTAGTGGCTAAAAATAAGTGAGATGATATGATTCTATAGTTTTAAATAGTAGCTTTTCTAGCAAGAGGGAGTGAAACTATCGACGGTAACGTATTTCAAAAATATTCTATCACTAATAATTCCAATCATTTTGAGCCCAAGGATACCAATAAAGTCATCAGTTTTTTCGGCATAGGTATATACAGACTCTTTTGAAAGCAACTTCCTCCCATCCAATCGACTCAGTCACCATAACAACGGAAAAAAATAACAATCTATAAGAGCGATTTCGCACTGCATCATTACTGGGTAAAAAAGTGGAGGAAATATATATATCCGAAAATATCCGAAGAGAGATATAGCATTGCAGTAAGAGCAATTTTTTTTTAAGAATATTCGGTTTCTCCTTTTCTAGCTTAATTTTATGTCTAAAAGCACCCCAAATAACTGAAACGTTTTTAACGCTAAAAGCAAATGTATTTGAAACCTCATGGAGTCTCTAAAATCATCAAACGATTGGCAGATTTTAATAGAACAATCAATAAAATTATTTTCGCCCTAAATGCATTGAGTAATTTTTAGTGCATACACAACAGAAAATTCAGTATTTGTTTATTAAGCAACTTTTAGCAACCAGTAGTGACTAAATTCTATCTTCTACTAACCACCTAGATTGCGGTGGCCCTAAAGTAGTCGGTGACAGAATATTTCGTCGCCAACCCTCAGAACTTTACCTAATCTAAGTTTCTAAATTGAAAATGTAACCTATACTAACTCCGATTGTTCTATGTTTAGTTCACAATTGCTATTTCGGTTCTATTCTAACAATGAACAGATACGGAGAGCCAATGTTTATAATTACCGAGACAGCCATGTTATGTAAATTGTGGTAGATGGCTCGCATATCAATCAGATGCAATAGTTTGAAGAGCGATAGTTGACTAACTGGCTCCAGTATGCGTATATAGACCGTGTAAAGAAAAGGCAAGCTTTGATTTACGATATGAAAGGACTATTTGTATCGCTGTTTTTTTGTTTGTCTGTTTGCCCTGTATCTAGCCTTGGTCATCAAAGGCTAGTTTGCTTTTAGGCTTCTGTACCTCAAAAGGCAAAAATGGCATAGTTATTCGCTAGCACTTTGTTGTCCGTCTGTCTGTCTGGCCATCTATCTGTCAAGACCCTTTATCTCGGAAAATCGTGAAGATATCGAGTTGAAATTAATAATGTATACTCAAGTTTGCAATCACTTGCAGCTGTGAAAAAATCGAACTTCTAGATTAAAACAATCAAGAGATACAGCAGTTAATGACGCATATTTTACACTCACAAGGGAATCAAAATCTACAGGGTTCTTCCCGTTGACCTAGAATCACGAAATTTGGCAAGAGCAATGTCTTATAGCACAAGTAAAGGAAAAAATTCGAAATCCGTAAATTTGTACCTACATCAAAAAAAAGATTATTAACTAATTTGCAGTTGGTAAACTGACCGCAACTTATGTCGATGTATGGGAACTACAGTTTTCCTACGGCAAAATTAATTTTGTCCCTCAATTCTGTTTATCTTATCGTTAGAGCAATGTTCGGTGCCATCACATTTATGAAATTCAGTAATGTTATTTTTTCTAGTTGATGTGAAAAACAGAGTAGGTATAAAAAGTTTCCTGATCTGATCTTAGTTAGGTAGGTATAGTATAAACCTTGAAGGTAGATTTAGAAACACATTTTGAGATATCTTACTCTGACTCTTTTTATATCTTGACCCCTTGAAATACCTACTAACATAAAACCAGTCCAGATTGTAAACAAAGTAATAAAAACAGTTAAAGTGCCCGAAGTCTATACAGCAGTACATTCACAGTTGAAAGTCGCGCAGTTGGCCCGGCTCCTAAAAAGACAACTCTCGTGAAAGAAGCTGTACGAACGGTCATTACTAACAGCCGACGTCAATTTGCACGCTGGGTCGAACGTTGTACCATCTATATTAGGATTCAGTAGATTTTAAGGCAAAAGGTTACCTGAGAAATATCTAGGTTATCGACTAGATTCAGGTAAGAAAGCTGCTGAAGATCTATAGACGGTAGAAAGGCGACCATTTGAATATCGTCGTGATTAACTTGAGTTGTGTGTTTTTATAATCATCATCATCATTTTAGCCGAATGACGGTCCTGTGCGTTTCGCATCTACCGGACGCTCGCAGCCTTGACCAGGTCATCGCTCCACCTAGAGTGTGTTCTTCCAATGCTGCGTCTTCCGGTACGCCCTCGCCATTCTAGAACCTTTCGGCCCCAATGGCGGTCCGTTCTACAAGCAATGTGCCCTGCCCAGTGCCACTTAATTTTAGCTATTCTTCGGGCTACGTGGGTTTATATATTGTAAAAAAATATTCATAGTAAGTAATAATAAGTAGTAAAAATTATAATGTATTTTGTTGCCAAAGGATTTAAATTAATATTTTAGGAAGGTAATTGGTTTGCTTGTTTTTCTGTAGGAGGAATGCTTCGAAATACGCTCGTAAAGTTGTGGACGACTAGATCTGTCTGGGGCAAACGGTCCAGTTGGGTAGGGTCAACTTCGAGAATGACGTCAACCGTCGAATCGGACTCGGCTGGGCAGCGATCGGGCAGTTGCGCGGTATCTTCTCGTGCAACTTACTAGTGTCTCAAGACGACGAATGTCTATGGACCAATATCGTGGCACTGATGTATGAATCAAAATAAATTTTGATATAGATTTGTAATAGTTACAAAAAGTTATACCTATACGTAATATAGTAATGTTATACTGGGTGCATCGTCCTCACTTATACGAAATAATATGTATATATGGTTTGCAAATATTATTAAAAAATATTTAAAGAGTAGGTGCGGCGTTTCTTGTCCATTCTTCTCCATAACAATCTACCGTTTCAAATGGACGGTAGAATCAAATGTTATTTTTGAGTTAAAAAGTGCCACTTAATGGCCTAATTGAAATAAAGAATTTGACTTTGATTCAGTCGCAGTTTCTATGAGAAAGGTTACGGGAATGAAACCGCGGCAAAATCAAATTTTATGTTAAGATAAATAGCTTCATTTCTTCTTCCAAAGCTCTGTTTTTCAGTTATTCTCTGTTGCTCAATTATTCTGTAGTTTTAAAGTTGCACATATCGCCGAAAAACTAACCGTTTCCAGGCAGCGATGGTACGGACATGTAGTGTGAAGACCTGATGATCACATCGTGAAAAAGTGCCTTTCCATGACGACAAAAAAGAGAGGGAGAGGTGATGAGATGAATAAGTGCAGCCTACTGATGATGCTTATCAGCGGAACAACTGGCGCCTCATGACCAGGAAAGTCGACCTCGAGTAACGGGAAGTGGCGAAGTGGAAGAAAAGAAGACTCAATTATCCTGTAACTATTTCTTCAATCACATGCAAAAACGTAAGTCCCGATTCCTGATATGTCAGCCCAAAGTACACGTCACGTGATATGGCAGCGCAAATAGCCCAGATTTAACGCCTGCTCACCTATGGGTTTACTTAAAAACTAAAGTTAACAAACTATTGGCACCCAACCTGAGTGTTTTAAAGCAAGCAAAGAATCACAGACGAAATAAATAATGAAAATTTTAGTTGCAGGCTAAATGAGTGTCAGGAAGTGGAGGGTGCTAATTTACTAAATATATCGTGATTGCCTAACTTGTAATTTAGAATTTCGAGTGGCTGGCTGGTTGGGAAGTTTTGAAACCACTAGGAAACATTTAGGAATAGAAACACTTATTTCACGTTGGAACACCACCACCAAAAGAAAAACTTTTGAACGCTATATTTTGTTCCGAGTGAGCAAAAACCCCGCAAGCGTAGCGGTAAAACCGAACGTAAAACGGTGCACTTTGTTGCAACAACAAAAACCTAACGTATAAACATTAGCCTCCTCTTAACCTAGTCGGGTAAAAATAAACTCATTGTGACTCTTCGATGCCGGAGATCGCTGTGCACACTAAAGAGGTCCGGAGAGTATTGTGCAGTCTAGACGTGAACAAGGCCAGCGGACCTGACGGCATTCCAGCGAGAGTGCTGAGGCAGTGTGCGCCAGAACTGTCTCCTGTGTTGACTCGCTTGTTCCGCCTCTCTCTTGTAAAAGGGACGGTGCCGAAATCCTGGAAGCTTGCAAATGTGCAACCAGTGCCCAAAAAAGGCAACCGTGCAGACCCTGCCAGTTACCGTCCGATCGCCATTACCTCTATTCTGTGCAAAGTTATGGAAAGGGTACTGAACAGAAAGTTGCTGACCTACCTTGAAGACAACAATCTCCTCAGTGACCGTCAATATGGCTTTCGCCGGGGACGGTCAACTGGCGATCTTCTTGTGTATGTCACGCACTGCTGGGGCGAAGCCATCGAGAGACACGGCGAAGCACTTGCTGTATCGCTTGATATCTCGAAGGCCTTCGACAGGGTCTGGCACGCGAGTCTGCTCAGTAAGCTTCCTGCTTATGGCATCCCCGCTGGTTTTTGTAGCTGGATATCAGACTTCCTTAGCGAACGGTCGATCCGAGTAGTCATTGACGGCTGCTCCTCAGACCTTATGGCTATTGATGCCGGAGTTCCTCAGGGGTCTGTTCTCTCTGCAACTCTTTTCCTGCTGCACATCAATGACCTACTTCAGCCTGGTATTGTTGGGTACGCAGATGACAGTACTGTTTCAGAGAGATACTTGTCCAGCGCAAAAACCAGCATGGATGAAGTTCGTTCCTTGAGGGAGGCTATGGTTGAGCGGACAGATTTGACCTTAAGCCTTGTCTCCCAGTGGGGTGATGACAATCTGGTCTCTTTTAACGCCACCAAAACACAGGCGTGTCTTTTTACCGCCAAAAGGAGTCTGTTCGATCAAACGCCTACTTTTCGGGGTGCGTCTGTTCCTGTGACTGATCGGCTCGAGCTCCTAGGCATGGAGTTGACATCCAGTCTCAACTTCGGCTCCTCCATTGAGAACAAAGCCCAAATCGCGGCCAAAAAACTGGGCATCCTAAATAAAGTGAAGCGATACTTTACGCCTGGACAGCTTTTAACCCTATACAAAGCACAAGTCCGATCCTGCATGGAGTATTGCAGCCACCTTTGGGATGGTTCAGCTAAGTATCAGCTTGCCGCGCTTGACTCAGTGGAACGCAGAGCCAAGAGGCTCATTGGCAACGTGGAACTGGTGGACGCCAAGCTTCATAGCTTGGCTCATCGCCGCAAAGTTGCCTGCTTGTCGGTCTTCTACAGACTGTACTTCGGTGAGTGTGCTCAGGAACTCCACGACCTCATCCCACCAGCCCCCTTCTACCATCGGACATCTAGACGCACTGCAAGTTATCATCCTTACCTTGTTGCCATTCCACCAATTCGAACCAAGCGCTTCCAAACATCCTTTATAATGCGCACAGCGAATGAGTGGAACTCACTGCCTGCGTCTGTGTTTCCGAACGCATTCAACCCGAATCTCTTCAAAGTTAGAGTGAACAGGCTACTTCTGGGTAAGCTCACTCCATCGTAGACTCTGTCTCTGTCACCTATGACCTAGACTAGAGTCAAGAGCAAACCCATTACAAATAAAAAAAAATAAAAAAAAACTAATAACCAACGGTCTTACAGGCAGGTCAAGCTATAATAAGCCTTCCGTGACGCAATAACAATGATTCAAAATAGTAAACTTCAAAGCAAAAGAAATAATTGGATGATTATAAACTACCGTAGAAAAAGCTACCGTAGAATAACACGCAATACTTTATAGTAGAACAGAGCTCTTTGATGAAAGTAATCAACTTTTTCTCAAAGTAATGACTAGAATTATTTTCTGCTTTGAATACTTGGAATGATTAACCTAGTTATTAATTATAGGCTGAATACACGTACTGAATTCAAGGAAATGTTATCTTATTTATCTTTGTACTTAATTTATGTACTTACTGTAAATCAAAGCAAAACTTATTGAAATCAGAAAGCATAACCTGCTGAGTCAATTCCAAAAAATCATAATGTGAAAATATTAAGAATTTGCCGAACCGTACTGAGACAAATGTTAGAAGTGGTGGCCCAGTGGTATCGGCCGCGACTTACAAGTTGTAGGTCGTGGGTTCGAACCAAGGCAGGCGCTTTACTTTGTGTAAATTATTTTATCACCACTGCTCTCAAAACGGTGAAAGAAAACATCGTGAGGAAACCGGCATGTCTTAGACCCAAAAATTCGAAGACATGTGACATCCACCAACCCGCACTGGGCCCGCGTTGTGGATTACGGTCCATCCCTTCTAATAGAGAGGAGGCCTGTGTCCCAGCAGTGGGAACATTAATAGGCTGATGATGTGATGTGACTGAGACAAATGTTAACCTTTATTAATAAGAACGTCAATAAAGAAAATCATTAATCAGTTATAAATATTCAGACTCGATTCCACGAATTTCAATCAACTTTGCTTGCGTTAGTCAATTCATGGTCTCTATTCATAGACTTTTGCCCAAAACATTACTATAAATATGAGTGTTTCTCAGAATATCTTTTGTTACTAGTCTACCTTATCACTTTTCAGTTTTGATGTCCAGATAACCTTATAGGTGATGTTCTTCAGAAAGGCCAGGTGCGCAGTACTCATAACTAGCGTGCGTGTATAACTAGATGAACGTGAGTGAAGCAAAAAAAATATAAGCATAGCAGGTGGCGTTCTGTAGTTTCTGCCTACCCCAATGGGAAAAAGGTATGAGTTTATGTATGTATAATAAACATAAAACAGACTAACATACCAACTCAATATATATATAGCACAGACTCTTTGATGAAAGTAATCAACTTTTTCTGCTTTGAATACTTGGAATGAGTAACCAGTCATTTAATTAATTATAGGCTTACCACAACTTCTGAATTCAACGAACTGTAATCACAGTGTAAAAAATATATTTTACTTATTATATTATGTACTGAAAATCAGAATAAAATGGATTGAAATCTCAACGCCTGAGTCAACTCGAAAAATTCATTATTTTAATATGAACATCATATCGACAGCAAAGGTCCCGACAACCATAATGAATAATAACATAAATATTGGAAGTTTAAAAGTGATACTTAAACATTTAGATTAGATTCCGCGAATTTCAATCAACTTTGCTTCATCGACGTGATCTGTCTAGCCTTTTCCCAAAAACATTGGGGTCGGCTTCCAGTCTAATCGGATTTAGCTGAGTACCAGTGTTTTACATGGAGTGACTGCCTGTCTGACCTCCACAACCTAATAACTGGGTAACACGATACCTCTTCGCTAGACTGGTGTCAGATCTCAGGCTTTTGACTACCCGTAACGACTGTCAAAGATCTTCAAATGACAGCCGGGACCAATGGATGCAACGTGCTTTCCAAGGCACAGAAGAAACTCGACTTACATAGAAAGATGGTCACCCATCCACGGACCGACCTCAGCAAGCATTGCTTAACTTTGAAGGTAGACCCGTGCGGCTGTAATTATTTATCCACGAGCTGTCACATGTCTTCGAATTTTTGGTTCTAAGACATGCCGGTTTCCTCACGATGTTTTCCTTCACCGCTTTGTGGTGATGAAATAATTTACAAAAAGTAAAGCGCCTGCCTGGATTCGAAGCCACTACCTACAACTTGTAAGTCGCCGCCGTTATAGTTCTCGCCAAACTTCTTGGCCGCCCTGAAGTTGGCTACAATGGCTGCGCAGTAGTAAATCTCATACAAAAACAGCACCGATCCGTGCCTTGCGCATCAAAATTCCAACTTCAGGGTAGCCCAGAAGTTTGGCGAGAACTATACCACTGGCCCACCACTGCTCTCGGTCGAACTGCGTTCAATCAACTTTGCTTTCATTAGTCAATTCGTGATCGCCATTATAATACTTTTAAATTATAAAATCATTGTGTAGAATTGTTATGTTTAGAGAAATTATGCTTAAAAAAATTATGCGTTAGCTGTTTTGCGTAAATAATGTTATGCGTAAATATAATTAGGGTAAACAAACGTATGCCATGTTATATTATGTCTTAACATGTTATGCAAAAGGATAGGGAAATATGAAAAAGTGTGCACAAACTTTCTAGTCGTTTGGTGAAATGAAAATATGGTAATTAAAACAGTGGTATAATGAATGTTCGGGAACATACAACAACTACTTACCTACTATACTTCAAACAAATGTTATTTCGGTTAAGTGTAACATTGGTAAAAAGATTTTGGACCGAATGAAACGTCGGAGTAACGAAATAAGTGGCAGACGTGACTTCGATGAAGTAAAAAAAACGAAACGATAATATTTGAAAAGTTTTTGGTGAAATGAAATTCGGTCAAATATTTTTCGAACTTATGATAGGTAACCATGCTGAACTAGTCATTCTGATTTTCTACTGAAGCATAATAACAACATCGCAATCTTAATTATACTTGTCCAGGGGGATGAAACTAAGGACCGTCCTTTGATACTTGTACACATAATTTTTATTCAAGGAACGTCCTTAATTTTATCCACTTAGGAACACATCACGAGTAAATCCCGCAAAGCTCGCCCACACTTTTTAATTGCATTATGAAACTAGTGCGACAGATGACGTGTTCAAAATTCATGGAAAAAAAATTCATTCTGTCACAAAAAATATAAATGATATGCCAACTGTGGTCATAGAAGTGGAAACTCCGAATTTTAAATTGCTTTATCCATTATATTATATTATTTATTTCATAATATCAGTCACTACACAAGTTACGTGCATTATGCCAGATTATACTGTATTTAGTATGGTACGCAGCTTTCTAACATATTAAAAGAATTTTGAAAATCATCATACTCGTACAAACAAAAAAACCTACCTCTTACCTCTTTGTAATACCAGTTTAGATTTATATTTTCAAGAATGCTGTACCTACTGAGCAAATCGAGTCTCTCAAACCTAGTGATGTAAATGCGGTAACGAGCGAGCTACGACTTCTTTGTCTTAAGCACTAGCTTCCAAATGCAGCTTTTTTAGGATATTCCAGACATTTTCGTTCGATGATGCGCATTGCATTACTGTATTTCATATCACTATCAATGCTAAGCTATCAAGCAATGCTACGCTACTACGCGATGCTTCAATGGTACGTAATGCTACGGTACTACGCAATGCTACGTCACTACGCAATGCTACCCTGCTACGGAATGCTCCGCAGCTACAGAACGCTACGCTACTATGGAATGCTACGCCGCTATGTAATGCTACGCAGCTACGTAATGCTTCAATTCTCCGTAATGCTACACAGTTATGTAAGGCTACGTGAGTAGTAGTAGGTAGTTTCGCTGTCAATAAAATTGTCCAGCGATAGGATACACTTTGGCCAAAAATACGGCTGCGGCTTGCTTAGAGCCTAACTAGTCATCTAGCTTGTAACGAAGTGAAACGAACGTTCTAAAATGTTGGTAACCACCTGCACTGCACGTGAAGCTCCCAGGCAGCTTTTGTGCTTTTGGGCGGAGCTAGGCTGGCTTTGTTAGCCAGAACCCCCACACACAACGGACCGAATGAGAGTCTAAGTGCGGAAAAGGGAGTCCCCATCATCATCATCATCACCTGCACTGCGTGCTTGGCGCACCCGAGTACCTACGAATTTCGCAAAGTGGGGATATTTCGATAGACTGGCAGCACAGTGCTGTGGTGCTGAGTCACAAGCTATACAGCCTTCTCTGCCCCAAAAATATACAGCCAAAGTGGCAATGCTTGGCAATAGGTGAACTTTTGGTCCAACAAAATTTGAAAAACGAAGAAGAAGAAGACATAGTCTATTATTTTGATATCCACCTAAACATAAATGCTTCTTTATTATAAATACGCTAGCTACGTTATTCGTTAAATGATGAATTAATTCCCAATACTTGGCATCTATGTAATTCATATAAGCTTTATCACGTTTTTGAATGTCAGAAAAAATCAAGTTATCGACGAATGAATCATAACTGGGGTATGGCATCCAGAAATAGAGTTCGCTGAAATTCTATTAGCTTTGCGATATTTTCAGATACAATTTCGTGTTTAAAATATAAGATATTACAGTTAAGGGAATCGTCTATATTCCTCGAAGTTAGCAGAAGTGGATTTAGGTAACCACAGGGATGTGGATACAAGGAATTGTATGCTATACATTCGGCAATGTATCTAGAGGGAGAGAAGCTCACATTATTTATTTACTAAACATATACGGATAGTACGGATCGGATTGAGAACGACCTACTTTTTTAAGTTGGATATGTAGGTCTAACAAGTGCATCTGGGATAAAAAATTAACAAGACCCTACAGTATTAGCCCTAAGTGGTAATACATTCGGCAATTGACTGTTCAACTGATGACGTAAATAAACTTCTAGCAAACATACATAGCCAAAAGAGAATTACAGAAAATTAAATTCAAACCAAAAGGAAATGTTCGAAAAACAATAAATCAGGTAAGATAATGGTCAAGCGCGAGCCTATCAATAATAAATAAATAAAAAAACATTCACAAAAAAATGGTGTCATTAAGAAAATTTATTTTCTTTTGGAACCATTTGATACGACAATCTCAAGGTTCTTACTACGAGTCAGCACTGAAGTAACCATTAAGTATAGAGGAACGCTGAACAACAATTTTAACTTAATTGGTGATTGTTATCAAATAAAATTAAAGTACTCAACTTAAAAATTTAAGTAAGGATAAAAACGCTGCTCATTATTTTACAGTGCTTGAGGCCAAGTTATTTCCTGAACAAGAATAGAGGTATGTTTTTCTGAAAATACTACTTAGTTATAGTAAATAAGTCAATCCTCTTCTTTATTACGCGTCGATTCAACTCAAATTTGTGGCCACCTGGAAAGCTCTCTGTCTGCTCTACTAGACTGAAGTGGAATCGAGTGGGACATATATATGCAGAATGCACATAGAACATTGAGCCAGAGTCGTCACGCAGTAGGAGTTAGAAAATAAGTGTCATCACCGAGGGTAGCCTTGGGAATGCTGGCGTGACTTGGAGGCATTTGCAGGAGAAAGAGTAACACCAGGAAGAGTGAAAGGCTATGGAGAAGAACCAGCAGTGCGACTATGTAGATTGAGAAAAAGACGAGTAGGTACATAATAGACATGACATTATGCCTGTCTTTCCAAAGGGAAGATGTGTGTAACGTCTAAACACACAGACCTACTCTTAGTGAGAGGGAACGAGTCGTAATCCACCACGCAAGCCTAGTGCGGGTTGGTGGAAGTCACATGTCTTCGAATTTTTGGTTCTAGAACATGCCGATTTCCTCACGATATAATTTACACAAAGTAAAATAAACTTTTTTCTAAAGTTCGAACGCACGACCTACAAATTGTAGGTCGAGCGTTCGGTTACCACTGGGCCACCTCGGTAACGGGCACATTACGGCCCGTCCCCTCTCACAGAGAGGAGTACTGTGTCCCAGCATGGGAACATAAAAAGGCTGATGATGATGATGAAGATGAAGCGAAATACAGTTTGGCTTTTTATTCATTGGCAATCATTCAAAGGGCAAACGTGCTCATGAATATAAACTTACTCTCAACTCGCTCACGTTTCATAGACAGCACAGGTTTGGATCAAACTGGCAAAATGACATACGCGTAGACCGTAGACTTTTATCCTGGTGGTTACTTATCCATTCTATTGCAATAAACTACTTTCTGTGCGGGCAAAGCCCCATTCCCTTTGTATGAGAAGAGGCCTTTGTCCCAGTAGTTGGAACATTTAAAAGGTTGATGATGATGATGATGATGATGTGGGCGTTGAAATATCGCGCGACGTATATTTTTCATTATAAAGTGTATTTATACTGAAAAAATAAAAATACTTTTTACAAAAAAATACCACCGACTTCCAAATAAGAAAACTGGTATTTTAAAAAAGTTTTTTTATTTTTCACTTTTTAGTTGTATCTACCTAATAGGCAAGTTGTTTAGCAATTTTCCTATAACGCCAGAATAGATTACCCGAATATCATGGAACTTGAACAAAACCGATCAAATGAGAGATCTGCTTACCCCTTAAGACCGTACTGACGTGATATTATGTTATGAAATGGTATAAACAAAAAACAGACATGCGAATGCAGCAGTCCCGAGAGATTTGCCGTTATTTATTGAAAAGTTCTATTGTATATCTTCGAAGTTCTTTATCAGATTTCCACCAAATTAAAATGGGACCAATTTTGGAACAAACTCTTTCAAACAAAAAAATAATTTTCATAATCGGTCCACAGTTGACGGAGATATCGGAGAACATACATAAAAAAAAAACATACATAAACACAAGAAGTCGAACATAGAACCTCCTCCTTTTTAGAAAGTCGGTTAAAAGTGACGTCACAAGCTCCCATTCCAGGACTTTGATGCGCTTTATCTGTGTCAATTTTTATTTATTTGGTAAAGCAAACAATTCGGTTCGATTATTATTTGATAATATCACTAACGGACTAATAGAATTATTATTTTTTACCTAGGAAACATCCCTTGTAGACTAGTAAATAAATAATTATGACTTCAGTCTCATTCGGGCAAAAAGATTTGAGCTCACCTTTTAGAACCTCTTAAAATCGTAAACTCATTCTCCTGGAAGGCTTTTAAATAAGACCTTATTATCAATTCTTAATGAGTAACTAGCACCCGTAGTTAGTGATCTTCATGAAATTAAATAGGGTTTACAATAATTAAAGAGCTCTAAGCTCTTTAATTCTTAAAATATATAGTAAAATTAATGATTTGTGTTCTCCAGCCTTATCTTTGTGTAAATAAGTAAATAATTGAAAAGTGAAAATTGAAAATTGAAAAGTTGGCACTGAGCCGCCTGATGAAATACATGCAATTTTCGCCATATTTCAAATGAAATCTCGAGCCGGCAAAGCGTTGTGAAACTTTTTTGTGTCGCAGATATAAATGGTACTCATAATAACTACCCACCACTATTTACTGTGTACTCCACGCTACCGTATCGTTGATATTACAGCTTTATTCCGACTAATAGCTTTATGTGAGCAGTGGTGGCCCAGTGGTATCAGCTGCGACTTACAAGTTGTGGGTCGTGGGTTCGAGCCCAGGCAGGCGCTTTACTTTGTGTAAATTATTTCATCACCACTGCTCTCAAAACGGTGAAGGAAAACATCGTGAGGCAACCAGCATGTCCTAGAACCAAAAATTCGAAGACATTCACCAACCCGCACTGGGCCCGCGTGGTGGATTACGGCCCATTCCCTCTCACCGAGAGGAGGCCTGTGTCCCAGCAGTGGGGACATTAATAGGCTGATGATGATGATAATGATTCTGACTAATTCAATTTAATTTATTTAAAACTAGCTTCTGCCCGCGGCTTCGCCCGCCTAAGAAGTATTTTATTATCCCAAGGGAATACAAAGTATCTTGTGTCCTTCCCAGGGTCTAAATTTCAAACTATCTACATGCCAAATTTCATCTAAATCGGTTCAGTAGATCCAGAGATTACCCCCTACAACCTCACAAACTTTACCTCTTTATAATATTATATTTTAGTATAGATTCAGACAATTTACAGTCCATTAGTTAGTAAAAAATACAATAGTAACAAAGTAGTGTTAGTAATACATGTAAAAACAAATTAACATTTAATTATGAGTAAATTTAACGAGAATTGACTGATAATCAATTGTCAATTAATTCAATTTAAAAACATAATTTATCAAAAACATGTACTTGTACTAAAGAAATGATTTTGTTCTCTACAAGCTTCTGCCCGCGTTTGCGCCCGCGTGAATGTCTGAAATCATCCCAAGGGAACATATTGCCAGGATAAAAACTATCCTATGTCCTTCCCAGTGTCTCAAACTATCTCCATACCAAATTTCTTCTAAGTTTCAGCGGCTTTAACTAGAAAAGGTAACAGACAGACAGAGTTAATTTCGCATGTGTAATATTATTATGAACTAGCTCTCGCACGCGGCTTCGCTCCCGTCAACTGGGTACCTGCCTACCCTTCCTATCCTACATACATGAATGTTGCGTAACTTTAACCGCTTACGCAGGGCACGCAACGGAAGCTCTCAAAAAGGAATAATTTTGCCCGTTTTTGCAACATTTTTAATTTATGCTCCGCTCCTATTGGTCGTAGCATGGTTTTATATAGCTTATAACCTTCCTCGATAAATGGACTATCCAACAAAAAATTAATTTTTCAATTCCAACCAGTAGTTCCTGAGATTAGCGCGTTCAAACAAACAAACAAACTCTTCAGCTTTATAATATTAAGTATAGATTACATTTTGGAACGTTGACGTCATCTATCAATCTATACTTTAATAAGTAGGTAGGCTTACCTTACTTATGCCTACTTGTTAAGCTAGTCTTAGAGAAGAATCAAGAATTTGCCCGCAACCTACAGGAACTGCGCATTGTTGCAGGATTGTTAGTAGCCCATGGCCCTCAATGATGTAACTATATAGTAAGTACGATAATAAAGTCAAAATATATAACTCAAAAAGTCTAACAAATGAAGGGGATCCTAATTACATTTCAATAAATGAAATACAGCTGATTTAAGGAAAATGAAATACAATCGAATAAATTATTCCTTCATCATTACTTTGAGCTTAGAATCACAATTATTCTAGGTTTAAGTCTAAGTCAGTCAGACCGTTTGAAGCAAAGGGTCCAAGCAAAATTAATTACCCTGATTTCTGAGCAATTGATGGGTATAGGTTCTAGTTATTTGGGTAAGAAGATATTTTCACTGATAAGAAAGATACAATATCGCTGAGTTACATTGGTTTATTATCTCGGAACAAACTTAAATAAAGAAAATTAACAAACTTTTGTATGAAAAATTGCATTGTCACGAGAAATATACCACGGGAGCGAATCAGCGGGGAACAAATAGTTTTACTATAATAGTTTACTACATACTTACCTTCACCACCTGAACCAATGAATTACATGTATAATTTAAAAAACCCCCGACAAAAATACCTCATCAAACTATATAATTTATCTAGTGGTAAACACGCTTCGATCGACAATCCATCAAAACACGATATCTTGCAAAAATACCCCGATTTAAAGTGTAAAATGCGCATAACTTTTGAACGACCTAACCGGTTTTTCTCAATCATAGCTAAGAACACTCTCGATAAAGACACTTTTCATACAAAAAAAAACTAAATCAAAATTGGTCCATCCGTTTAGGAGCCACAGGCAGAACCATAAATACACAAAGACAAACAGATACACACGTAAAACTTATAATACCCCTCTTTTTCCTTCTGGGTTTAAAAAAGTTAACCTTTATTTTGCTATGAGTATAAGTATTTTCATTAGTATTCTCAAAGCTTTCTTCTAACAAAAAACACCGCTGTACTTACCTCCTTATAATATTAATTTAAAACATTATCTTCGTGCCTCCGGCCGCATAAGGCAAATACGCAGAATTTCAAGAATCTAATACCGCCTTACAGTAAAGCATCCACAACGTACCCCTGCCTTAGGAACAGTATTAAACGTCTAACCTATTCCCTTTAGTCATTTATCTTCTTTATAAGACGTCTTTATACCGAAGAAACGAAGAAAATAGGTTTGCTCATTTTGTAGTAATTAAGGCTGGTATTATAATGATTTAAAATCTACATTGCCTGCCTACAACGAAAACGTGGCTAAGGTAAAAAAAACCTTTTTTTTTATTTATCATATCGGGCTGGTTTGAGACGGAACGGGCAAAGAATGTTATGAAGGACATTGGGGAGGCCATAACCTAGGAGTGCAACAGCAGCGGATAGACAAAAAATAGTACAAGAAACATAATTATTTTGCATTTTTCACAATTTTATTTGGTGTCAATGCATTTAGTCGTCATCTCAAGAATCACCCGCTTTCAAGACATTTATAAAACTTTTGGACCATGAATGATATGTTGAAGGACTGATAACCATACTCTATGGAGAAATTGAATTATGAAGCTGCTAATCAGTTACACAGCACGGAACAAATATTTGTATGATCTACAAACAGTTGTTCCGGCTCTGGGTGTTTGTGTGTGTGAAATTATATGTTTGTAAACGCACCTACGATACAGGAGAAATTCCTAGTGTGGGGCAACGTTTTTTAAAGAATGAATGAAACAGAATAAGCAAGCTGAAGTGACAATGGCCCGACCATATAAATCATAGAATCGATGACCGTTGGGGTAAACGACTGAACGTGCTTTGAGTGGAGACCGCGTACTGGTAAACGTAAGGTAGAATGTCCTCAGGCTAGGTAGAGCGACGATCTTCGCAATGTGGCTGGTACCAGCTAGATGACAGTTGCCGAAAATCGAACCAATTGGCGTGCAATTGGAGAGGCCTATGTCCAGTAGAGGACTGCTATAGGGTGATGATGATGAATCAATTTAACTGATAATAAGGCCAATTATTATCATCATCCTACACATCAACCATCCATCGTTTCTTTGGTCTTCCCTTACACACACATACTCCAAACTTTCCTATCGAAATTTTCCTCATTCCTCCGCATCACATTCATATCCGAACCATGACAATTGATTTCCACACAACTTTTCAATCACCAGTGCCGCTTTCAGACATCCGCTTATATACTCATTTCTTATTCTATCCATTTGCGTAAAATTACACATCCATCTAAGCATTCTTAAAAAAAACGAATTTGTGGTAAAAATATCTATTTTTATGTCTACATGAAAATACAAACAAATTGCGTCCATTGCATAACCTTACTTCCCACTTCTTATATTATAATGTGAAAATTTGTGAATATGGGTGAATGATTGTTACTCTTACACCCAAACACTGCTGAACGAATTTGAATGAAACTTTTCAGAAATGCAGCCTATGATTCATAAAGATATAGCTTCTGCCCATGGCTTCACCAATGTGAAAAGTGTTTTTATTATCCTAAGGGATAATTTTACTGAGTTTATTGCTATAAAAAGTATCCTTTTTTTAGGGTTCCGAACCCAAAAGGTAAAAAAGGAACCATATTACTAAAACTCCACGGTCCGTCTGTTTGTCTGTCAGTCTGTCACCAGGCTGTATCTCATGAACCGTGATAGCTAGACAGTTGAAATTTTCACAGATGATGCATTTCTGTTGCCGCTATAAACATATAACAATAAACAAATAATAAAAACAGAATATAATAAATATGTAACGGCAAAAAAATCACGTTTGTTGTATAGGAGGGGCTCTGTTGGATACTCGCGAAGAAAGGCTGATTCTACAACGTAGACATCGCGCAACGTTAATTTGACTTTGCTTAATGAGCGAGGGAACCGTCGGGCCACCACCAGGATAAAGAATGGATGATCAGAAGGACTCACCACGCACCGCAGGAAGAAATGTTCGCCGGCGATAAAGTCTGTGTTAATCTATCCTTTTCACGAGGGTCTTCACTAGAATCACACACAAAAACACTCGCGCGCGCGCTAGGAAGAAGCTATATTCGCCATCTTTTTTGCACACACTTCAAAACGTACTTTCGTTGGCGCCACTGTTTTCTCTCTTTTTTGACAGTTCAGTTGGCAGGGCGCGAAGCGCGGCAAATTTGAATTAGGAAAGGAACATGTCATGGATAAGGATTCTTTGCCAGGATTGGCGTGTAGCCGTAACATATTCCCCCCACTTGAAATATACTAAGATTTCACAGAAGAAACTTAAAAAATATGTGCTCGAAACTATTACAAAATAGAACTATTTATTCTAGATATACTAAATAAAATCGCTTAAGTCTAGATTACCTTATACCTACATACGTCTTAACTATAATAGCTTAGGCATCAATAGGCAAAGGACAAATCTTGACTACTGGTCGTCGAAAAACATGCCCATTCGCAGAGCGAAGCGTCACTACTCGGACAACGTTATCGCGGCCGGGGTGCAGTTGCTCTATCTTAGCTAGTCTCCAGCACAACGTAGGTAAAGTAGGTTCAATAACAATAACCAAATCATTAACCTTGAGATTAGGAACACGTTTGAACCATTTGTTCTTTTGTTGGAGAGTATGTAAATAATCACGTTGCCAGATTCGCCAAAAGGTTTGTGTTATCTTTTGAAGTAACTGCCAACGAGAACGCGGTGTTTTAACATCGACCATTGGGGACTCGGGTAACGACACTAGTGGACCATTGGCAAGAAAATGCCCAGGCGTTAATACGTCTGTTTCATTAGGGTCCGGTGAAATCGCGCAAAGTGGACGCGAGTTGAGAATGGCTTCGATTTTTGTTAAAACTGTACTCATTTCTTCATACGTCAGAACTTGAGTACCAACCACTCGCTTGAGGTGGTACTTGGTAGCTTTGATGCCACTTTCAAATATTCCTCCAAAGTGAGGTGCACTCGGTGGATTAAATTTCCGCTTGATGCCGCGGGCAGCGAGCCCATCCGCTATCTCAGGATAGTGATACCGCAATTCCAATAGGATATCTTTCATTTGTCTATTCGCACCTACAAAGTTAGTACCACAATCGCTAATAATCGTTTCACAAATACCACGACGCGAGACCATTCTATCTAAAGCAGCCAAGAAAGCAGCTGAGCTTAGCTCTGTAACGACTTCTAGGTGCACCGCTTTCGTGCTAAGACACACGAATAAGCATACGTACGCCTTGAAGGTGTGTGCCTTTCGTCGACGACTCTCTTTTAGGATGAATGGACCACCTAAATCTATTCCGGTGGTGTCAAAACAACGACTAGGTTGTAACCTGGCGGCAGGTAGTTTGCCCATTTCAGGTTGACAAGGTACCGGTTTGACTTTAAAGCATTGTACGCATTTAGAGCATACTGTACGAATGAGTAGACGACCACCAATGATCCAGAATTTCCGTTGGATCAAAGACTGCAAAGTTCTGGGTCCACAATGTAGATACTTGACATGAAAATGTTCTACAATCAAGCGCGATAAGGCACAAGCCTTAGACAAGAGAAGAGGGTGTACTGCAGAAACGGATAACATGGCGTTATCACTTCGTCCCCCCACTCGCAGCATACCTGCACTGTCCAAGAATGGGGACAGTTTTTGAATAGGTTTAGAGCAAACTTGATTTTGAGCGACCTTTTCGAGCTCATCTTTCAAGGAATTACTTTGTGTATATTTTACAAGCAACATTAAAGAAGAGTCTAGCTCAGTAGCGGAAAGAGAAGAAAGTACTCGATTCTCTTTCTTACGTCTTATATTGGAAGAAAAGCGCAATACCCACGCGAGCACTCTTGTCAATTTAGATAATAAGGAGCATTTGCTAAGGAGCTGACCTATTAAGTCTTCTTCCGGAGCAACCGTGAGAAGAGTTTGCGCCCCGGAAGGTTTCATTTCCGGTAAAACTGTGTCCGGCAAGGAAGGCAATTTAGATGGCCATTCCGATGGCGGTTTTGAAAGCCATGCTGGACCTGACCACCAGAGGGGATGCTCGATAAGTTCAGCACAACTAATACCGCGACTACAGCAGTCCGCCGGATTATCCTTGGTGGATACATAACCCCAGCACTGGATGTCGACCTCATCAGTTACTTGAACCACCCGGTTTGCAACAAACATTTTAAGCAAATGTGGAGGCGTGTTCAACCAAGCCAATGTGGTGGTGCTGTCTGAGTAAGCTCGAACTAGGTCAATATCTAATTTGGACTTGAGCAGATTATACATATGGCTCAGAACCCGAGATAGTAACACTGCTGCACACAGCTCGAGTCTGTTCACTGTCGTAGGCTTCAAGGGCGCCACCTTGGACTTACCTATCAACAATCGAGAGACAGTGGCACTTGGCGACACTGCGCACAAATATACACAACAACCATAGCCTTTGAGAGAACCGTCACAAAATCCGACTAAATGAATTTGATTAGTGTTTGCGGGAAGTAGACTACGCGGCAGTTTGATTTGTTGAATGTCATGTAGATTTGCAGCTATAATATGCCATCGCTTGGCTAAGTCATGAGGAATGGGTTCGTCCCAATCTAAATTCAGTTTCCACATGTCCTGCAAGAGTAACTTTGCAGAGAAAATCAATGGGGAAATCCAGCCAAGGGCATCGAAAATTCTCGCTGTAATCGAGAGTATTGACCTTTTGGTAAATTTTATGTCAAAATTGTCCGAAAAGGAATACGAGAAGTTGTCAGAAGAGGGGTCCCACTGGATACCTAGGATCTTGATAAATTCCTGACTTCCTTCGTCGAAGGTCTTAGGAGTTTGACAATGCTCAGGAGGAATATCAACTAACAATTCGGAATTGTTTGAACTCCATTTTCGAAGTTCGAATTGACCTTGAGCCAACAAAGAAGTCAAATCTTTTTTTAATTGTCTCGCTTCCTCCAAGGAAGAACAGCCAGTAGTGATGTCATCCATAAACGTATCTTCGCGAAGGACTTCGGCGGCACGAGATGCATACTCCGAACCGTGGTCGTCGGCCAACTGGCGCAGAGTGCGGATGGCTAAGTAGGGTGAGCTACTGATGCCATATGTGACAGTGGCCAACTCATATTCGACGAGTGGAGCGTTCGGTTGGTCACGCCAAAGGATGTGTTGGTAGGACCTGTCTTCAGGTTTAACGAGAATTTGGCGGTACATTTTACAAATGTCCGCTGTAAAGACAATAGTATGCAGTCGAAACTTGGTGACTAAATCGATAATGTCGATTTGAAGTTTGGGTCCGACATGAACTATGTCATTTAAAGACTTATTGATAGAAGTCTTGCTACTGGCGTCGAAGACAACGCGCAGACGTGTAGTAGAACTTTCGGGTCTAACTACACAGTGGTGTGGTATAATATACCTGGCATCAGTAGACGAAGCGACTGCTGGTTGCATATGACCAAGGTCTTCGTATTGACGCATAAATTCTGTATATTCAGATTTCAAATCGGAATCACGATCGAGACGTTTTTCTAAATTTAGGAACCGATTCAAGCTGCAACGACGAGAGTCACCAAGAGGCGGGGCATCATCCTTCAACATGAGTGGAACAACGTAACGACCTTCAGGAGTTCGGTAAGTACCTTCTTTATATTTTTGTTCACAGATATCATCTTCAGGGATCGAGATGGCGGGACGCGGCGGTTCTTCAGTCTCCCAGAACCTCTTAACGATGTCCTCGAGCGTACAAGTGGCAGTAAGGAGTGACGTTACCGGTTGGGATACCGCCTGCGACAAAGAGTGGTGCAAAAGCTGACCGCTAATAACCCACCCAAAAACACTTTCGAGAGCGCAAGGGAGGCCCGGACCTGGTGAGTAACGAGCGCCGGTGTAGATTTGATCGAAACACTCAACTCCTAACAAAAGATCCACCGAACTCGATCGATAAAATTTGTCATCCGCTAAATCCAGATGAGAAAAATGACCGTGTACCGCAGCAGGTAACGGGGATGAAGGCATCGATGTGGTGATATTAGGTAACACCACAAAAGACAATTCGAATGTGGGAGTATCAGTTTGACGCGGCGTAATCGAGCCAAAGGTAACACCCTTGATATCAAGTAGGGTAGACTGGGTACGGTTGTGACAATTTTCATTTGACGGCCCATAATTTTGTTAGTGTGGTAGTTAGATGTATAATAGATGTTTTTTACTGTGAATAGTACATTTGACTACGTATAAATATTAAAATAGTATTGCTAAGCATTATGGTTAACTTGTAGGAGCAAGTTAGAAAAAAAAGAGAGAATGTCACAACTGACCACATCCCAAGGGCGGTTGTGACAGAGGTTGGGGTCGGTAGTGACAAGTACAAAATACACCAAAATTGTCATCAATCACTTTTATTTCAAATAACATCTTGAAAAAAAAAACCGTTTACGTTTTAATTTCAAATAACATTTAATGTTTATAAGTAATATAGCACTGTACCATCTATAGCTATTATAAGAAATAAAACAGTATATCTTAATAAAACAGTCTGGTTGCTTAAAACGTGTTCCAATCGATCCTACAGGCCCGTCTCTAACAAAATTATCATGATGATGAACCCGAGGAAATATAAATAAAGAAGGAATAGAATTGCCTAAGGCATTTACTGCAAATGTAACTGTGACCAATGTGCCTCGTTCAGCTGAAGTGAGAGCTTCCACTTGCCGCATGCCACGTTGACGTATGCCACGTTGTCGTTTCACTTCTAAAGCTTGTTCATATTTTCCTCTTTCCGTGTTCCTGAAGTGTTTCCTTGGCTTCTAAAAACAAAAAAACATTTCAATTTTGTCACAACTGTACCCAAAAAAAATGTCACAACCGTACCCAAAGCAATCCTTCGCAAAAAAACTTTCACTATGGCAATATAAAATAATGTACGTACAAAGTAAGCACTGCTTTTTAACCACTAATGTTTAAGTTAAAACAAAATAAAACACTGATTACGGTATCTGTACACATACAACAACAAACATAAAAAGAAATCGAACAAAAATACTTACTTTTGCCTGTCAAAAGTAAAGAGCCTCTCTGCCAACATCAACGTCGCGCGTCGGCTAACGAAACACTGTCAAATACGTTTAAACTCGCATGCCGATCCCATCTCCCCTTACACTAGTCTCCGTATTCCTTATAGTTTCGCTAATATTACGATTGTCACAACCGTAACCTGGCACAAACGTACCCAGTCTACCCTACCGAACTTTGACCTAAACCGGTAACATTCATTTTGCATTTCTTGATAGGTAGCCCGAGTCGTCGAGCACACGAAGTCGTTATAAAAGAATCCATCGAACAGCTATCAATAAGGGCGCGCGCACACTGATGCGAGCCGTCCGCATGACGCACGCGCACTACCGCGGATCCTAATATTTTCGTACCCGGAACGTTTGAATTTCCCGCGCATGACACGGTCGCAGCGCTCGTGAGCGCCGTGCTTGAATTAGTATTATTTTCTTCCCTTTTATCATTATCACGGGGTGGCTGGTCTACATGTAACAACGTGTTATGTTTAGAAGCACAAAGAGAACAACTATTTTTACTAGAGCAACTGTTAGCCTCGTGACCCGCTCGCAAACAATTAAAACAAAGTTTCAATTCAAACACTAATTGCCGACGCGGCTGAACACGTAACGATTGGAATTTTGCACATCGATAGATCGAATGTGAAGATTGACAACACGGGCAAATTGGTTTTTCTTTGTTTTGATACGTTTTATTGTTTTGCGGCGTGGATGCAACTAAGGTTGTCCTTGTTCGCGTCATGGAATTATTATTCTTATTATTATTACGATTTTGTCTATTAGGCGGGTTAGAAGTAGAAACAGACCCGGTTTGACTCACTTCTAATATTTTAACGTAACCTTGCAAGTATTTTATTAACTCATCAAATGTGGGTATCTCGCTCACATTCTGCAACTCGAATCGTTGGCGAGTCTCGCTATCCAGTGCACGCGAAGCGATATAAAACAATAAAAATTCACCAAGGTTGTGAATCGACAGCGACCGTAATGCATTTACATTTTCATATAAGGTATTCAATAAGCTTGTTAGATTATCGAGTGATGGTTTATTTATTTGATTAGCAGTCACCAACTTGTCAACATACGCGGTAGCAAGAACCCGCTTATTGTCGTACCTATCGAGCAAAGCATCGTAAACAATACTATAATTCGCGGCCGTGACAGGTAACCCCTTCGCTATTGTTGCAGCGAAACCGCATAAGCATGAGTTTAGATATTGAAACTTTTCCGCATCGGATAGCGTAGCATTGTGGTGGATCAAAGCCACATAACTATCTTTAAAACTTTGCCAGTTTTCAATGCTTCCATCGAACTTTGGAATTTCCAGTTTAGGTAATTTAACGTGTGGACTCTGAGTCTCTTTCACTGGACCAACATCATTACAACTGCTACCCGCACCCGATAACATTGAATCCGCGAATTCGACAACGGAGAAATACAACTCGTCAAACGCTAGTAAAGTTGCATTATCAATAATGGACTTCGGACGCAAAGTTATTTCAAACTTATTTATACGGTCGTTGACCTCGACGAAATTTTCTTTTATTTTTTCGACCGATTTATATCTAGTGCGAAACGACGATAGTTTAGATTTATCAGTGGTAGCAACTTTAGACAAATCGAACAATATTTGAATGCATGAAAATTCATATTCACGCCTTTTAATTAGAGATTGCAATTCGGCTTCCATCTTCTCTGTCATTATTGAATCTAATTAATAACAATTAACAGACAATAAGATCAGACGAAACGGAAACTAACCAAATACAAAGTTGCGTAAGCTATTATAATTTGTTAACTGTTAGCAAGTAAGTAGGTATACACAATTATGAATGCTTGGACTCCCTATTTGTGTCACCTACCTACTATCTGCAATAATACACACAAGTAGGTATAATGTATTTTATCCTATCTTTACAGAAGTTACAGCTTATTTAAAGTTTAAGTTTGGTCACAATTATTACGCTTAATGATGGTAATCAGAAAATAAAACAGTTGAACGTACTTCATTTAGTAAATAAAACCTAACAAATCTGTACCTAACTTAGAATCGAGCACACATTAATTAAATCCACTGTTCGACAACTAAGTTGCAAAATCAGCCTGTTTCTTATAAAAGGTAAACTAGAATTTTGGACAACTATAGGGTTGGAACCGATTAGATCATTAGAAGTTTTATGCGGACTAGTTCTTAGGTTAGATAATATGTAGGTAGATATGGTACTCGAACGTTCGCTCGGGTGGACCGCGTCACCGCGCCACGACTGGTGGGTAGGTGGTATGGTGGTTCCAACACGAGCGACGATACGAATTACTATACTATAATTACGAGTTTATGAGTTTTGAAACTATGCAAGTAAACAATATTGGCTATTTGATGTTTTGAAAGTAACAAAATAGCATTGATTGTTTGAACTAGGAATATGACGATTATTATTATGTACCTACAAGTAAACTCTTGTTGATTTAGACTTGTAAGTAATTAATAAAAATGAGGACTTGAACCTCACAGGAGGCACCATGTATGTTGGATACTCGCGAAGAAAGGCTGATTCTACAACGTAGACATCGCGCAACGTTAATTTGACTTTGCTTAATGAGCGAGGGAACCGTCGGGCCACCACCAGGATAAAGAATGGATGATCAGAAGGACTCACCACGCACCGCAGGAAGAAATGTTCGCCGGCGATAAAGTCTGTGTTAATCTATCCTTTTCACGAGGGTCTTCACTAGAATCACACACAAAAACACTCGCGCGCGCGCTAGGAAGAAGCTATATTCGCCATCTTTTTTGCACACACTTCAAAACGTACTTTCGTTGGCGCCACTGTTTTCTCTCTTTTTTGACAGTTCAGTTGGCAGGGCGCGAAGCGCGGCAAATTTGAATTAGGAAAGGAACATGTCATGGATAAGGATTCTTTGCCAGGATTGGCGTGTAGCCGTAACAGGCTCCCATACAACAAACGTGATTTTTTTGCCGTATTTTGCGATAATTACACAGAACACCACTTGGCCGGTTTTATTTTTTAATTCGGACAAAATCGTTTTGACGTTTTTACTTGATTAAATCACAAAACTGCCACATTTATAATATTAGTAGGATAGTAGGATTGGGAGATATAAAAATTCCACGCGGGTAGAGCCGCAGGCGGCAGCTATTATTACATATATTGAGCTATCTTTCACTCTGATTGCGTTACACACTCCGAATCAAGGTCACGTCTGATTTTACGGAATAATATAATTTTACGGAAGCAATGAGAGACGCCATTTCTAAATTCCTTTTTCAAATACAGCGAAAAATAATACTCTGAACTTTGCCAGTAGCGAGCATCTCATTATAATTAGTACGGATCAGGGAACGAATGTAAGGGGCATTTTAACTTACTGATACTTAGTATAGGTTAAGGATCTTCGTGATTCTGAAGTTTATTGACTCTCATTGAGTCAATGCCAAGTCAGTTTAAAAGACTTTCAATCGACTCAGTAGTCATGACCACGGCCAAAATCCTTGATTAAAGTCAATAAATCAGTAGCTATTAACTGTCGATTGGATTGAA
Organism: Orthosia incerta; assembly: GCA_948252205.1. Classification (NCBI taxonomy): domain Eukaryota; kingdom Metazoa; phylum Arthropoda; class Insecta; order Lepidoptera; family Noctuidae; genus Orthosia; species Orthosia incerta. Next base: position 54,589,357 of record OX411742.1, read on the forward strand.
GAAGGTCGACTCAAGAACCTCTGGAGGAAACAACTCAGAATACAGTAAAAATAAAGGTATAAGATTCGACAAATAGTCAATAAAAACAATCCGCCGACGCAAATAAAGCACCTATTTAAATCCAATTCCCAAAACAGAAAACACTTTCAAATAAGTGCTTTCCAAAAAAGGCATTACAAAACTCCTTTGTCTTCTGAAGCTAATTTTGTTTCCGTACGTATTTGAATGGGTTCCGTGTTAGTGCTGATTCAATAATCCGTATAAAACAAGTCTGAAACAAAGCGAGTCGAGAAACGGGGATTATCACTTACTATCCCATTGTACCTCGGCCAGCCAATGAGCAGCTGAGGCTCAATTAAAACAGGATTTAATTTAAGTTTACTAGGTATAGGAGGAAATACCTTTTGATATATTGCTGATTTTGAGGATTACAATTTAGGCAAGTATATCATTTGCGGTTTCAGCCTAAATTGTTTTTCCATTAGCGGGCAAATACCACTTAATTGTAATAATCCTATATATACATTTTGTGAGATTTTAATAATTTCAACAATCCATTTACAAAAAAATAAACAATATGATATTGTTGTTGGTGTAGATAGAAACAACAAAGAAATTGTATATTTCAAAATTATCCTCGTATATATTTTATTTCACCTGTTTATTTATCTCGGCAAAGTAATCATTTCAATATTAATTTAATTTTTCATGAAAAAGTACTCGATTTACATTTAAACATCGGGCTAATCTCGTTTCATTTTTTGTGTTTTATCGTAAAGGTTACTACAATATTTTGCTGAAAAACAAAAACAAATCAATCTCGAATCTAGAAAGTAATAACTGTGTAGATAGGAAAGAAAAACTTTTTACAAAAAAATACTACCGACTTCCAAATAAAACTACAAAGTGAAAAATAACTTTATTTTTGGAAGTCGGTGTCTTTCGTAGGTACCAATTTATTGCGTTATGGACGGCAGGAATGGAAGTTACCTACTCTGCCAGAATATATTACCCAAATATCATGAAACTTGAACATAACCGGTGAAATGAGAGATCTGCGTACCCCTTAAGAGCGTACTGGCGTGATGTTATGTTATGAAATGGTATAAACAACAAACAGACATGCGATTACAGCAATCCCGAGAGATTTGCCGTTATTTATTGAAGAGTTCTGTTGTATATCTTCGAATTGCTTCGTCAGTCCTACACCAAATTAAAATGGGATCAATTTCGGAACATACTCTTTCAAACAAAAAAATATTTTTTGAAATCGGTCCACAATTGACGGAGATATCGGTGAACATACACAAAAAACCTACCTCCTTTTAGAAGAACTCCTTCTTTTTGGGAAGTCGGTTAAAAAGAGCTTGTCATTTACGTATTGCGAAACTTGTTCTTCTAGTCTTCAAGTATTGTCAGTGTTCCGAAATGAACATGTTACTAGAAAACATTATTCCTTCGCACAACGAATACAAGAAAGAATGAAAATTATTTCTTTCTTGTAACGTGTCCGGAATATATAAAGGCACGTGTACGTTTTCCACTTTATTTTGTAAAGAAATCCTAAAGGAAAACTGGTTTTAATTAGTCATTAGTAAAATACACACGACCCAGTTAAATTTCAGGGTTTTAAAGCGAGTTCCCTTTTTTACTGTTTGCCGGTTAGGAGTAGTTTTAAATCATTTAACTTTCAATTACAGTACAACTATTTTTTTAAGAGGAAATATGGACACAGAGCGCCGACTGAATTTCCTTAGTAAAAAGTCATAATTTGAGGTTTGGCTCTCGTCTCTTTCGTCCTCCAATATTGGACCAATTTAAAAGGTATTCCATAAACTGGTACAGTAAGATGTATACTATGTCCCTATGTTTTCCTTTTTTCATTTATATTTGTCAAATTTGTACACTAAGCCTCTGTTGACAGCGCAATTTTGAGCATTTTTTGAGGGCTCTAGTGCTTCTAAAGGTAATGTATCATCAAAAAGGAAAACATATGGACATAGTATATATCTTTAATTTTCAGTTTACGGAATGTCTTTTTAATTGGTCCAATATTGGAGGAGGAAAGAGACTAGAGCCAAACCTCGAATTATGACTTTTACTAAGGAAATTCAGTCGGCGATCGCCCCCGTTTCCACTTAAGGTCCATCGGATGTGTGTAAGTGCAAACAGCAAGATAGAAGATATAAATCTTCTTGGCGCTCTCAATCAACTTGGAAGTATATTCCAATTAACTTCAGAAACACATGCGGTAATCCTCAGCACACTATTAGGAAACAGTATTTCAATTTCATAAAATGCGGTGTTGAATCCTAAACAATATTATAAATCTGAATGTAAGTTTGTTTGTTACATTTTCAAGCTTTGACGGTTGAACAGATTTGGATAAAATTTGGCATATACCAGAACCTGAATTAGGATATATGATATTTTTCATCACGGTTAATTGTTCCCTTAGGATATTAAATAGCTATTTATGCTACAAGTGCGAAAAGTAGGTGATTTCCGATGAGTGGTATTTTTATTCACGAGCGAGCGAAGCGAGTGTGTGGATAAATCGACACGAGGTCGGAAATCATCTTACGCACGTGTATCATACAACATTTTACTATGCATTGTGCGAGGAAATAAAAATATATATCTGAACCAAGCAAGAAATTAATAAAATGGCGCTTATTCAAGGGCGCTCAGCATATCCACAGATTAACTAATAGTTTCTCGGGTATATCTACTGCGCATGTGAAAATAGCTGTCACGTCGTAACGCAAAAAGGCACGAGCAAAATATTCATTCTGCCAAACATATTTAATGAATATTTAAAATTAATAAAATTTAGAGTAATTAAAAACGCCTTAAATGAAGTATTAGTTTTGTTTTACCTTTTATATGAATGATAATCTGTACTTAACTAATTTTTAAAACTTTTCTCAAATAATAAAAACTCTATGCGGCGAGCTGATGTTGGACTTAAAAATTAAAAAAGTACAGAAAAGTAAAAAGCACTAGTAATAAAAGTAACACTTTCCACACAGTTTGGCTGCTTGGAAAACGCTCTTTTCGAGGACATGCATTGTAAACACTTTTATGCGTGTGATGCAGCGGGCAGAATCTAGTTCCCTATAAAAAATATCGGTCATTTTAAAAACTGACTGTTTTCTTAACAAGCAAGATCTTTTCTTATATCACTCTCATCAATTTGCAAACTTCTACCTTGTTAAATAAAAGTAACAATGTACAAAGAAAGAGTCCAGTAAGAAAAGTTATTTTTGCGCCAAGTATGACACATACGCGTGCCATAAAATAGAAAAAAAATGCAAATTGCAGAAAATACACGTTACATCCGCGCAAAACATAACAATACACTTTGTACATTTTATAGAGATTTAATTGACGCATGCTGAAAAATTATTGTACTTTTTACATTAATTCTATGCGTTTGTACATAGTTTATTTATTTAATTAAAATTCGAATTTCGAATAATTCGTTCACATAAATCTAAACAAACAATAACATATGTATTATTATGATTATGAACACATATTTGACACTTCACAAGTTCACACTCTCCGGTTCCGTATTTGTGTTCCAAATACAAAAACATACTGTGTCAACATTTACACTATTGACATCTGTCAAACATGACAACAGGCGATAAATCAAACACATGTTAGCAACAGTTTATAGACAGAATATGAACGGCTTTTGACGATAGAGATTCCAGTTACTGCGTGCATTGTTATACTATTGCTTCAGGTAAAATCTTTGTGTTTACCTATTTGTGTAACCTGCCGATGTTTATTTCCTGTCTGTATATGTACTATTTTATGTACTCTCCTGGTTTTCTTTTTCGACGATAATCGTTCAAATTTGTTTGGCACAACACTTAGCCACTTTAGCACTCTAGCGTCTATGCGAAAGGCTGACCAGCATTTGAAGAGAACAGAGGATAAATTCCTGTATTTTTAAGAGAGAAATTAGAATTAATTTACCAACTTTTTTGACATTGATAGTTAACGAGCGACATTGCGACTAGATTTTGAGCGTTTCTAACTTAGGGATTTGGCTTTCAATAGTGCGTGGAAAAGGGAGAAGGACGCCTTTGCCCTGCAGTGGGACATAACTGGCTAGATAGACAGACTATAAAGCGGTAAGGTGCATCCAATTCTGTCGACTGATTCGATTTTCAAAATTTATATTATCGCTCGCTAACACGCTGTAAAAAAATTGTCACTACGGCTCTATCGCAAAGCGGCTTCTAAAGTGTCAATAAGTATACAATGATAGTGCACCCTGGCTTTTCTCTTTTAGGATTAGGCTGACAGAAAAGCTATTGTTAAATATTTAATGGATTTATCGTAAAATCCGTATGACACAGGCTAAAAAACTGACAGAATAATTAAAAAAAAATATTTTGCCAATTTAAATAGACCCATTTTTACAAATGAAATGTATGAAGTAACAGTTCAAGCTGAACCATTTGTTACTCGGCAATTCTATACGCAGTCGATATGTCGACTGCGTAAAGAATGAAAACAGAAATATGTTTCTGTTTTCATTTCGCCAGACTCGAAATTGTTGTCTGATGGAAGAGAATTCTAGACGGATGGTTTCGAATATTACTTTTAACCGTCAACTGAAATAATGAACTGTAATGAAAAAAAAGCCGAAGGTCACATACAGGATACAGGAGAATAAAAGTACTATTTATTAGAGATGGGCCATACTATATGAATAATCGGAGCTCAAATGGTCGACTAGATTGCCGACTAGTCCCCGGCTATTTATTTGTAGTCAGGTAGCTTGCCCGATTATTCGATCCAACGATTTAATTCATTTATTTTTTATTCATTGTTTTTTTTTATTGACACAAGCAACCAACGTGTTATTTTTGGGACGTGTTAATTGCAACCAACTAGTTGGCTAAACTTGCCGACTAGTTGGATTCATCTACAACTTTAGCCGACTATTCTTCGACTAGTCATCGACTATATAATTATGTGTCCAAATAGTCGGCGCAGTCCCGACTAGTCAGTCCACCTCTACAATTTATTGAACAAGAATATGGCACACCTACATTATTCATGTGGGGATTGTCGGGTCTAATAGAGTTCCAATAGGTTAGGCTGTGCTACTGACAAATGAAGCCCCACATCGGAATTGATGAGCTGTAGATTTACGGGGGCCTTTTTGTGGGTCTAATAAACACGCTTTTTATACAAGGACTTGTGAGTTTTAAACATCAATTTCGTTCAATTAATTATGTGGATAAACAAGTCTTTTACTCACTTTGAGGGTCTATTTTTCTGCATCATTACAGCTGTGTTAGGAGGAGAGTAGATCCAGGAACACGACTCACTTCTTGCTAAGTAAGTTTAGCTTTGCCTCAAAGGTGTGTAAGCTTGTTCTCTTAAGGAGACGAGTGACTTCACTTACAATTCATCTTGCCACTGCTCCGTCTTAGTATGGCTATGGACACTTGACTTAAGAACTTGTTTTACACTACACCCATACTTATCTGACTGTCTGTTTGTTATTTTTTCACGAAATGCGGTCGCAGACACCCGACTGAATTTCCTAAGAAAAAAATCATAATTCGAGGTTTGGCACTCGCCTATTTCCTCCTCCAATATTGAACCAATATAAAAGAGGCATATCTTTTAAATTGGTTCAATATTGGAGGAGGAAATAAACTGGAAACTAAAAATAGATACTGTACCCATATATTTTTCTTGATGATACATTAACTTTAGAAGCACTAGAACCCTAAAAAGATGCTCATAATTGCGCTGGCATCACAGATCTAGTATACAAATTTGACAACTATAAAAGAAAAAAAGAAAACATAGGGGCACAGTTTTATATCTTTATTTTTCAGTTTATGGAATATCTTTTAAATTGGTCCAATGTTTGAGGAGGAAATAGGCGAGAGCCAAACCTCGAATTATGACTTTTTACTTAGAAAATTCAGTCGGATGTCTGCGACCGCATTTCCTCATAATTAATTTAGTTTTCGCGTGTTTATTGGACCTTGCAGAATGCCATAAGATACTTTTTATCCTGGGAGTGTGTTCCCTTGGGCTAATTTCGGTCATTCACGTCGGCGATGCCGATGGCAGAATCCAATAAATACTTTGGTTGGGCAATCATCCAATAACTTCTCGCGCTCTGGGTGAAACAAGAGGGCGTGCCAGACGTTTACTGACTTAAACCCACACGTGTTCCTTCAGTTGCTTGAGCCTTATCATTAATACATATAATAAATTTGTAGAAAAGTCTTTTTTGTACATCGAATATATTTAAAATAAAATTGCCAAGGTGTTAAAGGATAACCAACAGAAGCCATTTCCAGCCATTTTGAAATTTTTGTCTGTTTATTTGTGCACGAATCACGCTAAATGTACGTATGTTTGTAGATAAATTTTATACATAAAATTATGCGTAATTTAACTATTACATCGTTTTTGTTTCATCGCAATCGGTTCACGTTATTAAAATTTAGATGATTTTAAAGTGTTTAAGAAGTAAAATATCACAACACACGCAATTCAGATACTCGGATAGTTGAACTCCATATTCGATAGATGGCGTTGTGCATTTGACACCATTTTCTGAATGGCAGCGTTAAGATTCTCCGCGGAAGGTTCCGGGTTCGAGTTCCAGCTATGGATAGATATTTTTTTGTTTTCGTTTCGGTGTGGTATTCTGGAATGCTACTAGATGGCACGCAGCAAAGCTATATTTACTTTTTTTTGTATGAATTCGATATTCTTCTCCCTAGAGTAAGTAATATTCTGTGCAGGTAGGTAAGTTGGGTAGGAAGGTAGGTAAGTAGGGTAGGGTAGGCAGTTGACGGGAGCGATGCCGCGGGCACAGTTAGTTTTAAATAAAATTTTAACAAATTGTACTCTACATAAATGAGTGAAAACTTTAAGGTTACACTAGTCGACGGCACGAACTATTAAGTGCGCGGGGTTAAAATGCCTGATATCTCATCCGATAACTCGTGCGAAAGAGATAAATGCTGTGGTGAGCAGTAAGAAGCTAGTTCGCGTACGAATTAGCACTTTTGCAAGTTTGTAGCGAAATGGATGATGATTTAGGACGAAAACGAGCGCGCAAAATTTTATAAAAGACCTTTGGGAGTCTAGATATCATGAATAAACGACTGAATTTATATTTTCAAAATAAAATTATTTGCATTGTTGAATTACTTATCTATCCCTGTATGGCCGTTTTGAAATTTTCCTTCTTCTTATGGTATTTATTGCCACCCAAAGATGCGTTAAAATTAGTGTTGAAATATGGAACTTTCGATGCTCATAACTTTCAAATATTTTATTTTTTTTATTTTTTGTTTCCATACAGGGCTAGATAATGATGATACAAATTGATATAATTTTTTATTTTGAACGTACATCGTCAAACAGAGAAGTAATCGCCAGACTTCGTTTGAATTGAAGAAAAATCGACTAGTGTACCCTTAAGTTTGAAAGTCAGTTAATCTCTCCTTTTTCCTCAGAAAGCAACAAGAAACGCAGTCACTTCGCACAAAGGATGTATTCCATCCGTTTTAAGTCAAACTAAACAAAAACTTACTAAATTGAATTGCTAAAGTGCCTTACTAGTGACAATAGTCCATTTCTCTCAGGATCCCAACAGCTTGGGAAGAAACAGCCGTTGCAACCAGTTTGTAAATGTTTTTCTTAAGATGTTGGGTAAGCATTGAAGTGACGTTAAGATGTTAAAAAACTTCACGTTTTTCTAGAAAACAATATTACCTCTTTCGTGAATTAAGAAAAAAAAATATAAAACCTTTTTTCACCATTTTATTAGTGTTTTTACGGCTTAGAGACTTCATAAAAAATTTATGCTTTTAATATTAAAGTGATAAGCTGTGTTCGAAAATCAACCTTCGTTATGTGAAGCTTCACAGAGTTACTGTTTAAAATTGCTAGCGCTAAACTTCAATGAGATTATTATGGGCTTTTTTTACTTTTTTATGTAACTTTGAAACATAATATTTTTAGACTCTCTATAGAACCAGGTTCAAAACCAGTCGCGATGGAGGATTACTGTGGGCACTGTCTGCCCGAGCTAGGGGACCGTATGTCAATAGAAACAGATAATGTAACCTCGATAAATACGACAAGTGCCTTTCAAAAAGGACATAGTTTTAAGGGTTCCGTACCCAAAGGGTAAAAACGGGACCCTATTACTAAGTCCGTCTGTTTGTCTGTCCGTCTGACCGTGATAGCTAGGCAATTAAAAATTTCACAGATGATGTATTTCTGTTGCCGCTATAACAACAAATACTAAAAACAGAATAAAATAAATATATAAGTGGGGCTCCCATACAACAAACGTGGTGTTTTTGCCGTTTTTTTGCGACAGTGGTACGGAACCCTTCGTGCGCGAGTCCAACTCGCATTTGGCCGGTTTTTGACTTATAATTTCTCCTCCACTGTCGAGTTTCTCAATATGACTACCACAGTTAAAAAGCCAAAACCCAGACCAAAACTGCTTATTCAGCCTGACATTAATTACGAAAAGCCAAAAGGCAGGTGCGCATAACATTGAAACTTATAACTACTTTCAAAATCTCCGGAACGTAATTACTACTCGTATAATCTCATCTAATTTCCTCGATATACCGAGATCATAAAGTAAATGTCTTGTCGCGAGCGTTAGGGACCTTCGAAGTTAGCAATGCCATCACGTGTGTGTAATACCCCTTAATTGTACTTCGGTAGCCGTTACTTTTTATTGCTCCAGTAACTGTTCTTAATTTCTTTCGCTCCTACTATTTCTTGTTCCCTAAGTCCACGGATCAGATAGACAGGAATGACCATGGACGGTGAAAGGCTCAGTAATTTATAGTTTCTCATAAAAAAGAAAGATTTATCGGCCAGTGCTCGGTCGTACAGTTTCCTTTGTGGCCCGGTCACATAAGTGTTATAACATCAGAATTCATGTATTCGGTTATAACCGTTATTCTTGCAAAAGGATGACAATATCAGGTTTTATGTTAGGCACTTGAACTATGACCGATATGAGTCATCTGTCGCGGAATTATGACGTACGAAATGTCTAGATCTTTTCATCGGACACAGTTTTATGACTTTTTGAACTGTCTTGGTTGAAGCAGTTGTCTTTTAAACTGCCTACGATCTTTCCACAATCTTGTTTTTTTTTTGCTTCGCTCCAGGCAAGTTAAAAAGTTAATTAACAAAGAAATTATTTCGCAGCAAAAGTTATAATTTAACCTCTCGGGTGTGCTAGAATATAAAACAAATTTTCTTTAAAGTTTCTATTTGCCGACCGTTTAAAAACAGTTGAATAAAAGACAAACCTATCAAAAAAATCTTTTTCGAAATTCAAAAACTGATTTAAAAACAAATCACATAACCCATTTCGATATGGTGTCCCATTTATAATATTATTCGTTCATTTGTTTTACTGACCGACCTTCTCAATCCGAACGGGGTGTCTGACTTCGAGAATGTTTGTTTTCTGACCTCTAAAAATCCCTATTTTTATAGCGTCTCTTTCATAATCTGTCATAACTTAATAAAATTCCACTATTAAGGGTAAAAGCCCTAGTAAATCCTGCCAAGTACATCAGCCGAGATAAGGATGTTGATGTTTTCTTTGAGAACACAATTCCGTCGGATGTCACGACATGAGTACAAAGCCTACACGCATTCCTGAACAAACAACGCTCGTTGGAAAACATTACCCTCTTTATTCGAGTGTAAGGCTGGTTCCACAAGACTCTGTACTTACTATACGTTGATGTAGGTATGTTCTTTTGTATGTAGTGTTCAAATAACTAAGATAACTGTGCACGTCTTACATTTAGGTTTTAATTATTTTAGTCCCTCACTACATGTAAGGTTTATGAATAAATTAATTAGACTAACATAGACCATATTGGTGAAGTTCTTTAGAAAGGCCAGGTGCGCAGTAATCATAACCTGCGGCGTGCGTTTATGACCGTGAGTGAAGCAAAAGAAGTATGTAAGCATAGACTACTATTATATACAGGTAAGGATCGTAGCAGGTGCGGTTCTGTAATTTCTGCCTACCCTGATGGATGAGATAATTTAAATATTAGTTGCAACACTGGAATTGAAAATAATGTCAACCACTATAATCCAAGTTATGTCTTCTATGTATGATAGCGCTGCTAAATGAAAATAGTACTACAGACGAAATCAATCTTCAAGGCAGATGACTAACGGAAACACGAATTAAGTATTGTTAATGTAAAGGTATCTTTTTATTTGAGTAATATTTAAAAAATCAAAAATGGAAGGTAGATCACTGACTGTTAGTTCATTCAAATAAAATAATTGGTAGCTAAATCCATTCAAAATATTTGTAAAAAGTGTTATTAATTACTAATCCAATATTGAACACAATAACTGTATTTATACAAACTTACATCTAAAATTAATTGATAAACGAATGTCACCGGTAGTTGTTGCTATGTGACGCCTTTTCATTTGTCTAAACGTATTTTAAGGCTGGTTCTAGTCGAAAGAACTTAATATTGGATTGTATTTTGAACTGTGCACATCTTATAAAATTAAGTTGATTTACTGTTGTTATGAGTAGTAAAAATTGTTAACAAGATGTCTGATCGTTATCATTTGAGAACCCTGAGTACTCCCGCTCTTACATGTATGTCCGGCTTGACTCCACCTCGATCAATAACTGTCAATTTTGTTATTTATAGACATTAATCCAGGGCTTTTGCCTGTCATGGCGACTGATTGTATTATGGGATGTCAATATATTGTGACAGCTATCAGGTAGGTTGAAGACGAGGAAAAATATACGAGTATTTCGCTATTTACGCTTTTTAGGAAATGTCAGTCAAATTGTTGTTTACTTTTTGTATTATTGAAATTTGTGAGTGTGCGTGTGTTCCGTGATTCACACAACCATAGCATCGGCACCCTAAACGGCAAATAAACTAATCTGCTAAATAGTTTTTACTTATACTAGAATATTATTAGCAACGGTGCTAAGCTCCAGACAAGTGGCATTCGATGTCAGCGAAGGCGATAGTCGAAATGGATCACGTGATTCGATATCGCTTGTAAAACCCATAAAATTTGCCTTTTTGACAATCGATAACACCACGCTTTCGATGGTAAAATGTCGCTTGTCCGCTAGGACCTCTGGTAGCTGCCAGCGCGGCGTTCCATGCTATATTATTGGACTACCTACCCTTTCTTTATAAACTTGTGCCATGGGTGGTTTCGCGTATATTATCAGCTTATTATACTTCCAAAACTGAGACGCACTTCCACAGAGAAGAGGCCCGTTCTCTTCTCTGTGGAAGTGCGGCTTTTTTCCATTACGCTGTAGGTTACGAGTTGACCAGTATTTTTACTCTGGACCTTTTTTCTATAGAACGAAGTGACGAAGGAGGCTCCGCAAGCCTGTGACGTCACAAATACTGAATAATTAAAAAAAAAAGGAAGCTAGTAACTTTTTAACAATTAATAGTTGTAGTACATAAAGGGCAAGTTCTATAATAAGGTACCTATAATGCCCAAAGTTATGCCAAAATAAATTACCCGAATAACATAAAACTTGAACATAACCGGTAAACAATAAACAGACATGCGATTGTAGCAATCCCGAGAGATTTGCCGTCATCTATAAATTGAAGAGTTATGTTCTATATCTCCGAAATTCTTCATCAGATCTTCATCAAATTTAAATGGGACCTATTCGGGCACAAGGAAATCCTCAAGGAAAAAGGAAGCGAGGCCGTCCCCGTCAAACCTGTCGACGCACCGTTTTGGCTGTAGCGACGAGTATCGGAATGACGTGGAGTGAGGTGAAGCGCGAAGCTCAAGACCGGTCTCGATGGAAGACTACTGTGGAAGCCCTCTGCCCCAGCTAGGGGCCATAGGATCTGAAGTCAAGTATTCGGGCACATATTATATGAAAAAAAAAAAAAATTGGTCCACAATAAAATTGACGGAGAAATCGGTGAACATACAAAAAAATGTACATACCGTCGAACATAGAACCTCCTCCTTTTTGGAAAGCCGGTTAAAAAAGTAAACTACGAGCTGCACGATTGCTTTATCTCTCTCACACTTATCTGTTAGTGAAAGCTCAATCCATGTTATATAATAATATCTATATGTAGAACGTACAGTTCCATGCTACGTGTACATATATACCACGTACCTTAAGGCAACGAGTATCCACGCAATATCAAGTTCGGAGTGAAAGTCTAATAAAAGCGTTATTTGCTTAATTCATACAATCCCGTGTTTAATTAAATGCGTTTTTCATAAGAAATAGTCCCTTTCAGCTGTGTCTACGACTTAGAATTTAATTGAACTGCCTTCTAATTTCTTGCAGGAGATATTTTAGTCACACTTTACTAGCAATTTTGGACGCTACGAATTTGTGAGCAGTGACGCTAAAGTCATTTGGTTTAGTTAGGATGGGTGAATTTGAAAAGGGTGCTTGAAATAGATGGGTTTTTAATTACTTAATAATAATATGTAACTTTACTACTTAGACTGTTATTTCTATTCTATTCTATATTTTTATATGGCAAGCGAAGCCAATTTCGACTTTTCTGACAATGTCTCAGGTTAAATGGAAGAGCATGTATTTTTTACTAATAATTTAAAAAGAAGGAACTGAAGACACAAACTAAATCCTTCGATTAATACAATACTATATATAAATACAATACAATAGTGTATTTAATACTAGCTTTTACCCGCGACATTTTCCACATCAAACTCATTATTTAATATAACAAATTGTATGACATATTATTATGTATTTATCAAAAATACACAAATTGTCCAATTTTTGTGACTGGTGCTGGTAAGTAAAGCAGTAACAAAATAAACGTCCAATATTGCCGGATTGTCACCTGTCGGGTATATTTAAAAGGTCTCCGGGCATACAAATAATTTTTACCAAAAATATCTCAAATCTTTGCTTAGTCAATATTATAAAATAGCGACGAAATTCAAGCTAAGTTGGTGACAGAGTCAATAATCTGACCGTTGAATTTACTCAAGCAAAGAGGGGTGAACGCTGTAGGAAGACTCGGATTTATTTGATTTATTTCAACAGAGCCCGAAGGAGCTTTATTACTGAGCGAAGAATAATCCTCAAGCGACCTACAGTTAGTTTTAATGTAGTATTTATACTTTTCATCTCAAAGTAAAGGTTTCTTAGAAATCACAAGCAGAATTTGATTGATTATGTTATCACTAAGGCAGACAGACGGACTGCTTTTGAGTAGACTGCGCTGTCGGTTAACAGTTTCGATGCAGTTGATCAGATGTACGTTTTTAAACTGTCATGGTCACTAACACTAACATTAATATTAGAAACGGGATATTTACCATGTTTACTGTTTGTTACGAGTTTCCGATATTTCGGTGCTGTTAAACATGGTAAATATCCCGTTTCTAATGTTAACGTTAGTGATCAGATGTGTTATGTATGTCAACTGCACATAAACTGCATTCAAACTGCAAATTTGAAGTCCAGTTGAAATGTAATCCGCCTGTCACCTATGAATCAAATTTAATCAACCAAAGATTAGCAAGTACTTATCCCTTTATAGGACGGCTCATACAAAGTGGTCAGTAAACTGGACAGTCACTTCAAGGTCGTTATCTCATAGATTTTTGTTTATATATTGAACCTTATGAACATTTACGACCCGCGTTAGAGCACACTGGCTCGTCAACTGGCCAGCGTTCAAGTTCGCCGCGCGACATTTTATTTTCGCGCCTTTTTTCAAGATGGCCTGTCAACTGGCCACCGTGCACCCGCGCAGGAACATTTGTTGTCATCGCGTGTGTACGTTACGTGTTTACAAGTTTTATGGTTAACAAAAATCATGTCTTCTTGGAAAAGGTAAGTAAAACTATTATTTTATAGTATATACTTCGATGTTATATGCAAATGTAATCGAGGATAATAAGAAAAACATGTATTATTTTCGATTGAATACAAACCGGTGTGTTGAAAAAATACAACCTAAAAAATGCCTACCTAACTTTGAGATTTTGTATTGAGTATTTATTTTCGAGTATTCCCTATAAACCATATTGTTTTACAACAAGTATATAAGCATGTGTTATGATATAATAATAAGTTTGCGATAAACAATCTTGTTCGGTAGTTATAACCTATTATTATGAACGTTTGAGGTATGTTTTGGCGGTTTTTTTGCAGGTGTGTGGGTACTTATGAAAATCGTAATGTAATAGTTTTGCATTGTAATTATCTCATTGTTTTAGACACTCATACACTTATCGGGAGTTGGAGTCACTAGACGAGGACCAATGGAATGACTTCGTGGGTATTACTGATGACCAGGCCACACAATCAGACATCGGTGGTGATTCTGATGCTGATGATTGTTTCGACGAAAGTTTTAGTACCAGTACCCTGAGCACACGTAGTCGAAATCAAGGATCATGCTCTGGAACATCGTCTTCATCACAACCACCACAGGAGTTTTTGTTTCTACCACCACCGCCTATCCCACCATCGCCACCTCCGCAGCCGCCGCCATCTCCACCGCCACAGCCGCTATCACCAAACGAAGACGCAGCTCCCCGAGAGAATATAATACATGAAGATCTTAGTAAGTGGAGTAATAAAAGATTTCGAGAACCACCAGTGTACAAGAATAGTACATTCAATAATTACGTGGGCATAAAAACTGAAGTAGATCTAAATTCACCGTTGAAAATATGAAGAAGTTTTGTTTTCGAAGAAATATGTTATGTTAATTCTATCTGTAATTAAAACTGATTGTCAATTATATGTTCTATTATTAAAGGCTGATTAGGAAATACATTTTTTTTATTATTATTACCGTCTTTTCTTAAAAATAAAATAGATTTCATTAGTGTCCATTTTACTGGCCAGTGATTTTGCTGTGATGGTTAGTGACGCAGAACGTTCAATGGCCAGTTTACTGGCCATATGATTTTCATGATTTTCTCGAAAAACAAAGATTTTCAGGTCTTTTTTCAAGAACATGTCATTATGATTTACGGCACAGAATATATATTAATCACAAAATATTAAGAATTCAAAAAAAAGTTAGGGTGTGCGTTAAAGGGTTATAGCTTGAGGCGAGAGTTCAACCCTCAACCTTCAAAGGTTGAGAAAATAGCCATAATATTGAAAACCTAAAGTATAGTATAATCATTTTACAGTCAATCTGACAAAATGTTTTTTTTTTTAATATTAACATCACCTTAACGCAACAGTTACAGTGACTTTCGTAGTTCAAGCGTCTCACACGATTTTCCATAACACATTTGATATTGGCAGAATTGTCGACATTGGCACCAAATAAATATGATAAATAAATAAAATTGAAGAGACTGTAGTAACCACCTAATTATTCAAAGAAAGCAGCAAATAAATACGTAGGTAACTAATAAAAAAGTAAAACAAATAACAAACAAGAACTATTTTACGTATTTCAACTTGGTACGAAGGTGGACTAAAACTAACGCTGTACATAATAACTTCGCCAAACTGTAACAAAGAGAAACTTCTCCTACAACAATTATATAGCAATAAATCTGCAGAACAAAGAAACTGCGACGGTTATTGGAATGTGAATATTCATAGTCCAGACTTTGTCTGCGATATAATGAGGTTAATTCTGCGACTTCGCCCAACTTATACTCTCCCGGTTCTACAGTCCCTGCATTGTAGTTTCGGAGTATATTTTAATAATTGCAGCTGGGATAATGAGTCCTTTTTCTTGAGATAATTTGAGCTGCAGTTACGTTTTCTTAACGAGACAATTGTGTTTGAGGATGTCTCTGCGTCGACCTAGTCTTATTTAGATCTTAGATGTTTTTTTTTTTTATAATCTATAGGCTCGCGTTTGACCACTATCTCGCCTGATGTTAAGCGATGACGTGGTCTACGGTGAAGCACGCTTGCCTAGAAGAAACCTAAACCCTCTTGACTTAAAGACCCCAAGGTTGTAGCTATCAGGGAACAAAGACCCCGGAAGGGCATTCCACTCCTTAGCTGTGCGCACAATAAAAGAATTAGCAAAATGCTTTGTGCGTATGGGAGGGATGTCCACCATGTACCGATGGCGCATGGCCGCATGATCTTTAATTTTTATAGAGTTATGTGCGGGTGTGTTATATCTTCCTGCTCTTGTCTCATGTCACTTGGGGCAGTGCAACACCTTCTCTTCTTCCATTCTCCACTCCAAGTGAAATTTGAAGTGGAGTACTTCCACTTCCACTTCAACTTCCACTTTTCTTTGTCCTTCATTTTCCACACATCATCAATCGTGTTTATCATTATTTTAGCCACATGCGTTGCATTAAAATATTCCAAACAAAGGACATTGCAGAGCAGTGGTGGCCCAGTGGTATCGGAAGTGACTTACAAGTTGTAGGTCGTGGGTTCGAGCCCAGGCAGGCGCTTTACTTTGTTTAAATTATATCATCACCACTGCTCTCAAAACGGTGAAGGAAAACATCGTGAGGAAACCGGCATGTCCTAGAACCAAAAATTCGAAGACATGTGACATCCACCAACCCGCACTGGGCCCGCGCGGTGGATAACGGCCAATTCCCTCTCACTGAGGAGGCCTGTATCCCAGCAGTGGGAACATTAATAGGCTGCTGATGATGAAAGGACATTGTGCAATTTATAATAGATAAACTACCTAACTCACAAAACTAAAGATATTAAATACTAAATTAATGTTGATGATGATGATGGTACTAAATTAATGATTTATCTATTTTACAAGTTTGCTGGCTGAAGCAATCATGACATAATCTGCTTTCTTACAGCTTCTGACAAGACAACAAAAGTTACAGTAGCTAATATTGACCACGTCCTTCCAAGAAATACTGTCTTCTAAGAAGGGTGGTTGGAAGCCACTGAGGGATTAATTATCTAAACGACTCAGAATACCCACGCCAAAAAGATGACTGCGTATATTTTTACAGAGCACAGGGCGCTTTTGCTAGAGGCTTTCCACACTTTCCAAGCAAAGCGTGTCTTGATTGAATCACACATCAACAAAATAACTAACTAATAAAAACTAACTGTTTTCTATGGCATAACTTTTATATGCGCTTTACGCACTTTCGGTGCTATGAATTTTATAATTACGTATCTACAGTCTCTAGGCTCTGACGGCATAATGATTCTGTGCTCTGTGAATATTTTCTGTGACGATTAGAGTTAGCTTTCTTTTCTTTTTCTGTTCATTTTATAGTCAAGAGTGAATAGATTTTTCTAGGCAAGCGTGATTCACCGTCGGACACATCATCGCTTACCATCAGGTGAGATAGTGGTCAAGCGCGAGCCATAGTAAATTAAAAAAAAAACGTCTTCCCACACTAGAAATTAATCCTGTATCGTGAGTGCGATAACAAACACACGTTACTTACTCAGCTCACACCGAGATGCTTTTTGTGTAGTATATAAGTTGTCATCATCATCATTAGCCTTTTAATGTTCCCACTGCTGGGACACAGGCCTCCTCTCTGTTAGAGAGGGAATAGGCCATATAATAATCCATCACGCGGGCCCAGTGTGGGTTGGTGGATGGAATATGTATTCGAATTTTTGGTTCTAAGACCTCACGATGTTTTCCTTCACCGTTTTCAGAGCAGTGGTGATGAAATAATTTACACAAAGTAAAGTGCCTGCAAAATGCTTTTAAGGGTTCCGTACCCAAAGGGTAAAAACATTTTAACTCAATACCTTGACTCCGCGATCCGTCTGTCTGAGTTGAAATTTTCACAGAATATGTACTTCTGTTGCCACTATAACAACAAATACTAAATACAGAATAAAATAAATATTTAAGTACGGCTCTCATACAACAGACGTGATTTTTTGCCGCTTTTAGCGATAATGGTACGGAACCCTTCGTGCGCGAGTCCGTCTCGCACTTGGCCGGTTTTTAAGCAAGCTTTTATATTAAAAATTGCACTGTCACGAGAGAGCAACGTGTTTGCAAAATTTAAGCTCAATCGCACACTGGGCAGTGGGTTGAAGATTTGATTGCATACACCAAGATAGGTGAAACTAAATAAAACCTTGTAGAAAGAGAACAACTTTGAGCTGGCCCTTAAATAACAAGTACAGTAAATCGCATTTTCGAAAAAGCAACTTAAACATTTTTGTGCAACTGTTCCCTACCTATCATAAGCAGCAATTTCAATCTGAGTATAATCTACCTTCACAGAGTATGCGACCAAGCACGAAACTTCGGCAATTTTCCCGTAGACAAAGCATTAGATCATGCGGAAGGCGCTCCGTGCTGGCCCATTATTGAACAGAACACGTTCAATGGTCACTGTGTACCACGTCGTGTTATGCTTATTGATCTTGTGTATTAGGTTATTGGAGAATGGTACTGCAACCTTAATTGGTATGTCCAAACAATATGCATAGGTCATCTAAACTAATATTGTATAGAGGCAAACTGATCCGATTCTTTCCCTTATAGAAAATTACAATATTGTTAAGTTCCACAGAATATTTTATAATTATACCAAAACCTGAGAGCAGTGGTAGCCCAGTGGTATCGGCCGCGACTTACAAGTTGTAGGTCGTGGTTTCGAGCCCAGGCAGGCGCTTTACTTTGTGTAAATTATTTCATCACCACTGCTCTCGAAACTGTGAAGGGAAACATCGTGAGGAAACCGGCATGTCCCAGAACCAATAATTCGAAGACATGTGACATCCACCAACCCGAACTGGGCCCGCGTGGTGGATAACGGCCCATTCCCACTCACAGAGAGGAGGTTTGTGTCCCAGCAGTGGGAACATTAATAGGCCGATGATGTGATGATGTGATACCAAAACCGGTTTCCTAATTGTATGGATAGTATAATGACTTTGATGATCTAACTTTCTTTTCAACCAATTTTCGACAATATGGCACTTGCCTGTGGCCTCACTTCCGTAGCTGATCTCTTAGGAACACTGCATATTTGTGGGACAAAAGTAGCCTATGAAACTCTTAATAAACTGTAACTAGAAAGCTACAGTACCGCAGATTCTTTCACTCTAATAAAACTCTACACTCAAATATTTTTTGTAAACGGTTCAGCACTTCCAGAAACTACTTCTTGCATACAAACAATTTACGTAACTCCTTTGTAACATTACCAACATCTTAGGAATCACAGTCTATGTATGGTAGTCGCAGTCACAATTAGTGTAACATCAGCTTTCCGTAAAGTGAAAATGCATTCAGAAAAGCAGGAGTGCTAGAGAAACTATGCAAATACTCGTAGTTGGGTGAACGTGCACAGTAGTTTGATATATGTGTTGTTCGCTCACTTTTGCAACTTCACACCCGTGGTAAGAACTTTTAACGAAATTATTGGCCCTTTTGGATCGTGATGAAATCCGAATATATTTCATCTCGGATCCCCGGGGAGCGATATATCGTAACGGGGTTTCATGCGGCCTTTTGAGTAATATATGTTATTTATATAGGAGGGATTATGGTTTAATGGATTTGATGTTATTTCAAAAGGGATCGTTTGGTTTTATGAAAAAATGTTAAAACATCGTTTCATAACATTGGTTAAAACAAAAACTAACATAATTTATTTCAACCTTAGCCACATAAAAAACTTTTCCAAATGGCCACACTTTGGGTTAATTATGACCCGGTTTCAACCCAAAGTGTGGCCAATTGGAAAAGTTTTTTTATGCGGATAAAGTACAAGTAAATTGGGTTAAAACTGGGTCCTAATTAACTCGAAGGTTTAACCCGAAGTATACACCTAGTCTACACCAATTAGCAATCAATTTGCAGAATGAAACACTCCGCTATGTAACCACTGCGTAACCGCAATTTCTAACACATTTATATCATGTCAAGAATTGAAATATCTGTACGAGTACTAGTGCAACAGTTCGGGGAATAGTCAATTGGATTGAACGTCAGTGTCGCTCGCTTCAGCATACAGAACCTTTGATAAAGTCGAAACTGCAATAAAGGGGTGACTGCTAGGAATTTGAATATTTTTGGAACTTGTCTATGGTTTATGCAAGGTAAGTGTTGGTATAGCTTTACTTGTAATAGAGGTATGGGTATCAAAATGATTTTAACACCGTTATTGAAATATATTGTTTGGGGATGTGGAAAACTCTTAGGCCCCTGGTTATCACATAGTTTGCGCCGTTAAACTCATAATTTACGAGTTCAGGCCCTAGCTGTATGTAAATACAGCCTGTGGTATGTGAGGAAATCATTTTTAATTGCGATCGTAATGGTTGTAAAAATGTATCTACTGCATCTTTGAAATATTGCGCTAATGACCAACATTTTTACAAGCTTTTAATTAAATTGCACTGTATGTATGTATGTATGTAAGTGTGTTCGGGTCAAATCTTGCAGCTGAATTTTAAAGCAGTTATCCTCCACCGATTAAAATGAAATTTTGAGTACACGTTTAGTTTGGATGACAATGCATGGTTAGCTAAGTGACGTCATTCTAAATACAATATGGCGGACGGCTCAAGATTGCGGGTTAGTTATTTTTGTGCGCTGCCATGATATGGGTATCAACTGAAAGGGTTTACTGAGAAGAATACGAAAAAAGCTTGTTTAAAAAAAAAAAAATATGTATAAATTATTGTATCATTATTCTACGGCCAAAACCGGATAAAATCGATAGAATTGGTTATTCTGATTACAAATATATTGATTTTAGAATGTTTTCGCGTCACGTCTGACCTGAACGAATTTTTTAAATTTCATGTTTAATAGTAGGTAATCCGTCTGATTTTTTTATGAATATAGTTGGATGATAGACTTTAGATACTGATTACACAATTTTCAGGAGACCATTTGAGAACATTAACAATGAGGCAAACAACCCATGAAAATCATGTTTTCAAGTGAACGTTGGTTAATGTAATAAATATTTTTTCAGAAGAAAGTGTGAGCATTCTATGTGTTGTGTTCTGTGTGTTATGTTGTGTTAAGCGACTCACACGGAGTTATGGGTGACATTTATACTGTCTGTAAACAATATTTTGGTAATCTCGGCAACGAAACAAAAGATTTAAAAAAATGGATACAAACAATTAGAAAAGAATGAGACATGTCGGTTAAATTTTATAACATTTTTGAAAATGCTCTCAGGCCACATGTGACGCGAAAAATGCCTGAAAACAAAATTTTTCACAACAATGTTACGAAACCTATGTTCATTTATAATATCAGACATATTTTAATAAAACCGTCTGTTTTGACCTTGCAGAAATGACCCCTGTGACGTTTTTGGCCAGTACTGCCCACATAGCCGGGTTCAGATTCATCTAGTCTATCGATTTTATACGGTGTTGACCGATAAACGATGTGACATGGTTTTGGTCGTAGGCACTCTTACTATTGATGTAATTTTTGAACAAACGTCTGCTACAAGAAATTATTGACTATAGAGGCTTTACTTGTAGTGGCTGACTAATACACCTCCACTGGTATTAATAAGTTTATGGTGCAATGAATCAATCACTATTCTATATTTGAAAGAAGAATATTTTAGATAGGTATGCAGCTGTAGGCTGACTACCTATACTTCATAAAAGATAGCTTGATCTCTGCGACATATGTCAAACTGACGTATATGTTATTGTTACTTTATTGTTAGCCTGTCAAGCGCTACTGTTACTGTATTGATACTGACAGCTGTCGCAGAGATCAAGCTATCTTGTATGAAGTATATTCACGTTTGAAACCTTTTCTGTTACAGAGTTATACATCGAAAATAAATAAGGAAAAGCATTTTCTAATAAATCGCACGTGATTTGTAAAAAATTATAAAAATAAACTCGAAAAGGCTCTTTAATATCCTTAAATATGCAAACGCCATCCAATACAAACGTCAAAAAAGGATCAAACACCTGATTGAGATTACTCCTCACATATTCTTTGAGTTTTTCCTTATTACTGACAAAAAATACGCCTTGGAAACATGGATACACACATTTATAAAAATTATAAATTCAAATTACCTAAATTTTGACGAAAAAAACAACTTTTCACTCGTCACGTTTGTAGGAACATCAAAAAGAGTTTGCTGACATGACAAGATAAATGCGTTACCCTCGAAACGACGATCACGGGGTCTTTACGGGAATATTCTATGTGACGACAGTTTTACGAGTTTGATGGGATCTCATCGGTCGGTAACTTGTCTAGATGGGTTAAACCATCTGTCAGACGGCTGAATGATTTTTGACACTTCTTCGATGTGATCTTAAGGCGCCGCTTCCCTTGAGTAGCTAATTTTAAAATGAGAATTACGCCTAAAAGGCAAGTCGTTTTTTTTTAATATAATTTAAAATATATTTTATTATTTTTTAATAAACATTAGACCATTTTCGTAATAATTAGATCTAAGAAAATTTTGAGTTTTATTCGTATAACATAGTGTAATTAATTTGTAAAGTTATGTCTAAAACGGACAAAAACACGACAATCCCATCAAAACCGCTGGGCGTACTTGAATAAAATTGACACCATCTCAAAGACAATTGAATTAACTACATTTTGAATTCAGGCTTTTTTTTTAAAGTCATAGTATAATAAGGCAAATACAAAAAACTACTAAATTTTGGGTCGCGCGGGTGTGAAACTAGGGCGCGTTTTGTTCCCTCAAGGTAATTAGCGTTAGTCGTCATCTTAAATCGTGGATGCAATATGATAGCGTGGTTTGACTTTTGTATATAATATGTAAGTCTTTGTAAATGACACGGAACAAACACATAGTGTGAATCAAGTCTTGAAAATGTCCTTAATGGTAGTAAGCGCATGCAACATTTATGTAAGTTATCAATTTTTGTGCTTATTTCATAATATTAGGCGGAAAATCATTTAATAATCGAAGGGACGTCTAATTGCTTGTTCACACAGAAGTCCGTTTTACAGGTCCGTTTTATCGTATACGTTTTTATTCAGCGCTGTCGTATGTAGTTGTATGAGCGATTTCCTACACGTGACAGTATTCCAGATCCCGTTAAAATTACCGATCCAACAAAATATACAGCAGTCCGTATTACAGGTCTACTACTACTGGTGGTTACTTTATCGTACACGTTTTTATTAGGAAATGGCGTAGGTAGTCGTATGAGCGAGTTAACACACACAACAGTATTATTATACTAAGCCGTTTTGTTTGAAAGTTAGTGATACACTGACTAAATTTGGTGTAAATATTACCCCCCGTAGCGATGGATCCGTTAAAACGGTACTGTAAATAACGGTTCCTGGAAATACGGATGTTCTGTGTAAACTTACAATAAGTTAAGGGTACTCGTTATATCAAATAAGGATCCCGATTACCAAAAGCTGACAGACATGGCCTTGGAATATTGCTGTAATTCTAAAATGTTACGCAATAGGGAGAGTATATACCAACATATTTGTAACTGGATCCAGTAAGAAGGTGCCGCGATACCGTGTGTTAGATCTTCTGATTGACGGTAACGAGTGACGTTCTTCTCCATAGAGACCTACTCTGAGGCTTGCGAATGTGCAACTAGATTTATCTTTTTTTTGTTTAACAATTCAATTGTAGCCTTTTTTTTGGTTTTTGTAGAAAAATATATTTTGATTTTGTCAAAAACCTGTCAATGAAAGCTGGGACCAATGGTTTAACGTGCTTTCCGAGGAACGCAATAAGTAGATTGTAGTATATACATAAAAGTAGACTTTTTAATTGAACAAGCCTTTACTGTAAAATCCTTTGAAATTAAAACTGACCAAGTGCGAGTCGGACTCGCGCACGAAGGGCTTGGAAAAAAAACGCCAAAGTAGTGGAGCCTCTTTAAAATATTTATTATATTCTGTTTTTATTATTCATTGTTATAGCGGCAACAGAAATACATCATCTGTGAAAATTTTAACTGTCTAGCTATCACGGTTCATGATATACAGCCTGGTGACAGACGGACAGACAGACAGACGGACCGTAGAGTCTTAGTAATAGGGTCCTCTTTGGGTACGGAACCCTAAAAATCGCTGACACGATTTACGGCTTTCACTACACACTTTAGACAGTTTTTTTTATTACCTTAACCGGTCTCTAGAAAAGTTTTCAATTAATATTAATTCAATTACTGATTGGCAAACTGCCCCAAAACATAGTTCGATCGAATTGATATCAATTTGAACTTCAATAACTAATAGCAATTCAATGAATTACATTTTGCTAGCCGAAAGTGGTTAAAATTGTTGAAAGTCATTTAATACCTATCTAATAATTAAGTTCTATGTGAAACAGTATATAATCATTTTGTGTAGACTAAAGCAATCAATGCCTTTTGTTTTAACTTCAATTTGATATTACGTAATTACTAACTTACACAATGTTGAACACATTGTGTAAGTTAGTAATTACGTAATATCAAATCAAATATTCAAATATATTTATTGGAACAAGTAACTGTTCACAAAAGTTTGAGTTCGTAACAGCCGCTTTAGTATGGAGTACTGTGTAGCGGCCATTAGCACCCACCTCTAAGAAGGGAGACGACAGCGTTCCAGGCATACATATTATTAAGAAAAAAAAACAACAAAATATATATGTATGTAAGATTTTGTGGAATGACAATTTATAAAATATACAAACTACTTAGTATATACCAAAAAAATATACAAAACTACTATATTACTACACTTATTATATTACTTTTGCATGCGAGTGTGTGTATATTTGCGTGAATGTAAGTGTAGTGTGTATGTGTATGAGCGCGAGTGAATGTGTGAGTATGTGTAGGTATATGTGTGTTTGTCTGTTTATGACGTTTGGAAGGCAGTGGGAATGAAAGGTTTTCCTTTTAGGGTTCCGTACCCAAAGGGTAAAAACGGGACCCTATTACTAAGACTCCGCGATCCGTCTGTCTGTCTGTCTGTCTGTCTATCTGTCCGTCTGTCACCAGGCTGTATCTCATGAACCGTGATAGCTAGACAGTTGAAATTTTCACAGATGATGTATTTCTGTTGCCGCTATAACAACAAATACTAAAAACAGAATAAAATTAATATTTAAGTGGGGCTCCCATACAACAAACGTGTTTTTTTTGGCATTTTTTTTTTTCATAATGGTACGGAACCCTTCTTGCGCGAGTCCGATTCGCACTTGGCCTGTTTTTTAGATTTTACAAGATGATGAAGCTCTTCATAAGTCTGGGAACTGAGAGACTGTAATTGTATAATATGTAAGTTCCCTGACTTATGAAGAGCTTCATCATCGTGCGAAGCCATAGTTATTACTAATAACTATGGCTTCGCTATTGTCTTTATCAGTCAAAATAATATATTTTTCCATACTATAAGGGGCTTTGTTAAAGGATAGGCAGATAGAATTGATAATTATATTTATTTACCAATATGTTTCGCCTCTGATGGCTTTTACAGGAATGAAAAAAATCCGAAACAAAAATATCTACAAATATTGAAATGCTTTCTAAATATGATTAACCTTTCAAAACCAATTATCAATTGCCAGCTTCATAAAAAGGTAAGAATGTAACCTACCAACATATTTACAAGGTTTTATTTAACTTGCAATGTATGTATGTAAGTCTGTTCGGGTCAAATCTTGCAACTGAATTTTAAAACAGTTATCCTCCATCGATTAAGATAAAATTTTGCGTAAACGTTTAGTTTGGATGACATGCATGGTTAGCTAAGTGACGTCATTCTAAATCCAATATGGCGGACGGCCCAAGATGGCGGACTAGTTTTTTATCGTGCACTGCCATGATATGGGTATCAAATGAAAGGTTTGCTGAGAAGAATACGAAAAAAGCTTGTTTTAAAACAAGATTTTTATGAATAATTTCATTTGTTCTCATGGTTTACACAGAAACCAGTTTCTCGAGTAAAGTGTCCTATGATATTCAGCTATAGTATAGTTTTCAATGTATGAATAAAATATTACTTTGGTTATTAAATCAGAACTTCCGAAGATAACCTCCGACAATCAAACAAGTTTTACCCTTTTGATATAAGTTTAGATTACGTAACAAAAGTTTACCCAACAGACCGGAATTTGTCCAAGAAAAGTTGATACCAAAACTAAGTTGTATTAAATTATCTAAGAGTGCAGATAAATTGTGAAAAGAAGAAAGAAATTATATAACATATTCATATCCAAGTTTGCACAAAGACGACCCATAAATAACTCGGTAAGTGTAGCAGTGAATAATTTGATGAAAACTTGCCTTACTACGAGTACCTTGGCAAAGTTACTCTAAACTGTTACCAAATTTAACACCAGAGGCTTCTGTGGTTATTAAAGCACCGTCTCCACTACAGCCAAATGTTCGTGGCGAAGTTACGTAGAATTTTCCGTAAAAAAACATAAGTTTTTTTTTAGGAATCTCTAGTTGAACGGAGAGCGTTTTTTGAGGGTAGAACCCTAAAGAAAAAAGGTGCTTCTAAAGAAATTTTATCATCAAAAAGGAAAAAATATGTAGGGGTACACAGTATTTAATATATCTTTCTTGTTCAGTTTATGGAATGTCCTTTAAATTTGTCCAATACTGGAGGAGGAAATATACGAGAGCTAAACCTCAAATTATGACTTCAGAATAAAATTCAGTCGCAGCTTTCTGCCCGCATTTCCTCTTAAGCTTTAAAATAACTATAATATTGAGAATCATTCTCAGTGTGCGTGTTCAGATAGACACTATCTCCATAAAAAAGCTAAAAATGAGAAACAAATGGTCTCAAATTTGCTGTCAGAAAAGTAACCGGGATTTATTCGGAAACATCAAAAAGCTCATAAATGATTCTAATGTGACCCTTAATTAATACGCCGGCGTTTTATTGCAACCAAATGAAATTTTTCACATTAAAAACAACAACAATTCCGCTAAGGATCTCGCTTCTCGCCATTTTGGATCATTCAGTTACGTCACTACCCGCCATCCGTGAAATTTACGCCAAGAAGATAAATCGTTCAAATACATTAGCCCAGATCCCGAACGATTACAGCTATATTAATGGCCAGAGAGAAAAAATAAATTTTAAAAGCATATAAAAATATTAAGTACTATATTTAATCATCAAAGCAGTTTTTAATTAAGCCCCAAAAAACTATACCTACCGAAATCTAACAGATATTCTAAACTATCCAGTTTGAAGCTAAAACATTGTGACATTTATGTTATTAATTGGTTCAGTAATTAATATGTCTTTTGCAGAATATCTGCTTAGACTTTGATAATATCTACCGATGTTTAATTTTGATGCCTAATTAATTAATTTACAATGTGTAAAATAAATGAATCTAACGTTAGAATATTATTATACGTATTAGTAGATACTGCTTACGGCTAATTTATGTGGCTTTATTTTTCAGTCAGTACTCTTAGATGGTTTTATTGAAAATTTATAAATTATTCGAATTTGAAATAACGCAAAAGCGGATACCTACTAACGCACGAAATAAATTACCACCATAAATTACCAGTGTATGCAATTGTTGGTGAACCAAATAAATAAATAAATAATAATAAATAAATTAATATTTACCAGACTCGTTAAAATTGTCGGGTTCCAACGATTCCCGATCATACCCACAATAATGAGATGATTTTAATTAACTTCCAGTAGATGTGAACAAAGCAATACACAGTTTGAATGAGTTTACATCAGAATATACAAATAATATCCAAAAACTACCGAATTTATTAAATGTAATGTCCAAGGGGAATGTCACTTTATAATATAAATCTAGCTTCTGCCAGCGGCTTCGCTCGTGTCAAAGTCGAAAATAATCCCGGGGAAAAAATATTCCTGGGATAAAAAGTATTATATGTGCTATGCCTGACTATAATCTATATCTGTGCCAAATTTTATTCAGATCCGTCCAGCCGTTTGAGCGTGATGAAGTAACAAGCATAAAAAACACACTCACAAACTTTTGCCTTTATAATATTATAGTGATGCTTATTAAATAGGATTTAATATAATAAAAAAAAAAAATACGAAACTAACTTATATTTATAGTATAGTATACACTCATACCTAAAAGTTAATAATATGAGAACAGTAGTTTTTGATTTTCTAAATCTAGATGTACCATAGATGCCTTACGCATCTGCCCAATTCTTCGGGCAACAAAGGCAGAATGTTACGTTGTTAATAATGATGATTACTATGAATCAGTTACGCTTTAATGTAGGTAATCTCATCATAAATGCCATAATTCACAAAACTCCGTCAAAGATTGTGTCTAGGTATCCATCGATTGCTACCTAGATAACAGCTTGACTAAATCCAATCGAGAATCGGTAATTGGACTAGGTATTCGAACTACATTCGAAAAGACGTCTGGATTATCTGACAAAACAGACCAATAATTTCATGAAAATAATTTGATATCCAAAGAAATTTCTCGCTTGAGACAAAATAAGTCAAAACAAATGAAGTATATACTACAATTGCTAAGTCCCTCTTTATTTTCTATTCGATGAAAGATGCAAATACGAGACGTCATCATCATCAGCCTTTGAATGTTCCCACTGCTGGGACAAAGGCCTTCTCTCTGTCAGAGAGGGAATGGGGCGTAATCCACTACGCGGGCCAAATACGGGTTGTTAGATGTCACATGTTTTCGAAGATTTGGTTCTAGGATATGCCGTTCCTCACGATGTTTGTCTTCACCGTTTTGAGAGCAATGGTGGTGAAATAATTTACACAAAGTAAAGCGCCTGCTTGGTTTCGAACCCAACAATTACAACTTGTAAGTCGCGGCTGTTACCACTGGGCCACCACTGCTCTCATATACGAGACGTACTTTTAATAAAACCAACAAAAATCGCATCACTGTTGAGATTCATAGCGCCATCTGTTGACAAATTCTGTAACTAAAGCTCCAAACACGACACAGAAGTATAAAAAATTCAATGGTGACAAAGTCCCATTTCCCAATTAAAATTATTTGTCCCCAGATTGTAGTAGTCGTACCACTTTCCATTTACAACACCCTACTTATCCATGAAAATTTATTCAACGTATCCCAAGGGTTGCGTAACAATTGTTCTGATTGTTAAGATGCCAAGACATTTTGACCACAAATGACTCCGTGTCAAAACCACTGTGCGGCATGGAGAATTTTTCTTTGTCATAACAGCAGTGGGAAGGAAGTAATCGAGAAGATAGTCGTTCGCAGATTGAAGAGGGGGAATAAACGAAATTATGTAAGAAAGGTTATTTGTAATGTTATTACTTATTATGCACTTGGGGTGTAACATATTTTTATGAGTTTGTTCGTGAATTGCTCGCGGTTTTCGTTGACTTTTAATAGTTTTTGGTACCTCTTTCAAATACAGTTCTATAATTGATATTTAACACCATATTTTCTTGAAATTTGATACAGTAACATAAAATAAAGTAAGTCTTAACATTGTTCAATATAGGTATATGGTTAAAAATCAACTAGGACTTCAGATGGACTCTGTTTTCATAAAACACCCAAAATAGCCGACCGAAACGATACAATTTTTATAACCTCTCGTTACAGCTGGATCAAAGACTTGATACGAAAATAAAGACATTACAATTTATTTTACGCAGTATCTACTGCTTATAGGCGAGAACGAAATGTACATTAGTCCCCGCGATAATCGTTTGTGTGGGACACCGAGCAAAAACAAAGTACCTAAGCGGGGGAAAGTTTTTGCGTGACCGACACCAAAGCAACGCGCTCAGAATTTCCCCCATTAATTTTGTCCAAGGAAATCGTTTGACAGACCACTGGGCATGTCATGAAGCTATTATACCTATTTAGACAGAACACTGACCCTTTTATAAATGACGTAAGAATAAAACTATACGAATTTTGTAACAGTTACACTAAATAATAAAATACTGTAAAAAGATCTTTTTCCTCATAATATTTTTCTTTTAAAATAAAGCTAAGGCAATGTGAAATGAAAAATAAAAACTTTTTAATAAAAATAATAGGTACCAAAGACACCGACTTCGGGAAAGAAAGTAAAAGCGTTTTTTTTGGATGCCGGTTTAATTTTTTTGTTATTTTATTTTTCTCATTTTAATTTTGGTACCTCAAATTACCATGAAAATGTACCTTATATAACCAAAGTACATCTTATGACAATTCCAATTAGCCCAAACACGACTAGGCCTACCTACCTTTTGGCATCATCATCAGATCAGTTCGATGGTACCATTTTCATCAGTATCATTTAATTATAAGTATATGCTTCATCATAGTCGGTTAACTATTCGAGATATCTTGTACCCTTGACATACTTATCATTAAGGAGTTCTAGTGGCCATCTGTAGTCTACTTCATCAGTTCCACTTCACCAAAAGATACTTTCTGAGTGAAAATGATTGCATTGTTGATGAAAACAACAAAATCGACGATTTCTATGGGATCCCATCATCCGATTCTGACTTGGTGACAGTGGGACCATTTTGAAAGGATACCCTTTCAAACACAAAAAGAATTTTCCAAATCGGTCCACATTTAGCGGAGTAGTCGCGTAACAAACATAAAAAAAAATCACAGTTAAATTGAGAACCGCCTCCATTTTGAAGTCGGTTGATTAGAAATAACATATCAATCCCAAACATTTTTGATTTTGACAATCGTTTTTAATAAAATAAATATTAGTTACTTGTGTCCCTTTTGACGCCAGAACTAAGCACGCAGATAGTTCTTTGAATTAAGCCTTTACAAAGAGCTCATCTACTACAAAGAATATAAAAAATTTAGGCTTACTGTCACTAGATAATACGTGGCGAATTTTCGTGATCCACTTCATCATCAGCCTTTTTAATGTTCTCAATGCTTGGACATAGGACTCCTCTCTGTGAGAGGGAATGGGCCGAGATCCACCACGCGGGCCTAATGCGGGTTGTTGGATGTCACATCTATTTGAATGCGATGTCACATGTGATCCACTTATATTAGATAAAAAGACTTACATTTAATAAAGGTGCCCACAAATGGGTGCCTTCAAATAAAAATGTAACAACATTTTTTGGATGCCATCTGATGTTTTATTAAAAATATAACACGTTTTAACGCTCTCTCACAGACAAACGTGACACGCAAATACGACAACGAGTTTAACACAATATCTATGAAAATTAAATTTCACATCGTTGTCGCATTGTCGGTTCATACCTTTCTGGTGGAACCATAAAGGATTCATAAAACACTTTACCTTTTTGCTAAAATATCAAAAGGCATCGAATTGAAAAAGGGTCGGGTCTTGAAAGATATGGATGAACGTTTTATAATTAAATTGTCACAGCTACGTGCCATTCTAATCTAGGATCAATTCAATATTACAAGGGAAGAGGTGGAACTGACCGGAGATTGCTTTAAGTTGTTACTACAGAATTCCATGAAATATTGGTATCGGAAGAAACAACATCAAAAGTTTTAAGAGGGGTCTCTATTGGTCCTTTCTCCATACAAAAACATTCCGCTGTTTTCTTCGTGGATAATGCCTCCAGAGCAATGATTTTTTCCCATAAAATCAAGGTCTAATTTATACGTGCCCCTATCATTTCCTTTTTTCGAAAACATAATGACTAAAAGAAATATGACAATCCAAAAACCAGAAAAAAATGCCCGTTTTTACCGCCATGTTCAGACGACTTTCAGACAAAATTGATAAGTTTTTAACAAAAATGAAAATGATACAAGCATAGATATACTTTTCCTCTAAATGTTGATATCAGAATTTTTAAGATCAGGCCAGTTTTGAAGAAGAAAACAGCGGAATACGAAACGCCTTTTGGTCAAGGTTTTTGTAGGTAAAATCAGCCTGAGCTGCAGTTGTCCCTTTCGCACTTTACGGGGGGAGGTTGGAGGTGAGGGAGGGTAAGGCTTACACGTACACTAATAGGGAAGTGGTAGTTGGCGATATTTTTATCGATACTCTAGTGATATACACCGATGTCGATATTTACACTATACAATGATTTTATTTAATAAATCGTGTGATTGTGAGTATTACTTATTATTGTTGAAGGCACTTGTCGAATTAACTTAGGTATGCATTAGATCTGGAAAGTGCACTTGCAAATACACGATCAAAAGTTGTTAAGAAAATTAAGCCAAGATCCAGAATAATGCTCGGTACAGACCAACCGAACGAACTAACAAATGTTGTTGAAAAGAAATCGCTGATTTTTGTTATTATAGATAGGCTCGCTCTTGACCACTATCTCACCTGATGGTAAGCGATGATGTGATCTACGGTGTAGCAAACTTGCCCAGAAATAACTTCACTCTTGACTTAAAGACCCCGAGGTTGAAGCTATCGGGCAACACAGACGCAAGGCATTCCACTCCTTGCTGTACGCAAAATTAAAGTATTTCCAAAATGTTTAGTGCCTATGGGCGGGATGTCCACCTTGTACCGATGGCGCATCACCGTACGCCTTGTAGTCCGATGATGAAACGGGCTATATGGAATTAGATCATGCAATTCCATCGCAAAAATCCCCGAAATGCAATCGATAAAAAACCGACAAGCTGGCAACTCTGCGACGATGTTCAAAATTCTGGAGCTTTGACTCGACCTCGTTGCCGATGAGCCTGCTGACCCGTTTTTTGATCAAATCTAGTGCATCAAGCTGGTATTTGGCAGATCCGTCCCAGAGATGAGAACAGTACTTCATGCAAGATCGAACTTGCGCTTGATACTACTTAAGCACCTGTTCTGGCGTGAAGTACCGTCTCAACTTCTTAGCAGCATGTTGAGGCATTCCTCAATATAATGGTAAAAAATTTATTATCGATGTTGACATCGACACTCAATTTTTGACCATATCGGCACGGTTACACCACGGAAAGATGGAGCCGGATGAAATTGGCTCTTTTTAGTGAACAAAAGACGCTCGCTGTATAATATAAATATAATAAATTTATTTTTTCCAAAGGTTCCCTTCTAGAAATAGTATTTGACCTTTTCCGGTGCAATAACTTGCAAATAAAATGTTACTTTAAAATTGCAATATAAAATTACAAATTCATAATACGAATGGTATATTGCATCTTATTTTTTAAAATGGCTGCGTACGTGCTCACTGCCCTCTGCGACCAGTCTCCCGATACATCCATAACAGCGTGAGTCTGGCCGGCCAGCCATCAGTGGAACAGCTATCTCGACCCAACTCCTCTAATGGCTGCACCGGGCATCGGAACCGGATCACGGCTAGGCCACGTGGCGGTATGTCTTTGCCCGCTATGTGGTCACAAGCCCTTCGGTCGAAACCTACCACCAGTATGTTACATGATTAGCACCATCCGGGGACCACGTATAGGGATTCAAAACGCTTATTTGCCTGCGGACGCGGGTGACCCGGCCCTCAAAATGATGGCTCTCATGAACTGAATCGTTCGCTCACCTTACGTCCTGTTTGCTGATTTGCATTCTTTCGGTTGGTCTTACACCCAGTATCATGCAAACTAAATTATAAAGCAGATACTTATAAAAATGTTTTATGAAATTTGGAGAAGTAGGGTTTGTGGATATTTAAATTAAAATATAGAATTTCATTAAATCATAATAATAAAAACACGCTTATTAATTAAAAGCACTTTTTGACAAGGTAGCTTGTCGAAAAGTGAATGAAAAAATTTAACAAAAAAATTAAAAACAAGCGAAATGATTTTTGTGTTGAATGGGCTCAACTAAAAACCAACCTTTTCAACGAAGTCGGGGGACCTGTAAAAACTGATCCAAGGAACCGTCCCCCGACTGCAAGGCAGGCCTGTTTTAAATTATTTTTAATGATTTATTTTTTATATCATACCTCTTTTAGTAATAAAACGAAATTTTTGCAAAAACAAATTATTTTATAAGTTTTCTATGGGATATTGAATAGTACCTACTCTTATATTTATTTAATTTCCTTTGGTATGTTATTAGGGCACGAATGATTATTTAATACTACTGTTATATATTATTATATATACACTAAGTAAGCTCTAGACTAGCTAGACGATGATAGAATAGGTAGTATCATTTTTATGTTTTTTGTTGCCCATTAGATTTTTTAATTTTTTTAATAACGTTAAGCTTCTAAAGATACCACATAAATTGATACCGGTTAAGCCGTTTAGAAGTTATGGTGGAATAAAGAAACTCACAAACATACATGAGCCCTATAAACATAATAACACTCCGTTTTTGGGCAGTCATGTAAAAACGTGGATTAACTATCGTAATTTCAATCCTTTCACTTGCCGGTAAATTTCGTAGTATACGACCATAAATTATTTCTGGCAGAAAGCTTTTATAAAAAAACAACATTTCTCCAAAACACATCGTCTGTTGAAATTTTTTCGTAAAGTGTAAAGCGGCTCGGAACTCGCGGTGAGGGCGCGTGCACCGGAGTCGATCGGCCGCTGCGGCGCGCTCTTACACACACAAATACACTACTCGTTCACACATTGATAGCTCGCTTGGTCGGGCGCAGCGCGACGGCAATAGTTTCTTCAAATACCTATTTTTCAAATTCTTGTTGACTAGAGTCCGCTCTTAATTAGGTAAAATTATTTTAGCGTTTTGGCTCTTGCACTAAAATGGAAGTGGGCTGGGCACGTAGCTCGCTTCCAAGACCAGCGATGGACAAAAAATGGGACAGTGGTAAAGGGCCAATAGGCAAAAGAAAGAAAGGAAGACCCCGAAATAGAGGACGGAATAAAATGCACAGCGGGTCCAAATTTGATGATTTTAGCAAAATTCAGAGAAGACTGGCTCACTTTGAAGAAGGACTGTAGAGGGGTTATTGCAGAATAACTAACAAAAAAAAAACACTTGTTATAAAATCAAAGAAAACATACTAATAAAAATTACACTTTTTTGCTTTATGTTACTAACGCCACTATTTGGTAAACCTAGATTCTGTAAGAAATATAGGCTTTTTATTTTAGTGTTTAGGAGATGATCTCTGGAAAACCAATACGGACATTTATTGAGTGATAAAAAGCAACGCTATCTCTGACAACTTTTTATACGGGGATGATGGTTCTTATAGGATAGCCAGTGTTTGAAAATCTCTAGATTTTATATGCTTTTCGTGATTAAAACTTTCAGTATAGGAAGATTTATCCTTGGCGTACTATCTACTACAGAAATCCCTCATTGCGAATTAATTTGTTAGAGTTAATTTTATTCTTATCAACTTCAGGATAATTGTAAGGTTTATCCACTATTCACCATAGCAATAAAACAATGGCGACAGACCTCCGCACCCAAAATATTATCGTTACTAAAACATTTTTACAAAAAAGAATACCGACTTCCAAAACAAAACACTAAAAAGTGCAAAAATAACATTCGTTTCGAAAGCCGTTGTCTTTGGTACCTCTTGTTTCGTCGTGATGCGAATCATCAATATGAAAAAGATTGCATGCGCTGCAAGCACAATCTAGCGAAATAGGGGTTTGTGGACCCCACCGGCACCCAGTACGAACGCATCGCTCCTATTCAAATCATGTTTCATATGAAGTCATATGTTCATACGAAGTCAACTGCTGGGCCATTTCCATTGAATTAAACATATACATTTATTATCAACTCGAAAAGAAGAAGGAGATGATAATAGGAATTTTATTGCCGTAGTAATTACCCTTGCGAAGAGCTGTTTGTACCAAAATACCGTTTGTATGTCAAGGGGTTTACTAATAGTGCAGTGCCACAATGTTGACCACTAGTGTAGTGGTTCTAAAGTTATTAGTATAGCAAGAGGATACTGACGGGTTCATTTATAAGCGGTCTGCCAAGATAGAGGGTGCTGGACTTGCTTCATAATTTACTTGACCAATGCGGTTACACGTAGGCTTATGTCAAGGAACTTCCTATAGGTATGTAATTATTTGTTTGGCGGTAATCTCCTCTGAAACTACACATCCAATTACGAATCTTTCACTCCTATTAGATAATGCTAAGCTATCGCTGTATGTCGTAGTATTTTTTTTATCCCGAAGCAAATAAATGTAAAACTAAACGTCTATAGTGTTCTTTTAAACAATATACAGTATAAAATATATTTTTTGTAAAGCCAATTGAGTCGGTTTCGACTATTCTACCAGTATAAAATCTTGTTACAAGACCTTTTTACCCGACTTCAAGGAAAGGGAAATTCAAAATTCTTTATTACCTTATATCTTTTAAACCATTTGAAGTATTTATATAATTAAGACATCATAGATACGTTTTGACCACCCAAGTGTTCTTAGATAAGCGACATTTAAAAAATAAACATGGCGCATTTTACGCCGTAATGTAGGGGTCCCAATTTTTTGTTCTTCCATACCCATCGAGTGGGGTATCAAAATGGAGGTGGTTACAAAAATAATTACCACTTAAATGTTTAAAAGTAATTCGAAAAAAAGTATAGCTAAAAATTCGTAAATAAAAAAAATTAATTTCATCAATTTTAAGACAGGTGGTCAGCATATTTATCCGCACAGCATGATTTTCTTCTGGTTTACATCTTTTTAGTTCGCATCCTAGGCAGTCGGGTTTTTAATTTCTAAATATTTTTTTAAATGTATAGGTGAGTTGTAATGTATCCACTATACATAAAAAATATCATGCGCAAGCCGATATTAAATAAAAAAAAAATTACAAAAAAAAAACAGACGGCTATTTCGTAATTTACATCCTTCTTCAAATTAGGCTTCTAAGTTTTTCTATGCAAAATATGGGTTCAGGGCTTTTAAGGTCATGTATTTTTTGTAAGGTAGCGTAGGAAAAAAATGTAGCTGTCATGCTTGGCAAATTAGATCCTGGAAGTGGAAACCGTCATCAATTTCGTAGCTATTCTACTTTTTTGTTCTAAGAACCTGCAGATATATTGTTAGAAGCTACTTTTCTAGTAATCCATTTCAGAAACCAGTCTATTATAAAAACATTATGTTTAGATAACGCACCACATTTCTTAGAAACTACTGAACGACCTGCTATGATCCTTTCCTACGTACGACATATTCCTTTTATTTAATTTTTCTACTACTGGATGAATTCTTATACCCTAGTAAGACTTCATCCAGTAGTAGAAAGAATCATCATCTGCCTAGCCTTTTCCCAACTATATTGGGGTCGGCTTCCAGCCTTACCGGATTCAGCTAAGTGCCAGTGTTTTACATGGAGCGACTGCCTATCTGACCTCCACAACCCAGTAACTGGGTAACACGGTACCCCTTGGCAAGACTGGTGTCAGATCTCAAGCTTCTGACTATCCGTAACGACTGTCAAAGATCTTCAAATAACAGCCGGGACCAACGGCTTAACGTGCTTTCCGAGGCACGGAGGAAACTCGGTATGTTGAAATGGTCACCCATCCACGGACCGACCTCGTCAAGCGTTGCTTAACCTTGATGATCGACCCGTGCGGCTGTTATTATTTAGCCACGAGCTCCAGTAGTAGAAAGAATATAACGAGATATTTCAAATAACTCCACTAATATAGGTACAGTTATTTGAAATATCTATGAACCGTTTTAATTTATATTTCAATTAACTGCTCTTTATGAACACAGATTTTACAACATAAACACTGACCTAAATACCAACCAACACATTTTTATCAAAAAATACCTAACATTTTTATGTAAAAAATCTCTCGAACAAAATTAAGCCCGTACAAAAAAGAGTAACAAATAATCTAAAAATGGCTCAACTCGACTCACCACCTGATCGGAACCTAATCGATCTTGTCGAAAAGGGGTATTTGGAAAACAGCCACTGTCAGTTATCTTAAATTTTAAATTAAAAGCTTTTTAAGAAGCTGCTTATGAAATTAAGTAAAGGTATTTGATAGGTAGGTCATACGAGTAAAACAACATGTACTTTATGACTGTAGTTATAAAAAATATGTCTTTTAAAATAAAGAAAAAAAATATTAATGGAAGAGGCACTTTTTCCGAAAAAGGTAAATAAAATGTCGACACAGGCATTTTTCCCAAATAACAGTATTTTTTTTATTTATCCAAATACGATTACAAGGGTTTTTGATTTGATTCGATTAAACCTATGATAAACAATAATAATTTCATATTTTAAGTACCTACTACCCTCTAAAATTTCAGGAGTTACCTCATAAAAAATCATAGAAACATATTGAAAATTTTCATCGAAAATCTCCTAACATTTTTCATAACGAACAAAATACAGTACAAATAGACTAATAATCTAAGAACAGCTTTCAAGTATCGACATAGTCTACTCGCCACATGATCGATTATGCGGAACGTAATCGATCCTTCCGATTACACGTAACAAAAGGGATGAGCTTAACTTCGTCCAGGGTCTCTACACAAATTGACAGCGGGTACAATGTAGGAACTCTTAGGTTTTTTAAGCAACTTTTATTCAAGCCACACATTTCATTCATGAGCTTTAAAAAGTGGCTGTAAAATATGAAAACAGGTTTGAACTTAATTAATAGAAATTTGGTATTCTTGAAATAGCTGGAAAGGAGGAAGGCCTTAGTGCCTATTATTCACTATATTTTGTATAGAATATACTACCATCTGTAGTGATTTGAAGTTATCTATGATGAACACTTGGAACAATAAATGTATTGTATGGTCGATTTACAGACACCTGTCTGTAAATCGACCATACAATAATAATCTGTATCTTAAAGTGTCAATAGTTTTTTCCCAATTACAAATCCACACACATAAAACCTAACTACAATTCATTCTCGACTCCAGAAGACTTGAAGTCTCCAGAGGCATTAGACAAATTACATTCTATCATTGCAAACGTTGCCATACCTAAAAAGGGTCAAGTTCTATAATATTACAAGATCAATCCCTCACACTTTGGCGTTTCGACCATCGTGATCGCTAAGAGAATAACACCTTTAAGAGGAAACGGGGACAGAGAGCGCCGACTGAATTTCCTCAGTAAAAAGTCATAATTCGAGGTTTGGCTCTCGTCTCTTTCCTCCTCCAATATTGGACCAATTTAAAAGATATTCCGTAAACTGAAAATAAAAAATATATACTATGTCCCTATGTTTTCTTTTTGATGATACATTATCTTTAGAAGTACTAGAGCCCTCAAAAAATGCTCAAAATTGCGCTGTCAACAGAGGCTTAGTGTACAAATTTGACAAATATAAATGAAAAAATGAAAACATAGGGACATAGTATATATCTTACTTTACCAGTTTATAGAATATCTTTTAAATTGGTCCAATATTCGAGGAGAAAAGAGACGAGAGCCAAACCTCAAATTATGACTTTTTACTAAGGAAATTCAGTCGGCGCGCTCTGCCCACGTTTCCTCTTAAGAGCCTCACTGGAAACACACACTCCAAAAGCAGACTCTTTCAGGGAATTACATACTCCGTTGATATATACGTTGATACATAATATTTTACCCTGAAACGATAGCTACTGATCAGGCCTAATTAATGAACAGCCTACAAAGAACGTTTAAAGGTATTTATAGGTTTAATTACATCGCTTGACAACCGAGTCAGTGATGGCGGAATGGCGTAATAAGCAAAAAGGCATCCCAGTCGACAGACATGCCTTTTATTGGTGTTTACGGCAAGGTAAGTAGTTATACTGCCTAAGGTAAGTAGTTATACATATTTACTGTCGGTTGCTGTATCGTGTATGCAATAAAATATCTGTGGAAAAGGGAATATCGATTTTGAAGATAATAACTGGATGAATTTTGTTTTTTTTTTGTTGTATGGGTACTCAGATACTGTTTCGAAAATCTACCCAAAATACACACTTATAAATACAGGTTTTAACCGAAGATTTGCCAAACTTAAGAGGCAGTGGGCAGGGCACAATGCTCGCAGAACGGATGGCCGATGGGACAGAAAAGTTCTATAGTGGCGACCGCGAACCGGAAGACTATGTGCTGGAAGGCCTCTCACTAGGTAGACCGATGCGTGAGCGTGACGCACGGGACAATTCAATGTGGCGACGCTTGGGCTCAAAAAGACGTCCACTGTTGGACATGGGCCTCCGCCCATGTCCAACAGTGGACGTCTTTTGGCTGATAATTATGATGATGATGAATAACAGGTTAGAGACTTGCCTATGTTCAATAAGACGAGTTATTACACCCGGATTCAAGAATGCAATACGAGTTACGAGGCTAACGCTAAAGCTGTTGACGTGGCTGAATACTGGTCCAAAAATCTACATTTAGACGTAAAAATAAATTAAAATCATTGATTCGATGAAGAAGAAGAAATAAATACTCGACACGACACAAATTAAACGCAAGTCAAGTGATGCAATTAACTGTTTAAATTGAATCCATTCAATCACAGTAGCAAACGCGCGATTGAGAATTTGCCACATTAATTAAGAGTTAATTTTCTTTCCAAAAACTGGGCTTAAGTCGGATAAAATAAAAGTACCGATGAATTAAGTCCTCCTTATTTAAGTGGTCGGTCGAAAGTAAAAACGTTAAAAAGCAAAAGTTATTTCTCTTCATAACCATAATGCTGTAGTCATAACGACTTTCAACTGAAATTCGACATAAAGTTTTATTTTATCTTTACTACAGTCATAAATAAAGCCCTTTTTAACATTTTATGGCAATTAACCGTTATATCATTATGTTCTTTATTCTCAAAACCTTTTTTTTCCTCCGAATAGAATGTTTTATAATTAAGGATTTTTTTAACGTCATTTTCAACGTCTGATACCTTGAAATGGACAGAAAAAAAATAATGCTCACCTCCTTTTTCCTCCTATTTTTGAAGTAAGAATTTGTAGATAAGAACCTATTTTCAAACGCTACTTCAACCTGAAAACCTAACAAACTATAGAATAAAAAAGAAAGGATTGACCCGTTCATAACTTGAAATACTAATTTTGAAACCAGCCTAATTAGCTTCCAGTATTTCAAGATTATAAAACTTACATGATGATAATGATTACATAAGTAGGAAACGCGCTTGAACTTATACTATAAAACATTATTGTTATGACTTGTTTAATTACCTACCATCAGTCAAACTGAAAAGAATTTAGTTGTTCACATCTCCATAATTGATTAATTCCAATTAATCAACTAAACTAATTGCGACTCTAACTTCAAAACATTAAAGTTACAACTTACTTATCTACTTAAAAAGCTTTCTCAAATTCTTGTCTAATTCAAATTTAGATTCACTCCTTCACTTCCCCCATTTAATTTAAACGTACATTAATTAAAAGACAGCAATTTATTAAACCTTTTAAAACCGATAGAAAATGATTTACTTTAACCATAACTCATTGAATTAATTGTTACTCTTCAAACAAGTTATTGTATAATTCGATATTAGAAAAATTCCAATCAATGGCACGAAGTTAGTAGGTAAGTACCTAGTTTTAAGTATACTTAATTTAACCAATATTTTTTTATAAATCCACAAAAATATGTAGACTATATTCGTGTGCTGAAGAACAAAAAATACATCAATCAATTCCATTATTTTTCACTATTTTTTCCGTAACATTTTCTGAAGTAGCAGTACCTAATAAAAACTTTTACAAGGATAATGAATACCTGTCTAGTCACGTTCAAAGTTCTTAAGTACACTGTTCAACAGAATCAGAAGAACGTTCACAGTAATAACAATAAACTTACCAGTTTCCATAAAAGTTTTATACAATACACCTCAAACTTGAAACACAAAAAATATATTTGGCAACGAAACACAATAGTCACACAGTTTTAAATCACTTTAACGATGTTTTAAAACGTTTTCCAAAGATGTCATTAATCAAAAAAAAAAAACGACACTTTATAAAAAAAAAATTGACTATTCAGTATGGTCTTTTTTTAAATACGAATTTCGTAGTCGTAGTGAGTCTCGCGGCTCGAAAGTTGTAACACCGCTGTCCACATTCAGGCGCGCTTCGGTATAAACTGGCTCAACAGAAAGGGTGCTAGCATCGCGCATGCGTAAAGCGCCAGATGACATTCTTAACAGGGAAATTAAAAATTAAATCTACTGAAGCTTACTATGGCAAAAAAAATATATGGATCTTTTAGTCTAGAGTGAATAGATTACTTCTAGATAAGTTTGCTCTATCGTGGACCGTATTATAGCTCGCCAAAAGGCCCATAAGATAAGATAGTGGCTACTATTTTTTTCAGTGGCGTGGCTACTTTTTTTGGTAGTTAGGTAGTTCACCTCAATTTGAAATATTGTTCCACAAGTTATACCTCAAATGCGTGAACGTTTATGAAATCGTAAAAGTAGTATAAACTATATAAAAAGCTATGTTCTGTGCACAACTTAGCCTGCTTAAGTTCCATTTGAAAACTCATATCTATTTTTAATAGACATGATTTATAATTTTGTTTACTCCACAATGATGGCTATAGTTTTAAGTTCATATTTGGTGGCATAGTAGGGCCGGTTGCCGAATTGAGTACTTGCTTAACCTGCCAAACTCTACTTTATTGGCATTTACTACTTATAATTCTAAATTCAGAAATCGGGGGTTATTGATCAACTTGATTATGATTAGTTAAGCCACCTATCCTCTTATAGAAGCAGTCTAGTAAGACATAGACCTTTTTTAAGCCTCCCTACATCAACCGGTCCTTTGCTCTTAACATCCCCATGGTTATGGATTATCATTAGTCAGCTACTGAGGGCCGATTTCTGAATTAAGTATTTGAGGTTAAGAACGTGTCAAATCCTACTATAGTGCCAAATTTTGACAGATTTTCAGGCTATAGTATAGTTTGATAGATACTTAATTCGTTCTTAATCTCAAATATTCAATTCAGAAATCGGCCTGTAAACCTTTTAGATAAAGTCAAATTGTAGCGGATCTAAGGGGGGGGGGGTGCTAAAGACCCACCCCCTTCCCCAACGCATTTGAGATTTGTTACGGAAAACGTAACAAATCTTAAATTTATCTTGATATTATTCTAATTCAACTTTTTGCACTCATTACACTAGCGAAGGTACAATTGTCATCGATTATTCTTAACTTAATAAGTTATTAACTTTGCTAAAACCTACCCTCAGCTGGGTGAAGCCCCTCCCAAACAACAATCCTGTATCTGCCACTGCGGTCAACTACAAAAGTCGATTCACCATTATCATTACATCCGAAAGACATCTACGGTCGGCCATATGCCTCCCCCAAGCGTCGCCACTTTGGACCACTTCACTTCAAGCTCAATTTATTTTACTTAAGTTTACACAGTAGTATTTTTACAGAATAGTCCGGTAGAAGCCAAATATCTATACTTTTTAAGCTAATATTAACTATGTCACCTCTCTCTTCTTGTAATGTATTTTGATTTAATGATGTAAACAACTAAGTAAACAACTGCAGACCAAACAGATTTTGATAGCTTCAGTTTTGCAAATCTAGCTCG
Source organism: Orthosia incerta (assembly GCA_948252205.1). NCBI lineage: Eukaryota > Metazoa > Arthropoda > Insecta > Lepidoptera > Noctuidae > Orthosia > Orthosia incerta. Next base: position 54,632,789 of record OX411742.1, read on the forward strand.
TCCCACCATGTTCTACGTGGTCTTTCGCGACCCCGTCTATCTGTTACTTATCCTATTTACCTAAAGAGATTTTATCTGAGTAAATTAAACATGTTACACGCAGACATAATCCATACAACTTAACGTACTACCTGGAGGTAAGTGCTGTGCTATTCCTAAGCAATTTCAAACTTTCAAATCGTTTTACCTAGAACTCGTTTAAGCGGGCTAACATGGGATGCCTTAAAAGCGCTTCGGGCTGACTGTACCTAAATGCTAATACTAGTTTGGAAATTGTCTCTCGTCAGTAGGAGCGAACATTATTGAGAAAAATACTACGTGGAAACGTGCAAATTTGGTGCGTCAATTTGGAGAATTTGACTGGTCTGAAAGTATGATGAAGCTTGGAGAAGGTGCATAGAATAGCAAGAGAGTTCAGATTAAGATTGTATCGGAATTTACCACCGCCTTTGCAAGTGTGAGAACCTCCACATCCGAAAGCACATAAAATTTACACCTTGTTTTATGTTTTAGCTCCCAACTCATCGCCGCCACTAGGTTAGGTCTAGTCACAAGCAAGCAATTGTATGAGTTTATTATATAAACCACTAAACCATCGCTCAAAAGGTGACAAACCCGAAAAACTGTTTTCTTTTTCAAATAGGCTCCTTGATTTCCAATAGGGGGATATTTTTCTTCGAAAAATTTTAAGATGATATTTTTCTCTCCACCGCTTATGCAACGGCTTCCATTACATCCTTAGATTTGGGATATCACTTACTGATTGATAAAATCAAGCAGCTTAAAGTTCTGAATTGAGTTTGACAAAAGCTTGCACTGCAGACCGTGCAATAAGCAGTGTCCGGAGACAGGTCAACTCAGATCTGTGTGGTACTTTCTTATAAAGACTACCTCAGAAATTTTATATGAGAACTATGTACGTTGGTTCGTCAATCTCGAATTGAATGGTTGTGGTTTTGTAAGGTTGGGAGTATTCTCCCATTAAAAATAATTTGGTACCTAGTATTCTAGGTACCAAATTATTTTTAATGGGTATTGCAAAATAAGTGCAGCATTTTGGGATAGAATCGAATGGTTGTGGATAACTAACTATGCTGAAGTGACAAAATGAAATTAGTTCTAATATGTTTTGATTTTTATTCATAATTATTTCCTTGAACTTTATCAGTTTAGTATCAACATTTCTTAGACTCTTGTTCAGATATTAAGTGAATATACCTTTCTCCTCATCGGTGTTATCATCGGAAAAGCGACTTTGATCGTTACCAGCTGATTGGTAGGATAGTTATTTGTTTTTTTTTATGAAAATCGTGCTAAGAATTGTCCAAATTTATCTATTTATTTAAAAGGCAATGGCCCGACTGACATATCAATGCCTATCTTAAACCACTAATGATAGAAGTTTGAAATTTTGAGAGGATATTGATTTTATACTGTATGTTTAATTTAAGAAAGGATTTTTCGAAATTCATCCATCAAAGGGGTGAAATAGGGTATGAAAGTTTGTATGGTCATTTTTAGGGTTCCGTACCCAAAGGGTAAAAACAGGACCCTATTAACTAAGACTTCACGATCCGTCTGTCTGTCTGTCTGTCCGTCTGTCACCAGGCTGTATCTCATGAACCGTGATAGCTAGACAGTTGAAATTTTCACAGATGATGTATTTCTGTTGCCGCTATAACAACAAGTACTAAAAACAGAATAAAATTAATATTTAAGGGGGGCTCCCATACAACAAACGTGAAAAATTGGCGTTTTTTTGCTCGATTTTAATAACGGCAACAGGTAGACGCTTAAAATATTCACAGAATATTCAGTTGTATATTCCCTTCAAAAAATAATAATGATTAAATTAAAATAAAATAAATTAAGGGGGGCTGCCATACAACAAACGTGATTTTTTTGCCGTTTTTTGCGATAATGGTACGGAACCCTTCGTGCGCGAGTCCGACTCGCACTTGGCCAGTTTTTTATTTACTCTAAGACCGTCTGGGAGTCAGTTAAATTTTCCACAACTGACCAGGATAACAGAATACTGAATTAATAAAAAGAAACCGGGGATGGAATCATGTGTGGTCATTCTCGAACTACCAGGAAATCAGAATCATGAAGAAGTAGAAAGTCACAAAATGTATATTAACCAGAGCGAAGCCGGGGCGGGCAGCTAGTATTGTATAATTTGGACAAATATATATTTTTTTAAATCTCTTAATGCATCCCTAATGTACTAAGTATGTACATCTAAGGTTTTGAGAGTATAGTGAATAAATATTTATGGCAAATTTAAAATACTTTGTGAATATTATCATTTACTGCAACCACAATTGGAAACATACAAAACAATAAAAAAATATTCCTTAATAGATTTTTTTACTACCAATTAAGAACTTTGCTCCCAGCGGAGATGCGACGGTCTGCGCAAAATTTTCATCTTAAAAAAGAACTAGTAATTTTCGTAAAGTACAAACAAGATCATCAAGGTTAAGCAACGCTTGGCGAGGTCGGTCAGTGGATGGGTGACCATTTCAACATACCGAGTTTCCTCCGTGCCTCGGCAAGCACGTTAAGCCGTTGGTCCCGGCTGTCATTTGAAGATCTTTGACAGTCGTTACAGGTAGTCAGAAGCTTGAGATCTGACACCAGTCTTGCCAAGGGGTACCGTGTTACCCAGTTACTGGGTTGTGGAGGTCAGATAGGCAGTCGCTCCATGTAAAACACTGGTACTTAGCTGAATCCGGTAAGACTGGAAGCCGACCCCAATATAGTTGGAAAAAAGGCTAGGCAGATGATGATGATGAATTGTCGTAAAGTACCAGCATATTTTTTTTTATTTTTCTAAAAGCTGTGTACTTAAACAATACATTTCCACAGTCAACTTTTGGAAAAAACGATTTACTGCTGTGTAGGAATTTTGACTTTTTCATTTACTATTATAGGACACAAGGGGTTAGGAGGTTAAAGAAGTTGTTTTCTTTTTATGAATGCTACGTCGTTTCTCTCAATTTCCTTTAGAAGTTGTTCTAATTTAATTTGGTTTTTAACAGTTTCGCAAAACGTGAGAGACAAATATTGTTCACAAGCAATTCTACAAGTGCAATGCGATGGTCAGGTTTTAATAGTGTTACGAGCTGGGGCTCAGGGATAAATTATTTAAACAGCAGACTTCAATTAATCACACTTTATTACAAAAACACTCTTAAACAATTCTATTACTTCGCACTATTTTCCTTTACTGATCGCTCTGTGTCGCTTCCGAATCGAAACTGACTCACGACGAACCCGACCGCTCTTTATATAGCACCGAAGATGTTTCTAGAACGTTCCATACTGTTCTAGATAATTCGAGAAACTTCCAGAACAATCGACTTTCGAACTCACTGTTCCCGAAGCGACTAGAAACTTCCAGAATGTTCGGTTCGAACATTCTGGATAATTCCACTTGACACGAGAAGATTAGTTCCGCTATTCGATACTAGATGGCGCCACTAGTAACTACTTAGTTCTTCTACTCGTCACTAGATGGCGTTGCTCTATCTTGGAACAAAAGCTTTATTGGTTGCCTGCCCGCATTCTTGCCACATTATAAACATTGACAGAAACCTTTATTGTTTTGGGTATATCAAAGACAATTACATTATGAGTTTGAGTTTCTTTGTGTTGCCATTTATCCTCTGTAACCCTGACATTGGCGGCATTGTGTAAATTATACACATCTGGTGCCATTCAAACAAGAAGTGTAGTGAAGTGACGATTGGTTCCTGTGTTGCCATTATATTTGGTGGCTGTGTTGCCATTATAATTAGTGTCTGTGTTGCCATTATAACTGGTGTCAGTTTGTACACTTTCGTTTGTTTTTACTTTTTCTAATTAAGTTTTTAGTTCACCACTTAGCATAAATTCGTCTCCTATTTGTGTATCAGTGTTTTTATCTTCTATCTTAAGTTCTAGATTATGAGTTGATTCTTCAACCTGTGTAAGATATGTTCTATTTTATATATTTGTAAGATCAGGAACAGTAGGTGAAGCACCTATGCTTGGAGCAGGGATCAATAATATAATAGGATCCCATGTCAAGAATTTTATAAAATGGGTGTCTAATTTAATGTACGGGCAGCAAATTTCGACGGGTTACTTTTTCTGTAGGTACTTAGGTTTCTGATAAATGTTTACGGCATAAAAGTTTTCCTGTAAAGAAATCTAGGCTTTTATTGATGAAACCTGGTCTTTGACATGCTACAAGCCATTTCATGCGCCTTTATGACAGAATGTATTCAACATTCTGTATCGTCATATAGATGCAAAAAAAAATTGTTGAGCGAGTAATTACTGCAAGAATAATAGTTAAACAAAAATTACATCTATAATAATTGACCTCAATGAAGGCATTTGCTGTCAATATTATTTGTGACAGGGTGCGTGATTCTGAGATTTATGATACTAAGGGCGTTTCTGCACTGAATCGTATTCTATTCGTATTTTTAAGTTTCGTGATGTTCTACGTATTTATACTTATAAATTACCACGAATACCATTGGTAATCTAACACGTGTGTGTGCATAAAAGCCCTAAAAGGTATCCGCACTTGCACGGCTTTCCTATTCGATTACCTAAAAACTCCTGCTGACGAACCCGACACATAGGTAGAAGTATGTGATAGGAATTCGTTTACTAAACGTGTGTGAAATATATATTGGCAGCAAGCTTCTGCCTGTAGCTTCGCCAGCATGAAAACTGTTGTCTTATCTTATCCCAAGTGTTTAATACAGGCCTGCGGATCACAAAGCCAAGAGCCGAACACTGGGGCCCATAGCAATATTGCGACTCTTGGATCCTACACGGTCTATACCCGCGAAACTGCGCTACGCAGCAGCGGTCACTAGGGCTCTGTTCTTTGAGTTACTGGTTCCTGTCTGACAGGTGGAAAGTGATACTTACAACTATGCACTCACCCTTGTCCTCGTGGTGTCCTCCTAGTCTTCGTTCAATTCCGTGTGGTCGGGGGATGTAGGGTAAAATATATACTTAGTCTTGCCATAAATATAGTAACAAAAAAAAACTTTTTTTTTTCTATTGCAAATAACATTTATTACTATTACAATGTGTTCGTTTAATACATAAATATAAAACAATTTGAAATATAAAAAGCTTATTCGAAGTGGTCTCGATTGGCTGCAATACAGTCCTTTAAACGTTGAGGCGAGTTATCAATAGAAGCACGCACTCTTCCCATGGATAAATTCTTGACTGCCAATCGTATGGATTGTTTTAGGGCCAAATTATCATGGCGTTTAGAGCAAGCCGTACTCTCTAAAACTGACCATAAATCATAATCCAGCGGATTAAGATCGAGACTAGACGACGGCCAGTCTTCAGCTCTGATGAAGTCAGACACGTTCGATTACAACTAAGACTGCGTGGACCGAACTTTGTGACCCGGCGCCGAGTCTTGCTGGAAGGACCATTCTTGGTTATTGAAAATGGTGTTGTTAAGGGGCTTAACTACCGTCTCAAGAATGGTATCTTGATACACTTATGCCGATGTTTTGATACCTTTTTCACAAAAGTATAGCTCAGTGACGCCTTCATAGCTAAGACCCCACCAAACCATCACTGAAGTCGGATAATGCACACGTTGCACTTGTCGACTAATTGCGAAGCTTCCTTAGAGCTTTGAGCATACGGTCATTTTGTTCGTTAAAATGTTGCTCAATTGTAAAAAAAACCTCATCCGTAAACAAAATTTTTCTGTGACCTCCCTTTGCGTACCGCTTCTGTAGTTGTTTCGATTTTACCACCCTATTCTTTTTTAAATTATCAGTTAAGAAATGACCAGTACGTCTCTTATAGGCTGCAAGTCCTGAGTCATCTTTCAAAATAAGCGAGTTCTAGGTGCTATCTTCATCTCCCTAGATAAAATCTTTTGCTTTCGGACAGGATTTCTTCGAATTCTTTCCCTTACTGCTTTTACCACCTTTATCGTACGAACACTACGTGGACGGCCAGATCTTTTTCTGTCACAAACAGAGGAGGTCTCATTGTACCTATTGATAGCCCGGTACACAAACATTTGACTAATACCAAGTGTATGGAGAGTTTTAAAAATTGCATTTGGCTCCATACCTACTATGTGTAATGCAATCACAGCGATTCGGTTCTCTTTATCCCCCACTCCATTTTAATATCGCAAAATATTGTACAATGTATTGGCGCCGAAATAAGAAAACACAATGAAAAATCATATAAAAATGACAGATTCCAAATTCAAATGTAATATTTTGTTTATTTTTAATTCTAACAGTATTTATGGCCAGACTTAGTATAATAAAGGAAGGGACAACAAACGTGATCTGGTGGTATTCCCGCCAGACTGCGATACACGTTCCCGACACGAAAATACCTCGCTGCTCGCGAAATATACACAAATAGAACCGCACGGGAGGAGCACAATATCAATCACGAATGGCGAACGTAATTAACAACACCGATGGTTTGATTATTCACCAATTATAATAAGATCAAAACGAGAACCAAGTATTACGTCCAGCCATGTCAAATCTCTATTTTCAGTCTAGTGTCAACTATCAACTCCACCAAAGCTGTCAATCTCAATGACAGCGATCTGACACAGTGTTGCAACAAAATAATAACAAAGAAACGAAACGTTTTCGTACCGAACACCAAGGAAATATTCAACCGGGATAAAAATCTATCTAAAGTATAATGTGTACTAATCCAGGTCATGGTCTACCCGTGTGACAAGTTTCATCCACATACGTTTAAATGTTGCGGCGTGAAACGGTAATAAATAAATATTATTCTAAAAATCTAAGAATCTGCTTAAGAACCGAATAATAAAGACGTAAACAAGAAGAAAATCATGCTGTACAGTCGGAGCATACATATACGCGAGCTAACTAACCAAAACCAGATGTATTCACCGACTGCACATCATGATTTTCGTCTTTTTAGTTTGCTTCTTAAGCAGTCGGGTTTTGATTTCTTGAATATTTTGTTTTATTTATAACGTTTTAGTTAACATTTTTTTTTTCGAATTAGTTACATTTAAACATATTCATGTCATTCATTATGTGTTACATATTTTTTAAATCACCTCTTAGAACCCTTAATTTTAATATCTCACACGATGGTTTTAGAATTTAAAAAAATACGGGCCTTCACAATATGGCGCCCAAAATTCGCCATTTCTCTATTTTCCCGTTTTAATATAGCCAGTGGTAACACGCAAGGTTAAGACGAATCGATTGACGTAAGAATCATCAAAATCGGCTAACGCGTTTGGTCTCTAGAACGCCACATAAGAACAAACATACATACATACATACTTACATATATACATGCATAGACTGATAAACACATTACCCTCCTTCGGCAGTCGAGTAAAAAGGCAGGCAGGCAGGCATATACAGGATGTAACGGAAAGGTGCGACCATATTTTAAATACTGCTTCTGCCCATATGAACAACACGGCTGCCCTAGCGAAAAACAAAGTAACTGTAATTTTTTTCTCAAATGTGTTTTATTGCTCTATGGGTAGTTTAACCTCGTAAGGAACATTACCGCATAACTTAAAAAAATTACTTAGTCCTTTTTCTGAGATTCAATTTCAACAAATAAAGTAACTGCAGATAATTTCTCAGAAAATAAATGAAAAAACAAAGTATACTACTTCGGATGGTCGAATCGGATCGTTACTTTCAGAAATTACCCATACAAACATACACAATGTGCCTACACACATAAAATTTGACCTCTTTATAATATTGGGAATGATTAACATTAATTTTCAGCCAAGAGTTTTGTACTACATCTGGTATTTAAAACGCCATTTTAAGAAAGAATTGTCTGCATGGAACTACTGCCTACATAATATTATACTATTCCTACAGGACACATCGGTCTTAAAATAAATTGTAGTTCTAAAAACTAAAAAACACGCTTTAATGGTAAATTGAACTAAAAAGTCGCTAATCCTGAAGATCTTGGTAAGGCTAATGGGACAAACTATTTAAACGCGCACGGTAGAATCAACTTTCATTACTTGTAAATTTGAACCAAGTTTAATAAACATATTTGACTTTGACTAAATTATTGCATTGTCATCGGTCCTTGATAAGTGTGCAAAGTTTCAAATCAATCCCACGTTTTGAAGGGGGTGAAAATCACGTTCAAAGATTCCGTTACATTGATACATAGATACATACCAAGCTAATAAAAGCGTGTTAAAAATAAAACAAATTGTAGTTCTAAAAACTAAAAAACACGCTTTAATGGTAAGGATAATGGGACAAACTGTTTAAATTATTGCATTGTCATCGGTCCTTGATAAGTGTGCAAAGTTTCAAATCAATCCAACGTTTTGAAGTGGGTGAAAATCACGTTCAAAGATTCCGTTACATTGATACATTGATACATTGATACATTGATACATTGTTACATTGATACATAGATACATACATACCAAGCTAATAAAAGCGTGTTAAAAAGTGACGTCCGCAGACGCTAGTTTGCCGTTACTTATAAGTCATAATCATTGAACCGAGCTATAATTAAGAAAAATAATAACAAAGTATGACCAACTAGGCGTTTGATGTCGATCGAGTTATCTGTTACTTATTCTTCATTTTGGGCTATAATTAAACCGTTTCTTTTAGCTGGATCCGTAAACCAAATCATTAACGCCTGCGGTATTTTTGTAAGCAAAATGTTGCTTTCACGAGTGTGTATAGATTCGAATGTAAGTACTAGATTCACAAACTAGGTATTTGTTAGATCTTGTGGTTTAACTAAAGACTTATTGTGTTTTTGTTAAAATTTCTCGATTATGGAAGTCGGCAGACGCTTCATAGAAAATACTTGTATTCAGTTGGACCTGCTAAAGACTATATGAATATATTTATATTATACAAACTCAGTATGTCATGCTCTCCCAAATATCTCTCTGATGGTGGCACAAGTGTAGGATCATTTGGTTTCCTGAATTTTCTTTCATTGGTTTCTTTCATTTGGATGAGCTGAGTGGTGTCAATCCATGCGTTATATTCGTGAACGGGCGCCATCAGTTCGGATTGGTCATAACTTGGCTACCTCGGCCTGTTTTTAATTACTTATAGTATATTGAAGTTGTTTGATTACTAGACTATACTACACTAGGCGCTTTTGCGTTCACGTCTTTTTACATCGATCTCAAATATATGTAATTTTCCAACAAGAATGATGTACCTAACATGTAATTAAATTGCATTGATGGAAAAGAGGGTCCGTGGAGTTTCTTGCACGTTCTTCTCCTTATAGACCTATTGACGCTTGCGAATGTGCAACTAGCTTCATTTTCTTGAATGACAATTCAAAATTACCTTAATGATTAATTGAAATAAATTGTTTGAGAGTTTCCGTTTGAGTCAGCTGCATCCGCGTAGACCAGGAGGGTGACCATAAGCTCTTAAAGTAAGGTTAATTTGAGATCGCGTAAGTGACAGATGTATACATCTGTCCCTTACACACACTCAAAATAACCTTACTCTAAGAGCTTATGGTCAACCCCCTGAAGTCAACTACCGACCCAAAAAATAAAAAACTGAGTGATGAATGTCAGATACACAGGTAAAATTTTACGTAAAACACTGGTATTCAGCTTCGGGTAAGACTAGAGGCCGAGCCTAAATTAGCAGAGAAAAGGCTAGGCATTGAAATAGTTTTTTTTGCCATATTGGTCATAACGATGAAAGCCACACAAAACGGCAATATTTTTAGTATATAGGTACAAAATAATAATTCCCACTAATAAGTTACTTATCTAATTATTTATTAACAAAGAATTACATTGCACGGAATATTGCATGACTCACATTCAGAAATCCTTTCTAAAGTCCTGTTTAAAGTCTTGTTTAAAATCTTGTTTGAAGTCTTGTTCAAAATCTTGTTTGAAGTCATGCTTAAACACTTCTTCGAATTCTTTCTTAAATTTTTGTATGAAATCCTGTTGAGAATTTGGGTTGAAATCTTGTTTCGAGTGATCATTTTTCGTCGAACAACCACTCATCGTTTGTTGCTTTATTATTCTGAAATTGGAATATACCTCAAAAATACTATATATTTTGACTACTATTTACGAAGTTAATTAGGTATTATAATTATAGAAAAAACGGCTGTTAAACAAATCCAGTAAAAATCGTTTTGTGTCAAACGACATATTACTTTCCTCTATGGTGTCAAGCACAGATTTAGTGTGGTGTCAAGTCACTTCGATGCTGTCATTAGAACTTCGAAGCATGTCTAAAGTCTAAAGTCTTCTGTATAGCAAAAAAAAGTATAGATGGTCATATAAAGAGTTTAAGGTTCGTAAACAACCTATGCCTACAGACACGGCCGAAACCTGAAGAGAAAAGATAAAGTCGAATTAAAACTCATAAGGAAAAAATACTAATATTATGGACGTGACATTCACAATTAAAAGACTTAAGTCGCAGTGGGAAGGTCTCACACTCCGAAGAAGAATAGAGAAGTGGGCCAAAGGCGATGTTACTAAATGGTACCCGAGAGAGAGGATGAGGAAACAGGGAAGACCAGTGCGTAGATGGGAGGATGATCTCAGATCTACAGCAGGCGCTGCGTGGAGGGAAAAAGCACAAGATCGTGTACTGTGGAAGGGTCTGGGCGAGGCCTATGCTAGTGAGCAAGACAAACAAACCGATGTCTGTTTTTCTCAAAAAAATATGTTAATATTAATTTTAAGCTTGTTAATAAAGAATAGCCTTTATTAACAATACTTATTGATAATTATCTTTTTTATTTATTTTAATAATATTATCATGTTTTTAAATTCTAATTGTTGTATTTGAATGTGATCGTGGGGTATCCGAATCACCCCATGTATTTGCCGCGACTTTTCGGCCAGATTATATATATTATAGTTCTCGCCAAACTTCTGGGCCATCCTGAAGTTGGCTTTCCGATGCGCAAGGCACGGATCGGTGCTGTTTTTGTATGAGATTTACTACTGCGCAGCCATTGTAGCCAAGTTCAGGGCGGCCAAAAAGTTTGGCGTGAACTATAACTTAAAAACAATCTAAACAAAATATCAAAAAACCCGACTGTCAGAGAAAAAGTCGGAGGATACATCTGGTTTTGTTCAGCCAGCCCGCCAATATGTATCCTCAGACTGCACAGCATGATTTTCTTCATGTTAAAGTCTTTTTAGATCGCTTCTTAAACAGTCGGGTTTTTGATATTTGGTTTAGATTGTTTTTTAGTTAATATAATTATATAATACCATACTGCGATCGCCAACCCGCCTGCCAAGTGTGGCGATTATGGCAAACCCCCCCCATGAATAGCACAAATTAAAAATGGCCCCTAGTGCCCGGCAGCCTGCCTACCCTCGACTACGGTAGCGGTCGAGGTTACGGCATGGCAAGGGGTGCCAAGAATCTCCGGACGAGATCCGGCTACCCAAACAATAACCGATGACTGTACCTGGCAACGTACAACACGCGCAAACTTCGGACCGACGAGAAGATCACCGAACTCGAAGAGGAATTGAGCAGGTTGCGATTGAGTATAATAGGGTTATCTGAAGTCCGAAGAGAGGGGGAGGACCCGATAATCCTCAAATCCGGTAACCTGCTCTATTTCCGAGAGAGTGACCGGCAGTCCCAGGATGGTGTCGGGTTTATCGTCCACAAGTCCCTTGTGAACAACGTGGTGAAGATCGAGAGAATGTCGACCAGGGTGGCGTGCCTTATACTCAGAATATCCTCAAGATATTCGCTGAAGGTCAAAAAGGTTTACGCCCCATCCTCGGCACACCCCGACGACGAGGTAGAGTCCATGTATGAGGATATCATCAGAGCCATGCATGGTTTCAAAACTCACTTCACCGTTGTCATGGGGGACTTCAACGCGAAACTGGGAAAACGAGAAGAGGATGAGCTGCAAGTGGGGCAATTTGGAGTTGGACGACGGAACCACCGGGGTCACCTACTGGCCAGTTTTATGGAGAAGGAGGGCCTCTTTATGATGAACTCCTTCTTCAAAAAGCGTGAACACAGGAAGTGGACCTGGCAGAGCCCCGATGGTGTAACAAAAAATGAGATCGACTTCATCATGTCAACCAAGAAGAAAATGTTCAATGATGTCTCTGTGATCAATTCGGTAAAAACCAGGAGCGATCACCGCATGGTAAGAATTGGACATTGAACATTAATACTAAGCTTGAAAGGTCTCGATTGAAGAAGTCCACGCTCCGTCCAGCACAGATCCAGGTCCAAAACCCCGAGAGCTTTCAGCTCGAACTCCAGAATCGTTTCAAGTGCCTAGGGAGCTCCGTGGACGACTACGCGGACGGGTTCGTGGAAGCTGTCCATACGGTCGGGTCTAAGTTTTTCAAGACCCGTCGTACAGATAGAAAGAAAAAGCTCTCTGATCCTACCCTCAAGCTTATGAAGGAGAGGAAGGAGATGATCCTACAGTCTTCAGATGAGGCAAATACCGGCAGCTCAAAAGACAGATCTCTAAATCCTTGAAAAGAGACCTCCGCCGCTTTAATCCCGAGCGTATTAAAGACGCGATCGAGCGAAATAAAGGCTCTAAGGTTTTTTCAAGGGATCTGGCTATTGGTCAGAGCCAGCTCACGAAACTGAAGACCGACGCTGGCAGGATCGTATCCGCCAAACCGGAGCTTCTGAGGGAGATCAAGACATTCTATGGGCAGTTGTACACATCAATCAGCAAGCCCGTTGCGAGTCTAGCAAACGACCCAAGAGCTAGATTGACCCGACACTATACCGAAGATATGCCGGACGTCAGCCTGTACGAGATGGCTCTGAAACAGCTTAAAAATAACAAGGCGCCGGGCGATGACGGAATCACGGCTGAACTCCTGAAGGCGGGTTGAAAACCGATGCTTAAGGCCCTTCAGAATCTGTTTTATTCCGTCATACTCGAGGCAAAACGCCACAGGCATGGTGCATGGGTATGGTGGTACTCTTCTTCAAGAAGGGCGACAATGCCCGGCTGAAGAACTATAGGCCCATCTCACTTCTTAGCCATATCTACAAGTTGTTTTCAAGAGTCATCACAAATCGTCTCGCGCGCAGGTTTGACGATTTCCAGCCTCCTGAACAAGCCGGATTCCCAAAAGGCTTTAGCACCGTAGACCACATACATACGCTGCGGCAGGTTATACAGAAGACCGAAGAGTATAACTTGCCTCTCTGTTTAGCGTTTGTGGACTACGAGAAAGCCTTCGAATCGATCGAGACTTGGGCTGTATTACAGTCTCTCCAACGGTGCCAGATCGACTACCGGTACATTGAAGTGTTGAAGTGTTTGTACAAAAACGCCACTATGTCAGTCCGTCTTCAGGATCAGACCTCGAAACCAATCCTTCTCCAGCGCGGCGTGAGACAGGGAGACGTCATTTCGCCGAAACTGTTCACTGCTGCGCTGGAGGATGTCTTCAAGGTTCTGGATTGGAGAGGGCATCAACGTTAATGGCGAGTACGTCACTCACCTTGGGTTTGCCGACGACATAGTGGTCATGGCTGAGACTCTCCATGGGCTCAGCCATGACCACTGTATGCCTCAGTAAAATGCTCGATGACCTCAGTAGAGCTTCCGAAAGAGTGGGTCTTAAAATGAACATGGACAAAACCATGGTCATGGTGAATGCCCATGTTACACCCATTCCTATCAAGGTCGGAGACTCTACACTCGAAGTGTTGGGCGACTATGTCTATCTGGGACAAACGATCCAATTGGGTAGGGCCAACTTCGAGAAAGAGGTCAACCGTAGAATCCGACTCGGCTGGGCAGCGTTCGGTAAGTTGCGCGGTATTTTCTCGTCCAACTTACCACAGTGTCTCAAGACGAAAGTCTATGACCAGTGTGTGTTGCCAGTGATGACATATGGCTCTGAGACGTGGTCGCTTAAAATGGGCCTTATCAGGAAGCTTATATTCACTCAAAGGGCAATGGAGAGGGCTATACTCGGAGTTTCCTTGCGTGATCGAATCAGAAAAGTGGAGATCCGCAAGAGAACCAGGGTTACCGACATAATCCCCCTTCCTCCCGGACCTCTGAGGCGTTCAGACGTGTTTTGAGTTGACCCTATTTATAATATTTTTGAACAATTAAATCTTATTTCGTAAAATAAATAGTGACTCGAAAAATAGGAGCGCAGAAATACCAAGGATCTTCGCGAGGGCAATCGCTGCTGACATCCACTGTCACAACACATCAGTGAGTGTTTCCAATAATTACTATCACTGTGTGAAAAGCGCGACGAGTGCACACGCAGTCTCAAGCCTCCGCACATAGATGAATCAATTCGATTACCCAAACACCACACAATAATCTCTTGCATGTATTCCTGCAGGTCAAGTTTGAGTGGCCGTCAGTAAAATTGTACCAATTCCTCGATACGTGACCAGTTTGCTGACCCCTAACGCAGTCACCGTAGCAAAACTCCTACAAACTTCGTGCACCCTGGTACCTGAGCCTGCTTGAGAAACATGCCGATTAACCGATCACCGCCACCAATGACGTCACACGCTGCGTCATCCACGCCGCTCTTCATGAGTCCGCTGCACCTTAGTTTATCTGAGCCGAACATAAGAGAACCTGAAGCGGCGAATGTTGACTGTGTTTTATCTGGTATTACACACCGTACTAAGCGCAGATGTGTTGAGGCAATATCTGAAGATGAGAACAAACTCTCTAATTTGATGGCTGAAATGAGATCAATGTTCAACGAGCTGAAGGAGGAGCAAAACAGCAAAATTGAGAGGATCTATGATTCAATGCAGGAAATAAAATTACAAAACGCCAAAATACAGGAAACGGTTTATTCTTTGTCAGACTATTACGATAGTTTAAAGTCCAAGATTGACGATCTGGAAATTAAACTCGACACAGAGCGCAAAAATAATGTAGCATATACAAGTTCCTTGGAGGAGAAACTTGAGAAAATGGAGAAAAATGCAAGATCGAACTGCGTGGAAATTCGAAATATCCCTATCGTTAAGACTGAGACCAAAGAATGCCTACTAAACAATATTGTTAAAGTGGGTGCTATTTTGAATGCCCCAATAGATACTCACGATATAAACGATATATACCGAGTAGGACCGACTGATTCTAATAATAGAACGATCATTGTTAATTTTACCACCAATCTAAAAAAAGAAACTTTTCTACGAAAATATAAGATATATAATAAAGGGAAGGAAAACAATAAAAAACTATCTACTGAGCACCTGAAAATCAATGGAACACCAAAACCAGTCTTTGTCTCAGAAAACCTTACGCCGAAATTGAAAAGACTCTTGTTTCTTGCTAAGGACTTTGCCAGTAGCAATAATTTTCGCTTCTGCTGGGTCACTAATGGCAAGATTTTCCTGCGTGAAAGGGAGGGAGCCCCTCATGTCTTGATTAAAACGGAATCCGACATACCTAAAGCGAGCAACACGAAGTGACTATGTAACTACGTAATTTCTTGTCCTTATTTCTGCAATTTTCACTTTGTTTTAAATTATATTAACTTCTTGCTACCTCTTAGAAATTTAAACTTAACTACTGTAAATTTTACTTTGCATCACACACACACAGAGACACTCACACAAATATATACACAAAAATACCATAATGGAAGGAATAATAAAACCACAATAAATTTACGAACCCTAGATACCCAATTAATTGTCATTTTTCATTTTCAATGTCACTTAAAGAAGAACATCCTGGCAACTCTTTTTAACCATGGATAGTGAACAATTTTATATTACAGAAGATATTGACCGCTTATCAGTTTCACAATCACATTTTTGCTCCCCTGAAGAATGTAGCGGTTACATTAATGACGCCTCTAGTGGTCTAAAAATCTTTCATCTTAATATAAGAAGTTTAGGTAATTCGGTTAATTTTAATAATTTGCTTATACTGTTGCACAGGACTAAACTGCAGTACGACATTATTGTATTGTCAGAGTGTTGGTTAAGTAAGTGTCCATCACTTCCTGTTATAGCTGGCTTTGAAGCCTTCAAGTCTGAATATACCAATCAAAATGACGGCATAGTAGTATATGTTAAGCAAAACATGCAGTTTACTGCTGAAACACAGGTCCTGGTGGATGCTAATTCTTTGATTATAAAATATCAACAAGATGTTGCACTAATGGAAATCTACCGCTCTCCCTCACACCGTAATGCCCAAAACTTTCTAAACAGTTTAGATAACTGCCTAGGTGCACTCAACACTTTTAAAACAATAATTATTCTTGGAGATATAAATATAAATATATTGCCAAATAATACTGACACAATTTCGGATACATACTTGAATACTGTTGCATCGCACGGAATGCTGCCCGGACATCTTTTTCCCACACGTGGTAACAGCTGCATTGATCACGCGATCATTAAGTCGGACAAACCTGCTATCACTCTGGTTATTGACTCCTTTATAACTGACCACGCTCCCGTTGTAATGTTTTGCAGACTCCAAAATCGTACTCCTAAAGCCCCTGTAACATCTCGCCGCGTTGATATCGTTGCCTGTGTAGCCGAACTCCAAGTGACTGATTTCACATCAATAACTACTTGTTACGATGCAAACGATGCAGCCACTGAATTGGTGAACAAGATCTCCAATGTGGTTAACAACAACACTTCCACAACTGAGATGCCTAGCAGGAAACGAATAATAAAGCCCTGGATAACCCCTGGTCTTCTGAGATGCATTCGTAACCGCGACAAAATGTTTCGTAAAACTAAGAGTGATCCGGATAATAATATCCTAAAAGTGACTTACACGCGTTATAAACATTTTTGTAATAATTTACTCAAAAAACTGAAAAGACTATACGAACGTGAATAATTAAAAAAAAATCGTAATAATCCTAAGGCTACATGGAACCTCATCAAAAAAATGTCTAACCTTCAGACAAGCAAATCGTGTGCTAGTGAACTGCTGACGATTGCTTCTGATCCACACGCTTCGCTTAATATTGTTAACAATCGCTTTGCTAGCATAGGAAAGACTCTCGCTTCCAAATTTACACCACGAACCGATCAGGCTTGCAATTCTGATGATCCCGAAATAACTAGTTCTGACCCCAGTTCAATGGCCATCTTTAGCACGGACATTGCCGAAATAGAGAGAATAATACTCGGTCTTAAACTAAATAGTGCTGTGGGCTGGGACGGTATTTCTGCCACCCTAATTAAGGCTGCCAGACACGTCCTGGTTCCAATTATCTGCCATGTATTTAATCTCTCTTTGTTGACAGGAGTTTTCCCCACGGTCTTTAAAAGAGCTGTTGTGCACCCTATATACAAGAGTGGAGACAGAAGCAGTGTCAACAATTATAGACCAATATCTGTGTTAACAACGTTATCTAAAATCTTGGAAAAAATCATAAATGTTAGGCTCCTTAACTATCTTAACTCAAAAAATATTCTGGCGGACAATCAATTTGGATTTCGATCGGGAAGAAACACAGAAGATGCTGTTCTCAAATTGACTGGTACTGTGGCTAAAAACCTAAACAGTAAATACAAAACAATTGCTATCTTCCTAGACCTTTCAAAAGCATTTGACACTGTTTCTGTCCCTCTCTTGCTGAATAAACTCCAAAAAATCGGCGTTAGAGGATTGTCACAGGATATATTTAAAAGTTACCTAAGTGATCGTTCACAGATTGTTAAAATAGGAAACTATACGAGCAACGAAGAAAGCATCAGTTATGGCGTTCCACAGGGTAGTGTTCTTGGACCCACCCTATTTTTAATTTACATCGACGAGCTCTGCAGACTCACTATACCAAATTCGAATCTTATGGTCTATGCAGACGATACGGCAATAATCGTTCAAGGAAGAGACTGGCTTGAAACCCGCTCCCATGCAGAATCCGCGTTGCGAATGGTGTCTGACTGGCTATCAAACAATTTGCTTACCCTGAACATGGAAAAAACTAAGTTTATCACATTTGCTCCACGTATAGCTTCTCAACCGGCTTCACCCTTCGCTTTGACCATCCACAATTGCCTAACCTCTATGAATAGTATCTGCTATTGCAAATCTATCTCGCGAACAAATAGTATAAAATACTTAGGCGTAACAATTGATAGTACCATGTCTTGGAACGATCACATTGGGTCATTGGTTGCAAGGGTTAGAAAATTAATATTTGTGTTTAAAAAACTAAGATCATCAGCGGATCTGCCTACGCTTAAAACAGTCTACTATGCTCTAGCGAACTCCATCCTAAATTATTGTATAACCGTATGGGGTAGTTCTGGTAAGTGCTTAATGCTTCGTTTAGAAAGAGCGCAGCGTGCGGTCCTAAAAGTCATGTCACATAAACCGGTCCGTTTTCCAACCGATGAGCTGTATGCTCTGTTGCAAATACCTAGGGTAAGACACAGTTTTCTTTTGAACTCGATCTTACGAAAACATAGAGAGCTTAGTTTCGACCAGTGTCTCAGCAGCCAGAGTAGGCAGAAACGTAGACCTGCTGCAGTTTGCCCTGTAGCACCAGCTAGTATTGTAATTGTCAGACGACATTACTACTTTATAAGCCCAATTTTATACAATAAGATAAATGGGATTTTGAACATTTACCCACTTACTTCACGTGAGTGTAAATCAATTACACATAAATGGCTCAGTTCCCTTACTTATGAAGAGCTTGAACATCTTGTAAAAATCTAAAAAAAAAAAACCTTTCATTCCCACTGCCTTCCAAATCACAAAAACAGACAAACATACATATACCTACACATACTCACACATTCACTCACGCTCATACACATACACACTTCACTTAAACTCACGCTCATATACACACACTCACATGCAAAAGTGATATATTTAGTGCTTAAGATTATTTTATTTCTATTATTTGTATATTTTGTTGGTACCTATATACCAAATAGTTTGTATATTTTTTATATTGTTATTCCACAAAATCTTACATACATATATATTTTGTTGTTAATATGTATACCTGGAACGCTGTCGTCTCCCTTCTTGGAGGTGGGCGCTAATGGCCGCGACACAGTATTCCATACTAATGCGGCTGTTAACGAACTCAAATTTTGTAAACTGTTTTCTTGTTCCAATAAATATATTTGATTTTGATTTGATTTGAATCCGAAGAATTGCCTAACTTAAGTGGCAGTGGGCAGGGCACATTTCTCGCAGAACGGATGGCCGATGGGGCCGAAAAGTTCTGGAATTGCAACCGCGAACCGGAAGACTATACGTTGGAAGGCCTCCCACTAGATGGACCGATGACCTGGTTAAGGTTGCGGGAAGGCGCTGGATGCGAGACGCACGGGATCGGTCAATGTGGCGACGCCTGGGGGAGGCCTATGTCCAGCAGTGGACGTCTTTCGGCTGAAATGATGATGATGATATAATCTGGCCGAAAAGTCGCGGCAAATACATGGGGTGATTCGGATACCCCACGATCAAATTCAGGGTTAGAGTGGGTCGTCTTAAGGGCGGAGTTTTAGGAGTTGGAGTATACGCTTAAGGGCACTATGAGCAGCATAGAAACAAAACAAAATGTTTTTGGTAAAGAATAAAATTTTGGACAGTAAATTTTCACGGTATTTTTTTTCGGAAATTTCCCTCATTTATTGCAGTACCGGGTTGACCTTAACCATACCAATCATTTAGGTTCTGAGTAGCATAGCCCTACGACGCATCGTTTCCGAATTATGGGCCTCTGAATTTTATTTTATTTTGCATATAACGCTTTTTATTTCCAAAATGGTAGCTCGGATGAAAATCTTTTCAGAAAAGAAATTGATGCTCTAGTCGATAACCATGAGATGTAAGAAAACCAGCGAAAATTTGAAAATAAAATGTTTAAATGTGTATAAATCTTTTACCATGCGTAGCCATAGGAGCAGTGGACTTAGTAAAATTTTCGAAGTTTTTTTTTTTTAACACAATCCGGCTATTTTTTTTCGTCTACTTATTACCTTGTCCATAGAAGCCATTTAAGCTCTGAGACACATGGTCCATGACGCACCGTTTCCGAATTATGGGCCACCGAATTTTATTGTATTTTGTATAAAACGATCTATTTCCAAAATGGTAGTATAGTATTAATTTTGGGATGCTGCTAGCATGGAGCATCATAGGGGGTCAAAGTTTTGATTATTTTTTCCTAGGACACACCGTTTTCGAGATATTCGGATATATATATATATAATTAAGTTCGGAGGCCCATAATTCGGCAACAGTGCGTCGTAGGGCTATGCTTCTCAGAACCTAAATGGTTTTTATGGTTAAGGTTAACCCGAAACTGAAAAACAAATTGGAAAATTTCAGAATAAAAAAATGCAATTTTTTCTAAGGCCTCGCGCCATAGTTCCCTGAGGCAAAATTGATTTGATTTTGATCCAACCAAATACAGGGTTTGATCAAATTCTGCAGGGTTTTCTGTTTTTTTAATTAACTTTTTTTATTTATAACTTTTTAGTAAACATTTTTTTTTTCGAATTAGTTACATTTAAACATATAAATGTTACATATTTTTGAAATCACTTCATATAACCCTTTATTTTGATACCGCACACGATGGGTTCGGAAGAAAAAAAAATTGGGCCCCCACAATATGCCCAATATCTGCAATTTTTTTTATTTTCCAATTTTAATGTAGCCAGTGACACACGCAAGGCTCAGACAAATCGATTGACGTAAGAATCATCAAAATGATCAACGCGTTTGGTCTCTAGAACGCCACATAGGAACAAACATACATAAATAGACTGATAAACACATTGCCCTCCTTTGGTAGTCGGGTAAAAAAATAGAACATTTTTCGTGTTTGTTTTTGGAACTGGAACTTTATGAGTAGTACTTTTTTGCATAAAATAATCAGCTTCGTAACTGTGATGAAAGTTATGGAAATGTAAAATAGAAAATTTACGTTTTTTTTTTTATCATTCTTAAATACAATCTTGAGTAAAGTTTTACATTTATTTTTGTACCATTAAACCTGGATGGGTTTGTGTTGGTACTCACATTCACCGTAACAACTATAATTATCACCAAACACTAACTTTTCTGTTCACGCAATCGTTTAAGCAGTATGTAAACATCTGTCGGTAGAAGAAACAATTGTGCCTAATTGTTAGTGTGACTGTGGGTAGGTGAATATTTGTATGCCATGTTTCGTCTACGGAGCGCGCTATTGAGCCGCTCATTAGAAAACCGTTTCATTGCCAAAGTATACAGGTTGGTTCAATTAAAAATATTTGTTTTAATTAAGCTAAGTTATTAATATAGTCGTAGTAGTGTTTTTTGTATTTTTGTTTGTAGTTTTTGCAATTTATTTCGTTATTTATGTTTAGCGATATTTCATTTTATCGGAGTGGGAATCATGATTGTTATCGTTCGCCTACCATAATAGATTTTAGCCTGAGGTACAATTAATTGATATTTTGGTGATACTCCTGGTGATTACTTTATGCGATATTGGTATTTTAATGGTTTTATTATTATATTGTTCAATTAAGAGGGCCATATTAAGTCTAGTCTCTACTGGCAAAATTTTACAATATTTGAATAGTTTCATGACGTTTTCTTCGTATTGATATTTTATTTTTGTAGGTACTATTAGTTTTAAAAGTCTGACTTGTAATTTGCAAATTCTTTCAGTAAAGATTTTAATGTTCGTAATTCCGTTAGGTATATATATATAAATATTTTATTGTAGATAGGCTTGCGCTTGACCACTATCTCACCTGATGGTAAGTGATGATGTGGTCGAAGGTGTAGCACGCTAAAATGACGATGATGATAGATAATTGACTCCGCTAAAGCCATAATATGTACATGTGGATTTTTAACGGCAGTTTGCCAATATGGCCCGCAACTTATCACAGACTGAGTCTATGTGAAAGGCCCAGTTGAAACGATTGTCTACGATTAAACCCAGGTACGTATGGTGTGTGACTTGATTAATTGCCTCACACTGACATGTATTTGAAGCAACAGAGTGAAGACAGCTGTTATTATGTGCGATTATCTTAGAAGAGGTTTTCTGTTTTAGATGACTGGAATGGACATGGATAATTTTAGTTTTGTTTGCGTTTAGAACCAGACCAGCATCGTGCGCCCTTTTGGAAACTCGAGTAAGGTCGTCTTGCAGCCAATAAGCAGCTACATCAAAGTCTTTATGAGCAGCTACCAGGCATGTGTCGTCTGCATATTGATATACTGAACAGTGGTTGACCACATGTTCCATGTCGTTGACCTATGTTAAATAGTGTAAGAGTCCAAGCATCAGTGCTTAAGAAACGGCCTAAAGTACAGACCTTTTCTTCTGTGACTTCAATGGTGTCACTGCTTTCATTACTTATCATAAAATTATGCTTTCGATTATGAAGGTAGACATTGCACCATTTAAGGATTGGTCCTCGAACTCCAGAATTATCTAGTTTTGTCAGCAACTTGTCATGTCTAGGCGTGTCGAACGCCTTTCTGGAGTCAATAAAAAGCAAGATTACATGATTTTTATCATTAAGAGCTTCGTTTATTTCGTCCGTGAATTTTGACAACAGCTGTGAGGTAGATTTATTAGGTTGAAACCCGTATTGTGTGCTGGACAACACTTCATTTTTTACATAAAAGTCTTGTATCTGGTTACAAACATATTTTTCTATTATTTTATCAATTACTGGTAGAATAGTGATCGGTCTGTTCAGTGAGATAACTTTTTTTTATTACTTTGGCGCATTCTTGATGCCTACTTAGGAACCATGAAGTCAACTGTTTAGATTTCTAATTTTAAGTTAAAAATTTAAGTCAAAATACACAGAACTTAAATTTTGACAATTTAGACCATCAAGCAGATTTTTTTGCAGTTATTCTCGACAAGAGTCTTCTTCTTTTTTTAGATTTTTTTAAGTTGTTCTGACCGAAATTTCAAAAAAAATCTGAAAAAAATCTCGAAAACTATGAAAAGTCGCGAAAAATACATGGGTGTGATTTGGATTCCCAACGATACGAGGGACCAAATTTTTTTTTTGGATCCCAATGTTCCGGACAACCTTGTATAGGAGACCACTACTGGGCAATGGCATGTCTTGCCTGTCATGCCCATCCAACAACCATCCAACTTCATCTTTGGCAACTCTCATCGAGCTAGCCTAGGCAGACTTGACACACCACGTGGTTTGACTTGCGCAGTAGACGATGAGTAGACGATTTATAGGTCTCTTTAGCGGTATGAGGTCTGAGTGCGGGAAGGGACGGGCGTCATGGGGGCGGCGGACAGAACGCATGAGGCGCGGTCAAGTCTCATCTTTCGTGGCACACGCTGTAACAGGGTTGTTGCTGATGCACATTTCTTTCACATCCGCTGATGCTAATGCTAATATTTTATCAGTGACATCAGCGAATGCTGAGGCCAATGCTGACCTCCTTGACCTTTAAGTCCCTCTCCATCATATAAAAGATTTAACTTCAGCATTAATAATCAGCGTCGAACAATGCCAATGGTGATCTGATATTGAAAATGATGCCGAAGGTCCGCAGATGCTGATGTTCGCAATAACCCTGCTAGGTACCAGCCGCAGCCACCTTGCTAAGATGCCTGAGCCTCAGGCTAGGTGGAATGACCGTCTTTTGTTTGCCTATTCATTGTAAGTTTATTTTGTGGGTCGATAGTAGTCGCTAGGTATTGGTAACTGTATCAAGGCCTGTCTATTGGTGCCTAAATTTCAGACCTGATATAAAAGAAAGTCTATTTTAGCACAATGTAGGTATGCTTTCTTTGCTTTTGCCATATAAATGCAAATTACGAAATCTTGCAATATCCATTTGGTTCAAGATCGTCATTATTGAAAACAAAGAGCCGATGTAATTGGATTTTAAAACTCGAAAATGAAACTGTCCTTCCTGCCGAATGGCCGCTGATTTTTTTTCTGTATTAACAATGCAAATATCTCTTTTATCCAAACTCATCCAAATACTAATTATTCTTATGAATAATATCTGTGATTCATATTTTAATTTCCGCTGTGGCGATTGTAGGACATTTTGTTGAAATGAAAATTAAATTCCTTTTTGTCGTGCTCTCGCATGATTGGGCTTATCATGATTTGTGGCAACGTGTGCGATATTGAATTGTTAGACATTGTTAGGTTATTGAATTGCAACTTAATTCAACGAAGCTGGCATTTCTAATTGGTTTTATCGTAAGTACAAATCTAAATAATACAGTTGTTAATTTTCTAATGGCTCCAGCCATTGTGGTTAATTTTCGACTTGATTGCATAATCAAAAGATAAGAATCACATGGCAGCTAAAAAGCGATTATCGTTTCTGACTGAACTCAAAATTTTGCTATAGTAGGTTATATTTTGAGATTGTATACCAACTTTTATTTATACTTCGTAATTACATAATCGGTTTTTTAATTTGTAATCCTCAGCTAGATTTGCACACCATATTTTTTCGCCTCCTGGCATAACATAGCGCTCTGTTCAGCAAACATAAGATCTGTATTTATTTGCCTATGTTAACAATATTTTTCTGCATTTGAGCATGATTATTTTACACCAAGATTTAACGAGACATGGGACAAAACCCGGGACCGGTCAAACACTTGGGGGAAGCTTATGTTCGGTAGTGGACGTCTTTCAGCTGAAATTATGATGATAATGATACCTATAACCTTTATACATATAATGCACATAATACGATCTAATTATGACCTATGTTCGATTTAGGATTGTAACTGCCGCATGAAATCGTATCTCGACATCCGAGGTATTTACGGAGCTCTAATAATCAAAGGTGAGTCTTCTAGTCAAGTTCCAATCCTACTAATAAGCACTTAATTAGAAGGTGACAAAGCTGATAATCTGTTTCTCTGCATTATAGTTTGCCCCCATGACAATTCAATTTTGTTTTTAACCCCCGAGAAAAAAGAGGGGCGTTATAAGTTTGACGTGACCTATGTGTTTGTGTATCTGTCTGTGATTTCATAGCTCATAAACGGATGAACCGATTTTGATTTAGTTTTTTTTTTGTTTAAAACGTGACTACCGAGATATTCCTGATTGAATCGGGGTATTTTCGCAAGATACCATGTCATAATTACATTGAATCGGGGTATTTTCGCAAGATATCATGTCATAATTTGATTTTTTTTAATTATACTTGTTCTCATTCATTCCATAGATGGTTGGTCGTTGAACCAATACTTGGGGATGCTTATTTTCAACAATAGACGTCTTTCAACTGAAATGATTATAATGATGATTCTTTCCGCTTTCGGGCCTTGCCGAATTTCTTTACCTCCATTACATTCTTAGTTCGATTTGATCTACTGTCATTTAGTACGTGGAACTTAAGTACTTGCTTTAGATTAAATTGTTTTCCAAAAGCAGGTAGCAAAATGATTCGCACTTAGGAAGTACCTACTTGGCCTGGTATTTAACGATTATCTCCCTATCCGGAAATCCCGAACAGTTTCCGATTGTTCTTTAAGACAATTAGCATTTTCCTTGTAGGTTTTGATTTTGAGATTTTGGCCTTTGTTTTATAATTAGAAATCCTCTCGATTCCAAGGAAATTGTTGAAAAAATCAGTGTATCCTTCCTGAACAAACTTTGTAAAAGCTTAAATCGATTGACCTTTTAAAAAGAAAAAAGAAGTAAGTGGACTTTTCCCAATAGTTCCATCTTTTGCGTGTAGTTTTTAAAAGCACAGAAAATCAAAATCTGCCCTTCAAAAATTTTCTCGCCTGGAAAGTATTTTTCAGTGTCTCTTTTTGTAACCATCTTTGTTACAATAAGGGACACTGAAAAAAGACTTTCCGCACAAAAAGGGCTCGGAGCAACGTAATACCGTATTTCCAAGATGTCTACATATCACCTTATTCCCCAACCCTGGGTTTGCGTCAAAGAGCATTTCCCTTGATTTTGGTTTTTTTTCGTACGGAAAACAAGCACGCAATTTTAACCTTTATGAAAATTTTATTTGATGTTCAATTACTTTTATGTCTTCTGGAAGTTTTGCTGATGAATAATGATGCAGAAGGACGCAATTTCCTTGATGATGTCTAGTTAATCATTCATTATTACTGACCTATCTTTGACCTAGATAATTTATCGCTGATCTCATATTAGGAGGAAAATACCCTCTGAGGGAAATGGGCATTAGGGTAAACCTCAACAAAGGTTGTCGGAGACTGATTGCCGTAGTGTTACACGTACTTTTTCATTCGGTTTGTGATCAAAGTGCGTTCTTGTTAGCTCACAGGTGGTCCAAATTGCCCATCACTCTTATCTAATCTCTTTGTCACCTATAACGATACTCGTGGGTACCATCGGCTTAACCATGGGGCAGGCAGTTTGGTAATTTGGGGAATAGCTTATGCGTTTGTATGTTTAGCTTAATAAATATCGTGTGATATCATCGGAAACGGTTACTACCAATATTTTAATTTTTACGTTATGTGCCACCTTGCCCTTCAGTGAGGCAATTAGGCGATTCAATGGCGGTCACCCAGAACGGAAGAAGTCATTGGATGATTTACTAACCCAAAAAACAAGGCTGTTTAGAATCTACTTCAATGAATATATTCTGAATGAATCAAATATGCGTCGCATCAAAGCTGGCCGATAGATGTAAACCATCGGGAACTCAGGATGTATTCCCTTAGGTTAAGACATCGTGTGTGGGCAAGTCGGTGGGTATAATCGTGCAAATGAAATCACATGATTTGCCTTGCCCACTTGCCGACTTGCCCACCGACCGATACACTGGGTTTATTCAAATAGACACAAGTTTCTTGCTTAGAATATTACGGGTCGACACTGATTCTACGACGTCTTAGCTCTACGGCTGTCAGTACTGAACTGCCGTCTTCTGTGGTGTGTCACCACGCAAACGGTTAGAAAAAGCGCGCCAATGCGTAGTTGTTCTTGATTGCCGCCAGATGGCGTGCTTGCGATTTATTTTGACGTCCGTACTATTGACTAAACCCGACATATTATGTATGTAATTATATTCTGAATCACATCTCGAATCATCGAGTTGTACACTCTGTACTATAAATGAATATTACTTGCACTCCATTAAAATGACGACATTCGCCAACGACCTTGAAGGAACAAAACGCGCACTCATTTCACTCTACTTCCTTATTACTCTATGACTTTAAAAAAGCCTTAAATTAAAATTGAGCTAATTAAATTATCTTTGAGATGGTGCCAATTTCATTAAAATACGCCCGGCGGTTTTGGTGCGATTGTCGTTACTTTTTCTTCTGTTAGACATAACTTTACAAATTAATTACAGAATAATTAAATAAGAATAAAACTCAAAATTTTCCTCGATAAATTATAAAAAAATGGTTAACGTTTTTTCCAAAAAAAATACAACAAGCCGTTTAGACGAGATTCTCATTTTAGAATCAGTTACTCATGGGTATATGCGCCTTAAACGACCAGGCCTAAGTAGGTAGTTGTCTACTTGACATTTTTAGTTTAAAACATTAGTGCAGTTCAATTGACTGGAATTTAGTTTTTAAAAGAGGTATACTACTAATTTCTCTGCTTTTACCTACTGGTGCGAGACAGCTTCTGGACAAGGCCTGTCCCAAATTGGAACGATAAGAAATTATTACGCGTCATTAGCATTTTAATTGGTCCAATTTATTTACTCAAGCCCATTTTCGTAAACGACTTCCTTTTGAGAATAATTGGGCTTACTGTACCTAACTGGTCGTAAATAAAAGTGGCACATAAATGTATAGAAACGGACTTAATGCCTTAGATATTTTCTACCAGTCAACCTTCACACACCACCCTTTGCACATCAGTTTTAGAAAAAGTTCGATGGTTACACTTTCTTATATTCTACTATTTACACTTACTGGCACGCGTTGGGCCGCATCGGAGTGCATTCTAGAATGTGTCACAGGAAATTGAAGCGACCGTGAAGTAGTTAATCCAATGATTGCCCGAAATAAGTATTCTACTATTTACACTTACTGGCACGCGTTGGGCCGCACCGGAGTGCATTCTAGAATGTGTCACAGGAAATTGAAGCGACCGTGAAGTAGTTAATCCAATGATTGACCGAAATAAGTATTCTACTATTTACACTTACTGGCACGCGTTGGGCCGCATCGGAGTGCATTCTAGAATGTGTCACAGGAAATTGAAGCGACCGTGAAGTAGTTAATCCAATGATTGCCCGAAATAAGTATTCTACTATTTACACTTACTGGCACGCGTTGGGCCGCATCGGAGTGCATTCTAGAATGAGTCACAGGAAATTGAAGCGACCGTGAAGTAGTTAATCCCATGATTGCCCGGGATCAAGGAGAACAATTAGTCAGAAAACAAGGATCACAATGGCTTTTTAATTGTTTCGATAATTACGGCATTCAACCGGTTAAATGTCGGAAAAATGTGCTAAGACGAAGCTTCACGGCATGGCCGACTCGGTGAAAATCGAACGTAAGTTCTATTTTTTACTCACGCCTTATAAATATTTTTTCATTTATAACTAATATAATTTGTAGTCCTCATAAAAATTCTCGCTTTAAGAAAATTCAAATTACAACAACAATTATAACAGATCTTGTCCATTTTTAAAATCAGTGCCAAGAAATAATAGCTGTGAACAACTACAAACGCTGAGAGAAAGCTAATTTCTCAAGGAGCCCGCAACGGATTTAATCAGAAAAAGTAGTTTAAAAACTTCCAACATTGGAGACGGAAGATTACAAAATTGACTTAATAAAAAGCCGGTCAAGTGCGAGTCTGAGTCGCGCACAGATGGTTTCGTATAAACATATACATTCACCAAATTACCATGAACTGGATGGAACTGTCTCAACAGCTCTTTCCAGGTTTCTTAAAGCCTGGAGCGATCTTTCAAAGCCTTGCTATGAGAATCGGCGGTTTTGTGGAATGTATGTAATAAACTTTATTTGGCAGGATACATTGACTGGGAATAAGGCTATTTTTTGGTATGAAGAAACAGAATTAAGAGAAGGACAAAGGATGCAGTGCCTTATCTTTATAGAGGTCTGGAGTCTCCTTCCTGCTGCTAGGACTTTGTATGTCCTCGAAGTGTAGGTTAACCACGCGGCAAGCCAGCGTGGTTTTACGGAAGATTCCTATTTCTTACACAGTACTTCAAATCAATAGAACTTAATTAGTAGGTAGGTCTAGTTTCATATTACCTGAAAACCTGGATTTATCACGAAATCCAGATATATTAGCGGTAAAATCTCTGGAGATATGCTTTCGCGGCAGCAGATTAGAATGAACTTGAATTCCTTTCAATATGGCGTCCGTTACAGTCAATCTACTTCTAGCCTTGTATGGCTGTCTCACTCTGACCATGGTAGACGCTGCAGGAATGAATAGGAAGGAAGATCGCTGATGGGAAATGTAATGCTGATGCTACTACCGCCACATTCTGGTATAACTACTCGTAAAAGTTGAAAAGACTTAAAGTAGGTAGATTTGGATATCAGCGATTTATATGGCGGGCGATAAAAAAGAACATCCCCACTTTACGTGTACAGGAGGTAACCTAAAAAAAGTTCTTTGTTTTTATTTACCATTTTTTCAGCGTGATTAATATGTATATCCATGCCAAATTATAGCTTTCTAGTACTAAGAGTCTCTGAGCCTGAGCCAGTCTCTGAGCTAAGCTGCGGACGGACGGTCATGTCTAAATTTTAAGGGTTCCTTGTTGACTACGGAGCCCTAAAAAAGACTATTATTTTACCGCCAAACAATTGAGTGGTATTACCTGTGTGCTGATCCATTGATTCTCTTAGTATTGGCTAAGGATTTTTTTTTTTTTATATTTCTAAAAGCGGAATGTTGGGAAAAGTATAAATATTGACTATTTACTGTCAATATCCTTTATTTCTTTACATCGATTTTATGTTACAAGAGCATTAGGCCAAAAGTATTAGTATGTTTTGGATATAGTGTCATGCATTTTTAGTTGTCCTTGTCCAGTAGTTAAATCCATACAACAAGAATCATTTTAATACAGCAGATTACTATGATTTGCAACATATATATAAACATATATATATTTTATATTTTACTGCCAAAAAAGCTACAAGAGATTTAAAAAAGTTGAAAAAACAATCCCCTTGAAACAAATCCCATGAAACAGACCTCAAAATAATACGAAGTTATCTAAAAAGGCACACACAACTTCGTCCTTATCTAGTTGTAACCCGACACTACTGTAAAATGGCGCCCAACTCCTACTCAAGTACCGGAACACATCAACAACGACGTGACGTACCCTTGATATGTGCTGACGGACTTTCGTGGTTTCCCAGATTAACCAACCCTCACTGAAAATTCAACTTTACTTTTAAAGATCCATGGTCTCATTTTCTTTGGTGAAGGTTTGGTCTTCTTTACCTATGTAATCTATAATCCAGTCCGCTTTCGTAACGGGCTCGCAGGATAAAAGTTGTGTTCGGACTTTTAATGAGCTCTCGACATGGTTCGGTAAACCATTTTATGCAAATACAATTTAATAAAAACATGTGGGTTCAAGTGTTTATTACGTTGCCACTTAAGTTGATAGGATTTTATATTAAGAAGTAACTTAGGTGGTCATCATCTGGATTTATATTTTGACGACGTTAGTGAAAATTTTAGGTTCATTTTAGGGTTCCGTACCAAAATGGTAAAAAGGAACCCTCATGGTGCGACTCAGTCTGTCTCTCCATCTGTCACAGCTGGATATCTCAAGAACTACTAATGAAACTTGAAATTTGGTATAGTTTTAGATGACGTTTGCCCAAACATTTTGCAAATAAGCAAGATTTTTTTACACTTACTGAACACTTAGTCACCCTGACTTTTGATGAAAAATGTATAAAAATACCGCCGCTTTATCTCGAAACTTTGCATAGAGAAAATCTGAAATTATTCTATGTGATAGGAAAAATCAAAATCAAATATTTTTATTTTACATAGGCCTACATGGGCACTTATAAAACGTCGACAAAAGGTGCACGGTTCGGGTTAGTCGTTTCCTATGGAGAAGAACCGGCAAGAAACTCCATGGTTACTCTTTTAAATTGTTTTGTTTACAATATTTCCATGTTACAGCATTAGTACTTGGATATGGGGGGACAACGTAGGCCCGACAATAAGACGTACGAAATTGAAAAAAAAAAAAAATATGCACGAAATAAAAAGTTAAAGAATGTTAACAATCATCTAGAAAACTAGAAAGCCTACAATGTTCACACATTCGCAATAGGTAAAAGAATCTATACAAAGGTAAAAAAAAAAAAAAACCACAACACTAAATTTAACATGTGGCACAAATACTGTAATCAGATGATTGAAAAATATTGTAAAAAGTCTAATTAAAAGAGAAAAAAAAAATTAGATTGAGAATAGTTAGAGATATCCATATATTTGTGCCGTTTATGAGTTACCAGGGAAGCCGCATGCGCAGAGGGTGTCAAAGCCAAATTTTTTATCTTCAACGTAGTCCTTGATTTTATAATATGCTTTTTTAACAAGGACACGTTTGATGTAGTTTTTGAACTTTCCATCGGTCAGTTCTATAACTGACTTAGGCAACTTGTTATAAAAGCGTATACTGTTTATAAGAAAATACTTGCTAGTTTTCGTTAATCTGAATTTGGGTATTACAATTTCGTGCTTACTGCGTGTATTTAAATTATGGAAGTCACTTCTAGTTTTGAAAAGCCCTCGATTTTTGCGGACAAAAACATACAAAATACATTCCAAAATATAAAGTGAAGGTAGAGTCAGTATATCGATCTCTTTAAATTTTTCTCCGAGGGACTCGCGAGGACCCATTTTATAGATCGCGCGGATTGCCCTCTTTTGTAAGATAAAAATTGAGTCAACGTCTGCTGCTGACCCCCACAGCAGAATGCCTTAAGACATAATACTGTGGAAATAAGCATAGTATACTAGTCTAGCTGTGGCTACATCGGTTAACTGCCTTATCTTCCTTACTGCATAGGCAGCCGAACTTAACCTGCCCGAAAGAGTTCTAATGTGCGCGCCCCACTGCAATTTTGAATCGATAGTAATCCCCAAGAATACAGTTTCCGTTATTATTTCAAGATTTTTGCCGTCAAGATTTAGATTTAGGTCACGTTGAGGTACATTTGGTAAAGAGAACTTTAGACATTTTGTTTTTTTCGCATTCAGTAAAAGATTGTTAGCTGCGAACCATTCCGAGAGAACAACTAGACTTTCATTGACATGTAAGACATCCGTATCTTAAATAAAACAAGGTCTCTAAATAGCACACTTTTTCAACAATCAAAATTAACAATAAATATATATACTAAAGTAATGTCCACCTGTTAGCCCTTCCATCTGTCCGCCTGACCACCCATCCACCTGTCCGCCTGTCCATCTATCCTACTTTTGAAGGACTGTACATAAACATCCAAAATATTTATATGTTGGGGAACCCTCGGTGTGCGAGTCCGACTCGCTCTTGACTGGTACTCTTTACCTTTGCTTGGGTAACTTGATAAACTTATACTTTTTTCCAGACCAACCTACTTTTTTTGAAAATTAAAACCAACAGGAATCTCTAGTGTGTCAGCCAAGAATATCATGACAACTTAGCTTTAGCAGTCTTGAAAACCCCAGTTCTGTCTTGGACAAAGTCATGAGAATAAAGGTCTATCCACACATATCAGGGCCGTGCCCGGGACGTGACAGGGCCGGGCCCAGTCAATAAAGATCTGTCACTGGCCCGTGCACGGACGTGTGTGAACGATTTTATACAAAATGTACTAAACGATTTTTTTTTGTGCCTCTGTCGGCGCACGGTCCGTCCACGTCCCTGGCACGGCCCTGATATATGTAGGTATATGTAGATGGACCTTAATAACTAACATCTGACATTACAAAAATGGTGCTTCTCCACCGTAGATGTGCGTTGTAGCTAGGCAGTGCTTTTCATATATAGCTTAGCGCAGCTCTGTTGGAAAAACACACTTAATACTTACAAAAAATCTCATTTCGTAAAATAAGTAACCTACCAGATTATAATTATGCAAAACCATAATTCCGACAATCATTATGAGATCACCGGATTACCAGATGACCCAATTTTCTTTAACAACCGCAAACACATTCTACAAATTGTACTCGCGATTCCGAACAACGGCTCCGGGTTAAGCTTTAATTAGAAAATATCTGATATATGTATGTAATTTGCAATCAAATTTCCATATACGTAGTCATTAACGTTTTTGGTTGAACGTCCCTGTTTCATAACGAGAACTGGTAAGTAGATGCAGCGTTAGCATAAACAATGATTACAGGTTTCGTTAAGGGTAGGTACAGGGACTACTTATATAAAACCTGAAAATAATCTGCTTACTCGAAAAACAATATATCACGGGAATTTAACGCGATGATTTCGATTATTTATTTACCTATTTAACACTACGTTTCGGCCGTGGTCCCGGGTAGACTGGTGTCTCGGTGTACTGGCTCCGTCGGGGCAGAAAATTCTTCCTCTACCTTCACATTTCTACACACAACACTGACCGTGTCCTTATTCTGTAACTTCGCCGAATGCACAAAACGAGGTAATGTTTTTTGAATCACTGGATTCCACGCCGCGGATAATTTGTAACCGTCATCCCGATTGAACGTTTTGTGTTTTTTTAATTTCAACCGCTTCACGCACAATTCTTAAATCAATAATCAAAATCATCGCGTTAAATTCGCGTGATATATTGTTTTTCAATTATGAAACGCGAAAGTTTAAAGTTAATCTGCATACTCTTTTCAAGCTACTACTCAGTAGGTGCTGTAGATTTCAGAAATCTTTTATATTTTATCGCGCTATTCGGCTAAGTAGCCGGCAAACAGCTTAGGCATGTCCAAAAATAAAAAATAAGCCATCATTTGAGAACGTATGGGACGCGAGGGTGCGTTTGCATACAAGACAAACGGGCGACTTGCACAATCGATGCTATTTTTAACCGACTTTCGAAAAAGGAGGAGGTTCTATGTTCGACTTCTTGTACGTTTTTTTTTATTTTTTTTATGTATGTTCACCGATATCTCCGTCAATTATGGACCGATTTTGAAAATTCTTTTTTTGTTTGAAAGAGTATGTTCCGAAATTGGTCCCATTTTAATTTGGTGAAGATCTGATGAAGAACTTTGAAGATATACAACAGAACTCTTCAATAAATAACGGCAAATCTCTCGGGACTGCTGCAATCGCATGTCTGTTTATTGTTTATACCATTTTATAACATAACATCACGCCCGTACGCTCTTAAGGGGTAAGCAGATCTCTCATTTGATCGGTTTTGTTCAAGTTTCATGATATTTGGGTAATCTATTCTGGCGTTATAGGAAACTTACTAAAGGTACATGCATCTTTACATCTTGCCTATTAGGTAGGTACAACTAAAAAGTGAAAAATAAAAAAACTTATTTACAAAAAAATACTACCGACTTCCGAATAAGAAAACTGCAAAGTGAAAAATAACTTTATTTTTGGAAGTCGGTGTCCATAGCGTAAAAAAAATGGTACCTAGGAAAGCTATTTTTCACTTTGTAGTTTTCTTATTCGGAAGTCGGTAGTATTTTTTTGTAAAAAAGTTTTTTTGTTCAAAAATTCTGTCCGATACAGTATTTCCGTGTGATTGCAGCTAGCCAAAACAAGTAGAAAGAAACAGTTTAACAAGAAGACCTACAGCTTGCCTAATTAAATTCGTGAACATAGAACAATGTAGGTGATTTTAAACTAAATGCATGCACTGACTAACTACTCTGTGGATAACAAACAGTTAAAGAAATTATTGTTCATAGTAATTTATCTCGGAGAATTGGTGGTACCGTAGATACGACAAATTGTCTCCCTTATGAAGTATTTTATGTCTCTACTGAGCAACATAATACCATTGTTTATATTACATGTTTGGATTTCTGCCAGATATATTTGGTAGTACTACTACACTTCTATTGTCTGGGAGAATAGGAAACTGTTCATATTGTAAGATTGGAACTGCCAAGTGTCATATTAGAAAAGTTGGTAATGATAATGTTCGAAGATAAAGAAGTTGGAATTACTACAGTAATTAGGGCTAGAACAATAACAAAATCGTTAACCGTAGCAGTTTGTGAGCTTGCAGTAGGTTTTTACATGATCATTGCAATCACAGACAGATATACCCGAAAATTCAAAACGATATAAGAAAGCGTTACGCTGTGAGAATACAAATCCAATCTGTGAATAATCTAGACACGCGGCAGCATGTCAAGCCAAGTTCAAGCAAAAAAGGAACTGGCGACGCAGCAGCTGTGTGTAATATTACACGAACCATTCGGAGCCACTTTTGTCATCTTAAAAACTCAAAATCAATTTCTTCTTGAATGCTATTAAATTTCTGGTCCAAATTTTCATGAATTCTGTGTGTAATTGTAGTCTCCAATTGACTTAACACCTCTTCGGAGTCCTTTTTAATATCAACTCTAAAATCCCTAATAAATTGTTCAAAAACAGACATGCTGACATTACTTTGTACTATTCTCACTGAGCAATCCAGAGATCGATGACGTACGTCGTTTTGCTATTCGACAATAGATGGCACTGTTATTGCATAGTGTTCGAAAGTGATTTGCAATTTTTCGTATTTTGATGTTTAATTGTTTGTAATATAGCATTTTTTATTTGATTTCAATTAAAATTCGAGAGCACTAAGAATTCAAGCAACCCACTTTCAAAAAACAGCCAAGTAAAATCTTGAGCTACAATTTATCCTAAGTTATCTGCAGTAAATAATTCGACTTTAACCCTCTTACTAATAAACGCGGTATAAAGTTATACCAGGTATAAAAAAGGAATAACCATAAATTTTCATAGGTTTATACTTGGTATAACTTTATACCGCGTTTATTAGTAAGAGGGTAAAAATTTAAGAAGTCATATTTTAAAATAGCAAATATTGTTGTACTAGGAAGGATCAAAAAGTAGTGAGAAGGACATACTCCTAGGTAAGAAAAAAAAAATGGCAGGCATAGCTCAGATACATATTTTTTCATTATTATTTTTTTCTGAATGCAGTAATTTGTTTGCTTCGTGTCGGAACGTGTTCTCGAAAATGGAGAAAAACGAAGTGCAAGCCGTTTCTAAATACCTCTGTTTAAAAAAGTTAACGACGCAAGAGATTCATTGCGATTTGGAGGCAACATTAGGAGAGTCTGCTCCGCCGTATTCCACTGTCGCAAGGTGGGCTTCTCAATTTCAAGTAGGGAGAACGAGCACAGAAGACGAACATCGTTGCGGCCGTCCATCGACGTCAGTCACCCAAGATAATGTTGTGAAATTCGAATAAATTGTATTGAGCGATCGAAGAGTTACCATCCGATACTTCATTCAAGAAACGGGCATTTCATATGGCAGTCTTCAATCCATATTGAAACAATCTTTGAATATGAGAAAAGTCTCCGCAATCTTCGCACCCAAAAAAAAATTCTCGGCACCCATCTGGGTGCCGAGAATTTTAACCGACAGTCAGAAAAAAATCTCCTTGACATTTCGAAGATTTTGTTGGACAAGTTTCAAGAAGATTCTGAAAACTTTTTGTCTTGTTTCGTAACAATGGACGAAAAATGTTCCATAATTTTGATCCCGAGACAAAACAGCAATCTTCGCAATGGAAACAGCCATCATCACCGACCCCGAAGATGTTTCGTGTCGTGGCATCGGCTGGCAAGGTTATGGCCTCAATATTTTGGGACTCAGAAGGGATATTGTTGACTGATTACCTGGAGCGTGGAACAACTATTACAGGCCAATATTATGCAGCTTTAATTCCCAAGTTGAGGAATGCCATCAAAGAAAAAGAAGAGGGAAACTTCAAAGGGGCGTGCTGTTTCATCACGACAACGCACCCGCGCACAGGTCGGCAGTTGCGATGGCTGCCATTCAGCAAGCTGGCTTTGAATTGGTTGACCACCCCCCTTATTCACCAGATCTGGTGGCTAGCGATTTTTATCTGTTCCCTAAATTGAAAAAATACTTAAGGGGAAACAGGTACGAAGACGATAACGAGGTGATGGATGCCGTGGAGAGCTTTTTACAGGACTAACACTAAACTTTTTTTGTGAAAGGGATTGAAGCCTTGGAAAAGCGCTGGACTCGGTGTGTAGAGAGACTCGGAAACTATGTAGAAAAATAAATTATTGAGTTATCAATAGTCATTATATTCAATCTCATTCTCACTACTTTTTGATCCCTCCTCGTAGCAGCAAAAGCAAGAAATTGTGTGTTTATGTTCTTGTAAATAAATTTCAGGATACAGAACTTGGCACCCATTTAGATCTCAATTCATTTGTAGTCAACAACCGCGCATATTCTTAGTATTGAACTTGGCTCCCTTTTTCACATTTATGTTTTGATAGGTAATTATGGATATTCAAATTGTTCATAAGGTTTTTTTTGTAATAAATGGAATTTTTCGTAAGCTTGATGGTCAATATATAAGTCCCTTATAGATTCTAACTCTTATATTCCAACTCTACTCTACCTCTTATCATCAAATTGACAGTTATAGTTTTTTAATAGCTTCTGCTAGCGGCTTCGCCCGCGCGGACCTCGAAAATTATCCCGGGGGAACATATTTCCGGGATATCCTATGTGCTACTACTACTACCTGACTATAATCTATCTCTGTGCTAAATTAGAAGAATTAACAATCATACAAACACACACACTCACAAACTTAGTGATATATAGGATATTAGCAGGATATTAGCAGGATATTAGTAGGATATTAGTATGATATTAGTAGGATATTAGTAAGATATTAGTAGGATATTAGTAGGATATTAGTAGGATATTAGTAGGATATTAGTAGGATATTAGTAGGATATTAGTAGGATATTGGTAGGATATTAGTAGGATATTATGTTCCGTCCGTGTCCGTGTCCGTGTCCTGTCCGTGGATAATGATGTTCTTTTATACAAGCTCTCGGCTATGGGATTTACACCTCACTTACTTAAACTCTTTGCCAGCTATCTTAGCGACCGCCGACAGTACGTCGATTATGGGGGACGTGAATCGCGTCCTTATTACACGTTCTCTGGGGTGAGTCAAGGCTGCAATATAGGACCTTTGGAGTTTATTTTAATGATCAATGATCTGCCTACAGTCGTAAAAGAGGCGAAGTGTCTGCTGTTCAAAATCAAAATCAAAATCAAATATTTTTATTTTACATAGGCCTACATGGGCACTTATAAAACGCCAAAGTCAAAAAGTGCACGGTGCACGGACAAAAGGTGCACGGTTCGGGTTAGTCGTTTCCTATGGAGAAGAACCGGCAAGAAACTCCATGGTTACTCTTTTAAATTGTTTTGTTTACAATATTTCCATGTTACAGCATTAGTACTTGGATATGGGGGGACAACGTAGGCCCGACAATAAGTCGTACGAAATTAAAAAAAATAAAAAAAAATAATGCACGAAATAAAAAGTTAACAAATGTTAACAATCATCTAGAAAACTAGAAAGCCTACAATGTTCACACATTCACAATAGGTAAAAGAATCTATACAAAGGTAAAAAATAAAAAAATAAAAAAAAAACCACAACACTAAATTTAACATGTGGCACAAATACTGTAATCAGTGCTGTAACTATTCTTAGCTAAGGGCTATAATGATGATTGAAAAATATTGTAAAAAGTCTAATTAAAAGAGAAAAAAAAAATGAGATTGAGAATAGTTAGAGATATCCATATATTTGTGCCGTTTATGAGTTACCAGGGAAGCCGCATGCGCAGAGGGTGTCAAAGCCAAATTTTTTATCTTCAACGTAGTCCTTGATTTTATAATATGCTTTTTTAACAAGGACACGTTTGATGTAGTTTTTGAACTTTCCATCGGTCAGTTCTATAACTGACTTAGGCAACTTGTTATAAAAGCGTATACTGTTTATAAGAAAAGACTTGCTAGTTTTCGTTAATCTGAATTTGGGTATTACAATTTCGTGCTTACTGCGTGTATTTAAATTATTGTATTTAAGTTTGCAGATGACTTGAAATTATATTTGAATGTTAAAGATACTGCTGACTGTAATAGACTCCAGTCTGATATTGATAATGTAGTCGCATGGAGTAAGTCCAACAACCTACATTTCAATGTGTCTAAATGTTGTGTTATGAGCTATAGTCGCGCGCATGCTCCATTGCAGCATCAGTACGACATGGACGGTGTAGTTATTCCGCGTGTCTCACATGTACGAGACCTGGGCGTTCTGATTGTGTCGGAGCTGACGTTCCGGAAACACATAGTTGAGGTGTGCGGCAGGGCTTTCAGAAATCTCGGATTCATTTTAAGACAGTGTAAGGATTTTACCGACACTGCTGTTGTAAAAGTTCTGTATAATGCAATAGTAAGGAGTCATCTGGAAACAAGTGCATTCATTTGGAATCCACAAGAAGAGAAATACAGTCTAATGTTGGAAAAAATTCAAAATAAATTTTCTAGATTTCTGTATTGCAAAAGCAAAAGTACTAGAAGCGCTGCGGCTGCGCGCGCCGGACGGGTGCGTGGGCGCGCGCCGCCGCCCCGCTCTGTTAGACGTGCCGGCGGCTAGGACCAACCTCCTCAAGTTTGCCCCTATCTCGCGAGCCGCGCGTATTCTCAATGTAGTTACAATGTCGGAAGACATATTTGGGCTAAACCTGTCGAGATTTCTTCAAAGGGCTCAACTCATTATTGAAAGAGGCCTGGAGCTATAGACTTTGGCATGTTTAATTTAATTTAATTTATTGATGTAATATTAATACTTATTTTATTTTATTGTGTGTAATTTGTTGCTAGGATACTTTAGTATTATGTAATTTTGTGTGTTTGTGACTTGTAGCATCATATTGGATTAAACTGTAAACATGTTATAATTGGTGATAATAAATAAATAAATAAATAAGTAGGTTATTTGTAGGATATTAGTAGGATTTTACTAGGATTTGCGTAGGCTATTAGTAGGACATTAGTTGGACTAGTAGGATATTAGAATAGAATAGAAAACATTTATTCGACATACACAAAAGTAACAGAGAAGTATTAGTAGGATGATAAGGATTTCGTCCCCGGTGGGTTCCCGCATTGTCTAGGCGGGGGGCTCAGTAGTCGTACCTTGGTTACCCACGGTGAAGCGAAGAGGTACCCCAGGAGAGCCCGCTGGACAGAGCTTTTGTTGATTAAACCAACGACGTAGCGGTCTACAAGTAGGTTTTGGTGCCGCGGTAGGTTTTGGTGGTAACAGGCGACATTTCAACTGAAGCGGGCTGCGATGTCGTATGGAGCGTCCCAGGTCCCATTCGATATCGCGGCTGCGGGTTGGAGGCCGCGGCGGGGGAGAAGTGCCGGTATTGCGGTACGCCGCTCTCCTTACCTAGCATGGCTTGGACGGGGTCGCCACCGTCTGATAGCGGATGCGGTGGGGTTAAAAAGTGGTAGGTGGCGGGGCCAATGACCTGACCCGTTAAATGGGGACCAAGGGTGATATACACGGGGTCGTCTGGCGCCCATGTGCTGGTTTGGTCCCTGGAGTGGTCACGGCGTGCAATGTGATCGGGTGATGGGGGTACACCCGGGAGGAGGGTCCGCTCCGGTGACGGACAGCAGCGGCGGGTTCGCGGTGAGTGCTAACGCGTGCCCGCTATAAGATGCCATCGGTCAACTGCTGATCTTCTAGCGTATGCCATTCACATCTAAACTCACACACACAACACCCAGAGCCGAAACAACTAACTGTAGGTCATACAAATATTTGTTCCGTGCGGGAATCGAACCCGCGACACGCAGCGCAGCAGTCAATCGCTCTACCACTGCGCCAACCGTGCGCCCTAAGTATTCAATTAAAATATGGACCTAAGTATTTAATGAAGAATGGAGCTAAGAAAATAGGTCGCTATAAAACATAATCAATTCAAAAATTTCTGAAGA
Organism: Orthosia incerta; assembly: GCA_948252205.1. Taxonomy (NCBI): domain Eukaryota; kingdom Metazoa; phylum Arthropoda; class Insecta; order Lepidoptera; family Noctuidae; genus Orthosia; species Orthosia incerta. The sequence continues at coordinate 54,673,820 of OX411742.1, forward strand.
GAAACCCGCAAAAGTAAACTTAATTCAAATTTTCCTAACTTAATTGAAATAGAAAAACTTGAAGCACGAAACCAAAGAGTTCCTAATGATTTTGTATACAACGATGCATTTAAATTGAAGCTCACGATAACGCTACTTCAAAATTGAGGTAAGTATAAATATTTAAAGTCCGGTTCTCCTGGAGTAATATTATTATGGACCGACTTGCTAAAACGTGAAGTTCAGTTAAGTGGACGAGTTAACGAACTAACTAATAATGTAAGCAGCTCTTCTGATATTAATCTTCTTTCGCCTCGCCTTTTCCCGTTACGCGGGGTCGGCTTTCGCAAACGCAATCATGCGGCACCATTTATTTCGGTCTTGTGCGTCATCTTACGTAAGTCCCATCTCCCTCATGTCCTTTTGGACCTTCGTCATCCATGTGATTTGAGGTGTTCCTCTTCTCCTCTTCTTTGTAGCCTTGGAAAGGCACTTTTTTACGACATGGTCATCTGTTCGTCTAAGTAATGGACAGATGACTCCGATGACAGTCTGGACTCTTTCACTTTATCCGCTATTTCTGCAACCTTGAAGCCCGCTCTAATATGTTCGTTGCGTACCTTGTCCCTGAATGTGAGTCCTCCTGCCCGTCGCAACATACGCATTTCCATCTTGTGAAGTTTTTGCTCGTGGGTCTTTTTTTGGCCCAGGCTTCGCCACCGTACATTTTGTATGTTCCACGATTACTCAAAGACAGCTAGACCGATTTCAAAAATTCTTCTTTTGTTTTGAAGGGTATAATGCCTTGTTGGTCCTATAGTCATCAGGTCAGGATCTGATGATGGCATCCTAGAGAAATCGAGGGAACTCCTCAAATATAATATGGCATACAGATAGTTATTTTGGTATGTTCATCAATAATGCAATCATTTGCACTCAGAAAGTAACATTTGGTGAAGTGGAACTGATGAAGAAGACCACAGATGACCACTGGAACTCCTTAATGTTAAGTATATCACGGGTATAAGATATCTCGAATAGTTAACCGACTATGATGAAGTAAATACTTATAAATAAATGGTACTGATGAAAATGGCACCATCGAACAGATCTGATGATGAAGCCGGAAGGTAGGCACTGGAACTCTGACATAAAACAATGTATCCTAGTCGTGTTTGGGCTTATTGGAATCCTCATGAGATGTACTTTGGCTATAAATGATTATCATGTTAATTGGAGATACCTACCAAAACTAAAAAGAGAAAAATAAAAAACTTTTTAACAAAAAATCAAACCGACTTCCAGACGGTGTCGAAAAACGGAAAACAATGGGTACAAAAGACACCGACTTCGGAAAAGAAAGTAATTTTTTATTTTGTAGTTTTTTGTTCTGGAAGTCGGTTTGATTTTGTTAAAAAGTTTTTTAAGATAGTGACTTATACTAACCGGGGTGTAAGGGGCTCCGCTAAGACCTTGGAGCCCAAGCCAACCTCGCCTGCACGTGGCGCACCTGCTGGACAACGGAAAGGGCTCTGGCAATGCCAATCCTCTGGGGTTCGTCCTAGGGGTTCGGGGGTCAGACGGCAGTCGCCCCGGTAATTCAAAATTTGTTTATTTTCTCTCAAAAAGGTTGACATTGTTACAAAATAAGAAATAATTATACAATTTTGCCTTACATTATACCTTTGTGAGAGCTGGAGTCTGAACTAGGTTCGGGACCTGTATGACAGATCTCCAGGCTCACACCCCTTTAAAATAATCATATTTGACAGCAATATAATTCAGATTATTCAACAATTATTTTAAACAATTTTGATAGTAAATCTATATTAAGGTGATTATATTTGTGGAGTGTAATGTAAAGTGATAGTAATGCAGGGTTGTTGTGTAGTGTGTGAGTGTATGTGGGTGATTTGAGTATATGAGTGTAATTCCTGTGCGAGCGTTTGTACTTAGGTATCAGTAAAATTAAAATTAAAAGGGTCGTATGTAACAATTATTTAATTGTTTGGATGATATTTTCTGTACCTTCATAGTCCAAACCCATCAACCAGTCCCTTACAGTAGTTTTGCATTTACATTTAACCATTGAGTATATATGTAAGGATTTATTGACTCTGTTGTAAACATAAGGACCAAGGAAATAAAAGAATCGCTGGGCTAGCCTTGAGTAAGCGGAAATAGACGGACACACTGTATCCTTTCGTCTCACGGTTTTGTACTCATCGGGGGTATATGAATTGCGAGAGTGGACTGTTAGAATTAAATTTAGAACGAACAATTTTCGAATAGAGAGGACCTTACATATTTTATAAAGTTCGGTGGTAGGAAATTGATAAGGAAGAGACCAACCTACTTTAAGGATGGCTCTTTGGGCACGTTCTAATTTTAACAAATGTGTTTTTGATGCCCCACCCCAAACAACTATACAGTACTGAGCAACTGACTGACAGAGAGCTAGATATACTTGTCTAAGCACCTGCATGTCGGCCACATGACGGAGATTCTTAAAAATAAATATCAATTTGCGCAGACGGGAGGTAAGTAAGTCTATATGATTATAAAATGTTAATGAGTCGTCTATCTGAACACCCAAATACCTTACACTCTCTATGCGACTTAGATGAGGACAGCTGCATGGTGATGCTTTACAAGAATGTGCAGTCAATGAAAAATGGGATGATGAAAGTCTACCAGCTTTTGAGAGAGAAAAGGTTAGATATTTAGACTTGTCAACATTTAGAGTAAGTAGGTTTTGCGATAACCAGTTGGTAACAGTGTCGAGTCCTAGTTGCGCGTATTGAAATGCTGACTCCCAGGAACACCCGCGAAATATCAAGGCAGTATCATCGGCGTATGTAAAGATGGATCCGTTCGGCAGTTCAAGACGACAGAGGTCATTAATATAGATGAGAAACAAAGTCGGCCCAATGATACTACCCTGGGGCACACCATAAGTTATAGGGAGTTCGTCGCTCATCCAGTCACCTATCTTGACACATTGGCGTCTTCCCGTAAGATAACTAGTGAAGAGTGACAGTTGATCGCCTCTGACACCAATCTTCTCAAGCTTAGCAATGAGAGCGGGAATTGAGATCGTGTCAAAGGCTTTTGCAAGATCTAGGAAGACGCCAACAACACACTTTTTACTATCTAGGTGAGACACAATATCATTCGTGAGATCTAAAACAGCATTACTAGTGGACACTCCTGAACGAAAACCATATTGGCAGGACGATAAAAAATACTTTTGCTCAAGGTATTTGACGAGTCTATTATTCATGAGCCTTTCCAGCAGTTTGGATAGTGTAGGTAAGATTGATATGGGTCTATAATTATGAGGTTTATCTCTGTCACCGCATTTGTGTACCGGGTGAACGATAGCCAGCTTAAAAGCGTCTGGAAAGACTCCTGTACTGAAAGCCAGGTTATATAAATAGGTGAGGTGGGGAATAAGTATGTGCTTAAATTTTTTAAGAAATGTCCCTGAGATGTTATCGGAGCCCATCGCACAGTCAGTCCTATGCGCGTTAATTAAACTTTCCAACTCAAGATTGTCAGTATTTAAGAGGACAAATGTTTTGTGATTCTGGATATCATCCTGTTGTAAGGATGTAGTTGGTACGGATATGTTTTCAGCTAATGAGCGTCCTATACTCGCGAAATAAGTGTTGACTTCATTAACAGAACGTTTGGGATCGGATGACGACAGAAGATCGGTTGCAAGTGTTTTTTGTTTTGTTGTGTTGGTAATGGTTTTTATTGCTTCCCATAACTTTTTATTATTGCTTTGTGCGTTATTAATAAGATCTTTATCGTAGTTACGTTTAGCAGTTTTGAGCAACATGGAACAGTAATTTCTGTACCTTTTAAATGTTAATTTTAGGATCTCGTTTTCTGGAGATTTCTTTAATTTTATATGCAGGTTATCACGATTTCGGAGACATCTTAAGAGCCCTGGAGTCATCCATGGCTTTCTCAGCCGTTTTCGATATGGCCCAACTTTCAGGATCATGTTTTGTTGTATAATTACATTTAGTGTACTGATAAAGAAGTTGGTAGCTTCATTAACATTATGGAGACTGTATAGCGGACTGAAATCGAATTGATCGAGCATTATTTCAATTTTAGCGTAATCGAGAACTTTTGAAGTTTTACTATTTAATGAGAGAGTATTGAGGGGCTTAGAAAGTTGTATGAAAAACAGAACAGTATCATGGTCAGTGACCGAGGTGTTTGCTACATACGAATATGCTGGGAGTTTTGATTTTAACATCACATGATCAAGGCACGAGCTGTTGTTGCGAGTGGGAAGCGTATGTGCCGGCAACATACCGTGAAATGCAAACATAGTGAGATATTCAGTAGATCGAGAATCACTACTACAATCGGAAATATCAATATTGATGTCACCCGTGACAATAATATTAACATAGGAGGAAACAGATGTAATAAGTTCGTTTAAAGATTGAATGAATGGGGAGACATTTCGGTTGGCTGGCGGGCGATATATAGCTATAATTACTGTGTCTTTATTAAGTACCACCACGAGACAGTTTGCATCCAGAAGCATGTGTTCCGTGACGGAAATCGGGTGGTGGTTCCTATAGTATACCACCACTCCCTCATTTTGCGTGCTGTGTTTGCTAGTAGCCACAGAAGTAAAGTCGTCAAGTATAGGCAGTGGAGGAGTCTTAAGTAACCAACATTCGGTGAGTACTATTATATCCCAAGATGTGCCGCTTCTTTCAAGTAAGGCAGCTAATGTGGCTAGGCAGGTAATTGGCACAAAGCCACTTAAAAAAATGGATAGAAAAAGAAAGAGATATGCGTTTAGGGCTAGGGCGTCGCCGCATAACGACGCGCATGGGGATCGCCTTAACCCTGCGACAAGTATGCGAGGGCTACCGGGCCCCGTGCGAGCCCGGCTAAAGACGTAAGCACCAACTACGAAGATTCGCTTTGCAAACTGGAACATTGGCACGCTTTCGCTCCGTAGAACTTGCGGCCATACTTGCCAGGCGTAAAGTGGCAGTGGCATTCCTGCAGGAGACACGGTGGAAGGCCAACAGGAGCCGGAATATTGGGCACGGCTACAAGCTGATCTATACAGGCTCTTCTGGCGGGGAGAACGGTGTGGCAGTGGTGCTCGCCGAGCATTGCCACGATAGCGTCTTGGAAGTTAGACGCATATGCGACCGACTTATGGTAGTAAGGTTGCTTATTGAGGGGGTCGTGACCCACTTAATAAGTGCCTACGCCCCACAGGTCGGTTGCAGCGACGCGGATAAGACGCTGTTTTGGGATCGGCTCGGAGATGTACTACGCGGCATACCGTTGTCCCACGATGTCGTTTTGGGTGGCGACCTGAACGGTCATGTGGGCGAGGTGCAGGGGGAGTATGAACATGTCCACGGTGGCTATGGTTACGGCCGAAGAAACACAGAGGGGGAAACCATTCTCAGAACCTGCACTGCAGCTGACCTGGCCGTGGTGAACACGTTCTTCAAAAAGAAAACCGAGCACCTGATTTCCTACAGGAGCGGTCGAAACGCCACTCAAATCGACTATCTACTGACCAGGAGAAGCCATATCAGTCGCGTGGCCAACTGTAAGGTCATACCCGGTGAGTGTCTCACTGCCCAACACCGACTTCTTGTCATGGACCCCTGCGTAACCCCGTCGCAGACACGCCGAACGTTGCCGCCGTCAAATCAAGTGGTAGCTGCTGGATCAAACCAGATACTCAGAGTTTGACTCTACCGCTGGGGATATTAATCTCGACACAGCAGGCAAATCCGTCCAAAAGTGCTGGAAAACGATTCAGACAGCAATCACAAAGACGGCAAAGCAAGTTCTCGGCGTGGCGAAAGGGGGCCGCAAAATCGACAAGGAGACCTGGTGGTGGGACGCCACAGTCCAGGGTTCATTACGGGAGAAGAAAGCGATCTTCAAGACGTGGCAAGCGACCAAATCTCCTGAAGATCGCGCATCTTACAGGACAGCGAAAAGAGCTGCCAAGAAAGGTGTAGCCAGAGCCAGGCGTGTCCACTTGCAACCATTATATGCTAAGTTAGACACTCCTGAGGGGCACAAGCTCATATATAAACTGGCGCGCTCTAGGGCCAAAGCAGCGCAAGATATTACTCGCTGCTGCAGCGTCAACGGCCCTAATGGCGAGCTCCTGTACGATGATCGTGCGGTGAAGGAGAGATGGCGCTCTTATTTCCAAGTTTTGCTGAATACTCAGCACCGGGAAGTGCACCCTCCCGAACAACTCCCGAACAATGGACTCGTGCCACCGATTACACCTGACGAGGTCCTCGCATCTCTTCGTCACATGGAGAATCGGAAAGCTGTCGGACCGGACGAGGTGACAATTGAAGCGTGGAAAGCGCTGGGGGCTCGTGGTGTGTGCATTCTTACTAACCTTTACAATAGAATCCTGAGCGACCGAATAATGCCCGACCAGTGGCGGCTTAGTATAATAACGCCGGTCCACAAGGGTAAAGGGTCCGTTCAAGATTGCGGTAATTACCGCGGTATAAAGGTGATGTCACACACCATGAAGCTCTTCGAGCGCATTATTGACACCAGGATCTGACAGGAGTGTACAGTGTCGGACTCCCAGTACGGTTTCCAACCAGGACGCGGTACCATGGACCCTATATTCGCCCTAAGGATCCTCATGGAGAAACACAGGGAAAAGAATATGCCTCTGCATTTTCTATTCCTAGACCTGCAGAAGGCCTTTGACTGTGTTCCCAGGGAGATGATCTGGTGGGCGTTGCGGTCGAAGTTGGTACCAGAAACCTACGTGGAAATCGTACGTGACATGTACCGCAACTCCGATTCAATAGTCAGGACCGCTGTTGGTGATACCTCCCCCTTCCCCATAACCGTAGGCGTGCATCAGGGCTCCGTCTTGAGCCCCTATCTCTTCAGTGTGATATTAGACGAACTGTCAGCCAGCGTACAGAAACTACCGCAGCCTTGGCTGCTTATGTACGCTGATGATATCGCACTGGTAGATGGGGACAAAGGACGGCTCACCAGACGCGTGCACGCATGGAGGGAGGCGCTTGAGAACGGCGGGCTGAAGCTAAACGTGGCGAAGACGGAGTATATGGCCTGCAACATCACAGATCTGACGTCTCTCCGTATAGGCGACGACACCGTCGAGCGCATGGACAACTTCAGGTACCTCGGATTTGTGCTTGATGCGTCCGGGGACATCGATCGCGACATCAAGGCCCGTGTATCAGCGGCTTGGGCGAAATGGCGCGAGGTGACGGGTGTCATTTGTGACCCCAAAATGCCGGTCAAGCTGAAGGAACAGGTCTATAAGACCACCATAAGGCCTGTCCTTACGTACGGCAGTGAGGCGTGGCCGGTGCTGGAGCGACACCGGCAGTTGTTGCATGTCACGGAGATGAACATGCTGCGGTGGATGTGTGGCGTCACGCGGCAAGACCGTGTACGGAATACATACATCCGCGGCAGCCTCCATAGCCGTGACATTGCTGACAAGCTGCAGGAAAGTCGCCTCCACTGGTATGGCCACGTATTACGACGACCGGCAAACTACGTGGAAAACAAATGCCTGGACATGACCCTACCTGACACCAGGAGCAGAGGACGGCCCAAGAAACGCTGGCTTGATGTCGCGCAGGATGACATGCGCGCCAATGGGCTAGTTGCCAGGGATGCCGAAGACCGGGCAAAGTGGCGGAGGAAGAGTAGGAAAGCGGACCCTGGGTTCTCCCCCGCTGGGCGGGATGAGCAACCGGGATAAACGCTAGGTAGAAGAAGAAGAAGAAGACTTATACTAACCACAAAATGAATTTTTTGAGGGTATAAAATAAGTTTTACCCCTACTCCCATAAGTTATATGTTAATTCACACAAGCGAAATGGGATATGCATTAGGGATGATTTTTATTATAAGCAAGTACTGCAAATAAATTTTGTTCTTTATCTTTATTTTGGTGAAAACGGATTTATGTCTAGTAATATCATTACTCACTAAACCATTTTAAGGACCAACCACCAAATTTTAACTTTTTTGAAACATCCAAAGATATCGACTAATGTAGTTAAAGGTTAATTAAAACCGTTTAGTTCATCTCTGTCAGAATAATTTTCACAACAATCTATATCGGGTTCATTCCTCTTCCATTATCTATCAATTACAACTATTAACTCAAGAAATAACTACCCAATAGTGAGTTACGATACGGCCAAACTATCGAAACTGGCACTTAGCGAACAAACGGCTGAACTTCCATCGACATTCCGACCAGAAATAGGTGAATATTAGAAAACGATTTTCTTAATCCGAGAAAACATTAGCCATGAGCCTAGACTTCGCGAGCCACGAGCCATGATTCAACAGAGTTCTGTGAAAGAGACTGTAGAAAACATTAATCTTTTGCAATGGAAGGTTTGAATATGTCGTTATTAGCTCTGGATGGTCGCCAGCGCCATTTTTATTGATCTATTTGTATTCTAAACTAATATTGTGAAGAGATAACATTGTGTGTATGTTTGTTTATACTTGTAAATAATTTGTTTGTAGAATGACTGACCCAATTACGAAAATATTTTCTCTGGTAGAAAGTTACACAATATTTATAACTCAATGTCTTTATTAGGCTAATTTTTACTTTCAAATTTTACTCAGTTCCTTTGGCTATTCTACAGCATGAGTAGTTTCGCTCTGCATCCGACCAGAGTCCGAGAAATTTCAATCCGAAGTAGCCGTAGTACTACTTGTAAGAGGTGTTACGCACTAGATCCGAACTTCGTCTGACTGAATTCAGAACGTTTTCAACGTTTTTTTTTTCTCTTCTATCCCTTAATGTGGGGTATCATTGGATAGGCCATACAAAAATTTTACGGGTCTGTGAATATCGTTTTTCAATTCAGGGATCCGTTTGCGTAAAATTAAGCTTTAAATTGCAAATTGTTGTTAGTGTCAAGTGTCCCTCCCCAAGCTAAATCAGGCGTGGTATATATATTACGAAATTAAAAGGAAAACAATCACAGCTAAGTAGGCTTTACAAGTTAACGAGTACTAATCGACTATCGTTTAAAATGTAATTGGATGCACGATACATGGCACGGGAGAGAAGCCTTGGGCAAAGCTAATTCGGTATAAGCGACTGTGGTGAACTTGTGACCGCTATTGTATTGTTGGTCAGTGATGTATTCTCCTTCGTAAACCAAACGTCAAAAGATGTTGGTTATTGACTGTTGTTGACCGTTCCAATCAACACACAAATGGGAGGCTAGCTCAAAGACAAGCTAAATCAAAGAAAGCTTAGCATACAGTTTGCAGATTCAAAGATTGGAATACTCTCTCGGTACTAAGTCACAGCACTTGGCATGGGGTCATGAATGATCGTTTAAATCGGTTTGCAGAACTAGATAATACAAAGAAAAATACTTACGCAAAACAGGGTTATCCTAGTACAAATGCCTAAGCACTTCTTTGTCACCTTAAGTGCATTTACTTTTGTCAAAACATGTAAGGAAATTGTCTGTACAATTTTTCTTGCAATAAGGATTTTTTTTATGATGCTTTGTATTTTATAGATTTTTAACCTTTTGTCCATGGAAAACCATAGACTTTAAAAGGCAATTCTTTAGAATTTCTGGGAAATCACATGCTTTCATTTTTATTTATTTTCTACCTTACTTTACACCTTCAAAAAGTACTACATATGAACGTATGCCAGGATCTCTTCCAGGCAATCCATAATGGAAAGTAATTACACGTCCTCTTATGTACTTAAACTAAAGAAGCTACCTCTAATAAAACATAATATTCTGCCTCTATTAATTAATGGTTCTGTACTAAGGTAACCTAATTGCAAGTCGTAGATCTCCATTATAATAAATATTAATTAAGTTACTCCAGCTACTGATTTCTGCAGAACTCATACTTCGTAGAATAACAGCTAAGGTTATTGAACTTGGTCTTATCTTTTGGGAATTGAAGTGAAGATTACTAGTAGAAAATTATGCTGTGCTTTATAAGGGTCTCCAGTGTATGAGTTTCGAGCCAAAGCTCCAAATCATCTCATTTAATACCTACATTAATATTATAGGAGGTGAGGAGCTCGAGGTTAAGTAATGACAACTACACGGGTCGATCTCAATGGTGTAACAACGCTTGCTGAGGTTCATCCATTACACACCGAGACTCCTCAGTGCCTTTCTGCCATTAATGGATCTTTGATTATCCTTATGGTAGTCAGAAGCCGAAAGATCTGACACCAGGTATGTCAAGGTTACCGCGTTACCCAGTTATTGTAAGCATATCTGGGAAAAGAATTGGCAGATTGAATAACAATATGTACATCTATCGATGTACATCCAATGAACTACAGCTCTTGTGCCTAAAGGAGAAGAGCTCCAGAAGTGCACAAGTGAACTACAAGTAACATACTTAAGAAAACCCAAAATCTTATCCACTCAAGCTCATACAGACTGTACAAATTCTACTATCCCGTGATGAGGCTTCCCTCACTCATTTATTATCTGTAACACAGTATTGTGACGTCATTTAAAGGGTAAACGTGTTGTAAAATGCCGCGAATTCCGCGGTTTTACAGAGAGGGTAAAAGCGGTAAGTGGCTCTCCGAATTTCACTTAGAAGGGTGATTCAGGTGATTCAAACACTTGACGTATTTGAGTGTTTGGGATCTTCAATCTGTGGTGAGAAAGCGGTACAGGAGTCTCATTAAATATATCTAATTTGAAAAGATTACAGGGGAATGACCATAAGCTCTTAGAGCGATATCAATTTGAGAAAAAGACAAAAGACAAAGACAAAGATATTTTATTTCAAGTAGGCCACCAAGCGGCACTTTTGAACGTTACATTAAAGTTTACAAATAATAATAGTTGATTCTACCGTGCATTCGGAAAGTAGCTTGTAATGGAGAAGAATGCACAAGAAACTCCATACTTACTCTTTTAAAAAAAAAAGTTTTTACAATATTTAGGTACATAAGTACATACCTTGATGAATGAAATTGAGTTTATACAATACAAATATATATAGACAGTCTTCAGAAGGTCCAACAATAATTCAAAACAATAATGTTCTGCATATCACTTGTTTTTGCGCCCTAGTGGCTGTGGAGCAGGACTAGCATTTAGCCAAGCATTTTTATCATTGATGTAATCCCCCAACTTATAATATGCCAGCCTGCATAGTGTGCGTTTTATACAAGTTTTAAATTTCGTCTCATTCAGTTCAAGAATGTGGGGAGGAATTTTATTGTAACATTTTGTACAGTACCCCATGAAAGATGAGGCTACTTTAGCCAGTCTGAAACCTGGTTGAACTAATTGGTCCCTATTTCTAGTAACATATTTATGTCTGTCGCCGTTTTTACTAAAAAGATGTAAATTCTTTCTTATGTACATGATGTTTTCATAAATATATTGACAAGGAACCGTCATGATGTTAATGTCCTTAAACAGTTCCCTTAGAGAATCGCGCCGGCGAAGATTGTATATCGCTCTGATGGCTCGTTTTTGCAGAATAAAAATTGACTCAATGTCTGCAGCCCTTCCCCATAGTAAGATACCGTAAGACATTATACTATGAAAATAACTAAAATAGACTAGTCTGGCGGTATCCACATCCGTCAACCGACGAATCTTTCCAACAGCATAAGCCGCCGAACTCAGCCGCCCCGCAAGGGATACCAAATGAGGACCCCATTGCAACCTTGAGTCCAGCGTGATCCCCAGGAAAACCGTTTTATCGACGAATTCTAGCTTCTCCTTGTTTAATATAATGTCACAATCAGTACTTTTGACATTCGGCAAGGAAAATTTTACGCACTTGGTTTTTTTACCATTTAAAACTAAATTATTGGCAGTGAACCAATCCTGAACCTGCCGTAGCGCGTTATTTACGTCGTCAACCTGACAAGTACGTCTATTTATTTTAAAAATTAAAGATGTGTCATCAGCAAATAACACCATGTTAAGTTTGTTTTCCAATAAACGGGGTAAATCGTTTATGTATACTAAAAATAAGAAAGGACCTAAAATTGAGCCCTGGGGTACCCCCATTTTAACGTTTAACCCGGACGAATTCACACCGTTTATTTGAACTAATTGCTGTCTATCATTCAAATAAGATTTAACTAAACTTAACGCTGATTGACCTAGCCCGTAATGCTCAAGTTTCAGAAGTAATGTTTCATGATTAACGCAATCAAACGCCTTCGACAGGTCGCAGAAGATACCTATGGCATCCTGCGAATCTTCCCACGCATCAAAGATGTGTTTTAATAGAGCGACACCAGCGTCAGTTGTACAACGTCCTCTGGTGAAACCATACTGTCTATCATGCAAGATGTTATTCGTATTAAAATGAATGAGCATTTGATTTAGCATTATCCTCTCAAATACCTTGCTGAAAACCGGCAACACGGATACTGGTCTATAATTATTTGTGTCTTTACTGTCCCCGGATTTAAAAAGTGGTATAACCTTACTATATTTCATTAGATCCGGAAAAACTCCTTGATCCACACACAAATTGAAAATCAACGCTAAGTACGGCGCTATAGTCTGAATAATGGAGGTACAAGCTTTGATGGACATTCCCCACAGATCTTCAGTCGGTTTGATCTTGATTTGCTTAAAAGCTTTTATTACTGTCATGGGGTTTATATGTGAAAAATTAAATACAATCGGGCAGGATGAAACGTTCGCGTTTAATAATCCAAAAGCAAGCGAGGGCGAAGAATTTAAAGTTTCAGTAGTTTTAATTGGGATGTTGGTAAAGAAATTAACAAATTCTTGCGCAACTTTTTTGTTATCTCTAATAAGTCCGTGTGTGGTCTCAAGCGTGTAATCACTACTATTTCTTTTATTCCTATTCGTTTCATTGTTTATAATTTTTAACTTTGGAACAATTTCTCTGTTTTATTAAAGAATCTTCAGTTAGGTCAATTGTTGGTATTGAATCAGGTTTAAAATTTGATTTAATAAGTTCATCATACAAAAGGCAAGTTTCATCAACCTGAGTTGATTCCTGTTCTTTTTGTAATTTAAAAATATGAGAGTTTGCGTGAATCAATTCTTCTTCTAGATCCCTAACTTTACTTAAAGCCTCCTCATAAAGATAACTGCAGTTATTGAAACCATCCGTGACTACCCTCAGTTGGTCGCGTTCATCTACAACATTCTGGTATTTCTGACTAAGTTCAACTAGCTCCCGTTTAAGGATTGTGTTTTTATAAACAATGTTCTCAACTTCTACTTCACAATCCTCTCTCTCTTGCAACATCTCCCGACATTGGCTCTGTGAGTCCTTAAGTTCCTGGAGTGCCGTTCTCAATTTAATTTCTAAGTCCTGAGCGGTAGCCTTACGGGTCATCGGAGGCATGGTTTCCGGATTGGTTACTAGAAATAGAAAAAAAAAAAAAAAAAGAAACAGTGAGAAACAAAGGAAAAGAGGAAAAACAAAACAAAGCAAAGCTGGAAATGGAGGGAATAGTTAGTGTAGTTCAGTAGTGAAATGAGGTAGGCTGTTAAATTGGCTTATCAAGCTATTTATTACTGACTTTAGTTGCTAATGATTTTTATTTTATTTTTTATTGTGGGTAGGATGGCCAGAATTTGAATTAATGTTTTATCGTAGTTTTCTATTTAAATTATGCAAAATAACGATCATAGCGTTATGTAAATGTTTATTATTAAGTTATCTGAATATATTAATAGAATTATGCACATTGGGATCTGTTTTATTTCGTTTTCTACTATATCAACAAAACTATTTAGATTCACTGCACAGTACTAGAACAACAGAATTTAGACGTTAAAACTAACAAGAACGTGTTACAAGGTTAAATTTACACTTTGTGTGCTTTATATAAACAATACTGCCCTTAGAATATCCGTAGTTCAACACTTTAGACTTCAGTCGTCAGCTGTTTGATAGGTTACCGGTTCCGTGTCACAAACTTTTGTATAACTCGATATTTTTCCAGTAAAACAATAATACTGAGTATTTATAGCGTTTTGTTGAGTTTTTACTACTAATTATATCCTAATTACACTTAAATACTAATTAAATATAATTTTAAAATACGGAGCACAAATTTGACATGTCACTCGGGCAGTGTTGCCAGTTAAGATCGAATAAGGGACAGATGTATCTGACGTGTATACATCTGTCACTTACTCGATCTCAAATTGATACCGCTTTAAGAGGTTATGGTCACCTCCCTAAACCCGTTTTTAGATTATTTTTATGTTTTCTGGCTTTTGGCCGACTCAAAAGTATCGATCAATCTGCATAGCCAAAGACAAAGACAAATTTTTTTATTTCAACTAGGCCACTAAGCGGCACTTTGAACGTCAAAAATATAAATTTAAAGTTATTAATAATTTATTCTACCGTCCATTCGGCAAAGTTACTTGTTATGTAGAAAAACGGACAAGAAACTCCATACTTACTCTTTAAAAAAAAGTGTTTTATATAATTTACATACATACATAAATACATATACGTGAGGACGATGCACCCAGCACTACTATACTACGTATAGGTATAAAGTATTACAAGCACTAAAAGGTCAATTCCTTCACTTGATAAATAGGAACATGGTTCTCACATACTTACAAGTATTGCAAACATAGGTTATAATTACTGTAAACTGTTAGCATGTACTGCAATGTTTTTAAATGAATAAACATTGTTATTATTATTATTATAGGTAAATTACCAAATTCAAGAACAACGGCACAGTGTGCGAGTCGGCCCTTTCCTAACTATGTTGGGGTCAGCTGTCAGTCCAACCAGATTCAGCTGAGTACCAGAGTTTTACAAGGAGTGACTGAAACATGGAACGGTGAAGGAAAACATCGTGAGGAAACCTTGACTTATATAGTTAATGTAAGTCTGAAATAGCCAAGTCAGAGGCCTGTGGCGTTTCCAGAGGCGGCTTAATTAACTCTGACACCGGAGGTGCCACATCCTCACACGAAAAGAAGAAGAAGATGGAGTGACTGCCTATCTGACTTCCACAATCCAGTAAAAGGGTTGATACCGAGTTACTGGGTTAGACTGGTGTCAGATTTTTTTTTTTGACAACTGCAAAGAAAAAGATCTTCAAATGGCAGCGACCTACGGTTTAACGTGCCTTCCGAAGTACGGAGGAGTTTCGGTCAGTGGATGGTCATCCATCCACGACCCTACCGCAGGAACACAACACTCAGTCTTTTAGATCGACACGTGCGGTGACGTGCGGCTGTAATTACATTACATTAAAGTATTTAGGAAAGTAATTAATAAAATAATGAACAATTAGTATTAATGGGATGGGAGTACTCTCCCCAGCCCCAGATATTATTATAAAGCTAAATCTGTATCTAGGTTTATATATATTAATTGAAATAGTCAGTATCTAGACAGGTACTTCAATTAATTAGAAAGTCCAGTCTGCTCAACACCCACGCCTTTGGATGTGTCATTTTTGAGACGGCACTCTATCTCTATCAAATAGACCTGTCCCAAATCATCATTATCTTCATTATCATCAGCCTTTTAAATATTCCCAGCTTTGATGTTGGATGTCACATGTCTTCGATTTTTTTATTCTAAGACATGTGTGTCCCAAATAATATTTTGTAATCCTATAAGTATAATTTATTTTAGTAAACAAGTTTCATTTACAACATGATAATGAGAAACGCCTACCTAAAATCAACAAGCAAAACAATGCCAGACAACTAATTTGTGCTATAACTCCTGTACTATCTATTTACTCGTACTTACGCAATTTCAACGTACTAAAGCATTACCTCCTAAGGTAGGTAAAGTGGTTTGAAACTCCCAAGGGAGTAAAGTGATTTGAATTTAGAATGTAAAATTCGTGTGGAAACTCGTGGCAAACTCTAAGTAAAAAATACCGCTATGGTTTGGTAACGAGGTTTGTTCAAAAATCGAACTGAACATAAACATAATTCAAAAAAAAGAGAGACAAAAAGACGGTGTTTGGTGCTTTTAATTGTCTCGCAGAAGGTGTGAAAAGTAGTAATCATAATGAATTAGGTTGACGGGAGTGAAGCCGCGGGTCACAATTGACGATATCATTATCATCATCATCAGCCTATTAATGTTCCCACTGCTAGGACACAGGCCTCCTCTCTGTGAGAGGGCATGGGCCGTAATCCACCACGCGGGCCCAGTGCGGGTTGGTGAATGTCACATGTCTTCGAATTGTTGGTTCTGGTGGATGTCACATGTCTTCGAATTGTTGGTTCTAAGACATGCCGGTTTCCTCACTATGTTTTACTTCACCGTTTTGAGAGCAGTGGTGGTGAAATAATTTACACAAAGTAAAGCGCCTGACTGGGCTCGAACCTACAACTTGTAAGTCGCGGCCGATACCACTGGGCCACCACTGCGCTCTTGTTGTATATTCGTATTGATAAATATATCAAAAATGTCGAACCTTAAAAGTGACCGTGCTTGCTTCGTACCATTATGTACGAATACTCGTACTACAAAAAAAACTCACAATAAAATGGGATTCGCGCAATATACTAGCAATCTGTACCAAAGTTTTAAGAAATTTTCTATTTCTAACTAGATTCCAATCAGAATGAGTTAAATATGTTGTTATCTTGTTCTAACTGGTATTAGAAAAGTATTCGTTTCTTAATATGATTATTAAAGACAGAGAAACGATGACACAGTTGGTGTAGTCATTAAGCGATCAGCTGCTGCGCTGCGTGTCTCTAGTTCGATTTCCGCACGCAACAAATATTTGTATGGCCTATAGAGAGTTGTTCCGGATCTGGGTGTCTTGTGTACTTGAGTTTACAAGTTTGTAAACGTACCCGTGATAAAGGAAGAAATTCCTAGTTTGGGGCAACGATACAATAAAAAGAAAAAAGGTATTGTAACAGAACTTTCGAGCAAAGTATAGATTGTTGTATAATTGCGTAATTTGAAAACATGTTTTTTGTTTTTGGAGATATTTTAGTCTTAAATAGCAGATATAGGCGTAAAACCAATATTGCCGTTTGAAATGTGAAAATCGGTCAACGCATTTAAGATATACTTACTTAAGATTTAGTGTAAGGAATGGGCTGATATAATATTTTCAAGTTCTTGTTTTATAAACTTTTTTATTGTTTGTAAATATACAGATATTAGTGTTAAATGTAATAAAGAATATATACATAATGTTAAATAACAAAAAATATAGATTTTATGCATAAGTAAATTAATTCATTAGATCAATTAGCAATTTTTTTTTTCATTTATAACAAGGTTTTCGCAACGACAATATAATATACGATATGTAAAGTTTTAAAATAAGCACATAATTATAACGGTTTTTTTTCAACAACCCAATATAATTACCGCTGACAGTATGTCAGTTTGCCAACACCCTCTTCAAACAATAATGACAACTTAATCCATCAGCAATTAATAACGAGCCAATTAAAGAGATTAGGATAATAGGATCACAGCACTGCAGTCTAATGTAACAGAAGCTGGTTTTAATGGCTGCGGTTGTCGCAGTGCGCTCAACCCTAAGCTGATCGCTATACGTTAATACTTGACGCACAATGCGGCATTTAATGAATTAGAGTTGGTTCTGTGTCGAAATTAGTAGGTATTAGCTTCTGCCAGCGGTTTCGCCCGCGTGAAAAGTGTTTTCATATCATACCGGGATGAAACATAGCATTTGTGCTATTCCAGACTCACGGGCACCCAACGCGAAGAAATACTGTTTATTCAAATTATTATTTTTTCAAATTAAGCTTCGTTTTTTTATTGAGTTAGTATAGAGAGACGATCATAAAAATTGTATGTTCTTGTTTAATTAACTCTCCTAACAACAAAATTTATATTAGGCTCATAATTCACATTTCAAAGATTATTTGAATGGATCATTTGATTCCAATAGATGGCGCGGTTTTAAATTTCTGAGGCATCCACTCGATTTTTTAAATTTGTTTTGTAACACATTTTGGTACAAAAAAAATGACACTGAAAACTTGCAAAAAAATACTATAAAACAAATCGTCGCTGTATAAAAAAAGTATTCACGAACCGAGTAAACCTTTGTAGGTTAGGCTTAACATGCACTGTGATTTTTAGTACTATTTGAGCGGGTTTTTTTTCCGCTGTGCGTGCAGCTTTATACATTTTCATAGGTCACAGAATGCGCGGAAAAAATTTGCGCGAATAAAAATCGCAGTGCGTGCTATGCCTTATGGTATCTGTATGCTAGTATTATATTATCTGTACGATACTATAACCTATCTCTGTGCCATCCAGATCAGTTCAGCCTTTCTGGCGTGATTGAGTAACAAACATACATCCATGCATCCAAACTTACGCATTTATAATATTATAATAGGTATATAGTAAGAAGTAAGATAAGATAATTTGTAATTAGGATACTTAGTAATTTTATTAATATTAGGGTTGATGCTTTTAAAGTTTCGTTTTCTTAGCCGGGTAAGCAACCGGGGAAAGTACCCTAAGCTAGCCGGTGTACGTTGATACTTGACGCACAACGCGGCGCCTTACTGAATTTGGGTTGGTACTGTTTGGAAATTGTTAACTTGTAATTGGGGTGAGTAATTTTAATATTTTTCTTAGATTGATTTTGTTTGCTTAGAGTTGGGATCGACGACCCATTATATACAAGATCAAATCTGCGAAGAAAGGCGAGGAGAGTCAACTTCACATACTTAATATAATAAGTGTAAGCAAAGCAAAAAACAAAAGGGAGACAAGAAACCATTTGACTCAGTAAAAACTTCAGTTAATCCGAATAATAAAACAAAATGCACCTGCCAGCCTGTAACAAAGAAAAACTCACCGCCATCGTCATCGAAAAAAACCCTAATAACTGCTACTAGACTATAGTTTATTTTTTGGACAGTCAGGATGAACTTAGCACCAAATCATCCATCTTAAATACCCCACAACGGCATATGCAGTTATTCTAAATAAAGACTTTGATATTTCTAAATAACTTTTCGTAGATACCTAAGTCATGTATACCGTCAAACATCATAATAATTATGATGTTGAATAACATAAGTTGTGAGTGATACGTTTAAATATTATCTAATAACGTATCATAACTTATGTTATTCTGCGTACTGAATACAAGGTAAACGAACATACGTCTCAACCGATTAAGGCCATAAGTATACTGCAAATACGATTCTAGAAACTTAGTATGCACACAAAGCTTTACCTTTGACTACACTGGGTGAGCGAGCTCAATAGGTAGGTATTTACTATGCCTTGACACATGATGAAGACCTAAATACACAGTACTGGGATAGAGGACATGTCAAGCTTAGTCTGGATATTGTTGAAACTAAGGCGTTGATTCGCCAACACTAGGTGAATTGCCCCGTATTTAAAATTTTCTTGAAATTGGACGTTGGACGAAACGTAATAATTTCGTAGCAGAAATCAGAATCAATGCTGCCGTTTAGAGTTTTAGTTTCTGGCAACTAGTCTCCGATCTTTTGCTCACATGACTGCCTCGTGGCATTCCTTATTTTCTGACATGCTGTCCTTGCGTAAAAGGCGTTAGCTTATGTATTTTATTTATGTTATTTCATAAATTCGATTGTGTGAATATTATCTTCATGAGTTAAACACGAATTTATAATTAATACGGTTAGTCCCCCTGTGCTAAGATCCCGCTATGTTCGACTCGAAAAATAGCTACTAAAAAGTGCCGCTATGCAACTCGACAATGCTATAGGGGGACTAACCGAATTAATCTGCGACATGAATAATTTTATAGATGTTTTATTGCAGCTGCTTCTTTGATGGCATCATCTGTCAACGTTATCAAGTATAAAATCGTAGCAAAGCAAGTTTGTAATTCACAGTCTGCCCTTAAAGTAGCGACCAATAAAAATGTCAGAAAATTTCTTAACGTCGCAGATAAATCTTTAATCTCTACTATCTTTTGACGTAAAGCGCTAGTAAAAGAATTATTAAAGGTCAAAACAAGAATTTACCAAGTGACAAAGTGATGTATATCCTAGAAGTGGATTCTTCCTCCATGAATTGAATTATTTATATGTCCAGTGCTGTAGACAGCACAAACAAGGTTAGATTGCGAACATACAAAAGAAATACTGGAGCAGTGGCACATGATATCAAGAATGGAGTATGAATGAGATAAGCTACTGTAATAAACGTGGAAAAGTTAGAGATGATAGAAGCAAATATGAGACTTGAGGCGTCAATACACATCAGTTTAACAGATTGAGAAGATACTAAAATCATGTTAACAAGATCATCTCAAAAAAATGCATCACACCCAGCAAATTTTAGTTAGGAACTTCACACAATTTGTAACCCTTTTGTACTATACATGTTTTGTTAATAAAGAGAAGATAGTTTACGTAACAATGGATTTCATGGACATCATCGCACTACAAGCCTTGCATTAATTACTCAACATCAGGGTTTAGATCTTCAAGCCAATAATTTAATTCCTAAGGTTACCCCTTTGCATCGTCCGATAAACCATTGCCTAATTCCTACTCAAAGCCCAAAATGAGATAAAACATTTGTTCTGGACGACATCGTCCGTTATTTTCGCGTCCCAAAATCTTCGCAAGGCAAGCGAAACGCTCGAAATAGTTCAGAGATAGATGATCTAAGGAATCCATCTTTATAGTCCGACCCCGTTGCTGCTTTAGCGCATTGATAAAAGTGCTAGCTTGTTCATCATGCTACTTTAGTATTATCTTATCATAAATTGTTTAGTTATGACTTTTATCTCTCTTCTGACGTTCTTCACGTGATGGGTTTTGTTGAAAGGATTCTGAGCAGGTTTACTCGAGAGCAGTGGTGGCCCAGTGGTATTGGCCACGACTTACAAGTTGTATGTCATGGGTTCGGACCCAGGCAGGCTTTGTGTAAATTATTCCATCAACACTGCTCTCAAAAACGGTGAAGGAAAACATCGTGAGGAAACTGGAATGTCCTAGAACCAAAAAATACGCCCCGTCCAGAGGAGGCCTGTATCCCAGCAGTGGGAACATTAATAGGCTGATGATGATGACGCTCGAGTTCTGAAACTGGAAACTACTTCAAAAAGTTTTCGGGCTTTTGTTATTCGTTGACCCAACGAGATCTATATACATCATCATCATCTGCCTAGCCTTTTCCCAACTATATTGGGGTCGGCTTCCAGTCTTGCCGGATTCAGCTAAGTACCAGTGTTTTACATGGAGCGACTGCCTATCTGACCTCCATAACCCAGTAACTAAGTAACGGAACAAATATTTGTATGACCTACAAATAGTTGTTCCGGCTCTGGGTGTTTGTGTATGTCAGTTTATATGTCTGTAAACGCACCCACGATACAGGAGAAATTCCTAGTGTGGGGCAACGTTTTTATAAAAAAAAAAAAAAAAAAAAAAAAACTGGGTAACACGGTACCTCTTGGCAAGACTGGTGTCAGATCTCAAGCTTCTGAGTACCCGTAACGACTGTCAAAGATCTTCAAATGACAGCCGGGACCAACGGCTTAACGTGCTTGCCGAGGCACGGAGGAAACTCGGTATGTTGAAACGGTCCTCCATCCAACCTCGTCAAGCGTTGCTTAACCTTGATGATCGACCCGTGCGGCTGTTATTATTTAGCCACGAGCTCCTACGAGATCTATATACATATATAATTAAATTATGAGCTGAGGTGTAAAGAAGCTCGTGGCTAAATAAAAATAGCCGCACAGGTCAATCTTCGAGGTTAAGCAAAGTTACTAAGGTCGGTCCCTGGATAGGAGGCCATATTGATAACACCCGAGACTCCTCCATGCCTCGGCAAGCACATTAAGCCTTTAGTCTCGGCTTTCATTTTTAGGGTTCCGTGGTCAACAAGGAACTCTTATAGTTATACCATGTCTGTCTGTCCGTCCGCAGCTTAGCTCAGAGACTCTTCGTACTAGAAAGCTATAACTTGGCATGGATTTACATATTAATCATGCCGACAAAGTGGTAGTTTTTTTTTCTCATCCATCCCATGGTGTGGGGTAACGTTGAATAGGCCAATCAAAAATATTACGGGTCTGTCAATCACGTTTTTTGATCTCCGTTTGCGTAAAGTTAAGCTTTAAATTGCTAATTATTGTCAGAGTCTCAAGTGTCTGGGGTCGGGACTCTTCACTCTAACTTTACCCTGCCAATGGTTGCTTTTGGATATGTAAAAAAATCTCGGCTCATATAAATGAAATTAAAAGGAAAACTATCACAGTTATGGCTTGACAAGTTTATGAATAATAGTCGACCAACTAAAAAAATTCTTTGAAAAAGTAAAAAAACTCTACAAATTCCATTGAACAGTTGCACAATAATGCGGACTAAGAAGAGGACATTCCTCTTCTTAGTCCGCACTTGGCCGGTTTTTATTATTAGATCTTTGACAGTTAAAGGTAGTCAGAGGCATGAAATGTGACACAATTTTTGCACAGGGGTATCGAAATAACTACTACTGGCTTGTAGAGGTCTTATAGGCAGCCACTCCATGTAAAATTCTGTCTGTCTTTTGGTTACACTGGAAGCTGAGGCCAATATGGTGATTTTAATACAGGCATTCCTTTGCCTAACTCAGACACCAGCTCCTCACACATTCTAGACTAAGAACATATGTGCCTGTATTTTTATACCTAAGTAACTTTTAGTGTCTGTTTTGACTAAAATTATTTTTACCATGTTATTATGAAAGTACCTACCTATATATATTCTTGCAAATAAATAAATTTCATTTCAATATAGTTGGGAAAACGCTAGGCAGAGTGATTTAAATGCGCTGAGCTATATTTAGACGATAACCTGAATTGACATAGCCTTTGTGCAGGAGGTGGGTTTGCATGCACATTAAAATGCGATGTAGGAAATGAAAACTTGTATTCAAAATTATTACAGGTATTTGACCGACAGAAAGTAGACGTATTGACGGCGTGGTGTCTTGGTTTGCAATGTCGACTGTAGAGGTCGCGGGCGCCGCGCCGGCCACACGAACGGCATGAAGTTAGCGACGAATGTTCCGCGCGTTTATGGGCTCACTTCACAGCGTTGTATTGTTAACATCCTCCGCCCCCTTGGAAGCCGTGCTTTCAAGAAGCTCTGGATCGTTCACTGGTAGGATGCAGACCTTGTTCAGAGCTCGTCGGACGGTTCCTTTATTAGTGGTTATATCTGCAACCCTGCATGAACCATTTGGTCCGAAAAAACGCTTCTCGACTCTTCCCAGAATCCACTTCATCGGCGGCAGATGCTCGTCCTTGATTACCACAACATCTCCAACCTTGATGGGTTGGCCACTGGATCGACGCCATTTTACTCTTTGTTGTAGCTCGGAAAGGAATTCCTGAGACCATCTCTTCCAAAAATGTTGTCTAAGTCTCTCTAAATGCTGGTATCGGTTGATGGATAATTTTTCCACGCTTGGGGATGCCAATGACGTCAACGGACGCCCGATAAGGAAGTGACCTGGTGTTAATGGATTGAAATCCGACGGATCCGATGACATAGGTGTCAACGGACGCGAATTCAATATTGCCTCAATTTGTGTAAACAGGGTGGAGATCTCTTCAAATGTAAGGTTCGAATTACCTGCTATTCTTTTTAAATGGAACTTGGCCGCTTTTACGCCAGCTTCCCAGATTCCACCGAAATTGGGTGCATAAGCTGGACTGAATTTAAATTCTATACCCTCGCTCGCTCCAAACTCAGTCACGGGTTCATTAGCGGCCTTAAGCATCCTGCCTAATTCGTTATTTGCCCCTACGTAGTTCCTACCATTATCGCAATATATTAACCGAGGCTTTCCGCGCCTGGAAATGAACCTACGTAGGCACGAAATGAATGCATTGGTACTTAACTCACTAACCACTTCCAGGTGCAAAGCCTTGGAGGAAAAACACACAAAAAGACATAAATAGCACTTATTAGTTCTAGCACCACGTCCTTTTCGATTAGAAATATGGAACGGACCTGCAAAATCGGTGCCACAGATCTCAAACGGGGATGAGGGATTTACTCTTGATTGAGGTAGGTTACCCATCAAAGTTTGAACTGATTTACCCTTTAACCGTACACATTTGACACATTTGTTTACAGTTTGTGTAGCAAGAACTCTGCCGCCAACGGGCCAGAAGTTCTCACGTATCAAACTAAGTAATTGCTGAGGACCGCAATGTAGTAGACGCAGATGCTCCTCTGCAAATAATAGTTTGGTAAATGTATGTTTGGAATCAATTAAAATGGGATGTATTTTATTGTAGGGTTGCAACGCACCTTGAATGCGTCCCCCGACTCTCAGAATACCTTCACTATCCAAAAACGGATTCAACGATAGAATATTAGATTTACAATTTACAACTCCTGTTGTTTTTAAAGAATGAATATCCTTTTCAAAGGAATAAGTTTGTGATGTTTTAGCTAATGTTTTTAATGAGGTTTGTAATTCTTGCAGTGTCAGTTTACCTTTAAATTTATTATTTTTATTTTTACAGTTATAGATAAAACGTTGTACATAGCCTAAAATTCTTTGTAATTTAGATAGTTTAGAAAAATTTTCAAATGAAATAAAACTCTGTTTACATTGTATAGTTAAACTAACCTTCATTTCAGGCAATGTGTTATTTGGTAATTTAATATTTTGCTGAGGCCACTCATCCTCAGGTTTACTTAGAAAGGAAGCACCATGCCACCAGAGGTAGTTATTTTTAAGGTCCTGCGGCTTGACTCCACGTGAAGCTAGATCTGCCGGATTATCTTGAGTTGGCACATAGTTGAGCGGTAAGTTCACGAATTTCTTGTATACGATTGCATACAAAAGTTTTTAAGGTTTTGGGCTGGGTATTAATCCATCCCAAAACTATAGTTGAATCTGTCCACAAAACAGCACGTGAAGTTTCAAATTGTTTATTACTTAATGAATGTAGAACCCTTGTAAGCAATCTAGCACCTAACAGAGCACCCATTAATTCAAGACGCGGTATAGTTAATTCCGGCTTTAAAGGAGCTACCTTTGCCTTGGCACAAAAAAGGTGAACATGAATAACGCCTAATGCATCCTTTGATTTTAGGTACAAACAAGCACCGTACGCAGTCTGCGATGCATCAGTAAAACAATGAAATTCTACGTTAATTGGTGCTGGGCACACTATATGCCTGGGCACCTCAAGAACGGAAATATGGTGTAAATTTTTAATGAATTCGTCCCATTGAAATTTAATATTATTTGGGACTTCTTCATCCCAATCGTTTTTTAGCAACCACAATCGTTGTAATATTATCTTTGGAATAATTGTAGTTGCTGATAATAAGCCCAGTGGATCAAAAATTTTAGAAGACATAGATAAAATATTGCGTTTAGTAATTGCCAATTCAATTTTGAATTCCGTAGAAAATTTCAAAGTATCTGTTTGTGGATACCACTTTAGACCCAAAACAGTGGATTCCTTGCTAAAGTCTTGACAAATGTTTGTTAAAGGCAAATCTTTCAAGATATCTGGAGCATTAGTCCGGAATTTACGTAAAGGAAAACAGGCTTCTGAAAGTTTATTAACGACTTCATGCACAACATTTTTCAATTCTTGTTTTGAGTCAGAACCCGTATTTAAATCGTCGACGTAAAAATCATGCTCAATAACATGCTGTACGTCGGGTTTATCAGTGCATTCACGCGATAACTCTAACAAACATCTTGTGCTCAAAAATGGCGCCGAGGCCGTGCCATAAGTTACAGTGTTTAGCTGTAGTACTTGCAACGGCTTCGTTTCTTCGTCTCTCCACAAAATTAGTTGTAGGTTTCGCTGAGACTCGTCAACTAATATCTGCCTGTACATCTTTTGTATATCGGCTGTAACAACAAAAGCATTTCGACGAAACCGCAACAAAATTGACAGAAGGTCGTCTTGTATAACTGGCCCCACCAGTTGGATATCGTTAAAGGACTTTCCGGAGGTAGATTTGCACGAAGCATCGAACACCACTCGTAATCGAGTAGTTTCACTATGAGGCCGTAAAACAGCGTGGTGGGGTAAAAAATAACCAAAAGAAGGACGCTCAATTGGCGAAAGATGACCTAAGCGTTCATACTCATGAATGAATGATTTATACTCCTCCTTTAGAATAGGTGACTTGTTTAGTTTTCGCTCTAAATTAATAAATCTACGACGCGCTACATTGTATGAGTCACCGAGAGCTAGTTCTGGAGAATCAGTTAGTGGAATTTTAACTAAGAAACGACCGCCATTTAATCGTTTAGTATTTTCTATAAAGATACTTTCACACAACTCCTCAGATTTAGAAAAAATATGTTTTTTAACAGGAAGTAATTCTTCTATTTCCCAAAATTTCGTTAATGTTTGTTGAATACTTTGTGAAAAGTTGCATGAAATATTATTATGTTTTAGTTTGTTACTGATACCAACACCAGTAGGCCCGGATATTAACCAGCCTAATTTAGAATGTTGCAACGTAGGTTTGTTTTGACCAAGTTTCATTAGTCTTGGGTTTACAATATCCCAAAAGATATCTGCACCCAACAAAATGTCAATGTCAGAAGGACTGAAGAACTCAGGATCAGCCAACTGAAGATTGTGAGTTAAATTAAGTTGCAATGGATCAATGGTCACGCTTGGAAGTTTGCTTGTAATTTGTGGTATGACAAGACATGACACATTGACACAAAATTTGTTTAATCGAGATTTTAATTGCAAATCACAATATTGAGCCGTATTTACAACAGCATTATTGATGCCATGAACAGAAACTGCATTTCTATTAGTGAAATCTAATTTTAATTTAGATTGTAGGGTTTTTGTTATGAAGGAAGACTGACTGCCGTTGTCCAATAGCGCCTTCGCAAGGTAAGTATTATTTTGTTGATCGACTACCTCAACTAGGGCCGTGCATAACAACACCTGGCTCGCCATCACGGCGGATAGAGTCGCTGCAGCAGCGACGCTGGAATTCGACCCAGCAGATGATGGTAAGTTAGAATTTTCAATATTATTAGTTTGCCTAGATTCTTTATTTTCATGTAACAATGTACTATGTTTTTTATGACAAAATTTGCAAGGACCTCTGAAACAACGGTTGACATTATGACCACCGCGAAGACAATTGGGGCAAAGCTTATGCTTAGCAACCTCCTTCAGGCGCAAGTCTACACTTAAAGTTTTAAATTTTTCACATTCATGAACAAAATGCTCTTGCTTGCAGATGGCACACTGTTTACTGGTCAACCTCTCTGTACTATTAGAAGATACAAAAGATTTAGTCTGTATATTTGAACGCTGAGGTTTAAAATCCGGTCTGAACTGTACCGTTTCTAAAACATCCGCTCGGTTCCGCAAAAATATGTAAAATTCATCAAGAGTTGGACAAACCGACAAAGTGTTTCGATGTTCTTCCCATTTGCGACCTGTGGCGCCATCTAGTTTAGAGGCCATCATGTGGATAATAAGTGTGTCCCAGTAGTCTGTAGTTTCCTTTAATAAATTTAAGGCTCGTATGTTTTTTGTGAAGTAATCAATCATATAACGCAGAGATTTATGTGATTCCTTTGTGATAGGCTCAAAACTAAATAATGATTTTAAATGGTTATTTGTCAATAATCTCCTGTTATCATACCTATCACAAAGAAGTTGCCATGCCAGCATGTAGTTTTCAGCAGTAAATTCAACCGATTTTATAACGAGTGCAGCGCCACCTTCCAGTGAAGACCGAAGGTAATGAAATTTGTTAATTTCTGGAATAGATTTATTTTTATTAACCAACGAGTCAAAAGTGTCACGGAACTCGAGCCACTTCAAGTAGTTGCCATCAAATTTTGGAAGATTTATAGTTGGTAATTTAACATTAAAATTATTTTTACAGGATGAACTGCTGCACTCGGACCGCACATCAACATTATTGACACCATGAACAGAAGCACTCTGACCCTGAGACACGTTTTCAATTATTAGTTGTGCACATGAAATCAAACTACAAAATGCTTCCTCAAATGATTCTCTTTCATCAAGCTCACCTTCAGATTCAAGATCTAGTGCTTCGATTTTAGATTGAAGTTCATCAAATTGCGAAAACAATGCCTGAAATCTTTCTAACTTTAATTGTAATTCAGTAAGCTGTAATTTTGTAATTTGACTCGGATCAATTGATTTTAACAACTCAATATGTTTTTTGAATATAGTAATTCTACCCTTTATATTACTACGAGACTGCCTAAGCTTTTTAATATCGTCCGACATTATTATTTAGGGAGGTAAATACCTACGCAAAATACGAAGAGGCAAATAACGTTTCAAACAAATATAGCAAATGACCAATATAGGTACAATAAAATGGTACCGACAATCCAACCAGACGAACCCGGAGCGCAGCGAGGGCAGGCTGACAGCGTCAGCGTCACCTTCAGTTCAGCTTACTCTGCTTATCACCCTCTGTCACTCATGCGCCGTAACAATCGCGCGCAGCGCAGACTTCACGTTCCGGTGGAATCTCCGAATCTGGAATAGTCGGCGAATACAAATGAATTTACTGTGTAGGTATTGCCTATCAGTTTTAAAATGCCGGGCAGTTTATCTATTTATATTTCAATAAGTTGCAGGTAGAAGAGTGGAATGTTTACAGGCCCACGCCTACGTTAGCGTATTAGGTAGTTATTGAAAACACTAAGTAGGGTTTTTATTATTAAGTGCGAAATTATATCCAACCGTTTGAATTCTTTCGAAAACTATGGAGCAAAGGAGCAAGATCGTCTTTGTTATACATTAGATAACAAAGGAGTTAGATTATTCGACGTATTAAGTACCTAGGTAGGTTGGTAAATTTCTCAAGATGCTAGTGAAGAAATAAGCAATCACAGAGCAGATAGTTTTTAGTTAGATTATTGAAAGGTTAAATTATTTAATGAGTAGCCAAGTCATGCCCAATAAATCGTGCGTCCACTTAAATAAAATAAGCGCGAATTCTTTTATAAGCGTGCAGGTAGATTACGAAGCAATATCTTGCAATAATTGCTCAATTTTCCGCAATAGCTATACCTAAGCTAGGCACGAAAACAGCACAGTAACTGTGTGAGAACACAGTTTGAATTTGATGGCCAGAATAATTATTCGACAAGTAAGCAATGAGTAGGTACCTATGTTTGGTAAATAGGTACGAAATTCGTCGTTATATTTTTGTAACGGAAAAGAATGCAAACGAAAACGAAACACTGTCACACAAGAGGCAAATTGAAGTTCGCAGCGATAAAAATGAATAACTTTACCTCCAAGATGGCTACTTCCTTTACGAACGACCCGACAACGGTCACTTCACCACAGCATTCATCAGTATTTTTCTGAATTTAGGCACTTTAGGTCAGCGATTCCAGAGTTGTCGTCGTGGAGATTCATCCAGGTCCAGCAG
This sequence comes from Orthosia incerta, assembly GCA_948252205.1. Classification (NCBI taxonomy): domain Eukaryota; kingdom Metazoa; phylum Arthropoda; class Insecta; order Lepidoptera; family Noctuidae; genus Orthosia; species Orthosia incerta. The sequence goes on from OX411742.1 coordinate 54,703,273, forward strand.
GCACAGCTTGTCGCGACTCGTCTTTCAACAGGTCACGTTGTTTTTATAGCAGGCGGCGCGCGTAGAATTCGTCGACTATGACGCGTTGGAGTGTCGTCGGTTTTGTGCATTTACGCTTGTCGCCATCACGTCGGGGTCACCAAATTATGTGCAGGAGGTGGGTTTGCATGCACATTAAAATGCGATGTAGGAAATGAAAACTTGTATTCAAAATTATTACAGGTATTTGACCGACAGAAAGTAGACGTATTGACGGCGTGGTGTCTTGGTTTGCAATGTCGACTGTAGAGGTCGCGGGCGCCGCGCCGGCCACACGAACGGCATGAAGTTAGCGACGAATGTTCCGCGCGTTTATGGGCTCACTTCACAGCGTTGTATTGTTAACAGCCTTATATTAGGCATTGAATGGCAGTATTGTACTCAAAAAGCTACTACTAGCTAGCTAGTCAGAAAGATACCAGACACACACACACACACATCACACACACACACACATTACACACACACACACAGTCACATTAAGATACCAGAAATAGCACCAAGACAAGGAAACTCCATTGCAAAACGATTTTAGAACTGAATCAGTTACAAAAAATTACGTTGTTGCTGAACTGACAGGCCATTAGTCCCTTTTTGCGACACCCGTGGGAAGAAACTGGGATTAACTATTCCATTCTTTACCGACTTTAAAGGTCACTGAATGTCTTCACTTGAATACTGAGACGAAAGCATTTCTTCATAGTTACTTAAGGTTCCCCTAGTCGACGGCACGAACTATTTTGTGCGCGAGGTTAAAATGCATACTATCTCATCAACACGTGCGAAAGATTATGCATCAGAATCAGAATCAGAATCAGAATATTTATTTGTGAAACATAGGTATTTACATAAAGATCTTAGGTTAATTATAAAGGGCGCTATGTTTTGCCGTGAAGGCGTACAAATATTGATAAAAATAAAAGCAAAAAATAAAAGAAAATAAAAAATCTAACATAATAAAACAAATTTAAATATTTGAGTACAATTACCATTTTAAATGTATTTAAATACCTTAATAAAATCTACAATTAAATCTAACCAAAAATATTCAAGAAAACAGCAAATATTTATTGCACAGAAATATTAAAATTTATCATTTATAAAATCTTCTACTGTATAATAACATTTTTCGAGCAATAGCGACTATAGACTTTTCTTAAACTTTAGTAGGGGCAAATTTTTTATGTTATCAGGTATATTGTTATAAATTTTCGGAGCCATGCCAAAGAAACTCTTTTTCATTAAAGCGGTTCTACATTTTCTGTCGCAAAGTTTATTTACATATTGAGAACGCATTGGATGCATTGGACGCATTGCATGATGATGATGATGCTGTGATGAGCAGTAAGAACCTATTTCGCGTACGAATTAGCACTTTTGCAAATTTATATCAAATTGAATGATGATTTAGGACGAAAACGGGCGTGCGAAATTTTTTAAACAGATCTTTGGGAGTCTAGATATTATGAAAAAACGAAGTTAAATTACTAATATAGCCCTGTATGGAGGCCGATTTGCAATTTTCCTTCTTCTAATGGTATTTATTTCCGCCCAAAGATGCGTTAAAATTAGTGTTGAAATATGGAACTTTCGACACTCATAGCTTTCAAATATATATTTTTCTTACCGTTTTGTTTCCATACAGGGCTAGATAATGATGAGACAAATTGATATAAGTTTTTATTTTGAACGACATCATCAAACAGTGGAGTAATTGCCAGACTACGTTTGTATGGAAGAATGATCGACTAGTGTAACCTTAAGTAATTATTTTAACCGACTTTCCATAAAGGAGGAGGTTCTATGTTTGGCTGTACATATGTTAAGGGTTTTTCAATTGGCGCGTTTAGATTTTGGCGGCCCGTGGTGGCCATTTTGTTTTGGTGAATCTATCAAATCTTTTGTTAATTATTCAGTTACTTATGCCAAATCACCATGGCAAATTACACGATTGAGCAACACGTTCAAATGATAAAACTTTATTATCAAAATGAGTGTTCGTTAGTGCAACTGCAAACATTGCGCGCATTGCGCCCATTTTACGGTAGGCGTGGTGGCCCTTCACAGTCGACTCTTCAACGTAGCCGAATATGGGAATTGCCGTATATGGGACGGCACCAACCCACGCGAGAGTTACCGTTTGGTGTGAATTTTGGGTCGGCAGCGTCACTGGTCCTTACTTTTTCTAAAACGACGCTGATGAGGTGGACCATCAACGGCGAGCGCTACAGAACGATGATAACCATTTTTTTATGACCCAAATTGAACCATATGAACCTAGATGACATGTGGTTCCAGCAGGACAGCGCTACGTGCCACACAGCGGACGCCACGATTGGCTTTCTGCATGAGCGATTTGAGGGTAGGGTTATCGCTCGCAGGGGTGATGTGAATTGGCCACCAAGGTCATGCGATTTGACCCTGTTAGACTTTTTCTTGTTGGGGTTCAAGTCGCAGGTTTATGCTATTAAACCACAACCAACCGATGCCCTAAATGTGAACATCACACAGGCCATCACTCAAATTCAGCCGGATCTATGCAGAAGAGTCATTGAAAATTGGACCACCCGGATCCATGCCACTGTAAACAGCTGAGGCAGGCATTTGAACGATGTCATATTCCACACTTAATGGCACAAGCACGGTAAAGATATCTAACAGTATTCTATCTTACTTATCTTATCGAAACTCAAGTAGGTAGAGGCGGGCAGGCTTGTAGGCACTTATTTCAAGGACAGGGCCGAGTCACAATACTGTTAGATATCTTTACCGTGGCACAAGTGGGCCTTTCAAATAAAAAAATAATTTTGTTAATACCTCACACACACGCTCTTATTGAAAAGCCCTTTATTTTTATTGTGTATGTTCACCGATTTCTCCGTCAATTGTGGACTGGTTTTAAAAATTATTGTTTTCCTTTAAAGAGTCTATTTGCGAAGTGATCTCATTTAAATTTGGTGAAGATCTGATGAAGAACTTGGGAGATTTATTCTGGCATTATAGAAATATAATATAGAACTTGCCCATTTTGTACCACAACAAAAAAGTACAAACGACTTATTTAAAATAGCTTAAACAAAAAAACCGGCCAAGTGCGAGTCGGACTCGCGCACGAAGGGTTCCGTACCATTATCGCAAAAAAACGGCAAAAAAATCACGTTTTTTGAATGGGAGCCCCATCACTTAAATATTAATTTTATTCTATTTGTAGTATTTGTTGTTATAGCGGCAACAGAAATACATCACCTGTGTAAATTTCAGCTATCTAGCTATGACGGTTCATGTGATACAACCTGGTGACAGACAGACAGATCGCGGAGTCTTAGTAATAGGGTCCCGTTTTTACCCTTTGGGTACGGAACCCTAAAAAATTAAAAAACGAAAACAGGAACACCGACTTGCGAAATTGAAGTAATTTTTTCACTTTGTAGTGTTTCATTATTTTCCATGCAATGAAGGCTACTTCTTATTTTTTATTGAATCTTATTTTTTGTCTTCTGTTTTCTTGAAAACAGAAGACAATTTTTAAGGACTTATAGCTGAAATCGCCGACCCACCTTGAGCAAACGCGGTAATTAATGCGGCTGCCTTCTCTGTATGAGAAGAGGTCATTGCCCTGCAGTGCGACAATAACAGGCAAGTATTATTAGTATCATAGTATAAAAAACACATGAAACATAAACATTCAACAAAACGTCACTATAGTAACGTCAACACTGATAAAGATACCATAATAACCGGTTTCATAAAACATAGCTATCTGCAAAGCAGTTTATAGCAGAAAATATAGCTGGTAGCTGCCACGGGAACCGCACGGATTTATGAACATCCTGTGTATGGCGAAACTTTTGCTCGGAGTTATGTATACAGGAACTATCTAATGCCTAGGATATTAGAGGTTTTTGAAAACTGATACGGAATTTTATTTAAATAAAAAAAAATTGAAATCAAAAATGTCCTCAATTTTCATTTCTGTTATCAATTATGGTATAACCAGTTATGGAAAAACTCATAAATCTTACTTTCAAAAAATGTATAATATACAAATACGATTATTAAAGATAGTGGTACCATATAAAATTAAACTCAAATATAAACCCGATTATGAGTTATTCCAATATTGTAAAGATAAAGTAAAATTAGCTGTTTCCTCTGATTACTGTGAACACGATATAAGTAAGTTAGAGAAAGAGAGAGAGTTGCCTCTGTATAAACTGCCGAACTAACTAATGAATACGGTAAAAGGATCTGAATGTATGCTACTCCAAACATTCTGAATAAATTACCTAAGGAAATAGCCAAAAAAATTAAAACAAAAAACCTCGACAAATAAAAAACGTCTTTAAAATCTTCTTTACCGTTGAAAAGACTAGAATGGGGGAAGGGCCTTCGTGTGGATCCACTACCAGATAGACTGTTAGCGAGAAAATGTAAACCTGAATCGATTGCGCACATAATCTTCCCTCAAAAAGATTGAGCGTTATTTACTATGTAAAAATAAATTATGAAACTTTCTTTTTTCGGTCTGCTGATAAAAACTTCAGGTTTTTTAAAAGGATTAGAAACATTCATAACTTCAAGTCATCGTTTATTTAAAGTAATAAAGTGATACTTGGTGAAAATATTTATGGGCATATGTTAATTTAAGATCCAATATTTCAATAGAGATTATTTTAACAGAAGAATAAAAATGCCGGTTTTACAGCTTTTTAAAGAAAATATGTCTTACATCCGTATTTTCTTTTTCGAAATTAATTAATAATTATATATAATTTTTTTTAGGTCTAACTTTTCAAACAAAGCCATGATTACCAGAACATTAAACTTAAATATAAAGATGTTGAGTACGGATTATTTAAATACTGTAAAGATGTGTCAGTCTTTGACAAATTAAGATCGGTAATTATCTTGGACAAATTCAATAATTTATTTATTTATTTATTTATTAAAACTTCATGCAACATACAGGTACATAGGCGGACTTAATGCCTGAGGCATTCTCTACCAGTCAACCAAGTATGGCGGAGAGATAACATGGCAGGTGCATAAAAAATAGAAATAATTATTAATGTAAAAATTAAAGAATATATAGTTAAAATAAACATAAATATATATTTCCTACAATAAATACATATATATATATATGTATAAAAGTAATAGAAAGGTGATTGAGACGACTCTGCTATTGGTGTAGAAAGTAATGCCGTAACTTCCGCTTAAATGCACAATGACTGGTGGCCGTCCTGATATCGAGCGGTAGCGCATTCCAGAGAAGAATGGACTGAATATGAAAGGAAGAGTGAATAAAATCAGAAGTATGAGAGGGACAAAGCAAGAGAAGATTGTTAGATGAACGCAGATTCCTAGCGTGTGAAGTACATAAATATTGAAAGAGAGGTGTGAGATAAGAAGGAAGAGTGGGAGAGTTGAGTAGGGAGAAAAGCGTGGTCAAAGCGCGCAAATTTCGCCTCTGCCTAATGGGCATCCATTTGAGTTCAGATCTGCAACTCGACACATGGTCATATTTCCTCAGGTTGAATATGAACCGGATGCAGTTGTATAGGAGCATATCAAGCTTGTCCAGGAACACCGCATTCAGGTCAAAGTAGCACACATCACCATAGTCTATTATAGGGAAAATTAAAGTCTGCACAAGCATAGTCTTCGTTTTTGCAGGCAGAAAGTTCCTCAGACGGTACAGGCAACGCAAGGTTCCATTGACTCTTTGACTGACAGTAGAAACCTGAATAATATTAGCTCCTTAACTTTAAACAATAGACCAAAACAGTTACGTGAACTGGATTACTTGCCAACATATAAACTACCTACAACGAGCGAAAATATATTCAAATTAAAGGTGTAAAAAATACACTGAATGTACACTCGGTTCCAAAAATAACGGGTCAGTCACATAAACCCGAATATCTCCCGAACTACGTATGCCATCCTAATGAAACGAAGACTGTTCAATTGAGAATTTAATTATACAGATAAAAAATAAAATAAAACTTAGTTGCACCCACAATATTAATCTCTAAATTAAAAAAAAACTAAAGTAGTCATATTTTTCTTAAGATTACATTTTTTTTATGATTGTTTTTTTGCTGTTTTTAATCACTTTCTTCATTCAATACTTTGTGTTGCCTCCACAAGCTCTTCTGACAGCTTCCAGGCGATTAGGCATGCTGTACACCAAATTTCGGAGCCGGTGCTGAGGAATACCTTCCCATTCCTCCACCAGTGCTTGTTTGAGCTCCGGAAGCGTGATTGGAGGGGGGTTTCGACCTTTCACGCATCTCTGAAGCTCGTCCCAGGCGTGCTCGATGGGGTTTAAGTCCGGGCTTCGCGCTGGCCACTGCATGAGTTCGATACCGACCTCTTCAAGGTAGTCATGTACAATTCTGGTTGTATGGGGACGCGCATTATCATGCATTAATATGCCATGCCGGTCCATCCTGGCCATGAAAAGACCTACATGTTCATTGAGGATCTCTTACACGTACCTCTCTGCATTTAGAGTTCCATTTTGAATGAGTACCAGCTCGGTGCGGGCCTCAGCAGAAATCCCAGCCCAAACTTGTACGGAGCCTCCACCGTACGCCACTTTTTCCTCCACACACGCTTGATGGAAGCGCTCCCCTGGTCTTCTGTACACCAACTGCCTACCATCATGCTTATAAAGCATGAATTTAGACTCGTCCGTGAACATTACCCTAGACCAATCGTCTAGTGTCCAGTTTAGGTGCTCGCGCACGTATCTCTGTCTTGTAATTCGATGTCCCCGTTCCAGTTTGGGGCCATTTGCGGGCCTCAATGGTTTCAAATTTGCTTCAGCAAGACGTCTTCTTACTGTTTGAGCGCTTAAATTGCCACCTCCAAAGCGAATAAAGTGAGTTTTTAGACCAACAGCAGTTTGAAAACGATTTCGGAGCATTGTAGCCACCAGTTGTCTGTCTTCCCTGGCCGTTGTGCATCTTGGTCTGCCATTTCCTGGTCTTCTAAGGTGTGATCCGGTCTCTTGGTACCGCTGGACTACCCGCTGAACAGTCGACAAAGATACACCAATGTTTCTGGCTGTTTCACGCTGGCTCCGCCCAAGTTCCAAAAAAGTTAGGATTCTGGTACATTCCTCTAGCGTGACTGCCATGCTTCACCTCACAGAATAATAATTATGCACGTGGAAGACGTTCACGATATTTTTTTTTGTGACAGAATAGAAATGGAAAGCATCCATAATGACATGAAACAAAAATATTGTTTTTAAAAATAGTATTTTTTTTTTAATTTTGTTTTTCTAATGAAGTTTTTTTCATCAACCAGTTTAAATAATATGCCATTAGAAACGCAACTAAAAATTCTTTATTCTGTTTTTTATTTCATTGATCTAACTTTTACAGTTCTGGAGGTATTTCAATTTTTGTGACTGACCCGTAATTTTTGAAACCGAGTGTAGCTTACTGAAAATGTAAATGGCACGAGAACGTGGGAATATAGTTACCTGATACCCTGAATAAAATTCCTAAAACTGTGCATTCAAATATTGTCACTAGCACATATAAAAAAATTTAATTTACCTTAAAAAAATATTATATGACTGGTGACATCACATCTTAGGTTTTAAGTGGGTAAAAATATGTTTTCCTATTTTAGTAATATGCGGTGCGAGTTTGCTTCCTTCACTTTGTCACATAAACATTTTAAGGTTTTAGACATGGGTCATGCTGTACAATAAGTGTAATTTAATATATTGTTATAAATAAACGAGAAAAAGAAACCAACCAGGTGGTATTTTCTGCCTGTTTATTCTTTTGTTATATAACTTTTTACTTTTAGTTTGCACCACTAAAGTTGCCAAAAGTGTTTGAACACATTGTCACAAAACATACAATTTAATCCAAACCAGAATAGCCCCAATTTAACAAATATCAAAACCCGTAACAGCATCAAATAATCAAATTGACATAGGTAATTGAATAGTCATGTGAATACGTACTTTATATACCGAAGGAAGTATATTTCGTGGCTCACTGAATTCTGTCTCGAATTCGTATTGAGTCTTGACATGGAATACACGTAGGATGCCTCGGTTCAAGACTTGAAGACTTTTGCTTATTGATACACGGTAAGCTTTAGAGATGAACAAACTTCTCCGTGTTGACGAGTGTATTCGGAGAGTTAAAACCTTCTTGCAAACTGTTAATGAGATTATGTGTTGATTTCAACTCAGCTAATATTATAAATAGTTAAATTGTTTGTTTAAAGGTAATCTCTTGAAACATATACATAAGAAGGAAAACTGAAGTCATGGACATATTGACTCGGACACATGCTTCGATGTAAAATAAACAAATTGAGCAAACAAGACAGAATTTGAAAATAAGTACGTCCAAAAACAAGATGGGAAGACGATATCCGCATAACTTTGGGGCCTTGTTGGACTAGAGTTGCAGAGGACCAAGCGCAATGGAGGGAGTTGGAAGAAGCCTAATACAAGCACGCCGAACTGTGGGATATCTAATAATTTGCTACTCTAAACATTTCTTATTAGCAAACAATGTGCAATTATGTACCCATATTTCGATAATAAACGACTTTATTATTAATAATATTAATCTAGACCTGGTGAAGGTTGCGGGGATCCGCTGGATGCGAGACGCACGGGACCGGTCAATGTGGCGACGCTTGGGGGAGGCCTACGTCCAGCAGTGGACGTCTTTCGGCTGATATGATGATGACAATTATGAATCTAGAAATTAAAGAAAGAAAGAAAGAAAAATGTTTATTTGCGCCAGGCACGACGCATAACATAAAGGAAAAGCTTAAAAAGAGTATGCGTCACAACCACGCAAAACGGTCATTGCTCGCGTACGACACAGATCCACAGTGCTGGTTTGGAGCGATAGCCGGTGACGATTGGGTGACGCCGAACCAATGAAACCTTAAAGGCAAGTGACGGAGCCTGTCGTCCTGAAGTCCTGATCGGATTACGAAAATTATTTCTCTGATACAAAGCTACACTATCGCTGGGCGCCGCGCGCGGCTACTTTTTATTATTTTTCTGGTATACGGAATGGACACGGTTCCTGTGGGATAGCTCAAGTGGGCAAATTCGAAGAAAAAAGCTTGTGCTTATTATTATTGAGGAGAACAAAATAATTTGAGTTTGTAGATTTCTCCACCAGAAATTTATCTGTACCATCACTGGCAGCTTGGAGTCTAATGATTGGTTAGTGGCAATAGGTTAACTTTATTACAAGGGGATTTAAGAATACCCAGAAAAATGTGACCGTGAGTGCTTTGTTCTAGTAGATCTTCGGAGAATAAAGGAGTCATGGAGTCAAGTAACGTTAGAGAGAATTTTAATAGCAACATGTAAAGTGATGAAGAACTGTAAGTGCGTTCACAACTCTTTCTGCAAAAAAAATCAATCCTCATTATTACCGTGACTACCTCGTTTAAATTAAACGCAACTTTAAAACTGACACGTTCTTGCGAACGTAAAATCCGTCGCTTTACGGTAAAAGGCACTCTTTATTTAACTGGAGTTGTTAAGCTGTAAAATTCACATAAATGTCCGATCAATGATTTCGTCTTTATTTACTCTTGAGTTAATGGGATGATTTCATTTCTTTTTCATTAAATGTTGTGAATGAAAACAATTTTCTGTTTTACCAGGAGACTATAAACAAATAAGAAGGAATATAAAATGATATACTCATACTTACTACGACGTGAAAATCAACTTATACTGTGTGCAGTATCCCGCCTATAGAAATTGTTCTACGATCAAAATGCACGTAAAAAAATGGTCGTCGCATTTTTTCGCACCGTACCGTTGCATTGCACCACCTGTCTTCGAGAGAGAGCCTTATATTGAGCATAAAAAGTTTTAGAAAAAAGCAAACGAATTCTTATTTAAATTGTCAACCACTAAAATGTACCTTTTTTTTTTTTTTTTTTATTTGTGATGGGTTTGCTCTTGACTCTAGTCTAGGTCAAAGGTGACAGAGACAGAGTCTACGATGGAGTGAGCTTACCCAGAAGAAGCCTGTTCACTCTAACTTTGAAGACCTTTGAAGACCCTTTTGTATTGTACCTATACTGTAGCAGGCCTCTGGCTGCTGGCAAAAATCTTTTGCCATGCGTTCCATATTAATTGAAAACCCATCGACCCGATCCTGCTAGATGTTCCAGACACTTCCTGCAGTATTTACTTTCGCCCTAAATTTGCACCAAGACAAAGTCAAAAACACAATGCCCCAAAACTCGGTTGTATTGTCAACAAGTCATAATTTAATTGAAAGACATTCCCCAAGTTTGAGAAGATTATTAGTGATTTGTGAATGTTTCTTTATACTATTTCGTGAAATGTCGAACACATTTTCAAGCAATTTTGTCGCGATTTTATCGCTTGCATTGTAAAATTCATATTTATGGTACCCTACTTAAACATGATTCTATTTGCAACTTACCTACTTATACTAAAGCATGAAATGATCATACTTTTTAATAATGTTATTCCAGTTTCAATTATTTCATATATTATGATAAGAATATTGATTTTAGGTACTTTATTTGTCTTTTGTCGCATTTAACTCGGCAACAGACGGCTAAACTGGCTGGCATTTGTAAAGTTCCAATAAGGTACCCAGGAAGACCTTACCTGGATCAGGACAGAAAATACCTACCGTAGTGGTACGTCCCCGTGACTTAATTTTCTACAATCATGTCGGCGAAGTCGCAGTTAAAAGTGAGTCATCCTAAAACCACATGACCAAAACCGTAATATTAGACAAATCAGGTCATTGATCTGCCAAACCACAACGCACTGACCACATAAATCAATCAAATCCATTACATGACGCTAATATAGAAAAGTAATAAACAACATTATGTAATGATATGACATGCATGGTAGATAATGTTAGAAAGAGATCAGATTTAAATAATGTTTTTGTGAATAGGATTGATTCTAATCGGATGTTAATTCATTTAAACATGAACCATTATTAAATACCAAAAAATTATTTTGTACTATTATTGTTTTCCATAATCGTCCTCCCTCATAATATTTTCTTACACAATTATCATTTATACTAATAAGTACGCTTGTCATATCACCCTATTAGTCATAATTTATTTTTGTCATAAAATAAGTTTCCATAATAACATAGAAAGAAAGAAAGAAAGAAAGAAAAAGTATTTATTTGTGACCCGCACAGGAGACACGAGAAATCAGCTACAACAAAACATGAACATGTGTTACAATCATTAGTTTCTATAACACATACCATAATCGATACTTGACATAAGCAACTTATAATATAATTTAGAAACGTTTAGTGTTTTGTACAAAAAAATAACGTCATTTAGGCATTTTATTTATTACAGCAAACAATAGACCATAAACAGTTTGTCAAATTCGACGCAGGTTAGGTCAGATTAGGAAGGTCGAGCTACGCCGCCCGTGCCCTCATCTCAGAAGAAGGAGCTGACGTGAAAATCTGTGGTATGTCTGTGGTAATCATATATTTTCAATATAATTCTAGTAATATAGCAATATTATTTTCATGAAAAACAATATTATTTAGATTTAAATTGGAGGAAAGCTCTCAAAAATTCTTCTTCTCTGTAATACTCTCACAATTGTAGGCGCCTGTACTGAACTAGCATTGTTGTGCTAGTAAGGGCAAATGAATATTATGGTAAAAAAATGTTATGAAAAGCGATATTATTGAAAATGAAAAATATTGCAAATAAATGTATGGATTAATATTACACTCGCGAGCAATGAAAAAGTTCCATTGACATAGCACCAAATTACTCCTAAACGGGAAAGGCTAACTTAATGACGCTGTCTGCAATATTGAAGTAAATTTAACAGCGCATCAGAATGTTACCAACTAAAAACGTAAATATTGTGTTCAAATTTCAAATTAAGTGTTTTAAAAAATTGGGGCCATTTGTCAAATAAAACCAATAGTCTAAGTAGTGGGTTTTATTAGGTGTAAACGTAGGTTTTGAAAACTCAGTACTTGGTGTTTCCTCCATGTGCTCTCAATACAGCTTCTACGCGATTGGGCATGCTGAATACCAGATTCCTCAGCATACGCTGAGGAAAGTTCTCCCATTCTTCGATGATCGCGTAATTCAAGTCAAGAAGAGTAATTGAAGGTGGAACTCGTTTTCTCACACGTCTGTCAAGCTCGTCCCAAGCATGCTCAATAGAATTCAAATCTCGGCTCCTTGCTGGCCACTCCATTTTGTGGATTCCTACGTCCTGAAGATACTCATTTACAACTGGAGCAGTGTCGGCCCGTGCATTATCGTGCATGAACACTGCATTGTCGCCCATATTGGCCAAAAACGGACCAGCATGTTCATTGAGAATCTCATTGATGTATCTCACAGAAGTTAGGTTCCCGTTCTCGATTGGAACTGACGCTGTTCGACCCTCTGCAGAGATACCAGCCCACACGTGAACGGTACCTCCGCCGTGTGACACTTTTTCTTCAAAACATGCTTGTGCAAAACGTTTTCCTGGTTGTCGGTATACTCTTTTCCTCCCATCATGATGTTGTCTGATGAGTCAAGATTTATGCTGTACCGCATAAATCTTGACTCATCAGACAACATCACTCTGCCCCATTCGTCCTCACCCCATTCTGTATGCTTGCGGCCGTATCGCAATCGGGCAACTTTATAATGCCGTTCCAGTTTTGGGCCATTTGCTGGCCTGTAAGGATTCAATCCTCTTTCGGCAAGACGTCCTAACTGTCCACTCGCTTATTGGCTCCCTTCGAACTTGCAGAAGTTGTTGTTGAATCGCAACTCCCGTCTGATGTCGATTGTTTAACATGGCTGCCGCAATGAAACGATCTTCTCGGACTGTTGTGCACCTTTGCTTGCCAGTACCTGGTCTTCTCAGGTTTAATCCAGTCTCCCTAAACCTTTGGATCACTCGTCGGACAGAAGTATGTGTCACGCCCATTATTCTGGCCGTATTTCTTTGGCTGGTCCCCAATTCTATAAGTGATTATTCTCGTACAATCCTTGGGTGATAGAGGCATGATTTATGGGTACGAGAGCCGTAAAACTTTACAATTTAAGAATTCTTTCACAACGGTGAAAACAAGGATGAAATCAAACGACTTATTGTCGGGCCTACGTTGTCCCCCCATATCCAAGTACTAAAGCTGTAACATGGAAATATTGTAAAACCAAACAAATTTTAAAAAGAGTAACCATGGTGTTTCTTGCCGGTTCTTCTCCATAGGAAACGACTAACCCGAACCGTGCACCTTTTGTCGACGTTTTATAAGTGCCCATGTAGGCCTATGTAAAATAAAAAATAAATGATTTCGATGTTTTTTTTTTTGAAAAGCAAAACTTAAAACGAAACAAATTTATTCCGAAATTTTCAAACCCCAAAATTTTGTTTTTCTACTTTTTTTATCCATGGCTTCAAAAAGACCAGTATTTAAAAAAGTTTAAGTTTGCATAATAAAATAGATTTCATTATACCTACTTTTTAATTTATGAAGCTAGGTTCTATGTCTTAGGAGATATTAAGGTGTTTGTCGGCATTTTGTGGGTGGAACTTTTTAATTACTCGGCAGTTTATTATGACACTTGATCAATTATGACCAATGAAATTAGTGAAAATGATTTTATGTAATTTCATGATTATGGCAACTGTAGCGTTATTTCTAATGAAATTATGGCAAATACAAGTATGGTATATAAAATTATTGCATTTTAAATTATGGAAAACATTAGTAAACCACTTTTAGGACCATCGATGTATCCTTAAATCCCTGACCAACGAAATGCACAAACTTATCATTCATCCAGCTTAGGATCAATCAAAAGGCAATCAGTTCATTTTATGTAATACTCAAACGCCTTCCTATCTTAACCCCTTTGACGAATTGACACAGCTTTGAAAGCTTTCTCTGTTGTATTGCACGCAGCTTTTATTTACTTTTACTTGAGTCGATATTGCAAACTCACAGAAATTGAAAGCAATACAAGTAGTATTGCTTTCAATTTCTGTGAGTTTTCATATCTAAAATCCTATGACATATTTCCACAGCATTTTGGTTACTTCTTCTTCTCTGTCGTTTCGCTCTTGGCAGAGCGGTCGTGGTCACGTTGAGGCGTCCGCGTCGGTGTTAGATGCGGACACAGCTCTCCGCACGATCTCTCGCCATCTCTCCCTGTTGGCGGACTGTTTGGCGCAGTCAGTTAAGCGGCCTCCCACTGCGGATTTCACTTGGTCAGTCCAGCGCATAGGTGACCTGCCGCGCGATCTGGTTCCCTCCACTTTTCCCTGTACGACCAGCCGCTCTATGGAGTCGCCATCCCGCCTTGAGACGTGTCCAAAAAATTGCAGTATGCGCGACTGTACTACGTTCGACAAACGCTGCGTGATGCCGAGTTCCTGGAGTATGGACACGTTAGTGCGGAAATACGTCCACGATATACCGAGCATCCTTCTCCAGCACCACATCTCCAGAGCATTTATCTTGGCCCTTTCCAACTCACGCACTGTCCACGTCTCGGCCGCGTAAAGAAAAATGGGGAAAACAATTGTTCGTATGAGCCTGATTTTGGTGGCTTTGGTAATGTTGCGATTCCTCCACACTTTCCCTAGCTTCTCCATCGCAGTTCTGGTCATGGCCATACGTCGTTTCACTTCATCTACGCAGCCGCCGTTGTTTGAGATCAAAGCCCCAAGGTAGACATAGGTCTGAACCACGTCGCAGTTCGCAATACGTGTCACTTCGGGCGAGTTGTCGTTGACGCGGTCCACGATCATTATTTTGGTCTTAGATCGGTTTATTCTTAAACCAAACGTATGGCTTATGCGCTCCATCCTGAGAAGTAATTCCTCCATAAAGTCAGCGTTACTCGCAAACAAGGTGGTGTCATCTGCGTACCGCAAGTTTATGATTTTACATCCACCAATCACAACACCATCGGTCCAATCTTCGAGAGTGATTCGCATTACAAGCTCGGTGTAGACGTTAAACAGTAATGGCGATATTATGCATCCCTGTCGCACGCCCGCACTCGGATGAAAACTATCTGAGAGGAGGTCATCTGTCCGCACTGAAGCTGTTCCCCCTTCGTAGAGCTCCCTGAGCAGGTGCACGAGGTGTTGAGGTGTGCCCATGTCCAATAGTGTTTTCCACAACATTGGCCATTTCACTGAGTCGAACGCTTTGGAGAAATCAACAAAGCATATGTATGTCGGCTTGTTGAATTCTCGAGCCTTCTCAATGATTTGGCGAACGATGAGAATCTGTTCACGGGTTCCTTTTCCTTTTACAAAACCGGCTTGTTCTGGCGCAATTTCTCTGGACAAATATGCCTTCAGTCGCTCGTTTATTATATGTAACATTACTTTGCTGGCATGTGTTATTAGGGCAATAAGTCGAAAGTTACTACACTTCTTAGTGGAACCTTTTTTATGAAGTGGAGTGAAGACTGTGTGAGCCCACTCGGAGGGCCATTTGCCTGTGAGCCATATCTTGTTGCAAATGATGTGGAAGATATGAACGCCACGCTCTCCCAATGCACGTATGGTTTCAATTGGGATTTCATCTTTTCCTGTGGCTTTCCCATTCTTGAGATGTTGGATAGCGGCTCTCACCTCCGACTCGAGAATATCCGGCTCGAGCACATCACTCGCAGGTTCCGTGGGTGCGAAATTTCGCGACTGAGGGTCTTGGTACAAGGACTGACAGTAATTCCTCCAAACGCCCGAAATTTTGTCCAGTTCAGTGACTACTTGGCCATTCTGATCTTCGATGGCCCAGGTTTTGGACGACAGATTTTTCGTAATGAGACGAATTTTGTGATACAAGTCTCTGGACTCATATCTGTCAGCATGGTACTCAATATCTTTGCACACATTGCGTAGGTAGGTGTTGTGGTCTTGTCTACATTTGCGCTGTATTTGTGCGGACATTTTATTGAGAGCCCTGATTTCGACGCCCGCTGCTTTCATCTTACGGCGTTCTTCGACTAGCTTGAAGGTGCCATCAGTCATCCAATGCTGTCTTTTGTGACTTGTAATTGGTGGTGCGATATTCGAAACAATTTTGGTTACTATACTTACTATTTGTGAGATAGTTACACATATCCAATATTACCATCTCACAAATAGTTTCCTTGTTGAAAACGCCGCACAGGCGGCTTTTCAAAAAAAATTGGACAAAACCTTTTTATTGTTTAAAACGTTCGAAAAGTCGTAGGAATTGATGAAAAAACATGAGTAGCATATTAAAATTATTAAAATAAGACTCATGTTTTTTCATCAATTACTCATGTTTACAAACTATTAAAAAGTTAAATAAAGCTAAAGCTTTGAAACTATTATTCATTTTTAAATAACCATATCTAGTAGGTAAACACTTCTATTCTTTTGGTTATTAATTTATTTTAGGATTACCTTGTAATGTTTTCTCGAAATATCACAAAAGATGAACCTAAAAATGAAGAAAAAATATAATATAAAAATATTATTATAATATTCACTTAGCTAATAAAAATGGCAATAGCACATAGTAGCAACTGCAACTAACACAGATGTAAGCTAAGACATGTCACTTCATTGTATTATTTATAAAGCAGTCTATTCTAATGAATTTGTAACTTTTCGGCATACTTAGCTCATAATTAGCTACGTTCTGGTTCAAACAAACAATGAAATAAAAAAACAATTTAAAAAACCTAGACACATTCCTCCAGGTTCGCAGTCCACGATTAAAGATACTCCAAACACTTACATAGTTTGACACTACTCTTTTTTAAAACCTCTATTTTAAACTTTGTATTAAGGCGCCTCTCCGAGCAAAACGCCGCGCTAGTCTAATTTTGTGCAGTTTACTCTTTATTTAAAAAGTTATATCAATTAATAAAAATACATGAAATTTCTACATAATGCTGATTCTAAAATGGTAGTACACTTTTTTTTTTTAAAGAGTCTTATGTGTCACTAATCTACTTCCAACAAAACCATAAAAATGTGAAATAATTATTGATAGCATGCATCTCCTCGTAAGGTGTTCATTAATTATTTTTTATACTAACACTAATGGATAGACAATTTGATAACGAACATTTTGTAAGTTTTATTTTTTTCAAAAGACCAATATTCGATTTTATAAAGATTTTATTCTAAAATCTGGGCGTATTCACTACCGTAATTCATGCGCCACCAGTGCCGCTAGGCCAATAGGAATGCTCATATCTCATGCTGAGTTTTTGATCAGGGTACGGCCTTAAAAAGTAACAATTAAAACATTCGTTAATAATATTAAACAAACTGAAATTGGATTAAAGAAATCCTTAAGATTCGAAAAATAAAGTCGTGTGACTGTTATGGCTAACTTCATAATTTGAGTTTTGACCGCGAATATGGACAAATCCGCCTGTGTGCGCCGCATCGTATGAGCTTTCAGTTGACATTGCAATGGTTTACTTCTTTCTGTGGAACATAGCATAATGATAATGAAATGCTTCGTGTTTAAAGCTCATAATGAATTAGGGGCACTTTGTTCTGACCACGGGACTCGGATCTAAAACTTTTCCATTAAGTATATTTTCGGTGTTCTCTCTTCATGACCTCACCTTTTCATTTATCTTCTTTGTGCTTACTCAAAAGCTCTGGGAGTAGGTAACTAATGAATTGTTTTAGGAAACCATTATAGGATCACTTTGTTGTCCGTCTGTCTGTGTGCCCGTCTGTCTCTGAAGACACTTTATCTCAGAAACGCATGCAGGTATTAAGTTGAAATCAATATCGTATACTAAAGTTTGCAACTCCTTGCAGCTGTGAATAAAACAAACTTCCAGATCAACGCAATCAAGAGATACAGCCGTATATGGCGCATAGTTTACACTCGCGAGGGAAACAAAATCTACAGGGTAATTCCCCCGTTGACCAAGAATTATTCAATTTGGCAAGAAGCAATGTCCTATAGCAAAAGTAACAGGAAAAATCCGAAAACCATAAATTTGTACCTACATCAAAAAAAAACCGCGACTTATTATGTCAATGTATGGGGACTGCAATTCTCCAACGACAACATTATTTTTGTCCCTCAATTCTCTTTATCTTATCGTTAGAGCAATGTTCGGTGCCCTCATAGTTTATGAACTTCAATAATGTTATTTAACTATTTTGGTTAATATAGCTGATTGTACGGAACCAAGAGTGCGCGAGTCCGACTCGCACGTGGCCAGTTTTTTTTAAATATCAAAAACCCGACTGCTTATGAAGCGAACTGAACAGATGTAAACAAGAATAAAATCACGCTATGCAGACGGTGGATTCGCGAGCTGGCTGACAACCTGAACTTCCGACTACACAGCATGATTTTCTTCTTGACTACATATTTTTAGTTCGCTTCATATGCAGTCGGGTTTTTGATTTTTAAATAACTTTTTTTATTCAGAACTTATTAGTTTTTTTGTTTGTAGAATTACTGAAGACCTATCCATAGATACTACACGTATGGGTTTGATGAAAACAAAATTTTGAGTTTCAGTTCTAACACTACATTCACTTGTATTGTTTGTATTTTTATCTATGTTCTTTGTGTGAAAATTTTAATGCGGTTCACAGAATACATCTACTTACCAAGTTTCAACAGCATAGTTCTTGTAGTTTCTGAGAAAAGTGGCTGTGACATTCGGACGGACAGACAGACATGACGAATCCATAAGGGTTCCGTTATTTGCCATTTGGCTACGGAACCCTTAAAACCTCCTATAGACGTAAGTAGGGATGGTTCTTTTGTCTCGTCTATTGCATGGTATCGTTGGATAGGCCTTTAAAAAATATTATGGATATGTTCAAACCATTTTTCGATTCAAGGATCCGTTTGCGTAAAATTATACTTTTTGGAAGTCGATATCTTTGATACCTCTTGTTTTTATTGATTTTGCTCATCGATTTCCGAAACGAAAGTTATTTTTCCACTTTTTTGTGTTTTTCTTTAGAAGTCGGTTATTTTTTTGTGAAGAAGTTTTATTTCACTCTTTTTAGTTTTAGTACCCTATAATTAAAAAGTTAGCAAGATAGTACCTAAAGGATTGACAAAATATCCATAATAACTTAATTTACACATTCGTTCTGTTTGTCGCTAAGAAGTTCCATATCTAGTTTAATTAAACTTACACTGTACCCTAAATTGAGATACTTAATCCAATAAAAAACAATTATCATGATCCGATTACTAGTTTCGGATATATGCTTGGACAAACATACATACATACAATCATAAATAAAAAAGAAATGTCAAACGTGTTTAGAATTAGATATGTGAATATTGTGCAATTCAAACAATATTACATACATACGTGTCGAATTGATTACATCCTTATTTTGAAGACGGTAAATATGGGGGAGTATTAATCCATCGAACACCCGGTGCGAGTATGGTGCCCCTGTACAGACTACGTATGTCCCACTTGCTCGAGTGTCCCAACTGGCCATTTACTTGCACCCTACTGGCCTCAAATAATTTTTAACTGTAGCGTAGAAACGAAAAATAGAAGACCATAGAACCAACTATTATGAATTAAATGTCATTCTGTAGATATAATAGTATTAAATTTGCTACTCATCCTGACTCGTTGTGTTTTTGATAGTAAGTTGATATTGCTTTAAATTGACTTCGCACACTTTTCAGAGATCCTACCTACCTACTTCTTACCTACCTTCCGTTTTTGATAAAACTACTTTATCAATGTTTAGTGTGTCACGCCTTAGTATCCAACCAATTAATGGAATCACCCAATATCCTTGCCGGTCCTGGGGATCAAATCTAGCACCTAGATTTTGCGGTATTGCCAGTTCGAATGACGTTGAGAGCGAGTCTTAAAACCAAGTAGGCGGCACAAAAAAGGTCCTATAAAATAAAATATTATAAAATATTTTCTACCAACAAGAGCACATTTTCAAATATTAACAATACTATCAGGATAGCAATTGAACAAGTTAATTATGTTGGACCGGTCTGTGCTGTACTGGCTCCCGTGATAGAACTACTAAACAAGGCTCCGTTAGAGATGAGTTATAGTACCAACGTGAGGACGTAAAGGATAGATCTGAGTAACTGCTAAATGGAAAGGGATCTTATAATTTCAGGCGAATATTTGACTTGCTGACTCCAATTCTTTTCTGTGCATTTTTGGCTATAGTGTAGCCTTACATCAGTTTAAGAATTTTCGTATTAGGATTAGCATTTTAAGAGATTATCTTCGGACAATATTTAAACGAGCGAAAATAAATACTGAATATGCCTTACTGCAATACTAAGTGGGCGAATACTAATGTTTAAAACAGCGACTTAATAATAAAAAATTGTTGTTGCATATTTCTGTCTGCAGGGTCTAAAGTAACCTAACAAGCGCTAAGTTCCCGAGCTCGCTTCGCTCGCTATTAGAATAATTCGTTGAAAACACGAATAGACAAGAACTCCCGCGCTGCACAGCGATGTCGCCTCGTCGATTGTTGTACTATTTTCAAAAGAATAATATGCTAGAATAGAAATATAGAACCCCAAATACAAATAAATCATGTAACAATATTATTACCGTAGCTCACAAGTCTCCTAAAAGGTATTACTCAAACCGGATAAATTAGTTACTTACTAATTGTTAGTATAATAGTCACCCATTCAGTATATTTTTCGTCGCGTTAATAATTTCCAATTATCTTCTACAGACACACATTTTGCTCGATGGTATTGTTAGTTATTATTGTCAGTTTGTCACCACTGGGGGGTGACCATAAGCTCTTAGAGCGGTATCAATTTGAGATCGAGTAAGTGACAGATGTATACACGTCAGATACATCTGTCCCTTATTCGATATCAAATTGATACCGCTCTAAGAGCTTATGGTCACTCCCCTGATCGTGTAGGTTGAAGCCGCCATAAAATTATACGATGAAGATTGCCAAACAATTTTAGAAAACTTGTTGATTGCAGTTAAAAGTTATATTATATGCAAATATATGTTTTCCAGTATCTTCCTCCTCCTATCGCTTTCATCCTGTTAATTAATATTATTTAGGTTAATTCTGCATGTATAATAGATATTAAAGTTGACAAACATGACCTATGCACACAACCAAATATTAAACTAGGACGGTAAATAAGAAACAGCTCTATATAAGTAACTCTCCCAGAACTTGTTATACAATATATTGTTATCATTAGATACATTTAGTCTACTGAGTCTTGTAATATTTATCTTCCTAAATATGTGCTCTTACTACATTGTTTTAATTTCAATATTTTTTGTTTCTGCGGTTTCCGGAAGAGGTAAGTGAATTTTCACAAATTATTATTTGATCCTTAAATTACTGTAATACGAAACTATGTTACTGTAATACTGAATGAAATAAAAATCTGCCAAAATATTCGTAAATCGAACGTTTGCAAACATTTTGTTACTTTTTATTGATATGAAGATTACAGACGCACATCGCATCCGTATTTTATAAAGGTACTCGTACTAGCCGCCCGCGTCTCCGTCCCCGTGGTATTAGTACTTCTCCCAATATCTTTATAAATTATACCCTTTGTATTATTCTGATGTATAAGCAACGTTATCCACCACGCAGGCCCAGTGCGGGTTGGTGGATGTCACATATATTTCTGCAAAGTTTTTATCAAAATTCGTTCAAAACTACTGTATGTAAACGAGTAACAAACATCCATCCTTCCATCCTCATAAACTTTTACGTTTATAATAGTAGTAGAACATACAGAATGATGTAATTTTCTAAATATTCCATTCTCTAAATATTCCTGTTCTCAATATAACTGTATTTATTATATATTTATTTAAATTAAATATTACTGTTCGCAACGACAAATTCGCTTTTGCTCCTACAGTGAAAGAAACAACATCAGGAAACCACAAATATTTGAACAATATAAACGGTGGACTTATCACATCATCAGCCTATTAATGTTCCCACTGCAGGGACACAGGCCTCCTCTCTGTGAGAGGGAATGTACCGTTATCCACCACGCGGGCCCAGTGCGGTTTGGTGGATGTCACATATCTTCGAATTATTGGTTCTAGGACATGCCGGTTTCCTCACGATGTGTTCCTTCACCGCTTTGAGAGCAGTGGTGATGAAATAATTTACACAAAGTAAAGCGCCTGCCTGGGTTCGAACCCACGACATACAATTTGTAAGTTGCGGTCGAAACCACTGGGACACCACAGCTCCGCACCGCTGTGGACTTATCGCTAAACAGAAATACAAAAAGAAAGACATATTAGAATAAAACCTTGAACTTGAATAAGTTACTGCAAACAGATCCCTCAGTACAAACAGACCTCTATAAATATTTTGAGGTCGAATGGGCATACAAACAACAAGAGATTAAAAAAATAATATCAGTAGACATTTACGCTTCATAAATTCGTGGAATTTATTAGTACTATATCCGTTTATGGACACAAAACTACATATTTTGTGAAATTGTTAGTTAGTTTGGTTAACATTAGCTATGAGCATATAGATTAAGATTTAAGTATAGACGATTCCTGATTGGCGTGCATATTAGGTGCTGTTGCCGTTCCACAAACTATAGGACACCTTATATAGTGCCCTGTTTCCTACACGCTACAGAAACTTATGTACGTCATTGATGGTGCCAAATGCCCTACCAAGTTCTGGGCTGACTTAATGAAGGTTAATAGATTGCTATCGACACGCTAAAAAGAAGAATGCTCATTCTTCTTTTTCTACCTACACTGGGCCAGTGCTTACTGATCAACAAACGCTGGCCCAGTGTAGGTTTGAGATATAGAAAATATTGGCTTCTGCGAGTGACTTCACCCACGTGAAAAGTATTTTATTATCCCAAGGGAACATTGTACCGGGATGTAAAGTCCCGCATAAATGTACTATTACAGACTAAAATCTACCTCTGTGCCAAATTTTATCTAGATCCTTTCAGCCGTTCTGGCGTGATTGATTAACAAACACTCATCCATCCAAACTTTTGCATTTAAAAAAATTATAAGTACGATTTAGACAATATTAGAAGTTCCGGTTTCCTCAGGTCCAAAGTCAATGTAGATTATCCATCTTTGTATTTTTTTATAAAGTTTACCTAGGATAGACCACTTTTCCACACGTAGACTCCCATTTAGTCCGTTGTTCGAACAGGCCTCCTCTCTGTAAGAGGGAATGGGCCGTAAGCCACCACGCGTGCCCAGTGCGGGTTGGTGGTTTTCACATAACTTCGAATTTTTGGTTTTAAGAGATGCCGTTTTCCTCACGATGTTTTCCTTCACCGTTTTGAGAACAGAGGTGATGAAATAATTTACTCAAAGTAAAGCTCGGTTCGAACCCACGACCTACAAATTGTAAGTCACGGCCGCTACCACTGCACCACCACTGCTCTAAAGTTTACCAGCTGACCAGCTTGACTTGAGAATACTGTTTTCAGGCTACTATCAGTATGCGTGTGTCTTCTTTGTATGAGAAAAGGTCTTTATGTTATACCAGTCTATAAATATATTTACCTACCTACCTGTTGTCAATGTCGGACTGGTATAACATAAATATATAATTATCATTATTCGTATTCACACTCGTTTTTTCTTTTTTTTCTTAGTCCTTATCCCGCCAACGTAATTGGCACCTATTCAGTTCGAACTCATGCATAGTAATTCCTTCTTTTATGCCTCTCGTACATTAATTCCTCATACCCTCCTGATATTCAACTGTATCTGGTTAGACTAGGACATACTAGGACACTTTTTTATATAATATTTAGAGAAAAACCTCCAGTAACCGGATATGTTTGAATATATATGTTTTAAAAATTTTGCAACATTTCAAAATATGTTGACCCAGCCACTCATTAAAACAGTAACCCAATATCATACGGTATTAGCGTGTAGTATATTTTATCAAAATCAAAACATGCAGCTGTTGTTTTTCCTCAAAATGCTCTAAATGCCCGCTTGTTATCTTTTTAGTTAATTTTAGTTATGATATCAGTTAGCACATTTCCAACTTCTATTAGGTTTTGACAAGCTTCTGCCAGCAGCTTGGCCTGCGTCAAAGTCGGAATTGATCCCAAGCGAATATACTTCTGAGTTAAAACGTATTCTATGTCTCCAAGGTTCAATTTATCTCTCTACCAAAATTCATCAAAATTGGTTCAGCGGTTTAGGCGTTAAAACTTAACAAGTAGGCAGAGAGACAGACAGAGTTACTTTCACATTGATAATATTAGTAGGTATGAATTATCAGTGACATATGTTTTCTTATTCAGCGAAATCTTTGACTCAACAACAATATTTATCGCTTCTCACACTGTATTACAAGCTAGTAATTCTCTACTTTTTTCCCCTTTTTCCTTAAGATTGAAACATTCTAATTAATCAATAACCGAAGCACTTAAGTTATTATAGCTTGCGTTACCCATGTCATATGCGTCTTGATAACTGTGACCTTTGTTATCGAAGTTCTTAGTCATTTCAATTATTATATCAGCTAGTATAAACAAATGAAAGTGTAGTGTCACTGGTCACTTCTTAGTTAGTCTTCATTTGGTCAGTACCCCTGCAACATGGCTGTCTATAGGAGCTTCTTATTGCTCACTTTCGCGTGTTGTGTCCTTTCGGAGGGAGGTATGTGGTTTTCTATATTATTATCATTAGGATCACTATCAATAGTTTCTTAGTTTTGTTGAGCGTTATATTCCATAGGGTCAATAGATATAATAATATCATTTAATATCAATATAATATAATCATTGTTATTTCGTGATGTTGAGACTTAGTGAAACCGTTTTCCTCATACTTATCAGTGCCAGATCTTAGTGTTTGTATCATTCAGATTTCGGACTATTGAATGTCTACAAGAAAAATATTGTAATTATGTTCACCATCGTGGTGTTTTAAGAAAAGATTAAATTACTAAATTTCCATACGTGATAAAACATCATCTGCCTAGCCTTTTTCCCAACTATATTTGGGTCGGTTTTCAGTCTTACCGGATTCAGCTAAGTACCAGTGTTTTATATAGAGCGACTGCCTATCTGACCTCCACAACCCAGTAACTGGGTAACACGGTAACCCTTGGCAAGACCAGTGTCATATAAGCTTCTGACTACCCGTAACGACTGTCAAGGATCTTCAAATGACAGCCGGGACCAACGACGACGACCATACGTGATAAAACACTCTGATAAAATTCTACTATAAAAAGTACAGAGGAACATACTGGCTCTCCCAATAACAGAACTACTTTCTAAATCGTAATTTTTTACAGACAAGCTTTTCGACCCATGCTACAAAAATGACATCAAATGCCTGAGTGAGGCTACGGAGAGCTTCCTGGAGAAGACCTGCAATGGTTGGCCAGATTATGACATCAAACCTTTGGATCCCTTGATCATCCCTGAGTTGAAAGTCGTGGTCGACCAAGGCATGGGATTGGCCTTTGAATTCAAGAACATTAATGTCACTGGTTTGAAGAAGCAACAGATTTCTGACTTCCAGTGAGTATTTTTGCCGGGTATTTTGCATCAATATACATCATCGTAACTTTTTGTCTAATCATATCATCATCAAAGGATACTGTACTGCTTATTACGAATTCTAATCATACTTATAGGTTGCGCGATCATATTTGCACCGTTACGCCCTTTTTTTTGAAGCAACAGTCAAATATCCAACTTCAATAAAAAAATTGAACTACAATTAACTATCTAGACGAGCCGAACAAAAATTTAATCAAACAAACAGAGGCCTTTGATGTAGCACTGGTTGAAATATAATGACGGTGATGAATGTTGCCTCCCATATTAAGACTGTAGAATAGCATGCAACTGGCAGAATTGAGTAAATTCAGCCTTTTAATCAACTTAGCCTTTTTTATCAAATTCTTAAAACTAACGACTCAAAGCGTAAAGAATTTACAAGAGAAAAACTGGTTCAAGTTAATATGTGCATTTGTTTTGTACGAGTAACCAGTTAATTTGCCCAGATAAGAAATCCAAAAGGATTTCGTAAACCAAAAAGTTTGAATGACTAAAAAGCGGTTTTTTAAGGTCAGAAACATCTTTATCCCATCTTTGTGATAAGAGAAGACATTTAGGACATCCTTACCAAAATTTAGCGTACACATTACGTTTTTGAGCATCTACACTACAAGCCCGAGTCCTGCTATTCAAGATGTGTTTTTTTTATTTTAGTATTTGAGTGTTTGAGGTCTTATATTTTAACTGCAACCATTCATTGATGTTTGATACTTATGAAAAGAAAACCAACCGCAGCCTTAGTTTATTTTATAAAACATTACCTCAAATCAAATACTGCAACGTAATTTAAATCAATAGAGTGCCAAAAATTCTGGTACACATTTTTTTAATCCCCGCTTATCATAAAGTCCACAAATCACATAACACAGAGCTTTATCAAAGAAAAACAAGAAACAAAGATGCAACATTAAATAAATCAACTTATTGATAGCACTAATTGCCCGTTTCTACCTCTTTATCTTATCGATAACCTTTTTAAGTAATTTATTTGCAGAATGGATACGGACAAAAAGTCTGTAGTACTAAAAACGAAAGCTGTTTTGAATATTGCTGGTGATCTTAAAATTACATTTACTGACAAGAACAAGGAATTTACTGGAACTTACACGGCCTCAACAAGTAAGTCTTACAACTATTTACTAACGCACAAGTTTGTGAGGATGAATGGATGGATTCTTTCACACAAAATCAACTGAACGGATTTTGATGAAAATATTCTGTAATATAGCTTATCTTTATCAGAATATCCACTAACTATTATTTTTATAGATGTAGAATTATAGAGGGAAATACTGATCTCAAACGGATGTAGCCACGGGCAGCAGCTAATACATAATAAACATACAATTGAGTTTAAAAGGTGCAACTGCAGAACCTCAGAAGTTAAGGAGACGAGAATGAGGAATACATTAAAATTAAATCTGAAAACTTACACCCTGTATCGAAAGTAGATTGTTCGATACATTTGTTCTTACTGTACCTACAATAAATCTTACTAATCCACCTGTACCTCTTCAACAGCTGCCTTGGGGACCTCACAGTATGGCTACAGTTTTACAACGAAGAATGGTGAAGAATACTTCGTAGTAGGTCCAGAAACAAACACTTGTGAAATCATTGGAGAACCCGTTGTGACTGTTGGTGAAGCTTTGCAAAATGCTCTAGAAAATGGTGAGTAAACAAAACCACTTAAAATAATATTGGTTCCAATATGAAAATACGCATATTTTATAAAAAGTAAGGGGTTCAAAGCTATTGTACGTGCAAGGAGTCATAAATTTATTTTTTAAAGAAAACAAAGCCCTTCTTCTTTTTTGAGCATTTAGATATTATTTTTTTGTTTCCAAGGGGAAACCTTCAAAAGGCGCCTGGACTTTTGGTGAAAAGACCAGGGAGTGTGGGATTTTTAACTCACTAAAACCACCCAAGTGATCACCATCAGCACGTTGAAGAGGCCCTGTGACCCCTCAAAAGACCACCCCGGAGCCTCCTCTGTGCAACGCTCCGTTATTAATGGTCGCTCGTCTGACCAACTGGATATTAACGCCGGAGTCCCTCAGGGGTCGGTATTCTCAGCAACATTGTTCTTGTTGCACAAAAATGATGAATGACGACAGCACTGTTGCTGAGAGATACGTATCTGACGCGCGCTCTACTGGGCCTCAGATCCGACCTCTTCGGGAGGCCATGGTTGGGCGCTTGAATCTGTCCTTGAAGGCAGTCTCCGAGTGGGGCGATGCAAATCTAGTCAGGTTCAATGCTGCTAAGACCCAGGCGTGTCTTTTTCCGCTAAAAGGAGTAAATTCCATCCGGCTCCTTTTGCCGTGGTGTGACCGTGCCGATAACGGACCATCTTGAGTTTCTTGGCGATACGTTGACATCGACCCTCAATTTTAGTCCATTCATTGAGGCAAAAGCTCAACTGGCTGCCATAAAGTTGGGGATCCTAGCAAAGGTGAGACGGTACTTCACGCCAGAACAGTTGCTCAACTTGTATCAAGCGCAAGTTCGGTCATGCATGGAGTACTGCTCGCATCTCTGGGACGGATCTGCCAAGTACCAGCTGGATGCACTAGAGTCGATCGAAAAACGGGCCAAGAGGCTCATCGGCAATGAGATACTGGTCGAGTCTAGGCTCCAGAGCCTTGAAAATCGGCTCCAAGTTGCCAGTCTGTCGGTTTTTTATCGGTTTCATTTCGGGGAGTGTGCGATGGAATTGTATGAACTAATTCCTCCTAGCCTGTTCCATCATTGGACTACAATACATACGGCGATGCGTCATCGATAGTTTATATAGAATTCCCTGCCAGAGTCTGTTTTTCCTGATAGCTACAACCTGGGTCTCTTAAAGTCAAGAGTGAATAGGTTTCTTCTACGTAAGCGTGCTACATCGTCGACCACATCATCGCTTACCATCAGGTGAAATAGTGGTCAAGTGCGAGCCTATCAATAACAAAAAAAACGCATGTTAGGGCACATCCCTGGAGCACATTTGTCAACTCTTTAGTATTATGAGCGTGTGCAGTTTTATGATCACGCTGTGTTTCACTGGCTAGTGTTGGTTCCAGTGATGGTTCCCCAATCTTAAAATCCCGATGGAAACTCTTCGTATATAATTGTGTACAAATTTATATTTATTTGCCAACAGACTCCGACGCAAAAGCCATGAAGCCCGACTATGAGACCAACAAGGTATCCTTGAGGAAGAAGACGATATGCAAAATAGTAGAGGCAGCCTATATCACCGTCATTCATAACATCAGGGCTGTGGCAAAAATCTTTCCCAAGACTGCCTTCTTCATCGACATCTAAAAGACTAATATAAATTATAATACTATAAAATTTACGTATTTTATTTCCTCTGTAGCTCTATTCCCATAAATTACTTACTGAAACCAACTGCAAAGGAGAATATTCACGATGTACTGACAAAAAATATTGGGGCTTGCGATCTTTTTTCTTACTAGCAACAAAACAGAATTTTGCTAAATGCTGTTTAGTTTTGTATTATTTAATTTTAATTTAAGCAAACTTTAGTTGTTAAGAAATAAACTTTAATCAAATAATAAAAATCTAGTTTTGTTACTAGTAAGAAAACGTTTGCAAGTTCCATTTTTTTAGTGTTCTACAGCATGGATGACTTCAAACTTCCTACCTATTAAATTCAAGAGTA
The DNA here is from genome assembly GCA_948252205.1 of Orthosia incerta. Lineage (NCBI taxonomy): Eukaryota > Metazoa > Arthropoda > Insecta > Lepidoptera > Noctuidae > Orthosia > Orthosia incerta. The sequence goes on from OX411742.1 coordinate 54,732,586, forward strand.
TATTATTATAGTTACTGGCTACTTTTGATATTTTGAACCCTTTATAAATATTTACTGGCTTGAAAATTGAGGTTTTATTAAACAGATTAAAAAAGATCCAGTTTATAAATCGCAGAAGAAACTGTTCTCCTCTCAAATTACTTCTAATATAAGAATATAAGCCAATAAATGTATGACGTAAGAAATACTTTGTTATCTTAATGTTCGTTTATTGAATATATCCCTATTCGGTAAATAGGCAGCTATACAGTCAAAGGCACGATACTCCATTGACGTGATGTGACCTTTAAATTTCTACTGAAGCTTTAGATAAGCTTCCCTGTTAAAAGCTAAAAAGGGCAACTTTGATACGAGCCCATTGTATTCCACATCCCACATGGGTACGTAGGTACCTACTTATTAAAAATAACTTAAAGGCTGGTGACGTCAGACCTACCTTATATGGGTTACTCCTCTTACTTACATTGAAAATCGAATGAGCTAGGTATAGATTAGAATAAATTCTTTCAGGCTAGCTGGTACGAGGATGCTTGCAGGCTTCTAGATGCTGGATAACGATTGCCAGGAATGTGTTAATGAATACCCATAAGTGAAATTCTGGACAGGCTGCATCATGAAAGAAAGAAGAAAGAAAAAGTATTTAATTGGCACAAAACGACATACAAACGTTACATTAAAAGAACAAGAACAGTAGTAGTTGATTTTACAAACTAAACGCTTAACGATGGTGTTAGTAGTTCTTAAATTATGTTAAAAAAGTGAGTATACGAGTACATAAAGGCAGAAGCATGTCGTGGTTATGGCAAGAAGGGTTCCACTCAGCATAATGCTGTGCCGTGGGGGACCACAACACGGCGCTGATTTTCAGTGGTCGCCTAGGACGTGACGTACCCGTACGGAAACTAAATCTGTTGTGTATGTAAAGATAGTACAAAGGACATACAATATATATACAGTAAGATAAAAATGAACCACCCAAAATTATGATGTACTAAAACCAAAAACGCGAGTATCTTGAATCATCATCGTCATCATCCTCCTGCCCTTGTTCCAAATTACTGGGGGTCGGCGCAACACGTTTTCTTCTTCCATACTGTCCTATCCCCTGTCACGCCATCACTGACTTGTAAGTTAGGTGGCCTAAGTAAGAGTTTGTATACACTCGACCGGGCTAACGTAAATTACAATAAAATTTGTACACAGACGGCGGCGCTTATTCCGTCTGGTGACAATAGTGGAAAACACAATTATTGCACACTTGCCGTAAGTGTTCGTTATGGAGATCGCTACTAACGTACGACTGCATCAACCCAAAGCACTTGATGCTGCATCGCGTCTGTATCCATGCTGTATCGCAGTAGTAACGATGCTAAATCGTGATAACGTGGGTGAAGGTATAAGGACAGTGACAGCATCCTGACTGTACTATGATATTTTTGCGACTCCATATCAAAATGTCCTATTTGCAAAACGACCTATGACCATAACGTCATATTCTGAAAATGACCTAGTAGCAAAATGTGACTGTAAGTGGTACAGTGAACTACAATAAAAATATAGCTTGTGTTTAAACGCCTACCAGAAATGCACTTATTTTACTACCAATAAAGTCGAAATACCTGCCAGAATGGATAAACTAAATTGTGTTTCTTGAAGTAGAAATGAATCTATTTTCCTTTGGTTTAAATGCATATATTTGTAGTCTTAGTTAATTAAGTATTTTATACACGGTATATTGTCAAATAATTGAATAAATTCTTTTCCTTTTTGTTCTATGACATAAAATATATAAACTTCTTTAAAGTTAATTTCAAATCAAATATTTTATATTATCGCTAAATAGATGTTATCAATATTTTATTTCAAACTTTCAATTTAGTCATTTTTGCTGATGCAAAAAAGCTAACGGTCGACCTTACTTTTTTTTTTTTTAATATTGTGTATCCCAAACACATGTTACTTGTTTATTGTTTTATGAATTTGATTCAAATATGGTAACATAGCCAAAGAAAAAATGTTATTCTCAATATTACTGCAACACAATCATGATAAAATGAATCACTGTTAGGATATAAAATCTCAAAAGTAAACTGAAGTTACCTATGTTTTATTATATTTTAAGTATTTATAAAATTAATTGTATATAAGATTTATCAATGCTTCTTGTAATACAATAGTTATATATATACATTTTGTATCTTACATAGGCTCGCGCTTGACCGCCATCTCATCTGATGGTAAGCGATGATGTGGTCGACGATGGAGCAGGCTTACCTAGAAGTAACCTATTCACTCTTGACTTCAAGATTGTAGCTATCGGGAAAAACAGACTCCGGCAGGGAATTCCACTCCTTAGCTGTACGCCTAGTAAAAGTATTCCCAAAACGTTTAGTGCGTATGGGTGGGTGTGAGTTATAATCAGTCAATCACAGAAACTTTCTAAAAAAGGAAAAAAATATGAATCAACAGAGCTTTTTTTAGATTTTCAATTCAAATTCATTTAATTCAGATAACAGTGATCCATATTGGGTTAGTATTACAAAAACCTTAAATTCTAGTGTTATCATTTATAGTATATTTAGCTGGCCGCCCTGCCCTCTCTTTCTCTTCTCACCAATAGGGATAATCCTGGCTACAGGAGGTGGTTCCGTACTTCAGCCTGATTGCTAAACCCAGCAAATGTTTACAGACACACTGTTTTAAGAATAGGACAAATACATCTAACTGTTAGCGGGTAGGGGTTACTTATTGGTGTCATTACTTCCCATTCAATGAAAAATTGTTGCTTAAAATCGTCGAAATTGTCCAGTGGACATTGAAAGTTTTACATTTCATATTCTCACCAGCTGGAATCATGTAGTCTATCGCTAATTCAGTTATCTGTTTGACGGTAGTTTTTAGGCAATTTAGCCCATTGATACGCTTCAGTCCATTGTTTGAGAGTAATGGTGGGTTAATTGTTGGGAAACGGATTTATTATATTTTATAACATAAATGTTAGACTATGCCGTTACCATAGCATTCGCTACCACCAGGAAGCGTGACAATGAAGCTTCCGCAAGGTATTTTCGTCTTTTATAGTTCGATTAGGTTTTTATTTTATTTTAAACTGTGTGTTTGTTTTTTTCGTTATTAATGTTACTGTTACAATAAAAAAAAAAATTTGGTGAGCATTTATCCATTTTGGTAAGCAAAAAGAAAAGTAACTGGGTTGTTGAGGTCAGATAGGCGGTCGCTCCATGTTAAACACTGGTACTTAGCTAAATCCGGTAAGACTGGAAGCCGACCCCAATATAGTTGGGAAAAGGCTAGGCAGATTGATTGGTAAGCAAAAAGAATATAAATACATAACGTACAATTATTCTGATGAGTGTATATTTACTTTGAAACTTAAAACGTTGTAATTTAGGCACCTCGGTATAGAGTGGGTTTAATTTACATGAAGTTAATATATTTTACTTGGTACTTAGTCTTAGGGTCTAAATATTATTTTGGTGAACATTTAAATTGTACCCTAAAAATGTTAAGTAAACCGCTTTAGGCTGCTGGATGTTGCTGACTTATAGTCGATAACTAAGTCATATATAGGTACAATAAACTTTCCATTCTGTAAGTTCAGGATCTACATTTAACGATACAAAAGACAGACGGTTAAATTCCATTGAGTTTAATAGGTTCCTAAAACCTAATTAAATTATGAGTAACCGACGCAAATTATGTACACAATAAACATTTGGAATCAAATATTATGATGCTGATAGATAGTGTAACAGTCAATATTACTTATTAACTAAATATTTACCATTTCTATGAAATCAATTTAATTATGGACGATAGATTTATCTATTACACAAACATTGGCATATTCTTATAATAATATAGACATACATACTATGATAAAAAATACGGTGAATAATTTGATAACGACCAAATTGATATGTTTACAATACATTGGAATAAATCTCCTTAAATTATTTTCTCCGGCTAGCGATGCACTAATCTAAATGTTGAAATGCACTAGTCCATAGTTGGAACCATTTCTGGAAACCTTACTAAGAACACAGCAGTGTCTCTTCACCCTAAAGAAGATGTTTATACATGAGTACATATCCTTATAAAGAACTCAATCATTGACTTTTTAGCAGAACAAGTTTTGTTCAGATTGAAAATTTTAAGATCATATGTATTTGATGGCACAATATAATTGGGTCTGCATGTATTGCCAAACAATAACAGGACAAAGTACTTCAAACGATATCCATATATTGTGTAAACATTGTACCAAGTCTATGTAATTTCGTAACACACAATCCTCCCTCCAGGGCAAGAGGCAATTAGTAACAGATCCCCTCATTACATAAAGATAAACGATCAATCGTGAAGTTTGAAGCACGATGGAAGCTTTCTGCGGTCGTCAACCGCTCATATTGAAGGTCAAAGTTACATCATAAAAAGTTCAACGTCCATGCAAATGTATTTAATACTTCATGCAGACAAACGTACAGAAGTGGACTAAGTGTCTTAGGAATTTGCTACCAGTCCCCGAAATGGTTTGGTTTTTATATTGAACCTCTTAATTAAAAATCCTGGAAAAAAAGTCAAAGAGAGCTAAACAGTCTGCTACCTCCTCAGCCATGTCAGTAACTAGAACAGAAGAATATCCCCGTGGATTATGAGTGAGATATTTTTTTTATAACTTGAGTCCAGAAGATGGCCGCGTAATTGCATCGTCAGTGGCGTTCAGTAGGTCCTAAAAGTGCAGTCGCATGGACGCTTGGGGCACTCTGGAATAGGGCCCCATCCACTAATGTTCATTCCACCTGACTTGTCCTTTTATACAAACTGTACGGAAACGCAATGAGATAAAATGAAACCGTTGAAGCCACTAATTAAACTACAATCCTACATTCTTTGCCCTGACTTTATTATGACACGCCAGTCCGACAGGAAAAACAATCCTTCGATCACAGTCATTCTTTCAGATTTTTCCAAATCTACTGGCGTTCATTCCTTAAGGAATGTAGAATCTGGCAGGAATTAACGTTAGTGAGTGTGGCCCTAATGTGGGTCGTGATCATGTCACAGGAGCATCGTACTCATATTGGGTACCAGGCAGGTCTATAAAATACCATTTTGTCAACTTGCGTTTGCTACATGACATAATTTTGTATAATACATTACATATGACGACTATGAATACGACAGCGAAGCCAAAGCTAGTACCGACATTTCAAAAAAGAGTGCTCATACATTTTTGAGATAAGATGTACCTTTCTCATTTGATGACTGGGTAAATATATCTTGGAGTTTACTGCCTTCGATTTAGAGTCGCGTGATAAAATCTTGTGCTATCAGGGGGTTCCAATAAATATGGAGAAGAATGGAGGACGTTATTGAACTTGCGTTAGTAAGTAACTTAGATACGTATATTGTACGAGACATTTTTGAAGTTCTTACGGAATATATCCTTATGCAAACAATGGAATAGTTCCAAGACCATTGAGTGAATTAATGACCAAGCCATTATTTTTTTATGTAGGGTTTGTAGAAATAGAGCTTGCATAGTTAGGCGGTTTACACACGGCATCGCACACCGCCACGGTAGGCGGTGAAGCGGATCTCATGTCGCATTGGCCTCTAATAAATCCGTTGATGCCTAACACTCGTACACCGCCCGACCGCGCGGGGTCGAGCGGTGCTCTCCCCTCCACGTCCGCGGCGCGGCGGTGCGCGGTGCCGTGTGTAAACCGCCTAAGCCCTCTTCGAGGTATGGTGCTTGGCTCCACTCGAGATCTGATAACTTTTCTTGGCAATCAATTATCATGAAGTGTTTTGGGGGCATGCTTTACTGGTTCTCGTCTGATCATATTGGCACAACTAATATTATAAAGGAGTGAAATAATGTCTTTTTGTGTTCTGTCGGAGGGAATCTCTGAAAGTAGATACTGATCCGATTTCTGAAATCTTTTCTCGCTCTAAGGCCCAGTTTTTTTATCCGTTGTTAACTAAACCAATGAATAAATACGCATTTCTCAAACATGCTTGGAAATTTGAGCATTATTTTGAAAACCTTCTTCGGATAAATCGAAATTGTTGTACATACATGCGAGCAGCGGCCGGAAAAAGTTGTATGAAAATCCATATCTGCCGTGTTTAGCGGCCAAATAAATTACATTCTAAACTCATTTCTGTCGTGTGATTTAAAAATGGAACGAACTTTTACTCCCAAACATGGGAACCAAGGAGGTAACTTATCAAAGGTTTTATTTAAATTTCGAACTGGCATGCACATAGATATAATAAATTCTATGGGCTTGCATATAGAAATCTGTTTATAGAAAAAAAATAACACTAACACGGGAATCATTATTGTTGTTCGTTGTTCGTCATTGATTTCGAAAAGTAATTGTATAGGACAAAAAGAGTTCTAGGTTCTACTTAGTTTTAATTTTCGCGCATTATTTGATTAAGTACAATACAAGCCTTGGTCACAACTAGGTATTGATGGACTCAGTTGATATGATAAATCGTTTAGAAGTTAAGAGGGAACAGATGAAGATACATTTATATATACACAAATACCGGTCAAAAACATAACCCTCCCTTTTGCTACGCCGTAGTCTGGTATTAAAATTGGTCCATAATTGACTTTGATCACACGACCAAATTCGTCTCTTATTTTTTTAAGGCTTTATTTCCCTTTGTAGAACAGTACCCGTACAAAAGTAGTACAAAAAGCTTCTAGATAATTCCGTATTTATCGTTTGAATTTTATTCCGCCGACGTTCCTAAGCCCATTACATTAAATCATTGGCTCTCAACCTGTGGTCCGCAGGCCACTAGTGGGAACAAACAAGACATAACAGGACAAGAGCTAAAATATGGTCCGCGAATATAATTTCAAGCTATTCAAATAACATTGATGCATACTGAAATTTTCTAACAGAAATATTCTATCGTATATGACAGTAGGGCCTTTTTTATAAAACTTTTAACCATATGATTAGTGTAAACACTCATTATAAGATTAAGGCGCCGATTCCCTTGAGTAGCTGATTTTAAAATGAGAATCACGTCTAAATGGCTAGTCGTAATTCTTTGAAAAAAATATATGTTATATTAGACTATTTTCTTAATAATTTGATCTGAGCAAATTTTGAGTTTTATTTGTATAACATAGTGTAATTAATGTGTAAAGTTATGTCTAAAACGGACAAAAACACGACAATCACGCCAAAACTGCTGGGCGTATTTTAATGAAATCAACACCATCTCAAAGATAATTTAATTACCTACATTTTGATCTGAGGCTTTTTTTTTTAAAGTCATAGAATAATAAGGAAAGTACAAAAATCTACTAATTTTTGGGCCGCGCGGGTGTGAAACGAGTGCGCGTTTTGTTCCCTCAAGGTCGTTGGCGTTAGTCGTCGTCTTAAAGCTCTATCCACACATATCAGGGCTGTGCCAGGGTCGTGGACAGACCGTGACCCTTCAGGGGCTCAAAATAAATATCGTTGTGTACATTTTATATGAACTCGTTCACACACGTCCGTGCACGGGCCGTGCCCCGTGCACGGACGTGTGTGTCTCAGTGACAGATCTTCAATGCCCGGGACGTGACAGAGCCGATCTGCCACGTCCCGGGCACGGCCCTGATATGTGTGGATAGACCTTAAAGGAATCATGTGATTATTATTTTTTATAAATAACGTTGTAAGAGCCTATGTTAAAAGTTTTAGTTTAACTATTAAGTTTGACATTGACACCGTTTATTTTCTTGCCGAATTCTTGTCTCATAATCTCCTTCGTTTATCCTCTGTAACCCTGACATTGGCGTAATTGTGTAAATTATACACATCTGGTGCCATTCAAACAAGAAGTGAAGTGAACAAGAAATAAATCAAGTCCCGAAGTGGTCCCAAGTCAAAACAAGTTTGGAAACCACTGCATTATTGTATGGCCCGCTCGCTGTCTCAGGTAACCGTACCGATAAACTTACTTTGATTAATGTTCGGTAAATATTAGAAAACACCGTTTTCCTCAGTCAGCTGATGTCAGGTGAAATTGTTCTTTGCTATCGTGGAATAAGGAAAATGTGGTGAGGAGGCTGCCTGTTGGCTTATTGGCTTTAGGGTTTTAGTTATGAAAGATTATAGTTACGATAAAAGTGTCACTTTATGGCAGGAAAGTGTGCTGTTTTCATATCTGTGTGTTTTGTTAATTAGAAGCACAAATAATTATCTCCTCTTCATTCACGTGGTTTATTGCATTCCTGGAATGCGTTGTGACAGTTCCAATATTGAACTGCATCAATAACAGATGGTCGAATTAGATATCTCCAAGCTATCTGAACGACACACATCAGCTAACTAGTTGTCCGTGTACCTTATCTTACCAAATAATAATAAATAACAACAGTATTTCGACTACCTAGCTACTGCATAGCTAGCTGTTGCTTAAAGGCTCCCGCAAAACCTTGCGACGACGGTTTTCATAGAAATGGTTCAATATTTAAAGCAGTTTTAGCACCATATCTAAGAAAGTGTGAAAACCATTTCATCGCATCATGACCCGCGCTGTCGCGTTACACATGTCTGCAGAAACCTTTATCTGCTGATATAAACAAGGCATGGTAATTAAAAGAGCGGAAATTGTGGGCACTGCGCTGTCACCACTGTCTTCGTCTCACCGCGTTGTTTTGCAGTATTTTCAGTGAGAAGATTAATTGAAATTCCGCAAGCCTTGGATATTAAGATTAATGGCTTGTTTCGTCCCGTTAACAGCTGGGCCCAAAGCGAGTATAGGAAATCTGTAGCGGTTCTAAAGGAGGTGTTCCAGATATGAATGGAGCCTGGGCTAGCATTATGTACACTATATGTAAATATCGCTATATAGTAACCGTTTTTTATTGTTAATTTTCTTTAATTTCACTTCTTGTCAATACATTGTACATTCAAATTAACTTGGTCAAGGAGAGCAACACTACATAAAATTAAACATGGTGGATCAGATCAGCATTATGCAATAAATTAATTTTGAAAATGACATTTGATTGACGTTTATCGTTATATCTGCGGTAAAAAAAAACATGAAGCCGGGGTCAACAGAGAAGCAATCAATTAATATCCGTAGTAGTAAATGGGTCGCAAAACAAAAACAATCACTAAAAACTCCGAAACACATCCAATTCAAAGTCATAGCAAAGAAAGACTAAAAGACGTCATTTCTTAAAACTGTCAAAGTCATCAAACATCATGTCAAACACAACTGTCATGGCTGCCCTAAAAATAGGGTTATCTTATTAAAAACTTTTCAAAGGATTATTTTTGTACGCCTGTATTTCATAAAATTAAAGTGTCAGTATTTTTATGAAATTACCCTATTTTTTCCTATTTATCTATGTAGTGTACACAGAGGTAGCCCAAAATCAAACAACTTTTCGCAAACTAGTGAACGTGGGAATGCATAGCACGTGTTTGCTTTACAAATTCGTAGTATGTTACTCTGAATTCTACGGCACAAATAGCGTCGGTATTCTATCTATCTATCTATCAATAACTGTCAAAATACGTATATTCACAGTGGTTTGTAGCTGACACTCCGTTAGTGCAATCTGCAAATCCATACATCATGCGAAATCATACGGGAGCATCTCGAAATTGAAACATTTTCTGTACGTGGTTTTGTAGTAGATACCCTCCTAAAACCCACACTATGCCCGTTTTTACGAACACTATGGGCTGCCTCTTTTCATCGCTCCTCTTTCTAGTCGTTTTTGACGGGATTTTGCTTCGCATTTTCGATGACAAGCGCCGAGGGATAGAGTGGGGATTATTCAACGTCTTGGAAGACTTGGATTACGCTGATGGCATATGTCTACTGAGTCATACCCACGCTGACATGTAAGCAAAATTGATCGATATACGTCAGGAAGCGGCAGAAATTAAAAGCAGAACTAAAAATAAACATCCGGAAGACCCAAGAGATGAGATCTGGTTTTAAGAATACTTCAGCGTTGCTGATTGCAGATTGACAGAGTCAGTGGAACGCGTTCACAACTTTACTTACCTTGAGAGCGTCGTATCAGAAGCTGGGGGTGTGTAGAGGACATCGCTTTGGGGAAAAGACCAGGGGATGTGGGATTTTTACCTCACTAAACCCCGGTGATCTCCATCAGCATGTAGAACGTGCCCAGTGACCTCTCAAAAGACCACCCGGAACCCCTTCTGTGCAACGCCTGTTAGGGCACATTCCTGGGAAGACTAAAAAACGCCTCTCCTAAGCCTCGCTGTGCACGGCAGCACGTGTTCACTGTGCCACCGTCTTCCCTAGAATCACTCGGTGGGCGCACAGAGTCTCCAATCTGAGCGTCCGCGACTCCAGAGATCCGCCGCTTATGTTGCAGGCTGGGTTTCGGCGTTTTAGGCATCAAGGCGGTTCTTCCCCGACGCCTTCTTCTCCGAGAGGGATCGGCTCTTTTCCGATGGCGGCCCCGCGCCGAGCGGGAAATTACGAAAATTTTTAATAGACTAAAGGTCTATCCACATATATCAAGGCCGTGCCAGGGAACGGACGTGACAGGGCCGAACCCAGGCATTGAAGCTTCGTAACTGTCCCGTGCACGACCCGTGCACGGACGTGTGTGAACGAGTTCATGTTAAATGTACACACCGATATTTTTGTGTGCCTCTGACGGGGCACGGTCCAAAAGTCCCGGGCACGGCCCTGATATGTGTGGATAGGACTTTAGTCTATTTACCTTTACCTTCAAGTTTTGTAAGCACTAAAGCCTTGCTTAACAGAGCTAAAGATGTAGGAAATTTTATTAAATTCATGAGTGCTCGAGTGGATAGGTTGCCGTTGCCTTTATGTCTTGTGTGTATCCACGTTTTAGGCACTCATGGGCTTAAACGTGGTCCTCATAAACTTTGAAAAAAAAACAAAAGACAGACTATAATTAATTAAAAGGTAGACCTGCTGCAGCGCAGTCCAATTCTGTAAATATTACAAATAACAACAGTTTTCCACAGAACATAACGTTTTGTGACTGACTTAGCGAACGCATGCGCAAGTTAGGTAGTTAGCTTTTATAAAATAAGGATGATATAAGAATATACCTAATCAAGCTTCAAGTACGTTGATACTTACCGATGAAAGTATTTCAACATCTTCATAAGAGTACATTGTACTCTTATTCTTCTTCTCAAGATGAATGCGGAGAATATGACACACATGCTGGAGTCCCAAGTGCCCTGTACTTTAGAGGGCTTAATGATGGCCACTGACGTTGAGAATGACGTGGATCAAAATATCTGATGAGTTTTCCATCGACGCGATAAGAAGAAGATTCTTAGAGGTATTTTCTACATTAACTGACTTAAAACGAAGCAAGAACACGGCAATCGTAAAACATTTACGAAAATAATTTTACTTACAACGCTTATCTTTATCAGTTAGTAGGTACTCTTACAAGGAAATGTTTGAAGTATTTATCTCATAAATACACTTAATTAATTAATGTTTATTCAATACACAATAACGGTAAACCCCGTCTTGTTTACGAATCAGAAATTATACCATTCATAATTTTGCTTGACTACCAATTAAAGGTTTTGCGACCTCGGCAAATATGAATCTTCTGCGCTTTGAAGATGGAGCAACTATTGCAGCAACTGGACAACTATCTCTTTACAAATATCTCAATAGAACTGCGCATACGTAGCAACTCCGGTGATCGAGAACAGTTTTTAGTTGATGCAATCGATGACTAAGTTAGTTTCTAATTGCCGCAACTAGCAACTGTCGAATTTGTATCGCTTGTGTAAAGTTAATTGAGAATAATAGAAATAAAATACAAAACAAAATGAGAACAAGTGCTGCTGCTTCGATATCCATCATCACACTGTAGTTACGTAGCATAGATTCCACTCATGATAAGAGAGGATAGGAGAGTCCACACATTGCTTACCGCAAATCGTATGCATCACCCACGGTCATCGGTTATGAGACTGTATATCCCTCGGAAGTGCTTTATTCTTCATTCCTAATTTAAAATATTTTCTTCGAACATGAATTATCATCATGGCAATACCGGTTACTTCTTTGTAAAACCACAAACTTCATTAATCATCTTCAAAGTTTTGCAGGATTAATTCTACAAAGCTCTATTTCAGACAGAAGACGCAATACCTATTCAAAGAAAAATTTAAGACATTTTTATTTCTTACTAAGACGGAAATTGGAATTATAATTTAATCAAACTTGAAAGTAAATTCTTGCCAGGTATTGTCTTGTTATGATAACAAAACTCTTTTGATATTCCTTTTTTGGCAACCTACTATATATACAGCAACCCTTTTCGGCAAATGCTTTTAAACGTATTTATTTATTTATTTATTTGGCCAACCAACAATTGTATAGGTATACTGTTACATTTAAATTTCAAGTTTGTTTATGTCTAAGGTTAGTACTACAATTTCTTAAAGGTTAGCACCGCATGCCCCATAAAATATTAGTTACAAATGAAATTAAAACTTAAAGGAAAATATATGTCAAAAATATAAATCGATAAAATTAAAATTACAATCAAAATAGAAAATAAAATTAAATTAAAAATCAATAAATATAAATCAATAAAATTAATAATAAAATAGAAAATTAAATTAAAATAGAAAATTTAAATAATTAAGAATTAAAATTAAATTAACTGTCAAAATAATAGTTACAAAATCAAAATTCATAATAATAATAACATAAAATCAAATTCACATTAAAAAGATAAAACTAAAAATAAAACAAATTTATACGAATCAAAGGGAAACAGAGATACATATTGTAAGTTTTGTGCCTAAACAAAGACTTTCTGTGTACACTGTTGTAAATTAGTTTTAAAGACTCACAAAAAATATGGGAACTAAACCAGGAATCAATTCTGAGTTTATTTTTCTGTTTGGCTTACGTCCTAGGGCTTATCCAGTTTCATTTTTGCACGATTTTATAAGTACATATCATAGGGACAAACACAACTGTATTTTTTTATTATTATCAATAGGCTCGCGTTTGACCACTATCTCACCTGATGGTAAGCGATGATGAATTAGGAAGTAAACTAACACATGCACAAGCAATATAAATGTACAATTAAGTAGGTAGGTGCTAAGGATCCTGCCGGCAGACGTGATATGATAATGCCTGAACCCTAACCTTAGAACAATTTCTTTGAAAACTAGTAATAGCGTTGTGTCGGTCTTCGTGACAATTTATGTTCATTCTGCGCAGGAGTCATCATCATCATCATCAACAGCCTATTAATGTTCCCACTGCTGGGACACAGGCCTCCTCTCTGTGAGAAGGAATGGGTCATTATCCACCACGCGGGCCCAGTGCGGGTTGGTGGATGTCACATGTCTTCGAATGTTTGGTTCTTGGACATGCCGGTTTCCTCGCAGGAGTAAAACGTGCCAATAGAACCTAGATCTTTAGGTGGTTAGCCCTCTCGCATAGTAACAGTGCTGGTTGAAGACCGTATGACCACAGTCTTCAAAACAGTACACAACACGACAGTTGTTGCTTGATTGAAGAGCTAATATTAGCAGATTCGATCGGCCACTTGTCACCCTTAAACTCTTAACAATAAGGATGACAACATTTGCAGCTATCTATACTTACCAGGCGGTAATCCTTTCACCAACAGCAATACAGTTCCCTTACAAAAACTTAGACAAGCAGGCTTTATATAATGAACAAAGATTTACCTAAAAGAAATAAATCTCTATTGAGAGTGGAATAAAACCTTCGTCATTCGTTTCGCTGACCCATTTACCAGGATATGCTTGGCTAAACCAACTTACTCAGCTCATTAGCGGGCCCAAGACGTTGTTATTTTTTATATTTTGTTACTAAAGGACTAACAAGGTTTGTAAACGGTTTTATTATGAAGCTAAGCATTTTATGTCCGGGTGTACAGAAAGGCAAACTGTTTGCCAGTCAACGTTTTCAAGTATCGAGTTATTGTGTTTGTCTATTTAAAAAATCATGACCGTCTCTGGCATCACTAAACTAAACTGATATTATAATTTTGTAGTTATGATAATTTCATTTATTTCTCTTTCAATCAGAGAATAAAATTAAATCAATTTTCTACTTCATCTCCTGGATAGTGGATCCTATGGGATAAACCACAATAGCAAAGCCTAGTAATTTAATTATTTATTATTGTACACACAAAACATTTAAACAAAATGGTGCAAATAGAAGGCCATAAAGGTTTAAAGCAATTTTCGTAATAAGAAGAGGTGATGTTTGGAACATGCAAGTAATACTTTTGTGCCAGTGACGCGAAGAAAAAATAGAAGTTAAGGAACTGCTCCTGTCGATCACAGGTGGCATTTAATTGAATATTCTATAATAACACATAACTACAACAATATTACGTAGGTATAACAATCAATCTGCCTAGCCTTTTTCCCAACTATATTGGGGTCGGCTTCCAGTCTTACCGGATCCAGCTGAGTATCAGTTTGTTCGGAAACCGGCATGTCTTAGAACCAAAAATTCGAAGACATGTGACATCCACCAACCCGCACTGGGCCCGCGTGGTGGATTACGGCCCATTCCCTCTCACAGAGAGGAGGCCTGTGTCCCAGCAGTGGGAACATTAATAGGCTGGTGATGATCTGTGATCAGTGTTTTACATGGAGCGACTGCCTATCTGACCTCCACAACCCAGTACCTGGGTAACACGGTACCTCTTGGCAAGACTGGTGACAGATCTCAAGCTTCTGACTACCCGTAACGACTGTCAAAGATCTTCAAATGACAGCCGGGACCAACAGCTTAACGTGTTTTCCGAGGCGCGAAGGAAACTCAGTATGTTAAAATGGTCACAAATCCACGGACCGACCTCGTCAAGCGTTGCTTAACCTTGATAATCGACCAGTGCGGCTGTTATTATTTAGCCACGAGCTCTTCATACGGTATAACTACTTACAAAAAGTTGAATTGTTCTGATGATGCGCCGATATTAGGAGACCAGTAACTCTGTATAGTCTGGACCACACATGTTAAGCATATCCGTAAATGGGATCGACACAACATTTGATAGAAATATTAAACAATAAAGCGATCGAAGGTACTACTTACTAATTATTTGATCCATGTTTTGGTATTGCTACTTGCTCATTTCTACCTAAGAGGTCAATCAGCTCGTAAAAACACAAAGCTGACTTATTTCTAGCCACATCTGTCGACTCACTTCCTCACACCACAACCTTTACCGTTTTATTGCATTCTTGATAATGTCAGGCCCAGGTTTAATTTATTATGAAACAAAAAATAAAACACAAACTTTGCTCTTGTTTACATTCTTAATTAAATACACAGATCCTTATAATGATTTTAAAAATGTCTGATAGTGGAATCGTCGAAATCTCGCAGCCGATCGATCTGTTGTATTCAATTTCGATTCTCGGATTAAGGAAAGCCTTTTTGGGTTTTTGCATCGGAAATTTCTCAGTAACTATACCACAGTCTCGGTTCGTGGTCAGTTAATGGCATTTATAGACTACCATATCCATGGGGAATTCCATGAGGAAAGGCTTGTGCCCTGCAGTGGGTTCTGCCTATAACTGTTTATAGGTTGGTATTATTATAAGTCTACTGTATTAGGGGTTTTCATATGTATTGCTGATGAATTTATGTGGAATGTATGACACGTTTCTGCTTACCTGATTCTTCAGGGGATACGAGCTCCATTTGTAGCTATTTAATATTATTAGAAAGCTATAACGGCACACTGATATCTGACTGATATAACTTGAATAGCTAGAGATTTCGCAACATCTCCTTATATTCAATCTCGACTTTGAGAATGTCCGCTTTACAATTTTTCCGGTCAGCTCATTGCAAATTTTTACCGAATTCATAAAACAGGAGGTTATCAATTCGATACGTATGTATATAACATTGTTGGAATTGCACAATATGATATACACGTGTTTAGAAGCATCATATTGTCATATGACAATATGATGCTTCTAAACACGTGTGCCAAATGTCATAAGAGTATGTTTGTATTTATGTTTGTCCTCGAATTTCACCGAAACTAGTTATCGGATCGTGATCATCTTTTATTTAGGTATCTCTCAACTTAGGGAATAGTGCAAGTTTCATCGAAATTGGTTTTATAATTTAATGATGATTGACTGCTTATAGCTCCTCGAAGGTATAGCATGATGATAAAAATGAATGCCCGTTCATTTGCAATTTTGGAAAAAAAATTACTTCTTGTTTCAATTATGCGTATTTTGAACAATATTATAGTTAACTAATATTGTAGTTAACTTTAGAAAAAATGCTATTTTCATGGACAACTCACGCTTGACCAAAAATTTTACTACGGAAAACATGTTCTTGGAACAAAGCACCTAAGACATTGACATATTGATTACTTGCGACCTAAGATTAAAAAAAATATTTATATTTCCATAAAATTGTACAAATTTGGTCAATATAATAAAATTATTAATGCTATTACATATATTCCAAAAATAATAAAATTATTAATTAAAAAGCCTTTTTTTAAATCATGCTTTTTTCGTATTCTTCTCAGCAAACCCTTTCATTTCATACCCATATCATGGCAGTGAACAAAAAATAACTATAATAGTCCACCATCTTTGGCCGTCTGCCACATTGGATTTATAAAGACATCACTCAGCTAACCATGCATTGTCATCCAAACTAAACGTGTATGCATCTTAATCGGTGGATGATAACTGCGTTAAAAATTCAGTTGCAAGATTTGGCCTATTATATACATACCTACATGCAAGTTAAAAAAGCTTGTAAAAATGAGCAACAGCGCTTGAGCTAGGCCGAGCCTGTATTTCAGGACGCAGTTCACTTGCCAGACATTATGCACAATACAACAGTGGTTAAGTTTACATAATATTATATAACTTTAAAGCGAAATAACATTTTACAACAGAAGACTGAGTGTTGTGTACACCACACACAACACTCACTGTTGATTGTGTTTGTGTGAGTGTTGTGTGCTTTTATTTGGTGTGTTTAATATTTTAAATGTATCTTAATGTTTTAAGAAGTTATCCTGTAGTTTCATAATCAAAATTAATTAGGAAGAACAATAGTTTGGTTTTGCATTCACGTTTACTTAATGTATATATATTAAGATTAGTATTTAACTTATAATACAGAAAAGGACTGCTAAAGCAGGTAAACTTATTTGTTAATAATTGATTCAATTGAAAGGACTGAGGAACTACAGCATTTCGACGACGCTCATAATATTCCTGTCAAGGAGGATAAGGGAGTGTTGTTTTAGGATTGTAGTTATGATGTAGAGTTGGCGTACGGTTGGTAGGTTCCATGGGTGGTATAAAAGATGTGTAGGGTAATCTATGGATCGGAAGGAGCTAACTTTTAGAATTGCCCGTTATGCTATTTCATCTGGAAGCAGAGTGGTTTTGGCAGCTCCATTCCAACATGAAATGCAGTAAGTTAGAAGCGATTAACAGAGGCTCCTGTAAACTATTTTTTTTAATTAAAATATCCGCTACATACCGTAAATTCTTAAAAACATAGATGAGTTTTCTCAGTCTGGATTGGAGTAATGATATATGTGCACTGGAGATCAGCGATGAGTCTAGTATGACGCTGATACGATTTCCTGATCAGGCAAGGGTAATTACATGTAGTAGCATTTGTTAGGTGGACATGAACATAGTGTGATTTAAGGGTGTCATATGGGAGGTTCATTAGGATTTTGTGTATAAAAGGGCATGTACATAGTTTTGCCTGAGTTCAGGGTGAGAACATATTGTTTCAGTCAGTCTGACACCCTGTTGAAACCACTCTGTGCCAACTTGAAGGTGTTTTCCCAATGATCAGCAGAAAATAGCAATGCTGTATCGTCAGCATAAGAAATAATTATACCCTTCTCCAGTTTCATTTTACAGAGGTCATTGAGGTACACTAGGAAAAGTGTAGGTCCTATCACAGAGCCCTGAGGTACACAAAAAGAGACAAGTAGATCAGTGCTAATGTGGGAATCCACCCTCATACACTGTGTACGACTTTAGACTCAGATAGTCTTGAAACAATTTCAGCTGCAACCCTCTAATGCCCAGGCGCTCCAATTTAGCTAGAAGACGCGGGTTAGACACCGTGTCAAACGCTTTGGCAAGATCAAGGAAGATGGCAATTGCTTTTTTCCCATAATCAAGTCTCCTAATAATATGGTCAGTAAGCTTATGCACCGCATCCTCTGTTGACCTCCCAGATCGGAAACTAAATTGACAAGAGGAAAGCAAATTGTTGCTACTATTAATCATTCTTTCCAGAATCTTCCGAAATTGCAGGTAATATATCAAATGGCCTATAATTACAGGCAAAGTGTCTTTTTTCTTTTCTTTTCCAGCCAGCTTCATGGTGCTTGGGTATAAGACCACTCATTCGCGGGAGGACTGGATGTCGCATCACACATGGAGCCTCATTGAGGACAGAAGAAATACACATCTTTAACTTCTTGAGGCCCGTGATGACGCCGAACGAGCCGATCTCAATGCTCAATACCGTCTGAAACGCGAGGCGATTAATCGTAGTACGCGTGCAGATAGAAGGCGGTGAGTGGACGATTCTGCTGATCATGCTCAACACGCTGCGAACACCGGCAACTTAAAAGAGCTGTGTAAATCAAGACCTTGGCAGGAAACAGAAACCTCAAAAAGAAACCACTTAAATTCAAAGAGGCTCAGCTCATTGTGACGTTAGAAGGGCAGCTACTGCGCTGGCGAAAAAACTTTGGGGAAGTCTTCCGCTTGTCAACATCATTGAGACCTGACGCGCTGTGCATCGGTTCCTCACCACCTCGGCTTCTCGATATAACTTCTTCTTGGATTGGAATCATCCTCAAAGAAAAAGGAAGCGTGGCCATCTCCGTCGAACCTGGCGACGCACCGTATTGGCTAAAGCGACGAGTATCGGCATAACGTGGAGCGAGGTGAAACGCGAAGCTCAAGACCGGTCCTGATGGAGGACTACTGTGGACGCCCTCTGCCCCAGCTAGGAGACATAGGCTCTTTAGTTTCTTTGCCTGACCCTATCAATCAATCTGCCTATCTTTTTTCCAACTATTTTGGGCTTTGTCGGCTTCCAATCTAATCGCATTCAGCTGAGTACTAGTATTTTTAATAAAACGAGTGCCTATTTGACTAATATTGTTTCGCGTATTCACGCGAATGTGAGTGATCAGCATTACACATAAATATTTATGTCTATATCTATTTGTCGCCATCCCAACAGTCATCGTCTTCTCTAGCCGTATTCCAGATATGTATTTATCTATCAATAAAATTTATCTTTTGTAGAGCTAAGTCATCCAGTCTTAAACTCGAACTCTCAGGAAAGCATAACTCAGCCTAAAAGCGATGTCTTACAAAAAGTTACCAAAATGCCTAAAAACTAAATACATTTAAGGCATTAAAGTCAGAAGTATTCATATTTCTTTGCCTTTATCATCGTGTATTGTTGATACAAGTAATAAAGTTAAATAAAAAGCCATTTGCGTTATTGCGTTATGTGTACGTAAGAACACAAAGGTCTGCAATAAGTCTTGTGTATGATGATAAGCTTTTGGATGAAGTCGATGAACTTGGGTGAATCAGTAAGCCTATTACGCAATAAGCAATTTGCTTCGGTTCTACAATAATTTTGGGATCGTTGTTATCGCAAAATTGATGGTTTTCCTGGTTTTGTCTTTAGCGCGGTTATTTAATACTAATGAATGAACGAAATATTGATGATTCAGGTTGAGACGACTTTGGATTGGAGACAAATGAAACTTAAACTTGATGATGAGGCAAGGACGGTAATTTAATTAATATCATGGTTTGGTACACGTTGTAAGTAACTTAAAAGATAAATTACTAGCACATTTGCATTTAGATCATATTATAAAGGCGATACATTTCAACGAAAGCTAAAGCAAAATAATTACAAAAACTATTTGCAAAAATAAATAAGTGGCATGGTGTACAAAAGAAAAAAGATAATATATTACTATTAACAGAATCCAGACCGACAGGAAATCTATAAACTGGGGTATTTACCAAGCAGACAAGGTGTTTAAAACAGAAGGGGTTCCCTCTCTAGCAGTATCTTGATGCTCCGAAAGAACAATGGCAGATGCCCATACATTGTTTTAGCTGAGATTAAATTGCTACGTTATTAAATGAGAAATATCTGGTTTAACTCAGGGTGATGTGTTGAATGAGTTTGTGCAAGAATTTTTGTTCGAGAATGTCGAGAATAATAGATATTCAGTCATAAACTTTTGCAGGTTATGTCTGGGTAACTTTTAATAATGTGTTTAATAGGTAATATTATTCAATTTCGTGAAATTAAAAGGGCAATATCGCATTAGTATTTCCCTTACCTAGTTATTTCAGCATGAAATGTATAATATACTCTTTGGAAAGAGTATATTTATTTAAACTAAGCGACTTTGACGTGTATCAAAAGGTAGTCGTCAACAACCAAGCTATATTTTTTTAGACTTGGATACTAGTGTTTTTGCCAATCATTAATTGAAAGTAATTCATTTATTTCTACTATACTAAAATATTAATAACTAACTGCAAGGAATATCTACACTTAGACATAAACTGTATTGTTAACTCATTTACTGCAATAAATACAATATTGATTTTAATACTTAATATAGTTACTACTTGTCACTTAGCAGATAAAATATATGTCGCCGCGGAGGCGTGGATCTACTAATTCGTTATCCAAATTAATAATTTTAATTGTCAATTAACACAAACTCTATAATCCTGTCATCTCTAAGATTTCGCTAGAACTATTAAATGTCTGTTTATGTTGGTTTTATAGTTCAGCGCCATCTATTGGCTTATTGTGGAATTAGTTATAGATTTGTTTGAATGAAGATCATTTGATAAGCTAATTTTGAATGTTTAATTAATACGAGATGTTTAAATAAAACGGGCACACTTATTGTAGGACTTTTAGATTTGTTCTCATTTTAACTATTGCACATTTGACGAAATAAATATGTTTGATTATGGCCCTACGAAAAGTTGACAACAATGGTGGATGTTATAATTTTAATGACCAATAACTAGATTTAATAATTTAATACGAGAACTAAACAAATTTGAGTAATTGATTAAATACTATAAAGTAATAAGAATATTTTACACAGCTATGTAATAATGAGAAACCTTCTGGTTAGTATATTCAGATCACCGGAAACTTGGATAGTTTTGAGTTGAGGAGATTATTTTAGTAATAATCTACGAACAACTTTGTATTTGTGAGTATTGGGATTGTTTAATGTTAAAATAATTAACTGAGCAGCATTTTAGTATTGTTTGTTAGCTTTATTCAACTATCCAAGTAATTAGTGTCTAAACAAAAAAACAATATGGAAGTCCCGCCCACTTGCAACGCGCATCGCGCGTATGTGATTGTGTAAACTATAAAAAGATTTAAAAAGAGTATCCTAGAGTTTCTTGCTAGGTCTTCTCTAGAGATCGACAAGGGATTGCGACCTAGCGTGCCAACATGTGGTTTTAACTTCAAGTTCGAATGAAAACTCAAAGTGCCTGTAACTAAGTCAAATAAATACTTTCGAGTTTCAATCCAGTGATGTGTGTTATCGAAGTTTACCCGTTCCTATGAAGAATGAAGGAATTACCTCTAGAATTGGAGTTGATGATGGTGGTCCTATAATTCATAGGTACCTCGACGTGACATATATAACGGCAACACTAAGCTAATGATATTAACTGTAAAGTCAAATAACTTATTATGTATTATAATTTTTTTTATCCGTTTTGAACCAGCCCAATTATACTTTAAAAAACGTAGACAATAATTAGAATTTATTTCATATGTAACTCACTTTCAGACGCTCAAATTCAAGTCAGCTAAGATTTCGCCATTGTTCTTTACTTGGCATAATCTTCTATAAACAAATATTTTTAAAGGCTTAAAAAATACATGATATAATTATTGTTTGGCCGAGTGTTAGTATGCCCGAATTTAAGATGGCATACTTTTAAGTTGGCAGTATTTTATTTTGCATAATTTCGTTTTGCATAACGTTTATTTAGAGCGACGATTATCTGGTACAATTTTACTTGGCATACTATGAAGATGGCAGAATTTAATTTGGAATAATTTGACTTGAAATTGAAATTGCAATTTCTATAAAATAGTATTTTAACCATAAATTAAAGTATTCTTAGTATGGGTATTTTTAGTATGGGTAAAAGTTAGTTGCAGAAACGAATCGCTGCAAAACCGACTCCACGTAGTCTTGTGTGCTGTACCCCAAGAGTGTAATTTAAATCCGCGTAGGCGCATAGGGGTACGGCGGCCCGCGAGCTGAGGAGCAGGTGGTGAGCGTTAAAACCATCTGCAACGATAAGCTTGCGTGGGACCGCCGGAGTTCCGCAGCACCGGAGCCGTGAAAGAAACCATGCCTGCTGCATGTTGCATGCTCGCTTGCATGTTGCATGCTTGCTGCTTGCATGGTGTATGCTTGTTTGCATGCTGCATGCTTTCTACATGCATGGTATATGTTTATTTTCACGTTTGCATGCTTCTTACAAACCAAAAACAAATGGTGTACAATCAATTGTATTATTATGAAAAGAAATACAAAATTATTCTAAATAGGAATTTTCTGTAATGTAATAGTGATTCTTTCAATTATTAAGGATATGAAATGTATGCCAAAAGACGATTCTGACTGTGAACTTTCTGCGATATGACTGTTCTGCCTTTTAATGACTATCGATATGAAATTTATGCCTAAAGATGATTCTGACTTACAAAATTATGAGTTTTGAATGTATGATAAATAAGTGTATGCCGAACGATTTTCTGCGAAATGAAGTTTATGCTATCCGTTTTAATGCAAAATAATATTATGACATAAAATGTTCTGCTATAAAAGGTAGACCCCAACAGAAGAATCAAGACAATAACGTGTACCAACATAATTGTTCAAGCTAACAACCGGTTGCTTGCTCCATTTGCTCCGTAAGTCCCCTCAAGCTTGAGGAACGGGGTTGATATGAGGAAGGAAATGTAAACAATTTAGACTGCATCCTCTATACTTTATTATCAAGAAAGTATTTCCTTGAACCTTTCAGCGTTGTTTCGTTAGTAATAAGCTGACCGGAAAACTTGTAAAGCGGACTTTCTCAAAGTCGAGATTGAATATAAGTAGATGCCGCGCAATCTCTCACCACTTACGCCGAGAAGCTACTCAATATCCGTGGCGTAATAGCTTGCAAATAGCTACATGACAAGCTTGTATATGCTGAAGAATTAGGTTACCAGAGACGTTTCATACACTCTCAATAAAATCACCAGCAATATTACGGAATAACCTTAATACAATGGACTTATAATATAATAAATAATCCCAGCCTGTAGTTGTCCCACAGCAGGCCATAAGCCTTTCCTTATAGGATTTTCCATGAATGTGATAGTCTACAAATTCGATTGACCGACCACCAACCCAGACTGTGGGTGGTTACTGAGAAAATTCCATTCCCGCGCCCACTCGACCCGCTTAGACTCGACCCGAAGCCTATATATACCTGGCTATTTCTGTTTTGATACGTGTAAAAACATCGATGTATAGACCACCACAGAGGGTGTAAAATTTAAATAATGTTTGGATAAATAAATCAATAATTAAACAAGTAAGTAGGTGCCTACTTATCCTTTTTAATATAGTATACGCTTTGTACTAAAAATCACAGATTATTGTTAATTATCATTACAATCATATAGCATTGTTGATGAAAATACCAAAATCGCGATACGTATGTCCATAATACTTGAAGAGATCCCTCAATTTCGCCAGGATTCCATAATCAGAGCCTGACCTGATGACCATTGGGCCAATTAAGAAGAATTTATACACTTTCAAACAAAGAAGAATTTTTGAAATCGGTCTAGGCGTCTTTGAGTAGTCGGGTAAGATAAGTCAAAAAAAAAAAGATTACAGTTTTCAGTATTATATATGCAATATTCTATGTTTAATCATAATCATTAATCATAACAAAATATGAAATGTTCTATGTATTATATATATACTTATTAAGTTATTTAGGATTAAAGTATCACTTTGCCTGACTGTACAAATGGCACTGAATTGGTAGTAAAACATCTGGTATTATTCTTTGGGTCGAGTCTAACCGGGTCGAGTGGGCCCGGACCCAAATTTCCGATACGCAAACCCAAAAACACTTTCCTTGAGATACACATGATTCCAATATTAGACGGTATTAAAACCATTTAAAGGTCTTGTGTTTTCATTTAGAATGAATAAGTATGAGCAAAGTTTATTTTATTTCCCATACTTAATTAAACAAGGGCCTGACATTAACAAGAATGCAATAAAATCGTAAAGGCTGATCTGAGGAAGTGAATCGACAGATGTTGCTAGAAATGAGTCAGCTTTTTATGAGTTGGTTGACATGAAAGGTAGAATTATTAAAATTATTCATGTAAATACCAAAACAAAAGATCACATAATTTGCAGGTAAGACCTTCGATCGCTGTAATGACTTATATGTTGTGTCGGTCTCATTTACAGATATGTTTAAACTGCGGGATCCAGACCACCGCAGAGTGAGAGAAGAGAGACTGTTGTACCTGTTTTATGAACCTCCTTTTCTCATGTTCCCACTTGGATACAAAACGGTTCTGGGACATCCAGGTGCCAAAACGATAAACACTGCGACAAAACATTCAATAAAATCTGTTGACCCCACCTAGAAAGTAGAAAATTTTACAAAATGTTGCCAAAACTTAGCCCATTATTTACAAAGGATACGTATGCTATGCATAATAATGCATTTCATGAATGGAACGCTGCACATAATATGCTAATATGTCATCCTGTATGTTCGTTGATTCATATCTCTTGATATAGCATCGTGTTTTGGTTGTTTTGGGTCGTATTGAAACTGGTCTGCGGTGAGAATATTGTTTATGGTTCTGGTATTTTATGGATTCGTAGGCAGGTTTCAAAAGGTGACTGGGACAGATTGGACGCGGAAGACGGACTCCGGTTGTTGTCATACTGCAATAGGCTAAGTTGATTGTTGATTGATGGGAAACCTAAAAACTACCGATTTCAAAGTAATCATTAAATATGTTATTCTCAAAACACAATAAACCCTTTGTATTGCGGCATCTAGATTTATGCGAAATGCATTTTGGAATGCCATTGACTAAAACATTAAATCTCTCTCTGAGGCAAAACTTCTCGCGTCAGAGCGAGTAGTTTTGACGAAACATCCAGTCCAGTGATTAAATAACTTTTAAAATATTAACTGAATAAAACAGAAATATAACCCTTTCTTCATTGTTTCGCAGTCAGATTTTTTTTAACTAAAAGAAAGGTTGTTGTATTTTATGGATTCGTAGGAAGGCTTCAAAAGGTGACTGGGACAGATTGGACGCGAAAGATGGACCCCGACTGTTGTGGCGTATTTTGAGAGAGGCCTAAATCCAGCAGTGTACTACTGCATTAGGTTGAGTTGATTTTTGATTGATGGGAAACCTAAACACTACAGACTTCAAAGTAATCATTAAATATGGTCAAAACACAATAAAGCCTTTGTATTGCGGCATCTAGATTTATGCGAAATGTATTTTGGAATGCCGTTGACTAAAACATTAAATCTCATTAATTTTATGGTGTACAATAAAGTATATTCTATTCTATTCTGTGAAGCAAAACTCCTCGCGTCAGAGCGACTAGTTTTGACGAGACATCCAGTCTACTAACTTTTGAAATACTAACTGAATAAAACAGAAATATCTAAAATATAACCCTTTCTTTATTGTTTCGCAGTCGGAAAAAAAATAAAACTACCTTTGTTGCCAAAATTAGCTCCAGCGAAACTATTCACGACCACAGATAATATAATAAATGGAACGAAACGGGACCGAACGCGATCGATGTACAAAAAATAATCAGGATAATCAGTATAGAACGTCGGCACGGTTTCTTTGTATGGGATGAGACACCACTGTCATGACTTTAAATAAATAAATAAAATAAGCCTTTATTCAAACACAGAATTTTCACATATTTATACTAAACTTAACCTAACGCCTCTGGCGAGTCGGTGACACCGACAACCCGGTCGGTTTGCCCATGACTTTACAAGCCATTAAAGCCAGTTCATGGTATTATATTATTTTCACAAAATGAAATAACTGTTAGGACATCCACTTTAACCTTTAACGTGATCGTCTGTACAACCAATAAGATATCCGTATATTTTAGATATATTCGTTACCTACATACATATTAGGTATGGTCCAAAAATACCCTGTTAAAAGTAAATGTTTTAATGCGAATCCCACCCACTGAACAAAGAGACCCCCTTGTCTGTTCATCTCTCAGGATTTTTTCATGAAAGAAGGTCATTAAATTTGCACAGATCATTTATCAACGAACCACAAACCTAATTAAGGATGAGGGAAATAGTGAAATTCGTCTCTTTTTCAACGTTTTTCTTTGATGAACAAAGACTTTGGTCCACGGTTTTATTGACTTTCGAAGGATATAAAATCGCTGTTCGATGCGAAGACAAGTTTAGAAGCATCATCATAAAAATCGTACTCTTTTTACGATGCAAAGTATCTAGAAATGGGAATTGTTGTTCTTTTACTTCTCAGTTTCTTAGCAAAAGTTAAAATCATCATCTCTTCTCATCTAGCTATGTAAATTTAGGTATATAAACCATTTGAATACCGCAGTCTATTTTGAATAAAAAAATACTATTAATACTTAAACACCGGCCAAGTGCTAGTCGGACTCGCGCACGCCCTTCGTGCGCGAGTCCGACTCGCACTCCGTACCATTATCGTAAAAACGGCAAAAAAATCACTTTTGTTGTAAGGGAGCCCCACTTAAATCTTAATGTTATTCTGTTTTCAGTATTGGTTGTTATAGCGGCAACAGAAATTCATCATCTGTAAAAATTTCAACTGTCTAGCTATCACGGTTCATGAGATACAGCCTGGGGACATACGGACAGACAGACAGACGGACCGCGGAGTTGTAGTAATAGGGTCCCGTTTTTACCCTACGGCTAAAAATTTACATGTACTATAGGTAAACGCCTGCCTAACCATTCGAAGAATACAAGTGTGAAGTCATAATAATATATGTTACCACAGATTCTTTAAGCTGTGTCAATAGTTCGTTAACTATTGTTATTTCGAAAAACAATAGAAACACAGCTAATACCGATGTTTTTCACTTAATTGTCATCTAAACTGGATTATAGAATTCCACAATCATACCTTAGGTATAAAGTATTAAAAACAGTAGTATGTTTCTGCCTTTGTTACCTAGAGGTTCTGTTATGGTTTTACAAAGCACCTCGTCAGAGCTCGAAAGCGCAATCAATTTTAGTTCCTCATTCAATGTCTTTGTATTACCTACTAAAACTTTTATTGCAAAAAGTTTTGCACATTAGCGAGTGAATCGACACATGCGGGTCGCAACACAATGTAACCGCACCTTAAATTCGCAGCCAGCGTGTAGCTTTACAAATCCGGTTTTTTGTTTTTGAGAAAATAAACTCCGTTCCCTTATATAAAACGTTGATGCTAACAACGGACTTTTCTTCGTGATTATTAGTGCAAGCAAGATGGTACTCGGTCGTGTGCACTTCGCCTTTTGTGGTTTACTTGTGTTCCATACTTTATTGTATTGTGATGGTCAGTTGGCTGCGCATAAAAGTTATGATCCGAGTGAGTATGTTTTGGAGTTGTTTTGACATTTTATGCGGAATCTTATGTAAGAAGTTAGAACGATCTTGCGGAATTGTAGTTCATTTTATTAGGAGAGAAGTGCTTTGAAGCATTGTTATTGGAAACAGGTCATTACTTAGTAGATCTTGTGGTTGCGATATCACTTTTCTGTCCCGACAGATTTTCAATAGCGTCTTTAGTTATCCAAACGCTATTATGGCTAAAGAGTGCAATCATTTATTTATTATAGTCACTTATTTAGTTAGTGGCAATGAAAAAATGGTTATCATCACAATAATTTCTATGATTAGTTCTAAATAATAATCATTAGGTACCTACTATAAATAAAAGGAAGTTAAACGGATCAACAAATATTGTAAAAGGAGAAGCCGTAAACAAACATTGCAAGAATTTAATATTACAAACAACAAACGGTTTAATTTAATCCAAACTGTTTCAAAGGGAGTATATACAAGAAATTAATTTATTTCTTCTCTAGTTGGTTCTTCCTTTCTCCTTTAATATCATTACAGAGATTCTCCATCTATGCTTATCTTGGCCCAAATACTATTTGTCAAAGCTCGTTCCATTTATTTCTACAAGAAGTGTATCTTTTATACTAAATTTATGTAAATATTAGCCATATACTTAGCTTAAAAAAACATATAAAAGGAATGAAATATTCCGTCCCCGTTTTATTATTGTATTAGATCTAGATTTCTAGACTCGAGGTCATTGTTACTAGATAACTACTAATTGCCGACCGTGGCTTTGCCTGCGTGGAATTAGAATGTCTCTTAATCTTACTACACTATTATAAACGCGAAAGTTTTTGTGGATGAAGGATATTTGTTAAGTACTCAATCACGCCAGAACGGCTAAACGAAAATGGATGAAAATTGGCTCAGAAATAGATTATCAGGAATTGCACATGAGCTACTTTATTTCCACACGAACGAAGTTAATAGCTTAATAAATAACTGCCTATGCGTTATTCTCATGTATAAGCTACAATTCTGTAAAGTTGCATCAAAACCCGACTGTAGTTTTTACAAACATTTAAACTTTCGTGTATTTTACAGTAGATAACTATACTATAGGCAGACAGATTGATACACCAAGCAATAAATTCTCAAAAAAAAAGGAGAGTTTTCTCAGAGAATTTATGAGATGCCTGGCCTTGACTCCGTGGCCCAAAATGACACTAAAAGGAGCACTTAGTGAGATATTATCTAAATTGAATTTAGCGTAACTAGAGGCAGTAGGACCGGTTGTAAACGTTTTCTTTGAAAAGGATATCGCTCACCTAAAGTCCGCTTTTACCTTCGACGGAAAAAGAGGAGTTTGACGTGTTTACCTGTGTATCTGTCTATAGCATCATAGCTCCTAAACGGCTGAACTGATTTTGAAACCTTTTTTTTAATTTTTTGTATGATTGGTGACTTTATCAAATGTGTTCATAGCTATGTTTGGTGAAAATCGGTTTAGCTGTTCTAAAGTTATGGACGGTTTACTTTTTGATTCGGGGTATTTTCCGCAAGATAGCGTGTCATAACTTAGTGTTCAATAGATTGTCGATCAAAAAGTGTCTACTACTAGATAAATTATGTGGCATGAAATAAAAATCTGTCGCGGTTTTTTTTAATTTTTCTTGTACTCTGATATACCACCTTTTCTCTCTATGGTAAATCAAATTGTTCTTTCGGTAAGCTTTTGAATTTACTTTACGCTTTCAGTGTGTTTGATGTACTATGCGAGTCTTTATGTTTTAAGTGAAACTCGAAAAAAGACTTAGAGATTTTTTCATCTAAGTAAGATGAAAACTGTGACGATTTTTAGTCTATTGTGTCTAAGTGTAGGACAAATGCCTCTTTCCCTCCGACCATTATAAACGTTTCAGTCAACCTGTATGATATGTAGGAAGGCACCCATTTTCATGTTCTTTTGCCTATGTCACATCACACATCACATCATCAGCCTATTAATGTTCCCACTGCTGGGACACAGGCCTCCTCTGTATGAGAGGGGATGGGCCGTAATCCACCACGCGAACCCGGTGCGGGTTGGTGAATGTGACATGTCTTCGAATTTTTGGTTCTAGGACATGCCGGTTTCCTCGCTGTGTTTTACTTCACCGTTTTTGAGAGCAGTGGTGATTAAATTATTGCCTATGTATTCTGCTGGATTTAAGAACAACTTATATTGTTGTAGTAATCTCACCTTGATTCCGTAGAGTAAACTTAGGGAAAATCGATTAATCTCATTCTTCTTCTATGTCTTCGCCTTTACCTGTTACGCGATTGAGCGCGCCTTTAATTCCGCTGGTAAACATCATAATCTGTTTGTGGCCCACCACATCCCATCTTTTTTGTAGGCACTTTCTCACCATTGAGCCTGGGCGTTGCCTTAAAGCTACTCCATATAAAACTATTCGTTTCTCACTTTCTGTCTCAACATTATGTCGTTCATTTGAAAAATATAAAGTAATAAATTTAATATATTAGACGTTACAGTCTCTTACAACTTACAACACGTCGTGGTGTAGATTCAGAAAAGTTTCACTGTTACCATAAACTACGCCACATTTACCCAGTTAAATATATAACATAATCTTTTTATCTAATTAGCCACCGCTGCAATAATAAGGTAGGTACAAAACGTAACTCAACAATAAAAGAAAACCGGCCAAGTGGGAGTGCGAGCATGAAGGGTTCCGTACCATTATTGCAAAAAACGGCAAAAAAAACACGTTTGTTGTATGGGAGCCCCGCTTAAATATTTATTTTATTCTGTTTTTAATATTTGTTGTTATAGCGACAACAGTTTTTTTTTTTTTTTTTTTTTTTTTTTGTACTGTCTGGCTGTCACGGTTTATGAGATACAGCCTGGTGACAGACTGACAGGCAGACGGACCGCGGATTCTTAGTAAGAAGAGCCGTTTTTAACCGACTTACCAAAAAGGAGGAGGTTCTATGTTCGACATTAAGTTTGTTCGTTTCTTTTTTGTATTTATTTATAATAAGCATACCAACAGCACTGTACCTTACAATTCAAATAAAATAACATATAAAATCGGCATTCCAGTAACCATGCAAATAACATACCTGTTTGCATGACATTGACACAATGAATATTTGAGACAAAGTAAAAATAAAAAGTGTGTCCAGTAGACCTTTATCTAGAACACTACAAAAACAAAACAAAATGAGCTATATAGACGTACATTGCTCGCACTGTTTATATAGGGAACGTCTGTATGAAGCGAAACTCATAGAGAAAACATCGATAAGCATCAAAAAGTTAGATCTTAATAAGGGAGCTGGTCCGGATGGACTTCCTCCTATGTTTATTTGTCTCTGCATGGATGCTCTTATTGTACCACTGCAGATAATAAATAACAAATCCCTTAAGGCGCCGATTCCCTTGAGTAGCTGATTTTCAAATGAGAATCACGTCAAAATGGCTAGTCGTAATTTTTTGAAAAAAATATATGTTATATTAGACTATTTTCTTAATAATTTGATCTGAGCAAATTTTGAGTTTTATTCGTATAACATAGTGTAATTAATTTGTAAAGTTATGTTTAAAACGGACAAAAACACGACAATCACACTAAAACCGCTGGACGTATTTTAATGAAATCGACACCATCTCAAAGACAATTTAATTATCTACATTTTGATCTGAGGCTTTTTTTTTAAAGTCATAGAATAATAAAGAAAGTACAAAAAACTACCAAATTTTGGGTCGCGCGGGTGTGAAACGAGTGCGCGTTTTGTTCCCTCAAGGTCGTTGGCGTTAGTCGTCGTCTTAAGGAAGGTACATTGCCCGATTTATGGAAAATCTCACACGTTATCCCCGTGCATAAATCTGGTAGTATGAATGACGTAACTAACTGTAGACCAATCTCTATTATATCAAAATTTGCAAAGATGTTTGAGGGTCTCATATACAATGCAGTTTATTCTCACCTCCGTCACAGATAATATAATACTAGCTTATAGATGCCTCATCATAAATGATTTATCTATCTATCTATCATCCCGTGTAAAAAAACCGTAGCTAGTGTTTTTCATCTGATAATACCGATTATTTTTTGTAAATCGTTCGCGTTCGGTTCCGTTCCACGGCGATAGATAGATAACCATCTATATCCGTGGAACGGAACGGCACGGGACCGAACGCGATCGATGTACAAAAAATAATCAGAATAATCAGTATAGAATGTCGGCACGGTTTCTTTGTATGGGATGAGACACCACTGCCTCCGTCATATAATTAGTTCGAAGCAACATGGATTTGTGTCTAACCGTTGTACTACATCTAACTTACTTATTTATACTACTTTAATTGGCAACACTCATCGGTTAATGCTGTTTACACAGATTTTGCAAAAGCCTTTGATCGTGTTGATCACTCAATTCTTTCTATGAAATTGAATAACGCTGGCAATCATGGCTCTCTGTTGCGGTGGTTCGATCGAGAACAGTTGTCGGTGAACATATCATATCTCCGTCAATTATGGACCGATTTTGAAAATTATTTTTTTGTTTGAAAGAGTATGTTCCAAAATTGGTCCCATTTTAATTTGGTGAAGAACTGATGAAGAAAAAAAAAACTTCGGAGATGTACAACAGAACTCTTCAATAAATAACAGCAAATCTCTCGGGATTGCTGCCATCGCAAATCTGTTTATTCATTATATCATTAATAACTTAACATCACGCCAGTACGCTCTTAAGGGGTACGCAGTGTAACGGTTAGGGACCAGGCAGGTAATTTAAAGTCTCAAAGAGAGGGTAGTTATGACAATTTATTAAAAAGAAATTATTATATAAAACTTAACCAGAAACCCAGCCGGAGACTGGTGTGAGTTCTTAATATCGAGCGCGTGTTATGTTCAAGACCGCCGTAAGAAAACCACTATCCTGGCAGTTTCCAGAACGTAGGTGACTGGTGGCAGCCAGGTAGGTAGGTCGATCTTCCTGTCGGTGGGTAGCACGCAGGTTGTTCAGCCACAGCCTCTTAGCAACACCGAAAGGTGTCCGGTATAGGTGAACCCTGGAATATCCCGAATTAGGCATTTAAGAAAATGACCGAATTCGTACCACTGACTGCAACATCCTGACAACCGTCGAACATGGAATCTACGGTGGAAAGCGGTGATCTAGCATCAATTAGCCATCAAGATGAAGCAGTCTAAGCAGCGTGGTACAATTTAAAAGCATGATGAAACATAATTATAACATCTAGTAATGTGAGGTAGATGAAAAAAATAACACAATGATTTTAAGAATTTTACAAAACAATTATTTCCATTGACTTACTACCACTCACCAATACTACATTGAATAATGAAAATAATGAATGAAAGGAATGAAGATCATTTAAAAGTAACCGTCATGACCCGTTACACCTATGTTACGGTCATTCGGTGAAACATAAAAGTTAAAATATGATTTGAATTTAATAATCACCGTTGATACAAAAACGTGATTATGTGAATCAACGGTTCAAGCGTCCAAAGTAGACATTATTACAAAACTTACAAATAGCGAGATTTTAACAAGTCATGCAATGATCACTTAATTCTAGATAATATAAGTTTTGCAACACTCACCCAATCTGGGGTTAACTGAGTCTAAATTTATTGTTCACGGTAGCGTGTGGATAATAAAAGTAATAATAAAATGTGTCGTACAAGGTCACTATGTGAAGGTGACAGAGGTACATGTCACACTATGCAGACACTGTCTCTCCGCTGCTACGTAGTACCAAGTGACTGCCGGTCGAGACTGTTCCACGAACCGCCGGAATTCCGCGAGCGTTAGTGATACCGTACTCAGAGGGAAATCAACTACCAACATTCAACCAATCAGTTCCGTGCGCGGAGTTTGCGACAGTATTTGCTTGTTCATTATAGTGTTGCCAGTTTAAAATATCAGCCGCAAGCGCAAATAGGTTTTAATTATTTTTCTATTAATGCTACCCAGGTTCTGATGTGTTAGCAACCACGTACAACGTTACAGTACCCCCCTTGTTAGCGTAGGATTTTTCCTAAATAAAATCCGCCTCTACTGCTTCTGAAGTCACTTGATTAACGTTGCTCATTCATTCTTTCTCTTTCATTCGTCACTCTTCATTCATTCATCATTCGATCGGCAGCAACACTTTAGTTCCTGTGTTTCCGCATTCTAATATTCGAAGTGTCCCGTTTAAAATTCAGCACAAAACACTCCCGCGAATCAAGTGTAGGTTTTGTTTTTAATTAATATTGAAAGAACAGGGAAGTCTACACATAACCAATTCTTTATTGATAATAATATAACTAGGATGTTAATGATTCACGCTTATTTAGAGTTGAACTACTCTATAGAATACCTATGGTGTAGGGCCATTGGTATGGGGAAAAGAAATCAATGGGGTAGAGCCATGATCGCTTTCATACTATGGTTGTAGGACCGATAGTAAAAATAGTTCTATTGGAATTAATGTTATTATCAATCATTTTCCTATTTATACTGTTTGTTATTAATAATAATATAATTAAATAAATAATAATACAAGCAGTTAGAATTTGGTTATATGTAGGTAGACGGTTTTAGCAGTACGTACGTTAGGGTTGATTGTTTGATTAAATTTATTAGTTTATAAGTATTATTTAGTTTTAATTAGTTTTAGATAGGATGAACATAGTTGGGTAGTTATAGTCAATGATTTGTATTGAGCTGTTTTTTTATTATTTTGTTTGTATTTTTATTTTTAGTATTAAGTTTTAGCATTTAGTCCTTGTAATTGGTTAACTTGATATCTTTAATATGCCATTGGCCGATAGATTTGCCCGATGTATCCGCCAATTCGTATACTAATGGAGATTTTTTTCCAATTATTTGGCATTTAATAAATTTGGGAGCCAACTTCTTAGTAAAATATTTATCTTTGTCACTTTGATAGAAGGTTCGCTTCCATACGACATCACCTATATTGAACTCTGCTGGTTTCCTACGTAAATTGTATGTCTGTCTGTTTCTGGCATGTGCCTGGATAAGCGCTGCTTGCACCTTATTAAAGATAGAAGATAGATACCCTAGGTTTTCTGCATACCAATCGCGAGGTACAAAAACAAGATCTTCATTGCTTTCTGTATTGATATACTGTGAACCACACGTAACCAGTTCACGTCCATATACAAGAAATGACGGAGTATAGCCGGTTGCTTCGTTTACAGAACTATTTATGGCAAATTGAATCTTTGGTACTAGTAGATCCCAGACACGTTGATCGTCTGCAATAAATGTTGAAATTGCAGTCATTATCGTTTTATTGTAACGTTCAACTGTGTTGATGTGAGGTGAGTATTTTGGAGTAAAATATAAATTGGGAACCTTATATCTGATAATCATATTTTTGAGTGTAGCGCTAACAAACTGTTTTCCATTATCAAGTATAATAGTAGAGGGAATCCCATGTACCAGAAATACGTTTTCTTCTAGGATTCTAGTAACGATTTCCGCGGTAGCTCGCTTGATAGGAAATATTATGCAATATTTAGTAAAACAGCACGTAACGACGAATATATAGCAATTTTGCTTCCTTGAAGGTGGTAAGGGTCCGACTAGATCTATACTTATCGTTTGGAATGGCCTAGAACATACTTTAGGCTCGCCCATTTTGCCTAAAGGGGCATGGGTTTGATGCTTATGAGCTATGCACGCATCGCAAGCTATAATAAATTTCTGAATGTCCGCGTGCATGCCTGGCCAGTAATAACATAAGGAAAGTCGTTTATATGTTTTAAAAACACCTAAATGCCCTGCAGAAGGTTCGGAGTGGTTCTTTTCTATTAAGGTACTGCGGTATTCCGCAGGTACTACTTCCTTCCATTCAAATTCTCTACGCAATGGACACATAGTTTTCATGTACCTATATAACTTCCCGTTTTTAATTATATAGTTAGGAAACGAGGTAGGAGAAGACTGACAACCATTAAAGATGTTGAGGTACCACGCATCAGTAGTTTGCGTATTAATGGGTAGACTATCAACAGCGGTAATAGGTACAGAACGTGAAAGCAAATCTGGAACTACGTTTTCAGTACCACGGCGGTGTCTTATTTCGAAATTATACGCTGATAGTCGTACACCCCAGCGTGCTAAACGACCTGTAGGGTTATTCAATTTCAAAAACCATTTGAGCGCAGAATGGTCCGTGTAAACGATAAATTTCTGTCCGTTTTCAACATAACAGCGCCAATGCTCAACCGCCACTAGAACAGCAAGAGCTTCACGCTCGGTAGTACTGTAGTTGCGCTCTTGGTTGGACAAAGACTTGCTCATGTAGGCTATGACTCTTTCTTCACCATTAATATTTTGTGTCAATACGCCACCAATACCGTAGTCACTCGCGTCGGTGTGAATTTCAAACGGTTTAGAATAATCGGGGCAAGAGAGTACTGATGCTGAAACTAAACATTCTTTTAATTTATTAAAAGCTGTATCAGATTCTTTAGACCACACAAACGATGGTGCTTTTTTGCCTTGTGAGGTAAGTTTGTTCAGTGGTGAAGCCAAGGAACTAAAATTTGGTATAAACCTGCGATACCAAGAGGCTGCGCCCAAGAATCGACGAACTTCTTTTCTATTAACGGGGGTAGGATAATTCTTAATAGCGTCTACTTTTTCTGGGTCAGCATGTAAGCCATTAGCATCGACTATATAGCCCAAATATTTTAGTTTTTCACGAAAAAATTGACTTTTTTTAAAATTTATAGTTAAGTTTGCTAGTTTTAATTTATTTAATACAAGAAGTAGTAGTGAAATATGTTGCTCGAAAGTAGATGACACAATTATAATGTCGTCAACAAATACAAAAACGCGATGTTCAAATTCTGGTCCATAGAACAAAATATCAACTAAACGTTGTTGTGTGGCTGGTGCATTAGTGAGACCAAATGGCATAGATTTGAACTGGTAAGTACCACGGGTTGGTATGTAGAACGCGGTCTTGCACCTGTCCTGCTCATTGATTAAAATTTGCCAAAAACTTTTAGATAGATCTAAACTGGTTAAATATTTAGCGTCGCGTAAATTATCAAGTATTTCAGAGATATAAGGTAAATTATAAGCATCTTTCTTTGTGACGGCGTTTAGTTTTCTGCTATCTAAGCAAAACCTAAGCTCACCAGTTTTTTTAGGAGTGAGCAGTACAGGTGACGACCATGGACTCTCGGTAGGTTCAACTACATCATCCTCTAGCATCTCATCTAGTTGCTTCACTAATATTCGTTGCTTCTCTGGAGACATTCTATAATACCGTTGACGAATGGGGGCTGCTTCTCCAGTGTCTATGGTATGCTTAATTAGAGAAGTACGGCCAAGACCTCGTACTTCGTATGATATTTCTCGGAACTGTGAAATTATATTATCTGCTGTAATCCTTTGGTCTTGTGATAAATGATCATACGACTGTAGATGTTCTGAGCAATCTGGCTTCAGTTCAGCTAACTGAGCTTCTGATTGATTTAAAAAAAGAATAGTGTTTAAGTGAGTAGGAAATAGACTGAACTTTCGCCAAAAGTCCATGCCTAAGATTAATGAATTTTTTATTTCCGGTATGATATGGACATTTAAATTATGGATTTGATTTTCAAATGTAAAAGGCATTGAAATAAAACCCAAGGAAGAAAGTCTTTGTCCACCCGCTGCAACAAATGTCATAGGTTGACTGTTGTTCGATTTGCATTTTGATGAAACGATACTCTTATGGAAGTCGTTTCCCATTATAGTAACGGCAGAACCTGTGTCAAGTAACCCAATGACAGGTTTATTGTTAACACTAACTGAGACATAAGGCCGTGTGTAATCTATACTAGTATCACGGATTGAAGAAACAGAATAGCATGAAAAGAATTTTGAAACAGTATTTAACCAACTTTCCCAATCATTTCTATCGAAATTACTTGTACCATTACTGTTTCCACAACCCGACCCACTTAGTTTTTTGTCGTGTTAGTGTGACAATTAGAACATTCTGGAAATTTCACACCTTCCTTTCCACATTTAAAGCAGATAAGGAAATGTGGTTGTTTACATGATCCCAATGAATGTGATTTAGATCTACACCTAGGACAATATACGGGTTTGTTCTTATCCTTAGACGCATGGGCTATTTCATTGACGTGTAAATTGGTATTAGTTTCGCTAGTATTTTTGTTTTTGTGGTTATTATTATCGTAATGATTTTTAGAGTAGTTTGATTTAAAATTAAAATGAGTATTTTTATAGTTACTAGAATGTCCTGGTTGTTGTTTATACGCGAATTCTGGTGCTAAGGTTTCGGCAGTGTCTTTAGGCGGTTCGCGAAACTGTTTGAGCCTAGTTTGTATGTTTTCGTAGTTTCTACATAGTTTTTGTAGACTACTTATATCAGAAATATCTGCAGAGGACGCGAGTGTACTTGCATAGCAAGGTCGAATGTTGTGCAATAATATCTCCAGTTGATCTTCTTCGGTCAACTGTCTATCCAAACGAGAAAACATGCCACGCATAATTGAAATGTAAATAATTATATTTTCATGTTCACCCTGAGTGCGTGCTCTTATTTCGGATAAAAATTTGTAGTCGAAATCACTTTGGCTAAAATCTTGTTTAAGCAAAGCAACTATGTCATCCCAAGTACTAGCCCGATCCCTAACACATCTGAACCAGTGTAGAGCATCGTCTGTAAATATCTCATATGCAAAAGAGACCATTTGTTCACGAGGTATTGCTCTGCTCAAAATAAATTCTTCTACCCTCTGAATAAAGGCTCGGACGCAAGTTTTTCCTGAGAATTTTAGTTTGCCAATCTCTGAAAACAGCCTACGCTCGCAACTGACAGCAACATTAACTGGGTTTGTTTCATGTACTGGTTCTGGTTGAGTAGACACCAGAGGTTGAGTGATCATAGCAGTTTGTGGCCTAAGCATGGTCATATCCTTATATTGGGTATTGAAGTTGGACAAGCAAATTTTATAGACTTCCGCTACATCTCCAGCTGCATAATTAATTCGATTTAGCCGATGATATACGTGATGCAATAAGGTTTCGGTGCGAATGTACAAATTTCTTTCAAATTTAGATTTAAGGGTAATTATACTATTATGCGACTTTAACAGGGACTCTTTGACCGCTTTTAGGTCTTCAGTTGGTTCTAAATGTGATTCTAAAATATCTTCAGAAGGGAGGGTAGTTGACAACTTTACAATTTGTTTTCTCAGCTCGTTTACGGAATCGGCACTTACTCCGCCTCGAACCGCTACTTCGTATTCTAGTTCCGCCTTTTGTAACGATAAAAATTTTATGTGATAGGACATTTTCGATATGTTTCAAAAGTAACGTAAAAATAATGGTTCAATTCTCAATTTACCCGAGAGGTGTGTGTTGCAAAATTCTCATAAACAAAACATAAATAGTTTTACACAGTAACAGAACAAAATCAAATACTCAAGCTACCAAAACGTGCATTAGAAAAATAATTGTGGGTAGTTTAAAAATTTTACAGTATAATTTTATCAAAATGATACCTGAGATAAGGAAGAAATATCACTTTTGGCAGCTTGTAATCATGGTATTTACACTAACACTACTGGAATAGACAGCCAGCACCAAGAAAACTAAAATAATGCCTAGCAGAAAAGAACTAAACACGGCCCCACGTTGGGCGCCACTGTAACGGTTAGGGACCAGGCAGGTAATTTAAAGTCTCAAAGAGAGGGTAGTTATGACAATTTATTAAAAAGAAATTATTATATAAAACTTAACCAGAAACCCAGCCGGAGACTGGTGTGAGTTCTTAATATCGAGCGCGTGTTATGTTCAAGACCGCCGTAAGAAAACCACTATCCTGGCAGTTTCCAGAACGTAGGTGACTGGTGGCAGCCAGGTAGGTAGGTCGATCTTCCTGTCGGTGGGTAGCACGCAGGTTGTTCAGCCACAGCCTCTTAGCAACACCGAAAGGTGTCCGGTATAGGTGAACCCTGGAATATCCCGAATTAGGCATTTAAGAAAATGACCGAATTCGTACCACTGACTGCAACATCCTGACAACCGTCGAACATGGAATCTACGGTGGAAAGCGGTGATCTAGCATCAATTAGCCATCAAGATGAAGCAGTCTAAGCAGCGTGGTACAATTTAAAAGCATGATGAAACATAATTATAACATCTAGTAATGTGAGGTAGATGAAAAAAATAACACAATGATTTTAAGAATTTTACAAAACAATTATTTCCATTGACTTACTACCACTCACCAATACTACATTGAATAATGAAAATAATGAATGAAAGGAATGAAGATCATTTAAAAGTAACCGTCATGACCCGTTACACCTATGTTACGGTCATTCGGTGAAACATAAAAGTTAAAATATGATTTGAATTTAATAATCACCGTTGATACAAAAACGTGATTATGTGAATCAACGGTTCAAGCGTCCAAAGTAGACATTATTACAAAACTTACAAATAGCGAGATTTTAACAAGTCATGCAATGATCACTTAATTCTAGATAATATAAGTTTTGCAACACTCACCCAATCTGGGGTTAACTGAGTCTAAATTTATTGTTCACGGTAGCGTGTGGATAATAAAAGTAATAATAAAATGTGTCGTACAAGGTCACTATGTGAAGGTGACAGAGGTACATGTCACACTATGCAGACACTGTCTCTCCGCTGCTACGTAGTACCAAGTGACTGCCGGTCGAGACTGTTCCACGAACCGCCGGAATTCCGCGAGCGTTAGTGATACCGTACTCAGAGGGAAATCAACTACCAACATTCAACCAATCAGTTCCGTGCGCGGAGTTTGCGACAGTATTTGCTTGTTCATTATAGTGTTGCCAGTTTAAAATATCAGCCGCAAGCGCAAATAGGTTTTAATTATTTTTCTATTAATGCTACCCAGGTTCTGATGTGTTAGCAACCACGTACAACGTTACAGCAGATCTCTCATTTCACCGATTATGTTCAAGTTTCTTGATATTCG
Source organism: Orthosia incerta (assembly GCA_948252205.1). Taxonomy (NCBI): domain Eukaryota; kingdom Metazoa; phylum Arthropoda; class Insecta; order Lepidoptera; family Noctuidae; genus Orthosia; species Orthosia incerta. Next base: position 54,773,458 of record OX411742.1, read on the forward strand.
GGTAATCTATTCTGGCGTTATAGGTAACTTACTAAACAACATGCCTATTAGGTAGGTAAATCTAAAAAGTTAAAAACAAAAAAAAATAGGTAATATTTTTTTACTAAAAGGTAGTATTTTTTTGTAAAAGTTTTTTTATTACTCTTTGGGTACGGAACCCTAAAAATTAATGTAGCCAATGTAGGTAAAGATATCAATCTTTTCTTCACTAAGTATATAATATACTTACTTTAACGGTGTTAGTAACCCTCTATGACCTCATTCAGTCAAGTTTTATGAGTTGATTTAACATGCAGGCGACATTATTTTTATTTTTCTGTTAGTTCCAGCTCTTTTAATTAAATAATGCGTTAATAATGATCAAATATTAACTTGTGCCAGCGGCTTTGCTTGTGTAAAAGTCGGAAATGATTTCAAGGGAGTTATGCTCCCCAAAAAAAAGTCCCCCGCCGCGTCTGTCTGTCTGTCTGTTCGCGATAAACTCAAAAACTACTGAACTGATATTCATGCGGTTTTCGTCAATAGACAGAGTGATTCATGAGAAAGGTTAAGGTGTATGATTTCTTACGGTTTTGTTCAAATTGGTTGAAAATGATGATAATTGTTGAAAATGTCGGCAAAAGTCTAGCCGCCTGGGACTTTTCATTGAAGACGCTGCCTAATGCCTTAGAGATTTAACAAAACAATATGTGGTGGGATATTCCTCTGTTATAGGTCTAGAGAGCAGTGGTGGCCCAGTGGTATCGGCCACGACTTACAAGTTGTAGGTCGTGGGTTCGAACCCAGGCAGGCGCTTTACTTTGTGTAAATTATTTCATCACCACTGCTCTCAAAAACGGTGAAGGAAAACATCGTGAGGAAAGCGGTATGTCCTAGAACCAAACATTCGAAGACATGTGACATCCACCACCCCGCACTGGGCCCGCGTGGTGGATTACGGCCCATCCCATCTCACAGAGAGCAGTGGGAACATTAATAGGCTGATGATGTGATGATGTGATGTGATAGGTTTACAGAAAAGTCCGGGATGACATATCTATTTATTTTATGGATAGATTACTATAAAATAAAATAATGAAATTCATTTATTGCAGACTAATTACATGTCCATAGTTGTTAGTAACAAAGGTCTTAAAACTATGTTAGTCAACTTATTGTAATAGTGTCATCTCGTCACGTGAAGCTGGATGACTCTCCCCAGCACCCCAAAGTCTGGCCTCTCAGAAAACATCCTTAGGATGCCGTTGTCGCTCCCCCGAATCCGACGCATCAGAGAAGCAGTTTTCTTGCGCATAATGGCATAAAAGTCATCGACTCTTGCGTCAGAAAACATGCCCGACGCGCTGCAGTATCGGGGGAGCCTCACCAGAATCCTAAAGGCGTTATTGTATTTTACACGAAGAGCGCTGTAGGCCCGCTTGGTGTAGTTGGACCATAGAGCGACGGCGTAAAAGTTTTGGCAGAAGGCTCTGAACAGTGTCACTTTTACGTTTACTGAACACCTTGCGAATCTATGAACCAACATGTTAGCACGCACCGACAGCGCTTTTCGTTCTCGCTCAACATCCGCATCATCTTTCAGGGTCTCTGTCACAAAGTGCCTAAGGTACTTAAGTGAGCTTAACTGAGCGACACGTTCTAAAGGTACTCCGTTCAGATAGACAGGTGGTACGTGCTCCGGATGTTTATTGCTACCTCTAATGACCACACACACACTCTTCTTCTCGTTGTACCTCAGACCGTGAGCCGCAGCATAAGACTCACAAATATCGAGCAGTTTTCTTAAACCACTGAGCGATGGACTCAGCAACACCATGTCGTCAGCGTAGATAATGTTACTAACACAGACGTTATCTATATGACAACCAACATGGCAATTACTGAGCCCATCGATCAGCTGATACACGTACCTTTTTTAGTTTTGGTTGGTATACATTATTATTTACTATGTAAATAAATAAATAGCCAAAGGGCTTCTCATGAGAATTCCAAGAAGGTTAAGCATGACTGCGATACATTGTTTTATTACCGAGTTCCGGTGGCCTAACTTCCGGCTCCATCACCAGATAGTGTAGGTACTCCCATTTCCCTGAGTATTCTCTATAGGCAGTCTCACCAAAAACAATTAATTGCCTTGGCATAGTCGATAAAACACAAAACACAAGAACTGTTAATGTAAAGAGCATTATCTTGCTAGCATGGGATATGAGTGCCACTGTCCGGTAGTTCTCGCATTTCTTGATCGACCCCTTCTTGTGCAGCGGTATCAAAAGCTACTCATTTCAGTCCTTAGCTATCCCGTTCTCCACAGCTGGTTACAAAGATCGTGCCGTACCGTCTCTGTCTCCAAGACTCTTCATCTCTTCGGCGAAAATGCTGATTGTAATTCGTTGATAATCTTTTACACATTTTAAATAAATAGTTTAGGAGTTATCGCAATATAAAAACCACACGCGCGAAAATTAATTCAAGCGTGGGTCTCACACCGATGACGGGATTCGCTTGATGCGACCGCACCGCACCGCACCCTACGCTGTCGCCCATTGTTGCTATATAAACCGAGCGATAACGTTAATAGTTTGGCACAATGGCTTAATTTATAAGCTGTATAAACTCGGCGTACCAAACTGTCTCGTGCTCTTCTTACGAGATTGGATGTCGAATCGAACCTTCCGCTATCGTGTCGAGGGTGATCCGCCCCTCACCTCATGCGAGCTGAAGTCCGCCAATGCTCATGCCTTAGGGGACTTCAGCTCGCATGGGGATTTAGTGGAGATAATAATGATATTATCCACACTAAATTTGTTGTAATTGCGTAGGTTTTGTTTTTATATAGTGAATTATTGTAAACTTAAATTTTAAGGTCCCATTTTTGTTTTGTGTATGGTAGACATATTTTAAGAAAAAACATGTAGGAATAATATGTTTACTACCCGTGCGAAGCCGTGGCGGGTCGCTAGTTATGTCTGAATCCAGAACATGATAACGCACCTGTGCCAGGTTTTATCTAAAGCCCTACAGCCATTAAGACGAGAACAAACAAACAGACAGTGTTAGTGACGCAATCGAATGGATGAACTATACAAATTAAGGTGCTCTCATCAACTGCCTGCCTCTGTCCCATAGTCTTTGGCATCGTGTCATCTTTCATATCACTCCTTGGTTTTTAGGGTTCCGTACCCAAAGGGTAAAAACGGGACCCTATTACTAAGACTCCGCGATCCGTCTGTCTGTCTGTCTGTCTGACTGTCACCAGGCTGTATCTCATGAACGGTGATAGCTAGATAGTTGAAATTTTCACAGATGAGGTATTTCTGTTGCCGCTATAACAATAAATACTAAAAAAAGAATAAAATAAATATTTAAGTGGGGCTCTCATACAACAAACGTGATTATTTTGCCGTTTTTTTGCGAAATTGTTTTTTCTTTTTTAAAGAGTATTTGATTGAAGAGCTCGTGGCTAAAAAATAACAGTCGCGCGGGTCGATCATCAAGGTTAAGCAACACTTGACGAGGTCGGTCCGTGGATGGGTGACCATTTCAACATACCGAGTTTCCTCGGTGCCTCGGAAAGCACGTTAAGCCGTTGGTCCCGGCTGTCATTTGAAGATCTTTGACAGTCGTTACGGGTAGTCAGAAGCTTGAGATCTGACACCAGTCTAGCCAAGAGGTATCGTGTTACCCAATTACTGGGTTGTGGAGGTCAGATAGGCAGTCGCTCCATGTAAAACACTGGTACTTAGCTGAATCCGGTAAGACTGGAAGCCGACCCCAATATAGTTGGAAAAAGGCTAGGCAGATGATGATGAAAGAGTATTTGATTTTCTCGCTCTCCTTTAATCAAAATTTATTTTTATTTCTCTTTTAGTTACATTATATACCTCATCGCAGTACTTCTAATTTAATAAGCAACAGCAAAAAATACACTGAACGCAGACGACTTTCTAACTACACGAGGGTTAAAATATTCATTAAAAACCTAAAAAGAAACCCTTAAAATATTCGAAGTTTTAACAAAAATTGTTATGACTTGGATACATCCAATATAACTAGTATTATACCGTAGGGTCCTTGGTACCGATCTTTTAAGCTTTAAAAATTCTAAAAGAAACTTTAAAATCAGATTATTTAATTTTTTACCGAAAGTTTATAAATATAAGTTTTTAACTTTTGTTTTTCAATTAATGAAATAATCTGAATAGATAAAGAAATAATGTTCTCAAGGCAGACGTGTGATTCCCTGAGGCGGCGACCAGCCCGCCGGTTGAACGCGTCCCAAAGGGTCATGGTCATCCGGCTGGTCCGGGGATACCGCACGGTCTCCGGTGAGGTGGCAAGTTTCCTTGCTGGATTGCCGCCATGGGATCTGGAGGCAAAATTCCTCGCGGAAATATGGGAATGGCGCGAGGAGGAGAAACCCGGGGCGAAACTCCGCTACCGCGACAAATCACGACTCGGCGGACAGAGCTCCGGCAAGATTTCATGGCGACATGGAGAGGGCGACTGTCGCAACCCAGCGTTGGGCACGCCACAATAGTGGCGATAAGGCCCCTCTTTGAGGAGTGGCTTGAGAGGCGACACGGCGTCCTCACCTTCCGCCTGACGCAGGTCCTCACCGGACACGGCTGTTTCAGGAGGTTCCTGTTCAGGATAAGGCGGGAGGAAACGCCCGGGTGTCACCATTGTGCGGATCGCCCGGAGGACACGGTAGAACATACGGTGGAGGTCTGCCCTCTTGGGCGGAGCAATGCCGTGTCCTCGTGGAGGCGATCGGCGGTGGCGACCTCTCGCGTCTGGCCTTGGTTCAGGCCATGGTACGGAGCGAGAGGGCATGGGAAGCTGTCACCTCCTTCTGCGAAGCAGTAATGCTCGCGAAGGAGGAGACAGAACGCGTGAAGGAGAGGCAACGGAGGCGCCCTCACGCCCAAGCCACCGCAGGAGACGCTCCGGGCGTCGGGAGTCGCAAGCCGATGCCCGGCCACCGTAGGCGCGGGCTTGCGGAAGGCGAGTAATGGGTAGCTCGCCACCCGATAAGGACCAGGCCCGAGTCAACGGCGCGTAGTGTTCAACGCGCGCCTCAAAGAGATGACAGCAAAATTGACGGGGTCCGCTAGGGCCGATGCCTGTCTGGGTCGCGGATAAATTTGAAAATAGTTACCGCGGCCCTGGCTCAAGCAACTGAAGGAACACGGGTGGGTTTTAGTCAGTAAAAGTCTGACATGCCCTCCCGCTTCACCCAGAGCGGGATAAGTCATTGGATGATTTCCCACCCAAAAAAAAAATACAGACGTGTGATAAAGGACTTTGGCCACAGGATAATCAATGCCGCCTTCGCAAATGCCTTGTTAACTGCGATTGTGTGATCAATTAATTCGGACTTATTCAACTGTTTTTTGCAATATTTGAGGCAACTATATCAGTAATCAATTTTTATTTTATTAGCACACAAACGGAACGCCCATGGAGTCAGCTTTGGGAGGTCCATTTAGCAAAGAAAATTAACAAGCTATTAAATTATGCTGGTGTCAAATTAAAAGGTCTTTAGGCAAAATCGCTCTCAACAAGATTTAAGTACCTACACTTAGCAAGAAATTAAAAACCCGTTCGAAATTGTATTCACATAAATATACCCAGTAAAGATCATCAAACTATTCTTATGCAGTTTAATATTGAAAGTAAAAGTAATATAGTGGGATATTCAGACCTTGATCTTTTAACTGGACCAGTTAGTGACAGGATGAATAAAATAAACAGTTGTAAGGGAAAATATGCGTACCTACCTGTAGGTTGATACGGTATGGTATTGGTTACACTAGTCGATAATTCTTCTATACAAACATAGTCTAGGGATTTCTCAATTGTTTGACAATGTACGTTCAAAATAAAAAATGATATCAATTTGTCTCATCATTATCTAGCCCTGTATAGAAACAAAAAAGTTATAAAAATAAATAAATAAAAGTTATGAGCGTCGAAAGTTTCATATTTCAACACTAATTTTAACGCATCTTTGGGCGGAAATAAATACCATAAGAAGAAGGAAAATTGCAAAACGGCCTCCATACAGGGATAAACTAGTGATTCAAAAATGAAAATAATTTTATTTTAAAACTTTACATTTAGTCGTTTTTTCATGATATCGAGACTGCCAAAGGTCTGTTTATAAAATTTCACGTGCTCGTTTTTGTCCTAAATCATCATTCATTTCGATACAAATTTGCAAAAGTGCTAATTTGTACGCGAAGTAGCTTCTTACTGCTCATCCAAGCATCTATATCATTCTCACGTGTTGTCGGATGAGATAGTATGCATTTTAACCTCGCTCAAAAAATAGTTCGTGCCGTCGACTAGGGGAACCAAGACCTGTAATGCAAATTGAGAGTGTCCAAGAAGTTTACATAGAGATCTACGTCTTGGAAAGTTGAAATTGCTTTATTAATTACTAATAATTCGTTTTTTTCAGACATAGGTAGGAGTCAATATTACATTTGTTACTCAACGTAAACTTAAAAAAAAATTAAAAAACAGATACAAACTTCAACATTCCATTGATCCTGATCCAATCTCATCATCATCAAAAAAATCGACTGGCCTAGCTTAACAATTGAAAAGTGATTTATTTAAATAAATACTTTGAGTTAAGTTGAATGACTAAGCTCTGCCCTGCAATATAAGTATGCAATAGTATTCACTGTTCTGGCACCAAGTGATGTTAACTAAACACTGAACTGTGCGTTGTAATGCTACTATGTTCTATTTCTAGATATATTTTGGTCAATGCGTTCAAGTAATAGTCGTTCAGGCTTTGGTCTATTTCAATGTCTAAATTATGCTTGACCGGTCGATCTTACTATCTGGGGCAACAACCAAATGTCTCGAAGCGTTTCGTCGTTGTTTTGAACCCTCACTTGAGTTTGATTTTATTATACCAGATTAACAAAATTCTCGGTATATGATGTCAATAGTTGACTTATTAAACGTATAAAGTTGCAATTGCATAACTCTTATACTTTACATTTTATTGGTATTTAAAAAAAGCCCGATATCATCACTGACTCACTCACTCACTGATGATCATCAAAATTCTTAGGGTACTTTCTGAAGTCCTAGAAAGCTGAAATTTGGTATGTAAGCTAGTATTAGTACACACACAACATACACATACCTTTATAACAATATACTCCCATCACTAAGTAGATACAAAAAAAGAATACAAGAGCTATCAGACACCTCATACAAAATAACTACTATTACATCTAACCAGGTACACCTTTGTTGGAACAAAATCAAAGTTCAATACCTACCATGCCAGGTGTCGATAGAACCACAAAATTTTATGGTCCACATTTATTTTCTCCAATAGTTAGGACTTAGGTACCTTTTCTCCTCTGACCGTTTCTGTAACCTTTTGTAAACTTTGTTGAAGGGCACACCTTCGAACAAAATTATGTAGGAATGTTAAAAAATCTAATATTCCGTCCCCTTTAAAAGGGTCACGCGAAATATGCACATTGTTTAGGCAAGAGAAAAGAATGCAAAAAAAGGGTTTTAGGTACACTTACTCAAAGTTCAAGTTTACATATATCTACCTGCCCAAAACTTCGTACTTATGTAGGTACCTACCCAATTAAGTCCTTTTTCTGAATAAGTGGTTAGGGATAATCACATTAGTCTATAGATACTTATGTATTGCGGCGGGTTCACGGATAAGTGCTAACGCGTGCCCGTGTTCCCGCCATAAGCGGCACAGGAGGACATCGTGGAGTTTTAGTGGATTGGAGTTCCACATAGCTGCTCTATCTCCCCGCGTTAGCGCAGTATGCATGAGCATTTCACAAGGAAAACAAAATCTAATTATTATCACTATTGAATATGCTGAGGCCTTCCAAGCAATTTGCTTTAACAATAAAATCAATCTGCCCAGCCTTTTCCTAACTATATATATCTGCTTTCAGTCTAACCGGAGGCTTTTATCTTCTGTAGGCTTGCGCTTGACCTCTATCTCACCTGATGGTAAGCGATGATGTGGTCAATGGTAAAGCATGCTTGCCTAGAAAAAACCTATTCACTCTTGCCTTAAATACTCCTAGATTGTAGCTATCGGGAAACACAGACTCCGGTCAAGGAAAACCTTAACCATTATTTGACCTCAGTAACTGGGTAAACACGGTACCCCTTGGCAAAACTGGTGGCAGATTTTCTGGCTTCTTACTTCTCGTATGACTTTTTTTTTGGGACAATCCCACCGCACTAACCAACCACTGCAACTTCTGAAAGCCAGAATCAACAGTGGCGACCACCAGAAAAGCGCCGAGGCAATGAAGCTCGACGAAGTCGCGGTGAAAGAAATTAACTGTCTTGGATCCCGCAACGAAATTAATCACAAAGAATAACGGAGGAGTAGGAAAAATACAAATTTTCACTTCCCTCCATATTAAGCAGGAGACAGAAACAAACAAAGCCAATAGGCACAAAAGGTCGTTTACAACTGGGATAAGCCCAGTTGTCTAGCGCCACGGATAAAAAATATCATTAATATTAATCGTAACATTTGTAACGTTACTTGTAGCACAGGCGAGCTAAACGTAAGCCACGTTAATTAAAATAAGAATTATTAAAAAAAAAGCTATATAAAAAAAGGATATCGAGTATAAAAGTTTAGGGGCCGGCATCGCACGACGTGGGTTGTTTTGAGGTCGTCAGCTAGTCAGGCAGCTGGATGGACAGGAACTCTTCAAAGTCGTGATATGCTCGAGAGAGACAGGTGAGCAATCACCACGACCACAGAACAGATATGTTCTGTGACCACGACGGTCAAGCAAGTAAAACGGTTGGTAGCCAGATAAGTAGGTAATCGGGCAGGTAGGCAGTAGAGTGGGCAGCAGGATGGATAGACAGGCAAGCGGGTAAGCAAGTAGTCAGCAAGGGGTGTGGAGGCCGGGCTATGGCCCAATACGACAAGCAGCAGTGAGATGTCCGTTTAGGGTAAAGTTCCAGTAAATAATGCTCTCTTTAGGGTACCACACACAATATATTTAACTTAAAGCACTTCAGTGGTTAAACAATACACCAACTGGTTATAATACAGACTTGTTTGCAGATCAGACCAAACGCTTAGTAATTCTAGGTAAATCAAAACGTCTTTCGGCATTCAACGCCAGAACCAAACTGAAAAAGCTGACGCCCGTTTTTCCACGTTCTGTCATATCTTCTAAATTTCAAATTCAAATCTCAATTAAGAAATCAAGACCAGAACGAATAAAAAACGGTTTACAGAGAGGGGCAGTCTGCCGCTGCTTTTATTATAATGTACAACTAGCTTAAGGAAGGTCTAGTCCATGGTATGTTATGTCTATGGCTTAGGAAAATAAAATAGACTGACAGATGTAAGATCAGATGAAAATGTCAGAGTATAAAATATTCTATTTGTAAAATCTTAGAATATTTTACTTAACAAGAAGTGAAGTAAAATATTCTAAGATTTTACAAATTAGCAATATAAATTAAGTTGTAGATATTAAAACAATCAGAGATAGCTAAAAGTATGCTTTTCAGATGCTAATACTATCAAAGAATACATCAAAGTAACATGAGTTGATACAATAACAAAAGATAAAAAAGGTGTGGTTTGTATAGTGTAATAAAACTTAAATATACTAAAAGATGTGGATCTGTAAATCAGAATACCACACATAGTGAGCTGTTATATTTGATTCCAATAATAGGTATGACAAAAACGCTTGAACGCACGAAAATTTATTCTAGTTTGCACAATGTCCGTATAGTAAACAAGTCTAGAAGCAGCCTGTATATTATCCAACATAAGATTTCATTAATTATGCCAAAGAATACACTCCCATAAGATATGATGTGAAGATTGTACATATTCGCAGTCACGATGTAGAACACTTAAATAAAGGCGAGGCAACGAGCTTGAAGGAAAACAATTTACTTTTAAAGCTATTCGTACGAATGTCAAGGATCTATAAATGGCAGCTGTGACCCTTTCAGAGGCACTTAAGAATCTTGGTACCTATGTAGATAGGTACCTAATTAATGGTCACCTATCCACAGACAGACTTCACCAAACAAAAATTTTAACAAAAAAATTAAACCGACTTCCAAAGTAAAACACTACTAAGCGAAAAATTCCTTTTTTTTAACACGCTTTTATTAGCTTGGCATGTATGTATCTATGTATCAATGTAACGGAATCTTTGAACGTGATTTTCACCCACTTCAAAACGTTGGATTGATTTGAAACTTTGCACACTTATCAAGGACCGATGACAATGCAATAATTTGAACAGTTTCTCCCATTATCCTTACCATTAAAGCGTGTTTTTTAGTTTTTAGAACTACAATTTATTCCTAAGTCTTTTCTTCAAGTCGGTTTCGAAAAATAAGAACAACAATAGGTAACAATCTTTTGTTTTGGAAGTCGTTTTTTTTTTGTTTACAAGCTACATCAACTTTACTAATATTTTTTTCCAGTTGTTGAAAATCTTGACCCATGATCTGTGCAGGGTTGGGCAGTATTTGAATTACTTGTAATTAAAATACATTATTGAAATACAAATACGTATTTGGTATTTGTAATTCAATTACCTACTTCTTACACGTGTAATTTGTAATTGGTATTTTATATACCTTTGGCTGCGGTATTTTGTAAGTACATAGTTAGTTTTTCAAATACTTACGGTATCATAATACATTTGAACAAAATTACATTTATCGATATTATTAATGGGTGCGTTCTGCAGAAAATTGCGCTCGAAAGCTTTCGTAAGCAAAATGGCGACCGCCTATGTCAAATTTTCAAGTATCTTCTAGCCTAAGTATTAATTAAGCTTATTACTACGAATGTCACGATGGATGATCGACTGTATTTTGTTATTTGTATTTTGAATAATAATAGTCAAAATACTGTATTTTTTATTTTAAATACATGACTTACAAATATTTTGTATTTCGTATTTTAAATACTTAGGTACGTGCGAGATAGTATTTTGTAATTTGTATTTTGATTAAAGCAAAGCATGTGTTTTGCCCAGCTCTGTCTGTGGTTGCTACTGTGACTAATTAAATATACCTAGATACCTAATTATCCAATTAATTCTCAACGGGTTAATTGATTTATACAAAGCGTAATGACCTATTATAACCGCGGAGGCAACTGTCCTAATTAGACCCAAGGTAGATAGGTGAACGAATTAGACGGGTGAATGAAATGACGGTACCTCAGTACTTGACTAATGACCTGTGTGCGTAAAAAAACCTTGCAAAGAGATTACTCATCCCACCGAAAGACCCATCTGTAGATAAATGCAGAAAGAGACATTCAGTATTTTGGACAAGTACCTACCTATCGCCAGAGTAGTGGTGGCCAAGTTGTATCGGCCGCGACTTACAAGTTGTATGCTAGGTCGTGGGTTCGAACCCAGGCAGGCGCTTTACTTTGTGTAAATTATTTCATCACCACTGCTCTCAAAAACGGTGAAGGAAAACATCGTGAGAAAACCGGCATGTCCTAGAACCAAAAATTCGAAGACATGTGACATCCACCAACCCGCACTGGGCCTGCGTGGTGGATTACGGCCCATCCCCTCTCATAGAGAGGAGGCCTGTGTCCCAGCAGTGGGAACATTAATAGGCTGATGATGTGATGTGACCTACCTATCAAACCTATGACATTTTGTTGTTTATTATTAACTAGCTTCTGCCCGCGGCTTCGGCCGCGTTCAAAGTTCAAAAAAACTGCTCCGATTACCACCAAACTTTACAGGATTACCCGCTGGGTCAATCCTAAGATTGTCTGAAAATTTCATTAAAATTGGTCCAGCCGTTTCGGAGTCTATAAGGATCATACATACATACTTTCTCTTTTCTATACCTATATAGAAGATTGGCAAAACTTAACTGAGAGCAGTGGTGGCCCAGTGGTAACAGCCCCGACGTCCGTGTCGTAGGTCGTGAGTTCGAAAAAAAAAGTTTTGTAAATTATTTCATCACCACTGCTCTTAAAACGGTGAAGGAAAACATCGTGAGGAAACGGGCATGTCCTAGAACCAAAAATTCGCGTGACGTACATGTGACATCGACCAACCCGCGCTGGGCTTGTGTAGTTAAGGGCCATTACCTCTCTCACAGAGAGGATGCCTGTGTCGCAGCAGTGGGAACCTTATAAGGCTGATGATGAAACATGTAAGTGTATTGTAGGGCCACCTCTGCCTAAGCCTTCGTGGAATTATGGTCGTGATAATACAGAGTGTAACGGAAAGGCGCGAACAACTTCTGCTCATGTAGGTATATGCAAACTTTTTCCAAGGAAGTCAATAGACAATTAATTCTCAAAAAATATTGATCTCCCATACAAATATTGGTCAGCTGACGACAATTTTGAAAGGAAAATCCAAATCAAAAAAAGGAGCATTTTCTTTCAACGCAATATATAATATTAGTAGATATATATATATATATGTATTAATGAACGTAGTTCTTTTATGTATGTATTATTATTAGTATGTTACTGTAAAACTGTACACTGGATTAGCCCTGAATTATTATGCTCTCTGTCACTCAAAGGTTTGCTGGAAGAAAACTCCATTTTGGAGTTAAGCTCGCCTTTGTTCATGAAAATTGATTTCACTTTGTATAAATGTATTGTTTTGGTGTACAATAAAGAATTAAGAATATTATATTTCATATTTCCGTAACATTCTGTATATAGCAAAACTTCCGAGGCGTTTTGCGTTCTTACAAGTACCCATAATGAAGGTAGGTACCCACATTTAGCTGGCGCCGGTATAATGTCCTCTTGTCGATTAAGTGGAAATCATCTTTAACTGACTTCATTTGTTGTTATATTTTCTATAAGAAACTGTTTAGTTTCACTAATTTCACTGCACTAGTAGGATAATTAAAACAACAGCCTGTAGTAAAATTTTACAAAAATGTGATTAATTTATTAATAAAACTTACTTAATACTTATTAATAAAACTTGCTTAATACTTATTAATAAAACTTACTTACTTGTTAATAACAAACAAAAACACTACAAAATGAAAAATAACTTCAATTTCGGAAGTCGGTGTTCCTGTTATCGTTTCTTCGGTTTTTGACACCGACTTCCGAAATTGAAGTTATTTTTCATTTTGCAGTGTTTTTGTTTGGAAGTCGGTTGTAATTTTTGTAAAAAAGATTTTATTTTTCTCTTTTTAGTTGTGGACCATTTCTATAGGCTAGGTACCTAAAACGCCCAAAGTGAAGCCAGAATAGATAAACCCAATAACATGAAACTTAAATAAACAAAACAGGTGGAATGAGAGTATACCAGAGTGAACTGTTCACACCTGCGTACTCCTTTAAAGCGTACCAGTGTGATGTTATGTTATGAAATGGTGTAAACAATAAACAGATATGCGATTGCAGCTATCCCGAGTGATTTGCCGTCATTTATTGAAGAGTTCTGATGTATATCTCCGAAGTTCTTCATCAAATCTTGATGAAAATTAAATGGGACCACATGACAAACACCAGCTTTCCAATAAAAAAAGAATCATCAAAATCGGTTCATCCAATAAAAAATCCTGAGGTAACACACATAAAAAAAAAATACAATCGAATTGATAACCTCCTCCTTTTTTTGCGAAGTCGGTTAAAAATTACTTAAAAGCCATTTCAATCCCTGCAACCAAACCACCTAATTAGAGGTTCAATTTGGTCCTAAAATTTTTGAGTTACAATCTGTCAGGATAAGACCGCGCAGGCTGCGTGCAGGTCTTAATTTTGTTACCAACGTAAAGTTTAAAAATGTCGGTTAGACCCTTTTGTTAATGTCTCCGTACCACGTGATTTATCTCGTGTCAATGACATCGTATGAGAAATAATGCCGGTGTTACATTCTTATCTTCATTAGTATCTTCGACCGTTCCGTTCCCAGAAAATAATTACATAAAACCAAATTTATTCAAAAAACCGGCTAAGTGCGTGTCGGACATCACGCTTTTAGGGTTAGTAAAATATAGGGTCGTATTATTTCAAGTTCAAATTATAAAGTTTTAAAGGTCAATAGGAAGTTAAAAATTCATCGGAACAAAATTTTGTGACAGACGGACACGTGAGTGACCTTCGGTTTTACAGTTTAGCACAACCAGTAGGTATTGTAGTTTTTTAGGGTTCCGTACCCAAAAGGTAAAAACGGGACCTTAGACTCCGCGGTCCGTCTGTCACCAGGCTGTATATCATGAACCCTGATAGCTAGACAGTTGAAATTTCACACAGATGATGTATTTCTGTTGCCGCTATAACAACAAAGACTAAAAATAGAATGAAATAAATATTTAAGTGGGGCTCCCATACAACAAACGTATTTTTTGACGTTTTTTTGCGATAATGGTACGGAACCCTTAGTGCGCGAGTCCGACCCGCACTTGGCCGGTTTTGTTTTAATTTTATTACGGATACTGTCTGTAGTAACCGCGTTTTTGTCAAGATCCAATTCCACGACCATCGACATTTGTAAAAAAAACACAATAAGATAATGGCGGGAAACTGTAAGAAGCAATTTCGTTTATGATGATGAAGGAACAAAATTGATATTCATAAAATTTTACGACCGAAACATCATCAGAACTTACTGTAAATGTGAATTTGATCAAGTTGGTTGTAACAAATCGTTTTTTACCTATTACTGGCTATTGGTACCTAGTACAGGTTGATTCAAACTTAATGACGTCTGCAAAGTTCACTTTTCGCTGCGCGGTACCCCAGTAGTACCTACCCCACCCTAGCCTACGCTGTCACATGAATTTGCCACTGTCAAACAAAGCACAAGTCCGATCCTGCATGGAGTATTGCAGCCACCTTTGGGATGGTTCAGCTAAGTATCAGCTTGCCGCGCATGACTCAGTGGAACGCAGAGCCAAGAGGCTCATTGGCGACGTTGAACTGGTGGACGCCAAGCTTCACAGCTTGGCTCATCGCCGCAAAGTTGCCTGCTTGTCGGTCTTCTACAGACTGTACTTCGGTGAGTGTGCTCAAGAACTCCACGACCTCATCCCACCAGCCCCCTTCTACCATCAGACATCTAGACGCACTGCAAGTTATCATCCTTACCTTGTTGCCATTCCACCAATTCGAACCAAGCGCTTCCAAACATCCTTTATAAAGCGCACAGCGAATGAATGGAACTCACTACCTGCGTCTGTGTTTCCAAACGCATTCAACCCGAATCTCTTCAAAGTTAGAGTGAACAGGCTTCTTCTGGGTAAGCTCACTCCATCGTGGACTCTGTCTCTGTCACCTTTGACCTAGACTAGATTCAAGAGCAAACCCATTACAAATAAAAAAAATAAAATAAAAAAAAACTGTGGGGGACTCACAGAGTGTTCCGTGCCGCCATTAAGTTTTATTCTACCTGTATTCTCCAGAATAACTAATGATGCCTTTAGAACAACCACTTCTCGAACTACCTAAGTTTTAGAGAAAACTGTTCTTCAAGATACAGGATCTTCCTAGTTTGAAGGACAGCGATCATATTATGTGTAATAGCCATGTCCATTTTTGTAATGTAAACACTGATGTAATCTAGGCTAATCCTTTTGGAAAATAAATATATTTCATTTCATTTCATTTCATTTCATTTCACCTTACGTACATGTATGGCGAACAATATCTCTGATGACGAATAAAAGTCAATGACAAATTATTACCTAGAGTAGTTGACAAAAAATGTCTATTTAGTCAGATATAAATAACCTAAAAATATTGGACATGTATTTTTTTCTTTTGCCACTTAAACAAAAAAATACGATACATGCGTTGAAATATCGTGTGACGTCACGGTGTGCTACACTTTATACTGTCAAAGTGACGACGTCACAAGCCTCCTGCTCTTTGATGCGTTTTATCTTTGCCAATTTTTAATTAATTGATAAAGAAAAAAATACGGGTCCATGCCCACTCAACCCGATTAGACTCAACCCGAAGAATAATGCCAGAAGTGTTACTACCAATTCAGTGCCATTTGTACAGTCAGGCAAAGTTATATTTAATTCTAAATAACTTAACTTTGGAAGTTAGTACCTACTTGTTAACCTAATAATTATACTAACGTTTCTGATCCAATAAATACCACCGTATGTCACTAGCTATAAGAAAGTAATGATAATTACCAATAATCTGTGATTTTTACTACAAAGTACAAAGCGTATACTATATTAAAAACCGGCTAAGTGCGAGTCGGAACCGCGCCCGAAGGGTTCCGTACCATTATCGCAAAAAAACGGAAAAAAAATCACGTTTGTTGTATGTGAGCCCCACTTAAATATTTATTTTATTCTGTTTTTATTATTTGTTGTTATAGCGGCTGTAAAAATTTCAACTGTCTAGCTATCACGGTTTATGAGACACGGCCTGATGACAGACGGACAGACAGACAAATTCAAATTCAAATGTCATTTATTCAAACTAGGCTGAGAATCAGCACTTTCCAAACGTCAAAATTACATAAGACAGTCCCCCAAAAACGCCCGCCCTTCACCACTTCCTAGTGCTTTTGCTGGGAAGAAGAAGTGGCGCGACAAACTCCCCAGCAGCACAGCTGTCTGTTCAGTTAGAAAAAAAACAAAAACTTGATTCTATAAAATAGTATGCAAATAATTTACATTACTCAAAACAAAATATTAAAATAAAATATATTTGCCACTAGCTGTGCCCGCGGCTTCGCTCCCGTCATCTGCCTGCCAACCCTACCATACTTACCAGCCTGCCTGCCTACTCCACATACTCAAAAAAACTTTTTACAAAAAAATACTACCGTCTTCCAAATAAAACTACAAAGTGAAAAATAACTTTATTTTTGGAAGTCGGTGTCTTTCGTAGGTACCAATTTATTGCGTTATGGACACCGAATTCCAAAAATAAAGTTATTTTTAACTTTGTAGTTTTATTTGGAAGTCGGTAGTATTTTTTTGTAAAAAGTTTTTTTATTTTTCACTTTTTAATTGTACCTACCTAATAGGCAAGTTGTTTAGTAAGTTACCTACTCGTATAACGCCAGAATATATTACCCAAATATCATGAAACTTGAACATAACCGGTGAAATGAGAGATCTGCGTACCCCTTAAGAGCGTACTGGCGTGATGTTATGTTATTAAACAGACATGCGATTGCAGCAATTTCGAGAGATTTGCCGTTATTTATTGAAGAGTTCTGTTGTATATCTTCGAATTGCTTCGTCAGTCCTACACCAAATTAAAATGGGACCAATTTCGGAACATATTCTTTCAAACAAAAAAAGATTTTTTGAAATCGGTCTACAATTGACGGAGATATCGGTGAATTCGGTGAACATACACAAAAAAAAAAACAAAACATACATAATGTCGAACATAGAACCTCCTCCTTTTTGGGAAGTCGGTTAAAAAAATATATATACTTCATACCATTTTTTTTTTCCTAGAGTCATTCTTTCGCGTAAAATCTTAACACCGCGATTCAGAAAATGACTTTAAATGCACAACGCCATCTATCGAATACCGAGTTCAACTGTCAAAGTATCTGAATTGCGTGTGTTGTGTTAATTTTACTTCTTGAACACTTTAAATTCATCTAACTTTTGATAGAGTGAACCGATTGCGATGAAACAAAAACTAAGTAATTCTTAAAGATACGCACAATTTTTATGTATAAAAGTTATCTACATTGGTTTCGTACATTTCACGTGATGCGTGCACAAATAAACAGACAAACAGACAAACAGATAAACAGACAAACAGACAAACAGACAAACAGACAAAAATTCCAAAAATGCTAGAAATGGGTTCTGTTGGTTATCCTTTAACACCCTGGCTATTTTTTTTGGAATTTTTTTCGATGTACAAAAAATATTTTTCTACAGATTTATTATATGTATTGATGATGATAATGACAGCTAGCACACGCCAATATACCAACAAAAACATCGAAATCTAAACTCAAGCGAAAATAAAAAACTAATAATAAAAACGTAAACGGAGCTTAGTAATAGGGTACCGTTTTTACCCTTTGGGTACGGAACCCTAAAAAGGACTCACTTGTTTAATAATTGATTTATTTATCAAAACATTATTTAAATTTTACACTCTCTATGATGCAAGCGTTAAATCAACACTTTTCTGCATGACTATATAAATATGCAGTTATTATTGTTCGTGTTGAGTGGGCACGAACCCAAAAATACGGGTTCTATATTATTTGATAATCTCACTGACGGATCAAATAGAATTATCATTTTTCTACCCAGGACACATCCCTAAGGATTTAAAAAACGCGACTGGTCCTGGGTTCGACTCCGAGGTCAGGCAGAAAAAATCACACGGTAACGCGTCACATAAGTGATACCCACCTATTGCGTAGCTATTGTTGCGATATATGTAGGCATATAGGCATCTACTGAAAGTGACATGACAATTGACATTTTTATAAAGTCATGAGACGGCCATGCAAAACGTAAGACCTCATCTTAAAGTCAATTTATCTTTTCCCACAGTGTCACCACTCCCGTTCCCAACATGCAGAGCGGACAACATCGAATGCCTACGGCGAAGTCTAAGGACATTCTTATTTTTAATGGACGGCGGTCATTTCGGCATGGAGCCTATCGACCCTGCCATTATCAACAGTGTGGCCCTGTCCTTACCCGAGCAACAAACGTCATTTCTACTGAGAAGGGTCAATGTTACCGGTGCCAGGTGGACCAAACTCGTCAGAAGGAGGTCTTAATCATTATTCAAACAAATTTTACTTTAAGGTTTTTGTGTTAAAAAGATTTGCGGTTTAATCTTGGAAGTGTTAGGGGTCAGCCAAGTACCAGTTAGGTTTGATTTAGGTAGGAAGGTATGTGCGACTTAAAATTAGTTATAGGACCTTATTTTGGAATGTGGGGTGTCGACAATCCTAAAAAGTTACAAGTTCTAGACTATGACCCTCAAAGGCCACATACAGTTGCTACTACTCGTTAATTTTAACAGATACATTCATCGGGGATGTAACTCAGTGGTAGAGTGTCTGCTTCGCATGCTGAAAGTCCTGGGTTCAAATCCCAGCATCTCCAAATACTCTTTTTGACTTTTGTTTACTTAGAAATATCACTAAAATTAGTTTTGGCCTTATCTTTAGTCTTGCGAATTTCCTGCAATTTCTTTCTTCTTTCCAGTTTTGATTTAGAAGGCGGCAAAAACGGTGTTGTATTTACCAGTGACTTGCATTTGTCCGGACAGATTAGTATGGAAGTGGCTGGAAGAAAAGAACCACATAACGCCTACATTACAATGGATATTCGTAAGTAGAGTTGAAAAATCCCAAAATATTAATTTTGTAAAAAACAGTATGTAAACAAGTAAATACGGATGCTAAAGTAACATTTTGGTTGCATGTGTGTCACAGTATGTATATGTACTAGCATGACTAAGCGATTGGCTTGGCTGTATAGAAAGCGTCGCGGGTTCGATTCTCGCGCGAAACAAAGTGATATTACATTGACTGTATTGCAAGCCAATTCATTGTAAGTTCAATGTCGGTAAGGCTAAACTTTGTGTATGTAAGTAGAGTAGGTTCGCGGATAAATTTGAAAACGAGTTACCGCGGCTCTGGCTCAAGCAACTGAACAAACACGGGTGGGTTTTAGTCAGTAAAAGTCTGACACGCCCTTCATTCATGATAATAACAAAAAAAAAAATATTACGTAAGTAGGGCTACGTACCTACTATAAACCATATATTTGTCCACAAGTTACCGGTTATACCTAATGAGACAGCTACGAGAGCTGGGTAGAACAGCAAAAAAGAAGCTGTATTGTATTAGTAAGAGCTCGACTCCAATGTAAAAACAAAAATATAAGATCATGATAGAACGGGTTCAACGCAAGTTTGCTCGTTACCTGTACAAAAAATGTATGGGTACCTACTATCCCTATTTGTATCCGTCTCTGTTCGTCGCGGGAATGGTGGGCATCAACACGCTGGAACTGCGACGGAAGTGTGCGTTGTTGATGCACTACTACCTACTGTTGAACTCTAAGATCGACGACTCGTCCACGCTAGCTCGATGTTCACTATTCGCTCCGGACCGAATGCGGGTGTCGCGTGCTTGTGCGTCGCGGTGCCTGTTTGCGGCTCCGCCCTCCCGTACCCTGACTGCTCGTCATGCTCCTACAGCCCAGGCGCTCAATTTGCTGAACGACCTAATTGCTCTGGAACCTGGCGTCGACATATTTATGCTCAGTAAAAAAAATATGTTAAATGTTTGTATAAAGTTTTTAAGTTTATAAGTGTTATTCTATGCGTAGTTTTGGCTTGCTGTACGCTTTGGTGCAAACTGTAAGTACAGCAAGTAATTGTTATAAATAAATAAATATCATAACTAGTTTGAGAAGAAGAGTACCTACTACTCCTACTAGGCTATCACCTGTGTGATTATCGGTACAATAACAACTGGGGTGGTAAGAGAATAGTAATTAAATATTGGAAAGGCCCAATTCATAAAAAGATAATTATGTTCTTATTGGTGCTTGCTTAGATGAAGGAATATAGTATCTTTTATTCGCTAATAACAATACGCTGAGATTTCTAATCGTGTTAATGGAGGAGTCGAAATCTAGTATTATATTATCTGTGCCCTTTCATTGCATATTTGATGTCCATGTATGTTTACTAATCCAATAGTTAGGTAAGTAGGGTACCTTTGTGAATTACCTTTTATGTGTAAGTAGGTACCTTTTTTGTGGTCGGTAATCATAATCATACAATGAATGGGCGCACGGTTGGCGCAGTGGTTGAGTGATTGACTGCTGCGCTGCGTGTCGCGGGTTCGATTCCCGCACGGAACAAATATTTGTATGACCTACAGATAATTGTTCCGGCTCTGGGTGTTGTGTATGTGAGTTTATATGTTTGTAAACGCACCCACGATACAGGAAGAAATACCTAGTGTGGGGCAACGTTTTTATTTAACATAACATAATGACTTCTCCCGCTCTGGGTGAAGCGAGTGCGTGTCAGACTTTTACTGACTAAAACCCACCCGTGTTCCTTCAGTTGCTTGTGCCAGGGCCGCGGTAACTCTCTTTCAAATTTATCCGCGACCCACACAGGCATCGGCCCTAGCGGACCCCGTCAGTTTTAGCTGATATCTCTTTGAGGCGCGCGTGGAACACTACGCGCTGTCGACTCGTGTGTGGTCCTTATCGGACGGCGAGCTATCCATTACTCGCCGTCCGTAAGCCCGCGTCTACGGTGGCCAGGAATTGGCTTGCGACTCCCGACGCCCAGGGCGTCTCCTGCGGTGAATAGGGGTGTGAGGGCGTCTCCGTAGCGTCTCCCTCACGCATTCCGCCTCCTCCTTTGCGAGCATAATTATTGCTTCGCATTCGCAGGAGGTGGCAGCTTCCCATGCCCTCTCGCTCCGTACCATGGCCTGAACCAGGGAGAGAGTGTGAGTAGGTACCTACCTACATTTTAGATTGCCACCAAAACACAAACGAAAACAACCTGTATCCAAAGTAAACTAAATCCACTTTAGCTAGACGCTAACACCACCGCCACCGTCCCGTGCAATTAAACTTTGCCCAACTGCAGTTTAGCGCACTTTTAGTAATTTCCGACTACCCACATAAAAACAACAATGTTTTAAATTTCAGATGGTGCAGAGAGCAACATAACTTATTCAGGGATGATAAGACGGGGCATCGATAATGAGGATTACATAGTAATTGGTCCGGAGAGAGTAGCTGTCAGGAATATGCGAATACCTTCGTATTATTTGCAACCAAGTAAGCCTTTATTTCGCTTTATTTATTGTCGTGCTTTGTTTTGGCTGTATTTCGAGGGATCGAGTTTTAAAATACTGGGGAATGACAGTGTGCAACAAAGTTGTGCAGTACCAAGCAAAATGTAGGTACCTACCTATCGCGAAGGAGTTAAAAAAAGTTAAGGACTTTTTTAGAGCATAAATAAATATTATATATTATTATAAGTTTATTGCTCCTCACAATATAATAATAATATCTCAAAATAAACAATAAAAGTTTCAGTAATTGTTGAGAGCCCTAGAATCGTGCCGTGTACTGAATAACTTAGTGTTTCATTTAATTCGTCGACTTCAACCCCAATGAAGACACCCCTTTTCGATCCTGTCGAGCTGAACCTCGGGACCTGGACACCAGGAGTGCTGATCCAGAAGTAGGGAACCCAGAACCTGGAAGTAACTTGAGTAGTCAACACACTGTTGAATCGTTCGAGTGGATTTGCAACCTTACGTCGCTGATGCAGCCAGGCATCCAAGAACCTTAATTCGTGTGTGATCGGGGCGTTCAGCGGCAATGGCCAGAAGGTTTACGCCCTTCTTTTCTCGGGGCCAGTGATCACGCTACGTCCAGCACATTGTTGGTATACACCATACCTGAATACAGGATGTGCGAGGAGCTGGTGTCTGAGTTAGTTAGGGATATGAATGCCTGCCAGATATAAAGTAGGTTCGTAGATGGTAGGTGTTGCGGCGAACTCTGAAATGAGGGTGTGTGTTGAACCCTTCAGGGATACAAAAGGCGTGATTTATTGTTTCAAATAAGTATCGTAAGTTCGATGACGGTAAGTGGTCGCTAGACTGAAGTTTTAGACATGCAAATATAACACAACTTATTTATAAGTTGGCAGAACACAACACAGTCTTAGGCCAAACGGAATATTATATAGGCTAGACGGAATATTAATATATTTTTTATTGTTGGAATCATTTAACATTTATGTATGTCCGTATAACACACCATATTACTTTATCATGTAGCCTAAATTACTAATTACAGATAGGTAGTTTGTCTAGCTCAATCCCAGAATACCAGATTCTCAATAGCCAGACTAAACAAGGCGAATCCATTAGTTGGTAAATAAATAATTTCCTTTGTTGTTACCTATATTAATTCCCCAGACTAATAAAAATAATAAGCTTTAAGAACTTTCTTTGTATTAGAAAAGGTAGTTGAGATAAATATTTTAGTAGGTTCATATTCTGATTATACCTATCTACTATTAGTCAGTCTTCTATTTTGATAGAGGATAATTCTATGCATGGATACATGTCGGTTCAAACTTAATGGCGGCTGTGAAGTTCGCTTTTCAATGTGCAGCAGCAAATTCATGTGAAATAGCGGGTACCGCGGTGACTTGCTCTATCTTCGGAGCCGCCATTAAGTTTAAATCTACCTATACAATGTACAGTACCAGTAGTGAGTGGCGGGTGGCCACACAAGTATAAACTTTCAATTTATTGTTAAAACATACCATAGATAATATAATACTAGCATACAGATGCCTCATCTCATACAAAGAAACCGTGCCGACGTAACTAGCGTTTTTCATATGATTATACCATAGATTACCTCCCTTGGGATGTAATCTGTGGATTATACCGATTATTTTTTGTAAATCGATAGATCACCATCTATATCTGTAGAAATGAACCGAACGCGATTGATGTACAAAAAATTATCAGTACAGTACGTCGGCAATGTTTCTTTGAATGGGATGAGACACCACAACCATACTATGCTTGACCGACTAAGTCTAAGTTTTATCACTGTCTTGCAGTTGAACAAACAAGTGGCATGTAATTATTTAGGTATCTTGTAACTAATTGAGAATATTTTCCTTTTACAGATTCTTTGGATTCCTACATCATTGATGATGCTTTACAGAAGAAACTATCTATCTTGGACCACTTTTCAAATGAAATCGTAGCAGCTCTGATGCATACCGTAGTTGATAACTTTAGATTATTCTCTGCAAAAGTACCTATAAAACATTATTATAGGTATTATACTGAATAACTGTTTCATTTAGGACCATCATCATTTCTGTTATATCATTGAGCACTAAAACAACATTAAAAATTGAATTTAGGTATTTATTAAAAATGATAAAAACAGGCACAATTGAGTTTTTTTTAATACTATTCCTTAGAAAGCATCGCCCATGGATTCTTCAACAAACTTCTTGTAGATTGCCATAAACTTGGCTACAAATGCTTCCAGGTGGAATATTGCTTTGTTGCCAAGCCTCATTCTATGTTCATAAGTAGCAGCATGACTGGCAATTTGGCACTTCATAGACATGTCACAATTCTGGACTAATTCCTTCAAAAGTCCTCCAAAAATCATATCTGGAGGCACACCATGTATAATCAATTCATACAGTTTTTGTCGGACCTCACCAAGCTTTTTCGGTGTCTGTTCAGAAAGAATCAAAGAGGCAGTCTCCCTGATAAATTGCTGCCAATCAGGCTCAGGTATTTTCTGGTCTGCGGTGAAGGGATACTGCTGTACTTTACAAGCTTCACACATAAGTAATGCTCTTCTTAAGTTACGGTCTGCGGCCTTAGCCAGCCGCAATGCAAGCTCTTGTGGGATACTCAAACATTCTTTTTTACAAACTAATTTCAGTACTGAGGCAATCTCAGTATCTGTGGGAGCTGGTACTCTGATGGTCAGACAACGGGACCTGATAGCAGGTATGACACGGGATATGGAGTTGGCGATAAGTATAAGGCGACAGGTTGCGACGTACTTCTCCATCGTTCGACGTAAAGCGTGCTGTGCATCCTTTGTTAGGTCATCTACCTCATTTAATATAACAACTTTGAATTCTCTCTGTCCAGATGAGTCTATCTGATGGGTTTGCGCTACGTTCTTCACTAAGTCCATAATAACTACTCTATCGTGAATACCAACATCAGTTGGGTTGACTTCAATGTGATAGTTGCTACTTACAGTCATGATTTCTACTTTCTTATTGGAAGGTGTTGTAAACGTCATGGTTTCTTGCCTGAGCCTTTCCACACCAGAACCATAAAGTTCTCGCAGTAAGCACATGATGCGAGTCTTCTTACCGGCTCCAGAAGGACCGTAAACAAGCAGATGGGGGAAATCACTTTGCTGGACCAAACTCTTCAATCGAACCGCTTGGTCTGTATGAAAGTCCAGTTTCATCAAATCTCTCGGTCTATGTTTATCTACCCAAAGACTCATTGTTACAATTTATTTGGTATTTACTGAAATATTTGGGGTGCTTTTTAAATCTTAGCGAAACAACCACCCACACACGTATAGTAAAAACCGTTCCATTTCAGTATGACATTAAGCTGCAGGCAACTGGCAAACTACGGTCGTAAAAGAGTTTGGTCTCTTTCTGGTTTCGAGTAAAATGGATATAAGCTATCCTGCTCTAACGAAAATTTCAAGCGCCATGCTCAAGAATTCGAAGTTAGTGACAGTTTTCACAGTTTATCTCGTACTCGTAGAGCTGGAAATTTGACAATAAAAAAAAGCGCGCGCTTCAGTCGGTGTTGCTCACATCGTGCTGCTAAATTATTTAATTATTTTCATCTTTGATAAAACCTATCCTACAAAAAAAATCACACATCTCGTTTTTCCAAATCCTTTCACACTACGTAGAACTGAGCAATTTTCTCGTCGATATCCTGACTATTTAGTATTTATTTATTTTAAAATTTATGTACAATGGTGATACATAGGCGGACTTACGGCGGACGTGTAAGTTTAGTGTTTTTCATAAAAGTTACAGGAAATATCCTGGATTGTTAGTTTGTAAAACAACGCCAAGATAATATCGCCAATATTATGATAAAATATCAAAGGAGTTTTGATTCAAAAAGTTGTTAAACAATTCTAAAAGTTGAAGTTCCGAAACGTACTGCAATAATTCGGTATACTATACTCTATTCTATATTTTTATATGCCAAGTAAAGCCGATGTCGACTATTCTGCCAATGTCCAAAGTAAATTGGGAAACAAGTGTGTCTGAGATAGGTAAGAAAGAAATTGTAGACGAAAACTAAGTTCATTTTGATACAGTTGAACACTTGCAGTCTTATTAATAAAAATGGCGTATTCCCAGCTTACTCCGAAGTTACTCTTGGACTAGCTAATCCCGGAGTAACTAAGGATTAACATAGATCTAGCAATGTTATTAATAAACATGGAATAACCTCGGACTAACTATTCATTTCTTAGTCTTGGATTTACGCGTAAGCTCTGGCAACCCAGTTGAATTTAAAAGTAAAAAGAATGAACTAGTGAATGAAAAATAAGCAAGTTGAAGACATTATGTAGTAAAAAAAATAAAAATGACATCTGCCATAGAGGTTTGACAGTAAAGGTGAAGGATCCCTCCTTTTCAAATTATCGTATTACCTATAAACTTAAAAATTACATAAAATGATGATTAATAAATTAATTAATTTGTAATTTCGTTGACTAAAGCTAAACAGCTGCCAATGACCTTATTTTTTTTAATGTTCCACATCTACGAAATAAAAAATCAGAGTCTATGTAATAATTGTGGTTGCGAGAGTTTTTGGCGGGATTTTTTCGAGTGTAGTTCAGCGGCTGTTAATATTATTTGCAAATTGATTCCTAGTGGATATTGTGATATTAAATTGGTGTAGTTTTATGTCTCAACTGACTACGCAACTGGTCAATCTGTGAAAGCATTGACAGAAGCAATCTCGGGATAGTGGAGCGGAGAATTTTATTGTAGTATTGACTACCTCCCGCAAAGCTTACTGGGAAGGCTTACTGGGGCTGACTTGATACAATTTGCTGCCAAATACTCCAAAAATCAATAGAATCTGTTGCATCCGCATTCTAATGCATACTAAAGAATTCAAGAAGGATATTATGCACTGAACACGAGGCGGTATGGTCTAAGACCTTAGCCTGCCCGAATAGGGCGATGCAAAAAAAATAAAAAAAAATTTGGTTGCCATAGTTACACTACTCTTATTCCGACCTTAAACTAGCTGGCACCATGGTTTAACTTTTAGTCCGAGACTAGTGTCAGATTAGTATAATCCCTCCTTATTCCGTGTTTATTAATACGGATTTTTTTTAGTACCAACCTAATGCTTGGAATAAAGTTATTCTTACCTTAGTCCACGTTTATTAATAAGACGGTTGATGAGTTAGTACGGGACTGAAACTTCGGTAAACTATATAAATTAAAACCTTGCAACCTTGACAAATGCCATTGTCAAATTGTATCAACTGTCAATGTCAACCAATGCTAAATGTCAGTATTGTATTGTTGTCATGTTACTTGACAATTGACAAGGTGGTTTCTACTGCAACAGCGTAAATATTTGTTTTAAATTAATTAATATAAAATACTTTGTCTCCAACAAGTACAAAGAAGAACATCTGATACCTAAAAAAAGTTACTGTGGCGGTTCACTCGTATGATGACTGCATAAATTAAGATGACCGTGATATTTATTATTTTTCAAATCTGTTTTGTTTGTTTGCATTATTCTTTTGGTGAAGAAATCAATTTATATGGTGATGCCGGGGAAGCTTATTCTATAGAAGTTAATATAGGTCATCCGCATCAAAAGGTAAGAGCCAGAAAGTCTCTCATTAAATAGTTGAAAGTTATTTAAAAAAATAAAATGTAACCAAATATTATTATATTTGCTATTTTCGATTACTATATTATTATTATAAGCCCTGCAGCATAATTTGGCCCGTATCCAAGCGTTGCCTACTGTTGTTTCAAACGAATGTGTTAAAAGAGGTCGTATGAAAGAATTTAAAAATAGATATTACAACAAAGTAACCTACCATAGTCCGCAATTATTTTTTTAAGTTCTGTAGTATGTGTTCAATGATATTTCGTTCATGCACAATTACATTATGAACCAAACAAGTAAGTGTAGACCATAACAACAAATAAGAATTATCACAAGTTTCATAGGGTGTGTCAGTGTTAATTATATTTTTATTAGTCAGCTTTATGAGGGTCCTACATTTCTGGGACAAGATTACAAATTAATTAGGATAAACTTTCCTTAATAGGCTGCTGATTTTTGGCGCGGGTAGGGTGGGGGGAGAGGGGGGAGTGGTTTGGCTACCCCCCTGTACGAATCCCACCACTCGGTGCCCCATGGTTATGGAGATATCCATGGTTAAAGTTTTCAGGTTAGACTAAAAATTTCCATAAAAATCCATCGTTTTAAGGGGCGAGGTAGAAGAGAGGGCAAGGGGAGTATGGGGGCTACCCCACTGTACCATCCCCACCCCACGAAACTCCTTGGTTATAGAGATTAGATATGTTTTTTGTCCAAGAGCGGGCGAAGCGAGCTCGGGAGCTTAGTGCACCCCGACACGGACAGGTTACTTTAGACCCTTCAGACAGAAATAGGGCATCGTCAACTTTGTTCCTTAAATAGTAATCGTTAAAATTTTAACCATGGATATCCCATATACATGGGGTTCCGTGGGGTGGGGATGGTGCAGAGGGGTAGCCCCCCTACCACCCGACCCCTCCCTACCTCCCTGCCCCTTAAAACGATGGACATTTACTAAAATTTTAATCAGCCCCCCCCCCCAATCCTCCCCGTGCCAAAAATCAGCGGCCCATAAAGGAAATTTTAACAATCATAATAGCTTTTGATTGATAATAATAAATGTAAGTAAAAATTCCGAGTTCATCTTAGAACCAATTTATAAGGCAACACATTTGTTTATTTTAATTTAGTTAAGCACACCAACAGTACAGGTAAAAGGTATGCATGACATTTACAAAATTCAAAATTAAGACTACAACTAAACTAGGTAAACATTTATCACAATATATCAATTAAGGGTAATGAGCGTTAAGAGCTTTATTTGTATGGAACCATACTTCATCTGACCCATTATCTAGCTCAAAATAAACAGTATGATATAAACAGGGTCTTATAGTAAAATACATTTAATTCTTATAAGAATATAAATATGTTGATTTATTTCATATTTTCAACCATAGTATCAACAGAAATTAACATAATAACTTTACTTTATTAAAGATAACCAAAGTGAAGAGAAAAATACTTAATTATAAAAATTGATTTATTAACTAACCAAGACTTGCATCAGCTTGTTTATGCCCAGACAAAGACAATACTTATCAGGTTTTACATTTGTTTATTATTTATTTAAATTTCATGAAATATGGTGATACAGCAGTGGTGGCCCAGTGGTATCGGCCGCGACTTACAAGTTGTAGGTAGTGGGTTCGAGCCCAGACAGGCACTTTACTTTGTGTAAATTATTTCATCAGCATTAGCTCTCATAACGGTGAAGGAAAACATCGTGAGGAAACCGGCATGTCCAAGAACCAAAAATTCGAAGACATGTGACATCCACCAAACCGCACTGGGCCCGCGTGGTGGATAACGGCCCATTCCCCTCACAGAGAGGAGGCCTTTGTCCCAGCAGTGGCAACATTAATAGGCTGATGATGTGTGATGATGATGTAATGGTGATACATAGGCGGGCTTAATGCAGCAAGGCATTCTCTACCAGTCAACCTTTGGTAAAAAAGTTGTGTCAACGGTGGTAGGCGTACAAAATAAAAAATATTAACAATAATTTAAATCAGATATTCATAAACTAACTAACTGATAAAATACATGTATAATTTCTAAAACAATAAAGTAATAAATATCAAATTTAAATAAGACAGTTTAAAATATAATAAGTATGAGAGGACAAATAATAGTGCCGGATTCTACCTTTAAATGACAATTTACTCTCAGCTGTTTTGGTGACAAGGTGAAGCATGTTCCAGAGTTTTGTAATTGAGGCAGTGTAAGAATTAGATAAAGACCCAGTGCGATGAGAAGGAATATGGAGAAGTTAGTTTTTGGAAACTTGAAGATTAATATCGTAGAACTGCCCAATACTTTAAAATATTGTTTACATAATCAGAAGTACCTACAAGGATCGTTCATGACATTACATCAATCGATCAAATTTACTGTAGGTAAGGTCCCTAATTTAATGGTGTTTGTTCAACAATCAACTTTTTATAACCTTAATGTTTGACTTTGTAATGACTTTAATCAAGAGACAAATAATAAAAAATAAGTACAAAATCTAAAACCCGACCACTGAAAAATCACACTCTAAAAAGTATGAAACAAGAAAATATTCTCTTACATGTATAGCACAGTATTGTTTGCAGTATTGTTACACTAACTCAAATGGTTTAGTTGTCTTTAGCCTACGCACTATGTCCGTGTTATCTAGCAGCTGGATTGCTTCCACATTCACATGTTGATGAAGTCTGTGTTTGTGGGCTTCAGCTAAGTTTTGAATAACGGTGGTGACGATTTTCTTTTTAAGGTCGCGGTGAAGGTCGTCATTTCTGATCTACCATAATACACCATATTAACAGCATCTCTGAGTACTTTATTTTGAAATTGGTGTATAATTTTTACATTGCTATGTTTAGTACAGACCCATAGTTGGATACCATACATCCAAATTGACATAAGAATATGCTTGTATATTATAATTTTATTGTGTATTGATAGACAGGATTTCCTTCCAAGTAACCAATACATATTTTTGTACCGTATATCGAGTTCCTGTCTTTTCTTTTTGACGTGAGATTTCCAACGCAACTTGGCGTCAAGAGTAATGCCAAGATATAGTTCTCGCCAAACTTCTTGGCCGCCCTGAAGTTGGCTACAATGGCTGCGCAGTTGTAAATCTCATACAAAAATAACACCGTTTCGTGCCTCGCGCATCCGGTAAACCAACTTCAGGGTGTCCAAGAAGTTTGGCGAGGACTATATAATTAAAACTCAACTTAATTCGAGCCTCCTAGTGGACGCTATATTAAATTTAATGTGATGTCCCTATAACCAGCGGACAAACTAGACGGTTCCAACCACTGTCATAAATCTAACAAGATAACGCTAGTCCTCCATCTGTATGAAAACCAAGCGTGCCACTTTTTCACATATGATTTCAAAACAAAACTTACCAATGAAAAAAACATTTCCAATGCCTCGCCAACTTTTTCTATAGGTCTTTAGAGCTCAATATGGCATAATTAGGGATTTTTCTAGATTTCGGTGGATTTCCGGTGCCAATAATGCTAAATGAAAACTCAGATTACGATCATTGATCGTAATTTTACACAAACAACACATACAATCGCGACATCAAGTTAGATTTATATCTGTGCTTCCAACGATACCTCATATATCAAATTATGATAAGTAGTTTAGAAGTTATGAGGGAACAGATGAATATACGTACATATACATTACCCTCCCTTCTGCTTCGCCGTAGTCGGGTAAAAAATAACACTCCATTTTGCTTCGCTATATTCGGATAAAAACGGATTACTCTGATTATCAATGTTGTGTGAAGTGGTATGGAATGTATGGAACAAAAGGGGCTTTGTTGGGTAGGTAATAACAGCTGCACATTTATCAATTGTGAAGCTATACTGGCCTGCCTGCAAGAGATAAACATACTGTTCAAACGTACGTTCGCGTCACGGGCATACGCAGGACGAACTGAGCTCATTCAAGCTGGTCAGCTTGTGTTTGTATTTACGCGCAGACGTCGGTAAAACGTATCTACCTCATTATATATACAGGGTGGAATTTCGTAATGCCACCTGAAGGGAAAGTACTCTTAATACTGTAGATAGAAAATTTTACTCAAAGAAAACATGCCTTTATTTTTGAAAAGAAAGAAAACTGCATTTAAAGATTTTAGAAAATTCGCTTGCCTCACCCGAGAATCGAACTGACTAAAATCTTTAAAAAACAGTATTAAGAGTATATTCCCTTCAGGTGGTATTACAAATTTCCACCTATACAGGGTGGAAATTTGTAATACCACCTGAAGGGAATATCATCATTGGTCACATACATACATAAGCTCCCGTCTTTTTCTCATGGGGGTAGGCAGAAACTGGATGGTGGATGTCACATGTCATCGAATTTTGTGGTTCTAGGACGTGCCGGTTTCCTCACGATGTTTTCCTTCACTGTTTTAAAAGCAGTGGTGATGAAATAATTTACACAAAGTAAAGCGCCTGCTGGGTTCAAACTCACGACCTTCAACTTGTCAGTCGCGGCCGTTACCACTGGGCCACCACTGCACTTGCAATGATTTGTCTTATAATCCTTAATTTCTTTTATTTGCAGTTCAAATTACTTGTGGACACAGGGAGTACAACTTTAGCCTTAGCATCATATCCTCGGAATGACAGTGACAAGTACTTTCATGCAGATAATTCAACCAGTCTTTACAATAGTGGGAACAGTGTAAGTAAAAGCCCTTGTGTATATTGATTTATGGTCTAATATTGGGGATTCAATAGGTATTTGATTTTGGATTTTTTCATGCAGATTTAAGGCTAAAGTCTCCGCCAGATAACAAAAAAATAAAACTCATTGACTTGTATCAAAAAGTATAATAACGTAACTTGAAAATAAGATTTTTGTTTAAAGAGGTACAGGTCCTGTCACGTAAAAAGAACGCTGGCCTTGAACCTGCACACTGAGCTATTTATTTTATCGATCAAACTGGTGGTATGAAGGGGGCGCGACGGCGGAATGCTCCGGCAGTGTTTCTATCATTCACGTTATTGGTTCGTCAGTTGATCCATAATTCCCGCGCTGAGATCACTCCATATTATATTACTCTTTGGATCACTCTTCGTTCGCTCCCAAATTACAGTCGCACACAACTTTCTTTGCACGACGAAGGTTTTAAAAATGAAGGAAAGAAAAATTACTTATAGTATTTATTGTTTTATGAAGCAAGTAGTTGAGAAAGGAGCAGTTGATAATTTATAATGATAAGATATTTATAATAATAAGATCGAAATAAAAAAAATATTCTTAAGTAAAGATTAACTAATTTAAATCCAGCCTTTTCCAAAGTTCTAAGTAGCTACTAGTTAATAAGTACCTATTATTATTCTACAGTAAAACAATTCCCCTCCACTGTCGCTCGGCGTTCTTTTTACGTGACGGGACCTGTATTTTGATAATTTTGTATAAATTTGTAAATCTCAAATGAAAGATATAGGCGTAGAACCATTTTATCCGTTTTAATCATGTAAATCGGTACACGCGTTTATGAGATTGATGAGATTAACTCATTGTTCACACATTTACATTTCATTATACTAGTAAGTACCTACCTAATAAATACGACTGAACATGGTTTTGACCAAAAGATTTTAACTTATGCGAAGTGTGAGGGTCAAAGACGCCCCTTACCGCGATACGATTGTTTTGATCGTGCTAGCGACACTGCCTTTACATTTTTTTCTTATCGGTTTGAAATATTGGAATACATTGGTAGACAGGTATTAACAATTTTTTTTGTTATGTGGCGGTGAGTTTATATGCTTGTGTTTGTTCCATTATTGATTTCATAAGCAAACTTTAACAACCTACTTTTCATATTCAATGATGGAAATGATGAACTTAATCCTGGTATATTTATTATTATGTTATCAAAATTTGTCCTAAGTAACTGAATGGAATGATGGCCTAAGTTCAGTCAGAGGAGATAGTGACAATTTTTTAACAGACGGAAACCGTAGAGATTGCCTTCATGAAGTGATCTATTCTGTCAGTTTTAACACTTTTCCCACTGCTGGGACACAAGCCTCCTCTCTGTGAGAGGGAATGGGCCGTAATCCACCACGCGGGCCCAGCGCGGTTTGGTGGATGTCACATGTCTTCGAATTTATGGTACTGGGACATGCCGGTTTCCTCACGATGTTTTCCTTCACCGTTTTGAGATCAGTGGTGATAAAATAATTTACACAAAGTATAGCGCCTGCCTGGGCTCGAAACCACGACCTACAACTTGTAAGTCGCGGCTGATACCACTGGGCCACCATTGCTCTTTTGGGCCATTACTGCTCTTACTGGGCCACCACTGCTCTTGACTTCTACATAAAACCATTCAAATGATATGTTTACAGATACAAGCCGCATACACTCAAGGTACATGGACAGGGCTCCTAGCCTCAGACTTCATACAGTTTCCATCATTGAAAGGAATACAAGAAGTGCGCTCAGACTTTGCACTTATAACAGACAGTCATGATTTCTTCCCGAAAGTTTCAGGATGGCAGGTAAGCAGAAAGAAATAAAATCAGAATAAGGGCGGCTAACCACTACATCCGATCCGTGTCCGTGATTTGAGTTCCGAGTTTAAAATGTTCTGAATGATGACATATGACGGATAGAGTTCGGATGTAGTGCGTAACTTCATAAGAAGTACAGCTGCTACTTCGGCTCCGAAATTTCACAGACACGGATCGGATCATATATATAATAAACAATATATTTCTATGGATCGGATGTAGTGCATAACTGCGCTAATATTATAAATGTGGAAGTCTAATAAAACATTCGAAATAAAAGTTATTTTTCACCTTATAGTGTTTTTATTTGGAAGTCGGTTGTATTATTTTGTATAAATGTTTTGTTTGAATTACGCCTCGGCTAAACAGATTTGGGTAAAACTTGGGGCACGGGTTGACCGTGCCCAAACAGATCATGAGATACAGCACGGGCGAATCTGCTGGCAAAAGCAAAAGTTAGTATTAATTTTACGAATCGACGCAAAATTTTATAAATTATGGGAATAACTCACATTGTGGTAATATTTTAACCAAGGTAGTCCAAGGTCCTAGGGCGCGTCACATGTACTTTTTTACCGCCACACCTCATTGAGTTAATTAATTCACGTAATAGTTTCATTTTTATGTAACTGTTCAACTGAAATTGTTAGGTGATAACTAAAATAGTTTTCAGAACTAACCTGAACCCCATTAAAAATGGGTTTCAACTTTCTGGGCTGATATCGATGACAACCATTAGTATTTCTAAATCATAAGCCTGTCTCATTCAATGGTTACTTTTAAGGTTCGTGAAATGATACAGAAAGTCTTCAAGAAGAACGCAATACAGTAATTTATTCAAGTAGGAAATTGCTTGATGCCTTACAGCTACAGCAGTCAGCTTAGGCAGCGTTTTCCAGCACATTATATCTACCAGTTCATAACTTACACAGCATATAGTATCTACGGAATCGCCTCGTGTCTAGTGACCCAAAGTGCGCTAATTACAGCCTTCGGCTGCCATAGCAATAGTCGGCATTTTTATTCGCCCTCAATTCCTATGAGAAAACAGCACAAGTAACTCAGTGACGCATTTGCTTTTTATTGCAAGTTTTGACAATGCCGTCTCCAGCACAGGTTGCCTATGCGGTATCGGTGCTCTATGATCTGACCAATTACATATCAATACATATAATAAATCTGTAGAAAACTCGTTTTGTACATCGAAAATATACGATAGTTAAAATAGCATTATATTAAAGGATAACCAATAGAAACCATTTTTGTTTCTGTAGGCTCGCGCTTGACCACTATCTCACCTGATTACCATTATTGGAATTTTTGTCTGTTTAGTTGTGCACGCATCACGTAAAATGTACGAAACTAATGTAGATAACTTTTATACATAAAAATTGTGCGTAACTTGAAATATTACATAGTTTTTGTTTCATCGAAATCGGTTCGTTTTATCAAATGTTAGATGCGTTTAAAGTAAAATATTACAACACACAATGCAGATACTCGGACAGTTGAACTGCATATTCGATTTCCATATTCCATTAGATGGCGTTGTGCATTTGACGTCATTTTCTGTATGGCGGTTTAGATTCTCCGCGGAAGAATGACACTAGAGTGCGCGCAAGATAAGTCTGCGCGCGGCCAAAATTGGAACTAATCGTTTGTCACTTATGTCAGGTGTCAAAAGAGTGTGTTGTATTCCGTGTTTTTATTCGTTTCGAAGTGAATAATCGCCATCATTATGCCAAAAGTAATTTAAAGTGATGGCAGATATGTTTTCTTGAAGTAAACAAGACAATAACGGGCCTACGGTACCGTTTTACAAAGATAGAGCCCGCGTTGCTTATTTGACAGGTAACTTTTAGGGATACCATTCTACTAAATTTCCCAAAATTTTCGTACTACCGGTGCCTGACAGTATTGGTTTTTGGGTGGTACATAAATATACTAGCGGGACAGGACCGGCATCATGTAATATAATTCATCATTGTTATTCTGTTTTAGGCGTTTCTGAACGCACCGTCACCCAAATAACTCAAGAGGGTTATGTGGCAACAGCTTCTTCAAAAATTGTTGAAGAAAAAATTAAAAATGAATTGAAATTGACGGTATTAGCGTACTGCAGGACCATTGTTAGACCAAATTTAACAGTAGGTACTACTTAGTATTCAATATAAGATTAACAATAATTTCATGAACCTTTTTCATCATATTCTATGCAAGTAGAAAAATATTACTAGTAATTAATTAATACAACTAGTAATTAATTATGCTAAACTTAAATTACTTTAAGTTTCCAGTTATGAAAAATGACTATTGATCAAATGAAGGAAAAAAAATCAATTATGCTGGCAACATTAAGCACGCCACCCGTCGCGCGCAGACTTATCTTGCTCGCACTCTAGAATAAAATTGGCAGGTAGGTAGGGTAGGTAGTGTGGAGGGGTAGCTTAGAGAGCTTTAAGTAATATACAGAAATTACTTTCATAAGGCGGCTTGTACCGAAGTGACAAGCAAAGCTTAACAAAAACATCTTCAATTATTTTACAAGCGTTCCGATTTCAACCACCTTCCAAAACTAGAAAATAGTTATCTGTTGCCAGTCTTATAATAGGTTGCCTCTAAATAAATGATGTCGAGTCCTCACAGGAGCAAGGCAAGTAGGATAGGCAGGTAGGTAAGTAGGGTAGGCAAGTTGGTAAGTAGGGCAGTAGGGTAGGGTAGGCGGTAAACTTGACGGGAGCGAAGCCGCGGTCACAGCTAAATGGTAATAATAAAAAAAAAACATTTTATTTTCTTATAATTTTCAGGGTCTTCTTGGCCTTGCCTACATGCCAGTAGGCGCATGGGGCAAGTCGGGCTCAGTCGAATCCTGGCTGGATGCATTAGACCGCAAAGAGAACAAGCCAATGTCTTTCCATTTGAAACTCTGTGGACCAATCAGCACAACCAATACCACAAATTATGGTTATTTTAACGTTGTTGGTGCGTATTTTAAAATTCTTACAAAAAACCAGAAACTTGACCAGAGATAAGACTGTATGAATAACTGTATGACTGTATGTATATTTGTATTGTATAAACTTAATTTCTTTTAGTATTATATAACTGCACAGCACGTGTGTGAGTACTATGTACCAACTGTAAATCTACCATTTTCTGTTCCTATAATATGCCGTTCGTTGACTTGAATGTGCCCTGGCAGTTAAGAGTGTGTCATGTCTCAAATGTGTCTCTGATGGTGGAACATGTCTTGGATCATTTGGTTTCCTTCATGATGTTTGAGCTGAGTGGTGCCAATCCATGCGTCATGTTCGTGAACGGGCGCCATCAGTTATTTGAGTTATGTTATTATTTGAGTTTGAGTGGGACATGAATTAGGCTTAACTAATATAAACATACAATAACAAGAAGATGAAAAAACAATTTAGTATTCAGACAATATTGTTGCCAAGCTAAGCGCAGCAGCATGGGGATTAGCACAAGACTAACGAAGCCTACGCCCCTAGCAGACAGCGAAATCGGGCTTGTAGTGTAATAGTTTCCCTTGTCATTCCTTAAAGGTAATGTTTGATGACGCGTTACATCAGCTATTAAATTAATAAAGCTATGAGCTATAAACCTCCTTATAAATCAGGGGAAACAATGCCATAATTAAATTTAATGCAATAAGTATGTTGTTCGTAGTTCAATACAGGATGCAACTGGCCACTACCTACCATTTATAGGCTGGTATAATAGTATATTATGCAACTAATG
The DNA here is from genome assembly GCA_948252205.1 of Orthosia incerta. Classification (NCBI taxonomy): domain Eukaryota; kingdom Metazoa; phylum Arthropoda; class Insecta; order Lepidoptera; family Noctuidae; genus Orthosia; species Orthosia incerta. The sequence continues at coordinate 54,811,223 of OX411742.1, forward strand.
AATAAAGGACGGTTTTAAAGCGAGGGCCATAGATGAACCACGAGCAAGTGAAGGATTCTAACAACTGAATCACGACCGTAGGGAGTGATTCATGATGATTGAATCACGAGCATAGCGAGTGATTCAAGTGGTAGAATCCTGAGCGACGCGAGTGATTCATGGCCCTCGATATAAATCCGTTTTATTCAAGAGTTGCATACTACATTTTATACCATGACTACGAGAAAAAGAAAGATTTAAGCGAAAATCACAAGGAAAAATACTAAATAATAGTACATTATGGTACAAGTGTGCAATGTTGGTGATTACCGCTGAGGCGCCATTAAGACCCGAGCCTTTAGGTGAGGGTCTTAAGAGAGCCGAGGACGGTAATCATCAATACACACGTGTATCATACGACGTTTTTCAACACACTTGTGAAGAAAATAATACAAAAAAATCATTTTCAACAGTGAAAACGAGTTGGGCAATTTTTTTCGCAATGGCGGGGTAAATTAATCAGTTTTCCTATGCGCGCGCATCTAACAATCACGATCGGCCATAGACTAAAACAATGAGGTTACTTTTTTTTTGCTTTTCGCGGATAGCCACGTACAAAATGGGGAATTTCAAGTTTTCTTTATTGCAGAGAAACAAAAGTTATATTTGAGGGCAAGTTTTATTTAATAAACACGTACAAGTTGAAATTATCTAGTTGAATACGAAGTTGCATGAAATGAGCAAGCAATGTGTTAGGTTCTAGCATTTTGCTGAATTGTTTTACTAGAAGCTATGCCACATTTTATGTATTCAATGGATATCATGGAAATAGTAATTACTACCCATATCATGTTATGGATATAGTAAGTACTACTTCCATGACAGGAATAGAAAGGGATTAATGTCGAATGGGACACTTTTAATTGAATTACAGTGTTATATTTTATTATATTGAAAATACTTAAATTTTAACTGGATTAGAATTAATAACTTATTTTATTAATTTTCATTGGATTGATTTGTGACACTTATAAAATTAGTTTAATTTAAAAGTATTTCAAATGAAGGCAGGAAACCATTAAAAAAAAACTATAACTCACTTGTGAATAATAGCAATGAAAAAGTCACAGTTTGATAACAGGTATCATTATGTGCCTAATTGCGGTGAAATTAGAGCCACTTTATGAGCAAGTGTGTTGAAAAAGTTTTATTACCTTCAATATTTAAAAAAATGAGAAAACTCAGGGTTTCACATTTTTTCTAAATTAAAGCAGAGCTAGGTAACAGCAACTGTGTTTCAGGGGCCAGTGACCACCTCCGTTACGTTACATAATTATAATTAATTAACACCAATGCAATTAATATTTGAATTACAATCCAAATAAGTATTCACTAAACATCCCAGACTAAAATCAAAATCATTATTAAAATCCTAAACATTAACAAACTGAAAATCAAATACATAAAGGAGTTTGAAAGTCGAATATTCTTTGCACAAGGAGTTCGTATAGCATTGAGATGGACGTCGAATATGTATTGGTGTGTTCTAAATTCAAACACCAAAACAGTGAGAAAAAGTGCTTTTTATTCAATGTTTTCAGTGAATAAAGTAAGCTTTTTAGAGGGGGAATGGTATAAAGATAATCACGAGTTCGTTCTTTTCTGTTGCAGATGATCGCACTCCAAATTCAAATACCAATAAAACATTCCGGACGCCAGTATTACGTCAACGATGGTACGAAGTAGGTGTGATATCAGTCAGACTGATAAGTTCAGTGACCTCTGCAGCAAAAGGCGTCTTAGTTGAAGATAAGGTTAAAGATCCTGATGAAGATATGTGTGTCGAACTGAATAGTGTGAAGAGCATTGTGGATAGTGGAACTACGCAGATTAAGTTGCCGGATAAGTGGTATAACCAGGTAAATCTTATACAAGTATAAACCTATATTTTTTTCCTTTCTATCTGACCTCCATTACCTACTAACTGGGTAACACGATACGCCTTGAGAAGACTGGTGATAGATTTTATGGCATCTAACTACCGTAACGAATGTTAAGGATCTTCAAATTACAGTCGAGACCAACGGCTTAGAGTGAGGCCTCATTAGTGCGTTTGTCGTCGCAACGGATCAACGCATTGTATGCCATACCTGTGTTGCGACGACGAAGGAGGCGACGCACGCCGTCGCAGCGGTACATTGCCCGTCTAAAGTCCCCTTCACGAGAAGCTATAAGAAAAGTAACATATCGGTCGGGTTATATTTTAGAGATTTAGAGCGTTGTCGTCAATTTTTTTGTGGTACTGGAACGTTCTATAAGTTAGAGGCGTCTCAGTACCACAAAAAAATTGTGGTACTGAGACGCCTTTAACTTTGCGTTTTATATAGCTAAAATATAACCCGACCAAGCTTCGATCAAGAATACACTAGATGCCCGGTCAGCGCTTCAAAAACGTGCCGAAAAATATTACCGGCCCGTTTTCAAACTAGTATGGTCCAATCATAGCCAACATTAAGACGTTAAAAATGCCGCAATGTGCGTTCAAAAACTGTGAAAATAACCACCGTAACACCTTGATTTTGGAAGGTATATCTTTTTTTCGGTTAGTTTATATCAAGTCGTGAGCGAGCGAGCCTATCAATAATAAAAAACAGTGTTTTTATAAAGTAAAAACCGAAATAAATAGTAAATACGTATCAATTACCAAATATTATGATTGTTTGACCGACATTTGTGTCGAAATCGCGATAGCGCCAACTATTGTAACAAATATCGACTGTTCTGAAACAGAGAATGCATAGAGTAGTATTTTCAAGTTTTTTTTTGTCTTTCCCATTGACCCATTTCGCTGTGCTGTGGTGTGTGTGTGGTATCTATTGTCGCAAAAGAAAGAGGAGAAGAAATATAAGAGCCTTTTAAAAATATCCGAAGTTAAAATTCTAAATCGCGACATAAGTAGACGCACCCATTTTTTATATCGGGTTTATTTACAATGAGCCAACCTGCATTTAATAAGTAGCTTTGTCTTAATAAAATTACTATTGTATTATTTTAGTCTGACTACTTTTTTAAATCGGTTAAAAATATTTGACACCATAGAAAACGAAATAAAGTAAGCCTGAAATTGCCTTCATAGTGTTTTTAACCATATTGCTGAAATTTTAAGTTTAATTTTATAGTAAATATTTTGTATCTACTTGTAAATATAAAAATGACTTTTAATTTTCAGGTTTTCAAGCAAACCCTACCCTATAAATCTACCTTCCTACCCTACCTAACTACCCTACCTACCTACCCTACCTAACTACCTTCCTACCGACCTACCCATATACCTACCCATATACCTACCCTACCTACATACCCTAGCTACCCGCCCAGGTATATTTTTTTTAAACCGTCTTTATTAAGTGACCAAGTGAAATTGCTCGTTAGTTTCGTGTTACACGTATGCCACTTTGAGTTGATTGAATTTGGGATTATTTGTTGTTGATTGAATTGTCGCTACGTAAGTTAGTGAAGTTCTTCTTTATTTACAAAATTTATAGCTTCTCGTGACGGGGACCATAGTATGGAAAACTGCGCATCACCCTCCCCCCGCTTCGTCTCTAGTACGTCGCGTGCGACGACGCAATGCATAACGTGGAACGTCATTAAAAATGTTTGTAAAACATCGCAACGTTGACGCTGCGACGACTCAACGTAGCGCAACGCACTAATGGGGCCTCAGTCTTAAGGTTATTTCCGAGGTTCAGAGAAGCCTCTTTATGAAATGCATTGTCACCCAGCCACGGACCGACCTCAGCAAGTATTGCTTAATCTTGAAGACGCGAGCTTAAGACACTCATTAAGGTTACACTAGTCGATAATTCTTCCATACAAACGTTGTCTAGGGATTACTCAACTGTTTGACGATGTCCGTTCAAAATAAAAAATGATATCAATTTATCTCATGATTATCTAGTCCTGTATGGAAACAAAAAAGTAAAATATTTGAAAGTTATGAGCGTCGAAGTTCCATATTTCAACACTAATTTTAACGCATCTTTGGGCGGCAATAAATACCATAAGAAGAAGGAAAATTGCAAAACGGCCACCATACAGGGATAGATTAGTAGTTCAACAATGCAAATAATTTTATTTTGAAAATATATGTAGGAGGAAGGTATATGACTAATAATCTAGAACAAAGAAATATGACGCATGTAAACTTATTAATTCAGTTTTGTTTAATTGGCAACATTTAGCCTACGATTCAATCTCAGTTCGATTTTATTCGATTGACAACACTTTATTTTGCTTATGTCAAAATACTCGATTTGGATTGGATGTTATAAGCGGTAATTTGCCGGATTAGTTCTTGAGCCAATAAAAAGCAGGGGTACCTATGCAGATACCCTGAGCGAGTTTCTCCCGCCATGTTTGGTCGGAAAAAGTTAGAAAAAAGGAACGCGCGGTAGCGCGTTTGCAAAAAGTTGAAAAAAGAGTTGTGAGGGAAATAATTGAGAAGTAGCCTAAAGTGTGGCGTTATAAACTTGAAAGTGTGTTTTGTTGAGAGAAAGCGAAACGAATAGGTGGCCGAATTCGCTGCTTTGATAAGATTGGAACAAGGACTATCTCCAAAAAGGCATTAGTTACCTGCTTTGTAGCATGTATATCCACGAAAGCCCACAAGATCGAGTGTTTATCCAAGATAGCCCTCCTATTTGCGACATATACATTTAGTAGTTTATTCATGATATCTAGACTCCCAAAGGTCTGTTTATAAAATTTGGCGCGCTCGTTTTCGTCTTAAATCATCATCCATTTCGCTACAAACTTGCAAAAGTGCTAATTCGTACGTGAACTAGCTTCTTCTTTCGCACGAATTGTCGGATGAGATAGCAGGCATTTTAACCCCGCACACCTAATAGTTCGTGCCGTCGACTAGTGTAACCTTAAGTCGATTTGTTGCAAGTTTGATTGCCATGTTTTTGTCATGTTTTGATTTTACAATTTTACATGTTCCAGATAGTCGACGAATTAAAGAATGAATTTAGAAAATCTCAAGTGCTTATATTGGAAGATTTCTGGAACAGAAGAGAGGTAAATAGTATATTTTAAATTATTAAAGCCTACATTACCATGCCCGTTTCATCTTGAGCCAGTGTGGTAAGTTGGACGAGAAGATACCGCGCAACTTCCTGCCCAGCCGATTCAGATTCGACGATTGACCTCTTTCTCGAAGTTGGACCTACCTAACTGGACCGTTTGGCCCAGATAGACATATTACCTGACCTCCATTACATTCGTCCACAACTATTAGTGTAGAGTCGCCGAACTTGTTAAGAATGGGTGCATCATCATTCAACATCACCTTGGTTTTGTCCATGTTCATTTTCAGACCCACTCTTTCGGAAGCTTTACTGAGATCATCGAGCATTGTACTGAGGTCCTCCATGGTCTCAGCTATGACCATTATATCGTCGGAAAACCGAAGGTGAGTGATGTGTTCGCCTTTTATGTTGATGCCGAGCCATCTCCTGTCCAGAACCTTGAAGACATCCTCGAGTGTAGCGGTAAACAGTTTCCGTTTCCCTTCGAGTATAACGGAATCAAACAGCTTCTGAAGGGCCTAAAGTACCGATTTTTACCCGCCTTCAGGAGTTCGTCCGTAATTACCCGCCGCCTTGTTGTTCTAAGTTGTTTCAGAGCCATCCTAATCTCGTAGAGGCTGACGTCCAGGATTTCTTCGTTATAGTGCCAATCTAGCTCTTAGGTCGTTTGCTAGATTTGCAACGGGTTTACTGATGGACGTGTACAACTGCCCATATAACCCCTCGATCAGAAGCTCAGAAGCTCCGGTTTGATGGATACGATCCTGCCATCGTCGGTCTTCAGTTTCGTGAGCTGGCTCTGTCCAATAGCCAGATCTCTTGCATACACCTTGGAGCCCTTATTACGCTCAATCGCGTCTTTAATACGCTCGGTATTAAAGCGCCGGCGCTCGCTTTATAAGGACTTAGAGATCCGTCTATTGGGCTGCCGTTAGTTCCACGCATCGTCTTCGGCTAGGGTGCGTACCTGACGTCCGTCGGCCCCCACACATCAGGAGCCGAGGTGGCGGCTCGTAGTGTTCCACGCTAGACGCGACCCCCGGCGTAGAGTGGAGCGTGAGATGGAACACCGGGGGTGGATTTTAGTCAGTGAGACCCTTCCGCCCCACCCCCCAGGGCGGAGGACATCCAATGAGAATTTTCCACCACGGAACAAAAAAAAAAGAAAAGGGTGCGTACCTACACACGCACATTAACACTATAACTAGATGTATGAAAGTAAACCAACCAAAAGTAGTAATATATGTAAGGATCGTAGCAGGCGGCGTTCTTTAGTTTCTGCCTACCTCCATGGGAAAAAGGCGTGACTCCATGTGTGTGATCTTGTATATCTGATTTCAGGCTGCCTGCTGGCCGGAGCCTCAAGTATGGACACTGCCCTGGTTAGCTATAGACCTGCTAAGCGCTGATGCCGATAACCAGTACTTTTCATTAGAGATATCTCCTCAGGTAATTTTAATTTGATCTCTCACCATCATATATATAAAACAAAGTCGCTTTGCGCTTCTGTCTGTATATCCGCTAAATCCTCCTAAAACTTGCAATGGATTTTGATGCGGTTTTCACCATCAGTTAGCAAAAGTCGCTTTCCGCTTCTGTCTGTATATCCGCTAAATCTAAAAAAAAAATATCTGAACCAAGCAAGAAATTAATAAAATGGCGCTTATTCAAGGGCGCTCAGCATATCCACAGATTAACTAATAATTCCTCGGGAATATCTACTGCGCATGTGCAAATAGCTGTCACGTCGTAACGCAAAAAGCCACGAGCAAAATATTCATTCTGCCAAACATATTTAATGAATATTTAAAATTAATTTATTGATCAAAATTTTAAATCTAAGAGTAATTAAAAACGCCTTAAATGAAGTTTAGTTTTGTTTTACCTTTTATATGAATGATAATCTGTACTTAACAAATTTTTTAAACTTTTCTCAAAAAATAAAAACTCTATGCGCCGGGCTGACGTTGGAGTTAAAAATTAAAAATGTACAGGAAAGTAAAAAGCACTAGTAAAAAAAAGTGACACTTTCCACAAAGTTTGGCTGCTTGGAAAACGCTCTTTTCGAGGACATGCATTGTAAAACTAATTACTCGTTTGTCGACACCGAATTCGGATAAGACCTTTTTAAGATTTCTGTATTAAACTGTTTATTAACTAAGTTTATAATAATACAAAAACGTGTTTTAATTTACAGAACTACATGTTAGTGGTGGACGTTCGTAACAGCAGTGATACAACAGGGACGGTGCCTATGTATTGTTATAAACTAGGACTGGATGTGGGAGGAGCTGAGACAATTGTAGGATATACTGCCATGGAGGGATTGCAGGTAAATATTTGAATCAAACTGCCTAGCCTTTTACCTATAATGTTGTGGTCGGTTTCTCTATTAAGTTTGGGGTCGTTTTCCCTGTAATGTTGGGGCCTGTTTCACTATAATGTTAGGGTCGGTTTCCCTATAATGTTGGGGTCTGTTTCCCTATAATGTTGGGGTCGGTTTCCCTATAATGTTGGGGTCTGTTTCACTATAATGTTGTGGTCGGTTTCCCTATAATGTTGGGGTCTGTTTCACTATAATGTTATGGTCGATTTCCCTATACTGTTGGGGTCGGTTTCACTATAATGTTGGGGTCTGTTTCACTATAATGTTAGGGTCGGTTTCCCTATATTGTTGGGGTCTGTTTCACTATAATGTTGGGGTCGGTTTCCCTATAATGTTGGGGTCTGTTTCACTATAATGTTAGGGTCGGTTTTCCTATAATGTTGGGGTCTTTTTTCCTATAATGTTAGGGTCGGCTTCCCTATAATGTTGGGGTCTGTTTCACTATAATGTTGGGGTCGGTTTCCCTATAATGTTGGGGTCGGTTTCACTTTAATGTTGGGGTCGGTTTCCCTATAATGTTGGGGTCTGTTTCACTATAATGTTAGGGTCGGTTTTCCTATAATGTTGGGGTCTTTTTTCCTATAATGTTAGGGTCGGCTTCCCTATAATGTTGGGGTCTGTTTCACTATAATGTTGGGGTCGGTTTCCCTATAATGTTGGGGTCGGTTTCACTATAATGTTGGGGTCGGTTTCCCTATAATGTTGGGGTCTTTTTCCCTATAATGTTGGGGTCGGTTTCCCTATAATGTTGGGGTCTGTTTCACTATAATGTTGTGGTCGGTTTCCCTATAATGTTGGGGTCGGTTTCCCTATAATGTTATGGCCGATTTCCCTATACTGTTGGGGTCGGTTTCACTATAATGTTGGGGTCGGTTTCCCTATAATGTTGGGGTCTGTTTCACTATAATGTTGTGGTCGGTTTCCCTATAATGTTGGGGTCGGTTTCACTATAATGTTGGGGTCTGTTTCCCTATAATGTTGGGGTCTGTTTCACTATAATGTTAGGGTTGGTTTCCCTATAATGTTGGGGTCGGTTTCACTATAATGTTGGGGTCGGTTTCCCTATAATGTTGGGGTCTGTTTCACTATAATGTTGTGGTCGGTTTCCCTATAATGTTGGGGTCTGTTTCACTATAATGTTGGGGTCGGTTTCCCTATAATATTGGGGTCTGTTTCACTATAATGTTGTGGTCGGTTTCCCTATAATGTTGGAGTCGGTTTCCCTATAATGTTTTCCTAACGGCGGTTACGCACTACATGCCCGTGTCCGTGATTTGAGTTCTGAGTTCAAAATGTTCTGAATTATGACAGACTTCTGCCAGCGGCTTCGCCCGCGTGAATATCGAAAATTAGCCCAAGGTAATATATTTCCGGGATGGACATCAAGTATCAACAAGTATCCTTTATGCTATGCCAGACTATAATCTATCTCTATGCCAAATTTCATACAGATCCTTTCAGTAGTTTTTGCGTGAAAGAGTAACAAACTTTGCGCCTTTATAATATTAGCGTAATGTAATATAATATAGTGTGACTAGCTTCTGCCCAGCGGCTTCGCCCGCTTGAAAAGTGTTTTCTTTTCCCAAGGGAACATTATACCGGAATGAAAAGTATCCTATGTGCTATTCTAGAATATAATTTGAGTAACAAACATACAAACACACTCACAAACTTTCACCTTTGTGATATTAGTGTGATTATGACGGATAGAGTTCGGATGTAGAGCGTAAGCTTCCCTACAAGAAGTACTACGCCTACTTCGGAACCGAAATTTCACGGACACGATTCGGATGTAGTAACAGTATTTTATGTGGCGGGTCTTAGACTTCGTTCTGGACACTATCCCACCAAAGGATTTGGTCATCTGATGACCAAACTAGATGTCCCAAATTGTGAGGTGTCTGGATTTATTGATGATGTCCAGCATCTTTTGGTGGAATGTGTCAAGAACCAGTCGGGTAGGGAGCGATTATCAAGATAACGTAGAATCAATAAATTCGACATGGGTACGTTTTTTGAAATCCTCGCTGATCCAGGAACTGATACTGCTAGAATTGTTTATGACATGGCAATGTGTCGGTAGTAAAACATTTTCTTAATGTTAAGATAAGATATATTATAACTATTATAAGTTGAAATGTAAAATTAGGTTAGGTTACGATGGGGCTGATATGCCTTAAAAGGATAACAGTCCCAAAAATAAAGATTAGTAAAAAAAAACAGTATTTTACAAGGAACGACTGCCAACCAGATCTTCCAGTAAATAGTAACTGGGTAACACAATGAACTTGGCAAGACTGGTGTCAGATTGTATTGACTACCGTAACTACAGTCAAAGCACTTCAAATTACAGCCAGGACGAACGACTTAAAGGTGGCACTTCACATCGCTATTCGTGTTCGCGTATTTGTCTTATTCGCCCAAATAGGACGAAGTGAAGTAGCTCTATTCGTCTATATTTGCCTATTCTCACGAACAAGGCGAATACGCCACAAATACTCGAACACCCGTACCCGCCCGGCTGTCGGTTTTTTGAAACATATCAAAGGATTTCGAATATGGCGAATATGTTCGTTTACCGGCCACACATCGCTCACTCAGTAGTGTGCGGTGCGCGTCAGCGGCGGACGTGTACCTATAAGTATTTATGTAGTTTGTATACAGCTTGTTCGCGCCAAATGGATTTAACAAAAGACCTTGTTATGCGATTTTTGGAATATTATCAAATGCATCCCTGCCTATGGGATCCGCAACATGCCTCTCATAAAAACAGAAGTGACGTGACGATTTTCGTGAATTTTTAACACCCTCCAGCGTCTTCTTCTCCATGTTCTTTTAACTACTTTGTTTTTACGTACGCATAACATGTACTGTGAAATTAGCACAATGGAAATAATAAGCCGCTGTTGCAGTTAACATGTCCATCGAACTATAGCAAACATATTCGTAAATGGTCGGCATATTTGCTGTTCATGAATGATGCGTAGTCGGTGTATTCGTGTTACGAGTATAGCGAACAAAGACGTAAAACAACGCGAACATCAAATAGCGATGTGAAGTTCCGCCATAACGTGCTTTCCGAGGCACGGAGGCATCTTTCTGTGTAAAGATGGTCACCTTTCGACGTGCCGACCTCAGCAAATGTTGCTTAGCCTTGAAGATCGACCCGTGCGGCTGTTATTAATTATCCATGTGTTCCTCCGGTTCTTTAAGTTTTTTCCTCAATTTGCAGGTAACATTCAACAGATCGGCCGGCTGGATCGGCTTCCAAACTTCTGATTGCGGTGCCAACACTCGCATCACAGGCCCATACAACGCCTCTTCCTCACTTAAAACAACCTGCCAATTAATAAAGCCAGTTGCAGACACCGCCACATCAATCAAAGCTGCCCAATGGGCTTTATGCTTTATATCAATAATAGCCCTTGGTGTGATACTGTACTTACTAGCGCCATGCTTCAAAACTTTTTGCATGAGAAGAATGCCGAGGTCACAACAGATCTCTTTGTCTCAAACTGCGTTGGTTGAAGAGGAGTCTTCGTAAGTAGATGAATTTAGGTGAACTTCTCGTAATTTATTTATTTGTAGCTTTCTAATTCAAAATGCAAGATGTAAAAAAAAATGCATCGTTGTGAGTTAATCTATGCACTTATGATATTACGGTATACAGGGTGCATGACTGTCCATGTGGACTGTCAAAATAATATTTATGCATTAAAGCAATTAATTTTGTCTCGATTCTGATCTCAAAGCTCTAAAAATATAGAACCATGCAAGTGTAAAAAGTTGAGATAAATTCTATCGAAATTGGATATAGTACCACCCTGTATCAAATAAGTGATATTGATTTCAGTATGTTATGAAAATCTAAATGTTTGTGATTGTGGAGCCACTTAACAGTGACTATACCGAACAAAGAAAATAAACAAATTCGTGAGTTTCCACTGTTAAAGCTGACAAAGCAATTAATTTAACTGAAAAGTCTTTACAAAGTGTGATTTTATCTTATCGTAAGTAATAGTAAATTTATCTACTAATAAAAGGGTTTGGGCTACATTATTGCAGTTTTCTCATGCACTGGTAAAAGCTATAAGTGTTAGTGAAGTGATTTAGGACAAAAAACCGGCCAAGTGCGAGCCGGACTCGCGCACGAAGGGTTCCGTACCATTATCGCTAAAAACGGCAAAAAAATCACGTTTGTTAAAATTGAAGCCCCACTTAAATATTTATTTTATTCCGTTTTTAGTATTTGCTGTTATAGTGGCAACAGAAATACATCATCTGTAAAAATTTCAACTGTCTAGCTATCACGGTTCCTGAGATTCAGGCTGAATTCACAGACAGACAGACAGATAGACGGACAGCGGAGTCTTAGTAATAGGGTCCCGTTTTTACCCTTTGGTTACGGAACCCGGAAAATGATGTATTAAGCTTGGTATGATCAGTGTGTTCGAGAAATATCTGATCAATGTGGTCCAAGCCTTTATCAGTGTTATGTCATTAAGAATAACAATGTTTTTGGTTTGAGCGACGAATAGCAATGCAACAAAAGCGCTGCCATCTGTCGCCCAAATTGTAAAAGCCCTATGAATTCATGTTTTTTTTACATTAGCCCCAATTTTTCGCTCTGATTTTAAATTATAAGACATTTTTATTTCTTTTGCGGTGAAAAAATTGTAGCGAATGCGAAAAAATCAAATGAAATTAGATATTCTTTTGTTTGTAAATAATTTGAAAAAAAAAAACTCATACCAAAATTCGAAAAATGTAGTGTGATAGTTTATGTACTCAATTCGGGGCATTGCGGTATTTAATCTAGTTATGTACTCTAAAAGAGTTGCGTTTTATTTTTAAATAAGTCTGAGTAGTTAGACAGGTATTAGACTAGTCGGATATTTTTAATATCACTTTTTAAATTACACTCTCACATTTAAATGGAGGCTATTTAAAATTTATGAAAGTAATATGTCTGAAACTGTCTTATTTTCAACCTTACTATTGAACATATTAAATAGTCCAGGATCCCAGAGCCCCCAGATGTAACTCAATTACTCAGTATCAAAATGTTTGAGATAGAGTAATGTTAGTATGTAGTTTGATTGACACATACCTGCTAGCATGTGCCGATGGCAAATTTATAGGAACCAAATGCTAAAGGTACGTAAAATCATTACTGATTTTTCTTAAAGTCTGGGGCGCAGGCCACATAGAAATGGCGTCGGGCGCGGATATGGCACGGGCGGCTTCCTATTCCATTCAAATTTCATACAAATGCATGGAAATAAAGCGCAATTTAGGACACACGGTATGTCGTTGCTCGGGGATCTAGTTCTAAAAGTATTTTCTGACCAGTAATTTGCTACTGAAGATTAGGTGGAAACATTTTAATTTTTCGTAGGAGTGTTTTTACAAACCAACTTACAGAAATAAAATCATTTATCATTTATTCATTAATCTTTTTTTTTTTTCTAGAATTTTTTTTTTAAATTATTTATGCATATATCCAAATAATATCATAAAAATCCTATAGAACTGATCTCAAACTTATAATAGAATAAATAAAGAAGTTTTAATTTTATGTAGGTACAGTAGTCCTTAATCTTTGTAGCCAACTTCAGACCGGCCAAAAATATTATGGGTTACTGTAAATAAAATGTTTCCCTCTTTTCTAGCAAACTGGAACTTTTGTAAATATGCACAGTTATTATAAATATCAGTATTGTGGCACTTTTTAAATTTTTTAATCAACATTTTGCCATATATTTAATATTGTCATAGGTATTCACGCTTAGTATTTACATTAGTATTATAGGGCGCAATAAGTTTTTATTTATATTTTAGTAATTGACTTGTTTAAAGTAATAGACAGTAAATAGGCCTGTAGATGGAAAATATGGTCCTAAAGTAATCACAGAACCCCGAAGGATTATGAAATAAATCCTTGTTTCAAAAATTCTTCAAACAATTTCGACGAAGTAAATATCGCTATGAATATTGTCGATTTGTGAAATTTGATTGTTGTGTGTTACGCAATCACACCGCAGAATAATAAATTATTATTCTTACTTTTGTTTTCAACAATATCCCTGAAAACAAATGACAAGTTGTTGACGTGATATTTGACGAAAAAAATCTTACATCACAATAATATAATGAATAAGTAGATATAAGTACTTAACATTAATTATTTGATGATATGGTTATTAGTAAGTAACGTATTGTGATTTTTTTCGTATAATTGTCATTTTTCCTCAAAACTATTGAAAAAGGGGAAGACCTGGATTTTCAATATTTTTAAACATACAGTGATGAATATATTCGAATAGTCATTTCAATTAAAATTTTGTAAATTTGGAAGTTGCACAAGTATTTTATATTGCACAAACTACCTCTTCAATTCTGGAAAGACCGCAATTATTTTTAAATTTTTGACTAGAAATTTTCTTGCCAAACCATTTTCACTCTTATTTATAAAAATCTATGAACTGGTTAGTTAGCAACTAAATCTAAATTCAAATTCTCTACGGAATTTTGAATTAAGAATCTGCTAAACAGTTAACATCGGGTAAAATGTAAAGAAGAAAGGCAGACCAGGCCCTGCGGGAAAACGCAACGCAAGTTCTAGAATTTTCTTTACTGAGACTATTACTAGTGATTATTCTAACACAATAGGCATAAGTTTTAACATTTTAATGTATTAGTGCAAAAGTTTCCGGCCGGCCAGTTTTCAAACTTATTGCAATGTTTATAAGGTTGAAAACTGGTCGATCGAGTTTCTTGGTAGAAGTACATTCTGCGTTCCAACAAAGTACCAGTGAGGGAAATTCCTATTTTTTGTGGCAATTTATTATAATTTACTATGTTTGTATCATCACATAAAAATAAGTACCTACGTATGAATTTAGTATTTACATACATTATCAATAGTATTTTTTGTAAGATATAATAGTACGAGATCCCAGCGCTTAAACCGCCTCTTTTTTTTTAAAAACAAAACCTTATTTTCATGAATCATGAATTCATAGTAGAATTGATTACTGCAGGCGAAATTCCTAGTGTTCCTGTTTGTTGAAAAAGTAAAAATAATTCAGACTCTTTATTTGCGGCTAGATATTGCCAGGCAACCCTGTAGTAATATATTCTGCCGTCAAGTATAATTGTTGAAAATAAAGTTTAATAAAAAAAAAGTAATAAGCTCAGATGTAAGCTGAGGGATCTTAGACTAAATCCCTCGTACTTACTTTGGACCGTAGTTTGTATAGTAACCATTTACACAGATTTACACATATTATAATAATATGATAATTCAGTTATAGATAATTTGATAAAATCGGTTGTATTTTTTTGTTCTAGATAATTTTATAAAATTAGTTGTATTTTTGTTTTGGGAATTGGTATGGTCTGAGGTACAATAGGCCTAACGTCCGTGGTAACATAACCGGTATAAGTTGGCCTCTAAGGGCCAGTTTTTTTATCCGTAGTTAACCTATAGTTAAATATGCTAACCCATGGTTTAAAATTTCGGTAAAACGTGTTTATTTTTCAGTTGTCTAATAAATAGTTAAAAAATAAACTGAACATTTGTGAGGCTAACAATTGATGATAAGTATAGTATAATAATTTTGAATCCATTAATTAGAATATTTAACCTTTGGTTCAGTTAACTACTGATCAAAAACTGGGTCTTACTCTTAAACTGTTACCACCGACATGCGGTTGACTGTACCTACCATAGAGCGTTATTTTCATCTGTTTAATGTAAATTATGATGACCAATTTAGGCAAAAGGGTTAATGCTAATAAATTAAAAATATATTTACAATTAATTAAATTGATCTAACTTTTGTGGTTCATATTGTCTTTTATTTAAGAAATCTCGACACTGAAAAGCGAATGCTAAGCACATTCTATATTCAAATTTTCTATAAAAAGTTTGAATTTAACATAGTCTAGGTATATCTGCCGTAGCGCTGGTCAGTGGATGTCACCAGACTTGACAGTATCCGGAACGAATACGTGACAGAAATTTTGAAGTCGCTTCCATCACTGACAAAGTGTAACATAATCGCCTCCGATGGTGATCATCATACCCATAGGCTAATCTATATAAATAAAAGAGAAAGTATGTATGTTCCTTATAGACTCCGAAACGGCTGGACCGATTTTAATGAAATTTTCAGACAATCTTTATATTGACCCAGTGGATAATCCTGTAAAGTGGCGGCGATCGGAGCTTTTTTTTAACTTTGAAGCCGCGGGTAGATGCTAGTATGTTATAGAATGAGTATCATACCTATGGTGCTTGCACTAATCAACCACGAAACGTGGACTCGGAGGACCACCTGCCACTTGGTTGACGACGGTTGAGAACGACCTGAAAGAAGTACAATTGAACGCCAACACAGCCCAGTAACGTGCACAGTGGAGAAAAAGGATAAGGAGGGCCGAAACCAAGTAAATGGGATAAGGTCAAGGATAGTGCAGTAGAAGCACTCTCCTGAAGAAGCAGAAGATTATCGAGCATAATATACGATTCCACGTGTTCCAATCAATTAAGGTAATTATGCTGACATATTTCATATTAAAACTTTAATGACCATTTTCTTTAAACATGCAACACTATTTCTTGGCTTACAAATACGAGTAGGTACTTACTTACATCATAGTAACCCTTGTGGTGATACCTATTAATTATAAGCGTAATAAAAAATTACAGCTGCATACCCAAGTAGGGACTATAATTAATATAATATGATGTTAGTTAATTAACTAACTATGCTATAAATATCACGTACTGGTTTAATTACATAATTACCTTACCTTATTCTCAATTGAATTTGCCACGTGGCAAAGCGACCCCTCATTCCGAACGGGGGTGACCATAAGCTCTTAGAGCGGTATCAATTTGAGATCGAGTTAGTGACAGACGTATACACGTATACATCTGTCCCTTATTCGATCTCAAATTGATACCGCTCTAAGAGCTTATGGTCACCCCCTAGGACTTGAAATGAGAATTAGTACAGACTAAAGGGGGAAAAAAAGTTATATGTAATATGTTCTAGAACTTTCTTTACTAAGACTATTACTAGTGATTATTCTAACACAATAGGCATAAGTTTAAACATTTTTGTATATTAGTGCAAACGCTTTCGGCCAGCCAGTCGATCGAGTTTCGTGGTAGAAGCACATTCTGCGTTCAAACCAAGTACCAGTGGGGTTTTTTTTTTTGTGGCAATTTTATTATAATTTAAGTACTATGTTTGTACCATCACATAAAAATAAGTACCTAAGTATGATTTTAGTATTTACATACATTATTAATAGTAGGTAGTAATACCTAGTTATAAGTAGGTATGAATTTTTTTTGTAAGAAATAGTATGTAAGAGATCCCAGCGCTTAAATCGAATCTTATTTTTTTTAAACCTTATTTTCATGAATGACTTCTCAGTAGAATAAAAAATCTATTGAACTCAGATGTAAGCGGAGGGATCTTAGACTAAATCCCTCGTACTTACTTTGGATCGTAGTTTGTATAGTCAAGTATATGCCATTTACACATATTATTATAATATGCGAAGTTTGTTCTAGATAATTTGATAAAATCAGTTGTATTTTTTGTTCTAGATAATTTGATAAAATCAGTTGTATTTATTGTTCTAGATAATTTGATAAAATCAGTTGCGTATTTTGTTCTAGATAATTTGATAAAATCAGTTGTATTTTTTGTTCTAGATAATTTGATAAAATCAGTTGTATTTATTGTTCTAGATAATTTGATAAAATCAGTTGCGTATTTTGTTCTAGATAATTTGATAAAATCAGTTGTATTTTTTGTTCTAGATAATTTGATAAAATCAGTTGTATTTATTGTTCTAGATAATTTGATAAAATCAGTTGTTTTTTTTTGGGCATTGGTATGTTCTGAGGTACAATAGGCCTAACTTTCGTGGTAACATAACCAGTGTAAGTTGGCTTCTAAAGGCCAGTTTTTTGATCGACGGTTAAAAAAGACGTGAGCACAGCTCAAGAAAGTGCACAGTAGAGAAAACCGGCCAAGTGCGAGTCGGACGAAGGGTTCCGTACTTGGTAAATTGCGGTTTACGAATTATGACGTATTAAAAAAAACTACTTAAAGATTTAAAAAAAAGATAAAATGAAGAAAAAACAATCAATGCAATGTATAAACAACCAGCAATGTAGGAGGCTAATTGTATGACTATTAATTATTTTTAATATAGTCAATAATTTTGACATACATATAAATATTGTACACCCCATGGGTATGTTACAGTGATACAAAAATACTGATTGTAAGAACTACCTTTTCACCTGTGACTAACAATAAATAAATGAATTTGAATTAGTTCAAACCAATTTTCGGTGGCAGTTAACATAGTAATGTAGATCATATATTTTTTTTAGTTTTATCATTCTCTTATTTTAGAAGTTACAGGGGGGGACACATTTTACCACTTTGGAAGTCTCTCGCGCAAACTATTCAGTTTAGAAAAAATATATATTACGAACCTCAATATCATTTTTGAAGACCTATCCATAGATACCCCCTCACAAGTATGTGTTTGATGAAAAAAAAAAATTTGAGTTTCAGTTATAAGTACTCGTATGGGGAACCCCCAAATTTTATTGTTTTTTTTTTATATTTTTGTGTGAAAATCTTAACGCGGTTCTCTTAATGCATCTACTTACCAAGTTTCAACAGCATAGTTCTTAAAGTTTCGAAAAAAAGTGGCTGTGACATACGGACGGATAGACAGACATGACGAATCCATAAGGGTTCCGTTTTTTGCCATTTGGCTACGGACCCAAAAAAGGATAAGGAGGGCCGACACCAAGTAAATGGGATAAGGTCGCGCCAGAAGAAGAACAGCTTCGAGTTAATAGAGTATAATATACGATTCCACTTGTTCCAATCAATGCAATAATAAACTGCCGAGCAATGAAAAAGTTCCACCCACAAAATGCCGACAAACACCTTAATATCTTCTAAGACATAGAACCTAGCTTCATAAATTAAAAAGTATAATGAAATCTATTTTATAATGCAAACTTAAACTCTTTTAAATACTGGTCTTTTTGAAGCCATGGATAAAAAAAGTAGAAAAACAAACTTTGGGTTTTGAAAATTTCGGAATACATTTGTTTCGTTTTTTGTTTTGCTTTTGATTTCATCCTTGTTTTCGCCGTTGTGAAATAATTCTTAAATTGTAAAGTCTTACGGCTCTCGTATCCATAAATCATGCCTCTATCACCCGAGGATTGTATCAGAATCATCACTATGGTGGAATTGGGGGCCAGCCAAAGAAATACGGCCAGAATAATGGGCGTGACACATACTACTGTCCGACGAGTGATCTAAAGGTTTAGGGAGACTGGATTAAACCTGAGAAGACCAGGTATTGGCAAGCCAAGTTGCACAACAGTCCAAGAAGATCGTTTCATTGCGGCAGCCATGTTAAGAAATCGACATCAGACGGGAGTTGCGGTTCAACAACAACTTCTGCAAGTTCGAAGGGAGCCAATAAGCGAGTGGACAGTCAGGAGACGTCTTGCCGAAAGAGGATTGAAGCCTTACAGGCCAGCAAATGGCCCAAAACTGGAACGGCATCATTCATGCCCGTTTTTGCAAATGTTGCAAAAACGGGCATGAATATTACTTTTTGAGGGCTTCCGTTGCGATAGGTGTAGGGTAGGTGTAGGGTAGAAGCTCTCAAAAAGTAATGTTTTGCCCGTTTTTGCAACATTTTTCATCCATGCTCCGCTCCTATTGGTCGTAGCGTGATGTTATATAGCTTACCTTCCTCGATAAATGGACTATCCAAAACAAAAATAATTTTTCAATTTCCAACCAGTACTGCCTGAGATTAGCGCGTTCAAACAAACAAAGTCAAAGTCAAAGCCATTTATTTGCATTAAATGCGGTACAAAGATGGTATAAATAAGTTATTAGCACAATGACACATTTCGCCATAAGTTGGCATGCAAATATTAAGATATGAGTTAAGGTGCTTACAATAAGCAGATCTCATAACACATTATTTTTATTAGGTATTTAACCAGTTAAGTTTAGTAAACTCTTCAAAACACTTAGTTTACTTACTTAAGTAGACTATGAAATTATATGGTTCACAACACATAAAATATAAATCAAATAATATCATAAAAGGCAGTAGGTAGAAATTACAACAACTAATAACAAAATAATCTACAATACATTCCTGTAATGATAAGATTGACATGGAGTTTTTTTTAGAAATTCGTTTATAGAATAAAAGCTGTGAGAAATGAGCCACTTTTTTAAAACTATACAGAATTTTCTGTAAGGGAGATCGGTTATAAAGGAGGGTATAGAATTATAAATAAGAGGCGCCATGTAAACACAACTACGCCTAAATAATTCGATTCTGGGTACAGGCAATTCTAATACATACTGTGTAACTTTTCGTTTATTATTGTTATTTTTAGTATTAAAAAGTGAATAATTAGTTTTTACAAATTTAGCGATTTCATATATATACATACAAGGAACGGTGAGGAGATTGTGTGCTTTATATACTGGTCAAATTCTTCAGCTTTATAATATTAGTATTGTAACGGCTTGGTCTGCGCAGGGTAAGCTTGCGCAGGCCGCTAACTGATAGGTAGTAGGTAGTTGCAAAGAAAAAGTACTACAGCTAGGTCGTGGGTTAGGAGCAGTGAACGGAAATAAACATGGAAGCATTCCTAGCTTTAAAAGATGACCCAACGCAAATTGTGCCCCGGTGGGCGGGGCTTACCGATCGTGCCGCTCACGCTTTTAGTTCGTCCGCAGTAGGCAACAGCGGCGGTCGACTAATATTTACTGTTTTTCGCATGTTAAATATTTAAAAATGCCTTCTTGTGCAGTGAAGTGGTGCATAAATAAATCACATTTGCATAACAAGAATGTTGGAATTAGTTTTCACGTGTAAATACATCGCTATTCATTATATTTCTATTAAAAATGAAGTATGCCACGAAATCTATAGGGATGATGTTATGCCAACCAAACAATTAACTTTTTTACCTGACAATAATGGCAAATATAATTTAAAAAAAAAATGGCGTGTATTTTTTTTTCTATGGGGACGGCACTATGCAAAATATACCAAGTTATTGTAGGTACATAAAAGTTCCTTTAACAGCATGGAGAAAATAGATATCGTTGCTGTATCTTTATCTTTTCTAATATATTTTTGACCGTTCCAAAAAGATATATTTTTAATACAATAAAAGATGGTTCTTTAACACGAATTGCCGTAGGATTTGACTGGTAGAAATCATCACGCGAAAAAGCATTCATACTTCTATGCGATATCCTTCTTTCGAATTTGGTCAAAATATAAATCCAAAATGGCGGCTGCGAAATCTTTCATATTTTTCATCATGGGTTTAGTTTTCGAGGATGCTTAAGTCGATTGTGAGGCTAAAATAATACAAGACGGCAAAAATAAAAAAAATGTTTTTGTTTAAATCATACGTGAGAAGGAACTTTGTTCCTGACGGTGGTACCCTGATCACACACGTTTATTTATGCTTCTATATTTTCTTTCATATTACTTTAATACCATCACTATCATAATTAATTATTGCGTTGCTCCATATTGCATAAAGAATCCCGGGCGACGCGATTGGTGGACGCAGTGGCGTCGTAGAAATGTCGTTAGCGGCCTATACGTTAGATGATAATTTAAACCCAAACTTTAAGTAAATAAGGTCTATTTTTTACTGTGCATCATGAGTTGTAATAATATTGTTTGTGTACTTTGGCTAGTTTGACGAATCAGTGGCGGGGTTTCGATGTGTGAGTTTGTTTGGGATTTTGTGTCAGGATGCGCGTTAAGTTCCTTCGAAGTAATGCTTCCATGTTTATTTCCGTTCACTGGTTAGGAGTCACTGTTCTTCACCGATCACTAACACACCGTAAAAATGTAAGAAGGGTACCGTCCCCTGGCAGCACGTGGCAGACGTGAGGGCCTGTCAGCACAGGCTCAGCGATAGGCCGCTGAAACTGTAGTTGCTCGGTTGCGCAGGCGCCGGCTAGCGTGGCGGTACTCCGCAGTTAGGCAGGCCAAGACCTGGGCAGAGTAGGTAGCGTGCAGGAAGCGAGTAGCGTGCAGCAGTAGGCAAGGGGTCCAGCCCTCAGCCCGTACGAAGAGTCCCGAAAGCACCATTGGGTGCGCATGATAGATGCGGTACAATTAGCAGCAAGCCGCATGCGATGTACCAGCTTATTTTTAAGGCAAGGAACGGTGTGGGAAGCATTGTAGGTGAAAGCTCAGCACATCGCAGCGGTTTACAGGTAAGAAACTTGCAAACATAGCAAGCACATTGACAGATGCAAAATTAGGTTACGTATGAACACGCTAGCATTTATTAACATAAAGTAAATGTGATCACTTACAATAAAACACGGAGGCACACCCCGATGCAGTAGAAATACTTACTCATTACAATCTCCTACGTCCTGGATGACCCTTAGCCACGCGTCCAACAATGACAGCGCCAAATCAGATAATAAATAAGTGATGGAATCGATATTGGTCATCCAGCACAGAGAATCAGGTACAATCACTTAGCTAATGTGGAACTCACCCTAGATCGGGGCACAAATAGTCCTGCGAATCAGGAGGTAGCTATTGTCATCTTTGCTAGCGGATATGAAATGACCGAGCGATAGCGTGAGCGTCCCGTAAAATAAGTGTTGTTCCACGTTTTTAGTGATGTGGCTATCAACCGTACTAAGTTACTAATTGTGATTTTTAGTATCACTCGACTATTTCCAGTTGAGAATCCCCACAACGCTACAGTATAGATTTAACATGTCGTCTGAACCTACCTATTACCCGAAGGATTTGCAGAGCCTACCTATGGTATTTACCTACATCCACTTTTGGCTAGTTATTTTCAAGGCCAATGTCAATAAGTGGTCTAATACCAAAATCCAGTGTCCGGGTTGCTATTGAGGAATTTTAGATCGAAAGACCCTGTTACTTGCGTGGCCCAGGAATCGGACTCGATCTCATACTATATCATCATCATCTGAAGAAAAGTCGTTTTTGTAAATTGAAAATATTTCCAATGAAGACCGGCAGTGCAAGTCGGACTCGCGCACGAAGGTTTCCGTCAGGCAAAAAAATACTTTTTTTGTAAGGGAGCCCCACTTAAATATTTATTTTAAAATACATTATCTGTGAAAATTTCAAGTTCAACTGTCTAGCTATCACGGTTCAAGAGATACAGCCTGGTGACAGACAGACAAACGGACACTAGAGTCTTATTAATAGGGTCCCGTTTTTACCCTTTGGGTACGGAACCCTAAAAAATAGCCAGGTTGAAACGGTAACCAACAGAATCCATTCACCTCGTAAAACCCCACCCACGATCACGTAAAATGTACGAAACCAATGTGTATAAATTTTATACATAACATTGTACTTAACTTGAAGTATTACTTAATTGTGGTTTCATCGCAATCGGTTCACTCTATCAAAAGTTAGATGAGTTCAAGAAGTAAAATATCACAACTTAGCAATTCGGATACTCTGACAGTTTAACTCCATATTCGATAGATGGCGTTGTGCATTTGACGTCATTTTCTGAATGACGGTGTTAAGTTTTTCCGCAGATGAATGACACTGTAACTAGTAGGGTAGATCGAAGCGGGGGGCTCAGTAGCCGTGGCTAGATACCCACGGTCACAGAGTACACTATATCCACGCCTCCACGGTGAACCGAAGAGGAACCCGAGGAGGGGCCGCACGTCAGGGCTGTTGCCGATAAACCGACGACATAGCGGCCAACAAGTAGGTTGCGGTGTTGCTTGGCAACAGAGGTGACATCGCAACTGAGGCGGGTCGCGATGTCATATGGGAGGCAACGTGGCTGGGGGTAGAAGGCCGCGGCGGGAGGTTGCAGGACCTTTGCTCCGCACAAAACTTATCAACTCATTTTGAAAGGTAATCTTAAATCGTGTCCTACTATAAAATTTAATAACGTTCCCGTAAAAAGGAAGCAGTCCGTGTGCTATCTTGGTCTAGTGTTAGAGAGGAATTTATTATTCCGCACGAGAGACCATGGACGCGGACTTTTTAACTCGGTGTGACCGTGAGAAAATCTCTAGATTATTTAAACCACATATTGACGTCTGGGAGGAACTTTTATCCGAATGGTAATGTAGGTGGGATAATTCCTTCAAGGGCCGACCAATTCTTTCCATCCGTTCGCGTGCGGCTGGCCAGGACGTGGCTGGAGGTGGATCACTGTGTTGCCCAATTTCTCACAGGGCATGGTAACTTTAAAAGTAAATTATTTTCCTTCAAGCTCGTTGCCTCACCTTTATGTCAGTGTTCTACGTCTGACTACGAATATGTACAATCTGCACATCATATCTTATGGGAGTGTATTCTTTGGCAGAATGAACGCAATATTATGTTGAATAATGTACAGGCTGCATCAGGAGTTGTTTACTATACGGACCTTGTGGAAACTAGAACACATTGCCGTGCGTTCAAGAGTTTTTACCATACCTATTATTGGAAACAAATATATCAGCTCACAAAGTAGGACCCATTCATATTAATGCTAATTTTATCCGTGGTGCTAGGCAACTGGACTTATCCCTATCCCAGTTGTAAACGACCCTTTTTGCCTATTGGCCTTGTTTGTTCTGTCTCCTGCTTGATATGGAGGGAAGTGGAAATTTGTACTTTTTCCTACTCCTCCGTTATTCTTTTCTCATTTATTTCGTTGCGGGATCCAAGACAGTTAAATACATTCTCCGGGACTTCGTCGAGCTTCATTGCGTCGGCGCTTTTATGGTGGTCGCCACTGTTGATTCTGTCTTTCAGGAGTTGCAGTGGTTTGGGAATAGTGCGGTGGGATTGAACTGATCCGTCACAAGGAGGCCAAGGGTACCATATACGGGATCACCTGGCACCCTTGTGGTGGTTTGGTCCCAGGGGTGGTCTCGGCGTATAATGTGGTCTGGTGCGCCGGTGATGGGGGATACTTCCCAGAGGAACCCTCCTCTGGGAATGGGAAAGATGACCAAATATGTTTAATTTGTTACTAATAATTATTAAAAGACTTATATAAATGTAAATCTTGTTTGATTTGAAACAAACTTTAAATGTTACCAGTTCCGGAATTCCGGCATCAGATCTACAGTATTGGAACTCAGTTCCGGAATTGTTGCACTATCTCCCCGTGGTAGTGCAGTACGCTAAGAAAAAAAGAAAATTTGATAGGTAAGTAGGGTAGAGTAAGCAGTTGACGGAAGCGCAGCCGCGGGCACAGCTAGTAATCAAGAAATCAGTCATTTATTACGGACCATGATGAATTTGTTAGTAGTAAGTACAACTTATCACTATGTTAATTTACATAATTTAAAATGTCATCATAATAAAAACATAATCCATGCATGTAATAAAAAATAAATACCAAATAATCATCAATTCAATTCATAGTAGGTATAAAGTAGGTAATAGTGCTTCCGACCTCTAGACGACGAGCCAAACTCGCCCATTTTAGTGATAAAGTATCCCATCCCATATTCGTCGGTTTTGTCCTTGAAGGCCGGTTTTATATAGATTTAATTATCCATAGGTGGACAAATCGATTACACAAACCTACCCCTATATTTATTAAAAAGTGACCTCTACAAAATTCTCTTGAAACATTCAAATCCTCCCTAATTCTTTTACCGCCACGCAGTTCCAGACATTACGTAAGTGTAACATTCCCTGAAAAAAGTATCCATCCAAACGGCCCTCGAGTTCGATTAAATAATTCAGTCGTCAAGCGTTTTGCGGCAATTTGCATTGAAACGAGATAGAACAGAAGTCGCGACTCGAAACTGAAATTAAATTGCGATTATACTGAGATTGAAAAGAATCGTGCCTAATGCCCTATAGAGAGAAATTTAATTTTGTACGAGACAGAATTTTTTACATTAATGCAAGTTGTTACGGATTTACCGGATCACTTGAGGGTTAAGTATTATTTAATTTTAAAATTAAAGGTTATTTTTATGAAGATAGTTTTAGGTCGTAGCTGCGTAGTAGGGGGTCTCTCTACTTCGTCAACGAAGTTACGGACCCGTCCGAAATTACTCCGGCAATTCGGAGTGATCCCTACTCCTTCATGATTAATTTTTTTGGACGGGTAAAAACACATCGGAAGTAGTTACAACTGTCAAATTGTGTTGTCATTCATTAGTAAAATCATGCGTCCGTGTATGTGATACGGAGTAGGAAACGGCCGTAACGAAGGCCGAAACTACGGACTTTGTGCTTAAGGAGTAGACCACCTGATCGTTTTTAAGAGAAGTGTATTAGGCTGTAGCAAATTGATTTTGAGAGTTTTTGGTACGGTTTGATTACTTCGTCGACATTTTTAGTTGTCGAGTTATCAGAATATTGGAAAATCGGCCCTCTAATGGTAAATAATACTTAAAAGTTATTAATTTAAGGGCCGATTTTTCAATAGTCTGATAACTTTTAGCTGAGGAATAAAAATGGCGGTTTGACAGCTTTTGTATAGAATATATGTCAAACGGTCATTTTTACTATCTGACCTTCGCGCCTGATGCACTTTGGACTTAGACCCGCTTTTTTTCGGAAGGTTAAAAAGAAAAACCATGTTTTTTTTGGTTGTTAGAAAAACATACTTGGAACTTGGTACGAAGAACTGGTTAGAGCAGTTTTATGAATAGACTGGATTAACAAACCTTTTTATCAACTACTGTTGTAATTATTTTTATTTATGATAGGTACCTAGGAATTACAGCCCACTCCCACAGAGAGGAAACCTGCGTACCAACGCAGGGAATATTATAGGTTGAATATGCTTAAGTGATAGGTATTAGGTGTCTACCTACCTAGATACATAGGTAGGTACCTATAGGTAACTAGGTAGATACGGTAGATGTCTATCCTCTTCTTATTGACTGCTGTAAAAACGATTGAATATAAATAGATACAGCCAGCACATAAAGTTGGCCAACATAATTTTTTATTTTTATTATATTGCTTTAAAGCGTTTTTAGGGTTCCGTACCCGAAGGGTGAAAACGGTACCCTATTAATAAGACTCCACGATCCGTCTGTCTGTCACCAGGCTGTATCTCATGAACCGTGATAGCTAGACAGTTCAAATTTTCACAGATGATGTATTTCTGTTGCCACTATAATAAGAAATACTACAAACATAATAAAATAAATATTTAAGTGGGGCGCCCACGAACACCCACAAACGTGATTTTAATTGCCGTCTTTTGCGACAACGACTCGCACTTGGCCGGTTTTTACTTTTACGTTGGTTCTTACGGTCGGTTAACTATAGAGACTGACTGAAAGGGGGTGAGATGGTTCCGGGGTGGTCTTTAAAGAGGTCACCGTGGTGGTTTCAGAGAGGCAAAAATCCAACACTCCGTGCGGTATTTTCCCCAAAATACTAGGCGCCTTTTTAAGGTCTCCCCCCGTAAACAAGAAAAAGGCAACTCTCAAGAGAAACTAAAGGCGAAGAAGATAGCAAAAATAATGTAACCAGTATTTTTTAAGACATAAAAGACATTAAAGAGTGTTCATGAAATTTCTGTAAAATTGAAAATTAACCAACATCAAAACAAGTTCCACATTTTTTTCAGCATATTTGCCTATTTAAGTTATTTGCGTCAAGCCGCAGTCAATCAAATGAAAATCAGTCATCATTACAGCCGAAAGACGTCCACTGCTGGACATAGGCCTCCACCAAGGGTCGCACACTGATCGGTCCTGTGCGTTTCGCATCCACCGGACTCCCGCGGTCTTGACTAGGTCGTCGCTCCTACTAGAGGGATGCCTTCCAACGCTGAGTTTTCCAGTACGCGGTCGCCATTCCAGATCTTTTCGGCCCCAACGGCCACCCGTTCTGCGAGCAATGCCCACTGCCACTTAAGTTTGGCAATTCTTCGGGCTATGTCGGTTACCTTGGTACTCTTGCGGATGTCTTAATTTCTGATTCGATCACGCAAGGAAACGCCGAGCATAGCTCCCTCCATTTCCCTTTGGGTGACTTCACACGTTAAGTGTCCTTTATGAATTCTGAAAGTGGACCCCCAGACCACGGCTCGTATCTAATGCTTAGATATATTCTCGGTGTTCTTTCAACAAGCCGGACCTACTATTATATCGACTTATCGCACTGGATATGTTTGCTCAAAAACCCTGCTTGCTGCAGAAATCGGGGATCAGTTACACATGCATATACTTATGTATGTAGGGAAGACTATGTAATAGTCAGGAAAGGCCATTATTGCACGGATTCTTTTCGGGCTAGATGTTAAACAAACTAACTCCTGCTTGTATGTAGGGTCACAATGAAACTAGTCATGTTATGTGTTGGAGAATAACGTAAACGACATTCCACCAAGCACGTAGTTTGATCTACACGAACAAACGGTAACACTCACTGTATTTCTCCATAGGTTTTATCACGAATTCACAACTCAAACCAACCTGCCATATTCTTCCTCGATCTCCTGTCCGATACCCTCCTGTTCGCGCCCAAAAACTAGTGCGTTAAATTTGACGTAAAAGTCAAATTGACATCTGTCAGTCATTCGAAACCATATCTCCATAGACTACTATTCTCTTCAGAACGAAATCGTTAGAAGTGCCGACATGTATTTATATTTCAAGGTACTTATTAAAAGTTTATCAACAAAAACTATTTTAAATATATAATTATATTGCAAATTACTTGACAAAACATTATAATTAAGTATAGACTGCCAAACAAACTTGCTTGCCTAGCTCAAAGCTAGTTCTGTTTAAT
Source organism: Orthosia incerta (assembly GCA_948252205.1). Taxonomy (NCBI): domain Eukaryota; kingdom Metazoa; phylum Arthropoda; class Insecta; order Lepidoptera; family Noctuidae; genus Orthosia; species Orthosia incerta. The sequence goes on from OX411742.1 coordinate 54,839,537, forward strand.
TTGTAGCTAGGTATTTGAACATACCTACATAGCTGTTCCGTCTTACATACGTTCGTTTATCTAGTTGTATAGGGATAATTAGCAATTTTTATTTTTATTCTATAGTAAAATTATTATGTCGTTAGTCAGCCTACCCCCATGGGAAAAAGGTATGAATTTATGCATGTATTTATTATTCCGTTTATTTCATCATCATTATCCTAGTAATGTTCCCACTGCTGGGACACAGGCTTCCTCTCTGTGAGAGGTAATGGGCCGTAATCCACCACGCGGGCCTATTGCGGGTTGTTGGATGTCACATGTCTTCGAAGTTTTGGTCCTAGAACATGCCGGTTTCCTCACGATGTTTTCCGCATTGAAAACAGTGGTGATGAAATAATTAATACAAAGTTTAGCGCAGGCCTAGGTTCGAACCCTCGACCTACAACTAATAAGTTGCGGCCGATACCACTAGACCACTACTGCTCGCTCCGTTTATTTACTTTAATAAATTAATACACATTCATTAGGTTAAATTTTTATGACTTTTTAAGAAGGTTCGTCGGTGTCTAGAGCAGGGTCCAAGCTACCGGCTTTACTGGCTACCAGTTAGGGCTCAAGATACAGAAACTTTCTTGGGGCCTGAATCCAACCTCGCAACGACAGCTTCGACAGTTGGTCATCGAGGCTTTTGACCATCAGCCCGTTGGAGGTAACGACAAATCGGCGCAATGACAGTTGAGTCCGAACAATTCTAATATAAAAACTATGTCTTCCTTGTAAAGTAAAGTAGTAAAGCTATTAGTTATCATTGGTCCTTGCAAAATATACAGAGCAAAACACAATAAATTAAAATCATTATTTTAATACGTAATGGCTATACCCGCCTTTTTCAACTTCATCCTTCACTTAGACAGCACAAATTATAATTTATAGAGACGATAATACTCGTAGAAAAAAATATATAAAAATCTAGTAGAGTTGGATCGTAAATCTCAATTTTGTTTGCTAGAAAAATACTCCAGACATGTTTGCCTAAACTCTTACTTTAGCAAACACAGAAGATACGTCTGAGGCGGGAATTATTTCCAGTTAATTTTTTTTTTTATGAATATAATGCTGGCTGAAATTAAGAAGTCTTCAACAACTACGTTAGGTATATTAAAACAACACTATGTATCTACTTAATTAGAACATATTTTTCTGGTTTTCAACATAACATAACATCACGCTAGCATATCTAGCATCATAGCTACGAGTTGGTAGCAGTAAAAGTATTTATATCAAGAGTGAATAGGTTAATTCTAGCCAAGCCTGCGTCGAACAAATCATCGCTTACCTTCAGGTGAGATAGTGATCAAACGCGAACCCGCAGATTAATCTATATATATATAAAAACTAGCAGACCCCCGGGGCTTCGCTCCCGTCAACTGGCTACCCTGCCTACCCTGCCTACACTGCCTACACTGCCTACCCTGCCTATCGGTTCATTCAGTAGATCCAGAGATTACCCCTTACAACGTCACAAACTCCCAAACTCTACCTCTTTATAATATTAGTATAGATAAACTATTTACTTTATTTATACTAATATTATAAAGAGGTAAAGTTCGAAATTCAAATTTTGTATTTCGAATTTTTACAGTAAACACGCGGGTAATCGGTTAGGATTTATGTCGAATACTTGTGAATTTTAAAAATTGTTATGTCTATGATCCGAAACACTATAATGATACGAAATGATGAGTAAGAAAGAAGCTTTTTATTTTCGTTTATTTTATTTTTACGTTGTTTGCTCTAGTGGCTTGTGAAAAATAAATGTTTTCTTTCTAACAATATTGATTATTTTCACCGAAGTCGGTATTATGTTTGTTATACGATTTTTATTGAAACATTTTCACAGGAAATGTTTTAAAATCATGTCAACTACGTATTTTTGTTTATATCATGTTTGCTCTTAAGGTTACACTAGTCGACCATTCTTCCATACAAACGTAGTCTTGCGATTAGTTCACTTTTTGACGATGTACCTTCAAAATAAAAACCGATATCAATTTGTCTCATCATTATCTAGCCCTGTATGGAAACAAAAAAATAATAGTAGAAAAATATTTGAAAGTTATGAGCGTCGAAAGTTCCATATTACAACACTAATTTTTACGCATCTTTGGGCGGAAATAAATACCATAAGAAGAAGGAAAATTGCAATACGGCTACCATACAGGGATAGATTAGTAGTTCAACAATGCAAATAATTTTATTTTGAAAATATACATGTAGTCGTTTTTAGGGTTCCGAAGTCAACAAGGAACCCTTATAGTTTCGCTCTGTCCGTCTGTCCGTCCGCAGCTTAGCTCAGAGTATTTAAGTACTAGAAAGCTATAATTTGGCATGGATATACATATTAATAATTCCGACAGAGTGGTAAATTAAAATCAATTTTTTTTTCGGGTACCTCCCTTAGACGTGAAGTGGGGATGTATTTTTTTTTCTCATCTGTCCCATGGTGTGGGGTATCGTTGGATAGGTCATTCAAAAATATTATGGGTTTTTTAAAACCATTTTTCGATTCAGGGATCCGTTTGCGTAAAATTAAGCTTTAAATTGCAAATTTATGTTAGATTCAAGTGTGTCCCCCCCCCCTGCCAGTGAAATGGTAGCTCTTGGCTATATGAAAAAATTCACGGCAGTAGTAAATATAACGAAATTAAAAGGAAAACTATCACAGATAAGTAGGCTTTATAAGTTTACGAATAATAATCGAACAAATTATAAAATGTACTTGAAACAGTAAAAATTTTGTACAAATGCCATTGATAAATTACTTAAATAAAGTTGTTAGCTGTGTAAAAAAGAGTAACTATATGCTTATGTACCATGTAAAAATAAACAAAAATAAAATCATAACAGGCTTTTCAAGTTTACCAGTAATAGTCGACCAGCTTATAAAAGGTACTTGGCACAGTAAAATTTTTGTACCAATGCCATTGAAAAATAACTTAAAAACGTTGTGAGCTGTGTAAAACAGATAGAAAATATATGCTTATGGACCATGTAAAAATAGACAAAAATAAAATCATAACATCCTCAATAATAATGATTTCTAAATTAATAATGTTTAAGCTCAATTAACGCATTGGAGTGGCCGGAGTCGTTAGCAGTACCCGGTCCGTAGTCCATACGGACCGGGTACTGCTAACGCGCGCGAGGGAGTCTATTTTGTGTTAGTGCAGAAGTATTAACGACGTTTTGTAATCTAAAGTCAAAATAGATTCGATTGCCAAGCAAATTACTTATTTTCTTTTGTCGATATCCATCTATAAAGTCAATATTCGACCCGACTACATCACTAATTGAGTAGCTTAAAACTTGCCAGAACGAAATAGTGAATACCGCAAATTAGTGGTATATACATAGGAAAATTTTCAAATTCCGAAAGAGAAATAAACGAGAACGCGCGCGTTAGAGCCATTCCCCGTGGCTCTAACGCGCGCTTGTATCGACTGCTTTCGTGACCTTATTATTCGTGATATCATTATCTATTTGAGTACCATTGCACCCGCGATGGTACTCAAATAGATAATGTTTTTCTAACTTCAGTTGCAAAGTTGGATTTATTAAATTACCAGTTAGTCCTTATTTAGTTTAAGTCAATACTGAATAGGTTACATCTAGACAAGCGTGCTTCACCGTAGACTACATAATCGCTTACCATCAGACGAGATAGTGATCAAACGCGAGCATATAGATTAAAAAAACATCACCTATGTGGGCTCGTTTTTAGACGTTGTGTGCCGCTGAAACCGTTTTAATGTTCATGTAACAACAACAAAACCCCCTTCTTAGTCCGCAGTATTATGCAACTTCGGAACCCTATTACTGCGCGTGGCCCGACACGCACTTGGCCGGTTTTTTTCATGATATCTAGACACCCAAAGGTCTGTTGATAAAATTTCGCGCGCTCGTTTTCTTCCTAAATCATCATCCATTTCGCTTGCAAATGTGCTAATTCGTACGCGAAATAGCTTCTTACTGCTCGTCACAGCATCTATATCTTTCACACGTGTTGTCGGATGAGATAGCATGAATTTTAACCCCGCGCACAAAATAGTTCGTGCCGTCGACTAGTGTAACCTTAATTGTTCTTTTTTTCTTCGAAAAGCCTATGATTTAACGTGTGATTTCTGTTAAAAGGCCGAAATCAGCGATTATTATAAAACATTTTACATGTAAAACTTGGTAAATCTTAGGTCTGACCGGTAAATACTAGGTTTTACCGTAGCTCGGGTTTTTGTTTTTTTAAAATTTGCCACACACTAGGAACTTCCTCCTGTATCGTGGGTGCGTTTACAAACATTTAAACTCACATACACTAGATAGCCATATCCGGAACAACAATCCGTAGGCAATACAAATATTTTTTCCGTGCGGGAATCGAACCCGCGACACGCACCGCAGCAGCCGATCGCTCAACTACTACGCCAACCGTGTCGTCATTATATATATAAAAACACGTTTACAATGCATGTCCTCGAAAAGAGCGTTTTCCAAGCAGCCAAACTGTGCGGAAAGTGTCACTTTTTTTTACTTACCTGTACTTTTTAAATTTTCAAGTCCATCGTCAGCCCGCCGCATAGAGTTTTTATTATTTGAGAAAAAAATTAAAAATTAGTACAGATTATCATTATTGTAAAAGGTAAAACAAAACTAATACTTCATTTAAGGCGTTTTTAATTACTCTAGATTTAGATTTTGATCAATAAATTAATTACAAATATTCATAAAATATGTTTGGCAGCATGAATATTTTGCTCGTGCCTTTTTGCGTTACGACGTGACAGCTATTTGCACATGCGCAGTAGATATGCCCGAGGAACTATGAACTATTAGTTAATCTGTGGATATGCTGAGCGCCCTTGAATAAACGCCATTTTATTAATTTCTTGCTTAGTTCAGATATATTTTTTTATTTCCTCGCTCAACGCACAGTAAAATGTTGTATGATACACGTGCGTAAGATGATTTCCGACTCGTGTCGATTTATCCACTCACTCGCTTCGCTCGCTCGTGAATTAAAATACCATTCATCGAAAATCACCTATTTGCCGCATTTGTAGCATAATTAACTATTGTATAGATCATTATGTAACTGGCAGAATGCAGCGGCTCGTCATTTCAATACCAATAATGGCGTCGTCGCGTCGTTGCAAAGTCATTAAACTTATTATTTTTACTAATTGCAGGTAACATTGATTAAAGTAACAAACTATGATTTGTTAATTCGTTTTACTATTTTTAGCACTCGATTTTACATTGATTGCTTAAAACATTTAAAAAAAATTAATAGACACGCGCTATGTTTTACCGCTTGACCAACAGTAGTTAAAAAAAAAACAACCAAAAATCATTATTAAACTGACGCAAATCGCTTATTTATTATGAAATGAATTAAGCAATAGATAACTTGTTTTTTAAACCTAAGTTTGAATAAACCTTCAGTGAACAGCTGTTATAATAACTGCAAGTCTGCAAGTTAAGTTTTAACCTAAAGTTAATATTTTTAAAGTTTAAGTTAGCCTTGCGTCGACATATATGATGAAAGATATATCGAGACATCGCAGACGTGATTGTCTATCGAGATTTAATGACGATAAAAACAACTGTATATATTGTAACAGTGTCTATTGATTAGAATAATAATGTGGACGTGCAAATTTAACCACCAATAAGCTAAAGAATTAATCAAACAATGGGCTCTTAAATCATTAGGATTACTAAATAAGGCAACCCTGACCTTTCGATGAAACGTTTTGGAAGATATTTCGGCAAGAATATATGCTAAAAGTATCTTGTGTTCCTCGCAAAAAAAGTAATATAAAAACCGGCCAAGTGCGAGTCGGACTCGCGCACGAAGGGTTCCGTACCATTATCGCAAAAAATGGCAAAAAAATCACGTTTGTTGTATGGGAGCCCCCCTTAATTCATTTCATTTTAATTTAATAATTATTATTTTTTGAAGTTAATATACAACTAAATATTCCGTGAATATTTCAAGCGTCTACCTGTTGCCGTTATTAATATCGAGCAAAACACGGCATAAAAATCACGTTAGTTGTATGGGAACCCCCCTTAAATATGTATTTTCTTTTGTTTTTAGTATTTGTTGTTATAGCGGCAACAGAAATACATCATCTCTGAAAATTTCAGTTGTCTAGCTATCACGGTTCACAAGATACAGCCTGGTGACAGACGGACAGACAGACAGACAGACGGATCGCGGAGTCTTAGTAATAGGGTCCAGTTTTTACCCTTTGGGTACGGAACCCTAAAAACCGGTGTCATTAACGTTTACCTTTTTTGTATAAAATAATAAAACAGAATTGCCAAATTACCTACCTGGCTGCAATGAAGCACATTGAAGTCTTAAGGATAGATAGCATATTGACAATATTTGAAATCTTAAAGGTGGACGCCGATCTGTATCCTGTCAAGAGACCCGGCTGACACCCGATGCAAACTGCGGCATGATTCTTTTCCCCCACCTACTCATTATAAACGAGACGAAACGAGCGAGCATCTTCCCGCAGGGTCTACCTTCCATGGCCTACATGGAAGTCCCTTGGAAATTGGGCTACCTCGCCTACCTTGACAGAACAGCTGCGAGTGTGCTTGTGGTGCCGAGTTGCAAACCATGGTCCTGCTCCTGTCCTGTCCTCTGTACCCCAAAACATGCTGGGTGACCCATGCGCTGGCACCGACGATGCTGTGGAAGTGGCTAACTTTTAGGCCAAACAAATTTGAACAATACTGTCGTGCCTGCGACACGAAGATCGCTGTATCCTGCCTATTAGCTAATGAGAAAGTCGTGATGATCATGATTCTACAAACGTAGACAAACAAAAAATTACAATAATATAAATGTATCTAATTAAAAAGTTAACTATATAAACAGCCATGATTCATCTAGCAACAGGAAATGCTTATTTTTCAGTATCGTATTCAAAGTCAAGGGTAATGCGGCATCAACGGATTGATGAACAAAAACTTTATACTCCGCACAACGGGCTAGTAGGAATCTTAGTGCGGAAACGGAAGTTTTTACCACTACCACTACTAAACTTTATAATCGTCAGCCTGAGATTTTGAAGTTAGTATGGTAATGTGGGCGATCGGAAAATCAAACGCTGAGTATCAGTTTATCGACTTAATTTATTTCAGTACGTCTTTTCTCGTCTCTCTTTCCATAGACTAACCCTCCACACATAAACTATCTACCTTGACTCAAACTCCTTGCATTCCCACATTATTACCAACAAGAAACAGCAACAGTAAATATATTTACAGAGTGAGTTTTTTAAGAGGGCGTGGATGGCCAAATCCGAAACGATGAGGAATAGCGAAAAACACTCAAAGGAGTAAGAGGCCGATTTTGATGAAAACTAAAACTGCATCATTAGATTTTTGAAAAATTAATATTCCTAGCCAGGAATCGAAGAAGCTGATTTTAAAATATAAATGCGTGCTGTATTCACCATTCACCACTCGTTAGTGTCGCTAATAAGGATCAAATTCTGGAAAGTAATGTCATATGGTGTAATAATACAGCACGCGATTGTTTTTTCAAAATCATTGAAACACAATGTTCCTATTGTGTTTTCAAAAATGAATGATGCAGTTTTAGTTTTCTTCAAAATCGGCCTCGTGACTCCTTTGAGTGTTTTTCTCTATTCCTCACAGTTTCGGATTTGGCCATCCACGGCCACTAAAAAAACTAACCCAATATAAATATATGTATATATATTTTGTTATTGATAGCCTCGCGTTTGATCACCTTACCTGATGGTGGGCGATGAGGCACGCTTGCCTAGAAGCGACATTAGGTTGAGTTGAGGGCAGGAGGATGATTAAGAGTACAAGTTCTAAATAAAATTAGTTAACTAGGAGCCTAAATATTTTTCCAATGTCAATAGTAAAATTACAATAATTTACTGTAATATGTGTCAAGATTTTGACACAGTTATATGTCACGTAGTTATGACTGAAGTTTTTGTTTGAATTTTTTATATGATTACCCAAAAAAGTAGTGTTATCGTTATGATTTCTTATTTGGCCATGAAATGTAAAAAAAACTAAACACATTTGATCAAGCCGCTTTGAACATATAAACTTTTTTTATCTATACCAATATTATAAAGAGTAAATATTTTTTTGTTTGTTTGTACCGAATAGGCTCCGAAACTACTGGACTGATTTTAAAAATTCTTTCACCTATGGAATGCTACATTATTACTATTGACATAGGTTTTTTTATCCCGGAAACGGGTCCTGTGGGATGGTCCACGGGAGCGAAGCCCCGGGCAACAGCTGGTAATAACATAAAGATGGATTTACAAATAATTAAAATACATACATAGGCTGTAATTTTGACGGGAGCGAAGCCGCAGGGGTCAGCTAGTTAGGTATAACTTGTTTAATTGCGTAGGTAAATTTTGGGCAAATTAAATTATTTTTAATGAGTAAGTTATAATTCTGCTTCATCATCGACAGCCTTGTTTAAAACACTGCTGAAATGGAGTCTTAACTCTTGGAGCATTATATATCATAATCATCATCATCTCAGCAATGCTGGACATAGGCCTCCCCCAAGCGTCGCTAACTGGTCGGTCCTGTGCGTTTCGCATCCACCGGATTCCCACAGCCTTGACCAGGTAAACGCTCCACCTAGAGGGAGGCCTTCCAGCGCTACGTCTTATGGTACGCGGTCGCCACACCAGAACTTTTCGGCCCCATTCGTTCGGCGAGCAATGTGCCCTGCCCACTGCCACTTAAGGCGCCGATTCCCTTGAGTTGCTGATTTTAAAATGAGAATCACGTCTAAATGGCTAGTCGTAAATTAAAAAAAAAAAAATATGTTGTATAAGACTATTTTCTTAATAATTTGATCTGAGCAAATTTTGAGTTTTATTCGTATAACAAAGTGTAATTAATTTGTAAAGTTATGTCTAAAACGGACAAAAACACGACAATCACACCAAAACCGCTGGGCGTAGTTTTATGAAATTGACACCATCTCAAAGACAATTATCTACATTTTGATCTGAAGCTTTTTTTTTAAAGTCATAGAATAATAAGGAAAGTACAAAAAACTACTAAATTTTGGGTCGCGCGGGTGTGAAACGAGGACGCGTTTTGTTCCCTCAAGGTCGTTGGCGTTAGTCGTCGTCTTAAGTTTGGAAATTCTTTGGGGTGCTATGTCGGTAACGCTGGTTCTCTTGAGGATGTTCTCATTTCTTATGATTGATTGTTTTTCATTCATCTTGGAGCATATATGTTATATATATTATATTTATGGTGTATTTATATATATTATATTTATGGTAGGGCCCCTGGTCTTACCAGCGATCATATGGATGTAGTCCATCCATCTGGCTGTAATGTTCTACCGATACTAGTACCGAGTATCTTAGTACCTTTTCAGTTAGGGAGGGATCTAGTTGATCAACTAACGCCCTGATTATTAAGGTAGAAGGAAATCTTTAGATAAACGAGATAATTTGTTTAAAGAAAAAGAAACCTTTTACAAAAAAAATACCGACGAAATAACGAACTGAAAAACAAAAAAAAACATTAATTTAGTCTAGCATTTTGAGTTGGTGCCAAGCAAACAAACATGCGAATTAATTACCGAAAGCGTAGAATGACTGTAGCTAGGTTGATCTTCGTGAATGACTGTAGCATTTTGAGGCGGCGCCAAACACACTATCAATTTGTTTTTTTTTATATTTTGCTTTTCAGTTCGTTATTACGTCGGTTCATTTTTTTTTAACATGGTTTTCTTTTCGCTTTTTAATTTACTTAATTTCAACATAATCGGTTCACAATTGAAAATTCAGTGGGGAAAATATCAATAAATCCTTTTTTCTACCTATTCGGGCGGATATTATTTTTCAAATTCAACTTTGAGGTCAAAATCTTCTTTTTTTATTAAGAAGAGTATCTTAATAAAAAAGATGATTTTTAGGGTTCCGTACGTCGAAAGGAAAAAACAGAACCCTTACAGGATAGTGATCCTATAAGGGTTCCGTTTTTTCCTTTCGAGGTAAGTGTTGTTGTCCATACGTCTGTTTGTCTCTCAAGACCCCTTTTCTCAGGAATGCGTGGAGGTATCAAGCTGAAATTTATATCAAATAGTCAAGTCTAATGTCCCTTAAAGCTGTGAAAACTTCTAAGCCAACGCAATCATAAGATCCAGCCGTTTATGCAGCAAATTTCCGAAAATTTTCAACACTCGCAAGGGAATCAAAACCTACAGGGTACTTCCTGTGAACTCAGAATCTTGAAATTTGGTACGAAGCAACGTCTTATAGTGTGCTATAAGACGTTGTTTCGTACCAATCGCAATTTCACAATTTTTCCTTCATCTGTGCAAAATTGCGAAAACCGTAAATTTTTTGTTACATCATATAATAAAAACATTTTTAATAATTTTAACCTACTAAACCTTTCCTCATGAACGAGAGGTATTCAATTGAAATTCATATCAAATACTGAGATCTATAATACCTTTAAGCTGAGGTTTGTACGGAACCCTCGGTGTGTGAGTCCGACTCGCACTTGGCCGGTTTTATTTGAAATCGGACCACTCTATAAAAATGTATGCGTGGTCATACATAAAAATATATATATCGAATTGACAACCTCCTCCTTTTTTTTTCATCGGTTGAAAAAGTAAGAAGAACTAACTAAGACGAGTACCTAAGAAGAATAATAATTCTAATGTCTCACTATCATCGTCAGACTTCGTAACATTTAAACTTATCATCCTGCCATTTAAAAAAATCACGAGGCAATTAAAGATGAGAGATTTTTTCTCACTACTTTTTACAGGATAACTCGTTTATACCATAAGTGATTTCTTGGAATATATTTTTAAGTTTGATTAGAGTTTTTTTTACCGATGTGTGTTATGGCAGCTTTTTGCGTAATTTTTTTTTACAAAAAAACTTATAACACAATTAAGTGATTTGAGTGATTTATTGCTAAATTCAGAAATGATTGTGTAATTTTTTCTAGGGGTATTTTTTTGTTAGCCAAGATTATGATGTGAAAATTACTTGTTCCGTTTTCATCAAAACGTTTCAAGAAATATACATTCTCAATTATTTGGAATTCATTCATTCAGGCATTGTGAACATGTTATTCGCCTTAATTTTAATAGTTATTTATGCTACAAGTGCGGAAAGTAGGTGATTTCCGATGAGTGGTATTTTTATTCACGAGCGAGCGAAGCGAATGAGTAGATGAATCGACACGAGTCGGAAATCATCTTACGCACGTGTATCATACAACATTTTACTATGCATTGTGCGAGGAAATAAAAAAAAACACCTGAACCAAGCAAGAAATTAATAAAATGGCGCTTATTCAAGGGCACTCAGCATATCCACATACTTTCTAGTTCATAGTTCCTCGGGCATATCTACTGCGCATGTGCAAATAGCTGTCACGTCGTAACGCAAAAAGGCACGAGCAAAATATTCATTCTGCCAAACATATTTAATAAACATTTAAAATTAATTTATTGATCACAATCTACATCACATCACATCTTCAGCCTATTAATGTTCCCACTGCTGGGACACAGGCCTCCTCTCTGTGAGAGGGAATGGGCCGTTATCTACCACGCGGGCCCAGTGCGGGTTGGTGGATGTCACATGTCTTCAAATTTTTGGTTCTAGGACATGCCGGTTTCCTCTCAATCACAATCTAAATCTAGTGTAATTAAAAACGCCTTAAATGAAGTATTAGTATAGTTTTGTTTTACCTTTTACATGAATGATAATGTGTACTAAAAAAAAATTTAAAGTTTTCTCAAATAATAAAAACTCTATGCGGCGGGCTGACGTTGGAGTTAAAAATTAAAAAGTACAGGAAATTAAAAAGCACTAGTAAAAAAAGTGACACTTTCCGCACAGTTTGGCTGCTTGGAAAACGCTCTTTTCGAGGACATGCATTGTAAAATATTTTCTGTATTGCCTACATACTACTACGTATTCATGGCACCCTAGAAAACAGGAAAACCCTATGTATTAAAAAAATGTTGTCTGTTTAATCTGTGCTATTTATGAAGGCGTAGGTAAGTAAGGAAGTACCTAATTCTAAATTTATAAACGACGATTAAACTTAAACCTTTTTTGACAAAAAAACTTAAACACTTCGGTAATCAATGAAGATTACAACAATTTAATTATGTACAGTGATGTGTTTAATGATTGGCCTTGATATCACATTGCTCAAAGTTTATATATAACAGAGGGCGACGTTTCAAGCGATTTGTGTAGTGACCGAGCTTTTGAACGGACTGTGCAGCGAATTAAGTTAATCGCAATGAGTGCTGTTTTTAATACGTTTATTTTGTTAACGCAATTTATAGTTATATTCGCTGCGTGTAAGTGTTTATTTTTATTATTTTTAAACTTCTAATTTAATAATATCTATTTTGCATACATAATTAATTTACGTATCTACCTATCTATTTACTTTAATATACATACCTATTATTTATAAATATTTATTAATATCGTAAAAAAGTTTTAAGTATTTAGTTTTTAGAATTCCTAGGAAATATTATGTGCAATACATATATACATATTATATATATATACAAATATTGCTCATTAATAGTATAGGATGTAAAGACTAGTTTTGTTATTTAAATGATTTATTACATGTTTCAAATGACTTTTATATGAGTACGTTAAATTGTATATATTCTTAATAGGAACTAATTATACTGTTGATAAAGTACCGAAATCGATGGCATATTGTTGTATGCTAGATGTAATGTTAAAAAAACTTGTAAAGCATAGTAACTTAATGTATGTGCTCATTTTGCATACCAACATTAGATCATCATCAATTTATTGGTTTCATGTTTATAATTAACAGCTTTATTGACCTTGCAACTAAAAGTACAGTTAACATAAAAAATAACTAGGTCTACCTAAGCATATTTGGTTATGTGATTTGCGTTTTGAATCAATCAAGATTAATGAAAAAAAAAAAACTTCTTGAATTAATGTAGACTGAGGAAGTCTGCAAAAACTGAGGTATCTGAATAAAATATCGATCAATAATCTATACTTATACTTATATACTTATATTTATATTATATAATATTATAAAGAGGTAAAATTTGTAAGTTTGTATGTAGGGGGTAATCTCTGGAACTAAAATCCTGGTTGAAAGCTACATTATTCCTGAGTGCTATAGGCTATATAACATCACGCTACAACCAATAGGAGCGCAGCATAAATGAAAAATGTTGCAAAAACGGGAAAGAATATTACTTTTTGAGGGCTTCCGTGTTGCGTGCGCTGCGTAAACAGTTTCAGTTATGATAGATAGATAGATTTATTTATTTGCTTAGAATGTAGGTAAATAATACATTTAGATGTTACAATATTTTGGATCCTTATACATTCTGCCTCATGGCATGCAAAAATTTTAGTAACTTATACTACTATAGATTATTCTATTTACTTAAAGCTAATTAATAATAATATAAGAACATTAAAAATTAAATAGTCTTGTCATTCAAGAAATCCGATACAGAGTAATAGCATTTAGAAACTAGTAATTTTTTAAGGTACTTTTTAAATATTCTTAAAGGATTAATTTAAATAATACCTATATTGTACGGTGTATCAATTTTTATTGTACTGATTTGATTGCAGAAATTAATTAACTGATAGAAAACTATATTATCAATGAGAGCCATAGGGTATTTTTCAACCCACAAATATAACCCTTTTCGATAGGCCACGGGGGATTGAAACCGCGGGTAAACGCTTGTTAAAATACAGAAGGCACTTGTTTTTGACTCTTGCTATCTGCTATCAGTATATAATCTAGGTCATATCATCGTCAATATGAAGTCTAAACAATATACTTACTTTGGCAGTTTATGTTAAGGGTACACTAGTCGACGCCACGAACTATTATGTGCGCGGGGATTAAATGCATTTTATATCAACCGACAACACGTGCGGAAGAGATAGATGTTATGATGAGCAGTAGGAAGCTAGTTCGCGTACGAATACAAACTTTTACAAATTTGTAGCGAAATGGATAATGATTTAGGACGAAACCGAGCGCGCGAAATTTTATAAACAGACCTTTGGCAGTCTAGATATCAAGAAAAAACGACTAAATCTATCTGTTCAAAATAAAATTATTTGCATTGTTGAACTACTAATCTATCTCTGTATAGAGGGCGTTTTGCAATTTTCCGTCTTCTTATGGTATTTATTTGCGACCAAATTGCGTTAAAATTAGTGTCGAAATGTGGAACTTTCGACGCTCATAACTTTCACATATTTTAATTTTTACTTTTTTGCTTCCATACAGGGCTAGATAATGATGAGACAAATTGTTACGACTTTTTATTTTGAACGTACATCGTCAAACAGTGGAATAATCCTTAGACTACGTTTGTATGGATGAATTTTCGACTAGTGTAACCTAATTGATTGTTCACGTTAACTGTTTTTGGCAGCCATAACCTTACTCCTTAAAATTTATTTGCTTTATTATCTACTTCTTTAATTAAGTTGGTATTTACTTAATCCTTGAACTCGGCATCTGAGCTTTGAATTAAATAAAGAAGAAGAAAGCTCTTTATTGTCTCTGGATTATTTTATGTATGCTTACGTTTCAAACAATTGTAAGTAGTCTCAGTACCTAAATATTCGTTTAAGACGACTTACAAAAAAACATTGTAATAGAGTTTTCTAATAACTACCAAGACAGACAATAAATACACAAAAACGTGTTCTGAAAAACAATTTGTTCGAAATATCTGTCATAAAATTAACTCATCAATAATACTACAATTGTTTATTTCGTACTTGCTGACCATACTACTTGTTACCTTGTCCGAACCAAGATTTAAAAAAAGAAATCCTTGAAAAAAAAACACTTTCAGTTTTGGCCGAATTTTTGACCTTTCAACTTTTACAATATATTTTTTTCTAAATGCATATCGTAATATGTATTTAGATTATTTAAAAAATACAAATCGGCCATCCTTTCTCAAGTGATGTCCTTACGAACTATCATCATTTTATTTTATCATCATCATCTTCATCATATCAGTCGCAAGACGTCCACTGCTGGACATAGGCCACCCCAAGCGTCGCCGTCGCCTCGCATTGACCGGTCCCGTGCGTCCCGCATCCAGGGGATCCGCAACCTTCACCAGGTCATCGGTCAACGTCATTTTACTTTATAGATTCATTAAATAGAACCAGTTTAACTTAATCATCAAATGTATTTTATGATAGATAATAAAAACTTAAATTATGCCAATGGAATTAATTCCGAAACATTCTGAGGGGTCACGTGGTCACATACATAAAAATATACCTAGTGTTTTTTGCTATCTATATAAATGCTAAATCAAGATAAGGCATGCACTAAATTACTTAGATAGCCACGAGCACTAGGATGTAACATTTTTATGATACATTTGTAGGCAAATCACGTACATTTGCGTATTTGTATTTGTTGAAGTATTTGTGGTCACGGACGACTAGCTTAGGATTCTTAGATGTTTTATTCACCTTGTCACTTAAAGAAGTTATACCTAAGTGCGATGTCAGAGATTAATTACATTAGGTAGACAAAGCGAAAACATTGTGTATACTAGTAACTACACCAAGCTTTGTGATTTTAATGCCGATTTCTACTGGATTAAGAACCTAAATACCTACTGGGTCAAGATCAAAATCAAATAGTTTATATCAAATAAACCTTAGAGTTACTTATGAATTGTCAAACAAAAAAAAAAGATGAATATCGTTGCAAATTCGCAAGCGTCAGGAAGTCTCAATGCAGAAGAATTTGCAAGAAACTCCACGGACACTGTTTTCCATCAGTTTTAATTACATGTATTTAGTTTCATCATTCTTTTTGAAAATGATGTAACTAAATACTTGAAAATATGTGAGAATGATGTAAAAAGACGTGCACGTAAAAGCGTCTAGAGTAACAAACAATGAAAAAATACAATAAGTACGTAAATAAAAACAGGCCGAGGCAGCTAAGTTAACCAATCCCAACTGATGGCGCCCGTTCATGAACATGACGCATGGATCGGCACCACTCAGCTCAACCATCATGAAGGGAACCGAATGATCCAACCATCAGAGAGAAATTAGAGATAGCATGACACACTCAACTGCCAGGGAACACACAAGTCAACGAACGACATATATATATATATATATATAGGTACAGTAAATGGTAGATTTACAGTTGGTACATACGCACACATGTGCTGTGCAGTTATAAATACGAAAAAACTTGAATTTATACAATACAAATATATTAATACAGTCTTCAGCAGGCCCAAGAATACTTCAAAACAATAATGTTCTGCTTATCACTTATTTTTGCACTCTAATGGTTGTGGAGCAGGACTAGCGATGAGCCAAGCGTTTTTATCAGCGATGTAATCCCTCAACTTATAATATGCCTGCCTGCATATAAGTTTCAAAATTTCGTCTCATACAGTTCTAGAATGTGGGGCGGTATTTTAATGTAATATTTTATACAGTACCCCATGAAAGATGATGCTACTTTAGCCGGTCTTAATCCTGGTTGAACTAATTAGTCCCTATTTCTAGTATCGTAATTATGTCTGTACTCTCAGGTCGGTCTACTTGTGGCAAATCCTATGCTATATTAGATATGTCTTGTACGAAGACACTGTCCCGAAACACCCTCTCATCTTGGACCGGGTCCTCCGTCCTCCGTCCTCCTCAGGCTGGACTGCGTTTAGTTTTGATACTGTCTGGCAGTTACACTGACACATTACCAACTCATTTGCGGCCAAAATGTGTTCTTTAATTTGTAACTTAAAATTTGCATATTTATTGTAAAGAGAACTAAGTCTGTTCTCAAGTACCTGTAAGCGGTGTGTGTCAATCTCATAGTATATTCTAATTAAATTTGGTAATGATTTAATTTATTAACTAAGTCAACACGTTCCTTCCTCAGTGGAATATTTTAATATAAAACTTGTGTTGTTGCCTGAACTTGTTACAATTTCTAATTATTCTATTTAGTTTTGCATATATTTTAAGTTTCTTATGTTATCATTATATCTTATGCTAAATTTGTAAAAAAAAATCTGATTCAATAAAGAATCTTCGGTTAGTTTATTCTATAGTTTCTACAAAACAGATTCTGCCGCGCTCATTAGAAGTGCAGTAAGGAGGGTTATACGTAGTCACCAAATTTCGGTTTTTAATAGTGTACCTATCTAAGTATCTACATACATATCTAGTGGATACGGACACATAACATGATAACTTACGAAAAAATGCAACACCATGCATGTCATTTACCAATGTTATATCCGATGATTTAAAAACCCGTTTATAATATTAACTCTACTAGGAAAACTTGTCAACGGTAAGCATTTATTAATTAAACATAGGAATATAATTCATTGATAAATGTTAATATTTAGATACCTACCGACCCAATAACATAATATGCAGACTTATAGACATAGGACTGGTTTCTGAATTGAGTATTTGAAGTTGCGAACGAGAAAAGTACCTAAGTACTTTAATGATAAATTATAACAGCTTTTCAGGCTAAAGTAGAGTTTGACGAATACTCAACTTCAAATTCTTAAAACAGAGATTGGGGGATAGATAACCTAATCTGAGCTCACAGAAAACAACTATTGAAATACCGGTTTACTTATAAAAAAAAAACTATGCATGAGCATTACTAATTACAATGTATTCATATTCTTCTTTCAGAAGAAATAAATAAATACAATTCTTTATTCCGTTAATTTTTACACAGTACAATATTAAAACAATAATATATTACATAGAAACCCTTAAGTGCCAGTTATTGACAAATGCCCTGGATCCCACACTAGGATGCCCTGTGTTGTGGTGTGTGTGTGGGATAAGAAGACAATGACAATGAAATATTGTTTTTATATGGGTTCAGCCCTTCTAGTACGATAGTTATGTTATAGTTGTGTTGCTCGATATCATGTATTTTTTATTGTAGCCAGGTAATTCACAATATATTCTTCTCCCTGTTAGTAGTCTTGGCTTTTTTAATAATTATGTTACGAAGATAACATCTTTATCTTTTGTTTCACCATAAAATCAGCATCTGATAAAGACTGGTATAATTTGCAGAACATTTAAAGATTAAACGAGATTGTATTACCTACATTGTTGCACGTTGTTTTGAGACAAGTCTTGCAGTGTGATCACCTCGTTACAAGATAATGATTTGTTGTCATATTACTTAGGTGTAAAAATATGTACCTAGAGGTATGCTGGTTGAGAAACTGCGTCAGTTAACAAGTAATTATTAAGTCCAGACCCAGAGACAAAGAACCGAGTTTTGAATTGAGTATTTAGAGTTAAGAACGCTCTTAACTGCCATGTGTCAAATTTTAATTTCAATTTATGGCAGTTTTTCAGGCTACAGTAGAATTTAACAAATACTCAACTTCAAATTCTCGGTGTTAAGTCTTAAACAAAAGAAGATCTTTAAGACCACTTTTTCGAAGGAAACTATCGCAAAATTAATTTGAGAAATTGTCAAACGTGCTTTAGCTGCTAATGTTTCCCGATTGAACAATTAATGTTCACCAGCCAATCATTTATTTTATTTTTATTTGAATATCGTTTAATTTGTAGAATTAAACAAAATTATGATCATTAATTACGTATCCGGTAGGGCTAAATCTCCTTTATAAACAAAATGTATCATACTTGGAATTTCCTATTCGTGTCACGTACTCTACCGATTAAATCAACTTGTTCTGTGGCTCATTTGTAACGTAAATTCTAAATGGTAACATGTTTAATACCTGTTTTTGTATACCTTGACCCTCACGACAGTCAAGAGAGTTTTCTTGGGGGCGGCCACGACTAGAGTGACATGTATGCATTCTGAAATGATTCAAAAACAGGCTCCTTATTTTTGCTATTGATCTTTATGGGGCTTAGGATAAGGCTGAGGAAATTTGAACGTGAAATCTACAAAAAACAGCGCTCTCAAAAACCCGCCACTATTTAATAGGTTTAGCGGGGAAGACAAACAAACTTTGCAGCAATCCTTTTACAGCGTCTACACAAAGCGACATTCTAACAACGATAAAGATTCAAGTCAAAAATTAGGATTGACAAGTGCTATTCAAATGTCCCGTAGGCACACTAATATTTTGGCATTTCAACAACCGCTTTTGCTTTCCGCACATTGTCCAGTGCCTAATATTTTGATTTGCAAGTAGCAATAACAGATAAACCTGTCCCATAAATCATATTCGTTTCTTTGGCTTACTGTCCCACTAAGCTACCAAACATCTGCATTTGGAATACAACACAATACATTTTTATAGACCTTTGTTTTTCCAAGCTAATTTAACCAATATTTATTATAAATCAAAGATCATTGAACTTGCCAAAATAAATACTTTTTCAATACAGTTGTTAAACATGGCGTACTTTCATAGGCTATAATTATGATTCGAAAGTTAAATCTTACGTATAGGCCTTTCTGTTACGCGGTCGTGACTTTTGTTTACGAGCTCGACCATTATGTTTGCAGTTTAGTTTTAAATTTATAAGTCAATTTAAAAAAGTTTAGTAGCAAGGAGTTTTCATACATAGAATAAAATGGGATAGATTTTCTACGAGGAAAAATCAATGATTCCGTACGTTTTAGCATTGAATTCTCAAAAGTCTTTTAAATGGTTGTTTAATATATTTAATTACCAGTTTTAATTTAATTATTTTCACATCAACATTTGTCGAAAATCGAATAGGCTGTATAGGCTGTTTTCGTTGAAAAAAAAATATGTCCAGTTGCAAAAACGCGCCATTATTTATAAGTCAATTTAAAAAAGTTTAGTAGCTAGGAGTTTTCATACATAGAATAAAATGGGATAGATTTTATACGAGGAAAAATGAATGATTCCGTACGTTTTAGCATTGAAATCTCAAAATTTTTTAAATAGTTGTTTAATATATTTAATTACCAGTTTTAAGTTAATTATTTTCACATCAACGTTTGTCAAAAATCGAATAGGCTGTATAGGCTGTTTTCTTTGTAAAAAAATATGTCCAGTTGCAAAAACGCGCCATATTGAAAATTTTATTTTTTGTGAATAAACAAATCTAATTCTTTGATTTGTTTTTACTATTTCTCACAACTGTATTGAAAAACGTCGTGTGATATACGGGTGTGTAGGTTATTGCAAACTCGTGTCATTAAAAAAAAGGAAGGTGGAAAGTAGTTTATTGCTTGTTTGCAATAAACTACTTTCCACCCTTGTATCACAATGTACTATTTAGTGTCATGACATTGTGAACTTAGTGTTCTCTGACATGGTTTACAGTTAAGTATAAATGTTTATAAACCATTTAATCATTACGCTCCCAAAACTATATATGCAACAGGGTTTTTTTTTACTTTTTAACGATTACACAGGTACTTAGAACACCTGCATAAACCGTTACTCTTCAGATTATTGTTTGTCCGAGACAGTTTATATTCCTTTGAGTGCAAATCACACACACGATGACATGAGACACAATGGAAAAACAATTGTTTCTGGGCACCAATTTACTGCACTCAAGGTGTAATGGAACGACATTAAACCATTCGCCATAGATACATTCCACTTTGACTTCCACCACAAACACCACAAGCTAACAACAGTTGCTAACATTTTTATGAACTATTACATTTCCATTTTCAGTACCACCGATCCAAAAATGCACATTAAGCGACTCGAGCTGCGTAAAGAAGTCGGCACAGAATGCCTTAGCCGCGTTTGTTGCTGGAATCTCAGAAGTAGGCACTGAGGTCCTGGATCCAGTCCATATTGATGTAATCAAGATTGACCTGTCCGGATTGAAGCTGAACATCAAAGATGCTGACATAAAGGGACTAAAAAATGCTGTGGTTGATAAAGTCAAGTGAGTTAAAATTATAACACATCGTCTCACTAGTATTTAAAAGGGAGGTAAGTAGTCAGAAAAAGAGGCATGTAATAGGGATGAGATTTTATCACCAATCGGGCGCAGATGCAGCAACTGAAAAAGTCCCAAGGGGAAAAAACGCAGAAACACTTTCCTCGTCCAGGGAATTGGCCCTAGGTATCTTTGCACAATAGTCGCGTTGAACTTAGTTTCAACGCGACTATTACCATATATACCAATTTAATTATATGATTAAGCTTAAACATTTATGTGTGGGAGTTTTGAATATATATGTGGATAACTACAAGAATATGATTAGGCCAAAGAAAGGATCGATTTTTAATGTGAAAGATGACATGACTGATATGACGAATGATTGAGATGAAAACGAGGAAACGCATGGCAGCAACTCCAAATTAATGATGTTTAAGAGAATAATGATGATGATTGATTTAATTTTTTGTCTCTACATCACCCAAAGGTCGACTGGTAGAAAATGCCAAAGGCATTACGTCCGCCTCTGAACGTTTGTGTGCATAAAGTTTTAAATACATAAATAAATTCATGTTGAATATTCATTCATTAAAAAATGTAATCTTCCAGGGTCGACACTGCTAAAAAAGTGATAGAGTTCGCCTTCCACGCCGCTCCCCTCACGTTGAAGGGCAAGTACAAGGCTGGTGGCATGCTGCTCATCCTGCCAATCAGTGGAGATGGAGATGTCACTCTAAAGATTAGTAAGTAACCATACCCTAACAGTTTATTTTTCTTTGAGAATTTTTGCGAGTTCTGTTGGAGAATAGAGCTCCCAAGAATGATACTGAGTCAATTACGCACATAACTTATTAGTCTGACATTAATATTTACGCCATCCAAGTTATATAGCCAGCTCTTTTTAAGCTGGGGATGCCGTGTATCGTCCGGCACCTATTTTAGTTTGAAAAGAGTGGACAAGCAAAAAAGTACCACGAAGGATCAAAAAAGTATCAGAAAAGCCTTGCTCAGCAATGGGACATCATACTCTAGAGCAAAGAAACATTTGTGTCTCAGCAAGATTTAAAAATACCATAGACAACTCCGAATAAATATCTTCGGTGGCCCGAAGGCAAATAATTACGAAAATGATTATGAGTGAGCCTATGTTTTTAAATAGATTGGAATAAAAGCACACAATAATCTATCTGCCTAGCCTTGGCCAACTTTGTTGAGGTCAGCTTCCAGTCTAACCAAATGCAGCTGAGTACCAGTATCTCCCCTGGAGTGACTAACTATCTGACCTACACAATCCAGTAATAAAATATAATACTCACAACGGATCTTTGTGTCTCTGAATTGGCTGCAAGACCCTGCGCAGTAGCTATTTTTGTGTCAATGTTGAAGGTGAAGATAGCATTGTATAACTGTCTCTTTCTCTTACGTTTGTCGCATCGTCCTATCTCGCTTACTCTGTGCAGTATACTCGATGACAAACTGTTTCTTGCGCATTGGTTGGCAGAGCCAACTTCAAAGACACAAAGATCCGCTGGAACTACTATACCCCTCTGGCAAGACTGGTGTCAATTCCTAGCTTCTGACTATCCGTAATGACTGTGAAAGATTTACAAATGACAGCCGGGATCAACTGCTTAATGTGACACTGAGGAATCTCAATATGTTAAGATGGTCGTCCATCCACGGACTAACCTCAGTAAGGGTTGCTTAACATTGAAGATCGACCCGTGCAGCTGGTATTATTTAGCCACGAGCTCTTCATCTAGAATAACAGCACACACTTGTTTTCACTTTTCCAGAAAACATCGAGATCGCCATGACGATGCCGTATGACATCATCAAGAACGAGAACGGCAAAGACGTGATCCAGCTGAAGAGCTACAAGTACACCTATGAGAACAACGAGAACACACACTTCAAGCTGACTAACTTGTTCAATGGAAACAAACAGCTGAGTAAGTATCGAACATTATCTAAGAACTACTCGGTCACAATAACTGTGCACCTGGCGCTTTGTCGTTACTCCGACGTTCGACTCTCGCTCTTGTCGCATAAATCATAAGGTTTAGACACCCTTTTATTTCAAATATCAGACGTTTGGTGATACCATTATTTTTATACCATTCCCACTCTAAAAAGCTTATTTTATTCACTGAAAACAGTGAATAAAAAGCACTTTTACTCACTGTTTTGGTGTTTGAATTTAGAACACACCAATGTATATTCCTTCATCTCAATGCTATACAACCTCCTTGCGCATAAAATACTCGATACAAACTCCAAAAAACTCCTTGTGCTAAGAATATTCGATTTTCAAACTTCTTCATAGATTTAATTTTGATTTTAGTCTAGAATGTTTACTAAATACTCATTTGGATTGTAATTCTAATTTTAATTGCATTGGTGTTTAATTAATTATAATTATGTTATATGTAACGTAACAGAGGTGGTCACTGGCCCCTAAAACACAGGTGCTGTTATCTAACTCAGCTTCAAAAGTTAAATCGGTTTTACACTTTTTGTAAATTTTCTAGGTTGTTTTTGTGGTTTTCAACCATTTATTTATTATTATTCCTTGTGCTTTTCGCTTAGATCTTTCTTTTTCTCGTAGTCATGGTATAAAATATAGTATGCAACTCTTGAATTAAACGGATTTATATCGAGGGCCATGAATCACTCGCGTCGCTTAGGATTCTAACAACTGAATCACGAGCATAGCGAGTGATTCAAGTGTTAGAATCCTCGCTATGCTCGTGATTCAGTTGATAGAATCCTTCACTTGTTCGTGATTCATCTATGGCCCTCGCTTTAAATCCGTCCTTTATTCACTAGTTGCATAATATACAATTTATTACTAATTTCAGGTGACGCAATGCACACTTTCATGAACGAAAACTGGAAGGCTATATCACAAGAATTCGGCAACCCCATGCTGGAGAAACCCGTGCAGAAAATATTCACCGCCATCAAGACTTACTTGCGGTCACAGCCGTTGGAAGATATTGCTAATGTTTAAGCTATTGCCAAATATTAAGCTTAATTAGAGATTAAATAAGGTTAAGGCTTCTAAAAATATAAAATAAAAAGCTTTTTATTGAAATAAAAATGTTATTTTTTATGTTTTACCAACCATGAAAATTAACCTTGCTTTTTCCCAACTATTTTGACGATGCTAGTATTATATTATCTGCGGTTGAGGTCAGTTACCAATCTACCAATATCATTATTAACCCGCGACGGAAAAAGAGGGCTGTAAGTTTGACGTGTGTACCTGATGTTTGTGTATTTTTGTATCTGTGTGTGGCAACATAGCTCCTAAAAGGATGAACCAATTTTGATTTAGTTTCTTTTGTTTGAAAGGTGACGTTATCGAGAGTGTTCTTAGCTATGTTTAATGAAAATCGGTTCAGCCGTTCAAAGATATGGGCGTTTTACTGTTGGAATCGGGCTGGTTTCGCAAGATATCGTGTGAGGTCAAGATGTTTGATAGATTGTCGATCGAAGCGACACTACTACTAGATAAATTATGTAGTTTAAAATTCAAGAAACCCAAACGGGTTTTTAAATTTTACTTGTAATAAATGATGTTATAGCCTAAATAGGCTATAACAGGTCAAATGACCTCCACAGTTGAAAATCTATACACCGTGAAATTTAAGTGGTTGTTTTCCCGCGGCAGAACGACTTGCCTTTAGGAGTACTTTCGAAGCATAGAGTTAAAGTAAAAAAATAACGATGTTTTTATTTTAAAATAATTTAAAAATATTCATCAACTCGAAAAAGTGAGTAACAATAGTAACTTGTAGGTACTAGGTACTACTCGCGTCACCACCGTATTATTCAACACTAATTTTAACGCATCTTTGGGCGGAAATAAATACCATAAGAAGAAGGAAAATTGAAAAACGGCCTCCATACAGGGATAAATAAGTACTTAGTTCAACAATGCAAATAATTTTATTTAGAAAATTAACATTTAGTCGTTTTTTCATGATATCTAGACTCCCAAAGGTCAGTTTATAAAATTTCGCGCGCTCGTTTTCGTCCTAAATCATCATGCTTTTCGCTACAAACTTGCAAGTGCTAATTCGTACGCGAACTAGTCTCTTACTGCTTATCACAGCATCTATCACTTTCGCACTTGTTGTCGAATGAGATGCATTTTAACCCCGCGCGCAAAATAGTTCGTGTCGTTGACTAGGGGAACCTTAAATCAAGAATAACAAAACTCTTTAAAAACTCTTTAATTGGAAACCCATGCAAAAAATATTTACCACCAACAAGATAATACAAGACGGTTTATAATAACATAAAGATGGATTTACAAAAAATAAAAATCGATATTTTTAAATTTCAACAAGACCTTATTTAAATTAATATTAAATTGAATCATGCCTGAATTTTCTCTAAAGATAGATTTAGAAATAATAAAATCGATAGTTTTAAATTTCAACTAGACTTTATTTAAATTAATATTAAATTGAATCCCCGAATTTTCTCTGAATATTATCTGTTCTAATACCCATTAGCAAATATAGTATATTTTTTTAATAAACACAAAAAAAATGTTAAGGTTTCATTAAATAAACAAATATTTAAAATTATTTAATGAAGCAATGTACAGTCCGACATAAAAGAGTAGAAGTTAAATATTTGGAAAATAACAAGTTTCATTTTCTGGCAACATCTAAAATGAGTACTTGAGCTGTCAATTCTTCTCGGTCGGTTTCGATTTTCGTTAGAATTTTGGTTTTTGCGAGATAATTCTGAGTGTGGACCGAAATCAGTGGCAAATTATGAATAAGGTAATTCGTGGAGGTGCCCGTGATATAGTTTACAAAGTTTATATGCGGTTTATAGCCGAATTCCAAGCTTCTATCCAACTTAGAAGATGTTTGCCATCGTACAGCAGATTTTTCTGGTAAGTAACTATTAAAAGTTACACTAAACGTTAATCACAAACGATTAATCCATTCAGGGAGCTAAATTTTCGAACCACATATCATTAACAAATTATTTGTCTACCATTTTTGAGGTTACTCTAAGATAAACAAATACCTTTGTAGTTATAGCGCAACTTAACAACGGTGATAGTAAGGCAAAAACAGTTAATGTAATTATATTATATTATTTCGGATACGAAAATATTTTTTGCTATACCATATTTGTTGATGCAATCGAATTAATGGAAAGAAACAATTTTAAAATATATTCACGTTTATTTACCGCGGCACTTCTTTCGTTGGACTGACAGTGATTATTTTATTTGCTTGTTTTAGATGTTTCTGTAAGCACAGTGCACAGAATCGTGCAACACGGCATTGAAAATGGTGGGAAATTCTCAACACCAGCTAAACACAGTAAGGGTCGTTCCGTGGTGCAGACAGCAGTGATGATGAGACTGGTTCAGAAATAAGTGACGAATCAATGCCAGAGCTTAAAATATTCGACACGAACTTAAGTGATCCCATGGAAGGTGTAGAATATTTAGATTTTGATTTATTAAATTATTTTATTTTATATTTGAGTTTATTTTGAAAGCAATTGATTATTAAAAATACTTATTTTTTGCGAAGTTGTTGTTTTATTACTACTACATATTAATCATTTAATAAACTGATTATTTATACCCAATAAATAAATAATACTATTCAAGTATCAAGATCAGCTGGGTCGTACTAACTGGGTTGCTATCTGAGCGATTGTGGCGCCCTCATTTAATTTCTACTCTTTGTGTTATGTCGCACTGTATTTTTAACCCTCGACGGAAAAAGAGGGGTGTTATAAGTTTGAAGTGTGTACCTGTGTATAATGTGTATTTGTGTATCTGTCTGTGGCATCATAGCTCTTAAACGGATGAACCAATTTATGGATTTTTTGGCTTGAAAGCTGACTTTATCAAAAGTGTTCTTAGCTATTGTATGATGAAAATCGGTTCAGCCGTTCTAAAGTTATGGGAGTTAAACTGTTTTAATCGAGTGTTTTCGCAAAATATCGTGGCATAATTACGTGTTCAATTGATTATTTTCGAAGCGTGTCTACTACTAGATGAATTATGTAGCACGAAATAAAAATGAGTCGCGGGTATTTCATTTTTTTTTTTAAATTTACTTTTAAATGATTAAAGCTGTCTATGAAGGTTCCGAGTATGATTAAAATAAATTATCGAGATTAATGTGAAAAATTTAAACGGTCATGGACCAGCACAATTTAAATTAATGTCTACTTATTTTATTTAAATAAAATAAAATTAAAATCATTACCGGAAACTACCTCAGTCTAAAAATGTTCATTAAATTAATATTGTTTTTGAACCCTTAGAGACATTTTGCGGTTGCAGAATGCGTAACGCAGTCATAAATGCGAATTAATTTTGCCCATTCAACAATAATACCAGAATTGGTTTTTTGGGCACTTTTAGAAGAGGCATTTACTAAGAGATATGTAGACGATATACCATCGTTGGTCGAACCTATTTAAGTTTGCATCGAAGCGCCATACGATACACATTTTGATAAAAAAAATGAAAGGCAATATTTAAGAGATTGATTATTTTATTAAAATAAATGAGTCAATTATATGTAAATGATAAACGGTATGACAGGAACTCGAGCAATTACTGATGACGAGAGAGAGCCTTCTCTATTATGACAAATGTACAATGGTGCAAATGTTTGCTATGAAATAAGGCGTAGGCGTCCATATTTATATCAGGATTCGAACAAGGAGAAAAAGGCCTATGCTCAGGAATGGGCGAAGTCAGCTGTGGATGATGTAGATGAAAGAAATTCAATGGAAAAATTTATGTTATCATCATTTATTTTCTTAATTCATTGATTATTTACGTTTTTTTTTAATATTACTGCTCACTTGACACGTGAGCTCTTATTTTGTTCAGTTTGTCATAGTAGAGTAGTAAATGTTGGGTAGTAAGTATCCCCCCAGGTGGATTGCCGCATTGTCGAGGCGGGGGAGCTCAGTAGCCGTGGCATGGTCACCCACGGTAAAGCGAAGAGGAACCCGAGAAGTCAGGTCTTTTACCGATTAAGCCGACGATGTAGCGGCCAACAAGAGGTTTCGGTGCCACTTGGGCAACATCGCAACTGAGGTGGGATGCGATGTCGTATGGGGCCTCCCATACCTATACGACATCGCAGCTGAGGGTTGGAGGCCGCGGCGGGAGAGGAGTATTGCGATGCACTGCCCTTTCTACCTTCCGCGGCCTGGACGGGGTCGCCATCGTCTGTTGGCGGATGTGATGGGGCCGCAGGGGAAGTCTCTATCCCCTGCGGCCGAAAAGTGGTAGATAGCGGGGCACTGACCTGAACCGTCACTGGGGTGACGGGTCTGGCACCCATGTGCTGGTTTGGTCCCTGGGGTGGTCACGGCGTGCAATGTGTGCTGGTGCGCCGCTGATGGGTTACGGTGGGTTTGCGGTTAGTGTTAACGCGTGCTCGTGCTCCCGCCATAAGCGGCACAGGAGGACATCGTGGATTTTTTGTGGGTTGGAGTCCCACATAACTGTACTATCTCCCCGTGGTAGCGCAGTATGCATGAGCATTTCTCCAGGCTAAAAAAAAGGTATTGGTATATATTCACACGGAAAGAATTTTGCATTGATTTTGTACGTGACCCGTTAGCTAGTTGGTTATTGTTGAACGAAAGCTAAATAGGAAAAATGGGAATTAGAACACTATGTACACTATGAATTTGAAGCATGTAAAAAGTGCAATGCACGCTTCTAGCTACTTGTTCTTATAGGTGCACACAGACGTGTCGTGGCGTGGCTTGACGCGTGGTTTCATACATTGAACTTAGACACATTTGAATGTCGTGGCATGTCGCGTGTATGTGCCAAACGCCATGCCACGCTTTTATTGTAATCTTGCCTAGTCAAATATTCAGCTGTTATCTTTTGCATAACACTGGCAAATACTTACGTTGCCTGAGAAATATCACAGGTGGATGTTTATAGGAAAAGCAGTCCCCCCTACTCTAAGTTTGCTGGTCATCCCTATGTCCAGCAAAACTTGGAGGGTGGTGTCACATTTGGTAGCATTAAAATTACAAACTTCTCTACACAGACGACACTACGCTCTTGGCTGCGAATTTAGCTGAAACGGTGGCGCTCCTGAACAGGATGGAAAGGATCAACATAGAGTTGGGCCTCAAAATCAACCACTCCAAAACGAAAATTATAGTGACAAACCGCACGAACTCTCCCCACATCACAGGTTCCCTTTCCCTCGAAAGGGTCGAGTGGTGGACTTTATTTACCTAAGCGCTACCATGAAAAAGTATCGGTATGGCCAAAAGCGCAATATCCTAACTGGAGCGGATATGGAAGGACCGCAAAATATTTCGGCAGACGAAAACTGGTGAACTTAGTGTGCTCCATCTTTAGTTACGACTCGGAAACATGGACGCTAAGGAAAACCGACCGTGATCGCATCGACGGCCACTCTTCAGAGATGTGGTGTTGGCGGAGGATGTTGCAAATTCCGTGGACAGCATTCCGCACAAACGAGTCTATCCTTCGTCAGCTCTACATCAAAGCCAAACTTTCCACCTGCGAAGAGTCATAGTATTCTTTGGCCACATTGCCCGTAAAGAAGGTCATAACCTCGAACAGTCAAGTAGTCCGACCAAATTCGTGAAACGCTCAACACCTAATTTTACGAAGCACTCCACGACGCTAAGACCAAACATAGATGGAGGAGCATCATAAGATAAATTTAGTTCTCTCGTCGAATTACGACCCCCAAGTCTGTAATGAGGAAACGACGCGAGGAGGGGGAGGAGTGATATCCAGCAACGGACGTCTTTCGGCTGACATTAATGAATGAAAGGCTGCTTGGAAAATAACACGTGTCTAGTAAGTTGTCAAAAATAGGTTTATAAATTATTTGTTTGTTTTTGTATTTTTTTGTATTTTGTAATGTATGAACGTTGATAATATAAATATTGAAAGCAATATATTCTCCGTTTTCAAAAACAGGCACGCTATACACACTTATACGCTACGACTGTTTTAGGAAATATCTGAGACTTAAAACAGCCTAGCAGTATTATTTTGATTTGCCTAGAACACCGACTAATGTACTTCTTTTTGTATTATCGAAATTTTCTCTCTTCTAGCGTTTGTTACACTCGATCCGTAAAGATAAGTTGATAATGAATCAGTGAAATCAAATTTTGATAAATACATCATCTTCATTATTTCAGCCGAAAGACGTCCACTGCTGGACATAGGCCTCCTCCAGGCGTCACCGCATTGACCGATCCCGTTCGTCTCGCATCCAGCACATTCTCGGTCCACCTAGTGGGAGGCCTTCCAAGGCTTCCGGTTCACGGTCGCCATTCCAGAACTTTTCGGCCCCATCGGCCACTTAAGTTTTGCAATTCATAAGAAAACGTAACAATTGAACACACAGAACAGATAAAAGATTGAACAGAACTAACGGCACAAAGATCACGTTTGTTGTATGGGAGCCCCACTTAAATATTTATTTTATTCTGTTTTTAGTATTTGTTATTATAGCGGCAGAAATACATCATATGTGAAAATTTCAACTGTCTAACCATCACGGTTTATGAGATACAGCCTGGGGACAGACAGACAGACTGACCGCGGAGTCTTAGTAATAGGGTCCAGTTTTTACCCTTTGAGTACGGAACCCTAAAAAGCAACAGATGCATTTTTTATATTTGCGTGGATGTAGGTATTGGCCTACGCCTATGCGACACGTCTACTAATAACGGATTGCTTTTTAACACGATTTTATTAGCTTGGTATGTTTAATATAGTGAGTTCCTAATTCACGCCTTTCGCTTCTTTCCTTTCCTAATTCACGTCTTCAGAAAACTAACAGCTAAACTATAATAATTTTAACTTAATAATAAATTAAGTTTTTATAAAGAATAAAATAAATTATATAATAAATTTAACGTAAATAAGAGTAACAAAAATGAGGCCAATTAAAAGTTTTCACAGATAGAAGAGAGTTTATAAACAAACATTAGTGAGAAGGTAGACATTGTTATAAGTAAAAACAGTAACATAAGTAAAAAAGAACGAAAATACAACCGAATTGAGAAACTCCTTTTTTGAAGTCGGTTAAAAATGTGACTTATTTGTCGTAAATTTTAATTAATTAGTTAACGTTGTCAAAGAAGAAATTACAATGAGTCCTTTTTAATTTTGAAATGCTAGTATTGAAAACATCGATGTCGACGCCCCGGCAGATCACATTATATGTATGACTCGCTCTTATTAAATATGAATTTCGTCTGTAATTCATTCCTGCCACAGGAGTATGCTATAGGCAGGGATTGCGCCGAAAAGTACAAGGAATCGGCAGTCCAATTTTGCTCAGCAATTCGGGCAGCTCTGTTGAACTATTAGCGATTCTAAATAAAAACGCCAAGTCTGCAATTCTTCTACGTTCAGAAAGAGAAAGTAGATGGAATGCTCCTGAACGAGGCTCTCAAAATGAACATTAGTGATTTTGATATTTCAATAATGTTTTCATCTACGTGTTTATTAAATAAGAATTTTGAATTAAATATAACTCCCAAGTCTTTGACTGTGCTAACTCTAGCTAGGGATTTATCTAAAAGCGTATAATCAAATGTGATAGGTACAGGCTTTCTTGTGAAGGAGCAGACGTAACACTTGGAGAAGTTTAAATGGAGCTTATTAGTGATGCAGTAGTACTGAAACCTATCTACATCCTACTGCAATGACAAAGCATCTGATAAGGAGGATCTTTGATATAATTTTCATGTCATCCGCATAAAGAAGTATTTTAGAGTGAAGGAAGCAAGAATCAATATTACTGACTATTGATTAAATTGAATAAGAGCGGCCCTAATAAAGATCCTTGAGGAACACCAGATGGGATACACATTGACATTGATGAATACCCATTCAGCAAAACAGTCTTAAACTTGTCCTCAACATACAACTTATACCAACGGAAAAGGTTGACCCTAATGCCTATTCATAAAAGTTTACGCATGAGAACGACGTGTTCAATTCTGTCGAAACATTTGGCATAGTCTGTGTATATGACATCGATTTGGGACTAATAAGATATAGCCTCTGACAAGAAGTCACTACAGAGAACGAGGTTTGTAGTTGTTGACCGACCACCCAAGAATCCGAGCTAATGTTCGCTGAAACTGAGCCTGAGAGCAGAGTAAAATTGCCTGCACACAGTATTTTCTAATATTTTAGCAATTATTATAATTTGGATATCGGTCTATAGTTTTCAACGCAGTTTCTCGCTCCCTTTTTGTGAATAGGAGTTGTAAATGTCGACTTCCATCGTTCGAGATCGAACGAGATCGTTTGAATAAGATTGTAAGAGAAACGGAGAGGCTTGTTGCACAGTTTACTATGAAAACCGGTGGGAGCTTGTCTGGACTAGCAGAGTTATTTAAATCCAAAAGCTTTAGCAGTTTCATAACCTCGTCCTCATAAACCTCGATAGCAGCAATATTGTATGGACTGTAATCAATCAAGTCGCTGGTACAATGGTATTGCGCACTATTCTCAGAGCTGGCGGATTCACGAATGTTTTAACAGAAAATACTCGCCGAAAAGAATCGCAAATTTCTTCACGACTTCTAGAGTACCGGTCTCCAAACCACAGCACAGAAGGGTAGGAGTTATTTTGCTTTTTTGATTTTACGTAGCTCCAGAAGGATCGTGGGTTTTATGAATAGCGAATTCTACGTTTGCCATGTAATCATCGAACATGCACATCTCTAAATTATTTGCACGTTCCGTAATATTACAAAGGAATGGTGGTCCTAATTGTTGCCATAATGTTTAAATTTAGAGTGGAATTTGGATTTTTCTTTAATGATTTTCACTAAAGGGCTTTTATACCAGAGTATAACAACTGTTTTCGATGGGATATAAGTTTTGTGTACTTTATACAAAACATAAAATAATTTACGGCATTGTCCAGTGACCAACTCGTATAGCCAGTCAAAGATGTTAACTTTATCTTTAATTACTGCATAGTCAGCAGACCCATACAAGTGTTTAACATAGGGACGAGCTGGCAGACTATGCAGCTGAACAAAGTCCGCCGTGATACATAGTGCGTTCTGATGCGGATTTTCATGAATTAGAGGATCAATGCTGCAGGAAACTGAAACTACGTTATTGGAAAATATCAAGTCCAGAATCTTATTGTTAGGTTGACAGTTATACTGAAATAGGTTACAGGTGTTAAGGTTGTCAAAAAGATGGACTGGACATGACCGTTTAGGTTTGCGGGGTGCAGATACCCAGCACAATAAACTTGTCGACCGGGTGCTCCATTATAATTTTAGTCAAATTATCAGAATAGTTACCAAGCTGAGTTGTTAATGAGCATGGACATGACCTAGAACAGTGTGCTTCTTCATCATTGAAGCTTATTTTAAGTGGGTTACATAATGACGGATATCACTGTACATACATAAACTCACGCCTTTATCACATGGTAGGCAGACACTACAGAACGCCACCTCCTACCACCCTTACTTTTTGTTTTTTTTGTTTGTTAAACGATACTCACCTACACAATTCTGTTTGCTTCACTTACGTTCGTACCTAGTCATACACGCACAAAGCACTTTATTTGGCCCATCGCTACCTATCCTGAGTCTGGAAGTATTATTTGGGTTAGTGACTGTCTAAGTTCCACGGAATCGAGAGTACTAGAAGGGTAAAGTAATGGGTTCTTACAAGATCTGGGAACCAATTTTTGAGGTTTTTCAGAAAATGCTATTTGGCGCAAGCCGAGGGCCGTCAACAATGTATCGGACCCAACAACACCTAAAACATAATGTTGAGAACTTAGAAGATTATTTTGATGGCCGTTTCTTATATCGTTGTTTTTCTTCCAATGTTTATTCCAAATAACTGTAACCTAAGATGTGCTGTAAAAAATGTTTGCATTGCACTCTTTCACCTTTAACGCAATCGCCATGGAAGTTTTTCTAAAAATTTAAATACGATGAAAGCCGAATTCCTGGAGTAAAAAGGTGTTAGTGCGAAATTCAGTCCACGAAACGTTACTTCTCCAAAATTGGAATGCTTTTCCCTAAAACTTCTTTACAGGGAGTATTAGGATATAGGATTCAAGAACAAAATATCTCGAATGTGTTAGCTAGCTATAATTCCTTAGATGACGCAGCAAATGTAGAACTTACCACAAACCTATTAGAAAAACGTTTAGCAACAAAAAAGTACCTGTTCATCATACAGCATTGTTTGTGGAATACATAATTATTATAGCGTGATGGACAAGCACTTAAGTAATTATTATTACTAAGTAAATACTAATAGTATTCATTAAAATCTCAAATAGTTTGACCTTTGCTCCACAATTTTATGCCATGAAACGATCTTTCTCATTTATAACTTTTGTTCAATCATAAATAATGAAAGAGTTAAAAAGAATTTTCATGTAAAATTGCAATATGTAGAGAGTACCACGCAATAACATGCTAGTTTCTAAATATCAAACAAACTTATAAGTAAGTACTTATACGTAAGACTTGGAATGACTTCATTCCAAGTCTTACGAATCATGATAGTAATAGTTTCGATGAATTTCGTTTGGGGTATCCGCGGTTTAGGTGTAAAAACCTAACCCTCAAACAGACAGACAGAGTGACTTTTGCAGTTATAATATTAGCATGGATTTAGCCATTCATGTCCTGATGTATAGTACAATATATTTTGAGCTGTCTGGAAGCCGTATAATGCAGTTACTAAGACGGAAACTGGCTAGATGGCATCGTTCATCATCCATTTGACGTTATTGCTTCGATGTGAGGCCCAGATTTAATATCGGCAATGAAAGATGTTGTAACGGGTACTCAGAAAGCCGAAAATCAGAGGACCAGTCTTCAAGGGGCATTATGTTACACAAATACACATAATATGGTAACTGGATCGTGGAGGTCAGATAGGCAGATGTTAATGAAAAATACTGGTATTCAGTCGTATCTGTTTAGACTGGAAGCCGCTTACAACATAGATGAGCAAGAGATAAGACTGAAAGTGAAACACAAGCTTATATATTGCACCTTTATAAGGTTTTTTTTATGATACTTTATTTTTAGAAACACTTGAACCCTCAAAAGATGCTTAAAATTACGCTGTCAACTGAGGCCTAGTGTACAAATATGTCAACTATAAATGAAAAAGAAAACATAGGGGCACAGTATATATCTTTCTTTTTCAGTTTATGGAATATCTTTTAAATTGGTCCAATATTGGAGGATGAAATACACACATCAACACGGTCTAGGGATATTTTAAAAAAAAGCGAATTACTATCAATGTGTTAATTATTTATATGACATGTACATATTTAAAAAATACGTTATTTAATATTCTACCATTTTTTAATAATGGTTAAGGTACTTCGATTAAAATTTCAGGCTTTAATGGAAAAAAAATGAAGCATAGACGGAAACCGTATATGAATTAACTTTTAATTTATGAGTAAAACTGAAAAAAATAGAAAAATCATTTAATTTGTGTTTATAAACTTGAAGTTAGTAGTCTGAGAAAGCGCCCATGATGTTCATAACACATCGGCAACGATTCGGCATGCTCAGAACAAGGTTGTCAATGTCTTGCTGCGGAATATTGTCCCATGTCCTTCTGAGGTGCGCAAAAAGTTGATCTTCTGTAGCCAGATTTTCAGGAACTTCCTTCAGAGCTCTTCTTTGCAGCATATCCCACGCATGCTCAATGGGATTTAGATCTGGCGATTAAGCAGGCCAGTCTAAGGCCCTAACATTGTGTGTATGTAACCAAGCTGCTACCGTTCTCGCCGTGTGTGCCCGGGCATTGTCGTGCATGAGCTTCCTGCTCATGCACGACATTCACATGCACGTCATCTTGCCCCATTTGTGTTCTGTGGGGCAAGATTACGGGCCCCAGCACCTGTTGGACGTATCGTTCTGCCGTCATATTGCCCTGCACCCAAACGAGGTCCGTCCGTCCTCCAAGACGAATTCCTGCCCAAACCATAATTGTTCCTCCTTGGTATGGGTGAACTTCCTGAGGGTTCTGAAGACGGCTCCATCGTCCAGGAACTCGCCAAACACGCGTCCTTCGTAAATCTGGATGGAAGCCGAACCTGGATTCATCCGTGAACAGCACATTGGACCATTACTCACGGCCCCAGTCCACGTGGTTCCGAACCCATTCTAATCGTCGTCCACGATTGACGTCGTCCACCCGGAGTGGTCTACGAGAGCGTAGATTGCTTTCATGCAGTCGCCTTCTTACAGTTTGGTCACTCACAAGCACTTGGTGTTCCACTCGCAGCCTTTGGACCAATTGAGTCGCCGTTGCATTTGGTTGAGCGCGCGCAGTAATTTGCAAAAATCGGTCTTGTCTGGGGGTAGTGATGCGACTTGGCCCCCGGTGCCTCTCCGCTACTTCACCTGTGGCACGATAGCGTGTCCACA
This sequence comes from Orthosia incerta, assembly GCA_948252205.1. Taxonomy (NCBI): domain Eukaryota; kingdom Metazoa; phylum Arthropoda; class Insecta; order Lepidoptera; family Noctuidae; genus Orthosia; species Orthosia incerta. The sequence goes on from OX411742.1 coordinate 54,876,031, forward strand.
ATCTTGAAATTACATTTTGGTAAGCAACATGCCTATGGCCTCAGCAACATTACGCTGAACAGACCCAGCTTCCAGCATTCCCACAGCTTGTAACATCTCCGCCCTCGTCAAATGTTGGCGTTGCATGGCTACAATACCTCAATTTTAACTTTATCTTTCGTTTAAAAATGAAAAAAACTAAACGTAATTCGTATTGTTTTCTAATTTTCGCACAAATGAAAATTCCCTCTCCTACACATCAATACATTTTTATGCCACCGAAACAAAAGAATTTTCAAAAAATTGAATTTGGAATTAGTCTGAGATAAATTACAAACAAATCGGTGTATAAAAGATTCCAATGCGGCCAGTACTTTTCGAGTTATTTAATTGAGTATGAAATATCCCTAGACCGTGTTGATGTGTTTATATAGGCGAGAGCCAAACCTCGACTTTTTACGTAGCCAATTTAGTCGAATGTCTGCGACTGCATTTCCTCTCAAGGATCTTTGACAGTCGTTAGGGGTCTTATCGAGATCTGACCCCAGTTTTGCAAAGCAGTATTGTGAGTTACTGGGAAAGATACAAAGACAGAAAGTGAAAAAAGCTAATGTAGTGCACCTTTCTAAGGAGATTAAATTGTACTGTTTACTTACAAAGTAATAAAACTGTAGTTTCAACAAGGCGACGTCTACTGGGATGGAATAAAAATCTAATCAATTGAAATCTCTATACTACAAAACATTGATGCATAATTGAAATTAACCAATTTAATATGGGATTCATTAACCTGTGACCACAAGTGATTAACTTCCGGGTATCAAACAATTAAATCGGCACCAAACCAATTTACCCTTTAATAGTTGATCATTTCATAAGCTTGTAAATTAAAAATCACCTTTTTATTGGTAGGGATACAGAAAACTGTAATGTATACTAAATTTTTATTTTCGATTCAAAACGCAACACATTTGTTAATGTATTAACCAACTTCAAAAAAGAGCAGGTTATCAATTCCACTGTATTTTTTATGTTTGTCTCCTCAATATTTTTTAATAGGTGAAACGATTTTAATGATTTTTTTTATTTGAAAGCTCATGCTTCTCTTCATGTGGTCCCAATTAAATTTGGTGAAGATCTGATGAAGAACTTCGGAGATATACAACAAAACTCGTATATTACGTAAAACGTATATTACTATAGAACTTGCTCACCACCACAACTAAAATATGAAACATAAAAATCTTAAAAAAAAATACAAACGACTTCCAAGAAAACTGCAAAGTACAAAGTTGTGTGTTTTTTTTTGGAAGTTGGTTGTATTTTTTTGTAAAAAGTTTTTTTATTCGTAGTATCGTTACAAACCTTCAAGAAGTACTCGTAGAAAGAAGTATTCGATGCGTTTTGTATCTGAATTATTACTATTCAAATAATTCAAATGTACATCAATCCTTCAAATTGAAAGGAAATACTGGCGACAGGCCTTGAACTCAGTGGCCCAAACAACAGTAGTTATTTACAAATTTAAATCATTTGTGTAGAATTTAGGTGAGCTCTTTTTTAACCTGCCTCTATATGACGACAGGAATATAATATAACTATAATCGTGACAATCTAAGAAATCCGATGACATTTCCTATTTTACATGCTGCGATAACTTTGCACGTATGAAATTTAAAAATCGAATTCATAATACTAATTAATTACTATGTTATCCATACACTATAACAACGAGTATCATTAGTAAGCTTCAAGCTTAATTATTATTTAGTATTTTTATAGCTGTCAAATCAGACTTCTTTGATTGTCACGACTATTATAACAATAATGAGTATCATCTCATCTAGCCTAGCCTTTTTCCCAACTATATTGGGGTCGGTTTCCAGTCTTACCGGATTCAGCTAAGTACCAGTGTTTTACATGGAGCGACTGCCTATATGACCTCCACAACCCAGTAACTGGGTAACACGGTACCTCTTGGCAAGCGTTGCTTAACCTTGATGATCGACCCGTGCGGCTGTTATTATTTAGCCACGAGCTCCTCCTATAACAATAATGAGTATATTGACTTAAAAAGTGAAAAATAATAAAACTTTTTTACAAAAAAATACTACCGACTTCCAGAAAACTACAAAGTGAAAAATAACTTTATTTTTGGAAGTCGGTGTCTTTCATAGGTACCATTTTTTTGCGTTATAGACACCGACTTCCAAAAATAAAGTTATTTTTCACTTTGTAGTTTTCTGGAAGTCGGTAGTATTTTTTTGTAAAAAAGTTTTATTATTTTTCACTTTTTAGTTGTACCTACTTAATGTTCAAGTTGTTTAGTAAGTTTCCTATAACGCCAGAATAGATTACCCGAATATCATGAAACTTGAACAAAACCGATCAAATGAGAGATCTGCTTACCCCTTAAGAGCGTACTGGCGTGATGGTATGTTATGAAATGGTATAAACAATAAACAGACATGCGATTGCAGCAGTCCCGAGAGATTTGCCGTTACTTATTGAAGAGTTCTGTTGTATATATTCGAAGTTCTTCATCAGATCTTCACCAAATTAAAATGAGACCAATTTCGAAACACACTCTTTCAAACAAAAAAATATTTTTTGAAATCGGTCCACAATTAACGGACATATCGGTGAACATACATAAAAAAACATACAAGAAGTCGAACATAGAACCTCCTCCTTTTTCGAAAGTCGGTTAAAATGTATTACCTTTCATTTGAAACTACAGTCAACCGTACATCATAATAATTTATTGGTAATATTTCAGGGTGTAAATGTATTCATGAATATGAACAAATTTTGCTTTTACCCTGAAATGGCAAAAATAAAATACCATACCGAGTTAGCTGACGTAAATGTAATGTAGTAGTAGCTGATTTTCTTTTTTCATATTTATGAGTTGATCCGACTTTGCTCAATAAAGTCCATTCACCATTGACGTGCGGTTGACCATGCCTACAGATCGTAACATTTTTGTGCAAGTCATCGGAAATGTAAGACCGTGATAGTTTGGAACGTAGAATTTATAGAACTATTTAAGCGTAAAAAAATTGTTTTTGAGCGCCTTGATTTGACTGAGACATTTATTTTTTAGCGAAATACAATGAAGGCCAACCATGGTCCGAAGCTATGTAATTTTGACACCCTCAGATAAAAATATTAGTGTAAATTATGACCACATCGTGTTACAAGTCAGGAATTTAAAAAGCCATCAAAAAGTCACATTGAACAATTACTTGATGATCAAAAACGAGTCGTTGACCAGTCAACATTTATTGTGAAATGTCAATCGCTAGGACGCGCGGCCGCTCAGAATACGAGAAAACAAAATTATACCCGATGACGTGCATGGCTGATGGCTGCCAGGGGATTATTGTACTTACTGTAGTATTCTATGACTCATCACTAAAAGAGGTTTTAGCCTAAAGGAGGAGCGTAACTGGGAGGGTTCTGGAACTGTATGGTCACAATTGCCCATGCAAATGATATTGCATTATTTTACCAACAAGACCTTAAACTGTAAAACTTTTTTGCAAAAAAATACTACCGACTTCCAAATAAAAAACTACAAAGTGAAAAATAACTTTATTTTTGGAAGTCGGTGTCTTTCATCTTTCGCAGGTACCAATTTTTATGCTATATAGACACCGACTTCCAAAAATAAAGTTATTTTTCACTTTGTAGTTTTTTAGTATTTTTTTGAAAAAAAGTTTTTTTATTTTACCCTTTTTAGTTGTACCTCCTAATAGGCAAGTTGTATAGTAAGTAAGTACCTATAACGCCAGAATAGAATACCCGAATAACATGAAACTTGAACATAATCGGTGAAATGAGGGATCTTCGTACCCCTTTCGAGCGTACTGGCGTGATGTTATGTTATGAAATGGTATAAACAATAAACATACATGCGATTGCAGAAATCCCGAGAGATTTTCCGTTATTTATTGAAGAGTTCTGTTGTATATCTCCGAAGTTCTTCACCAGATCTTCACCAAATTAAAATGGGACCAATTTCGAAATATGTTATTTCAATCAAAGAAAGATGGAAATATCGGCGTAAATACAAAAAAAAAGAAGAAAAAAACATATATAATGTAGAACATAGAACCTCCTCCTTTTTGGTTAGTCGGATAAAAAGATAGCGTAGCCTGCTCACTAACTGGGTTTGCTCGGCTGTCAGTGTGGCCCGGGGTTTTAAATTTCAATCTTACTATATTAAGTTCACGTAGCAGCTACTTTATAAGTACCTACCTATACATAAATAACAATAATAAATAATAATAAGCGTTATTATTTCGGACAACATTCAATAATAGCCGCGGCCGTCATTTTTTAAGCTTGTTTGTGGTTTTTAGTATTTTTTAGGGTTCCGTTCCTCAAAAGGATAAAAAGGAACCCTTATAGGATCATTTCGTTGTCTGTCTGTCCGTGTGTAAACGCATCTGGAACGACTAGAGATATCAATTTTAAATTACTATGCTATTATATACTCTTGTTTTTAATGCATATTTGAGGAATTGGAAGGGAATTAAAACCTACACGTTACTTCCCGTTGACCTAAAAGTATGTGGCCAACAGCAATGTTTTAAAGCGAAATTCAAGAAAACCGGAAATGTGTACGTATCTCTTGGTGCCTTAAAAAAACCTAACTTCTAAATCAACGCAATCAAAAGATACGGCCATTTATGACGCATATTTGACACTCGCAAGGGATTCAAAACCTTAATTGTACTTCCCGTTGACCTAGAATCATGAAATTAGGCAAGAAGAAATGTTTTTTAGCACAAGTAAAGGAAAAGAGTTTCTTTCGCATTTATAATATTAACTAGTTTATAATATTAATTAGGATTAGGATTTGCGGTTGGTAAACTGATTGCGACCAATGTCGAAGTATGGGTACAACAGTTTTCCAAAGTCAAAGTTATTTTTGTTCCTACCAAGCATTGCTCTAGCGAAAATATACTCTGGATAGTGGATGTGTATATTTTCGCTAGAGCAATGCTTGGTGCTCTTTTTAGGGTACCAGGCTGTATCTCATGAACCATGATAGCTAGACAGTTGAAATTTTCTCAGATGATGTATCTCTGTTGCCGCTATAACAAAAAATACTAAAAACAGAATACTCGAAACATAAATATTTAAGTACATCATCAGTCCCATGCAACAAACGTGTTTTTTTTTGCCGTTTTTTGCGGTAACGGTACGGAACTCTTCGTGCGCGAGTCAGACCCGCACTTGACCAGATTTTTTATGAACTGTTATCAAATTAAATGTTATCAAAATATTTTGGTGATCATGATGTTTGTACGGAACCTTCAATGTGCGAGTCCGACTGGCTTTAGATTGGTTTTTAATAAGTGATATTATAAGTTTCTGCTTCGTTTATTCTGTACCGTGTCTTTTTCTTGACAAAATATAGTTATGTACACGTGTTTAAAGAGAGTACAAAAAAAAATATCGCTACTAACAAGTCCATATTTTTTGCTGATACATCGAAAGAGTCCTTGGTGTAGGCGTATTAGAAAATTAAATAAAGAAAACAAAATTATAAAATAACGTAAAATATAAACATACGTAGATGTTCATATTCTTTGTGGCTTTTTATCTTTCATAACAAGCCACAAAAACACGAGAAAGGAATACTTATATTATTATGTCTTAAAGTAAATTCAGATATTAGCATTCAATTCCATTTATACAGAATGAACTACTTGGGTAGGGTCTTTGATAAACTGCTAACACATTTTCTAATAGTTTATTTACTTTAACGGGACCGGTCAATGTGGCGACGCTTGGGGGAGGCCTATGTCCAGCAGTGGACGTCTATCGGTAGATATGACGATGATGATGATTTACTTTAGCATAACGGCCAACATTTTTAAATACACTTGAATTGATTATTTTTAAACTAGGAAGTTACCTTGACTGACAGAAACAAACTTGTCAAGATGGTTCCTATTATGAGCGTCATAATACTGAATTTCGACAATTGATTATTTCGACACGGTAAATTATGCTTCGCTCGGGTTATTCCACTGCTGACGCGGCCTATGGCTTACGTAAGAAATATTAAGTAAAGAACTCTGTTCAATTATTATTTTTTTAAACTAGCCTGTAATGGGCTTTAGATTCTCCCTAAGTTAATTTGCATTCACTGATTTCTTCTATGTCGTGTGATTAAATAGAAATTTAAATATTCATGCATCGCATTTTCCGAATTTTTTAGCTTTTTGAAGTTAAATATCGTCTAGCAAAACACCATCATATTATCCATATAAATATAATAGTTTGATGAGTATGCGGAAAATCTAAATATTTTATCAATAGGCAGTTCAAAGTTTAATAAAACTAATCTATGAGTTATTTTCCATTACAAACAGTCATAGGTAAACAAAACATTCGGATTCAAGATTTATAATGAAGAGTTTTTATTACATCTATCTATCTAATACCTTAAAACAAACAATTCTTGTATATATGTATTTATACATATAATCTGAATCTCGGAAACGGCTCCAACGATTCTCGTGAAATTTAGTATGCAGGGGGTTTCGGGGGCGATAAATTGATCTAGCTAGGTTTCATTTTAAGAAAAAGTTGTTATCTCTATTTTCACCCGAGCAGAGGTCGGTCGCCCAGGTACTTATAGATTATGCATGCAAAATATAAGCAATTTTCTTTCTCGCATAAACTATGACTAAAAACGGGCAGTCAATAAAAATATTAACTTTAATAAAATAAATTGACTAATGACATCATGATAAATATAATAAATTAACATCATGAATTTTGGTCAAACGTAACCTTCGCAACTTTTGTTGCCAACACTAAAATGTTTTATTTTTAGTCACCACCAAGACTTCAAAGTTTTCCTAGGGTCAAACTTTGCATGTGTATTTTTTTGCAACAATTTTTTTTATGATAAAAATAACATGTTATTTTTTATATTAATTGCAAAAGATGATTGCTATATTATTTTAATTTATAGACATAATTACGTAATTATGGTCAGCGACGATGTTTCGTCTAGTATATTAACGCTCTCACTTCAAGTTCATGAACAGTTCTTAGGTAACCGTTGTAGGGTTTGTGTCGAAGTTAATCATGGTGTTCAAAGTAACGTGTCTGGTGGTGTTGGTCTTCGGTTTGGCTAAATCGGCAGGTAAGGATATTTTAAATTGATTTTTATTTTTTATTTTATTTTTGTGGTTTTAAGATTCTATCATAGGTTTTCGGTAGCTGTCGTAATAAAGAACTTAGAACCCAATGGTCCTATTGTCATCCCCACTGTTCACAGCAATCAAACCCTATGCCCTGGGAAAGATGAACAACTACGTTGAATTCCAGCTAATGAATGCTCTACTTGCGGTGATCTAGGGGATCGCCGTAAGATTTCATTTCATAAAATTTATTTTGATTTTTTTTTTAATAAATTCAAAGCCAGTCCTGAATAATGGCATTTATTTTTAAAGTATAAAGTCTAACAATAATTAAAACGAGTGAATTATGATCCGAAGCTAAAGGGCTATTTAAGAGCATAACTTATTTTAAAATAAAGTCAAAGCCAGTCCTGAATAATGGCATTTATTTTCTTAGTATAAAGTCTAACAATAATTTAAACGGGCGAATTATGATGCGAAGCTAAAGGGCTATTTTAGAGCACAATTTATTTTTAAAATAAAGTCTTTCCTCTTCTCGGAAAGGTAGCACTCTCTTAGATAATAAATATTGTCTTCTTAGAACCAAATAAATAGCTGTAATTTTATTTAAACAAAAGCAGCTTCTTATTAAATAAACAAGTAATTATTTTCTTCATTTTCTCGTAAGTACGTAAGAGTTATGAAGGTATAGTAAGTTCCTGACTACACTAATTACAGAAAAAAAATACGGAACATTGGCTTCAACTTTAAAATGTCTCAGGAATTTTCTTTAGAAATCATTTAATGATTGTTCGTAAGCACACTAATATTTCTATTCCCCTAATATTTCTACACCCATTTCTATTCTCAATCCTTCTCTGTTCATGCAGTACGATTGTGGAACTCACTTCCACCTAAAATCCGTGACTCCCAAAATGTATCTTTAATCAAGAAACAAGTCGAAGAACATTATCTCTCCACCATCTTGTAATTTTATATATGAAGTATGTGTATTTTTTTTATTTTCTATATTTATTAAGATGAGGTATATGTGTAATTTATATATGATTAGTTAAGTTATTTTTGTCTATTTTAAGTTTCCTTGATCTTTCTACATACTGGGTCTTCGTTTATCATCCAACTTTCCTGTCGCAGGTCTGCTGAAAGAAATTTCTAATGAAATAAGCAGTACCTTTGTGCTCTTCAATCTGTATTATTTCTTTTCTCTGTAAAGTGTTTTTGTGTCTACATAAATATTAAAAAAAAAAATATAAAGGCGAAAGTTTGTAAGTGTGTGTGTTTGTTACTTCTTCACGCTCAAACGACTGGACGGATCTGAATGAAATTAGGCACAGAGATAGATTATAGTCTTGAATAGCACTAAGTATACTTTTTATCCCAGGAATATGTTCCCTCGGCATAAATTTCGACTTTCACGCGGGCGAAGCCGCTGGCAGAAGCTAGTCAATAAAACAACTTTAAAATGTCTAAATAATTTTCGTTAGAAATTATTTTATCATTATCCATTATTTATAATAAAACCGACTGGTATCGGTCGCGACTTACAAGTTGTAGGTCGTGGGTTCGAGCCTAGGCACCACTGCTCTCAAAACGGTGAAGGAAAACATCGTGAGGAAACCGGCATGTCCTAGAACCAAAAATTCGAAGACCAACCCGCACTGGGCCCGCGTGGTGGATTATGGCCCATGCCCTCTCACAGAGAGGAGGCTTGTGTCCCAGCAGTGGGAACATTAATAGGCTTTGATGTGAATAATAAAGCTCCGCATGGTTTATTATGTCATATCAAATAAATAAACAGCGGAATAAAAAAAATTGTGCACGTATGCGGAAGTAAGAAGCGGGTTTGATTTATGCCGTAGGTCTTAGTCTGCTTGGTACTATTCATAACGTAACATTCTACAAGGCTTTCTTGTAAGTTGCTAATCTAGATGAAAGCCAAAAAGCAGGCAGGAAGTTACCTGTCAAGGAGAACCATAATTAACTCAATTTTGGTATATACTTTTGCATACATACATTTGTGCTTTTCTGATGGTGTGTTAATAAGTTCCCATTGTTTAGTATAGTCTCAAGGCCAACGTTTCTTTTCCACTTCGTCTTTGAAATTTTAATCAAAACAGTTTAGAATTCGGCAACAAGTTTGCTGCCAACAGTAGCGTCCATAATTTTCTCATGCGGATTGGAACCTTTACTAACTATTTTACAAAGTTAAAAACTGATCAGATTAAGTCGTTGATAATAATGCTTAAAAATGACACAATAAATATAAACTTAGAAGTTAATCTGAAAAATATAGAAAAATTAAAAATTACGAAGATTGAACAATAAAGATAAATGAAACTCATCATATTAAACATAATAGCATTCTGCAAAATACCTTAACAACACTTAAGGGTACTTAGTACTTAGCATCAATGAAAAATGCAATTATTGCCATCAAAGTAACAAGCGACAAACGACCGGTTGGACAAAAAAACTTAGTTCATAAGTACCAGATAAATTGATTGCCTAAAGTTAACCACGATAACATTAATTATAATTTAGCAACCATTAAAGGTTTACTAATTAATGTGATATATAATTAGAAAATAATTGGTTTGTTCTTGCAATTTTTGCGTACGTGACACTCTGAGCATACTCATCATTATGATAATTGGGTACATTGGCCAAAATACGGCCCCTTTGATCAAAGCTAATAATAAGAGTAGTGGTGGCCCAGTGGTAACGGTCGCGACTTACAAGTTGTAGGTCGTGGGTTCGAATCCAGGCAGGCGCTTTACTTTGTATACATTATTTCATTACCACTGCTCTCAAAACGTCGAAGGTGAAGGAAAACATCGTGAGAAAACCGGCATTTCCTAGAACCAAAAATTCGAAGACATTTGACATCCACCAACCCGCACCAGGCCCACGTAGATTATTCCCTCTCACAGAGAGGAGGCCTGTGTTCCAGCAGTGGAAACATTAATAGCCTGATGATGATGATGAATAATATAATAGTACCTACTCCTGAACGAGTTTTGCTCTTGTCAACCAATCTCAACAGAGACGACGCGGAAGGTATTGAGTGCATAAGTGTGATTGCGAACATTACTGCACTCTCTCTTCGCCTCACTGTCAGATTGAGGCTTTGATGTGATGGCCATGCGAGCCAACCGGAGAAAAATCAGATCGGGAGCACGGGGTTTGGAGGTTTCCAAACTGCGGGATGCCACTGAGAAATTCCTCGGTTCTGTTGCTTCGGCTCCTGTTCTATGGATTGCGTATACGAATTACATAGGTGTGATTTGAGACTATTAACGCCACCGTGATATATGAAGTGAGTTTCATGTGTACTGTAGGATCATTAATAATTCATTTCTTATAAAAAAAAATTGGAGCTTCAAGGAAAATACTAGTAATGCCATAGGCAGCTCAAGGCGGGTATAGGTTCCCGCTGAAAGGAACTGATAAAAGAGTAAATAAAATATTCGCTCAAAAACTAAAAATTCAATGTTACAGAAATATTTTCTGTACCTAATTTATATTTGCCATAACCGTAACTGTAGCTATGGTGCAAACACTAGTTTACTAATGATAAAAAAGATACATAACATCATTAAATACTAGTATAATTGGCTCAATTATGTCACGTAAGCGAATTATTTAATTAAAAATGTCAGAATATGAATTATTATTACTATTCTTTGTTAATAGTTTGACATTTCCGCTGTATCTAACAACAATTGCATCTTAATTTTTAATTGAGTAGGTTATTCTTTATATTTACTTGTATTGTTTGGTATATAACCCAACGTCTCTATCTCTCTCTCTGCCTGTTAGTGCAATTATAAGTCAAGAACCACATACTTTTAATAATTCATGTGTACCCAAGTTCTTAAAAAAATGATAGTATTTTTCTATGGCAAGTAAAATAAAACTGAGTTAGCCTAAAAAGTTTATTTATAAAATAGTTTCGTGAGTGGTAGACAAAGCAAAAAATAATCTCAAAGAAGGGTCAAGGTGAGGAATTTTTAGAATCTTCTTCCCTAAGCAGAACTAGCCAGGTGGCTGAAATTAAGCTTGCATGTGATGTTTCGAGTAAGTAGAAGAGTAGGAGCTGCATTAAGGGCCTTTCAACGCTTTGAAACATGTTTTTTTTCTTGTAACTAATAGTATTATTATAAAAAATAATTAAAAACACGATATATTTTTACACAGAAAAAAATATGGCTAGAATTTCTTCATAACTGAAATAGCATAATTATGTAAATCAAAGTATATTTTGCAAACAAAACTGTGCAAAAGGAGGTCCAATATTGATATTCAGGCTCCGAGCAGGCGCACGGCCAGTACCTACTACTACGTTAACACTGGGGTATATATATACGCCTTAATTAAAACTAAAATAACTCTACATTATAATATAGGTTGTTTTTTACACAATTTCTTACCTCGCAAATGGGCTCAGAACATAGCGGTGGAAGTGGAGTTGAGTCGAAAATTATGCTCCAACTCCTATCCTCTCCTTTGTGACCCAAAAGATGCAGCCAAGGTGACCTACGCATTACCACCGACGATGTCGTGGAACTGGCATAGTTTAGGGCTAAAATAATCTAAATTACTGTTGTGCTAGAAAAATGAAGAAAAATAACACCATGCATTGTGTGCGTTGAAGTCTTCTAAACCCTTCAAAAACTACATAATTTTCTATAAAAATATTTTATTACAAAAAACTAAATTAACTTATTATTATGAAACAGCCACGTCATAGTACAATCTTGAATAATAGGACATAATTTATATAATCGATGCTACTTTTTACTTGTAAGTGGGCCCAATTAGTTTCTAGCACCAGTCATTAGTTGGTATTAAGTGATATGCCTCTTATTACGCACGCGACCTATACAGGGACTTCTGCGAGATATAAGCATTTACGACATGAATCATCATGATTGTGATTCACATATACCTACACTCACTAGCTGCTGCCCGCGTGGTATTAGTACTTCCCTCAATATCTTTTCATTATTTTTATTTTTGATAAGCTTGCGCTGACTGTCTTACCTGATGGTAAGCGATGATGTGGTCGACGATGAAGAGCGCTTGCCTAGAAGTAACCTATTTAATATTGACTGAAAGATTCCCAGGTAGAAGCTATCATGAAATACAGACTCTGGCAGGGAATTTCACTCCTTTGCTGTACGCATAATAAAAGTATTCTCAAAACGTTTGGTGCGTGTGGTTGAAATATCCTCCATGTACCGATGACGGATTGCCGTACATCATGTAGTCCGATGATGGAACGGGCTAGGAGGACTTAGTTCATGCAATTCCAACGCACACTCCCCGAAATTTAACCGATAAAAAACCGACGACAGGCTGGCAACTCGGCGCCGATGTTCAAACTCTAGGATCGACCAGTAACTCATTGCCGATGACTCTCTTGGCCCGTTTTTCGTTCGACTCAAGTGCATCCAGCTGGTACTTGGCAGATCCATCCCAGAAATGAGTAAAGTACACAAGTGCCTACATCACCAGCACCTGTAGCCAAGTTGTCAATCATCAATCGATAATGCTAGTAGAAAACGAATGGGAATGACACATCTGAACGTTAAGTCACGTGGTCAGACCATACAAATAGAAGACGTTAACGATTGTAGAAAGAGATTCGATACGAAACGTTTGTAACTTGGCTAAGGGGACAGTACTCCATGCATGATCGAACTTGCGCTTGATACAAGTTAAGCAACTGTTCTGGCGTGAAGTACCGTCTCAATTTCGCGAGGATCCCAAACTTTTAGGCAGCCAGCTGAGATTTTGCCTTAATGGATGGACCAAAATTGAGTGTCTACATAAAACATCTGCCTAGCCTTTTCCCAACTATATTGGGGTCGGCTTCCAGTCTTACCGGATTCAGCTAAGTACCAGTGTTTTACATGGAGCGACTGCCTTTCTGACCTCCACAACCCAGTAACTGGGTAACACGGTACCCCTTGGCAAGACTGGTGTCAGATCTCAAGCTTCTGACTACTCGTAACGACTGTCAAAGATCATCAAATAACAGCCGGGACCAACGGCTTAACGTGCTTTCCGAGGCACGGAGGAAACTCGGTATGTTGAAATGGTCACCCATCCACGGACCGACCTCGTCAAGCGTTGCTTAACCTTGATGATCGACCCGTGCGGCTGTTATTATTTAGTCACGAGCTCCTCTAGTGTCTATATAAAACATATCTTTATAAATTATAGCCTATGTGTTATTCTGATCATCATCATCATCACCAGCCTATTAATGTTCCCACTGCTGGGACACAGGCATCCTCTCTGTGAGAGGGAATGGGCCGAAATCCACCACGCGGGCCCAGTAGGGGTTGGTGGATGACACATGTCTTCGAATTATTGGTTCTAAGACATGCCGGTTTCCTCACGATGTTTTCCTTCACCATTTTGAGAGCAGTGGTGATGAAATAATTTACTCAAAGTAATGCGCCTGCCTGGGTTCGAACCCACGACCCACAACTTGTAAGTCGCAGCCGATACCACTGGGCCACCACTGCGCACTATTTTGTGTTATTCTGATAAGCTATATTTCTGTAAAGTTACGCAATCTGGGGGTTTAATTATGAATCATTATTATGTTTGCATAGGTTTAGGTTTAACCATTACAAAACATCCAGTTGAAAGCTTATACAGACATTATGGTTATATTTTGTCATACGTTAAAAATATATATTATTTGTTCACAGTTTTACCATCGGTTGAAAAATGCAAGCTCGGGGATTCTGCCTGTTTGACACCGGCATTCCAGCAAATGATACCGATCTTCATGGGGGGAATACCGGAGAACAACGTTGACGTATTGGACCCTATGGAGATGGATGACCTTGCCTTTGACTTGGCTGGTCTTCAGTTCACCTTGAAGGGAGGCATCATGAAGGGCTTGAAGAGCTCCGTGGTTGACAAAGTCGAGTAAGTATTTCAGTATTATTTGGTTGAAAACATTTTATATCATTTAAATTGCCTATACTAGTGGTGTCTCATCCCATACAAAGAAACCGTGCCGACGTACTGTACTGATTATACTGATTATTTTTGTACATCGATCGCGCTCGGTTTCGTTCCACGGATATAGATGGTGATCTATCTATCGCCGTGGAACGGAACCGAACGCGATCGGTTTACAAAAAATAATCGGTATAATTAGATGAAAAACGCTAGATACGTCGGCACGGTTTCTTTGTATGGGATGAGGCATCTGTATGCTAGTATTATATTATGTGTGCCTATACATAATTTAAATTTAGAATCTTTTAATCAGTCGCTAAACTCTGTCGAGATTTAATATAATTAAAAAACACCCGAACAAAAACCTCTAAAACGCAAAAAATAAGCCACGTACTCGCGCCGCAGAACCGGAAACATTGACAGCAGTTTATTTTGTTTACTTAGCGGTTCCCCGTGACGCGAGTACGAGCTTTTTAGAGGTTTTTATGTCGGGAGTTTTTTTAATTTAATTATTGTTGAATGGTTTTTAAACTATAAATAAAAACCTAGCAGTAGGCACGCTTTAATCGACAATCTATCGAAACACGTTATGGCATGATATCTTGCGAAAAATCCCAGATTCAAAGAGTAAAATTTGAATTAATTTCAACCAAACATAGCAATAACACTCTCAACAAAGTCATCTTTCAAAAAAAAAAAACGAAATCAAAATCGGTTCATCCGTTTAGGAGCTATGATGCCACATAAAAATACACGAATACACAAATACACAGATACACACGTCAAACTTATAACACCCCTTTTTTCCGTCGGTGGTTAAAAATTGCTGCCTACCCTACGTATCCTACCTACCAATTTTTTCTAGAGTCATTCTTTGGCGGAGAATCTTAACATCGCCATTAAGAATATGACGTCAATTGCACAAGACCATCTATCGATTATGGAGTTCAACTGTCCGAGTATCTGAATTACGTGTGTTGTGATATTTTACTTCTTTAACACTTTAAATTGATTTAACTTTTGATAAAGTGAACCGATTGTGAGGAAACAAAATCTAAGTAATACTTCAAGTCACGCACAATTATTATGTATAAACTTTATTTACATTGGTTTTCTATCATTGTACGTGATGCACGCACAACCAAACAGACAAACAGATAAACAGACAAACCGACAAAAAGACAAAAAATCCTAAAATGCTGGAAATGGGTTCTGTTGGTTATCTTTTAACACCCTGGCTATTCTTTTTTGGAAATATTTATTTTCGATGTACAAAACCGACCCAACTTTTCTACAGATTTATTATATGTATTGATGATATTGAAGATTATTTTATAGCCCATAGCTTCGTAGTCCATTTTTTTTCATATGAACTAGATACTGACCTGTATAACGCTTTATACGTAAGTAAATAGGTTTTTTTTTGCATCTTGTCAAAGAGTTTGAAATTAGTAAAATTATCTTCAGAGCTGTTTCAAACGAACACTTTCATCCATCACTATCTTTTCGAAACACACTGGCCATCTATAAAACATAAAATTTCAAATATCGAACTAACATGAAATAACTGACTATAGCAAAAGTGTCGGTCGGGCTCATATCCCCGTATTCCCAAAAACAACGTAGGTGCCTTTTCTCATAACCTTTTACCTCCTTCACCAGATGGGACACGAAGAAGAAGGTCTTCTCTGTAGACTTCCACACGGACAACTATGTGAAGGGTCACTACACTGCTGGAGGTCATATCCTGATCCTGCCAATCACTGGCGATGGACAGATGAAACTGAAACTGAGTAAGTATACTTTGATAATTATTAGCAAGTAAGTCTTATTACAGGTGTCAGGAAAAACCCAATTTGCAACAAAATATAGTTTTCGTAGAAGTTCATGACTTCATAATAATAGCCGCATGAGTCGATTGATGTGCAAGGTTAAGCAACGCTTGCCGAGGTCGTTCTTTGGATGGGTGACTATCTTAACATACCAAGAATCCTCCGTGCCATAAAAAGCATGTTAAGCCATTGGTCCCGGCTGTCATATGTAGATTTTTGACTGTAGTTACGGGTAGCCAGACGCCGAGAAATTTGACGCTAGCCCAGACAAGGGGTATCGTACTACCCAGTTACTGGGTTGTGGGATCTTTCTAGCGTCATGTAAAATACTGGTATCATCTTTCAGGCTCTGAAATAAGCTTATTCATTAATAGCTGACCTCCGCGGCTTCGCTCCCGTCAAAATTATAGCCTATATTACTCGGGCATAATATAACTTTCCATAGGTGAAGGATTTTTTTAAATTGGTTCAGTAGTTTCGGAGTCTATTCGGAACAAACAAACAAAAAAATCTTTCCTCTTTATAATATTGGTATAGACAACAAGCTTAGTTAGTTATTAGTTGTTGATTTAAATGTAGGTATATATGTGTGTAAGAGCAATGGTGGCCCAGTGGTAACGGCCGCGACTTACGTGTCGTAGCTCGTGGATTCAAACCCAGGCAGGCGCTTTACTTTGTGTAAATTATTTCATTACCACTGCTCTCAAAACGGTGAAGGAAAACATCGATCGTGAGGAAACCGGCATGTTCTAGAACCAAAAATTGAAAGACATGTGACATCCACCAACCCGCACTGGGCCCGCGTGGCGGATTACGGCCCATTTCCTCTCACAGAGAGGAAGGCAGTGTCTCAGTAGTAGAAACATTAAAAGGCTGTTGATGATATGTTTGTAGTGATAGTTAATTAAGTGTTATAATATACACAGTCAACATAGGTTCTATCTTGTATTCAGCAGAGTTCAAGCAACATTTCCTTACATTTGTATGCATCAGCCACTAAACATCATCATCTTTTCAGAAAATCTTCAAATCAAACTCTTCATCCACTACGACATCATCAAGAATGCTGACGGCAAGGACATCATTAAACCAAAGAAGTACAACTTCGATTTTGATGTCAAAGACAGCGCTCACTACCACCTGACCAACTTGTTCAATGGGAACAAGCAACTTAGTAAGTATCTTCCGTCTGGACTAATCCCAGTAATTAGAATAAGCCATCTAAACACCTAAATTACCTCGGAGGTCATAGCCAGAGACGGCCTTCTCAAAACTTATCGTACAAAGGTCAAAGTAACTGTGCACCGCGCCCCCACTCCCGCCAACCCGCACGGCTCCCCATTTTCGCTTCGTGCGCCAATAACGAGAGTCAAACGTCAGAGTGACTTGACCATTGTGCTTATTCCGAGTGTTATAACGCACTCAATCATGATAATGTAAACGATCTCTTATGTCAAAATGTATACAAAAAAGAGGATTCGCCTTACCGTCACCAGGCGGCGCTTATCCAGTTTCAATACAAATTGACGTTTACATTATCGATCCAGCGTGAGACAAAATTCGCACTAAGCCCTCAGGTTATTTTGATCACGCAGAACAAACCAATCGTGTCAGTGAGCGCCACCATTTATTTACTAGTAGATATTGACTGCTGCTGACAATTCTAACAATAATTATAACATTGGCAGTCTACTCAACGCTCATTGCATAATATTTTTTTCAACACACTTGCTCATAAAGTGGCTCTAATTTCACCGCAATTAGGCACATAATGATACCTGTTATCAAACTGTGACTTTTTCATTGCTATTATTCACAAGTGAGTTATAGACTTTTTTTTAATTTATTGGTTGAGTTACTTTGTCCTTAAAAAAGTTTCGATACAAAAAAGATCGTGCTCAATAGTACAAATAAATCAATTACCAAGCAATACTTGCTCATTTCATGCAACTTCGTATTTAAATAAATAATTTCAACTTGTACGTGCTTAATAAATAAAACTTTCACTCAAATATAAATTTTATTTGCTCTGTAACTAAGAAAACTTGAAATTCCCTATTTTATACGTGGATAAAACAGTATCCACGAAAAGCCAAAAAAAAAGAAACCTCATTCTTTTAGTCTATGGCCGATCGCCATTGTTAAATGCGCGCGCATAGGAAAACTGATTAATTTTTCCCGCCATTGTGAAAAAAAAATCACAACTCATTTTTACTGATGAAAATCATTTTTTTGTATTATTTTCTTCACAAGTGTGTTGAAAAACGTCGTATGATACACGTGTGTATTGATGATTACCGTCCTCGGCTCTCTACGGCTCGGGTCTCAATGGCGCCTCAGCGGTAATCACCAACATTGCACACTTGTACCATAATGTACTATAGATAGTAATGGCTTCTTTAGTTCTCTAGTCTGTACTCTGTGGTAGCGTTATAATTGCCGAAGGCATCATGACTGGTAAACATTTTCATTGTATGGGTACTTAAACAAAGTCCTGCAATAGAAATGTTTCCTGGGTAAAAAATAATAATTTTATTTAGTCGGTCAGTGAGATTATCAAATAATATTGGACACGTATTTTTTGCTTTACCAAATCAATAAAAAAATACAAAGGTAAAGCGCATCAAAGTTCAGGTTTTGGGGACTTGAGACGTCACTAAGGCAGTATAAAGTGTATTAGCGGTGGCGGCGTGACGTTTCACGATATTTCAACGCATTATATTGTCGTCACTTTGTTTACGTGACAAAATAAAAAAATACCTGTCCAATATCTTTTATTAATCTACCTGACGGACAAAAAAATATTATTTAGTAAACTACCCTATTGAGAATAGATTGCTTTCAAATGCAAATATTCGTTGTAAAATTATTATGAACTTGCTTTGATTCCGTGTAAGTTATTTAATTTATAACACCCGGTTCATCATGCAGGAGAATTTCAACAATTTATTGATTGCTGCTTCATCTAAAATTCTGGTATGCTTCTGCATACGATATGACTGGGAAGCCGACACCTATTATAAGAATGGGCAGTTGATGGTGATGAGTCCAAGTCGCTACCAAACTCAATTTAGTTAAAAGAAAATGGCTCAAAATCCATGCATTTTAAATTGAGTTGCCAGACCAAATATGTCAACAAACTATTCCAATGAATGTTGACAATAGAATGTGGCATTAATCTTTGTCCAATGTAATAGATGGCGCTACATATTGCCTTTGGCCACACTTTCTGCCAAGCCTTTCGCACTGCGATATTCACTTTAAAAATGCAAAGCAACCATTTTGTCTCGTGGATTATCAATTACGAAGTGACGTATCCCGTTAAAGGCTTAGTACAAAAATCTACAATTCAATGAAAATGTAAATAAGTTACTCGGTTTAATAAATTGTAGACATGAAAGTATAGGATTTGTTACTAAAAGAGTTATGAAAGGAGAGAGAGAGGGCAAAGAAAAGATGATTGGATTGTGTAAGTATAATATAGTGACATTATGAAAGACCAAAACTTTAGACGATGGACAAAAAGCAAGAATTTTAAAAATCGGTCCACAATTGACGGAGAAATCGGTGAACATACAAAAAAATAACGAACATACTCGTAGAACCTCCTCTTTTTTGGAAAATCAGACAGTTGACAGCACGGAATGGAAGATTATCTAAATGGTTTAATTGAAATGAATGATTTTGATTTCGAGACAGATTTTGGGCTAAATAAAATTTGATTTCTACACAAAATTATGTTAGAACTTCCATTGTATTTGGTTTTGAGAATGTGCTATTTCAGTAGCGTATGTCAATTTTGAAGTTTTTGACATTCGTTATTGCTGCTAGAATTTCACTTTGTATGTCTTCATATTCAACTGGCTTGGTTATACGAGTATATAGACGAAAGTCTAATTTTTGCCTTGCCTAAAATATAACTTTATTTTTTATTCTAGGTGAGGCTATGTTAAGTTTCTTGAACGATAACTGGAAGCAGATTGCGACAGAATTTGGCAGACCAATGATGGACTTAGCAGCAAAGAGGATTTTCAGGAATATCGTCAACTTTTTGGAAGTGTCGCCTATTGAAGAGATCACCAGTGCTTAAATCTTGCTTGTTTTATTGATTGCGATTAAATATATTTTGTTGGTGTTTTAAGTTTGGTTGTTTTTCTTCGCATCCAGTATATATTTAATGGTAATGTTTTTATCACTCTATGTATGTATGTTTGTTATTAAGTGGTGTTCTAGAGACCAAACGCATTGGCCGATTTTGATGATTCTTACGTCAATCGATTTGTCTTAACCTTGCGAGTGTCACTGACTACATTAAAATTGGAAAGTAGAAAAATGGGCGCCATATTGTGGGGACCCAATTTTTCCGTGTCATGCCCGTCTTGTGGGGTATCACAATAAAGGGTTTAAAGAGGTGATATCAAAAGGAGGAGGAGCTCGTGGCTAAATAATAACAGCCGCACTGGTCGATTATCAATGTTAAGCAACGCATGACGAGGTCAGTCCGTGGATGGGTGACCATTTCAACATACCGAGTTTCCTCCGTGCCTCGGAAAGCACATTAAGCCGTTGGTCCAGGCTGTCATTTGAAGACCTTTGACAGTCGTTACGGGTAGTCAGAAGCTTGAGATCTGACACCAGTCTTGCCAAGGGGTACCGTGTTAGCTAGTTACTGGGTTGTGGAGGTGAGATAGGTAGTCGCTCCATGTAAAACACTGGTATTCAGCTGAATTCGGTAAGACTGGAAGCCGACCCCAATATAGTTGGGAAAAAAGGCTAGGCAGTTAGATAAGAGGTGATTTCAAAAATATATAACACTTTTATTTTAAATGTAACTAATTCGATAAAAAAAAATGTTAACTAGAGTACCGTTGGAGGATACATCTGGTTTTGCTCAGGCAAATGCTCCGACGTATTCTTCCGACTGCACAGCATGATTTACTTCTTGTTTACGTCTTTTTAGTTCGCTTCTTAAGCAGTCGGGTTTTATGATTTTTTGAATGAACTTTTTTTTAACCCACTGCCAGATACTTACATTACGGAAAATAAAACACATACACAAACATGATAGATACACATACTTACAAGTTGCTTGCTTTCCTTGTTTGTACCTGTTGAGAAAAGTGGAAAAGCGATTATTTCTCAAAGATATAGGAAAGTGTGATAAATGATTTTATTTCTGTAAGTTGGTTTGTACAAACACTTTTACATGTCGATCATATTTTTAAAACTAGATGAGGTCGGCGTTTCCTATCTGACTACTCTGAGAATAAAGGCCGAAACAAACTCAGAGGTAAGGTGTGGGCTTATGTATAGATATAGGCAAGTGTCTACCGATACCTACTCCATGTAAATTTATATTTTTATAGAATTTATCGAGTTAGATTCTATAAAAATACAACAACAAAATCAATGAACAACAAAATGAAAAGATATACATTAACATGAATAAAAATTATTGCTTCATGCTAATATTATGTAGTCTAGAACGTAGCAAAGGATAAAAAGTCTTTGTGAATCGAATATGATAAGAACTAACTATTACTAAATTAACAACAATCTATAAAATCATTCATTAAACAGACAACAAAATGTCAAACTACAAATTGTTTATCACTGTTGACAAAAACTGTAATAAAAACATATAAATCAATGTTTACTGTCACGTCACCTCCATCCTCCATGTATGTCACTCAAATTTTTTACCGAAACATTTTTTACAAGGGGACCGTTTGAGTAGCACCTGCAAAACCCATTCGGCCGCGTTGTGAATATTTTATTACGACGAATCAGATTACTGGGTGAAATGAATTTGTGTGGGCAAACTTCTCTTTTATTACTGGTTAACTGTATGAGCCCTGTAAAGCTTAATGTCCGTAGTGTAACTTAATTATCACAATGCACATTTAGTTTTCAGTCCGTTTTAAAGAAGGTGTTTCTATGAAAATGTGTCTGTTTTGCCGAAGCTAGGTAACGTAAACTTATCTTCTTAATATTTTTTTTAATAACCAAGTTAATAGACAGTAGAATTTTGTAAAAAAAAACAAACCTATATACAAATATAAAAGGGAGACGGAAAAGAGCTCATTGTGCATAAAAAAATTCGTCCAAATCGATGTCAACGGGAAACGTGCCCAGAACGCTGGCAGCATTGCCACGTTGGATGGCAATGCTGATTCTCTGGCCGAAGAAAAGGCCAGCCCTCTGGTCACGTGAAGAGTCGACGAGCTTTGTGCTAATTTCTCGAAAAGCCAGTTGGAGCAACTGAGAAATTCTAGTTGGAAAATCCCAATTACACTTAATACAACCATTGATCCCCCGACCTCAAGATCAGGCATAGCACTTCCAAATACTAACCCAACGAGGCAGTCAAACTGGCATTCTATTTAATCTTTACATAAGGGCGAATCTAACAAGCGAGTCTTCAACTACTGTAATTGAGCGATGACAACAGAGACTCAAAGAGACGAGACGAGACGAGAAGAGACTCTCGATTATCTTAACGAGATCTTACCTGTAACCTCGGGGCTAGCAGCAATTCCGCAGATATAAGTAGATATGTAGTAAAACAAAGATTAGTTACAAAGATGGATAGAATATCACATTTCTTTATTAAAACATGACATCATCCTCATTATTTCATCCACTACTGGACACAGGCCTCCCCCAATCATCGCCATATCAACCTGTCTTTTTTTAACGTGTGCCTCTTGTATGGTCTCCGTCCCGCGGTGAGCGGAAGGGTCTGTCAGACTCTAATTGACTAAAATCACCTGTATTGTACTTCTGCATCCAACAGATTTCCGTGGCCCTCACCAGGTCATCGGTCTTCCTACTAGGAGGCCTTCTAAAGCTACGTCTTCAGATATGCAAACTCAATTCCAGAACCTTCTTGCCGCAACTGCTATCCGTACTGCGGGTAAAGTGCTATGTCCATTGCCATTTAAATGTGTTTTTTTTTTTTTGTGTATGTTCACCGATATCTCCGTCAATTGTGGACCGATTTTGAAAAATATTTTTTTGTTTGAAAGAGTATGTTCCGAAATTGGTCCCATTTTAATTTGGTGAAGATCTGATGAAGAACTTCGAAGATATACAACAAAACTCTTCAATAAATAACGGCAAATCTCTCGGGACTGCTGAAATCGCATGTCTGTTTATTGTTTATACCATTTCATAACATAACATCACGCCAGTATGCTCTTAAGGGGTAAGCAGATCTCTCATTTGATCGGTTTTGTTCAAGTTTCATGATATTCGGGTAATCTATTCTGGCGTTATAGGAAACTTACTAAACAACTTGCCTATTAGGTAGGTACAACTAAAAAGTGAAAAATAAAAAAACTTTTTTACAAAAAAATACTACCGACTTCCAAATAAGAAAACTACAAAGTGAAAAATAACTTTATTTTTGGAAGTCGGTGTCCATAACGAAAAAAAATGGTACCTACGAAAGACACCGACTTCCAAAAATAAAGTTATTTTTCACTTTGTAGTTTTCTTATTTGGAAGTCGGTAGTATTTTTTTGTAAAAAAGTTTTTTATTGAGAAAAGTTTTTCATGAAACACATTTAAATGGCAAAATTATTTTTATGTTTTGTGACAATCTTGTTTGATTTTCGATATGTTTGACAATTCTGTAACTTGACATAGCACCAACAAAATTTTTATACAACTATCTCAAGTGACTCTAACTTAGCAAGTCATTCACTAAATCCATCATTCAAATTCTCAATTACATTGTCAGGTCTATTTACCAAGGACAAGGGTTGACATTTAACATGGGTGCCACTCCACCCAGTGGGTGAATTCGTGCTTTTAATTATTTTTATAACCTGCGGGCTATTGGGATTAAAAACTCGTTAACTTTTGCGAACACTGCGATTGATTGTTAAGCCTATTAAGTAAAATATATTAATATTTGATCTGTGTTTCACTGAAAAGCCTTAATATGGCTTTTTAAAAAGCTTTCATTAAGTTTTATTTTTTAGTTTGTTCAAAGGATAAGATATTTTAAACAACTTCATCTTGATTAATTATTGAATAAACCACTATATGTTACAAAAGAAACTGCCACGTCTGTCTGTCTGTCTGTCTGTACGTGGTAAACTCTAAAACTACGGCTTTTCATACGGTTTTCCAATGGACGGAGTGGTTCACTCGAAACATTTAGGTGTATAATTAATTGAGGTTTTGATGACAGTTGAAGAAGATATGCACCCGCCCGAAGCCGCGGCGGGTTGCTAGTATGAAATTTAAACAAAACCAATTTGTTAAATTCGTTTTTTAGTCGTCACGGATGGGTTGACAATTTTTATTGAAAAAGAGCACTAATTTGTTTTATGGATACAAGAGCAACACAACGCGCAACGCGCAGAAGATACTCCAATAAGTTTGTAGGAATATTGATTTTTCAAAGATCCAAATAGATTTAGTTTTCATTAAAATCGGTCTCGGAAAACACCCGAAGGATAAGGAGTCATCCTTCGAGTGTTTGCCACTATTCCTAATAGTTACAGATTTGGCCATCCACGCCCACTTAAAAAACTCAACCTTTATAGAGCTGCGAAGTTCAACCTATTTGCTCAAAGAACCACAATTTGGTAAAAAAAACAGCTTTATAAACATAGAACTGGCCATAAACGCTTTTGTTATCACAACGCTCATCGAAAATTGCCTGAAATTTATGGGAGTCAATGGGATGTGGACTGAGATCAAAGGAATCCCCATCAATTAATTTAATTTGTGTACCAAACGAACCATGGCGATTTTTCTACTCAGAAACCTGTCAAATAATTGTCTGACAATTTTACACTGTTTTTGTCCAGTTTCAATGACCATGTCAGAACAGATGAAACAAACGGCTCGGAAACGGACGGGCCGTTTAATTCGCTGATCATAAACAGGGTTAAAGTACAAATTTCACGTGAATTCATTATTGGAGGTATGGCGCCACGTCACCTGTTTTACGGTCACTTCACTTTAATACTGATTGACACTTTGTCGTGCGATGACTGACGATTTTATTTAAGCGGATTAAATGACTTTATGACATGAAATTTAATGGCATGATACTACCATTGTTGGAGGTTTTTATCCTGTCCTATCCTTCCTTCTGAAAATACCGGATGGACCTCTACCAGAGACCACGCACACTGGAAGATTAAGATATAATAATCCGTCCTATTATAAATAGTTACATACTAATGTGGTAAGTCTGTATGTTTGAATATTTGTTAATTAATAATATCTATCACGAGGTCAGCCCTCATCCAAAATATCTGAGCATTACATTAGATAGATGCCTTAACTACAGGAAGAACTGCGAAAATGCTAAAATGAAAGGACACACTAGGAACAATCTACTGCGCTGCCTTACATCCACCAGACGGGGGCGAACAATTAATGCAATGCCTCTTTGTTTCTACGCTGGTGAATATACTTGTCCAGTATGGAGTCGCTCCGCCTATGACAACCTCGTGGATACAGATCTTAACAAGACGTGCCGGATTTTCACTGGCTGCCTAAAACCGATACCGGTACGAATGCTGTACCCACTAACCGGCATTGCGCCCCAGAACTTCACAGGACTATGGCGAGCCGTATAGAAAGGGCGGCAACGGAAAATGACCCACGGCACCCAATGCCCACGGTTTAGTGCCTCGGAGACTCAAAAGCCGAAAAAGTTTTATGGCATGCGTAGGTCCATCACACGGTAGCGCAGCCTCAGATAGGTGCCACTTTTGGCAAAAGAAGCCCCTGGAATATTTCATCAAGCCATCGGTGAGCCTCCCGCCTGAGTGGCACGCGTTGTCGTGGCCGACATGGAAAACTCTAAATAGACTCCACACTCAGGTCGGTCGCAGCAAGGACAACCTCCACAGACGGGGTTCTCGGATGGTTCAGATAGCCAATCTCCATGCTAATACTCCATGTAACCCAGAGAGCTTTCTCTCTGTCACCTAGGTGTAGGCGTACGATTGCTATGTTAATAGCATATTCTTTAAATGAATTGTATTTATCTTTTACTATAAACTCAGACATAAATAGTATGTCGAAGGTATGTACTGTAGTTGATGTTAGTAGTAATACTAATTTACAGGTGGTCAATAAGTTTAATAACGTTAGCACTTCTGCTAATAATATTTATAGTTTAAACTAGTTTGTAGGACAAGGGAGGGTACCAACAACGAAATAGGTACGAGAACATCCACCATCAAGAAGGTACCTTCTTGCTCTCACTTAGTTAATTTAAAAAAAGGGGCTAAGCAGAATTCCTTGAAATTATTCCAACAAAATATTCAAGGTTTTTCTGCGAAGCAATTGGAAATAGAACTGTTTTTGGAAAAAACAATGTTTGAAATTGTTTGTTTTACTGAACATTGGCTTAAAGATCATGCAATGCTAATTAATTATGAAAATTATACCGTGGGCAGTTGTTTTAATAGAAATATTATGTTGCGTGGAGGTTCACTTATATTAATAAAAAATGGTATTAAATCAAAACCTCGTAAAGATATTGTAGATCTATCAGTTGAACATAGTGTTGAACTGTCCTGCGTTGAGCTGGATAAGCATGTTATAGTGTGCGTTTACAGACCCCCCAATTATGGAAACTACTCTATATTTGAGTCAGTGATGGAGGATGTTTTGGCAAAACTTGCAAATGGTAATAAACTAGTCATAATCTGTGGTGACTTTAATATAAATATTTTAGAAAATAATTCAGATAGCAGTAGATTATTAAATCTCTTCAAATCATTTAATTTGTCACATGTGTTTATGGAACCAACACGAACAACTGTGACTACTGCTACATGTATTGATAATGTTTTTTGTTGCTGCGACTACTTAGACAAAGCCATTATGAATTGTCTGCCTTCGGATCATAGTGGGCTAATGGTAACATTTGAGTCCAACATACCAATAAAACAAGTGCAGATTCAATCCAGACCAATAACATCCGGTAAATTAAATAAATTTAACAGCACTTTAATCAGTAAGTTAAGTTATCAGGACCTCACAGTGAATGATGGTAATATTTTGTATGATGAAGTTTTCTCAGTGGTTCAAAAAGAGTTCAATAACACTTTTAAGAAGAAAACTAAAACTATATGCCCTAAGTTTTTATTCAGTGACTGGGCGACTACAGGACTTAGAAAAAGTAGGGAAAGACTTTACGAGCTATATGGCCTTAAGCCTTGTATTAACACTGAAACGTTTAATAAGTATGTTGCTACTTACTCAAGAATTTTTAAAAATACGTGCAAGGCAGCTAAGGCCTTGTACATTAGCAATAAGGTTAAATTTGCAGAAAATAAAATCAAGACTGTTTGGAAAATTATAAACAATGAAACGAATAGGAATAAAAAAAATAATACTGATTACATGCTTGAGACCACACACGGACTTATTAGAGATAACAAAAAAGTTGCGCAAGAATTTGTAAATTTCTTTACCAACATCCCAATTAAAACTACTGAAACCTTAAATTCTTCGCCCTCGCTTGCTTTCGGATTATTAAACGCGAACGTTTCAGCCTGCCCGAATGTATTTAACTTTTCACATATAAACCCCACAACAGTAATAAAAGCTTTTAAGCAAATCAAGATCAAGCCGACTGAAGATCTGCGGGGAATGTCCATCAAAGCTTGTACCTCCATTATTCAGACTATAGCGCCGTACTTGGCTTTGATTTTCAATTTGTGTGTAGATCAAGGAGTCTTTCCGGATCTAATGAAATATAGTAAGGTTATACCACTTTTTAAATCCGGGGACAGTAAAGACACAAATAATTATAGACCAGTATCCGTGTTGCCAGTATTCAGCAAGGTTTTTGAGAAGATAATGCTAAATCAAATGCTCATTCATTTTAATACGAATAACATCTTGCATGATAAACAGTATGGCTTCACCAGAGGACGTTGTACAACTGACGCTGGTGTCACCCTATTAAAACACATCTTTAATGCGTGGGAAGAGTCGCAGGATGCTATAGGTATCTTCTGCGACCTGTCGAAGGCGTTTGATTGCGTTAATCATGAAACGTTACTTCTGAAACTTGAGCATTACGGGCTAGGTCAGTCAGCGTTAAGTTTGGTTAAATCTTATTTGAATGATAGACAGCAATTAGTTCAAATAAACGGTGTGAATTCGTCCGGGTTAAACGTGAAAATGGGGGTACCCCAGGGCTCAATTTTAGGTCCTTTCTTATTCTTAGTTTACATAAACGATTTACCCCGTTTATTGGAAAACAAACTAAACATGGTGTTATTTGCTGACGACACATCTTTAATTTTTAAAATAAATAGACGTACTTGTCAGGTTGACGACGTAAATAACGCGCTACGGCAGGTTCAGGATTGGTTCACAGCCAATAATTTAGTTTTAAATGGTAAAAAAACCAAGTGCGTAAAATTTTCATTGCCGAATGTCAAAATTACTGATTGTGACATTATGTTAAACAAGGAGAAGCTAGAATTCGTCGATAAAACGGTTTTCTTGGGGATCACGCTGGACTCAAGGTTGCAATGGGGTCCTCATTTGGTATCCCTTGCGGGGCGGCTGAGTTCGGCGGCTTATGCTGTTGGAAAGATTCGTCGGTTGACGGATGTGGATACCGCGAGACTGGTATATTTTAGTTATTTTCATAGTATAATGTCTTACGGTATCTTACTATGGGGAAGGGCTGCAGACATTGAGTCAATTTTTATTCTGCAAAAACGAGCCATCAGAGCAATATATAATCTTCGCCGGCGCGATTCTCTAAGGGAACTGTTTAAGGACATTAACATTATGACGGTTCCTTGTCAATATATTTATGAAAACATCATGTACGTGAGAAAGAATTTACATCTTTTTAGTAAAAACGGCGACAGACATAATTACGTTACTAGAAATAGGGACCAATTAGTTCAACCAGGTTTCAGACTGGCAAAAGTAGCTTCATCTTTCATGGGGTACTGTACAAAATGTTACAATAAAATTCCTCCCCACATTCTTGAGCTGAACGAGACGAAATTTAAAACTTGTATAAAACGCACACTATGCAGGCTGGCATATTATAAGTTGGGGGATTACATCACTGATAAAAATGCTTGGCTAAATGCTATTCCTGCTCAACATCCACTAGGGCGCAAAAACAAGTAATATGCAGAACATTATTGTTTTGAAGTATTGTTGGAACTGCTGTAGACTGAATGAATATATTGATATTGTATAAACTCAATTTCCTTAGTATTGTACAACTGCACGGCACGTGTGTGAGTACTATTTACCCAACTGTAAATCTAACATTTACTGTACCTGTGTGTCGTTCGTTGACTTGTGTGTGCCCTGGCAGTTGAGTGTGTCATGCTCTCTCAAATGTCTCTCTGATGGTGGCGCGTGTGTTGGAGCATCCGGTTCCCTTCATGATGGTTGAGCTGGGTGGTGCCATTCATGCGTCATGTTCGTGAACGGACGCCGTCAGTTGGGATTGGTCATAACTTAACTGCTTCGGATGTTAATGCTTTTCTAGCATCTATTATATAACTGCACAGTACATGTGTGAGTACTTTAATTACTTTATGCCTGTACGTAGTTTGTGTGTAGTGCTATTCTGGGTGCATTGTCCTCACATATATGAATTTATTAATGTATGTACTTATGTAACTAAATATTGTAAAAAAACATTTTCTTTAAAAGAGTAAGTATGGAGTTTCTTGTGCATTCTTCTCCATAACAAGCTACTTTCCGAATGCACGGTAGAATCAACTGTTATAACTTGTAAATTTTAATGTACCTAACGTTCAAAAGTGCCGCTTGGTGGCCTACTTGAAATAAAATATCTTTGTCTTTGTCTTTGTCAATGTTTGTGCGGTGTCTCTCCGCAGACCCAGCATTCCTCATGTATCGCATGGCCTGTACATGTGAGGACCTTATGGCCGCGTCAGCGAATGGTGTTGCTGTAGCTGAATACTGGGGCAAACATAATATTTAACAACTGAATTTGACATCGACACGCTAAGAAGAAGAAGAAATCACGAGGCAAAGGTTAAATAGATATGCAAAAATCTTGTCACAAAATGAGACCAAGAACTGATAAAGACGTACGCTTTTTTTGATCGCGGATGTTCTCCAGGGATAACTTTAGAGTTTGACTCGGACGAAGCCGCTGGCTATAGCTAGATTACCATTCGTATAATTTATTAAACTTGAAAACTCAAATCCAAAGACCTTCGTCTTTGGATTTGAATTTTCAAGTTTAATTAACGAGTAAAACTTTTTTTGCTAAACAGAGATCTTCATACTTATCTGAAGACATTTCATCAGCAAGCTGCGCTTAAATTTTGAATTTATAAATCATTCATAAATTAAAAAGGAGTTTTACTTTTACTTCAATGCTTTTCAGATTGAATATATCTGATGGTATAGATAGTTCAACTCATCTTTGCGCGTGGCGCTATGTGTGAAGCATGGGTGGTTGGTTTGCTCGGACGGCGACTGCCGCGTCACTGTCACACAATTGCATAATGTATAATTACAAGCGAACGCACAGCGCACGCACACATGACGCTGCGCGCAAGATTGAGTAAAGTTTAACTATCTATATTCTAAATTGGTAATACAACTCTTTATCTCCAAAATCTTCAGTTGAACTTCAGTGTTACCTATATTCTATCCAAATATTTGCAGCTTGTTAATAACAGGCAGTATGAAAGTCGGACTCGTTGGTTTCTTGGTTACAAGTGCAAGTGCTACTGCTGAGCTTGAGGTCCTGCAGGGTTCGGTTCCTGGATCGGGAAAAGTGTTATGTATAGTGTTTTAAATATTTTTCATTGAGAATTTCTCAGTAGCTAGTAGTCTAGATTTGTGCTTGGTAAGTGGCAATCGGTTCGCTCCATATTATATGGGATTATAACACTGACTGCGAGGCCTGGGGGAGGCCTATGTCCAGCAGTGGACATCTTTCGGATGATATGATGATGCTGATGAAAGCATAACTAGGGAAATGTGGGTGAATTATAGGTAGGTACAGTTCTTCGCTAAGCAGACGCGATTTTATGTTGCAAAAGTAAGTTCAAAGTTCCAAAATCAAACTCGTTCGGTTTCGTCACGTGAACATATAAACCTGCCTTTACATTTCAGTCTGTAGATGTTTATATATAATTTTTCCAGCCAGACGCCCATTGACATGACTGCAGTATTAATATTTTATTTTGACACAGTTGGTACACACGAACGGACATCGCCTTACAATGTTGGCGTACATTTTTTATCGTGTGTACCTTACTGATTTTAGCAACCGAGATTTGGTGTTAAATAATTTTAAAGGGGAGAGTTCAGATTTTTATTGTTATTTTCTTACTTTTGTGTTTCATAATTCTTGTGTTTATGTTTGTTTGGCTTGTTGTGGGAGAAAAACAAATACTTTTTTTTCAGTGCTCGGAACATAAATTATAGCAAGGATAGAGCTGACCACGCGTTTTTCTGACGCCATAATTTGTTCCGATAAAGGTTATTTCTTATATGGTGAAAGTTTTACGCAACATGCAGCGTGATGCGTGGCAGTGTTTTAACCACGTTAGATTTAGATGTTTTAGTAGAGTGATACTGTTAATGCTCCTTCTATATGTTTATGATAGTTTTTATTTGGAAATCCCTCAATGTAATCTTTGCCTTTACAAGCTACTATGTTGTTATTGATGCCGATCAATCCATACTTTACTCTTTCCAAACCCAGTTCATCATAAAAAAACCTACCTACATACCCGTGTTAGAATTTGAAATATGTGTGACGTCATTAAATCATGAATTTAAATTTTTCAAGTCACAATGGTTTGCTACATAATACATACCTGTCATATTTATTAAGCGCCTACCGACAAATGTTTAAGTACCGACCTAAATTATTATTGTGTTAACTACCTACAAATGTAAAAGAGTACCCACCTAAGTAAATATTGCTGTGAACAGGATATAACTCTTAAACTTGTATGCCACATTGATTATATTCCTATAAATTATTACGTAATTTGTAATGATTGTGATGTATCCTGGATTTTATATTGCTATATTAGTATTATAAGTCCTTTGAAGCAGTTAGTACAAGTACGTGCATACTGTCTGTTAGTATCAATATTCTTTCGAATATTGATTAAGAATGACTAAAGAGGTGTTATTAAATTCCTTAGTTGTCTTGTTACGTTTTAAAATGGATTCATTACATGATAATTTATTGTTGTTCACCTTATTGTGAGATTATTTAAAGCAATTTAGCAAATGGCGGGATACCACGCCATTTTCTCATATTGGACGTATTGAGACACTGATAGACCCGAGATTATAAAATATTGTGTAATGGATAAGCCGACTTACTTTTCTGTGAACTACAAGCCAGTACAGGCTAGGGGGGTGACCATAAGCTCTTAGAGCAGTATCAATTTGAGATCGAGTAAGTGACAGATGTATACACGTCAGATACATCTGTCCCTTATTCGATCTCAAATTGATACCGCTCTAAGAGCTTATGGTCACCCCCCAGATATATTATTATATTTCCTTTATCATTAATAATTGGTGTAAGATCGACTACACAAGGCTAACGTAAGTTATTTGATATTATAACTTTATAATTGCTAATGGTTGTGTTAAAACTGTATTTATATCATATTATGGCCTTTATTCCTAATATGTAATAATGATTTTAGGGCTAGTCTATGTCGTTTGCCTTATCCTTGTTATTTTGATTCTATAATATTGTAAACACTTTGAAAGAGCTTCCGTGGGGTTTGCTGCCCTTCTTCCCCACGAGAAATAGGTCTAGCGAACGGGCAGTAAGCTCTATGAGCCTTCTACATATGAATTAATTGACAAGCCTTATTAAAATAAATACCTAGTCTTGTCTTTCTGTGCTTTTATTCATAAAACCCTTCCCTTACACACCACATACATTGGAATTCTGATACACAGTAAATAACCAACAACCATCTTGACATTCAAAGCTATCAATACTTTTATATAGAGTTCCATTCATGATTCTAACACCCGCGTATACTCCTAACAACTGAAATCAACATCTATAACAAAACAAACACACACAAACATTTCAAAATCAATTGCCGCACGCCAATCGACAACAAACTTGGTAAAACAATTAGCCGAGTTGAAATCAATGGGCAATAAGGTGAACAGCTCGTCAAGTCACTGTCCCAAGACCTTATTCTATCGATGTAATGGACATTGATTAATATGCCCCACCCTACCTTAAAGGCTGGCTGTCTCTAATTAGGAGAGATAACGTTATCATTACAAGTTGGGGAACTGACAAGGGATTGTATTAATGAGTGAGTTTAACGCGTTTGTTGTCATAGTTTGTGTGATAATATTAAGATGTGATGATTAATGTCAGAATTTGTAGGTATGTTTAGTTTCATGGGGTGTTAATGATGATGACTCTTCGATGTAGTTGTGAGAAGATAAGTATTACGTAACATGAGAATATAATCAAAGAGTATAAAGCCTATGTATTGTATGATTGATTGTAGGTTTGATTTTTGGACCAATAATAATTACACTTCATCGTACCTTATCCTAACTCTTCTGGGATTGGCGCAGCATGTGAAGACAGATGACGGCGAAGAAAACCTATGGAAGTAGAAGTACTTCCATAGGTTCTCTTAAAATTAATTTCCTTACTAGCCGAGTTTCCTTGCTTGATCGGATCAGAAATGTAGAGATCCGCAAGAGAACCAGGTTTACCGACATAGCCCGAAGAATTTCTAAACTTAAGTGGCAGTGGGCAGGACACATTGCAGATAGATGACCGATAAGGCAGAAAGGTTCTGGAGTGGCGACCGCGAACCGGAAGACGTTGCATGGAATGCATTCCACCAGGTGGACCGATGACCTGGTGAAGGTTGTGGGGATCCGCTGGATGCGAGACGCAAGG
Source organism: Orthosia incerta (assembly GCA_948252205.1). Classification (NCBI taxonomy): domain Eukaryota; kingdom Metazoa; phylum Arthropoda; class Insecta; order Lepidoptera; family Noctuidae; genus Orthosia; species Orthosia incerta. Next base: position 54,909,927 of record OX411742.1, read on the forward strand.
GACCGGCCAATGTGGTGACGCTTGGGGGAGGCTTATGTCCAGCAGTGGACGTCTTTCGGCTGTTATGATGATAATGATGACTCATTCCATCCGTCCTTTTATGGACTTCTCTTACTTCTATTACCATCCACAATCATACTCAAAACTTCCCTCTCAACATGTATCTTATTTCCCGCATCACATTATTGGAAGGATAAATAAATACATCCTCTAGCTGGAAAACCCATTGAAGATTGATTTAATAACCGAGCTGAAAATTTCAGAAACAGAATATTTATCAGAGTAAACTGAAACAAATCGAAACGTCGCAAATAATTAAATTGTCGCGGCAATAAGTTTTATTGATGTTTTGTATTTAAAATCGAAGTTGTCACTGCTAAGGGCTCACACAAAGGAGCGATTTTCTCTCCTTTCACCGACTTAGATGGAGTTAATCGGGTCCCCATTATTCAGTTCAACGCACACACGTTTTAGCACACTTGTCCTGCATTAATACCTGTCCAGTGATTTGGTTTATCCCTATCTTAAACTAAGTGCTGTCAGCAGTCGGGGAAGATCGGCAAGGATCGGGCGGATTCGGTTTCCACTGAGTGTATCTGGTTTTTGACAGACAAAAGGCTCTTGTTCTAAAAAAATATTCATGTAGTTATAATATTACTTATGTATAGAGTCTAAGGTGCTGAGTGTAAATAAGTCTAACTCACCATCTTTTACTCTAATCCGAATAAAAAGTTATTTGTATGTTTGTAAATAGTTATCCCTGGAAATATTGAACCGATTACAAAAAAATACAGTTATCTAAAGCGACATTTATCTTGAATAATATGGCATCAAACTTGGCCAGAGATCTTGCAAACAGTTAGGTATGGAAAGAGAAAGGGGAGGCCTTTTTCAAGATAATTCTTACTATGGACATTTTTATTAGGCCGACTTGCGCCACCCTGGATTATCATACTAACTCTGAATTAGTAGCTAACCAGGCCAATTATTTATGACGTATTTGTTATTCAAACTCGTGTAAGTAACTATTTTGGAGTAGGCCTTATTGCAAGGCGCTGTCCTAATACAACGCGATCATCGCGCTAACACGCAACCGTCGCGTTCATTTGTATGGAAAACACAAACGTGCCGCCCTGCAGAGGGCGCTTTTCGATTTCACCATACAAAAGAACGCGACTGACGCGTGTTCGCGCGATGATCGCTTTGTATAAGGAAAGCCCCTTACACTTTTTGTACCTATCCATAATACATAGGACACTTTACTATACTTCATAAAAGATAGCTTGATCTTTTCGACAGCTGTCAGTATCAATACAGTAACAATAGCGCTTGACAGGCCATCAATAACGTATACGTCAGTTTGACATATGTCACAGAGATCAAGCTATATTTTATGAAGTATAGCTAGATACCACTATCTAACAACCACTTGTTTAGTCACCATGTTTTACTTTAGTCGGTCGTGTGCACTCCTAAAATAATTCATTTCTGAATCAATTCGTTAAAAAGACAAACGAAGAGGAAATTAGAAAAGCCAATGAGTTTAACAATCAACTGGTTTTACTGTTGTTTTATGATTTGTTTAAAATTCATTGGACTGTAAAACGTTTAAATACCCGAAGCATTTTAATTACCTTTGTTAATACTGCGTTAAATCTTTCATTAATTCTTTGACGATAAGTGCTTGTTCATTGATTTGAACTTAAAGAACGAATTAGAAGGAAAATCGTTTGTGCAAATAAAAATATTCACTCATGCAGACACAAGTGTATTCTTATTTATGTACAGACTCAGAGGTACAGTTTCATGTTTATGGCATTTTCTACCACTTGTGCAAACTCCAATTTGAACCTCTCTCATGTTTTTACAAATTAATTAATCTTTTACTCTAGCTCACTTGACTCATTAATATGAGGAGAATTTACGAACAAGACTATAACACAATATTTTTTCCGGACTACACTCCGTCTAGCCTATTATTTTACTTTTGAAAGATGCACGCCTATGAAGTTTCATAATTATACTTCATAAAAGATAGCTTGATCTCTGCGACATAAGTCAAACTGACGTATACGTTATTGTCACGTTATTGTTAGTCTGTCAAGCGTTATTGTTACAGTATTGATACTGACAGCTGTCGCAGAGATCAAGCTATATTTTATGAAGTATAGTAACAGGCAACCATAGACAATAAAATACAATACTTCATGAACGCTTATAGTAGTGAAGCAACGTGCTTTTTGCTCCGTTATACCGATTATTTAAAATTCACAGTTAAATCGAATTTACATAGCATTAAATGTCACATTGTTTATTAAATATGAATGGTAAGCCCTTTAGGTTCGTCCTTCCAATGAAGGTTAAGTTTTGAAAAAACTAATATTGGATATATAAATATAGAAAAACATCACGGCCGACAAACTGTCCTGGATTTTGGCAGAAGATTTGTATAATACTCATGTAACTTTTGTTAAAATAAAAAAAAATAAAGCGATTTTATTATAATGAATTGTTGGATTCTTCTCCATATAAACTGGAACATTTACTTGAATAAAATCAATGTGGTAACGTATGTGTAATCGATTAAAAATTGTTCATTAATAGAGTCGATTGTTATACGAAATCAAATCGGTATAGTTCATTAAAAATTTAAAAAAGTTAAAGTTATTAGTTTATTAAAAGATAGTGAAGGGGCAGGCGTGTAAATAGCCGTGCTCTTAGGTGCGGGATGAGAACCTATTACGACTTGTCACGCGGAGGCGTGCAAGTCTAACTTAGTCTATATGTAGCCTATAGGAAAGACATTGGGGACTATTCGACGAGGATGCCAACGAGAAAATTGCAAATCGCTTACCGAGGCTGCTTCAGGGTCAGTCGCTTGAGATGCTAGAAGATTCCCGTTGTTCTTATCTTCTTGGTGGCCATCAGTGTTTCAAATATCCAGTCAAACATACACTGTTGATATCTAGGCTTTTGCGGTTATAATGTGCTCCAGAATTGGAGATGATTTTCAAATTAGGAAGAAAAACAAATTCGACGCTCAAAATAGCGTGCGCGCGACGCGGTGAGTTTTTTAGATCGAGAGTGGGCATTTGGCGTCGCAAGCACATATTTGATTCTGCTAGTGTGCCGCCCTCTGTGAGTTTTCGCTTTACGATAGCAAAATCTCGCAAGGCAGATGTCAAAGGTCTCCCAAGCCATCACATATGCTAAGCATAAATAATAAATATTATGCTATCTACTAATAGGGGGCGAATATCTGCCACACCAGATAGCTTGATCTCTGCGGCATATGTCAAACTGACGTATACGTTATTATATTGATACTGACAGCAGTCGCAGAGATCAAGAAGTAGAAAATATTGATTTTTGAGCTGTCAAAATTGAAAAACATGCTGGACGCATTATAATGTCGTACATTATCAACGAAATGCAATGCTATTACAATTCAGAATTACAGTTAATATGCTGTAACCAAATGTTTAGGTAATAAAACAAAATAATTTTTATACCTACATTAAAATATTAAAATCCCAACGTGGAACCCATAAATACATTTGAGGGTCATTCCAAAATATTATAATCCCATGTTTCATATTTATATTTATTCACCTTAACGGATTAAGCGTTTAAGGTCAATTTTGTGCTTAATTCAATTATATGAGCCCTCGTTTGACTTCGCAGAGAACCGTATGTAGTATCACCCACAGAGTACCGAGACGACTCAGTGGCAACTGAAAGAAAAGGCATTTCAAACATTTCCATACCAACCAACAACGTCAATGACTGTCACCGTTTGATCTTAGAGATTTAGGGCCATAATCGCCTCCAACTCAAATCTTCAAACTAACAGTTGTAGGGTTTTAAATTTCATTATCATGGGTCCTTCCCGTAAGTTTGTCCGTGGCATCAACAGTGTGCCTTATCAGAATATCAGCGCAGCGTTATTTCCTTTTTTGGATATCGCTGCACATGCTGAGATAGGCCTTTTTGGTCTCGCACGAGGTTTTTATTTTTACTTTTGTTTGATTTTAAGCTTATTTTTCGTGTCTCCTGTGCGGGTCACAAATAAATACATTTTCTTTCATTCTTTCATTCTCAAAATCTTTCATTCTTTCTTTTTTCAAATCAAAATGGAAACTGATTTATCGGTACTCCAGTGTAACAATCAGTGTTCATGAAAATTGATTGTTACACTGTATGTATGTATATTTATGATTTATTTTATATTATTCTAAAATTGTACATTGGACTACTTCTCTTCTTTTGTAAACTCTCTCTATCACTCTAAGGTTTGCTGGTAGAAAACTATTCTTTGAGTTAATCTCGCCTTTGTACATCAACTTTATAATCACTCATGTTGTATATGTATATTTTTGTGTACAATAAAGAATTAAGAAGAAAATAATGATTAAAATTGATTCCTAAAGAGTTTTTTTTTCCAATTTCGGCTTCTTTACAAAAATAACTATTACATCCTACATACTGATATTTTTTTCAATGACTCGGTCGGTGCAATATGGTAATGTCATGGACAGATCCTAGCCAGATATTTAAAATAGGTACACGGTATTACAACACACACGGGTACAGTCAACATCAAAAATATGGTTATCGGTTACTTAAAACTGGCATATAAAACCCATTTCTGGTTCTAGCCTGGGGCTCATTTTGCACCATTCATTTTAAGACTCCCTACCCTGTATGAGAATAGGCCTTTGCCCTGCAGTGGGTCAGCTACAGGCTGGTATTATCATAAGACTCGTTTAGTGAGTATGAGGTGCTGGGTTTGATTCCGGTTTAGGAGGCGTTTCGGCCGATGAGTTTCGCCCGATCCGGCCAAAACAGGAATTTCATTATTATTAATATTTTTGAGTGGTGTTTCGGCCTATACTTTTTTCAAGCAAATATTGTACAGTCAGAATGAAAAACCTTAGGTAGGGTTATATTATTTAAGTAAAAGTCAGGCAATTTTTGGAAATAGATAAAGCTTAATACCATTTCAACAGTAAATATGATAAATCACAATAATCAGTCTTATATATCAAATAAAAAGCGTACAAAATGGCACCAGAGATTCCAGCCCCGCAAATATTAAGACTTCTTCATGATTCTGGCCCCCTGGTAGTTTGGTTATTAATGCTTATAAAATATAATGTTCAACATCTAACTAAAAAAGCAAAAGAAAAAGTTATATTTTTATCATGTTATTAAACTCTCTACCGATTTTATGTTTCTGACGTTACTTTGCCTTTTTAAAAAGGATCCGTCCGAAACACCACTCAAAAATACTAATAATAATGAAATTCCTGTTTCGGCCGGATCGGGCGAAACTCATCGGCCGAAACGCCTACTAAGCCTTGATTCCCAGATAAGAAACAATTTTTTTTATTATCTTACAAAATAGCTCTCTTTATAATTATGTCAAGATTTTTATTAAGCACGTAATTAGTTTAAAAAGTTGGTTATTAAATATAGGTCTTATTTATACTTAAAATTAATCTAATTAACATATTTTTTGTTACTAAACCCCTTTCATAGTTTTTGCCGATATCTTTAATAGCCTTTAAAATCACAATATTAATTTTAATCTGCGAATAATCGGCCAATATCCAACAATTATTAAGCTCGTTGACAAGAGGTTAACATTGAAAAAGGTTCCCAGAAACCCAAATATGCTGTGACATGTGGTTAATTCGTGATTTTTGTCAAGTGTGACCATTTTTTAAACGCACTTTGTCACATTTCGGGTTTGAGAATCTGAAAGTAGACTTAACCGGCGATTTTTCGTCGATTACGAGAGAAACCGGGTGTAAGGCAATTTATTATTGTGTCGGTTTTATTGACGGAATAAAGTAATTACAACGTAACGTAAGTACGGCGTAATTTCACAATAGTGGATGTGGAATTCTAACTGGTGTTGGATACACTGCTATAGGTACACACTGCCGAAGCAATAGTAGTACACACAACCGACCCCCGGGGGTATTACACTATCAAATATATCCTGTTTCTATGGTCCTTACTAACAACACATATCAAAAATCTTTTATCAAACTCGGTATGAATCATATGTTTAATAATACGAGTACATTATCATATAAATATGACTTATTATATATGACAGTCGGAACTTGTGATCAGCGAATGCGCGGCCGTGAAAATGATTAGCAAAGGCATATCTAGCCCGCTGCACGTACCGTACTCTGTCCGTCTCACCAAAGATAAGGGCTCCTGATTTGCATAAAACAATTATTAATTATATCTCATGGGACGCTACCATTACGCTAGAATACCAAACATAGGTACTATATTGCATACAATTGTTATGCAAATTTTATTAATTAAGGTGACATATTCATAGTTAAGTTATGCCATTTTAACTGAGACTTGGGTTTAGTCGTGTTCAATTTGTGAATATGTTTTATAAATGAGTGAATAGTTGGTGATTGTTGCAGAGGAGGATGGCATCATGTCGGTGCCTTGATAAAAATATTAACATTAAGTATTGTTTTTATTAATGTGTACTATGCTGCGTTAGAATATATAGATAAAATTTTAATTATAGGTACTACGGACCACTGAGTTTTTTTTTTTTTTAATGCATACGGGCTCTACAGCTGCCTAAACCTAATTACAGAATGCAGGCTTACAGAAACTACTTCTAGCTGTTTTTGAAGTGTTATTCGAATTTAGAATAGGATTTAAATAGAAAGAGAGGCCTTAAGGTCGTAGGTAACTTACACGACCCCGCTCCAACACGGATCCGGCACAATACCGCCTCAAACGGAGATGACTGCTCGCTGTACTCTCGCTGACAGCTAAAAGGCAACCAGCTGTCCACGCACTTACAGCTGTCAGTCAACTGGCTGTCTTGAACTTACATTTAACTTTAAGCTTAACAGGCTTTGGTATTCTAGCGTTTTATTCGCGCGAATGTTTGTAATAATATTTCCACGCGATTTTTTTGCCGCAATGCGTGTAGCTTCATAAAATGCCATAAGTCGCAGAATGGGCGAAAAAAATTCGTGCGAATAAAAATCGGTAGTGATACGATGGCGGTAAGGTCGCTTATAGCGAGCTGTCTTCTAATTTGTGTTTTCAATGTAAAGTATTATGCCAGAGGACGCCCTAAAGCTCACATTTCAATGAATGAATTTTTGACGTGTGGGAGCGAAGTCGAATTAGTTGCCTTTTATTATAATAATAAAATGATTTTATTTACGTAATGTAATGTGATACGATTATTGTTTACTTGAATAGTTTTATCCCGTCATGACAGTAGGCACTTATAGGTGGGTACATACTAACGTTGGAACATAATTTATATACGCTTTCAACTACCAAAACCTCTCATTACTCACAAAATTTCTCTCAGACCGTAACACCACAATCCTCCGTCGAACGAATTTATCACTTGACTATTTTTACATTAATTTTCATTATGAATGCCAACTAGAATCCACGAAATTAATATTCAGCCGAAATATGGACAGTTCAATTTTAAACTCTTTCAACTTTGCCCATTATTCATGGAGCTCCATGTTTCAAACTCGGCGTGTCAGTGGTCCATACAAAAAGTTCTATGGAAAATATTCGCTATCTATGTAATAAGAGAATGATGAAAAATCGTACCAATTTTTTTTTCTGTTTTTGTTTGTGTGTTGTGCATTTAAAGAGTCCTTTTTGTGCTATTTTATTATTTTCAAAATGAAATGAAAAAGTTATTTGCTTTTTCGTTTGGTATAGGCTGGCAATAATTATTTGAAAGCCAATTTCCATGTTTAAAAACATATTTTGTCAATTATGGTTTTTTTACGGTTGCATTCTATATTCAAGAATACATCTGCATTTTGAAACGTGTTTTGAGATTGATTGTCACTGAGATAAGGTTCGTAATACGAGACTTGTCCTTTTTATTCTTCACCAAGTGTTTTCATAAACGTTTAGTATTTAGAAGTTAATATTTATAACTTATAGCGGTTAATAAACCGTGTTTAATTTTTAGCCATTTGAATTTTATTAGTTAACGATTTTCTTTACAATTTGCAATAAGATTGTTGAAAGCCAATTTTTTTATTTATTAAATGGTAGAAAAAGTTATTTTTAATAATATTTTTTTGGGTTATCTTGATTCAAATGGAAACGCACGGGGTGGGTCAATTTTTTGGACGCAAGTGTATTGATAGTAAACCAACTGAATAAATATACATATAACGTACCAGTACCATACATTGGAATCCTTGCATGGTACCTAATCTAAGGGATTACTGCCGCACGCAATATGTTGAAGAGGATAAACCAATTATAGGCAATTGAACTGTCGAAATCCAATTACATAATTATCGTAATCCGTATGAAAAATGTCCTTGGTATTCTAGTCTTATAGGCTTTTAATTGAGGCACGAATACTAGACAAAGACTAAAGGTGATTTTCACCAATGATACTGCCAGACAAATCAGTAAAAATCTTTCCATGAAAATTTTAATGGAGTAAGATAGAAGTGAACTGTCAGTACACCTTGATTCGATGATTTGACGCCCCATTTCATGTTTTTTATGGGACAATCCCACCGCACTATTCCCAAATCATCGAGAGTCGATCGAAAAGCGGGCCAAGAAACTCATCGGTAATGAGGCACTGGTCAAGTCAAAGCTCCAGAGCCTTGAACATCGTCGCCGAGTTGCCAGTTTGTCGGTATTTTATCGGTTACACTTCGGGGAGTGTGCGATGGAATTACATGATTTAATTCCACCCAGCCCGTTCCATCACCGGACTACCAGACGTACGGCGATGCGTCATCGGTACATGGTGGACATCCCACCCATACGCACAAAACGTTTTGGGGACACTTTTATTATGCGTACAGCTAAAGAGTGGAATTCCCTGCCGGAATCTGTGTTTCCCGATAGCTACAATCTAGGGGTCTTTAAGTCAAGAGTGAATAGGTTTCTTCTAGGCAAGCGTGCTCTATCGTCGACCACATCATCGCTTACCATCAGGTGAGATAGTGGTCAAGCGCAAGCCTATAGATAATAAAAAAAAAAAACATTGCAACTCCTGAAAGCCAGAATCAACAGTGGGGACCACCAGAAAAGCGCCGAGGCAATGAAGCTCGACGAAGTCCCGGAGAATGAATTTAACTGTCTTGGATCCCGCAACGAAATTAATCAGAAAAGAATAAAGGAGGAAGAGTAGGAAAAAATATTTCATGTTCAAATTACTTAAATTTTCACTGTATTATTTTTACCGAATAGCTCTAGAAAATACTATCAGCACGTTTAAACTACTTCAAGAGTTGCCTGCCAGCGTCATCATTGCTATGGAATATTGACAATGAAATCTCTTGAACTCATATTAGATGTAGGTACTGATTGCGAGCAGATTCCTTGATATAATTTGCACAGGGTGAAAATGTCCATACGGCCAAGACAAAGTGTCATAACGACTGTTAAAAAGTTCATAATGTTTGAGATTGACATCCGCTAACGAATTATCGCATTTTGCCTTTAGACGTACCGCTGATCACTGCCACTTCTTTTTTTTGTCGCTGTCAGTTTGTCTAGAGTCCCGCCATATTTCTCTATTCATCTGTCTATCACAGGTTTGTATCTTTAGAACCGCCAATTGAATTTTTCACATAATGTTCGTCTTTCTATGACCTCTATAGTGGCAAAAATTAAGAGAAGCTTTTGTAGTGTTGCTGGTAGGAAACCATTAGCGCACGACTTAGCTGGTTTTCTCAATCTAAACTAGTATCATCATCATCGCACATCGCACTAATATCATCATGGGGCAGAGGCCTCCTCTCTGTAAATGGGCCGTAATCCTGCACGCGGGCCCAGTGCGGGTTGGCGGATGTCACGTATCTTCAAATTTTGTTTCTAGGGCATGCCGGTTTCCTCACGATGTTTTCATTACCGTTTGTAATTATAAATACCAGAATGACTTTGTGATGGTAAAATACTATTTATTTATTTATTTTATTATTAATGTACACACAGAAAATAGATACAGAAAACACATCATGACAAAGGAGTACAAAGGTACTGCTTATTTCTTAAGAAATTTCTACCAGCAGACCCGCGAAAAGGAGAAACTATGTCATAAGTTCTATTCTAAGACGATGTATTTCTCACAAGTTCCATAAAAAAATAACTGAACGTAACATTATATTCCTATAGTGATAAAGAACTTCGTTTTATAAGACAACCTTGCCCCAAGATTCACGTCTTAGGTATGTCGCCCTTGATCTTAGTACTACAAAGAATCGATTTCTATAGAGCCATTGTTTTTCAGGAGGGCCTATACAACCTGGCAACCTTGGGTAAAAACGATGGCTTTGTATTATAAGCAGTTATGTCAAAGAAAAGAGATGTGAGCGAAAGTGAAAGAAGAGAGAGACTTTTGGCTTTTCTTAAATCTACTTTCGTTTCGACAGAGTACATGGCTACAATGTAGTTCTAAGTTGCTATTGTTAATCGTAAACTTAAAATAGGGATGACAGACTTAAAATATTTTTTAGAACCGTCCACAAATACGTGTCCAATATTTATCTTTTGTCACGTTAACAAAAAGTGATGACTGTATAGTGCGTTAAAATATCGCATGACGTCTTGCCATGGTACACTTTTTACATAGAAGTTAAGTCACAAGCCCCCACTCCCGAACTTTGATGCGCATTATCTTGGGGAATTTTTATTGATTTGAATAAGAATAAAATACGTGTCCAATATTTATTGATGATTTAACCGGTGGACTAATTAGAACTTGCTGCTTCGTACCCCATCATCATCCCTATTGTAAGGAATGAAAATTTATATAAGTAGGAAAAGCAGTCTAATTATCTTCGATGAAACCTAACTTACAAGTTATTCAGTTAGCTCATTTTATTTATTTATATTACCTGAGTTGGAATTGCCGTAGTTTTAATAACATTCACAACCTCATTTGAAGTTTGTGGCAAGTTTTTGAGTTCGATTCTCACAGGGATGAGATAACAATTAGATTTTGAATATTTTTGAATACGGGCATTGGACTTGTGACATGCCACGATAACTTAGATACATATTTAAAGCACAATTATTTGGTACCTATTCTTTTCTGATTTTCGACACCGACTTCGGCAAAGAAAGTTATTTATCGCTTTGTAGTGTTTTGTTTTGGAAGTCAGATAGATTTTTTGTTAAAAAGTTTTTTTAGTTTTTAGTTTTGGTATCTCAAATTACCAAGAAAATAATTTATAGCCAAAGTACATCTCATGACAATTCCAATAAGACATTGTTTTATTTCGGAGTTCTAGTGCGTACCTTCCGGCTTAATCATCAGATGAGTTCGATGGTACCATTTCAATCAGTACCATTTATTTATAAGTATTTACTTCATCATATTCGGTTAACTATTCGAGATATCTAATACCCGTGACATATTATCATTAAGGAGTTCCAGTGGCCATCTGTGGTCTTCTTTATCAGTTTCACTTCACCAAATGATATTTTCTGAGTGCAAAAGATTGCATTGTTGATAAAAATCGCTATTGTATGCCTACAATATTTGAGGAGTTGCCTCGATTTCTCCAGGATCTCATCATCAGATCCTGACCTGATGACCATGGGACCACCTGGGAAGTATACCCTTTCAAAGAAAAGAGGAATTTCCAAATCGATCCAGGCGTCTTTGAGTACAAAATACTTTTTTTTTTAAACCCATGAATTGAGAACCTTCTCTTTTTTTAAAGTCGTTGAACAATATATTCATGCATTAAACGTGAAGAAATCGTCCAATCACAGACGAGACAAGTGACACGATGAGGATTTCAACCATTGTGATTGGTCGCTTTCTGCACGTCTCCGCTCCGCTCCACTCAGCTCCGCTTCAGTGGAAACGCACCCTTGGAACTAATTTTAAAAGCATATGTCATTATATCAATATAAGAGGCAAGCTTCGCTAGTTCAAGAGGTCTACGTTTGGAGACACCAATTCACACACCTAACATACCGTGAACCTCCTGTTGACTACCCTAAATTCACCACCTGAATAATATTAGCGTAAATCTCAACATAACAGTGACTACCTATCTGTTCCTTTATGATGCATAAAATAGTTAATAATCTAAAATTTACATAATATAAAATACTTAATTAACAATAACTACCTATAAATACACTTAAATAAAAATAAAATAAAACTACGAACGCGTATAAAAGGGTCATAGGGCGTCAAAAAATTCGTCTACATCGCTGTCAACGTGAAAAGTGCCCAGAACTGGCAGCATTGCCACGTTGAATGGGAATGCTGATTCTCTGGCCAAGGAAAAGCCCAGCCCTCTGGTCACGTTAAGAGTCGACTAACCGTTTACTTACTTCTCGAAATACTCGAAGAGCACTAGGACCCCATGGACCTAATGTTTCAACCCCAAACGGCTCAAATATATAACTTCCAATAAGGTTGTTGTATTTGCGCCGTTTGAGGTTTTCTGCACCAGCAGCAGCTGCCCCAGCACAGCCCGCCGTGCTAAGAAGATGGGATGGCGCAAGGGTGTCGACACATGTTGCATCCCACACCAAAGGCCTACCCACCTTCCAAGAAAAATAAAATAGATAATATGATACATAATCACTATACGTATACTCCAACTAACACCCACGCCATAAGGGCTAGCAAGCTACTTGATTGAGGTCAACATTATTCAGCATGGGTCGCTTGTGATAACACGTTTCAGCAACAATTTTCATTCATTAAGTCCGACGAGGTGTAAATTCTTTGAAACATTATTATGTATATAGTTTCCATTTTATTCCCTTAATATCAACCCATTTATAAAGAGATAATTTTAACTAGAATTTAAATAAGCAGAGAATTAACAGGAACAATAACGCTTAATAACGGTCCCCAAACAATCCGTTAACTGCTACTTAAATGTGTCTGTAATCTTAAAACTTGAACATTGAAGATAGAGAATATCTGAAACAAGGCTCGTAATCAGCTTAGCGCAAGTACTATTGGACTTATCTTCACGGCAGCGGTTGCCTGTCCACAGGGATCGTCTAATATTTCAGATTTTCAGCTTCAGTACCATTCAGTCTTCACTGAAACGTTACGGAGGTAGGACGTCTGCGCGAGCCGATAGCGTCGCCCACACTCCGCTCGAAAAAATATATCAAATTCGAAATTCAAAGTTTGTCACTGACTATTTTTAATAATAATAGACAATACATGTGAATTAGTTTAGGATTGGACTTGAAACTTTTTGCTTTTAATTTATTTTTAGGTCAAAATTTTAGTGTTGCTAAAGTGTTGGTGGTTTCGAGTTAATGAATGTTGACGATGTCGACAGATGATCTTGGTAAGTGGCAATACTGAATCACACATTGATTTGTAAAGGATCTGAAAACCAATTAGTGGTTTGAGTACTTATTCCTTTTGTTAAACCTATGTATCTGGACTATTTTTGTCCAGTCTTAAGCGAAACTAGGTTTAGGGTTCACGCCCTTTGCAGTGCTTTAGAAAACGGCTTAACGCTCATCTAAAATAGAGCAGGCAAAACGTACGAACTTGGCAAACGAAATCAAAATTGTACAATTCGTGCTGTCTTCAGGAGAGATAACGAAATAAAACTTTCGTCCAAGTTCGTTCGAAGGGTTCTGTACACTCGAGTGATTCGTCAACGTTACAAAGTGGCACCCGAGATTGACTTGAATTTTCCGACTAATTTTGCAGTTTAATCACAATAGAGTCGTTGTTAGCGCAGCTTTTAATTCACATTTTTATGAGTAATCAAATTTTGAACTTCGTTCCTTTTCTAAATTGAAAATTTTCATGATTGGATGGAAATAACTTTGATCGTGTTTGTTTGAATTCATTAGTGTTCGTTAATTGGGTGGGTTATGATCAAAGTTATGAGATCAAAGAGTATATACCCACTTTATTGTTTTATTACACTTTATTGGATTAGTTACAGGCGTATAGTTATTACATATTTGTGTTTTAATCATTCAGATATACGTCTCTATTATGTATATATAAAAATGTGGCAGTTACATGCGGTTAGACTAGACTAAGGCATGTCACGCCTCACATAATTACGGAATGCTTAGGTAGATGACTTTACTGTAAATAGATATTATTTACAGTAAAGTTAGCCCAGATTTTAGAATAAAATCTTCATAAAATCGAAAAATGGTCTTTTGAAAAAATAAAACTTACAAAATGTTCGTTATCAAATTGTCTATCCATTAGTGTTAGTTTAAAAAATAATTAATGAACACTTTACGAGGAGATGCATGCTATCAATAATTATTTCACATTTTAATGGTTTTGTTGGACGGAGATTAGTGGAACATATACCTCGTTAAGAAAAAGTGTACCACAAATTTAGAACAACATTATGTAGAAATTTAATGTATTTTTATTAATTGATATTTCTTTTTAAATAAAGAGTAGATAGCTCTTAAAAACTGCACAAAAACGACTAGCGCGGCGTTTTGCTCGGGGAAGCGCCTTAAATCCAATGCTTTTTAGGGTAAACCTTCCCCCAAATTTTTACCGATAAAATTATTTTGATTGAATCGAAGCTATCCAAGAAGCGAGAAATCTATAAATGAATCCATAACCTCGTTATACCAACACTTTGATATTTCTTACTCCTTAATAATTGGTTTAACTTTTCTTTGGCGTTTGCACTCCCGGTGAAAGGCGGGGAGCCTTAAAGCAATTTACTTTAGGAATCGAAATATCACGAAATATTTTTGAAGACAATAGCTGAATTACACTTTGAGGCCCGGTTTATTGATGCTTCTCTTGGAAATGATTCTTGTCACGATATTGTATTTTTGTATGGCACTTAAGTTATACAATGTGGAGTGAAAATTATACCAATGAATACATGTAAGTAGCAAGGCTGGATATGAATTTCATACTCATGTTTTGTTATAAATATAATGATGTCAGTGAATGTTTCATTTTCTTTTATAACCATTACGGGTATAAATATGATATAACATTGTGGAATTATTATTTTGATTTGTTTTTTTTTTTTTTTTCTATTGTTAATATTTGCATGCCATTAATTAAGGCAAACATGACGCTCTGTTGTTTATAACATCTCTTAAATATTGTCAATTTGTTGTGGTACTGTACTCATTTTTGAGAAAATAAAGATTGAATTTGAATACATTAGTAACATAATCTCATAAGCACAAATAGGAATCTGGGTTTCAAATGTCCAAAAAAAAGCATACCTTATAAAATACACTATGAGGCAATTTCTGAATTGAGTATTCGGAGTTATGAACGTGTCATTACTTAAGGCCAAGCTTTGACAGAATTTTTGGCTAAATTACAGTTTAGCCGGCAATCAGGCGTATGTTACATTAGGAGATCACACTTGAGAGCGACAATCGAATCGGCGATATGGCTTGCTGCCTTTGGTTTAATTTATGAATCTGCAGAATAACAGTCTTATTCATAAAATCCTTTTTCTTTGACATTTTTCTTCTATAAAGTTCAGAAGTTTTTTATTAATGAGACTGTAAATCTAAGGCGCCACAATAAAAAAGCTCTCAAGGCGTCTTTACAAGACACAAAACCTTCCATAATTTTGTAGTAATGAAGAATACATACATACATGTTCCAAAAAGCAGTATGTAGGATCTTGATCATCTTGAGTGCAAGATGGTATCACAAAACTGTGTACTATATTAGCACTGAATATCAAAACTTTGTGTCATAATGACTTGGTTGGGGGTACTGACGTGTTCCTAGAACTCTTCATCTTCTTCAATTCAGAAATTCTGTGTTAATGGCTTTTAGTGTTAAAACTTTTCACAAGGGGCTTTGGTGCTTCTTAGGAAGGTACTCAATGATATATTTTGACGTTAGTAAGTGTAAAATATTCAACATTTCCTTTTTCAAGTATACCTATCTGAAAAGTAACTTTTCGCAAGGGGCTTTGGTGCTTCTTAGGAAGGTGCTCAATGGTATATTATGACGGTAGGGAGTGTATAATATTCAACATTTCCTTTTTCAAGTGTACCTATCTGAAAAGTGCTAGCTGCGAGCAAAAGTTCCTCGCCTCCAGCTTAGCTATCATTCTTAAACAATAAATAAATTACCTTAAACAACCTCAAACGATTCGTAGGTACCTACATAACAAAGAAAAATGTTTAATAATGAGCTGATCTGGGTAAATGTTCTTTATATGACGGACTAGCGACCCGCTCTGGCTTCGTTCGTGACAAATTATGCACAAAAAGCTTCCTCGTTTCTCACTCTTTCTATTGGTGAAAACCGCGTGAAAATCTGTTCCGTAGTTTTTGAGATTATCGCGTACAGACGCGGCGGGGGACTTTATTTTTAACCCTCGACGGAAAAAGAGGGGAGTTATAAGTTTGACGTGTGTTGCTGTGTATCTGCGTGTCTGTTTATCAGTGTGTCTGTGTGTGGCATCATAACTCTTAAACAGATGAACCGATTTTGATTTTTTTGTTTGAAAGGGGACTTTGTCGAAAGTGTTCTTAGCTTTGTTTGATTAAAATCGGTTCAGCCGTTCAAAAGTTTCCCGCATTTTACTCTGTGAATCTGGGTTTTTACGTAAGTTGATATCATTATTACGTGTTTTGATAGATTGTCGATTGAAGCGTAAGTACTATGTATATTATATGTAGTTTAAAAAGCTTGAAATAAATTTTTTGTATAAAATTAAAAAAAAACCCGAAACAAAAACAAAAAATAAGCCTCGTACTCGAGTCGGGGAACCGCCAACGTTTACAGCAGTTTATTTTATTTACTTTGCGGATCCCCGACACGAGTACGAGGCTTATCTATTGCTTTTTATAGGTTTTTTATAAATATTGTGATGTAATGATAGTGATACAGACATTCTTTCAGCGAAAACGATTGTCAATAATGTTTGAGGATGACCTCGACATTTCGGTAGTGCATGTCAATAATTTCAAACATTTCAATAACCGTAACCGTCTGGTAGAATGATTACTTCTTCAAAAGGATCTAGACCAGTGACACTAGATCAACGAAAGAGTCGCGGCAGCGATTAGTTTGTTATTTTTTTTTTTTTTTCAATGTTTCGTCTCGTAGCTCGGTCAAAGTGACTGACAACTACTTAACCGGGCTTCCCTGTGGAGACTCAGCTATATAGCCTCCAGCCAGGCTCAAATTTCTAATCCTAAGCGACAACGCTGAGGGCTACCCCCTGTGGGGTCGAACCTCGGCTCAGGGCGTCGCTGGGGTGACAACTATGGCTGGATCTTAATAAAGTGATTCTACCATCCGTTCGGAATAAGCCTTCGTGGAAAAGAACGGACAAGAAACTCCAATTAACTAACTAGAATTTAACTACGGCACAGCATTGCGCGGGCTGGCTTGTATATCTTGGCGTCGGCAGCGATTAGTGTAAAGTAAAAAATGTATGGGAATCTAAACGCTATCGAAATGTCACGCGATAAATTCCTTACATTTTAGTTCGATTAATCCCAAACATGTTGGCATTTTGACCATCAGTATCGCTGACGCTTGTCTAGAGCCTCAGAGGGCCTAGACAAGTGACTTTCTATCAACGAAAGCGTCACAAGAGCGATTGGTGTAAAGTCAAAAATGTATGGGAATGTCAAACGCTATCGAAATATCACGCGATTAATCCCTTAAATTTTGGAATCTCGACCATCGCTATCGCTGACGTCAAATGACACTTGTTTAGAGCATCAGAGCGTCTAGACAAGTGACATTCTATCAACGAAAGAGTCGCAATAGCGATTAGTGTAAAGACAAAAATGTATGGGAATGTCAAACGCTATAAAAATGTCACGCGATCAATTCCTTACATGTTAGTATTTCGACGATCGCCATCGCTGACGTCAAATGACACTTGTTTCGAGCATCAGAGCATCTAGACAAGTGACATTCTATTAACGAAAGCGTCGCAAAACCGATTAGTGTAAAGTTAAAAATGTATGGGATTGCCAAGCGCCTTCGCCTTCCTGATATAATGATTTTTTGTTAAGAGTATTAGATCAGGCCTCCTTCATTCGACCGTACTTACAGCGATTAAAGCCTACACTTTTGCGCGGTCCCGGCACCGCTCCACCAGTCGGTTGTCACCTCTCGCGTACAGAGCTCGCGCGTGCGAAGGGAGTGCATGGTTGGTTGGCTCGGGGGTCTCAGTTCGAGCTGCCTCGCTAGAGCCGAACTGTCAAGGATCAACCCAACTGCCTCGGATATTGCGCTCAAAATTGTGTACTTGATCTCGGATGATAAAATTTCTCTAATCTGTGCTTAGGTCCTCTTGACAGGACACTATCATCAAAAATTCTATAACTCGGTCAAGATAACTAAGCACCCGAAATGTCAAAAGACCTGGGTGTGGACCCACCTACCCGCGCGGCGCCCCGCTTTCGCCCCCTGAGCCAATAGCGAGTGTCGAACGTCAAGTGACATTGACATATCGGGTGCTCAGTTATCTTGACCGAGCCATAGATGCCGTCAATCTCGGAGCATACGTTCTAATCATGAGATAACAATGTGATTATGTTTACAGATTAGTATTAATTTAACTAATGGTATTCATGTTGATTTACCATAACATAATACTATCATGTCATATTACCTAGGCAAGATAATTAATTGATTGATTTACTAGGCATGGGAAATCAATCATCATCATCTGCCTAGCCTTTTCCCAACTATATTGGGGTCGGCTTCCAGTCTTACCGAATTCAGCTAAGTACCAGTGTTTTACATGGAGCGACTGCCTATCTGACCTCCACAACCCAGAGTAACTGGGTAACATGGTACCCCTTAGCAAGACTAGTGTCAGATCTCAAGCTTCTGACTACCCGTAACGACTGTCAAAGATCTTCAAATAACAGCCTGGACCAACGGCTTAACGTGCTTTCCGAGGCACGGAGGACACTCGGTATGTTGAAATGGTCACCCATCCACGGACCGACCTCGTCAAGCGTTGCTTAACCTTGATGATCGACCCGTGCGGCTGTTATTATTTAGCCACGAGCTCCTCAATCAATTTAAATCAATCAATTTATTTAATTATTTAATCTCAGGCCGTTTTAATAGAAACGATTTATAGATTTTAAAACTATGCAATCTACCGTTTGATCACGAATTGAGAATATTAATTTGACGACGCAATTTATTTATCATCAGTTAATTATGGTCACGCGTTTTTTCATAGTGGTTTGAAACACGAAAAGTTTAGTACGGTAATACGAAGCCGAAGATCGTAAGCGCATTAATTAATTACTTATCAGGACAGACTAAAATTAGAAGTTTCAGAAATTTGGCGAAAGATGTTTTCAACACGGTATAAATAAGGTAGAGGTACTTAGGTATCTTACTTCTATCTCAAGAAATCGTAATCACGATTGAATAATTAACAAAAGTCTCATCAATTTCCAGAAATTCGAGACTTGCTTTTTGATTAAAAATTTAGCAATCCTATCCATTATGCCAGGCTTGTGCAAATACGAATTTTTTAAAAATAAATAAAATATCCGTGAATATTGAAACAATAAATACATTTCTCAATTAAAACTCGGCACAGCGGAAATTTTGTGTGGGGGAACAATTTGAATTTGGAACTCGCGAATTGTGTGGCAAGATGAAAAAAATAAAAAGGAGACAATAAAAAGGCTAGCAACAAATCACGGCGAAGGATGCGTAAACATTGTTCAGCCTCGAACAATGTTCTTGTTAACTATTAGGAGAATTAACCATGGAGTAACCGATGTCGGTTGTGCGTTAAACGTAAACGAGCATTTTTACCGAGCTGAATGTTGGATAGTTTCCATGCTGATATGGGTTGGGAAAATAAAATGGAGTGCCCGTTTTTTTAGGGGTGAAGGATCGCTAAAATTTTTGCAAAGTTGTTGAGTTTTTGAATTCATGGGTAGTAAAAAATAAAGGTTGTTTTTTCTGTGCTGGTTTTCTGAAGATAATGATTGTTTTGTTATAGAATGTTGTTTTAGATAAGACCTTTCTTCGATTACTTAATTCTTTTGTGTTTTATTTATCAGCTTTTACAGTTCCACTCCGGGGCAAAGGCTTGCACAAATTCACTATCTCTTTTATTGTGTTTTTTTTGTTGAAACATCAAACAATGTAATGATGGTATGGTAATGGTGTTGATGATCATAATGTAGACTAAGTACCTTACAGATTTAATGACCGATTTCTTTTTGGAGTAAACAAGTAAAATGAATTTCATGCTGGATTAGCATATTAAAATGCCTCTCTTTCTAGAAAACTAATAACTTTTCTCTGAATCTGCGAACACGGCTAGTTTTATTCTGCCAGGTCAATATTCAAACGACTTTTAAAACTACGTTGCTCTTTCATTGGAACAGTAAGTTACTTTGGCGCTTTGCCTAGAGTAATAGTAGTCTATTCGACTACTATTACTCAAGCAAAATAGTAGGTATAGCCACTGCAGTTATCGTGACGTCATTGACAAATGTATAAGAATTGTTACTGCAGCATATATTGAAACTATACGAATCGAAGTAAACTTGGTCAAGTATGGAAATTCGTAGGTATCATTGCTTTATTTTTATGCAGATTTGCGTTTTTCGGAAAGACGCTAACAAGATCTAAAGCGCCGTAACTGTCAAACTGTATCAAAAAGAAAAACAGTTGTAATTTGTAATAGGTACATATTATTATGAAGCAATAAGGTATCTATTTTTTGCCATTTATTTGTGCCAGAAAGCGTTTTATACCATTAAAGATTAAGTTGAGGACAAAAAGGCTTGGGATTGAGCTGCTCCAATTAAAAATTAGTTTTGATTTTTTATATTTTCCACCGTGAATTTTGTTTTTTTTTTTTTGCTTTCTTGCAATGACAAGAATATTTACTTTTTAAAGTATATTATTTTGTTTTAATTTTTGTGAATGTGAAGACTATGTGGACCATTCTTTATTTTTTTTTGTTTTTATTTTTAATATATCTTAGTTTTTAATAGTGGTCTGGCAGTTTGAGTAGTTTATGCGGCCTACCCGAATGTCCTTTCTTTGGTATTGTTCGTCGAATCGTTGAGCTCCTTAAATTCTGTGTTTAGCTGCTCGGTTATTGACAAATGCGTGCACTGACTGGACAGGTCCACTCAATCTGGCTGGTTCTTTCCTCAAAAGACCATTTCAGACATCAATCTACATGGTCTTCACATGATCTAACCAAGATTTTTGTCTGGACTTTAAAAGAGACTGTGACCTCTGAGTTTGTTTCGGCCTTTCTTCTCAGAGGAGTCAGATAGGAAACGCCGACCTCATCTAGTTTTAAAAATATGATCGACATGTAAAAGTGTTTGTACAAACCAACTTACAGAAATAAAATCATTTATCATTTATCAATAAATAACTATAAAATTAAATAAAAATAACTGCATTAATATGTGATCATTACTCTCATTTATTTTAACAACCTACGTTGGCAAGTAAAACAGAGTGTATTTTCAGAAGATCAAATTTAGCGTCGAAGGCAGGACACAAGGAAAGATGTAGGCCTTTGTCCAATAGTGGGCAACGTAGGTCAGCCAAATAATAAAAATTAAGCGGTAAGGTCACCGCCCGTTCATGTTTACCGAGGCTTTTCAGAAACGTCTTTGAAAATAAGCAAATTCAGAAATATGCATGTGCAAAGCTTCTTTTTACTGTTTGCCAAATGACTGCTGCGCTGCGTGTCGCGGGTTCGATTCCCGCACGGAACAAATATTTGTATGGCCTACAGATAGTTGCTCTGGCTCTGGGTGTTTGTGTATATATGTTTGTAAACGCACCCTTAATAAAGGCAGAAAATTATAGTTAGGCAACGATTTCCAAAAAAAGAAAAAAATATATAATTATGATGAAAATACCAAAATCACTATAATGTAGATTTTGGTATTTGGAACCTCACCATTGACATATAAGATTTGAAGAGACCCTTCGATTTTCATGGAAAATCCTCCCCAACCCACGATATTTACCAGATTCAAACTTGGTGTAACAATCTATACTGTTTCAAACAAAAAACAATTAAAAAATCGGTCACCAATTGATGAAGGAATCGGTGATCAATGTGAACATACAAAATAAGAATACATACAGTCAAACATCTCCTTTTTCTGAAGTCGGTTCAAAAAATAACTTAAGTTGATCCATAATTGATTCCAGCAACAACAATCTTCGGCTGCAACATTAACGGCTTCCTTTGTTTTTCAACCAAACAAATTATCGAGTCTTCCATCTTTCTTTTTTATCTAAGCCTCTTTTCACAGTAGGTAAGCGCCTTTATTGCAAGTATGCTTCAATTTGTTGCTGTGTTTGTAACGCCTTGTCGAGCGGAAATCAATTGCAGAATATTTATTAAATTCTGCTGCTGATTTTAACGGTATTTTGTTTTAATTTTAAGAATTATTAGGTATGTTAAGTTATAAGACATAAATAAATATATTTTGCGAATTCATTGAATATTTATATTTATAGTTTAACTTGCAATCAGAAAAAAAATCCTGTCTTCCCTTTTCAATTGAAGTATGTGTTTTTTTTTAAATGTCGTTACTCATCAGTAATTTCATGTGGCTTTGTTTTTCTACCCATAAAATATATAGTATGATAAATGATAATTATTTTGCAAATAGGTTCAAATAACACTTTTACAAGTCGATCAATAACACAAATCTGATTTTGAATGGTGATATTATCTCAAAGTCCTGTTCTATTCTTGTTACATTTGAGGTGTCTGTGAGTCCTTCAGTATCTCATTCTAACATCTCCAAAAACAACTGGAAAGAGGTCTTAGACAACAGCTAAGACCTCACTATGAATAACAGAGCATCGTAGTTGCAACTTTACCATTCCTCTGGCCAAAACTGATTGAGAGTTTACCTCAACAGACCAAGCTCTATTAAACTCCTTTATGCTATCAACTTCGTTAGACGAAAGCAGTTAGATGTTCTAAAGGATTTTGTATCCAAGGAGGTTTGTATCCAATAACTTCCTCTCCAAGTTTAATCATATTTAACAGCTTTAATTCGCGTGAATAAGTAATTTACCTGAGATATCTTAGTAGAAGCTTTGGTTCTGTTTGTGTTATTGTTTTAGGATCTAAATAAGGAGGGTGTTTGAAATGTCTTGAGATAAGGTTTTATGGTATTAACAATATTATTACCATATTTAATTAGAAACCTATTTTTCAGTCTAGGTATGTTTTTCCCCAACCCGCACTGGGCCCGCGTGGTGTATTACGGCCCATTCCCACTCACAGAGAGGAGGCCTGTGTCCCAGCAGTGGGAACATTAATAGGCTGATGATGTGATGTGATGTGATGTTTTTCCCTATAGCTTAATTCTGTTGAGATAGTAGCTAAGTGCGGGCTTATCAAACATAATTATAACTAGTTGTTCTGTAATTTAGAGAACTCGCGCGTCTGTCTTTGAGGTTATTTTTTTCGACAAAAAATCCACATAATTATTAAACCTGCTTACAAAATTTTACAAGAGTTGGTTGAAAAATAACTTTCGTTTCGGAAGTCAGTGTCTTTGGTATCTCTTGTTTTTAGTGTTTTGCTATTGAAGTTGTTTTTTTTTTATTAAAACATTGTATTTCTCTCTTATTAGTTTAAGGACACCATCACTAAAAATGATACATTTCTGTAGAGTACCTAAAGGGTTAAAAAACCCATAAAAATCAATTTTAAGCTGAGGAGTTCGGTAAAAGCTCCATATCTTGAAAACTGCTAAACTGATTTTGATGAAACTTGCACTATTCCCTAAGTTGAGATGATGAAGAAATTTCACAATCCGATAGCTAGTTTTGGAGGAATGCGAAGACAAAAAACATACAAATATACAAACAAACATACGTACACTTATGAAATTTGGCACACGTGTAATAGAAGCCCACATAGAATAATATATGTACAGTATATGCAGTATATGTATATGTGTTTGTGTATGCAGTTCCAATAATATTACATACATACGTGTTGAATTGATGACCTCCTTTTTTTGAAGTCATTAAAATTATACTACATGCAAAATCAGACAATCCATTTTTAAAGGCGTTAATTTAATTAACCATTCTAGGGGAACGATGTAGAAACTGACTGTGTTAAACTAAAGAATCATATAATTGATACATGCCAATAAACGCGAATCCTGGGAATCACATGTATCACAGAAAGCACGCAAGCGTATACACAATTTTGGTTTAAACCAATCTGAGTTGAACCCGATACCATCCTTGTTGGAACCACGATGGAACCTTTGTAAATTGACGACGCTACGATGTGGCAACTTTCCGGAATTCGCAGGAATCGGAGCGTTCGTATTATTAATACAAATTTATACGTAGATAAGGGATGTCGGAAATTTTAATAAGTATCGATATAATTTAATGTATCGATATTTTAAAAAACATTGTAAAAGCAAATAGCTATTTCGTTTATCATCGACGAAAGGAAGGAAGACTTTCTCAACTTGATGTCACTTTCTATGTTAGTACGATAATTAGATAACTGATATTTGAACCGATTCGATTTTTCGATAATCATGTGCGATAGAGACTCCATGCGCCTATTGAGCAACTGTGAAATTAAAAACATAAAATATTTTTGATTCGATATCGATACTCGGTTTTTATATCGAAAAGACAAATAACGTATCGATATATCGAATGAAAAATATCCATACTATTTCGCCAAACCTATTGTGGATTGAAATGAAGTGGTTTAAATGTGAATTTGATCATTGTTACATGATAATTTGGCTTTCATTTCCAGAAGAGTTGTTATTGAAGTTCCTTTGAACCAACTCTTAAATATTACACACGTGATTTCAGAATTATTTAGTTAATACCTCCTGCCAACGTGAAAAGTGTTTTTTATCCCAAGGAGACATTATACCGGAATGAAAAGATTTGATTGATAATTTATGATGGAATAATTCACTAATTATATGCTGATTTAGTTTTTTTTTTTTCGTTTTCTAATACTTAAATATTGCATATTTTTATGCATTTTTTATGCATAATTGCATGAATATTTCGAGATTTTTATGTTGCATATAATCCGGTCATTATTCATCACCATCATCATTAAAACCAAAAAAAAAGTCAATCTGCTGAACATAACCCTTCCCAAAGTGTCACCAAATTGATCAGTCCTGTGCGTGAGTACGTCTCACATTTTAATGCCTGTTTTTTTTTTTGGTTCGAGTACATATCTGACTCTTGTATAGATTTTGAAATAATACCTTATTCTTGTGTACTTTGGTGTAACTGTAACATTTTCCGCACGAATATAAGTCATCCTCTACAATAGTTTCGTCTTCTCCTCAGACATGTAACCCTAAAAAGGGACGTAAATTACGTTTTATTGTACGCGGGAAGCGGGTTAACCCATTATTTTTCAACGATAACTTTTTATGGCAATGATGATGGCTATGCAGCTTCTGGTTTATGCTATGTTTGTATTGTTTATTATTGCATAAAACTTAGTCAGGCTTTATGCAATAATAACATACGTCAACTTATAATTCCGTATTGCTTCCATTTTTTTTAAAGTAGTCACTTATTTTAAAAATGGAAGCAATATGGAATTATAAGTTGCCAATCATTCATTCATTTTATTTTCTAACACGCTACTGTACAAAATATCAGTACTGTCTTGACTCTTGTACTAGAAAATCCTGCATTACAAGAACCAGATATCATAGCCTCAGAGATATATTACACTTTATGGATATTTAAACAAGTTTAACATTCACATCCAATTTTTTTTTTTTTTTTTTTATATAAAAACGTTGCCCCACACTAGGAATTTCTTCCTGTATCGTGGGTGCGTTTACAAACATATAATCTCACATACACAACACCCAGATCCGGAACAACTATCTGTAGGTCATACAAATATTTGTTCCGTGCGGGAATCGAACCAGCGACACGCAGCGCAGCAGTCAATCGCTCAACCACTGCGCCAACCGTGCGCCCAAATTAATGTGACAATTTCATATTCGGGCGTAAACTGCTATGATTGATTTAATTTTAACACCCAATCGAATCACTTGATTTGTGTCGCCAATAATTTAATTGCAGAAACTGGGTGATGCTATAGTTACTTATTATTGAAAATTTGTGTCAAATAGGTCTCTTTCATTTAGTTCTTTTTTTACTATTTTATTCAAATACATAAATGGGACACGAACAAATAAATTTTAGAGCTTATTCATTCTTTCGAATGTTGCAGTTATTACATCGTTCTTATTATATACTTTTCTAATCATAACAAATTGCACAAAAGTGAGTTTATACCTGTAAAAGCACGATGGGATTGACATCGTCACATTTGTGTACAAAAATCCCTTAAATAAAGGAGATAAAAAAAAATTGTTCTTACGATAGTAAGCTTGTTTATTCAAGGGTATGATGTATATTTCCAATCATCATCTGCCTAGCCTTTTTCCCAACTATATTGGGGTCGGCTTCCAGTCTTACCGGATTCAGCTAAGTAACTGGTACTTTTACATGGAGCGATTGCCTATCTGACCACCACAACCCAGTAACTGGGAAACACGGTACCCCTTGGCAAGACTGGTGTCAGATCTCAAGATTCTGACTACCCGTAACGACTGTCAAAGATCTTCAAATTACAGCCAGGACCAACCAGCTTAACGTGCTTTCCGAGGCACGGAGAAAACTCAGTATGTTGAAATAGTCACCCATCCACGGACCGACCTCGTCAAGGGTTGCTTAACCTTGATGATCGACCCGTGCGGCTGTTATTATTTAGCCACGAGCTCCTAATCACGTATATTTTCAATAACGAAAAGAAAAACAGTTCTGTAACACATAGCATCAGGTTTGTACTCCTGGAAGGGTTGGGTAGAGGTGCACTGACAGTACACCCACATTGCCATTAACTGGGCTCGAATCCAGACTCCAGGCTGCTACTAAGAGATTCCAGATCGAAAAACCCAATAATACCGACCCGGGAATAAAACTCAGGACTTCATACTCAGATGTAGCGCTT
Organism: Orthosia incerta; assembly: GCA_948252205.1. NCBI lineage: Eukaryota > Metazoa > Arthropoda > Insecta > Lepidoptera > Noctuidae > Orthosia > Orthosia incerta. The sequence continues at coordinate 54,936,962 of OX411742.1, forward strand.
GCAACAAATATACCAACGAGGCTGTAAATCCTACTCTTAAAATATTCAAGAGAAATTCTTATTTCACGACATTATAACTTGCTACGAACATGTAGTTTGAGTGAGTAGAAATAAATTGCTGTATTAATATTTACTATGGAGTAAACTCTTACGTATTTTATCTCCCATACATAATTTATATCTACTTTATTGTATATTTGTATTTCATCAACTGATTTCCGACATCTTACGTTATTAAATGATACTTTTCCTAGAAGCGTACGATAATATTGTATATGAATTAGGAATATGTTACCAAAGTATAAGAATAATTTTGTACATATTTGTTGGTTAACCTATTAATTTTCATGTTATGAGTATATTTTACTCCCGGAAAATCCTCTGAGTAAATCCTAATGATAAACTTCCTTGGGATTTTGAAAGTAATTTTATTCAAATGGTATTTCAATCGATATAAAAGAGGTATGTGCCAAGGACGATGTGGAGCTCGTGGCTAAATAATGACAGCCACACAGGTCGATCATCAAGGTTAAGCAACGCTTGACGAGGTCGGTCAGTGGATGGGTGACCATTTCAACATACCGAGTTTCCTCCGTGCCTCGGAAAGCATGCTAAGCCGTTGGTCCCAGCTGTCATTTGAAGATCTTTGACAGTCGTTACGGGTAGTCAGAAGCTTGAGATCTGACACCAGTCTTGCCAAGGGGTACCGTGTTGCCCAGTTACTGGGTTGTGGAGGTCAGATAGGCAGTCGCTCCATGTAAAACACTGGTACTTAGCTGAATCCGGTAAGACTGGAAGCCGACCCCAATATAGTTGGGAAAAAGGCTAGGCAGATGATGATGATGATAAAAGACGTGCCAACTACTATTAAGCCAAGGAACAGAAATTAGACTACAATCTAAAGCTATATTAAAACCGGAAAAAATATTTTATTCTGTTTTTAGTATTTGTTGTTATAGCGGCAACAGAAATACATCATCTATGAAAATTTCAACTGTCTAGCTATCACGGTTCATGAGATACAGCCTGGTGCCAGACAGACAGACAGTCAGACAGACAGACAGACGGACCGCGGAGTCTTAGTAATAGAGTCCCGTTTTTACCCTTTGGGTACGGAACCCAAAAAAGGCTATTTCTTTTGTTTGATTTTTTAATCTCTGAAAACACGGCTTCAGTTACTAAAACACTCAGTGATAAAATGCCACACGGTTACTGATTTCCAAAGGGTACTTTTTATCCTGGAAAAATGGACAGTTCCTGTGAGCCTCAGCCAAAGAAGCGAAGCTGCAGGAAAAAGCCAGTAATAGATGATTACATTAGTCGCATTTAAGCCCTTTGCCAGAAAGTCGGTACGCTAATGATTGTATACTTCAAGCAACATAACCCTATAAAATTATCAGAGGAATATGAAACAAAACACAATTGCCTGAAGGACGAACTGCAGTTGCCATTCTGGAACTCACTAATCCTATTACAGAGATGTAGAAAGCTGCAGAATTAGAACATTATTATAACGCGTTGAAGCCTGTTCTCTATTCAATTATATCGCATTTGCTTGGCGTTTCAAGTACCCTCACATTTGTTCTGAAGATGACCTCAATAGGCACTGAAGACGGGACTCAAGTGGCCGACTATTCGATGAAAATAATAGGGCATGCTACAATGAGAAGGAAATAGGAACGAGTTTTTCTTTCAAAGGGATTGGTGGAGATTTTGAACTGTTTTCCAATGTCAATGAGGTCTTACTGAACCGTTACGAGATACTATGTAACATTAGCGAAAGGTAAAAAGAATAGAACCTCATTTACCAATCGCTGTTAAAATGAATTGAAAAGAAGGATTAGTGTTGCAAATTAAACTAAGAGACCATTTATTGCCGAACATCTCAGTTTAAAAAGGTATAATATAATAGGATTACATGTATAGGAATTACTTCCTATACATGTAATCCTATTATATTATACCTTTTCGCAATTTCATGTGGGTTTCAGGGTTACCCCTGAAACCCACATGAAATTGCGAATTTTACGGCACAAAGAACAAGTGGTAAGAACAAATGCTGTTTGCATTTTCTGCTCAGCAGAGCTTAATTTAATGTTTACGGTTTCTAAAATAACAACAATGAATATATACCAAAAAGTTACAGAAGATCCACTTAACACAAAGCGCGAAAACAGGGCCACGAATACTTAGACTCTTCAGGCAACTTTGTGATTCTCAGTACACATCTGAACGAACATACTTTCCTAAGCTGCACCACAAGCTACAACACCTGGTGTTCAACCTTCTGCATCCAGTTCGTGCCAGCTACCTTTGTAAGGTATTCGGTCTATCTAGCTAAACTTGCCAGCCAGTGGTCTCGTCTGCTATCAATCTTTTGCTAAACATGGTCGGCCCATTGTCACTTCAGCTTGCTAACCCAGCAATTTATGTCGGTGACTCTAAATCTTTGCCGGGTTATTTTATTTCATATAGTCACTTAAGGTGACAATACACATAAATAACTTGCATAAAACTGGCTGAATTCCATCATGTTATAATAACTTCTGATTGGTGAAGTTATAGACTGTGTATAGCCCTTAACTACGGAGATCCCAAACAAATGTACTTCAAAGGGAGTGGGATTTGGTGTGTCCTTCTGTAACCTCCCTACTTTGTGGACATAATACGGTATAAGTTGCAGCATCCATTATCGCACCACACGGTTACCCTTTCACTTGAAGTGATGCGGGAAAATATTCTCCTTTTAACAAGGAAATTGTAAAGTGTTTATTTTTATTTTCGTGCATAGAGAAAATCTTCAGGTATGGAAGATTTCATAAAGGAAGTTCAGGTAGTTCAGGATGTTTGGAAATACCGACTAATGGACAGATTACCTGGTGAGGGCCGCGGGGAGTGAGAAATACAGGACCAGCCTATGTGCACCAGCAGTAGTGGACGTCTTTCAGCTGCAACGAAGATGATGCCAAGTTTACTGTGTAGTATTTCTGATTGAAATTCTGTAGATTATCTTGAGTAATGCAGTAATGTTTTACATAACCTTGAGCTTGACAAAATTCGAGCCAAATCACGGGTACAACAATGATCAAGCATATTAAAATTACTTAGCTTTTTTAAATTGTTACCTAGCTAATTATAACAAAGAACTCACCGCAACATCATACACTATACCGCTCTCCACAACAGCGTAAAGTTTTCAGCATCTAAAACACAGCCAACGGCAGATAAACCCAGGTATAAGTTTGCAGCATCTATTCACACACCTCGGGATAAAGCCGCATAGTCCAGGCGATGTGGAATACAAGTTTGATGGCTTGGTTAATCTCCCAAATTACGAGAACAGATATTCCATAGAGGATTTTCTGGGAAAGTATTTACATGTTCTGGATCGCTAATATCGAATACGGGTATTTTGATGGATTGACAATTGGATAATGGTTTTATTTTTCTGTTATTTTATTTGTTATTATGTCTTAAATATATTTTTAAATAATTGCAGAGACAGTTCAGTTTTCTTGTCCTACACTGATTAGGTATATTGCTGACCAAGGAATCTTATTTACACACAACTTTTGGCATATATTGTTAATGTTGAACCAATTACAACAACTAATAATGAGATGTCTTAGTCTAAATTATTTTCATCATCACTGCTCTTAAAACGGTGAAGGAAAACATCGTGAGAAACCGGCATGTCTTAGAACCAAAAATTTTAAGACATATAACATCCACCAACGCGCATTGGGCCCGCGTGGTGTATTAAGGCCCATTACCTCCCTCACAGAGAGGATGCCTGTGTCCCAGCAGTGGGAACATCAAAAGGCTGATGATGATGATAATGAGATGTGTCAGTCAGTTACAGAAACTGAAATAAGTTTTCAAATACCGAAGGTAAATTGCCACTCTTTGAATATTTGCTATCAAATTCAAGATAAAAATTATACTTTCGACTTAAGCAGAACATTTTCAAAGTAACTAAAACCACTGTGCATTTTTTCATAAACAAAGTAACCACAAAGTTAGTTACGAAATGAAAAGACTTTTCTTCCAAGATCATAATGATAATGTAGGCCGTCGGCAATGTTAATTTTTACAGCGACTCAATAATATTATTATCAAGCGGTCTCATCCGAAAATTATCTCGCCATGAATTTTGTTACTTCAGCTAATTACTTATTCAACATTTTCAATTAAAATGTCAGATCCTACCTTATTCCCGATTCGAGAGTTTCTTCATTAGTATGCTAATTTAATTGTTGTAGTACTTTGGCTTTTGAAGATTTAAAAAAGGGATATTTTTTTTGTTGTTGGTTCGTATATTTTGTTGGTTGGCACGGGGTCCCACCGCTAAGAAAGAAAATTGTAAAATGGCGCGATATGCATATTTGTTATTGAAATTGTGTGTAAAATTAAAATATTCTATAATTGATCATACAAATTGTATGTTCTTGTTTAATCAACTCTCCTAATAAGCACAAAATTATGGAATGTTGGGCTCTTAGTTCACATTTCAAAGATTATTTGAACAGATCATTTAAAATTGATTCTAATAGATGGCGTGGTTAAAAATTTGTTAGGTATTTCACAAAAAAAATATATTTGTATTTTACATATTTTGGTACAATGAAACTATAATAACGCGCAAAAAATACTATAAATCAAATCGTCACTGTATTTAAAGAAAAAAATAGTGACGAACCAAGTAAACTTTTTTACTTACAATTCGATTCTAACATCTATAGCCGAGGAACGGAACTGAACGCGATCAATTTACTTATAAAAATAATCAGTACCTATAATTAGACGCTAAAAACGGTAGTTACGTCCGCACGGTATCTTTATATGGGATGAAGCATATGTATAATCATCATCAACAGCCTTTTAATGTTCCCACTGCTGGGACACAGGTCTCCTCTCTGTGATATAGGGAATGGGCCTTAATCCACCTCGCGGGCCCAGTGTGGATTTCACATGTCTTCAATGTTTTGGTTCTAGGACATGCCGGTTTCCTCACGGTGTTTTCCTTCACCGGTTTTTTAGGTGATGAAATAATTTACACAAAGTAAAGCGCCTGCCTGCGTTCTAACCCACAACCTACGAAACGTGACTCATCTGTATGCTAGTATAATATTTCATGTGGTAGGGTCAAGGTAATCGACGCTAATTAGAGCTTGTTAAAACTTTAGTAGACGTAGATTCTGTTATTTCTGTTCTTTCACTAAATCAATATCCAAAAAATACAGTCAAATTACCGACAGCTAAATTAAATCATACCAGCCTGTTCTTAACCCATTATAAGACAAAGGCCTCTTCTCATACAGAGAAGGTACGAGCCTTGATCAGCACGCTTGCTCAATGCAGATATTTTTTGCATATTTTCATTATAATGCGAGTGATTGAATAATTTTAATTATTCTGCACCCTGAAGGACAAGAAAACGCCATTGCCGTGGCTGAATTCTGGTCAAAACGTATTTAATTGAGGAATTATCGATACGACGAAGAAGAAGAAGATTATTCAATCACTCGCATTTAAATGGAATAAAGTTATATATTGGTACGACAATTATATTATTTTATAAATTGATTCATTGGACAGGTGCGGTTTTATTAATTACCACTATTTGTCACCGCACAAGTGTAGAATTAAAACGTGGCTAAAATAAATTAATATGTTTAATTCGGTTTGTATCCAAAAGGGACGTACAATAAATATTGAGTTACTTGAAACTAAGTCTAGTGTAAACAATTTTGTGTTAACTTGAATTAGATCAAAAATAAATTGCCAACTATATCTTGGCGATTTAAATATGAATGTGGATGGATGGACAGGGAGAAGAAGGCCAAAGAAAGGATGGATGGACTGTGTGAGGAGAGATATGAGAGAAAAGGGAGTCAGTAATAGCGTGGCAGGAGACATGACGGTAAGGAAGAAGATAACGTATTGCGCTGACCCCAAGTAACATGGGACAAGGGCAGGAAGATGATGATGATCATGCCAATAAAAAATGAGTAACTTCGAGTATATTTCCTGCGAAAGTTTGCCAACAAAACTGTCTCATTTTAATAAAAAAAACATGAGATATGTATGTCAGTATAACGACACCTCATTAGTGTCTTTAGCTTATTTCAGAATCACAAAGCTTTGCTGTTTGATTGAAAACTAACGTCAAATTGCTGAAGTGTCTGTATATTGTTGGGCATATCAAACAAAAAATTGTTCAGTCCGTATCATGCGAATAAGAGATTTTTTGTTTTGAAATAAAAAATCTCTTATTTTGATTCTCCAGATTCTCTCTCAATGTTGACATACAAAATCAGCCCAAAGCAGAATGAAGGAAAATTTAGCTACGGAATTATCGGTCTTGGTTTGAAAAACACCAATTAAACTTATTTATTTATTTATTTGGAAACTCAACAGCTTATTACTAATTTACATGTAAGTATTTTTTTATTTTTTCACAGGGTAAGATTTTTAAACATTCAGCGTTATCTGAGTACTTCAACTTCCACCAATTAAATCATTATAACTTCGACCCAAACTTCAACAACCCATTTTTCCCAGACTCAAAATGAAAATGGTTCGCAAAACTTCTAAATTAAATACGACTTGGAAACACCTTGCGAATACCAAAGCTCTTCAATTTGAACCGGGTTTAGGCACGCCTACACGATTCTAATCTAGGAACGTCTTCAGACTTCGCTCTGGTGACTGCAGTTCTTAGTGTTGGCTCTTCAAAGTGACGTGTAGGTGCACTCGCTTTGATTTTATTTAGTACTGCAGCTGTCATGTAGTTTTAGAAAAATGGGGACGGTTGGGATAAAACTATAAAATTGTTAAGATGTTAAAAAACGTGTCTAATGTGACCTTTTGGTTGCAAATATGTGTTAAAGCCATTGGCATATAAGTATAGGACCTATGTAGTGCATAGGTCCAAAGGGATCGGGATTCGGCTAGCTTCGGGAGCGCTCGTGTGCGGGACATTGAAATGCGCTGTTTGTTGTATGGTTATGCGCGTTCACCACACAGTTTGTGTATGATTACTATTATACAGAGCAGTGGTGGCCCAGTGGTATCGGCCGCGACTTACAAGTTGTAGGTCGTGGGTTCGAGCCCAGGCAGGTGCTTTACTTTGTGTAAAATTATTTTATCACCACTGCTCTCAAAACGATGAAGGAAAACATCGTGAGAAAACCGGCATGTCCTAGAACCAAAAATTCAAAGACATGTGACAGCCATCAATCCGCAATGGGCCCGCGTGGTGGATTACGGCCCATTCCCTCTCACAGAGAGGAGGCCTGTGTCCCAGCAGTTGGAACATTAATAGGCTGATGATGTGATGTGACTATTATTCAAAGCCAGATACCTTGTCTTGAAAGTTGTTAACAATACAATATTTTAAAAATAGCTTTACGGGGCATTTATTTTATGTACGTCTTTGCGTGTTTTATTCGTTGCTTGCAGAATCTTTATTGACACAATGATAAACTTTTCTCCTTAAAATACTGTCCTCGGCAACAGTGCCTTTTTATTGTTGTATGCTACTACCACTATTTATTACGACCACAACTCAAGTGGTATCAAGAAAATATACGACTTTTTAAAAACATAACATTAAAACGCATTCTTCTGCTAAGACTTAAAAGTTTACAGTCACAATGTCCGATTATACTTCTGCCGTATACAATTCGTTTTATTTTAACTCCAAAACAAATTGTTTTATTCATACTGAGAGTTATAAAGTCATTTATTCAAAAAGTTTGATACAAAAAATACAAAATATTGTTACAAAACTCGGGAGACAATTTAATCATACGCAGTTTTTCAGAAGGAGACATTTAATTGTCGTTTTCCAAGTTATGTGTACGCTCTCGTGTAAAATAGTTAATTTGTCAAACAGGATTTAATTAACACGAATATCACAATTTAGCATGAAATTTTGATAACTCTCTCAGTTATAAGGCATCTGCGTCACTCTTCGAGGCCCTTTGTGACAGTACACCCGTGTACTTTCACTGAGTATGCGTAGATTTACTCGCTTTTAATTAAGCCTCTAAGTTTGCTCAGCCTTAATATATTATAGTAATAATGAATATAATCCCAGGGCTCTTAGCGAGGAAGAATTAAATGAAGGTATAAGGTATACTTTGGTGGATGTAATTTGTGGATAAATACCGTTTGGGTTAGCACGCTGTTAATCTTACTTAGTGGGGCGTTCCGATTTTGGGTTGTTTTAACAATGTCGATAGCATGAGGATGTTATCGACAATTTGTATATTGAATGTGCTAAGCTATGCCTTAATAGAGTCAAGATTTTAATAAATTAGGCACTTGTCCCACCTCGACGAGGAAGCGATTAGCTATCGACTATTTTCTCGCTGAAGAAAATAATAAAATATGATCCCGTGTCTATAAATTAATAGTTGATCACTGGCTGTTCACACTATCGGCGAGAACTCTCTCACCACTAGTTTGTCGGAGTGACAAGAGCTATCAAAGATAATACTCGTTCAGCGATAGTTGCTCAGCGAACGGTCAGAACTCATGCCGAGAGACCAACCAGTGGTCATTTTATCTAGAAAGTGGATCTGAGTGCTAGTGCAAGCAATCGCCCGTCATATAGAACACTAGCTTATAGCCGAGCGACAAAACTATTGGAACTACACACTCGCTTCTTGCTAACTCGCATCTAGTTTCTAGCTCTACTCGCTTCTCGCTGATCGTCGGCGATGGGACAAGTGCCTAAGAGTAACGAACACTTAAAAAATGAGGAAAATTATCAACTACTAGCTGTTTCCCGCGGCTTCGCTCTCGTGGGCCACCCCACAGGACCCGTTTTTGGGATTTAAAAATAGCCTATGTCACTCAGGAATAATGTAGCTTTCTATCAATTGGTGAAAGTATTTTTTAAATCGGTCCAGTAGTTTCGGAGCCTATTCAGTACAAACAAAAAAAATATCTTTCCTGTTTATAATATTAGTAAAGATTAGGTAAGACATTATGCAGATAAAAAGTTGCATCTTTACAAAACATTTTGGATTTCGTGTGACAAGGGAATAAAGAAACAGTAATATTTAAACAAATCACCAAAGTTTGTCAACTTTGACCGAAACATTTAGTCTTTAGAAGTTTACCCGGCTATTCCCAAGAGGGACTGGAATTACCCGCCAACGCTGCATACAAACTGAAATATACACAAGCAACTTTGCAGTCGTTTATTTGAAATTTAATGGGACACTTTGACTACAAAACAGTTCAGTTCACTAAGTACTTGATACTCTTTTTTTCTTTTCTATTTAAGTTCTTTTTGTGCTACAGATCGTTTAACTCTGAACACGACCTTTTCCACAGGCTAGCTTTACAAAGGACTCCGTTTCAACACAAATAAGATGTGAATCCTTCTTCGAGTTCGGCCGAGTTTTTGACGACCGTGACGGTTTTGACCGCCGTGAAACAATTAGCCAATTAGAAATGTTGGTAGATGTTAACTGAACATATTATTATCCAGAGTATTGGATGATCGTCACCTATGAAGATCACTTTAATTATCCCTACTCTATAAGTAAGACCCCGATAGTCATAGAAAGGGTCCAGACTGTGAATACTTTAAAGTTTTATTCAAAACAGGCTCTATTTAGATAACGTTTTAGGCTACAGCTGTCGGATAACCTTTTAACTAATTTAAACTCTTTCAGTTTAGCTGTTGCAAAATAATTGTAAAGTGATAATAGGTTCGTTCTTATCGCAGCTGCGATCTTAAATATTTACGAACTAAATTCGTACGGTAGGGTCAGACCCTGATTTTGACCGTTTATTTCGGATTGTTCTCCATTAGTTGGGCCCCTAATGGACAGACCCATAACAAACAACCTTTTAAAGACAAGACAAATGAAAGTCTCACGTGTGTAAACGTCTTTATTTTCTGAGAATACAATGTTTTTGATAGACTTACCGAAATAAGATTTCCTCTTGAACTCCGTATATTGGACTGTTTGTTATAAAGCATTATTACTTTATCCTCTTTTGTGTGTAGATATGTATTACTTTCGTAATATTCTACAATTGTTCAGTTAAATATTATTTTATGAACAGAGGATTTTGGATTTTTGCCACAAATTTCGGTACCAGCTCTGTATTTTATTTATTTGTATATACTTTATTGTAAGTACACCAGGTTAAAACAAAGAAAAGGAAACTTAAAACTAAAATACAAACAATGGGTGGCTTTATCGCATACCGCAATCTCTTCCAGGCAAAGAGTCTGGTAAGTCATCCAATGACTTCTCCCGCTCTGGGTGAAGCGGGAGGGCGTGTCAGACTTTTACTGACTAAAACCCACCCGTGTTCCTTTAGTTGCTTGAGCCAGGGCCGCGGTAACTCTTTTTCAAATTTATCCGCGACCCAGACAGGCATCGGCCCTAGCGGACCCCGTCAGTTTGCTGACGTCTCTATGAGGCGTGCGTGGTACACTAGAACAGTGATTGCCTGGAAATTAAATGGGTAGTACTATTTTATAAAAATCTCACTGTGATGATTTAGGTGAAGTGAGCTCGGAGTGCAGTGAATACCAAGCATCGGTTGGAATGGCAGCTCACTCCGAAGTTATTTAACCTAAGTCAACACGGTGAGAGGTTTACAGAATCGACCGCCTGTCCATCAGCTCATTCTGAGATAAAAAGATATTCAGTATATTGATATTTCGATAGAATGAATATGTGATGCGTTGAACGCTGGATCAAACAAACATTCGATATTTTGAACTGTATTAAGTGTACGATATATTGAATGTTCGATTTATTAACCATTCGATATTAAGAACGTTCGAATATTTAGACGTTTGATTTATAGTATTTGATTCTTAATTCCTAATTCTTTATTGTACACCAAAACAATACATTTATACAAAGTGAAATAAATTTTCATGTACAAAGGCGAGCTTAACTCCAAAATGGAGTTTTCTTCCAGCAAACCTTTGAGTGATATATATAGGTCATAATAATTGAGGGCTAATCCAGTGTACAATTTAATAGTAAGATACTAATAAAATATATAATAATAATACATACATAAAAGAACTACGTTCATAAATACAAATATATATATCTACTAATATTATTTATTGCGTTGAAAGAAAATGCTCCTTAATTTTCCTCTTGAAGACATCGAGAGAAGGGCTATCGCGTAGGGAGTGTGGGAGAGAGTTCCAGAGATGCACTACAGTAACAGAGAAGGAGCCATCATAGCGGCTGGAAGTGTGACGCGGAGTTCGAAGAAGAAGCGAAGTGGCTGTGCGACAAGGTTTACTCCTCGGGACGAGGTACTCAAACCGTTCGCGAAGATATTGAGGAGAAGTAGGATTTTGCAGGATATTATAGGATGTGGATATCTCGTCGACGCCGAATTGGCAGCCATTTCAATTTGGTCCGAAATTCCGACACATGGTCGTACTTGCGGAGGCCAAAAATAAAGCGGATGCACAAGTCAAAAAAGAAATCTATTGATATTCCATTATTTGGCATAGTACACCCTCTTGCCACAGTGTAATCTCTTTTAATGCTCTGATATGAGGCTTACAACTAACAGTTAAAAGCAATTAATTAGTTTAATCAGAGATTTTGACCGGATGAGTCCCTTGGCAAACTAAATACCAACATTGGCAATAATTTCAACATGAATTGTTATAGTAATTTCTACTTCGTTAATTAGAAACGATGCATCCAAATTAGAGATCAAATTGAACAATAATTTAATATCGTTTTCATGAAAAGGTATTTCGATGAGTTAAAATTAAATCTAGTTTATACAATTATAAATCATCTTGTTGACTAGTTTGTGATGTATTGCAGCATGAGGTATTCTCTACAAAAATACAAGCAAATAAATAGGTTCACATGATATTAGTGAAAAAAAGATTGAATCACTAATTACGTCAGAGACTATAGACCATTCACTTTCTATCAATGAAAATATCGTGGCAGCGATTGGAAAATGTCAAAAATATATGGGTAGGTAAATGTAAAGGTTAGGTGCTATTTATTTATTTCGGAATAACCAACAGTTACACATTACAATTTTATAACTATTAAAAGAACCACATGATACAAATACGCAACACACACTAATAATATAATTAAGTAGAATGTTAGTTTTGTGCAAATGATACAAAACAAAGAAACAAATAATTTTACATTATGTTACAATTACAATTCAAAGACTTAGCCTTTGCCCATAAAGCATAAACTATATGGGCAAAGTAACGTAACTTAGTCGGTAGTCGGGTAGTCCCATGACGTACATACAATCACAAACATCATAGAATTCCCAGCGTCCGTGATAAAATTAATTCAAATAAATACTCCATTCAAAGTCGAAACACAGATAGGCTTCAATAATGAGGTCCTTTAAAACGGGCGACCTTTTGAATATCTGAAATAGCTGGGGAAGCGCGAAGGATGCCTTCAAACGTGCCGCCCCTACGTGCCACATTCACTCTAACCCACCCTATTTTACTCAATTACGAAATAATTTTACCTTCCATCGACCCATTTTTAGATGGATTGTGAATAGAAGATTTATTTGTCGTAGTTTTGTCACTCTTCCCTTGCCTTTATAGTTTTACTTTTTATTTTCCCTACTCTCTCATCCTTTCTATAGTCATAAATTTGTATCAATCCTTTAAATCCAATAAATTTTGTGTATATGTCATTGTATTGCTAATCAATAAGTGATTTTATTTAGTAGTGCATTTCATTTGATATAATTATGGTAGGGGTGGATAAATATATATTTGTATTTAGAGCAGAAGAACATTAGACCTGGGTTTTCCACAGGGGTCTGTTTTGGGTCCGCTACAGAGTATACTGAATACATTGCAGTACCAAACTCCTAATAGCCTCAAAAACCCGAAATAGCCAGAGGCAACCCCATACTTACGATTTTCCTTTATTCTTTCTTAAGCCTTCTAACATTAAAGGCTTAAATACTTAAAGAAAGTCTTTTGCTCGCGAGTACCAATAAGTAGGTACCCTAGTTTTAGAGTCTAGTAAATTTGAAAGGACAGGCCTTCATTATACAGTGTATCTAAGAGATGGAGTTAGGCCACTTTAGGACATTACCAATGAAACTACTGACGCACAAGCGATCAATAGATAGAGTGTGGTAATAGTTCCTAAGTCTATGAATGAAGGAGCTAAGCAATTTCGGTGAGAGACTGCTAGTCTATGAATGAAGGAGCTGAGTAATTTCGGTGAGACGTTGCTATGGTTGAGCTAATAGGAGCCAATAATAATGAAGATTATTGGACTGAAATACACACATCAAAAGTGTCTAGGGATTAAGTACGTATAAGAGTATCACCGCGTTTGAAGATTATTAATTTTATTTTTTTGGATCGTGTTGGATTCTTTTTAGTGTATTTCACTATTTTAATAAAGATTTTCTTTAAATTTTGATCAAAATAGAAAATCAACTGTCAATCAGGATTCCTATAAGAGTTTGTAATAGCGTTTTTACAAAACCATTACAATTTTCAGAATGCATATAATAATGTATCTGTTGATGCAGCAGTTAAAGTTTTGGATGAACTTCAAATTGGATCAAAATTTTGTGCTTATATATGGTCCTTTTTGAATGAGAGACATCTAAAAATTAAAACAGAATTCAGTGATTTAATAACAGATCGATGGAGTAATAAAGGCTTAGCTCAAGGAGACCCTTTATCCCCACTACTATTTAATTTAATTACATATAAAGTATGTCAACAACATCTTAACACAGTAGTAGTGTCGCAATATGCAGATGATTTCGTTATATATGTTAAAGATAAAGACATTATGAAATGTGAAATGTATATTCAAAATGCGTTAGATCATATTGTTATATCCTTAGCCGAACTTGGTCTCGAATTATCTTCCAATAAGTCTACATATTGTGTATTTAGTAGGGGCAGACGCAGAATACTACCTTCTCTTAAAATAAATCAACAGTCGATAACATTTTCACCATGTACTAAATATTTGGGTTTGTGGTTAGACCAAAGTTTACGTTGGAGTAAACACGTAAATGAAACAATCGCGAAAAGTTCAAAGTTTTTGAATATATTAAAGCTATTAACGGGGAGCTCTTGGGGTATACACACTAAACATTTACGTAAACTGTACATCTCCTTAATTAGAAGTCGACTGGATTATGGTTCGTTTCTCTATGACTGTAGTGCTAAAACACATTTATCGAAACTAGACAAGCTGCAAAATCAGGCCCTACGAATAATAGGGGGTTACATTAAAAGCTCCCCTATTCACGTTATGGAATCAGATTTATGTATCGCACCTTTATATTTAAGAAGGGAATTTTTAGCGTACAAATACTGTCTCAAAAGTCGATCGTGGTCAAATAATGTCACAATTGCCCTTATATCTGAGTTGAGCGATTTTTGTCGTACTTCTTATTGGCAAAACAAAAAAATACCATTACTTGTGAAGGTATACAATGACGTAAGACACTTAGAAATCACAGCATCAGATTATCTTAAAATTTTTAGTTTAGAAATCTGGACCTCCAATATTCAAAAACATTTCATTAACATTGAACTCGAAAGTTTAAGCTCCGCTAAACGTAATTATAACCCAAATGTGTTACTGAGTGATATTGTAGCAGAACTGAACATAAAATTTTGCGGATGGCATAAAATTTACACTGATGCATCTAAGAGTGCTCAGGGACAAGGAGCAGGGTTATTTGACCAGAGTTTAGGGAATAGATTTGGATATAAAATTATATGTGATATATCAATTATGTCGCTGGAACTCATAGCAATTTACAAAGCAGTTAATTATGTCTTGAATCAAAATTTAAATAAAGTAGTAATTTTTTCAGATAGCAGAAGCGCACTCCAACATATCGCTCGATGCGCCTCTGGCTACAGCAGAGGTACATCGATAGCGTATGATATTTTAAAATGTTTAATTATACTTAAAAACAATAATATAGAGTGTGGATTGCAATGGGTTCCAGCACATATTGGACTAAGCGGTAACGAGGAGGCTGACCGAATATCCAGATCAGCGGTAGAGGATGGATGTATAATTAACTATATACCTGATTATTGGGAATATACTACTAAATTTAAATCTGCATGCTTTAATTCCTGGAAACAACATTTTTTCAAAATGTCTCTGGACAAAGGCATTTGGTACAAAAGCATTCAAGGTCAGCCATCTCGTGTTCCCTGGTTCGAAGATACTAAATTAGAGAGAAATTACGTTAAATTGATATTAAGGCTCCGTTCTGGACACTATCCATCGGCAAAGTTCGCATTTCTTATGAAAAAGGCCGATTCTCCTAATTGCACAGTATGCAATAAAATCGAGGACGTGCAACATTTGCTGATGGAGTGTGCTCGGAACGGAGTAGAACGCGAGTTATTCATAAAGGATTTTAAAATAAATAAGTTGGATGTAGGCATAATCCAATCCATCTTATCTGTACCAGCTTCGGAGATAATTAAAAAGTTGTGCCATTTAATTATGGTCCTCCACGAATAATCCTGATTCATTAACTATTAAGTAATGTTATATAAACTAATAATATTTAATTAAGTAATGTAATAGTACATAATGTAAGAAATTAATGTAAAAGGGCACGATGGGGCTGACATGTCTTTGATAAAAGCCCCTAAACAAAATTAGATTAAAAAAAAAAAAAAAAATTACAATTTCTGCATTGGCACTGAAAAAAATTGCTTCGATATGGAGCGACGATATCATTTGACACGAGAAGAGATGATGAGAGCCGTCGGAATGTTGCAAGCTGGTTCCAGGCAACCTACTGTGGCAGTCGCTCTTGTCACTACACAGAGTATCATAAGCCGCCTCTGGACACGCTATCGTATCACAGGCAGCGTGGCCGAGTGACATGGAGGACGATCTCGCATCACCACTCGCAAAAAGGTCAGGTACATCCAAAATACTGCTTGACGGAATCGTACCAAGACCACCATGAATCATCATGGCGGAGCCATCAGTCTACGAGGCTCCACAGCTCTTCAGGCTTGCTGATAAGCGACCTCAACATCCGAAATCGTTTACGTGAAGTGAGTCGTGCGTTCCCGAAGGCCGCTGAGACTTATTAGAAAGAACTTGGGCGGCTTTTCTTCAAATTGATTTTAATTAACTGATTTTAAGCATGCCAAATCGCTGTGATTGTGTGATTTGTATCAATGGTGGAAACACAGTTTTTTTTATATTTGAAATAAAAATGAAAAAAAATCTTCATTTCTGCCATTTAATTGACGACATTAATTAATTAACGTGGCAATGCTGCCAGCGTTCTGGGCACGTTTCCCATTGACATCGATGTGGATGAATTTTTTGATGCGCAATGAGCCCCTTTTCCTCTCCCCTTTGTATGTAAGTTTGTTTTGTTATTAGTCATAAGATTAGAAATATTCAATTGTATATATTATGAACATAAATCTGTTTACCCCATTGTCGACATTAACTTAGTTTAATTACCCACAATGAAAAAATTCAGGAAAACTGCAATTTTTCATAATAATAAAAAAAATATGAATAAATCACGCTAGAACGGTTGGATGGATCTGGATGAAATGATGGCGCAGAGATAGACTATAGTCTGGAATAGCATATAGGCTACCTTTCTTCCCTGTATAAGAAAATACTTTTCATGCGGGTGAAGCCGCTGGCAGAAGCTTGTTATTCATATATGATTTCAAAGAACCTTTTCATTCCCCTAATACTCATTCATTCATCATTAGCAAAGTAGACTTCTTTAACAAGAAGAAACTTGACGAAAATACGGAAACCAACACCTTTGATGTGAACGGATTGTGTTACCGAGTTAATCTTTCATGTCGGCAAAAGTTTTTGGAAATTATCCTCTTCATAATCTACATCCGAAGACATTTTTGCTTCTAAAAGATCTTTATCTCGGTTACTTTTATTTTGCCTACCTTTCGTAATCATTCGACGGTGCGATTTTTCGTTTCCTTTTACAATATTTCTGCGTAAGCAAGTCCAATTCTTTCATTCTAAGTGTTCCCCCATTCTTTATAAAATAATCGCGGTTTCTAGATTTATTTGAATTTATATTAATCCATTCATCCACATATTTCGGTGTCTGCGTCGACTTGGTTTGATTTAACATTTCATAAGAAGCAATAACTTATTTGAATATTTCTCGCAGATATTATGCTTGCGTAAGATGGTCTAGATGGGACATAATACACATTCATGGGCCTACAGTTCATGAATACAAATATTCCGGGTCTTGGTTTTAGATCCGGGCCGTGGTGCCAGCTTTATTATTAATGCTTTTTATTAGAAGAGTAAGTATAACTAACTTCATAACTGTCTGTTTATTCTAGATATTTCTTGATTTTTTACTAAAATAAATCTGGCTAGCTTTAAATTCTACATCATGAAAATTCAGAATAATTGTCACCGTTGGTTTACTTTGATGAAAAGCGATATTTTGAATATCTTCCCAGATTTATTTTATTAGGATCTGCTTGTTTACCTAGAATTTTTTAAAGACTGTTTCAAATTTTTTATAATCATTGTTATCCTACGAATTTGCACATGAATGTTCATATTTGATACATTCCATCCACAAGAGAAAACACCCACGCAATTTAAATAAATATAAAAATACGACTTTGCTCATTTATTATTTTGTCGCGATATACTCTCTCAACACACCAGAGACACTCGTTTTACAGGAAGGGGAGGAAGGGACAACATGACGCCATGGAGCTGTTATCTGTCTCTGTTATCCCTTATTATATAGATTGCCATTTTGGCCAGTATCACTCGCAACGGTTTCGTGGAGATGAGTTACATGAAACCGTGCGTTGTGTAATAAATTATTTGGTATATATTTTATCCCTTGCAAACATCCGGGGTAGCTTGTGAATGGCAGGCAGATGATCCAATTTGTATTTTGAATGTTCTATACTAGGTCAATGGAACCTTTGATGTTGACAAAGTCGTTCACATAATATTTCCGATGGGTGCTGAAAAGAAAACGTCAGATTTATGAGTGCCTGATATTGATCTACAAACTGATGCAAATGTTAAGTATAGTATTACAGCTTCTGTTTGAGGCGGCTTAGTAAATGCAAACGTATGTACTGCGACACATTCAAACCGCTTAGCATTATGCTTCTCCTAGTATTTTAAGGTGTGTGCCGGTAAAATTAAAGGCCCTTGAGACTATTAAACTGTTTTCCACACAGGACGGGCGCAATGCAATGTCGTAATTCGTAGTACTCTAGAGCCTAGGTAGACGTAACACACTTTTTAAGAACTGTGGTGTCCCAGTTAAAACAGGCGTTTAATTTTAGGTGGGTTTAGAGACCAGGTTGTCAATTTTATTATTAGATTTTTTCAGTTGTCTAAATTATATTTATGACGGTCACCCAACTAACACAACTTTTGACAACAATAATTGTGATCTACGACTTCACCAGGCGTTCCGTGTTAAACTTAATTAAAACTACTTTTTCCTCATCTAGTAAAGTCATTCATGTAAAACACTAAATTGATATTATAACAAAAGGTACAAAAAATATTGTAACTTATGGTACCTTGTGTTACTACACATTTTATTTTATTATATTAAAGACAGCCTCAGAAAGGGAAAACGGCTTCTACATCTAGTATTACCAATTATGAATTCATTTGTAATTTACAACATTATTACCGTTGGGTTTTGTATTCCCTAATAGAATATCTAATGAGACCCGTGTCAATAGTATAGTAATGATCACTTTACATACTGGATCATCTTTAACATAAGCTTGGAATATATTAAAGCTATTATGCACGTTTGTAATTGAATATAGAGGAATTGTATTGAAGAAAGCATTACAAGTCCCTGAACATAAGAGAGGTAGAGGACGACTAGCATAGAATATCATCAGAAACTCCTATCGGAGGAAGAACTGCCTGACCCGTAATCCCAGGACAAGTTGTCCTGGCACCTAAAGTGGGATCGTCCTAGAAGCAAGAAGAAGATACACGTTTGTAATTTAACTAAAGTATAATTGTCATACATAATGTCACCGGATATTTTGAATACAGTTGAGTTGGCATGTTGAGTTTATGAAATAAATGGGGTGATATTATAAAATCTCGATATAATGTGAACAGATCATTTCAAAAACAGTAATCTCATTCAAATTCGATAGTTTACAATCTAGCTGTGTCTTATTGAGAAGAAAGAGTTTATAAACTCACAAGATTTTTGTCTCTGAAACTGAGTCTGAGTCTCTGGAACTCTCTACCACATTCCCTACGCGACAGCCCTTCTCTGAATATTCAAGAGGAAAATCAAGGATCATTTTCTTTCGGAATGACATAATATTGACATAAAATGTATGTATACATACATTTTGTGCTTATATATGTATGTATATTTAAGATTTATTTTATATTATTCTAAAATTACCATTATTCTATTTAATATTAAGTCTAAAATTGTACACTGGACTACTTCTCTTCTTCCTTTTGTAAACTCTCTCTATCACTCTAAGGTTTACTGGTAGAAAACTCTTCTTAGAGTTAAGCTCGCCTTTGTACATCAACTTTGTAATCACTCATGTTGTATATGTATTATTTTTTTGTGTACAAAAAGAATTAAAGATTTATTATAAAATTATGGTATACATCGGGATGGGATGAATAATATTATTAGGAAAACCAAAAAGATATTGCTAAAATTCTGCGTCCCATTCGAGTTTTACACTTCGAGCACAGTGCGGTGTGCTATGGTCGGTAACCGCTTTTGTTTTTTTTTGTGTAGCGTTTCGTATAAATGGATTTGAAATCGAACTTACAGTAACGGAAAATTAAAATCCATTCGAAGTCGATGACGCGTACCCCGTTCTTGGTGTGAGAGCTTTTTAGTATCATATTGTTTTATTGTGGCGAGATACAGATCAGAGCCTATCGGAGATTTGGACAAAGTGACATTCTTTTAGTGATAACTATTGTCAAAACTATCTATCATTTAAAAAAACATGGATAAATATATTTATTTAATAAAGGTTTTATTTTTGCAAGCTTTTATATTAAAATTGAGTTTTCACGAGAAACAAACCAGGAAGTGGGTCAATTTTAACTTTAAAGATTTGATTACAGACACCGGGACAGGTTAAACTAAATTAATAAAAACTTGCAAAAAATTAAAAATGTTTGGGATTTTTTATTGAAATGTCACGGGATAAATATAATGTTCGTATTGTAAATAATGTTCGTATTATTTAAATAATGTTCATTTTGGCATTTTCATTCCTATAGGCCATAGTAATGTTGAAATACAAAAAAAAATAGTTTTAGAATAATTTATAATATAAATAGAAAAAATTATTGTGACGTTTAAGATTTATTCCGTTCTAATACCAAAAACTAATACTACTGGTATTTGTTTCAACTCATATTTGTTTTCAATTCTGAACGAATACCATTGTTTAAACTAATACCAAAGCAAGTTCAAAGATAAAAGGTACAGTCAGTAAAAATGCTTTGTATGTAATTATAAGACCTCTAATAGAAAAAAAAAAAATTAGCAATAATAAAATATTCACAAATAACAATAAAAACAATATTTTTTTTACTTAAAACAAATCACTTTTAATCTAAGACGCCCTACAGAAATGTTTTTGATTAGGTTTGACTGAGCTCACTGTACCAAATTCATGTTGTCAGTATTCGTTCGCACATTAAATTTAATTATTTAAAGAGTGGTATTCGTTCGGCATTGAAAATAAATATAAATGAAACAAATACCAGTGGTATTAGATGTTGGTATTAGAACGGAATGGTATTAGAAAATCATTCAGAATTGTGTTCTTAGAATAAAAGGAAGAAACTTAAAAAGGATTCTAAACAGTCTTCTGATTTTTTAATTTACCTCCAAACCATAACGTGTCATGGTTTAAGTACCTACCAATTATTTCCGTGAACTTCCAAATACAAGCACATAAGACTTAGACAGCGAGGTTCGCGGAAACCGAACGCAGATAGTTAATATAATGAATCAGTGTGAATGTTTCCAATGCGGTTTGTTCAGACTATTCAAACGAGTACAATTTCGAGAGCCAAATTAAACAAGCTGGCTGGAAACGATACCCACATGTGTGGTTTAATCCGAGCTACTCGTATTTAATGGAACCCACAAATATGTATCCGGCAGGCTTATTACGTATCTTTTGCAAGAGTAAAACAATAGCGATTATTGCACAATAATTGCTCTTCCATACAGAAGTTTTAAAGTTGTTGGCGGTATTTTTTTTAAATAAGTGCATTTGACAAACAGCGAGCGATTAGCAAACGATTGTGTAGGACCTACCATACCTACACTGCAGGTAATTCCAACTTTTATGACATAAAGCGTTTGATCGCTATCGTTTTGCTCTTGCAAAAGATACGTAATAAGCCTTCGGAAATGTACATAAGCTGTGAGGCCGAATACTGCGAATTGTTCTTTGTCACTTCTAGGGAAGGCAAAATAAGATAATAATGTTCGTTTCTAGAATTAAATTAAGTATACTTGTTCATGCTTCCATGTGACTGCTTTGGTTTTTGACAAACATGTTTTTTCAAGAGCGGGCAAAGCAGTCACACATTACAGCTAAAACAGTCTCACAGATAATATAATATCCTTTCGTAATATGATATCAGTTTATTATCCAGAGTGGAGTAGATTCCTCACAATTAGCAATGTTCGCGTGACCAGAGGGCTGGCCTTTTCTTCAGCCAGAGAATCAGCATTGCCATTCAACGTGGCAATGCTGCCAGCGTTCTGGGCACGTTTCCCATTGACATCGATGTGGATGAATTTTTTGATGCGCAATGAGCCCCTTTTCCTCTCCCCTTTGTATGTAAGTTTGTTTTGTTATTAGTCATAAGATTAGAAATATTCAATTGTATATATTGTTTAAATTATAAATAAAAATATATTTGTATTTCCATTAGCAATATCTTAAAAAGTTCGATGTTTCGGCAACCACCCAATTTGAAACAATAAACCTGTTTATTTATTTATAACAAATGGGGGACAACGAGAATAATTTAAAAATCCGTGTCGCCATCCCCCAGTGGTGGACATCGGGAATAATTTTAAAAGTTTGCCCGCTGTCCCCCAGTGGTGGCGAACCTAGTGGTGGACATCGGGAATAATCGTTACACCCGATAGTATGTAATATTGTTGGCATTGCCTATTATTCACATTATGCTACTCTAATTGGGCCTTTAAACATCTGTGCCAAATTACATAAGTGTATTTACGTTTGTCTGTATGTATGGATATTTGTCCACGCATTTCTCCGAAACTACTTAACGGATCGTAACCATTCCTTTTTATTGGATTATTTATTGGATTAGGTATCTCTCAAGTTAGGGAATAGTGCAAGTTCCATCCAAATCAGTTCAGCAGTTTTCAAGAAATGGAACATACAAGCGAACTCCTTAGCGACAAACAGCAGGAATGTGTAAATTGGTTAAGTATGGGTATTTTGTCAATCCTTAAGGTATCTTACTATAGAACTTGCTCACTTTTTATTGATAGATAGTGTACTTAAACTAAAAAGAGAAAATAAAAACTTAAAAAAAACCGACTTCAAAAGCAAAACACTAAAAATAACTTTCGTTTCGGAAGTCGGTCTATTTTGCACTTTTATGTGTTTTGCTTTTGAAGTCGGTTTATTTTTTTGTGAAAATGTTTTTACGTGAAATCTTTTTTGTCACGTAGCCAGACTTTTAACAACACAAATTCAAAGACTTCTAAAAAAAATAGAAACTTCAAGAGGTATTCTAAATATTGGATACCGTTAAGGGTTTAATTTAAGATGTCAAAAATTTTGTATGTCGTTTTTGTGGCGAATAAACACTTTTTCTTTCTTTTTCTTTTCTTTCTAAATAGCGTTATTTTTTTTTTTGCATTGTTATAAACTTAAAGAGGTCAGACATGTGATCTTGTTTCGGCTAACAAGTACACTGAGAAGCAAGATAAATAATCTATCCTGTTTAAAAAATTAAGTACAATTTTTATTTATTTATGTTCGTTGAATTTCGGTAAAGTTATCTACCAATATTCAACATAGGATTAGCATAAAGCTCGTCGACTCTTCACGTGACCAGAGGGCTGGCCTTTTCTTTGGCCAGAGAATCAGCATTGCCATCCAACGTGGCAATGCAGCCAGCGATCTGGGCACGTGTCCCATTGACATCGATGTGGACGAATTTTTGATGCACAATGAGCCCTTTTCTCTCTCCCCTTTGTTTTTGTATATAGGTTTGTTTATTTTTTTTAGAATATTCAATTGTATATATGTTAATATATTTGAAACATGGGTTGTTGAAATGAAAAATAATAATAAATCATAGCATTATCAGCCTGAAATGTTTTCACAGCTGAGCCGCAGACCTTGACAGAGACTGGGCTGTAATTTTCAGTGGGTTCTGTTCTGTGCGGGTTCGTGAAGTCACATGTCTTTGAATTTTTAGATCTATTGCATGCCAGTTGCAGCGATGTTTACTTCAAAGTTTTTAAATTCTACTTAAAATACAACTCTGGGCTTAATTTTTGTAAGACACACAAAACTACATATTTGACTAAAAACCATCACATTTAAAACCTCAGAATAAAACTATGAAGCCGTTTCCTATTATTTACTCGCTTAAGTACCGAAACTCTACGAAAATAAAATTAAACGGTGCACAGCAAATGACCCGTAAAGCTGATTTTCTTTAGTGGATAGTGGCCGCATAAAAGTTAATGTCATGTTTTCAATCGTTTTCATGAAAGTCCTTTGAGTATTGATTTAATCGTGGTACTTCAAATGATGAGGAAATAGTGGCTAAATAATAACAGCCGCGTCGATCTAGAGGTTAAGGGTACACTAGTCGATAATTCCTCCATACAAACGTAGTCTAGGGATTTCTCAACTGTTTGACAATATACATTCAAAATAAAAACTGATATCAATTTGTCTCATCATTATCTAGCCCTGTATGGAACCAAAAAATAAAAAAATAAATATATTTGAAAGTTATGAGCGTCGAAAGTTCCACATTTCGACACTAATTTTAACGCATCTTTGGGCGCAAATAAATACCATAAGAAGACGGAAAATTGCTAAACAGCCTCCATACAGGGATAGATTAGTAGTTCATCAATGCAAATAATTTTATTTTGAACAGATACGTTTAGTCGTTTTTTCATGATATCCAGACTCCCAAAGGTCTGTTTATAAAATTTCGCGCACTCGGTTTACCAGCTACCTCATCCGACAACACATGCTGTGACGAGCAGTAAGAAGCTAGTTCGCGGACGAATTAGCACTTTTGCAAGTTTGTTGCGAAATGAATGATGATTTAGGAAGAAAACGAGTGCGCGAAATTTTATAAACAGACCTTTGGAAGTCTAGATATCATGAAAAACGACTACATGTATATTTTCAGAATAAAATTATTTGCATTGTTGAACTACTAATCTATCCCTGTATGGTGGCCGTTTAGCAATTTTCCTTCTTCTTATGGTATTTATTTTCGCCCAAAGATGCGTAAAAATTTGTGTTGAAATATGGAACTTTCGACGCTCATAACTTTCAAATGTTTTTCTTTTTTACTTGTTTGTTTCCATACAGGGCTAGATAATGATGAGACAAATTGATATCATTTTTTATTTTGAACGTATATCGTCAAAAAGTGGAGTAATCGCCAGACTACGTTTGTATGGAAGAATGATAGACTAGTGTAACCTTAAGCCACGCTTGCCGATGTTGGTTTAAGGATTGGTGAACATTCTTGACAAACCCAGACTCTTCTGTGTCTCGGATAGCACGCCAGAAGCCAGATATCTGAAAATTGTCTGGCTAAAAGGTATCGGGATTGTGGAGGTCAGATAGGCAGTCGGTCCATGTAAAGAACTGGTATTCAGATGAGCGCTAGACTGGAACCCAAACCCCACTAAAGTTGGGGAAAGGCTAGGACAGATTGACTTTGAATACCACTTTCATGTAGTTGATTGAAGGGTTACTTTATTAAGTAGGTATTTGCTAGGTACCCTTAACCTATTGAATTTGTAAAACAACTTGCGGGTTATACACGTGTTTTACTATTACATTCCTGTGAACAACGTTTTTGGTAGGTATTTTTACCTTATTTTTTTTAATCTCTTATCCAAATTTTGGTCATCCTGTGTAAATAGGTACATGCGTAGTGGTTACCTTTACATAACGAAGTGGGTGGCGGAGATGTGTACCAATTTGTGGGAACCTACGAAACCAATCACCGATCAAACAGTTTCCCGACTAGGGATCCCAAAACAAACTTAAACAGGTACCGTCGCAAACGGAAGTCTTGTAACAAAAATCTTTTACCATTCGGTTAAACCCACGTCCAAAATTCAAGGGTTTCGTAGTGATCACAAAACTTTTTTTATAAGATGACGTTCGTTTCTGGAAATAATCTAACTTCTTACCAACTTGCCAGCCTAAAAAACTTTTCAAATTTGATGAGCGCCTATAAATTATTACTGAGCACTTTGCCTCTTTCCTCGTTAGTTAGGTAGATGTTGAAATTAGCTTATCGATTCCTTGCATGTACTGTCACTTACAAAAGTATACAGAGTGTAATGGAAAGGTCAAGTCATATTCTAAAAACTGCTTCTGCTCATGTGAACAACTTTCTCCAAGGCGCAGTGTTTTGATTCACAGTTAACTCCAATAATGGTTAAATATGCTAAACAATAGTTTCAAATTTCGGCAAAACGAGTTCATTCATCATCAGTTGTTAGTCTAACAAATGGTCAAATAACTCTCCAACTTATGTGACCGTTTGTGAGGCATTGATGAAAAAACGCATTTTATCGAAATTTGAAACCATTGGTTAGCATATTTAAGCATACTTAACCGTTGGTTGTGTTAACTACAGATCATAAAACTGGACCCAAGTAAGTCATAAGGAGTTTCCAAAAAAATTGATTTCCATACAAAGTTTTCGTCATCTGACCAAAATTTGTATGGAAGATACAGTTTTTTTTGAGAATTATAATAATATGATAAGTAATTAAGGCACCGTTCGAAAAAATAGGTGAGGCTGAGAAACAAGTATTATATTTATAGGAATAAAAACGGCATTAAGCTCTTAGTAAAATTTGATACTTTCTGTTTAACGTGATACGTAACACAGTCTAAACAACGTATCATGATTCCACTGCTGAGATCTGTGGTGTGCAGTGGGTTGTCATCCAACACTTGAGGATGGAATACCCTTCGATTTTTATTCCTTTAAATGTAATACTGGTTTCTCATTATTTTTCTTGTTTGTGAATAACGACGATGCATTAAACTATGTAATGATTGAAAAATTCGTTAAACAAAGGCTTTATCTAGGGAGATAAGCAATTATTACTGTTACCTAGTTAAACTAGAATCACTATAGACTCAATTTTTGTTTGAATTTTGTTTCACAGTTATTCATAGGTATTTTAGGTCTGGAAGGGACTTGAATGGAGGGAGCCTTACCTATCTTTTCGAACGTTGCCTTAATTACTTATCAAATTATTACTCTGCCGATGGAATCTTTTAATACAAACTGTTATGATATGTAACATTTGAATGGAAACTACTCGACAAAATCTCTCTGTTCTGAATATCGTTGTAATAAGTACATTTTGTCAGTGACGGTACCCTGCGGGATGCGGTCCTGTGCGTTAAATATTTATTCAGTTAAGAGGTCACGCGTGGGCCTTGATTAAATGCTGCTATTTTGATAACGAATTAATAAATTTCCTAATTATGTTATCAGCATGTAGGTTATTGTCGCACTGCAGAGGTAAGGCCTCTTTTGTTCAGAAAAAAAATATTTTATCAGGCTTGTTTACTGCGTGTTGATGATTATAGACCAACTTGAGCGTCCATGGAGTTTCTGGTCCATTCTTCTCCATGCTGGTTTAGATTTGGAATTCATCTATCTATCTATGTTATGTAAAAGAGAAAGTATGTATGTATATTCCTTATAGACTCCGATATTAATAAAATTTTCAGACAATCTTCAGATTGACCCAGCGGATAATCCTGTTTGGTGGTGATTGGAGCATTTTTTTTAACTTTGAACGCGGGCGAAGCCGCGTGCAGAAGCTAGTTAGAATAAACGTGGTGGTTTAACAGCTTGCGTAAAGAAAAAATGTCAGGGTCGTATATATTAGTCAATCAAAAGTTATCTGAGGCTCTAGTGGCTAAAGACCTTAAAGAAGTATGAGGTCTTTGCTAGTGGCACACATGTGGCATTCGATTTCAGCGAAGGCGATAGTCGAAGTGTCAAAATGTATGGAATAGGTCACGTGATTTTTCGATATCGCTTGACAATCTCATACAATTTTGCTATTTTGACAATCGCTATCGCCACGCTTCCGATGATAGAATACCACTTTTCTAGGGTCTCTGATGATTTAAAAATCAGTCCTAATCAGGCCAACTTGAACTGGGTTTTTTCAAGATGTTTTCTTTATCGCAACTCAATGATGTCCTACATAAGATTAATATTAATAGAAATCGTTCTAACGACAAATCGACTTCCAAGAATTTAGAACCTCCTCTTTTTTGAAGTCGGTCAAAAAGTCACATTGTTATTGGCAAATGTGTGAAGCCTCATACTCCAACCTTCAAGCACCACGATATTATAAACAAATTAAAACATTCATTTTAATTGCTGCAAACATAAATAAAACGAGTGCACTTTAAATTGTGAGTTATTAACGCTATCGCGAGCGTGGAGAATCCTATTAAAAATAATGCTTTGACGCAGAGAAATTAGTTTTCCAACAACAGTAAATTGTCCGTCTTCCTGCCTGAGCATTTTAAAAATGTTATTAGGTAAGTAATCTACGTAGGTAAGAATAATTAAGGGTGGCTTCTGAATTGAGAATTTGGGGTTAAAAACGTGTCACACCTAAAATAGTTAATATAGTTTAAGTTTATAATAGAGTTTGGCAAATACTGAATTCCAAATGATTAATTTCATAAATCTGGAGTAAAAGTCAAATAAATTTAAATCTACCCACTACTTTGTTAAAGCATAGGTACATGATTTACAAATAATGGTAAATCAGACTCAGAAACGAATGTAATAAAATTCTAAAGTAGGAATTCGCATGTAAGTCATCTTATAATAGAATATAAATAATTATTAAAAATGCTTGGCTCAATGCTAATCTTGCTCCACAACCACTAGGGTGCAAAAACAAGTGATAAGCAAAACAATATTGTTTTGTAGTATTGTTGGTCCTGCTGAAGACTATACATGTGTAGTGACAGTACATGTGTGAGTACTATGTACCAACTGTAAATCTACCCTTTTACTGTACCTATATGTCATTCGTTGACTTGTGTGTGCCCTGGCAGTTTAGAGTGTGTCATGCTCTCTTTGATGGTGACACATTTGTGTTGGATTATTCGGTTCCCTTCGTGATGGTTGAGATGAGTAGTGCCAATCCATGCGCTATGTTCGTGAACGGGCGCCATTAGTTGAGATTGGTCATAACTTAGCTGCCTAAGCCTGTTTTTGATTACTTGTTGTGTTTTTGAATTGTTTGTTTTACTCCAGACGCTTTTACGTAGAGGTCTTTTTATATCGTTCTCACATATATGTATTTTGCCAACAAGAATGATGTCAACAAAAACTTGTATTTAAAACTGATGGAAAACAGTGTCCGTGGAGTTTGTTGCACATTCTTCTCCATAGAGACCTACTGACGCTTGCGAATGTGCGACTAGATTCATCTTTTGTTTGACGATTCAAAAGTACCTATAATGGTTAAGTTAAAATAAAACATATTTGATTAAATTTGATAAACTATTTTTGAAAAACTGGCATGTTTTATGAAAAATTGTTCAAAAAATTCCATATTTTTAATTCATATAGTTTTTTAAATTTTTATATGCAAAATATTCACATTTTGTATTTATTTTATAGAAAATCGCCAACTTAATAAATTTCAGTTTGTGGCCCTTATTTTGGTTTAAGTAGTTTAGCTCAAAATCCTTTACAATTTGTCAGTTTTTCATGGCACTACCGGTAAGCTAGTACAATCGATATAGTAGACAAAACTACATCATATTCTGGCACTATCGATTTGAGCCCACACATCAAATATAATGCCACTACTCACTACAATTCTACCTACACTGTCCATACAGTGCATATTGTCAAATGACGTGACGTCACGGGTTGTCAAGTCAAGACGATTGTCGATTGGCGTAGTGGAGACATAACGGCATAAGAGAGCATCAAGGCTTTTTTGCCGTCACGGCATTTGAGTCAGTTATACTGCCAAGGTGCGCCAATAGTTGTTTTAATATCAAAAATGAAAGCAACTCTGTATAATCAACAACCCCCAAATATTGCCCAATTTCATGCCGACTGTATCTGTAAAATTGTACAATAAGAATATCTGATTTCAAAACCAGATATTCTGGCACTATCGACTTGCACACATCAAATACAATCCTCTTATTCAGTTCAAGTCTACCAAATAAAACACTAGAGTCTATACACTATATATTGCTTAACGACGTAACTTCACGACTTGCCAAAACAAGACGATTATCAACTGGCGTATTGGGTGCTGTGGGTGCACACACAGCATAAGAGAGCATTTCACCGTTTGCCGTCACAGCAAATCAGTCGGTTTTACTGCCAAAGCACGCCAATAGACGTTAACTAGAGCCCACAATCAAATACAATCCTACTATTCATTTCAAGTCTTCCTATTACACACTATAGTCCATACCAAGTCTACGCTATCTGTTCTATACAGTGCATATGACCAAACGACATGACGTCACGGCTTGTCAAAACAAGACGATCTGCGATCACACGCTGTGTGCTTGTCTCGGCGTCAGCCATTGTTCTAAGTGTTGCGTGATATGTTCTAGTTATTGTTTCTAATGATCAATGGGGAGGTATGGTATTGACATTGAGATTTACTTGTGTGTGGGAAACCGTGGGTAGTTTCATTTCTATTATAATGAAATGTAATGTTGCGATTCCTATTTCAAAAGAGAAAGTGTAGTTTATATTTTTTCTAAAGCTTGAGCATTCAAAGAAAACTCCAAGGGGAGGAAGGGGGTGAATTTATTATTCTATTTTAAGCTTAAAAAAAAAACGATTAGACGACGTTGCGAGTGATTGGTTTGTATTTTTTTTAAGTTTTACAATTTCTTTTGAAAGTCATTCTTTTGATACCACCTTAAAATAAGTGCGCCACGGTAAGTCATTTTGAAATAATAATCTTTATTCAGATAATAAAAAAGGTAAAAGCACTATGAATGTTAGATAACTAATGTAGGTATAATAATGGAAGATGCCTGTACTAGGTAATCCTGTATCACAGGTAGTAAGGAGCTCTAAAAATATGCTTATAGTAGAACAACAGAATTTAAAAAAAAATTGACCTAAGATATTCTTAAAATAAGTTACATTATTACATCATCCCTTACCATCAAGCGAGATAGTGGTCAAACGCGAGCCAATCGGTAAATGAAAAGTAGTAGCAATATTAAGAAATGCTTTGAATGTATGATCTACAAAAAAATATCGTTATCAAAAATATTTTATAAGAGTTATTCTGTAGGTACAACTTTGTTGTAAGCCTATGGAAGTAAATTTTCA
Source organism: Orthosia incerta (assembly GCA_948252205.1). Classification (NCBI taxonomy): domain Eukaryota; kingdom Metazoa; phylum Arthropoda; class Insecta; order Lepidoptera; family Noctuidae; genus Orthosia; species Orthosia incerta. The sequence goes on from OX411742.1 coordinate 54,967,657, forward strand.
TCAAAGCAGCAAGATATAAATGGGTTAGTTCTGTATGCGATCGATATATTTTATTTCCTGTCCTTACAATTCCGGCAAATATACAACCACATCACGATTTATCTTCATGCGTAGATCAAGCCGTCGAATAACCGAATTTTTCTTTCCATTTTCAGTCTAGGTGCGCATTTTTATCGCACGTGATGTGGTAAAAAAGGTAAGAAAGTGTGCGAAACGTACGAAAAATGTCAAAGGACACAATACCTATTCGAACGGTGCACGTGTATAAGCGGTAAATTCGAAAAGTTGGTGCCAGAGTTGGTGCTAAAGTTGGTGGCAAACTTGGTAGGTACGAAGAAAAAGTTCGGTACGTGTGGCTCGGAAATCGCTGGAGGGAAAGAAACTGTTTGTTACTAAAATAATTATCTGACAACAGAATCTTGTTAAGTGAATAATGAGTTGTTTGTATGTTTGTTTCTCAGCAGTGGGACAGTATAGACTAGCTATAGTATACGAGTATGTCTAAGCATAAATATTTTCTATCCTAATAAAATATGAAGTATCTGACTAATCGCCTAGACTTCTCTAGATCTATGCCCGTTCAGGTCCCTTAAGTACCCATTACAAGCTACAATGGTGGTAATTTAGTGCCATTAAGTGACGTCACAAAGGTGCGGACAGCTGTCCAGATAGTATTGTGTCGATGATTGAGTGTTTACAAGCACTTCAGCCTTTGTATTGATAGGTGAACTGATTTATAATAGATTTAGTTGATTCCTTTAGCTTAAAATGTGGAGTAGCAGTTTAGATTGTGTTTTTCACGTGAAGCTGTGAGCAATGACTATTATCATATCAGCTGAAAGACGTCCCTGCTGGACATAGGTCACATTGACCGGTCACCACATTGAGCAATAACTAAACAGGGTTATTTTTAATTTATTGAATATTTTTAGAGGTGTGCAACATAATATATAAGCAACTAGCTGTTGCCCGCGGCTTCGCTCCCGTAAACCACCCCACAGGACCCATTTTCGGGATAAAAAAATAGCCTATGTCACTCAGGAATAATGTAGCTTTCTATTGGTGAAAGAATGTTTTATTCGGTCCAGTAGTTTCGGAGCCTATTCGGTACAAACAAACAAACAAAAAAATCTTTGCTCTTTATAATATTGGTATTGACAAATTGCATTTTCTGAGCAAAAATCATTAACCCTGAATTCTGCTTGCAACTTGAGGTAGTTGACAAAGACTAAAACTCGCATGCTTAGCTACAAGATGTACTTTTTTATGTTGTATGTATGTATGTATAAGAAATATTTCTCAAACATACGCATTTTATTATATATATACGCATATAATTTCGAAATTGAACAAGCCGTCAACAGTTTTTTCAAGAAAGCTACATTTTTTTTTACGCCTTAGCGTTAAGGAGACAAGTCCTAAATCTCACAGCCTAGAAAAATATGAAGCGATTTGTACTCAGAAGTGCGGAGAGGTCAAACGGTCTCGCATAAGTCTAATTTCGTTGACAAACACACATGTTCTTGAATAAATTTCACCCAAAATTTAATACACGCTCCTCCATTACGTCGCTGTTCAAATATCAGTGAAGATGCCAGTTGACGTAAACCTTAAAGGTCGATTCACACATATCAGTGAACCCACAGTTCCGGCACAGTACCGTTACAGTTCCGTATCCGTGCTACAGTGGTGCGTCAGTGCTTCAATTCACACATATCAGGCACAGTACAGTTCTCTGCGGGTCTTCGTGCACGACGTTCCCTTCAGACTAGCGTTGACGTCGATTGTTTTGATGGCACTCTTTAATAACACAGAATTAGCTATGATAGCCATTGCTTTAGACGAAGAAGAAGAAGAGAATCGAGGAAAAAAAAGAAAATGGGTACATGAAGCATGGAAGTTAGAGAATCTGAAGGAGAATTCGTGACATTATACAAAGAATTAATTAAAGACGAAAGAAAGTATTTTGAATAATTTTTTTCGATGCAGCGGCGTCAGTGATCCGTGATAAAATATCGTCGTCGCCGATCACGTCCGTGATGGCCGGTGCCGGCACTGACACTGACGGTACTGAGACGACACTGACACTGACAAGTGTGAATACATCGATAGAGAATGTTTGAAAGAATAATTATCACTGATGCGGTACTGTGCCGGAACTGTGGGTTCACTGATATGTGTGAATCGACCTTAAACCACTGAATATATGTATAGACACAGAAAGTGTACTCTATACAACAAACAAAAACGCACGCACACATGGACAAGCTTCACGTACAGTGAGTGTAAGTGAACTCGCAACTGGTATTCAACTGAGCCTTACGTAACCATCTATGTGTGCATTTTCGTTTGTTGTATACAGTCAACCTTCTGTACCTTTTTACTCTGTGCTCGTACCATGCATTATCACTTGTGTGAAAGCAAGTGACGTCGATTCGCCGAGTACGGGCCATTAGTCGTCTGCCTGCTTTCGCAATCTCCAACGCTTCCTTTGTGACGGTGAGAGACAAACGATGCGATTACAGCTCGGAAATGGACACCAACTTAGGTTATCTAACGTTTTCGTCCTCGAAAAATATCATACCTATTTGACGGGTCAAAAGGCTTTTGGCTAGCGGTAAAATGGCTCGAACATTGATATAGTTGGAGACTACAGAATAGGTTTAGATTCTTTTAAATGTGAAAACATGACGGCTGGTTCGAGGAATGTAAACAAAACATCTACTAAATTTATCTACTAAATTCGTACCCACGAGACTACAATGATGGATTTGCTGTTTTAAACTTGAGATTAATTAGAACTTAAGGGATTTTGAAACTTTTGGTTAAATTATGGCAGGCTTATAAATATCTCAAAATGCCTGTTTATTTAATTATCGAGATCACTTTTCTTAAGCTTTGTTTTTGAGCCAATGCAACTAGCTTCATTCAAGATAACTGTTTTAATTTTTCCCTTCAAAACTCATCTTTGCAAAACGTATCTATGAAGATTCTTCCATAAAGGCATACATTTTCTAGAATCACACTAAAGCTTCAGTACGCTCTTAATGAATGTAATGAACATATTTCAGCAAATATATATCTCGTTGGTAAGATATGCAAATACAGTTATTGATTTTCCATCAGGTGTGGAAGCCTCGTCCGTCTTCGTAGAGAATGCCTCTTGAATGCCTTTAACTTCTACACTGAGATGTATTAATGAAATAGCTATGTCATGTAGAAACTGGCTAGAATATTATTTGTTATTATATTTAAATTATATTACATTATTATGCTAAATTACGTAAGAGTGACGTATTGAAAAAATCTGAACATGAAAAGATTGTAGATATTACTCGATACATGGAGACAGAACTGAATTTGTTTGAAGATCAAAAGGAAACTACTTCAAATAGTCTTCACAAAACATTGTTTAAGCAACTACTTAGATAAGTGATGCAAAACAATCAGACAAACAAACACTTTTCGCATTTACAACATTAACATATGAATAGGCTTTGAGCGTACGAAGATTATTCGCTTCAAGTCTTAATGCAACAAAAATATGCAAATGTATGGAAAGCGTCATGGAAAACAACAGTACTACCAAAGTGAGTAGTAAACAACACGTACCTTCCATTTGTAGAACTACGACCCCACTCAAAGATGAAATCAACATTCTGTTGGTTAAAATAAATAAATTTATTAATAATGATGAATTTAATGAAGGAATTTAATTAAAAAATTAACAAATCTTTGCATTTTGGCGAATTTTTTTAAATGACGGAGTAAATATTGGAACTCTTAATATTATCTTCTTCAACTGGTTTTATTTCTAGATCAAAAATCCACGGCTCAAAACTTAGATCCTATTATAAGAGATCAATAGGTGTTCACTTCATAACGTCATCAGTAGCTGTATTAAGGTCATCTTTAGTACAGATAAGGGCACTGCGGAAAGTAGAGATAGCAAAGCCAGGCTAGCAAAGATCATTGATATTGACAATCTTCTTAAAACTAGCCGTGATTTACCTAAATTTGCACCTTTTTCACCATCATTTCATTAAAAAAATGTGCTAAAGTGTCAAATTGTGTTTGAGCTACAATGATCAAAATTATTGTTCATAAAAATACAAGGAAAAAGAACTACTTACCGGCGAAACGAAGTAAACTGAAAATAGCATAGAAAATAATTAAAAATCGACAACGTTAAGTCTCAAAGAAGCGGTGGTCGTTAAATGCAGAGATGGCAATTTACACTGAGGACGTCTTTTAATACCGAGAAAATTAAAGAGGGAAGTTATTGCTCGTTCTTATGAAAAATACGTTCATAGAGGAATATCCAATCAATTATAATAATACTCAGAATAAATAAGTTATCCGACACGTGTTGATTCTTTAACAAAATAACACAAATCTAAAGTCTTCGTTTAATAAAATGTTTGCGGCATCAGCGTACACGGTACAAAGCCTTGGAGTATTCACATAATTTATCCAGCGCTGTCTTCGTGGAATTGACATGTTCTTCAAACGAACGTTTTTTCTCTTGGCGCTCTCTTGATGAAGTTAGAGGAACTGAGAAACATCAATCGTGTGGGAGAATCGTAAATGTAGCAAGCGTTATTCTCTGTCAATTGTTTACGAATTGTGAATACAAATAATTGGACAAAGAAACTGTATTAGTCTGCGAAGTCTTAGCAATGTTTCAGTATGGAAAAGTAACATGTTGGAATGGTAAAAATAATGGGCATTTGTTTCCTACACGTGTAACAATAGTTTCGTATCAAGCTTTCATGTTTTCCTTTTATGTAATAACGTTGAATAAATCATTTTTTTTGTTCTAATGGTATTCCTATACTCATTTTTAGGGTTCCGAAGTCAACAAGGAACCCTTATAGTTTCGCTCTGTCCGTCTGTCCGCAGCTTCGCTCGGAGACTATAAGTACTAGAAAGCTATAATTTGGCATTGATATACATATTAATAATTCCGACAAAGTGGTACAATAAAATCATGAAAAAAAATTTTTTTGGGGTTCCTCCAATAGACGTAAAGTGGGGATGTTATTTTTTTTCCTTTTCTATCCCATGGTGTGGGGTATCGTTGGATAGGTCATTCAAAAATATTACGGGTTTGTTGAAACCATTTTTCGATTCAGAGATCCGTTTGCGTAAAATTAAGCTTTAAATTGCAAATTTATGTTAGAGTCAAGTGTCCCCCCCCCCTCCTGCCAGCGAAACGGTTGCTCTTGGCTATGTGAAAAAATTTACAGCAGTAAATTAATAATAACGAAATTAAAAGGAAAACTATCACACATAAGTAGGCTTTACAAGTTTACGAGTAATATTCGACCAACTTATAAAATGTACTTGGCACAGTAAAATTTTTGTACAAATGCCATTGAAAAATTTCTTGTATAACGTTGTTTGCTGTGTAAAACAGATAGTAAATATATGATTATGAACCATGTAAAAATCTACAAAAATAAAATCATAACAGCCTTAATAATAATGATTTCTAAATGAATAATGTTTTTTAAGCTCGAATAACGCATTGGAGTGGCCGAAGTCGTTGGCAGTACCGGTCCGTAGCCGCGCGGGGGTGTCTATTTTGTGTTAGTGCAGAAGTATTTTCTTTGTTTTAACTTGGTGTACCTACAATAAATGATATATAAATAAATAAATAAGAATTTTTAACGTTTTGTAATCTAAAGTCAAATTAGAATAGAATAGAATAGAATACTCTTTATTATGTACACCATATAAGTTACAGAAAGTATAGACTCGATTGCTTTAGATTCGATTGCCAAGCAAATAACTTTTTTTTTTTGTCGATATCCATCTATAAAGTTAATATTCGACCCGACTACATCACTAATTGAGTAGCGTAAAAATACCGCAGATTAGAGGTGAATACATACGAAATTTTTCATATTCCGAAAGAGAAATAAACAAGGAGCGTGCGCGCAGGAATGAACTATACAATTCCCCGTGGCTCTAACGCGCGCTCGTATCGGTTCCTTTCGCAATTCGCAGCCGCGGTGGTACTCAAATAGATAATATTTTTCTAACTTCAGTTGCGAAGTTGGATTTTATAACTCCTTCTTCAGTTACCTAACAGTTAGTCCTTATTTAGTTTAAGTCAATACTAAAAAGGTTACATCTAGACAAGCGTGATTTACCGTTGACCACATCATCGCTTACCATCAGGCGAGATAGTGGTCAAAAGTATAAACACGGACCCACATAGGTGATGTTTTTAATAATCTATAAGCGATTTAAAAAAATCATCACCTATGTGGGCCCGTTTTTAGACGTTGTGTGCTGCTGAAACCGTTTTAATGTTCATGTAACAACTACAAAACCCTCTTCTTATTCCGCATTATTTTGCAACTTCGGAACCCTATTACTGCGCGTGGCCCGACACGCACTTGGCCGGTTTTTTATATTTTATAGGTTCGCGCTTGACCACTATCTCATCTGATGGTGAGCGATGATGTGGTCGACAGTGAAGCACGCTCGTCTAGAAATACCCTATCTAACCTATTTCCTCTTGACTTAAAGACCCCTAGATTGTAGCTGTCGGGAAACACAGATTCTGGCAAGGAATTCCACTCCTTAGCTGTACGCATAATAAAAGTGTTCCCAAAACGTTTTGTGCGTATGGGTGAGATGTCCACCATGTACCACCATGTACGCGCATCGCCGTACTTACGTCTGGTATTCCAATGATGAAACGGGTTAGGTGAAATTAAATCATGCAATTGATCACACACTCCCCAAAATGTAACTGATAAAAAACCGATAAGCTGGCAACTCTGTGACGATATTCAAGGCTCTGGAGCTTTGACTTGACCAGTGGTTCATTGCCTATGAGTCTCTTGACCTATGAGTCTTTTTCGATCCACTTTAGTGCATCAACTGGTATTTAGCAGATCCGTGCCAGAGATGAGAACAGTACTCCATGTGCATGATCGAACTTGCGCTTGATATAAGTTGAGCAGCTGTGCCGGCGTGATGTACCTTCTCACCTTTGCAAGGATCTGCAAATTTTTGGTAGCCAGCTGAGCCTTTGCCCCAAAATTAAGAGTTGATGTCAACCTAACGCCAAGAAGCTCAAGACGGTCCGTTATTGGCACGGTCACATCTCGGCAAGTTGGAGCCTGGTGAAATTGGCTCTTTTTAGCGGAAAAAATACACGCCTGGGTTTTTGCAGCTTTATACGTGACCAGATTGGCATCGCCCCATTCGGAGACTGCCTGCAAGGACAGGTTCAAACACTCCACCATGACTTCACGGAGAGACCGGATCTGCTGCACGGTAATATCTCTCAGCAACAGTGCCGTCGTCTGCATAATGCATAATAAATAAATAGTAATTTGATAGCTAACAAAACTTCGGAGATCTCTTTCATGTTTATTTGTTATTGGCTATAATATAGCCAATAATTTTCATTTCATTACACATTTATTATGTTGTCTGAAATTACATTTCCCGTGCCAATTGTAAGCAATCTTATAAAATCTAGCAATAATTTCTTTTACAATGCATGTCCTCGAAAAGAGCGTTTTCCAAGCAGCCAAACTGTGCGGAAAGTGTCACTTTTTTTTACTAGTGCTTTTTACTTTCCTGTACTTTTTTAATTTTTAACTCCAACGTCAGCCCGCCGCATAGAGTTTTTATTATTTGAGAAAAGTTTTAAAAATTAGTTAAGTACATATTATCATTCATATAAAAGGTAAAACAAAAGTAATACTTCATTTAAGGCGTTTTTATTACTCTAGATTTAGATTTTGATCAATAAACTAATTTTAAATAAGTATTCATTAAATATGTTTGGCAGAATGAATATTTTGATCATGCCTTTTTGCGTTACGACGTGACAGCTTTTATTAGTTAATCTGTGTATATGCTGAGCGCCTTTGAATAAGCGCCTTTTATTAATTTCTTGCTTGGTTCAGATATATTTTTTTATTTCCTCGCACAATGCATAGTAAAATGTTGTATGATACACATGCGTAAGATGATTTCCGACTCGTCTCGATTTATCCACTCACTCGCTTCGCTCGCTCGTGAATAAAAATAGCACTCATCGGAAATCACATACTTCCCGCACTTGTAGCATAAGTAACTATTTCCGATCTCCAAATATTCACGAACATTATTACAATAATAATATTAAATTAATTCTCATTGAATTTCACGCATGAGTTATTATAATACTTTTAGATGTGGTTACTTTTGTACTCGTTTAGCGGTGAATTTGGTAATATTTTGGCGTATCTCATATTCGATTACTGTAGTGGAGGTTTCAGTAATACGATCAACGTCTTTCTTTACTTTTTCATCTTCGAAATTTTATGAGGTTGAATAAAATTGGTATAGAATATTTTGTGAAGAAGAATCAATATGTTTTAGATATTAACGTTAAGCGACTTTGCTCTTATGTTGTATTTTTATTTCTTACGGTAAAATTTGGAATACACTTAAGTTAAGGCTCCAATTTAGATACGTATTTCAATGTTTTATTGGTATGTACATTATCTACTATTTCCGCACTAGATGGGTGTTCAAAAATTGGGTCATCGTTTTTGCTCGGTCGATAAACAAACTGAAAATGGCAACAGTACTAAAGTTTTATTACAAAATATACATATAAGATTATTATAATATGTAGATAGATATTATTATGCCGCTTTCATTGTATGTTAGGCTTCAGTAATATTCCTATGCTCAATGGCGCCAAGTGAGAAGGCTTTGAGTAGTAGCTAGACTCGATTCATTCGCAAGTAAGGGATCTGATCAAACGCTCGTTAATGAACACTTGAAAATCGAATCTCCCGGTAATGGAGACCAAACAAGAACAAAGAAATGTTTGGAGTTGAATATGAAAATAAAAATGAATCGTCAGCTGCCATCATACCACGTTTTTGGGTTAAAGGTGAACGCGAAAAACGTGTCGGACACATTTACACATAATCCCACTTTAGCCCAGATATTAATAATACACTGTCGGAAAGTAAAAATGGTCAAACAAATTGCCTTCACTTTTTCCTTGTAAGATTTGTCTGGTATTCGTGTGTCCACATTTTGCGATTAGCCAGGATCGCGAATATGTGTTAGTATATGTGGACTTATGTGACTCTACGTATCGCACTTCTGTTATCTTTATTTAGCTATTCTCTTCGGGGAAGCGATCATAAAAACACAAAGGACATTACCCAAGCCGTGATTTAAAGAGCAAGACGAACTTGGTGTCGTTTCCTGATAGGATTTTTATTTGTTTTTTCGCTTGGAATTTGCGTTGGCAAAAGTTTTGTCAACTGTCTGGGTAATCAAATTTAATTTGCTTGCGAACGTTGAAAGACTTTAAAGAACTTTTTTCATGATACATCTACGTATACAGGTGTGCTTAGAAATTGACGTATTTTCATGCCTGAGTTTAGCAACGTTGATTTCAAAGTTAAATTTAGAATAAGTTTTACCTACAAGATTTTGTATAAAACTATCGCTTATTTTATTTTGAAACTACAACTTAATCTATATCATTTCCCTAGTGGAACGTTTACTACTTTTGCTAGAATAATACAATAGCGAATACTTACATAAAAACGTCTCACTTATCTCTCTATTACCTAAATTGGTACCTTACAGACGTTTAGACCTCCTGGGGCTTACCTGAATAAGATAAGCGGTCGGGCGCAAATGATATTGTGTATGTAAATTGCAAAAAACTCTAAGCAGCTAGACTTCTGACGTATAAGACGTTATTGATTATAGGATCAGGTTGAGAATTTCGTTGCCAATCTGATTATCTTTCTTCCTTTATTTATTTATATCCGTTCCGTTGTTGCGTAAGAATATACAAAGTTGCGTATTATTTAAAAAGGAGAAATGATTCCGAATGGCAATCCCAACAACTTGTTTTTTAATAATATGACCCAAATATATGACTAGATACTCGTATTATAATATTCTCTTTATTGAATAGCTATCACAATGTATAGAATCCCAATAAAAGGGCACATAAAACAAAACCACACATAAGTAACCTCGTCTCCGTTTCAATACGACGCAATAATTTCGGTATCGGCATAACAATTTCTTAGAACAGAAACCTATTCCGAACAACTGATCGTAAAAATGTGAGGTTTCCCCCAAACACAAGTGTACCAGACCGTATCAAATGTTGTTTTCGTCTCAGCAACTTGCAATTTGGGACACAGAATAGGTTGGCACAGAAGTACGTCTCCATACAACGAGTGAAAACCCACGCACATTTTAACACACTTCACGCACAGCAAGACAAGTGCTAGCGCACTCGCGAATGTCATTTGTTTGAAATCGTCTATGTGTGCGTGCGCCTGTTTACGCCCGTTGTGTGCAGTTGGCCTTCTGAATCTATCTTTTCAGTTTTTAGAATGAACATGCTTCTCACCCCAGCTAATTCTCCTGTCGCAACGAAAATAAGCTTAGTAAGTTTTCCGCTTACTTCTAAAGTTTGCCCTTTATTGCCATGTAATGTCAGATAGCCGGAAAGAAAAGGAGTTAGTGTGGTGTAGGGCAGGAAAACTGACCATTTCTGTGATTGTTGTGGCCGTTATTTTGTACAATAGGGCTTGTGATTTGATTGTCGTCTTTGCCTCTTTGCAGTATTATTGGTGGTATAATAAGCGTTGTGGAGGAAACGGGTAAATCGTTGCAACTTTTCATTTTTATTTTTATTTACTTCAGATTAGCGATCTTTTCCAGTTTCGCACAGGAAAAGTATATTTCACAAACCGTCTTCGTTTGTCGTTTATTCTATCAGTGAAATACGTTTTAAAATCCGTTGCGGGATAAGAAAAAGTAAGCGGAGAAACAGACAGAGACAGACAGCGACTTTATTTAATACTGTTTAGAAATACTCGCATTTCTCAAAGGTTGTACCAATAGTAAACGTCTTGAAGAACGCTGAAAAAAACAGCTCTATAATGTTTGAATAAAATTACCTATTTAATCAATTTTCAAATTTTTCTTTGTGACAGTACCGACAGACAACCGACGCTACAGAAATTCTATGCAATAGCCCCAGAGATCAAAATTTTAGATAAAAGTTCACTGCACTTCCTAGGTTCCCCAATTTTGGAAGACAGTTTTTCTTCATTCATTGATAGCAAAATTAACCATTTTAATGATATTTCGGATAGACTCTCCAAAATTAACCTTCATTCGGCTTTTACTCTTATTAGGTATTGCTGTTTTGGACCAAATTTTATGTATTTTCTCCGCTCTTCCCCTTTATGGAAGCAGCCACCTCTCCTGAAAAAAATTGACGAAATTATTCGATGCACTCTGACATCTATCTTAAATGTGGCCTTAGATGACCGAGCCTGGACGCAAGCCACGCTACCCATTCGCTTCGGTGGGCTCGGCATCCGCAAAATTTCTAGTATAAGCCTACCGGCGTTCCTGTCTTCGGTCCACAGCACTGAAACGTTAACCACTAATATTTTATCCCTGTCAGTGGTTAACAGTGAAGTGCCGTGTTCGACCGACGCAGTGTGCGCCTGGAAAGTGGCTTGCCCGAATACGGCGTTGCCCGAAAACCCATCTTCCCAAAGACAGTGGGATGAGCCGCTCTGCAGATTGGAACGGAATAAACTCATAAATACGTCCACCAATACTGCTGAGCGTGCTCGCCTACTGGCTGTGGGTGAGTGGGAGTCGGGCCTCTGGCTACAGGCATTACCGTCACCCAACATAGGTACAATGTTGAGTGACACTACCTTCCGGATCGCTACATGTCTGCGCCTTGGTACTGCCAGCGGAGCTCCACATCGTTGTCAATGTGGTGAAGCAGTCGACCGCCTCGGACACCATGGCCTATCCTGCAGTAGGAGCGCTGGTCGGATAGCACGGCACGCCAGCATTAATGGCATCATACGTCGAGCTCTTGTCACCGCCGGGGTGCCAGCTGTTTTAGAACCCAATGGGTTGGCATGCGACGATGGGAAGAGACCGGACGGGATGACCATAATGCCTTGGAAGTTGGGTAGGCCTTTGGTGTGGGATGCAACATGTGTCGATACCCTTGCGCCATCCCATCTTCTTAGCACGGCGGGCTGTGCTGGGGCAGCTGCTGCTGGTGCAGAAAACCTCAAACGGCGCAAATATAACAACCTTATTGGCAGTTATATGTTTGAGCCGTTTGGGGTTGAGACATTAGGTCCATGGGGTCCGAGTACTAATCGAGTGTTTCGAGACATTAGTAAAAGGTTAGTCGACTGTTCGTGTGACCAGAGGGCTGGCCTTTTCTTCAGCCAGAGAATCAGCATTGCCATTCAACGTGGCAATGCTGCCAGCGTTCTGGGTACGTTTCCCATTGACATCAATGTGGATGAATTTTTTGATGCGCAATGAGCCCCTTTTCCTCTCCCCTTTGTATGTAAGTTTGTTTTGTTATTAGGAATAAGATTAGAAATATTCAGTTGTATATATTGTTTAAATTATAAATAAATAATCATTTACAATGTATAATATTATGAATATTATACACTTGTAAATTGATTCACACAGATCACACACAAACAGGAATTTTAATCAGTGTTTTTTACTTCTGAAAGCACTACACTCATTACTCTTAGTTGACGTTTATAAATTGCGCATAATAATAAACAAACAGATTCTATTCCCTCTTTATCTCAACATTTACATAAAACAGTGCTCAATTACTTTTTCAATCCAAAACAATGTCAATTAAAAACTCTGCAACTTTTATTTAAATAAAATTTTGGTGTTACCCTTTTCGTGGCAAAATATGTATCTACAAAAGGTTTTACTTTTTAATCAGCAAACGTGGTACAGTCGTTGTAATAAAGCCAGTGTCTACATAGAAAGCACAAAGAAACTGGGAGAATAATTTTCGTACTTATAACGTAGGGGTTGGTTTCGCTCACTCCAGTCTTGGCCGTCCAGCCAAGTTCATGTTGCAGCCAAATGGGACGACATATCCCTGACCTGTTTTGTGCATTTATTTTTAGGGACACTTAGTTGAATTTGTTGTTTTTATCTTCCGCTAGTGATGTGCCAATGGACGTTATTTAGTGTTGTGCAACTGTAATTATGAATGGTTTGCACACATTTAATGGCTTTTTTTGTTAATTTTTGAGTTGCATTTTCATGAATCAAAAAAATGTATTATTCAATTAAATGTCATACGGCTACGAAAATTATGATGGACTATTTGTTTTACTTTAAATAATGCAGGCGAAAAGCGAACGATGAAGCCACTACACACATAATTACAACGAATTATATACAATATTTTTTTATTTGTTTTCTATAAATAATGATTTCAGCTGAACCACTGATATTCAGTTATATTTTTTTTAATTATAATTATATAATTAACGTGGTTGCTGGTTAACCTTTACAAAAACTTGTCATAGATATAATATCGCGGGGTGGCGGAAGTCTGCTGGATGCGAGACGCACGGGACCGGTCAATGTGGCGGCGCTTGGAGTAATGGGCCTATGTCCAGCAGTGGACGTCTGTCGGCTGATATTATGATGATGATGTAAAAGATATTTTAAATGTATTCCCCTCTGCCTCTAAAAGTTTTATGCTTTTCTTAATATAGGTCAAGTACATTATGAAATGTTTATACAAATTTACAAGTGGCACTTAAGAAAATGTTAAGAATTTTAACATTTGTTTTGTAAGTACAAAATATTTATAAACAGTTTTAGAAACAGGAAAAATAGGTTACTTATTTTTATCAACGCTCTGTTTACCAGATTTCTATAGAAACCCAGTAAAAAGTTAAGATTTATTAGAGTTAACGGTTGTCAATATCTTTAACGCCATAACGTCACAGTAATGGCGATAGTTTGACGATAACGACTCAGTTAGAAAAGTGGTGCTGTTCTTCAAGTTTATCTTTGAAGTAATAATATTGTTGCAACGAGGAAGATACGAGACCTGGTTTTTCAACTAAGAACATAATAGCAAAATTTGTGTTGTGATACAATTTGCATTATTTGTAATTAATTCCTACCAGTATTTTTTTACGTCTTTAAAATTATTGGTCGCTGTAAGAACCGTCAGTCTTCAGTGACATTTTTCGTGTTTCCACCTGTTTAACTTTTAGAATACACGCAGTTAGGGGACGCCTATGTTTGTGTATTTGAGGAGCAGTGGACGTCTTTTGGCTGAAATGGTGAAGATCAAATCAATGTGTCTAGCCTTTTCCCAACTATTTTGGGGTCGGCTTCCAGTCTTACCGGATTTAGCTGAGTATTAGTGTTTTACATGGAGCGAATGCCTATCTGACCTCCACAACCCAGTAACTGGCTAACACGGTACCCCTTGGCAAGACTGGTGTCAGATCTCAAGCTTCCGACTACCCGTAACGACTGTCAAAGATCTTCAAATGACAGCCGGGACCAACGGCTTAACGTGCTTTCCGAGGCACGGAGGAAACTCGGTATGTTGAAATGGTCACCCATCCACGGACCAATCTTGTCAAGAGTTGCTTAACCTTGATGATCGACCAGTGCGGCTGTTATTATTTTGCTACAAGCTACTGATGCCAAAATGATGAAGATATTTTTTGTTTTTTTTGTTTTAAAGAAAATACTGAAAAAAATTAAGGCAAAATCCACGATAAAAATATAACAACAATGTTGAACAAAAACACTGAAAATTGGCAAACCCAATTTTAGATATAAACAAATACAGATAGAGGAAAATATATTACAGAAAATAAAGTAAGCATCCACTAGAGTGAGAAAAATTGTTAAATGAATTGTTATTTCGTGCGTTTGGTAGTATAAGTCACTCGGTGGGAGGTCTGTCCGAAACCAATTCAGTCGGTGTATCCGGGGTGGTCAAATTTGTATCTACAAATTTGACCCCGGATACACCGACGTTTTTCGCATTATAAGCAGATGCTTATAATGCGAAAAACCATATAATTATTTTAATATCATTTTTGACGCAGACATTTTGTTATTTTTTACTAGCCCATTCTGTCTCTTGAGCATGCTCCTTTCTCTCCTTATTTTTTTGGAATATTTGAAACTTACTAGTCTTTAGCGTCT
The DNA here is from genome assembly GCA_948252205.1 of Orthosia incerta. Classification (NCBI taxonomy): domain Eukaryota; kingdom Metazoa; phylum Arthropoda; class Insecta; order Lepidoptera; family Noctuidae; genus Orthosia; species Orthosia incerta. Next base: position 54,982,717 of record OX411742.1, read on the forward strand.
TGAGCTCGTGGCTAAATAATAACAGCCGCACGGGTCAATCATTAAGATTAAGCAACGCTTGACGAGGTCGGTCCGTGGATGGGTGACCATTTCAACATACCGAGTTTCCTCCGTGCTTCGGAAAGCACGTTAAGCCGTTGGTCCCGGCTGTCATTTGAAGATCTTTGACAGTCGTTACGGGTATTCAGAAGCTTGAGATCTGACACCAGTCTAGCCAAGGGGTTCCGTGTTACCCAGTTACTGGGTTGTGGAGGTCAGATAGGCAGTCGCTCCATGTAAAACACTGGTACTAAGCTGAATCCGGTAAGACTGGAAGCCGACCCCAATATAGTTGGGACAAGGCTAGGCAGATGATGTTGAATATGGTATCAGTTTGGTTATGGTAACAGGCGACATCGCAACTGAGGCGGGTCACGGCCCGCCTGTCTTATGGAGATTCCCAGGTCCCATACGATATCGCGGCTGAGGGTTGGAGGCCGCGGCGGGAGAGGAGTGCCGGTATTGCGGTGCGCCGCTCTCCCTACCTTCCGCGGCCTAGACGGGGTCGCCACCGTCTGATGGCGGATGGACGCGGTGGGGCCGCAGGGGAAGAGGAGTGTTGGTATAGCGTTAGCCGCTCTCCCTATCTCCTGCGGCCGCAAAATGGTAGGTGGCGGGGCCATTGACCTCGACCCGTCACAGTGGGACCAAGGGTGCCATACACGGGGTCGTCTGGCACCCATGTGCTGATTTTGTCCCTGGGGTGGTCACGGCGTACAGTGTGTTCTGGTGCACCGGTGATGGGGGGTACTCCCCCGAGGAGGGTCCGGTGACAGACAGCCGCGGCGGGTTCGCGGTGAGTGCTAACGCGTGCCTGTGTTCCCGCCATAAGCGGCACTGGAGGACACCGTGGAGTTTTAGTGGGTTAGAGTCCCACATAACAGCACTATCTCCCCGTGGTAGTGCAGTATGCATGAGCATATCTCAACGCAAAAAAAAAAAACAAGCAGATGATGATGACTAGTCTTTAGCGTCGATTTTTAATCGTCACATGACTTAATCTGCTCCGCTGATCGAAAAATGGGGTTTGACATAGTTTTCTTTACAAAAGCAGTCAAACCTCTATTTGTTTCCTTAGTTTTTTTTATATTTATTTTATAGGCTCGAGCTTGACCACTATCTCACCTGAGACACGCTTGCCTAAAAATAACCTATTCACTCTTGACTTAAAGACTCCTAGTTAAAATTATTCGACTGTTTCAGGACTGAAACATATTCATTTGTGCTTCTTTGCTGGGATAAAATTATACAATAATGTTATATCTACAGTAATAGATAATTAAAAAGTTTTTTTTTTTTTTTTTTTTTTCGTGTGGGTAGTTGTACCAGTTGCATTAAAAAACAAACGCTCTTAATTAAAATTTTATAATAATTTAATATAATAATATTTACATTTATTTAATGTCATTACTTAAAAGTTCATAATCAGTACCTGCTGGTGTAGCGTTATCTCCTCACAATATCTTCTCTAAAACACTATTAACATCACTTCATCACTATGGATTCGTTGGCAAGCACTCTCAGTGACCTCAAGGAGTTATTTCACACACGCATGTCCGTCTTTGAGGCTGAACTGCAGAAGGCCCCTCCATCACCTGTCACAAGTTCCAGCCTAGCAGCGGAGTTTGCTATCTTCCGGACTTTCATATCGCAAGCTCTCAACAGCCTTCAGAGTCAGGTGGAGCTTCTAGCCCGAAGTGTTGACCAAATAGAGATGCGAGGACGGAGGAAGATCTTGCTATTGCATGGCGTGAGCGAGGAGCAGAAGGAAGATACCGCCAAGGTGTTAACTGAGGTGGTACGTAGCAAGCTCCAGATGACTGAATTCACCGTGGCGGACATCAGCCGGTGCCACAGGATGGGACGAGCAGTGGCAAGCAAAACCCGGCCTATCCTGTTCAAGGTTGGCAGCCTCGCTGTTCGGGACAAAGTTTGGTTTGCCAAAGCCAAATTAAGAGGTTCGGGCATCACTTTGTCCGAGTTTTTAACAAAGGGGCGGCATGACATTTTCTTAGCTGCAAGGGAAAGATTTGGCGTCTCCAAGAGCTGGACTAAGGCGGGCTGCGTATATGTCCTTGGTGCCAATGATACGCGGCATCGGGTCGAATCTTTTGCTGAATTGGATAAGATTGCGCCGATTCCCTGTGAGCCGAAGCAGAGCGATCCCAAAGCGCCAGTGCCGGGCTCTGTTCCGAACGCTGCTACTATGAAGACCGCAAGATTAAAACGTGCTGCTGCAGTGAAAAAGTGATTTCATCTTTGTGATATATTACTGAATGGCCGGGTAATAGCCAATATTATTTTCTTATGTTTTGTTTTTCACCTTCACATTATTTTTATCTAATGTTTACAATCTTACGTCAGACACAATTGTCATAAGTCACTGTCAGGACGTCACTGGGTACTGTCAGTTTAACGTCAATCAATTGTCTGTTTATTTTTTATTTTTATGGGTGCGTTCCGTTTTTAGGTAACTGCGCACTAGTGAAAGGCACAGACATGGACATAATTAAAAATAGTTTTTTATTTATATGTTTCTTGTTGATAAACTGTTTTATTTTTCTCGTCACAAGTTATTTTGGTTGTGTTGGTGTTACCCGGTCACTCATCTAGTTTTTTGTTCAAATCTTTATAACGCAACTAGCAGGTGAACATGTTATTGGTTTTTAGTTATAAGATAGGGTTTTATATATTAATATTATTATAGGTATTATTTATGTCTATAGATCTGGAGGCTGACAGCAGCGATAACAATAGTTATTTTTCGGCAGGCAGTGATGACAGTTTTGAGAGCATTCCTTCTCTTGCAGACAGTCTTGAGGCGCAGTTCTCTGATGTTCCGAGGAATTTTAACGTGATTCATATTAACGCCCAGAGTATTCCGGCCCATTTCCACGATATGTTGGCAAGTTTTGACTGTAAAAACATTCATGCTATTCTTGTATCCGAGTCATGGCTTAAACCTTGTCTCCCTTCAACTAGCTACTCTCTTCCTGGTTTCGTACTCATAAGAAACGACAGGGTGGTTGGTGGTGGTGGTGGTGTTGCCATATACCTCCGTGCACACATTCCCTTCTCTGTAGTCCATGTGTCAGTGCAACCACCGCCATCAAATGCTGGTGAACACCTCTTTCTTGAGGTCGAACTACACCACTCGAAATTACTTCTTGGCGTCTATTATTGTCCCTCCTTACGCATCAATTTCTTCGCATCTTTTGAAAATCTCTTAGAACTTCTAGTCCCTTCTTACAGTCATTGCATAATCATGGGTGATTTTAACACTTGTCTCCTGAAAAAAGACCATCGCTCTTCTTCTCTGACTAATGTTGCTACTTCTAGCAATCTTTCTATTCTGCCGCTACGTGCTACTCACAATTTGCCAAACTGTACTCCTTCGCTTCTTGACTTGATTTTTGTCTCCTCTCCAGATCGCGTGGCTAAGCATGGCCAATGCGCAGCCGACGCCTTTTCGCATCATGATCTGATTTTTCTATCTTATAAAATTCGTCCACCTAAGGCTAAAGCCAAAATTCTCATGCAACGCAATTTTGGTGGTATGAACGTTGACAGTCTTTGCGAGGATGCCAGCAATATAGATTGGTCTCCTTTGTTTGCCTCCACGTCGGTCGATGAGCAGGTTAATGTCTTTACTGCTAAACTCATCGAGCTTTATGATGTTCACGCACCTGTACGAGCTGTTAAAGTTAGGCATTTGCCGGCGCCGTGGCTGACAGATGAGATCAAAAAGTTAATGCACAAAAAAGTTGCGGCGAAGGCCAAATATAAGCGACGACCTACTGATGCGAATTGGGACAAATATGCCTCTATCCGCAAACTCTGCAACAAGGTGTGTAGGAATGCTAATCGCCAACACATTCACAACTCTGTCCAAAACGGAGACGCATCCAAAGTTTGGAATTTTCTAAGATCATTGGGGGTCGGTAAAACGCGACAAGAGTCAATCCCTAAAGATTTAGATATCGATGCATTGAATAATCATTTCACAGCTTCGTCCAATTTCGATAGGACAGTAAAACTGAATACATTGGATTATCTTTCATCTCTTCCGACTCCCAGTTATGCTCCATTTGTTTTTAGTCAATTCACCGCAAGTGATGTTAAGAAGAGCATACTATCAATTACTTCCAATGCGATAGGAAGTGATTGTATCAGCCGTAAAATGTTACTCCCGGTGCTGGACGTTATCCTTCCTGTTATTTGCCACATCCTTAACTTTTCTGCGTCTAGTGGTGTCTTTCCATTGTCATGGAAAGATGCACAGATAATTCCTTTACCAAAAAAGTCCAATCCCACATCCTTTTCTGAATACCGTCCTATATCTGTCTTACCATTCCTGTCCAAAGTCCTAGAACGGTTAATCCATAATCAAATAAGCACTTTCCTATCCAAAAATAATCTCCTTAATCCCTTCCAGTCCGGCTTCCGTCCTGGTCACAGCACCTCCACAGCTCTTCTCAACATTACGGATGATATTCGGTCAGCCATGGAAAGCAGTAATCTCACGGTCTTGGCATTGCTGGATTTCAGTAATGCTTTTAATACTGTTGATTTCGATGTTTTGCTTGGCATTCTATGCTCTCTTAATATATCTCCATCGGTGGTTGACTGGTTTCGTAGTTACCTGTTCGGGCGCCGGCAACGTATTAACATCGGAGAGAAGTTGTCTTCCTGGTGTAGTACTTCTGCCGGGGTACCACAGGGTGGCGTTTTATCCCCTTTACTTTTCGCAGTTTTTATAAACTCAATCTCCAATGAACTAATTTCTTCCTACCATCTTTATGCAGACGATCTACAATTATACTCGCGAGCTCCTCTCGGAAAGCTGTCTGAGGCTATTGCTACCATTAATCTTGATCTGGCTCGCATTTGCGATTGGAGCAAGAGGTATGGGCTTATGGTCAATCCTGTAAAGACGCAGGTAATTGTAGTGGGCAGTTCTAGAATGGTTTCTAGGATTGACTGGACGTGTGTTCCCCAAGTTCTTTTTGACAATTCAGTAATTCCCTTCAGTGAGAAAGTTAAAAACTTGGGGATACTCATCGACAAGAGCTTCTCTTGGACTGCTCAACTGCAAGAAGTCAGCCGCAAGTTGTTTTCATCTGCTGCAAGTTTGAGGAGACTGCGTAGCTTTCTTCCGACTGCCACTAAGATTGCGCTTGCACAATCTCTTCTTCTTCCCATCCTTGATTATGCTGATGCCAGCTATCTTGACCTTACTCAAGAACAACTCGATAAACTTGAGCGGCTTCAAAATTTTTGTATAAGGTTCATATTTGGATTGCGCAAATATGACCATGTTTCCGAATTTCGTGTAAAGCTCAAGTGGTTGCCAATTCGCCTTCGACGGAATGCTCATATTCTTTCTCTTTTGTTTAATGTGCTCTTTACTCCTTCCACCCCTCTTTACCTGAAGGATCGTTTTCAATTTATCTGCGATTCCCACACAAAATCTCTAAGGTCATCTGATAACTTGCGACTTAAAATGCCAGTGCATTCCACAACTTTCATGGATAAATCTTTTACTGTCCAAGCTGCTCGTCTGTGGAATGCATTGCCTGACTCAATAAAACGTTCTCAGTCGTTGCCTGTTTTTAAAAAATTAGTTAAAGAATATTACCTGTCGCTGTGATTGTGCTCTTGGTTTTTTGACGTAATGTCCTATGACACATTATATGTACATCATTTATTTTCATTGCTTATATATTAAGTATGTATGTATTTATGTATCTATTATTTAGCATATGTATGTATTTTTATTTTTAGTAAGTATTATTGTATAAATTTTATGTTCATAGTTGGTATTGTCGCACCACTGATAACCCCATGTCATGTCCAGGTAATCTCTGTCCATTCCAGGTTGCCTGGAAGAGATCGCGGAAAGCGATAAGGCCGCCCATTGTATGTTTTTAGTATTAAGTTTCTTTTTTTCTTGTTTATTATGGTGTACAATAAAGTGTATATAAATAAAATAAATAAATTAAATTTGAGATTATAATAGATACCTTATTAAAAAAAAAGTGGGCAAAAATTATTACTAAATGAATCGTTGGTTTGGTAGTAAATCTCTCTGTCAGTATTCGGTAGACGTAAGGTTTCCGGGATAGTAGTGTCAGCCAATTACGAGACTAATGTCAAAAATCCTCACAAGATTCTAGTAGGTATTTTTTTTTGTTACAGTTTTATTTGTAAGTGGTTTTTGAGAACTGTTATTAATTAGTTTGAAAAAAATGTGGGTACCTGGTAAGAGTACATTTAGAAATTAAATAATTACATTCCAACTTTATAAATGAGTTAAATTCAAATTCTAAAATCTCTAGACCTAACTAAAAAGACACATAAAGAAAATAAATCGCTGTAATTTGTAACCACCGCCACTGTCTGTATAAAACTTATTGTCGGTCTTAAATCTTTCAGTTTTTAAGACATCTATTTAAGCTCAACAGTTTCGAGAACTCAAAATGATTTTTTCTTAATTGTTATAGTATTAATGACTTAAAATGAATTTTTAATGTAATTAATTTCAATTTTGACATAATATTTTAGTGAATAAGTTTGCACGCTTAGTTTTAAGCAAAACATGTTTGATCTATCTATTTTCAATAACACCTTTTATAACATGTTTTAAGCAAATAAAATATCTTTATCTTTATCTTTATCTTTAAAGCATTCCAAATATCTCCGTCGTTTGAGGTAACAAATAAAACAAGCTTACTCAATAAGATTTCAAAGAGAACCGGCTGACTGGATTTATTCGAAGGAAATTTCGAAGCTATCATCGCAGAGTCGTGTGGGTGCTGAAGCATAAAAGATTTTACGATTGTGACTGTGCAAATAACGCATTTTGTGAAAATATTATTCGGTTTAACGCCATGACACCGGGTTATTAAGCTTAATACACTTTCGCGTAACGAAATCGCACGAACTTGCACGGAATCACGACCAATCTGACACGCAGCGCTGACGCGCCAGCGTTCCGTTATATCGTCACAACTTTTTACAAAAATACAATTATTTTTACTGGCCAAATTCTGTTTTTATATTTTTTGAGAGCTGGCTTCGTTCCAACAGAAAAGGTACGGAAACATAGGGATCAAAAACCTAAAACGGCAACAACAGTAAAAGCTTTCTCGTGTTTATCGTACAATATCTGTATTGAATGAACTGTGACCAAAGCAGAAGTTTATTTATTGTCGTTGAATTCATATTATAACAAACTGTTTGGCAAGAAAGTATTGGTAAACCTTCTTGGCAAGTCTTTCTCATAATCTGATATAGTACGTGATTACGCCCCCATCGTATTGTGGGTGCAACGAATAAGTGTGCACTGCCCTTTACAATATCAAATGGTGATTCTTGTTCGCCTTGGCAATGTGCCTGTGGGAATATAAGTCAAAATTTCGGTCTTATGACTTGTTTTATGGTGTTAAGCTGAGTAACAAAGGCTTTATATAAGATAATGTAATTTATGCTAAATAAATCGCTCATTACGAGCTAAGTTTTCAAAGCTTTGAATGCGAGATGAACTAGCAATATCTTTTTTATAAAGGCAAAAATCAACTTTATACCTAAATTACACATTTTAGCCTCACCTAATGATTATAATTGTCTAATACCTAACATACATATATCAAAAACTCCTTCCATAGCCTTTTATTTAACTAAGCTATAATTTTTCAGGTTCATTCAAACAAGTAGGTATAAAATGTATCACTTCGCTTATTTTTTATATCCCTAAGGCTTATATCTGGAGTCTATATAATCGTTAACATCAGGCCCTGGTGGCAGTTTGTCATAAAAAATATGGGTGGGTTAAATTGAGTCATATATTTTTCACAACAAACGCACTATCTTTAACGTGGTTCTGAAAGAAGGAAAGATTTTTTGGAAGGATCAAATTGTTTCTTTTATAGAAAAATCAATAACATTAGTTTAAATAGATTAGCTGTAAATCTGTCCTAGGACTCTTAATTTACTCTAACCCCGACCAACCTTTTACTAGGGTGACGTCATCATCATTTGAGCCGAAAGACGTCCAGCATGCATCACAACAGAGCGGCTGGTCAGGTGCATCCTGCATACAGAGTATGCCCGGTACACAGTTATCGGTCTGATACTCCAGCCTTCTGTGCAGTTGGGATTCCAGAACTATTCGGCCTCATTGGCCAGCAATTTTGAGAGTAATTTGACCTATCCATTCCAACTTCAATTTGGCAATTCTTCGGGCTATGTCGGTAATCTTGATTCTCCTGTGCATTGCTTCATTTCTGATTCGATCACGCAGCGAAACTTGTTTGACAAATTAAAATCAAATGATAATCAGAAAATTTTCCAGCATCTTCTAACGCTAAGGAGAATATTTTACCGTCCATAAAAGGGCATAATGTTAATAAGCATACCTTGACCTTTTGATCATGATGTTAAATTACCAATGCATCACTATTTATTACATTGACAAAAAAAACAACAGCAAATAATGTTTGACTTTATAATTTATCCAAGGATCAGCTGAATTTATAGAATTTTAAACCAACAAAATTATTGTGGCTTTCCTGTGTTATCCCGGATATCTTAATTATGTTGAAAACACCTCTTATTCAATAAATTATTATCAAAAGTTAAAAATCGCTCAGCCTACGCTCCGTATAACATCAGAACTCTAGGTTACAAAGATTACAGTAAAGTCTCATAAAAACCCTAAGATTTATAGGTCCCTAGCGGCAAACCCAATAGCTTTTATTAGATTTAAGCGATGCTCACACGTAAAATATTATGACAAATTGACCTTACTGGAGAAAAATTGTACTTAGGTACCGAACTCTCTAAACAAATTACTTTATTTTGTAAGAATTATGCTCTTAATATTTTTTATGAAATTTCTACCAGTCGCAATCTACTAGCGGCCGGTGTCCCTGTAATAAACTGTCGATTTACTTGATGTAATCATTAGATATACCATTACATCTGAAGAAATTATCATTTAAACGATTTGACATCATCATCATCATCAGCCTTTCAATGCCCCCACTGCTGGGATACAGGCCTCCTCTCTGAGAGAGAGGATGGGCCGTAATCCACCACGCGGACCCAATGCGGGTTGGTGGAAGCACTCTGTGAGAGGGTAAGGGCAAATTTGACACAGGTAACATAAAATCAGCTGATTTTTTTTTAAAGTTTAGGCAGAAGTGTATATTAACATTTCGTTTAGTTTAGGTCGCATATAATTTATTTTATCTACACTCACAACGTAATGTTCCAAATATGAATTCAAAAAATATTGTATAAACATGTACTTTATATTCGTAATGTGGTAAAATTTAAATAAAAACCCATTACAGTGCAATATTTTCCTTCGATTTTCAAACAACTGTATCATAAAATAACTTTTTAATTTTTATAGCAAACTTTTACTTTTTAATTTATTGGCGTTTATCGTTTATTTCCTTGACATATTGTATTGGCGAAAAGTAGTGTCATGTCTATGGAGGCGCGCGGTGCGCTGTCATGCGCAATGAGAGTCTAAATTGCCCGCCATACTACATATTTTTCCGTTTCCACTTTTGTTTTATTTCAAATTTAAGAGTGAAGATAAGAATAGTGTAAGCAACGGCATATTATTAGGTATTAAAACACTCGCGTGTTAGTATTATCACATTCGGCTTTACCTCATGTGATAAACCCACGCTCGTGTATTAATAACCCATATTATGTGACCATTGCATAAAATACTATTTTCCTTGTCTTATGTAGTGCATAATTTTAAGACTTATTTTGATACTAACGTATCTACATCGAGCTATGTGTACCTGCATACTGTATCGTCGAATCGTATCTGATAATTGTATACTAGCAATCGGATCAATGCCCACAACATGTTCACTATTAACGCAACACGTCTCATTGCACGAAATCATTACAGGGCAGCCTAATCTCTAAATTAAATTACCCTGAAGCTCTAGCAATACTAATTACACTAGCAACACCATAATGCCCCATCCCATTTAGCTGTAAGTGTTGAGCTAAGGATGGCTTCTCGTGACTGACGTCGGATGTGATGTGATATGTGACTCAAAGTACAATGTAATTTTACGACTTGGAAAGATATTAAGGGTATATTTGTGAATGAGTAAGTCAAGTAAGTCATAAATGCCACCATTATTCCATTGCGAAAAAGAGATTTCCGTCTATTTCTCGCATCAGAATCATAATGGAATTGAAACGCCATACCTTTCCTTGATTATCATATTATCTTTGGCACCTAATGATTTTAATTGAGGCAGAAATTCTTTAATCTCGTCACCTTACAGTGACAAGTAACTTGTAATGCAAGAAAAATTTAGCCCAACAAAATATCAAATTGTATTGAAATTGATTAAGTACAAGGTGGGCCAAAAGAATTCATCCGATGTTGTTTGGCTCTCATTTTTTTTCTAAATGAAAAAAATCGATTCTGTTTTTTGATTATGTTTATTTGAACCTTTAGAATTTTATTAGTCAAGTCGAGAAGATTATATCGGCCAAATGGGCGCCGTCACAATTGATTGCCATACGGGCTCGTTTTATGGCATTTTTCATCACTTCGGCGAGAACTTCGGGCGACATTTTCTCGCACTCGTGTCGAATGTTGTTCTTGAGGGCTCCCAGAGTCTCGGGCTTGTTCACGTAAACACGGGATTTCAAAAAACCCCACAAAAAAAAGTCTGAAACGCTTAAAATCGGGAGATCTTGCGGGCCAGTGCAAATCGCCAAAACGAGAGATGAGGTGACCCGGGAACGCTGCCTTCAGAATATCGGTTGTGGCTCGCGCAGTGTGTGCCGTTGCTCCGTCCTGTTGGAACCACATGTCCCTCAGTCCTAATTCGTCCAATTGCGGCAGAAAAAACTCGGTCAACATGGCCCTATAGCGCGCACCGTCCACTGTTGTCGTTTGGCCAGCGGCATTCTCGAAAAAAAATGGCCCGATGACTGCTCTAGCGTGAACAGCGCACCATGCAGTCACTTTGAGCGGGTGTAATGGCTCCTCATGCATAACTCGTGGATTTTCGGTGCCCCAGAAGCGATAGTTTTGCTTGTTCACGTACCCGCTGAGGTGGAAATGATGCCTCATCGCTCATTATGATTTTGGTCAAAAAATCGTCCACTTATTCCTCGAGATTGAGGATGGCTTGGGCGTAGGTTACGCGCGTTTGGCGGTCGGCAGGCAGCAGCTGATTCACGGACTGGACTTTGTACGGGAACATGCGCAGGTCTTTGACCAAAATTTGCCTTAGGGATGTCCGGCTGATGGCTAATCGCGTGGCACGGCGTCTGGTCGATGTTTCCGGCAACAGCTCGGCATCCTCGGCAACAGCGGCGATATTCTCGGCAGAACGGGCGCTCAGTGGCCGGCCACTCTTGGCAACGTCTCGTGTGGTCCCATACTCTTCAAGGTTGGTGGCCAAACGGCGCAGTGTTTGCGTAGTCGGTGTCGGACGGCCGGGGAATCGGTGACGGAATTCGCGCTGTGCCAACACCACAGACGATTTGTTACGCATAAAAATAGACACGATTATTCCGCGTTCATGGGGAGTGTATCGCTCCATGGCTTGTTCACTTGTATTCTGCATCTGTCTAGTCCACAAATGTCAAAACAGATTTGACATTGGCGGTCATTTGCAAAAATGATAGCATCTTCCAATCAAAAAAAATCTAAATCTATGTCCAATAGGGTGATTTCTTTTGGCCCACCTTTTACTTATTTGGTACGCAGTAAAATAAAAATATAATGAAAATGTCATAACAGTTTCTTAAAAAACGATTAGGTATATGAAATACTGCATCCTAAAAAATTAACTGTTCAAATAGACGCATACTAGTAACTTTGTCAGCGAAAGATAGATTGTAAAACGATTCAACGTATAGCTGAACTTTATCATGGATCCGACCACATTTTATGATAAAGTTAAGCTTATAATAACGCATGAGTGAGTAAGTTTTTAAATAGTTTAGCTACAAATAGTTTTAATAAAAGTTATGCCAGTAAATTTCTCTTAAATGTCTTGCTGCTTCAGCGAATGGAATTTAAATTGTTTTGTGTTTCTGAAAACATCTAAAGCAATGACTTCGCCTTTAGTCTGTAAATTTATTTATTTAAAGGGTGAATAAATATTTCGAAGTCATTCTTGTGATAGTTTAATAATGTTCAGTGGTATATAAGCAGTGGTGGCCCAGTGATATCGGCAGCGACTTACAAGTTGTGGGTCGTGGGTTCGAACCCAGGGAAGCGCTTTACTTTGTGTAAATTATTTCATCAACACTGCTCTGAAAACGGTGAAGGAAATCATCGTGAGGAAACCGGCATGTCTAAGAATCAAAAATTTGAAGACATCTGACATCCACCAACCCACACCGGGCCCGCGTGGTGGAATATGGCCTATTCCCTCTCACAGAGAGGAGTGAGAGCATTAATAGGCTGATGATGATGATGATGATGAATTCTTGTGATAGAGCGTTAGCATTTTTAGTAAATTCAGTTTCGCTAAGGAGTTAAGAAGAAGAAAGTACAAAGGTAGGTATCAAAATTAATTAAATGCTATCGGAGTATTTAAGTGATGTAGACCAACCGTTGTCAAGTATAGTGACACTGTTCTTAAAATGGAACTTATTTTATGATTTATTTTGTGCAATCAAAATGTTTTACTCTTTTAACAGATATATTAATACGGATATCAAAACTCATCCCACGTTTTCATATGTTTCACGACCTAACAAAACGCCACCAAGATACAGTAGAAGAACTAATAAAAAAGTATACATTTTTTATTCAAGCCGCGTTCCCAATAAAAATATGAAAAACCAAAACAAAGGTCACCGCTGAGGCCAGACACGTTGTCGCCAAATGTGGCATTAAGTTTGGCCGAACCGAGGGCATTATCGCAAGAATATAATGGAACTTATTTTGTAGCAGTTTTTATTGTTTATCGCAGATTTATTAGTGGGAGAAAATTAAATAAAACTTTTCTATTTTATAATTAAATATTTGACAATCTTTGTGAAAGAGAGTCTATCACAGTTCTGAAGATTTCTCTGTATGCTTTATTTACAACTAGCTTCTACCAGCGGCTTCGTCCACGTGTATTATGCATATAAACCTTTCTCTGGAATCACTCTATCTATTTAAAAAAAACACCTCAAAATCCATTGCGTAGTTTTAAAGATCTAAGCATTCATAGGGACAGACAGGCAGCGAGAAGCGACTTAGTTTTATACTATGTAGTGAAGATAAAAATGTATAGGTACTCGTATTTAAGTAAAATCCATCCTAAGTTAAATTGTTTTTCGACACACTTGCTCATAAAGTGGCTCTTTTACAAAAAAAAATCACAACTCGTTTTCACTGTTGAAATTACAGTTATTTTAGTATTATTTTCTTCACAAGTGTGTTAAACGTCGTATGATACACGTGTGTGATTATTACCGTCCTCGGCTCTCTTAAGACCCTCACCTAACGGCTCGGGTCTCAATGGCGCCTCAGCGGTAATCACCAACATTACACACTTGTACCATAATGTACTATTAAAGCGCTAAGCTAAAGTGCCCTAAGAATGTATTAAGGTTACTAGAAATATATTAAATTGTTTCTAGAAAGTGTCTCTGACATCTAACGAAAGATATGCCTTGACCCATAAAACCAGCGTTATAATCCACCATCCCCACTCTTATGTTCGTAATAAAACTGAGCTACTAAAACTGAGTGGACCCCTGCAGTGTTGCCGAGATCTTACCAAGATGTTAAGGTCACATATATTACAAAATTACATAACATTATAAGACGCCTGGATTCCCCGAAGTACCCAGTTACGTTTTAGTTCCATGTAGGTAATATACATGGAAAGATTCGAATACATGTGACATCGACCAACCCACATTGGGTCCACGTGGTGGAATGGGCCGTAGCTCATTCTCTCTCATCGAGAGGAGGCCTGTTTCCCAGCAGTGGGTACGTTACAAAGGCAGATGATGATGATGATGAATAGACAGTGGTGGCTTAGTGGTATCGGCCGCGACTTATAAGTTGTAGGTCGTGGATTCAAACCCAGGCAGGTGCTTTACTTTGTGTAAATTATTTCACCACCACTGCTCTCAAAACGATGAAGGAAAAAACGGTGTCCTAGAAACAAAAGTTCGAATACGTGTGACATCCACCAACCCACATTGGGCCCGCGTGGTGGATAACGGCCCATTCCCTCACTCAGAGAGGAGGTCTGTTTCCCAGCAGTGGGAACATTAAAAAGGCTGATGATGATGAGGTAATAGAGGTGAGCCTTCTGCCAATATCTGGACACAAATCCAGAATCAAGGCGGCTTTTGAGAATTTCCTGATCTCTAAATTACATAACATACTCGTAACAACACAACTCTATCCCCGAAAAGTAACGCTGAGGTACTTGTAGCACTCCCATTTATATCACCAGTCATTTATTATCACCGTGGCATCAACAGTTGGCCTTATCAGAATATCAGCGCAGCGCTTATTTCCTTTTTTGGATATCACTGCACATGCTCAGATAGGAGCCTTTATTGGTGTCGCACGGGGTTTTTATTTTTTACTTTTGTTTAATTTTAAGCTGATTTCTCGTGTCTCCTGTGCGGGTCACAAATAAATACTTTTTCTTTCTTTCTTTCCATGTAAAAATCAGACTCCAGTTTGCTGCAGAGGTATTCCAGCAGTAAAAATCCAATAGCACTACCTGACCTGGGCATTGCACCCAGGATCATGTACTCAATTGCTTAGCAGCAGTGTTTGAGACCACAATACCTATAAAGCCGTCAAAATTAGGACTACATATTACGGCAACCTCAGTTTCAATAATTAATTAAAACCACAGCACTTTCCCTTATACAGGTATCTCTTATGTAAAGAGCTTTTACTTATGTACCCTAATGAGTATAACGAAGTATCTACCGATAGTGTAGTACGGTACGCTTTCATTCAACGTCGGTAAGGTCGGAGTATTCTTTGATCTTAGATGTAATCAAAGGACTAGTTCTGTAACCGACGTTACAAAAAGGAGGAGGTTCTATGTTCACCGATATCTCCGTCAAATTGTGGAACGATATTGAAAATTCTTACTTTGTTTGAAAGAGTATATTCCGAATTGGTTCCATTTAAAATTAGTGAAGATCTGATGAAGAACTTCGTAGATATACAATACAAATCTTCAATAAATGACAGCCAGTCTCTCGGGATTGCTGCAATCATATGTCTGTTTATTGTTTATACCATTTCATAAAATAACATCACGCCACACACTGGTCCCAAATAAAAAAAAAAGTGGACATTGATAGTAGACTTCGAGATTTGAGTGTTTTATCTGTTATCACTGTATCAACAATAAAAAAAATATCAACGGTCTACTATCAATGTACACTTTTTTTTTATTTGGGACCTGTGTGCGCCGGTACGCTCGAAAGGGGTAAGCAGATGTAAATAATTCACCCTAGTACACTCTCATTCACCAGCTTTATTAAAATTTTATGTTATTCAGGTAATCTATTCTGGCATCACTTTGGGCATTATAGAACTTGCCCATTATGCACCACAACTAAAAAGTGAAAATTAAAACCTTTTACAAAAAAGTACAACCGACTTCCAAAAGATACTACAAAGTGAAAAACTACTTCAATTTTAAAAATCGGTTGTACTTTTTTGTAATAAAGTTTTTATGGTCTTGTCTACTCTTGACTTGACTACTTGACTACTTGCCTAGGTCTCTATAGACCTTGTACCTATTTGAAGATAGGACCTAACATTATTTTGTCAGAATTCTTTTTAGTTGGTTACGTGACTCAAGAACACTCATTGCTAATGATATCTTGTTGGGATTTGAAAAACACGTTGTCTTGTTAAAGTATGTCGATGTAACAGTAAAATCTAAGCTAAGAATCTGATGAGTAATGGATGACAGTAGAAACCATAATGTACTTTGGTAATGACCTACATTCAAAAAGTAATATCTGGAACTATTAAAGTTTAAGTACAATGTTTATTGGAACATAGCCAAAGGCACACACAAACTGACGTCTATAACAAAATCTGTATCTCCCATGTAAGTGTTTTTATGGGCACCAACCAAAATATTTTCGAGTGTCTTTTTCGTTATTTAAAAACAATCCTAAGCATTCCACTTTTCATGCCTTTGCACTATTTTCGTGAAAACACAACAGACTTAGTGACCTTCCAAGTACTTCTAAAAAGGTGTTTTTATTATGTTTTGCTCCCTTGAAAGAGAAATATTTAGTTTTTAATGTTCTGTAGCTTTGCTATCTTTTTTATTTATTTATCAATAGGCTCGGGTTTGACCACTATCTCTTTATCTTAATTTAAAATATCAACTGAGACTAAAGGATTATAAACTTTAACAAAGTTGCTAATAGGGTTGGCTTCCTCTTATTTGATTTTATGCTGAATCTATTATCAAAAAAATAACGATAATATGCCAATAACATTTAATTCTAATAATGTGATCAGTCTTATTCCTACAGTCTTTTACAACAACCAATATTTCTAGCAAATTGAATATATCCCTGCCAACGGGAGGACCGTTGACAAGTCCATCCCTTCAATCTATAAAAAGGTCCAACTTTATAGATAGACCTTCGCGGACTGATGCGTGTAGATACAAAAAGAAGTACTCACTATTTTATTGGCGCATTCCACTTCTCCATCAGATGGATCAATCTACTTAGCATTAAATTCCTAATATATCTCGTCTCTTGAACAAAAACAAATTTATGTGCGCCAGTAAAATTTCGCTTCTGGATCTCTTTTCCCTTATTGGTATAAGGGTGTGTACAACTTCGTTTACTGTTTGGCAAGTGTAAAGATTACTGAGTTGTTTATTGTTTTTTTTTTTTTTTTGTATTTTTTTTTTTATCAGGATTATTTCATTTTATAACTATTGTCATAGGTGCTTTGGTATACAATATTTTTAAAAGTTTATTTAAGAGGACCTTAAAATAATTAACACAGAAAATATATTAGTGTGAAGCGATCAAAGCCACTTCACCTTTGACACAAGACTCTATTTCCTTCAGGAAATTGACAAAGCACTCGCCACCAATCCGAGGAAAAGTTCCGATTGGAAAAATATATCTCCAGGAAAAGATTCCAAAGACGTGCCTTCTCACGCACGCTCCACATATGACCATTTATTTTTCCTCTCTTTAAACTATGGCGAAGAATTTCTTGCTATCATAAAATGTTTTAAAATAACATCGCTTGAGACATGAGGATTTAGTCCTTAGGGAGTTACACAAATTACTTCCAACTGGGTATTTGACTTCAATCACATTCTGATTAAGAAAGCTGTTTCTTTTTTTCGTTCAAAAAACTTAAACCATTTGAAATATTACTTTACAGCTCTCTCTTTAGCTTACAGAGTACAATGACAAATTCTCAGAGTAATCTTGGGGGCTAGGAAACGTAATTGATTCTCTGAAACGTTTAATCACTTAATTTTGGTAATTATACTACGCCAGTTCTCATTATTTAGTCATTTTAAGACATGATTACAAGAAAATGAGCACCTCAATTATTTTACCTTCCTCACGTTTCTGTAAAACAAAATGTTTGTATAATAACTTCAAAACAATTTATAATTTTGTTCCAGATAAAACATGAAGACGAAAGAAGAACTGGAAGAAAACCAAACCAACTCTAAAAACTTATGATGGTGGCACTTCTGAATATCACAGTCCAAGATAAAAAGAACTCAAGGGCTTTGTAATATGATTGTTAAGAAAAAAACCCAAGAAAGTCTGAAGACAGTGAACATCATATGATCTAAATGCCTTATTTAAGAGAAACGTGCGCTGCCGACAGGCGCCGACTATGTTTGACTCGACCAAAGGCGCACTACTCGTAGCGCCATCTTTATCCAACAGCTCCTGTTGGCTGAACGGCAAAGGCTGGCCTTCAACCTTCCCTGCACCAGCTGATATTTTAAAAGCATTCTTCATATTTGCCCTATCTATGTCAATTGTCTTTGGCAACTTGGTTTTGATCTGTGTCCTGAATAATAGGAGGTATATCAAATATATAGATAATCAGGTATGTTTTTTTTTTATATTCGTTAGCGTCATTGTTTATTTTGCCAATATTAATTACCTATGCCAATGTTATTTCACTTGCAACCGATTATTTTACCGTGTTGTTTTACAATAAAACCGTTTTATGATTAATTTTTAATTCAATAACAGAGCTCTTAAATTTTTCGCAATGAGCTAATACATCTTTTTAATATTCTAGTGGCTATAACAATATAGTCTGCTTTGATAATTTTCAGTACAAATCCCTCTCAATTTTCCAACCGCCAATTATAACAAAACCTTGCTTATGTCGGAATAATTCCTTGTCAGATAATAACAATGTTAGGCTGTTGAATAATGGTAGAAAATTACTAGGTTCTACCTAAGTTATTTGGCATCATAAGACATCTTTCTTGGTCATTAATTCACAATGATAGTTCTCAACGAAAGTAATTTATGTGGTGCCATATTTTACAGCCAAGATACTTACTGACCTCGCTCGCACTCAACGATTTATTCACGGGAATCTTGATCGCTCCAGTAGCTCTCCTCCCGGCTTTGTACAAGTGCTGGCCATACGGAGAGATATTCTGTCAAATACAGGTATGTAACTTATGCAATGCTGTAAGTTAGTTTGTCCTACATTGAAGTTCGTTCTATTTAAGTCTATGTGGATGATTGCATTACTTCTACCTTCAACATCGTGGTAAACTAACTTTAGTCTTACAACACTAAATAAATGCTCGTTTGCACTAAAACTTAAATAGTAAACAAAATAAAATGAGTACACTAAAATTAGTTGGCCATCTAAATTTCAGGAGAGTTACTTAATTTCGTTAGAGCTAGGCTGAGTTACGAAGTCCTTGCAAACTTTGTTTAAACAAGAGATGAAGAGAAAATGAGTAAAGTTACCTCGAAGGAAAAAAGTTCGCAATTCGCAAAGCAAAGTTAAATGGTAATCGGATGTCAGGGGTAAATTGGTATAGTATAATAACTGCTGGTGCTTGATGATCATTTTGGAAGCCATTTTTTTTATTTTCGGCACTATCTTTATAATACAAAAGTAAGAAAACAACACAACAATAGACATCAAGACGTTTACCAAAGAAAGATATCTGAAGGCCCTTTATAGTTACAAGATCAACTTTATAAAAGGGTTATTGTTGACGTTCCAGCGAAGCGGCGATCCGTGAACAATAAAATTGCTAAAACTTCTATGAAAGCACATAATGCGGTATCAGCTAATGGTTTATAGTGACCGAGCACAAACTAGGGATGAAGTTTAAGCTTTGTAACTGACGCCGACGCTGACTTGTTATTCCTTTTACGAAGTGGGCCTTTTGTTTCGTAGATCAAGGCTATTTAGATGCCCAGCAATGTTTCCTCATCTTTCAAGTGACCTTTTTCTGAGTTTATTTAAATTAAAACCTGTTCGTCTATTTCAGGCTCTCCTTCGTGGAGCTGTGAGTCAACAAAGTGCTGTTATATTGGTCTGCATGGCTATTGACAGATATTTGTACTTGTTGCACCCTGACACCTATCATAAACATTCAAGTAAAAAGGTTAGTAGGCGATTGTTTTGATATTGCTTCTACACATTTTGTTACCATTTTTTGCTTTATTATATTGGTGTGAGCTTTGGTGAAATAAGTACATATTCCATTCTTTACTGCTTTAATCCTACTCATAATGAACTCCACAGTTCACAAGCACACTTTAACCGTATCTTCGACAAACATACCTCTGAAAGTACATTTTTATGGAACTCAGTCCCAGTAAAAATGTAGTAGAAAATATTAGGTAAAATTAAAATCCCTTCCACGTAAGAAGTTAGCGTTTAAATATTTGATAAATTTCACTAACTTGCGAATCCTTTAAAGAGCTTTATTTGGGGACACATACGTACCTATACAAATAGGTACACGTATCTTCTCAGAAATCTCTTTGAGCGGCTTAGGAAGTTGTTCAAAGTATCGAGGCTAAACTTACTTAGGTGCAAAGGGTAGTTGAGAACGTGATTAAAATGAACTTTTTCGTATTTCAAAATAAAATGTTTTGAATAATTTATTAGGTTTATGCTGAAACTTTTAGTCTTGTATTTGAAATCAGTTAAAGCTGACTTTAAGGGGATTTTCGCTGTGAGACCTTTTTAACCAACTTCAAAAAAGGAGGAGGACTTTTACATACGAAGATAGAGATTATATTGTATGAGACTAGTGAAATGTTATCACTGTTCTGACAGCTAATATTTCTCTGACCTCGAGTAAACAGATTATTAAAGGGATATTATTCATAATGCTGACGTAAATTAAGATCTAGAGGTCACTAGACTGTATAAAACATACTGACAATACAATTTATATTATTTTGAGGTTGAAAAGGACGAGGTCACTTTATTGAGTTAGGTAATTCGTGGACATGTTTTTGAATAAGAAACTAATATGGGTACTTAATGTAATATAGATATGTATTTTTTATTTAGATTTTCATCAATGTTTATTTTAAATTTATGTGTTGTTTCTTTAACACAGGGTTGCGTGCTAGTAATAAGTATTACTTGGATACTATCTGTATCACTGTTTGCTATTATGGTGCTACCAAGATCTGGATATTACTTCAACTCAACCGGACTTATGGCTTGCGATGTTTTCCATAGCAGAGTAGCTTTCAGGTAAGTGTAACTTAAATACTTACTTGAGTGCAAAGGAAGGAGCAGTGCCTTTTCCAGTGTCTTTACTGTATTTAAATAATTAAATTACCGCTGCTTTTTGAACCAATAATCCGGATTTTTGGTTTTAGGACAAGCCCGTTACCTCACGATATTTTCCTTTACCTTTTTTGTCTCCGGAGACATGTGACAGCACTGGACTCGCGGGGCGAATTAAGGTCCATTCTCTCCCTCACAAAGAGGAGGCCTGTGTCCCAGCATCGGGAACATTA
The DNA here is from genome assembly GCA_948252205.1 of Orthosia incerta. Lineage (NCBI taxonomy): Eukaryota > Metazoa > Arthropoda > Insecta > Lepidoptera > Noctuidae > Orthosia > Orthosia incerta. The sequence goes on from OX411742.1 coordinate 55,003,783, forward strand.
AAAGGTTGATGACGATGATGATATTGAAATGGAAATAATAATAATAAAATTTCTTGTCTCTAATAACATCGTTAGGTAACAGGCATGTCTTAGAACCAAAAAGCCGGATTTTTGGTTCTAGGACATGCCCGTTACCTCATGTCTCTACTAACATCGGGTACAACCTTCATTTGCATAGGTCCAAGTTGTTACCATAAATGGGTCTTTGAGAAATAGTGTCAAATTACCAAATTTAAATGATTTAATAGATACCTCTGTATAAATTTCTTTAGTTTAGTTAGTTTAGTTTCGAAGGGCTGTTTCCGCAACTCCACGACCAAGCGTGTATTTTTTACTTCAACAGTTATATCCATTATTTGAATACTGGTGGACCTTGTCATTGGATGCTGAATGTGAGACGTACAGTATAGATCGATGTGGCGACGCTTGAGAGAGGCTTATGTTCAGTAATGGAGGTCTTTCGGTTGAACTGTTGATGATGGTATTGGACCTTTAAAAGGTTTAAAATTGAATCTAACACTACACAATTTGAAAAAAAAAACTGTTTCAGGATTCTATCATGCTGCGCCTACTATTTTCCTACAACTATGGCTCTAATGTACTGCTACGGTTCTGGGTTCCACGTAAGCAAAAATAGAGGAAAATTTGATCCAGAGCCACTGAGACCAAATGGAGTGCCTGTTCCATGTGCGAAAACGTCACACGGTGAACATGAAGTAGTGGTAAGATATTCTTTCATCAGTTTTCAGTTTATAAGGTACTACCGGACAGAAGCATCTATAAATTTATTGCAGACTTTCTCACTTGGTCTACAACCAATCATAACTCACTCGACAACTATCATCCAGGTTTTACTAGGTTTCTAAAATAGATTTTAGTTCCACCTCGAAAGGCATTCTACCTACCTTATCAATTTTATGGTCATAACTCAAGAACAGATATGCCCCATGTCTAATTGAACATTGGTTTGATTTATTCAGTTTTATAACATCATCGGATGATCTAGATTTTTCTTACTTTTTATCTATTATATTCCTATCAGTTTCATTAATTCGAGATGTTTCTAAATATTCTATTTTTACGAATTTCTATTGTAAGCAATTTCCAGAATGATTACTTTAAATATTTATTTCTCTAAACAGGTCACGTAGCGGGTATAAATAATTTACGAGACTATATACCTGGTTTGCCAATCCACAATATATTTCCATCCTTAGAAGAAACATAAAATACAATAAGCATTCATTATACAGATAAAGTTACTTTTATAAATCAAGATGATAAATAAAATCTCGCTCGCAGTAATTGTATCAAAAAGAATAAAATTATCCCGTGTGATCATCCTTCCCTATCTTTTATCAAAATTTCGTTACCGATGTACACTCGAGATATGATATATTGTCCTTCATTGTAAGTATGTCTGACGCTTTCCCGGTTTCATTGATTTAAGTGCCGCGTTCTCGCGAGATTGTATTAGATCCAGTGGAACATTAGTCTAGAATTACGACTCTGCTTTATAAATCGAGATTGTTGTGAAGATTAGATTAGTTATCTCTCTCTTGTAGTCGTAAAAGTTAATGAAATTATTCAATTTTAGATTTTAAGAACTTTCTTGTAATGATAAAATGTGGCGTCATTAATTTGGCAGTTAAATTTCACTCATAGATGTTCTTAAGCTCACACATTTCGTTAATACTCTAACTCGCATATTTTTTTGACGTTTCGACTATCATTGTCGATGATAAATGATTTTATTTCTGTAAGTTGGTTTGTACAAACACTTTTACATGTCGATCATATTTTTAAAACTAGATGAGGTCGGCGTTTCCTATCTGACTACTCTGAGAAGAAAGGCCGAAACAAACTTAGAGGTCACAGTGTCTTTTAAAGTCCAGACAAAAATCTTGGTTAGATCATGTAAAGACCACGTAGATTGATGTCTGAAATGGTCTTTTGAGGAAAGAACCATCCAGATTGAGTGGACCTGTCCAGTCAGTGCACGCATTTGTCAATAACCGAGCAGCTCAACACAGAATTTAAGGAGCTCAACGATTCGACGAACAATACCAAAGAAAGGACATTCGGGTAGGCCGCATAAACTACTCAAACTGCCAGACCACGATTAAAAACTAATATAAATTAAAAATAAAAACAAAAAAAATAAAGAATGGTCCAAATAGTCTTCACATTCACAATAATTAAAATAAAATAATATAATACTTTAAAAGTAAATATTCTTGTCATTGCAAGAAAACCAAAAAAAAAATATACAAAATTCACGGTGGAAAATATAAAAAATCTAAAATAATTTTTAATTGGAGCAGCTCAGTCCCAAGCCTTTTTGTCCTCAACGTAATCTTTAATGGTATAAAATGCTTTCTGGCACAACTTAAGTTTAATGAATGATTCGAATTTATAAGACTTAGAACTTGTACGTGGCTTGGAAGCTTATTATAAAAGCTGATATAATGTTACTTTATCTAGTGGCTCTTGTCTACGTCTACCATATCAACAACAAGCTCCATAAATTTCAAACCATTATCCCATAAAAAGTAGCAAACAGTAACAAATGATGACGATATAATTTTCTGCGGTACAGATTCAAGCCCCAGTAAGACCGCACAGTGTGAGTACATCACGGACTATGGCAGCAATGTCATTAGGTTTCATCGTAATGGTCACTCCGGCTACTATACAGGAAGTGGTTGCGGCTTGTACCGGGTGCAAGGTATGGATTTCTGCTTTGATATTGTTTGGACCAAATATTGCATAGTTTGATATAGTTTGCTATATGGCCATGACTTTCCGTTACTCTCTGCAGATAGTGTTTAACACAAATGTATTAAACACTATCTGCAGAGAGTAACGGAAAGTTATGGTCATATTTTAAAAACTGCTTCTTCGCATTTAAAGTGGACAAATTTCTTCAAGAAAATCATAGATAATTCTCAAAAATAAATTGTATCTCCCATAAAAGATTTTTATCAGCTGACGACAACTTTGAATGAAATTTTTTTTTTTGTCTATTTGTAAAATAATTATTTCGTGATGGAATTATTGACGAAGCTTCGAAGACAGTAAAATTAAAATATTATTTCCTTAATTGCAATTAATTCAATTTGCTTAACCGTCGTATTCCCTGTGAAATTGTTATTTCGCTACAGATAAACTAACGAAAGCCCTTGTATTTTATAACAGAAACGGAAATTATGAAATTGCAATATCGTCTCTTCTCCTCACTTATTTGTTCATCTGTTTGGAAATCCAATAATACAAATGGATTTAAATATTTGTGTTATTATTTCGAATGACGTTTTAAAAAAATTGTTAATTTCGGTTTTTGTTATACAGGTTCCACCTTCCTTGGACTTCATTGTCACGTGGTTGGCTTTGAGCAACAGTTTTTGGAACCCATTCCTGTACTGGCTATTAAATAGTCACTTTAGGAGGATTAGCCATGAATTACTACAATATTATGTAAGTAGAAGTGCGATATTTAATTATGTTTGAGTTTTCAGTGTATATCATTTTGCTTGTAAGTATTGTCCTTCTTCTACTTCTTCTCTTATACTTCTTAATTTTATTTTCAATGGGAAATACTATTTTACAATATGTTTAAGTTCTATAATTTTTTTTTTTAAACTCGCCCTAACTGTCTTATATTTATTAAAAAATAAATAAATCCTACATGATGAGTCATACTTAAAATAAGAATAAACATATGTACAATAACGGAGCGTCAAAAAATTCATCCACATCGCTGTCAACAGGAAAAGTGCCTAGAAGGCTGGCAGCATTGCCACGTTGGATGGCAATGCTGATTCTTTGGCCAAAGAAAAGGCCAGCCTTCTGGTCTCGTGAAGAGTCGACCAACCGCTTGGCGATATCCCGAAATAATAGGTGTGCACTCGGACCCCACGGCCCTAGTGTTTCAACCCCAAACGGCTCAAACACATAATTACCAATTAAATTGTTGTATTTGCGCCGTTTGAGGTTTTCAGCACCTGCAGCAGCCGCCCCAGCGCAGCCCACCGTGCTAGGAAGATGGGATGGTGCAAGGGTGTCGACACAAGTTGCATCCCACACCAAAGACCTACCCAACTTCCAAGGCATTATGGTCATACCATCTGGTCTCTTCCCATCAACGCGTGATAGGCCATTGGGTTCTAAGACAGCTGGCACTCCGGCGGTGGCAAGAGCACGACGGATGAGATCATTAATGCTAGCGTGCCGCGCAATCCGACCTGCACTCTTACTGCAAGAAAGGCCATGGTGTCCGAGGCAGTCGACTGCTTCACCGCATTGACAGCGATGTGGAGCCCCACAAGGAGCGCCCAATCGCAGGCATGTAGCGAGTCGGAATGTTGTGTCACCTAGCATAGTGCCTATGTTAGGGGACGGTAGTGCCTGAAGCCAGAGGCCCGACTCCCACTCACCCACAGCCAGCAAGCGGGCACGCTCAGCAGTATTGGTAGACGTATTAATAAGGTTATTCCGTACCAACCTGCAGAGCGGCTCATCCCACTGTCTCTGGGAAAATGGGTTCTCGGGCCGATCCGTATCCGGGCAAGCCACTTTCCAGGCGTTATCTGCGTCTGTCAAGCACGGCACTTCCGAGTCAACCAGGGAAAGAGCTAAAATTTTTCTGGTTAGCTTTTCAGTGCTGTGGACAGAAGACAGGAACGCTGGTAAGCTTACACTAGAAATTTTGCGGACGCCGAGGCCACCAAAACGAATTGGTAGGGTGGCTTGCAACCACGCACGGTCGTCCAAGGCCACATTAAGAATGGATGTTAATGTGTTGCGAATAATTTGGTCAATTTTGTCCAAAAGTTGTGGTTTCTTCCACAGAGGAGAAGAACGGAGAAAATACCTAAAATTTGGACCGAAACAGCAATATCTGATAAGATGCCGAATGTATATTAATTTTGGAGAATCTATCCGAAATATCATTAAAATTTTTGATTTTATCTTTGATGAAAGATGAAAAACTTTCTTCTAAAATAGGGGAACCTAGGAGGTGCAGAGAACTTTTTTCTAAGATTTTGATTTGCGGGGCTATTGCACTAAATTTATCTAAAGTCGGTTGTCTGTCGGTACCGTCAGAGGGGAAAATTTCGCAAAAAAAAAAAAAAAAATTTTTATTTTATTTTGTTCTATAAATTAAATTTAACTGTTAAAATAATGATTCTGTTACAAATTGTTTTAAAGCAGCTTATCTGTTTGAATACAATTTGTTATAAAATCGCTAACCTAACCTAACGATATAATGTGGATGAATCACGATAGCCACACTAAAAGTTTGCTTCTTCCAGGTCTGCTGTCGGAGATCAAAATCTTACCCGAGTTACGAGAAACCTACAACAGGATGTTGTGGGTCTCCCGTCACATCTGATGGTCATCATTCAAAAGGAGAATTTGAAGGGCTCGGAGAAAAGTATTGGGGTGAAATATTAGAACGTACGGTGTCATCTTCATCCCTTCATGCTATCCAGAAGGCTTGTCATCGAGATCCTCTACGATGTTCCGGTTCCTTCAAAGGAACTGGCTGCCAAAGTAGTACTTGTAAACAAGACCCCAGATACTTCGACAGCTATGGCCCAACAGATTATAGACACCTCGATAGATCAGCCTTTCAAATTGAATCTTGTTCAAGACAGTGTAGATTGAAGAATTCAGACATGTGCTTGTTCAGACCTGGCTTGGAATGTGGCCGTTCCCGTTCCAATTTAAGCTTGGATGAGGGCAATTTCAACAAGACTTGTAATGGTAGGCATCCGGAGTTGTGAGAGTTCCGAAACTGTCCGGTTTTCGGGCATAGAAGTAATAGTATAAGTATGTATCCTGGAGTGGAACATTTTAATTCAAATATTAAGTGGAAGTTTGATGACTCGCCGGGTGTTGACGATGATATGCAAATTTTAGAACATAATCTTGATAGAATACGCAGCTTAAGTCACGAGCGAAGCTTTAACGCCTACGGACTAAAAGATCATGATAATTTATTAGAAGTTGAAGTGAATGATATTGTGGATGACGATTCAGATGAAAACAAAGACTACGGTAACGGTTGTGTACATGACATTCATGATGAAAAAAGTGATTACAGTGCCCATAAATTCTCTCGTACTTCATCGTTATCTAATAGAGAACTTGACGTTATCAAAGAGAGTTCGAGGAGCTCGAGTGACACTGAAGTGACGTTAACGCGATGACTTCCGAGGGTTACCTTTGACAAGGCCGTAAATGTTGTTCATTTGGATTTATCCCCGGAACATAGACACTATTGTAAGGAAAAGTGTTTATTGTCAGTTAAAAGACATCCTTAGTTGTTTGATGGTTTAGAACAGAAATATTAGATTTAAGTACATGTGGACCAGTAGCTTCGGGTCAGAATTCTGTAAAATATTCAATAGTGTGTGAATGTGATTTATGGACGTTGAAAAACAATTGTGCCAAGAATATAGATGTAGAACTTTGTGATCTCCAACTACCTCTTCGGAGACACGGATGTTTGTGTAAATAATTTTCCCTGAAGAATAGTATATTGTATAACGTAAATATTTATACTACGTATCAATAGGTGCCGAGTGTTTTAGTATCAAATCTGGTAAAGGAAGTTTTGTATTTTTTGTAATAGTTGGATTGGAGATTATGAAACTATACATAATACACATTAATGTAATGAAAAAGTTTTTGTGTGTTTCTAATTTTAATGTCTTTTATTAGTTCGTCTACTAAATTTCCTTATAACTTCATGTATAAAACTTTCACTGATACTAATGTGAATTTATTCTGTATGTAAATAATAATAAGACTGTTTGAAGGGAAATTTTTAACGTTATTCAGATCGCACAATACTTTTCTTCTATACATAATGAAATAATAATTTAAAAAAATATTGTTGATGTCTACTTAAATGTTAAATCAGCAAACGGAGAGAAAATAAATTGTTTGTATAACATTTGTGTTTTATTTTATCTCAAATATTCAAAAGAATAGAACTGGAACAGAGATTAATTGGATTGATGGAAAAATATGCTAGATCATTAAACCTAAACATGTCTAACTATGAGTATAGCAACTAAATTACACAACTTTTTTAGAATTTGTCCCAAATCGATCTTGAACAAAATAACCAAAAATGCAATAATGGAAATGCAATCACTCGTATGCGATTAGTATATGTGTTTTATTAATTTGGTCTTCAACGGTTGAGCGGCTGAGTATAACACGAATTTAATACGAAGTCCGTGAGTGCACTAAGCCCCTAAAATCACCAAACTTAGCAACCCAAACTGCGGACATTACCTAATGCAAATACATAGAGAATTCTAATACATCTACATAGCGAAGGCGAGATTATGACATAAACATGATAATTAATCTGTCATGTCATACTTTTTTTTTTTTTTTTTTATTATCTATAGGCTCGCGTTTGACCACTATCTCGCCTGATGTTAAGCGATGACGTGGTCTACGGTGAAGCACGCTTGCCTAGAAGAAACCTATTCACTCTTGACTTAAAGACCCCAAGGTTGTAGCTATCAGGGAACAAAGACCCCGGAAGGGAATTCCACTCCTTAGCTGTACGCACAATGTATTTTATTAAGTATTAGCAAAACGCTTTGTGCGTATGGGAGGGATGTCCACCATGTACCGATGGCGCATGGCCGTACGTCTTGTAGTCCGATGATGGAAAGGGCTAGGCGGAATCAAATTGTGCAGTTCCGTCGCACACTCCCCGAAATGTAACCGATAAAAAACCGACAGGCTGGCAACTCGGCGTAGATGTTCGAGGCTCTGGAGCTTTGAGGCGACCAATGCATCGTTGTCAATAAGCCTTTTGGCCCGTCTGTCAATCGACTCAAGTGCATCAAGCTGGTATTTGGCAGATCCATCCCAGAGGTGGGAGCAGTACTCCATGCATGACCGAACTTGCGCTTTATACAAGTTGGGCAGCTGTTCAGGCGTGAAGTACCGTCTCACCTTAGCAAGAATCCCCAACTTTTTGCAGCTAACTGAGCTTTCGCCTCAATGAATGGACCGAAGTTGAGGGTTGATGTCAACGTAACACCGATAAGTTCGAGATGGTCCGTTATCGGCACGGTTACAACACGGAAAGAAGGAGCCGGGTGGAATTGGCTCTTTTTAGCGGAAAAAAGACACGCCTGGGTCTTCGCAGCATTGAAACTGACCAAATTGGCATCACCCCATTCGGAGACCGCCTTCAAGGACAGGTTCAAGCGTTCAACCATGGCCTCCCGGAGAGACCGAATCTGAGGCCCAGTAGCCCGTGCGCCGGACACGTATCTCTCAGCAACAGTGCTGTCGTCTGCGTACCCAAAGGTACCGGGTTTTAGCAAATCATTAATGTGCAGCAAGAATAATGTTGCCGAGAGCACTGACCCCTGACGGACTCCGGCGTTGATATCTAACTGACCGGACGAGCAGCCGACTGACCGGACGATTAGCCGAAAGTATTCATTATGGTCTCGGTTCATGAAGGTAAACAGAGTATGGAATCTCCTCGCCAGCTGTGGCTCCTTAGGGTGTGGCGAGCAGGGCAATCGCCCGAGGCCTCGCTCTTGCAGGGGCACAACAACCCTAAAGGCTTTTTGCCTTACAATTAAACCTTTTTTTATTCTATTTTACCAAACAAAATATATCATAATAAAGTATTAATAATAAGAGCGATTTGTCTTTTCTCGTTTATCATCATCACTTGCATTCCAAAAAGGACAAGGGCCTCGAAAATATCTGTCGCCCACCCGAAGCTTCGCAGCGGTTAAGGTTGCCCACGTAATGTGCACTGAGCATACGTTTCAGCTGTCGTATCCAGCCAGAATTGTAACTGGTTGTCAATTTCTAAGAGCTAGCGGTGACACTTAATGGTATGCTTGGTTTGTATCTATAGTTTTGACAATGCCGTCTCTAGCAGTGGTTGGCAAGGCGTCTCGGTGATCTACAGTGTATTTCGGCGAATTTTTAAGACACAAGTGATAGAAAAACATCTGCAAATTTTACGATATAGGGATGACTTTTAAAGCTAATTGCAATCTTTCAAGGGGTAAAAGTACGCATGAATGTGAGCAACTTTTGTTAAAGGATCGAGACTGATATAAAAAATATTTATATAAATTAACTTTAAACCTTTCGCGTTTCATAATTGAAAAACAATATATAACGGGCATTTAACGCGATTATTTCGATTATTTATTTAACTATTTAACCCGGCGTTTCAGCCGTGTTGCAACGATCTTGGGGTCGTCGGGTCAAATAGGTAAATAAATAATCGAAATAATCACGTTAAATGCCCGTGATATATTGTTTTTCAACTATATACATTTTCAGTACATTTATATTTCACAGTATTATGTGATATCGACAAAATTTGTCCCTAAATTCAGCAGTTTTTGTACGATATCAATGTTGGTCCTATATTACCTAATAGTAGCTCATATTCAAGAGTACTTGAAATACTGCCAATTAATTAAGAACTCTTAACTTGTTTTATACCAAACAGTGCCACCAGTGGCTTTTATATTATCCGTCCAAGTTAAGTAGGCACCTAGCGCCATAATAGTCGTGTTCCCGCGAGCTAGTTAATTAGTTCGAGTTATAGTTCCCCATCATTCAGGCCACATTGATTTTGTAGAAGAACACTTCCAAATTTTAAGTTTCAGTATTCTAATTTCAAAACAATATAACTACAGCACAACTGAACTAGTCCATCTATGATACGTATGTTTTATGGCTATTTTTATAGCCTGACTACGGTTTACAGCTAAAACCGGACGCCTTTGCGATGGTAAACTTGTTGATGTTTGGATTTACACTGGCTTATCTCGTGGACCTGTCATCAGTGTCTTTACAACACGGTTGTGCAAGCTTGCGTTTTGGGCGCTAGTGCTTGAGCTGAATTAATTTAAATAAATAAGTTATTATAGATGACTTACTTTTCATTTCAAGTCGATGGACAACTCTTTAAATATTATGGGCCCAGTAGGTGGCCACGTTAATTGCGACGTCAGTGGTATTTAAAGGTCTTTTAAAATGTAGGTAGGTACTAGAAATGGGTACGTAAGTACTTATATGTGATAAAATAGCTTGTTGGTTTGTAGGAGGTAATATCTGAAGTAATGATCCGAATACAAATAATCTTCACCTATAGAAACCAAGACTATCGCAAACTTATTCCTTACAAATGCACATGAAGCTTGAAGAAAATCGATTTCTAGGGTTCAAATAGAAAATCAAACCAAATGGGATAAAATATAGATTTCCTAAGAATTGTATACAATTCCTTGGTTTTCACAAATTGCCTATATCATATTATGTTGATGTTAAAACATTTCTTTTTTGCGTGGAGAAATGCTCATGCATACTGCACTACCACGGGGAGATAGTGCAGTTATGTGGGACTCTAACTTACTCAAACGCCACGGTGTCCTCCTGTGCCGCTTGTGGGGGGAACACGGGCACGCGTTAGCACTCACCGCGAACTCGCCGCGGCTGTCCGTCACCGGACCCTCCTCGTAAGAGTACCCCCCATCACCGGCGTACCAGAACACACTGTATGCCGTGGCCACCCCAGGGACCAAATCAGCACATGGATGCCAGACGACCCCGTGAATGGCACCCTTGGTCCCACTGTGACGGGTCAAGGTCAATGGCCCCGCCACCTACCATTTTGCAGCCGCAGGGGATAGGGAGAGCGGCTAACGCTATACCGACACTTCTCTTCCCCTGCGGCCCCACCACGTCCGCCATCAGACGGTGGCGACCCCGTCTAGGCCGCGGAAGGTAGGGAGAACGGCGCACCGCAATACCGGCACTCCTCTCCCGCCGCGGCCTCCCTCAGCCGCGATATCGTATGGGATCTGGAATTCTCCATAAGACATCGCGGCCAGTTGCGATGTCGCCTGTTACCAAACGGCACCGCAATCTACTAGTTGGCCGCTACGTCGTTGGCTTAATCGGCAAAAGCCCTGACGAGCGGCCCCTCCTTGGGGTCCTCTTCGCTTCACCGTGGGTGACCAAGCCACGGTTACTGAGCCCCCCCACCTCGACAATGCGGGAACCCACCGTGGGGGTGAGGTTAAACCCTGCTGGTTTGATTTTTATCCCATTTTTTATTCCTTCTTTTAGTCTTCTTGGATATTTTAGGTTGAATAGCTTTCGACTTACTGATACGTCGAGCCAACAGACATTCGATGCATAGAACTATCGTTGCAATGGCTTTTCGGCGAAACGGACGCTCGATCTAATGGCTATTCGAAATTGTGGTAAATCGATGGTATGGAATTTCGGCGATTCGGACGTTCGATCTAATGACTTCGGAGAATTAGCCATTGGGGATAGGACATTCGGAAATTTTTCGATTTTAGACTTAGACTAATAACAAAAAAAAAACAAGTAATGCCGAATACCGAATAATAGCAAGTATTCGCGGCATCTCTAATTGAAGACAAACCATAATAGAAAGCCTATCCTTTAATTATACTTAAATGTTTGAAACTGGTTATAATTAACGATACTTTTTAATATAGTAATACGTTTCCGTGGTATAATTTCTGACTTTTACGAGGGCCAAGTCACTGGCACAAGGTAGTCCAAAATAAAAACACTTCCTATCCTTCCTCCGATAGGGAATATAAGGGAATTCCAACATAAGAACCCGTTTACATGCAGCCTGTGTAACTTCAAACGTAATAACAACGCAGACAAGACGTCTCGTTTCGATCGTATAGAAATTGTCTTGCTTGGTGCATGCAAGTTGTTGAAAGGAAATTATTTTGTAGATCATATATACGTAATATGCGAGGTAATCTATTACTGACTCCAAATATAGTGTCTAATGTCCTACTATCATACTTCTACACGTATTAACAGGCTGTTATCCGAATCTTGCCTGTTTTAAAATAAACTTTAAGGGTACACTAGTCGAAAATTCTTCCATACAAACGTAGTCTAGGGATTACTCCACTGTTTGACAATGTACGTTCAAAATAAAAATCGATATCAATTTGTCTCATTATTATCTAGCCCTGTATGGAACCAAAAAAGTAAAAAAAAAAGAAATTTGAAAGTTATGAGCGTTGAAAGTTCCACATTTCTACACTAACTTTAACGCATTTTTGGGCGCAAATAAATGCCATAAGAAGACGGCAAATTGAAAAACGGCCACCATACAGGGATAGATTAGTAGTTCAACAATGCAAATAATTTAATTTTGAACAGATACGTTTAGTCGTTTTTTCATGATATCCAGACTCCCAAAGGTCTGATTATAAAATTTCGCGCGCTCGGTTTCGTCCTAAATCATTATCCATTTCGCTACGAATTTGCAAAAGTGTGTATTCGTATGCGAACTAGCTTCCTAATGCTCATCACAACATCAATCTCTTCCGCACGTTTTGTCGGTTGATATAAAATGCATTTTAACCCCGCGCACAAAATAGTTCGTGCCGTTGACTAGTGTAACCTTAAATAGACAAATTAGCGCATTGAAGCCCGGAAAAAAAAATTATGATGGTTACATCCTTGTTTGAGTAAAATTTATGGACCAAAACACGTTTCAAATGCCTAAAGGCTCGAATAAGGGCTCAATTAATGCTCGCCTTAATGTCTATATTTATTTTGATATAGCTGTAGATATGTATAATATTATATTCGATCTCCACGCCGCCGGTCGAAGCCGAAGGGACACGAAGGAAGGCTTAGTCGTTAAAGCCATAAAAACGTTTTGAAGGAAAAATAGTCATTGTGGATCTTCCGGACGAGGATCTACACCTGACAAGGACAATTGGGCTCACGGTTGGCGCAGTGGTTGAGAATTTGAGATATTGACTGCTGCGCTGCGTGTCGCGGGTTCGATTCCCGCACGGAACAAATATTTGTATGACCTACAGATAGTTGTTGCGGCTCTGGGTGTTGTGTATGTGAGTTTATATGTTTGTAAACGCACCCACGATACTGGAAGAAATTTCTAGTGTGGGGCAAAGCCATATTTAAAAAAAAAACTTCTTATTATGGTTTCTAAAAATGTACTTCCATGAAAATAATAAAGTTCAAATCAAACATAACAACAACAAAAGCTTTAAGCTGTTAAAGAACTGATAAAATAATGTTTCGGAAATTGACCGTCTTCCCAGAATCGACAAATCGGATTTACAAACGGATTTGTTTAGATAGTAAAGACCCTTGTTGTTTTGAATTTAATTGAACTATGAATTTACAATGAAACAATCAATTCCCTAATCGAACCTTTTTGCTAGCAATACTGAGTTTGGTTTCCATCTAACCAGATGCAGTAAAATACCAGTTCTTAGATGGAGCGACAACCCAGTTACTGTATAACGCGATACTCCTTTATTGTGCTTTCAGACTTCTAACTAATAAAACAAAACGAAAATAACTTTCGTATGGGAAATCGGTTCCTTTGGTACCTCAAGTCTTGTCTGGCTACGCGACAAAAAAAGATGTCATGTAAAAACTTTTTCACAAAAAAATAAACCAATTTAAAAAGCAAAACAATAAAAAGTGCAAAATAGCTTTCGTTTTGAAAGCCTAGTAAAGTCTTAGGTACTTCTTTTTTTATCGGTTTTCGACACCGACTTCCGAAACGAAAGTTATTTTGCAACTTTTATTGTTTTGCTTTTGAAGTCGATTTTTTTTTTGTAAGTAGGTTTTTATTTCTCTCTTTTTAGTTTTAGGACACTATCACTAATAAAAAAGTTAGCAAGTTCTATAGTAAGGTACTTAGACGATTGACAAAATACCCATTTTAACTCAATTTACATAATTATTCGTGCTGTTTGTCGCCAAGGAGTTCGCTTATTTTGTCCCATATTTTGAAAACTGCTAAACCGATTTTGATGAAACTTGTACTATTCCATATGCAGATGTTTAGTCCAATAAAAAAAGAATAATCACGATCGCAATCCGATAGGTAGTTTCGGCGAAATGCGTGGACAAATATACATACATACAATAACCTATGTGAATATTGTGAAATTCCAACAATAAAACATACATACGTATTGAATTGATTACCTCCTTTTTTTTGAAGCTGGTTTAAAGATATCAGAAGATTGACAAAAGTCTACCAATGACAGCCGGGACTTAATTTCCGAGGCACGGCACTGCCAGCAGCTTCATCCGCGTGAATGTCGAAAATTATCCCAAGGGAATAAAAATACTGTGTGCTATTACAGACTATAATCTATGTCTGTGCCAAATTTCCATATTTGTCCAGATCCGTTCAGCCATTCTAGCGTGATTGAGTAACAAACACATGCATCTACCCAAACTTTCACATTTATAATATTAGTAATATAGTAAGATAATATGGTGGGTGTACTTCTGCTTAATCCTTCGGAGAATAATAGGCGTGATGTTATACGAGTGTGAGTGTCACCCACCCAAGGGCCGATCATAAATAAATTAGACATTCATTATAAAGATTCTCACTTGACCACTGTCGATAATTGTGTATTCTTGGGTATAACGGTCGATAAAAATTGCAATTGGAAAACACACAAAAAAATATCTTACAAAAATAGATCGTTTTATATATGACTTGAAAAGATTTAGAGAAACAGTAAACTTTAACATTGCAATGCTGGCTTATATTAGACATATATCATCCGTACTAGATACGGTATTATAATATGGGGTAACTCAGTAGTTTTTGAAGAGTTTTTAAAGCTCAAAACGTATCCGAGCAATTAGTGGAGCTCTCTTTTTAGACTGATTTAAGCCACTATTTCAAAAACTTAAAATTCTACCCTTGCCTTGTTTATATATTTTGAAATATGTACTTGTGTATAGAGAAACTACAATTTATTTGATACAAACACTGACATGCCAAATAGCCAAAAACTGCATATAAAGATAGACTTCGGATGCCATCACTAAAATTCTGAATTCTTTATTGTACACCAAAAACAATATTTAATACAATGTGATAATAAAGTACATGTACAAAGGCGAGCTTAACTCAATGTTGAGTTCTCTTACAGCAAACCCTAGAGTGACAGAGAATGATGACAAAAGTTTCTTAATTGTAATCATAAAAATAAATCATAAATATATACATACATACATAAATACAAATATATATATCTACTAACATTGCGTTAAAAGAAAAACTATAATTATTAAAGAATAATGTATACTGCATGTCGATTACTATTTACAATCATTTACCAAATAGTTTCCAAGACTTACCATTGACAATAAAAAAAAAAAAAACTATTATTATTTAAAAGATATTACAGCATTAAGGACACTTTAGAAAACAAGTCAATAGAATCTGTAATTTGTAAGTTAGAGTGCGCGCAAGATAAGTCTGCGCGTGACGGGTAGCGTGCTTAATTTTGCCAGCATAACTGATCTTTTTTCCTTCATTTAATGAATAGTCATTTTTCATTAGGTACTCGAAACATAAAGTATTTTAAGTAAATCATAATTAATGACTAGCTTTTTCTACTTGCATAGAATATGATGAAAAAAGCTTCATGAAATGATTGTAAATCTTTTATTGAATACTTAGTCATACAATAACTACTGTTAAATTTGGTCTATCAATGGTCCTGCAGTGGCTAATACCGTCAATTTCAATTCTTTTTTAATTTCTCATTCAACCATTTTTGAAGGAGCTGCTGCCACATAACCCTCTTGAGTTATTTGGATGACGATGACGGTGCGTTCAGAAACGCCTAAAATAAAATAACAATGATGCATTATATTACATAATGCTGGTCCTGTCCCGCTGGTATAGTTATGTACCACCCAGAAACCGACTACAGGCACTGGTAGTACGAACATTTAGGGAAATTTTAGTATAATGGTATCCCTAAAAGTTACCTGTCAAATAAGCAACGCGGGCTATATCTTTGTAAAACGGTACCGTAGGCCCATTATTGTCTTGTTCTTGTTCACTTCAAGGAAACATCCCTGCCAGCACTTTAAATTACTTTTGGCATAATGATGGTGATTAAATACTTCGGAAACGATTATAAACACGGATTAAAATACACTCTCTTGACATCTGACATATTTGACAAACGATTAGTTCCGATTTCGGCCGCGCGCAGACTTATCTTGCGCGCACTCTAGATAGTGACATAGCTGATTGTCAATACATTTCATAGACGAAAAAAAAATATCGGATACATTTGCACGCCATGTTATGGCAGGATATGCTGAAATAAATTTAAGGAAAGTAAATATTTTCGTTTTTTGATTTGATCTTGGTAAGTGTTTCTTAAATATCGATTCATGTGGCTTTTATTATTTATACACGAGCTCCTTAGAACTTAGGATGAAACAACCAAATAAATATACATCATGGTTCAAAAATACTCAAAAGGTCTCCCTTTCATAATTACGTCGCTTTTTGTGTCCAGGGCATAATCATCTGTCACAATTTACAAAAGAATGTTTTTTATGTTCTTACCGAGGCGTATTTAGTCAGGAAATTATAACAAATGGCTGCTGCCGCGTAGACACGGAAAATCTTTAGCGTGAAATACGTCTACCGTGTTTTATTGTCACCGTAGTACAAGAGCCAGGCTTATATCGACCTTAAATAACCTTTTCGGGACTCTGAATTAGGCAGGCTTACCCCCGATTTCAGAATTAAGTATTTGAAGTTAAGCTTTTGTTAAAATCTACATTAGCCTGAAAACCTGTCAACATTTTAAATTAAAATACGGTTTGGCACGTTCTTAGCTCGATAAATTCAATTCCAAAACCCGCTTTTAGCAAACTAACATTTACTTTGTGGTACTCTCCGAATTCTCTGACTAGTAGTATTGTTTGAGTATATAATGAAAAGGAACAAATCAATCAATTAGATATTGAAAACATTAAGTTTAATTAAGGGTGGCTTTCTTAGGTGGTAAACATCGTGAGGAAACCGGCATGTCCTATAACCAAAAGCTCGAAGACATGTGACATCCACCAACCCGCACTGGGCCCGCGTGGTGGATTACGGCCCATCCCCTCTCACAGAAAGGTGGCTTTGATCTTATTTCCTCAGGTAAAGCTATGGATAAGGCCATCATGACCTTTTTTCGATTATGATACTTTTAATGAAATAGCCACTTTTTTGGACAAATAGATGAGGAATGTTGAGTTTCGATGGTTGGTGGGATCTTGGACTATTATGACTAACTGTGCCTCACGGCGTTTGGCGTCTGTATCATTTCGAGTTTCAGAGAAGGGCATGCAAATCCGTACCATAAACGAAATCCGGATTTCAAAACCAATCCGGATAATCCAACTACCACGATTTTTTTTAAAGTAAATTTAAAGTGTTCAATAGATCAGTGTCATCTTAAATAAAATACATGTTTTGGCACAAAACTCAAATTTCAATCTCATCTTAAAGCATATTTTATATTTTACAGTCAAGTAGCAGTTCAAGTTATTCCCGAGTTATTCACGGCATGGACATACTTTTGCAAGAAAGCTTAATTTTTTGTAGGTGAATTTTTGAAGAGTTGATCTGACTTTATTTATTATGCTTCGAAAGGCTTCGTTCGTGCGGATCCAGTTCTCTCAACAACAAAGTACACCAAAAGCACCTGAATCTGAGTCATCACCAGAAAAAGAGACATCGACGCCATCTTCATTTGAACTAACCGCTTCGTCATCTATAATATCTACCGATTATGTTGATGCAAGATGATTGTATAACACGTTAGAAATAGCTAAGTGAATACCGTGAGTAAGGCAAACTTGATGATATACAGGCAAAAGTCGACCTATTTTACATATAACATTTGCTCCATCAATTGTCATAGCAAAAACATCTGAGTTTGATAACTCACAGTTACTAAAAGAGAGATCTATAAAGCTAACCTAGTCTGAATTAGAGAAATGCATACCTATGCTGGCATTGGTCCACGAATGCGAATCAGAACTAATTTGTAAAACTACTGTGTGTATTTATTATGATGCAGTCTTCTGCCAGCAGCTTCGCCCGCCTGAAGAATGGTTTCTTATCCCAAGAGAACATTATACCGGAATCAAAAAGCTTAACTGCTATTCCAGACTGTAATCTATCTCTGTGCCAATTTTCTTCCAGATCCGTTCAGCCGTTCTGGAGTAATTGACTAACAAACCTCCATCCACCATCCATCCCCCCAAACTTTCGCCTTTACAATATTAGTAGGATAGCGGTGGTTATTGAATGTGGTCCACTCGTCGAAAGTCGAATTAAATATTCAAAAAGCCGGATTTCGAAACCTAATATGAATTTTCGGATATCCGGATTTTGAGAGTTACGGATTATCCGGCTTTCAGTCCCTAACCGTGAGGGAGACTATTTCATTTGTCTGAACTAAGCTTTTAATCTTGCAAATTATAAGTTGAGTCACATCATCACCAAGAAAGGTAATGCTAGGTTAATGTAGAATCCCCCCCGGTGGGTTCCCGCTTTGTCGGGGCGGGGGGGCTCAGTGGCCGTGGCTTGGTCACCCGCGGTGAAGCGAAGAGGAGCCCGAGGAGGGGCCGCTCGTCAGGGCTTTTGCCGATTAGGCCGACGACGTAGCGGCCAACTAGTAGGTTGCGGTGCCGCTTGGTAACAGGCGACATCGCAGCTGAGGCGGGCCGCGATGTCTTATGGAGATTTCCAGGTCCCATGCGATATCGCGGCTGAGGGTTGGAGGCCGCGGCGGGAGAGGAGTGCCGGTGTTGCGGTGCGCCGCTCTCCCTACCTTCCGCGGCCTGGACGGGGTCGCCACCGTCTGGTGGCGGGCGCGGTGGGGCCGCAGGGGAGGAGGGGTGTCGGTGTAGCGTTGGCCGCTCTCCCTATCCCCTGCGGCCGCGAAATGGTGGGTGGCGGGACCATTGACCTCGACCCGTCACAGTGGGACCAAGGGTGCCATACACGGGGTCGTCTGGCACCCATGTGCTGAATTGGTCCCTGGGGTGGTCACGGCGTACGGTGTGTTCTGGTGCGCCGGTGATGGGGGGTACTCCCCCGAGGAGGGTCCGGTGACGGACAGCCGCGGCGGGTTCGCGGTGAGTGCTAACGCGTGCCCGTGTTCCCGCCATAAGCGGCACTGGAGGACACCGTGGAGTTTTAGTGGGTTAGAGTCCCACATAATTGCACTATCTCCCCGTGGTAGTGCAGTATGCATGAGCATTTCTCCACGCAAAAAAAAAAAAAAAAAAAAAAAAAAAAAAGGTTAATGTAGAATGAGGTTTAAAAACGTTAATATTTATGTGTTGTTTTAGTTTTAGGTATTCTCTTTAAAAGCAAAACGAGTGTTAATATTTTGCTATAGAAAAATAACAAGTTATATGAGTACAATATTATTAAATATTAAAGCTTTTGAGAGTACAAAATAATATTTGACATAAACATTTTAAGGTAGTTGATCACTATACATACAGCCAGCCAGTCTTTATTACCTTGATGTCAGCTGAGATCATCAATTTATTTACTCTTAATGGGATATTTTAATCTTTTTTTAAGCTTTGGAGATTTATACTGTTTATTTTCATTCGTGTCGAATGTAAGTGTGCATGCGTCATCGGTACATGGTGGACATCATCACTCATACGCACCAAACGTTTTGGGAATACTTTAATTATGCGCACAGCTAAGGAGTGGAATTCCCTGCCAGAGTCTGTATTTCCTGATAGCAACAACCTAGGAGTCTTTAAGTCAAGAGTGAATAGGTTTCTACTAGGTAAGCGTGCTACATCACACACGACCACATCATCGCTTACCATCAAATGAGATAGTGGTCAAGCGCAGGCCTATCAATAATAATAAAAAAAAACAATCAGGATCTCCAAAAATATTCTTAAAGTAAAAGGATAATACTACAACTGATCCCAAAGGGAAATATCATATATTGAAAGCCATGTCTTAAAGAGGTTTACTAACATATGCGCACGTGACAACCCAGCATTTACATTTTCTGCAAGAGCATTTCCTACTTGACGATACACAGCTTCAGAAAGAAATACTGCACCACATAATAAAATTGTATTCATATCCTCTATCTCTAACTCCAATAATTTTCCCTCTTCATTCTCCTCTTATTATACCACGTACGGACAGACAGATCGTTTTACAATACACCGTATAACGAATGATATTATTATTTTATATGTGGGACCAAGTCTCGGTCACACTGAATGTTTCAGACGTGACCTGTGTGACTATGGGGTTATATTCTTACCCCATACACGGGGTGTGTGTGGTATTCGCGTAAAATGTTTCCCTTGTTAATAGAATTACATTCATGAGATATTCATTGACTGCAGGACGTTTTTGTGGTGAGCTGAATTTTTTGGTTTTACCGGCTGAATTGGTGAGCAAGGCGGGCTCTTTAGTATGTTTACTTTGTTTCATCAATACTGCTCTATACGGTGAAGGAAAATGTCATTATGAAATCGGATTTTTCTTGAACAAAAAAAAATATAGATACTAGTGCGCTTACGTGGTGGATTATGGCCCACTCCGTCCCACAGTGAGAAGGCCTACTATGTCCCAGCATTAGAAACGCTATAAGCTGACTATGCAGCAGTCTCTCGATGTTTTTGACAGATTTCATCATAAAAATGTGTTAAAAATATTGGTACAATCTGGAGATTACCGATAAGTTTGTGAACTAGTAGAGTTAGGCCGCGTGTCTACGGCAAGAAATTGGTCGTGTCGGCTACAGTCAAGATGAAAATATTCATGTACATGTGAAGATTTTGTCGAACCTATACACGAAAGAATATCGTGTCTGTTGCAGACAAGAAAACATCTTTTATGTACACAGTACGAATTGTTTTGTTCAGTTATGGTTGAGACATTTTAAGGTGTACATCGTGTCATGTAATTGTGGAAAATAATGTTTACTACCAAGAAAAAAAATGGTGATTGCCTATTATAATGTATAGAAAAATTAAAAAGAAAACTAAATCCAAGAGAAAATTCTGGGTGCAATCTGTGTTAAGTCAAAAACATGAGTTTTCTAACTTCTACTTTGAACTGCGAAATTATGACAAAAAGTTCATCCTTTATTTTCGTATGAAAATCATGTGCAATGTAGGCACAACCCCCCGCCCACTACAGATCGTGTCGTGTCTGGCGCAGACAAGATTTTTGTCTTCTGCAGTGCCGACGCAGTTGTACACTAGTCGTGTGTAGAAACGACACGAATTCTTGCATAGACCCGGCTATTTTTCTTGCTGTGGACACGCGGCCTTAAAGCCCCAAAATACAGTGACACTTTATTGATTTTGGATGTCACGTATCCAGTAACGAACACTTGATTAGAATAGATCAATAGAGCTTACGCCGATTTTAAATATTTTAGTCATGTATTGACTATGGCACAGATGATATTATACTAGCATACAGATGCCTCATCCCATACAAAGAAACCGTGCCGACGTACTGTAATGATTATTTTTTGTACATCGATCGCGTTCGGATCCGTTCCACGGATATAGATGGTGATCTATCTATAAAAAATAATCGGTATAATCAGATGAAAAGCGCTAGTTACGTCGTCACGGTTTCTTCGTATATGGGATGAGGCATCTATCTTAATGCTAGTATTATATTATCTGTGACTAAGGTTTCAAATGTTGGATAAGCCCACACAGTACACGTTTTTAGGGGTCGTTATCTCTGTAAAATAGTAATCGGTTTTAGTACATTTTACAGATTCTCAAGTAGCCAGAACTTAATGCCATGTTTATATTTACTTAATAAACGCTTTGTTTTCATCAAGTAATTGCTTTTATACTTAAGTCTGTATTTTTAGCATCTCCTAACTAAAAACATTTTGTATAGAAGTGTATGCTTGGTAGTAATGAAAATGCGCAAGCTCAAGTGGCTTCCCATACGTCTTCGCCGGGATTCTCATATTTCATTTCTGCTTTACAGTATTCTATACAATCCTACAACCCCCTCTTATCTCAAAGAACGTTTCAAGTTCCTTCATGACACACATAATAGATATCTGAGGTCAACGGAAAACTTGAGACTAGAGATGCCGATGCAATCCACCAGCTTTTAAAACAAATCTTTTACGGTTCAAGCGGTGCGGTTGTGGAATGCTTTGCCCATGTCAATAAGGCGTGCTCAATATCTGCCAATTTTTAAAACTATGGTAAAGAGTCACTACCTCTCCCTTTAATAGTTGTTTTTCTTGATTTCTTTGTTTTTGTTTCATACTTATTACTGTATATACTTGTCTATATAATATGTATATGTATATACATATGTATTTATTTTATATGTAAATAAATAGTACACCAAAGACTACCTACAGTACCTGTCTTACCTTTAATTTTTTAAATCCATCCAAAGGTTGTCTTTAAAAGATCGCTTTTAGCGATAAGGCCGCCCATTGTGTCACTCAGTGTAATGTTTTCTTCGTCTATACTTTCTGTAACATATACAGTGTACACAATAAAGAGTATTCTATTCTATTAATGCGAAAAATCTTATTGTTTCCAAATGGATTAATGTTTCAAGAGTGTTGCTACGGCATCGATTGTTTAAAGAATTGCATGCAGGGAATCGTCATTATTGGACGCTCTTTCTGAAAAGACTAATTTAGGTTTTTTGAGTCCAGGACATTAGGAATACCACAATTGACGACGGGAATCATAAATTTATCAGCTCATACATATCCAAAAACCGACAATCTATTTCGATTTTAAAGTGGCATTCATACTAGAGAACCCTTTTAAAAAGTAGTTAGGTTTTTAAATTTTAATCAAATATCAAATATTTTAGACAATTATCTGTACAATTTACTTTTTACAGTGGCAACACTACTTTTAAATTAACGTTTAGTGTGGGCACGTGAAAGCGGGCTCGGCCTTCTTGCCTCGGGGACAGCATCGAACACGGACGCTTGAAGAGTTGCAAAGGAGAAAATATATCTACCCTTTAGAAATTTGATGTAAGTTTTATTATTACAATAATAACTACCTTTCAAACTTTGTCCTGGTCGCGTGATGTAAATAAAGTCAAAACGAGAGCTTCTGCCTACCTGTTGTTGGCGCCACACAGAACTGCTGCATTCCGTGGAAGTTTCAAATTCGCTGCCTCTCGTATCTGGAATGATCTTCCTCCACCGTTTCGAGCTATAAAAACGATTGGAACATTTAGTACTAAATTCAAGCAGTACTTATTACTTAAGCAGAAGGAAACCGGAAGATAAGCTTACCCGGGGTTTGCACGCAGTTAGTATTACTGCCATTAATCCATTTTCTTTGTTTTGAACTTTCTTGCGAACACCACACCACATACCAATAACATTCACACCACTCCGTTTTATCCAATACTAGCATAATACTATTCTATGTATTCTTTTCACCAAGTTTATTTACACTATTTCATAACATAACAACATTTTTCTTTTGACAGCCGACCATAGATTTCATCCGTATTTAATAAATTACTCTTTGGTCTGTGCGCTCTATTGTTTGTCTATGGTTTCGACAAATAATTATTGAGCATCGCGGACGTCGGTATAAAAAGGTCTACCCACATTTTAATATGTTTCATATTTGTATAATACTAACACATACTCTGTTCCACCTTCTGTGTTTATTTTATTTTGTTTGTTATTTATATATTCTATTTTATTGTATCATTTAAGTATTTTCCGTTTCCGTAAGTGTGTCCGTGGCATCAACAGTTGGTCTTATCAGAATATCAGCGCAGCGTTATTTCATATTTTTTTTGGATATCGCTGCACATGCTGAGATAGGAGCCTTTTTGGTCTCGCACGGGGTTTTTATTTTTAATTTTGTTTAATTTTAAGCTGATTTCTCGTGTCTCCTGTGCGGGTCACAAATAAATACTTTTTCTTTCTTTCTTTCTCTTTCTTTCAAACAATTGATGTGAGTTTTATAACACTAACATTATGGTTATGTTTGTGAGTGTATGTGTTTGTATGTTTATTACTTCTGCACGCTGAAACGGCTGGACGGATCTGGATGAAATTTTTCACAGAGATAGATTATAGTCTGGAATAGCACATAGGATTATTTTTCTCTGCTGGGGAATATGTTCCCTTGGGATAATTTTCGACATTAACGCGGGCGAAGCCGCTAGCTGAAGCTAGTTATTAGAATAAAGGGTAAAAATTCAGTATCAAGATGCATTCGGAGGGGGGAAAGGAGGGGAGGGGGGGGGGGTGGTTACCCCTCCCCCCTGGCACCACTCCCATTACAAGGTAATGCACCGTTCCTGAGAAAAACACGTTATTGTAACCTAACCTCAAAACACTTAAAAGTTGCTTCTGCATCGTCTCCGGCGCTGCGGGAAGTGCAACTCCTCCGCCCTTACGTAACAAAGGATAGGCACAAAGGGGTGCCTATGCTTTGTTACAGCGGGCGGGAGTTGCTCTCCCTTCGCGCCTCCGGTTTTTATAAACAATCTAGGGGTAGCAGCCAAAAGACTACGTGAAGTCGGGGTGCCCCAGTTCAGTTTTGGAACAGATTCGACCTATTTTAACTATGAAGTGTCCAGTATACAAGCGTTGGTCAATCGTGAAGGCAAACAATCAAAGTCCAGAAGATAAGCCAAAGTCGTCGAATAAAACCACAAAAACACCAAAAAACACAAAACGCACATTCACGCGACTTGGGGAGAAACGGAATGAACGAGAACAAATGACACTGAACCACGTCACCCATGACGCAAAAACAATAGTTTTTAGGGTTCCGTACCCAAAGGGTAAAAACGGAACCCTATTACTAAGACTTCACGATCCGTCTGTCTGTCTGTCTGTCTGTCCGTATGTCACCAGGCTGTATCTCATGAACCGTGATAGCTAGACAGTTGAAAATTTCACAGATGATGTATTTCTATTGCCGCTATAACAACAAAGACTAAAAACAGAATAAAATTAATATTTAAGGGGGGGCTCCCATACAACAAACGTGATTTTTTTGTCGTTCTTTGCTCGATATTAATAACGGCAGCAGGTAGACGCTTGAAATATTCACAGAATATTCAGTTGTATATTCTTTTCAAAAAGTTATAATTAATTAAATTAAAATAAAATAAATTAAGGGGGGGCTCCCATACAACAAACGTGATTTTTTGCCGTTGTTTGCGATGATGGTACGGAACCCTTCGTGCGCGAGTCCGACTCGCACTTGGCCAGTTTTTTTTTTACGTTCTGTTTTAACAATTTTGCTCGAAATATTGCGCCGCAGACAATATACCGGTACTGTTTTGGTTGTCAATCGCCCATTTTGACGTTCGTTTTCACTGTTTATCTGATTGAGGTTAGAAACATTTTTTGTTATTTTCTCGAAAAATATGCAATACCTTATAATAAGAGTGGTAGTGTTTTAATCAGGGACCCATCCCCTACCAGCTTTAACCACTTTTAACTCTCTCATCATGCATCTTGATACTAGACCCAAACCAATATTATATATAACAGTAGGTAGATTAATTATTGTTGGGAGTTTACAGAGGTAGGTCAATATAAGTACTTAATTAAATTTTGAGGGTAGACCAAAAATACAACAATATTTTGGTTCGACACTGGTTCAAACATTGAAGTAAACAAGTCACCGTTCGTTACAATTACAACACGGACAAGATGGATGTGGCTCGAAACTATTTCAAGGAAAGTGCATTCTTTAATATTAATTGTTTGACTAGCTTTTTAAAAGTAGTAGCGCATTTGGATTATTTGAGGTCTCTGGGTAATTTATTATATAATTTGGATCCTTCATATAAAATAGATTTTCTGCCGTAGTTTCTTCGAGTTGAGTGTAGTTGTAAAAAGTCTTATTCACGTCTTAATGTCATTTTGTGTATTTTTTTGGTTTTGGTGAAGGTAATGTTTGTGTGTATATTTTTATTAAGTATTTTTATAATCAGTATGCATGTATTGCAAATGTATGTTTGTGTAATGTTCATAAGTTTGGTTTGTTCATAAAGAGTGTCTGTTGGAGTTAAGTGGTCATAATTAAACAACGTTTTTAGTAGTTTATTTCGAGTAGTTTGCAGAATGTTTGTATGTGACATAGCAGCGGCGCCCCATATTTCAACAAGGTAATCTATGTGTGGTTAAACGAGTGAGAAGTAGATTGAAATACTCATTGATATTACTTCTGAATTTACATAATTATAGCAAATTCATATCTAATCATAAGCAAATACGCCAGAAAACCACAACGTCAATATAACCTATAGATATTTTCATAAAATAATTCTCCCATCCAATTTACCACTGGCGTAGAAGGAAATTAATATCCGATAATTCAAAAATGCCTTTTGCCTCCACATAATAGAGGAACGTTCAGGTATGGAATCTCATAGCGACGAGATTTCATATTACACAGTGCAATGATTCGTAGGAAAATAATAAGAACCATTTTGTATGGATCGTTTCACTAATTGAATCCACGAATTCAAAAAGATACCCTGGGACATGGTATGGTATGGCTAAAATATGGTATTGAAAATGTGAATTAACTATGAGTAAATATGTGTGCTTTAATTTTGGTTTGGGGGGGGAGGGGGGTTGCCGTCATCGCCACGCTTGACAGCCGGGTTGGCGGGTTGGTTCGCTAGTTGCGAGACGCACGGGAGCGGTCAATGTGGCGACGCTTGGGGGAGGCCTATGTCTAGCAGTGGACATCTTTCGGCTGGTATGATGATGATAATGAACTGTGTATGTGTGAAAGACGATACATATTTCATTGTTTGAGATAGCTAATATTTGACTTGATTTGTTTATTGTCACTGGGTTGTGGAGGTGAGATAAGCAATCGCTTATGTAAAATGCTAATACCTGCTGCAAATATGCCTAGCCTTTTCCTATTTGGCTTCCACCAAATAGGAAAAGGCTAGGCATATTGATTCTTGATTTTTAATTATTTATTTTATTTATAAAAACAAGTTGTCCTTAGGATTACACAAAACACACCATTAGACCCCTGGAGTCTGTCTTAGCATGCCATTATGGTTTGCATTTTGATCAAAGCGCTATTAGTAAATTAAGGCGTAATCAGGTGGAAGTAGTGTTGTTTCAGCTTGCGCTTTACATTTTTACTGTTCACTGAGTCTCTAATGTCTAAGGGTATTTGGTTTAATTAATTAGGTTAATACCTAATTTATTAATTGACAGATGCGGTGCGTCTATCATAAATTTTATTTTTGCGTGGCACTTGAATGATTCGAATAAGCAAATATTAATATTCCTGATTTAGAATATATTAAAGGAAAATAACATAAAAATGTTTTAAAATCAATCTTTATTAACATGTACAACATAAAATCGTCTAGCACCATTAATATAATTATTTATAGAAGATTCTACATATTTTTATTTTTATGTATATATTAATAAAAAAAGGAGGAGGATGAGGAGGAGGATAGGCAGTCGCTTCATGTAAAACACTGGTACTTAGCTGAATCCGGAAGCCAACCCCAATATAGTTGGGAAAAAGGCTAGGCAGATGATGATGATATTCATACAAAATTATTAAAAATACAGTGTTTAAAAAATTTATTTTTCCGTTCAAACTAGAGAAACAGTTTACACAAGTGAAATTATTGCTTGTTTTCAGTGTCTTATCCTAAAAAGTAGATCCTAAAAATGGTAAATGATTTCAATTAGCCTTTTAAACTTATTTTTAGGGTTCCGTACCTCAAAAGGTAAAAAAAGGAACCCTTATAAGATCACTTTCTTGTCCGTCTGTCCGTGTGTCTCCACCGATTTTCTCATAAACGGGTGGACCCAGCAAGTTGAAATTTATTTAAAGTAATAAGTAATCAATATACGGCCCACGTGGTCGTGGTTGTAAACCGTTTTAAACAAATTTAAATCGGGTTTTAAACCACTTAATTTGGTTTAAAACGGATAATTTACAACTATAATATATAACAGAATCGTGTATATATTTCTGCAGTATAAAATTTATCAGCCTTATGTTTCTATCAATGAAGAAATTTTCGCAATCGGATCGTTACTGCCAGAGATCGCATCCTAACATTCAAATTTATAAAACCCCGACATATTTTTATTTCATGTTACATAATTTATCTAGTAGTAGACACGCTTCGATAAACAATCTATTGAACACGTAACTACGAGTATGACACGATATCTTGCGGAAAACACCCCGATTAAAACAGTAAAACGTCCATTTTCATCAAACATAGCTAAGAACACTTTTGATAAAGTCACCTCAAACAAAAACATCGGTTCATCCGTTTAGGAGCAATGATGCCACATACAGATACACTAAAACATAGGTACACACGTCGAACTTATAACAGGTACCCCTCTTTTCCCGTCGGGCATTAGCAGTGGTATCGGTCGCGACTTACAAGTTGTAGGTCTTGGGTTTGAGCCCAGGCAGGAGCTTTACTTTGTGTAAATTATTTCATCACCACTGCTCTCAAAAGGTGAAGGAAAACATCGTGAGGAAACCGGCATGTCCTAGAACCAAAAATTTGAAGACATGTGACAACCACCATCCCGCACTGGGCCCGCGTGGTGGATTACGGCCCATTCCCTCTCACCGAGAGGAGGCCTGTGTCCCAGCAGTGGGAACATTAATAGGCTGATGATGTGTGATGTGAATGTGATTAAAAACAAAAACTAAACCTCTTTATCCTTCTATCCTACTCCTACTATTCTACTAACACTATAAATGCAAAAGTTTGGATGCATAGATGATTATTACTCAATCACATCAGAACAGCTGAACGGGTCTGGACGACATTTGGCACAGAGATAACTTAAAATTAAACTTATTGCATCCATAATGTACATCATCATCTGCCTAGCCTTTTCCCAACTATATTGAGGTCGGCTTCCAGTCTTACCGGATTCAGCTAAGTACAGGGTGGGCCAGAAAGGCGTACGATTTTAATAACACTCTTGCGTATAAAGCTTTAGAGAAGGGACTGCGCGGGTGGTGGGGTTAACTAGCTTGGTTCTCGGAAATTTTGTCGCAATGGATCACTTCACTGGAGCGCAACGTGCATTCTGCGATAAACATTATTACAAAAATCGCGATTCGTGCGCTATGGTTCGGCGTTTATTTCGGCGTGATTTTGGATTACATGACCTAAATCAGTGTCAAAAGGAAAGTGTGATTCAATCGTGGGTCAGAAAGTTCGAAGCTACTGTTTCGACTCTCAAACAGAAGCCTGCGGGACGCCCAAGGTCAACAAGAACGGAAGACACAATTGAACAAGTTAGAGATTCAGTTCAACGTAATCCTGCTCTATCGACTCGAATGCTTTTTCGTTCCACAACTTCAACACTTTGAAGACTATAATCGTGCGACATGGTTTCAACAAGATGGCGCGACATGCCATACAGTTAATGCCTCTTTGGCGGTCGTAAACGAGATGTTTGCTGGGAAACAGATATCGCGCCGAGGTGACATTGCATGGCCTCCTAGAAGTCCGGATCTAACACCACTGGACTTTTTTTTGTGGGGATACCTAAAAAGTAGAGTCTAATCTAATAACCCAGCCACGATTAACCAGTTGAAGACCAATATCCGGTAAGAAATGACAGCTATTCTCCGTGCAATGTGCCAGCGAGTTTTAACCAATTTGAGGTTCAGATTCGAAGAATGTTTGCAGCGTGATGGTGCACACCTGGATGACGTTATGTCTTAGAAATTAATTGCCCAGATGTCAATTTTTATAGAAACAAAAATTTGTATGTGAATTGTACTTAGTTTTTTTTAAATGATTTTTTCAAATTCGCAATTCTTTCTGGCCCACCCTGTACTAGTGTTTTGTGTGTCAGATCTCAAGCTTCTGACTACCCATAATGACTGTCAAAGATCTTCAAATGACAGCCGCGACCAACGGCTTAACGTGCTTGCCGAGACACGGAGGAAACTCGGTATGTTGAAATGGTCACCCATCTACAGACCGACCTCGTCAAGCGTTGCTTAACCTTGATGATATCCAACCTGGACCTGTGCGGCTGTTATTATTTAGCCACGAGCCACTCATCTATAATGTATATACAGGTGGTAAATATAAGTTACAGAAACAATATACAGGGCCCCCTGTCGGGCACAGCAACAGTCTAGATACAGTCAGAAGATCAGTCAGTCAGATCTTGTCTGGAATGGCACATAGGCTGTTTATACCAGTATAGTGATCCCTTGAGATTACAAAACAATGTTGACACGGGCGAAGCTACATAAATTATAAAATAAAAACAGTTAACTTTTTTTACTTGAAATTCCCACAGCGGAAAAATAAAAGTTGACCTAAATCCTACACAAATTAAAAGCGTTATGTAATGAAGTAAAATGTAATTAAGAGAGACTATGAAAGCTGTATTCAAGAGATACTCAGTTACCTCTCCGTTAACTATAAATAGGTAAACCAGTTTCTTTATCCAACATTACCTAATGGGTCATTCGAGAGAAATTTACCCCAAATTATGTTTCGGCGGTCGGGAGTTAGTTAAAAAAATATTTATTTACTACACAATTAATTTATTTATAAAAATACAAGATTTGTGAAAATACTGGTTGCTGATGCAAGACTGAATAGAATGCAAAGAAAAATAAATATCTCTAATTTCCGGTAAATGCATAGTTGCAATACGACGCATGGTGACGGTGACTGCGTAATCAGCGTAAACGTCTGTTACGATGAGTTAACTCCTCCCTCTATAGGATAGAAGCAACTCTTGCTTCTGGCGATGGCTGCGTCCGCGCTGCCCTTGATGTCATCCGGGATGTTCTTAGTTTTCCATTGATACAGCTTCCAGGATGCTGCTGCGACTTGTAGGATATATAGGATGATTGTGCTCCTTCTAGGTGTAGCTGCAACGATTGACCAATTATCTTCTTCTGGCACGGAGATGTCGCTTGCTCTGTTGATAAGTTCGTGGATGCTGTCTAGTGAGATGTCTTCTAATTGGAGTTCGTATTGTATTGATAGTTCTGAGACTTAATGCTGCTTTGGTAATGGTATGACCTCGTTGATGAGGACCGTGTCGGTGTAAGACCGCAGTGTATTGGTATTTCCGCTGTAGATGTACGTAACACATTGTTATTCAAATCAATGTTACTCTTTAATTTTTGCAGAAGGTCCACTCCGATAAGTCCTTTATATTTAGAATCGAAATCGAATATTAGGAACTTATGAGTTATATCACTATTAAACGCGGGCGGTAAAAGAAGTTACACTACCTTGTCGTGAACTGAAGAACTGTGTGCCGTATTAATTTGAAAGGGTTCTGTTTATGCACAGTACTCAAATATGGTGCCTGCAACTACGTCAGTTGCTATAGTTGTATGACTGGCCCCTGTGTCTAATAGAAACTTACCATCAAACTCTGGTAGTATTATGTACGGTAAATATTTCTAGGTCTGGCAATTGATTGAAACTAAGTCTGGTTGTCTCGGTTGGTGTCCAAGGTAAAATCCTGGTCACAACTTACCTCTTGTTCGTCCATGGTTACATTCGGCTCGAGCGCTAAGCCGTTACCGTCTGTGATATTGTTATAGAGCTCCATGTCACTGGATCCTGGTTTATCTTGGCCATCTGAATTGGAATGTAGAACAACTGCTGTGACTTACCTGCCGTACGCATTGTGACGTCCGATAATACTGGCGTAGGAACCGGTGGTTTTGGAATGTTAGGTTGATTCCTAAAGTTACTGGAACCATTTGGTCTATAGTTACAGATACTGGTTTGGCCTTACAAGGCAATATGGATTATACTCATTGTTGACGCTGTTCGGAGGTCCTATAATTTTGTTGAGGTGCAAAGTTTTGTGAGGAAATAATAAAGCCAGGTGCAAACGGGCTTACTGTGTTACGGATGGAATTATTATTTTCTGGTTGTTTAGATAACTCATTTGGCTTTGCTTGTGACGTTGAAGGATTATTACTGTAATTAGCTCTATTGTATGAAAGCCTAGCTTCTTCTTGCCTAGCCGCTATGAAGGCTGTTTCAAAGGCATCCGGTTTGTCAATTCGAACCCCCAACGAGACGTGGAAGTCTAACTGGTTTATATACTGTTCAATAACATTCTTTTCGTAATACGATTTATTACCATGTTCTCCTACGGAATACAGAGTATCTAACAGCTAGCGGAGGCGGTTGCCGAAGCTTTCAGCGTCTTTTGCCTTGGACTTACGCATTCGCGTTAACTCCTGCATTACTTGTATTTCGTTTCGTGGTTCGCCAAGGCGCCTAATTAACGCGTTCTTAATTATTAATCATGAGTTTAAGTGGCCTTCGTATGCTATTGCGTCTATGGCTAGACCACTGAGCGTACTTTTAATTAAGCAGATGAATGCTGGGTGCGAACGATCTGTTTCGGCAGTTAAACAATAATAAGTTGTCTACTTCCATAATATAATAATTAAGTAATTTAGGATTGACATCATATCTTGGCATTAAATCTGCAAGTAGTTTATAAGGTTTATAGATGGCATCATAATCTCTTGAGTGACATTGTTATTCTGTAGCTTGCCTGCCTAGTGGCGCTCGACGCGAAACAATAGAGGTGTCAAATTAAACACTTCTAATTAACGCGTGGGATAGTTAACGCTACTTATTATAATTTTGTGGTTGCCTACTGCGATTTTAGTTTAGAGACAGACTCACATAGATTAACATAAAATACACAAATTAAAATAAGGCAGGCAATAGAGCAAGGACACTTGGTAAAACAAGAGCACTTACTAAAGCGGCCACTGCATCTTCTGTCGAGTCGAGTTTCCTCCAACGCAGCTTCCTCCAATTCGCCGGCGATTTATCCTGATGACCGTAGAGGTGTCCGACCGCGCGATAGGTTCTTTGTAGATCGCGAAGGAACGATTTGAGAACCGTCGTTCTTAAGATGAAGAGTTGAATTCGATCTTAGAACGTCGCGATTCTACCGAATGCGCCAGTTATGTATCGGCGATCGGGGATTTGGTTAAAAAAAATATTACACAATTAATCTAATTATAAAAATACAGGACATTTAGCTGGTACAGCTACCAGCTGAAAATACACAAGATAACAAAAAAATACTATTGATATCAAGCCTTTCTTCAGACAATAACGTATTAAAGAAAAACTACTGTTTTCAATGCAGCATCGATTCTAAAGCTGCAGTAATTTATTGACAGTCAAGTGAAATATTACATCATATTCATCTTGCATCAGCATGCAAGATGAATATAATGCAAATAAAAATAATAATATCTAATTTCCGGTAAATGCATAGTTGCAATGCGACGCATGTTACCGGTGATTGCGTACTCAGCGTAAACGTCTGTTACAATGAGTTAACACCCGGAAAGTCCTCTTTTATTCACTTTTTCAACCGAAACGGAGAATGATCGGTAGTGACAGAAGTGTAATATTTCACTTGACTGTCAATAAATTACTGCAGCTTTAGAATCGATGCTGCATTGAAAACAGTAGTTTTTCTTTAATACGTTATTGTCTGAAGAAAGGCTTGATATCAATAGTATTTTTTTGTTATCTTGTGTATTTTAAGCAATGGAAATGGTAAATTTTGAACGTTTTGTTGACACATGCATGACAATATTATAATTATTATTCGTGAAACAGACAACTTTTTATCGATCTATATTTTTGTATTTATTTATTCCAAACAATTTATACATTGTGTCGAAAAATCATAATTGGCAACAAGCACCATTACACGATACAAACTAACTTTGAAAGAATTACAAGACAATGAGCCAAAATTTCACAATAAACAATAATACACTTCTATTTCAACCTTCAAATAGTCAGACAAGTATTAAATGATGTCAAATCGATATTCAAATATACTCGTACAGTTATTATGTCAAATAAAAATGTCAAACGCAAATATAAAAACAGATAAATTCAGATTCCATTAGAGATGTCAATCGTAAAATGTAATGTCGTCTTAAGGGTACACTAGTCAACGGCACGAACTATTTTGTGCGCGAGGTTAAAATGCATTTTATATCAACCGACAACACGAGCGGAAGAGATAGATGCTGTGATGAGCAGAAGGAAGCTAGTTTGCGTACGAATACAAACTTTTGCAGTTTTGTAGTGAATGGATAATGATTTAGGACGAAACCGAGCGCGCGAAATTGTATAAACAGACCTTTGGCAGTCTAGATATCATGAAAAAACTACTAAATCTATCTGTTCAAAATAAAATTATATGCATTGTTGAACTACTAATCTATCCCTGTATGGAGGCCGTCTTGCAATTTTCCGTCTTTGTATGGTATTTATTTGCGCCCAAAAATGCGTTAAAATTAGTGTCGAAATGTGGAACTTTCGAAGCTCATAACTTTCAAATAATTTATTTTTTTACTTTTTCGCTTCCATACAGGGCTAGATAATGATGAGACAAATTGATATCACTTTTTATTTTGAACGTACATCGTCAAACAGTGGAATAATCCCTAGACTACGTTTGTATGGAAAAAATCGACTAGTGTAACCTTAAGGACAGAAATGAAAGCTTTACAGACAATCAGCAAGAATTATCCATTAAACAGTAGGTACTGCTAATTCACTCTTTAACAATGTCAAAAAAGATTGAAAATATGTCAAATAAATTTTTATGTAGTATCCAGACATGTCAAACAAAAATACAACAATAATTATATTCAAAATCCATTATAAATGCAAAAGTGAAAAAAGGAAAAAAATGTCAATAATGCTATTTCAATGCCCTATTACACCTTTACACACCCCAACTCCGAAAGCATTACAAATGATCAGCAAAAGATATTCATAATACGATAATTATTATAATGCTATTTCAATCTTTAACAAAGTCAAAAAAAAAAAATACTGTCTAATAGCTGAGCAAAATTCTAACCCATACCCTTCCATTATTTCCGGTAATCAGATGCCTTCTCCGGCTAATTCCCGTAATCGTCCCAAGCGTCCCACCAATGAAATGTAATACCGAGAAAAAATGCTTTTTACCTTTATTTGTTTTTCGAAATATAAACTGTACAAACTCAACTCTAGGAACAAACAGTTTATTAAAACCAAAAATAATAAAATAATCCAATCTTCACCCTTCCCGTATTATACGCTTATTTCCTATATTCTACTATAAAATTGTAACAAGAAACCGTAAACGGGACGTATAGGCACCGAGTTTAATACACCGCATCACCGGATAACGATGGTTTCATTATAGCAGATAGAAAACTATAAAACTGTTTATAACCTCTGCCTTCGGATTCTAGCTGACTAGATGCAATAACGTGTGAATGGGTGATGTAGGCTGGTGATAACCTGGGCTTCTGAAACATTTTATGATTTAGTTAAACTGAAAAGTAGATACGTAATAAAAAAATAAATCGAAATTCAATACTTCATCTAATTATCAAAGTCATATAAAATTATTACAAATTTTTGTAAAAAGACGAAATAGTTTGCTGATTTGTAGGTTGTAATCTATGAAAGCCTCCACTGCTCTCATAACAATGAAGTAAAACATTGTGAGGTAACCGGCATGTTCCAGAACTAAAAATTCGAAAACATTTGACAACCGCCAACCCGCACTGGGCCGGCGTGGTGGATTGAGGCCCATTCCCTCTCACAGAGAGAAGGTCTCTGGTCAGAGAGAAGGTCCCTGCAGTGGGAACATTAAAAAAAGGCTGACGATGATGATTATGAAAGTACTGATCCGTAAATACTTTCACTGATAAGCCACTATAGCTGTATGCTACGCTACTTTATTGCAGCTCAAGGCGCGGTTCCCATGGAATTGTCAACGGGAGCGAAGCCGCTGCAAAAGGGCTCGTAGAAGACATGATCCTTCTCTAACCACACGATAAAAACAAACGAAACGTTTAGGATATCTTACTAACATTATAAAAGCGAGACTATGGATGTGTGTATGTTTTTTACTCAATCACGCCAGATCGTCTGAAAGGATCTGGATGAAATTTATTTACATGAAAATAGGATACTTTTTAACCCGGAAATATGTTTCGTCGGGATAATTTTCGACTTTCACGCGGAGGAAGTTGCTGGTAGAAGCTAGTCTATATCTATACTAATATTATAAAAAGGAATGATTTGTATTTTTGTATGTAACGAATACACTTAAAAACTGTTGGGAAGCTACACTATCTCCTGGTGACATAGGCTACTTTTTATCCCTCTATTCCCACGGGAACTTTAACAACGCGGGGGAGACCGCGGGACGTTCGCTAGTATTCAATAAAGAGATGATGGCAAAATGAAAAATTCAATAACATAGCAGCAAGTTTTCAATGCAATGTTTTCTATCAATATTATTATTCTATTTCTATTATTATTATTTTCTATTATTATTATTTATTTAACGTAGACTAATGGCTATACCAGGCAATAAATTAAAGAGCGCATTTCCCCTAATATTAACTGCCAAAAATACGCCCCGAGGTAGTAACTGAAATATTATGAGGAAATGCGGCAAGGATAATGATCAACCAGCAAGTCAGAGAATAAGTCAAAAGCCGTGCTCAAGATAATCAATGGCCTTCTATTATTATGTGCAAATATTCAAGATAAGGATTTAAGTGACTGAGGTAACAAATAAATTTGTTAACAAATAAATTTATATAAATGAATATCGAAAAGGTCGAAACGGAAAAAATACTTACAATTGAGAGCAATTAATCCGGCGCGGTCTTCTTCTTCTTCTTCTTTTCGAGTCGATGGGAAACTCTTCATAATTTTTGGGCCCAGTAGGTGGCCACCCCGATTGCGGCGTCAGTGTCTTCCAAAGTGCAGGAGTATGGGCACTTGGGACACTCCAGCATGTGTGCCATATCTTGCAAAGGGGCACCGCATTTACACTGGGTATCAGACGGGTCTATAAAACCCCATTTTGCTAAATTGTGTTTGCAGCGGCCTACTTGGGTGCGCAAACGATTGAGTGCTTTCCATATAGGCCACTGCAGTTCACGTCCAGGTGGCAGGTGTTCCTGGGGTTTCACGAAATCGGGTGGTGGTAGGTGAGCTTGTCTCCACAACCTGCTTCTCACTAGAGGCGGTGGGTCTTGGATGGCCCGTGTGCATCGAAGAAAACTCTTCCGACTCTTAAGTCTACCCGGGGTTGTAGTGTGATTGTAGAGTGGGTGTCGGGCATCGGATTCCTGGTACTTTTTCTCAAGCGCGCATGCGACATCCCTTCGTACTATTGGAGGTGCAATACCAGCCAACGGGTATAGTTTGTTGAGCGGAGTCGGTTTGAGGCAACCCGATATTATACGGCACGTCTGGTTTAGGGCGATGTCAACTTGCTTAGCATGTGCGGATCGGTGCCACACAGGAGACGCGAATTCGCCAGCTGAGAGGCAGAGGGACATGCCAGTTGTCCGAAGAACATCGAGTGCCGCTCCTCAGTTGGTAGAGACAAGGCGACGCAACAGGTTGTTCCGGGCACTGACCTTCCGCTTCGTGCTGTGGCGTCGTCGCCATCCGGCGCGGTATTTGAGTAACATAACAATTCTCACATTTTTCACAATTGTAATCACTTTCAATTTGGTAATTCTACAAAATTGCGATATTGTCGCTGTCAGGAAGACACGTTAACGTTAATACCACGGCAACCAAGAGCGCTGTACAAGTGACCCAAATTCATTGCTCTGAGTGTATTTGTATGAGAACAATCTGCAAGCTCTGTATCATTCTTCATCTGAAGTAGGTGGAGTATTTCACGCAAGTCTAACAACAGCAGTTATAAATTTCGCCAATCGCTCGAGAACACTCCCATTGCCACCACCAACGCCACAACTCGTAACGAGAGTTGACCTCCATAAAACATTATAAATGGCCTACGATTGACAATAGTGAAACAGATAGTATTGACAACCATGCTCAGTTATTTACCAGTTATTTGAATCGAAATAACACATTATCTTAGCGCTCGCTTACTATTCTTTATCCACTCTTGATTGATTACTTACAAACTTGACTTAAACAAAAAACAGTAAAACATTTTTATGTTATGGGTAACAACTTATTACATTTATTGTGGCATCATCGTCAGCTTAAATATCATAGCACAGTATTCTTGTATTGTGAAAACAGCTTCAGACCACATCAGTACATTTCCATATCAACAAAGCATGTTCTTATGGCATTTATAGGAGACTTCACCCTTGTGGGAGTCTTATAAGAGTCAACCACGCTATTAACTTAGTAGTAGTTTATGATACTGTTGCATAATAAGGGGTATTAAAACATGAGTGTGTGTTTAAAAACCGAGCCGTAGGTGAGGTTTTTAATAGTATTCGCACGAATGTTTTAATACCTAGGTATGTGCAGTTTCATACACTACTTTATCTACACTCATACTTTTTGGGATTGAACCTACTAAATACCTTTTTTTTTTCATAAATGCATCCTTCGCCGCATATAAAATATTTGGCGGAGTTAAATTTTCTTCACAATCACTAACATCAGACATTATAAGCAAGAATAAAAAAAAACTCATGAAATTCAGTACAGCTAAACCTGCAAAACAAAGCGAATGCATGGCGCCAAAACCCAGCACATCACCGCATTATCCGCGCATGCGCTAAGGCTTAGCACACGCACTGCGATATTTATTCGCGAGATTTTTTCCGCCCATTCTGTGACCTATGGAATTGTATGAAGCTGCTCGCATTGCGGTAAAAAAATCGTGCGGCAATAATACCGCATGAAAGCCGTGTTTTGCAACAGAATCCACCGCACCGTGGCGCATATTTAATTAACGCGAATACTTTGAGCTCTATGAACAGGTAGAAAGAGACAAAATTCGCGCGAATTAAAATCGCAGTGCGTGCTATGCCTAAAGTGGGCATTGTCACAGACAATTTAAAATTGTAATCAAATCTTTTTATAATAGGTACTAAAATGGCATTACAAAAAAAATATTGATAGAAACTCCTTAGTGATTAACTTCTTGGATTTGTCCTGTATCGTAATAGAAAAAAAAATGTTTTTGAACAAACTTGCTCATAAAGTGGCTCTAATTTCACCGCAATTAGGCATATAATGATACCTGTAATCAAACTGTGACTTTTTCATTGCTATTATTAACAAGTGAGTTATAGTTTTTTTTTAATGGTTTCCTGCCTTCATTTTAAATACTTTTAAATTAAACTAATTTTAAAATTGTCACAAATCAATCCAATGAAAATTAATAAAATAAATCATTAATTCTAATCCAGTTAAAATTTAAGTATTTGCAATATAATAAAATGTAACACTGTTAATCAATTAAAAGTTTCCCATTCGACATTAATCCCTTTCTATTCCTGTCATGGAAGTAGTACTTACTAAATCCATAACATGATATGGGTAGTAATTACTATTTCCATGATATCCATTGAATACATAAAATGTAGCATAGCTTCTAGTCAAACAATTCAGCAAAATGCTAGAACCTAACATATTGCTTGCTCATTTCATGCAACTTCGTATTCAACTAGATAATTTCAACTTGTACGTGTTTAATAAATAAAACTTGGCCTCATATATAACTTTTGTTTCTCTGCAATAAAGAAAACTGGAAATTCCCCATTTTGTACTTGGCTAAAACGCTATCCGCGAAAAGCTAAAAAAAGAGTAACCTAATTGTTTTAGTCTATGGCCGATCGCCATTGTTAGATGCGCGCGCATAGAAAAACTAATTAATTTACCCCGCCATTGCGAAAAAAAAAATCAGAACTCGTTTTCACTGTTGAAAATGATTTCATAGTATTATTTTCTTCACAAGTGTGTTGAAAAACGTCGTATGATACACGTGTGTATTGATGATTACCGTCCTCGGCTCTCTTAAGACCCTCACCTAAAGGCTCGGGTCTCAATGGCGCCTCAGCGGTAATCACCAACATTACGCACTTGTACCATAATGTACTATTATTCAACATGAGTAGGATTTGTAAACAAGGAATTAAAATGCAATAAAACTTGGATTTTCTTTTATTAACCTTGCATTTCAGCCTATGGGTCCTTGGGTATTTAATATTTTGAAAATAAGTCACATTATCGTGTACTGCAGGGAATTTGTCGAGTCAACCAGCAACCCAGTTATAATTATGCTTTACTGCCTTTACTTCACATGAGACGAGAATAATTAATGAAGCATTAAAAATTGCAGATTGCACAACAGACTTACAGCTGTTTAATTAATCCGCAAATAAAATATACGAACCGTTTAAAACCAAGGTGGATCGTGAACAATCGAAAATGGAAATTAGTCAACACTTTTGTCATAAACTCGGGTAAAGAGCAGATTTTTACAGCCTCTAATCGTCGTAAAATATACAAGTTAACATATTTTGGAGAAGGAAGCCGTTACTGAAACTTTTAATTAGTGGAATTTCTAACAAACTCCTGTTCTAAAACGGTCCAGCAAGGTTAAACTTCTGTTTTATTTGGAGCTATTGGCAGCAAGTTTGCGCCTTTTTATTTTTTAAAGTGATTATATAATTTTTAACAACTCGCAATTTTTTTGATTTATTACCTGCAGTTAAGTAACACATTTTTTTAAATATACGCATTTTTAAAGATAGGGTCTTGATGGAAACTTAGACCTTTTTTCGTACATATTAGTCACACAGAAACAGAAATACAGACTGATCTGAACTAATACAAAATGCAAATTACCTTTGGGATAAGAACCGATAGCAAAGCCGCGGGAAAAAGCTACTACAAAATATGACACTAAGGCCTATACTCCAGATGCTCATGCTCCACTCAACTCAAACGGGCAATGGACAGTTGTGATTCAAACAAATCACAACTGTTTTTTTTGTCATCAACGTGCTCAAGTCCACGATCCTAGACGCCCCAAACGTTACCGAACTCTTTTAACACAAAATCAGTCGAATTTTGTAGTGTTAGCATGTACTTGGAACGTACTTGTACTTGCTAACTTGGCCTTTCATTTTCATACACATTTTGTGTAGAAAGAATGCAGTAACGTCTGGGCTCTTGCGCTATTGAGTACACATATTGAATTCAAGCTGAAGAATAATAACATGCCAAAACAAAGAGTTGGGATTGGTTGATAGTTAACTAGAAGGTGTGGCCAATTTTGAGTTTGAGTCGCATATGGAATACGGCCCTTAAGTGTTAAAGATAAGGTAGCCACTTAACAATTCAAACTACATTATCAATAACATTTATCGAAGTCATAAAACAAATTGATAGAGCCCAACCACATCCCATCTAGTGCGAAATTGTGATCGGTATCAATCCAATAACGACAATCTCACGATACGCCCAATTTGTGCCAATCATTTCCTGTATAATGCTACTCGTAACAGCCATCACTTGTAGTCACCACATGGTGTTCGTTATGCAGACAATGTATGAAACTTCACTAACAACTCACATTATTAGTATACGTCACGTGCTTTCGTAGTTTATTTCATTCACTATGTTGGAAAGTTATACGAATCTTATATGCTTTTTGATGAAATACCTTCATAAACCATTTTATTAGACTAGTGTCTCTGTGAGCTGTAGGCCTCGCGAGTCTGTCTTTTTCGATTAATTTTATTGAAATAAAAAACAATACAAAATTTACCATAAAATTAACAAACCTGCTCACAAAATTGCACGAGAATCGATTAAGGTTACACTAGTCGAAAATTCTTCCATACAAACGTAGTCTAGGGATTATTCCACTGTTTGACGATGTACGTTCAAAATAAAAAGTGATATCAATTTGTCTCATCATTATCTAGTCCTGTATGGAAGCAAAAAAGTAAAAAAAGAAAACATCTGAAAGTGATGAGCGTCGATAGTTCCACATTTCGACACTCATTTTAACGCATTTTTGGGCGCAAATAAATACCATAAGAAGACGGAATATTGCAAAACGGCCTCCATACAGGGATAGATTTGTAGTTCAACAATGCAAATAATTTTATTTTGAACCGATAGATTTAGTTGTTTTTCATGATATCTAGACTGCCAAAGGTCTTTTTATAAAATTTCGCGCGCTCGGTTTCGTCCTAAATCAATATCCATTTCGCTACAAATTTGCAAAAAGTGTGTATTCGTACGCGAACTAGCTTCCTACTGCTCATCACAGCATCTATCTCTTCCGCACGTGTTGTCGGTTGATATAAAATACATTTTAACCCCGCGCACAAAATAGTTCGTGCCGTCGACTTGTGTACCCTTAAGAAATGCAACCAGGGGGGTGACCATAAGCTCTTAGAGCGGTATCAATTTGAGATCGAATAAGGGACAGATGTATATGACTTATATACATCTGTCACTTACTCGATACCAAATTGATACCGCTCTAAGAGCTTATGGTCACCCCCCTGTAGAGGAGAACTGCCGGGCAACCATCGACATATGAAATAATTTTTGGTCATGGCCAAGCTGAAACAGAGACTCTTTAGCGGTCGATTATTAATGGATACGTAATGACAACTACATAGTACTAAATCGCTGCAAGTGTATTATTTAATTCATTGCCGGAGACACAGTCAGCAAAAACCGGCCAAGTATGAGTCGGACTCGCGCACGAAGAGTTCCGTACTTGGTAAATTGCGGTGTACGATTTATGACGTATTAAAAAAAAACTACTTACTAGATCTCGTTCAAACAAATTTTCGGTGGAAGTTTACAAGTTTACATAAAGTAAATAATTTTTTTTAAGTTTTATCATTCTCTTATTTTAGAAGTTACAGGGGGGGTGTGTACAACCCCCCCCGGTTTGCACACACATTTTACCAATTTGGAAGTGTCTCTTTCGCAAAATATTCAGTTTAGAAAAAAATTATACTAGAAACCTCAATATCATTTTTGAAGACCTATCCATAGATACCCCACACGTATGGGTTTGATGAAAAAAAAATGTTGAATTTCAGTTTTAACTGTTCTAAAGTATAGGGAACCCCCAAAATTTTTTGTTTTTTTTTCTATTGTTGTGTGAAAATCTTAATGCGGTTCACAGAATATATCTACTTATCAAGTTTCAACAGCATAGTTCCTATATTTTCGGAAAAAAGTGGCTGTGACATACGGACGGAAAGACAGACAGACAGACAGACAGACATGACGAATCCATAAGGGTTCCGTTTTTTGCCATTTGGCCACGGAACCCTAAAAAAGGTCATAAATAAAACATGTCAACTAAACACTAAGTAATTTCTTTTATAAATCGCAAGCACGAGTTGACCACGAGGCAAGTTTTTGTACTTTTCAAATACGAGTAGCTTCTGAGCAAATTTTAATTGAAAAAAGAAAACACTGAATACAAAATATCCTATGCGATAGTTAACACAATAAGTCATAACTCATAAGTTACTAAACAACTTCTGTTATGTCATCTGTAAGTACTCCATACCTTGGTATAATCTGCCACGAAGCTACTCGATTCGTGATAGCAGTATAAAACTGTTCCTAGCAGGAAAGAGACAAGATTCTTGTCACCCTCTGAACATTCCCTAGTGATAAATCGTTGTTATGACTCATAAATTGATAGTCACAGCTCATATGACATTTTAACGATTTGAGTCCGAGATTCAAGAACTGAGAGGGAAAGCGACAAAACGATGATTGTGAAAATTCTTCCTGTATAAAATAGTCAACCGCAAATCAGCGGTAGCACTTATGGTCCTAAAATTAGGTAAAATGTAGGAGAATAATGCTATTACGCCACAAAAACACTGTCAATACCAAAAAGTTCTGCATAAAACTGTTCTCAACGAACCATTCAACGCAAAACTTTAAAACGCCAACTCTGTAAAACTATCAACGCACAATAACAATGAGCCAAACAAACCACCCCACATTACTATCTCTAACCCCAGCATTCAACCCTTAACACAAATCAGCGCTCAATTTTTCTTCTGAACCGCAACCTATAAAATCGCGCGACACGAATTGAAACACATATCAACGGTGGTGACACGAGGGATACGGAACTCCGAGCCTACTTTCCGTAATGTTGGAAGGCTGTTTCCTTCCCATCCAATATCCTAACATATACGCCTATAGTTCCTTGGAAATAGCGTTCGACTTCAGCGCTGCCGTCTTATAGCTAGTGTGCCGCTATCTGATAAAATCATATTTTGAGTCTTAAACGCAAAAAAAAAACCACGAATAATGAAAATCGATGCTGTGTATCAACTATAATTCATTTGCGAGAGTTTTCGGTGTCAAAAATAGATCTATAAGAGCAATTTTCAACAGTCACATTGCTATTTTAGGTCAATTACTTAGTCTTATCAAAAATTGATTTGTACATAGCAATTTGGGACGTTTCAATTTTTATACGGAATTATTGATTGAAGAAAAATATTGCTTAGATAGATCGTTAGTTTTTTTTGTAGA
Organism: Orthosia incerta; assembly: GCA_948252205.1. NCBI lineage: Eukaryota > Metazoa > Arthropoda > Insecta > Lepidoptera > Noctuidae > Orthosia > Orthosia incerta. The sequence goes on from OX411742.1 coordinate 55,048,103, forward strand.
TTACGGAGGTATTACAAACTCAAAATCGGGCAAATGTCATATAGCAACACTCTAGATATAGGATGGCAGAGCGCATATTTGCACAGTATGATATTAAATTATGATTGTGTATCTACATATGAATTGATTTCTGGAACTCTTGTTTGTTCGGCGTTTCTTGAGGAAAACGAAGGTTCTAAGAAGAAGGAAATGGGAACGATTATTTGTTGGGATGGCGTAATAATCTGTCAATATTCGCATGTTTATGGGCATGTCAGATTTTATTGGGCGATTGGGTGGCTATGTATGAATGCAATATCGAGGGGGCTGATATTATTCAACGCCTGCACAAACAGCTGTCCTCTACAAACTAAATTTCTTCCAAAAATAAAAACTGGCTAAGTCCGAGTCGGTCTCGCACACGAACCCTTCGTCGACAATTATCACAAAAAACGGCATAAAAATCACGTTTGTTGTATTCCAGCCCTATTTAAACATTTATTTTATTCTATTTTTAGTATTTATTCTTATCGCACCAACAGAAATACATCATCTGTGAAAATTTCAACTGTCTAGCTGTCACGGTTCATGAGATACAGTCTGGTGTCAGGCAGACAGACAGACAGACGGACAGTGGAATTTTAGTAATAGGGTACCGTTTTTACCCTTTGGGTCCCTAAAAAAACTAATACCAAAAGCGAGACTTGCCTAAAACAGCTAACTTTGACTCTCATGTTCTACGTTCCACGTTTAAAATATCTCTCCATTCTTTTCGAACTTCAAGATACTTTCCATAAGTAGGTAACTTAATAAACTTATGTCTATATTATCTACACTTAACCCGCCAGGCATCCAGACAAAAATGTACTATACGTCCGAAATATACCGATACAGATACAATACCTATATTGCAATCCCCGGGTTTCAGCTGAGAATTGTCTGGCCGAAAAGTTCAATTTTATTTCTTTTTATCCGATTTGAGTAGCGACCAGGTGCTTCCTTTCAGGCTTGTTACACAAGAACTAAATATAGGAGAATTTCGCGTGATATTGGGAAGGAAAATGTTCAATGAAACGGTGGCTTAGAATGTCATAAGATGCCAACCGGCGACGGCATGTGTCCGCCCATCGGGGCAGAATTATGACTGGCGCATTATGCCGAAGTTGCATGAGACAGTCACCCGCACTAGTATATATGTCTTTCTTCTCAATTATTCTCATCTTCGTAGTCAGTAGGTAAAATGTTGACAGAGCGGTTGTGGCTGTTGTGGAATATCTCGACGTACTTAGTTATAAAGTAATAAGACATTCTTCTGATTACCTTGTGCAATATAGCTCAAACGTTGTCTGACTATTTTCTGAAGTCATTATTAATGAAGTGTTGTTGAATAAAGCCAACTGTCTATTTTCTAAAATCAAAATTGATAAAATTGAGATTTATTGCTCTTAAAAAACATTTACAACAACATAAAAACAAATGAACCACATTAAGACAAACGCCTTCTCACCCAACAAACGATTATTCGCCATATTACAATTTACTTGCATCACTCAAGAAATATGGTTCCATGAAATTATTATCGCTGCTAGATGAGAATAATTTATTGCCTTTTGTACACAAATTAAGTTATATTAATCTTGGCTATTTGATGCCAACTGCTAATTGCTTAAGACAATTGATATCAATAGCCAGAAGTCAGATTGTGTTGAAATTAATTGATGGCTCTCTAGTGTTCCTTTGACTTGTGATTAATATTCTAAATTGAGAATAATTTGGGGACTATTTTTTGCTAAGTTAATCGCAAAAATATTTTATGACATTGTTCTTGAATTACTTTGTTCATTTTATGTTAATGTTTTGAATGTAGGTAATGAAGGTTTTCGGCGAATAATGGAACTCAAATGAGCTGCTGGTGGTGATGATAGTTAGAGGCGGTGACCGAGTGGCGTGCAAGAACTGGAAGAAGCAGTGTAGATCATTCGGCGGTGAGATGGACAGGAAAATTGAGGCTTAATATTAACTAATCGAACGAAGCGAGATGGTGCAGACGATATTGTTGCCATCACGGGAAGAACCTTTATGAGGTTGGCGGAGAATCGTTGGGATTGGTACATGAAAAAAATTAACCGACGACCAAACCAAAATACTAATAACCTCTTTTTTTAAGTCTGTATAAAGAGCAAAAATAGCTTTTGATACGGAAGTCTGTGTCTTTGGTGCCTCTTATTTTTTTGTCATTTTGTGACACCGACTACCGAAACGAAAGATATTTATGCTCTGTTTAGTGTTTCGCTTTATGAGTCTGTTCAGTTTTTGTAAAAATGTTTTTAATTTTCCCTTTTTAGTTTTGGTACAACATCAATTAACGTATCGAAAGGATAGACCAACAAAACTCCCACAAAAACTCAATTTACTCATTCGTGCTGTTTGTCTTTAAGGAGTTTGGTTTTATGTCCATATCTTGACAACTGTGCTGCACCGCTTTCGATGAATCCTGTGCTATTCCTAAGTAGAGAGATGCCTAATCCAATTAAATAAGAACGATCCCGATCCAATTACTAGTTTCGGACTCGTAATACGTGGACAAACATACAAACACTCATGAAATTTGGCACACGTGTTTAGCAGCCCACATAGAGTATCATTATGTGCATATTGCGCAATTTGAACAACATTAAATACATAATTGTCAAATTGATAACCTCCTTTTTTGTCGGTAAAAAAGACGCCTATGTTCAGCAACGTGGGCGAAGTCAGACTGCGGATGATGATGAATCATTAAAGTGATACTATCGCCACAAGTCTAAGCTTAAATATCTAGTCCATGTTCGTTATTGAAGATAGTTCATGTTTTTATTGCCAAGTTTTATGTAACTTATCTACCAATTTAACTTCTCTAGTTTTATTAGTAGCTTTCTTCGTTGTTAATACGATCGACGTAACCGAAGCGTTGTTTTCAAGTGCCTCCCTTGATTCTCAAATTTAACAGTCAATACCCTAGAAAGATTTGGTTGATTTTGGTTGAAACTAGAATAACGTAACGTATAACGAAGCTACAATAATTTCTATTTATAATTCAGAAAATCAGAAGGACTATTTTTAAAGGAGCGTTTAAATTCGTATTTGACTTATTCGTATTTGAATTTATCAAAAATTCCTCTAATTTTCCTACATGTTTTTATTAGCTTAGTCGCTTAGCTTAAGTTTATTAAGAACGAGAATTAGCTTTCTGGACTTCTTACTTTTACTCGAACAGAGTGATCAATCCAATACTAGAACTTAACGCTAATGTCAGGTTATTTATCAAACTTCACTGAATGAATAAATTCTTCCTGATCAGAATATATTAAGCACCAGCACATGAGCGATGTACTCTAAACAACTTGTTCTCGCCAAGACTAAGTCACCGAGTCACGCAATATGGCGGCTGGCCAAAGCAATAGAATTTCTGTTCACATAACAACACTTGGCATGTGTTATAGTGTTGGGCTAAACTTGTCGATAAGTGATCAAATTATAATATAATGGGGCTTTGTGGTGTATTTTAGGTGAAACGTGTACGGTGTAAACGATATTGTAATTTTGTAAGTAAGATACAAAACAATGACACACAATCTCTACATGTTAACGTCTCTAAGAGATATCGTCAAATGACAAATAACGAAATGGGAATATACATAAGACAGACGGTGTTGAATGAAAATACCTATACGTCATTGGTAACATTTTGACTTTGGGCTAGCCCAACGCTCTACAAAGTTACAGTATCAAGCTAGTTGTTGTTGTTACTTGCAATAGTTTTTACAACTAACAGCGGCCTACCGTACGTATTTTCTATTAATCAGTCCTAAAAGAAAGAGGTCACCAGGTTATTCTCTAGAATACGGCCACAAACAACGCCACACAAAAAGCTTTTAAATGGATAAAACCTGTTTTCAGCAGCTTTGAAATCTTGCACCGTCTGCATAAAACATAATCATCATTGTTTTTACTGAAGCTCAAAGCAATAAAAAGAATCAATGTACGGCTAAGTACTGAAATGTTTCTTTCAGTTTTAAGGATCACCGTAAGTATCCATTTCATGTTTTTAAAACAATTTTTGTCTAGTGAGAAGATGCACTTTATAAAAAATTCAACGAGTTTGTCGTCTCATAATACATAGAGATTTTCAGAAGGTCATCTTTAAATCGTTTTATATAAAATATGTTGGACACTTTAGCTTCAAAATAGAAGTCGAAGCGTAAGTGTGCAACGTTTATTATTTTAAATCTCACGATTCTTGGATTTAGAGATATAAGATGCAATTATCATTGTGCATCAATACTCTCTGAAATAAGAAGCCTTATTATCAGTACTGGGATGAAAATGATCAGTTATAGTATAAGGCTTTGCGGATGTTATAAACCTTTACTTAAATCTGCCTTGCACAAAACTAATTCTTCAATTTCAAACCTAATCGAAATTCGCTTGAGTGTTCGAATCCAGTTGGAACCAAATTTATCAGCCTAGATGTAGTAAGGCAGGTACCCTACCCTCTGAAGGAAATTTTACAGCACCTACTGCAAGTCCACGAAAACCGAGGAATCTTGCCGAGAATTTGTAGACTTCTAATCTATCCCTATACGAGAAGGTCTGAGTACTGGTTATATTTTATTCAAACCTACTGTACCATATCTGTCCGCTGAGGATCATGTTGACCGGCTGCCGTCTGATGCAGCTACTACTGTTTTGTTTTGCTCGCTTTCCATTTTCCACTAGTGACGTCATAATCTTGTCCTGTGTTTTTTTCAGACGCTCTCACTAGCCCCCATTATCCGAGAACTTTAACGTTTTTACAGTATTCTTGGAAGCTATTGTAGACGCTTTTTTGCGTCTCTCTGCGATGCAAATAATAACAGGGGAATTCGAGTGTTTTTTTGTGGAGTGGCAGAGCTTTGTTAATATCATATTACAATTTTTGTATTGCCAGTTTATCATACATCTAATAAGTTTACCGATACACAAATAATTTATTTGCATAATAAAGGTGTATACGATGTAACAGAATAATTTCAGGTACAATGTATGAGGTGTGCAAATGCATAGAATCAAAACACACCAGCATATTTATCCGTTTTTATTTCACATAAAATTAGAACTGAACCACTAGGTATTCTCAGGTGTCTGACTTTCGTATTCCTCGATAAAAATGACGTAAGAATTAGAAGCTAGGTAGTTACTTTTTACAGCTCAGTATCTAGGGAAACAAGTTCCTTCCTAACAAAACACGAAGAGGTCATTAGAATTAATATTTGTTTCGGGATATTTCCCATGTATATTGAGATTTTTGTTGAGAGCTCGATATTTCGGCACCGTTACAAGCGCCATGATCACGAGAACGTTCACATGATCATCAACAAATATTAATTCTAATGATTGTGACCATGTCAGCTTTAAAACTTATATCACGAAGAGGTCATTTACGAAGAACTGTATATGGCTACTAAACTACAGATCAATGAAACCTTTCGCATCATTAACGTCCAATACAGTTCGGTAACTGATTGCCTGCATGCGGGCCTACGAGATTAGAAACTATGCCTGTTAGATTAACTGTCCTGGTGTATGGTATGGTATCCTGGTAGCAGGGTAAGGAATATGAAAACTTATGTATACGGTACAGAACAAAGTTGATATGTTTTGTTAAGAGATCATTGAAATTTAGTGACTACAAAACGCCAAAGGAATGTTGGCCAAAATTACCAGCTGTTTTCTTTTTAACATTTACGCATTTTAATGACCATTGTAGAAATATGAAAGGACTCAATTTCATAATTTACTTAATTTATAGTTAATTATTTAGGCAAAATAAGCAGGCGTGTACTAATTACATGTTTCGCTATAGTTATGTAGTGAGGACTAAAGCGAAATTGATAATAAATGAGAAAGTGAAAATGAATTATTACCACCTTGACTAAAATTATTACTCTTTACACTATTTTGAAACTATGTAAATACCTAAACAATCTAAATAGGGACCTATTATCGAGAGACACCTCGTTCATCAAATGAAAAAACAAGCAATTAAATCAGAATTTTTAATATAAAACGTAACTAAACATGTCTTTAAAGTAAATGCAACACTAAGATGCCCTCGCAGTTAAGCACAGCTCAGGAGCCTTAAACTGCTTTTCGTTTGCGAAGTTCATTACAAGTGCGACTTGCATAAATACCTGTAGTTTTAGTACTTACTGCAAAACATTCTTAAAGAATGGAAAAAAGACAAACAGTTGTACAAGACAATACAAATTATTCTTACACCTTTTTATAAATTGGAGCAGCAAACACAGCGATAAAAAGATTTTAGATCTGATTCTTTATAAGGTACTTTTGGTGCTGAGACTTTCGTGTCTGTTGGAATTGATTGACGTAAAAGATTCTTGTCGTTTTACCACCGTGTTATCTTTTATCTTTGATAAAGTACTATTTTTGGAATTGTAATTAAGGTTCTGAGAAAATCGTTCTTTAGGCGTGTGGTTAGCGGCTTTGAGGTTCTATACAAAGACCACGAAGTGGGTCTTTGTAGAAGAAAGTCATATTTATTAAAAAAACTTTCAGTGGTTTTACTCTAATGATATGGTTCGTTGGTAGGTTATTAGTAGGTACCTATCCATGTTAAATTACATTGAAAATAAAAAACGTGAAAAAGTTTTCGAGCTTTAAACTTATACCATATCGAGATAAAATATGATCTATGTAAAGGACATGGTATATTTTTATACCAAGTTTCACCTAAAGCAGTTATATCGTTGAGTAAAATCCAAACATGCAGATTTACACATTTATATAATTAGCAGAAAGTAAGATAGTATATGATTGCTCAACTAAAAAGACCAATTACAGCTAGAATTCCAACATCAGAATACAAAATATTAAAACTAACAAAACCTCAAAAGAAACATCCTTCAAAATTTTACTATGCTACATATTTCATCACAAAACGGACGCGCATTCAAAACAATATAGCAGAAAACATGCAAGTTTGCACCTTTCCTACGGCAAAATACGAACATGTTTATTTTTTATCCTTAGAAGAATTTATTCAGGGTTTAGTTAGCATGACACAGGAGCCCGTATACACTATTGTTTATGCGGTTCCCTCCCCTATCCGCGCAGTAATGAGTGTCAAGTGCTTGCGACAGCCTCGCGCTTTAAAATCTAATTTGTACGACAAGAATGCCTTTACACAGTTTTGAACTTCGCACGAAGAATATTACCTTTGAGCCCGCGGACTATAATGGATACCGTATATTTCAGAGGGTACATTTAGAAGCCGACTACATAGAATTTCCATTTTCTTTTTGATCCCACATTCGTATAAAATCAATGTTTTATTGCTTTTCTTTGCTCACTGTTTTATGAAACACGAACTGAAGAAAAAGTTTTTTGGAACAATGTATTTTGAGCCACAGTTTTTCGGGGTTCTGGAAAGCTTCTTTTAATTGCCTGGTTACAGGTTTCTGCAGATGGAAATTAATTATAGAACGAGCAAAGTTCTTAAGATTATTTAATTTTCATAAAAAAGACGACTTACTAAATAAACAACACTGTAAACAACAGTCTCTTGCAACAGCAAATACAAACTACACCCTCATCCAATGTAAACAGATCCTAACACCATTGTTTACGCATCCAGTACACCGTAACCGACGCCTAATGAGTGTCAAGTGACGTCACGAGCGCCACCATGCCACCATTAGCGCCACAGATAACACACACCAACTTGTTTTGCCTCACGAAAAATAAAACCTCCATACTGAATGAAAATTTATTTTTAAGAATGAAGAAGTATTTTTGAATGAAAATATACGAGTTTTGCTAGAGAAGTGTATGTCATGGTGTCATGGTTTTCTCGGTACACAAAAGGGGGAAAATGAGACATGAATTTCACTGGAAATGTTGATGACCGACATGATTTTTTTTCCTGTAAAATCTATGCTATATTTGCCTGTATGCGCTAGTTTCTGTGTTTCTGCAGATGAAAGAGAAAGTTTTACGAAAATACATATTTCTAAAGCACAGGCTGACCACCAATTTTTTGAATTTATTCTTTGCGGAATTCGAGACTAATCTAAAATAAAGACTGGCCACTAAATTAGAAAATAAAACAATTCTTCTAGTACGAATTTAAGGGTAATTTTTATGCCTTAACAGTCGCAATGCACATGGTGTCAACAAATAAAGCGAAAAACTGAATAGAATATGAAATAACTTGGCAAATAGTTTTTCCTTTAAGACCATTTTCTCCAAACTCACTTAGAATCACATTAGCTGGTATTGGCAGTTGCATTTCGTTGATCATTTATATTTTTGATCCATTTTTCTTCAAACTGTAGTACGATTCAAACTGTAGTACGATTTAAAAGTTTGAAGACAAGATAATGACTATCTTTGATGAGTGAAACTTATTGAATTACAAAAGTTTTGATGGAACTTTATAAATAATCGATTCGTCAACGCTAACGAAAATTAAGTTAACTTAGTCTTAACAAAAAGTTTATTAGAACTCGCTAAAATTAGCAGTTTTTTATAATACTTCCAGTATTCACGAACTCAGCAACCCTGCAGCAAACTATTTTACCATAAAGTATTATCCATGAAAATGCTGACTAACTTTAATTTATTGTAATAAATATATGAACATAATAATTTAGTATACAAAAAAAGCTAAAAGATATATACAAAGGGGAGAGGGAAAAGGGCTCATTGTGCATCAAAAAATTTGTCCACATCGATGTCAAAGGGAAACGTGCCCAGAACGCTGGAAGCATTGCCACTTTGGATGGCAATGCTGATTCTCTGGCCGAAGAAAAGGCCAGCCCTATGGTCGCGTGAAGAGTCGAAAAACGACAAACGACTGAAATATATAACTTATACTAAAGTTGTTATATTTGCGCTGTTTGAGGTTTTCTGCACCAGCAGCAGCCGCCTCAACACAGCCCGCCGTGTTAAGAAAATGGGATGGCGCAAGGGTGTCGACACTCCCACACAAAACTGTCCTATTGTATTTGTATGTGTTTTAATGTTTTGTGTACAATAAAGAATAAGAAAAAGCCTTACCACTTTCCAAGGCATAATGGTCATCCCGTCTGGTCTCTTCCCATCGTCACGTTCCAACGTTCTAAAACAGCTGGCACCCCGGCGGCGACAAGAACCCGTCGTATGATGTCATTAATGCTGGGCTGCCGTGCTATCCGACCAGTGCTCCTACTGCAGGATAGGCCATTGTGACCGAGGCGGTCGACTGCTTCACCACATTGACACTACTTGAAATACACACATTGAGCTCCACTAGGAGCACCCAAACACAGACATGTAGCGATCCGGAAGGTGTTATCACTAAACATATTGCCTATGTTGGGTGACGGTAGTCCCTGTAGCCAGAGGGCTTACTCCAACTTTCCCACAGCCAGCAGGTGGGCAAGCTCAGCAGTATTGGTGTTACATATTTATGAGTTTATTCCGTACCAACCTGCAGAGCGGCTCATACCACTGTCTCTGGGAAGATGGATTCTCGGGCAACGCCATATTCGGGCAGGCACTTCTTTCAGCCTCCCCAGGGATGTGCCTTAACAGGCGTTTCACAGAGGGGGTTCCGGGGTGGTCTTTTAAGAGGTGACGGGACCCCTTTCAGGTGCTGATGGTGATCACCGGGGTGGTTTTAGTGAGGTAGAAATCCCACACTTCCTGGTCTTTTCCCCAAAAGTCCAAGCGCCTTTTGAAGGTTTCCCTCCGTAAAAAAAGGTCGGTTGTCTGTCGGTGTTGTACAAGAAAAAAATCACATTACTATAAAAAAAGAAATTAGAATGGTTGAAGTCTAGGCCGATTTGAACTATTTATTAAGCAATTGGAAATCTGCTAAAACGATGTCTACGTCACCTCCTTGTGTTCTATCAATCAAATACCATAAGTAAAATTTTGAATTTAGTTTTTGAATATTGGGATGAATAGCCAGACTAAAAATTACTGGCCCGAGAGAGTCACCTTGTTGGAAATCAACTGAAGATGCCAAAAAAAAATCTATGATCAATAATTTTGATAAATGCCTTTAGCATTGCCACAAAAAGCCGAAAATTTCTGGCAACAAGTGTCAAAAAAATTAAGTTTTATAAAAAAAACTAGCTGTTCTCTGCGGCTTTGCTCCCGTGGGACCACCCCACAGGAACCGTTTTCGGGATTAAAACATAGCCTATGTCACTAAGGAATAATGTAGCTTTCTATTGGTGAAAGAATTTTAAATCGGTACAGTACTTTAAGAGCCTATCCGGTACAAACTAACAAACAAAAAAATCTTTCCTCTTTATAATATTAGTAAAGTAATAATAGATAAACCAGCAGATTTTTGCGGTGGTATCTAAGACTAGTCGCACTATTTCTGAGAACTGAGACTGACTTTATAAATCCAAAAAGTAGTCACAGAAACGATCCGTAGACCCTTGGGACTTTAAAAAAAATCTAGAACACCGAACTTTACTTAAAATCTACATTACAAAAGCTAGCACAAGAAAGGATTTATTTTGGGAGCAACCTTGAATTTGTCGTGACCCGGTTTTAGTAAGAACTTGAATTCGAAGAAATTCTCTTACGGAAACTAATAATCGTTACCGATCCTTTTGCGGTAAAGGTCGTCATAGGTGCACGTATTTTGTGTACAGGAGACTACCTCATAAATGCTAATGGCATATTACGAGTAATATGGGCTGCTTTTCTGACCCTACAAAATTATTCATGTTATTAACTAGGATTAAGGTATAATTTTTCGTTCTGTATAAATTAGTCTGGTAGGTGATATTGGTAGTATATCTTTCGGGATGTATATTGTTTTTACTCTTCTACAACCTCGGCAATCTGTGTTAACTCAATAAGCAAATCGCCAGGCATTAATTGGTTTTCATGTCATCGTAATATCCTAGTCGCAATTCCGAAGTAAGCTAGTATTAAAAACTACTTTAAAAAAAAAAATACTAATAAAAAAACTGATAAGAAATGAAATGAAATCAGTTTTTTTTACACCTGCCATGTTTTATTCCTGCACCGCCCTAAAGTCAACTGGTAGAAAATGCCTAAGGCATTAAGTCCGCCCTTGTACTTGTGCAAAAATTATTTATGAATAAATGAATACTGTACAGATTGAGATTAGAATAAAACCTATATTTTAAACTTATTGAAGAATGTTGTTGTACACTCAACCCGTCGCTCCGAAACAAAAAACAAAAATAAAGCAAAAAAAACGTACATTTTATATTGTTTAGAATGTAACAATTCATTCATTTAACTTAATAACTTGAAATCACTTTTAAACCCTAAAATGTACGTCTAATTGTTTTGTTTTGACGTTTCACATCTGACGTTTGCTAGAGATGTCAACACATTTGAGTTGGAATTTTGAAATGCCGCGGAGAGTGCGTGTCGTTCCTCCGTCGGTGATGTCATTGTTGATGATGTTTTTTTTTATGAAATTTGATTATAAATGGAACTTGAATACTTTGATGGATGAGATTGGGACCAGGATGGTGTATTTCACTGAAGGATAATTGTTTTGTGTACATTCTTTAAGAATTAAAATTCTTGAAATGATTATTTGAAATTAGTAATCCTGTTTTGATTTTTGTTGGACGTGTGCTAAACGCAACTTTCGTTTTTCCTTTTTTTGGCAGGCTGTGGTCGGTTTTTTTTTCTTCGCAGTGGGGGACGGGTGTTTTTGGGGCGAAGTAATGGACTGAGGAACTGATTGTGGCTGTTGAGAGTGACCGGTTTTGCTTTGGGACGCGTGAGTGCGTCCCGGCGACCAAAAGGGCTGCTTGTGTGCTGGTGTTTGGAGTGATCAGAGTTGCTTGGTATACGGACCCCACTAGTTATTGTGTTGTTGTGTGATTGAACTGTGTTCCCACGCTCATAGAAATAACCTCGTGGCCGTCCAATATTTTTTTTATGAATTTGTGAGTTGATTTGCCGGTTTCTTTTAGAACAATGTGGCGTGATTTCTTACCTCCAACAGGTACGTGCCCGTCTTTCTCAAACTCTGTTGGTTGGAATTTTGTTCTTCGGACAGAGACCCGTATATTTTGTCAGTGGATGTGGTTTGTTTGTGTATGGGGTTTCGCCTTAATTTATTTATTATTATTATTTATTATATACTTTATTGTACACCACAAAAAACATACAGGACAAACGTTCACAATAACAAGTGTACAATGGGCGGTCTTATCGCACTAGGCAATCTCTTACAGACAACCTTAATCATGGTTCCATATGTATTAGTAATAGTAAGGGCTGTGTGGTGTCATGTTGTAATGTATGGACGGTATGGACATGGTGTCTCCCTAAATGTTTCGGAAAGTATATTCTTGTAGGAGCCAACCTCTATGGAGTTTTGTGGGTTGTACTTAATTGTGTTAAGTCTATGTAAAATCCTGTGTATGATATATGTGTAACATAAGATAAGATTCGTCTGCTCTCAAAACGGTGAAGGAAAACATCGTGAGGAAACCGGCATGTCCTAGAACCAAAAATTCGAAGACATGTGACATCCACCAACCCGCACTGGGCCCGCGTGGTGGATTACGGCCCATTCCCTCTCACAGAGAGGAGGCCTGTGTCCCAGCAGTGGGAGTATTAATAGGCTGATGATGTGTGATGTGTGATGTGATAAGATAAGATTTATATATTTCTGAGTATGGAGTTTTAGGTTAACTATTTAACCATGAAACACATGTGTTTAATTTATGATTATAGACCAGGGTTGATAATTTTTGAAACCATAAAAAATAATAGTAGGATGAAACCTATTATTTTGTTATCTTATCTTCCTTTTCCAATGGGTTTCATCCTACTATATATTTTTTTCGCTTTAGACCATTATCAGACTTCAGCCCTTGTCTATTAATTTGTAAGATGTCACCTAGCTGAGGCTGTCTACCTTAAGCAGGGCTTCATCGTGTGGAGTTGGCTGGCTGGCCTGCACCCCTACTGAGTTACAGGCATTCCGTTTTTATTCTTAACCGTCAACGTAAAGATATAAATTGACCACCCAACTGATACCAACTACCCTATTTTACTTTTAATATTTTTCATTGTGACGTGTTCAACGAAAGTTAGCATCATCTTGCGCTTTATTTACCCGAACCCAATCCAACGTTACAATAAGTGGCTTTATTGGACGCAATCGATGTATAAGTCTTTGGTATGAGTTGGACAAATTTTACCTTTGCAAAAGAAACAAATGGACATCAACGCCCCCTTCATTTTTGTTATAGAAACCTATTATTTTTGGTATCTTTTGTGGATAGTAAAAAAAAAATCCGTCACCCTCGTCACCACAAGAAATTTCATTATTTTCTCTTACCAACCGTATAGCAATGAATTCACGTTGACTTTCGTCCATTTTTTATTACTAGAACTGGTTTTGAACAAAATGAAATAAAAATATAAATATTATAACCAAATGACTAAAAAATTGCAGAACAATTTTAGTGAAGCCAATCATCGCGTGCGGTCCTTCAGAGCCTTGCGAAGAAACACACCTAAATATCTCACAACACCTGCGCCCAGACTCAGTCCTATTGGCGGCGCGCGACGTGAGCATCGAGTATGATCCTTTTTAGGAAGCTACCAACAATAAGGGATAAGTAGAAACATAGGAAGATTTCATAATTTGCAGGTTTCTAAAACATGGGCTTCCAAAGACCCCACGCCATGGATCGAGGGTTAAGTGCGACTTGAGTGTATGTAGTGTTTAGGAACCAATAGTGAACGGAAAATGATTCAGTATGTTACACTAAAATGGAGAAAAAAAAACTTTTATATTATAAGCTTTCGTAAATGTAGATTTTGCTAACGGCTCTGCGTGAAAATGATAATGGTTTAACAACGGCATAAAAATTTCACCCATTTCCTTTCAGCTTAATTAACAGATATAATACCAGACTTTCACTATTATAATATTAGTTGAAAGTAGAATTGGCATATCATTGTGTAGTTGAGTTGATACTAATGTATGTGTGCCCTCCACTTGCACCACAAACTTAACTCAGAATTAGGTGTGCGTTTCAATGGCGCGGCCACGGCGTTTTTTTTTTTAAAAAACTATGTCAAGATTATGTAAAAATTTGTAAAAGTTGATTCCCAAAACCATAAATTTGTCAAAGTCATGGTTCAAAAGTTTTAAGGGTTTGAACGTGGCCGCGCCATTAAAACGCGGCGAACCGCGCGGCCACGGAGATCTTTAAAACTAAGCATTGCAGAGACCTGAAATTTGGGTACATAACAGAATAAATTTGTAAAAAATTTGTAAAAATACACGAAAAAATCCTAGGTTTATATTGCAGGAGCTGTAAGACCAAAACCTTATGGCCGCGCCATTGAAACGGTGATAGATACGTAATCGCCGATATCTCGCTGAAAAATCATCGCAGAGGTCTGAAGTTTTTTGTAAAACCTAGATTAGAATTAGTCAAAACATGTAAAAATACACAAAAAATCCGTAGGCTTATGTTTCAGGAGCTATAGTACGGCATCGCGTAGAAATAAGTTATCTATCGAAGAAAGAAAGAATCAGCAAAATCTTGTTTTATAAACAACACCTATTAATATGTAGAATTACCGTTAATAGGCAAAAAGTAGTTTTTTTTTCATAATATAAAACCTTCAATACGTTTTGAATATTCCGATAGGGTGACTATGACTTATTGTTTACAGAAAACTTTCCATGTGCAAGTATTAGAAATTACATCTTAAGGATTCTAAATTAAATTATTTTAATTTAATTTAATTTCATTTTAATTTAATTTAGAATCATTGAGATATAATTACTAATACTTGCAGGTAGAAAGTTTTCTGTAAACAATAAGTCATGGTCACCCTATCGGAACATTCAAAACGTATTGAAGGTTTTATAATATGAAAAAAAAAACGTTTTTGCCTATTATCGGTAATTCTACATATTAATATGTGTTGTTTACAAAACAAGATCTCGCTAATTCTTTCTTTCTTCGATAGATTACCACAATTTATTTCTACGCGAAACCGTAGTACAGCTCCTGAAATATAAACCTAGGATTTTTTGTGTATTTTTACATATTTTGACAAATTCAAATCTAGGTTTTACAAAAAACTTCAGACCTCTGCGATGATTTTTCAGCGCGATATCGGCGATTACGTATTTATCACCGTTTCAATGGCGCGGCCATAGGGTTTTGGTCTTACAGCTCCTGAAATATATACCTAGGATTTTTTGTGTATTTTTACATGTTTTGACAAATTCTAATCTAGGTTTTACAAAAAAATTCAGACCTCTGCGATGCTTTTTCAGGGAGATATCGGCGATAACGTATTATTCACCGTTTCAATGGCGCGGCCATGGGGTTTTAGTGTTACAGATCCTAAAATATAAACCTAGGATTTTTTTCTATATTTTTACAAATTTTTTACAAATTAATTCTGTTATGTACCCAAATTTTAGGTCTCTACAATGCTTAGTTTTAAAGATCTCCGTGGCAGCGCGGTTCGCCGCGTTTCAATGGCGCGGCCACGTTCAAACCCTTAAAACTTTTGAACCATGACTTTGACAAATTTATGGTTTTGGGAATCAACTTTTACAAATTTTTACATAATCTTGGCATAGTTTTTTTAAAAAAAAAACGCCGTGGCCGCGCCATTGAAACGCACACCAGAATTAGTAGCTAACACTAGGTTAAATTGACAATATTGTATGACAAACTGTCAATTTAACCTTTTGTTAAGCTTTTTGTGCAATAATGTTTATAATACCTTATATAAATACTATATTATGTAAACTAACACTAGGTACCCATTTAATATAATTGAGTTTGTAGCTCCAGCCTACCATTAGAGTCAAGCTAATTCACTTCGAACCAAATTGTTGCGTGTATTCTGAGTAAACGTGAAATTAGATCCATTCCTGCTGTACTAAGGCAAACTTGAAAGCAAGTTGTAACGTACGTGGGACGACTTGAAACCTTAATTAAAATATTTGATTGCAAATACCATTATGGTTCAAAGTTTTTGAGGTTTTGCTCAGATTTGTACCGAGAACAATTATGTTCGTGTTGAAAGAAAGACCAAACTTTTATTAGAGAACACATCTAAAAATTCTAAATACATTATTAATGGCTTTATCAAAAGTCCCTATGTTTTGACGCGATCACAGTTATGCGTTGTATGCGAGAAGCACAGGACCAGACGGCGACGCTTCAGAGAGGCCTGTGTCCAGCTGTGGACGCTTTTCAACTGAAATAATGATGAATATGTTTTTTTATTTGTGAAGAGATTAAAAAATAATGTTATCTGAAGGAAAAGAATGAAATTGGCATACAAACAGAAACTAAAAACATTACAAAACAAAAAATCAAAAGCCAGACGGTCGTCGCAAGTATTACTGGTAACAATTAGAAAGAAGTTTATTTATAGCCGTTTCAAAATATATTTCAGCTTCATAATTTAAATACGAACTACTTTCTGGTGCAAATTTCGTGAACTTAGCGACTTTGAGCTGTTTAACTAAAATGTTTTTAGGGTTGCGTCCTTCTTGAAACTTAAAAAATCTTATGTACATACTTTTGATTTGAGTAGTTTATATAATTTTGTGTTTAGCATTCTTCGTCTTTAGAGTGACGATATATCTAGTTCGGGGTCCTAACTACCTACAGGGTTCCAACGTTGTAACTGACCATCACATTTTGGAAGAAATATTTGTACTACTGTATTGGTATTTAAGGGTTTCCTGTAGTTTTTTTGTTCCTTTCATGGTATATATGCGTCGTGCCTGGCACAAATAAACAATTTTTTCAACACACTTGCTCATAGAGTGGCTCTAATTTCACCGCAATTAGGCACATAATGATCATGTTATCAAACTGTGACTTTTTCATTGCTATTATTCACAAGTGAGTAATAGAGTTTTTTTTTTAATTTATTGGTTAAGTTGCTTTGTATCGAAACTTTTTTAAGAAAAAAGTTTCGATACAAAAAAGATCGTGCTCAATAGTACGAATAAATTAATGTACCTATTGCTTGCTCATTTCATGCAACTTCGCATTAAATAGATAATTACAACTTGCTTAATAAATAAAACTTTCACTCATATATAAATTTTACTTGCTCTGTAATTAAGAAAAATTGAAATTCCCTATTTTACGTGGCTAAAACACTCACTCTTTTAGTCTTTGGCCAATCGCCATTGTTAAATGCGCGCATAGGAAAACTGATTAATTTTGCCTGACATTGCGAAAAAAAATTCACAACTCGTTTTTACTGTTGAAAATATCTTTTTTGTATTATTTTCTTCACAAGTGTGTTGAAAAACGTCGTATGATACACGTGTGTATTGATGATTACCGTCCTCGGCTCTCTTAAGACCCTTAGCTACGGCTCGGGTCTCAATGGCGCCTCAGCGGTAATCACCAACATCGCACACTTGTACCATAATGAAAAAATAAAAATAAAAAGGTGATAAGTAATATACCCACTAATGTGACTCAAACGTTATTATTATACCTACACACATTATACCAAAGTAGGCGTTCCAAACCACCAAGACGAGCACAGCCACGAATACGCCACGCGATCATCCCTACTAGAAGCAAGGTCTAAACGGCATGCTAATACAAGATTGCAGTAGGAGTAACTTTAAATTGACTTGTGTGACGTCATATTTCGCTTTGCGTTGTTAGACGAAAGCGTATGTTGAATGTATCGCACAGAAAGTTGGGAAATAAAACTGGTCCTTGTGGAAATATTTAACGAATTTCAGGGTCGTGAAAATTGTGCTTATGGAAGCAACACCTTAATTTTACAATAAACTAGCTATTACCAGCGGTTTCGCCGGCATGGGAAGTGTTTTGCTGTCCCAAGGGAACATTCTACCGAGATAAAAAGTTTCCGGATCAAGGTCATAAGCCAACCAATGTGCCAGAATTTATATGAATCCGAACAAACAAACAAATAGACAGACAGACTGAGTTACTTTTGCATCTATAACATGAATATGGATTTGTACTTTAATTTCGACAAATCACACTTCCTTATCCTTATACATAGTATAAAACAAAGTCGCTCCCGCTGTCTGTCTGTCCCTATGTATGCTTAGATCTTTAAAAGTACGCAACGGATTTTGATTCGTTTTTTTTTTTAATATATAGTGTGATTCAAGAGGAAGGTTTATATGTATAATACACGCGGGCGAAGCCGCTGACAGAAGATAGTAATATTATAAAGACGAAAGTATGTGAGTGTGTTTGTATGTTTGTTACTCTTTTACGCAAAAACTAATCGACAGATCTGGATTAAATTTGGCACAGAGATAGATTATAGTCTGGAATAGAACATATAATACTTTTAATCCCGGGGATATGTTCCCTTGGGTAAATTTCTACATGTTCGTGGTCGAAGCCGCTGGCAGAAGCTAGTATAGATATGTTTTACTCGATATGCCAATTATAATTATTGAACCAATGGTCAATCCACATAATCACAGGAATTACAATTAGCTTAGGTTAAATCATCTAGTGTTCAAAATTTAATTCTATCAAAGCTCAGCTACAGCCACACCGAAAACGCGTATGACCACAATTTAATTGTGTCAATCACAAAGCCCCAGGCTTAAACACATGCACATTGAAATGGCTTTGAAAATTCCATAGCCATAGTAGTATAATTATCTTTTTATTATTTATGCTCAATAGACTCAAATGAGTATCAAATGGGTTCATTATTGTAATAGAGAATGTCAATTGTATCTTCATTCTTTTCAGGCATTAGGATTCAAGCAGAGATGCGTTATGTGCAAAAATCGATTCTTATTATTAAGAAAAAAAAAATACTGTTTGCATAACTCGGTAGAATGTCGGCTTATAATTATCTTTTTTCTTTTTCCTAGTGAAAAAGAAAAAAGATAATTATAAGCCTTTTCATTTTTGCTTAAATCGATCTTTATTTGATTGATGCCATTGGGCATCACCACCTGAAAAACTTTTGATGGCTATATATAAATCAGGCAGTATTTATTTATTCATTCGAAGCAGAGAGAAGAAAAACTGTCTCTATAATATTTACCAGGGAACTGCTGGGTTCTTAGATACCGGTAGCCGAACGGAAGCCGGTCAGTCTACCGTACCCTTAACTGACACTTTGGGTAAATTTGTACCCCAGCGGCAAAAAAATCTAAATGTTTGCCTTTCTAGCGAAGCTATCTACTATCACTTTAAGTATTCTCAGTGTAGCGTGTGCACTTAAGCCTTAAGAGCGCATGGTGCGTAGAAATCATTCGTTTGCGCTATACAGGTACATGGTGAAAGTATAAACCCCACGGTGTTATTATGCCTGTTTTTTTTTTTTGACAACCTTTCGAATTTGTGGTATTTATGCGGCACTAGAGCAAAGTGGACAAGATTTTTTCACAAGAACAAGTTACCAAAATCCTGGATGGCATTAAAAATTAAAAAGAGGCGGATTTAGTGGACCTCTGCGTAATTTTCAAAGTGAATATGAAGTTTCAGCATCAGACACAAATAATGAAGTGATGATGACAGTAATTTGAGCTCAGACGATGACTCACCACTATAAGTTATGTAGGTAAACATTGTTTTTATTAAAGCAGACAATCAAAGAGTTACTATTTTTGCTAGAAAAAGAGGTTAATTTTTTTCTGATTGTATATAATAGATAATTTTGTATATTTATTTTTAGTGATTTAGTAGTATACGCCGTCTTGTCTGTGTCCCATTTATAGGTTTTGTGTTGCCCACTATTGTTCTTTTATGATTTTAATAGAAGACTATTTGTTAGGCTATGATTCAAAATAGATAAAAGTGTTTTATTTATGTTTTTAGTCATAAAAGTATATTTATTACTTTTGTAAATGTTGTTTCTTTTGATTGTAAATGTTACTAAAAATACCCTTAATACTTGTAAAAATAAAATTTATGGAATTTATAATCATAAATTTTTGCCAATTGGGAACATTTTTACCCCACGATGTTAGTTGTGTCACAAAATATAACGATGTTGGTTAAGGTATAACTAGAGGGCAAAAAGTGGATGTAAATGTAAACCTCTGCCTAACGCTTTGGAAAATTCAGGCGTGATGTTATGTTATATAGTTTAAACTCTGATTAGTAGATTCTCTATTCATATTTCCCATAGAAAATTTGAATTAAGAATCTGATAAATAAGTGCCATAGTAGCTAGACAATTTATTAATGTTTGTTACTTTTGAAATCGGGAGCTAGGTAGCCACTTAGCTACAAGTCACTTTCTAACTCAATCAATCCTGTCTGTTTAGATATAA
This sequence comes from Orthosia incerta, assembly GCA_948252205.1. Taxonomy (NCBI): domain Eukaryota; kingdom Metazoa; phylum Arthropoda; class Insecta; order Lepidoptera; family Noctuidae; genus Orthosia; species Orthosia incerta. Next base: position 55,068,426 of record OX411742.1, read on the forward strand.
CAACGAAACTGTGAATCTATCAGACATCCATAGAAATGTGTCGGCCAACCGAATAGTTCACTAATTGAATTGAACGAAGTTAGTTTGTTTATCAATGTTTCTATTTGTTTGTTTGGCCTACTATTCGGAGCGTCTATGGCGGTAAGCAGTGACATTGTATTGAGGTTAATTTAACATTGAAAGCGAGTTGACATTTTGTGGTTGCTTGATGTACAGATATTCCTAGAAAAGTATGCGCTTCGGGAATCAACGTCTATCGTCGGAAATAAAAAAAACGCGAACATGAAAACTCATACTCATAGAGCTGATACAAGCATGGGAATACGTATGTAACTGTCCATTTTGTCAATCGAAGTGCATAATTTTTAGGTGTATTTGTTTGTCAGTATTGGAGAACGATATAACAGATTACTACACGTTACCCGAGATGTACCAAAAGCTGAACCTAAGTTTCTGCTTAGGTCAAGTTTGGACAAAAGGATTGACCAAAATATTCCGAACTTCAAAGTGAAATAGACAAAGCAAATAAATGGCGATCGACAAAAGATACGTCTGCAGCTATGTTGGAAAGTGAATAAGATTCCGTTTTACGGGTTCCCAAATTGTCGAATAAAATTTTAGTGGAGTTTGTAGGAATAGTTTTCAGTGCGATGATGCGACCGCAAAGCATTACGACTGTGTATCAAATTTATTTCATACGGGTTTTGTTTGTTTACATCAAAACAATAAAATTTAAGTTTAAACAGATTACTATAAAACTTTATCGGAAATATCAAATTTTTTAGTCGATGGCTTAGGACCAGTTTCTGTGATGATAATAATTTGACAAACTATTAACCGCTCGTGGTATGTTGTGCTTGAGTGAGTGAATTTTCAACAGGCCACAAATCTTTCGTTTAATCTGTTACGAGTTTGCCTAAAGAAAAGTCCTTCTTTCCAGAATCCAGGGGTAGGTAATGGCTTCGTAGGCAGAATTTGGGTACAGGACCCTTAAAAATTTGCGACTTGAGTGCGAGGAATTTTCGTCGGCTTACTCAAGTTTATGTTTGCGATATCATTGAAAGATTTTTAGGTAACGGTCACCAAAAGTTTGATTGCTGGTTACGTTAGTTATGTTTTTTTGTTAAAGTTTGTTTTCTAATAACTAAAGCTTGCTTGGATTTAATACCGATTTCTGAATTATTGATTATTTGAGGTTAAGAACGTGTCAAACGCTTCTTCAGTGCCAATTTTTTACAGGTTTTTAGGTTAAAGTATAGTTTAACAAATACTCAAAACCTCAAAAAAACACAATTCAGAAATCGGTCCTTAAAATTACAAAAATTGTACGGTTATTTTTTTGTGTATTGCTATTTTACTTAAAAGAGAACTTAGAGACCATGCTATACCGAAAGGTCATGTGGTTAATTCCAAACAACTTAGGCTTTTACTATCGCTATTGGGTTATCATGATTATGATATTCTGTTGAGAGCTCCAGCAGCATTAGTGACCATTCGCTCTTCTGTTCTGTATTCAGTTAGTCGTGTCCAACAAATTGTTTCAAGCCTTATTGTTTCATTCATTACCTCACTTCGAACCGTACCAAAATTAACCTGAAACCTTTTATACAAACGAGGTTTACCAACCGACTGTTTCAATTACTCATTAATTACTGTAGCTGCGTGGCCGCAGTTAATTTTGTTCTGACTATTGTCATAGATTAAACAGCTATCGCTTATTGTTATTTGCCGAGTGCGGTGTGTGGTTTTTAATTTTTAAATGCTCATTTGTATTGTATTGTTGGTCAGGTAAATTCAAGGAAAGTAGAAGTTTGCTTTAATACATTATTTCAGGTGGGCTTCTAGTCTAAGTGGATGCAGCTGAATACCACCACCAGTACGGTATGTTACACAGCACGAATGTCTATCTGATTTTCACAACCCTGGAACTCGGTTACGCGATATAGGTACCTAAGCAATACTGGTGTCAGATTTTCCATTTTCAGAAGTCCATCATTCTCTGCTTGCAAAAATTAATGGTAGCTACCTATAACAATATTATCTAGGTCAAATTGTATTAAATGTCTGCAACATGAAGTTAAATCTGTGCATAAAAAGCTATAAGTACTCTTGAATAAGTTTTACTTCAACGAGGAAGAATCAACATTTAAAGCCCTATAAAAAAGTAAATAGAACGTACATTGCTCAACATTTAATATCCAACAAGATTTTAGAAACGTACTGACCAAAATCTAGACATGGTACGTGAAAAACCTGCGAAATATTTCGTGAAAGAACTGCCTGTAAAATCATAACCGACTGCTAGGAGTCTGGATAAGCTATGCGGTACACCTGCATAGAATAATGTACTTGGGGGATGTTACAAGCTTTGAAATAGAGTAACAACGTGGGAAATGCATGTAACTTTCAAACCTTTTGTGAATTTTAGAACAAAAATGGTCGTTTTAGAACAATATGCGTTTCCTGATAGTTATAACCTGGAGGTATATGAATAGGTTTCTTCTTGGCAAGCGTGTTCCATCGTAAACAATATCATTTATTTATCAGCTTAGCATACGTTTTGATAGTGGTCAAACGCGAACCTATCTAACCTATAAGAAAAATACAAATATTATAAAAGATGAAGACAACATGGTCATTATAAATGTGACACTCAGTAAGTTTAAATTAACATTTAGTTTCTCCTTTAGTTAACTTAAGACTATAAAAATCATGTTTTTTTTTAAAAGTTAGGTAAGTTTTATAAAAGACAGTTTACAAATTCAACATAACGAATTATGTTAAACCTGAAAAATTACACAGCAAACTGAGTGATTCAATACAAATAATTTTATACAAATATTTTTATGTCAAATAGATATCTCGTCGAGTCCACCCAATGGATCTCAGTGTACATACTGACGGAAATTGAAGTTTTTTTATGTCTGAGTAAACTATTAAATATTCCAAATAAACCCTCAGATCAAATGTTTGGATACACAGAGTCAACATTGAAGCACTTTTACGGAAATAATATTTGCAGCTTTAAGTTTTAAAAGACATGAACTTGTTGGATTTTTTTATGTCAATCGACTAGGGCTGTAAACTATTTTTTTTAATGAAAGAAAAACAATTTTAAATAAGTCTACGGTTACCGCTCAAATGACTACTTTAAGGGTGCCCAGTAATTATGGTTTCCTTTTAATTCGATTCATGTAGGTATCCAATCTTGGATCAAAAAAAGAACTGATCTATGTTATTACAGAAATAAAATCATAATAATTACAAACGTCCACCCTTATTGCCGCACAAATATGAAATTGAAGTAGTTACCGATGCGGAAAATTAACAAATTAACTTTATGTCAAGACACGAAAGACATAATGTAAGAAGAAAGTAAGGATAATGCTACATAGAAAGCTACGAAACAAATCAGCGATATGCATGACGCATTCTACATGATTTGAAGACAAGAAACGTTATAGTCGAAGAGATTTATGAGATCGAGTTTTGTTAGGTAAAGCAAAAAAAAATATTTCGTTCGTCTTCAATAAACACTTCCTTGTACGCAAGTTTTAATTTTTAGTCTTCAAATTAATGTTGTCATGAAGATATCAAAGCCTAAAATAATAGTAAGAAACAAATGCACGGTACACATTACATTCACCACAAAATTACTCAATAAACTCAGTATTTCCAACTTTACTTGCACTAACACACCCCAGGAAACCGAGAAACACGATGTTACTTTAAAACTGTTCTCTTCTCGTCTCGCGTCTCATTCCTTCACACGTTATTGCATTACAATCAGTGTGAGAAGTTCCTTAGTTTATCACGTTAACAAAGTTTACCCCAAGGGTGTATTTTTAGACAGGTGGAGATTTTCTTCGGTTGTAATATTGTGTGACGTTTTACGGGAATGCTGTAAATAGAAAGCAAAAATAACCTAGCACCAAGTCTGTATACTTCAAAGGTTAGTCAGTGACGAAATTGTAGAACACTTCACCAATATAGTTATGTCTTTAGTAATAGGGATGAACCTATTGCCATCACTGGGCGTAAATCCAGACCAGGGTTGGTATTGAAAAATTCCAGAGGAAAAAAGCCCAATAACTTTTGACAATGAGGGAAGTCCATGGTCCATCCGTCACAAGCGCTACTATTGAGGTCGGACCTGGGTGCGATTAGCAGGTAGTGTTATATCCTCTCACTGAAAGGTTTTTTTAATTAACACTTCAACTGCCGTAATTACCGAAAAAATTTAAAAGCCCGATTGTTTCGCGCGAGGCGAGTCTTTGGCAACGAACGTGTTAACAGGTACCAAAGGTTGGTTGCCGGTTACGACATTATTGGTGTTTACGAAGTATGTCTTAGGGCTCTTTCAATTGAAACATTTCGTTTCAGACTGCTCCGGCACCGCCGCGGTGCGGATGTCGTACTGCGCACGACCATTCTTATTTTTCCGAACAATATACACCAAGTGCGCAATTTGCTGGCGCGCGGCGGGACGAGTATGTGTGTGCATAAATTTTATGTAAAAAATTAACAGGTCGCGCAGTACGACATCCGCACTGCTGCGGCGCCGGCGCCGCCAGTCCGACACGAAACGTCAATTGACAAAACAGGATTTTGCTATTTGCTAATTAGTTTTGTATAATTTTACTAAAGCTTGTTTTCTAAAACTAAAATTCGCCTAAATTCAAAGTTACAAAACTTGAGTGAAAGGAAAAATGTTATGATTATTGCTGATCCAGTGTGGTTGGATAAATAGCCGACGATTAAAGATATAATAGAAGCACTTTAAGAATGAATAATAAATTACACTTTAGTTTACCACAAAGATCGATCTGAACTTGCTCGCTGCTTAACTATTATTTGGCTCTTTCAATTAATTGCTTTAGATATAGTTCCCTCGCTCACTAAAACTTTGTTTTAGTTCAAACAGACAAAGGCCCAATAAAACTATCGAGATACTAAGCACTCTGTAAGTTAATGCAGAAAAAAGCATATATTAATTTATCGTCAGCATCATTTCTGCTGCCTCTCTTACAAGCACCTCTACATCGATCGATCCTATACTTCTTGCACCCAGCGAACTCTCGCGGCTTACATCAGGTTATCGGTCCACCTTGTGTAATATCTAACCCAAAATCCAGAATCTTTTTTTCTCATTGCCAACTGTTCTGCAAACAACGTCCACTGCCTTTTGCCACATAATGTTGGCCTTTCCTATAATTTTGTCGGTTATTTTAGGTCTCCTGGAGATCTAATGGGCCTAATAGATTCCAATGAATTGATTTGATTTAATTTATCACTGCCATTTTCCAAAAAACGTGACAAGCCAACTTCCACAATTCGCTACACTGTTTTCAAGTTCTACAAGCCCGTTCCACCCAGCTGGGGATTAGGTAAACAGAGCTAATGCGTCAATCTGAACCGCTCACCCACATCCACCCGGAGCGCCAATAAAATACACAACCTATTGACAAATACCCGCGCACTTTGTATAGCTAGTAGTTTAAAGCGCACAGCTGTCCATGTCCCCCGGAGGATACATTTCTAGTAGGACTGGAACATAGTTGAAAGCAAAACAGTAGCTCAACTATAAAAAAATACAAAGACATATAAATTCCGTGACATGGTTTTATTTTACGTACACGTTATGAAGGAAACCGTTTGTCCTGGTATGAAACGCATGTTACTTAAAGAGTTATGAATATAAATGTGGATGGATGGCGTGGGAGAGGAAGGCCAAAGAAAATATGGATGGACTGTGTGAGGAGTGCTATGAAAGAAAAGGGATAGCGGAAGGATGGTATGAAAGAAGAAAACGTGTTGCGCCGATCCCAAGTAACATGGGATTAGGCTGCCCCTCTTTTTTTTCTTTTTTTTTTTTTTGCGTGGAGAAATGCTCATGCATACTGCACTACCACGGGGAGATAGTGCAGTTATGTGGGACTCTACCACTAAAACTCCACGGTGTCCTCCAGTGCCGCTTATGGCGGGAACACGGGCACGCGTTAGCACTCACCGCGAACCCGCCGCGGCTGTCCGTCACCGGACCCTCCTCGTGGGATTACCCCCCATCACTGGCGCACCAGAACACACTGTACGCCGTGACCACCCCAGGGACCAATTCAGCACATGGGTGCCAGACGACCCCGTGTATGGCACCCTTGGTCCCACTGTGACGGGTCGAGGTCAATGGCCCCGCCACCTACCATTTTGCGGCCGCAGGGGATAGGGAGAGCGGCTAACGCTATACCGACACTCCTCTTCCCCTGCGGCCCCACCGCGTCCGCCATCAGACGGTGGCGACCCCGTCTAGGCCGCGGAAGGTAGGGAGAGCGGCGCACCGCAATACTGGCACTCCTCTCCCGCCGCGGCCTCCGACCCTCAGCCGCGATATCGTATGGGACCTGGGAATCTCCATAAGACATCGCGGCCCGCCTCAGTTGCGATGTCGCCTGTTACCAAGCGGCACCGCAACCTACTAGTTGGCTGCTACGTCGTCGGCTTAATCGGCAAAAGCCCTGACGAGCGGCCCCTCCTCGAGTTCCTCTTCGCTTCACCGTGGGTGACCAAGCCACGGTTACTGAGCCCCCCCGCCTCGACAAAGCGGGAACCCACCGGGGTGGAGCGGGAACCCACCGGGGGGGAGGGATTAGGCTGCCCTAAGAAACAACTGGAAAGACAACTTATTTGAACATTTCAGTCAAAACAAACAATGTACAACGATCACTGCCGGGTAAGTAATATATGATATAATTACAAAATCTCTAATATTTACTAGATATAACAACTGAATCTATAATGTTATTTGATATAATGATCAGTTAATATAATAAACGATTGATATAACTTTAAAGTAACAAATTTTTATAAGTATAACATACATTGAATATAAAATCTTTTGATGTAACACTCAAAAGACATAAAACCTATTTAGTCTAATAAGATATATCATTCAAAACAGAATCATTATAAAACAGTTGATTGTAAACATATTATGTGGTTTTTACTTCCCTGTTAAAAACATGCAAACAAAGCGTATGCTTATGCGTTTGCGTATGCATGCCTGCTGCATGCATGGTGGTGTATACCACCATGCATGCAGCAGGCATGCAAACACGCATACACCATATATGCAGCAGGCTTGGTTTCTGTCACGGCTCCGGCGCTGCGGGGCTCCGGCGATCCCATGCGAGCTTATCGTCGCAGATGTGGTTCACGCTCACCACCGTGGCTTCGGCTTTCTGGCCGGCTTTGCTGGCCAGCCTCAGCCGCGGCGGTAATGGTCACTGTTCTAACCAAACCTAACCCAAATGATTCACCAACATAGAGGGGACCTAGCACTTCGCTCCGCTCCCGCCTTAAGGCGATATATATACCCCAATGCTAACGCAGTACTGGCCGTGCGCCCGCTCGATGCCAAAATATCAAAATTGAACCTCCTTTTGAACAGTTTTGTTTGCAAAATATTATTTGATTTACATATGCTATGGTAGTTATGAAGAAATACCAGCCATCAAATTTTCTGTGTAAAAATATTTTTAAACATCCAAGTCGTTTTGGAGGAGTTTCCAAAAGTTGCGAAAATTATCGTGTTGTTAATTATTTTTTTAAAGCAAAACTATTACTTACACGTAAAAACCTTGTGTTCAAAATTATATACATGAATCAGTAATAAATATATATTTTTTTCAAACCTTTTAACCTAGCCGTTACTAATGAGTATGCTTTAGAAAGTTGCCGTTTTACGGCACTAAAGCGTATGTATGCCCTTAACCTTTTACCCTAATATAACCCATCCGAGCTTTGAATCGGGGTGTTAACCATAAAGATGGTATCAATATAATATATGTAAAACGATAGGCCTAATGATTTCCGATTAAATAAACGTTATATCCAATAACGTTATACGAAATAAGTTTTAGAGTATATAAATGTTATATTAAATGCTCATGCTTACTGATCCGATCCAACCTGACCGATCAGTTTGGCGACGCTTGGGGCCTCCCCCAAGCGTCGCCAAACAGATCGGTTAGGCCTATGTCCAGTAGTGGACATAGGCTTCCCCCAAGCTACCTACCTACCTAACTACGGGTTAGTACCAGATAGTGCAGTTATGTGTAACTCCAACCCACTAAAACGCCACGGCGTCCTCCTGTGTTGCTTATGGTGTAAACAAGGGCACGCGTAAGCACTCACCACGAACCCACTGCGGCTTTCCGTCACCGGATTCAGAGTACTTTTTTTATTTTTTTATTTGTGATGGGTTTGCTCTTGACCCTAGTCTAGGTCAGACAGAGACAGAATCGACGATGAAATAAGCTTACCCAGAAGAAGCCTGTTCACTCTAACTTTGAAGAGATTCGGGTTGAACTCTTTATAACCGGCGCACCAGAACACATTGTACGCCGTGACTACCCCAGGGATCAAACCAGGACATGAGCGCCAAACGAGCTCTGTGACGGGTTAGGTCAGTGGCCCCGCTACCTACCAGTTTTGGGCCGCAGGGGAGAGGTCGAGCGGCCAATGCTATACCAAAACTCCTCCTCCCCTGCGGCCCCACCACGTTCACCATCAGACGGTGGCGACCCTATCCAGGCCGCGGAAAATAGGGAGAGTGGCCACTGCAATACCGGCACTCCTCTCCCGCCGCGGCTTCCTACCCTCAGCTGCGATGCTCCCATAAAACATCGCGGCACGCCTCAGTTGCGATGTCGCCTCTGTTGCAATCGGCACCAGATCTAGTTTTATCGGCTTATCGGCAAAAGCCCTGACGAGCGGCCCCTCCTCGGGTTCCTCTTCGCTTCACACCCTGAATATCAACTGTTAACAAACAACCATAATTTAGGTATTAAGCTACGCATAAGTGAGTAGCTGCCTGCCTATGCGACGCGGTCAAGTTGCAGTGCTGTTCAAAATAATACTGTGGCTGTACTCTGTGCTTTACATTCCCAAAGAGACGGTTTCTTTCAGGCTGTTGAGTGAAAGTCTTCGAACTTCAATTGGATATCTTGTTACAGGGTTTTGTATAAAGCTATTTTGCTTTGTTATTAAAATAGGAGCTTTGTGTTTCGTTTTAAGTTATTTATAAGCTCAGGTTGTGGTGGTTTTTTATTAGTTTTGTAAGCAGTTTTTGTTACATTGTGGTTGATATAATTCTTATTAAAATTATGTCGAGAATGTTTTGCCTCACAAAAGTAGTTTGCTTTGGTTTAAATTCTGGGAAAAAAACACACGTTGCTATAGTTGTAACAATCTAAGAAGTCGGCTTTGATAGCTATAAAAAGACTTATTAATAATTAAATTTGACGAGTATGTGTTATTATTACATACTCGTAGCCTTTTGACGGTTTTTTCGGTGACTTATTGCTTATCCTTCGGTTCATATAAGTTTGTTAATATTGGAAGTAGGTATTTCAGCGAAGGGTTCAATTAGCGTTTCAGTCTCTCCTCTACCTATAAAAAGGTTCCTTCAGTATTTAATCAAAGTAGAAACAAATTCGTATTTCATTGCCATAGTATACCCACCTTCAAACCTAGACCCAAGTTTATCTTAGAAACCCCCAAGCAATCTCACAGTTAGATGAAATTGTAAGCAGCCATTTGGGCACACATCCTGAACTTAACTAATTGATTACACTCTACGACCCACCAGTATCAGATGTTCATTTCCTATTGCTAATTGCTCGAGCCGTCTTAGAATTAATTCGTTCTACACAGTCATAAGATTCAGTTGATGATAGATTGGTTCTGGCGCTACGTTAATAAGAACCCTTATAGGTAGTTCCTTTGCAGGGAAAGAAATAACTTGGAAAAGTGGTTAAGTAGGTTAGCCCACCATTATAGAGAATAGAATATATATTGGTATTCTCGCCGGGCATTGGCTTTGTGTATTTAAAGCCTGTAAAGGTAAATTTATAATTAATCTAAATTTCACTCGATTAGTGCACTTCAATTTAGTGTTTGTAGATTAGTGTTTAGAGAGTAATACTTTAGGAGAGCTTCATAATATGTTTTGGTGATCGCAGTCAGTTGTTTTATTTACGTCGACAGTTTCATGTTAATGGTAAACTTATCGTATGCCTAGCCCGTGGTTTACAATATAGGTAGTTGGAACCTTACCTAAAAGCAAGCTATTGTAAGGGCTTCCTTGAAACCAATTCAAGTTGTTTACTTTAATCAAGTTGTTTGCTCCGACATCTATCGGGTCAACGGCTAAGAATACTCGTCAGGTGCTATTTGTCCATCTTGTGTATTTTTGCAATGACACATACTTGCTAGCCACTTCTTAGCCATGTCTCCAAGTTGTTTTCAAGAGTCATCACGAATCGTCTCGCGCGCAGGTTTGACGATTTCCAGCCTACCGAACAAGTCGGATTCCGAAAAGGCTTTAGCACCGTAGACCACATACATACGCTGCGGCAGGTTAGACAGAAGACCGAAGAGCATAACCTGCCTCTCTGTTTCGCGTTTGTGGACTACGAGAAAGCCTTTGATTCAATCGAGACTTGTGCTGTACTGCAGTCTCTCCAACGGTGCCAAATCGACTACCGGTACATTGAGGTGTTGAAGTGTTTGTACAAAAACGCCACCATGTCAGTCCGTCTTCAGGATCAGACCTCGAAACCAATCCTTCTCCAGCGCGGCGTGTGACAGGGAGACGTCATTTCTCCGATACTGTTCACCGCTGCGCTGGAGGATGTCTTCAAGGTTCTGGATTGGAGAAGGCTTGGCATCAACGTTAATGGCAATTACATCACTCACCTTCGGTTTGCCGACGACATAGTGGTCATGGCTGAGACCATGGAGAGCCTCAGTAAAATGCTCGATGACCTCAGTAGAGCTTCCGAAACAGTGGGTCTTAAAATGAACATGGACAAAACCAAGATCATGGTGAATGCCCATATAACACCCACTCATATCAAGGTCGGAGACTCTACACCAATGGCTCTGAGGCGTGGTCGCTTACAATGACGCACGGGATCGGTCAATGTGGCGACGCCTGGGGGAGGCCTATGTCCAGCAGTTGACGTCTTTCGGCTGAAATGATGATGATGACATACTTGCTAAATAATGTTTTTTATTCAGTGTAGTAAAATGACATTCTTGTATACCTGAAATGTCATTTAAGTTTCTAATTCTGTCTACAAAACTAATACACCGATCAAGAGCCAAAATTATTTGTTTTTTAATCTCTGAAGTATTCATCAAATTATGAAAATTCTTGCTGTTTTTATCCCGTAAAAATACCCTGTTCCTTGGCGATAGTGGGGTAGACGCCGAGAGCGAAGCCGTGGAAAAACGCTAGTGCCTAATAATATCAAAAACAATATAATCTCACTTTAAAAGACTACCACAAGTTCGCTATTTTAATGCCGTGTCGTCACGACACGCTACAGTAAGAGCGGGGGCACACGATGCGTTGCGGCGCCGCACCGCAAAGATTTCACCGTGTCAGTGGGCACACGAGCGGTGCGGCGCCGTAACGTTGTTATGTCGCAGCGGCGCCGTAGCACCGTTGGACAGTCTGTTAATGAAAATGGATCGTAAAAGACGTCTATTGTTGGCCCTACTATTACGCCACCGCCGAAATCGACGTAGAAGCGTACGACGATACTGGATCTGTCCTTTTATTGCACTAAGGAACAGTGATGGACAGTTTTTTCTCCAAGAATATAAAGAGTTGCTGTTGGACGAAAAGAAGTTTTACAATTTCTTTCGAATGAGTGTGTTAAGTTTCGAATGTTTATTGAAATCTTTAGAATCACATATACGGAAACAGTACACTAACATGAGGAATCCAGTGGAGCCAATAGAAATGCTGGGCATCACTTTGAGGTAAGTAATGAAAATTTTTTTTTTGAATAATAATACTTTTTAATTTTCAAAACGATCAAAAAAGGAAATGTTAATAATCATAATCAATCTTATTAATCTTCTTAATAGTAATCTTGATAAATCTTAATTACAAATTTGCAAAATCGTACTCTACGCTGTCTTGAGATGTTTCACCTGGAGATGTCAATAAATTATAATCTGAGCTCAAGTCTGTTGGAGTGTATGTACTTCTGTAACTTCTTGTATGATACCCGTGTGATGAAGGCTGTTGAGACGTTTGTTCAAACCTAAATGATGATGATTGTTGGGACATTGAGCCATACCGCATTTCAGTGATAATTTGTAACACCTTGCTTTGGAAGGTGAGAGTTTGAAGGTCTGTGAAATCTTGAATTGATGGCAAAATACCCTTAAAAAATGACAAGTGGCGATCTTCGGGCTCCTTAAGGGCTTTTAATGCTTCCTTTTCGAAATCATCAGCTTGCATTGTTCTTTTGCGGGTGATAGGAACATAACGCGAAGACTCCGGTGCAGTATCACTTGTAGAATCGGTGTTGGTTTCTCCAGCTACGTCTAAGCTACTGTCTGTCTCATTTTGTGCCACTTTTGTTAAAAATAAAAGTTGATTGTAAAAATGATATTTTTTCAGTTTTTTAGCGGCTGAGCCAGATTTAGAAGCTTCTTTTAACTTTTTTAAATATTTACAGAAGTTATCTTTGACACTTCTCCATTTCTTCACTATATCATTACCTAAAAATAAAATATTAACATTAAGATTACATGAGATTTTATTATTTAAATAAACGTTTTTGTTACAGGTATCTAGGAAGTGGAAATTCACTACAAGATTTGGAGTACAAATTCAAACGGGGCAAATCTACGATTAGATATATGATTAGGAGAGTTTGTCGTGCTATATGGAAAAATATTCTTCAAGACAACATTCCCGAACTAACAACAGAAAGACTCAAAAATATTGCATCTAGTTTCGATTTAAGGGCGAATTTTCCTCACTGCATCGGTGCCCTCGATGGGAAGCATATTCGCATGCGTAATCCTGCTAATAGTGGCTCGCTTTTTTTTAATTACAAAGCCTTTTTCTCAATAGTCCTTTTAGCTGTTGTGGACTCAAACTACAAATTTATTTTTATTGACATTGGCGCATACGGTAAAGAATGCGATTCAACTGTTTTTCAAAATTCAAAACTATATGAGAAACTCATTAACAATGACCTACCATTGCCTGATCCCCAGCCACTGTGTGGTTCCAATAGACGAACCCCGTATGTATTTGTGGGTGACGAAGCTTTTGGATTGAGCAACCACATTATGCGCCCATATGGAGGTAACAATCTCAATGTTAAACAAAAGATTTACAATTATTGTCTCAGCAGAGCCAGAAGATATGTCGAATGCGCTTTTGGGATTATGGCGAATAAATGGCGCATTTTTCACAGACCGATAGACGTGTCCTATAATTTTGCTACTGACATTGTGAAGGCATGTTGTGTCCTACACAATTTTGTCGCAGATCGGGATGGTTTTCGGCAAAAGGATAAATTGGCAATAACTGATGATGAATTTCACTCATTACAACCTCAAGATGAAGAGATGACAGCAGCAAATGTCATTAGAGATGAATTTGCAAGCTATTTTATGAGCAACAGAGGGTCGCTACAATGGCAGTTACAGAAGATTTGATCATCATAAAAACATTAAATAATTACTTACCTATCTGGTTCTTTATATCAGGAGCAAAATTATCATAGTCTGGAAATAAAATTTTGGCAATTTGCTCCCATGCTTTTATTTTCATTGTTTTATTTTTAAAGTCTTCATTGGACTTATCCCAAAGGTTTTCCCGTTCTTGGACTAATGTAATTAGGTAGTCTATATCAATAACATCTAGGTTGGCACTCATTTTTTAAAACCTCAATCACAATAAACAAAAATACTTAGAAAAAATTCGAAACGAGCGAGCGTGTGTCCTTCCTTGTGACGCAAAACAACTGAGCGGTGCCGCTCCGACGTCGCAACGCATTCACCCCTCCCCGCCTCGTCTTGGTGGTTGCAAGTCCGGTGCGGCGACGGAGCGCATCGTGTGACATGCCACAGATATTTCTATGTAAGACGACGCAGCGACACCGCTCCGGCGCCGTACCGCCGCCGCAACGCATCGTGTGCCCCCGCTCTAAAGGTGAGATGACAATGCGGTCATGTCACTGTCAAGCTAACGACATTACACACGAAGTACACGCAGTATTTACTTTAATTTAGAAAGATAGACCCTGTTGTGGCGTCGTGTGTTTCACCAAAAGTTTGATTGCTGGTTACGTTAGTTTTATTTTTTTGTTAAAGTTTATTTTAATAACTAAAGCTTGCTTAGATTCAGAGTCGATTTCTGAATTATTAAGTATTTAAGGTATAGAATATGTCAAATCTTTTAAGTTTAGTGCCAAATTTTGACAGATTTTCAGGTTAAAGTATAGTTTGACAAATACTGAAAACCTCAAATACACCATTTAGAAATCGTCCCTTAAAGTTATAAAACTATTTAATTAACCAGGGAACTTGCAATACTGAAAGGTCATGTATTTAATCCGAAAAATTTAGACCTTTTACAATCTCTATTGCTAAGGTTATCATGAGTATTTCACGCAAGAATAACAACAGCAGTTATAAGTTTCGCCAATCACTCGAGAACACTTCCATTGCCACCACCAACGCCACAACTTGTAAAAAGAGTTGATCTTTATAAAATATTATAAATGGCCCACGATTGACAATGGTGAAACAGATAGTATTGACACAACCGTGCTCATTTATTTACCGGTTATGTGAGTCGAAATAACACATTCTCTAAGAGCTCGGTTTTTATTTTTTATCCATTATTAATTGATTACTTACAAATTTGAGTATTAAAAAATCAGTAGATCATTTTTTAATGTCACGGGTGACCACTTACTAATTTTATTGTGGAGTCATCGTCAGCTTAAATATCAAGCTGCTTGATATGGAAATGTACTGATGTGGTCTTAAACTGTTTTCACAATATGACAATACCACAGTAAAAATATACAAACAGTATGGAATCTACCTACAAACGCTCGAAACGGCACACTCACACAAATATACGTGACCACTCGTCGCGTCACGGTGCTCAGTACTGACAGCACTGCGACCGCTCTGCGTAAGGGTCACGTTCGGTGCGTATATTTGTGTGAGTGTGCTGTTTCGAGCGTTTGTTGGTAGTTTCCATAATTTTTGAATATTTTTACTGTGACAATACTGTGTACATCAAAGCATGTTCCTTTGGCATTTATAGGAGACTTCACTCTTGTGACAGTATTATAGGAGTCAACCCCGCTATTAAATTAAAAGCTATTTATTTAACATGATCAGGATTTTGTAAACCAGGACTTTAATAAAAAACTTGGATTTTATTTTAACCTATACATTTCAGCCTATGGTTTCTCGGGTGCTAAATATTTGCAAATAGGTCACATGATCATGTAATGCAGGGAATATGTCGAATTACCAGCAACCCATGTAGTACGAGAAACGACTGAATTAATCCTCAAATAAAATACAGGACCCGTTTAAAACTAGGGTAGATCGTAAACAATCGAAAATGGAAATTAGTCGACACTTCTGTCATAAACTCAGGTAAGGAGCAGATTTTCACAGCCTCTAATCGTCGTAAAATATACAAGTTAACATATTTTGGAGAAGGAAGCCGTTACTGAAACTTTTAATTAGTGGAATTTACAACAAACTCCTGTTCTAAAACGGCCCAGCAATGTTAAACTTTTGTTCTATTTTGAGCTATTGGCAGCAAGTTTGCGCCACGATCCGGCAGATTTTTTAAAGTGGTTATATAATTTTTAACGACTTGCAATGTTTGTGATTTATTACCTGCAGTTAAGTAACACATTTTTATAAATATACGCGTTTCTAAAGACAGGTTCTTGATGGAAACTTAGACCTGTTTTGTACGTTTTAGTCACACAGAAACAGCAAGCAGCAGGTACCAAGCCGCGAGAAAAAGCTATTACAAACTATGACACTAAGGACGATACTTCAAATGTTCATGCTCCACTCAACTCAAACTGGCAGTGGACAGTTGTGATTGGTTGGCTTGTTTTTTGTGACATTAACGTGCTCGAGTCAAAGTCAAAGTCAAAACGTTTATTACGAACTAAGTGTATAATGTTGGTGTTTTGTTATATTAGTACTTAAGGCTTCGCAGCCTTTTACAAGCATTGCAATTATCATTCTCCTGTCCTTATCATCCTAAATTAGCATGCATTAAACATTATTCACATGACATCATCACATCATCAGCCTATTAATGTTCCCACTGCTGGGACACAGGCCTCCTCTCTGTGAGAGGGAATGGGCCGTTATCCACCACGCGGGCCTAGTGCGGGTTGGTGGATGTCACATATCTTCGAATTATTGGTTCTAGTACATGCCGGTTTCCTCACGATGTTTCCCATCACCGGTTTGAGAGCAGTGGTGATGAAATTATTTACACAAAGTAAAGCGCCTGCCTGGGCTCGAACCCACGACCTACAACTTGTAAGTCGCGGCCGATACCACTGGGCCACCTCTGCTCTTAAAAACATTACTATTACTTAATTATTTTATTTAACATTATTATTATTACAATTACTTTTAATATTTAAAATTAATTACATTATTATTATTTTGGAGGCTGAGTCACCCACGTCCGTAGGAGTGTACCCCATTCCGATACCCTACACGTGGTCCCCGGGTGGTGCAAATCAGGTGACACCAACTGGTGGTAGGCTTCGGCCGAAGGCTTGCGACCACCCACCGGGCAAAGACGTACCGCCAAGCGGCTTGCCGTGTTCCGGTACGATGCTCGGTGTAGCCACAAGAGGAGTTGGGTCGAGATAGCTGTTTCACTGCAGGCTGACCAGCCTGACACGCGCTGGTATGGACGTATCGGGAGACTGGTCGCGGAGGGTAGCGGGATCCGAGGCACGGTGCGCCACTGGCCGACCGCAGGTATTTGGGGGCCCAAGTAGTGTGCCAGCCACACATGAAAGGCTGCCCCGCCAACTGTCGAAAAAGCCCGGGATGCGCCATCGTGCTGGTTGGCGACCAGATGGGGAGGGCCCGATGGACATTGCGGGGGGGCTCGGGCGTCCCCGCAGTCACCGGACTAGTGCCCCAATGATGCTGTCCTTTCAGTGTGGGTCTGAAGGTTAGCAGCGTGGAACCTCGTCTCACTTCCAACTCCTCTCCTCCATTCACTCTTATATTTTTCGTAATGCCAAGGAAAAGAAATAATAGATTTGAACAGCGGCTGCACACCCTCCCCCTCAAAGTGCACCTCACCAACATTCGAGGTCTGCACTCAAATCTCTCTGCAGTCCACTACCACCTGGAGACTGAGAAACCAGCGCTGTTATTTCTTACGGAGACGCAGATAGCGAGTCCGTCAGACGCGTCGTACCTATCTTACCCAGGGTTTACCCTGGAGCACAATTACAAACCGCGCGCGGGTGTGTGTATGTACGCCCGTGATGACACTTGCTATCGGCGTCTCCGTAACCTTGAGGACTCAAGATTTTCAACGCTGTGGGCTCTATCGGACACAGGTCTGGATAAAATTATCTACGCCTGTGTCTACTGCTCGCACAGCGGAGATCAAGAGACATCCAGGCTCGCAGAGTACCTCAGTGAGGCGGCTGATGCGGCACAGCAACGGTACCCTTCCGCCCAATTAGTGTTACTGGGGGACTTTAATGCCCACCATCAGGAGTGGCTCTGTCCATACCAGTGCACTGACCATGCTGGACGGGAGATGCGTAAGCTTTCGCTAACGCTAAACCTCACCCAGCTGGTCCAGGGGGCAACGAGGGTACCGGATGTTGATTCGCACACAGCAAATTGCTTGGACCTTCTGCTGACAACAGATCCAGACAGATACTCTGTGTCGATAAGTTCACCCCTGGGTAGTTCCGACCACTGTCTGGTGAAGTCTGTGTCCGTCTATTCCCCGCCCGATCCCAGCCCAAGAGGCACCCGGCGGGTTTGGCGGTACAGGTCAGCAGATTGGGATGGCATGCGTTCTTTCTTCGCTTGCTTTCCTTGGCAGCCTACTTGCTTTTCTTCGGCTGATCCTTCGTCGTGCGCGGACGCCGTTACTGATGTGTTGCGTCAGGGAATGGAGTACTACATTCCGTTCTCTGACATAACGATTTCCAGCGTTGACCGGCCATGGTTTGGTGCCGAATGTCATCGCGCCGACGCGCTTAAACATGAGGCGTACCTGGCATGGGTCGACGCTCGATCGCGTAAAGCGAGTGACGTGGGTCAGAAGAAGAGAGCCTACAACAGGGCTGCCAAGTCCTGCAAGAAGGTGTTGCGTGGGGCTCGATTCGACCACGTTGGCCGAATGGGGGCCAAACTTGCTTCTTACCCAGCAGATAGTAAAGCGTTCTGGTCCCTGGCTAAGTTGGTCGAGTCGAACTTCTGCCGTCCCTCACTACCACCACTGCTGAAACCCGATGGGTCACTGGCTCACACCGCTGAGGAGAAGGCAAATTTGTTTGCCTCTCTTTTTGCGGAATCTTCGCGTCTGAATACTGGTGATTCGCGGCCCCCTCCTTCTCCTGATGGGTGCGAGACGAGTATATCGGACATTCGCATCCACCAAAAGGACGTCCGTAGGGTGCTGCGCAACCTCGACGTGAACAAGGCTAGCGGCCCGGCATACCAGCTATAGTTCTTAGAACCTGTGCGCCTGAACTGTCTCCGATCTTGACACGCCTATTCCGCCTTTCATATGAGACTGGAATAGTGCCGAATGCTTGGAAGCAAGCCAACGTACAGCCCGTGCCCCAGAAGGGCAGTAGAGCTGACCCGGCCAACTACAGACCCATCTCTGTAACATCCATTCTCTGTAAGAGTATGGAGCGTGTACTTAACACTAAGCTCCTGGCATACCTAGAAACTAACGATATCCTTAGCGACCGTCAATACGGCTTTCGCCGAAATCGGTCTACTGGGGATCTTCTAGCGTATGCCATTCACATATGGAGTGAGGCCATCGAGAGGCATGGGGAAGCGCTTGCCGTCTCCCTCGACATCTCGAAGGCTTTCGATAGGGTCTGGCACGAAAGCCTTATTGGTAAGCTTCCTTCATTCGGTTTGCCCGGTGGTCTGTGTGATTGGATTGCAGACTTCCTGAGAGATCGATCCATTCGAGTGGTTATCGATGGCTGCTCGTCGGACCAATTGGATATTAATGCCGGGGTCCCTCAGGGGTCCGTACTCTCAGCAACATTGTTCTTGTTGCACATTAACGATCTGCTGAAGCCCGGCAACTTTGGGTATGCAGACGACAGCACTGTTGCTGAGAGATACTTGTCCAACGCGCGTGCTACCGGGCCTCAGGTCCGGTCTCTCCGGGAGGCCATGGTGGAGCGCTTGAACTTGTCCTTGCAGGCAGTTTCCGAATGGGGCGATGCCAATCTGGTCAGGTTTAATGCTGCTAAAACCCAGGCGTGTCTTTTTTCCGCTAAAAGGAGCCAATTCCACCCGGCTCCTACTTTCCGTGATGTAACCGTGCCAATAACGGACCATCTTGAGCTTCTTGGCGTTACGTTGACATCGACTCTCAATTTTGGGCCATACATTGAGGCAAAGGCTCAGCTGGCTGCCAAAAAGTTGGGGATCCTTGCGAAGGTGAGAAGGAACAGCTGCTCAACTTGTATCAAGCGCAAGTTCGATCGTGCATGGAGTACTGTTCTCATCTCTGGGACGGATCTGCCAAATACCAGCTTGATGCACTAGAGTCGATCGAAAAGCGGGCCAAGAAACTCATCGGTAATGAGGCACTGGTCAAGTCAAAGCTCCAGAGCCTTGAACATCGTCGCCGAGTTGCCAGTTTGTCGGTATTTTATCGGTTACATTTCGGGGAGTGTGCGATGGAATTACATGATTTAATTCCGCCCAGCCCGTTCCATCATCGGACTACCAGACGTACGGCGATGCCTCATCGGTACATGGTGGACATCCCACCCATACGCACAAAACGTTTTGGGGACACTTTTATTATGCGTACAGCTAAAGAGTGGAATTCCCTGCCGGAATCTGTGTTGCCCGATAGCTACAATCTAGGGGTCTTTAAGTCAAGAGTGAATAGGTTTTTTCTAGGCAAGCGTGCTCTATCGTCGACCACATCATCGCTTACCATCAGGTGAGATAGTGGTCAAGCGCAAGCCTATAGATAATAAAAATAAAAAATAAAAAATTGAGAAAAATATAGTTATGTCAAAAATTTTATGTCAAAAATAGTGAATCTAATACAAACTATGAATACAAATAATCAGCAACTTTAAAAACAGTGAACAGAACTGGCAACCAAAATGCTTTTAACAGCTATTGATCACTATTTTACATTATACTTCAGTCGCGACAACACAGGAAAAATAGAGAAATGCTGAAAAAATTTTTATGTGGCACCTATAATGATTATTGTGTCTGACGCATTGAAATTTCGAAGAATGTTTCGTGGATTTAGTGAATAATGGTCTACTTGAGTTTTTTATAAATGGAAAAACGAATTTTTTGGCGACTTGGGGCTCGTCGAATCTGGCTACACTGGTTACATTTGGCAGTTGATAGTTGACAAGTCTGTGCATAAACGGTGATCAAGCGAAATAAATACAAAATAATATATAAACTTATGAAACGAGTGACGAAGATACATCCTTGTCTTCCTTGGAGATGCCTCACCGATGCGTGGAAGAAGAGTGTTCGCCTTGAATTATTGAAAAAAGTAGATTGGATGCAAATATTTCACGCCTGATATATCTCAGATGCTAGAAGAACGGATGGTCAATGGGGCTGTTAAGTTCTGGAGTGGCGACCGCGTGGTGGAATACGCAGCGCTTTAAGGCCTCCCTCTGTAGACCGATGACCTGGTTAAGGTCACGGGAATCCGATGTATGAAAGACGCACAGGACCCGTTGATGTGGTGACGCTGGGGAAGTCCTGTATCCAGCAGTCTTTCGGCAGAAATGATGACGATGTTGAGTGAGATCTTTAAGAAAAATATTCATAAAGTGCCAGTTTATGTGTTTGTGGTCGCCAGTAGCTTTCCTGCGCGAAAATCGAGAATAATCAACAGGAACTATGTGAAAAGTGATGCGCGATAACCAAGGAACATGGAGAAAAGTGACAAACTGGTACACAAGAGATGGGAATAGAAGCCGTGGAAGACAGTGTCAGAGATGGGAATGAAATATGGGAAAGACCGCTGGTCCAAGATGTAGGCAAAAAAAGTAAGCGACGGTGCGCTGTAGTGTCGGCGAGTAGCTCAGGACAGACCCCAGTGGAAACTTAGTGGAGGCCTATGCCAAGAGGCACACTGAGATTAGGGACATTTTATAAACATGTATTGTATAGACTACAGTTTATATCTCTGATTACAGAATAAAAGACTTTGTTATTCCGTTTATTTATTATTATATCTATTTTAATTATATTTATTTTTTATTGTTATATCCTAGGTTTTAATTCTCGTCATTGTGTAATTGTTTTCAAAAGTATATACTTCTAAATACGTTCAACCGTTGAGATGTGATTAACAAATATCCAGACATACAGACTTTCATACCTATATAGAATAGGTATTACTAGGATCCACAAGACAAGGGGTTACAACGATGAAATTGTGTACAGAATTTGGCTTTTGTATGATACGATTTTGGTATCAGAACAATAAAAGTTGATAAAAATAACATGATAAGTCTCATTTATTTATTATTTAACAAAATAAGTAGGCAGATAGTATATTGTTTGTAAACACATATTAAAACACAGTCCTTCATAATATTCGACACATATCCAATAGCACCGACCCTGGCTAATACTATATTTCTTCGGAGGCTCTTCAATGGCTAGCAAAGGCTTTGGTCTTGAAAACCCAGGTCACTCATTAAAAAAATCATCACAATAGTCCATATTTGTTGGTAATTCACAATTGGAACCAGATTCCAATGCAGATGAACAAGGGGCACTTGAGAGATCTTGTGAAATTCTCAGTAAAATACTCTGTAGTTCTATGAGATATCACAAGAACCAGCAACTGCTCGCTCTGAACATGTTCACTTCTAGTAATTTTAAGCTTCAATTCTTGATTTTGGCAATAACAAATTATATTAGATATTATTTTCTTTCGATAAGACATCATTGACAAAATAAATACGGTTGCCATGACAATCTTGAAGTAATTGACTAGTGCCTACGATCCATTTCATAGACAAGGTTTTTTTATTTTTTTTTATTTAAGGAGGTTTCGTCTATTACCAAAATAATTGAATATTGTAAAAAAAGACAAACCTGTATACAAATATAAAAGTGAGACGGAAAAGAGCTCATTGTGCATCAAAAAATTCGTCTACATCGATGTCAACGGGACACGTGCCCAGAACACAGAACGGCAGCATTGCCACGTTTGATGGCAATGCTGATTCTCTGGCCGAAGAAAAGGCCAGCCCTCTCTCTAATTTCTCAAAAAACTCTATGCGCACTCGGAACCCATGGACCTAATGTTTCAACCCCAAACGGCTCAAACATATAACTTCCAATAAGGTTATTATATTTGCGCCGTTTGAGGTTTTCTGCACCGGCAGCAGCCGCCCCAGCACAGCCCGCCGTGCTAAGAAGATGGGATGGCGCAAGGGTGTCGACACAATGTTGCATCCCACACCAAAGGTCTACCCACCTTCCAAGGCATTATGGTCATTCCGTCTGGTCTCTTCCCATCGTCGCGTGCCAAGCCATTGGGTTCTAAAACAGCTGGCAACCCGGCGGTGACAAGAGCCCAACGTATGATGTCATTAATGCTGGCGTGCCGTGCTATCCGGCCAGCGCTCCTATTGCAGGATAGGCCATGGTGATAAATGATGGTGATTTGGTCCAAAACAGCAATTAATGAAGAAAAACTGTCTTCCAAAATTGGGGTCCCTTCCTAGGTTCCCCAATTTTGGAAAACAGTTTTTGACAGTTTTTGTGGGGGAGGTGCAAAATTTTGATCTCTGGGGCTATTGCATAGAATTTCTGTAGGGTCGGTTGTCTGTCGGTATTGTCACTAAGAAAAATTTCACATTTTAGAGTAGTTGAGGTCTAGGCCGATGGATTTAAACTGCTCTATCAGGAATTGAAAATCTGCTAAAACAGTGTCTACGTCACCTCCTAGTGTTCCATCATCCAAATACCATAAGTTAAATTTCGAAATTAGTTTCTGAATAATGGGATGAATAGCCAGACTGAAAATGACTGACCCGAGAGGGCCACCTTGTTGGCAACCAACTGAAGATTGCAAAACATTTTCTTTGTACAATAATTTTGATGGGTGCCTATAGCATTGCCACAAAAAGCCGAAAATTTCTGGAAGCTCTTTTTTTGTTGACGGAATTGAATGCGTTTTTAACGTCAACAATAAGGTTGTAAACATTTCAAATAGATATCTTTGAAATTGCTTAAATATGAAAAATCAAGTTATTAAAGATTATAACATCTTTAATAACTTGATTTTTTACTCTTGAATGAAGTAATATAATACTATTGTACTTTTTATGGCTGTATAAAAATTTTAAATAATATTTATGCAATCTTGTGATGTCTCGGATTTCTTTTGTAAAATGGAACGTAAGGGAGAAAGAGAAAGTGAATGGAACTTTGACAGGTCCATACATAAGTAGGTACTTACCTAACTGATCTAGGTAGATTCTCAATTGTGAAACGTAAAATACTCAAACGCTTCCTAAATTATTTGACAATACTCAACTGATTATTGCTGATTTACTTAACTCAGAAACCGGCCATAAGTGTTAAAGATAAGGTAGCCACTTAACAATCCAAACTGCATTATCAGTAGCATTTATCGAAGTCATAAAAAAAAATTATAGAGCCAAATTACATCCCGTCTAGTGGGAAATTGTGATTGATATCAATCCAATAACGACATTCTCACGATACGCTCAATTTGTGCCAATCATTTCCTGTACATTGCTAACAGGCATCACTTGTAGTCACCACATGGTGTTCGTTATGCAGGCAATGTATGAAACTTCACTAACAACTCACATTATTAGTATACTTACGTCACGTGTTTTGATAGTTTATTTCATTCACTTTTTTGGAAAGTTATGCGAATATTATATGCTTTTTGATGAAATACCTGAATAAACAATTTTATTATACTAGTCGCTCTGTGAGCTCTAGACCTCTAGAGTCTGTCTTTATCGATAAAGTTTATTGAAATTAAAAAAGCCATATAATTAACGAACCTGCTCGCAAAATTGCACGAGAATCGGTTAAGAAATGCAACCTGTAGATGAAAACTGCCGGGCATCCGCAGACATATATAATAATTTTTGCCCAAGCTGAAACAGACCGGCGAGCCCGGCCTATTGTGATAGGCTTGAGTCACACATTTTAGAGGCCGTGCTCACCCTGCAGTGACGCTGCACTCGCGCTCGCTCGTTCGAATGACAACTAGTAACTAAATCGCTGCAAGCTTATCATTTAATTCACTGTCGGAGACACAGTTAGCAAAAAAGGGCATAAATAAAACATGTCAACTAAATACTAAGTAAAACTTTATATAAAACGTAAGCACGCGTTGACCACGAGCACAAATTAGAAAGTATACAGAAGGGCCACTCCCACCGTTTCGAAAATTGACAACTAAACTTGACAGAGTCACTAGGGTTGGCACTATATTGATTCCGAATTTATTTAAAAAAGAGTGGGTTGTATAAGTTAAAAACATAAATACATCGATTCGTCTAAACATACATCATTTTCATGCTTACATGCCTTAGAGGGTAGACAAAGCATCAAATATCCATTGAAGATCACGACTCCACATACGACGAAGATTGGATGGTAACAAGACGTAACAATGGTGTAATAAAGATCCCACTAAAAACATTAAAATGTGAAAAGCACCATGCTCGACAAAAATATAAAAGTGAAAAAAAGTTTTTTTTTTATCGTATATAGGTTTGCGCTTGACCACTATCTCACCTGATGGTAAGCGATGATCTGGTCGAAGGTGTAGCACGCCTACCTAGAAGTAACCTATTCACTCTTGACTTAAAGTTAATAAAATCAAAATACCCGACTGCAAAGCAAACTAAAAAGATGCACTTAAACAAGAAGAAAATTATGCTGTGCAGTCGGAGGAAACATATTTGTGAGCTGGATGACTTAATCCATATTATGATGACAAGTTTAATAGCCTTTCAAATTTCATCTATGGACTTAAAATAATTTATTATTTGAATTTCTAACTTGTCATCTTGAAACATTGAATGACCTTTTTAACTTAAAAGATAATGAAAGAACGAATTTAAAGAATTAATTTAAAGTATATTCGGTATGTAACAATTAATAAAGGAAACTCAGCCAATGCAACCTCGTTACAGTACTTTATGTATGGATGATGTGACAAAGGCCCGCACAAAGCACTCGTGACTGCCGCGACTGAGCTCGGTCCAATATGGCCCAATATTACCTGTAAAATCGCAAAGTCAATTTGTGTGTGCAAAATGATGCTTTGTACGTAGTGGCCTCTCTGTCTGCGGCGCGCCGCCGCCGCCGCTTACGTACTTTGTGCCACGATATTGGACTTTTCCAATACGAGTAGCTTCTGTGAAAATTTTAATTGAAAAAAGAAATCACTGAATACAAACTATCCTATGCGATACTTAACAAAATAACGTCATAACTCGTTACTAAACAATTTCTGTTGTGTCGTCTGTAAGTACTCCATACCTAGGTATAATCTGCCACGTGGCTATTCGATTCGTGATAGCAGTATAAAACTGTTCCTAGCAGGAAAGAGACAAGATTCTAGTCACCCTCTGGACATTCCCTAGTGATTGATCGTTGTTATGACTTATAAATTGACAGCCACTTACAGCTCATATGACATTTTAACGATTTGAGTCCGAGATTCAAGAACAGGGTTCCTGCTAGCCCGTTCCATCATTGGACTACAAGACGTACGGCGATGCGTCATCGGTACATGGTGGACATCAGACCCATACGCGGCAAACGTTTTGGGAATACTTCTATTATGCGTACAGAAAAGGAGTAGAATTCCCTGCCGGAGTCAGTATTTCCTGATAACTACAACTTGCGAGTCTTCAAGTCAAGAGTGAATAGGTTTCTTCTAGGCAAGCGTGCTTCACCGTCAACCACATCAACGTTTACCATCAGGTGAGATAGTAGTCAAGCGCAAGCCTATTAATAATAATAAAAAAAACAGGGGGGTGAATATAGGCTCTTAGAGTAAGGTTATTTTGAGTGTGTGTAAGGGACAGATGTATATATCTATACTTGTATACATCTGTCACTTAAACGATCTCAAAATAATCTTACTCTAAGAGCTTATAGTCACCCCCCTGAGAGGGAAAGCGACAAAACGAAGATTGTGAAAATTCTTCCTGTATAAACTGATGAGGGCCTCAAATTTAATATAGTCAACCGCAAATCAGCGGTAGCACTTATGCTCCTAAAAGTAGGTAAAATGTAGAAGGATAATGCTATTACGCCATAAAAATACTGTCAATATCAAAAAGTTCTGCATAAAACTATTCCAAACGAATCATTCGGCGCAAAACTTTAAATCGCCAACTCTGTAAAACTATCAACGCACAATAACAATGAGCCAACCAAACCACCCCACATTACTATCTCTAACCCCAACATTCAACCCTTAACACAAATCAGCGCTCAATTTTCCTTCTGAACCGCAACCTATAAAATCGCGCGACACGAATTGAAACACATATCAACGGTGGTGACACGAGGGATACGGAACTCCGAGCCTACTTTCCGTAATGTTGGAAGGCTGTTTCCTTCCCATCCAATATCCTAACATATACGCCTATAGTTCCTTGGAAATAGCGTTCGACTTTAGCGCTGCCGTCTTATAGCTAGTGTGCCGCTATCTGAT
Organism: Orthosia incerta; assembly: GCA_948252205.1. Classification (NCBI taxonomy): domain Eukaryota; kingdom Metazoa; phylum Arthropoda; class Insecta; order Lepidoptera; family Noctuidae; genus Orthosia; species Orthosia incerta. The sequence continues at coordinate 55,095,268 of OX411742.1, forward strand.
AAAATCATATTTTGAGTTTTAAACGCAAAAAAAAAACCACGAATAATGAAAATCGATGCTGTGTATCAACTATAATTCATTTGCGAGAGTTTTCGGTTTCTAAAATATAGATCTATAAGAGCAATTTCGAACAGACACATTGCTAGTTTAGATCAATTACTTAGTCTTATCAAAAATAGATTTGTAAACATAGCAATTTGGGACGTTTCAATTTTTATACGGCATTATTGATTGAAGAAAAATATTGCTTAGATAGATCGTTAGTTTTTTTTTGCAGATTACGGAGGTATTACAAACTCAAAATCGGGCAAATGTCATATAGCGGCACTCTCGGTATAGGATGGCAGAGCGCATATTTGCACAGTATGATATTAAATTATGATTGTGTATCTACATATGAATTGATTTCTGGAACTCTTGTTTGTTCGGCGTTTCATGAGGAAAACGAAGGTTCTAAGAAGAAGGAAATGGGAACAATTATTTGTTGGGATGGTGTAATAATCTGTCAATATTCGCATGTTTATAGGAATGTCAGATTTTATTGGGCGATTGGGTGGCTATGTATGAATGCAATATCGAGGGGGCTGATATTATTTAACGCCTGCACAAACAGCTGTCCTCTACAAACTTAATTTCTTCCAAAAATAAAAACCGGCTAAGTTCGAGTCGGTCTCGCACATGAAGGGTTCCTTACCATTATCACAAAAAACGGCATAAAAATCACGTTTGTTATATTCCAGCCCCATTTAAATATTTATTTTATTCTATTTTTAGTATTTGTTGTTATAGCACCAACAGAAATACATCATCTGTGAAAATTTCAACTGTCTAGCTGTCACGGTTCATGAGATACAGTCTGGTGTCAGGCAGACAGACAGACAGACGGACAGTGGAGTTTTAGTAATAGGGTACCGCTTTTACCCTTTGGGAAAAAAACTAATACCAAAAGCGAGACTTGCCTAAAACAGCTAACTTTGACTCTCATGTTCTACGTTCCACGTTTAAAATATCTCTCCATTCTTTTCGAACTTCAAGATCCTTTCCATAAGTAGGTAACTTAATAAACTTATGTCTATATTGTCTACACTTACCCCGCCAGGCATCCAGACAAAAATGTACTAACGTACGTCCGAAATATACCGACAATACCTATATTGCAATCCCCGGGTTTAAGCTGAGAATTGTCTGGCCGAAAAGTTTAATTTTATTTCTTTTTATCTGAATTGAGTAGCGACCAGGTGCTTCCTTTCAGGCTTGTTATACAAGAACTAAAAATAGGAGAATTACACGCGTTATTGGGAAGGAAAATTTTCAATGAAACGGTGGCTTAGAATGTCATAAGATGCCACCCGGCGACGCCATGTGTCCGCCCATTGGGGCATTATGCCGAAGTTGCATGGGACAGTCACCCGCACTAGTATATATGTCTTTCTTCTCGATTATTCTCATCTTCGTAGTCAGTAGGTAAAATGTTGACAGAGCGGTTGTGGCTGTTATGGAATATCTCGACGTACTTAGTTATAAAGTAATAAGACATTCTTCTGATTACCTTGTGCAATACAGCTCAAACGTTGTCTGACTATTTTCTGAAGTCATAATCAATGAAGTGTTGTTGAATAAAGCCAACTGTGTATTTTCTAAAAACAAAATTGATAAAATTGAGATTTATTGCTCTTAGAAAACATTAACAACGAAATAAAAACAAATGAACCACATTAAGACAAACGCCTTCTCACCCAACAAACGATTATTCGCCATATAACAATAATTTATTTGCATCACTCAAGAAATATGGTTCCATGAAATTGTTATCGCTGCTAGATGAGAATAATTTATTGCCTTTTGTACACAAATTAAGTTATATTAATCTTGGCTATTTGATGCCAACTGCTAATTGCTTAAGACAATTGATATCAATAGCCAGAAGTCAGATTGTGTTGAAATTAATTGATGGCTCTCTAGTGTTTATTTGACTTGTGATTAATATTCTTAATTGAGAATAATTTGGGGACAATTTTTTGCTAAGTTAATCGCAAAAATATTTTATGATATTGTTCTTGAATTACATTGTTAATTTTATGTTAATGTTTTGAATGTAGGTAATGAAGGTTTTCGGCGAATAATGGAACTCAAATGAGCTGCTGGTGGTGATGATAGTTAGAGGCGGTGACCGAGTGGCGTGCAAGAACTGGAAGAAGCAGTGTAGATCGTTCGGCGGTGAGATGGACAGGTAAAGTGAGGCTTAATATTAACTAATCGAACGAAGTGAGATGTGCAGACTACATTGTGGCCATCACGGGCAGAACCTTGATGAGGTTGGCGGAGGATCGTGGGGATTGGTACATGAACAAAATTAACCGGCGACCAAAGCAAAACACTAATAACCTCTTTGTTTTAAGTCTGTATAAAGAGCAAAAATAACTTTCGATACGGAAGTCTGTGTCTTTGGTGCCTCTTATTTTTTTGTCATTTTGTGACACCGACTTCCGAAACGAAAGTTATTTATGCTCTGTTTAGTGTTTCGCTTTGGGAGTCTGTTCAGTTTTTGTAAAAATGTTTTTAATTTTCTCTCTTTAGTTTTGGTACGACATCAATTAAGTTATCGAAAGGATTGACCAAAAAAACACCAATAAAAACTCAATATAGTATTCGTGCTGTTTGTCTTTAAGGACAAACAGCACGGTTTTATGTACATATCTTGACAACTGCTGCACCGCTTTCGATGAATCTTGTGCTATTCCTAAGTTGAGAGATGCCTAATCCAATTAAATAAGAACGATCCCGATCCAATTACTAGTTTCGGACTCGTAATACGTGGACAAACATATAAACACTTATGAAATTTGGCACACGTGTTTAGCACCCCACATAGAGTATCATTATGTGAATATTGCGCAATTCGAACAACATTAAATACATAATTGTCAAATTGATAACCTCCTTTTTTAAGATGTCGGTAAAAAAGACGCCTATGTTCAGCAACGTGAGCGAAGTCAGACTGCGGATGATGATGAATCATTAAAGTGATACTATCGCCACAAGTCTAAGCTTAAATATCTAGTCCATGTTCATTATTGAAGATAGTTCATGTTTTTATTGCCAAGTTTTATGTAACTTATCTACCAATTTAACTTCTCTAGTTTTATTAGTAGCTATCTTCGTTGTTAATACGATCGACGTAACTGAAGCGTTGTTTTCAAGTCCCTCCCTTGATCCTCAAATTAAACAGTAAATACTCTGGAAAGATTTGGTTGATTTTGGTTGAAACTAGAATAACGTAACGTATAACGAAGCTACAATCATTTCTATTTATAATTCAGAAAATCAGAAGGGCAATGCCCGTATTTTTTAAGGAGCGTTAACATTCGCATTTGAATCGCAATTTATCAAAAACTCCTCTAATTTACCTACATGTTTTCATTAGCTGAGTAGCTTAGCTTAAGTTAATTAAGAACGAGAATTGGCTTTCTGGACTTTTTTTATTATTATATATTGATAGGCTCGCGTTTGACCACTATCTCGCCTGATGGTAAGCGATGATGTGGTCGACGGTGAAGCACGCTTGCCTAGAAGTAACCTATTCACTCTTGACTTGAAGACCCCAAGGTTGTAGCTATCAGGAAACAGAGACTCCGGCAGGGAATTCCACTCCTTAGCTGTGCGTACAATGAAAGTATTCGCAAAACGCTTTGTACGTATGGGTGGGATGTCCACCATGTACCGGTGGCGCATTGCCGTGCGTCTTGTTGTCCGGTGATGGAAAGGGCTAGGCGGAATCAAATTGTGCAGTTCCATCGCACACTCCCCGAAATGTAACCGATAAAAAACCGACAGACTGGCCACTTGGCGTCGATGTTCAAGGCTCTGGAGCTTTGAGGCGACCAGTGCATCGTCGCCGATAAGCCTCTTGGCCCGTTTGTCAATCGACTCAAGTGCATCAAGTTGATATTTGGCAGATCCGTCCCAGAGGTGAGAGCAGTACTCCATGCATGACCGAACTTGCGCTTTATACAATTTGAGCAGCTGTTCAGGCGTGAAGTATCGTCTCACCTTTGCAAGGATCCCCAACTTTTTTGCAGCCAACTGAGCCTTTGCCTCAATGAATGGACCAAAATTGAGGGTCGATGTTAAAGTAACACCAAGAAGGTCAAGATGGTCCGTTATCGGCACGGTTACACCACGGAAAGATGGAGCCGGGTGGAATAGGCTCTTTTTTGCGGAAAAAAGACACGCCTGGGTCTTAGCTGCATTGAAATTGACTAGATTGGCATCGCCCCATTCGGAGACTGCCTCCAAAGACAGGTTCAAGCGCTCAACCATGGCCTCCCGGAGAGACCGGATCTCAGTCCCAGTAGCCCGTGCGCCGGACACGTATCTCTCAGCAACCGTGCTGTCGTCTGCGTACCCAAAGGTTCCGGGTTTTAGCAGGTCATTAATGTGCAGCAAAAACAGTGTAGCCGAGAGCACCGACCCCTGAGGGACTCCGGCGTTAATACCTAGCTGACCGGACGAGCAGCCATCGATAACCACTCGGATGGACCTCTCCCTCAGGAAGTCAGCAATCCAGTCACACAGACCACTAGGCAGACCGAAGGAAGGAAGCTTACCAATAAGGCTCTCATGCCAGACCCTGTCGAAAGCCTTCGAGATTTCAAGGGAGACAGCAAGCGCTTCCCCGTGCCTCTCGATGGCCTCACTCCAGACGTGAATGGCATACGCTAGAAGATCCCCAGTTGACCGATTTCGGCGGAAGCCGTATTGGCGGTCACTGAGGATGTCATTGTCTTCTAGGTATGCCAGGAGCTTATTGTTCAGCACACGTTCCATACTCTTACAGAGGATGGACGTTACCGAGATGGGTCTGTAGTTTGCCGGGTCAGCCCGACTACCCTTTTTGGGGACTGGCTGAACGTTAGCTTGCTTCCAAGCCTTCGGCACCTTTCCAGTCACTAACGAAAGGCGATATAGGCGTGTCAGGATCGGAGACAATTCAGGCGCACAAGTTTTCAGTACAATTGCCGGTATCCCGTCGGGGCCACTAGCTTTGTTCACGTCAAGGTTACGCAACACCCTACAGACCTCCCTCTGATGGATGCGAATATCCGACATACTCGTCCCACATCCAACAGGAGACGGAGGGGGCCGCGCGCCATCAGAGTTCAGACGCGAAGATTCCGCAAAAAGGGAGGCAAACAAGTTTGCCTTGTCCTCGGCGGAGTGGGCCAGTGACCCGTCGTGTCTCAGCAGTGGTGGTAGTGAGGGGCGACAGAAGTTTGATTCAACCGACTTAGCCAGGGACCAAAACGCTTTGCTACCAGCAGGGTATAAAGCTAGTTCGTTCCCGATTCTGCTAATATGGTCAAAACGTGCCCTTCGCATCGCCTTTTTGCAGGACTTGGCAGCCCTGTTGAAGGCTCTCTTCTTCTGAGTTACGTCACTCGCTTTGTGCACTCGAGCGTCAACCCATGCTAGGTAAGCCTTGTGTTTAACCGCATTTGCGCGGTTGCACTCAGCACCAAACCATGGTCGGTCAACGCCGGAAAGCGTGGTCGGTCAACGTCAGAGAATGGAATGTAGTACTCCATCCCCTGGCGCAACACATCAGTCACGGCGTCAGCGCATGACGATGGATCTTCCGAAGAGAAGAAAATGGGCTGCCAAGGATAGCATGCGAAAAAAGATCGCATCCCATCCCAATCTGCTGACCTGTACCGCCAAACCCGCCGGGTGCCTTTTGGGCTGGGATCGGGCGGGGAATAGACGGATACAGACTTCACCAGACAGTGGTCGGAACTACTCAAAGGTGATGAAATCAACACTGAGTATCGGTCTGGATCTGTTGTCAGCAGAAGGTCCAAGCAATTGGCCGTATGCGAATCAACATCCGGCACCCTCGTAGCCCCCTGCACCAGCTGGGTGAGATTAAGCGCCAGCGAAAGATTTCGCATCTCTCGTCCAGCATGGTCAGTGCACTGGTATGGGAAGAGCCACTCCTGATGGTGAGCATTAAAGTCCCCCAGTAACACTAATTGGGCGGAAGGGTACCGTTGCTGGGCCACATCAGCCGCCTCACTCAGGTACTGTGTGATCCTGGTTGTCTCCAGATCACCGCTATGCGATCGGTAGACACAGGCATAGATAATCTTATCCAGACCTGTGTCCACCAAGGCCCATAGCACTGAGTAGTTAGAGTCTTCAAGGTCACGGAGACGCCGATAGCAGATGTCGTCGCGGGCGTACATACATACACCCGCACGTGGCTTGAATTTGTGCTCCAGGGTAAATCCTGGGTAAGATAGGTATGCCACGTCCGACGGACATCCGATCTGCGTCTCCGTAAGGAACAAAAGTGCTGGTTTCTCAGTCTCAAGGTGGTGATGGACTGCGACAAGGTTCGAGTGCAGACCTCGGATGTTACTGAGGTGCACCTTATGTGAGAGTGAGTGCTGCCGCTGTTCAGCTTTTCTCTTTTTGTTCCTTGGCATTATTGCTGTGAGTGAAGGAAGGTGAGGAGAAGGAAGTGAGATGAGGTTCCACGCTGGCAACCTTCAGACACGCGGAGTCCGGACGCCATCATTGGGGGACTAGTCTGGAGACTGCGGGGACGCCCGAGCCCCCCCGGGAATGTCCATCGGGCACTCTCGTCTGGTCGCCAACCAGCACGATGGCGCATCCCGGGATTTTTCGACAGTTGGCGGGGCAGCCTTTCGTGTGTGGCTGGCACACTACTTGGGCCCCCAACTACCTGCGGTCGGCCAGCGGCGCACCGTGCCTCGGATCCCGCTACCCTCCGCGACTAGTCACCCGATAGGCCCATAACAACGCGAGTCAGGCTGGTCATCCTGCAGTGGAACAACTATCTCGACCCAACTCCTCTTGTGGCTACACCGAGCATCGTGTCGGAACACGGCTAGGCCGCTTGGCGGTACGTCTTTGCTCGGTCTTCTTACTTTTATTCGAACAGAGTGACCAAACCACTATCAGAACTTAACGCTAATATCAGGTTATTTATCAAACTTCACTGAATATATTCTTCCTGATCAGAATATATTAAGCACCAGCACATGAGCGATGTACTCTAAACAACTTGTTCTCGCCGAGACTAAGTCACCGAGTCACGCAATATGGCGGCTGGCCAAGGCAATAACATTTCTGTTCACATAACAACACTTGGCATGTGTTATAGTGTTGGGCTAAACTTGTCGATAAGTGATCAAATTATAATGTAATGGGGCTTTGTGGTATATATTAGGTAAAACATGTACGGTGTAAACGATATTGTAATTTTGTAATTAAGATACAAACTAATGATACACAATCTCTACTTGTTAACGTCTCTAAAAATCACACATCGTCAAATGACAAATAAGGCAATTAATTGGCATATACATATGAACAGACGGTGTTGAATGAAAATACCTATACGGCATTTTGACTTTGGGCTAGCCCAGCGCTCTACAGATTTACAGTATCAAGCTTGTTGTTGTTGTTGCTTGCAATAGTTTTTACAACTCATATGCGGCCTAACGTACGTGTTTTGTATTAATCATCATGTTCTCTAGAATACGGCCATAAACAACGCCACACAAAAATCTTTTAAAGGAATAAAACCTGTTTTCATCGGCTTTGAAATCTTGCACCGTCTGCATAAAACTTACTCCTCATTGTTTTTACTGAAGCTCAAAGCAATAAAAAAAATCAATGGACGGCTAAGTACTAAAATGTTTCTTTCATTTTTAAGGATCACCGTAAGTACCCCCTTCATGTTTATTAAAACAAACTTTGTCTAGTGAGAAGATGCACTTTATAAAAAATTCTACGAGTTTGTCGTCTCATAATACAAAGAGATTTTCAGAAGGTCATCTTCTAATCGCTTTATATAAAATATGTTGGACACTTTAGCTTCAAAATAGAAGTCGATGCGTAAGTGCGCAACGTTTATTATTTTAAATCTCACGATTCTTGGATTTAGAGATATGAGATGCAATTATCATTCTGCATCAATACTCTCTGAAATAAGAAGCCTTACTATCAGTAATTGGTTGAAAATTATCTATTATAGTATAAGGCTTTGCGGATGTTATAAACCTTTACTTAAATCTGCCTTGCACAAAACTAATTCTTCAATTTCAAACCTAATCGAAATTCGCTTGAGTGTTCGAATCCAGTTGGAACCATATTTGTGAGCCAAGATGTAGTAAGGCAGGTACCCTACCCTCTGGAGGAAATTTTATAGCACCTACTGCAAGTCCGCGAAAACCGATGAATCTTGCCGAGAATTTGTAGACTTCAAACCTATCCCTATACGAGAAGGTCTGAGTACTGGTTATATTTTATTCAAACCTACTGTACCATATCTGTCCGCTGAGGATCATGTTGACCGGCTGCCGTCTGATGCAGCTACTACTGTTTTGTTTTGCTCGCTTTCCATTTTCCACTAGTGACGACATAATCTTGTCCTGTATTTTTTTCAGACGCTCTCGCTAGCCTGGGGGGGCCCGTTATCCGAGAGCTTTAACGTTTTAAAAGTATTCTTGTAAGCTATTGTAGACGCTTTTTTGCGTCTAATAACAGGGGAATTCGAGTGTTTTTTTGTGGAGTGGCAGAGCCTTGTTAATATCATTATTACAATTTTTGTATTGCCAGTTTATCATACATCTAATAAGTTTACCGATACACAAATCAAATAATACAGGTGTATAAGATGTTACAGAATAATTCCAGGTACAATGTATGAGGTGTGCAAATGCATAAAATCAAAACACACCAGCATATTTATCCGTTTTTATTTCACATAAAATTAGAACTGAACCATTAGGTATTCTCAGGTGTCTGTCTTTCGTATTCCTCGATAAAAATGACGTAAGAATTAGAAGCTAGGTAGTTATTTTTTACAGCTCAGTATCTAGGGAAACAAGTTCCTTCCTAACAAAACACGAAGAGGTCATTAGAATTAATATTTGTTTCGGGATATTTACCATGTATATTGAGATTTTTGTTGAGAGCTCGATATTTCGGCACCGTTACAAGCGCCATGATCACGAGAACGTTCACATGATCATCAACAAATATTAATTCTAATGATTGTGACCATGTCAGCTTTAAAACTTATATCACGAAGAGGTCATTTACGAAGAACTGTCTATGGCTACTAAACCACAGATCAATGAAACCTTTCGCATCATTAACGTCCAATACAGTTCGGTAACTGATTGCCTGCATGCGGGCCTACGAGATTAGAAACTATGCCTGTTAGATTAACTGTCCTGGTATATGGTATGGTATCCTGGTGGCAGGGTAAGGAATATGAAAACTTATGTATTAGGTACAGAACAAAGTTGATATGTTTTATTAAGAGATCATTGAAACGTAGTGACTACAAAACAACGCCAAAGGAATGTTGGCCAAAATTACCAGCTGTTTTCTTTTTAACATTTACGCATTTTAGTGACCATTGTAGAAATATGAAAGGTCTCAATTTCATATTATTACTTAATTTATAGTTAATTATTTAGGCAAAATAAGCAGGCGTGTACTACTTACATGTTTCGCTACAGTTATGAAGTGAGAACGAAAGCGAAATCGATAGTAAATGAGAAAGAGAAAATTAGTTATTACCACCTTGATTAAAATTATTAATGTCTAGACTATTTTGAAACTATTTAGATACCTAAACAATCTAAATAGGGACCTATTATCGAGAGACACCTCGTCCATCAAATGAAAAAACAAGAAATTAAATCAGAATTTTTAATATAACACGTAACTAAACATGTCTTTAAAGTAAATGCAACACAAAGATGCCCTCGCAGTTAAGCACAGCTCAGGAGCCTTAAACTGCTTTTCGTTTGCGAAGTTCATTACAAGTGCGACATACATAAATACCTGTAGATTTAGTACTTACTGCAAAACAGTTCCAAAGAATGGAGAGAAAACAAAAAGTTGTACAAGACAATAGAAAATATTTTTCTTACACCTTTTTATGAATTGGAGCAGCAAATACAGCGATAAAAAGTTTTTAGATCTGTTTCTTTATAAGATACTTGAGGTGCTAAGACTTTCGTGTTTGTTGGAATTGATTGACGTAAAAGATTCTTGTCTTGTTACCACCGTGTTACCTTTTGTCTTTGATATAGTACTATTTTTGGAATTGTAATTAAGGTTCTCAGAAAATCGTTCTTTAGGCGTGTGGTTAGCGGCTTTGAGGTTCAATACAAAGACCACGAAGTGGCTCTTTGTAGAAGAATGTCATATTACATAAAAAGACTTTCAGTGGCATTACTCTAATGATATGGTTCGTTGGTAGGTTATTAGTAGGTACCTATCCATGTTTAATTACATTGTAAATAAAAATAAAAATAAATGTTTTCGAGCTTTAAACTTATACCATATCGAGATAAAAAATGATCTATGTCAAGGATCATTTGTATACCAAGTTTCATCTAAAGCAGTTATGTCGTTAAGGTGTGATTGATGTACAAAATCCAAATATGCATATTTAAATATTTATTAAATTAGTAGAAAGTCAGATAGTTTAGGATTGGTCTACTAAAAAGAACAATTACAACTACAATTCCAACATCAGAACACAAAATATTAAAACTAACATAAAACCTCAAAAGAAACATCCTTCAAAATTTTAATACAATGCTACATATTTCATCACAAAACGGCCGAGCATTAAAACAATAAGGCAGAAAACATGCAAGTTTGCACCTTTCCTACGGCAAAATACGAACATGTTTATTTTTTTTCCACAGAATAATTTATTCAGGGTTTAGTTGACACGACACAGGTGCCCGTATACACTATTGTTTATGCGGTTCCCTCCCCAATCCGCGCAGTAATGAGTGTCAAGTGCTTGCGACAGCCTCGCGCTTTAAAATCTAATTTGTACGACAAGAATGCCTTTACACAGTTTTGAACTTCGCACGAAGAATATTACCTTTGAGCCCGCGGACTATATAATGGATACCGTATATTTCAGAGGGTACACTTAGAAGCCGACTACATAGAATTTCCATTTTCTTTTTGATCCCACATTCGTATAAAATCAATGTTTTATTGCTTTTCTTTGCTCACTGTTTTATGAAACACGAACTGAAGAAAAAGTGAAAAAGTTTTTTCGAACAATGTATTTTGAGCCACAGTTATTCGGGGTTCTGGAAAGCTTCTTTTAATTGCCTGGTTACAGGTTTCTGCAGACGGAAATTAATGACAGAACGAGCAAAGTTCTTAAGCTTATTTAATTTTCACAAAAAAGACGACTTACAAAATAAACAACACTGTAAACAACAGTCACTTGCAACAGCAAATACAAACTACACCCTCATCCAATGTAAACAGATCCTAACACCTTTGTTTACTCATCCAGTACACCGTAACCGACGCCTAATGAGTGTCAAGTGACGTCACGAGCGCCACCATGCCACCATTAGCGCCACAGATAACACACACCAACTTATTTTGCCTCACGAAAAATAAAACCTCCATGCTGAATAAAAATTTATTTTTAAGAATGAAGAAGTATTTTTGAATGAAAATATACGAGTTTAGCTAGAGGACTGTGTGTCATGGTGTCATGGTTTTCTCGGTAAACAAAAGGGGGAAAATGAGACATGAATTTCACTGGAAATGTTGATGACCGACATGATTTTTTTCCTGTAAAATATATGCTATATTTGCCTGTATGCGCTAGTTTCTGTGTTTCTGCAGATGAAAGAGAAAGTTTTACGAAAATACACATTTCTAAAGCACAGGCTGACCACCATTTTTTGAATTTATTCTTTGCGGAATTCGAGACTAAACTAAAATTAAGACTGGCCACTAAATTCGAAAATAAAAAAATTCTTCTAGTGAGAATTAAAGGGTAATTTGTATGCCTTAACAGTCGCAATGCACATGTTGTCAACAAATGAAGCGAAAAACTGAATGGAATATGAAATAACTTGGCAAACAGTTTTTCCTTTAAGACCATTTTCTCCAAACTCACTTAGAAACACATTAGCTGGTACTGGCAGTTGCATTTCGTTGATCATTTATATTCTAAATCCATTTTTCTTCAAACGGTAGTGTCATTATCTTGTCTTCAAACTGTCAAATCGTTGAAGAGTGAAACTCATTGAATTACAAAAGTTTTGATGGAACTTTATAAATAATCGATTCGTCAACGCTAACGAAAATTAAGTTAACTTAGTCTTAAGATAAAGTTTAGCAGAACTTTAATAGAAATTTCGTGACTATTATGTGTTAAATTTATTGAGTTATTTTTGAGCTTTTTTCTATGCTGAAATGAAATCCCATCGCTGAAATCAGCAGTTTTTTTTTAATAATTCTTCAAGTAATCACTTAGCAACCCTGCAGCAAACTATTCTTCTATCAAGTATTATCCACGAAAATGCGGACTAACTTTAATTTATTCTAATAAATATATGAACATAATAATTGAGTATACAAACAAAGCTAAAAGATAATATATACAAAGGAGAGAGGTTTTCTGCACCAGCAGCAGCCGCCTCAACACAGCCCGCCGTGTTAAGAAGATGGGATGGCGCAAGGGTGTCGACAAATGTTGCTATCCCACACAAAACTGTCCTATGTATTTGTATGTGTTTTTATGTTTTGTGTACAATAAAGAATAAGAATAAGAAAAGGCCTTACCACTTTCCAAGGCATAATGGTCATCCCGTCTGGACTCTTCCCATCGTCACGTTCCAACGTTCTAAAACAGCTGGCACCCCGGCGGCGACAAGAACCCGTCGTATGATGTCATTAATGCTGGGCTGCCGTGCTATCCGACCAGTGCTCCTACTGCAGGATAGGCCATTGTGACCGAGGCGGTCGACTGCTTCACCACATTGACAATACTTGAAATACACACATTGAGCTCCACTAGGAGCACCCAAACACAGACATGTAGCGATCCGGAAGGTGTTATCACTAAACATATTGCCTATGTTGGGTGACGGTAGTCCCTGTAGCCAGAGGGCTTACTCCAACTTTCCCACAGCCAGCAGGTGGGCAAGCTCAGCAGTATTGGTGTTACATATTTATGAGTTTATTCCGTACCAACCTGCAGAGCGGCTCATACCACTGTCTCTGGGAAGATGGATTCTCGGGCAACGCCATATTCGGGCAGGCACTTCTTGCAGCCTCCCCAGGGATGTGCCTTAACAGGCGTTTCACAGAGGGGGTTCCGGGGTGGTCTTTTAAGAGGTGACGGGACCCCTTTCAGGTGCTGATGGTGATCACCGGGGTGGTTTTAGTGAGGTAGAAATCCCACACTTCCTGGTCTTTTCCCCAAAAGTCCAAGCGCCTTTTGAAGGTTTCCCTCCGTAAAAAAAGGTCGGTTGTCTGTCGGTGTTGTACAAGAAAAAAATCACATTACTATAAAAAAAGAAATTAGAATGGTTGAAGTCTAGGCCGATTTGAACTATTTATTAAGCAATTGGAAATCTGCTAAAACGATGTCTACGTCACCTCCTTGTGTTCTATCAATCAAATACCATAAGTAAAATTTTGAATTTAGTTTTTGAATATTGGGATGAATAGCCAGACTAAAAATTACTGGCCCGAGAGAGTCACCTTGTTGGAAATCAACTGAAGATGCCAAAAAAAAATCTATGATCAATAATTTTGATAAATGCCTTTAGCATTGCCACAAAAAGCCGAAAATTTCTGGCAACAAGTGTCCAAAAAATTAAGTTTTATAAAAAAAACTAGCTGTTCTCTGCGGCTTTGCTCCCGTGGGACCACCCCACAGGAACCGTTTTCGGGATTAAAACATAGCCTATGTCACTAAGGAATAATGTAGCTTTCTATTGGTGAAAGAATTTTAAATCGGTACAGTACTTTAAGAGCCTATCCGGTACAAACTAACAAACAAAAAAATCTTTCCTCTTTATAATATTAGTAAAGTAATAATAGATAAACCAGCAGATTTTTGCGGTGGTATCTAAGACTAGTCGCACTATTTCTGAGAACTGAGACTGACTTTATAAATCCAAAAAGTAGTCACAGAAACGATCCGTAGACCCTTGGGACTTTAAAAAAAATCTAGAACACCGAACTTTACTTAAAATCTACATTACAAAAGCTAGCACAAGAAAGGATTTATTTTGGGAGCAACCTTGAATTTGTCGTGACCCGGATTTAGTAAGAACTTGAATTCGAAGAAATTCTCTTACGGAAACTAATAATCGTTACCGATCCTTTTGCGGTAAAGGTCGTCATAGGTGCACGTATTTTGTGTACAGGAGACTACCTCATAAATGCTAATGGCATATTACGAGTAATATGGGCTGCTTTTCTGACCCTACAAAATTATTCATGTTATTAACTAGGATTAAGGTATATTTTTTCGTTCTGTATAAATTATGTATCTTTCGGGATGTATATTGTTTTTACTCTTCTACAACCTCGGCAATCTGTGTTAACTCAATAAGCAAATCGCCAGGCATTAATTGGTTTTCATGTCATCGTAATATCCTAGTCGCAATTCTGAAGTAAGCTAGTATTAAAAACTACTTTAAGTAAAATAATACTATTAAAAAAACTGATAAGAAATGAAATGAAATCAGTTTTTTTTACACCTGGCATGTTTTATTCCTGCACCGCCCTAAAGTCAACTGGTAGAAAATGCCTAAGGCATTAAGTCCGCCCTTGTACTTGTGCAAAAATTATTTATGAATAAATGAATACTGTACAGATTGAGATAAGAATAAAACCTATATTTTAAACTTATTGAAGAATGTTGTTGTACACTCAACCCGTCGCTCCGAAACAAAAAACAAAAATAAAGCAAAAAAAACGTACATTTTATATTGTTTAGAATGTAACAATTCATTCATTTAACTTAATAACTTGAAATCACTTTTAAACCCTAAAATGTATGTCTAATTGTTTTGTTTTGACGTTTGACATCTGACGTTTGCTAGAGATGTCAACACATTTGAGTTAGAAATTTGAAATGCCGCGGAGAGTGCGTGTCGTTCCTCCGTCGGTGATGTCATTGTTGATGATGTTTTTTTATGAAATTTGATTAAAAAAGGAACTTGAATACTTTGATGGATGAGATTGGGACCAGGATGGTGTATTTTACTGAAGGATAATTGTTTCGTGTGCATTCTTCAAGAATTAAAATTCTTGAAATGATTATTTGAAATTAGTAATCCTGTTTTGATTTTTGTTGGATGTGTGCTAAACGAAACTTGACGTTTTTCCTTTTTTGGCAGGCTGTGGTCGGTTTTTTCTTCTTGTCAGTGGGGGACGGGTGTTTTTTGGGGCGAAGTAATGGACTGAGGAGCTGATTGCGGCTGTTGAGAGTGATCGGTTTTGCTTTGGGACGCGTGTGTGCGTCCCAGCGACCAAAAGGGCTGCTTGTGTGCTGATGTTTGGAGTGATCAGAGTTGCTTGGTACACAGACCCCACTAGTTGTTGTGTTGTGGTGTGATATGGGCGTAAACTGTGTTCCCACGCTCAAAGGAATAACCTCGTGGCCGTCCAATATTTTTTTATGAATTTGTGAGTCGATTTGCCGGTTTCTTTTAGAACAATGTGGCGTGATTTCTTTCCTCCGACAGGTACGTGTCCGTCTTTCTCAAACTCTGTTGGTTGGAATTTTGTTCTTCAGACAGAGACCCGTTTATTTTGTCAGTGGATGTGATTTGTTTGTGTATGGGGTTTCGCCTTGATCATGGTTCCATATGTATTAGTAATAGTTAGGGCCTGTGTGGTGTCATGTTGTAATGTATGGATGGTATGGACATGGTGTCTCCCGAAATGTTTCGGAAAGTATATTCTTGTAGGAGCCAACTTCTATGGAGTTTTGTGGGTTGCCCTTAATTATGTTTAGTCTGTAAAATCCTGTGTATGATATATGTGTAACATAAGATAAGATTTATTTATTTCTGAGTATGGAGTTTTAGGTTAACTATGTAACCATGAAACACATGTTATGATTATAGACCAGGGGGGTGACCATAAGCTCTTAGAGCGGTATCAATTTGATATCGAGTAAGTGACAGATGTATACAAGTCAGATACATCTGTCCCTTATTCGATATCAAATTGATACCGCTCTAAGAGCTTATGGTTACCCCCCAGGGTTGATAATTTTTGAAACCATAAAAAATAATAGTAGGATGAAACCTATTAATTTGTTATCTTATATTCCTTTTCCAAAGGGTTTCATCCTACTATTTTTTTTTTTCGCTTTAGACCATTATCAAAGACTTTAACCCTTGTCTATTAGTTTGTAAGATGTCACCTAGCTGAGGCTGTCTGCCTGAAGCAGGGCTTCGTCGTGTGGAGTTGGCTGGCTGGCCTGCACCCCTACTGAGGGACAGGCATTCCGTTTGCATTCTTAACCGTCAACGGCAACGTAAAGATATAAATTGACCACCCAACTGATACCAACTACCCTATTTTACTTTTAATATTTTTCATTGTGACGTGTTTCGGCGAAAGTTAGCAAATTAAACCAATTGTATACTAGGATCTTGCGCTTTATTTACCCAAACCCGATCCAACATTACAATAAGAGACTTAATAATTGGACGAATTCGATGTATAAGGCTTTGGTATGCGTAGGACAAATTTTACCTTTGCAAAAGAAACAAATCATCAACGCCCCCTTCATTTTTGTTATAGAAACCTATTATTTTTGTATTTTTTTGTGGATAAGAAAAAAATTCTCCATCACCCTCGTCACCACAAGAACTCTCTTCTCTTACCAACCGTATTAGAATGAATACACGTTGACTTTCATCCATTTTTCTATTACTAGAACTGGTTTTGAACAAAATGAAACAAAAATATAAATATTGTAACCAAATAACTAAAAAAATTGCGGTACAATTTTAGTGACGCCAGTCGTCGCGTGCGGTCTCTCAGAGCCTTGCGAAGAAACACACGTAAATATCTCACAACACCTGCGCCCAGAATCAGTCCCACTGGTGGCGTGAGCATCGAGTATGATCCTTTTTAGGAAGCTAACAACAATAAGGGATCCGTAGAAACATAGGAAGATTACATAATTTGCAGGTTTCTAAAACATGGACTTCCAAAGACCCCACGCCATGGGTCTGGGGTTAAGTGCGACTTGAGTGTATGTAGTGTTTAGGAAGCAATAGTGAACGGAAAATGATTCTGTATGTTACACTAAAATGGAGAAAAAATAACTTTTCTATTATTAGCTCGCGTAAATGTAGATTTTGCTAACGGCTCTGTCTGCGTGAAAATGAAAATGGTTTAACAACGGAATAAAAATTTCACCCATTTCCTTTCAGCTTAATAAACAGATATATTACCAGACTTTCACTATTATAATATTAGTTGGAAGTAGAATTGGCATAACACTGTGTAGTTGAGTTGATACTATGTATGTGGGCCCTCCACTTGCATCACAAACTTAACTCAGAATTAGTAGTAATTGACAATATTGTATGACAAACTGTCAATTTAACCTCTTGTTAAGCTTTTCGTGCAATAATGTTTATAATACCTTATATAAATTCTATATTATGTAAACTAACACTAGGTACCCATTTAATATAATTGAGTTTGTAGCTCCAGCCTACCATTAGAGTCAAGCTAATTCACTTCGAACCAAATTGTTGCGTGTATTCTGAGTAAACGTGAAATTAGATCCATTCCTGCTGTACTAAGGCAAACTTGAAATCAAGTTGTAACGTACGTGGGACGACTTGAAACCTTAATTAAAATATTTGATTGCAAATACCATTATGGTTCAAAGTTTTTGAGGTTTTGCTCAGATTTGTACCGAGAACAATTATGTTCGTGTTGAAAGAAAGACCAAACTTTTATTAGAGAACACATCTAAAAATTCTAAATACAATATTAATGGCTTTATCAAAAGTCCCTATGTTTTGACGCGATCACAGTTATGCGTTGTATGCGAGAAGCACAGGACCAGACGGCGACGCTTCAGAGAGGCCTGTGTCCAGCTGTGGACGCTTTTCAACTGAAATAATGATGAATATGTTTTTTTATTTGTGAAGAGATTAAAAAATAATGCTATCGGAAGGAAAAGAAAGAAATTGGCATACAAACAGAAACTAAAAACATTACAAAACAAAAAATCAAAAGCCAGATGTTTGTCGCAAGTATTACTGGTAACAATTAGAAAGAAGTTTATTTATAGCCGTTTCAAAATACATTTCAGCTTCATAATTTAAGTACGAACTACTTTCTGGTGCAAGTTTCGTGAACTTAGCGACTTAGAGCTGTTTAACTAAAATGTTTTTAGGGTTGCGTCCTTCTTGAAACTTAAAAATCTATGTACATACTTTTGGTTTAATTAGTTGATATAATTTTGTGTTTAGCATTCTTCGTCTTTAGAGTGACGATATACCTAGTTCGGGGTCCTAACTACCTACAGGGTTCCAACGTTGTAACTGATCATCGTCATCATTTTGGAAGAAATATGTGTACTACTGTATTTAAGGTTTTCCTTTGTTTTTTTGTTCCTTTCATGGTATATATGCGTCGTGCCTGGCACAAATAAACTATTTTTTCAACACACTTGCTCATAAAGTGGCTCTAATTTCACCGCAATTAGGCACATAATGATACATGTTATCAAACTGTGACTTTTTCATTGCTATTGTTCACAAGTGAGTTATAGAGTTTTATTTTTTATTTTATTGGTTAAGTTGCTTTGTTCTTAAAAAAGTTTCGATACAAAAAAGATCGTGCTCAATAGTACAAATAAATTAATGTACCTATTGCTTGCTCATTTCATGCAACTTCGCATTTAAATAGATAATAACAAATTGCTTTATAAATAAAACTTTCACTCATATATAAATTTTATTTGCTCTGTGATGAAGAAAAATTTAAATTCCCTATTTTGTACGTGGCTAAAACACTCACTCTATTAGTCTTTGGCCAATCGCAATTGTTAAATGCGCGCGCATAGGAAAACTGATTAATTTTGCCCGCCATTGCGAAAAAAAAATTCACAACTTGTTATTACTGTTGAAAATATTTTATTTTGTATTATTTTCTTTACAAGTGTGTTGAAAAACGTCGTATGATACACGTGTGTATTGATGATTACCGTCCTCAGCTCTCTTAAGACCCTCACCTACGGCTCTGGTCTCAATGGTGCCTCAGCGGTAATTAACAACATTGCACACTTGTACCATAATGTACTATTCTTTCTCTCTTTCTTTTTTATTGGACAAGTGGTGATAAGTAATATACCCACCAATGTGACTACACACATTATACCAAAGTAGGCGTCCCAAACCGCCAAGACGAGCACAGCCACGAATACGCCACGCGAACATCCCTACTAGAGGCAAGGTCTAAACGGAATGCTAATACAAGATTGCAGTAGGAGTAACTTTAAATTGACTTGTGTGACGTCATATTTCGCTTTGCGTTGTTAGACGAAAGCGTATGTTGAATGTATCGCACAGAAAGTTGGGAAATAAAACTGGTACAATGTTGACGAAATATTTAACGAATTTCAGGGTCGTGAAAATTGTGCTTATGGAAGCAACACCTTAACTTTTTAATAGACTAGCTATTACCAGCGAATTCGCCGGCATGGAAGGTGTTTTGCTTTCCCAAGGGAACGCATCTATAACATGAGTATGGATTTGTACTTTAATTTCAACAAACCAAACTGCCTTATTACATAGTATAAAACAAAGTCGCTCCCGCTGTCTGTCTGTCCCTATGTATACTTAGATCTTTAAAACTACGCAACGGATTTTGACTCGGTTTTTTTTTAATATATAGAGTGATTCAAGAGGAAGGTTTATATGTATGATACACGCGGGCGAAGCCGCTGGCAGAATATAGTAATATTATAAAGACGAAAGTATGTGAGAAGAATGTTTGTTACTCTTTTACGCAAAAACGAATGTACAGATCTGGATTAAATTTGGCACAGACATAGATTATAGTCTGGAATAGCACATATAATACTTTTCATCCCGTAGATATGTTCCCTTGGGTAAATTTTCTACATGCTCGTGGTTGAAGCCGCTGGCAGAAGCTAGTATAGATATATTGTACTCGATATGCCAATTATAATTATTGAACCAATGGTGTATAATCGACATAATCACAGGAATTACAATTTGCTTATGTTAAATAATACATCTAGTGTTCAAAATGTAATTCTATCAAAGTTCAGCTACAGCCGCACCGAAAACGCGTATGACCACAATTTAATTGTGTCAATCACAAAGCCCCAGGCTTAAACACATGCACAATGAAATGGCTTTGAAAATTCCATAGCCATAGTAGTATAATTATCCTTTTTTTTTTATTTATGCTCAATAGACTCATATGAGTATCAAATAGGTTCATTATTGTAATAGAGAATGTCAATTTTATCATCTTCCTTTTTTTCAGGCATTAGGAATCAAGCAGAGATGCGATATGTGCAAAAAAAGACTTATCATAAAGAAAAGAAAAAAATACTCTTTGCATATTCATTTTTGTATAAATCGATCTTTATTTGATTGATGCGATTGGGCATCACTACCTGTTTTTTTTTATGGCTATATTATATATAAATCAGGCAGTATTTATTTATACATTAGAAGCAGAGAGCAGAAAAACTGTCTCTAAAATATTTACCATGGAACCGCTGGGTTCTTAGATAACGGTAGACTGACCGGCTTATTTATGATTAGTTTAATCCTTAACTGACACCTTGGGGTAAATTTACACTCCAACCCCAAAAAAATTTAAATATTTATTTGCCTTTCTAGCGAAGCTATCTACTCTCATTTTAAGTATTCTTAGTGAAGCGTGTGGGCTTAAGCCTCAAGAGCGCATGGTACATGGTGAAAGTTTAAACCGCACGGTGTTAGTTATGCCTGTTTTTTTTTGGACAACCATTCGAATTTGTGTTATTTGTGTGGAACTAGAGCAAAGTGGACAAGATTTTTCAGAAGAACAAGTTGCCAAAATCCTGGATGACGTTAAAAATTAAAAAGAGCCGGATTTAGAGGAGCGTAATTATCATGCGTAATTATCAAAGTGAATATAGTTTATCAAAGTGAATATAGAAAATAGTTTCAGCATCAGCCACAAATAATGAACCTAACATGGAAATCGACCTGAAAAGTGGTGATGACAGTAATTTGGGCTCGATGACGATGACTCACCACTATAAGTTGTGTAGGTAAGAATCGTTTTTATTTACGCAGACAATCAAAGAGTTACTATTTTTGTTAGAAAAAGAGGTTAATTTTTGCTTATTGTGTATAGTAGATAATTTCGTATATTTATTTTTGGTGATTTAGCAGTATACACCAACTTGTCTGTGTCCCATTAGTATAAGTTTTGTGTTTCCTACTTTAGTTTTTTTATGATTTTAATAGAAGACTATTTGTTAGGCTATGATTCAAAATAGATAAAAGTGATGTTTTTTTTATTTTTTTTATTTGTAATGGGTTTGCTCTTGACTCTAGTCTAGGTTATAGGTGACATAGACAGAGTCTACGATGGAGTGAGCTTACCCAGAAGAAGCCTGTTCACTCTAACTTATAAGAGATTCGGGTTGAATGCGTTGAATGTTTTTATGGTTTTAGTCATAAAAAAAATATATTTATTAATTACGAAAATGTTGTTTCTTTTAATTGTAAATTTTACTAAAAAATACCCTTAATAATTGCATAAATAAAATTTATGGGATTTATAAACATTACATTTTTCCATTTGTGTACATTTTTACCCCACGATGTTAGTTGTGTAACAAAAAATAAAGATTTTGGTTAAGGTATAACTAACGGGCAAAAAGTACTACAGATGTACTACACGTAGACATCTGCCTAACGCTTTGGGAAATTCAGGCGGGATGTTATATTACATAGTTTAAACTCTGATTAGTAGATTCTCAATTCATATTGCCCGTAGAAAATTTGAATTAAGAATCTGATAAATCACTACCATAGTAGCTAGAAAATTTATTAATGTTTATTACTTTTGAAATTGGGAGCTAGGTAGCCACTTAGCTACAAGTCACTTTCTAACTCAATCAATCCTGTCTGTTTAGATATAACAACGAAACTGTGAATCTATCAGACATCCATAGAAAGGTGTCGACCAACCGAATAGTTCACTAATTGAATTGAACGAAGTTAGTTTGTTTATCAATGTTTCTATTTGTTTGTTTGGCCTACTATTTGGAGCGTCTATGGACGGTAAGCAGTGTCATTGTATTGAGGTTAATTTGACATTGAAAGCGAGTTGACATTGTGTGGTTGCTTGATGTACAGATATTCCTAGAAAAGTATGTGCTTCGGGAATCAACGTCTATCGCCAGCAATAAAAAAAACGCGAACATGAAAACTCATACTCATAGAGCTGTTACAAGCATGAGAATACGTATGTAAATGTCTATTTTGTCATTATTAGACTATATATTTTGTCAATCGAAGTGCATAATTTTTAGGTGTATTTGTTTGTCAGTATTGTAGAACGATATAACAGATTACTACAAGTTACCCGAGATGTACCAAAAGCTGGACCTAAGTTTCTGCTTAGGTCAAGTTTGGACGAAAGGGTTGACCAAAATATTCCGAATTTCAAAGTGAAATAGTCAAAGCAAATAAATGGCGATCGACAAAAGATTCGTCTGCAGCTATGTTGGAAAGTGAATCAGTTTCCGTTTTACGAGTTCCCAAAATATCGAATAAAATTTTAGTGGAGTTTGTAGGAATAGTTTTCAGTGCGATGATGCGACCGCGAAGCATTATCGACTGTGTATCGAATTTTATTTCATCCGGGTTTTGTTGTTTTACATCAAAACAATGAAATTGAAGTTTAACCAGATTTCTATAAAACTTTATCGGAAATATCAATTTTTTTTGTCGATGGCTTAGGACCAGTTTCTGTGATGATAATAATTTGACAAATTATCAACCGCTCGTTTCGAATTTTCAACAGGCCACAAATCTTTCATTTAATCTGTTACGAGTCTTTTCCTTCTTTCCAGAATCCAGGGGTATGTAATGGCTTCGTAGGCAGAATTTGGCGTTTAGGGGTCGTGGTCCAACTATAATGTCCAACTAGTTGGACTACGGGTCTTCTGTAGGGGCAGTTGTCCAACTAAAATAATAGTTGGACAACTGCCCCTACCGAAGCCCCGTGGTCCAACTGACTTATTTTATTAATTTATATTTATATTTAAATAACTAAAATTGAAGTGGCGCACAGTATACGATTTGACCAATCTAGCTGGACAATAGGTATTTAAATATAATACTTAAAATAACGATTTACTGATCTCCTTACATCCTTGAATATATTACTTAACTGACAATAACAGTAATTTATCCCTAGACCGCGCGAAACTGGTTATAACAAAGGGCGAAAGTACTCAAACCCTGCAGCTAGTCGGCCGACCCGCTCAGTGTGACCGTTAACGCTAAAGAGTGTACATGTTTTTTTTGCGTTTTGAGCAACTTCGAGTAGTTTTTTTCATGGAGTCGTCAAATAGAGATAATTATTTGTATATTAAGATATTAAAATAATCATTATTCTACTTTGACGAATGTGTGCCGTTTGTTTAAAAATACATAGAAGATTTCGTATTTTTTCCTCTACTTAATTTTGACTTGGTGTTATACTTGGTAGTCAAACGCAGTCAAGCTGTGATAATAGTCTTAATAGATTACGTGTTTATTATACTTTGATGATATAGTACTTATTACTTGCGATTTTTTGCGATTATAATATATTTATCATTTTCCTTCATAGACGCCCAAATGTCTGAAGAGGCTTCTGAAGCCAAGAATAAAGAAATTAGGAAGGCCAGATTAGGCCATACAATGAAAAACTCAAGATACAGAACCAATTATGATTTAATAAAGCATTTACTGATATCTTCAGACCCCTCATCACGCTATTACGAAAACTTCCAAGAAAACAGTACATCGAGATGAAGACAAAGGTGTACTTATTTTGTTAAAATATTAAAATAATATTGTTTACATTCTATTTGGCCTTTTTTATCATATTATTCTTTTAAATGTAATAAACAAAGCATTTTTTTAGTTATTAAGTTTTGTCCACCTAGATTAGTCAAATCGTATACTGTGTGGCGTTAAAAAAAGGGCACCTGGAAAGACCTTTGCCCAGCAGTGGGACATTAACAGCTAAATAATACATAAAAATATTAATTTTATTTAATTATAATATACATTTAAGAAAAATCATTATCAATCAAATCAACACTGTAATTATAAAAAAAAGATATTAACGTAGTTTTTCTAAAGCATGTACAACAGTTATTTCACCAGTTAACACTTGTAACTGTATCTCCATGATGTAATCATCATTTTCAATTTGGCATTTTCGTCTGAGAGCTATCTTTTTTGTAACTTCTCTTATTTTGGCAAGGTTTGTTATTTTTTCTAACACGTTTAGAAGCCACAACATGTTGACATTTTTCGTGTTTAAAATACGACTGTTTTGCATGCGACCGCGACCCTTCCAAAACATTATTTGTTCTGTGTTTTTCACTAAACACGCTTATTATCTTACTGAATTTGTCAAAATCGTTTTTAATCCAGTATCGCTCTATATATTTTATAAGTTTTGTAGCTCCACCTCCACCATTACTTTCCGCTTTAATGTACTCCCATCCATTTAAAATTTTATCATGAGGTAATAAAGGCAAAACAGACATAATGAAACTATTCTTTTCTCTAGTTTTGATTTTGTTTTGCTAAGGCCCAAGAATTTAGCTTTCCTCCAAATGCACTGAGACCAATGATAGTAACAGCCCACAATTTTAACGTTTGGTGAAAATTCTTGAATGCTTTTTAGAATAGCTACTTCAAAGTCGCAGTGTCTCTGTCACCTATGATCTAGACTAGAGTCAAGAGCAAATCCATTACAAATAAAAAAATAAATAAAAAAAAGTCGCAGTGAAATACTTGAGGATTCCAATTTAACATAGATTTTAAAATTTCAAATAACGCAAAATAAGTTGTTTGCTTCTTGTCACTCAACAAAGCAAAAACCAGTGGAACAACGTTCGTTAGTTTACGTGTACTTCCCTTTTCCCCATATATGCTAAACAATTGTGTGAACGGTGCAGGGCAGCACTTAAAAGTTCCGTCACAAAAAAATTGTATCAATATTAGCAGTGGTGATTCAGTGGTAACGGTCGCTAATTACAAGCTGTAGGTCGTGGGTTCGAACCCAGGCAGGCGCTTTACATTGTGTAAATTATTTCATCACTATACTGCTCTTAAAACGGTCAAGGAAAACATCCTGAGGAAACCGGCATGTTCTAGAACCAAAAATTCCAAGAAATTGTGACATCCACCAACCCTGGATTACAACCCGCACTAGGACCGCGTGGTAGACTACGGCCCATTCTTTCTCACAGAGAGGAGTCCTGTGTCCCAGCAATGGGAACATTAAAAGGCTGATGATGAATATTAATATAAATTAATAAAATAAGTCAGTTGGACCACGGGTCTTCGGTAGGGGCAGTTGTCCAACTATTATTTTAGTTGGACAACTGCCCCTACTGAAGACCCGTAGTCCAACTAGTTGGACATTATAGTTGGACCACGACCCCTAAACGGAATTTGGGTACGGAACCCTTAAAAATTTGCGACTTGAGTGCGGGGAATTTTACAAGTCGGCTCACTCAAGTTTATGTTTGCGATATCATTCAAAGATTTTTAGTTATCGGTCACCAAAAGTTTGATTGTTGGTACGTTAGTTTTGTTTTTTTGTTAAAGTTTGTTTTCTACTAACTAAAGCTTGCGTAGATTTAAGAACGATTTCTGAATTATTGAGTATTTGAGGTTCGTGTCAAACGCTATTTTAGTGTCAAATTTTGATAGGTTATTAGGTTAAAGTATAGTTTAACAAATACCCAAAACCTCAAATACACAATTCAGAAATCGGTCCTTAAAGTTACAAAAATTGTACGGTTTTTTTTTTTTAGTGTATTGCTATTTTACCAACAAGAGAACATAGAGTTAAGGAGTCTATACCGAAAGGTCATGTGGTTAATCCCAAACAATTTAGGCTTTTTACTATCGCTATTGGGTTATCATGATTATGATATTCTGTTTAGAGCTCCAGCAGCATCAGTGACCATTCGCTCTTCTGTTCTGTATTCAGTTAGTTGTGTCCAACAAATTGCTCCAACCCTTATTGTTTCATTCATTACCTCACTTCGAACCGTACCAAAATTAACCTGAAACATTTCATACAAACGAGGTTTACCAACCAACTGTTTCAATTACTCATTACTTACTGTAGCTGCGTGGCCGCAGGTAATTTTGTTCTGACTGTTGTCATAGAACAGCTATCGCGTATTGAGTTTCGATACAATGTAAAAATTGTTATGAACTAAATAAATAAATATTGTTATTTTCCGAGTGCGTTGTGTGGTTTTAATTGTTAAATGTTCATTTGTGTGGTATTGTTGGTCAGGTAAATTGCGATTATTAGGTGTTCGACGCTGCAGGGCTAAATTGAATAGCCTGCAGCGAAAAATAGTCATTCGTGTCGCACAAGGTTACCGAACGGTATCCTCTGAGGCGGCAACTCTCCTGGCATGCTTTCCTCCGCTGGACATTCTTGCGGACATGGATGCGAGAGTTTATAACCGAATACGTTCCATCCGCCAGAATGGTGATAGCGTTCCAGCTGCCAGGAATCACTGTAGTAAGGCTGAGGCAGCAGGAACGGTGACACGCGCTTGAGTGGTGGCGCGAGCGGCTACAGCAGCCGCAATTTTCGCGCAAGCGTGTTGTCGTCCTGCCGCACTTCGAAGCCTGGCTGAAGAGAGAGAAGTGCATCTCCTACAGGCTCACTGAGGTACTCACTGGGCACGGTTGCTTCGGTGAATATCTGAATAGGATTGGGTGAGAGACCACGGCAAATTGCCACCACTGCGGAGGCGACCTTGATTTTGCACAGCACACACTCGAAGAGTGCCCTGCGTGGGCCTCTGAGTGAGAGCAGGTCTTGGTTGCCAGGATCGAGCGAGTCTCACTCTGCCTGTGAGGTCTCTCTCTGCAAGTGCTGATATGTCTCTGCCAGCACTTTTGAGGGCCATGCCCGTAGAGACAGAAAACTGTAAGGAAATGGCCTCTTTTTGTGAAACCGTGATGGTACAGAATGAGACTGCCGAGCAGGATCGTGAGAAGGCTGATCCCACTCGGAGAAGAAGGCGTCGTTATGGCAACCGCCCCAATGCCTAAAACGCCGAAACCCCGCCTGCATAAAAGGCAAGCGGGACTCCGGGACTCTGTTTGCGCACTGGATTACGTGTTGCCGTGTACAGCGAGGCTCAGGGGAGTTGCACTATTAATCGCCCCAGGTATGTGCCAGGCTAACAGGGTTGCACAGCGGGCGTTTCGGGATGGTCTTTTGAGAGGTCACGGAGCACTTTCTACGGCTGATGGTGATCATCGGGTTGGTTTTAGGTCCTGGTCTTTTTCCCAAAATTCCAGGCGCCTTTTGAAGGATTCCCTCCGTAAAAAAAAGAAGGTTAATTTAATTCAATTCATTAGAAGTTTGTTTTTATCAATTCTTTCAGGTGGGCTTCTAGTCTAAGTGGATGCGGCTGAATACCACCACCAGTACCAGTATATTACAAAGCACGAATATCTGTCTGATATTCACAACCCAGCAACTCAGTTACACGATATCCTGACAACAAAACTGGTGTCACAATTCTTATTTTCAAAAGAGCTTCGTTCTCTGCTTCCAATAATATAAAAGTAGCTAACTATAATAATATACGAGTGTTAAAGTCAAATTGTATTAAATGTCTGCAACATGAAGTTAAATCTGTTTAGAAAAAGCTATAAGTACACTTGAATAAGTTTTAGTTCAACGAGGCAGAATCAACATTTAAGGCCCTATAAAAAAGAAAATAGAACGGACATTGCTCAACATTTAATATCCAACAAGATTTTAGAAACGTACTGACCAAAATCTAGACATGGTACGTGAAAAACCTGCGAAATATTTCGTGAAAGAACTGCCTGTAAAATCATAACCGACTGCTAGGAGTCTGGTTAAGCTATGCGGTACACCTGCATAGAATAATGTACTTGGGGAAAGTTACAAGCTTTGAAATAGAGTAACAACGTGGGAAATGCATGTAACTTTCAAACCTTTTGTGAATTTTAGAACAAAAATGGTCGTTTTAGAATAGTATGCGTTTCCTGATAGTTATAACCTGGAGGTATATGAATAGGTTTCTTCTTGGCAAGCGTGTTCCATCGTAAACAATGTCATTTATTCATCAGCTTAGCATACGTTTTGATAGTGGTCAAACGCGAACCTATCTAACCTATAAGAAAAATACAAATATTATAAAAGATGAAGACAACATGGGCATTATAAATGTGACACTCAGTAAGTTTAAATTAACATTTAGTTTCTCCTTTAGTTAACTTAAGACTATAAAATCATATTTTTTTTAAAGTTAGGTAATTTTTATAAAAGATAGTTTACAAATTCAACATAACGAATTATGTTAAACCTGAAAAATTACACAGCACACTGAGTGATTCAATACAAATAATTTTATATAAATATTTTTATGTCAAATAGATATCTCGTCGAGTCCACCCAATGGATCTCAGTGTACATACTGTCGGAAATTGAAGTTTTTTTATGTCTGAGTAAACTATTAAATATTCCAAATAAACCCTCAGATCAAATGTTTGGATACACAGAGTCAACATTGAAGCACTTCTACGGAAATAATATTTGCCGCTTTAAGTTTTAAAAGACATGAACTTGTTGGATTTATTTATGTCAATCGACTAGGGCTGTAAACTATTTTTTTTGATGAAAGAAAAACAATTTTAAATAAGTTACCGCTCAAATGACTTCTTTAAGGGTGCCCAGTAATTATGGTTTCCTTTTAATTCGATTCATGTATCCAATCTTGGATCAAAAAAAGAACTGATCTATATTATTACAGAAATAAAATCATAATAATTACAAACGTCCACCCTTATTGCCGCACAAATATGAAATTGAAGTAGTTACCGATGCGGAAAATTAACAAATTAACTTTATGTCAAGACACGAAAGACATAATGTAAGAAGAAAGTAAGGATAATGCTACATAGAAAGCTACGAAACACATCATCGATATGCATGACGCATTCTACATGTGCTACGCACTACATGATTTGAAGACAAGAAACGTTATAGCCGAAGAGATTTATGAGATCGAGTTTTGTTAGGTAAAGCAAAAAAAATAAAAATTCGTTCGTCTTCAATAAACACTTCCTTGTACGCAAGTTTTAATTTTTAGTCTTCAAATTAATGTTGTCATGAAGATATCAAAGCCTAAAATAATAGTAAGAAACAAATGCACGGTACACATTACATTCACCACAAAATTACTCAATAAACTCAGTATTTCCAACTTTACTTGCACTAACACACCCCAGGAAACCGAGAAACACGATGTTACTTTAAAACTGTTCTCTTCTCGTCTCGCGTCTCATTCCTTCACACGTTATTGCATTACAATCAGTGTGAGAAGTTCCTTAGTTTATCACGTTAACAAAGTTTACCCCAAGGGTGTATTTTTAGACAGGTGGAGATTTTCTTCGGTTGTAATATTGTGTGACGTTTTACGGGAATGCTGTAAATAGAAAGCAAAAATAACCTATCACCAAGTATGTATACTTCAAAGGTTAGTCAGTGACGAAATTGTAGAACACTTCACCAATATAGTTATGTCTTTAGTAATAGGGATGAACCTATTGCCATCACTGGGCGTAAATCCAGATCAGGGTTGGTATTGAAAAATTCCAGAGGAAAAAAGCCCAATAACTTTTGACAATGAGGGAAGTCCATGGTCCATCAGTCACAAGCGCTACTATTGAGGTCGGACCTGGGTGCGATTAGCAGGTAGTGTTATATCCTCTCACTGAAAGGTTTTTTTAATTAACACTTCAACTGCCGTAATTACCGAAAAAATTTAAAAGCCCGATTGTTTCGCGCGAGGCGAGTCTTTGGCAACGAACGTGTTAACAGGTACCAAAGGTTGGTTGCCGGTTACGACACTACTGGTGTTTACGAAGTATGTCTTAGGGCTTTTTCAATTGAAACATTTCGTTTCAGACTGCTCCGGCACCGCCGCGGTGTGTCGTACTGCGCACGACCATTCTTATTTTTCCGTACAATATACACCAAGTGCGCAATTTGCTGGCGCGCGGCGGTACGAGTATGTGTGTGCATAAATTTTATGTAAAAAATTAACAGGTCGCGCAGTACGACATCCGCACCGCTGCGGCGCCGGCGCCGCCAGTCCGACACGAAACGTCAATTGACAAAACAGGATTTTGCTATTTGCTAATTAGTTTTGTATTATTTTACTAAAGCTTGTTTTCTAAAACTAAAATTCGCCTAAATTCAAAGTTACAAAACTTGAGTGAAAGGAAAAATGTTATGATTATTGCTGATCCAGTGTGGTTGGATAAATAGCCGACGAAGAAAGATATAAAAGAAGCACTTTAAGAATGAATAATAAATTACACTTAAGTTTACCACAAAGATCGATCTGAACTTGCTCGCTGCTTAACTATTATTTGGCTCTTTCAATTAATTGCTTTAGATACAGTTCCCTCGCTCACTAAAACTTTGTTTTAGTTCAAACAGACAAAGGCCCAATAAAACTATCGAGATACTAAGCACTCTGTAAGTTAATGTAGAAAAAAGCATATATTAATTTATCGTCAGCATCATTTCTGCTGCCTCTCTTACAAGCACCTCTACATCGATCGATCCTATACTTCTTGCACCCAGCGAACTCTCGCGGCTTACATCAGGTTATCGGTCCACCTTGTGTAATATCTAACCCAAAATCCAGAATCTTTTTTTCTCATTGCCAACTGTTCTGCAAACAACGTCCACTGCCGTTTGCCACATAATGTTGGCCATTCCTATAATTTTGTCGGTTATTTTATGTCTCCTGGAGATCTAATGGGCCTAATAGATTCCAATGAATTGATTTGATTTAATTTATCACTGCCATTTTCCAAAAAACGTGACAAGCCAACTTCCACAATTCGCTACACTGTTTTCAAGTTCTACAAGCCCGTTCCACCCAGCTGGGGATTAGGTAAACAGAGCTAATGCGTCAATCTGAACCGCTCACCCACATCCACCCGGAGCGCCAATAAAATACACAACCTATTGACAAATACCCGCGCACTTTGTACAGCTAGTAGTTTAAAGCGCACAGCTGTCCATGTCCCCCGGAGGATACATTTCTAGTACGACTGGAACATAGTTGAAAGCAAAACAGTAGCTGAACTATAAAAAAATACAAAGACATATAAATTCCGTGACATGGTTTTATTTTACGTACACGTTATGAAGGAAACCGTTTGTCCTGGTATGGTCATGTGATGAGGAGTATCGAGGAGGGATGAAACGCATGTTACTTAAAGAGTTATGAATATAAATGTGGATGGATGGCGTGGGAGAGGAAGGCCAAAGAAAATATGGATGGACTGTGTTTTCTATGAAAGAAAAGGGATAGCGTAAGGATGGTATGAAAGAAGAAAACGTGTTGCGCCGATCCCAAGTAACATGGGATTAGGCTGCCCTAAGAAACAACTGGAAAGACAACTTATTTGAACATTTCAGTCATAGCAAACAATGTACAACGACCACTGCCGGGTAAGTAATATATGATATCATTACAAAATCTCTAATATTTACTAGATATAACAACTGAATCTATAATTTTATTTGATATAATGATCAGTTAATATAATAAACGATTGATATAACTTTAAAGTAACTAATTTTTATAAGGATAACATACATTCAATATAAAATCTTTTGATATACCACTCAAAAGACATAAAACCTATTTAGTCTAATAAGAAATATAATTCAAAACAGTATCATTATAAAACAGTTGATTGTAAACATATTATGTGGTTTATATTTCCCTGTTAAAAATATGCAAACAAAGCATACACCACCATGCATGCAGCAGGCATGCAAACAAGCATACACCATACATGCAGCATGCAAGCAAGCATGCAGAATTCAAGCAAGCATGCAACATACAGCAGGCATGGTTTCTGTCACGGCTCCGGCGCTGCGGGGCTCCGGCGGTCCCATGCGAGCTTATCGTCGAAGATGTGGTTCACGCTCACCACCGTGGCTTCGGCTTTCTGGCCGGTTTGGCTGGCCAGCCTCAGGCGGTGAGTGTTAAAACCACCTGCTCCTCAGCTCACGGGCTGCCTCGCCCCTCCACGCCTACACGATTTTAAATAACACTCTAAGGGTAGGGCAGACAAGACTACGTGGAGTCGGTTTTGCAGCGATTCGTTTCTGTCACGCCTCTCGCCCAGCACGCTCGCTTCACTTGTTCGCCTTCGCGCGTTAATGGTCACTGTTCTAACCAAACCTAACCCAAATGATTCACCAACATAGAGGGGACCTAGCACTTCGCTCCACTCCCGCCTTAACCTTCTACCCTAATATAACCCATCCGAGTCTGATTGCTTTGAATCGGGGTATTAACCATTAGGATGGTATCAATATTATGTATTTTAAATGATAAGCCTAATGATTTTCGATTAAATAAACGTTATATCCAATAACGTTATACGAAATAAGTTTTAGAGTATATTAATGTTATATTAAATGCTCATGCACTACTGGTCCGATCCAACCTGACCGATCAGTTTGGCGACGCTTGGGGGAGGCCCATGTCCAGTAGTGCTTCCCCCAAGCTACCTACCTACCTAACTACGGGGTAGTACCAGATAGTGCAGTTATGTGTGACTCCAACACACTAAAACGCCACGGTGTCCTCCTGTGCTGCTTATGGCGTAAACAAGGGCACGCGTAAGCACTCACCACGAACCCACTGCGGCTGTCCGTCACCGGACTCTGAGTACTTTTTTATTTTTTATTTTTTTATTTGTGATGGGTTTGCTCTTGACCCTAGTCTAGGTCAGAGGTGACAGAGACAGAGTCGACGATGAAATAAGCTTACCCAGAAGAAGCCTGTTCACTCTAACTTTGAAGAGATTCGGGTTGAACTCTTTATAACCGGCGCACCAGAACACACTGTACGCCGGGACTACCCCAGGGATCAAACCAGGACATGGGCGCCAAACGAGCTCTGTGACGGGTTAGGTCAGTGGTCCCGCTACCTACCAGTTTTGGGCCGCAGTAGACAGGGCGAGCGGCCAATGCTAAACAGAAACTCCTCCCCTGCGGCCCCACCGCGTTCACCATCAGAAGGTGGCGACCATATACAGGCCGCGGAAGATAGGGAGAGTGGCCACCGCAATACCGATACTCCTCTCCCACCGCAGCTTCCTACCCTCAGCTGCGATGCTCCCATACAACATCGCGGCCCGCCTCAGTTGCGATATCGCCTCCCGCCGCCGCAATCGGCACCGGACCTAGTTTTATCGGCATATCGGCAAAAGCCCTGACGAGCGGCCCCTCCACGGGTTCCTCTTCGCTTCACACCCTCAAAGTCAACTGTTAACAAACAACCATAATTTGTGAGTTATTAAGCTACACAAAGTGAGTAGGTGCCTACCTATGCGACGCAGTCAAGTTGCAGTGCTGTTCAAAATAATACTGTGACTTTACTCTGTGCTTTACATTCCCAAAGAGACGGTTTCATTCAGGCTGTTGAGTGAAAGTCTTCGAACTTCAATCGGATATCTTGTTACAGGGTTTTGTATAAAGCTATTTTGCTTTGTTATTAAAATAGGAGCTTTGTGTTTCGTTTCAAGTTGTTTATAAGCTCAGCTTGTGGTGGTTTTTTATTAGTTCTGTAAGCAGTTTTTGTTATATTGTGGTTGATATAATTCTTATTAAAATTATGTAGATAATGTTTTGCCTCACAAAAGTAGATAGCTTTGGTTTAAATTCTGGGGAAAACACACGTTGCTATAGTCGTAACAATCTAAGAAGTCGGCTTTGACAGCTATAAAAAGACTTATTAATAATTAAATTTGACGAGTATGTATTATTATTACATACTCGTAGCCACACTTGTTGCTTATCCTTCGGTTCATATAGGTTTGTTAATATTGGAAGTAGATATTTCAGCGAAGGGTTCAATTAGCGTTTCAGTCTCTCCTCTACCTATAAAAAGGTTCCTTCAGTATTTAATCAAAGTAGAAACAAATTCGTATTTCATTGCCATAGTATACCCACCTTCAAACCTAGACCCAAGTTTATCTTAGAAACCCCCAAGCAATCTCACAGTTAGATGAAATTGTAAGCAGCCATTTGGGCACACATCCTGAACTTAACTAATTGATAACACTCTACGACCCACCAGTATCAGATGTTCATTTCCTATTGCTAATTGCTCGAGCCGTCTTAGAATTAATTCGTTCTACACAGTCATAAGATTCAGTTGATGATAGATTGGTTCTGGCGCTACGTTAATAAGAACCCTTATAGGTAGTTCCTTTGCAGGGAAAGAAATAACTTGGAAAAGTGGTGAAGTAGGTTAGCCCACCATTATAGAGAATAGAATATTTATTGGTATTCTCGCCGGGCATTGGCTTTGTGTATTTAAAGCCTGTAAAGGTACATTTATAATTAATCTAAATTTCACTCGATTAGTGTACACTTAAATTTAGTGTTTGTAGATTAGTGTTTAGAGAGTAATACTTTAGGAGAGCTTCATAATATGTTTTGGTGATCGCAGACAGTTGTTTTATTTACGTCGACAGTTTCATGTTAATGGTAAACTTATCGTATGCCTAGCCCGTGGTTCACAATATAGGTAGTTGGAACCTAACCTAAAAGCAAGCTATTGTAAGGGCTTCCTTGAAACCAATTCAAGTTGTTTGCTCCGACAGCTATCGGGTCAATGGCTAAGAATACTCGTAAGGTGCTATTTCACTTTGGAGTATCCAAAAGTAGAACATCTAATACATAATATAGCTTTGACGATGGAGAAATAATGATATGTGTTTTTTTTATTATTCTCATGCCTTTATCTAAACGTATTTAGTATCGGCGCAAGCGGTCTTTTTCCATAGTTCTCTTAATGTCGCCATCTCAGTTAGTAGTCACACTCTTCCTAATCATATCATCTTGCAGACAGACCAAACATCGTTTTTTTATTTGCCCCTACTCCTATAGCTTATCTACATTCATAGTATATGTTGTTTATCTATATGTCGTGGTAGCCCAGTGGCTAAGACCTCACCTCTCGTGCTTGAGGTCGTGGGTTCGAATCCGGGTAAGTACCAATGTGACTTTTTCAATTCATATGTACTTTCTAAGTTTATCTTGGACATCGCTGACAACGGTGAAGGGAAACATTTTGAGGAAACCTGGACTTGTATAATGAGTTTATTATAAGATTGTGCTCCATTGGTGTAACTGCGGCGTTCCAGTGCGAGGATAAACTAATAAATAAATATAAATACTCAAAACGTTCTTCGTGATATTTTCATCATTTATCCGCAGCACGTGCCTATCCCATGTTTTGAAAACTAACCGTGACTGAACCACACCTACTTTAAAAGCTGATTAAAATTTAAAACCACAGCATCAACCTCCACACAACGTTAGGGGACACACCCCTCTAAATTCATATTGAATCCCTTCAAAATTATGTTTTTATTGCAGAGCCGCTCTAATATGTTATGTTCCTCATTGTGAGACCGCAACAACGACAAAAATGTAAGAACTTAATCTAGCATGTGTATTATTTTTTGTCACGATATTGTGATTTTTATTTTACTCACTTATGAAATTTGGCACACGTGTTCAACAGCCCACAAAGAGTAACATTATGTGAATATTGCGCAATTCGAACAACATTTAATACATAATTATCAAATTGATAACCTCCTTCTTTAAGATGTCGGTAAAAAAGACGCCTATGTTCAGCAGTGGGCGAAGTCAGACTGCGGATGATGATGAATCATTAAAGTGATACTATCGCCACAAGTCTAAGCTTAAATATCTAGTCCATGTTCATTATTGAAGATAGTTCACGTTTTTATTGCCAAGTTTTATGTAACTTATCTACCAAATTAACTTCTCTAGTTTTATTAATAACTTCCTTCGTTGTTAATACGCTTGACGTAACTGAAGTGTTGTTTTCAAGTGCCTCCCTTGATTCTCAAATTAAACAATTAATACCCTAGAAATATTTGGTTGATTTTGGTCGAAACTAGAATAACGTAACGTATAACGAAGCTACAATCATTTCTATTTATAATTCAGAAAGTCAGAAGGACAATGCCCGTATTTTTAAGAAGCGTTTGCATTCGCATTTGAGTCGCAATGTATCAAAAACTCCTCTAATTTTCCTGCATGTTTTCATTAGCTGAGACGCTTAGCTTAAGTATATTAAGAACGAGAATTAGCTTTCTGGACTTCTTACTTTTACTCGAACAGTGTCTAAACCAACATCAGAACTTAACGCTAATGTCATGTTATTTATCAAACTTCAATGAATATATTCTTCCTGATCAGAATATATTAAACACCAGCACATGAGCGATGTACTCTACTAAACAACTTGTTCTCGCCGAGACTAAGTCACCGAGTCACGCAATATGGCGGCTGGCCAAAGCAATAACATTTCTGTTCACATAACAACACTTGGCATGTGTTATAGTGTTGGGCTAAACTTGTCGATAAGTGATCAAATTATAATATAATAGGGCTTTGTGGTGTATTTTAGGTGAAACGTGTACGGTGTAAACGATATTGTAATTTTGTAATTAAGATACAAAACAAAGATACACAATCTCTACTTTAACGTCTCTAAGAGATATCGTCAAATGACAAATAAGGCAATGGACATATGAACAGACAGTGTTGAATGAAAATACCTATACGGCATTTTGACTTTGGGCTAGCTCAAACAGACGCTCTACAGATTTACAGTATCAAGCTTGTTGTTGTTGTTGCTTGCAATAGTTTTTACAACTCATATGCGGCCTAACGTACGTGTTTTGTATTAATCAGTTCTAAAAGAAAGAGGTGACCAGGATGTTCTCTAGAATACGGCCATAAACAACGCCACACAAAAATCTTTTAAAGGAATAAAACCTGTTTTCATCGGCTTTGAAATCTTGCACCGTCTGCATAAAACATACTCCTCATTGTTTTACTGAAGCTCAAAGCAATAAAAAGAATCAATGGACGGCTAAGTACTAAAATGTTTCTTTCATTTTTAAGGATCACCGTAAGTAAGTATCCCCTTCATGTTTTTTAAAACAATTTTTGTCAAGTGAGAAGATGCACTTTATAAAAAATTCTACGAGTTTGTCGTCTCATAATACAAAGAGATTTTCAGAAGGTCATCTTTTCATTGTTTTATATAAAATATGTTGGACACTTTAGCTTTAAAATAGAAGTTTATTATCTTAAATCTCACGATTCTTGGATTTAGAGATATGAGATGCAATTATCATTGTGCATCAATACTCTCTGAAATAAGAAGCCTTACTATCAGTAATGGGTTGAAAATTATCAATTATAGTATAAGGCTTTGCGGATGTTATAAACCTTTACTTAAATCTGCCTTGCACAAAACTAATTCTTCAATTTCAAACCTAATCGAAATTCGCTTGAGTGTTCGAATCCAGTTGGAACCATATTTGTCAGCCTAGATGTAGTAAGGCATCTTACTACATCTAGGCTGACAAATATGGTACGTGGCACGAGTATGGTATGTACCCTACCCTCTGAAGGAAATTTTACATCACCTACTGCAAGTCCGCGAAAACCGATGAATCTTGCCGAGAATTTGTAGACTTCAAATCTATCCCTATACGAGAAGGTCTGAGTACTGGTTATATTTTATTCAAACCCTCTGTACCATATCTGTCCACTGAGGATCATGTTGACCGGCTGCCGTCTGATGCAGCTACTACTGTTTTGTTTTGCTCGCTTTCCATTTTCCACTAGTGACGTGATAATCTTGTCCTGTGTTTTTTTTAGTCGCTCTCACTAGCCCCCATTATCCGAGAACTTTAACGTTTTTACAGTATTCTTGGAAGCTATTGTAGATGCTTTTTTGCGTCTCTCTGCGATGCAAATAATAACAGGGGAATTCGAGTGATTTTTGTGGCGTCGCAGAGCTTTATTAATATCATATTAAAATTTTTGTATTGCCAGTTTATCATACATCTAATAAGTTTACCGATACACAAATCAAATAATTTATTTGCATAATACGGGTGTAAAAGATGTAACAGAATGATTTCAGGTACAATGTATGAGGTGTGCAAATGCATAGAATCAAAACACACCAGCATATTTATCCGTTTTTATTTCACATAAAATTAGAACTGAACCACTAGGTATTTTCAGGTGTCTGTTTTACGTATTCCTCGATAAAAATGACGTAAGAATTAGAGTTGGAGCTAGGTAGTTATTTTTTACAGCTCAGTATCTAGGGAAACTAGTTCCTTCCTAACAAAACACGAAGAGGTCATTAGAATTAATATTTGTTTTGGGATATTGAGATTTTTGTTGAGAGCTCGATATTTCGGCACCGTTACAAGCGCCATGATCACGAGAACGTTCACATGATCATCAACAAATATTAATTCTAATGATTGTGACAATGTCAGCTTTAAAACTTATATCACGAAGAGGTAATTTAGGAAGAACTGTATATGGCTACTAAACCACATATCAATGAAACCTTTCGCATCATTAACGTCCAATACAGTTCGGTAACTGATTGCCTGCATGCGGGCCTACGAGTTTAGAAACTATGCCTGTTAGATTAACTGTCCTGGTATATGGTATGGTATCCTGGTAGCAGGGTAAGGAATATGAAAACTTATGTATGAGGTACAGAACAAAGTTGATATGTTTTATTAAGAGATCATTGAAACGTAGTGACTACAAAACGCCAAAGGAATATTGGCCAAAATTATCAGCTGGTTTCTTTTTAACATTTACGCATTTTAATGACCATTGTAGAAATATGAAAGGTCTCAAAATCATATTTTTACATTCGTTATTTATTTAGGCAAAATAAGCAGGCGTGTACTACTTACATGTTTCACTATAGTTATGAAGTGAGAACCAAAGCGAAATCGATAATAAATGAGAAAGTGAAAATTGATTATTACCACCTTGATTAAAATAATTACTGTCTAGACTATTTTGAAACTATGTAGACACCTAAAAAATCTAAATAGGGACCTATTACCGAGAGACACCTCATCCATCAAATGAAAAAACAAGCAATTAAGTCAGAATTTTTAACATAAAACGTAACTTAACATGTCTTTAAAGTAAATGCAACACTAAGATGCCCTCGCAAGCACAGCTCAGGAGCCTTAAACTGCTTTTCGTTTGCGAAGTTCATTACAAGTGCGACATACATAAATACCTGTAGATTTAGTACTTACTGCAAAACAGTTCCAAAGAATGGAGAGAAAACAAAAAGTTGTACAAGACAATAGAAAATATTTTTCTTACACCTTTTTATGAATTGGAGCAGCAAATACAGCGATAAAAAGTTTTTAGATCTGTTTCTTTATAAGATACTTTTGGTGCTGAGACTTTCGTGTTTGTTGGAATTGATTGACGTAAAAGATTCTTGTCTTGTTACCACCGTGTTACCTTTTGTCTTTGATAAAATACTATTTTTGGAATTGTAATTAAGGTTCTCAGAAAATCGTTCTTTAGGCGTGTGGTTAGTGGCTTTGAGGTTCTATACTCTATATTCTCTTTGTAGAAGAATGTAATATTTCATAACAAGACTTTCAGTGGCTTTACTCTAATGATATAGTTCGTTGGTAGGTTATTAGTAGGTACCAATCCATGTTTAATTACATTGTAAATATAAATTTAAAAAAAAGTAGCTTTAAACTTATACCATATCCAGATAAAAAATGATCTATGTCAAGGACATGGTATATTTGTATACCAAGTTTCATCTAAAGTAGTTATGTAGTTAAGGTGTGATTGATGAACAAAATCCAAACATGCATATTCAAATATTTATAAAATTAGTAGAAAGTTAGATGGTTTAGGATTGCTCAACTAAAAAGAACAATTACAACCACAATTCCAACATCAGAACACAAAATATTAAAACTAACATAAAGCCTCAAAAGAAACATCCTTCAAAATGTTAATACTATGCTACATATTTCATCACAAAACGGCCGAGCATTCAAAACAATATAGCAGAAAACATGCAAGTTTGCACCTTTCCTACGGAAAAATACGAACATGTTTATTTTTTTTCCACAGAAGAATTTATTCAGGGTTTAGTTGGCACGACACAGGAGCCCGTATACACTATTGTTTATGCGGTTCCCTCCCCAATCCGCGCAGTAATGAGTGTCAAGTGCTTGCGACAGCCTCGCGCTTTAAAATCTAATTTGTACGACAAGAATGCCTTTACACAGTTTTGAACTTCGCACGAAGAATATTACCTTTGTGCCCGCGGACTATATAATGGATACCGTATATTTCAGAGGGTACACTTAGAAGCCGACTACATAGAATTTCCATTTTCTTTTTGATCCCACATTCGTATAAAATCAATGGTTTATTGCTTTTCTTTGCTCACTGTTTTATGAAACACGAACTGAAGAATAAGTGAAAAAGTTTTTTGGAACAATGTATTTTGAGCCACAGTTATTCAGGGTTATGGGAAGCTTCTTTTAATTACCTGGTTACAGGTTTCTGCAGACGGAAATTAATTACAGAATGAGCAAAGTTCTTAAGCTTATTTAATTTTCATAAAAAAGACGACTTACTAAATAATCAACTCTGTAAACAACAGTCACTTGCAACAGCAAATACAAACTACACCCTCATCCAATGTAAACAGATCCTAACACCTTTGTTTACGCATCCAGTACACCGTAACCGATGCCTAATGAGTGTCAAGTGACGTCACGAGCACCACCATGCCACCATTAGCGCCACAGATAACACACACCAACTTGTTTTGCCTCACGAAAAATAAAACCTCCATGCTGAATGAAAATTTATTTTACAATGCATGTCCTCGAAAAGAGCGTTTTCCAAGCAGCCAAACTGTGCGGAAAGTGTCACTTTTTTTAACTAGTGCTTTTTACTTTCCTGTACTTTTTTAATTTTTAACTCCAACGTCAGCCCGCCGCATTGAGTCTTTATTATTTGAGAAAAGTTTTAAAAATTAGTTAAGTACAGATTATCATTCATATAAAAGGTAAAACAAAACTAATACTTCATTTAAGGCGTTTTTATTTACTCTAGATTTAGATTTTGATCAATAAATTAATTTTAAATATTATTCATTAAATATGTTTGGCATAATAAATATTTTGCTCGTGCCTTTTTGCTTTACGACGTGAAAGCTATTTGCACATGCGCAGTAGATATGCCCGAGGAACTATTAGTTAATCTGTGGATATGCTAAGCGCCCTTGAATAAGCGCCATTTTATTAATTTCTTGCTTGGTTCAGATATTTTTTTTTATTTCCTCGCACAATGCATTGTAAAATGTTGTATGATACACGTGCGTAAGATGATTTCCGACTCGTGTCGATTTATCCACTCACTCGCTTCGCTCGCTCGTGAATAAAAATACCACTCATCGGAAATCACCTACCTTCCGCACTTGTAGCATAAATAACTATTTAAGAATGAAGAAGTATTTTTAAATGAAAATATACGAGTTTTGTTAGAGGAGTGTGTGTCATGGTGTCATGATTTTCTCGGTAAACAAAAGGGGGAAAATAGGACATGAATTTCACGGGAAATGTTGATGACCGACATGATTTTTTTCCTGTAAAATCTATGCTCTATTTGCCTATAGTTTTTGTGTTTCTGCAGATGATAGGGAAAGTATTACGAAAAGACACATTTCTAAAGCACAGGCTGACCATAAATTTTTTGAATTATTTCGTTTCGGAATTTGAGACACCTAAGTCGTTTCTCTGGGACTCGTCCACCTTGATTGACTCTGCACTTTTCTGGTGATCGCCAATTTTGATTCTGACTTTTAGGTGTTGCAATGATTAAGAATAGAGTGCCAAGCTTGTCCCAAAAAATAAAGACTGGCCACTTAATTCGAAAATAAAACAATTCTTCTAGTACGAATTAAAGGATAATTTTTATGCCTTGACAGTTGCAATGCACATGTTGTCAACAAATAAAGTGAAAACTGAATGGAATATGAAATAACTTGGCAAATAGTTTTTCATTTAAGACCATTTTCTCCAAACTCACTAAGAAACACATTAGCTGGTACTGGCAGTTGCATTTCGTTGATCATTTTTATTCTTGATCCATTTTTCTTCAAACCGTAGTGTCATTATCTTGTCTTCAAACCGTTAAATCGTTGAAGAGTGAAACTCATTGAATTACATAAGTTTTGATGGCACTTTATAAATAATCGATTCGTCAACGCTAACGAAAATTAAGTTAACTTAGTCTTAAGATAAACTTTAGCAGAACTTAAATAGAAATTTCGTGACTATTATGTGTTAAATTTATTGAGCTTTTTTCTAAGCTGAAACGAAATCCCATAGCTAAAATCAGCATTCTTTTTTTATAATACTTCAAGTATGCACGAGCTCAGCAATTCTGCAGCAAACTATTCTACTATCAAGTATTATCCATGAAAATGCGGACTAACTTTAATTTATTGTAATAAATATATGAACATAATAATTGAGTATACAAAAAAGCTAAAAGTGTTCTAAAAAAGCTAAAAGCTATATACAAAGAGGAGAGGGAAAAGGGCTCATTGTGCATCAAAAAATTTGTCTACATAGATGTCAAAGGGAAACGTGCCCAGAACGCTGGAAGCATTGCCACTTTGGATGGCAATGCTGATTCTCTGGCTGAAGAAAAGGCCAGCCCTATGGTCGCGTGAAGAGTCGAACAACAACAAACGACTAAAACATATAACTTGTTCTAAAGTTGTTATATTTGCGCCGTTTGAGGTTTTCTGCACCAGCAGCAGCTGCCCCAAAACAGCCCGCCGTGTTAAGAAGATGGGATGGCGCAATGGTGTCGACACATGTTGCAATCCCACACAAAAGGCCTTACCACTTTCCAAGGCATTATGGTCATCATCATCCTATCTGGTTTCTTCCCATCGTCACGCACCAACGTTCTAAAACAGCTGGCACCCCGGCGGCGACAAGAACCCGTCGTATGATGTCATTAATGCTGGGGTGCCGTGCTATCCGACCAGTGCTCCTACTGCAGGATAGGCCATTGTGACCGAGGCGGTCGACTGCTTCACCACATTGACAATATTTGACATACACACATTGAGCTCCGCTAGGAGCACCCAAACACAGACATGTAGCGATCCGGAAGGTGTTGTCACTAAACATATTGCCTATGTTGGGTGACGGTAGTGCCTGTAGCCAGAGGGCTTACTCCAACTTTCCCACAGCCAGCAGGTAGGCAAGCTCAGCAGTATTGGTGGTACGTATTTATGAGTTTATTCCGTACCAACCTGCAGAGCGGCTCATCCCACTGTCTCTGGGAAGATGGACACTCGGGCAACGCCATATTCGGGCAGGCACTTCTTTCAGCCTCCCCAGGTATGTGCTCTAACAGGCGTTGCAAAGAGGGGTTCCGGGGTGGTCTTTTAAGAGGTGACGGAACCCTTTTCAGGTGCTGATGGTTATCACCGGGGTGATTTTAGTGAGGTAGAAATCCCACATTTCCTGGTCTTTTACCCAAAAGTCCAGGCGCCTTTTGAAGGTTTCCCTCCGTAAAAAAAAAGGTTGTCTGTCGGTGTTGTACAAAATAAAAAATTCACATTATAAAAAAAAAAATTGAACGGTTGAAGTCTAGGCCGATTTGAACTGCTCTTTAAGCTATTGGAAATCTGCTAAAACGATGTCTACGTCACCTCCTAGTGTTCTATCAATCAAATACAAAAAGTAAAATTGTTAATTTAGTTTTTGAATAATGGGATGAATAGCCAGACTGAAAATTACTGGCCCGAGAGAGTCACCATGTTGGAAATCAACTGAAGATGTCAAAAAATTTTCTTTGTTCAATAATTTTGATAAATGCCTTTAGCATTGCCATAAAAAGCAGAAAATTTCTGGCAACAAGTGTCCAAAAAATTAAGTTTTATAAAAAAAACTAGGTGTTCTCCGCGGCTTTGCTCCCGTGGGACCACCCCACAGGAACCGTTTTCGGGATTAAAACATAACCTATGTCACTTAGGAATAATGTAGCTTTCTATTGGTGAAAGAATTTTAAATCGGTACAGTACTTTAAGAGCCTATCCGGTACAAACTAACAAACAAAAAAATCTTTCCTCTTTATAATATTAGTAAAGTAATAATAGATAAACCAGCAGATTTTTGCGGTGGTATCTAAGACTAGGCGCACTATTTCTGAGAACTGAGACTGACTTTATAAATACAAAAAGTAGTCACAGAAACGATCCGTAGACCCTTGGGACTTTAAAAAAAATCTAGAACACCGAACTTTACTTAAAATCTACATTACAAAAGCTAGCACAAGAAAGGATTTATTTTGGGAGCAACCTTGAATTTGTCGTGACCCGGATTTAGTAAGAACTTGAATTCGAAGAAATTCTCTTACGGAAACTAATAATCGTTACCGATCCTTTTGCGGTAAAGGTCGTCATAGGTGCATGTATTTTGTGTACAGGAGACTACCTCATAAATGCTAATGGCATATTACGAGTAATATGGGCTGCTTTTCTGACCCTACAAAATTATTCATGTTATTAACTAGGATTAAGGTATATTTTTTCGTTCTGTATAAATTATGTATCTTTCGGGATGTATATTGTTTTTACTCTTCTACAACCTCGGCAATCTGTGTTAACTCAATAAGCAAATC
Organism: Orthosia incerta; assembly: GCA_948252205.1. Taxonomy (NCBI): domain Eukaryota; kingdom Metazoa; phylum Arthropoda; class Insecta; order Lepidoptera; family Noctuidae; genus Orthosia; species Orthosia incerta. The sequence continues at coordinate 55,140,100 of OX411742.1, forward strand.
GCCTGGCATTCATTGGTTTTCATGTCATCGGAATATCCTAGTCGCAATTCCGAAGTAAGCTAGTATTAAAAACTACTTTAAGTAAAATAATACTATTAAAAAAATGATAAGAAATGAAATGAAATCAGTTTTTTTTACACCTGCCATGTTTTATTCCTGCACCGCCCTAAAGTCAACTGGTAGAAAATGCCTAAGGCATTAAGTCCGCCCTTGTACTTGTGCAAAAATTATTTATGAATAAATGAATACTGTACAGATTGAGATAAGAATAAAAATTATATTTTAAACTTATTGAAGAATGTTGTTGTACAATTTAACACTCAACCCGTCGCTCCGAAACAAAAAACAAAAATAAAGCAAAAAAAAAACGTACATTTTATATTGTTTAGAATATAACAATTCATTCATTTAACTTAATAACTTGAAATCACTTTTAAACCCTAAAATGTATGTCTAATTGTTTTGTTTTGACGTTTGACATCTGACGTTTGCTAGAGATGTCAACAAATTTGAGTTGGAAATTTGAAATGCCGCGGAGAGTGCGTGTCGTTCCTCCGTCGGTTATGTCATTATTGATGATGTTTTTTTTATGAAATTTGATTAAAAAAGGAACTTGAATATTTTGATGGATGAGATTGGGACCAGGATGATGTATTTTACTGAAGGATAATTGTTTCGTGTGCATTCTTCAAGAATTAAAATTCTTGAAATGATTATTTGAAATTAGTAATCCTGTTTTGATTTTTGTTGGATGTGTGCTAAACGAAACTTGACGTTTTTCCTTTTTTGGCAGGCTGTGGTCGGTTTTTTCTTCTTGGCAGTGAGGGACGGGTGTTTTTTGGGGCGAAGTAATGGACTGAGGAGCTGATTGTGGCTGTTGAGAGTGATCGGTTTTGCTTTGGGACGCGTGTGTGCGTCCCAGCGACCAAAAGGGCTGCTTGTTTGCTGATGTTTGGAGTGATCAGAGTTGCTTGGTACACAGACCACACTAGTTGTTGTGTTGTGGTGTGATCTGGGCGTAAACTGTGTTCCCACGCTCAAAGGAATAACCTCGTGGCCGTCCAATATTTTTTTATGAATTTGTGAGTCGATTTGCCGGTTTCTTTTAGAACAATGTGGCGTGATTTCTTTCCTCCGACAGGTACGTGTCCGTCTTTCTCAAATTCTGTTGGTTGGAATTTTGTTCTTCAGACAGAGACCCGTATATTTTGTCAGTGGATGTGATTTGTTTGTGTATGGGGTTTCGCCTTAATCATGGTTCCATATGTATTAGTAATAGTTAGGGTCTGTGTGGTGTCATGTTGTGATGTATGGATGGTATGGACATGGTGTCGCCCGAAATGTTTCGGAAAGTATATTCTTGTAGGAGCCAACTTCTATGGAGTTTTGTGGGTTGGACTTAATTATGTTTAGTCTATGTAAAATCCTGTGTATGATATATGTGTAACATAAGATAAGATTTATTTATTTCTAAGGAGTTTTAGGTTAACTATGTAACCATGAAACACATGTGTTTAATTCATGATTATAGACCAGGGTTGATAATTTTTGAAACCATAAAAAATAATAGTAGGATGAAACCTATTAATTTGTTATCTTATCTTCCTTTTCCAAAGGGTTTCATCCTACTATATTTTTTTTCCGCTTTAGACCATTATCAAAGACTTTAGCCCTTGTCTATTAGTTTGTAAGATGTCACCTAGCTGAGGCTGTCTGCCTGAAGCAGGGCTTCGTCGTGTGGAGTTGGCTGGCTGGCCTGCACCCCTACTGAGGGACAGGCATTCCGTTTGCATTCTTAACCGTCAACGGCAACGTAAAGATATAAATTGACCACCCAACTGATACCAACTACCCTATTTTACTTTTAATATTTTTCATTGTGACGTGTTTTGGCGAAAGTTAGCAAATTAAACCAATTGTATACTAGGATCTTGCGCTTTATTTACCCGAACCCGATCCAACATTACAATAAGAGACTTAATAATTGGACGAATTCGATGTATAAGGCTTTGGTATGCGTAGGACAAATTTTACCTTTGCAAAAGAAACAAATCATCAACGCCCCCTTCATTTTTGTTATAGAAACCTATTATTTTTGTATTTTTTTGTGGATAAGAAAAAAATTCTTCATCACCCTCGTCACCACAAGAACTCTCTTCTCTTACCAACCGTATTGGAATGAATACACGTTGACTTTCATCCATTTTTCGATTACTAGAACTGGTTTTGAACAAAATGAAACAAAAATATAAATATTGTAACCAAATAACTAAAAAAATTGCGGTACAATTTTAGTGACGCCAGTCGTCGCGTGCGGTCTCTCAGAGCCTTGCGAAGAAACACACGTAAATATCACACAACACCTGCGCCCAGAATCAGTTCCACTGGTGGCGTGAGCATCGAGTATGATCCTTTGTAGGAAGCTAACAACAATAAGGGATCCGTAGAAACATAGGAAGATTACATAATTTGCAGGTTTCTAAAACATGGACTTCCAAAGACCCCACGCCATGGGTTTGAGGTTAAGTGCGACTTGAGTGTATGTAGTGTTTAGGAAGCAATAGTGAACGGAAAATGATTCTGTATGTTACACTAAAATGGAGAAAAAATAACTTTTCTATTATTAGCTCGCGTAAATGTAGATTTTGCTAACGGCTCTGTCTGCGTGAAAATGAAAATGGTTTAACAACGGAATAAAAATTTCACCCATTTCCTTTCAGCTTAATTAACAGATATATTACCAGACTTTCACTATTATAATATTAGTTGGAAGTAGAATTGTCATAACATTGTGTAATTGAGTTGATACTTTGTATGTGGGCCCTCCACTTGCATCACAAACTTAACTCAGAATTAGTAGTAATTGACAATATTGTATGACAAACTGTCAATTTAACCTCTTGTTAAGCTTTTCGTGCAATAATGTTTATAATACCTTATATAAATTCTATATTATGTAAACTAACACTAGGTACCCATTTAATATAATTGAGTATGTAGCTCCAGCCTACCATTAGAGTCAAGCTAATTCACTTCGAACCAAATTGTTGCGTGTATTCTGAGTAAACGTGAAATTAGATCCATGCCTGCTGTACTAAGGCAAACTTGAGAGCAAGTTGTAACGTACGTGGGACGACTTGAAACCTTAATTAAAATATTTGATTGCAAATACCATTATGGTTCAAAGTTTTTGAGGTTTTGCTCAGATTTGTACCGAGAACAATTATGTTCGTGTTGAAAGAAAGACCAAACTTTTATTAGAGAACACATCAAAAAATTTGAAATACAATATTAATGGTTTTATTAAAAGTCCATATGTTTTGACGCGATCACAGTAATGCGTTGTACGAGTATGCGAGAAGCACAGGACCAGACGGCGACGCTTCAGAGAGGCCTGTGTCCAGCTGTGGACGCTTTTCAACTGAAATAATGATGAATATGTTTTTTTATTAGTGAAGAGATTAAAAAATTATGTTATCGGAAGGAAAAGAAAGAAAGTGGCATACAAACATAAACTAAAAACATTACAAAACAAAAAATCAAAAGCCAGACGTTCGTCGCAAGTTTTACTGGCAACAATTAGAAAGAAGTTTATTTATAGCCGTTTCAAAATACATTTCAGCTTTATAATTTAAATACGAACTACTTTCTTGTGCAAGTTTCGTGAACTTAGCGACTTTGAGCTGTTTAACTAAAATGTTTATAGGGTTGCGTCCTTCTTGAAACTTAAAAATCTTATGTACATACTTTTGGTTTCAGTAGTTGATATAATTTTGGGGTTAGCATTCTTCGTCTTTGGAGTGACGACATACCTAGTTCGGGGTCCTAACTACCTACAGGGTTCCAACGTTGTAACCGATCATCGTCATCATTTTGGATGAAATATGTGTACTACTGTATTTGTATTTAAGGTTTTCCTTTTTTTTTTTGTTCCTTTCATGGTATATATGCGTCGTGCCTGGCACAAATAAACAATTTTTTCAACACACTTGCTCATAAAGCGGCTCTAATTTCACCGCAATTAGGCACATAATGATACATGTTATCAAAATGTGACTTTTTCATAGCTATTATTCACAAGTGAGTTATAGAGTTTTTTATTTTATTTATTGGTTAAGTTGCTTTGTTCTTAAAAAAGTTTCGATACAAAAAAGATCGTGCTCAATAGTACAAATAAATTAATGTGCCTATTGCTTGCTCATTTCATGGAACTTCGCATTTAAATAGATAATTACAACTTGCTTAATAAATAAAACTTTCACTCATATATAAATTTTATTTGCTCTGTGATAAAGAAAAATTGAAATTCCCTATTTTGTACGTGGCTAAAACACTCACTCTTTTAGTCTTTGGCCAATCGCCATTGTTAAATGCGCGCGCATAGGAAAACTGATTAATTTTGCCCGCCATTGCGAAAAAAAAATTCACAACTCGTTTTTACTGTTGAAAATATTTTTTTTGTATTATTTTCGTTACAAGTGTGTTGAAAAACGTCGTATGATACACGTGTGTATTGATGATTACCGTCTTCGGCTCTCTTAAGACCCTCACCTACGGCTTTGGTCTCAATGGTGCCTCAGCGGTAATAACCAACATTGCACACTTGTACCATAATGTACTATTCTTTCTCTCTTTCTTTTTTATTGGACAAGTGGTGATAAGTAATATACCCACCAATGTGACTACACACATTATACCAAAGTAGGCGTCCCAAACCGCCAAGACGAGCACAGCCACGAATACGCCACGCGAACATCCCTACTAGAGGCAAGGTCTAAACGGCATGCTAATACAAGATTGCAGTAGGAGTAACTTTAAATTGACTTGTGTGACGTCATATTTCGCTTTGCGTTGTTAGACGAAAGCGTATGTTGAATGTATCGCACAGAAAGTTGGGAAATAAAACTGGTCCAATGTTGTGGAAATATTTAACGAATTTCAGGGTCGTGAAAATTGTGCTTATGGAAGCAACACCTTAATTTTATAATAAACTAGCTATTACCAGCGGTTTCGCCGGCATGAAAAGTGTTTTGCTGTCCCAAGGGAACATTCTACCGAGATAAAAAGTTTCCGAATCAAGGTCATAAGTCCACCAATGAGCCAGGATTTATATGAATCCGAACAAACAAGCAAATAGACAGACAGACTGAGTTACTTTTGCATCTATAACATGAGTATGGATTTGTACTTTAATTTTGACAAATCACACTTCCTTATCCTTATACATAGTATAAAACAAAGTCGCTCCCGCTGTCTGTCTGTCCGTATGTATGCTTAGATCTTTAAAACTACGCAACGGATTTTGATTCGGTTTTTTTAATATATATAGTGATTCAAGAGGAAGGTTAATATGTATAATACACGCGGGCGAAGCCGCTGGCAGAAGATAGTAATATTATAAAGACAAAAGTATGTGAGTGTGTTTGTATGTTTGTTACTCTTTTACGCAAAAACTTATGTACAGATCTGGATTAAATTTGGCACAGAGATAGATTATAGTCTGGAATAGCACATATAATACTTTTCATCCCGGGGATATGTTCCCTTGGGTAAATTTTCTACATGCTCGTGGGCGAAGCCACTGGTAGAAGCTAGTATAGATATATTGTACTCGATATGCCAATTTTAATTATTGAACCAATGGTGTATAATCGACATAATCACAGGAATTACAATTAGCTTATGTTAAATACATCTAGTGTTCAAAATTTAATTATATCAAAGCTCAGCTACAGCCGCACCGAAAACGCGTATGACCACAATTTAATTGTGTCAATCACAAAGTCTCAGGCTTATTAAACACATGCACAATGAAATGGCTTTGAAAATTCCATAGCCATAGTAGTATAATTATCCTTTTTTTATTTATGCTCAATAGACTCGTATGAGTATAAAATAGGTTCATTAATGTTAAAGAGAATGTCAATTTTATCATCATCCTTTTTTTCAGGCATTAGGAATCAAGCAGAGATGCGTTATGTGCAAAAATCGATTCTTATTATTAAGAAAAAAAAAACTGTTTGCATAACTCCGTAGAATATAGGCTTATAATTATCTTTTTCACTAGTTCATTTTTGCTTAAATCGATCTTTATTTGATTGATGCCATGGGGCATCACCACCTAAAAAACTTTTGATGGCTATATATAAATCAGGCAGTATTTATTTATTCATTAGAAGCAGAGAGAAGAAAAACTGTCTCTATAATATTTACCATGGAACTGCTGGGTTCTTAGATAACGGTAGCCGAACGGAAGCCGGTCAGTCTACCGTACCCTTAACTGACACTTTGGGTAAATTTGTACCCCAGCGGCTAAAAAAATCTAAATGTTTGCCTTTCTAGCGAAGCTATCTACTATCATTTTAAGTATTCTCAGTGTAGCGTGTGCACTTAAGCCTCAAGAGCGCATGGTGCGTAGAAATCATTCGTTTGCGCTATACAGGTACATGGTGAAAGTGACAACAATCCTTTCCTCAATACATACAATTGATGTAGGTACATACCACACTTACACAACACACGCACACACGCCATTACAGTTATTACTAACAAACCTTTTTATTTTTTTTATTTTTCTGTGTTTCTCTTTACAACTTTGGTTTTAATTTCATTTTGATAATTATTGCATAAGATTAAACTGTATTTGTTGCCGAGAGAGGGCACTGGCTCCTGTAACACAGGTTAATCACCTAGCACAGGAGTCAGGTACTTCACTAAATTGTATTATTTTTCTTATGTAAATAAAGCTATTACTATTACTTACTTACTATAACCCCACGGTGTTAGTTATGCCTGTTTTTTTTTGACAACCTTTCGAATTTGTGGTATTTGTGCGACACTAGAGCAAAGTGGACAAGATTTTTTCACAAGAACAAGTTGCCAAAATCCTGGATGCCATTAAAAATTAAAAAGAGGCGGATTTAGTGGACCTCTGCGTAATTTTCAAAGCGAATATGAAGTTTCAGCATCAGACACAATAATGAACCTGACATGGAAATCGACCTGAAAAGTGATGGTGACAGTAATTTGAGCTCAGACGACGACTGACCACTATAAGTTATGTAGGAAAGAATTGTTTTTATTTAAGCAGACAATCAAAGAGTTACTGTTTTTGTTAGAAAAATAGGTTAAGTTTCTCTGATTGTATATAGTAGATAATTTTGTAAATTTATTTTTAGTGATTTAGTAGTATACACCGACTTGTCTGTGTCCCATTAGTATAAGTTTTGTGTTTCCTACTATTGTTTTTTTATGATTTTAATAGAAGACTATTTGTTAGGCTATGATTCAAAATAGACAAAAGTGATTTTCTTTATGTTTTTAGTCATAAAAGTGTTATATTTATTACTTATGTAAATTTTGTTTCTTTTAATTGTTAATGTTACTAAAAATACCCTTAATACTTTTAAAAATAAAATTTATGGGAATTATAAACATTGTTTTTTTCCATTTGGGTACATTTTTACCCCACGATGTTAGTTGTGTCACAAAATATAACGATGTTGGTTAAGGTATAACTAGAGGGCAAAAAGTGGATGTACTACAGGTAAACCTCTGCCTAACGCTTTGGGAAATTCAGGCGTGATGTTATGTTAGATAGTTAAAACTCTGATTAGTAGATTCTCAATTTGTATTGCCCATAGAAAATTTGAATTAAGAAGCTGATAAATAAGTTCCATAGTAGCTAGACAATTTATTAATGTTTATTACTTTTGAAATCGGGAGCTAGGTCCACTTGGCTACAAGTCACTTTCTAACTCAATCAATCCTGTCTGTTTAGATATAACAACGAAACTGTGAATCTATCAGACATCCATAGAAAGGTGTCGGCCAACCGAATAGTTTACTAATTGAATTGAACGAAGTTAGTTTGTTTATCAATGTTTCTATTTGTTTGTTTGGCCTACTATTCGGAGCGTCTATGGACGGAAAGCAGTGACATTGTATTGAGGTTAATTTGACATTGAAAGCGAGTTGACATTGTGTGGTTGTTTGATGTACAGATATTCCTAGAAAAGTATATGCTTCGGGAATCAACGTCTATCGCCAGCAATAAAAAAACGCGAACATGAGAACTCATACTCATAGAGCTATTACAAGCATGAGAATACGTATGTAACTGTCTATTTTGTCATTATTAGACTATATATTTTGTCAATCGAAGTGCATAATTTTTAGGTGTATTTGTTTGTCAGTATTGTAGAACGATATAACAGATTACTACACGTTACCCGAGATGTACAAAAAGCTGGACCTAAGTTTCTGCTTAGGTCAAGTTTGGACAAAAGGATTGACCAAAATATTCCGAATTTCAAAGTGAAATAGACAAAGCAAATAAATGGCGATCGACAAAAGATACGTCTGCAGCTATGTTGGAAAGTGAATAAGTTTCCGTTTTAGGAGTTCCCAAAATGTCGAATAAAATTTTAGTGGAGTTTGTAGGAATAGTATTCAGTGCGATGATGCGACCGCGAAGCATTATCGACCGTGTATCGAATTTTATTTCATCCGGGTTTTGTTGTTTTACATCAAAACAATGAAATTTAAGTTTAAACAGGTTTGGATAAAACTTTATCGGAAATATCATTTTTTTTAGTCGATGGCTTAGGACCAGTTTCTGTGATGATAATAATTTGACAAATTTTCAACCGCTCGTGGTATGTTATGCTTGAGTGAGTGAATTTTCAACAGGCCACAAATCTTTCGTTTTATCTGTTACGAGTCTATTCCTTCTTTCCAGAATCCAGGGGTAGGTAATGGCTTCGTAGGCGAATTTGGGTACGGAACCCTTAAAAATTTGCGACTTTGTGCGAGAAATTTTACAAGTGCTCACTCAAGTTTATGTTTGCGATATCATAGAAATATTTTTAGTTAACGGTCACCAAAAGTTTGATTGTTGGTTACGTTAGTTTTGTTTTTTTGTTAAACTTTGTTTTCTAATAACTAAAGTTTGCTTGGATTTAAGACCGATTTCAGAATTATTGAGTATTTGAGGTTAAGAACTTGTCAAACGCTATTTTAGTGTCAAATTTTGACAGGTTATTATGTTAAAGTATAGTGTAACAAAAACCACAAAAAAAAAACACAAATCAGAAATCGGTCCTTATAGTTACAAAAATTGTTCGGTTTTTTTTAGTGTATTGTTTTTTTACTTACAAGAGAACTTAGAGACCATGCAAAACCGAAAGGTCATGTGGTTGATCCCAAACAATTTAGACTTTTTACCATCGCTATTGGGTTATCATGATTAAGACATTCTGTTTAGAGTCCCAGCAGCATCAGTGACCATTCGCTCTTCTGTTCTGTATTCAGTTAGTCTTGTCCAACAAATTGCTCTAACCCTTATTGTTTCATTCATTACCTCACTTCGAACCGTACCAAAATTAACCTTAAACCTTTCATACAAACGAGTTTTACCAACCGACTGTTTCAATTACTCATTAATTACTGTAGCTGCGTGGCTGCAGTTAATTTTGTTCTGACTGTTGTCATAGATTAAACAGCTATCGCTTATTGTTATTTGCCAAGTGCGGTGTGTGGGCAAATCAATGTGGTTTTTAATTGTTAAATGCTCATTTGTATGGTATTGTTGGTCAGGTAAATTCAAGGAAAGTAGAAGTTTGTTTTATTACATAATTTTAGGTGGGCTTCTAGTCTAAGTGGATGCGGCTGAATACTACCACCAGTACAGTATTTTACATAGCACGAATGTCTATCTGATTTTTACACCCAGGAACTCGGTTACACGATATAGGTACCTACGCAATACTGGTGTCAGATTTTCCATTTTCAGAAGAGCATCGTTCTCTGCTTTCAAAAAATAATAGTAGCTACCTATAATAATATTATTTAGGTAAAATTGTATTAAATGTCTGCAACATGAAGTTAAATCTGTGCAGAAAAAGCTATAAGTACTCTTGAATAAGTATTACTTCAACGAGGAAGAATCAACATTTAAGGCCATATAAAAAAGTAAATAGAACGTACATTTAGTACCTAACAAGATTTTAGAAACATACTGACCAAAATCTACAAATGGTACGTAAAAAACCTGTGATTTTTTTCGTGAAAGAATTGCCTGTACAATCATAACCGACTGCTAGGAGTCTGGATAAGCTATGCGGTACACCTGCATAGAATAATGTACCTGGGGGATGTTACAAGCTTTGAAATAGAGTAACAACGTGGGAAATGCATGTAACTTTCGAACCTTTTGTGAATTTTAGAATAAAAATGGTCGTTTTAGAACTGTATGCGTTTCCTGATAGTTATAACCTGGAGGTATATGAATAGGTTTCTTCTTGGCAAGCGTGTTCCATCGTAAACCATATCATTTATTCATCAGCTTACCATAAGTTTTGATAGTGGTCAAACGAGAACCTGTCTAACCTATAAGAAAATTACAAATATTATAAAAGATGAAGACAACATCGGCGTTATAAATGTGACAGTCAGTAAGTTTAATTTAACATTTAGTTTTTCCTTTAGTTAACTTAAGACTATAAAAATCATATTTTTTTTAAAGTTAGGTAAATTTTATAAAAGACAGTTTACAAATTCAACATAACGAATTATGTTAAACCTGAAAAATAACACAGCAAACTGAGTGATTCAATACAAGTAATTTTACACAAATATTTTTATGTCAAATAGATATCTCGTCGAGTCCACCCAATGGATCTCAGTGTACATACTGTCGGAAATTGTTTTTTTTTTATGTCTGAGTAAACTATTAAATATTCCAAATAAACCCTCAGATCAAATGTTTGGATACACAGAGTCAACATTGAAGCACTTTTACGGAAATAATATTTGCCGCTATAAGTTTTAAAAGACATGAACTTGTTGGATTTTTTTATGTCAATCGACTAGGGCTGTAAACTGTTTTTTTTTATTGAAATAAAAACAATTTTAAATAAGTCTACGATTACTGCTCAATAGGTACTTTTAGGGTGCCCAGTAATGATGGTCTCCTTTTAATTCGATTCGTGTATCCAATCTTGGATCAAGAAAAGAACTGATCTATGTTATTACAGAAATAAAATCATAATAATTACAAACTTCCACCCTTATTGCCGCACAAATATGAAATTGATGTAGTTACCGATGCGGAAAATTAACAAATTAACTTTATGTCAAGACACGAAAGACATAATGTAAGAAGAAAGTTAGGATAGTGCTACATAGAAAGCTACGAAACACCAGCTATAAGCATGACGCATTCTACATGTGATACGCACTACGTGATTGGAAGACAAGAAACGTTATAGCCGAAGAGATTTATGAGATCGAGTTTTGTTAGGTAAATCAAAAAAAAATATTTCGTTCGTCTTCAATAAACACTTCCCTGTACGCAATTATAGTCTTCAAATTAATGTTGTCATAAAGATATCAAAGCCTAAAATAATAGTAAGAAACAAATGCAGGGTACACTTTACATTCACCACAAAATTACTCAATAAACTCAGTATTTCCAACTTTACTTTTTGCAATTAATATCCACTAACACACCCCAGGAAACCGAGAAACACGATGTTACTTTAAAACTGTTCTATTCTCGTCTCGCGTCTCATTCCTCCACACGTTATTGCATTACAATCAGTGTGAGAAGTTCCTTAGTTTATCACGTTAACAAAGTTTACCCCGAGGGTGTATTTTTAGACAGGTGGAGATTTTCTTCGGTTGTAATATTGTGTGAAGATTTATGGGAATGCTGTAAATAGAAAGCAAAAATAACCTAGCAACAAGTCTGTATACTTCAAATGTTAGTCAGTGACAAAATTGTAGAACACTTCACCAATATTATGGTTATGTCTTTAGTAATAGGGATGAACCTATTGCCATCACTGGGCCTAAATCCAGATCAGGGTTGCTATTGAAAAATTCCAGAGGAAAAAATCCCAATATCTTTTGACAATGAGGGAAGACCATGGTCCATCAGTCGCAAGCGCTACTATTGAGGTCGGACCTGGGTGCGATTAGCAGGTAGTGTTATATCCTCCCACTGATTTTTTTAATTATTAACACTTCAACTGCCGTAATTACCGAAAAAATTGAAAAGCCCGATTGTCTCGCGCGAGGCGAGTCTTTGGCAACGAACGTGTTAACAGGTACCAAAAGTTGGTTGCCGGTTACGACATTATTGGGGCTTGCGAAGTATGTCTTAGGGCTCTTTCAATTTAGACGTTTCGTGTAAGACTGCTCCGGCACCGTCGCGGTGCGGATGTCGTACTGCGCACGACCATTCTTATTTTTTCATACAATATACACCAAGAGCGCAATGAGGTGGCGCGCAGCGGGACGAGTATGTGTGTGCATAAATTTTATGTAAAAAATTTATAGGTCGTGCGTAGTACGACATCCGCACCGCTGCGGCGCCGGCGCCGCCTGTCCGACACGAAACGTCTATTGACAAAGAGCCCTTACTAGCAACAAAACAGGATTTTGCTACTTGCTAATTAGTTTTGTATTATTTTATTAAAGTTTGTTTTCTAAAACTAAAATTCGCCTAAATTCAAAGTTACAAAACTCGAGTGAAAGGAAAAATGTTATGATTATTGCTGATCCAATGTGGTTGGATAAAATGCCAACGAAGAAAGATATAAAATATAGGCACGTTAAGGATGAATAATAAATTACACTTTAGTTTACCACAAAGATCGATCTGAACTTCTTCGCTGCTTAACTATTAGTTGGCTCTTTCAATTAATTGCTTAAGATATAGTTTAGATATAGTTCCTTTTCAAGTTTTTTTCAGGCTTCTTCTGGGTAAGCTCACTCCATCGTCGACTTTGTCTCTGTCACCTCTGACCTAGACTAGAGTCAAGAGCAAACCCATCTCGAATAAAAAAAAAAAAAAAAAAAAAAAACAGACAAAGGCCCAATAAAACTATCGAAAAACTAAGCACACTGTAAGAGTATTAGTCAATGAAGAAAAAAGTATTTATTTATTTATCATCATCATCATTTCTGCTGAAAGACACACGCACAGCATGCAAGCGCCTCCACATCGATTGATCCTATGCTTCTTACACCCAGCGAACTCCCGCGGTTCACATCAGGTTATCGATCCACCTTGTGTAATATCTCCTAACCCAGAATCCTGAATCTTTTTTTCTCATCTCAACTCAACTGTTCTGCAAGCATGGTCCACTGCCTTTTACCACATAATGTTGGCAATTCCTAGAACTTTGTCGGTTACTTAAGGTTACACTAGTCAAAAATTCTTCCATACAAACGTAGTTTGGGGATTATTCCACTGTTTGACGATGTACGTTCAAAATAAAATGTGATATCAATTTGTCTCATCATTATCTAGGCCTGTATGGAAGCAAAAAAGTATAAATAGAAAATATTTGAAAGTTATAAGCGTCGAAAGTTCCACATTTCGACACTAATTTTAACGCATTTTTGGGCGCAAATAAATACCATAAGAAGACGGAAAATTGCAAAACGGCCTCCATACAGGCATAGATTAGTAGTTCAACCATGCAAATAACTTTATTTTGAACATATAAATTTAGTAGTTTTTTCATGATATCTAGACAGCCAAAGGTCTGTTTATAAAATTTCGCGCGCCCGATTTCGTCCTAAATCATTATCCATTTCGCTACAAATTTGCAAAAGTGTGTATTCGTACGCGAATTAGCTTCCTATTGCTCATCAAAGCATCTATATCTTCCACACGTGTTGCCGGTTGATATAAAATGCATTTTAACCCCGTGCACAAAATAGTTCGTGCCGTTGACTAGTGTACCCTTAAGGTCTCCTGGGGATCTGTTGGGCCTACAAGATTTTAATGAATTGATTTGATTGAATTTATCACTGCCATTTTCCAACAAACGTGACAAGCCAACTTCAACAATTCGCTACACTGTTTTCAAGTTCTACAAGCCCGTTCCACCCAGCTGGGGATTAGGTAAACAGAGCTAATGCGTCAATCTGAACCGCTCACCCACATCCACCCGGAGCGCCAATAAAATACACAACCTATTGACAAATACCCGCGCACTTCGTATAGCTAGTAGTTTAAAGCGCACAGCTGTCCATATCCCCCGGAGGATACATTTCTAGTAGGACTGGAACATAGTTGAGAGCAAAACAGTAGCTCAACTATAAAAATACAAAAAAATATAACATAAAAATTCCGTGGCATAGTCTTTCATTTTTCGTACACGTTATGAAGGAAACCGTTTGTCCTGGTAGGGTCATGTGATGAGGAGTATTGAAGAGGGATGAAACGCATGTTACTTAAAGAGTTATGAATATAAATGTGGATGGATGGCGTGGGAGAGGAAGGCCAAAGAAAAGATGAATGGACTTTGTAAGGAGTGCTATGAAAGAAAAGGGATAGCGTAAGGATGGTATGAAAGAAGAAAACGTGTTGCGCCGATCCCAAGTAACATGGGATTAGGCTGCCCTAAGAAACAACTGGAAAGACAACTTATTTGAACATTTCAGTCAAAGCAAAAAATGTACAACGACCACTGCCGGGTAAGTAATATATGTCGCCGCGGAGGCGTGGATTTGCTAATTCGTTATCCGAATTAATAATTTTAATTGTCAATTAACACAAACTCCATAATCCTGTCATCTCTGAGATTTCGCTAGAACTATTAAATGTCTATTTAAGTTGGTTTTTAGGTTCAGCGCCATCTATTGCCTTATTGTGGCATTAGTTATTGATTTGTTTGAATGAAGATCATTTGATAAGCTAATTTTCAATGTTTAATTAATACGAGATGATTAAATAAAACGGGAACACTTATTGTAGGACTTGTAGATTTGTTCTCATTTTAACTATTGCACATTTGACGAAGTAAATATGTTTGATTATGACCTAATGATATTCTTATTATGAAAAGTTGTCAACAATGGCGGATGTTATAATTTTAATGACCAATAACTAGATTTAATAATTTAATACGAGAACTAAACAAATTTGAGTAATTGATTAAATACTATAAAGTAATAAGACTATTTTACACAGCTATGTAATAATGAGAAACCTTCTGATTAGTAAGATATTCAGATCACCGGAAACTTGGATAGTTTTGAGTTGAGGTGATTATTTTTAGTAATAATCTACGAACAACCTTGTATTTGTGAGTATTAGGATTGTTTAATGTTAAAATAATTAACTGAGCAGCATTTTAGTATTGTTTGTTAGCTTTATTCAACTATCCAAGTAATTAGTGTCTAAACAAAAACAATATGGAAGTCCCGCGCACTTGCAACGCGCATCGCGCGTATGGCGTGTGTAAAATAATAACTGTTTAATAAATGTGATTGATTAGATGTTTGAAAACCTAATAAACATGTACTTCGACGTGACATATATGATATAATTACAAAATCTCTAATATTTACTAGATATAACAACTGAATCTATAATTTTATTTGATATAATGATCAGTAAATATAATAAGATATTATATAATTAGATATCATTCAAAACAGAATCATTATAAAACAGTTGATTGTAAACATATTATGTGGTTTATATTTCCCTGTTAAAAACATGCAAACAAAGCATACACCACCATGCATGCAGCAGGCATGCAAACAAGCATACACCATACATGCAGCATGCAAGCAAGCATGCAGAATTCAAGCAAGCATGCAACATACAGCAGGCATAGTTTCTGTCACGGCTCCGGTGCTGCGGGACTCCGGCGGTCCCATGCGAGCTTATCGTCGAAGATGTGGTTCACGCTCACCACCGTGGCTTCGGCTTTCTGGCCGGTTTGGCTGGCCAGCCTCAGGCGGTGAGTGTTAAAACCACCTGCTCCTCAGCTCACGGGCTGCCTCGCCCCTCCACGCCTACACGATTTTAAATAACACTCTAAGGGTAGGGCAGACAAGACAACGTGGAGTCGGTTTTGCAGCGATTCGTTTCTGTCACGCCTCTCGCCCAGCACGCTCGCTTCACTTGTTCGCCTTCGCGCGTTAATGGTCACTGTTCTAACCAAACCTAACCCAAATGATTCACCAACATAGTGGGGACCTAGCACTTCGCTCCGCTCCCGCCTTAACCTTCTACCCTAATATAACCCATCCGAGTCTGATTGCTTTGAATCGGGGTATTAACCATTAGGATGGTATCAATATTATGTATTTTAAATGATAGGCCTAATGATTTTCGATTAAATAAACGTTATATCCAATAACGTTATACGAAATAAGTTTTAGAGTATATAAATGTTATATTAAATGCTCATGCACTACTGGTCCGATCCAACCTGACCGATCAGTTTGGCGACGCTTGGGGGAGGCCTATGTCCAGTAGTGCTTCCCCCAAGCTACCTACCTACCTAACTACGGGGTAGTACCAGATAGTGCAGTTATGTGTGACTCCAACCCACTAAAACGCCACGGTGTCCTCCTGTGCTGCTTATGGCGTAAACAAGGGCACGCGTAAGCACTCACCACGAACCCACTGCGGCTGTCCGTCACCGGACTCTGAGTTCTTTTATTTTTATTTTTTTATTTGTGATGGGTTTGCTCTTGACCCTAGTCTAGGTCAGAGGTGACAGAGACAGAGTCGACGATGAAATAAGCTTACCCAGAAGAAGCCTGTTCACTCTAACTCTCTTTATAACCGGCGCACCAGAACACACTGTACGCCGGGACTACCCCAGGGATCAAACCAGGACATGGGCGCCAAACGAGCTCTGTGACGGGTTAGGTCAGTGGTCCCGCTACCTACCAGTTTTGGGCCGCAGTAGACAGGGCGAGCGGCCAATGCTAAACCGAAACTCCTCCCCTGCGGCCCCACCGCGTTCACCATCAGAAGGTGGCGACCCTATACAGGCCGCGGAAGATAGGGAGAGTGGCCACCGCAATACCGGCACTCCTCTCCCGCCGCGGCTTCCTACCCTCAGCTGAGATGCTCCCATACAACATCGCGGCCCGCCTCAGTTGCGATGTGGCCTGTGTTGCAATCGGCACCGTTTTCTAGTTTTATCGGCTTATCGGCAAAAGCCCTGACGAGCGGCCCCTCCACGGGTTCCTCTTCGCTTCACACCCTCAAAGTCAACTGTTAACAAACAACCATAATTTGTGAGTTATTAAGCTACACAAAGTGAGTAGGTGCCTACCTATGCGACGCAGTCAAGTTGCAGTGCTGTTCAAAATAATACTGTGACTTTACTCTGTGCTTTACATTCCCAAAGAGACGGTTTCATTCAGGCTGTTGAGTGAAAGTCTTCGAACTTCAATCGGATATCTTGTTACAGGGTTTTGTATAAAGCTATTTTGCTTTGTTATTAAAATAGGAGCTTTGTGTTTCGTTTTAAGTTGTTTATAAGCTCAGGTTGTGGTGGTTTTTTATTAGTTTTGGAAGCAGTTTTTGTTATATTGTGGTTGATATTATAATTCTTATTAAAATTAAATTAAATTAATAAGAATGTTTTGCCTCATATAAGTAGATTGCTTTGGTTTAAATTCTCAGAAAAGCACACGTTGCTATAGTCGTAACAATCTAAGAAGTCGGATTTGACAGCTATAAAAACACTTATTAATAAATAATTTTGACGAGTATGTATTATTATTACATACTCGTAGCCACACTTGTTGCTTATCCTTCGGTTCATATAGGTTTGTTAATATTGGAAGTATGTATTTCAGTGAAGGGTTCAATTAGCGTTTCAGTCTCTCCTCTACCTATAAAAAGGTTCAATCAGTATTTAATCGAAGCAGAAACAAATTCACATTTCATTGCCATAGTATACCCACCTTCAGACCTAGACCCAAGTTTATCTTAGAATTTCCCAAGCAATCTCACAGCGATGAAATTGTAAGTAGCCATTTGGGCACACATCCTGAACTTAACTAATTGATTACACTCGACGACCCACCAGTATCAGATGTTCATTTCCTATTGCTAATTGCTTGAGCCGTCTTAGAATTAATCGTTCTACACAGTCATAAGATTCAGTTGATGATAGATTGGTTCTGGCGCTACGTTAATAAGAACCCTTATAGGTAGTTCCTTTGCAGGGAAAGAAATAACTTGGAAAAGTGGTTAAGTAGGTTAGCCCACCATTATAGAGAATATAATATTTATTGGTAAAGCCTGTAAAGGTACATTTATAATTAATCTAAATTTCACTCGATTAGTGCACTTAAATTTAGTGTTTGTAGATTAGTGTTCACTACACTCTTCCTAATCATATCATCTTGCAGACAGACCAAACATCGTTTTTTTTATTTGCCCCTACTCCTATAGCTTATCTACATTCATAGTATATGTTGTTTTTCTATATGTCGTGGTAGCCCAGTGGCTAAGACCTCACCTCTTGTTCTTGAGGTCGTGGGTTCGAATCCGGGCAAGTACCAATGTGAGTTTTTCAATTCATATGTACTTTCTAAGTTTATCTTGGACATCGCTGACAACGGTGAAGGGAAACATTTTGAGGAAACCTGGACTTGTATAATGAGTTTATTATAAGATTGTGCTCCATTGGTGTAACTGCGGCGTTCCAGTGCGAGGATAAACTAATAAATAAATATAAATACTCAAAACGTTCTTCGTGATATTTTCATCATTTATCCGCAGCACGTGCCTATCCCATGTTTTGAAAACTAACCGTGACTGAACCACACCTACTTTAAAAGCTGATTAAAATTTAAAACCACAGCATCAACCTCCACACAACGTTAGGGGACACACCCCTCTAAATTCATATTGAATCCCTTCAAAATTATGTTTTTATTGCAGAGCCGCTCTAATATGTTATGTTCCTCATTGTGAGACCGCAACATCGACAAAAATGTAAGAACTTAATCTAGCATGTGTATTATTTTTTGTCACGATATTGTGATTTTTATTTTATTCACTAATGAAATTTGGCACACGTGTTCAGCAGCCCACAAAGAGTAACATTATGTGAATATTGCGCAATTCGAACAACATTAAATACATAATTAGCAAATTGATAACCTCCTTTTTTAAGATGTCGGTAAAAAAGACGCCTATGTTCAGCAGTGGGCGAAGTCAGACTGCGGATGATGATGAATCATTAAAGTGATACTATCGCCACAAGTCTAAGCTTAAATATCTAGTCCATGTTCATTATTGAAGATAGTTCACGTTTTTATTGCCAAGTTTTATGTAACTTATCTACCAATTTAACTTCTCTAGTTTTATTAGTAGCTTCCTTCGTTGTTAATACGATCGACGTAACTGAAGCGTTGTTTTCAAGTGCCTCCCTTGATTCTCAAATTAAATACCCTCAGTCAATACCCTAGAAAGTTTTGGTTGATTTTGGTTGAAACTAGAATAACGTAACGTATAACGAAGCTACAATCATTTCTATTTATAACTAGCTTTTCCCGGCAAACTTCGTTTTGCCATAAAAACACCGAGATACACCTACCCTACACCTACCCTACACCTACCCTACACCTACCCTACACCTACCCTACACCTACCCTACACCTACCCTACACCTACCCTACACCTACCCTACACCTACCCTACACCTACCCTACACCTACCCTACACCTACCCTACACCTACCCTACACCTACCCTACACCTACCCTACACCTACCCTACACCTACCCTACACCTACCCTACACCTACCCTACACCTACCCTACACCTACCCTACACCTACCCTACACCTACCCTACACCTACCCTACACCTACCCTACACCTACCCTACACCTACCCTACACCTACCCTACACCTACCCTACACCTACCCTACACCTACCCTACACCTACCCTACACCTACCCTACACCTACCCTACACCTACCCTACACCTACCCTACACCTACCCTACACCTACCCTACACCTACCCTACACCTACCCTACACCTACCCTACACCTACCCTACACCTACCCTACACCTACCCTACACCTACCCTACACCTACCCTACACCTACCCTACACCTACCCTACACCTACCCTACACCTACCCTACACCTACCCTACACCTACCCTACACCTACCCTACACCTACCCTACACCTACCCTACACCTACCCTACACCTACCCTACACCTACCCTACACCTACCCTACACCTACCCTACACCTACCCTACACCTACCCTACACCTACCCTACACCTACCCTACACCTACCCTACACCTACCCTACACCTACCCTACACCTACCCTACACCTACCCTACACCTACCCTACACCTACCCTACACCTGCCCTACACCTGCCCTACACCTGCCCTACACCTGCCCTACACCTGCCCTACACCTGCCCTACACCTGCCCTACACCTACCCTACACCTACCCTACACCTACCCTACACCTACCCTACACCTACCCTACACCTACCCTACACCTACCCTACACCTACCCTACACCTACCCTACACCTACCCTACACCTACCCTACACCTACCCTACACCTACCCTACACCTACCCTACACCTACCCTACACCTACCCTACACCTACCCTACACCTACCCTACACCTACCCTACACCTACCCTACACCTACCCTACACCTACCCTACACCTACCCTACACCTACCCTACACCTACCCTACACCTACCCTACACCTACCCTACACCTACCCTACACCTACCCTACACCTACCCTACACCTACCCTACACCTACCCTACACCTACCCTACACCTACCCTACACCTACCCTACACCTACCCTACACCTACCCTACACCTACCCTACACCTACCCTACACCTACCCTACACCTACCCTACACCTACCCTACACCTACCCTACACCTACCCTACACCTACCCTACACCTACCCTACACCTACCCTACACCTACCCTACACCTACCCTACACCTACCCTACACCTACCCTACACCTACCCTACACCTACCCTACACCTACCCTACACCTACCCTACACCTACCCTACACCTACCCTACACCTACCCTACACCTACCCTACACCTACCCTACACCTACCCTACACCTACCCTACACCTAACCTACACCTACCCTACACCTACCCTACACCTACCCTACACCTACCCTACACCTACCCTACACCTACCCTACACCTACCCTACACCTACCCTACACCTACCCTACACTTAAAAAAAAAAAAAAAAAAACGTAAAAACCATCTTTGAACTTCAACGAACATTTAAAAAAAAGAATTGGCCGAATTGGTCCAGGCGTTGTTGAGTTATGCGCTTACCAACACATTTTGCGATTCATTTTTATATATAAGAAGATTCAGAAAATCAGAAGGGCAATGCCCGTATTTTTTAAGGAGCGTTTACATTCGCATTTGAGTCGCAATTTATCAAAAACTCCTCTAATTTACCTACATGTTTTCATTAGCTGAGTAGCTTAGCTTAAGTTTATTAAGAACGAGACACTTTCTGGACTTCTTACTTTTATTCGAACAGAGTGTCTAAACCAATATCAGAACTTAACGCTAATATCAGGTTATTTATCAAACTTCACTGAATATATTCTTCCTGATCAGAATACATTAAACACCAGCACATGAGCGATGTACTCTAAACAACTTGTTCTCGCCGAGACTAAGTCACCGAGTCACGCAATATGGCGGCTGGCCAAGGCAATAACATTTCTGTTCACATAACAACACTTGGCATGTGTTATAGTGTTGGGCTAAACTTGTCGATAAGTGATCAAATTATAATGTAATGGGGCTTTGTGGTGTATTTTAGGTGAAACGTGTACGGTGTAAACGATATTGTAATTTTGTAATTAAGATACAAACTAATGATACACAATCTCTACTTGTTAACGTCTCTAAAAACATCGACAAATGACAAATAAGGCAATGGGCATATACATATGAACAGACAGTGTTAAATGATAATACCTATACGGCATTTTGACTTTGGGCTAGCCCAGCGCTCTACAGATTTACAGTATAAAGCTTGTTGTTGTTGTTGCTTGCAATCGTTTTTACAACTCATATGCGGCCTAACGTACGTGTTTTGTATTAATCAGTTCTAAAAGAAAGAGGTGACCAGGATGTTCTCTAGAATACGGCCATAAACAACGCCACACAAAAATCTTTTAAAGGAATAAAACCTGTTTTCATCGGCTTTGAAATCTTGCACCGTCTGCATAAAACTTACTCCTCATTGTTTTTACTGAAGCTCAAAGCAATAAAAAGAATCAATGGACGGCTAAGTACTAAAATGTTTCTTTCACTTTTAAGAATCACCGTAAGTAAGTATCCCCTTCATGTTTTTTAAAACAATTTTTGTCAAGTGAGAAGATGCACTTTATAAAAAAATCTACGAGTTTGTGGTCTCATAATACAAAGAGATGTTCAGAAGGTCAACTTCTAATCGTTTTATATAAAACTAGCTGTTGCCCGCGGCTTCGCTCCCGTGGACCACCCCACATGACCCATTTTCGGGACTAAAAAATAGCCTATGTCACTCAGGAATAATGTAGCTTTCTATTGGTGAAAGAATTTTTAGAATTGGATCATTAGTTCCAGAGATTACCCCCTACATACAAACTTACAAACTTACAAATTTTACCTCTTTATAATATTATTATAGTATAGATAAGTAATAAGTAAATAAGTAATAAGTATAAGTATATAAGTATAGATAACACTCAGGAATAATGTAGCTTTCTACCAGTGAAAAAATTTTTAGAATTGGATCATTAGTTCCAGAGATTACCCCCTACATACAAACTTACAAACATACAAACTTAAAAATTTTACCTCTTTATAATATTAGTATAGATAAGTAATAAGTAAATAAGTAATAAGTATATAAGTATAAGTATATAAGTATAAGTATATAAGTATAGATAACACTCAGGAATAATGTAGCTTTCTACCAGTGAAAAAATTTTTAGAATTGGATCATTAGTTCCAGAGATTACCCCCTACATACAACCTTACAAACATACAAACTTACAAATTTTACCTCTTTATAATATTAGTATAGATGATTGCATAACTGAAACCGTTTACGAAGCGCACGCAACGGAAGCCCTCAAAAAGTATTATTCTTTCCCGTTTTTGCAACATTTTTCATTTATGCTCCGCTCCTATTGGTCGTAGCGTGATGTTATATAGCCTATAGCACTCAGGAATAGTGTAGCTTTCTACCAGTGAAAAAATATTTAGAATTGGATCATTAGTTCCAGAGATTACCCCCTACATACAAACTTACAAACTTACAAATTTTACCTCTTTATAATATTATAAGTAAATAAGTAATAAGTATAAGTATATAAGTATAAGTATATAAGTATATAAGTATAAGTATATAAGTATAGATAACACTCAGGAATAATGTAGCTTTCTACCAGTGAAAAAATTTTTAGAATTGGATCATTAGTTCCAGAGATTACCCCCTACATACAACCTTACAAACATACAAACTTACAAATTTTACCTCTTTATAATATTAGTATAGATGATTGCATAACTGAAACCGTTTACGAAGCGCACGCAACGGAAGCCCTCAAAAAGTATTATTCTTTCCCGTTTTTGCAACATTTTTCATTTATGCTCCGCTCCTATTGGTCGTAGCGTGATGTTATATAGCCTATAGCACTCAGGAATAGTGTAGCTTTCTACCAGTGAAAAAATATTTAGAATTGGATCATTAGTTCCAGAGATTACCCCCTACATACAAACTTACAAACTTACAAATTTTACCTCTTTATAATATTATTAGTATATTAGTGTTAGTATAGATAACACTCAGGAATAATGTAGCTTTCTACCAGTGAAAAAAATTTTGGAATTGGATCATTAGTTCCAGAGATTACCCCCTACATACAAACTTACAAATTTTACCTCTTTATAATATTATTAGTATAGATGATTGCATAACTGAAACCGTTTACGAAGCGCACGCAACGGAAGCCCTCAAAAAGTATTATTCTTTCCCGTTTTTGCAACATTTTTCATTTATGCTCCGCTCCTATTGGTCGTAGCGTGATGTTATACAACCTATAGCACTCAGGAATAATGTAGCTTTCTACAAGTGAAAAAAATTTTAGAATTGGATCATTAGTTCCAGAGATTACCCCCTACATACAAACTTACAAACATACAAACTTACAAATTTTACCTCTTTATAATATTAGTATAGAAGTATAGATATAGATGATTGCATAACTGAAACCGTTTACGAAGCGCACGCAACGGAAGCCCTCAAAAAGTATTATTCTTTCCCGTTTTTGCAAAATTTTTGATTTATGCTCCGCTCCTATTGGTCGTAGCGTGATGTTATATAGCCTATAGCACTCAGGAATAGTGTAGCTTTCTACCAGTGAAAACATTTTTAGAATTGGATCATTAGTTCCAGAGATTACCCCCTACATACAAACTTACAAACATACAAACTTACAAATTTTACCTCTTTATAATATTAGTATAGAAGTATAGATAGATATGTTGGACACATTAGCTTCAAAATAGAAGTCGAAGCGTAAGTGCGCAACGTTTATTATTTTAAATCTCACGATTCTTGGATTTAGAGTACTGATAGTAAGGCTTCTCATTTCAGAGAGTATTGATGCGCAATGATAATTGCATCTCATATAGTCTACCAGTACTGGGATGAAAATGATCAGTTATAGTATAAGACTTTGCGGATGTTATAAACCTTTACTTAAATCTGCCTTGCACAAAACTAATTCTTCAATTTCAAACCTAATCGAAATTCGCTTGAATGTTCGAATCCAGTTGGAACCATATTTATCAGCCTAGATGTAGTAAGGCAGGTACCCTACCCTCTGAAGGAAATTTTACAGCACCTACTGCAAGTCCGCGAAAACCGAGGAATCTTGCCGAGGATTTGTAGACTTCAAACCTATCCCTATACGAGAAGGTCTGAGTACTGGTTATATTTTATTCAAACCCTCTGTACCATATCTGTCCACTGAGGATCATGTTGACCGGCTGCCGTCTGATGCAGCTACTACTGTTTTGTTTTGCTCGCTTTCCATTTTCCACTAGTGACGTCATAATCTTGTCCTGTGTTTTTTCAGTCGCTCTCACTAGCCCCCATTATCCGAGAACTTTAACGTTTTTACAGTATTCTTGGAAGCTATTGTAGATGCTTTTTTGCGTCTCTCTGCGATGCAAATAATAACAGGGGAATTCGAGTGTTTTTTTGTGGAGTGGCAGAGCTTTGTTAATATCATATTACAATTTTTGTATTGCCAGTTTATCATACATCTAATAAGTTTACCGATACACAAATCAAATAATTTATTTGCATAATACAGGTGTATGTATACGATGTAACAGAATAATTTCAGGTACAATGTATGAGGTGTGCAAATGCATAGAATCAAAACACACCAGCATATTTATCCGTTTTTATTTCACATAAAATTAGAACTGAACCATTAGGTATTCTCAGGTATCTGACTTTCGTATTCCTCGATAAAAATGACGTAAGAATTAGAAGCTAGGTAGTTACTTTTTACAGCTCAGTATCTAGAGAAACAAGTTCCTTCCTAACAAAACACGAAGAGGTCATTAGAATTAATATTTGTTTCGGGATATTTACCATGTATATTGAGATTTTTGTTGAGAGCTCGATATTTCGGCACCGTTACAAGCGCCATGATCACGAGAACGTTCACATGATCATCAACAAATATTAATTCTAATGATTGTGACCATGTCAGCTTTAAAACTTATATCACGAAGAGGTAATTTATGAAGAACTGTATATGGCTACTAAACCACAGATCAATGTGAAACCTTTCGCATCATTAACGTCCAATACAGTTCGGTAACTGATTGCCTGCATGCGGGCCTACGAGATTAGAAACTATGCCTGTTAGATTTACTGTCCTGGTATATGGTATGGTATCCTGGTAGCAGGGTAAGGAATATGAAAACTTATGTATGAGGTACAGAACAAAGTTGATATGTTTTATTAAGAGATCATTGAAACGTAGTGACTACAAAACGCCAAAGGAATGTTGGCCAAAATTACCAGCTGTTTTCTTTTTAACATTTACGCATTTTAACTAATATGACCATTGTAGAAATATTAAAGGTCTCAATTTCATATTTTTACATTCGTTTTTTATTTACCCAAAATAAGCAGGCGTGTACCACTTACATGTTTCGCTATAGTTATGAAGTGAGAACCAAAGTGAAATCGATAATAAATGAGAAAGTGTAAATTAATTATTACCACCTTGACTAAAATTATTACTCACTACACTATTTTGAAACTATGTAGATACCTAAAAAATCTAAATAGGGACCTATTATCGAGAGAAACCTCGTCCATCAAATGAAAAAACAAGAATTTAAATCAGAAATTTTAATATAAAACGTAACTAAACATATCTTTAAAGTAAATGCAACACTAAGATGCCCTTGCAGTTAAGCACAGCTCAGGAGCCTTAAACTGCTTTTCGTTTGCGAAGTTCATTACAAGTGCGACTTACATAAATACCTGTAGATTTAGTACTTACTGCAAAACAGTTCCAAAGAATGGTAAGAAAACAAAAAGTTGTACAAGACAATAGAAAATATTTTTCTTTCACCTTTTTATGAATTGGAGCAGCAAATACAGCGATAAAAAGTTTTTAGATCTGTTTCTTTATAAGATACTTTTGGTGCTGAGACTTTCGTGTTTGTTGGAATTGATTGACGTAAAAGATTCTTGTCTTGTTACCACCGTGTTACCTTTTGTCTTTGATAAAATACTATTTTTGGAATTGTAATTAAGGTTCTCAGAAAATCGTTCTTTAGGCGTGTGGTTAGTGGCTTTGAGGTTCTATACTCTATATTCTCTTTGTAGAAGAATGTAATATTTCATAACAAGACTTTCAGTGGCTTTACTCTAATGATATATTTCGTTGGTAGGTTATTAGTAGGTACCAATCCATGTTTAATTACATTGTAAATATAAATAAAAAAAAATGTAGCTTTAAACTTATACCATATCGAGATAAAAAATGATATATGTAAAGGACATGGTATATTTGTATACCAAGTTTCATCTAAAGCAGTTATGTCGTTAAGGTGTGATTGATGAACAAAATCCAAACATGCTTATTTAAATATTTATAAAATTAGTAGAAAGTCAGATAGTTTAGGATTGGTCTACTAAAAAGAACAATTACAACTACAATTCCAACATCAGAACACAAAGTATTAAAACTAACATAAAACCTCAAAAGAAACATCCTTCAAAATGTTAATACTATGCTACATATTTCATCACAAAACGGCCGAGCATTCAAAACAATATAGCAGAAAACATGCAAGTTTGCACCTTTCCTACGGCAAAATACGAACTTGTTTATTTTTTTTCCACAGAAGAATTTATTCAGGGTTTAGTTGGCACGACACAGGAGCCCGTATACACTATTGTTTATGCGGTTCCCTCCCCAATCCGCGCAGTAATGAGTGTCAAGTGCTTGCGACAGCCTCGCGCTTTAAAATCTAATTTGCACGACAAGAATGCCTTTACACAGTTTTGAACTTCGCACGAAGAATATCACCTTTGAGCCCGCGGACTATATAATGGATACCGTATATTTCAGAGGGTACACTTAGAAGCCGACTACATAGAATTTCCATTTTCTTTTTGATCCCACATTCGTATAAAATCAATGTTTTATTGCTTTTCTTTGCTCACTATTTTATGAAACACGAACTGAAGAAAAAGTTTTTTGGAACAATGTATTTTGAGCCACAGTTTTTCGGGGTTCTGGAAAGCTTCTTTTAATTGCCTGGTTACAGGTTTCTGCAGATGGAAATTAATTATAGAACGAGCAAAGTTCTTAAGATTATTTAATTTTCATAAAAAAGACGACTTACTAAATAAACAACACTGTAAACAACAGTCTCTTGCAACAGCAAATACAAACTACACCCTCATCCAATTTAAACAGATCCTAACACCATTGTTTACGCATCCAGTACACCGTAACCGACGCCTAATGAGTGTCAAGTGACGTCACGAGCGCCACCATGCCACCATTAGCACCACAGATAACACACACCAACTTGTTTTGCCTCACGAAAAATAAAACCTCCATGCTGAATGAAAATTTATTTTTAAGAATGAAGAAGTATTTTTGAATGAAAATATACGAGTTTTGCTAGAGAAGTGTGTGTCATGGTTTTCTCGGTAAACAAAAGGGGGAAAATGAGACATGAATTTCACTGGAAATGTTGATGACATGATTTTTTATTATGCACTAGTTTCTGTGTTTCTGCAGATGAAAGAGAAAGTTTTACGAAAATACATATTTCTAAAGCACAGGCTGACCACCAATTTTTTGAATTTATTCTTTGCGGAATTCGAGACTAATCTAAAATAAAGACTGGCCACTTAATTAGAAAATAAAAACAATTCTTCTAGTACGAATTTAAGGGTAATTTTTATGCCTTAACAGTCGCAATGCACATGTTGTCAACAAATAAAGCGAAAAACTGAATAGAATATGAAATAACTTGGCAAATAGTTTTTCCTTTAAGACCATTTTCTCCAAACTCACTTAGAATCACATTAGCTGGTACTGGCAGTTGCATTTCGTTGATCATTTATATTCTTGATCCATTTTTCTTCAAACTGTAGTACGATTCAAACTGTAGTACGATTTAACAGTTTGAAGACAAGATAATGACTATCTTTGAAGAGTGAAACTTATTGAATTACAAAAGTTTTGATGGAACTTTATAAATAATCGATTCGTCAACGCTAACGAAA
Organism: Orthosia incerta; assembly: GCA_948252205.1. Lineage (NCBI taxonomy): Eukaryota > Metazoa > Arthropoda > Insecta > Lepidoptera > Noctuidae > Orthosia > Orthosia incerta. Next base: position 55,168,759 of record OX411742.1, read on the forward strand.
ATTAAGTTAACTTAGTGTTAACAAAAAGTTTAGCAGAACTCGCTAAAATTAGCAGTTTTTTTATAATACTTCCAGTATTCACGAACTCAGCAACCCTGCAGCAAACTATTTTACCATCAAGTATATCCATGTCCATGAAAATGCTGACTAACTTTAATTTATTGTAATAAATATATGAACATAATAATTTAGTATACAAAAAAAAGCTAAAAGATATATACAAAGGGGAGAGGGAAAAGGGCTCATTGTGCATCAAAAAATTTGTCCACATCGATGTCAAAGGGAAACGTGCCCAGAACGCTGGAAGCAGTGCCACTTTTTTTTTTTTTTTTTTTTTAAAAACGTTGCCCCACACTAGGAATTTCTTCCTGTATCGTGGGTGCGTTTACAAACATACAAACTCACAAACACAACACCCAGAGCCGGAACAACTATCTGTAGGTCATACAAATATTTGTTCCGTGCGGGAATCGAACCCGCGACACGCAGCGCAGAAGTCAATCGCTCAACCACTGCACCAACCGTGCGCCCAAACTTTGGATGGCAATGCTGATTCTCTGGCCGAAGATAAGACCAGCCCTATGGTCGCGTGAAGAGTCGAAAAACGACAAACGACTGAAATATATAACTTATACTAAAGTTGTTATATTTGCGCCGTTTGAGGTTTTCTGCACCAGCAGCAGCTGCCTCAACACAGCCCGCCGTGTTAAGAAAATGGGATGGCGCAAGGGTGTCGACACATGTTGCAATCCCACACAAAACTGTCCTATTGTATTTGTATGTGTTTTAATGTTTTGTGTACAATAAAGAATAAGAAAAAGCCTTACCACTTTCCAAGGCATAATGGTCATCCCGTCTGGTCTCTTCCCATCGTCACGTTCCAACGTTCTAAAACAGCTGACACCCCGGCGGCGACAAGAACCCGTCGTATGATGTCATTAATGCTGGGCTGCCGAGCTATCCGACCAGTGCTCCTACTGCAGGATAGGCCATTGTGACAGAGGCGGTCGACTGCTTCACCACATTGACAATACTTGACATACACACATTGAGCTCCGCTAGGAGCACCCAAACACAGACATGTAGCGATCCGGAAGGTGCTGTCACTAAACATATAGCCTATGTTGGGTGACGGTAGTGCCCGTAGCCAGAGGGCCGACTCCAACTCTCCCACAGACAGCAGGTGGGCAAGCTCAGCAGTATTGGTATTTTTGAGTTTTTTTCCGTACAAACCTGCAGAGCGGCTCATCCCACTGTCTCTGGGAAGATGGATACTCGGGCAACGCCATATTCGGGCAGGCACTTCTTTCAGCCTCCCCAGGCATGTGCCCTAACAGGCGTTGCACAGAGGGGGTTCCGGGGTGGTCTTTTAAGAGGTGGCGGAACCCTTTTCAGGTGCTGATGGTGATCACCGGGGTGGTTTTAGTGAGGTAGAAATCCCACACTTCCTGGTCTTTTCCCCAAAACTCCAGGCGCCTTTTGAAGGTTTCCCTCCGTAAAAAAAAGGTCGATTGTCTGTCGGTGTTGTACAAAAGAAAAAAATCACATTAATAAAAATAAAAAAAATTAGAATGGTTGAAGTCTAGGCCGATTTGAACTCCTCTTTAAGCTATTGGAAATCTGCTAAAACGATGTCTACGTCACCTCCTTGTGTTCTATCAATCAAATACCATAAGTAAAATTTTGAATTTAGTTTTTGAATATTGGGATGAATAGCCAGACTAAAAATTACTGGCCCGAGACCTTGTTGGAAATCAACTGAAGATGCCAAAAAAAATTCTATGATCAATAATTTTGATAAATGCCTTTAGCATTGCCACAAAAAGCCGAAAATTTCTGGCAACAAGTGTCCAAAAAATGAAGTTTTATAAAAAAAACTAGGTGTTCGCCGCGGCTTTGCTCCCGTGGGACCACCCCACAGGAACCGTTTTCGGGATTAAAACATAGCCTATGTCACTTAGGAATAATGTAGCGTTCTATTGGTGCAAGAATTTTAAATCGGTACAGTACTTTAAGAGCCTATCCGGTATTTGTACCGGATAGGCTCTTAAAGTACTGTACAAAACCACCTAACAAACAAAAAAATCTTTCCTCTTTATATTATTAGTAAAGTAATAATAGATAAACCAGCAGATTTTTGCGGTGGTATCTAAGACTAGTCGCACTATTTCTGAGAACTGAGACTGACTTTATAAATCCAAAAAGTAGTCACAGAAACGATCCGTAGACCCTTGGGACTTTAAAAAAAAACTAGAACACCGAACTTTACTTAAAATCTACATAACAAAAGCTAGCACAAGAAAGGATTTATTTTGGGAGCAACCTTGAATTTGTCGGGACCCGGATTTAGTAAGAACTTGAATTCGAAGAAATTCTCTTACGGAAACTAATAATCGTTACCGATCCTTTTGCGGTAAAGGTCTTCATAGGTGCACGTATTTTGTGTACAGGAGACTACCTCATAAATGCTAATGGCATATTACGAGTAATATGGGCTGCTTTTCTGACCCTACAAAATTATTCATGTTATTAACTAGGATTAAGGTATAATTTTTCGTTCTGTATAAATTAGTCTGGTAGGTGATATTGGTAGTGTATCTTTCGGAATGTATATTGTTTTTACTCTTCTACAACCTCGGCAATCTGTGTTAACTCAATAAGCAAATCGCCTAGCATTAATTGGTTTTCATGTCATCAGAATATCCTAGTCGCAATTCCGAAGTAAGCTAGTATTAAAAACTACTTTAAGTAAAATAATACTATTAAAAAAAATGATAAGAAATGAAATGAAATCAGTTTTTTTTACACCTGCCAAGTTTTATTCCTGCACCGCTCTAAAGTCAACTGGTAGAAAATGCCTAAGGCATTAAGTCCGCCCTTGTACTTCTGCAAAAAATATTTATGAATAAATTAATACTGTACAGATTGAGATAAGAATAAAACCTATATTTTAAACTTATTGAAGAATGCTGTTGTACAATTTAACACTCCACCCGTCGCTCCGCAACAAAAAACAAAAATAAAGCAAAAAAAACGTACATTTTATATTTAGAATGTAACAATTCATTCATTTAACTTAATAACTTGAAATCACTTTTAAACCCTAAAATGTATGTCTAATTGTTTTGTTTTGACGTTTGACATCTGACGTTTGCTAGAGATGTCAACACATTTGAGTTGGAAATTTGAAATGCCGCGGAGAGTGCGTGTCGTTCCTCCGTCGGTGATGTCATTGTTGATGATGTTTTTTTATGAAATTTGATTAAAAAAGGAACTTGAATACTTTGATGGATGGGATTGGGACCAGGATGGTGTATTTTACTGAAGGATAATTGTTTCGTGTGCATTCTTCAAGAATTAAAATTCTTGAAATGATTATTTGAAATTAGTAATAATGTTTTGATTTTTGTTGGATGTGTGCTAAACGAAACTTGACGTTTTTCCTTTTTTGGCAGGCTGTGGTCGGTTTTTTCTTCTTGGCAGTGAGGGACGGGTATTTTTTGGGGCGAAGTAATGGACTGAGGAGCTGATTGTGGCTGTTGAGAGTGATCGGTTTTGCTTTGGGACGCGTGTGTGCGTCCCAGCGACCAAAAGGGCTGCTTGTGTGCTGATGTTTGGAGTGATCAGAGTTGCTTGGTACACAGACCCCACTAGTTGTTGTGTTGTGGTGTGATCTGGGCGTAAACTGTGTTCCCACGCTCAAAGGAATAACCTCGTGGCCGTCCAATATTTTTTTATGAATTTGTGAGTCGATTTGCCGGTTTCTTTTAGAACAATGTGGCGTGATTTCTTTCCTCCGACAGGTACGTGTCCGTCTTTCTCAAACTCTGTTGGTTGGAATTTTGTTCTTCAGACAGAGACCCGTATATTTTGTCAGTGGATGTGATTTGTTTGTGTATGGGGTTTCGCCTTAATCATGGTTCCATATGTATTAGTAATAGTTAGGCCTGTGTGGTGTCATGTTGTGATGTATGGATGGTATGGACATGGTGTCTCCCGAAATGTTTCGGAAAGTATATTCTTGTAGGAGCCAACTTCTATGGAGTTTTGTGAGTTGCCCTTAATTATGTTTAGTCTATGTAAAATCCTGTGTATGATATATGTGTAACATAAGATAAGATTTATTTATTTCTGAGTATGGAGTTTTAGGTTAACTATGTAACCATGAAACACATGTGTTTAATTTATGATTATAGACCAGGGTTGATAATTTTTGAAACCATAAAAAATAATAGTAGGATGAAACCTATTAATTTGTTATCTTATATTCCTTTTCCAAAGGGTTTCATCCTACTATTTTTTTTTTCGCTTTAGACCATTATCAAAGACTTTAGCCCTTGTCTATTAGTTTGTAAGATGTCACCTAGCTGAGGTTGTCTGCCTGAAGCAGGGCTTCGTCGTGTGGAGTTGGCTGGCTGGCCTGCACCCCTACTGAGGGACAGGCATTCCGTTTGCATTCTTAACCGTCAACGGCAACGTAAAGATATAAATTGACCACCCAACTGATACCAACTACCCTATTTTACTTTTAATATTTTTCATTGTGACGTGTTTCGGCGAAAGTTAGCAAATTAAACCAATTGTATACTAGGATCTTGCGCTTTATTTACCCGAACCCGATCCAATATTACAATAAGAGACTTAATAATTGGACGAATTCGATGTATAAGGCTTTGGTATGCGTAGGACAAATTTTACCTTTGCAAAAGAAACAAATCATCAACGCCCCCTTCATTTTTGTTATAGAAACCTATTATTTTTGTATTTTTTTGTGGATAAGAAAAAAATTCTCCATCACCCTCGTCACCACAAGAACTCTCTTCTCTTACCAACCGTATTGGAATGAATACACGTTGACTTTCATCCATTTTTCTATTACTAGAACTGGTTTTGAACAAAATGAAACAAAAATATAAATATTGTAACCAAATAACTAAAAAAATTGCGGTACAATTTTAGTGACGCCAGTCGTCGCGTGCGGTCTCTCAGAGCCTTGCGAAGAAACACACGTAAATATCTCACAACACCTGCGCCCAGAATCAGTCCCACTGGTGGCGTGAGCATCGAGTATGATCCTTTTTAGGAAGCTAACAACAATAAGGGATCCGTAGAAACATAGGAAGATTACATAATTTGCAGGTTTCTAAAACATGGACTTCCAAAGACCCCACGCCATGGGTCTGGGGTTAAGTGCGACTTGAGTGTATGTAGTGTTTAGGAAGCAATAGTGAACGGAAAATGATTCTGTATGTTACACTAAAATGGAGAAAAAATAACTTCTATTATTAGCTCGCGTAAATGTAGATTTTGCTAACGGCTCTGTCTGCGTGAAAATGAAAATGGTTTAACAACGGAATAAAAATTTCACCCATTTCCTTTCAGTTTAATAAACAGATATATTACCAGACATTCAATATTATAACATTAGTTGGAAGTAGAATTGGCATAACACTGTGTAGTTGAGTTGATACTATGTATGTGGGCCCTCCACTTGCATCACAAACTTAACTCAGAATTAGTAGCTAACACTAGGTTAAATTGACAATATTGTATGACAAACTGTCAATTTAACCTTTTGTTAAGCTTTTTGTGCAATAATGTTTATAATACCTTATATAAATTCTATATTATGTAAACTAACACTAGGTACCCATTTAATATAATTGAGTTTGTAGCTCCAGCCTACCATTAGAGTCAAGCTAATTCACTTCGAACCAAATTGTTGCGTGTATTCTGAGTAAACGTGAAATTAGATCCATGCCTGCTGTACTAAGGCAAACTTGAGAGCAAGTTGTAACGTACGTGGGACGACTTGAAACCTTAATTAAAATATTTGATTGCAAATACCATTATGGTTCAAAGTTTTTGAGGTTTTGCTCAGATTTGTACCAAGAACAATTATGTTCGTGTTGAAAGAAAAACCAAACTTTTATTAGAGAACACATCTAAAAAAATTAAATACAATATTAATGGCTTTATCAAAAGTATAGGTGTTTTGACGCGATCACAGTAATGCGTTGTATGCGAGAAGCACAGGGCCAGACGGCGACGCTTCAGAGAGGCCTGTGTCCAGCTGTGGACGCTTTTCAACTGGAATAATGATGAATATGTTTTTTTATTTGTGAAGGGATTAAAAAATAATGTTATCGGAAGGAAAAGAAAGAAAGTGGCATACTAACATAAACTAAAAACATTACAAAACAAAAAATCAAAAGCCAGACGTTCGTCGCAAGTTTTACTGGTAACAATTAGAAAGAAGTTTATTTATAGCCGTTTCAAAATACATTTTAGCTTCATAATTTAAATACGAACTACTTTCTGGTGCAAGTTTCGTGAACTTAGCGACGTTGAGCTGTTTAACTAAAATGTTTTTAGGGTTGCGTCCTTCTTGAAACTTAAAAATCTTATGTACATACTTTTGGTTTCAGTAGTTGATATAATTTTGGGGTTAGCATTCTTCGTCTTTGGAGTGACGATATACCTAGTTCGGGGTCCTAACTACCTACAGGATTCCAACGTTGTAACCGATCATCGTCATCATTTTGGATGAAATATGTGTACTACTGTATTTGTATTTAAGGTTTTTTTTGTTCCTTTCATGGTATATATGCGTCGTGCCTGGCACAAATAAACAATTTTTTCAACACACTTGCTCATAAAGTGGCTCTAATTTCACCGCAATTAGGCACATAATGATACATGTTATCAAACTGTGACTTTTTCATAGCTATTATTCACAAGTGAGTTATAGTGTTTTTTTTTTTATTTATTGGTTAAGTTGCTTTGTTCTTAAAAAAGTTTCGATACAAAAAAGATCGTGCTCAATAGTACAAATAAATTAATGTACCTATTGCTTGCTCATTTCATGCAACTTCGCATTTAAACAGATAATTACAACTTGCTTAATAAATAAAACTTTCACTCATATATAAATTTTATTTGCTCTGTGATAAAGAAAAATTGAAATTCCCTATTTTGTACGTGGCTAAAACACTTACTCTTTTAGTCTTTGGCCAATCGCCATTGTTAAATGCGCGCGCATAGGAAAACTGATTAATTTTGCCCGCCATTGCGAAAAAAAAATTCACAACTCGTTTTTACTGTTGAAAATATTTTTTTTGCATTATTTTCTTTACAAGTGTGTTGAAAAACGTCGTATGATACACGTGTGTATTGATGATTACCGTCCTCGGCTCTCTTAAGACCCTCACCTACGGCTCGGGTCTCAATGGCGCCTCAGCTATAATCACCAACATTGCACACTTGTACCATAATGTACTATTCTATCTCTCTTTCTTTTTTACTGGACAAGTGGTGATAAGTAATATACCCATCAATGTGACTCAAACTTTATCATTATAACTACACACATTATACCAAAGTAGGCGTCCCAAACCGCCAAGACGAGCACAGCCACGAATACGCCACGCGAACATCCCTACTAGAAACAAGGTCTAAACGGCATGCTAATACAAGATTGCAGTAGGAGTAACTTTAAATTGACTTGTTTGACGTCATATTTCGATTTGCATTGTTAGACGAAAGCGTATGTTGAATGTATCGCACAGAAAGTTGGGAAATAAAACTGGTCCAATGTTGTGGAAATATTTAAAGAATTTCAGGGTCGTGAAAATTGTGCTTATGGAAGCAACACCTTAATTTTTATAATAACCTAGCTATTACCAGTGGTTTTGCCGGCATGGAAGGTGTTTTGCTTCTATTTCCCAAGGGAACATTCTACCGAGATAAAAAGTTTCCGAATCAAGGTCCGAACGAACAAACAAATAGACGGACAGACTGAGTTACTTTTGCATCTATAACATGAGTATGGATTTGTACTTTTATTTCGACAAATCACACTTCCTTATCCTTATACATACTCGTAGTATAAAACAAAGTCGCTCCCGCTGTCTGTCTGTCCCTATGTTTATTTTTTAATAGAGTGATTCAAGAGGAAGGTTTATATGTATAATACACGCGGGCGAAGCCGCTGGCAGAAGATAGTAATATTATAAAGACGAAAGTATGTTAGTGTGTTTGTATGTTTGTTACTCTTTTACGCAAAAACTAATGTACAGATCTGGATTAAATTTGGCACAGAGATAGATTATAGTCTGGAATAGCACATATAATACTTTTCATCCCGGGGATATGTTCCCTTGGGTAAATTTTCTACATGCTCGTGGTCGAAGCCGCTGGCAGAAGCTAGTATAGATATATTGTACTCGATATACCAATTATAATTATTGAACCAATGGTGTATAATCGACATAATCACAGGAATCACAATTAGCTTATGTTAAATAATACATCTAGTGTTCAAAATTTAATTCTATCAAAGCTCAGCTACAGCCGCACCGAAAACGCGTATGACCACAATTTAATTGTGTCAATCACAAAGCCCCAGGCTTAAACACATGCACAATGAAATGGCTTTGAAAATTCCATAGCCATAGTAGTATAATTATCTTTTTTTTATTTATGCTCAATATATATTACATTAATGAACCTATTTGATATGAGTATCAAATAGGTTCATTAATGTAATAGAGAATGTCAATTTTATCATCATCCTTTTTTTCAGGCATTAGGAATCAAGCAGAGATGCGTTATGTGCAAAAAAAGACTTATCATAAAGGACTTATCAGGCAGTATTTATTTATACATTAGAAGCAGAGAGCAGAAAAACTATCTCTAAAATATTTACCATGGAACCGCTGGGTTCTTAGATAACGGTAGACTGACCGTGACTGGTTTAGAGCGGACTCTAGTCAACAAGAATTTGAAAAATAGGTATTTGAAGAAACTATTGCCGTCGCGCAGCGCCCGACCAAGCGAACTATCAATGTGTGAACGAGTAGTGTATTTGTGTGTGTAAGAGCGCGCCGCAGCGGCCGGCCGACTCCGGTGCACGCGCCCTTGCCGCGACACAGATAATATAATACTAGCATACAGATGCCTCATCCCATACAAAGAAACCGTGCCGACGTAACTAGCGTTTTTCATCTGATTATTCTTGTTATTTTTGTAAGTACCTCAATCGCGGTCGATCCCGTTTCACGGCAATAGATGGTGTTAGCAGCGACTTGCAAGTAAAAGGGTTTACTACGTTCGTGAACATTTTTTTCTTTAAATACAGTGAAGGTTAATTTTATAGTATTTTTTTGCACGTTTTTACAGTTTTTTTTGCATCAAAATGTGTTACAATGCAAATTTTAACAAACGAGAGGAATGCCTCAGAAATTAAAAAATGCGCCATCTATTGGCATCAGTTTTAAATGAACCGTTCAAATAATCTTTGAAATGTGAATTAAGAGCCCAATATTTTATAATTTTGTACTTAGGAGAGTTCATTAAACAAGAACATACAATTTTTATGTTCAATTCCAGAAAATGTTAATTTTACACACAATTATATTTAATTGTGTGCACATGTCGCGCCATCTAGTGAGATTTATTTGAACCAAATTGCCTTCCTTAGCAATGAGACCCCGTGTCCGCGAGTACCGAGCCGCTTTACACTTTACGAAAAAATTTAAAGAGTTGATTAATTTTGGAGAAATGTAGTTGTTTTTTTAAATGCATTCCGCTTGAAATAATTGATGGTCGTATACCACGAAATTTACCTGCACGTGAAAGGATTGAAATTACGATGGATAAATGCACATTTTTACACGACCGCCCAAAAGAGGAGAGTTATGTTATGTTTATAGCGCTCATGTATGTTTGTGAGTTTCTTTATTCCACCATAACTTCTAAACGGCTTAACCGGTATCAATTTATGTGGTATCTTTAGAAGCGTAACGTTGTTTAAAAATAAAAATGAAAAATAATATTTCATAAAAAAATTACTACCAATTCTATCATCGTCTAGCTAGTCTAGAGCAGTAAGCTCTAGACTAGATAGACGTAGTATATATATAATAATATATAACAGTAGTATTAAATAATCTTTTGTTCCCTAATAACATACCAAAAGAAATTAAATAAATATAACAGTACTATTCAATATCCCATAGAAAACTTATAAAATGTTTTTGCAAAAATATCGTTTTATTACTAAAAGAGGTATGATATAAAAAATAAATCATTAAAAATAATTAAAAACACGCCTGCCTTGCAGTCGGGAGATCGATCCTTGGATCAGTTTTTTACAGGTCCCTGACTCCCCCGACTTCGTTGAAAAGATTGGTTTTAAGTTGAGCCCATTCAACACAAACATAATTTCTCTTGTTTTTAATTTTTTTGTTCAATTTTTTCATTCACTTTTCGACAAGCTGCCTTGTCAAAAAGTGCTTTTCTATACTAATATTATAAAGAGGAAAGATTTTTTTGTTTGTTTGTTTGTACTGAATAGGCTCCGAAACTATTGGACCGATTTGAAAAATTCTTTCACTAATAGACAGCTACATTATTCCTGAGTGACAGGCTATTTTTTAATCCCGAAAATGGGTCCTGTGGGGTGGTCCACGGGAGCGAAGCCGCGGGCAACAGCTAGTAATTAATAAGCATGTTTTTAATTATTTTAATTTAAAATTCTATATTTTAATTTAAATACCCACAAACCCCACTTCTCCAAAATTCATAAATCATTTTTATAAGTATCTGCTTTATAAGAAATCAAAATTTAGTTTGCATGATACTGGGTGTAAGACCAACCGAAAGAATGCAAATCAGCAGACAGGACGTAAGGTGAGCGAACGATTCAGTACATCAGAGCCATCATTTTGAGAGCCGGGTCACCCGCGTCCGTAGGAAAATAAGCGTTTTGAATCCCTACACGTGGTCCCCGGATGGTGCTAATCATGTGACATAATGGTGGTAGGTTTCGACCGAAGGGCTTGTGACCACATAGCGGGCAAAGACATACCGCCAAGTGGCCTAGCCGTGATCCGGTTACGAAGCCCGGTGCACGGGTGCAGCCATTTGAGGAGTTGGGTCGATATAGCTGTTCCACTGATGGCATGCCGGCCAGACTCACACTGTTATGGACGTATCGGGAGACTGGTCGCAGAGGGCAGTGAGCAAGTACGCAGCCACTTTAAAAAATAAGATGCAATATACCTTTCGTATTATGAATTTGTAAATTTATATTGAAATTTTAAAGTAACATTTTATTTGCAAGTTATTGCACCGCAAAAGGTCAAAACCCATTTCTAGAAGGAAACCTTTGGAAAAAATAAATCTATACTAATATTATAAAGAGGTAAAATTTGTAAGTTTGTATGTTTGTAAGTTTGTATGTAGGGGGTAATCTCTGGAACTAATGATCCAATTCTAAAAATTTTTTCACTGGTAGAAAGCTACATTATTCCTGAGTGCTATAGGCTACATAACATCACGCTACGACCAATAGGAGCGGAGCATAAATGAAAAATGTTGCAAAAACGGGAAAGAATAATACTTTTTGAGGGCTTCCGTTGCGTGCGCTTCGTAAACGGTTTCAGTTATGCAATCATGTATGTAGGGTAGGTGTAGGGTAGGTGTAGCGTTGGTGTAGGGTAGGTGCCGGGTAGGGTAGGTGTAGGGTGGGTGTAGGGTAGCTGTAGGTTAGCTGTAGGGTAGGTATAGGGTAGGGGTACGGTAGGTGTAGGGTAGGGTAGGTAGAATAGGGTAGGTACGTAGCCATTTGACGGGAGCGAAGCCGCGTGGGACAGCTAGTTTATTATATTTATATTAAACAGCGAGCGTCTTTTGTTCACTAAAAAGAGCCAATTCCATCCAGCTCCATCTTTCCGAGGTGTAACCGTGCCGATAACCGACCATATTGAGCTTCTTGGCGTATGCTGCTAAGAAGTTGAGACGATACTTCACTCCAGAACAGGTGCTTAAGTTGTATCAAGCGCAAGTTCGATCTTGCATGGAGTACTGTTCTCATCTCTGGGACGAATCTGCCAAATACCAGCATCATGCACTAGATTTGATCGAAAAACGGGTCAGAAGGCTCATCGGCAATGAGATCGAGTCAAAGCTCCAGAGCCTTGAACATCGTCGCAGAGTTGCCAGCTTGTCGGGTTGCATTTCGGGGATTTTGCGATGGAATTGCATGATCTAATTCAATATAGCCCGTTTCATCATCGGACATCATTCATCTACAAGACGTACGGCGATGCGCCATCGGTACAAGGTGGACATCTCGCCCAAAGGCACTAAACATTTTGGAAATATGTACTTTAATTTTGCGTACAGCAAGGAGTGGAATTCCTTGCGTCTGTGTTGCCTGATAGCTACCTCGGGGTCTTTAAGTCAAGAGTGAAGTTACTTCTGGGCAAGTTTGCTACACCGTAGACCACATCATCGCTTACCATCAGGTGAGATAGTGGTCAAGAGCGAGCCTATCTATAATAACAAAAATCAGCGATTTCTTTTCAACAACATTTGTTAGTTCGTTCGGTTAGTCTGTACCGAGCATTATTCTGGATCCTGGCTTATCTTAACAACTTTTGATCGTGTATTTGCAACTGCACTTGCCAGATCTTATGCATGCCTAAGTTAATCATTCGACAAGTGCCTTCAACAATAATAAATAATACTCACAATCACACGATTTATTAAATAAAATCATTGTATAGTGTAAATATCGACATCGGTGTATATCACTAGAGTATCGATAAAAATATCGACAACTGCCACTTCCCTATTAGTGTACGTGTAAGCCTTACACTTCCTTCACCTCCAACCTCCACCCGTAAAGTGCGAAAGGGACAACTGCAGCTCAGGCTGATTTTACCTACAAAAACCTTGACCAAAAGGCGATTCGTATTCTGCTGTTTTCTTCTTCAAAACTGGCCTGATCTTAAAAAATCTTATATTAAAATTTAGAGGAAAAGTATATCTATGCTTCTATCATTTTCTTTTTTATTAAAAAGTTATCAATTTTGTCTGAAAGTCGTCTGAACATGGCGGTAAAACGGTATTTTTTTCGGGTTTTTGGATTGTCATATTTCTTTTAGTGGTTATGTTTTCGAAAAAAGGAAATGATAGGGGCACGTATTAATTAGACCTTGATTTTATGGGAAAAATCATTGCTCTGGAGGCATTATCCACGAAGAAAACAGCGGAATGTTTTTGTATGGAGAAAGGCCCAATAGAGTACCCTCTTAACTGACACCTTGGGGTAAATTTACACCCCAGCCGCCAAAAAATCTAAATATTTGCCTCTCTAGCGAAGCTATCTACTCTCATTTTAAGTATTCTCAGTGAAGCGTGTGCACTTAAGCCTCAAGAGCGCATGGTGCGTAGAATTCATTCATATACACAGGTACATGTTGTTCGTTAGGTACATGGTGAAAGTTTAAACCCCACGGTGTTAGTTATGCCTGTTTTTTTTTGGACAACCATTCGAATTTGTGTTATTTGTGCGGAACTAGAGCAAAGTGTACAAGATTTTTTCACAAGAACAAGTTGCCAAAATCCTGGATGACGTTAAAAATTCAAAAGAGCCGGATTTAGAGGAGCTCATGCGTAATTTTCAAAGTGAATATGAAGTTTCAGCATCAGACACAAATAATGAACCTGACATGGAAATCGACCTGAAAATTGATGATGACAGTAATTTGAGCTCAGACGATGACTCACCACTATAAGTTGAGTAGGTAAGAATCGTTTTTATTTTAGCAGACAATCAAAGAGTTACTATTTTTGTTAGAAAAAGAGGTTATTTTTTTCTGATTGTGTATAGTAGATAATTTCGTATATTTATTATTGGTGATTTAGTAGTATACACCAACTTGTCTGTGTCCTATTAGTATAAGTTTTGTGATTCCTACTTTTGTTTTTTTTTTATGATTTTAATAGAAGACTATTTGTACGGCTATGATTCAAAATAGATAAAAGTGATGTTTTTTTTATTTTTATTTGTAATTGGTTTGCTCTTGACTCTAGTCTAGGTTATAGGTGACAGAGACAGTCTTTTTTTTATCTTATATAGGCTCGCGTTTGACCACCATCTCACCTGATGGTAAGCGATGATGTGGTCGATGATGGAACACGCTTGCCTAGAAGTAACCTATTCACTCTTGACTTAAAGACCCCTAGGTTGTAGCTATCGGGAAACACAGACTCCGGCAGGGAATTCCACTCCTTAGATGTACGCATAATAAAAGTATTTTCAAAACGTTTAGTGCGTATGGGTGGGATGTCCACCATGTACCGATGGCGCATCGCCGTACGTCTGGTAGTCCGATGATGAAACGGGCTGGGCGGAATTAGATTATGCAATTCCATCGCACATTCCCCGAAATGTAATCGATAAAAACCGACAAGCTGGCAACTCGGCGACGATGTTCAAGGCTCTGGAGCTTTGACTTAACCAATGCCTCATCGCCGATGAGCCTCCTGGCCCGCTTTTCGATCGACTCTAGTGCATCAAGTTGGTATTTGGCAGAGCCGTCCCAGAGATGAGAACAGTACTCCATGCATGATCGAACTTGCGCTTAATACAAGCTGAGCAGCTGTTCAGGCGTGAAGTACCTTCTCACCTTTGCAAGGATCCCCAGCTTCTTGGCAGCCAGCTGAGCCTTTGCCTCAATGTATGGGCCAAAATTGAGAGTCGATGTCAACGTAACGCCAAGCAGCTCAAGATGGTCAGTTATTGGCACGGTCACACTTCGGAAAGTTGGAGCCGGGTGAAATTGACTCTTTTTAGCGGAAAAAAGACACGCCTGGGTTTTACCAGCATTAAACCTGACCAGATTGGCATCGCCCCATTCGGAGACTGCCTGCAAGGACAGGTTTAAGCGCTCCACCATGGCCTCCCGGAGAGACTGGACCTGAGGCCCGGCAGTACGAGCGTTGGACAAGTATCTCTCAGCAACAGTGCTGTCGTCTGCATACCCAAAGGTACCGGGTTTTAGCAGATCGTTAATGTGCAGCAAGAATAAAGTTGCTGAGAGTACTGACCCCTGAGGGACACCGGCATTAATATCCAAGTGGTCCTACGTGCAGCCATCGATAACCACTCGAATGGACCGATCTCTCAGGAAGTCTGCAATCCAATCACACAGACCACCAGGCAAACCGAATGAAGGAAGCTTACCAATAAGGCTTTCGCGCCAGACCCTATCAAAAGCCTTCGAGATGTCGAGGGAGACGGCAAGCGCTTCCCCATGCCTCTCGATGGCCTCACTCCAGATGTGAATGGCATACGCTAGAAGATCCCCAGTAGACCAATTTCGGCGGATGCCGTATTGGCGGTCACTCAGGATATCGTTAGTTTCTAGGTATACCAGGAGCTTAATATTGAGTACGCGTTCTATACTCTTACAGAGTATGGAGGTTACAGATATGGGTCTGTAGTTGGCCAGGTCAGCTCGGCTGCCCTTCTTGGGCACGGGCTGTACGTTACCCTGCTTCCAAGCATTCGGCACTTTTCCAGCCTTATACGAAAGGCGGAATAGGCGTGTCAAGATCGGAGACAGTTCAGGCGCACAGGTTCTTAGAACAATTGCTGGTATACCGTCAGGGCCGCTAGCCTTTTTCACGTCGAGGTTGCGCAGCACCCTACGGACGTACTTTTGATGGATACGAATGTCCGACATACTCGTCCCGCATCCATCAGGAGAAGGAGGGGGCCGCGCGTCACCAGGATTCAGACGTGAAGATTCCGCAAAAAGAGAGGCAAATAAATTTGCTTTATCCTCAGCGGAGTGGGCCAGCGACCCGTCGGGTTTTAGCAGTGGTGGTAGTGAGGGACGGCAGAAGTTCGACTCGACAGACTTAGCCAGAGACCAAAACGCTTTACTACCTGCTGGGTAAGAAGCAAGTTTGGTCCCTATTCGGCCAATGTGGTCGAACCGAGCCCTTCGCAACACTAACTTGCAGGACTTGGCAGCCCTGTTGAAGGCCCTCTTCTTCAGACCCACGTCACTCGCCTTACGCGATCGAGCGTCGACCCAAGCCAGGTACGCTCCATGTTTAAACGCGTTGGCGCGCTTACATTCGGCGCCAAACCATGGCCGGTCTTCGCTAGACATTGATACGTCAGAGAACGGAATGTAGTACTCCATTCCCTGACGCAACACATCCGTCACGGCGTCCGCGCACGACGATGGATCAGTCGAAGAAAAGCAAGTAGGCTGCCAAGGATAGCATGCGAAGAAAGATCGCATACCATCCCAATCTGCTGACTTGTACCGCCAAACCCGCCGGGTGCCTCTTGGGCTGGGATCGGGCGGGGAATAGACGATATACACAGACGAGATACATAGAGTATCTGTCTGGATCTGTTGTCAGCAGAAGGTCCAAGCAATTTGCTGCGTGCGAATCAACATCCGGTACCCTCGTTGCCCCCTGGACCAGCTGGGTGAGGTTTAGCGCTAGCGAAAGCTTACGCATCTCCCGTCCAGCATGGCACTGGTATGGGAAGAGCCACTCCTGATGGTGGGCATTAAAGTCCCCCAGTAACACTAATTGGGCGGAAGGGTACCGCTGCTGTGCCGCATCAGCCGCCTCACTGAGGTACTCTGTGAGCCTGGTTGTCTCCTGATCTCCGCTGTGCGAACGGTAGACACAGGCGTAGATAATTTTATCCAGACCTGTGTCCACCAGAACCCAGAGCGTTGTGAAATTGGAGTCCTCAAGGTTACGGAGACGCCGATAGCAAGTGTCGTCACGGGCGTACATACACACACCCGCGCGCGGTTTAAAATTGTGCTCCAGGGTAAACCCTGGGTAAGATAAGTACGACACGTCTGACGGACTCGCTATCAGCGTCTCCGTAAGGAAAAGCAGCGCTGGTTTCTCAGTCTCCAGGTGGTAGTGGACTGCAGAGAGATTTGAGTGCAGACCTCGAATGTTGGTGAGGTGCACTTTGTGGGGGAGGGAGTGCAGCCGCTGTGTAAATTTCGTATAATTCCTTTTCCTTGGCATTTTATTTTTTAAAGAGTGAATGGAGGAGAGGAGTTGGAAGTGAGACGAGGTTCCACGCTGCTAACCTTCAGACACGCACTGAAAGGACAGCATTATTGGGGCACTAGTCCGGAGACTGCGGGGACGCCCGAGCCCCCCCGGAATGTCCATCGGGCCCTCCCCATCTGGTCGCCAACCAGCACGATGGCGCATCCCGGGATTTTTCGACAGTTGGCGGGGCAGCCTTTCATGTGTGGCTGGCACACTACTTGGGCCCCCAACTACCTGCGGTCGGCCAGCGGCGCACCTGCCTCGGATCCCGCTACCCTCCGAGACCAGTCTCCCGATACGCCCATACCATCACCCATACCGCGTCAGGCTGGTCAGCCTGCAGTGGAACAGCTATCTCAGCCCAACTCCTCTTGTGGCTACACCGAGCATCGTACCGGAACACGGCTAAGCCGCTTGGCGGTACGTCTTTGCCCGGTGGGTGGTCGCAAGCCTTCGGCCGAAGCCTACCACCAGTTTTTGTCACCTGATTTGCACCACCCGGGGACCACGTGTAGGGTATTGGAATAGGGTACACTCCTACGGACGTGGGTGACTCAGCCCCCAAGTCAGCCAGTCTACGATGGAGTGAGCTTACCCAGAAGAAGCCTGTTCACTGTAACTTTGAAGAGATTCGGGTTGAATGCGTTGAATGTTTTTATGGTTTTAGTCATAAAAAAGTTATATTTATTAATTACGAAAATATTGTTTCTTTTAATTATAAATTTTACTAAAAATACCCTTAATAATTGCATAAATAAAATTTATGGGATTTATAAACATTAATTTTTTCCATTCGTGTACATTTTTACCCCATGATGTTAGTTGTGTAACAAAAAATAAAGATTTTGGTTAAGGTATAACTAACGGGCAAAAAGTATTACAGATGTACTACAGGTAGACATCTGCCTAACGCTTTGGGAAATTCAGGCGGGATGTTATATTACATAGTTTAAACTCTGATTAGTAGATTCTCGATTCATATTGCCCGTAGAAAATTTGAATTAAGAATCTGATAAATCACTACCATAGTAGCTAGAAAATTTATTAATGTTTATTACTTTTGAAATTGGGAGCTAAGTAGCCACTTAGCTACAAGTCACTTTCTAACTCAATCAATCCTGTCTGTTTAGATATAACAACGAAACTGTGAATCTATCAGACATCCATAGAAAGGTGTCGGCCAACCGAATAGTTCACTAATTGAATTGAACGAAGTTAGTTTGTTTATCAATGTTTCTATTTGTTTGTTTGGCCTACTATTCGGAGCGTCTATGGACGGAAAGCAGTGACATTGTATTGAGGTTAATTTGACATTGAAAGCGAGTTGACATTGTGTGGTTATTTGATGTACAGATATTCCTAGAAAAGTATGTGCTTCGGGAATCAACGTCTATCGCCAGCAATAAAAAAACGCGAACATGAGAACTCATACTCATAGAGCTATTACAAGCATGAGAATACGTATGTAACTGTCTATTTTGTCATTATTAGACTATATACTTTGTCAATCGAAGTGCATAATTTTTAGGTGTATTTGTTTGTCAGTATTGTAGAACGATATAACAGATTACTACACGTTACCCGAGATGTACAAAAAGCTGGACCTAAGTTTCTGCTTAGGTCAAGTTTGGACAAAAGGATTGACCAAAATATTCCGAATTTCAAAGTGAAATAGACAAAGCAAATAAATGGCGATCGACAAAAGATACGTCTGCAGCTATGTTGGAAAGTGAATAAGATTCCGTTTTACGGGTTTCCAAATTGTCGAATAAAATTTTAGTGGAGTTTGTAGGAATAGTTTTCAGTGCGATGATGCGACCGCAAAGCATTACGACTGTGTATCAAATTTATTTCATACGGGTTTTGTTTGTTTACATCAAAACAATAAAATTTAAGTTTAAACAGATTACTATAAAACTTTATCGGAAATATCAAATTTTTTAGTCGATGGCTTAGGACCAGTTTCTGTGATGAAAATAATTTGACAAACTAATAACCGCTCGTGGTATGTTGTGCTTGAGTGAGTGAATTTTCAACAGGCCACAAATCTTTCGTTTAATCTGTTACGAGTTTGCCTAAAGAAAAGTCCTTCTTTCCAGAATCCAGGGGTAGGTAATGGCTTCGTAGGCAGAATTTGGGTACAGGACCCTTAATAATTTGCGACTTGAGTGCGAGGAATTTTCGTCGGCTCACTCAAGTTTATGTTTGCGATATCATTGAAAGATTTTTAGGTAACGGTCACCAAAAGTTTGATTGCTGGTTACGTTAGTTATGTTTTTTGTTAAAGTTTGTTTTCTAATAACTAAAGCTTGCTTGGATTTAATACCGATTTCTGAATTATTGATTATTTGAGGTTAAGAACGTGTCAAACGCTTCTTCAGTGCCAATTTTTTACAGGTTTTTAGGTTAAAGTATAGTTTAACAAATACTCAAAACCTCAAAAAAACACAATTCAGAAATCGGTCCTTAAAATTACAAAAATTGTACGGTTATTTTTTTAGTGTATTGCTATTTTACTTAGAAGAGAACTTAGAGACCATGCTATACCGAAAGGTCATGTGGTTAATTCCAAACAACTTAGGCTTTTACTATCGCTATTGGGTTATCATGATTATGATATTCTGTTTAGAGCCCCAGCAGCATCAGTGACCATTCGCTCTTCTGATCTGTATTCAGTTAGTCTTGTCCAACAAATTGCTCCAACCCTTATTGTTTCATTCACTTCGAACCGTACCAAAATTAACCTGAAACCTTTCATACAAACGAGGTTTACCAACCGACTGTTTCAATTACTCATTAATTACTGTAGCTGCGTGGCCGCAGTTAATTTTGTTCTGACTGTTGTCATAGATAAAACAGCTATCGCTTATTGTTATTTGCCGAGTGTGGTGTGTGGGCAAATCAATGTGGATTTTAATTGTTAATGCTCATTTGTATGGTATTGTTGGTCAGGTAAATTCAAGGAAAGTAGAATTTTGTTTTATTACATAATTTCAGCTGGGCTTCTAGTCTAAGTGGATGCGGCTGAATACCACCACCAGTACAGTATTTTACATAGCACGAATGTCTATCTGATTTTCACAACCCAGGAACTCGGTTACACGATATAGGTACCTAAGCAATACTGGTGTCAGATTTTCCATTTTCAGAAGAGCATCGTTCTCTGCTTTCAAAAATTAATAGAAGCTACCTATAATAATATTATCTAGGTCAAATTGTATTAAATGTCTGCAACATGAAGTTAAATCTGTGCAGAAAAAGCTATAAGTACTCTTGAATAAGTTTTACTTAAACGAGGAAGAATCAACATTTAAGGCCCTTTAAAAAAGTAAACAGAACGTACATTGCTCAACATTTAGTACCTAACAAGATTTTAGAAACATACTGACCAAAATCTACAAATGGTACGTGAAAAACCTGTGAATTATTTCGTGAAAGAACTGCCTGTATAATCATAACCGACTGCTAGGAGTCTGGATAAGCTATGCGGTACACCTGCATAGAATAATGTACCTGGGGGATGTTACAAGCTTTGAAATAGAGTAACAACGTGGGAAATGCATGTAACTTTCGAACCTTTTGTGAATTTTAGAACAAAAATGGTCGTTTTAGAACTGTATGCGTTTCCTGATAGTTATAACCTGGAGGTATATGAATAGGTTTCTTCTTGGCAAGCGTGTTCCATCGTAAACCATATCATTTATTCATCAGCTTACCATAAGTTTTGATAGTGGTCAAACGAGAACCTGTCTAACCTATAAGAAAATTACAAATATTATAAAAGATGAAGACAACATCGGCGTTATAAATGTGACACTCAGTAAGTTTAATTTAACATTTAGTTTTTCCTTTAGTTAACTTAAAACGATAAAAATCTTTTTTTTTTTTGAAGTTATGTAAGTTTTATAAAAGACAGTTTACAAATTTAACATAACAAATTATGTTAAACCTGAAAAATTACACAGCAAACTGAGTGATTCAATACAAATAATTGTATACAAATATTTTTATGTCAAATAGATATCTCATCGAGTCCACCCAATGGATCTCAGTGTACATACTGTCGGAAATTGAAGTTTTTTTATGTCTGAGTAAACTATTAAATATTCCAAATAAACCCTCAGATCAAATGTTTGGATACACAGAGTCAACATGGAAGCACTTTTACGGAAATAATATTTGCCGCTATAAGTTTTAAAAGACATGAACTTGTTGGATTTTTTTATGTCAATCGCTAGTCGATTAAACTATTTTAATCGGCTGTAAACTATTTTTTTATTGAAATAAAAACAATTTTAAAAAAGTCTACGATTACTGCACAATAGGTACTTTTAGGGTGCCCAGTAATTATGGTCTCCTTTTAATTCGATTCGTGTATCCAATCTTGGATCAAGAAAAGAACTGATCTATGTTATTACAGAAATAAAATCATAATAATTACAAACGTCCACCCTTATTGCCGCACAAATATGAAATTGAAGTAGTTACTGATGCGGAAAATTAACAAATTAACTTTATGTCAAGACACGAAAGACATAATGTAAGAAGAAAGTTAGGATAGTGCTACATAGAAAGCTACGAAACACATCAGCGATAAGCATGACGCATTCTACATGTGCTACGCACTACGTGATTTGAAGACAAGAAACGTTATATACGAAGACATTAATGAGATCGAGTTTTGTTAGGTAAAGCAAAAAAAAATATGTCGTTCGACTTCAATAAACACTTTCCTGTACGCAAGTTTGAATTTTTAGTCTTCTAATTAGTGTTTTCATGGGGATATCAAAGCCTAAAATAATAGTAAGAAACAAATGCAGGGTACACTTTACATTCACCACAAAATTACTCAATAAACTCAGTATTTCCAACTTTACTTTTTGCAATTAATATCCACTAACACACCCCAGGAAACCGAGAAACACGATGTTACTTTAAAACTGTTCTATTCTCGTCTCGCGTCTCATTCCTCCACACGTTATTGCATTACAATCAGTGTGAGAAGTTCCTTAGTTTATCACGTTAACAAAGTTTACCCCGAGGGTGTATTTTTAGACAGGTGGAGATTTTCTTCGGTTGTAATATTGTGTGAAGATTTACGGGAATGCTGTAAATAGAAAGCAAAAATAACCTAGCAACAAGTCTGTATACTTCAAATGTTAGTCAGTGACAAAATTGTAGAACACTTCACCAATATGGTTATGTCTTTAGTAATAGGGATGAACCTATTGCCATCACTGGGCCTAAATCCAGATCAGGGTTGCTATTGAAAAATTCCAGAGGAAAAAAGCCCAATAACTTTTGACAATGAGGGAAGACCATGGTCCATCAGTCGCAAGCGCTACTATTGAGGTCGGACCTGGGTGCGATTAGCAGGTAGTGTTATATCCTCCCACTGATTTTTTAAATTAACACTTCAACTGCCGTAATTACCGAAAAAATTGAAAAGCCCGATTGTCTCGCGCGAGGCGAGTCTGTGGCAACGAACGTGTTAACAGGTACCAAAAGTTGGTTGCCGGTTACGACATTATTGGGGCTTGCGAAGTATGTCTTAGGGCTCTTTCAATTTAGACGTTTCGTGTAAGACTGCTCCGGCACCGTCGCGGTGCGGATGTCGTACTGCGCACGACCATTCTTATTTTTCCATACAATATACACCAAGAGCGCAATGCGGTGGCGCGCGGCGGGACGAGTATGTGTGTGCATAAATTTTATGTAAAAAATTTATAGGTCGTGCGTAGTACGACATCCGCACCGCTGCGGCGCCGGCGCCGCCATTCCGACACGAAACGTCTATTGACAAAGAGCCCTTACTAGCAACAAAACAGGATTTTGCCACTTGCTAATTAGTTTTGTATTATTTTATTAAAGTTTGTTTTCTAAGACTAAAATTCGCCTAAATTCAAAGTTACAAAACTTGAGTGAAAGGAAAAATGTTATGATTATTGCTGATCCAATGTGGTTGGATAAAATGCCAACGAAGAAAGATATAAAATATAGGCACGTTAAGGATGAATAATAAATTACACTTTAGTTTACCACAAAGATCGATCTGAACTTCTTCGCTGCTTAACTATTAGTTGGCTCTTTCAATTAATTGCTTTAGATATAGTTCCCTCGCTCACTAAAACTTTGTTTTAGTTCAAACAGACAAAGGCCCAATAAAACTATCGAGAAACTAAGCACACTGTAAGAGTATTAGTCAATGAAGAAAAAAGTATTTATTTATTTATCATCATCATCATTTCTGCTGAAAGACACACGCACAGCATGCAAGCACCTCCAAATCGATTGATCCTATGCTTCTTACACCCAGCGAACTCCCGCGGTTCACATCAGGTTATCGATCCACCTTGTGTAATATCTCCTAACTCAGAATCCTGAATCTTTTTTTCTCATCTCAACTCAACTGTTCTGCAAGCATGGTCCACTGCCTTTTACCACATAATGTTGGCAATTCCTAGAACTTTGTCGGTTACTTAAGGTCTCCTGGGGATCTGTTGGGCCTACAAGATTTTAATGAATTGATTTGATTGAATTTATCACTGCCATTTTCCAACAAACGTGACAAGCCAACTTCAACAATTCGCTACACTGTTTTCAAGTTCTACAAGCCCGTTCCACCCAGCTGGGGATTAGGTAAACAGAGCTAATGCGTCAATCTGAACCGCTCACCCACATCCACCCGGAGCGCCAATAAAATACACAACCTATTGACAAATACCCGCGCACTTCGTATAGCTAGTAGTTTAAAGCGCACAGCTGTCCATATCCCCGGAGGATACATTTCTAGTAGGACTGGAACATAGCTAAGAGCAAAACAGTAGCTAAACTATAAAAATACAAAAAAATATAACATAAAAATTCCGTGGCATAGTCTTTCATTTTTCGTACACGTTATGAAGGAAACCGTTTGTCCTGGTAGGGTCATGTGATGAGGAGTATTGAAGAGGGATGAAACGCATGTTACTTAAAGAGTTTTGAATATAAATGTGGATGGATGGCGTGGGAGAGGAAGGCCAAAGAAAATATGGATGGACTGTGTAAGGAGTGCTATGAAAGAAAAGGGATAGCGTAAGGATGGTATGAAAGAAGAAAACGTGTTGCGCCGATCCCAAGTAACATGGGATTAGGCTAAGAAACAACTGGAAAGAGAACTTATTCGAACATTTCAGTCAAAGCAAACAATGTACAACGACCACTGCCGGGTAAGTAATATATGATATAATTACAAAATCTCTAATATTTACTAGATATAACAACTGAATCTATAATTTTATTTGATATAATGATCAGTAAATATAATAAGATATATCATTCAAAACAGAATCATTATAAAACAGTTGATTGTAAACATATTATGTGGTTTATATTTCCCTGTTAAAAACATGCAAACAAAGCATACACCACCATGCATGCAGCAGGCATGCAAACAAGCATACACCATACATGCAGCATGCAAGCAAGCATGAAGAATTCAAGCAAGCATGCAACATACAGCAGGCATGGTTTCTGTCACGGCTCCGGCGCTGCGGGGCTCCGGCGGTCCCATGCGAGCTTATCGTCGAAGATGTGGTTCACGCTCACCACCGTGGCTTCGGCTTTCTGGCCGGTTTGGCTGGCCAGCCTCAGGCGGTGAGTGTTAAAACCACCTGCTCCTCAGCTCACGGGCTGCCTCGCCCCTCCACGCCTACACGATTTTAAATAACACTCTAAGGGTAGGGCAGACAAGACTACGTGGAGTCGGTTTTGCAGCGATTCGTTTCTGTCACGCCTCTCGTCCAGCACGCTCGCTTCACTTGTTCGCCTTCGCGCGTTAATGGTCACTGTTCTAACCAAACCTAACCCAAATGATACACCAACAGAGAGAAATAAGATTACCCAGAAAAAGCCTGTTTACTCTAACTTTGAAGAGATTCGGGTTGAACTCTTTATAACCGGTGCACCAGAACACATTGTACGCCGTGACTACCCCAGGGATCAAACCAGCACATGGGCGCCAAACGAGATCTGGGACGGGTTAGGTCAGTGGCCCCGCTACCTACCAGTTTTGGGCCGCAGGGGACAGGGAGAGCGGCCAATGCTATACCGAAACGCCTCCTCCTCTGCGGCCCCATCGCGTTCACCATCAGACGGTGGCGACCCTATCCAGGCCGTGAAAAATAGGGAGAGCGGCCACCGCAATACCGGCACTCCTCTCGCGCCGCGGCCTGCTACTCTCAGCCGCGATGCTCCCACACAACATCGCGGCCCACCTCTGTTGCAATCGGCACCGGATCTAGTTTTATCGGCTTATCGGCAAAAGCCCTGACGAGCGGCCCCTCCTCGGGTTCCTCTTCGCTTCACACCCTGAAAGTCAACTATTAACAAACAACCATAATTTGTGAGTTATTAAGCTACGCATAAGTGAGTAGGTGCCTGCCTGTGCGACGCGGTCAAGTTGCAGTGCTGTTGAAAATAATACTGTGACTGTACTTTGTGCTTTACATTCCCAAAGAGACGGTTTCATTCAGGCTGTTGAGTGAAAGTCTTCGAACTTCAATCGGATATCTTGTTACAGGGTTTTGTATAAAGCTATTTTGCTTTGTTATTAAAATTGGAGCCTTGCGTTTCGTTTTAAGTTGTTTATAAGCTCAGGTTGTGTTGGTTTTTTTATTAGTTTTGTAAGCCGTTTTTGTTATATTGTGGTTGTTATAATTCTTATTAAAATTATGTACAGAATGTTTTGCCTCATAAAAGTAGATTGCTTTGGTTTAAATTCTGGGAAAAACGCACGTTGCTATAGTCGTAACAATCTAAGAAGTCGGCTTTGACAGCTATAAATAGACTTATTAATAATTAAATTTGACGAGTATGTATTATTATTACATACTCGTAGCCACACTTGTTGCTTATCCTTCGGTTTATACAGGTTTGTTAATATTGGAAGTAGGTATTTCAGTGAAGGGTTCAATCAGCGTTTCAGTCTCTCCTCGACCTATAAAAAGGTTCATTCAGTATTTTATCAAAGCAGAAACAAATTCATATTTCATTACTGCAGTAAACCTACCTTCAAACCTATACCCAATTCTATCTTAGAAACCCCCAAGCAATCTCACAGCTAGATGAAATTGTAAGTAGCCATTTGGGCACACATCCTGAACTTAACTAATTGATTACACTCGACGACCCGCCAGTATCAGATGTTCATTTCCTATTGCTAATTGCTCGAGCCGTCTTAGAATTAATTTGTTCTACACAGTCATGAGATTTGGTTGATGATAGATTGGTTCTAGCGCTACGTTAATAAGAACCCTTATAGGTAGTACCTTGCAGGGAAAGAAATACCTTGGATAAGTGGTTATGTAGTTTGTGCCGGACGGGTGTGATCGCTTGGATCAGTGAGTATGGTGGGAGTAAATATTTCCGGCGATAAATCCTACTTATACGGCGTGCATAATGTATTATTCATCATGGCGCGCTGACATCCAATATCGATAGGTTCGGGCTTCGCATTAACGGTTGACCTATCGTAACTTGGCGTAGATCAAGAACAGGGGTTCAAGTTACTTCAAATACAATACTTCAGCAAGCAGTTCGCGGCACTCTCCAGGGCACTATTTTTAGCTGTAGTTGTTTTCCCTTGGCGATAACTACATAATTCTTATTTTGGACGTACTACGAGCCAACTTTACCATAAAGGCGACCGCGAAACACAATGATTTATTGCCCACAATTTTAGTAGGATTCGTACTTGGAAAGGGGTAGTTGTATGCCCTTATGGTGGTGATAGGAAAACCACTGGCTTGTTTTTTACAGGATTGTTTTTTAAGTAAAGAGATAATAAAACGGTCGACAGTTAAAACCTAGGTTGAAGGCTAAAGTGAAGGGAAAGCTCAGGACGGCGCTGAGTGGCGCAGTGATCACCTGGACTTACAGGTGCACGCTCGCAGGTCGCGTGTCCCCTCCGCACCTGCAGTCACCCCTCATGTAGGGATGGCGGCGAGTACTAGTAATGTCTTAACAGTACTACTCCTACCCAACTTCGACTTAAAACTAGAGCGGAATAGTCTTCTATACTAAATCCAGTATATTATCCATCTACTGTAGTTCCACCCATTCTTCCAAAATTTTCTACTTTAAAAGTTATTTCAATGGGAAGGGCATTTTGCTGAACTATAAGCTTGTCTATATTTTGTAGATACTAAATTTACATACTTATTAAGCTGTTAACTCTGAATATGCCGGCATATCCAAAATTACAAGATAAAACGAAATTGCACACACTTAACCCAAAGTAAACATACTATTAACATCGATATATAAGCCGATAGCATCAGAATAAGCTATAAACAAGCCACGCTTAGTATGCAGCGGCGAATTATTGAACATATCCAGCTTATTGTTAGGGAAAATCAGGTGGAAACCACGACCATTTTGAAGTGATCTCTTGTTTATAGAATGTTGTTATAAAGCTGTTGTGATAAAGATAGGTGATATTAGCTTGATTATTTTCCACAAGAAAGTAATCGATTATTGAACTGGTAAAGTATAGAAGAATAATGCCTTCATTTCTAATAGTATTTTTTTAATATTTAAAAAGTCTGTTAAAACTGCCAACTTAGTAGATCGCTTTGTGTGCACTTGGCATTTAATGAGAATGTTCTCTTCTTTTAGTAGGGAGATTCTCTTCATCACCATGTGTCTTATGAAGAAAATCCAAAAAAACCTTTATTAGTAAACAACACAACTTTATAATTCATTGTTCAAATAAAATTGACAAACTCTTCATAAATTGTGGCATTTAAAGGAAATGCCTTGGCAATAAATTCAAAAGCCTTATTTATTAATTATATTTTAAATAGAGTAAACGCCCTCAACATTAAAATAAACGAGACAATAAAGACTTGGTTTCCATTTATTTCTAAGTTAATTAATACATTATTTTTCTCATAAATAGCCCGGTGGTAGGTAGCAAAAGCATAGTAATAGTTTTCAAGCGAACTTATTGCATTGTAAAGTGCATTAGTGCATTGCATTACCCCTAGGATTTATGAAATAAGTAGACAATGTATAAAATCCTATTATTTACATCGTTTTATCACACTAAATTATTCTTTGTTTAAAGTATTTTAGCAGTGTGCTGTCGTGATAAATTTATTAAACGACGTGGTTGACCAAGAGTTAAGAGCAAATAAACTTATTTTTAAGATAGTTTATATAGTGTTAGAGGTTTCAAGTTTGGTGAATTAAGAAGAAGTGTAGGTTGTGGGATTATGTTTAAATAGAATAAAAAGTATTACATTTTTTTGCTTAAATATGTTTTATTTTATGTCATTTGTCAATTTAATTTGGTATTCTGGTACTCCCTTACTAAGAGACTAACTCAACGTTGGCTAACGAAGGCTCTTACTATGCACTTTCCAAAAAGTTCTCTAGTCTATACTATTTATCTAGAAGAGATCGCGGCATGCGATAAGGCCGCCCATTGTATTTGTATTAGACTTAAGTTTCTTTTTATTAATGTATTTTATGGTGTACATTAAAGCATATAATATTTATAATGCGTCATATTTGTAAAATGCATCAAGACAGATGGGCCGGAGTCTTTGAGCCAGAGCCACGTGACGCCTTATTGACGTTTATGACAAATTGATCGGCAACCTGTCTATGGGAGAGATCTATGCCCAGCAGTGGGACAACATAGGTCGAACTAAAAAAACCTATATAATCCAAGATTGAATGTTCAGTATCAGGTTTGCTTCGACGAACCCAATAAACTGCAATAAATTACCTCCCAGCCAATTAATATTAGCTGTAAAATACAGCATGAATTCATCTCACAAAACACACAGATCGATATTAGCACGTTGCACAAACTAATCCATCATGAGCCCACGATTATAGAGAATAGAATATTTATTGGTATTCTCGCCGGGAATTGGCTTTGTATATTTATGCCTGTATAGGTTACATTTATAATTACTGTAAATTTAAATCGATTGCTGCACTTAGATTTAGTGTTTGTAGGTTAGTATTTAGGGAGTAATACCCTAGAAGAGCTTCATTATATATGTATTGGTGATCGCAGTCAGTAATTTACGTCAACAGTTACATGTTAATGGTAAACAAATTGTCTGCCTAGTCCATGGTTCACAATATAGGTAGTAACCTAACAGCAAGCTATTATAAGAGCTTCCTTGAAACCAATTGCCTGACTTTCATCAAGAACGTTTGTTTGCCGCTACAGTTCTCGGTTCAACGGTTTAAAATTCTCGTAAGGTGTTATTGCACTTTGTAGTATCGGAAAGGAAAACATCCTCCATCACATCACACTAGTAAGATAAAGGCGAAAGTTTGTGAGTGTGTGTGTGTGTTTGTATGTTTGTTACTTCTTCACGCTCAAACGGCTGGACGGATCTGGATGAAATATGGCATAGAGATAGATTATAGTCAGGAATAGCACAAAGGATACTTTTTATCTCAGGCATATGTTCCCTCGAGATCATGTTAGACTTTCACGCGGGCGAAGCCGCTAGCAGAAGCTGGCACATCATAAAGGGTTCATTATGGAGACTAAATTATTGGCGTTGTTACACATCATTAATATAGCCATAGGTATCATCCTTTAACACAGACCATACCACGTTTTTTTGGTCATGTTCTGCTGTTATACTGTAGTTCACATACATGCTGAAAATATTTTTTGGGTGATTTTCCTCGTTTCTCCGTATCACGCGCCTGTACCATGTTTAGAAAAATAAACTACATCTACTTCAAAATGTGATTGAAATTTGACCTAGCACCACAGCATAAACTTACACACAACGTTAGGTGACACACCCCTCTAAATTCATTTAGAATCCTTATAAAATTATGTTTGAGTTGCGAAACCGCTCTTATACTGCGCGATATATGTTCTACATTGTGAGACCGCAACAACGAAACGCTGTGATCTCAACATTACGGAGCACCTACATTTGTGTTAGAACGTGGATTATTGTTTATCACGACATTGTGATTCTTTTTAGTTATTGTAAGTAATTGGTTCTCAACCGTTGTAATTAAATAAATAAAATATAAATTATTTTTATTTAAGCTTTGCTGTTCCACAGTCGAGTGAAATCTCTTTTGAATTTCTTAACAAAACGTTTTGCAGTAGTGAGTGTCGATCATGTCATGGTTGTGCCACATTTGGCCATTACACTCTGCTCTGTCCTCGAGATCAAGTTTACTGTGTAGTAACGCGCAGGTACTGCTATCCAACCACTAAATTTGAAATCAACAAGATAAGCAAAAACATGGAACAACTAGTGGTGCCCTCTCGGTAAATCATTCGCGTTTTAGTGCTTGCGCTGTCCACCACGTTCTTTCGTTCCTCTCAAAATTAAAAAATATAACTAGTTTCAAGTGATTGTTTTTTTTTTGGATAAGGTGTGTATACACCACGGTGTGTAAGGTGTGTAATTATAATCATTTTGCCGAGAAAACGGTACAGTGATGAAGATATTGAGGCCTACGTAAATCGAAAAATGAGGAAGATCAAAAAAAAAATGAAGAAAAGATGTCGACAAAGCTCATCTTCGCAAGATTCGTCAGGTGAGTACAAATTAAATAACAAATTACAGTGAAATTATGCCAACTATTCTGCATACAGGGCGAAAAATATTTTATATGGTTGTGAGGTAAACTACCCACATTGAAAATTATATAAAATAAATCTATGATTGGTCGTGAACATTTTAAATATGGAATGTGTCCCCCAATTGATAACAACAAAGCTGTTTACAGTTTTTACAGGCAGTAATCCTATTGCTATTACATAATAATTGTAAGCATAACAATGGAATGACTCAGTCATGATTCCTTTTAAATGTGTTCTTTGTTCCCGTTGGTCGTGAACATTTTTATGGAATGTGTCCGCCAATCTATAACAACAAGGCTGTGTACAGTTCATAGGAATTGGTACCAGTGCTATGTAAACTGATTGTGAGCATTACAGAGGAATGCTTCCGTCATGATTATATACGGCGAAAGGAAGATCACCTTTGGCCGCTATTATTATTATCTGCAAATTAAATGCGATTATTATTAAATATGCGTTAAGTCGGGGACTGGGTTTATTGATATACAAGCGTAACTATAATATCGTCCGTTTATGTACATTACAGACGAACCACCTAGAAGTAACATTTTTGAAGAACGCTTATCGTCCCCTGAGCTGCCCCGACAGTCCATTGAGACCACACAGAACACAGACATTCCTAGTGAGGTCCTAGAAGTGGTGCCGCACAACGACATTGGGAACGTATTGTTGGTGCCCCTAGATGTCCCCTCCTTAAATGTGTCGTCTGAACCCGTTGCCACCGACCCTGCTGTCACTGATCAGGACGTAAAAATCATAGCAAACAGCGAAGCTGAAGATATTCTGCCAGATGATATTTTGGAAATATTAGGTGAAGCCCCTGTAAGAGACAAAAGGTTCGGACCAGCCCTTAGTTCAAGTCTAGCTATCAGGTGGGAGCATACAGTGACAAATGGCCTTTTTAAGGATGTCAAAAAGGAATTTTTTGCAAAACATGACATTCCAGAAAACTGTAAAAACATTGACGCTCCTATACTTAATCAAGAAGTGAAAGCAGCGTTATTAGAAGTACTTAAAAAAAAAGATAAGGCGATTGAAAATAAACAGAAACAAATTGCCTTGATTATTACTTGTTTAGGAGATGCTCTTTCACATGTCTTGTCTACCGATAATACTAATATAAAACTTGTTAAGTCGTTAACTGACGCTGGAAAATTGGCCTGTGACTTACAACATACGGAATCGATGATACGCAAAGTTTTGTTTGTTCGTCAATTAAAAAGGAGATAAAAGATCACCTGTACACAACTCAAATAGATAGCCACCTCTTTGGCAGCCAGTTGGGGGATATTTTAAAAGCTGCCAAAGCAATAAACAAAACTGTAAGCAATAAACGAATTTTTGGGTTTTGTTATTAATAACGAAAAGAGTTCATTGACCCCAAAAACCAGTTGTAAATATCTAGGCTTTATTATAGACACTGAGTTATTTCATATTAGACTAACAGATACAAAAAAGACACATATTATAAATGAAATTAATTACTTTATGACCCTTAAACGTTGCAAGATTAGATGTCTTGCTCACCTGGTGGGCCTACTTGTATCTGCTTGCAACAACCATTCAATACGGCTGGCTATACACGAAAGATTTAGAGAGGTTTAAATACCTAGCGTTATTAAATTCGGATAATAATTATGAATGTTACATGAATATACCTTTACATATTCACAAAGATTTATTTTGGTGGCTCAACGCTGTCAAAAATAACGTTAATCCTATTCGTGATGAAAAATATTTTATTGAAATATTTTCTGATGCAAGCAAAACAGGGTGGGGGGGGCGGCTTGTGGCGAAGATACTGCAAATGGGCAATGGGGTACTGCAGAAAAGGAACTGCATATTAACTTATTAGAATTAATGGCAGCCTTTTTTGGCCTTAAGATATTTGCCAAACAGCTTAAGAATTGCCAGATCCTTTTGCGCATCGATAATACTACAGCCATATCTTATATAAATAGAATGGGTGGCATTCAATTTCCGCATTTGAACAAAATTACCAAAGAACTATGGCAGTGGTGCGAAAAAAGAAGCATACACGTTTTCGCCTCTTATATTAGTTCGGAAAATAATGTAATAGCAGACGCTGAATCTAGGGCCACACATCCAGACATAGAATGGGAACTAAGTAACAATGCCTTTAGCAAAATCATCCACACGTTCAGTACACCAACTATTGATCTATTTGCATCAAGAATCAATAAGAAATGCGACATATACGTGTCATGGCAAAGAGACCCTGACGCAATAACTACGCAATAAACTTTTTTACGTTGAATTGGAATAATCTAAAATTTTATGCATTTCCACCATTTTCCGTTATTTAAAAACTTTCCGGAAAATAATTACTGATGAGGCTGAGGGCATCGTTGTTGTGCCATACTGGCACACGCAACCGTGGTTTCCGTTGTTCGAAAATCTGTTAGTATCTGAGATTATCCTGTTCAAACCAAGTGACCAAGCTCTTTTGTCTTGTTCCAACAGACCACCACCACCTCGGCTTACCCTGGCTGTAGGCAGATTGTCAGGATGGCACTACTGAAAAGAGGCGTCCCACCTTCTTCTATCGATATTATGTATGCTTCACTTTCCAACAATACTATAAAACAGTATGATACGGGATTAAAAAAGTAGCAAATTTTTTGTCAGACTCATACCGTTGATTTTTATGAAGCTTCTGTTCCCAATGTTATGTACTTTCTTACAATGCTTTTTAATGACGAAGCCCAGTATGGGACTTTGAACAGTCATCGATCAGCTTTGTCTCTAATAATTGGATCAAAAATTGGATCTGATGACAGAATTAGTCGTTTATTTAAAGGTTTTTATAAACTAAGACCACCATTACCTAAATACAATGAAACCTGGGATCCTTCTATTGTGCTTAATTATTTATCTAATTTGTATCCCAATGATGAGTTGGATTTGGATTGTCTTGCCAAAAAGACCGTAACCCTAATCGCATTAGTCACGGCCCACAGGGTTCAAACAATTTCGAAAATAAATATGAAAAATGATTGTATTAATTCAAACCATATCTCTATTAAGATTTCAGATTTGATCAAAACTTCACGTATTGGTTCAACACAGCCTTGTTAACATCTACCATTTTTTACTGAGCGACCAGAAGTTTGCCCAGCTAACGCACTCAGGTCGTATTTATTTAAAACTGCGTCAATTAGAGCTGGAGAAGAAAATCTTTTCATGAGATCTAAACGCCCTTATAAAGCTGTATGTTCGCAAACTTTAAGTTGCTGGATAAAGGGTGTTTTATGTGACAGTGGTGTTGATACAAGTAAATTCAAGGCCAACTCTACCAGACATGCGTCTACTTCAGCAGCTTTTAAATCAGGCGTATCCATAGACCTAATTAGAAAATCTGCTGGCTGGAGTGGGTCTTCATCTGTATTTGCCAGGTTTTATCAAAGACCAGTGTCAACAGACAATGCCAATGATTTCGCTTTATCTGTTTTAAATTTATAGATTAATCATTTACAAATTGGTAAATTGTTCTTTGTACTTATTATAGTAATCATGTAGAACTGTTATTTTTTGTTTAGTTTGTTAATAATTTGGTATTGTAAACAGATCTAAACATTTGTCTATTATTATAATGTTTATCTAAACTAAGTTCTTATTTTTAAGTCATACTAACTAGATACTTACCATAATATTTCATTACATACTCACATACAACGCATGTTAAGGCTTTCAAATTCTACATAGTATACTTGATCTCGAGGACAGAGCAGAGTGTAATTGATGATTAAACGAACTTACCTGAAGTGAAGTTCGATCCCAATTACACGAAGGCTCTGTCCGAAGAGATCAACTCCCACCCAGTCCCGTACACTCATGATCACTAGATCCATGAGACCCCTTATGCATTTTATGTATGTGAGTGTCATTACCATGGATCCCGTTCCCTTTAACCCCGTTCCCGTTTTTAACTTGGATGGAAAAGAATAACCTTAAACCTAATATAGATAAAACCAAATTTGTACAATTTCATAACAAGAACTGGAATAAAATCGATTTAAACATTACTTATAAAGATAAACAAATACAGCAATCAGATACTATGACTTTTCTTGGGATAGATCTAGACGAGAGGTGTTCCTGGATTAATCATATTGATAAGATATGTGGTAAACTCAGTAAGTCTGCTTATGTTCTATGGCGTATATCTAACCTAATAAGTAGACAAGCCACATTACAGGCTTATCATGCATATGTTGGGTCAATTCTGCGTTATGGTATACTGGTATGGGGCAACTCGGTGCATCTCGAAAGAGCTTTCATCGCGCAGAAGAGGTGTATACGTGCAATTTGTAATGTAGACCCACTTACATCCTGTAAACCACTGTTTAGGAAACTTAGAGTACTTACATTGACTGGTATATACATTGAGGAAATATGTAAATTTACAAAATCTCACCCTGAGATGTTTGAAAAACTGGGAGATAAATGTAAATTCAGGACTAGATATCCTAATAGATTAATTATCCCTAGAATGAAAACCGAGCTATATAGACGAAGTTGCTATCCAATGTGTATTCAGATTTATAACAAGATTCCTAAAGAAATAAAAGAACTTCCAATGATCCGCTTCAAAAGGGCTTTGCGCAGGTGGTTAATAGAGAATTCCTTCTATACTTTAGAAGAATTCTTTCAGTTTAAATTTAAATGACCTAATTGTATACTTACAAAAATTTGCATGTCATTATGCTATGATTAAATATGTTAAGCTACTATTATACTACCATTGTAAGAACTTTTGTAACCATATTTATCTGCAAATAAATCTTTGACTTTGACTTTACTTTAAACTAAATGATTTATCGAGAGGGCACCACTAGTTGTTCCATGTTTTTTGCTTATCTTGTTGATTTCAAATTTAGTGGTTGGATAGCAGTACCTGCGCGTTACTACATAGTATACTTGATCTCTTCGGACAGAGCCTTCGTTTAATTGGGATTGAACTTCACTTCAGGTAAGTTCGTTTAATCATCAATTACTCTTCATAATATTTCTTTGTTTGGTAATAATAATCTGACATTGATATAATTATTATAATGTTTCACATTCAGAAACCGCCACAACGAAACGTGTTATCAACATTACGGACAACAGGGTGATGTTTTTTTTTTTGGAATGACATAATATGTTTATTAAAACTGGGATGGTGTATGAATGTGGGTCTTTGTAATGAAGGATTTGTTAAATTTAAGTTGGTTTTGTGGTCGCTTACAATGAGAAGTCTCATTGTAAGCGACTACAAAACCAACTTCTTCTTTTCTTTTTCTTCAGAACACTCAAATTCACACTAAGGGCAATGAAGATGGTTTT
This sequence comes from Orthosia incerta, assembly GCA_948252205.1. Classification (NCBI taxonomy): domain Eukaryota; kingdom Metazoa; phylum Arthropoda; class Insecta; order Lepidoptera; family Noctuidae; genus Orthosia; species Orthosia incerta. Next base: position 55,204,631 of record OX411742.1, read on the forward strand.
TCGTAGCGAAAGATGCAGCTTCAACTGAACAGATGACCTGTTGGCAGTCTCGGGGGTCCCATGTTACCATCTTACCATCAGGTGAGATAGTGGTCAAGCGCGAGCCTTTACAAAATATGCTCAAAGGGAGCAACAATTAAGATTAATTCCGACTAAGTTTCCAATCAAGAAAGAAGACACGAAGTGTATAGTTAAAGAAGAATATAGTAATGGTGTCGACGCTCTTCGACCGTTTATTTCTGAACTCACTTCTGCCATTGCCACACTCGCCGAAACGAAGAGTCAAGTCAATGCACCACATCCACCGATATCGAAGGTAATCATGACTTTACCTACTTTTAATGGTTCACATACCGAGTGGCTATCGTACAAAGCCATTTATGAGACCACTCAAGGTTATTTTAATGACGTGGATAATACTGCGCGACTTCGAAGAAGCCTACAAGGAAGAGCTTTAGAAGCTGTCAGCTCTGAGCTGATTGGGCACGCACGGCCGAATGAAATTATGTCAGAACTTGAACTACAATTTGGCCGACCAGATTCCATTGCCCAAGCTGAAGTAGATAGACTCCGAGCTCTGACGCGGTGTAGTGAAGCACCAAAAGACATCTGTACATTCGCGAGCAGAGTCAGAAATAGCGTCGTCACACTCCGAGCACTAAAGAGAGACCACTACCTCATCAATGCCGAACTTTTGCGGTGCCTCACCGACAAACTACCTAACTCTCTACGCATGCAGTGGTATAGAGCATTCACTGAAGACTTCGAGTCCATGCCGAACCTTACACACTTCAGTGAATTCGTCACAAAGCACGCACGTTACTGCAGTGCTTTCGCACCACCGGAAGACATCGCCGACAGAAATAAACCCGTAGCACATAGAACACATACCGCAAGCATTACAACAGATCGTCGTTCGTCTCCAAAATGTAAAATCTGTGACAAAATCGGTCACTACGCATCTGACTGTAACAAGTTTAGAAAAGCGAACGCAAATGACAGATGGGAATTCGCCAAGAAATATAGTTTGTGCTTCCGTTGTCTGCGGTCACGAAGTCAAGGACACTCGTGCAAGCCGAATAGATGTGGTACAGAAGGTTGCACCGCCACACACCACAGTCTCCTCCATTACGACAAATTTGAGAAAGGAATAGAATAAAACCAGAAAGCTCCAGAGGAAGCAATAGTCAGCTCATGTATTATGAAGCCTCAAGCCTTCCTGAAAATAGTTCCGGTCACCGTTATCGGACCGGCGGGAGAGATTCCAACATTCGCTCTCCTGGATGATGGCTCGACAGTGTCACTTATAGTTGGTGTCGAGGGTCAACTAAAGCCTTTAAAAATAGAAGCCGTCGGGAACACTTCGATCGACATACCAAGTTCCCGCAAAGTCAGCGTCGTACTCACCAGTCGCAATGGCCAGCAAGTATCGATCACAGCTCGCACCGTACCTCGCCTGAACTTGTCACCACAAACAGTGACTAAAGAAGACATCGCTGAGTGTAAACATCTTCGAGGTTTGAAAGACAATCTGACCTATATCAATGGCATCCCAAAGATTTTGATTGGACAGGATAATTGTGACCTGCTCCTAGCAAGTGAATTTCGTTTAGGTCCAAAAGACCAACCCGTTGCTTCTTGCACCCCATTGGGTTGGGTGCTACATGGTGTTCGAGCTAGAACTCCGATAGAAAAGGTCAATTTCATCAATAGACTAACCTCCAACAACAATAGTAAAGAAAAGCACAGTGCTAAGCTAAATCGAGCATGGAAGAAGACACATGTGTCTGATGTGAAACCACATGACTTCTTCGTCAACCACAACTTGTACCGAAGAAATACAAATCGACCACAGAATAATATCGCCACAGCACGACAATCACAGATTCGTGACACGACCGCGCGGGCAACAATAGTGCCTGCCACAGTTCCATCACCGGCGGGAGCAACAAGTTTTCGAGCTTCGCATCGAAGTGGACATTCCGGTCCACATTCACAGCCGAAATTCGCTGCGCGGGCAAAAATACTACCTGCCAGATCTTCGTTACCGGCGGGAGCCAAGAGGGTTCTGGCTTCGCATCCAAGTCGACATTTCGGTCCTCATCGTCATCAGCCGAAAGACCACGCCATCTGTGGAAGAAATGGCTGGTACAGACAGTCATGTCCGGACTGTCAATCTTCGCACAGCAGGTGGTATTCTTCAGCGGCCGCCACAGAAATTCGCCACTATCGAGAGAAGTCGTCGCTCACCGGATTGATGCAGCACCGCTCCGATACGCGTAAACGCGCTGCTGCACGGCGGGAGAAATGTTCGCGACAGAGTGTTCAGTGTTAGTGTAAATAGTGTAATGACAGTACGTTAGATATAATTGAAAGACAATAGTGTTTAGAACAGTGATTTAGAATAGGGAATCAATAGTAAAGTAATAGGAACGATCGAGAAATACACGGCTGTAAGTACGTAACAGTTCAAAAGATAACGCCGTGGCGTCGCGAACCATCTAATTGCCCAAAGCGGCCGCCGTCGTAAAAAATCCTTTGTACGCGCCGACACTGCGCGGCGCACGAGTGGATACAATGTTATCGGTAAGCCAAAGGAACCGCCGCCAGTACCTACTATCTTTAAACTAGCCGACACGCGTGTGAATACAATAGGTCAAAGAAGCCGCGCCGGCCGCGTCATCTCGAATCGTCTTGACTGTATTATTATTAGAATTTCGACCGTATGCCGACTGCCGAGAATAGTTTTTTGTATACACTTTTGTCGAAGTCGGCATCTCTTTAATGTAATTTTTGTAATAAATCACGATAAGCGAACAATGCTATCTTCCGCCGCGGGCCGACTTTGTCGGCAAGTTTTCTGGAATATTTTGTAGACTCACGGAGTAGTATAAAAGAGCACCGCGCTCGCCATACAGTCAGTTCGGATTAATTACTCGGCCAGTTTACATCTGGCATTCGTACGTTCGCATAGTATTGTTCGCCAGTCGCCATTATAGTTAAAGAGTCTTTTATTTACCTCCACCTTCTTCGCCCATAAAACAACAATAGACCAGTAACTTCCATCTCACCATACTTCACACAACTGACGCAGCAGCCGGAACCTATAGGTGCAGGACGCCAGCGGCTCAGCTTGGACTTCGCTATAGTTTTCACCCAACACGAGATCGCCCGTCCGGTACATATATAATGTGCTCTTTACTCCATCCAACCCTTTGTACCTTAAGAAACGTTCTCCGCGATTCTCACACAAAATTTCATAGGTCATCAGACAACTTACGATTTCAAATTCCAACACATTGCACGACTTTTTTGGATAAATCCTTTACTGTCCAGGCTACTCGTCTGTGGAATGCATTGCCAGATCCAATCAAACGTGCTCAATCATTGTCTGTGTTCGTAAAGGAAGATTACCTGTCACTGTCTTCGTCTTAGCGTGTTGATTTGTGATTGTGATTGTCAATATAGTAATTCATAATTTATTTTTACTGCCATTATATTTAGTATGTATATATTACATAGCATAAGTATTTATCTGTGTATTTATTATAATATAGTATGTTATCAATGTTAATGTCACACCAATGACAACCCCACTTCAAGTCAAGACAATTACTGTCCATGCCAGGTTGCCTGGAAGAGATCGCGGAATGCGATAAGGCCGTCCATTGTATTTGTATTAATTTTAAGTTCCTTTGTATAATTGTATTTTAAGGTGTACAATAAAGCATATAATAATAAAGTCTACTACTAGTAGAGATATTAAGTTACTGTTCGCGACGAAGCGTCATCAACCATACTAAATGGTTCATAAGAGTTAAAGTTTGTATGTGTAGACATGTCTGCTCACCACGGCGCGCCATCTAATACTGAAATGTTTTTTTTTTTTTTTTTTTTTTTTTTTTAATACGTGGCGTCTCGCAGTTCAGTCAAAGGGACCGACTACTGCTTAAGCGGGCTTCCCTGTGGAGACTAATCTAGTTAGCCTCCAGCCAGGCTTCAAAAAGCTAAACCTAAAGCGACACGCTGAGGGCTACCCCAGTTGGGGTCGACACCTCGGCTCAGGGCGTCACTTGGGGGGACAGCTAAGGCTGGATCTAATAAAGTGATTCTGCCATCCGTTCGGAAAAGCCTACGTGGAGAAGAACGGACAAGAAACTCCAATTTGTAAACTAGCTACTTTAACTATGGCACAGCATTCGCGGGCTGGCTTCATAATTTATAGGGACGTCGCGACGAGCCTCGGCGGCGAGGGCGGAACGAAACGGTTGATATTGTGTTCTATTGTCGAAATGTTCGTACTAGTTACGAACCCATTGACCGTCTTTGTAGACGAGTCTATCTAGTTCCCTAGTGATGCATTCGTACCTCGAGAAGATGGCACTGCATGAAACTGGGTCAAGAGGGCCTGCATTCCGGATTTCTGCATCCAGAGCACGGGCCTGAGGGGTCATCCAAATGGAGTACGCGTTGATGATGTTTACAGCCACGCTCAGATATGGCTTGTGCCCAGAGGGGGCGACAGGGGGCGGGCGCTTAGCGTCGGTGGTGGTGGGAGCCACCTTCCGGTGTTGTGCGGTCGTGGGGGCAGCAGTGGCTACTGGGCCTGGGGTTGGAATGGGCGCTGGAATGGGCGCTGCTATGGGTTGATCCAGCAGCGCTGGCATGGGCTGGGAGTAAGACTGAGGGGCCACCCTTTGGTGGTTCAGCTTACCCCAAGGTGAAGTCCTCTGAGGGGCTAGACGGGGGGGTTGGGACAAGGGCGCATAAGGCGCTTGGAGTTTATTGAAACGCTTGGCCATTTTGGGCGCAAGTTTGGGAGCTTTTGGACAACCCCGGTAGTTAGCAGGGTGTCCTATCTGGCCACAGAGCACGCAGCTGGGAGGCTCCGTGCAATCTGAGCGGTCTTTTGGACGTGTACAGTCCTTCGTGTTATGCTCACCCAGGCACTTTACGCACCTAGGGGTAGCATAGCAATTTGCCTGAGAATGGCCGTACAGTTGGCAGTTATGGCACTGACCAACTAGGTGGGGGCGGTACGGTTTCTCAACCGAAATGCCCGACAGGGAGCAAACGGTTTTGATGTTAAAAATGGGATTGCAACCCTCAGTCGGGCTGCATGTAACCATGACAATGTCATACAGTTGTCCTCCTCTAGCTTTGTGCAGCCGGTGGACCTCTGTGACTGGGACTTTCTGGGCTATTAAATCCTTACGGACATCTTCCGTAGAGATTTCTTTCGGTATACGCCGAATAACCACACGGAGGGGCTTTTCCTCCGGAAGGGAGTATGTGTGGAACGAAATGTTCCTGTCTTTTAGATAGCGAGTAAGATCTCGGAAATCACGGGACGTGGGGACTTGAATCCTGATGCCTAGTTGGCATGCAGTAGCCTTGGTGTAGTTGATTTTCCGCTCAACACAAGCGTTGGACACATCGTTCCATTTCCCCTTGTCTTGGAGATATATGGGAGGAGGGGGAGGAAACTTCCTAGTGGTATTTGTTTCCATCGGGCTTTGTGGGCGGCTTGTCCGCTGTGAAGCGGCAGTGGCGGCGGGAGTGGGGGTGGGTTGCCTGGTAGGCGAAGCCGCTGGCAAAACTGGCTGAGGAGAGGAATTCTTTACCGCCTTTTTGGGCAGCTACAGCTTCCCATTCTTCGTCAGTGCTAAGGGTTGCTCCATCCTCCATGGGGGAGTCATCCTCATCAGCCCATATATTATACTGGTTGGACTTTTTAGACCTATTGGACCTACGTTCATCCAAGGACTTGTGCAAGGAGGCAATGCGCTCCTTGTAGTCTTGGTATTGTTTGGTGGATGGAGGATCTCTCCTTGATTTGGACTCGGCGGCCTTGCGCGCTCGATAGTCCTCAAGCTCTTTAATGGCTTTGGGGTCCCTCCATGATCCAGGTACGATGGCCGGAGACGTGGGTTTGGATGGAATTGGATCGCTACAAGCAGGTTGTGCAACAGGCTGTATGACCTGAGCATCACTCTGGGGCGGGGTAGAAGAGTTAGGTCTTGAAGTAGACCTGTTTGGAGAGGAGGACAACCTTTGCGAGTCCTGAGCCACGCTCGGCACGGGGGCCTTGCTAGGTCCAGGGAGCTCGGTCGGGCACGAAGCGGGTATAAAAGAGGCTAAAGCCTCATTTACGGCATGGTCGTATTTCTTACTAAGACCTTCCTTCTCGAGAATCTCGTGAAGGAGTTCGATAATTGCCGCGAGCGACATTTTCGAAGATATATTTCCGGTGAAGCCGGTAGGGAGTCTTCCCCGGGTGGGTATGCCCGGGGATGTGTAAGCCTACCCTCCCAGTCGGGCGAGACTGGGAGGTGTGTCCCTGGTGAGCCCTAAGCTTGTTACCCTGCACCAATCTTATTGTGTGACAGGGGCCCTAAGGTACCGGTAAACCCACTGAAGGTGGGCCACCCACCTCTGTGTACCGAAAGTCTAGCACGTCGGGGTAGACACACCCAACCGTGCTAGGTGAATGCTGTGGAACGAAGCAGGGGTTGGCTAGGCTATCTACCAAGGCCAACGATCCTGCTCCCGAATCCAATGACTGCCGAGCCCTGAAGGGGCTTGGCGGGTGCTTGGGTCGACACCCCACTTGGCTTCGTTAGCACCGTTAGGTATCCGCCAAGGACCACAAGATGTGGATTTAAAACGCGACGCGGCGGCCGCAGCGACGACACGCAGGGGTGCGGCGAGGCGGGGGCGGTGCGCGAGGCGCGCAGCGGTGGGGCGGCGAGCGAAGACGCGTCGGCCGCAGAGACGTCACGCAGGAGCGAGACGGAGCGATGAGTGGGGGCTCGCAGCGGGGCGAGCGGAGAGGCGGCGAGCAGCGAGACGTCCGCGCAGGGCGACGGCTGGCGAAGAGTGAACCAAAATGATTTTTAGAGGCACGTTCATATTTATACTAAAATTTTACCTACATTTTTTGAGATAGTAGTATAATGTTTTTAGTATTTGTCAGTATGTTATAGGGTTCAATAGTTCACCCTTAATAGAGTAAAAGCATTAGAAAGCATACTGATAAGAGTTATCATAGCGAAAAACATAAATTTCTGTCGTACGATACGTCATTGCTCGACGACGGATTAGTTCCGAATGGCCCGCGAGGTGGCCCCACCCGATATATATAGTTTTGGAGTTTTTTGGAAAAATTATAGTAATTAAAATCATGTTTTTAAGGGCTTATCCTATGTACTGGACATGAAATCAGTACATAATGATGAAACTATGTGAAAAGCACATAGTTTCTGCTATGTAAATATGAATATTGACTTGATATCTCAAACACCAAATATATGGTTTTAGGTCATTTTAGGGTATATGGGAGACCTAGACCGAGACAGGAAACCTATATACACCTCATAGTTAGCGTAGTCTTTTATATAAAGCCCATTTACTTGAGATATCAAGTCGGTATATAATAGAAAACTGCTGTTTATCTGGTTTTCGGCAAATGCTTACGGGTTTAGGTGCCCTAAGTACCTAGAAAACATATAGGTGTACTGGTAAAAGTACTACCATTGGAAAGCTTGCTAAAAGGGCTTCCAGGCGGTTTCTAGATGGGAAGAATCGCTTGGATAGTCAGCGAGATAAACAGTCGTGAAAAATGTAAACAACGTAAAACGTTGAAATTTGTAGACCCTTCAGGTGGAATAACTCCATGAAGGGAATAGATGTACTCATGGTGTAAGTACTTTCTGATGGCTTGCTGGACTAGCTACCAAGCCATCACTTTGGAGCGAAAATCGCTCAAGTAGTTTAAGTACAATTCCAGAAAATAGGTTTCTGGAAATGTAATTTTTAGTCAGTTTTTGGCATTCCCCGGGACTATACACCCCTGGGAATTCCGAAAATAAGGAATTTTTGGGGACCTCCCGATGGCCCGATAAACGCACCATCGTGTCGTCCCAATCTTGTTAGGGTTTTATAAATAGTTTCTCTGATAGCTGGGCGCAAAGAAAGTGACCAGCTATCGAATTTGTACATATCGAGGCACCTTATGTGCATATAGCCTAGATAGACTTATATGAACACTAGAAATGTAAAGTGTGGTCTATCGGCTACCAGAATCCCCATAATAGGCGGTGATTGTCTGGTTAGCCTAAGTAGGAAGTCCTAAAGTCGGTGAAATAACTTAGGAATTTATAGATTCATTACATAAGGGATGATATCCCATAGAAGATTCCCGAAAATAAGCTTTTTCTAGACGTCAACAGACAGCCTGCTATTGGCACCAGCAGGTCAACCCAACCTATAGATATCCTTAGGCTAGGTTAAAAGCTATTAAGGTTTTAACCGAGAAATAAAGGAAATTGTTCCTTTATTTCATGGAATTAGTCTAGGGAAGCTATCAATACCTGGAAATTAGGTATATGGATTAGATACAGAGATAGGGGGCGTTACTGTGTTACAGTACGAAGAAATCCAGCTATTGATAGCACCGTGGAAGGGGTGCGGTAACCCTATTTACCAAATGTTGATAAGGGTTTTTTACAGAAATAAAAATTATTTTCGGCGAGAATTTGCGGGGCTCTCAATAATGGCACGGTCCGAGGGTATATACACCCCCCGGGCCCAAATAGAATTTGTAGTCATCCAAAGCTAGTCGCTTGTACTTGTCTTAGTAAATAAGAAGTAATTCTTATATAGAATCAAGTCTCAGAAATTGTTGAGAGCCCTAGAATCGTGCCGTGTACTGAATAACTTAGTGTTTCATTCAATTCATCAACTTCAACCCTTATGAAGACACCCCTTTTCGATCCTGTCGAGCTGAACCTCGGGACCTGGACACCAGGAGTGCTGATCCAGAAGTAGGCAACCCAGAACCTGGAAATAACTCGAGTACAGCCAACACATCGTTGAATCGTTAGAGTCGATTTGCAACCCTACGTCAGTGCTGCAGCTAGGCATCCAAGAACCTTGTTTCGTGGTGTGATAGGGGCGTTCAGCGGCAATGGCCAGAAGGTTTACGCCCTTCTTTTCTCGGGGCCAGTGAACACGCTACGTCCAGCACAGTTACGTTCACAAAAATGTACATTGGGTGCCAGTAGCATAATTTCTAAAACAATGGTATAAGTAGTGGTTATAAGTAAACTATAACTAAAACAAATAATTACAACTGCAATATTATAAACAAGAATTTATATTTTTGGGAGCGACCTGCCCGATTTAGGTTCTTTCAAACCCGGTTAGGCTATCACTTCACATAAAGCAATAATTGGCTATAATTATTCAATTAAAATTAGTGTATTAACAAACATAAAAATATATAAATTGATACAAAGACACTAAAACTAGCGTATCTATAAGTATTTAATATGAGGCCATTTCATAATCAAACAACAATTTCTAGAAGATTTTCTGTGTCACTGTAATTGTTCTTTGTTATGTTTTTAGGTACATACCGCTTTATTTTTGCCATTCCGTCGTTAAAAAAGTTTCAACATCGTAGGTAAATGTCGTTACAAATATTTTTTTATTGCATTCTAACCTTGAAAAATGTTGACGATGACTGAAAGTCTGCGTGGGATTCAAGAGCCGATAAGGCATAAATAAGTAGATTGGGTGGAATCTGGCTGTCAAAGGCAACGAATGACGGATTTCTTGATTACGTAATAAGCAATCGACGTAGGAATAATGCTGAATACCATCCATGTTCTATTTTAAAGAACTGACATAGAATATTATGAAGACTTGTTTTGCTATAGAATGGTTGTTATTTACGGGGTAATCTGTTTAGTTCTTTATTGTCATCTACCTATCTTAGTCGAGGTAAATATACTACCTATTTAAAAGTTTAAGACAAAAATAATCTCGACATCTGTTCGACATTCGAACTGATATTTTTCAATTGTTTCGTAGGTATACTCCGTAAAAATTTTGGTCGTTTTAATACCGTGGAGGGTCGATCCGGTACACGAAACAGTATCGATTTTAGATTTTAATTTTATCTTTACAAATGGATACTCCTCCCTTTACGAAAATCCCATCTGATAGAAAGCTGCATCTTGTTAATATTGTTCTATGAGCACTCTTACAGTGTCCATAGAATAAAATTTATATCTACAAAACAACCACAAGTTCGCTATTTTTAAATCCATGTCGTCACGACACCCCACAGTAAGGGCAGGACGACACTGCGGTCATGTCACTGTCAAGCTCACGACACTACACATGAAGATGTGTAGCTACAGTGTGTACTTTACTTTAGAAAGCTAGAACCTGTTGTGGCGTCGTGTGTTTTGTGTAAATGTTAGGAGTTTGCATTATTTTACACAATAAATCACACACACACGGGATTGGTCAGCGTATCGACGCTTGTGGGAGGCCTATGTTCAACAGTGGACATATTTCGGTAGAAATGAAACAATAAATAAGCAGAAATAATAAATACAATTATTATTAATTTATTAATAATAATTGTATTATTTCTATTATAAAATTATAATTAATTATTAACTGTAAATGTTGATATCAAAAAGTACCGTTTGATGCCATAATTGAATAAAATGATTTAACTTCCGTATGGTGTTCTAAGGGTTCCGTATGGTGCCGGAGTTCCGTATGGTGCCGGACGTAAAGAATTTCACCATCCCATGTCTTCCCGTGGGTGTCGTAAGAGGCGACTAAGGGACAAACCAGAGAATGGGCAGCAGCGTTCTCTGTGCTTCTACAACAACCATACTGCGATCGCCAATCCGCCTGCCAAGCGTGGCGATTATGGCAAAACCCCCCCATGAATAGCACAAATAAAAAATGGCCCCTAGTGCCCGGCAGCCTGCCTACCCTCGACTACGGTAGCGGTCGAGGTTACGGCATGGCAAGGGGTGCCAAGAATCTCCGGACGGGATCCGGCTACCCAAAAAATCACCGACGACTGTACCTGGCTACGTACAACACGCGTACACTTCGGACCGACGAGAAGATCACCGAACTCGAAGAGGAATTGAGCAGGTTGCGATGGAGTATTATAGGGTTATCTGAAGTCCGAAGAGAGGGGGAGGACTCGATAATCCTCAAATCCGGTAACCTGCTCTATTTCCGAGAGGGTGACCGGCAGTCCCAAGGTGGTGTCGGGTTTATCGTCCACAGGTCCCTTGTGAACAACGTGGTGAAGATCGAGAGTGTGTCGACCAGGGTGGCGTGCCTTATACTCAGAATATCCTCAAGATATTCGCTGAAGGTCATACAGGTCTACGCCCCAACCTCGGCACACCCCGACGACGAGGCAGAGACCATGTATGAGGATATCTCCAGAGCCATGCATGGTTTCAAAACTCACTTCACCGTTGTCATGGGGGACTTCAACGCAAAACTGGGCAAACGAGACGAGGATGAGCTGCAAGTGGGGCAATTTGGAGTTGGACGACGGAACCACCGGGGTCACCTACTGGCCAGTTTTATGGAGAAGGAGGGCCTCTTTATGATGAACTCCTTCTTCAAAAAGCGTGAACACAGGAAATGGACCTGGCAGAGCCCCGATGGTGCAACAAAAAATGAGATCGACTTCATCATGTCAACCAAGAAGCAAATGTTCAATGATGTCTCTGTGATCAATTCGGTGAAAACCGGGAGCGATCACCGCATGGTAAGAGGCACATTGAACATTAATATTAAGCTTGAAAGGTCTCGACTGATGAAGTCCACGCTCCGTCCAGCACGGATTCAGCTCCAAAACCCCGAGAGCTTTCAGCTCGAACTCCAAAATCGTTTCGAGTGCCTAGGGAGCTCCGTGGACGACTACGCCGACGGGTTCGTGGAAGCTGTCCATACGGTCGGGTCTAAGTTTTTCAAGACCCGTCGTACAGATAGAACCAAAAAGCTCTCTGATCCAACCCTCAAGCTTATGAAGGAGAGGCGTGAGTTGATCCTGCAGTCTTCAGATGAGGCGTGCAAATACCGGCAGCTCAATAGACAGATCTCTAAATCCTTGAAAAGAGACCTCCGCCGCTTTAATACCGAGCGTATTAAAGAGGCGATTGAGCGAAATAAAGGCTCCAAGGTTTTTTCAAGGGATCTGGCTATTGGGCAAAGCCAGCTCACGAAACTGAAGACCGATGATGGCAGGATCGTATCCGCCAAACCAGAGCTTCTGAGGGAGATCGAGAGATTCTATGGGCAGTTGTACACATCAATCAGCAAGCCCGTTGCGAATCTAGCAAACGACCCAAGAGCTAGATTGACCCGACACTATACCGAAGATATTCCGGACGTCAGCCTGTACGAGATTAGGATGGCTCTGAAACAGCTTAAAAACAACAAGGCGCCGGGTGATGACGGAATCACGGCTGAACTCCTGAAGGCGGGTGGAAAACCGGTCCTTAAGGCCCTTCAGAAGCTGTTTGATTCCGTCATACTCGAGGGCAAAACGCCACAGGCATGGTGCAGGGGTGTGGTGGTACTCTTCTTCAAGAAGGGCGACAATGCCCGGCTGAAGAACTATAGGCCCATCTCACTTCTTAGCCATGTCTACAAGTTGTTTTCAAGAGTCATCACGAATCGTCTCGCGCGCAGGTTTGACGATTTCCAGCCTCCCGAACAAGCCGGATTCCGAAAAGGCTTTAGCACCGTAGACCACATACATACGCTGCGGCAGGTTATACAGAAGACCGAAGAGTATAACCTGCCTCTCTGTTTAGCGTTTGTGGACTACGAGAAAGCCTTCGATTCGATCGAGACTTGGTCTGTACTGCAGTCTCTCCAACGGTGCCAGATCGACTACCGGTACATTGAAGTGTTGAAGTGTTTGTACAAGAACGCCACTATGTCAGTCCGTCTTCAGGATCAGATCTCGAAACCAATTCTTCTCCAGCGCGGCGTGAGACAGGGAGACGTTATTTCTCCGAAACTGTTTACTGCTGCGCTGGAGGATGTCTTCAAGGTTCTGGATTGGAGAGGGCTTGGCATCAACGTTAATGGCGAGAACATCACTCACCTTCGGTTTGCCGACGATATAGTGGTCATGGCTGAGACCATGGAGGACCTCAGTGCGATGCTCGATGACCTCAGTAGAGCTTCCGAAAGAGTGGGTCTTAAGATGAACATGGAAAAAACCAAGGTGATGTTGAATGGCCATGTTGCACCCACTCCTATCAAGGTCGGGGACTCTACACTCGAAGTTGTGGACGATTATGTCTACCTGGGCCAAACGATCCAATTGGGTAGGGCCAATTTCGAGAAAGAGGTCAACCGTCGAATCCGACTCGGCTGGGCAGCGTTCGGGAAGTTGCGCGGTATCTTCTCGTCCAACTTACCACAGTGTCTCAAGACGAAAGTCTATGACCAGTGTGTGTTGCCAGTGATGACATATGGCTCTGAGACGTGGTCGCTTACAATGGGCCTTATCAGGAAGCTTGCAGTCACTCAAAGGGCAATGGAGAGGGCTATGCTCGGAGTTTCCTTGCGTGATCGAATCAGAAATGTGGAGATCCGCAAGAGAACCAGGGTTACCGACATAGCCCAAAGAATTGCCAAACTAAAGTGGCAGTGGGCAGGGCACATTGCTCGAAGAACGGATGGCCGATGGGGTCGAAAAGTTCTGGAATGGCGACCGCGAACCGGAAGACGATACGTTGGAAGGCCTCCCACCAGGTGGACCGATGACCTGGTTAAGGTTGCGGGAAGGCGCTGGATGCGAGACGCACGGGATCGGTCAATGTGGCGACGCCTGGGGGAGGCCTATGTCCAGCAGTGGACGTCTTTCGGCTGAAATGATGATGATGATGATTTAACTTTGACCAAATAAGTTTGGTAATACTCAATTAGTATGCCATTTCTTTGACACAATCATTCATGAGTCTCCAAAGCAATAGTGAATTTCTTGGTTCACTCATTCTATCATATACCTAAACCTTATCCATGACTTTCTGTGAGGAACTGCATCATCACGAATTTCTATCGGAATAAAAACGTCCATCGAAGAGGAGAGACTCGTACTATAGGTACCTACTCCGCTTAACTTACACATGATGCTTCAGTTACCGCAGTAGGCATTTTTCTCGATAATATTATAAGTATTTCTATGGATATAGTATCACAACAGACAACATTAAGAGGCTGTTTGCGTTGACAGCGCCAAATAACAACAAGTCTGTTTGATCTTTGCTTAATATCTATTGTCAGTCGTCATTCAGACAAATTGGAGCCAAAAAACTGAGAGCGACAAAACGAAGTTGATTTTAAGGCGATTATTATTATTATACTATATAAAACTGCATTACCACTGACTCACTGACTGACTCACTCATTGACATAATTGTTCTCCCAGATGGTGGAGGGGAAGGTGGGTATATTTTGCAAGATTCGTAAACAAGTAACTTTAGCGAGTATGGGAAAAGTCCCAAACCTCCCCTTTTCCTCCCCCCTCCTCCCCCCCTCTATCGTATCTCGGAAACTAAGGTACCCGTAGAATGTTTTTTTTACGGATTCGTTTAGAGGAGGCTCGCAAAAGTAAAAACCATTTTTCAAAGTTGACCCCCTCGCCCCCCTTCTCCCCCCCTTTAAGCGGATCTCGAAAGTTGAGAGACTTGGAACATTTCTTTTTTCAGATTCATATAAAGGGGCAATGCTATAGTCACAAACGAACCATTTTTCAAAGTTGACCCCCTTGCCCCCCTTCTCCCCCCTCCCCCCCCGTTTTGGCAAATCTTTTTTTTCTGTTTTTTTTACGGAATCGTTTAGAGGAGGTTCGGAAAGGTAAAAACCATTTTTCAAAGTTAACCCCCTCGCCCCCCTCCTCCCCCCCTTTAAGCGGATCTCGAAAGTTGAGAGACTTGGAACATTTCTTTTTTCAGATTCATATAAAGGGGCAATGCTTGAGTCGAAATCATTTTTCAAAACTCCCCACTCTCCCTCCCTTCATCCCTCCTCTCCCCAACCTCCCCTACCTAATATCGGTCGTCGAAACCTGTCCGGTGGGACCAGTAGGGACCCCGAATGGAGCGAACCTACGAGACCGAGTGCAGCGCAGGGGGGAGGTGGCGAGCGAAGCGAGCCGGCGACCTCCGTAGCGTAACGAAGGTTGAGTGGGTGAAGCGAAACTCAGTGCCTGGCGACGACAAGCAAACATTAGGGTTATGTTTTTTGGAACAAAGTGTAGGGTAGGTGTAGGGTGGGTGTAGGGTAGGTGTAGGGTAGGTGTAGGGTAGGTGTAGGGTAGGTGTAGGGTAGGTGTAGGGACAACAACACGCGAGCTGCTTGCAGCTCGCGCAACAAGCAAATACTAGTTATACTATATAAAACTGCATTACCACTCACTGACTCACTGACTGACTGACTCATTGACATAATTGTTCTCCCAGATGGTGGAGGGGGAGGTGGGTATATTTTGACAGATTCGTAAACAAGTAACTCCCGTGAGTATGGGAAAAGTCCCAAACCTCCCCTTTTCCTCCCCCCTCCTCCCCCCCTCTATCGTATCTCGGAAACTAAGGTACCCGTATTTTTTGTTTTTTACGGATTCGTTTAGAGGAGGCTCGCAAAAGTAAAAACCATTTTTCAAAGTTGATCCCCTCGCCCCCCTTCTCCCCCCCTTTAAGCGGATCTCGAAAGTTGAGAGACTTGGAACATTTCTTTTTTCAGATTCATATAAAGGGGCAATGCTTTAGTCAAAAACGAACCAGTTTTCAAAGTTGACCCCCTTGCCCCCCTTCTCCCCCCTCCCCCCCCGATTTGGCGAATCTTTTTTTTTTGTTTTTTTTACGGATTCGTTAAGAGGAGGCTCGGAAAAGTAAAAACCATTTTTCAAAGTTGACCCCCTCGCCCCCCTTCTGCCCCCCTTTAAGCGGATCTCGGAAGTTGAGAGACTTGGAACATTTCTTTTTTCAGATTCATATAAAGGGGCAATGCTTTAGTCACAAACAAACCATTTTTCAAAGTTGAACCCCTTGCCGCCCATCTCCCCCCTTCCCCCCCCCCCGTTTTGGCGAATCTTTTATTTGTTTTTTTTACGGATTCAGCGTAGGGATCCCGAGTGGAGTGAACCTACGAGACCGAGTGCAGCGCAGGGGGGAGGTGGTGAGCGAAGCGAGCCGGCGACCTCCGTAGCGTAACGAAGGTTGAGTGGGTGAAGCGAAACTCAGTGCCTGGCGACGAAAAGCAAACATTAGGGTTATGTTTTTTGGAACAAAGTTTAGGGTAGGTGTAGGGTAGGTGTAGGGTAGATGTAGGGTAGGTGTAGGGTAGGTGTAGGGTAGGTGTAGGGTAGGTGTAGGGTAGGTGTAGGGTAGGTGTAGGGTAGGTGTAGGGTAGGTGTAGGGTAGGTGTAGGGTAGGTGTAGGGTAGGTGTAGGGTAGGTTAAGAAATACTTCTCAAAAACACGACGAAGCCGCGAGCTGCTTGCAGCTCGCGCACCAAGCAAATACTAGTTATAATATATAAAACTGCATTACCACTGACTCACTGACTGACTGACTCATTGACATAATTGTTCTCCCAGATGGTGAAGGGGGAGGTGGGTATATTTTGACAGATTCGTAAACAAGTAACTCCCGTGAGTATGGGAAAAGTCCCAAACCTCCCCTTTTCCTCCCCCCTCCTCCCCCCCTCTATCGTATCTCGGAAACTAAGGTACCCGTATTTTTTGTTTTTTACGGATTCGTTTAGAGGAGGCTCGCAAAAGTAAAAAACATTTTTCAAAAATGACCCCCTCGCCCCCCTTCTCCCCCCCTTTAAGCGGATCTCGGAAGTTGAGAGACTTGGAACATTTCTTTTTTCAGATTCATATAAAGGGGCAATGCTATAGTCACAAACAAACCATTTTTCAAAGTTGACCCCCTTGCCCCCCTTCTCCCCCCCCCCCCCCGTTTTGGCGAATCTTTTTTTTTTCAGTTTTTTTTACGGATTCGTTTAGAGGAGGCTCGGAAAAGTAAAAACCATTTTACAAAGTTGACCCCCTCGCCCCCCTTCTCCCCCCCTTTAAGCGGATCTCGGAAGTTGAGAGACTTGGAACATTTCTTTTTTCAGATTCATATAAAGGGGCAATGCTATAGTCACAAACGAACCAGTTTTCAAAGTTGACCCCCTTGCCCCCCTTCTCCCCCTCCCCCCCCCCGTTTTGGCGAATCTTTTTTTTTGTTTTTTTTACGGATTCAGCGTAGGGATCCCGATTGGAGCGAACCTACGAGACCGAGTGCAGCGCAGGGGGGAGGTGGCGAGCGAAGCGAGCCGGCGACCTCCGTAGCGTAACGAAGGTTGAGTGGGTGACGCGAAACTCAGTGCCTGGCGACGACAATCAAACATTAGGGTTATGTTTTTTGGAACAAAGTTTAGGGTAGGTGTAGGGTAGGTGTAGGGTAGGTGTAGGGTAGGTGTAGGGTAGGTGTAGGGTAGGTGTAGGGAAGGTGTAGGGTAGGTGTAGGGTAGGTGTAGGGTAGGTGTAGGGTAGGTGTAGGGTAGGGTAGGTGTAGGGAAGGTGTAGGGTAGGTGTAGGGTAGGTGTAGGGTAGGTGTAGGGTAGGGTAGGTGTAGGGTACGTGTAGGGTACGTGTAGGGTACGTGTAGGGTACGTGTAGGGTACGTGTAGTGTACGTGTAGGGTACGTGTAGGGTAAGTGTAGGGTACGTGTAGGGTACGTGTAGGGTACGTGTAGGGTACGTGTAGGGTAGGTGTAGGGTAGGTTAAGGAATACTTCTCAAAAACACGACAAAGCCGCGAGCTGCTTGCAGCTCGCGCACCGAGCAAATACTAGTTATACTATATAAAACTGCATTACCACTCACTCATTGACATAATTGTTCTCCCAGATGGTGGATGGGGAGGTGGGTATATTTTGACAGATTCGTAAACAAGTAACTCCCGTGAGTATGGGAAAAGTCCCAAACCTCCCCTTTTCCTCCCCTCTCCTCCCCCCCTCTATCGTATCTCGGAAACTAAGATACCCGTATTTTTTGTTTTTTACGGATTCGTTTAGAGGAGGCTCGGAAAAGTAAAGACCATTTTTCAAAGTTGACCCCCTCGCCCCCCTTCTCCCCCCCTTTAAGCGGATCTCGAAAGTTGAGAGACTTGGAACATTTCTTTTTTCAGATTCATATAAAGGGGCAATGCTATAGGCAAAAACAAACCATTTTTCAAAGTTGACCCCCTTGCCCCCCTTCTCCCCCCTCCCCCCCCGTTTCGGCTAATCTTTTTCTTTTGTTTTTTTTACGGAATCGTTTAGAGGAGGCTCGGTTAAGTAAAAACCATTTTTCAAAGTTGACCCCCTCGCCCCCCTTCCCCCCCCTGTAAGCGGATCTCGGAAGTTGAGAGACTTGGAACATTTCTTTTTTCAGATTCATATAAAGGGGCAATGCTATAGTCACAAACGGACCATTTTTCAAAGTTGACCCCCTTGCCCCCCTTGGCCCCCCCCCCCGTTTTGGAGAATCTTTTTTTACGGATTCAGCGTAGGGATCCCGAGTGGAGCGAACCTACGAGACCGAGTGCAGCGCAGGGGGGGGTGGCGAGCGAAGCGAGCCGGCGACCTCCGTAGCGTAACGAAGGTTGAGTGGGTGAAGCGAAACTCAGTGCCTGGCGACGACAAGCAAACATTAAGGTTATGTTTTTTGGAACAAAGTGTAGGGTAGGTGTAGGGTAGGTGTAGGGTAGGTGTAGGGTAGGTGTAGGGTAGGTGTAGGGTAGGTGTAGGGTAGGTGTAGGGTAGGTGTAGGGTAGGTGTAGGGTAGGTGTAGGGTAGGTGTAGGGTAGGTGTAGGGTAGGTGTAGGGTAGGTGTAGGGTAGGTGTAGGGTAGGTGTAGGGTAGGTGTAGGGTAGGTGTAGGGTAGGTGTAGGGTAGGTGTAGGGTAGGTGTAGGGTAGGTGTAGGGTAGGTGTAGGGTAGGTGTAGGGTAGGTGTAGGGTAGGTGTAGGGTAGGTGTAGGGTAGGTGTAGGGTAGGTGTAGGGTAGGTGTAGGGTAGGTGTAGGGTAGGTGTAGGGTAGGTGTAGGGTAGGTGTAGGGTAGGTGTAGGGACAACAACACGCGAGCTGCTTGCAGCTCGCGCACCAAGCAAATACTAGTTATTATATTATATAAAACTGCATTACCACTCACTGACTGACTCATTGACATAATTGTTCTCCCAGATGGTGGATGGGGAGGTGGGTATATTTTGACAGATTCGTAAACAAGTAACTCCCGTGAGTATGGGAAAAGTCCCAAACCTCCCCTTTTCCTCCCCCCTCCTCCCCCCCTCTATCGTATCTCGGAAACTAAGGTACCCGTATTTTTTGTTTTTTACGGATTCGTTTAGAGGAGGCTCGGAAAAGTAAAAAGCATTTTTCAAAGTTGACCCCCTCGCCCCCCTACTCCCCCCCTTTAAGCGGATCTCGAAAGTTGGAACATTTGGAACATTTCTTTTTTCAGATTCATATAAAGGGGCAATGCTATAGTCACAAACAAACCATTTTTCAAAGTTGACCCCCTTGCCCCCCTTCTCCCCCCTCCCCCCCCGTTTTGGCGAATCTTTTTTTTTTGTTTTTTTTTCGGATTCGTTTAGAGGAGGCTCGGAAAAGTAAAAACCATTTTTCAAAGATGACCCCCTCGCCCCCATTCTCCCCCCCTCTAAGCGGATCTCGGAAGTTGAGACACTTGGAACATTTCTTTTTTCAGATTCATATAAAGGGGCAATGCTAAAGTCACAAACAAACCATTTTTCAAAGTTGACCCCCTTGCCCCCCATCTCCCCCCTCCCACCCTCCGTTTTGGCGAATCTTTTTTTTTTGTTTTTTTTACGGATTCGTTTAGAGGAAGGCTCGGAAAAGTAAAAACCATTTATCAAAGTTGACCCCCTCACCCCCTTCTCCCCCCCTTTAAGCGGATCTCGGCAGTTGAGAGACTTGGAACATTTATTTTTTCAGTTTCATATAAAGGGGCAATGCTTGAGTCGGAATCATTTTTCAAAACTCCCCACACTCCCTCCCTTCATCCCTCCTCTCCCCAACCTCCCCTACCTAATATCGGTCGTCGAAACCTGTCCGGTGGGAGTGGACCAGGCAGCGTAGGGACCCCGAATGGAGCGAACCTACGAGACCGAGTGCAGCGCAGGAGGGAGGTGGCGAGCGAAGCGAGCCGGCGACCTCCGTAGCGTAACGAAGGTTGAGTGGGTGAAGTGAAACTCAGTGCCTGGTGACGACAAGCAAACATTAGGGTAGGTGTAGGGTAGGCGTAGGGTAGGCGTAGGGTAGGCGTAGAGTAGGCGTAGGGTAGGCGTAGGGTAGGCGTAGGGTAGGCGTAGGGTAGGTGTAGGGTAGGTGTAGGGTAGGTGTGGGGTAGGTGTAGGGTAGGTGTAGGGTAGGTGTAGGGTAGGTGTAGGGTAGGTGTAGGGTAGGTGTAGGGTAGGTGTAGGGTAGGTGTAGGGTAGGTGTAGGGTAGGTGTAGGGTAGGTGTAGGGTAGGTGTAGGGTAGGTGTAGGGTAGGTGTAGGGTAGGTGTAGGATAGGTGTAGGGTAGGTGTAGGGTAGGTGTAGGGTAGGTGTAGGGTAGGTGTAGGGTAGGTGTAGGGTAGGTGTAGGGTAGGTGTAGGGTAGGTGTAGGGTAGGTGTAGGGTAGGTGTAGGGTAGGTGTAGGGTAGGTGTAGGGTAGGTGTAGGGTAGGTGTAGGGTAGGTGTGGGGTAGGTGTAGGGTAGGTGTAGGGTAGGTGTAGGGTAGGTGTAGGGTAGGTGTAGGGTAGGTGTAGGGTAGGTGTAGGGTAGGTGTAGGGTAGGTGTAGGGTAGGTGTAGGGTAGGTGTAGGGTAGGTGTAGGGACAACAACACGCGGGTGTAGGGACAACAACACGCGAGCTGCTTGCAGCTCGCGCACCAAGCAAATACTAGTTATATTATATAAAACTGCATTACCACTCACTGACTGACTGACTCACTGACATAATTGTTCTCCCAGATGGTGAAGGGGGAGGTGGGTATATTTTGACAGATTCGTAAACAAGTAGCTCCCGTGAGTATGGGAAAAGTCCCAAACCTCCCCTTTTCCTCCCCCCTCCTCCCCCCCTCTATCGTTTCTCGGAAACTAAGGTACCCGTATTTTTTGTTTTTTACGGATTCGTTTAGAGGAGGCTCGGAAAAGTAAAGACCATTTTTCAAAGTTGACCCCCTCGCCCCCCTTCTCCCCCCCTTTAAGCGGATCTCGAAAGTTGAGAGACTTGGAACATTTCATTTTTCAGATTCATATAAAGGGGCAATGCTATAGTCACAAACGAACCAGTTTTCAAAGTTGACCCCCTTGCACCTCTTTTCCCCCCTCCCCCCCCCGTTTTGGCTAATCTTTTTTTTTTGTTTTTTTTTACGGATTCGTTTAGAGGAGGCTCGCAAAAGTAAAAACCATTTTTCTAAGTTGACCCTCTCGCCCCCCTTCTCCCCCCCTTTAAGCGGATCTCGGAAGTTGAGAGACTTGGAACAGTTCTTTTTTCAGATTCATATAAAGGGGCAATGCTATAGTCACAAACAAACCATTTTTCAAAGTTGACACCCTTGCCCCCCTTCACCCCCTCACCCCCCCGTTCTGGCTAATCTTTTTTTTTTGTTTTTTTTACGGATTCGTTTAGAGGAGGCTCGGAAAAGTAAAAAACATTTTTCAAAGTTGACCCCCTCGCCCCCCTTCTCCTCCCCTTTAAGCGGATCTCGGAAGTTGAGAGACTTGGAACATTTCTTTTTTCAGATTCATATAAAGAGGCAATGCTTGAGTCGGAATCATTTTTCAAAACTCCCCACTCTCCCTCCCTTCATCCCTCCTCTCCCCAACCTCCCCTACCTAATATCGGTCGTAAAAACCTGTCCGGTGGGAGTGGACCAGGCAGCGTAGGGACCCCGAATGGAGCGAAGTGGGTGAAGCGAAACTCAGTGCCTGGCGACGAATGCAAACATTAGGGTTATGTTTTTTGGAACAAAGTGTAGGGTAGGTGTAGGGTAGGTGTAGGGTAGGTGACAACAATACGCGGGTGTAGGGACAACAACACGCGAGCTGCTTGCAGCTCGCGCACCAAGCAAATACTAGTTATTATATTATATAAAACTGCATTACCACTGACTCACTGACTCATTGACATAATTGTTCTCCCAGATGGTGGAGGGGAAGGTGGGTATATTTTGACAGATTCGTAAACAAGTAACTCCAGTGAGTATGGGAAAAGTGCCAAACCTCCCCTTTTCCCCCCCCCTCCTCCCCCCCTCTATCGTTTCTCGGAAACTAAGGTACCCGTATTTTTTGTTTTTTACGGATTCGTTTAGAGGAGGCTCGCAAAAGTAAAAACCATTTTTCAAAGTTGACCCCCTCGCCCCCCTTCTCCCCCCCTTTAAGCGGATCTCGAAAGTTGGAACATTTGGAACATTTATTTTTTCAGGTTCATATAAAGGGGCAATGCTATAGTCACAAACAAACCATTTTTCATAGTTGACCCCCTTGCCCCCCTTCTCCCCCCTCCCCCCCCGTTTTGGCGAATCTTTTTTTTTCGTTTTTTTTACGGATTCGTTTAGAGGAGGCTCGGAAAAGTAAAAACCATTTTTCAAAGATGACCCCCTCGCCCCCATTCTCCCCCCCTTTAAGCGGATCTCGGAAGTTGAGAGACTTGGAACATTTCTTTTTTCAGATTCATATAAAGGGGCAATGCTAAAGTCACAAACAAACCATTTTTCAAAGTTGACCCCCTTGCCCCCCTTCTCCCCCCTCCCCCCCCGTTTTGGCTAATCTTTTTTTTTTGTTTTTTTACGGAATCGTTTAGAGGAGGCTAGGAAAAGTAAAAACCATTTTTCAAAGTTGGCCCCCTCGCCCCCCTACTCCCCCCCTTTAAGCGGATCTCGAAAGTTGGAACATTTGGAACATTTCTTTTTTCAGATTCATATAAAGGGGCAATGCTATATTCACAAACGAACCAGTTTTCAAAGTCGACCCCCTTGCCCCCCTTCTCCCCCCCCGTTTTGGCGAATCTTTTTTTTTTTTTTTTTACGGATTCAGCGTAGGGATCCCGAGTGGAGCGAACCTACGAAACCGAATGCAGCGCAGGGGGGAGGTGGCGAGCGAAGCGAGCCGGCGACCTCCGTAGCGTAACGAAGGTTGAGTGGGTGAAGCGAAACTCAGTGCCTGGCGACGACAAGCAAACATTAGGGTTATGTTTTTTGGAACAAAGTTTAGGGTAGGTGTAGGGTAGGTGTAGGGTAGGTGTAGGGTAGGTGTAGGGTAGGTGTAGGGTAGGTGTAGGGTAGGTGTAGGGTAGGTGTAGGGTAGGTGTAGGGTAGGTGTAGGGTAGGTGTAGGGTAGGTGTAGGGTAGGTGTAGGGTAGGTGTAGTGTAGGTGTAGGGTAGGTGTAGGGTAGGTGTAGGGTAGGTGTAGGGTAGGTGTAGGGTAGGTGTAGGGTAGGTGTAGGGTAGGTGTAGGGTAGGTGTAGGGTAGGTGTAGGGTAGGTGTAGGGTAGGTGTAGGGTAGGTGTAGGGTAGGTGTAGGGTAGGTGTAGGGTAGGTGTAGGGTAGGTGTAGGGTAGGTGTAGGGTAGGTGTAGGGTAGGTGTAGGGTAGGTGTAGGGTAGGTGTAGGGTAGGTGTAGGGTAGGTGTAGGGTAGGTGTAGGGTAGGTGTAGGGTAGGTGTAGGGTAGGTGTAGGGTAGGTGTAGGGTAGGTGTAGGGTAGGTGTAGGGTAGGTGTAGGGTAGGTGTAGGGTAGGTGTAGGGTAGGTGTAGGGTAGGTGTAGGGTAGGTGTAGGGTAGGTGTAGGGTAGGTGTAGGGTAGGTGTAGGGTAGGTGTAGGGTAGGTGTAGGGTAGGTGTAGGGTAGGTGTAGGGTAGGTGTAGGGTAGGTGTAGGGTAGGTGTAGGGTAGGTGTAGGGTAGGTGTAGGGTAGGTGTAGGGTAGGTGTAGGGTAGGTGTAGGGTAGGTGTAGGGTAGGTGTAGGGTAGGTGTAGGGTAGGTGTAGGGTAGGTGTAGGGTAGGTGTAGGGTAGGTGTAGGGTAGGTGTAGGGTAGGTGTAGGGTAGGTGTAGGGTAGGTGTAGGGTAGGTGTAGGGTAGGTGTAGGGTAGGTGTAGGGTAGGTGTAGGGTAGGTGTAGGGTAGGTGTAGGGTAGGTGTAGGGTAGGTGTAGTGTAGGTGTAGGGTAGGTGTAGGGTAGGTATAGGGTAGGTGTAGGGTAGGTGTAGGGTAGGTGTAGGGTAGGTGTAGGGTAGGTGTAGGGTAGGTGTAGGGTAGGTATAGGGTAGGTGTAGGGTAGGTTAAGGAATACTTCTCAAAAACACGACAAAGCCGCGAGCTGCTTGCAGCTCGCGCACCAAGCAAATACTAGTTATTATATTATATAAAACTGCATTACCACTCACTGACTGACTCATTGACATAATTGTTCTCCCAGATGGTGGATGGGGAGGTGGGTATATTTTGACAGATTCGTAAACAAGTAACTCCCGTGAGTATGGGAAAAGTCCCAAACCTCCCCTTTTCCTCCCCCCTCCTCCCCCCCTCTATCGTATCTCGGAAACTAAGGTACCCGTATTTTTTGTTTTTTACGGATTCGTTTAGAGGAGGCTCGGAAAAGTAAAAAGCATTTTTCAAAGTTGACCCCCTCGCCCCCCTACTCCCCCCCTTTAAGCGGATCTCGAAAGTTGGAACATTTGGAACATTTCTTTTTTCAGATTCATATAAAGGGGCAATGCTATAGTCACAAACAAACCATTTTTCAAAGTTGACCCCCTTGCCCCCCTTCTCCCCCCTCCCCCCCCGTTTTGGCGAATCTTTTTTTTTTGTTTTTTTTTCGGATTCGTTTAGAGGAGGCTCGGAAAAGTAAAAACCATTTTTCAAAGATGACCCCCTCGCCCCCATTCTCCCCCCCTCTAAGCGGATCTCGGAAGTTGAGACACTTGGAACATTTCTTTTTTCAGATTCATATAAAGGGGCAATGCTAAAGTCACAAACAAACCATTTTTCAAAGTTGACCCCCTTGCCCCCCATCTCCCCCCTCCCACCCTCCGTTTTGGCGAATCTTTTTTTTTTGTTTTTTTTACGGATTCGTTTAGAGGAAGGCTCGGAAAAGTAAAAACCATTTATCAAAGTTGACCCCCTCACCCCCTTCTCCCCCCCTTTAAGCGGATCTCGGCAGTTGAGAGACTTGGAACATTTATTTTTTCAGTTTCATATAAAGGGGCAATGCTTGAGTCGGAATCATTTTTCAAAACTCCCCACACTCCCTCCCTTCATCCCTCCTCTCCCCAACCTCCCCTACCTAATATCGGTCGTCGAAACCTGTCCGGTGGGAGTGGACCAGGCAGCGTAGGGACCCCGAATGGAGCGAACCTACGAGACCGAGTGCAGCGCAGGAGGGAGGTGGCGAGCGAAGCGAGCCGGCGACCTCCGTAGCGTAACGAAGGTTGAGTGGGTGAAGTGAAACTCAGTGCCTGGTGACGACAAGCAAACATTAGGGTAGGTGTAGGGTAGGCGTAGGGTAGGCGTAGGGTAGGCGTAGAGTAGGCGTAGGGTAGGCGTAGGGTAGGCGTAGGGTAGGCGTAGGGTAGGTGTAGGGTAGGTGTAGGGTAGGTGTGGGGTAGGTGTAGGGTAGGTGTAGGGTAGGTGTAGGGTAGGTGTAGGGTAGGTGTAGGGTAGGTGTAGGGTAGGTGTAGGGTAGGTGTAGGGTAGGTGTAGGGTAGGTGTAGGGTAGGTGTAGGGTAGGTGTAGGGTAGGTGTAGGATAGGTGTAGGGTAGGTGTAGGGTAGGTGTAGGGTAGGTGTAGGGTAGGTGTAGGGTAGGTGTAGGGTAGGTGTAGGGTAGGTGTAGGGTAGGTGTAGGGTAGGTGTAGGGTAGGTGTAGGGTAGGTGTAGGGTAGGTGTAGGGTAGGTGTGGGGTAGGTGTAGGGTAGGTGTAGGGTAGGTGTAGGGTAGGTGTAGGGTAGGTGTAGGGTAGGTGTAGGGTAGGTGTAGGGTAGGTGTAGGGTAGGTGTAGGGTAGGTGTAGGGTAGGTGTAGGGTAGGTGTAGGGACAACAACACGCGGGTGTAGGGACAACAACACGCGAGCTGCTTGCAGCTCGCGCACCAAGCAAATACTAGTTATTATATTATATAAAACTGCATTACCACTCACTGACTGACTGACTCACTGACATAATTGTTCTCCCAGATGGTGAAGGGGGAGGTGGGTATATTTTGACAGATTCGTAAACAAGTAGCTCCCGTGAGTATGGGAAAAGTCCCAAACCTCCCCTTTTCCTCCCCCCTCCTCCCCCCCTCTATCGTTTCTCGGAAACTAAGGTACCCGTATTTTTTGTTTTTTACGGATTCGTTTAGAGGAGGCTCGGAAAAGTAAAGACCATTTTTCAAAGTTGACCCCCTCGCCCCCCTTCTCCCCCCCTTTAAGCGGATCTCGAAAGTTGAGAGACTTGGAACATTTCATTTTTCAGATTCATATAAAGGGGCAATGCTATAGTCACAAACGAACCAGTTTTCAAAGTTGACCCCCTTGCACCTCTTTTCCCCCCTCCCCCCCCCGTTTTGGCTAATCTTTTTTTTTTGTTTTTTTTTACGGATTCGTTTAGAGGAGGCTCGCAAAAGTAAAAACCATTTTTCTAAGTTGACCCTCTCGCCCCCCTTCTCCCCCCCTTTAAGCGGATCTCGGAAGTTGAGAGACTTGGAACAGTTCTTTTTTCAGATTCATATAAAGGGGCAATGCTATAGTCACAAACAAACCATTTTTCAAAGTTGACACCCTTGCCCCCCTTCACCCCCTCACCCCCCCGTTCTGGCTAATCTTTTTTTTTTGTTTTTTTTACGGATTCGTTTAGAGGAGGCTCGGAAAAGTAAAAAACATTTTTCAAAGTTGACCCCCTCGCCCCCCTTCTCCTCCCCTTTAAGCGGATCTCGGAAGTTGAGAGACTTGGAACATTTCTTTTTTCAGATTCATATAAAGAGGCAATGCTTGAGTCGGAATCATTTTTCAAAACTCCCCACTCTCCCTCCCTTCATCCCTCCTCTCCCCAACCTCCCCTACCTAATATCGGTCGTAAAAACCTGTCCGGTGGGAGTGGACCAGGCAGCGTAGGGACCCCGAATGGAGCGAAGTGGGTGAAGCGAAACTCAGTGCCTGGCGACGAATGCAAACATTAGGGTTATGTTTTTTGGAACAAAGTGTAGGGTAGGTGTAGGGTAGGTGTAGGGTAGGTGACAACAATACGCGGGTGTAGGGACAACAACACGCGAGCTGCTTGCAGCTCGCGCACCAAGCAAATACTAGTTATTATATTATATAAAGCTGGATTACCACTCACTGACTGATTGACATAATTGTTCTCCCAGATGGTGAAGGGGGAGGTGGGTATATTTTGACAGATTCGTAAACAAGTCAGTCTCGCGAGTATGGGAAAAGTCCCAAACCTCCCCTTTTCCTCCCCCCTCCTCCCCCCCTCTATCGTATCTCGGAAACTAAGGTACCGGTATTCTGTTTTTTTACGGATTCGTTTAGAGGAGGCTTGGAAAAGTAAAAACCATTTTTCAAAGTTGACCCCCTCGCCCCCCTTCTCCCCCCCTTTAAGCGGATCTCGAAAGTTGAGAGACTTGGAACATTTCATTTTTCAGATTCATATAAAGGGGCAATGCTATAGTCACAAACGAACCAGTTTTCAAAGTTGACCCCCTTGCACCTCTTTTCCCCCCTCCCCCCCCCGTTTTGGCTAATCTTTTTTTTTTGTTTTTTTTTACGGATTCGTTTAGAGGAGGCTCGCAAAAGTAAAAACCATTTTTCTAAGTTGACCCTCTCGCCCCCCTTCTCCCCCCCTTTAAGCGGATCTCGGAAGTTGAGAGACTTGGAACAGTTCTTTTTTCAGATTCATATAAAGGGGCAATGCTATAGTCACAAACAAACCATTTTTCAAAGTTGACACCCTTGCCCCCCTTCACCCCCTCACCCCCCCGTTCTGGCTAATCTTTTTTTTTTGTTTTTTTTACGGATTCGTTTAGAGGAGGCTCGGAAAAGTAAAAAACATTTTTCAAAGTTGACCCCCTCGCCCCCCTTCTCCTCCCCTTTAAGCGGATCTCGGAAGTTGAGAGACTTGGAACATTTCTTTTTTCAGATTCATATAAAGAGGCAATGCTTGAGTCGGAATCATTTTTCAAAACTCCCCACTCTCCCTCCCTTCATCCCTCCTCTCCCCAACCTCCCCTACCTAATATCGGTCGTAAAAACCTGTCCGGTGGGAGTGGACCAGGCAGCGTAGGGACCCCGAATGGAGCGAAGTGGGTGAAGCGAAACTCAGTGCCTGGCGACGAATGCAAACATTAGGGTTATGTTTTTTGGAACAAAGTGTAGGGTAGGTGTAGGGTAGGTGTAGGGTAGGTGACAACAATACGCGGGTGTAGGGACAACAACACGCGAGCTGCTTGCAGCTCGCGCACCAAGCAAATACTAGTTATTATATTATATAAAGCTGGATTACCACTCACTGACTGATTGACATAATTGTTCTCCCAGATGGTGAAGGGGGAGGTGGGTATATTTTGACAGATTCGTAAACAAGTCAGTCTCGCGAGTATGGGAAAAGTCCCAAACCTCCCCTTTTCCTCCCCCCTCCTCCCCCCCTCTATCGTATCTCGGAAACTAAGGTACCGGTATTCTGTTTTTTTACGGATTCGTTTAGAGGAGGCTTGGAAAAGTAAAAACCATTTTTCAAAGTTGACCCCCTCGCCCCCCTTCTCCCCCCCTTTAAGCGGATCTCGGGAGATGAGAGACTTGGAACATTTCTTTTTTCAGATTCATATAAAGGGGCAATGCTTTAGTCACAAACAAACCATTTTTCAAAGTTGACCCCCTTGCACCCCTTCTCCCCCCTCCCCCCCCGTTTTGGCTAATCTTTTTTTTTTTGTTTTTTTTACGGATTCGTTTAGAGGAGGCTCGGTAAAGTAAAAACCATTTTTCAAAGTTGACCCCCTTGCCCCCCTTCTCCCCCCCTTTAAGCGGATCTCGAAAGTTGAGAGACTTGGAACATTTCTTTTTTCAGATTCATATAAAGGGGCAATGCTTTAGTCACAAACAAACCATTTTTCAAAGTTGAACCCCTTGCCGCCCATCTCCCCCCTTCCCCCCCCCCCGTTTTGGCGAATCTTTTATTTGTTTTTTTTACGGATTCAGCGTAGGGATCCCGAGTGGAGTGAACCTACGAGACCGAGTGCAGCGCAGGGGGGAGGTGGTGAGCGAAGCGAGCCGGCGACCTCCGTAGCGTAACGAAGGTTGAGTGGGTGAAGCGAAACTCAGTGCCTGGCGACGAAAAGCAAACATTAGGGTTATGTTTTTTGGAACAAAGTTTAGGGTAGGTGTAGGGTAGGTGTAGGGTAGATGTAGGGTAGGTGTAGGGTAGGTGTAGGGTAGGTGTAGGGTAGGTGTAGGGTAGGTGTAGGGTAGGTGTAGGGTAGGTGTAGGGTAGGTGTAGGGTAGGTGTAGGGTAGGTGTAGGGTAGGTGTAGGGTAGGTGTAGGGTAGGTTAAGAAATACTTCTCAAAAACACGACGAAGCCGCGAGCTGCTTGCAGCTCGCGCACCAAGCAAATACTAGTTATAATATATAAAACTGCATTACCACTGACTCACTGACTGACTGACTCATTGACATAATTGTTCTCCCAGATGGTGAAGGGGGAGGTGGGTATATTTTGACAGATTCGTAAACAAGTAACTCCCGTGAGTATGGGAAAAGTCCCAAACCTCCCCTTTTCCTCCCCCCTCCTCCCCCCCTCTATCGTATCTCGGAAACTAAGGTACCCGTATTTTTTGTTTTTTACGGATTCGTTTAGAGGAGGCTCGCAAAAGTAAAAAACATTTTTCAAAAATGACCCCCTCGCCCCCCTTCTCCCCCCCTTTAAGCGGATCTCGGAAGTTGAGAGACTTGGAACATTTCTTTTTTCAGATTCATATAAAGGGGCAATGCTATAGTCACAAACAAACCATTTTTCAAAGTTGACCCCCTTGCCCCCCTTCTCCCCCTCCCCCCCCCCCGTTTTGGCGAATCTTTTTTTTTGTTTTTTTTACGGATTCAGCGTAGGGATCCCGATTGGAGCGAACCTACGAGACCGAGTGCAGCGCAGGGGGGAGGTGGCGAGCGAAGCGAGCCGGCGACCTCCGTAGCGTAACGAAGGTTGAGTGGGTGACGCGAAACTCAGTGCCTGGCGACGACAATCAAACATTAGGGTTATGTTTTTTGGAACAAAGTTTAGGGTAGGTGTAGGGTAGGTGTAGGGTAGGTGTAGGGTAGGTGTAGGGTAGGTGTAGGGTAGGTGTAGGGAAGGTGTAGGGTAGGTGTAGGGTAGGTGTAGGGTAGGTGTAGGGTAGGTGTAGGGTAGGGTAGGTGTAGGGAAGGTGTAGGGTAGGTGTAGGGTAGGTGTAGGGTAGGTGTAGGGTAGGGTAGGTGTAGGGTACGTGTAGGGTACGTGTAGGGTACGTGTAGGGTACGTGTAGGGTACGTGTAGTGTACGTGTAGGGTACGTGTAGGGTAAGTGTAGGGTACGTGTAGGGTACGTGTAGGGTACGTGTAGGGTACGTGTAGGGTAGGTGTAGGGTAGGTTAAGGAATACTTCTCAAAAACACGACAAAGCCGCGAGCTGCTTGCAGCTCGCGCACCGAGCAAATACTAGTTATACTATATAAAACTGCATTACCACTCACTCATTGACATAATTGTTCTCCCAGATGGTGGATGGGGAGGTGGGTATATTTTGACAGATTCGTAAACAAGTAACTCCCGTGAGTATGGGAAAAGTCCCAAACCTCCCCTTTTCCTCCCCTCTCCTCCCCCCCTCTATCGTATCTCGGAAACTAAGATACCCGTATTTTTTGTTTTTTACGGATTCGTTTAGAGGAGGCTCGGAAAAGTAAAGACCATTTTTCAAAGTTGACCCCCTCGCCCCCCTTCTCCCCCCCTTTAAGCGGATCTCGAAAGTTGAGAGACTTGGAACATTTCTTTTTTCAGATTCATATAAAGGGGCAATGCTATAGGCAAAAACAAACCATTTTTCAAAGTTGACCCCCTTGCCCCCCTTCTCCCCCCTCCCCCCCCGTTTCGGCTAATCTTTTTCTTTTGTTTTTTTTACGGAATCGTTTAGAGGAGGCTCGGTTAAGTAAAAACCATTTTTCAAAGTTGACCCCCTCGCCCCCCTTCCCCCCCCTGTAAGCGGATCTCGGAAGTTGAGAGACTTGGAACATTTCTTTTTTCAGATTCATATAAAGGGGCAATGCTATAGTCACAAACGGACCATTTTTCAAAGTTGACCCCCTTGCCCCCCTTGGCCCCCCCCCCCGTTTTGGAGAATCTTTTTTTACGGATTCAGCGTAGGGATCCCGAGTGGAGCGAACCTACGAGACCGAGTGCAGCGCAGGGGGGGGTGGCGAGCGAAGCGAGCCGGCGACCTCCGTAGCGTAACGAAGGTTGAGTGGGTGAAGCGAAACTCAGTGCCTGGCGACGACAAGCAAACATTAAGGTTATGTTTTTTGGAACAAAGTGTAGGGTAGGTGTAGGGTAGGTGTAGGGTAGGTGTAGGGTAGGTGTAGGGTAGGTGTAGGGTAGGTGTAGGGTAGGTGTAGGGTAGGTGTAGGGTAGGTGTAGGGTAGGTGTAGGGTAGGTGTAGGGTAGGTGTAGGGTAGGTGTAGGGTAGGTGTAGGGTAGGTGTAGGGTAGGTGTAGGGTAGGTGTAGGGTAGGTGTAGGGTAGGTGTAGGGTAGGTGTAGGGTAGGTGTAGGGTAGGTGTAGGGTAGGTGTAGGGTAGGTGTAGGGTAGGTGTAGGGTAGGTGTAGGGTAGGTGTAGGGTAGGTGTAGGGTAGGTGTAGGGTAGGTGTAGGGTAGGTGTAGGGTAGGTGTAGGGTAGGTGTAGGGTAGGTGTAGGGTAGGTGTAGGGTAGGTGTAGGGTAGGTGTAGGGTAGGTGTAGGGTAGGTGTAGGGTAGGTGTAGGGTAGGTGTAGGGACAACAACACGCGAGCTGCTTGCAGCTCGCGCAC
Organism: Orthosia incerta; assembly: GCA_948252205.1. Lineage (NCBI taxonomy): Eukaryota > Metazoa > Arthropoda > Insecta > Lepidoptera > Noctuidae > Orthosia > Orthosia incerta. Next base: position 55,236,545 of record OX411742.1, read on the forward strand.
CAAGCAAATACTAGTTATTATATTATATAAAACTGCATTACCACTCACTGACTGACTCATTGACATAATTGTTCTCCCAGATGGTGGATGGGGAGGTGGGTATATTTTGACAGATTCGTAAACAAGTAACTCCCGTGAGTATGGGAAAAGTCCCAAACCTCCCCTTTTCCTCCCCCCTCCTCCCCCCCTCTATCGTATCTCGGAAACTAAGGTACCCGTATTTTTTGTTTTTTACGGATTCGTTTAGAGGAGGCTCGGAAAAGTAAAAAGCATTTTTCAAAGTTGACCCCCTCGCCCCCCTACTCCCCCCCTTTAAGCGGATCTCGAAAGTTGGAACATTTGGAACATTTCTTTTTTCAGATTCATATAAAGGGGCAATGCTATAGTCACAAACAAACCATTTTTCAAAGTTGACCCCCTTGCCCCCCTTCTCCCCCCTCCCCCCCCGTTTTGGCGAATCTTTTTTTTTTGTTTTTTTTTCGGATTCGTTTAGAGGAGGCTCGGAAAAGTAAAAACCATTTTTCAAAGATGACCCCCTCGCCCCCATTCTCCCCCCCTCTAAGCGGATCTCGGAAGTTGAGACACTTGGAACATTTCTTTTTTCAGATTCATATAAAGGGGCAATGCTAAAGTCACAAACAAACCATTTTTCAAAGTTGACCCCCTTGCCCCCCATCTCCCCCCTCCCACCCTCCGTTTTGGCGAATCTTTTTTTTTTGTTTTTTTTACGGATTCGTTTAGAGGAAGGCTCGGAAAAGTAAAAACCATTTATCAAAGTTGACCCCCTCACCCCCTTCTCCCCCCCTTTAAGCGGATCTCGGCAGTTGAGAGACTTGGAACATTTATTTTTTCAGTTTCATATAAAGGGGCAATGCTTGAGTCGGAATCATTTTTCAAAACTCCCCACACTCCCTCCCTTCATCCCTCCTCTCCCCAACCTCCCCTACCTAATATCGGTCGTCGAAACCTGTCCGGTGGGAGTGGACCAGGCAGCGTAGGGACCCCGAATGGAGCGAACCTACGAGACCGAGTGCAGCGCAGGAGGGAGGTGGCGAGCGAAGCGAGCCGGCGACCTCCGTAGCGTAACGAAGGTTGAGTGGGTGAAGTGAAACTCAGTGCCTGGTGACGACAAGCAAACATTAGGGTAGGTGTAGGGTAGGCGTAGGGTAGGCGTAGGGTAGGCGTAGAGTAGGCGTAGGGTAGGCGTAGGGTAGGCGTAGGGTAGGCGTAGGGTAGGTGTAGGGTAGGTGTAGGGTAGGTGTGGGGTAGGTGTAGGGTAGGTGTAGGGTAGGTGTAGGGTAGGTGTAGGGTAGGTGTAGGGTAGGTGTAGGGTAGGTGTAGGGTAGGTGTAGGGTAGGTGTAGGGTAGGTGTAGGGTAGGTGTAGGGTAGGTGTAGGGTAGGTGTAGGGTAGGTGTAGGGTAGGTGTAGGATAGGTGTAGGGTAGGTGTAGGGTAGGTGTAGGGTAGGTGTAGGGTAGGTGTAGGGTAGGTGTAGGGTAGGTGTAGGGTAGGTGTAGGGTAGGTGTAGGGTAGGTGTAGGGTAGGTGTAGGGTAGGTGTAGGGTAGGTGTAGGGTAGGTGTAGGGTAGGTGTGGGGTAGGTGTAGGGTAGGTGTAGGGTAGGTGTAGGGTAGGTGTAGGGTAGGTGTAGGGTAGGTGTAGGGTAGGTGTAGGGTAGGTGTAGGGTAGGTGTAGGGTAGGTGTAGGGTAGGTGTAGGGTAGGTGTAGGGACAACAACACGCGGGTGTAGGGACAACAACACGCGAGCTGCTTGCAGCTCGCGCACCAAGCAAATACTAGTTATATTATATAAAACTGCATTACCACTCACTGACTGACTGACTCACTGACATAATTGTTCTCCCAGATGGTGAAGGGGGAGGTGGGTATATTTTGACAGATTCGTAAACAAGTAGCTCCCGTGAGTATGGGAAAAGTCCCAAACCTCCCCTTTTCCTCCCCCCTCCTCCCCCCCTCTATCGTTTCTCGGAAACTAAGGTACCCGTATTTTTTGTTTTTTACGGATTCGTTTAGAGGAGGCTCGGAAAAGTAAAGACCATTTTTCAAAGTTGACCCCCTCGCCCCCCTTCTCCCCCCCTTTAAGCGGATCTCGAAAGTTGAGAGACTTGGAACATTTCATTTTTCAGATTCATATAAAGGGGCAATGCTATAGTCACAAACGAACCAGTTTTCAAAGTTGACCCCCTTGCACCTCTTTTCCCCCCTCCCCCCCCCGTTTTGGCTAATCTTTTTTTTTTGTTTTTTTTTACGGATTCGTTTAGAGGAGGCTCGCAAAAGTAAAAACCATTTTTCTAAGTTGACCCTCTCGCCCCCCTTCTCCCCCCCTTTAAGCGGATCTCGGAAGTTGAGAGACTTGGAACAGTTCTTTTTTCAGATTCATATAAAGGGGCAATGCTATAGTCACAAACAAACCATTTTTCAAAGTTGACACCCTTGCCCCCCTTCACCCCCTCACCCCCCCGTTCTGGCTAATCTTTTTTTTTTGTTTTTTTTACGGATTCGTTTAGAGGAGGCTCGGAAAAGTAAAAAACATTTTTCAAAGTTGACCCCCTCGCCCCCCTTCTCCTCCCCTTTAAGCGGATCTCGGAAGTTGAGAGACTTGGAACATTTCTTTTTTCAGATTCATATAAAGAGGCAATGCTTGAGTCGGAATCATTTTTCAAAACTCCCCACTCTCCCTCCCTTCATCCCTCCTCTCCCCAACCTCCCCTACCTAATATCGGTCGTAAAAACCTGTCCGGTGGGAGTGGACCAGGCAGCGTAGGGACCCCGAATGGAGCGAAGTGGGTGAAGCGAAACTCAGTGCCTGGCGACGAATGCAAACATTAGGGTTATGTTTTTTGGAACAAAGTGTAGGGTAGGTGTAGGGTAGGTGTAGGGTAGGTGACAACAATACGCGGGTGTAGGGACAACAACACGCGAGCTGCTTGCAGCTCGCGCACCAAGCAAATACTAGTTATTATATTATATAAAACTGCATTACCACTGACTCACTGACTCATTGACATAATTGTTCTCCCAGATGGTGGAGGGGAAGGTGGGTATATTTTGACAGATTCGTAAACAAGTAACTCCAGTGAGTATGGGAAAAGTGCCAAACCTCCCCTTTTCCCCCCCCCTCCTCCCCCCCTCTATCGTTTCTCGGAAACTAAGGTACCCGTATTTTTTGTTTTTTACGGATTCGTTTAGAGGAGGCTCGCAAAAGTAAAAACCATTTTTCAAAGTTGACCCCCTCGCCCCCCTTCTCCCCCCCTTTAAGCGGATCTCGAAAGTTGGAACATTTGGAACATTTATTTTTTCAGGTTCATATAAAGGGGCAATGCTATAGTCACAAACAAACCATTTTTCATAGTTGACCCCCTTGCCCCCCTTCTCCCCCCTCCCCCCCCGTTTTGGCGAATCTTTTTTTTTCGTTTTTTTTACGGATTCGTTTAGAGGAGGCTCGGAAAAGTAAAAACCATTTTTCAAAGATGACCCCCTCGCCCCCATTCTCCCCCCCTTTAAGCGGATCTCGGAAGTTGAGAGACTTGGAACATTTCTTTTTTCAGATTCATATAAAGGGGCAATGCTAAAGTCACAAACAAACCATTTTTCAAAGTTGACCCCCTTGCCCCCCATCTCCCCCCTCCCACCCTCCGTTTTGGCGAATCTTTTTTTTTTGTTTTTTTTACGGATTCGTTTAGAGGAAGGCTCGGAAAAGTAAAAACCATTTATCAAAGTTGACCCCCTCACCCCCTTCTCCCCCCCTTTAAGCGGATCTCGGCAGTTGAGAGACTTGGAACATTTATTTTTTCAGTTTCATATAAAGGGGCAATGCTTGAGTCGGAATCATTTTTCAAAACTCCCCACACTCCCTCCCTTCATCCCTCCTCTCCCCAACCTCCCCTACCTAATATCGGTCGTCGAAACCTGTCCGGTGGGAGTGGACCAGGCAGCGTAGGGACCCCGAATGGAGCGAACCTACGAGACCGAGTGCAGCGCAGGAGGGAGGTGGCGAGCGAAGCGAGCCGGCGACCTCCGTAGCGTAACGAAGGTTGAGTGGGTGAAGTGAAACTCAGTGCCTGGTGACGACAAGCAAACATTAGGGTAGGTGTAGGGTAGGCGTAGGGTAGGCGTAGGGTAGGCGTAGAGTAGGCGTAGGGTAGGCGTAGGGTAGGCGTAGGGTAGGCGTAGGGTAGGTGTAGGGTAGGTGTAGGGTAGGTGTGGGGTAGGTGTAGGGTAGGTGTAGGGTAGGTGTAGGGTAGGTGTAGGGTAGGTGTAGGGTAGGTGTAGGGTAGGTGTAGGGTAGGTGTAGGGTAGGTGTAGGGTAGGTGTAGGGTAGGTGTAGGGTAGGTGTAGGGTAGGTGTAGGGTAGGTGTAGGGTAGGTGTAGGGTAGGTGTAGGGTAGGTGTAGGGTAGGTGTAGGGTAGGTGTAGGGTAGGTGTAGGGTAGGTGTAGGGTAGGTGTAGGGTAGGTGTAGGGTAGGTGTAGGGTAGGTGTAGGGGAGGTGTAGGGTAGGTGTAGGGTAGGTGTAGGGTAGGTGTAGGGTAGGTGTTGGGTAGGTGTAGGGTAGGTGTAGGGTAGGTGTAGGGTAGGTGTAGGGTAGGTGTAGGGTAGGTGTAGGATAGGTGTAGGGTAGGTGTAGGATAGGTGAGGGTAGGTGTAGGGTAGGTTAAGGAATACTTCTCAAAAACACGACAAAGCCGCGAGCTGCTTGCAGCTCGCGCACCAAGCAAATACTAGTTATATTATATAAAACTGCATTACCACTGACTCACTGACTCATTGACATAATTGTTCTCCCAGATGGTGGAGGGGAAGGTGGGTATATTTTGACAGATTCGTAAACAAGTAACTCCAGTGAGTATGGGAAAAGTGCCAAACCTCCCCTTTTCCCCCCCCCTCCTCCCCCCCTCTATCGTTTCTCGGAAACTAAGGTACCCGTATTTTTTGTTTTTTACGGATTCGTTTAGAGGAGGCTCGCAAAAGTAAAAACCATTTTTCAAAGTTGACCCCCTCGCCCCCCTTCTCCCCCCCTTTAAGCGGATCTCGAAAGTTGGAACATTTGGAACATTTATTTTTTCAGGTTCATATAAAGGGGCAATGCTATAGTCACAAACAAACCATTTTTCATAGTTGACCCCCTTGCCCCCCTTCTCCCCCCTCCCCCCCCGTTTTGGCGAATCTTTTTTTTTCGTTTTTTTTACGGATTCGTTTAGAGGAGGCTCGGAAAAGTAAAAACCATTTTTCAAAGATGACCCCCTCGCCCCCATTCTCCCCCCCTTTAAGCGGATCTCGGAAGTTGAGAGACTTGGAACATTTCTTTTTTCAGATTCATATAAAGGGGCAATGCTAAAGTCACAAACAAACCATTTTTCAAAGTTGACCCCCTTGCCCCCCTTCTCCCCCCTCCCCCCCCGTTTTGGCTAATCTTTTTTTTTTGTTTTTTTACGGAATCGTTTAGAGGAGGCTAGGAAAAGTAAAAACCATTTTTCAAAGTTGGCCCCCTCGCCCCCCTACTCCCCCCCTTTAAGCGGATCTCGAAAGTTGGAACATTTGGAACATTTCTTTTTTCAGATTCATATAAAGGGGCAATGCTATATTCACAAACGAACCAGTTTTCAAAGTCGACCCCCTTGCCCCCCTTCTCCCCCCCCGTTTTGGCGAATCTTTTTTTTTCAGTTTTTTTTTCGGATTCGTTTAGAGGAGGCTCGGAAATTTAAAAATTATTTTTCAAAGTTGACCCCCTCGCCCCCCTTCTCCCCCCCTTTAAGCGGATCTCGGAAGTTGAGAGACTTGGAACATTTCTTTTTTCAGATTTTTTAAGTGTGTTTGTGTGTACATAAATAAATAAATAAATAAAGGGGCAATGCTATAGTCACAAACGAACCAGTTTTCATAGTTAACCCCCCTCCCCCCCCCCCGTTTTGGCGAATCTTTTCTATTGTTTTTTTTACGGATTCAGCGTAGGGATCCCGATCTCCGTAGCGTAACGAAGGTTGAGTGGGTGAAGCGAAACTCAGTCCCTGGCGACGACTAGCAAACATTAGGGTTATGTTTTTTGGAACAAAGTTTGTGTAGGGTAGGTGTAGGGTAGGTGTAGGGTAGGTGTAGGGTAGGTGTAGGGTAGGTGTAGGGTAGGTGTAGGGTAGGTGTAGGGTAGGTGTAGGGTAGGTGTAGGGTAGGTGTAGGGTAGGTGTAGGGTAGGTGTAGGGTAGGTGTAGGGTAGGTGTAGGGTAGGTGTAGGGTAGGTGTAGGGTAGGTGTAGGGTAGGTGTAGGGTAGGTGTAGGGTAGGTGTAGGGTAGGTGTAGGGTAGGTGTAGGGTAGGTGTAGGGTAGGTGTAGGGTAGGTGTAGGGTAGGTGTAGGGTAGGTGTAGGGTAGGTGTAGGGTAGGTGTAGGGTAGGTGTAGGGTAGGTGTAGGGTAGGTGTAGGGTAGGTGTAGGGTAGGTGTAGGGTAGGTGTAGGGTAGGTGTAGGGTAGGTGTAGGGTAGGTGTAGGGTAGGTGTAGGGTAGGTGTAGGGTAGGTGTAGGGTAGGTGTAGGGTAGGTGTAGGGTAGGTGTAGGGTAGGTGTAGGGTAGGTGTAGGGTAGGTGTAGGGTAGGTGTAGGGTAGGTGTAGGGTAGGTGTAGGGTAGGTGTAGGGTAGGTGTAGGGTAGGTGTAGGGTAGGTGTAGGGTAGGTGTAGGGTAGGTGTAGGGTAGGTGTAGGGTAGGTGTAGGGTAGGTGTAGGGTAGGTGTAGGGTAGGTGTAGGGTAGGTGTAGGGTAGGTGTAGGGTAGGTGTAGGGTAGGTGTAGGGTAGGTGTAGGGTAGGTGTAGGGTAGGTGTAGGGTAGGTGTAGGGTAGGTGTAGGGTAGGTGTAGGGTAGGTGTAGGGTAGGTGTAGGGTAGGTGTAGGGTAGGTGTAGGGTAGGTGTAGGGTAGGTGTAGGGTAGGTGTAGGGTAGGTGTAGGGTAGGTGTAGGGTAGGTGTAGGGTAGGTGTAGGGTAGGTGTAGGGTAGGTGTAGGGTAGGTGTAGGGTAGGTGTAGGGTAGGTGTAGGGTAGGTGTAGGGTAGGTGTAGGGTAGGTGTAGGGTAGGTGTAGGGTAGGTGTAGGGTAGGTGTAGGGTAGGTGTAGGGTAGGTGTAGGGTAGGTGTAGGGTAGGTGTAGGGTAGGTGTAGGGTAGGTGTAGGGTAGGTGTAGGGTAGGTGTAGGGTAGGTGTAGGGTAGGTGTAGGGTAGGTGTAGGGTAGGTGTAGGGTAGGTGTAGGGTAGGTGTAGGGTAGGTGTAGGGTAGGTGTAGGGTAGGTGTAGGGTAGGTGTAGGGTAGGTGTAGGGTAGGTGTAGGGTAGGTGTAGGGTAGGTGTAGGGTAGGTGTAGGGTAGGTGTAGGGTAGGTGTAGGGTAGGTGTAGGGTAGGTGTAGGGTAGGTGTAGGGTAGGTGTAGGGTAGGTGTAGGGTAGGTGTAGGGTAGGTGTAGGGTAGGTGTAGGGTAGGTGTAGGGTAGGTGTAGGGTAGGTGTAGGGTAGGTGTAGGGTAGGTGTAGGGTAGGTGTAGGGTAGGTGTAGGGTAGGTGTAGGGTAGGTGTAGGGTAGGTGTAGGGTAGGTGTAGGGTAGGTGTAGGGTAGGTGTAGGGTAGGTGTAGGGTAGGTGTAGGGTAGGTGTAGGGTAGGTGTAGGGTAGGTGTAGGGTAGGTGTAGGGTAGGTGTAGGGTAGGTGTAGGGTAGGTGTAGGGTAGGTGTAGGGTAGGTGTAGGGTAGGTGTAGGGTAGGTGTAGGGTAGGTGTAGGGTAGGTGTAGGGTAGGTGTAGGGTAGGTGTAGGGTAGGTGTAGGGTAGGTGTAGGGTAGGTGTAGGGTAGGTGTAGGGTAGGTGTAGGGTAGGTGTAGGGTAGGTGTAGGGTAGGTGTAGGGTAGGTGTAGGGTAGGTGTAGGGTAGGTGTAGGGTAGGTGTAGGGTAGGTGTAGGGTAGGTGTAGGGTAGGTGTAGGGTAGGTGTAGGGTAGGTGTAGGGTAGGTGTAGGGTAGGTGTAGGGTAGGTGTAGGGTAGGTGTAGGGTAGGTGTAGGGTAGGTGTAGGGTAGGTGTAGGGTAGGTGTAGGGTAGGTGTAGGGTAGGTGTAGGGTAGGTGTAGGGTAGGTGTAGGGTAGGTGTAGGGTAGGTGTAGGGTAGGTGTAGGGTAGGTGTAGGGTAGGTGTAGGGTAGGTGTAGGGTAGGTGTAGGGTAGGTGTAGGGTAGGTGTAGGGTAGGTGTAGGGTAGGTGTAGGGTAGGTGTAGGGTAGGTGTAGGGTAGGTGTAGGGTAGGTGTAGGGTAGGTGTAGGGTAGGTGTAGGGTAGGTGTAGGGTAGGTGTAGGGTAGGTGTAGGGTAGGTGTAGGGTAGGTGTAGGGTAGGTGTAGGGTAGGTGTAGGGTAGGTGTAGGGTAGGTGTAGGGTAGGTGTAGGGTAGGTGTAGGGTAGGTGTAGGGTAGGTGTAGGGTAGGTGTAGGGTAGGTGTAGGTTAGGTGTGGGGTAGGTCTAGGGTAGGTGTAGGTTAGGTGTGGGGTAGGTCTAGGGTAAGTGAAGGGTAGGTGTAGGGACAACAACACGCGAGCTGCTTGCAGCTCGCGCACCAAGCAAATACTAGTCTATATATAAAAGTACTTATAAAATTGTAGGGCCTTTATTCTAAGTCCATATGAAGGAAATTTCCTCCACTTCAATCAACTGAGTCGCCATGACAACAGAAAAATCCTATATTCAAGTCAATAAATAATAAACAAATTGCCACTAAAGTAGTGGCAATTTGATTGAGTCGGGTGGCAGAAATGATTTAGATTTTTTTTAGGCCTTTCCCACCGCACTATTCCCAAACAACTGCAACTCCTGAAAGCCAGAATCAACAGTGGCGACCACCAGAAAAGCGCCGAGGCAATAAAGCTGGACGAAGTCCCAAATAATGAATTTAAGTGTCTTGGATCCCACAATGAAATTAATCAGAAATGAATAACGGAAGAGTAGGAAAAAATACAAATTTCCACTTTCCTCCTTAACAAGCAGGAGACAGAACAAAATAAGCACAAAATGGGTCATTTACAACTGGGATAAGCCCAGTTGCCTAGCACCACGGATAAAAATTATCATTTATTTTAATAACTAAGAATATGGCAACAAATTTGACTATAACTTATGTACCACTATCATCATCAATTCAGTCGGAAGAAGTTCACAGCTGAACGAAGTGCAATCCCAAGCGTCACAACATCGGTCCTGCGCTTCTTGCATCCAGCGGATTCACACGACCTTCACCAGGTCATCGGACGTAAATACGTCAATATATTCAGTTCAAATTTAACAATATTTTGATAGATCGGATATTAAATTATTCTCTTTCAGCGAACATCAATCAGCACTATAATAATGGATCACAAAAGGTTATTTCAAATAGTTACAAAATTGAACGGACTTAACGCTTTGTTATTTTAATGGCTGTACTAAATCATATATTATTCAGAACATAATCACGTTGGAAAAGTACCTATTTAAACGTAGCAGGCTTTTAACTATAGGTAAAATTATTAAAATAGGCACACACATAATATAATATATTAATATTTTATTTTTGTTTGCTTGTGCGCCTAGAGCCTAGCAAGTTGTCTGGTGATTAGCAAACCAGAACCAAATAAATATTATATTTTTTAAATGCACACACACAAGGCATAAATTATGTATCATCGGTGCGATCAAACAACCAGACATAGAACAAATTATCTGTAGGCCACACAAAAACGTGTTAAGGCGTCAAGCGTACGGTCTTGTCTTGTCTTTTTTAACACGCTTTTATTAGCTTGGTATGTATGTATCTATGTATCAATGTAACAATGTATCAATGTAACGGAATCTTTGAACGTGATTTTCACCCACTTCAAAACGTTGGATTGATTTGAAACTTTGCACTCTTATCAAGGACCGATGACAATGCAATAATTTAAACAGTTTGTCCCATTATCCTTACCAATAAAGCGTGTTTTTTAGTTTTTAGAACTACAATTTATTTTAATTTTTCTTATCAAATCATTGTTCCATACCGGCCAGCACTGCGCGTTCGGGGCCTTTATGAATTGCCTAGCGCTAGGCATCAAGCCCATATTACGCTTTCCAAAAGCAAACAGTGATAGAGAAAACCTATCTATGAGAGAATGGGTTTTACTCTACCATATGGAACTTTAAGGAATTGTAGATGTCACAGATCAGTGTGGCGTACCTTATACTAAGAATATCCCCAAGATATTCACTGAAGGTCATACAGATCTACGCCCCGACCTCGGCACACCCCAACGACGAGCTAGAGACCATGTATGAGGATATCTCTAGAGCCATGTATGATTTCAAAACTAACTTCACCGTTATCATGGGAGACTTCAACGCGAAACTGGGCAAACGAGACGAGAATGAGCTTCAAGTGGGGCAAGTTGGAGTTGGACGTCGGAACTACTGGGGTCTCCTACTGGCCAGTTTTATGGAGAAGAAGGGCCTCTATATAAAGAACATTCTTCTGAAAGCGTGAGCACATGAAATGGAGCTGGCAGAGCCCCGATGGTGCAACTAAAAACTAGATCGACTTCAACATGTCAATCAAGAAGCAAATTTTTAATGGTGTCCCTGTGATCAATTCGGTGAAAACCGGGAGTGAACACCGCATGGTAAAAGGCACATTGAACATTAACATGAAGCTTGAAAGGTCCCGACTGATGAAGTCTACGCTCCGTCCATCAGCTAGAACTCCAGAGTCGTTTCGAGTGCCTAGGGAGCTCCGTGGACTAATACAGCGATGGGTTCCTGGAAGCTATCCATACGGTCGGGTCTAAGTTTTTCAAGCCCCACCGTACATATAGAAACAAAAACTTCTCTCAAGCTGAAGCTCAAGAGAAGCGTGAGATGATTCTGCAGTCTTCAGATGATGCGTTAAAATATACAAACAGCTAAATAGACGGATCCCTTGAAAAGTGACCGCCACCGCTTTAATATCGAAAGTATTAAAGACGCGATTGAGCGGAATAAGGTCTTTTCAAGAGATTTGGCTATTGGACAGAGCCAGTATGATACCGTCTAATCGAGGTGAAAACGCTACAGGTATGATGCAGGGGTGTGGTGGTACTCTTTTTAAGAAGGGTGACAATGCCCTGATGAAGAACTATAGGCCCATCTAACTTCTTAGCCATGTCTACAAGCTGTTTTCAAGAGTCATCATTAATCGTCTCCGCGCAGGTTTTAGTATTTCCAGCCTCCTGGACAAGCCGGTTTTCGTAAAGACTTTAGCACCGTAGACCACATACATACGCTGCGGCAGGCTATAAAGAAGACCGAAGAATTCAACCTGCCTCTCTGCTTAGCGTTTGTGGGCTTCGATTCGATCGAGTCTTAGGTTGTACTGCAGTCTTTCCAACGGTGCCAAATCTACTACCGGTACATCGAAGGGTTGAAGTGTTTGTATAAAAACGCCACCATGTCAGTTCGACTTCAGAATCAGACATCGGACCTATCCTTCTGCAGCGAGGTGTGAGACAGGGAGACGTCATATCTCCATAACTGTTGACCGCTGCACTGGCGGATGTCTATAAGTTTCTGGACTGGACTAGGCATCAACGTCAATGGCAAGTACATCACTCATCTTCAGTTTTCCGGCAATATAGTGGTTATTTCTGAGACCATGGAGGATCTCAGTCCTCGAAGACCTCAGTATTGCTTCCGAAAGAGTGGGTCTTAAAATGAACATGGACAAAACCAAGGTGATGCTAAATGCCCATGTGGGTGTACCAATCCTATCAAGGTCGGACACTCTACCCTTGAAATTGTTGACGAGTATCCTAGGACAACCTATCCAATTGAGTAGGGTCTACTTCGAGAAAGAGGTCAACCGTCGAATCCGACTCGGCTGCGCAGCGTTCGGAAAGGTGCGCGGTATCTTCTCGTCCATTTTACTCAGTATCTAAAGACAAAGTCTATGACCAATGTGTGTTGCTAGTATTGACCTATGGCTCTGAGACGTGGTATTGTGAGTGACTATGCTCGGAGTTTCTTTGCAAGTTTGAATCAGAAATTTAGAGAACCAGAGTTAACGACATAGCCCGAAGAATTTCCAAACTTAAGTGGCAGTGGGCAGGGAAAATTGCTCGCAGAACGGATGGCCGATGGGGCAGAAAAGTTCTGGAGTGGCGACCGCGAACCAGAAGACGTTGCGTTGGAAGGCCATCCCTGGTGAAGGTTGCGGGGATACGCTGGATGTGACACGCACGGGACCGGTCAATGTGGTGACGCTTGGGGGAGGCCTATGTCCAGCAGTGAACGTCTTTAGGCTGATATGATGATGCTGAATATCAATTCTGTTCTCATTTTTAATTCATTTAGTAAGTAGTAGCTATTCAGACATCGTGAAGCAGGCCGTTAATCTTTTTTCAAGTCACGTGACGTAAGTAGTACGTTTAACTATCAACGACAAAATACCTCGGTGGTTTGTAATTAAAATTGGCTTAAACTTGCGTCCGCATTGAAAAGCTCTATTAAAAGTTTTACGAACCGAACGTATCCTGACGAAATTAAACTTTTTAAGCATCTCATCAATATAAATCGTTCGGATGTAGATCGTGGAGTATAAAATATTATAATCCGAATATGAAATTGGATGGAAATTCCCGTAGGTCGTAAAAGAGGACTTATGGATAAATCAAGACTTCTACTCAGCTTTTGCTGTACTTTATATCTTAGAAATTTCATCATCTTATTCACATTGTACTTTTGTACTTATCAGGCTTTGTTGTTATTTTTTAGGGTTTAGCAGAAGATCTGTATCGACTTGCTCACATGCAGATTGATTTGGAGTACTTCCTATTTACTCGATACCTTCAACATGACTTATTTTTCTCTGTTTCATATTTATATTATTTACAACAGATGCCAGCTATAAAAATATAGACTAATACATAGTAATAATGTACGTATAAACGTATATACAAACGCGTATGGGAACTGATTAGGTACCTAAGACAAAAAGTAGCTTTAAAGTTTTTATCTTTTGTTGTCAAGACTCAGGTCTTGACATCATATCTCCTGCAGCTAGCCTGACTATCTCTAAAAGCTGAAAGAGGTATGTGGAACAGAGTGCGAAGTCACGCAGTCCCACTGCAGAACAAAGACCTCTTCTGTAACAAAGAAGGAACAAGCATTGATCACCACGGCACGCTTGCTCAATGCTGGTTGACGATTGACGCACTCCTCACGGTGTTTTCCTTCACCGTTGTCTGCAGTGGTTCACCCACGAAGCCCAATAGTGTTATAAAATATTCTATAAGTGTTATAGAATTAAGATACCAAAATCTATCCTGTTTGAAATATAATTAGTATATCAAAGCATGTAATCATTTTCCATATTAAAAAATATATTTATTTTATTCTCAGCCTATTTTGTCCCACTACAGGGCAAAGGCCTCTCCTTCTTCCTTCCAATCCTCTCGGTTTGGGGCAATTGTAGACCAATCCTGTCGATAGGCATCAAGTTCATCCCGCCATCTTCACCTGGGTCTGCCGCGGTGTCGCCTAACATTTTCCGGGACCCACATTGTGGTTGATTTAGCCCATGAACCGTTTGACATGCGGCAGACGTGTCCGGCCCAGTCCCATAATATTAACTTGGCTGCTTTTTGGGTGACGTCGGCGATTTGTGTTTTGGAACGCAGTAGCTGTGTTTCTGATGCGGTCCGTTAATCTGACTTCTAGAATGCTGCGCTCCATTGCTCGCTGGCTAACCTCAAGCCTGAACCTCTGCTGCGCCGTCAAACACCAGGTTTGAGCTCCATATGTAAAGATAGGAAGAATGCACATGTCCATTAATTTGCGTTTATAGGAAATAGGGAGGTCTCCCTTCATAAGCGCCTTCATCGACCAATAGCTCTTCCAGGCTTTTCCGGTGCGGCGAGCAATTTCTTTCTGTTGAGACAGCCTGGAAAGAGACTATTTGGCCGAGGTCTCGAATCTCCACACCTCCTAAACACAAAATATTGTGTCTTACATATTATTTCAAGTATCAAAATGATCTCATCATCTCATCTGCCTAGCCTTTTCCCAACTATATTGGGGTCGGCTTCCAGTCTTACCGGATTCAGCTAAGTACCAGTGTTTTACATGGAGCGACTGCCTATCTGACCTCCACAACCCAGTAACTGGGTAAACACGGTACCCCTTAGAGCAAGACTGGTGGAACAAAGTATCAAAATGATCTAAAACGCAATATTAAACACCCAAATTTAAAAAAAAACCCCGGACAGTTTTGAAGCTTGTAAACTCCCCGGTAATAGCCCCCGCAGTTGCAAATCCTGGGTGCACCCCTGATTGTCTGTGATTTCCAAGATGAACTTAGAAAGAACATAATATGAATTTGATGAAGTCACAGTGGTACTTACCCGGATTTGAACCCACGCACTGAGAGAGAGAGAGACCTCGCGTCTTAGCCACTGGGCCACCACGACGAACTGCTATCGTTATAAAATTCATTCCGTAGAAGAACTGCTATCTTTTCAATATTCATTCCGTAATAAGCTCTCCATTATGTGAAGCTACAGTATTGATGACGTAAAAAGGTTCACATAATTATTTTGGAAGAATAATAAGCATTAAACCGACGCTGACCGTTGCTGGACAAATTCAAAGTTATTCTCCCCATAACAATGACCATTATTAATAACGATTCGTGTTATTCTCTTGTTCGCGCCTGTGTCATTCCTGCTTCATAATGAAAACGGCTTTATTTTAGTACACAGAAGCAGTTTCTTGTCATTACTTTATAAATTTAATGCAGTTTTGAGCTGGAAATGCTGAGATAGGAGTCTTTTTAGTATCGCAAGAAGTTTTTTTTCTATATTTTGTTTTTTTTTTCTCTCTTGTACTCGTATTTCCTGTTCTAGTCACAAGTAAAATATTTAGAATTTTTTATTAACCGTTTTCCTACACCTACGAGTATGGTTATTATAATTTATCCTTGATTCAATAAGAAAGCAGTAATCCAGAAGCTAACCACCAAATTATAAACCCATCCATCCGGTCATTACAGCAAATAAAAAGGAGAAACATTATAATAAAGTGAATAGAACTCAGACTTTCGTACATAAGTGCTACAAAAAGCGGGCAAAGACATGACATTGACAGATGGTGTGGACATTAGAGCAGAGCCATTAGTGCCACACTGCTTTGCTTTACTTGAAGCCACAGAATAAAAAATATTTTCAGAAGGATTGTTCCATACAACGAGTGAAAACAGACGCACGCACACATAGACACGCGTACATACGGTGGTCTCAAACAAAATGACGATCGCGAGAGCTCCTACTGCTTAAGTAGACGCGTGTCTAGGTGTGCGTGCATTTTCACTCCTTGTATGGAACCGACCTTCTGTGCTGCCAAGTTTTGTGTTATAGCGCAGATATTAATGGTTTTATACAAGCCATGGACCCTTCATTAATTAAGTGTAACACTTCTGCATATTTAGAGGAACATTTATCGGGATAGTTTCATTAGTTTCTCTAGTTGTATGTAGAAGTTTCTCGTTGTTCGGTTCTGATATTTTAGTTGCTTTGTATTAGAACAGATAGCTAAATAGTTTATTGTTTATATCTGCAGCTCATTATGCGTACCGTAAGTTTTTAGTACTCAACTTTAAATTATTTTATCTTTGTTTAGGTGGTTCTAGGTTGTTAAACTTTATGAATCGCCTGATATACAAAGTTCAGTGCTCTGTTATTTTTTCTATGTTTACTGAAAAGATGATAACTAAATTCTGTCTGTTTTATCTCAAAAACAATTCTCGTTCGTAAACTTTTCTAGACGATGTCGTTGTCAACTTGAGTTGTCGTGGAAAGTTGCCCAACTTTTATTTTTGTCTCGACAAATAATTTTCAAAGTCGACAAAGTTTCCACGAAGGTATTAGTGGCTGAGATAATTAGAGAACTTTGATGTTGATAGAGTTTAATGATGTTAAAACATTAATTCAAGTTAGATTATGAGACTTAAAAAGTGCCGAATGCTTGGAAGCAAGCCAATGTACAGCCCGTGCCCAAGAAGGGCAGTCGAGCTGACCCGGCCAAATACAGTACTCTGTAAGAGTATGGAACGCGTGCATAATAGTAAGCTCCTGGCATACCTACAAGCTAACGATATCCTTAGTGACTGCCAATACGGCTTCCGCCGAAATCGGTCTACTGGGGATCTTCTAGCATATGCCATTCACATATGGAGTGAGGCCATCGAGAGACACGGGGAAGCGCTTGCCGTCTCCCTCGACATCTCGAAGGCTTTTGATAGGGTCTGGCATGAAAGCCTTATTGGTAAGCTTCCTTCATTCGGTCTGCCCGGGAGTCTGTGTGATTGAATTGCAGACTTCCTGAGGGATCGGTCCATTCGAGTAGTTGTAAGATGGCTGCTCATCGGACCAATTGGATATTAATGCCGGGGTTCCTCAGGGGTCGGTACTCTCAGCGACATTATTCTTACTGCACATAAATGAGCTGCTAAAACCCGGCACCTTTGGGTATGCAGACGACATCGCTGTTGCTGAGAGATACTTGTCCAACGCACGGGCTACTGGGCCGGAGGTCCTGTCTTTTCGGGATGCCATGGTGGAGCGTTTGGGCTTGTCCTTGGAGGCAGTCTCCGAATGGGGTGATGCCAATCTGGTCCGGTTAAATGCCGCTAAAACACAGACGTGTCTTTTCTCCGCTAGAAAGACCCAATTTCATCCGGCTCCATCTTTCCGAGGTGTAACCGTGCCGATAACGGACCATATTGAATTTCTTGGTGTAACGTTGACATCGACACTCAAATTTGGCCCATACATTGAGGCAAAGGCTCAACTGGCTGCCAAAAAGTTGGGGATCCTTGCGAAGGTGAGACGGTACTTGACGCCAGAACAGCTGCTTCAGTTATACCAAGCGCAAGTTCGATCATGCATGGAGTGCTGTTCCCATCTCTGGGACGGATCTGCCAAATATCAGTTTAATGCACTAGAGTCGATCGAAAAACGGGCCAAGAGGCTCATTGGCAATGAGGCACTGGTTGAGTCAAAGCTCCAGAGCCTTGAACATCGTCGCCGAGTTGCCAGCTTATCGGTTTTTATCGGTTAATTCCGCTAAGCTCGTTTCATCATCGAACTACTAGACGTACGGCGATTCGCCATCGGTACATGGTGGACATCCCACCCATACACAATAAACGTTTTGGAAATACTTTCATTATGCGTACAGCTAAGGAGTGGAATTCCCTGCTGGAGTCTGTCTTTCCCGATAGCTATAATTTCGAGGTTTTTAAGTCAAGAGCGAATAAGTTACTTCTAGGCAAGCGTGCTACACCTTCGACCACATCATCACTGACCATCAGATGAGATAGTGGTCAAGCGCAAGCCTATCGAATATAATAAACAAAGATTCTGTTCTGTTTGTTTGTTTGTTTGTGTGTGTGTTTGGAATCTCAAAAATGAGTTCTTTTCTGTTTTATAGACAGCACTGGTGGCTCAGTGGTATCTGCCGCGACTTACAAGTTGTTAGTCGTGGGTTCGAACCCAGGCAGGCGCTTCACTTTGTGTAAATTATTCCATCACCACTGCTCTCAAAACGGTGAAGAAAAACATCGTACGGAAACCGGATTCGAAGACATATGACATCCACCAACCCGCACAAGGCCCGCGAGGTGGATTACGGCTCATTCCCTCTCTCAGAGAGGAGGCCTGTGTACCAGCAGTGGCAACATTAAAAAAGGCTGATGATGATGAAATGAAATGATGAATTTTTTTTTGTATTGGAATCAGAAACGTGAAATACCTATTATTTTCTTCTACATATTTTGTAAATAAATACCTACAACAACACCTTTTGGGCAATTCTTTGAAACGTAGGTAGTCATTATCAACTGCCTAGCCTTAGCCAACTATGTTAAATATTGGTTGGCTTCCAGTGTAAATAGCTGTAGCTTAACTCCAGTTAAGTGACTACCTATCTGAGTCCCATATCCCAATGAGGCCCTTTCCTGATGGCGCGACGCAATTTATACTGCGTCGATAGGCGATATCGCGCCCGTATTTTATAAAAAAAAATACAATTGTGTATCGGTCGAATTGCATCCCATTGCGTGGATGTGAACATACTTATTTATTTCTATTTATTTATTCATTCAAATCTGTAAACACTATTACATTCATACAATCTGCCAAACTGTAAAACAGTTTGTCGGCAGTTTCTCTCGTGTCACAATATATTACAAATTATGTACTTAAACAACAACTTAAATAATTATGTAAAGTAGGTGAACTAAATTAAACAAATGATAAAAATTCCACCGGGTCAGACAATCCCGTATTCCACACCCATGATCAAATTGCATAGTCCATGGTTGCAAAATGCGAGTCTTGTTACAAAGCATAGCTATGGACAGAGTGACACATAATGTGTTTTTTGGAATTTACTTGCACTGTCGCTTAGTAAAAATCGGTGTGATATAAATTTAATTTCATCGCACCATCAGGAAAGGGACCTAGCTTAATGAGTAACACAATTTCTCTTGGCAAGTCTGTTTGTCAGACTTTCAGATTTTTGCAATCACTACATTGAATATACTTTCAAATAAAAATTCTAGATAAAAATCTTTTTAAAAAAATACAACCGACTTCCAAAAAAAAAACACTTTGTAGTGAAGAAATACTTTGTTATTATCAGATTGTGATAATTTTAAATAAAAAATCTCTCAACTTATTGCAAGGATCATCAAAATCGGTTTAGCAGTTTGGCGACAAACAGCACGAATGTTGTAAAAATGAATTATTGTAAAAAAGATTTTATTTTTCTCTTTTTACTGGTATATAATGGACAAGTTCTTAAGTCAGGTACGCATAATGCCCACAGTGATTCCATTATAGATTACCCAAATAACATGTAACTTGAACATGTCCGGTGGAATAAGAGTGTATCAGGGTGAACTGTACACGTTCAGAGCATACTGGCGTGATGGTATGTTATGAAATGATGTAAACAATAAACAGACGTGCGATTGCAGCAATCCCGAGAGATTTGCTGTAATTTTTTTAAGAGTTCTGTTTTATGTCGCCGAAGTTCTTCATCAGAGTTTTATCCATATTTAAATGAGACCATTTCAAAATAAACTTCTTTCGAACAAAAAAAGAATTTTGCAAATCAGTTTTTATACGACGGAGTTATGCCCAAACATATAATATACTAGCTGTCCCACGCGGCTTCGCTCCCGTCAACTGGCTACGTACCTACCCTATTCTACCTACCCTACCCTACACCTACCGTACCCCTACCCTATACCTACCCTACAGCTACCCTACAGCTACCCTACACCCACCCTACACCTACCCTACCCGGCACCTACCCTACACCAACGCTACACCTACCCTACATACATGATTGCATAACTGAAACCGTTTACGAAGCGCACGCAACGGAAGCCCTCAAAAAGTATTATTCTTTCCCGTTTTTGCAACATTTTTCATTTATGCTCCGCTCCTATTGGTCGTAGCGTGATGTTATATAGCCTATAGCACTCAGGAATAATGTAGCTTTCTACCAGTGAAAAAATTTTTAGAATAGGATCATTAGTTCCAGAGATTATCCCCTACATACAAACTTACAAACATACAAACTTACAAATTTTACCTCTTTATAATATTATTAGTATATTAGTATATTAGTATAGATGTATATATTTTTTTTTATATAAACATCCGAATTGAGAACCTCCTCCTTTTGGAAAGTCAGTTAAAAATAAAGTACAGGACCATTTTCTAATTTAATGTTTACCTTTTAAATGAAATTGCAAATAAATGTTGTTGGTGTGCCTTACTTAAATAAATAAATAAAAGCAAAGTCATACATATTTAAATACTGAAACACAAAATGAACCCAGTTATTCACAGTGAATCAATTGATAAACAACATATTCATAAGGGGTTCAACTTATTCGTAGGTGTTAGAACTACTGAAGAACCAAACCAAAACTGAAAGCCATACTTAAAACACAAACTTGCGGTAACTATAGAAAAGATTGCTTCATTACCTAACTATTACTTAGCAAATTGAATATAGGTTTGATAATAATTAATCTTTTTTTTTTTTTTTTTTAGATTAAATTTTTTATTTAATTATTTGACAAAATACCGTGTATAAAATACTTAATTAACTAAGACTACAAATATATACATTTAAACCAAAAACTACTCACTACCTAAACCTAAAAATATACTTAACTAAAATATGGCGTCAAAAAACTCCTCCACATCGTTGTCCACTGGTAATGTACCCAAAAGGCTGGCAGCATTGCCACGTTGTATGGCAATGCTTAATCTCTGGCCAAGGTAAAAGCCAGCCCTTGGGTCCCGCGAAGTGTCAACTAGGCGTTTGGAGAGATCTTTAAACAAAGCGTGAGCACTCGGACCCCACGGACCAAGAGTTTCAACCCCAAACGGCTCGAAAATATAACTACTGATGAGATTATTATATTTCCGCCGCTTGAGGTTCTCTGCAGCCGCAGCGGCAGCGCCAGCACAGCTCGACGAGCTAGGAAGATGAGATGGCGCAAGAGTATCGACACAAGTAGCGTCCCACACTAAAGGCCTACCCATCTTCCATGGAAACAAAAATATCTTTATTGGAACAATAAAACATATATACAATTATTTGTGTACGGAAATAGCTGCAATGGTGTTGAAACATTTCCATGAAAGAAATGGCATCTTTGTTGCATTGTCGCGTCAAAATCAATAGAAGAAGAGATGCTTCGATTAATAAATCATTCAAGTATGCAAGTCTTGAAACTAGGTACTTCAAGAAACTAACCAAAACTGGAAGCAGTACTCAAACTTGCGGTACAGACAAGATTGCTTCATTACCTAACTATTAGTTAACACTAAGTTAATGTGTTAACGAAAGACAATAACCTAATTTATGTTTAGCTGAAGTTGCCTTAATATTAGTTAGAAAACACGAAGTTATATCACATTACATTTCCAGAACACGTGGGAAGTTGTGTAGGTTGGTATTACGAATTCTAAAACTCAATTGATTATGACCCAATATAAACGCAATTTTTTTCCGACTTCAAAAAAAAGGATGTTGGTAATCAACTCGATACGTATGTGTAATATTGTTTAAATTGCACATTATTCACATAGGTTATTCTATGTGGGCTTCTCATGTGTGCCAAATTCCATAAGTGTGGTATGTTTGGCCACGTATTTCTCCGAAACTACTTATCAGATTGTGATAATTTTAAATAAAACATCTCTCAACTTATTGAAAGTTAGTGCAAGGATCATCAAAATCGGTTTAGCAGTCTGTCAAGATATGGAACAAAAACCAAACTCCTTCGCGTCAAACAGCACGAACGTGTTAATTGAGTTATTATGGGTATTTTTTCAATCCTTATGTACCTTATTATAGAACCTGGCCATTTTTTTGTGATAGGATGATAAAAATAAAAAATAAAAATTCGCAAAAATATACCGACTTCAAAAACAAAAACTGAAAATTGCAAAATAACTTTGGTTTTGGAAAAAA
Organism: Orthosia incerta; assembly: GCA_948252205.1. Classification (NCBI taxonomy): domain Eukaryota; kingdom Metazoa; phylum Arthropoda; class Insecta; order Lepidoptera; family Noctuidae; genus Orthosia; species Orthosia incerta. Next base: position 55,258,103 of record OX411742.1, read on the forward strand.
CGATTACAATAACAAGAGGTACGTACCAATTAAGACACCGACTTCCCAAACGAAAGTTATTTTGCACTTTTAAGTTTTTGCTTTTGAAGACGGTTTATTTTTTTGTGAAAAAGATTTTAACTATGATTTCTAAGATTTAAATTTTTGACAAAAATGTTACAAACTTTACTTTAAAGCCTCGATAAAACTGAACCATAAATAATAAAAAGATACAGACATTTCGAAATAATAATAGCTTTTGGCTCTCCTGAAAATTTGCGTTTCGTCTCTTACATTTCGATGTGGTCAGCTATTTAAAAAATTGCATTATTGTTTTATCTGAGTCCATTACAAGTTGTCAAGTCCAAATACTTTACTCATGTAAAAACAAATATAATAGAAAATCCCCAAAGTCCTGTAACATTTAAAAAACAATTGTTCCATTTACTTAATCTGCAATTCGATTTTCCACAAATAAAATTAGTATAACTAAATTGTATAAAATAACAATTCTTAGCTAAATGACTGATAAAAAGAAATATTTCTAAGTCTTTTTACTAATCCACAAAATGCTGCAGATTTATAAGAAAAGATTTAGTACTAACATACTAAATAGTTTCAGTCTATCTGGCCATAAAGGTTTACTCTAAAAAATCACAAACACTCGCGTTTAGTAATAAAATGGCTGTAAAACCATTTGTTGCGATTTATGACTGTTGCTGATGTAAACATTTTCATGTTATTGTTAGTGTTAAAAAATAACTTTGTCGGTGGTATGAAAAAATACGAGTTTTTGGCGATTCACGTACCTACCTAGAATCATAAAAATAATTAGATATTGCCGAGATTTTTTTTTAAAGCTTATGAGGAATTTGAAGACAAATCTCTAGACTACCAATGACAGTTTTCGTTCACAAACATTTTTTTATTCATAATATTTTGTCAAGTGGCATCATAAAAACATAAACAGACTATTCGATCTTAGACTTGACACATACCCTGAATGTACTTAACGCAGCCAAGCATCGCGATAATCATCAGACTCACAATTCTTACTTTCAGCTAATTCTCGCGACCTTTACCAGGTCATCAGGTCGAAAAAACATGACCTTAGGCCTATAACTAAAAAAAATACAGTCCATTCACACTCAATATATCCGCAATCTGAAGGGCAGCCACAATTCACCGTCAACAAGCCTTATCCTTCCCATAAGTAGATAATAAGCCCACCACAGACGGCCCTCGGAAAAACTAAGTCCCAAAACTTCCGCCAGCACTATAATACTCGGAAAACTTTGCAAATAAATAAACCTGTTGTTTACGCAGAACCACAGGGGCCCTCGTCGTGTGTACAAACACCATCCGTCAACGTCCACCGCTCTTATTCACTCTGATAGTGTAAACACGGCCTTATTTGAGAGCCACGAAAATATCGCTTGTAGCGTTTTCGGCCCATAAATCAACAGTCAGCAAAATCACTTTAGCTGAATGATCACCACTGAGAACGATCACTGGCCTGAATGCCGTGGAAATCCTCTGAAGTAACGAGCATAGGCAAAGATCAGTCCGTAAACAGAGCACTTCTTTCGGCAGAAATTGTGATGGTGATGTCCTCTGCTATACAAACCTAGGCTTCCCCAAAGCTTCCCGCATCGACTGGTGCTGCTGTGGTGCTGGTCGTCGATCATCCTCTAACGCACTTGAAGTTCCTCATAGACGTGTTGTTCCAATGGATCATCATGGTTATTTTTCTGGGAAATTTTCATTTACATAAATTACTGTAATGTAATGTAATGAAACGTGTATTGATGCTAAAAGACAAAGATTTTAAATTAACTATGTGTATCATACTAAAATTATAAAGACGAAAGTTCGTGAGTGTGTATGTTTGTTTCTTCTTCACGCCAGAACGGCTGAACAGATCTAGATGAAATTTGGCACAGAGATAAATAATAGTCAGGAATAGCACAAAGAATACTTTTGATCATTTAAATAATAGAAGAGAATAAGAATATTTTTTTTATTTTCATAATTTTCGCCTTTCAAGCGAGCGAAGCCACTGGCAGAAAGAAGCACATAATTTATTTAATAATATAATACATCTATACATAACATAATACATAATTTATATGTATATGATTTATATGTGTGTATTTGTATGTGTGTGTATTGTATATGTACATAATTTTGTTTCAGACGAAAAAACTAAACGGTTTTTTCGTAGCCCTAATGTAAGAGCCTATTTACCACCACAAAAGCATCCGTAGAGCACTTGTAAGTGATAAGTTTGTAAAGGTCGAAGGGATAATCGGTTCACCGTAACAGATTTGAGTTTAAGGCCTTGGTCTTAGTTGTTAAAGATGACCTAAGTTTTGATAGTTGTTTGATTACTTTGTTCAGGATTATGATTGGACTTGGATACTTGGACAGTTTTGGTGACGTCATGATTTAGAATTGGTGTTGTTGGGAAAGTCTAGTCTTTTATTTTTTACGTGGAGAGAAATGTTCATGCATACTGCGCCACCACGGGGAGATAGAGCAGTTATGTGGGATTCCAACCCACTAAAACTCCACGGTGTCCTCCTGTGCCGCTTATGGCGGAAACACGGTCTCGCGTTAGCACTTACCGCGAAGGGAATGTCTAGTTTAGGGTGTCTATAACGTAGGAAATGCTAAATTTTAGAATGAATACTGAAACAAAAAGGAATAGGTATACTTATACAGTAATATTAAATTAACTAGCGAAATTTCGAGACCGCGGGTATCGATAGGTACATATGACAATTAATCTACACTGCTAGCGGTCATTGAAACTGAATTATAATATTAATAAAAAAAATAGTTCTTATTCTTATAAGGATGTGCCCACTAGGATCTAGGAACACGATAAAATTGAAAATTATATTAATAAAAAAAAATAGTATTATTCATTTTTTTTCGAGATGGGTTTGCTCTTGACTCTAGTCTAGGTCAGAGGTGACAGAGACAAAGTCGACGATGGAGTGAGCTTTATGGATGAGTGAGCCCTCTAGGATCTAGGAACGGAAAATAAAATCGAATTTAATATTAATATAAAATATTTATTATTCTTATAAGGATGAGCCCGCTAGGATCTAGGAACGGAAAATAAAACCGAAATTATTATCATAGTTTTCAGTACGTACGATAAATGTTTTTCAGAAAATGATGGTTAATGGATTAAAGTGGAAATAATATTATTATCTACTAGCTGTGCCCGCGGCTTCGCTCCCGTGCCTGCCAACCCTTCCCTACTTACCTTGCTGTCTACCCTACTTACCTTCATACTACATACCAATTTTTTTCTAGTGTCATTCTTTTGCGTAGAATCTTAACACCGCGATTCAGAAAATGACTTTAAATGCACAACGCCATCTATCGAATAGCGAGTTCAACTGACCAAGTAACTGAATTGCGTATGCTGTGATAATTTTACTTCTTGAACACTTTAAATTCATCTAACTTTTGATAGAGTGAACCGATTGCGATGAAACAAAAACTAAGTAATTTTTCAAGTTACGCACAATTTTTATGTATAAAGGTTATTTACATAGGTTTCGTACATTTCACGTGATGCGTGCACAAATAAACAGACAAACAGACGAACATTCCAAAAATGCTGGAAATGGGTTCTGTTGAAAATAGCCAGGGTGTTAAAGGATAACCCTTTAACACCCTGGCTATTTTTATTTGAATTTTTTTCGATGTACAAAAATTATTTTTCTACAGATTTATTATATGTATTGATAATGTATGTATTAAAATATAAAAATGGATATTATTAAGTTTTAGTCTCAAAAAGTCAATGCAAACCCCAAAACGACACACCATTCGTTACTTTATCATCTTGGAAGTTATTTTTAGTGTGCAATAAAGTGTAAAAGTGATAAAATCATCGCTGCAAACTATCGTTTGTGTCGCTCGATCCGCGATATCTCATATTTATGGGGCTATGATATTTTCATCACTTGCCAAGTTTCAGGAAAGCAAACCTTTTACTTTGTAGGTTCGATTTATATTGTAACACAAATAGTTTTCGAACTTTTGGATTAGAAGCAAAAAAAAATGCACGTAAATGTTTAAGCGATTTCTGATTGAGTCTCTAAAATGAAATGAAAAAAAAAATCATAAGATTAAATATAATTATTAGATTTATATACATACATAAATTCACGCCTTTTTCCCATGGGGGTAGGCAGAAACTACAGAACGCCACCTGCTACCATCCTTACATACTTCTTTTGCTTCACTCACATTCATACATCTAGTCATACAAACACGCCGGTTATGAGTACTGCGCACCTGCAGCCTAATTGCGTAAGTATATTATCCAAAGCAAAAGAATCGATTCTTTCCCAAAACCGACTTTACGTAGTGCATATTGATACGAAAAGTCGTTTTTGGGAAGGAATCGATTCTTTTGCTTTGGATAATATACTTACGCAATTAGGCTGCTGGTCTTTCTGAAGAACATCACCAGATCATCATCATCAAAATTTCTAGGACGAAAATTAATGAAAAATGTTGTCAAATACGCATTAGCTGCTGTGATTGTCCTCATTGTTTTTTTTAAAACAGTAACATCACTTGTTCGTCTTTGAAAAATTGTTCGACTTTATTGGAAAGACATCTCTTCCCTTGTAGATAATTTATATCTAAAAGCCGGGTGATAGGATTAATAAACATCACAATCTTACACTTCTCCTAAAGTCAGCAAAAGAAGCGGGTGTAAAAAGAAAATCTTCTTCGAATAGAAGTTTCTGAATATTTACTATCTTCTATCCCCGAATAAATACTCAAGTCTTCGTCCCATTTATGTGTAAGACCCCGACCGCCCTTGGGACGCCTCAAAGGCGACAGGTTCGAATCAAATTCAAATATCACCCTTTTAGGATTTCCTTTCCTCGGTACATTACTTTCTGCCCTTTGCTTTACATAGTGTTATCATGAATTAATTATGAGTCAAGCCTACACGACGTTTGTGTTTTATCATTTACAGTGTCAGGGCTATTAAATATATTAAAATAATAATATTGCCAAGTTTAGTTAAATTTATGAGTAAATGCTTATTCGAGGGTTTTTTTCCAGATAAGTTTCCCCAATTTTTTTGCAAATGTTACTCCCATATTTAAATCAGGATCCAGATTAGACCCGGCAAATTATAGAGTCACATCTGCGTTGCCAGTATTATCGAAAATACTTGAGAAATTAATACATACTTGGACTATTTTGACTTTCGGTTTCAATGGCAATATGAATATCGTTTATAATTTATATATGTATAATTTATTAAAATAGTAAATAAAATATAAATTAAATATTGTACATGTAAATAAAAATTAAAGCATCTATTTTTGTTTAGTGTGCAAAACTAACTAAAAGTGCTTAACATTTTTTTTCCCCATTACCTAACTTATATTTTATTATTTGGAGTTATGTAGTAACTAAGCAAATGCTTAGTAAGCCGAAACTATTACGTCTAAAAATTCAAAGATTAAAATTTGTAATTAGCTACAGGACACACAAAGTCATTATATTGAGAGTAACGGGACAATTGATAAATATCATCACATCATCAGCCTATTAATGTGCCCACTGCTGGGACACAGGCCTCCTCTCTATGAGAGGGGATGGGCCGTAATACACAACGCGGGCCCAGTGCGGGTTGGTGGTTGTCTTCGAATTTTTGGTGGACATGCCGGTTTCCTCACGATGTTTTCCTACACCGTTTTTGAGAGCAGTGGTGATGAAATAATTTACACAAAGTAAAGCGCCTAAATGATTAATATAGTTTTTGTCTATTTAAATAAGGCGTCGATTTTGTCTTTACTCTGTTTTAAATAAAAGAGAGTCCATTTTCTTCGGAAACTCTATGAAAGGACATAAATGTAGCCACATATTTCGAGTCAATTGACATTAATTATCAATATCTTTACGGGGAAGGTTTTTTTTTATCTTAATTAGGAAGGTAGAGAAAGAACTTAGATCTTAGGATACCGGGAAGTTTGTCAATTCGACTTTTGCAGAGAGATGCTTAGTCGAGCGGAGAACAGCGCACTCTATGTCGCAACGACAGTGTATTCGAACAGTTTTCCCACTCATCATAATTTGTTACTATATCTATTTAATTTTAAACTACATTGAATGTGAGTCATGCCCCTGGACTTTTTAAAAATTACTTATTTGTTATTAAATCCAAACTTTGTTTCACGTTAAGCGATTCTATCTAATATTTTGATAATTGTTTCTTTCTTTTTAAAAAGAAAACCCGAATGGTGGTAAACTATAATTTTTCAGTTTTTATCGCGATTTATTAATGGTTATCAAAAAATAAACTTGTGAATGAAAATCTAAAGGAGAAGCTCGTGGCTAAATAATAACAGCCGCACGGGTCGATCATCAAGGTTAAGCAACGCTTGACGAGGTCGGTCAGTGGATGGGTGACCATTTCAATATACCGAGTTTCCTCCGTGCCTCGGAAAGCACGTTAAGCCGTTGGTTCCGGCTGTCATTTTTAAGATCTTTGACAGTCGTTACGGGTAGTCAGAAGCTTGAGATCTGACACCAGTCTTGCCAAGGGGTACCGTGTTACCCAGCTACTGGGTTGTGGAGGTCAGATGGGCAGTCCCTCCATGTAAAACACTGATAGTTATTTGAATCTGGTAAGACTGAAAGCCGACCCCAATATAGTTGGGAAAAAGGCTAGGTAGATGGTAGATGTGAATAAAAAATCTAAAGGTGTTTTTATTAATGCGATATGTAAAACACACCCGAACATCCTAGAAAAATATATATTCAAAATTACTTGAAATTACTTTTTTACCCATTTAGTGCTGATAAAGTTACCACAACCAATTGAAAATTCTATGGCAATAGGTTTGTAAGTACCTTTTCTGAAACACAGGCGCCGAATTCTCATTCCGTGCAGTCCACATAATAAATGAAGATGTGAATCGGGCTCTTTCAAGTTCATGAAACGCCTTGCAAAGCGTTTTCTTTGACACTGCGGTCATGCATCATAACCCCCAATCCTATCGGCCACCCAATACGAACTCTGCCGTAACTACCGAATTAGCCAACCAAAGCATACTCCCGATGACAACTCCAACTCCACATGCTCCAAGAGAGCCTAGAGACCAGCACCATTCTCAGACACAAAGTACACAAACCGCTTTCGTTCCGTCCTCGCCACCGAGGCCCGTCGCGACGTTCCCGCCAAGCCCGCTCCGACCCTAGTTCGAGCCAGCCCGCGCAATGCTGAGCCAGTACTTTAAATTGATCAGAGAGTCCCTTAATTAATCTATAGATTTGTTCCAGCCCGTCTCTTTGCTGCCCCCCCAGCGACGCCCTGAGCCCTTGACCAGTCTGCAAAATTTTTACCTTTAACTACTTACATTGTGTTTTAATTTCATGCTAATTATTATTATACAGCAGTCGTGAGTAGGTGGTATTTATAAAAAATCATAAATACTTTTCTTTTTGCCGTAGAAGTGGGAAGGTTTTGGGCTGAAATAATCTAAATTATGAACTGTTGTGCCAGTGACACGAAGAAGAAGAATTTGACGCCCAATCTGTTGCATAAAAAGAGCTTAATCAAACTTTCAGGATACAATGACATAACCAACCACCAATTTTTCTTCTCAAACCATAATATGACATACAAGAATCATTTGTCTAAAACGAGCTACGAATAAAAATCCTTATAATTCCTAAGTCCGCGGCTAAGCTTTTGTTTCAGGCTCCATTACCATAACACCTGTGGTCTACTTCAGGGCTCATTTACATAGGTATGACGATTTACGAGAACGCTGCAATATGACTGTTAAGTCAAATCTTAAATTAGAGAGCATTGTTACTAATAAAGGGATCAAATCTGGGATCTATACTGTACATGGTAAATTTTAAATCATTGACGTTTTATGAGGTGGTTAAGTACTCATGAACATAAACAATTTTACAGTGGGATAAATTATAAACATTGAAAAAACCGGCCAAGTGCGAGTCGGATTTGCGCACGGAGGGTTCCGTACCATTATCGCAAAAAACGGCAAAAAAGCACGTTTGTTGTATGGGCCTCACTTAAATATTTGCGGCAACAGAAATACATCATCTGTGAAAATTTCAACTGTCTAGCTTTCAAGATTCATGGGATACAGCCTGGTGACAGACATACAGACACAGATGGATCGCGGAGTCTTAGTAATGGGGTCCCGTTTTTACCCTTTGGGTAAGGAACCATAAAAAATACAAAATAAATAATTACTCAATCAATTTCACGAATTAGTCCTCATCTATTTTGACAAGTTAGTCGTTCAGTGGGTTAGTACTTTGTGTAGGTAACTGCTGTTTTTTATCATAACTGTTTGTATAACTCGACAAAATTTACAGGGCAGCAAAAATTATATGTCACGATTTCAGTGTGGACCCATTATGTAAGAAGATATAACCGAAACGTAAACAGTTTATTTGTAAAGGCTCGTTAAGCACACAAAAAATCTTTAAAAAAAAAAAGAAAAAATCAATCTCATAAAGCTAATTTCAGCCGACGAGAAGTAATATAATTATTAGAATAAAAAGTAAATTCTACAACAAAACATCGTATCGTAAAATATCCTCTTCTCATCGTTTTAATACTAAAATTCAATAACTTATGGTGTCAATAAGATCAATGAAAACAAGAAAAAAGGGGACAATTTTAACGATCGCATAGAATCTGTGTCAACAAGATTGATTAGCCTTCCATTTTAATTAATTAATTTAAAAAGAGCATCCTACCGTTTTGGTGAAATCTGTTCTGGCGGAATGTTAATTACTCGGCGAATAATATTTTTTGTATTGGTACAAGATGCATAACAATTCGTGTTAAGTATATTATAGTTTTCCAATTTTTAATACAATAACTAACCCTCGACTTTTTGATTAAGAATTTGAAGTTATGTAAGAACTAGCTTCTGTCAGCGGCTTCGCCCGCGTGAATGTCGAAAATTATCCCAAGGGAACATATTCCCGGGATTAAAAGTATCCTATGTGCTATTCTGGACTATACTCTATCTCTGTGCCAAATTTCATCCAGATCCGTCCAGCCGTTTGTGCGTGAAAAATTAACAAACATACAAACACACACACACTTTCGTCTTTATTATATTAGTGTGAAGTGTGATATGATATATTTGAAAATTCTACTTGAGACTGAAAGTCTGTCAAATTTTGCCATTAAAGTAGATTTGACACGTTCGTAACTCCAAATCATTGATTCAAAAACGGCCCCATAAAAGTTTAATTTATATTGTTTTGAGCATATCTATATTGATGAACCAGAGTCTCCTTTTACAAATTTTCCTGTAATAAAATTCAATGAGAATTAAACCATCATTTAATCCAATAAAATATGCATGTTTACAATGCTTTCCATAATCAACTTATTCCGTTGATCAGCATATTCATTACGTTCAGTCTACCCATCTAATCACGTTTATGATTCTTCTATTATGTATAAAATAAACACTCCCTGTGTATAAATACAATACAATATTATCTACTAGAAAAAACCATGACGTCTGCACCCCTCTAAGTATGATCCATAAAAGGTTGCTAGGTCATCACTTAGTCCCTACCTTTTGTTACCCAGCCAACTCTACGTAGGAAAGTACATCAAATGTTATATTTTCTTTGTCCCTTTTCAAGGGTTTCATAATTTGTATTCATAATGCGTGGTACCTATGTTACGCGAATACTTAAAATGTCTAGTAAAAACAATGGTTTAATAAAGTGTTGGCGTATATTTTTTTTAATTAAAAATATTATGTGTTTGTAGTCTTGCTTATTAAAAACTAACGTCTACCAACGTAAACGTTGTAAATTATCCCATGGGAACGTACTACTGAGATTAAAAAAAAAAACACATCAATTCAAAAAGAGCTATTTTAGAACAAAGAGATGAATCACAAACCATGCGGGAACAATGTATTGAATATGTGACTGGCTGCAAAATTAAGAGCGAGCCAAATAAAAAAAAAAATTGTAATGAAAAATAAACAACACGCGAAATCAAATTCAGATTTTAGAATTATAAAAAATTACCGCGAACTTGAGGGTCTTCCTCAAGTTTCTCAAAAACTACATCCTGAGTCACCTTTTTTTGAGACTATTTCTAGTTCCCAAGCTGTAAATAAATCTACAACTGTAACGGATGGTACTAATAAAATTGTTACGATGTCCATAATTGTTTAAATATAAACATTAGCCTCTAATTATTTTGTTTTATGTCTTATGGTTCTTAATTTTATGTAAATAAATAAACGTAACGTTCTTTTTCATAAGTTGCACTTACTTATTTTCTCATAGAGGGTGATAAAAAGTAGAGTGTTCACATCGGGAGCAACACTATGTTAAGCTCGAGTGACGTACTTTGAATCCCTCCCTGGACTCAGGATTCTACTCTAGAATCCTTTGCTCCATTCTGGATTCATAAAAACACTCTCGCCTTTAAAATACTTGTTTGCTCCCTAGGTAAACAATCTACTATTTTATCCTTTTATCTATGTTTCAAACCGTTGATGTGTGATTGGATTACAAACATCCAAATATACCTACACACTTTTACATTTATAATATTGAAAGGATGGGATTATAATAGCCTTACTTCATAGCCAATTTCATTTAAATAAACGTTTTTCTTTCTTTCTTTCTTAGGTAGTCAGCTTGAAAAAGAGGCTAAATAGCCATCTGATTGAATGAATATGAACGCCTATGGCTACCAAGGTATCTTATGCAAATTATGTGTATGCTAGATACGATCCTTCTCACAACATTCTTTAAACTTTCATAAACTATTTCCTTTTCTGTAAACGTCAGCCTCAAGATGGCTACCAATTTCTGTACGAATAGCAGTTTGATCGATGCTTCAAAATGCATTAACCTCGACAAGTGAGAAGCGTTGCGACGAGCTACTCAATCAAACTATCGTTATACTATTAAACAGCACTTCAACTATTTAAGGCTGCCAATGCAAGTTTTTCTTCTGAGCTTGCCCGATCTGTGACGTAAGCCTATGGACTGAAGTAAATGATGCTTGAATGATAGATGCGGAATGCAAGAGTCTGAATATACGAAAGTAGATTAATAAACAAAGAGTACAGAAAAAATGGAATACTAGCTTCTGCCAGCGGCTTCGCCCGCGTGAAAATTGTTTTATCATCCCAAGGAAATATTATACCGGGACAAAAAGTAGCAGATGTGCTATTCCAGACGATAATTTTTCAGCAATTTAGTTCACCTATTCTGGCATAATTGAGTAACAAACATACATCCACACAAACATCCATCCAAACTTTCATATTTATAATATATGTCGGTTAGTCAATAATACGGACGTCAAAAAATCGCGAGCTCGCCACCTGTCGGCAAATCAAGACCAATTAACCTTTTTTCGAATAACTTGTGTGATTTAATTTTCACGATTCTACCCGATTACATGCCCACACGCGATGTCTTAACCTAAGGGATACATCCTGACTTCCCAATTGTTTGCATCTATCGGCCAGCCTTGATGCGACATATAAGTAAGTTAAAAAGAAACAAAAAAATACAACCGACTTACAAATAAAAACACTAGAAAGAGTAAAATAACTTCTTTTTCTGAATTCTGTGTTCCTTTTTTTTTCGTTTTTTGTCACCGACATCCGTAAGAGCGAACTGGCGTGATGTTAAGTTATGAAATTGTATAAATAATAAACAGAGAGCAATCCCGAGAGATTTGCTTTCATTTATTAAAGAGTAAAGTTGTATAATTATCTCTAAAGTTCTTCATCAGATCTGAAAATCTAAACGGAACCAATTTGGGAACATATTAATTCAAACAAAAATAATTTTCAAAAAGAAAAAACATTCATAAAGAAAAAAAACATTAATCATTAAGTCGAACATAGAACCTCCTCCTTTTTGGTGGGTCGGTGAAAAAGTAACATGAACTTGTTTGTTCAATAATAACCGTTGTCTAGGTAAAGCATCTGTCGGAGCTCTTAATGTGATGTCTTTCATATATTAAATTATTTTTTAAATTTCATTAAACAAACATTTTACAATTTACGTCTGTAGATTGCAGACTGTAACTGTTTTCATTGCGCAAGGAAAACAAAAAAGTCTAATTAAAACGACGACCAAAAAACACGAAACATTTTGTTGCGTCATAAACTGTCAACAAAATTGAAGGTAAGCACAATTATGAAAGTTCCCCTTACAATGTAGGTAAAGATATATTTGAGGGTGATTAAAATTTTCTGCACGTTAAAGATTATGCAGTGAACGAAGTAGGGAAGTGGTTACAAAGTGCACTATGCGGAAAATATCCCTGATCAGCATTAAACGGGTTGATTCTGCTCTTCAATTACCATTTGAGTCTGTTCCCGGCTATTGTCGACCGGTTCGATCATTATTGAATGGAAAGAATAGTTTTATTTCACCATGCGAGCACGCTATGGAATATGTTGATTAAAATGAAATTGTTCGACGAATTGATATCGGAAAAGGCTCGGGCTAGCTCGTTGAAAGTTTTTCGTTTACGAAGAATTTACTTTTTGACCTTATTTTAAGTTTGTCGATTTTTTCACAGCTTCCAAAATAATTTGATTATAAAAAAAATTGATCACAATTTAGCGGGAGGCTTCGATGCTTCGGCATTTCTAAAATAAAGCTGTAATAAGTTTTCAGTTTAACACAGTAGGTACAAGAGGCTGTAGACAAGTAAAACTCAATTCTATTCGAAAGCGATTGGTAAAATGTTATAAATGTATGAGATGGCCTCTTATGATCCCTTATATTTTGGCATTTTGACCACCGCTATCGCTTATGAAATGACCTTTGTCTAGTGCTTCGAACGTATCTCTGTCGATTTTAGCTGCTACTTGTCTGTCTTTAAGTGTAGCATACGGTGACGAAGCCGGATAGATACCAACAGCAAAATTAATAAAGGAAATATCGGGCAATATAATAATGCAATTATATTTCACAAGGCCTATTTCAAATATAAAAGTAAATGTCCATTTCCATCGTCCCTGTTACCATTACCTAAAATAATTTTAAAGGCGCGAAGCAACATAATTTCATTGGCAGGCATTGTTAACTAAGAAAACAGAATTGCCTTTCTTTATTGGATTAACGTTTAAGTAGACATCACCATTACTTCTCCAGTAAGTTAGAGGTACAATAAATTGGTTAGTCGAGGCGCAATCTTCATTTTCCCCCAACTAATTGCGCAAGCTGAAACAGACTTAATTTTATGAGAGGCAAGACAGATATTTGAACGGTAACATTTTGTAAGGATTGAAAAGTGTGGGTGCCAACCCAATTAGGTCACTTACTTCTAACTCGAAGTACCAACGGTACTAGTTTAGAAGGGTTAGAGGCGAACTTAATAGTATTCCTAAGTTGTAGTTTCAGCTAGTTTTAGACTGAATCAAAGGGCAAAAAGATTATTGTTGAACATTATTCGGAAATAGCCAAACAAAAGTCAATTTAGTTTTCTAATTTCTGGATATCATTGTTCAATATTGAATGTTTTAGGCGACACACACTTTTTGCCACAATCCGAATTGATTTTGAAGGCAACTCATGAATTCTAAAGTTGATGATGTCAGTTTATTCGTCTGCAGCTCGACAATGTAACTAATAAAAAAGAAAGTTTATTGTAAAACCTGGAACCCTTGTATACGACCAACCAACCCACGAATAACCAACATTATATAGGGTGGCTGTTATAGCAGCGTTTATTGTATTACAACGTTTTGTCCAACCTATCCGCTTCACGAAATTAGAAGTGACCACAAGGGTCAAAGGTCTAATCAATTAATTTAATTGGTAAGGACCTTCCAAATAGGACCAGAGGCCAACCAAATGTTTAGAAAGGCTCTTAACTTTTATGAAATGTAGGAGGTAAATAGAGTTCAGGGGGATGACCATAACCTCTTCGAGAAAATTTATTTCCAGTGAGATGAATATGACTTGTATACATCTGTCCCTTTTATCATTGTAGTTTTGACGAGTCAAAGGGGCTGTTAGTCAAAATCAAAAGTCAATTATATTTATTCAACTAGGCCAATAAGCGGCACTTTTGAACGTCAAACAATTAAAATTTACAATTAATAAAAATTGATTCTACCGTGCATTCGGAAAAAAAAACTTGTTATGGAGAAGAACGCACAAGAAACTACTTACCCTTTTTTTTAATAGGTGTATTACAATATTTACATAAGTACATACATTAATAAATTTATATATGTGAGAACGATGCACACAGAATAGCACTACACACTATACTACGTACAGGTATAAACTATTAAAAGCATTAACAAGTAAATTAATTAATTTGATAAATAGGCACATGGTTCTCACATACTTACACATATTGCAAACATAGGTAAAATACCTAGTTCAACAACAACGAAACAGTGTGTGAGTCAATTACCTAAAAAAAAAATATACATTAACTATGAGTAGGATTGCCCTATGGAACAGGACCAACATGTTTCCAAGCATTCTTATCTTGAATATAATCATCTAATTTGTAATATGTTTGTTTACAAAGTGTGCTTGTAACTAAAGTTTTAAGTTTACTTTCGTTTAGTTTTAATATATCACAAGGTATTTTGGGATAGAATTTAACACAGTACCCCATGAAAGATGAGTACACTTTAGCTAGTCTATAAGATGGTTGATCTAACTTATCCTATTTTCCACCAATATCATAAATGTGAAAGTTTATATGTTTGAGTGTTTGTGTTTCTATCACGCAAAAAACAGCTAAATGAATTTGGATAAAATACTCACAGATAATTTCGATATACTTTGTCTATTGATCCCTTGGAATAAAAAAACACTTTTCACGCTGGATGAAGCTAATTTAAAATACAAGGAGGGTGTTAAAATTATACGGAACCGTTTATCAACTACTTTCCCGTAAAAAGTTAGGCCAACAGGCGGTTTTAAAACTTCTAGCTAGTTTGAGAACGAAAACTTTTAAGTGTTATCTAACGAAAAGTGTTTCTGGAACGGTTAACATATTGCCCAAAGCAGCTTATAGATTTAAATGATAAATGATTTTATTTCTGTAAGTTGGTATGTACAAAAAAAAAACATGTCGATCATATTTTTTAAACTAGATGAGGTCGGCGTTTCCCATCTGACTACTCTGAGAAGAAAGGCCGAAACAAACTCAGAGTTTACAATCTCTATTAAAGTCCAGACATAATCTTGGTTAGATCATGTGAAGACAGGTGTCTGAAATGGTATTTTGAGGAAAGAACCAGATAGTTTGAGTGGACCTGTCCAGTCAGTTTTAGTAACCGTGCAGCTCAACACAGAATTTAAGGAGCTTAACTATTTGGCGAACAAAACCAAAGAAAGAACATTTGGGTGGGCCGCATAAATTACTCAATCTTCTAAACCATGATTAAAACTAACAGATAAAATAAAAATAAAAGAATGAACCTACATTCACAATAATTAAAATAATATAATACTTTAAAAAGTAAATATTCATGTCATTGCAACAATACCAAAAAAGCAAAATTCAGGCTGTAAGATATATATATATATTGGAGAAGCTCAATCTCTAACGGTATAAAACGCTTTCTGGCACAACGAATTTTCTTTAACTAAATTTATTTAACAAGAATCAAATTACCGGCTTTCCAGAAATATTCTAAGTACCGGCTATGCCATTCCTTCGACCCCCAATGAGGACATTCCACCCCGGAAAAAAAAATGTACGGCAACCCGTACTAACTAATTAAAGCTTGCACCAGTCATTCGGGCAGTTAAGGTTACACTAGTCGATAATTCTTTCATACAAACGTAGTCTAGGGATTACTCCACTGTTTGACGATGTACGTTCAAAATAAAAAATTGTATCAATATGTCTCATCATTGTCTAGCCCTGTATGGAGACAAAAAATAAAAAAAATATATATATTTGAAAGTTATGAGCGTCGAAAGTTCCACATTTCGACACTAATTTTAACGCATATTTGGGCGCAAATAAATACCATAAGAAGACGGAAAATTGCAAAACGGCCACCATACAGGGATAGATTATTAGTTCAACAATGCAAATAATTTAATTTTGAACAGATACGTTTAGTCGTTTTATTATGATATATCCAGAATCCCAAAGGTCTGTTTATAAAATTTCGCGCACTCGGTTTCGTCCTAAATCATTATCCATTTCGCTACAAATTTGCAAAAGTGTGTATTCGTACGCGAACTAGCACGTGCGGAAGAGATAGATGCTGTGATGACCAGAAGGTCATCACAGCATCTATCTCTTCCGCACGTGTTGTCGGTTGATATAAAATGCATTTCAACCCCGCGCACAAAATAGTTCGTGCTGTCGACTAGTGTACCCTTAAATACCGTCTCTCTGCGTTTGGACATATATTATTTTCTTGCTCTTTTTAGCGGAATTCCAGAAGGTGGTACTTAGTATGTTGTCCACTGTATAACTTGTGCTTCTGCCCAGACCCGGTACTTGGGACTGGTCAGTTTGGGTCTTACCTGTAAAAATAATTGTATGTGTAAATAAATAATTAAATAAATAAAGCAACTCTCTATCTGGCCTGTAGGCTTGCGTTTGACCACTATCTCACCTGATGAAAAAAAAAAACGTTACTCCTGGGCCAGACTGGTGTCAGATTATCTGGCTTCTGTTTACCCGCAAGTTCTATCAAAGATCTAGAATGACTGCGTGGACCTATAACTTTACGGAGCTTTTTGAGGCCTCGGAAGGGTCTATAATGGATGTACAGCCATACACGATTTCGTCAAGGGTTGCTTAACCTTGAAAATCAACCCGTTTATCCACGAGCTATTTAATTATTATCCTAAATGCTGCATAAATTTACTCCTTTAAAAGGGCATTAGGCGTAAACGCTGCAGGATAATAGTTAAATGAAAACTGCGCAAAATCACCGAAAGTTGCCGTCGGCGACGGTAGCGAAAACCGCAAACAAACCTGATAGACACTAGTATCTAATTAAAAGTTTTGTTTTAAGTGCAAATGGGACATCTCTAGTGGGTGAACCTAGTGTTTGCTTGTTAAAAGTTTAGTAAGTACTTAGTTGCGATTCAGCTTTACTTTAGGTTTTTCGCTTGAAAATTTTTCTTGGTTATATTTTCCTAACTAGCTATGCCCGTGGCTTCACTGCCGTCAACTGACTTCCTACCGTACCATACTTACCTTCCTGCCTACCCTATTTACCTACCTACCATTTTTTTCTAGGGTCATCATTCTTTCGCGGCATATCTTAACACCGCCATTCAGAAAATGATTTCAAATGCACAACGCCATCTATCGAATATCGAGTTGAACTGTCCGAGTATCTGAATTGCGTGTGTTGTGATAATTTTACTTCTTAAACACTTTAAATTCCTCTAAGTAAGCGTAAAACGATTGTAATGAAAAAAGAATAAGTAATACTTCAAGTTACACATAATTTTTATGTATAGAAGTTATCTACATTGAATAAACAGATAAAAGGACAAAAATTAAAAAAAAAAACAGGAAATGGGTTCATTTGGTTATCCTTTAACACCTTGGCTATTTTTTTGGAAATATTTTCTACAAAAATGACCTTTCTTCAGATTTATTATATGTATATTGATGATGATGATAATGTATTAGATGAAAAATTTGGGCATGGTATTTTCAATTTCAATTAAACTAGATCTAATGTTACGAATGCTTGTAAAAAAGTCCTATAAAAATGTTGTTTTAGCAGGCGATTTTAATATAGACCTATTAAAGCGCAATAGGCAATCAATTGAATTCGAGACATTGTTACTTAATTACAACTTAAAACTTGCTCTATATGAACCAACTCGTCTTGGGAGTCAGTCATGCATTGACAACTTTGCGCATAATTTTGGCAAGTCCTTTAAGGCTTCTGTACTAGAATTAGCTCTCTCTGACCATACCGCTCAACTCCTAAAATGCCCTATAAAAACTGTCTGTTCTATCAAACAATGGCGTATACTAAGACGTGACTATAATATTGACAGTGTCAATAAATTTAAATCATATTTGAGTAGTTTAACATTTTCAGATGTATACGAATCGCATAATCCTAATATAGCTTTCAATGCGTTCACGGAAATGTTTTTGTTTCTATATAACCAATGCTTTCCTAAAATAGCAACATATGTGAAAGCATCCAAGAAGCAAAAGTGGGTATCGCGCGGTATAAAAAAATGTAGTACAAAGAAACGCCATTTATTATGGCAGTATCGATTAAAACCTACGCAACGAAACAAAACTCTATTTAAGAATTATTGTAATAAGTTAAAAAAGGTAATTTATTTGACGAAAAAAGCACAAAATACTTATAAAATACAAACGTCTAGTAATAAATCTAAAACGAGATGGCAAATTATTAATGAAAATAAACTAAATACTCCTAAGAATAACATTAATAAATTACGTATCAACGATACAATTATCTCAGACCCCAAACAAATTGCAAACATGTTTAATGATTTTTTTGTTGACAAAATAAAACCAATTACGGCAGGGGCAACTGTCACTAACCATATCCTAAATAGAAATGATTCGATGTTTATGGCTCCTAGCTTGCCTACAGACATATTCAGAATTATTTTAGCCCTCAGAAACACAAAGAGTGTAGGTTATGATGGTGTTGGTACAGAGATTATTAAAGCTGTCGCTGACATTGTATGTGGCCCACTGTGTCATATAATGAACTTATGCATTTGTGAGGGAATGTTTCCTAATGCTTTGAAAAAATCTGTGGTAAAGCCATTACATAAGAAGCAAGAGAAAGACCTGATGCAAAATTACAGACCAATATCATTAATATCCATTTTCTCCAAAATATTTGAAAAATATATTTCTCGAGAACTAAGCACATATGTGGATAAACATGATATACTTTGTAATGAGCAACAAGGTTTTTAGAAAAAGTAAAACAATCAATATGGCGGTTTACGACTTTCTACATAAAATCATGATAAATATGGATAAGAATACACCCATCTGTGCCATTTACTGCGACATGACGCAGGCATTTGATTATGGTTAGCATAATATTCTATTAAAAAAGCTCGAAGCGTATGGTTTAAGAGGAAATGTCCAAAAGCTCTTACAATCATATTTACAAGACAGGAAGCAAACAACAGAAATCACAACAATTAATACGAGCACTAAACGTGAAGTAATTTTTTCATCTGGAGAGCGTAACGTCAACTATGGCGTACCGCAAGGAAGCGTATTAGGACCACCGCTTTTTATCCTTTACATTAACGATTTTCCTAAGTGTATAGAACACAGTATGACACTTTTTGCAGATGACAGCACGATAACCATTCCTTGTGATAATAGACAACTGTATGAATCTGATATAAATAATACATTGAACAAAGCGATTCGATGGTTAGAAAATAATAACCTCAACATCAACTTAAGTAAAACAGTAATAATGCATTTTAGCCAAAGGCAGATCAAATTTCCAATTTTTGAAATTAAATATAATAATAACTTAATTGACGCTGTAAATTCCACTAAGTTTTTAGGATTAACGATGGATCGTAATTTAAATTGGAAGGCTCACAGAGGTTATTAGCAAAAAACTAAGTAACAGTGCATTTGCACTATGTAAACTATCGCGGATACTAAAGAGAGATGCCCTATTAACCGCTTATTACGGCATAGCTGAGCCCATTATCAGATACGGCATTATTTTTTGGGGACTCTCTACGGATAGGGATATCGCATTTAAAGCCCAAAAAAAGTGCATTAGATCCTTATTTAAATTAAAAATGACTGATAGCTGCAAGCCGTTTTTCTTACGCCACAACATCATCCGTCTTATTAATAAACGTGGACTAAGGTAAGATTAACTTTATTCCAAGCATTAGGTTGGTACTAACAAATTTCCGTATTAATAAACACGGAATAAGGAGAGATTATACTAATCTGACTCTAGTCTTGGATTAAAAGTTATTCCATGGTGCTAGCTAGTTTGAGGTCGGAGTAAGGTTGGATTAAGAGTGTATCCATGGCGACTACATTTATTATTTTTGATTGACATTTTGTTCGTTGTGATTTGATGATGAAAATTTTTAGTTTAATATAAATATATTGTACTAGACAGGAAACACTAGTTCAGGAATTGGCATGAAGATGTGTTTAATACTTAGGTATTTTACTAACATTAGTATGAGAGATACACTCGTCATCAGATGTATCAAACCACTACGAATATTAAATACTAGCTGTTGCCCCTGACTTCGGCTGCGTAGCATTAGTACCCCTAATAGCCTATTTTTAATGTCGCACTAATTATAATGTGAAGGCCGCCTTACTTGAGAAATTATTAGTTCACCATACAAATTTCTACCTTCCTTGCCACCATTACATTGGATAAAAACTATCGTATGTCCTTCCCAGGGTCCCAAACTAATTCCATTGAGGTAATTATGTAATACATAATATCTCAATGATTAACTCCATCCAAAATCAGTTCAGCGGTTTAAGCGTGAAATGGTAATAGACAGACAGACAGAGCTCCTTTCGCATTCATAATATTTTATTATATGCGATTTAAGTATGACAGATGTCACTTTGTCAGCTATTTTTCTTTCTTTTTCTACTTTATGTCATCAAATTTCTTGGTTTCATTCACTGGTTCACTCTTTTTACTTTTAAATTGAACTGGGTTGCCATAGCTTACGCGTAAATTCAAGAGTAACAAATGAATAGTTAGTCCGAGGTTATTCCATGTTTATTAATAACATTGCTAAGCTTATGTTAATCCTTACTTACTCCGGGAATAGCTAGTCCAAGAGTAACTTCGGAATAAGCTGGTAATACGCCATTTTTATTAATAAGACTGCATGACTTTACCTTCAATTTATATTCTTGAAATCGCGATTTTTGTTAAAACAAATCCTAATCTATTTCCCCGCATGGCAGACCTGTTTCCTAGAAATAGACGTGATAACAGTCAACTCTGTCAACATAGATCTCGTACTGCACTTATGCGCAAGAGTGTTTTTTGTATGGCTCCCATTATTTACAATCATTTGCCCAATAGCTGGAAAGAGCTAAGCGTAGAAGCATTTAAAAGGAAAATTAAATCTGTTTTAGCTAGTAAAGCCTATTATGATGTGAATGAATTTTTATTGGAATCATTTTAAATTGACATGCTTTTTACAAATTAATTTAATCTGAAATGTATGTGATGTAATAATATTTTTGATAATGATTTCTTAATTTTTTATTATTTTATTGAATATTATTGTCTTACGTTGACATTATCTGTTTTATTTTAAATAATTGAATATTTGACAATTTTGTATGTGACTCCTATTTCCATAAGAACTAATTATCAATCAATTTATGAAATTTAATTTATTTATTTATGTCAGCATTGTCAATGTTACTGAATGTTGTTATTATTTAATTGCAAGTTTGTTTTAATATTTGCACACCATGACTATATGGTAAACATGTTAGCACAACCCAATGTTTTTATATCACCTTGCATGCTTTTTTGTTTGTTATAATTGTATGTACACACATTTTTGAGCAAATAAAGTTATCTGAATCTGAACCTGAATTAAACATTTTTGATATTACTAGATAGGTCCACGTAGATCCACTTTGTTCTTCTTCTTTTCAAGTTGATAGAAAGCACGTTAAATATTTGGGGCCACCTTTTCGGTTGACTAATGGCCTGGTTTCCACTGGATGCGAGAAGTTCAGCAAATGCAAATGAAGGCAATACTTTTAGTAACCCTTTCTGTATGGGTACGCTCAGTGCAACTTTACTGTACTATTTTTAACAAATATTTCTCTTTTTACATTGTCGCTGTTGTATTGTGTCTGTTTTGAATAAATGTTTTCTATTGTGTGACGATGACATTGATAATCTTATATTCAAAGTCAAAATAAAGTTTACGGACAGAAAACCTTTCAACAAAAAAGTCAAGTCTCAAAGTCAACGTTCCAAAGTAACCTTTCACACACAACCGCAATAAATAACGTTCACCTGTAAATAACACACAGTCCAAAAGATTTATTATCTCAAGAAAAGGTCTATATTTCAACCACGAAGTTCATTCAAATGCCGAATATGTCGAAAAAATGTATTGAAGAAAAATGGAAAGGAGAATTGAAACGTCTAAATAGAATAGCTTACGCCTAGATTCTTGTTGAAATAAAAAAAACCGGCCAAGTGCGAGTCGGACTTGCGCACGAAGGGTTCCGTACAGTTATCGCAAAAAATTGCTAAAAAACACGTTTGTTGTATGGGAGGCCCACTTAAATATTTATTTTATACTGTTTTTAGTATTTGTTGTTATAGCGGCAACATAAATACATCATCTGTGGAAATTTCAACTGTTTAGCTATCACGGTTCTTGAGATACAGCCTGGTGACAGACAGACAGACAGACAGTTGGAGTCTTAGTAATAGGGTCCCATTTTTACCCTTTGGGTACGGAATCCTGAAAAGTGAAATTCGATGTATTTTCACTTATTGGTATTCAGGGAACTATAAATAAAGCGAAGGGCTTACAAAGGATATGTGTGGGCTATTAAAAGCACCTGACTAAAGTGTTTGCGTAGGTGTAGGTTTCTACCTGATATTTTCAATCCTCGTGAACTATTTAATACTTTTTTGAGAAAATGAGCCTTAAAAACGATTACTTAGTTAACGATGATGGGCCTTATTTATAAAAATCTCTGTTTATAAAATTCTTAATACATCTATAGAAAATTTGAATATAGAATATGCTAAGAAACCGCAAAGCAGTGTTGATATTTTTATAAATAAACGTAAAAATCGTTTGTGTCAATATTTATGTTTTCTTTAGACACGTAATTAATTGAATGAAGGTTAAATTCTTTAGTAGACTTAGCTTGCTTCCTAGAGTTTAGTGGCAAAAGTTTTGTCACTCAGTGGAAACGGCAAATTCCTTCCTTTTCGTGTGAGGTGTGCCCACCTCTGGTGTCAGAGTTAATTAAGCCACCTCTGGGAACCCCACAGGCCTCTGACTTGGCTATTTCAGACTTACATTAACTATATAAGTCAAGGTTTCCTCACGATGTTTCCCTTCACCGTTCCCTTTGATGTCCAAGATAAACTTAGAAAGTACATTTGAATTTGAAAAAGTCACATTGGTACTTGCCCGGATTTGAAACCACGACCTCAAGCACGACAGGCGAGGTCTTAGCCACTGGGCCACCACGACATTATAATCGAATTAATTAAAAAAAAACAGTCTAATTAATTTAAATATTATCATTCTCACAGAAGTTAACTAACCAGAAACACCAAACAGAAATTTCTGTTTCCAAACACCTTATGCATGATAAACAAGAAATGCAATATCCCATAACAAATGCCCCGAAATATATTGAAATACTTATTGTACACACATACAATGGCACCATCTATAACACCGTAATTTTTCGGGTGTCTATTCACTGGAATGCTGCAATGAAAAATTCGACGAAAAACGGAAACACAACTAAACAATTGGCTGTCAGTTGTCAGGTCCTTTTGTTCTAAATACAGTGAACACGATGTTTAGAGATTGATGTTCGTGGTATTCATAAATAAACAAAAATACCGACTTTTGTTTGTGTAAGCTTGATGCCTGATAAATATTGAAAAATGGAGTTCTAAACCAACTTTTTTTGTAAATTGCAAACATTATCTATAACTAATGATAGCGAATTGGAGAAATATAGCAATATTTTAAGATTTTTCGTAAGAAGTTGCAAGTAAAACGAATCATCATTAATAAACCATTTTCAATAATCTATCACGTGAAGAAAATTCTTTTAGAAAATAAAGTTTCACTACAAGCATCCATTTACTAAAATACTGCACTTAATAAAAATGGATCGTTGATGATAATTCACTCACTGTGAGCCACAGTGAGTGAATTATAGTATATATTTTTTTTAATATGAATGGCAAAATTAACATTTTATTATATGGTACCCTCTAGAAAATCGTTACATTTCTGCTCTTCGAAGCTTCATTAGTTGATGAGGGTTAGACACGAAGATTCTTAATTAACATGTCTTTAATTAGATACTTCATTAACATGCGGTTATTACGGAGTTATTTTGAAAACTGATTCTTTTAATAGCCCATTTGATTTATACGGGGTGACCGAGTGCTTTGACAATATTTTAGGGGAGAAAATGTGCATACACATGAATACTTGCATAGAATAGTCACTACTATTCTTAATTTTATTACATTTTCTTTGTGTGATTTTTATTGAAAAAGCAGCTTTTTTCCAGTGTCCCATGGTAAATTCAAGCATACTATTCACATGCTGTTTTGAATGAATGAATGGAATTCAGCCAGTAGGTAAATTATTAACTTTTTTAAATCACTACGATTTTCTGTCCCACAGAGGCGTAGTTACCGTAGGGCTAGCCCCCAAGCTAAAAGGGCTCCTTGGCATCCATGAACGATTGCTGCGTTGAATATAATATTTAGTATAAAGTAGCTTTGCTTTATTATGCCCTGCATCTGGGCGGTAAAGACAAGCTTGCAGTTATTATGAAACCCAAAAAACTACTAGAGAAACAACACTAAATAAAAATGAAGACTATTCGAAAGGAACAGATTTTTAACAATGAACTGATTCTAGCGCTAAATAGAAACAAAATTAAAGATAAAATTCTATAAATTGAATTTTGTTTACTATTTTTGGCACACTCCGTTAATTGTTGAGAAGAAATAAGACACTTAAATAAATGATAAGATTTAACGTTAAAAACGTTGGTAAGTAAGCTTTGAGCTGACAATGAAAGTTTTAGCACTGCAATTTTGTAACAGAAGTCAGTTTAAAAATTGGCATTTTAATTTTTTTTTGATTTTATTTTCCTATCTCTTAGAACTAAAATAAATAAATCTAGCTCATGCTAATACTGCGGTTGCTAATAATTATTAGTCAGTTTGTAAGAAAGTATATAGATGGATGTTGACTGCCCGGTTGCGCAGATCAGAGTACGAAATCATCGCGTCGCCGTCGGCAGCACTAGAAATAATATTGGCCTGCGCAATGTGTGCTGAACCCCAGTAATCTTAGGTTGCATGGAAAGTTTTGACAATGGCATCTCTAGAAGTGCCCGTCGAGGTGTCTTGGCGTCTGTGATTTAGTCTTATTGTTGGAATAGACAGAACACTTTATAAAAATTAAATCTTCATTATTCCAGTGAAATCTCAGCGTAAATTCAAGCTGAGGCAAATTGAAAAAAGCCATTAGAGGCCAAATGTGGCACTTTTGGCAATAGGTCGTTTATCGAAGAAATGAATGCCTATGTACTAAGAATGAGACTTGCTAGAACTGTTCTCTTCAACAGTCGCATTGCGTTAGAAAGATTACGAAAGTTACAGAATTTTCTGCCACTGTAGTATAATTTATGATTAAACGAACTTACCCTAAGTGAAGTTCTATCAAAATTATACGAAGTGCCTCGTCCGAAGAGATTAGTTCCTGTAATTAATTATTATTATATACACATGTAGTAGGCGGCTATAGGCTACTGCGCAAATCACTAGTTTTCAGAGTATTTTTTTTTTTTTTTTTTCTTGCCTGGCATCACTGTATCAACTTGTCATTTAGTTTAGAGTTACTGATGTTTTAGATATTTCCAGAACGCTTCTGGGTTATACCTTAGGGTTGGGAGGGTGTCACTAATCTCTTCGGACGAGGCACTTCGTATAATTTTGATAGAACTTCACTTAGGGTAAGTTCGTTTAATCATAAATTATACTTCGTGCCTCGTCCTCGAGATTAGTTCCTGTAATTAATTATTATTATATACACATGTAGACTTTGAGAGTTAAGTTCTGGAATTATCGCATAAAATATGATGACTTTTTGAAGTAAAAGCTTTCGTTCTTTAAAATCATATTTAGATATATATATATATAGTTTTTTTTTTTTTATTTTTTTTTTTTTTGTGGTCTAACCATCATTCATGGTTGTCCATAGGTTACACACAGGTTCTTAATCAGTTTATATATTCTTAATTATCTGTTTAAAAAAAATGTATTATTTACTTTCTTATTATCATTGTTATAATGTTTATAGACCATCATAGTTATCATTAAATAACAAAGATTCTTATTCAGTAATTTTCTTAATTACTATTCTCATCTTAATTATATTTATTAACAAAATATTTTTGCCTATTTATTATCATTAAGTATTTCAGTTTTATAAATACTATCACAGTTGCTATTATGTAACATAGGTTCTTAACCAAAATGTTTTTATAAATTCTTAATTATCTTTTCAACCGAATATTTATTGCCTGCTTGCTATCAATATTAAAGTTATTTTAAAGAGTAACAATCATAGTTGTCATTTGAAAAAGAAAGTTCTTGATTAACCATTCAGATAATAATAAATATAACTGTCTTATCAAAATCCATTTTAGCTTTTTTATTACTATTCTTAGTTTCATTATCAATACATTTATGCTCCTTCGTTATATGTTAAAGTTGTTAGTTGTTGTAATAATTAGTACATTTAAGTTAAATAAGATATCTTTAATCACAGCTAAAGATTTATTTTGCTAAATCATTTTGATCCTTTACACTAAAGGTCTGTTATAAAATTTACCAAATGTACTTGTTTAATCACATCTTAAGATTTTTCTTGCTAAATTATTTTTATGCTTTACACTAAGAAACTGTTATAAAATTTACCAAATCTACTTGAATTGCAACTCCAGCCTGCTGTTTTTAGTATCTGATCAATGATCATGTTACACCTGGCTTAAGACTGTTAGTGTTTAAAGTACACTATGTGGTACGGTTTCTTAGTGAAGTGGTTAGAGGTTTTGTTAATGTAGGCTACAAGGTTTCAGCTGGAATTATTCCTGTTCTTTGTCTGAAGAATTGATTGATTATTTAGTTCATAAATTAGAGATTTTATGAGGTCTGAAATTTTGATGGTCATATGTATGCATTGATTGTATTACTATGCTTTGATTTTAATTTTGACAGTTCTAGAGACAACATCTCATTTGGGTACCAAATTCCTAAGGCTTCCAGCATTTGGGATGTGTCCCAGGTGACATTGTATTTTTGGGCAGGTGTTCGCAGTCTGAACAAGCCCTTAACCATTATTTTTAATCTGTCATCAGAGGACATTCCTGGACATTCTAATGTTTATTAAAGTAGGTATTATAAATTTTTGACAGTTAATCATTTGTTATATTTTTTACTGTAATTAGAAAGTTCTGTTAAGTAATTATATCACCGTTGATGTATATGATTTCAAGATTTTTATATTAACATGTGTCATATTGTTTGAAAGAGTTTTCTGATAGAGATACTATCTTATCAATTGATGATGGTGGTATGCTTCATTGCAATAGACTTCACTACCCACTGGACTCTGACAGCCAGGGTAAGGTAGGTATGGCTTTTCCCTTGCTGTGAAATACTATAACATTTTCATTAGGTTTGAGTATGAGCATCCCTGAATTATGGGAAGTTCCCTAAGTAAAGGGAACCAGTTGGGCATGGTGATCAACATGATGCCCTAAGCTTTATCCATTATGATTTTTGTAGATCTTTTAACATGATTGAGAATGGTGGAAAAGCGTTAGAGAAAATTGGTTACCAGTATACTGTGAATGTGTCAATTGTGAAGGCATTTGGGTTGTTATGCCATGTTATGTATTTATCATATTTATAGTTAATGTGAATTGGCAATAGGTAAATTTCAGGTGTTCCAAATTTATCTTTCAATAATTGGTCATAAGCACATTGGAGTTATACTACTACGTAAGTACATTATAACTCAATGCATAAGCATTTTCTTTTAGTTCCCATTCTACGTCGGAATGTGACTTCTGCAATACAGTATCAGCTTCTTGATTTCCAGTCGACCTAATGTAATAAGCGAAAATGAAATTATGTTATACTAAAATGAAAATAATACATAACAGTTTTCAACCAATGCCGCAGGCTAAGTTGAAGAGATTGTTATACTAAAATGAAAATAATACATAACAGTTTTCAACCAATGCCGCAGGCTAAGTTGAAGAGATGAGTGTCGAGTTCCACCCATTTGATTAATAATGCAGCCTATATTGCTGTTGAATTTTCTATACATGACGGTATTTCACAATTATTTCATGATTGAATGATGTTACTAATTCCAAATAAAAATCATGTGATATTTACATTTCTTGTCTGACCACTTGCCCCTAGCAGTCTCATCACCACAGCCCCCCCCCCTTTGGTTGAGGCGTCAGAAACCATTTCGGTTGCATAATTAAGTTTGATTTTATTTACTCAATTTTGAATGGCATATGGCCACCATTCAGGAAATTCTTCTGGGGATATTCATGTATTTTTTTATAATTTTCTTCACCTTGGAGGTTTAGGCTTTTACAACATTATAGTTTTTAGTTATATACCTATATAAAGCCATCCATATTAAATAGAAGGGCATGCTGAGACCAGTACCTAGTCCTACAAAGCATGTTAATTTTCTGATTTCATAATTAATAAGATTTTTCTTATCTGGAGGTAACGTTAGGTACATGATAGGTAAGAATCTTGTGTCAATGATATATCCTTTAATTGTACTAATATTAGTGGGTGTAAGTTTGTTATTTAATAACTTGTGATTAACTTCTTAGTGTTTTGAATGTTTTCAGTTACCAATCAAGAGCCACAGGATCTCAGTATTTGTTGAGTTTTCATAACTTAAGTGAAAATGTTAGGTGCAGTGTTTTTACCCAAACAGCAGTAGATTGAACTCATACAATTTTTCATGAAAGAGATTCTAGATATTTGCTAGAATTTTTGTGATATTTTATAAGATATTATGCATTAAGGTATGTTAATATTAATATGTTAATTATTATTAAGGTATGTTATGTAACATATGGCCATGGAACTATCATTTGATGTCATCTTTAATTCTATGCACAAATCTTCAAGTTTGAACGGCTTGCATTAATGAACTTATTAAGGTTTTAACTTTAAAATGCATACTGCCATTGAGTTTTGGTCTTACGTAAGAAACACTTGAGACAATTTTGCCCTTTTCAAGGCTAGCACTTAAATATTGCACCAATGGAGATCAATTAGATAATTGTCTCCTTATAGTATGTTTTTTCCACTGGTGAAGTGTTGTGGGTACCTTTGAAACCCTCAATCCATGATAACATGGTCTTATGATCAGTGATAAGTTATTACTGTTTATAAGAATTTTATAAGCGACCAACGTACCTTACTGAGTTTAGCGGTGTCAAGGTTGTTTGGTCGGGTGAGACAACCACTTAAAGTTTTGTACGGCTGAATCAGGCTATAGCCATGCTCCCAGTTCTCCTGTCGTCCTTGTGGCGCTGGTGAGCTTTCCAGTATTTTGTTTGGAATGTGTTGGTTTTTTGCTTGGGTTTAGGTGCTGTAGCAGCCCTGATTTAGAAGCCGCTTTACCAACTCAAATAGTTTCAGCAAGTGTTTTCCCGAACAGATATTCATCTATCTTTGTGTTTTGAACTTGGTCCTTAAGATCCTTTTTAATTTGAGCTGCAGCTAAATTTGCATCTAGTCATTGAGTCACAATATTGAACTTCACATAAGGTGCGAGTGGCATCCATTATTTAAGTTAGTAGTTCTGTATCATTTTCTTTTGTATCCAGTACTTTGGATAATGCTGCTTTTAAGCAGGAGACGGTGCTGAGTAGTCTTTGTTTCGATTCTATGGCCTTGGTTATCAATAATTTGAGAATTTTGCTTTTATTTTGCTGTATAGCATAAGAGCCTCACGTTTTTCACATTTAATGTCAGCGGGTATATTTCCTGCTGAAGGATCTGTAGGGGAAGTACCCGCCTGTGGTCTCTAGGGAGACAGACCTCACGTTGCAAGACACTCCAGACAGCTGGTCACTTCCTTGTGGAGTTCGGCCCCATCACCATACTCCGTGTTCAATGTTGGGTCAACCCCGAGAATTTCGAGAGCGTCTGTGTTATCCAGGTTTGAATTGTGTGGAAGATCACTATTGTTAAGTTAGTCGTATTCGACTTTGTTTCCATTTCATTTGTGACGTCGTCGTCTAGGACTTCGCCTGGAATGATTATAACCATTGTTTTACTTCCGGTTGATAACTGATTTTTGCAATCTGGTGGTTGTAGCAATTCCAAAGAATTGAACGAAACCAGTGTATTATTGAATGTTTTGATACAGTCCAATGATCTGCTCGAATACATTCGTTAGATAAAAGATATAAATTCTGTTTGATGATCTCGTAAATACGTGGTGAGACAGCCCGATGGCTAGCCCGAAATGCATTATTTGTTTCATTATTTGAGACAGTCCGATAATCAGCTCGAATATATTCGTTATGTTTAAGAAATAAATTTTGTTTTGATTGATAATCTCGTAAATATACAGTGGGACGGCCCGATGGCTTGCCCGAAGTGCATTATTTGTTTGAGATGCAAGTTTAGGGCGGAGGATTGATAAAATAGTTGTAGATATGTAGTAATACATACAATACATTTTAACAGAGTAAGGTAGGTATTTTGTGGGTCTAAATATGGCGTCGACTCTTGAGACTATTTTGTTTTACTTTTTTTAAGTCGAGCACGTTTTTAAATTGCTCCCAGATTTTTTCATGTTTCTCCTGATTCTCTTAATTCCTCGGTTGAATGTGTCCTTTTTGGCATTTTTTCACTTTGAAAAACTGTTATTTTTATTTAAAAGTTTAATTAGGTACGTGACGCGCAGCGACGCACTATAATCGCGAAATGACAAGTTGATACAGTGATGCCAGGCAAGAAAAAAAAAAAAAAAAAATACTCTGAAAACTAGTGATTTGCGCAGTAGCCTATAGCCGCCTACTACATGTGTATATAATAATAATTAATTACAGGAACTAATCTCGAGGACGAGGCACGAAGTATAACTTACAACAATTATGCCAGCATATTACTGTTCCTATTCTTCTTACCGTATTGATGACATATAAAACAGTTATCAATATACACGAATTTATTATATATCTGTAGAAAACATTCGATGTACAAAGTTTTTGTACATCGAAAGTATTTCCAAAAATAAATAACCAGGGTGTTATATAACATAACCAACAGATCCCATTTCCAGCATTTTGGATTGTTGTCTGTTTATCTGTGCACGTATCACGTACCTAAAATGTACGAAACCAATGTAGATAACTTTTATACTTAGTTTTTGTTTCTTCGCAATCGGTTTACTCTATCAAAAGTTAAATTAAAGTCTTCAAGAAGTAAAATTATCACAAAACACGCAACTATCTGAATTGCGTGTGTTGTGATAATTTTCGATGTACAAAATCTTTGTACATCGAATGCTTTCTACAAATTTATTATAAATAAAATATAACAATATCTCGGAGAGTTGAACTCCATATTTTATTGATGGCGTTATGGCGTTGTGCATTTGAAGTAATTTTGCGAATGGCAGTGTTAAGATTCTCCGCGATAAAATTAGCCTATAATAATAAAGGTGGTAGGATAGGTTACCCTGGTTATGTAGTTGACGGGAGCGAAACCGCAGGCACAGCTAGTCTATACTAAAGTCAAACTTTTCAATAACCTACTAGCTACGGTAATACGTTTTCTGACGCAGTCACTAGTATATACATGACTGCTGGACAAAGTCCCTTTCTAGAAAGGAGAAGGGACGAGCATTAATCACTCAAGGTGGGTTGGCGATTTCAGACTCACATTTATTTTAAGTCCAGTTTCCCCACATGTTTATCTTCACTGAATTCAGTGAACTCTAAGTTTAGACTAAGAGAGTAGTTACACATTAATTGAAAATGTGTAATTGGCACTTGCTCGGACTGAGAACATTGATGTAATATTTGCATAATACTGCAGTTCACTAACTCGGCATTTTTCGCCCCAATTCAGTAGGTTACTAAAAGCAAGCCCGATTTTACAACATAACGTATACTCGTAAAGTGATATTTTACTTCAAAATAACAACTCGAATGTTCTAAATAAAAGCGAAAATGAACTGAAACAAGGCAAAAGTCGATAAAATAAAATCAAAAAGTTTGAATTTAAAATATTCTTTGCCAAAAATCTGATTGGATAAAAACAATGCTTTATTCCAGTCAAATTCAGTGAGCATTAAAACAGGAACTCTTTAATGAATTTAATCAGAACGGAACAGTACTTTATATACCGTTCTGTCAATTTGAAATTCAGGCCGAAATGCAGGTGTCTGATTGGTAAACAAACAACGTACACTAGTATAAAGATGGCGGATTCCAAACGTCAACGAAGGTCGTGCTTGACATCTTTAATACGTCTATCATGGTTTAGAATCCCGAAGTAATAGGCACTACAGCTCCCTTTTTACGAACCTCAATTTCATTTCAGACGTGCTTATTTCATTAAAGGGAAAACAAATCTGAAGGTTTAAGATTTGCAAAAAGGGGTCAGAGAGACAGACCCTTTTTCTAGTTTTATTTTCTAAATTGTTCTTAGATGTAAATAATAAAATCTATATGCTGGTCCTGCTCCATCTTTAGGTTATAGACGAAATCAAATTTGTTAATTTTTATATCAATTCATAATTATTGTATTCCTTTTTTGTTTTTTTTTGCTTTTACAAATTGACTCACACATATTGTGGCGTTGTTGTTGAATCAGGTATTTGACCTATGTTTGCAATATTTATAAGTATGTGAGAACCGAAGAATTTCTAAAATTAAGTGGCAGTAGGCAGGGCACATTGCTTGCAGAAAGGATGGCTGATGGGGCCGAAAAGTTCTGGAACGGCGACCGAGAACCGGAAGACGATACGTTGGAAGGCCTCCCACTAGGTGGACCGATGACCTGGTTAAGGTTACGGGAAGACGCTGGATGCGAGTTACGGGATTATATTATAGATTACGGGATCAGTCAATGTGAGACCTATGTCCAGCAGTGGACGTCTTTTGGCTGAAATGAAATGAGGTGAGAACCATGTTGTTATTTACCAAATTAATGAATTTACTTGCTTTTGATACTTTATACCTATACGTAGTATAGTATCTAGTGCTATTCTGGGTGCATCATCCACACATATATGAATTTATGAATGTATGTACTTATGTATATAATGTAAAACACTTATTTTTTAAAGGGTATGGAGTTCGTTGTCCATTATTTTCCATAACAAGCTAATTTTTTGAATGGACGGTAGAACCAATTATGACTATTTGTAAATTTTAATTTTTGACGTTCAAAAGTGCCAATTAATGGCCTAATTAGTTAAAATAAATATTTTTAACACTGACTTTTTTGAAGGATTTTTTTTCCATAAAATAAAATCAGTTTATTTATTTATTTTATTTATTTATTATATACTTTATTTTACACCATAAATTAAATTTATAAAGGAAACTTAAAACTAAAAACATATACAATGGGCGGCCTTATCGCTTAACGCGATCTCTTCCAGGCAACCTGGTATGGACAGTAATCGCTGGGCACGAAGTGGGGCTGTTATTGGTGTGACAATATAGTGTTAAAAAAATATATTATAAAAGATATGCAGATACATAATGCTATTTAATATATTTACATAAATACATTCACACTAAAATATAAAGGCAATAAATAAAATTTTAACAATCAATTCATAATCACAGCGACAGGTAATGCTCCCTCACGAGTCTTTTGAACACAGGCAACGATTGGGCAGAACACAGGCAACGATTGTATCACTTGCATTATCTTATCTTACTATACATACAATAATGAAAATAGGCACACATTACGTGTTTTACTTCAAATCATATAATTTCAAAGATTTCACTCCATTTATACAATTTGGAAAGAAGCATTAAATTTTTAAATATATTTACTTTACCCGTTTCCTCACTTATGACCATGTCATGTCATTTCTGACACTATATATAGAGACCATACCATTCACACCAATCCGGCATCACAACCCATAATCATAAAACATAATGGCCACAAAAATATAACATTCACAAGCAAAACAATGATGTGAGAAACCGGATTCTAAGATAAAAATAATGCGTAAAATATTCATTGAATAGTCTAAAATTATCGTTACTCTGGAATAGTTTCAGCGTATCCTTACACTAGCGAGAATGGCGATCTTCTTGCCACTTGACTTGAATATTGCAAATCCTACCCTAGATTTTATCTTTCAGCCTCCACCATATTCGTTTCGAACAATCTTGAATAACATGTTGAATTTTCCGGACGTTATTATACTCATAGAGGAACAATTTTAGAAAGTATGTGGAATATTGGGATCGCCATTCTTTTTTTTTTAAATAGTGTTGTATAAAGAATAGTATAGAATTTTTGAAAGGATAATCCTATTTCCAACTACTATTTATAAATACGAAAGTTTATGAGGATGAATATATCTTATCCAATAGGTTGACGACCAAACAGATTTTGATAAAATTTATAGTAATATAGCAAGGTCAATCAAAATAACACCTTTATTTTTATAAATATATTAGATTAAGCGCTAAATTCACGCGGGTGGAGCCGCCGGTAGTAGCTAGTAAGGTTCATAAAAAATAGATTTTCTGATAAAATACTGCATAGCTCCTTCAATTAAGTTTTCTTTGTAAAAACTGGAGTTTAAACGACGTTTGTTTCGGCACATTTTTTTTTTCTATATTAATAAAAACTAAGGTTCTTATTAATAAATTACAATCTAGCCTTAATAGACTAATAAGCAATTTAACTGTAACTTATAATTATATTGTATAATGTTATGACTAAGAATAGTGTCAATTTGCACTTTTATACAGTTCGGTAGCACTTTCTTAGAGTCTGATACGTTAAAAACACTTAGTTCACGTTCTATATTTCTAACTGCATAGCTCCTTCAATTAAGTTTTTCTTTGCAAAAACTGGAGTTTAAACGACGTTAGTTTCGGCACATTTTTTTTTTTCTATATTAATAAAAACTAAGGTTCTTATTAATAAATTACAATCTAGCCTTAATAGACTAATAAGCAATTTAACTGTAACTTATAATTATATTGTATAATGTTATGACTAAGAATAGTGTCAATTTGCACTTTTATACAGTTCGGTAGCACTTTCTTAGAGTCTGATACGTTAAAAACACTTAGTTCACGTGTTACATGTATAGCACAGTATTGTTTGCTATTATTATTTCACTTATTATACACTACACCAACTCAAATGGTTTAGTTCTCTTTAGCCTACGCACTATGTCCGTGTTATCTAGCAGCTGGATTGCTTCCACATTCACATGTCGATGAAGTCTGTGTTCGTGGGCTTCAGCAAAGTTTTGAATAACGGTCGTGACGAGTTTCATTTTAAGGTCGCGGTAAAGGTCGTCATTTCTGATGTACCATGGTGCATTAACAGCATCTCTGAGTACTTTATTTTGAAATTGTTGTATAATTTTAACATTGCTATGTTTAGTACAGCCCCATAGTTGGATACCATACGTCCAAATTGGCATAAGAATATGCTTGTATATTATTATTTTATTGTGTACTGATAGACAGGATTTCCTTCCAAGTATATTTTTGTACCGTATATCGAGTTCCTGTTTTTTCTTTATGACGTGAGATTTCCAACGCAACTTGGCGTCAAGAGTTATGCCAAGGTATTTGGCTGTATTCGCATAAGGCACTTGCATGCCGTTTATATAGACATGGTGGTAATCGCAGTGTTTATTAGTGAAGTCAATGTGAATCGATTTTGACTCATTCAGTTTGATCTTCCACTTTTGTGTCCAGTCGTAAACTTTGTTCACAGCTAGTTGGACTTTTTCTACTGCTTCTTTGTGGTTTGAACCAATAGCCACATCTAGAAATACGGTGGCGCAGACTTGCTTGTTTTCGAGCGTTTTTCGATGATGTTTGTTATTCTGTGTACCTGGTCTATGGTAGAATGTTTTTCCCTGAAATCAAATTGATGGTTCGGAATAAGTTCTTTTTCTTCTTTATTTGGTTATAGCCGTTTTAATAAGAGCTTTTTAAACAGTTTCGATAATACTGGCAGCAGGGAAATGGGTCTATAAGATGATGCTTCATGGGGTGGTTTTCCAGGCTTCGCAATCATTATGACTTCAGCAACTTTCCATGGCCCAGGTACATGTTTTAGCATAAATGCAGCGTTTATAAGTCTGGTCAGCTTAACTATGGCTTTGCGCGGGAGATGTTTTAGAATTTCTCCTGTTATGAGGTCATAACCCGGGGATTTCTTCGAGCTTATGTTGTTTTTAATTTCTCTCACAACTTCTTTAGGAGTTACAAGCCGAATTCTTTGGTTTTGTGATACATTTTCACTCTCAGATATTTCTATGGAACTTTCATTGGGTTGAAAAGTATCTTCTAAATATTGGGAAAACCTTACCGCTTTTTGTTCATTGCTTATGGCCCATTTTCCATCGCTGTTTCTGATGGGAGGTATTTGCATAATCGGCCTTTTTAGTTTTCTTGTAGCTTTCCAAAGCGAGTAATCCGTTGATTGGTCGTTGGCTAGCTGCACAAGGTTGGAGTTCAGAGTTTCATCCTCAAACTGTATAATTTACCTCTTTAATTGTTTAGTTAGGTTGTTTAATAGTGTTTTATCCCGCGGGCACCTTGTTTGCTGCCAGCGCTTTCTTTGTTTTCTTTTCTCTGATAGTAAATTTACAATATCCTTGGGATACATATGCCCCTTATATTTCCGTTTTAATTGTGGAGTGTTGTTCCAAGCACATTGTTGAATGTTAACAACATATTTGTTTACTTCTGAGTCAAACTAATCCTGATTTTGTAATGGAGTTTTTAGATCGGTCCCAGTCTGTAGACTTGTTAACCAGAGTTAGATGGTATTCTCTTAATAGAATTTTGTGACTAAGTCTTAGTATGATCGGGGAGTGATCCGAATTCATAAGAAACTCTTCCTCCAAACTAACATAATTGGTGGATATGTTTTTACATATGAAAAAGTCTATGAGATCCGGTATTTACTGATGATCAGTTGGCCAGTATGTTGGTGTGCTAGTGCTCATAACTTCACAATGTGTGTCTCTAACTGCGTTTAAGAGCTGTCTTCCCTGTGTTGTAGTCAGTCGTGATCCCCAATACGTATGTTTGGCATTAAAATCACCGCCTAGGATGAATCTTTGACCCAAAACTTCAAAGAATTGCAAATATCGCTCTTTTCTTATCATATGCCTTGGAGGACAGTAAACAGCTGCTATGGAAACGTGACAGAATTTGGTTTTGACTGATACTGCCACAGCTTGGATGTCTGGTTCTTCAAATTTACTGTGTAATAACCGCGCTACCTCCTCTGGCAGAGTTGTTAGGGTGAAGCGAATTATATATCTTGTATCCTTTAAATTTAACAAAAGATTGTTTAGTGAAGTGTGTTCAGAGATTAAACACACGTCTATGTTTTCTGTGTCTAGGACTGCCTACAACTCATTCTGATGTTTGAGGAGCCCATTGGAGTTCCACGCCATTATTTTTAGTGTATTAGTCATTTATGATTATTAAGAGCAGCTGTTTTGGTGCTGGATTCTAACTTCTCTAGTCGTTTGTCAAATGCAGTAATACATTTTAAAATCTGATTTATCTTATCTTCTAGATTTGAGGGTTGTGTGCCTTGTTTTGCAGCCTGAGCATAGGAAATACTTTTGGTGGCTTGAACAGGTTTAACAGTTGACTGCACACCTTCTTTCGGTGTGTGTTGGTCAGGATTCCCTATTGTAGAAAACTGTTGGGCTGTTGGCACAACAAGTTTCTTTTTTATGTTTTTGTTTTTCATCATTTGCATCTCTTTGGCTACTTCACACCCTCTGTAGTTGGCTGGGTGGGGTAAGCCACAGTGGACACATTTCGGTTTCTCTTGCGGAGATTTAATACATTCGGTGCTTGCCAGTGCATTTTACACACCTTGGCTCTTTTTTACAGTATTTATGAGTATGCCCATATGCCTGGCATCTCTTACACTGTGGAATGAGTTTCAGATTTTTGAGAGGGTGAATTTCAATTTTACACCCTAAAATGTACGTTGTTGCATATATTTTATTGACATCTTCGTCATTATAAAATGAAAGGACGAACATATTGAGCGGTTCTTTACTCTTCCAGCTCAACTTGTGGTCAACTTTTTCTATTTTAAGACCTTGCGATATTAAATCATCTTTGATTCGATCTGGCTGGCAAGAGGAATGTAACTTTTTCACTACAACTCTTATTGGCCTAGCCTGTTTGTTTTCATATGTGTGCCAATGATAGTCATTCTCTGTCAAAAACCTAGCAATCGCTCTATAAGAGTCATCAGTTTTAGCGTTGATCTTCACACAGTCTCCATTCAACATTTTGGCGGTGAAAGATTCAGTTGGTTGGGTTTCAGTCAGTGAGTCGTAAAACATTTGGTAGCTCTTGACTCCGTCTATAATGATTGGCGGTGGTGCACGCACTTTTTTGACTAATGTCTGTTCTTTCTCGAATTATTTTTATTGTTCGTTCCGGGTTGTTGTGGGGGAGAAAGGGAAATGTTTAGCTTCCTTTTTTTCCTACTTTTGGCCCTTATCCACTCAGTCTCTTTAGTGAGTTCTTCCTCGTCTGTGCAATACTTGACGTTTCCTTTTTCAGACTGAGCAAATCGTATGTTGCTCTTAGCTTCCAACTCCTTGGGGCCATTATTTCCTTGTTCCTGGCTTGAGCTGGGATTTTAATTTTGGCGGGTTTGTAGTTGATACTGAAGGCTTTGTATTTGGACCTGCAAATCATTAACAAGAAGTGCCAGCTTTTCTCTTTCTGATTTTTCTTGGATGTAACTGTCATACAACAGCTTTTCCAGATCAGTTTTATTTTTTATTTTTGTTGGCGACATTGTAGGGTAAATAGGCACTACACCTTCACAATTAACTGATGGCACTGTTTACACTATAATAAATAAATAACTGGGTCATCGCGGCGACCTTGACCAACCGATTTCGCAACGCGGCGACGACGGCGTTATTTTGATGCGCCAGCGAATTAAGCGTATACGTAGCTCACTCGCGCAAATGATAGGTATACGACCGTTTTCGATAGAAGTCAAACAACAACGGCACTAATAGCGCACTCAAGAAAATAACAGGTACTGAAAAGTATGAAAAAAATTGCCGTCTGTTTTTTATTTCAGTTCGATTGAAAAAACATCGATACAATATAATTGTTCTGTATTCACCTAAAATTATTGGTATATACTATTATTTAACGAATCATAGGTTCATTCGATTTAGTTTATAACTAATTTATCCTGCTGGTGGCGTAGATAGGTTTATGTACACAGCCGCATACCGCTACTATGAAATACAAAATTCAATTCCCTGTAAATCCACAGTGGTATAGAGCTCTCACGGAAAACACACATTCTGCAACGTCACTAGTTCATCCCGCGACAAACAAAAATAACTCCCTTATTATGCTCCTCAAAATCCATCTTTATCACACCAACTTAAGATTTTTCAGGACAGCATTCCAATGTTTGCTAGTTTGTATTCGTCATAGGACCGCGGGTCGAGTCTTTGTTCTTGAAAAAGTCGCTTTGTTTGTCTGTTTCCTATAGCCCGACATACTTGCGGATGTGTTGTTTTGATATTTTATAAACAACTTGTTTGTTACACTCAGCCAGGAAGTTATAAAAGTAACATATTTGTCGTAGCGAAGACTACTTTATTAACTTTTAGAATAATTACGTGCGGTGGCATTGAACGGTGCCGGGAAACCGGGGTTTGTGTATTTCGTTATTTCTGGTTCATTGAAATAGGATAGGAGGAAAAGAAAACATGCTGAAGGAACTCAGCAAAGGAAGTTAGTATCACCGGTGGACAAGCTAGCGAAAGGAATCCTTTCAGCTTAGAACTAAATCTCGGATTCTACAGCAAAGCACACACAATCTTCTTGTAGACAGGAACTCGGTAATATCATTCGTATGCGAATGTGATACACTCCAAAGTTAATGCGCTCTGGGTCT
Organism: Orthosia incerta; assembly: GCA_948252205.1. NCBI lineage: Eukaryota > Metazoa > Arthropoda > Insecta > Lepidoptera > Noctuidae > Orthosia > Orthosia incerta. Next base: position 55,298,140 of record OX411742.1, read on the forward strand.
TTCTCTCCGTATTAATAGACCAAAGGATGTGGACGCACAGATTTATTACCCTGTTTTATATTTATTACTTTGATCATTGGTACTTTCCATTTAATATGGAAGAGGAATTTTCATGCGTGACCGCGTTTGGTTGCAATTTATTTCGCGTCTTGGTTTGCCTTTTCGAATGGATTTCCTGATAGGACCTACTGTTATGAATGGCTTTCATTTGGTTTAGGAAGCTGGTAGAACATAATTTAACGGGTGATAGTCTTCTACTAGACAAAAGTATTCTTTTTTGCAGCCTTTATTTGAGCGGAGTTTGAGTATAATGCTTACCAAAGCCATTAAGTAAGTAAATAAATATTTTGATATCAAAATAATTCATCAGAGTTCATCTGTCTAGATTAATAAAGAAAAAAAAACGGCCTAATCTTCAGTTGCGACACATCGACACAGTAAAATACGCGGAACTTGCTCTAAACTCAGTGATGAAATGGCTGTCAAATAATATTCTAACCTCAAATTTAAATATAACGGTATACTTACCTTTCTCCTTACGATCCACCAACCTTCCCTCACCGGATTCAATGGAGCTCAGAGCTCAAACCTGCTTACTTGGTCTATCTTCTTCACAATGTGGCTGTCCTCAGCTCAAAAGGTGTGAGTCTGGCAAATATCTCGGAGTCTATGAAGATAGTTCTCTAAGCTGGAAACATCACCTTAGAAATCTTATATCCCGAGTCCGCAAGTGTATATTTATTTTTAAAAACTAAGGCACTCCGTGGATTGCCTTACTATTAAAACGGTTTATTATGCCCTGTGTCGAAGCATAATAAACTACTGCATCACAATATGGGGTGGGACTCCCAAGACAATCCTCCTGCCTTTGGAGCGAGCACAGAGAGCTGTTCTCAAGATTATGACCTCGAAGCCTTTCGGGTATCCCACCGCGACTCTCTACACCGAACGTCCGGTTCTTACCGTGTCTTTGTCCTTGGCACTATTCTGCGCAAACATCCCTCTGTAGTATATGATCCGAATGCTGCCAAAAAGCGTAGACACTTCGAAGTATGCTCAACACCCGGATGTAGAACGGCCGTTTCTCAGCGTCATTTTGGTGTACTGTTAAGCCACATATATAATAAAATAAATAAAATCTGCTCCATTGCGCCCAAATCTCTAAACGGGTGCAAAATCAGGATCATGAAGTGGCTCTTGACATTGAATTACAATAAGACTGAAGATTTACTACAGGTATCGATCGCTTAACTCGTTGCACGCCAATTAGCAGACACAATATAAATTTTATTGTCATCTACACACACAGGGTGTGCAATCGACGTTTGACAGGTCACCCTAATGTAGTTAATAAAGTAATATGTTCATACTTACACACACGCACAGACACACATAAACACACACACACACTTATACAGACTTGCATAAACACAAGTTTTCATCATAATATTTACCTCTTCCTCACACACATACACACATCCATACATAGGTACATAATAAGGGCACATCATAGCTGCATTAGCTGGTAAATTTATTATAATTTAATGATACAATTGATTATTCTAAAAAAAACAAACATTGTGCATCAAAAAATTCGTCCATATCGATGTCAACGGGAAAAGTGCCCAGAACGCTGGCAGCATTGCCACGATGGATGGCAATGCTGATTCTCTGGCCGAAGAAAAGGCCAGCCCTCTGGTCACGTGAAGAGTCGACGAGCTTTGTGCTAATTTCTCTAAAAAGTCGATGCGCACTCGGACCCCATGGACCTAAAGTTTCAACCCCAAATGGCTCAAACATGTAACTTACAATAAGGTTGTTATATTTGCGCCGTTTGAGGTTTTTTGTACCAGCAGCAGCCGCCCCAGCACAGCCCGCCCTGCTAAGAAGATAGGATGGCGCAAGGGTGTCGACACAAGTTGCATCCCACACCAAAGGCCTACCCACCTTCCAAGGCATTATGGTCATCCCGTCTGGTCTCTTCCCATCGTCGCGTGTCAAGCCATTGGGTTCTAAAACAGCTGGCACCCCGGCGGTGACAAGATCCCGACGTATGATGTCATTAATGCTGGCGTGCCGTGCTATCCGGCCAGCGCTCCTACTGCAGGATAGGCCATGGTGACCGAGGCGGTCGACTGCTTCACCACATTGACAACGATGTGGAGCTCCGCTAGGAGCACCCAAACGCAGACATGTAGCGATCCGGAAGGTGTTGTCACTCAACATAGTACCTATGTTGAGTGACGGTAGTGACTGTAGCCAGAGGCCCGACTCCCACTCTCCCACAGCCAGCAGGCGGGCACGCTCAGCAGTATTGGTGGACGTATTTATAAGTTTATTCCGTACCAATCTGCAGAGCGGCTCATCCCACTGTCTCTGGGAAGATGGGTTCTCGGGCAACGCCGAAAGGGTTATGTTTTTCGCGCGTATCTTGTATGTTTGTATGTATGTATGTTTGTATGTATGTAATATTCTTTATTACCTCATATCTTTAAAACTAATGGGCGGATTTTTATAATTAGGACATCATTAGATAGGTCTTGACCGCCCAAGTGTTCTTAGCTAAGTGCTGTTAAAAAAAAGGAACATGGCGGATTTTGAACGCCATATTGTGGGAGTTGCATTTTTTTTTCTTTCCTACCCATTATAGTATCCATACTTACACTTTTACTATCAATCATTCTCATCTTTTATAAAATGTCCTTTTTCCATATTAAATCGATCTAATTCGATTTATTAACTTTATTCTGCTGAAATAGAATATTGAATTTTATAATTTTTCAATGTTTACTTTTTGTCTGACATTACGTCAGTTGTCAAGCTGTCATTTACTTTTTCTTTAATTTTGTGTAATTTTCTTAGTGTCTATAATAGTCTTAGTGGTTATAATTTGATTTATGTAATTTAAATTATTTTTATCAGTATGTTAGCTCAATTAATGTATATTAATTGATAATTTACTATTGTATTAGTTTCTTATCTTCTTACGCTTGTAATTTTATGACTGATTAATACAGGCCGTTTTAAATACAGGCAACTCACAATTTAAAAATTATAGAAAGAATAATGGAATTCTAGAAACGTTTGTTTGGAAAAACGCTGACTATAAAAGGCATTTCCCAGACATTCCTGGGGCAGTCTGGAATCTGCAATGAACTCCGAAAGACGATTTTACCTTGAATTACTAAATGTCAAGTCTTGATCTGAAGACAAATCTATTATTATCCAGCTCGTGTATGTCCATATCGAATCTTATCTGAATCTATCCGAAGTTTATCTAGTTTAATATATTGTGTGTGATATACTGTGTCTGATTTTCTCTACGTATCCGTCTACCGTATGCCTACATAACAGCATACCAACCCGTGTGCCAGCTAGACCATCGTGGTCTTGCTATCTGTCAATTTGGAGGATATCACGACTCAAGAGGCGTTCCTGTCTGACCTGCTGCCTACTCCACGTCTTCCTGCCTATCCGACCTGCCGCCTGGTTAGCCGCCCACCGACTTGCTGCCTACTCCACGTCTTCCTGCCTATCCGACCTGCTGCCTGGTTGGGCCGCCCACGTCGTGCGAAGCCGGCCCACGAAGATTCTTATACTTTATATCCTTTTATTATTTGTTTTCTTTTGTTTATAATCTTATTTGTATTAACGTGGCTTACGTGTAGCTATTTTAGCTACACGTAACGTTACACCATCGAGTGGGGTATCAAAATGAAGGGTTTTTAGAGGAGATTACAAAAATATAAACTACTTATATGTTTAAATGTCATTCGAAAAAAAAAATGATAACTAAAAAGTTGTAAACAAGAAAAAATCATGCTGTGCAGTCGGAGGATCAGGGGGTTTGCCAGTTTACGAATATGTATCCTCCGAATGCACACTAGCATGATTTTTTCTTGTTTACAACTTTTTAATGTATGTTGAAGAACAGATAATAATGGCAGTTAAATTGTGTAGTAGCATTTTTGTTATGATCTAAAGAATTTATGGTACATCAACTAGGAATTCGCTTGTTTTATTATCATAAAATCATAAATTATCGAAAAGAAAACGAATAATATTGGCATTATAATAAACATTACATCATAAAAAATCGATTAGAGAAAAGAGAATCGATTATATTTTTAACGAAATTATTAATTGGCAACACTTTTTATTTTGTCCACCAACCAATGGATTCCGGATTTACCTAATTTCATTTTATCTTTTCGGTACTTTTAATTTTTTGCAAAAATGTTGCAATCTTGTTTGGATAAATAAATACCGCGATTAATAAACATAAAACAAGATGTTTTTTTTTAACAAAAGCAAATTGTTGGGCGTTTCATGGCCAAAAATGGGCATTTCCCTTTCGAATTTAGTTTCTGAATAATGGGATGAATAGCCAGACTGAAAATGGCTTGTTGGCAACCAACTGAAGATTGCAAAACATTTTCTTTGTACAATAATTTTGATGGGTGCCTATAGCATTGCCACGAAAAACCGAAAATTTCTGGCAATGATGATAATTGTACTGTGTTTCTCTTACAACTGCTGTTACATGTTCAAATTATAGGCGAGGACGCTGGCACCCTAAACACAAGTTAAATCTTACATTGGGTGCCAGAGTTCATCGTAAACACTCTTTTCCCTAGTTGCAAAAACGCAACGTGTTTAGATAAGTGTTTTCTTGTACAATTGAACTAAATAAAAAACAATTATACAGTACAGCATTTAGAAAAAGTAGTTATATTACATTCGAAAAAAACGTATAACCCACACTAAATGTGAAAAAAATAAAATAATGATATTTAGCAGGAAAAAACACTGCATACACGAATCGAAGGAAGCGACGATGACAAGAGCCTACGTCTTATGGGCGACTTGCAAGAAATTGAGAAACCATTCTTTTAAATTAAGATAGCGACAGCGCGTTTGTGTTTCTAAAAGTCGGCGGAGAGGGGCTCGCACCCCAGCAATATATAAATTATTATTTTTGGCAAATAAGAACGCAACCATATTTATCATAAGTTGGCAACATTTATTTAATCTGTCTAATATCTGCGATTGACTCGTAAGCTTGTAACCTCTGTGCTAACAATATACGTTCGTTGCATTTACATAGTAATCATATATTTATTTCCACCTAAATATCTATAGTTAAATATGTTCTTCAGAAATTAGTAGAAAACGTAACCTTTACTAAAATAATTTCACAGTTTTCAACAAGCTTTTTGAATTGGTTTCTAGTATCAAAAGTACCAGAGCAATGAATAGTATCATTCATCTAATATTAAAACAATACGAAAGCAACAATTGTGGCTTGTGAATTCAAAGATAGCTGGAAACGGAAAATCTTCTTTGTCTGTCACCCAAAATGATAATTTCATTTTTAGCAGACGTTTATGACTTACAAGCTCGACTAATTCACAAAGCTCCACAAAATAGAAAATGCGAGGCGAAAATTGAATTGGTGATTATTAATCTTTGCTATTCCAGACTATAATCTATCTCTGTGCCAAATTTCATCTAGATCCGTCCAGCCGTTTGAACGTGAAGAATTAACAAACATACGAACACACTCACACTCTCAAAACCTTTCGCTTTTATAATATTAGTGTGATTTATTTATTCAGTTACTCCGCTTGAAATCTAACAATGCAACAAAATTCAAATGCTAAATCAAACCAAGGAAATCGCAGTGACTGCCATGGACCATTACATGCGAGACTCATAAAATCAACATACGATTCAGCAAATGCAATTTGCTTCTAAATTCACGAAGTTTCGCCGTTTATTGGTATTTATTGCCAATGTCAAGGATTTGCTGTTCAATTTAGGAGAAATTTTGTCAATACAGAAGACATTTTGTCTTAAAAATTTGCATAGAATTTTCTTTGTAAACAAAAAATCAGGGAGCAGACCCAAGTTTTAAAATGTGGAATTAATCCTCCATTTTGTGTTTTCCCTTTGTAATTTTTCTATAGAGCTAAAAGACACCATGACTTTCGATTTTATGCGTCACCCGGATCTCTGGTCTTCGAAACAGTTTCATGAAAATATGCTCGAAAAAGTAGAACGGATATTCGACACCTGATATAATCCGTCTCGCTTTAATGACGTCAAATTTTAACGAACTATCCGCCTCCTTGTGCAGAAAGTTTATAGTAGAATTTTATCGAAACTTTTCTTGTTGACAGCTAGGGTAACGTTGTTATTCAATTTAGCTTCATTAGCGTAGTATTGTGAAAGTATTTAATGATAAAAATATGATGGTAAATAACCTTTATCTTGTTTTTTTTTTTGTTTTCCATTTGTTGCCTTATCCGTCATAGGAAAGAAATATTATTATTCATTAAAAAATCTTTTTTAAATATTCTTTTTAGGGTTCCGTACCCAAAGGGTAAAAACGGGACCCTATTATTACTATCCGCGTACCGTCTGTCTGTCTGTCTGTCTGTCACCAGGCGGTATCTGATGAACCGTGATAGCTAGACAGTTGAAATTTTCACAGGTGATGTATATCTATTGCCGCTATAACAACAAATACTAAAAACAGAATAAAATAAATATTTAAGTAGGGTTCCCATACAACAAACGTCTTTTTTTGCCGTTTTTTTCCTTAATGGTACGGAACCCTTCGTGCGCGTGTCCGACTCGTTTCGTATTTTTCTCTTGGAGGAGACCCTTTTATTTTATACCCATATCACGGCAGTGCACTTAAAATAACTAGTCCGCCATCTTGGGCCGTCCGCCATATTGTATTTAGAACGACGTCACTTAGATAACCATGCATTGTCATCCAAACTAAACTTGTATGCAAAATGTCATCTTAATCGGTGGAGGATGACTGCTTTATAATTCAGTTGCAAGATTTTACCCGAACACACTTACATACATACATACATTGCAAGTTAAATAAAAGCTTATAAGAAACCATGGGCTCTATCAAAGTGACATGCGATAACAATTGTCAATATATTTACCAAAAAAATTAAGGTGACGTTACGGTAGCATTTATCAATCCCCTTTATTTTGGACTCTTTGACATTGACTGTTACTACTACATAATTATAATGTCACTTTGTGTAGGCCCTCTTTCCTGTCATATAAAAAAAAACCTAGACATTCTTAGTTGTAGATCTACTAACCAGTCCCAAAGCAACAAATCTATAGAAAAATACCTCTCAAATCTGAAAAATCTCTTATTTGAAGTTTCCTAAACAAATCACAAAACCCAGTTCACTTTTCCACTGCCGTAGGCCGGGCAGTATCTACTACGGGAACAAAGCACAAGCAATCTTGGCTATAAATAGAATTCTTTCACCAAAAGCAATGGTAGGCGATAAAATGGATTATTTCCCTCTAGGCCGCCATTTTCCCCGCCCTAACTTACTGTCCTCGTCTAATTGCAAGTTTCTGCCGAACATCTGCTGTCTTTTAATTAATGATCATGTCCCACCTCTTGAGTCGGTACTGTGTTTTTAGTCCCCTCCGGTAAGACACTTGTCACTAAGTCCTTTACATTCTTACTCGAAATTTTCTACTCGTATTTTGTATTGGTTGATGTCAGTGCTATTCTTATATTAGCCAGTGCTACATTATAAATCGATTTCAATTCAAAAATAAGGTTCTCAAGAATTAGGGAATTCAAAAGGAAATTAGTGTTTTATATGATCCCCTAGGGTATCGTAGTGGCACATTGAGTACTGTGTAGTCCCCTGGGGGACTGGTTTAGGGGACTTAAGTGGAATGAGCAAAATTTTGGAGTAAGGTGTGAAGACAATATTTTGTGAGTTGTAAAATGTGAGCTGTTACGGTTGCATCTTTAATTATTTATTTATCTTATCCAGTACCTAAGATTTTTATATCGAAACTAAAATACTTTTACTCAAAAAAATGTAAAAAATAAATGCAACCGAGAAAATAACAGGACACAGTCAATTGACTGTAATTTATCACTTAGAACTGTTATTGCCATCTTGTGTCTCCTACCGTCGGACAGAGGCTTCCCGTTATGATTTCTAAAACTTTCAACCTGGGGCTAGCTTGTACTTACGCTACTGACCTAATGGTAATACTATAATATGATTAGATGCTTGTTAATCAGTCATCAACGGCTGAACAGATTTTCATAAAAGTTGAAACACAGGAAGACCATGACCTAGATTAATTCAATTTATCCTGAAATCCCTTCCTGAGCGATAATTTGCGGCTTTCACTACTTATATTTCAGCTTGTGTGGACTAATTGACTATTATTCGTGTTTTCCTCCTATAACTGAACTAAAATTGCAACGATTCCATATTTTTTGCGAACATGCTCACCACATTTTTAGGTATATGATCTAGACCTAGAATACAATTTTTCAAAACCAAGGTTTTAGAGGTATCAATGAATACAAACCGCACACTCCAGAAAAGCATTGTGCACTCCTCATATAAATGTTATCAGTGGCAATGCAAGTCTTAAGTGGTTCATACCTTACAGCCAGCCTTGATACCGGAGGAGCGTTCGATCTTCATTAGTAAAGACGCTCACAGTTAATTGCCAATACGTTGGCTAAGTGCCCCTATTTAGTCGCGGTACCTTTAGATTAATAACTATAAAATGTCTCATAAAGTTTACAATAACCTAGGTTGGATCCTTACTGGGTTGGTATATTGTACGGTGATGAAATAAAAGGAAACTTACTTTGTAACCTCAGTTTAAATGGTGGCATAATCTAGCTCCTTGTTTATTAGTTTCATAGACTATTCAGGGTATTGTTAAGACATGTTTTACTATCAACAAAACAACTACCTCTTGAATCAACTTTCAGGCAACTTTTGTATACGTTCAATTACAAACTAAAATTTCAATTATTTTGGAAGTACTGTAATTACTGAATTAATTTTGTCAGACAATAAAATCAAGCTAACAGTGTGCTCCATTGCCAAAGTCGTCATTTAAACTTTATGCTGATACACTCAATAATATTTGAAATTAAAAATGTGCAAATCGGCTTTGAATTTGCCCGAACTATATTTCAATTGTAGTAATACTTTTTGCTCCGTATTTTTCGCAGCGCCATTTATATTTTGCGCCACCACACTTTGATCCCAGGATTTCAGTAAAAATGCACATGTCGGATTTAAACCGTAGGTCTCGATGGACATTTTATTCCCGACTAGATATTGGACAGCTAAACGCAAATAGGTACAGAACCCGCTTACCTCGGCTGACATCTTGCGGCGATTTATACAAGAACAGATTTTTAATATTCTCTTGCTAGGTGGATTATTTTTCTCTATCACTTTTTATGTGTGTGGTACTTTAATATACGTACTATTCGATTGTATAATATTAGTTTTTTAGTAATGATGATATATTTTGTAATTTACCTTATTGCTTTCGAAGCTCCTTCCAGTGTAGTCCTTAACAAAACACGTATCGTCCCTTTTGACTTATATTTTTGCTGATTTATCGACTATCGCTATTTTTGCTGAAATGTCTACTGAAATTGATATGTCTGCTATGCGATACTCGTAGTAGGAAATATATCTACCTACACTATCTATTCTTGGGAATCCAAATATCTCCTGGCCACTTACTATTCGCATTCATACTTCCCCAAAGACAATCAGAATCTTTACAATGGATGGAATGAGCTAGTGCTTCTTAAGTTTCTAGCCTCAGGTACGACTTTGTGATGGAAATAGACTTTTAAAAGTACAAGAGAATCCTTTGCAAAGTCTTGCTACCGTTATAAAACTGGTCTTAGAGGAGCAAATTGTTTTTGTGCCCCTGGGCGGTTTGCATCGTCTGGAAGCAAGTGAGCTGGGAGATATTAAGCGGTCGCTATCTCCTTTAAGTGTTCCTCGCGACCATATAACACAAGCTTGCCTCTAAGTTTGCAAAGATGTAGACGTTTTACAACTGTTTGAAGAAAACGTAATAAAAATAGCTATTATCTAGAAAAATCTTGAACTTAAATCTCAGTAGTCTCAGTGGTGCCGACGAAATTATTTCTTTTGGCACCAGCTGCAGAAATTCTTTTATCGTAAAAATGGCACAAAAGGGAATAGTAACGTTGTCTGAAAAGAAATAAATGGATTATTTAAGTTGACTGGTCGGAGCAATTCTTCAGAAAAGACAAATACTTGTACAAATATGAGATAAATCACTTGAAATGCAAACAATGAGGTTTAAAGGATATATTTTAGGGGATTATATATAAGAAGTTTTACGTAATTTTATTAAATTAAGGACCAGCTTGTTCCAGGTGACCGAATCAATATAAGCAAAAGTTGTTGAAGAAACCAGGAGAGAATAACTTTCGGGTGGCTCTCAGACTACTGAGCGATATTTTTAGTATGCGACCCTCAATTACAACAGACCGGTGCACAAGGGGATTCAAGAAAGTACTTGGCTGGCTTGGTTGGCGCTGATATATTTATTTTTTCCTTTAAAAATACTCAAGGAAGCGGAATTGAGATTGGATTTATTCAGATACGAAGTTACAAGAGTCCTGAAATACACAAAATATGAGGTAAAAAAAAATAAGGATTTGTTGCAAAGATCTGTTGAAGAAACCACAGATTACGGTGTCTGCATTACGGTATCTCAAGTCATTGCCTTACTTACGACTAAAATCTGGTCTTAACGTTGCCTTTTCAGCCCATTGTGTGCGCCGTGAAGGCTCAATTCATACTGGCTTTAACGGCTTTTAACAAACTCAAGAAACTAGAAGCTTTTAACCAGAGAGGAAGTGAATCGGAATTGTTGCATGTTAGGTATGTTCGTGACGGTAGCAACTCTTACAAATAATAGTGTACTGCAAGATGTATGATGATATATTCCAAACCTTGGTTCAGAGCCAGCTAAGTTTAGTAGTTTTAACTGCTTTGAGAACATTAATTTTCTATTGTAAGTTTGGTAACTGTAGAGTGAATTGCATGTTAGCTTTAGTTTATTGGACATTATTCTATAGTAATAATGTTTTCTACATATCTTTGTGAATCCTATAGAAAATAAATAAGCAGTGGTTGGAATCCAGGTAAATTTATTGACACAGTTAAGCTTCCTTTTATAGTCGGCTTATTAAATAAAACTGATTCAAGGGAATCTAAAAAGTTCTACTCGCAATCGTTTCTACGGCTAAAATTATAACACAGTATGCTTCTATATACAAAAGCAAGAACATGACAACCTCTCCTACCAAATGTGTTATCACCACTAAACCACTATACATTTCCATCGTACAAAATTCAGCAAGATCATACAATACCATTCCGCAACCCATCTTTCACAGAGACGCAAGGCATCAGCAATTTCAAGCGTTATATTTTAAGTTTTCTCCGCCGACACAAACAGTATTATGGTACCTATTCCTGGTAATCTCATCTTCTTTGCCGACGGTAAGGCGGGCACATTGTTCCACCTTTATCTCAGGTAAATTACGTTTGGGCCCAGATATTCGTTGCCTGTCTTTTGTTTCGCCTTCCTTCCTTGTAATTGCAGTTTTAGTTTTAAATCTTTATGGAAAAGATAGCCGATGATCGTTTATGTTATTGTGTGTTGTTTTATTTTGGTTCTGTTTCAGTACTTCAATCTACATGAACATGTGGTTCTCCTCCAAATTTACTAGGTGGTACGCAGGCTATCAGGAGTTAGTGTTGCTAGTACAATTTTATTTTCTTACACATCTTTATTGCTCCACAGTGCTCTTGTGTGTATTCTGACTACGAGTATATCCATACGATAAATGAAGTTTAAGTATGTTTGATATAAAAATATTTAAGTATAGGTATTCGTAACAGTGTCTGCCACACCCAACAATTTTCACTAAAAACACATCTGGCTCAACAAAACCTTTGCCGAATTCAAGATTTTGTATCCCGAAACATTGTAACCCGTCGGCATCCAATAATTTTCAAAGATGGCGGCTGCGGTTTCTGTATGGATGAACTTAAAATTAATTAAATCACGAGCTGCAAGTACGTCCCCCCCGTCAGTGATGATGTTTATGTTCTGCACAAATACAGGCGGTTTGTACAGAACAGACTATTTGCTTGTAAGTACGGTTACTGAGTAATGAGTATTGCTGGGGCTTGTGACGGTTTGGTTGCGTGTCATAGTGGTTGGAACTTTGCTTAGAACACTCAAAGCTGTTTATTTTCATAGACTTCATGCTCTAAGGAACAAAGGTGGTTTTATTACTCAGGAATTTTCTACCAGTCCACCAAGGGTGGTGAAGAGATAATGTAGCAAGTGCATTGTTTATCCGTAGGGAGGCAAAACTATTTAAAATATGTAGTTATTTCAACTGTTTAGAAATACACAATAATAAAACCACTGGACTTCATTGAATGAAAAATTGTATACCTACTGAAATTGATATTTTTAAAAGTAAAATTGATAATAGAAACTTCATTATACAAGAAACTTGATACTCTTAGGTTACCAGTTAAAAGTTCGTATCTTCGAGGGTCTCCAAAAAACTATCAAAATAATTAATAGGCGAAAATGTGGGGGACCTGTAATAGGTAACCCGATATTTAGTAAGTCAGCAATTAGTGAATAAACAGAGGTTCTCTGGGCTTTTAATTTCTGGTCCGCAGAGGTTTAATTAAGAGCTCGGCGCCGGGGCCAACGATAAATTAATGTGGAACAGGAGTTTTGAGACAATGCTCTATCTCCTTGGTGGGCGATTTAGTGGCATGCGCAAAGAATATCTACATATTTTATTTTAGATAAGTTTTTCAAGATCAATAAAAACGTGTGATTTAAAATTGTGTTGATTGTTCTATCTACATCATAATGTTGAAACAATGTTTTATAAACAGCCTGTGTCAAAAAATCAAGCCTATCAGCGACAGCGATTTACAAAAAAGACAAAAATGTGTTGTTATGGTAGCGTTACCAAAATGTCATATGATCAATCGCAAACATTTTGGCATTCCGACAATTGCTATACGAACCACCGCCGATAGAACGTCCTTTTAGTTACAGCTCCTTTTATTACTTTTTTAAAACATAATATGAAGAATCAGACAAACGATCAAGAAACGTCATCAAAACTAGAACATTAATGAAACAAAACAGTATCACACAAAATCAACATTTATTTCACAGACAAATCTTTCAAACATAATCAAAACCATCCATACTATTCCGGCAACAGTTCATCATAGGGCACTTGGGCTAGCAATACTGATAAATTCTCGACGACTGCCGCACTGAGGGATTGACAGATGGATGGGCCCACGTCAGCAACTATTTCGCGCCACATTTCATTTAGAAGCCTGTTGATTTGATCACCTGGAAAGTTCAGACGTATTATTTGTTGGATCTGTCTCTGAATCGTTAGGATTTCTACGACTATGTTATCATTATTGGAATCTTTATTATATCTTTGTACTGGCGGATTTGGAGAAGAGTTAGTACAGCTTCGAGCGATCAAATATATGTGAAATTGAAACTCGAGCATAATCAGCCACTGCTCGTTTTTACTGGGCCAATTTTCAACCTCTCAGAGAGAGCATCTTCTCTGTAAAAACGAAAATTTTGATCAAAGAAATCCGAAAAATTCTTGGCATTTGAATTTGGTAAAAAGATGAATGGGGTATCCATCCATTACGCAAGATTTGTTTTAAGTATGATTTTTTTTGACGCAAATAACTAGATCTTGCAGTGAGGAGCAACTCAATGTATTTTATGTAAATAATCCTTCACTAGCGTTAAAGATAGCACTGCAATCGCTTAGGAAAATGTTTTTTGCTCCGAGTAGCATCAATCAAATGCACCATTACTCATTCAGAATCACATAGTAGAACCCTCGGCCAAAAGAACTGACCTTATCCACAACAATAACGTTTGATATGTCATGTTTATCCCTTTCACCCTACACATTGATTTGAAGTATTGCCAATCGTCTAAATTCACAAACATCAAAACAACCAATTCGTCCCCCATTTTGTAGAACGCTTTCGTCATAAATTGTTATGTTTTACTGTTATCGGTTCGCAAAAGGCATCCGCAACGATCAATCATAAAATTGTGGCAGTTTTTGTTTGGGTAACACTCAGGTTGCCTAGCAAAGCTCCATTATTTTTTATATCCGTTTATTCTATTGGGAACGAATGAATGGATGAATTTATTAAGTTTTACCGTGTTTGGTTAAGCTAAATGTTTCGTGTTTTCGAACACGATTTTAATTGAATCACAAACGATATTACTCGATTGGTGTTTCGTGTTTTAATTCAGTGTACTTACTTCATCGTTTTACATTAAATGATTTGGTTTTATCGGAAAGCTTATTTCTTCTGTTTGTTGTGTACAATTGGATAAATCTTAAATTAGTAGAATTATTCTTGCAAAATTGTTTCCATACCATTTTCAAGTTTATTTCTGACACAAGAAAAATAAATGGTGGGTATTACCACAAAGTACGTAAGCGGCGGCGCATTTTGTGGTATTTAAAATCCACCATATATTTAAAATCTGGACTTTAGACGTTAGAATTCTACGTAGAGTATTGGTTCAAACGAATATTGTTTTGGCTACCTGGTTCGAATTTCTTAGGCAAAAAATGTTCGTCATACTTATTTATAACTAATTGTCTCAAAGCGAAAACATATTGCAACTTTCAACTTATGACTGCATGATTTGCATCTTTACTGAAAAAAAAAACTGTGAGCAGCTAAAATAAATGAAAGATTACAGTAATGACATTTTGTTAAATAGATTAAAAGATATATGAATATTGTTATATTTATAGTACCTTATTTATATAGGGACTACTTATGTCTATATGAATATACTTTATGGTGGGTATCCATAGATGGCTCTATGAAAATTGATTCACTAAGTTGTTTTCACTAAAAACTATTCTATGTATGTTTATTTACTTACCAATATTTTTGTCATGTAAGAGGTTATCCAATCTGAAGGATGCCTTTTCCACTTCATATTTGATATCGTGTTTATATATCTTCCAGTATATTTTACCATCAGGCCCTTCAACGTGCTCATACCAGAAGCGAATATGTAAAAGTGTGTTTTCTGAAAAAAAATGTTAATTAATTACCTGTATGCTTAAAATGACAATTATTATAACCTGTATGCTTAAAAAAGCACCTTACGTATATATTACGAGTGACAACAAAAATTTGGGTATTAGTAGTAATTGAATAATTTTTTTTTGTCGCACCAATTGTTAATTTATTATTCATTTATATATTTTTTTTCTCTTACCTATAACATAATAGTTAATTAAATTACTATTTTAAGAATCCGACATAAACATTATATATCAGCATAATGTTATTCCCACAATGTACAATTAACATACAATTATTTGTGTAAACATTCTTAGTAATAAAAAACACAATACCATTTTATCATTCATTATTTTGCCACGTTTATTTAATCTTTTTAAGTTGGATTAAAATTAAAATAACAACCAGAAATATCGATGACCAAAACATAAGAATCATATTTTTTTTATTTATAATATTTTACACTTACTCAGATGTAAATTAGAATCTCCATTTGAATTGACTGGTATAACTAGTAGTTTTCCACTTAAATCGTAAGTGTTTTTCACATTTAGGGTTACTAAAGCGTCCGCTATAATCACTTTGTTGTCTAGATCGAACCTAAAAAGAATAATAATTATAAATATCCTTAACATTAACATACATAACATTACATATAATTAATACTAAAGTATCAAACATTGAATTTTTAAATAATAACATTTAGGATTATATTATGTATCTTATGTATCATCTTTTAAATTAACTATGTCACAGGCGTTCTTTTATAAATATTTACATGTTAAATCTGACATTTAAGAATGAATCAAAATTGCAAGTTAAAAATCACTATTTAAACGCTCACGCATTTTTAATCCAAGTTCTTAAGTCTGAACAAGAAAACTTGCAGAACAAAGCTCGGAAGTAATGAATATGCAAAAATGTATTTGCATTCATTTAACGATCCCGGTTGGCCAGTTTGAATCAAATTCTGCGCGATCATTGCGCGGTTTTTCACGCCATTACTCCTTTTGTTCCCAATGAATCATCGTCTGAGCCTAATTATTTCAACGGACCCTTTAAGTTAAGGCGCCTTCATAATATTATTCGTAATTAAAAGGCCCAAAGCTAATTGTCCGTGAGTCATGACGTCGTCGTTAGTCGGGCACATAGTTCATTATGGACTTATGTAGTTATGTTTCTACAGTCGGCAGAATAGTTTTTTAAAAAAGCCAGGCTTTACCAGAGGTTCTGGACAAAGTATTATTATAATTATCAGTAAAAGCGATGGCTTATATATGGTTTATTATCAGTGATAGCTTTGACATTTCAATTTTTTTCTACTTGCCTCTTGCCACTTTGATAGAGTTTCACTTGTCTCTAGAGTCTCTAGATCAATATTGGTTTAAAACAGATACGAATTTAACTACATAAATTATTCTATTGGTTTTACAAATTAGTGGCAACAAGCATGACTACGGATTTACGCAGAATTTGAACAGAATATTGTAATTGGGTTCAATGATCAAACCATTGTATCTCAGGGAGCAATTTCCCGATAAATGGCAGTAGATTTGCCCTCTACCCAGCGGCGAAGGATGCTCCTTTATTTTTGGCTTCCTTGAAATGTGTTAGAAGATAGAAAAATGTCCGTCTAAAGGTTTTTTAATTGTAGACCACGAGGAAGGTAAAATAATTAAGGAATTAAAAAATTAAGCTGATGTAATTGAATTTGTAAATGTCGTCGACTTTTAACTTAAAAACCTTGCAGTAATTATTATTTCGGGGAGTTTTCGTTATAGAAAACAATAACCATTTTGGTAAGTGTGAAAATGGTGATGCCAAAATGTTTTCTCTCATATTCTAGATACAAAGATTGCTACGTCAAAGAATGTTCTATTTTGGGTCTTAAAATTTTGAATTAAAACTGATTAGGAAAAACGTTCATAAACGGCACAAATATATGGATGTCTCTAACTATTCTCAATCTCATTTTTTTTCTCTTTTAATTAGACTTTTTACAATATTTTTCAATCATCTTTATAGCCCTTTGCTAAGAATAGTTACAGCACTGATAACAGTATTTGTGCCACATGTTAAATTTAGTGTTGTTTTTTTTTAATTTGTTTTTTTTTACCTTTGTATAGATTCTTTTACCGATTGTGAATGTGTGAACGTTGTAGGCCTACGTTGTCCCCCCATATCCAAGTACTAATGCTGTAACATGGAAATATTGTAAACACATTTTTTTTTAAAGAGTAACCATGGAGTTTCTTGCCGGTTCATCTCCATAGGAAACGACTAACCCGAACCGTGCACCTTTTGTCGACGTTTTATAAGTGCCCATGTAGGCCTATGTAAAATAAAAATATTTAATTTTGATTTTGATTTTGAAAGTATCTTTCATAAACGAAAAATGAAAAATTATTGAAATAGTTTTTCTATAAGGATTATTCAATTAGTTTTAATAATTTAATAAAGACTTCAAAATCAGAATATTTCGTGATAAAATCAACGAAGCTTAAGTAAAATATTGTATCTACTTACTACGTTTTAGTACATACATATACTACAATCATTCATTTTTTTTTTTTTTTTTTTTTTTTTTTTTTTTTTTTTTTAATTTTAATTGTATTATATTGATGTATAATATTATGTTGTGTGTCTTTTAGTCTGTGCTAAATAAATTTATTTTCTTTCTTTTTCTTTCTTTCTTTCTATCATTATAATATCTGAATAAAAACTTTGCTGTCCAATTGCGCTTTTGTCAACGCTACTTATGGTAATCATCACACTCTAACAGTAATGGCTCACTGCCGAGCACATCGGCTGCGGCGTTACTGTAGCAGTGAAACTGTGGTGAAGCTGACGCAGCGACAGAGCTATTATAAGCTGTGGACGTGTGTGGCGTTAGAGACACAAGGCCGCTTTGCTGGGAAGCCTTTACATTTCCATATTACATAATGCTATCGAATTTCCTGGTGGCCCAGTCGCTAAGATCTTGCCCCTCGTGCTTGAGATCTTGGTTTCAAATCCGGGCAAAAAGTATCAATGTGACTTTTTCAATTTATATGCACTTTCTAAGCTTTTCTTGGGCATCGCTTACACCGTTGAAGGAAAACATCTTTTTCTTAAATTCGTGAAATTCTCATGCATATTGCGCTAACACGGGGAGATAGCGCAGTTATATGGGACTCTAACCCACATAAACTCAATGGTGTTCTCCTGTGCCACTTATGGCAGGAACACGGGCATGCATTAGCACTCACGGTGAACCCACCGCAGCTGTCCATCAACGGACCCTCCTCTGGGGAGTATCCACTATCACCGGCGCACCAGAACACACTGTACGCCGTGACCACCCCAGGGACCAAACCAGCACATGGGCGACCGACGACCTCGCGACGGGTCAGGACAGTGGCCACCTACCACTTTTCGGCCGCAGGGGATAGGGAGAGCGGCCAACGCTATACCGACACTCCTCCTCCCCTGCGGCCCTAGGAAAACATCCTAAGGCAACCTTTGGCTCTAGACAAGTGGCGTTCGATATATCCCATACAATTTCACCTTTTTGGCAATCGCTATTGCCACGCTTTCAAATAGATTGTCACTTGTCTTCCTAGATAAGGGACATTCTATTCGAAAGCGTTTCTACCTCGTATACTAGCTAAATAAGTCCAGAGGTCCTCCTCTGGACTTATTTTATTATACGTTTGAAATCGCCAACCTGCATTGAGCAAGCGTGATGATTAATGCTCGTGCCTTCTCTGTAAGAGAAGAAGGTTTTGCCCTGTAGTGGGGCAGTTATCATCACCATCATCATCATCAGTCTATTAATGTTCCCACTGCTGGGACACAGGTGTTCTCTCTGTGAGACAGTGGACCAGTAACAGGGTGATATATACGAAATACTATCGCTCTGTCACCGCGTCAGTGTCGCAGTGGCAGTGACGGCAGAACCGGTCTGCTCGGAAGTGACCCTTAAAATGCTAATGGAACCAGATATCTACTTAGTACAAGACTTGTGGTACTATTACCATGCCATCTAAATAGGCAAGCTAATGCATTTTGTGACATATGTAGGTATTTTGTTCCTAAATCACTTAGATACCCGAAACTACTCCATTTTAGTATGAGCTCTGTCTGTGACCCATAGGCATATTATTACTAGCATACACATCACGACTGTATGTGTAGAATTTAACGCCTGCTTGGTTTAGCACTAACCTCCGAGTTGGTTGATTTGGTTGACTTTATCTTAGAATGGTGATGGTTTGGTTATTGGTTTACGACCACTGGTTTAATGATACGCAAAATTGGTTTAAAGGTTTTATTGAATACTAGTTAAAATAATAATAAATGGTTAATCTAAGCTAAAGTAGCACTGAGATGGTTTGATTCGAGTTACGCGATTGGTATCCGAACACGCACTAACTGACGCTAGTTGTGATACATGCATTTATGGAAATGCACGCAGGCAATAATGCTGAGCTGTTCGTTTGCAAATATTGTACAGAACAGTATGCTCCAAAGGCGAGGGCACAGGCTCACCAATAGGAATGTGGGAGGACAGTAGGCGTTTTTTTTTGTTCTGTGGGGAGGACTAATAAGTACTCCCACATGTACCCAGTTATGTGTTTAATCCCATATAATAGAGGGCGGGCCTATTGCGCTCAACTGGGCAATAGTCCAGACTCTGGGCTGTTACTTAGAAATATCAGATGGAAAAACCCAATAACACTTCGCCTGACCGGGAATCGAACTCAGGACCTTACCCAGCAGTAGCACTTGTAACTCACTCGACCAACGAGGCAACGACAAATTTCTCTAGTAACGACACTAGAGACACTTGTCACAAAATGATTAAAGACTAGCTTTTTCCATCGGCTTCGCCCGCGTGAATGTCGAAAATTTACCCACGGGAACATATTCCCGGGATAAAAAGTATCCTATGTGCTATTCCAGATTATAATCTATCTCTGTGCCAAATTTCATCCAGATTCGTTCAGTAGTTTTTGCGTGAAAGAGTAAAAAACCGGCCAAGTGGGAGTCGGACTCGCGCACGAAGGGTTCCGTACCATTTTCGCAAATAACGGCGCAAAAAAATCACGTTTGGTGTATGGGAGCCCCACAAAAATATTTATTTTATTCTGTTCATCTGTGAAAATTGTAACTCACTAGCTATCTCGGTTCATAAGATACAGCCTGGTGACAGACGGACAGACAGACAGACAGACGGATCGCGGAGTCTTAGTAATAGGGTTCCGTTTTTACTCTTTGGGTACGGAACCCTAAAAATATACTCACAAAGTTTCACCTTTATAATATTATTAGCGTAATACTAACTTTTGCCAGCGGCTTCGCCCGTCGAAAATTATCCCATGGGTACAAATTCCCGTAATAAAAACTATGTGCTATTCCAGATTATAATCTAACTCTGTGCCAAATTTGACAAAACCAAAAAGACCTGGTGAAGGTTGCGGGGATCCGCTGGTTGCGAGACGCACGGTACCGGTCAATGTGGCGACGCTTGGGGGAGGCATATGTCTAGCAGTGGACGTCTTTCGGCTGATATGATGATGATGATGTGCCAAGTTTCATCCAGATCCGTCTAGCCGTTTGAGGGTAAATAAGTAACAAACATACACACACACCAACAAACTTTCGCCTTTATAATATTAGTGCAATAAGTGTGATGTTATTTTGATAAAAACTGGACCATAAGTCTTGCATAACGTATTGCAAGTTCTAGAACACATGGTTAATAAACTATTAATTTTAATCTAAACGATCATCTAACTTGTTTTTGTCTTAAACTAAAATGTCAAATTTTTTGTTAAGACTTTGACCTCTATAACTTGATCTAGGAACGTTTTTTAAAGTTTTTGTTTAAGATTATAAGGTGTTCACCCAAGAAATTGTTGTTTTATGAAACAGGTCGCTTTGAACTTTGAGAACTTCGGTTTGGCTTGAAATTAAACTAAAAACTATATAATATTTATGGCATATTATTTCTGTTTTAAAATTATTTATTCATTTATTTCTTAATTTATTTGTTCATGTTTTTCTCTAATATCGCCATACTAATAGCCATTTTGTATAATATCTAAAATAAATTGTTAATACGAGTATTTTTGAATATGATTTCTAACGTGGAAATAATGCGGCTCAAACGGTACGCAATACCGATGACGTATACGGAGTTAGAATATTAATGAAAAAAACATACTTAGAAGAGATTAACATGCCTTAAATATAAAGTTTATTTGAACTTATAATTCCTAGTCAAATCGAAGTTATCACTGTTAAAAGTGGCCAAACAAAAATTTTATAAGTAAAAATAGGTCTTTACAATTTCATTTCCGTAAAATTGGTTGTATCTTAATACAACCAATTTTACGGAAATGAAATTGCCGTAGCAACAAATTTGAGACTTTATGATTTTCTACCTAAAGTTCATTTAATCACAGCTAAGTAATTGTTTCCAGGTATCTGAATAGCTATTCATAACTGTATAATCATCGGGTACAGAAATGCTCAGTCATTTAGAAGTAAACAACTCTAAACAATGTCTGCGTCGGTAGATATACTTATATACTTATCATTGCTTATAATTCTCGGTTTTACTATAAATGAATGACAAAATAACATGCTGAGTATCATAGCTAAAGTAAAGTCCGTAGTCGTAGGTTGTAGGTAATAATTCTGTAAAACGCTAGCCGAAACTTCTTTGCGAATAGTTTTGTGTTTAGGTTTCCGTACCCAAAGGGTTAAAACAGGACCCTATTATTAAGACTCCACTGTCTGTCTGTCTGATTGTCACCAGGCTGTATCTTATGAACCGTGATAGCTATACAGTTGAAATTTTCACGGATGATGTATTACAACAAATACTTAAAACAGTATAAAATAAATATTTAAGTGGGGTCCCATACAACAAACATGATTTTTTTGCCGTTTTTTGTGATAATGGTACGGAACCCTTTGTGTGCGAATCCGACTCGCACTTGGCCGGTTTTTTTTATTCCGAAGACAAGTAATTGAAGCATATAACCCGTGATCAGCCTGGGCCCCAGAAGTGGTTAATTTATTTATAGACTAGCGACTCGCCCCGGTGTTGCATTGGTTGAACAACTATAACTTTTAACCTACGTCCATCTGGAATAATCTATTTTTCGAATGGTGAAAGAATTCTTTAAAAATGTGCAGTGGTTTATCCACCACATATAGACAAAATTACGAAATTTGCATTCTTCCTTTATAATATTTGAGAGTTTTGAATATTGGAGTCTTTTCATAATGTTATTCTTTTTTTTCGTTTGATAGAAATAGTTATTTATGCTACAAGTGCGGAAAGCAGGTGATTTCCGATGAGTGGATAAATCGACACGAGTCGGAAATCATCTTACGCACGTGTATCATACAACATTTTACTATGCATTGTTCGAGGAAATAGTGGTCAAACGCGAGCCTATAACAAATAAAAAAAAAAAAAAAAAAAATATATATATCTGAACCAAGCAAGAAATTAATAAAATGGCGCTTATTCAAGGGCGCTCAGCATATCCACAGATTAACTAATAGTTCATAGTTCCTCGGGCATATCTACTGCGCATGTGCAAATAGCTGTCACGTCGTAACGCAAAAAGGCACGAGCAAAATATTCATTCTGCCAAACATTTAATGAATATTTAAAAGTAATTTATTGATCAAAATCTAAATCTAGAGTAATTAAAAACGCCTTAAATGAAGTATTAGTTTTGTTTTACCTTTTATATGAATGATAATCTGTACTTAACTAATTTTTAAAACTTTTCTCAAATAATAAAAATTCTATGCGGCGGGCTGACGTTGGAGTTAAAAATTAAAAAAAGTACAGTAAAGAAAAGTGACACTTTCTGCACAGTTTGGTTGCTGGAAATCGCTCTTTTCGAGGACATGCATTGTAAAGATATTAATTTCTAGACTAGCTTTTGTCAGCGGCTTAACTCGCATGAGAATCAAAATTTTATTCTAACGAAACATCTTATCTTATCTTATCTTGTGGAGGGGCCGAGAAATAACTCGTTCTCGACTCGACCCATTGGGATCTATTGTGGTCCCCTAGATAACTTACTACTACCCAGTTAAACAAATTCTATGTCCTAGTTAAGGTCATGGTCCACCTATGTGCCAAGTTTTATTCGAATCTATGCAGACGTAGCGTGAAAAGTTAACAGGCAGACAGACAGATATTACTTTTGCATTGTATTATATGAGTTTGGATTGGTTCTGAAAAATCTTTATAAGGTTTAACTTACTTTAGATTCTCCATATGCATTTTCGAAAGTCCTGTGAAGTAGTTATCCTTGAATACAACTTTCAAACCTTGCTTGTTCGGGATGTATACAGTCATTTTTGCTACATATAACGGGTCTAAGGGATGAAGTCCTCTCTCTGTGTCTCCTAATGAAAATTGATGAATGGAGTCTCGTGCTGATTTCAATGCACATTCGTTCAGGTTTGGATCATTTCTTGAACACGAAGATATGAATGAGGCTGAAATGTTTCAATACATCGTGTTAACCTGGGAGTCTTTAAGTCAAGAGTGAATAGATTACTACTATGGAAGCGTGCTGCACCGTCGACCACATCATCGCTTACCATCAGGTGAGATAGTGGTCAAACACGAGCCCATCAATATAATAATGATAATAATTTCTCATAAAAAACGTATTATTTAATTCTTACATAACAATTATGTCTATTATTGAAAGTAAGATGTGGTAACCTATAAAGAAAAATTGATATGTTAAATTTGTTTTTATTTTTTTGACTTAAGAAACGTAAATTTTATGACCGTATTATTCATGTACAATAATTGATGTAAAATAATGTTGACTATTTTTTTATTTTTAATGTTGACTAAACAATCAATACTATAAAGATCATCACAAATAAAGATTTCTGATTCTGATTCTATAGATAACAACCAGCTATTAAGGAGTGTAATTTTATTACTATTAATTATAGGCAATAATATGGACATACTTATAAATATTGTACACCTCATGGGTATGTTACAGTGATACAAAAATACTGATTGTAAGAACTGCCTTTTCAACTGTGACAAACAATTTTTTCTTGTTTGCAAAAATCGTTCACCTAGGTATTCAACGATTTTATCATATGATATTTAAGAAAACGAAAAGTCATAATCATGAATATTATACATTACAAATTTAGATCGTGATCTTGGTACAGTTACTCGCATGGATAGTTGAATTTAATGCAGTGGATTTAGATACGATAAATATAATTCTAAATACAAATAGTTTTATCTAAAATGGCGGTAGTCGCTTAATCGCAAATTGTCTGCATTTAAACAAATATACAAACTAATTAAAACTTACGCAATCCCATAGAGACAACACAACTAAACAACCCGAGCAACACAAATAGTTGCAGCATTTTACTAAACAACTGTATGACACTACTGAAAACTAGGAAACTATACTACAATGTCTTGTTCAACGCTATATAAACTAATAATGAAGAAATTACACGTTTCAGCCTTTTCATTATGTAAAGTAAACACTGAAACCCTTAATTTTGTGTCAACACGTGAACGTTTCTCTCACGTTTGTTAGTACTACTTACCTACGACTCTATTGATTTCATTTTCCTGTTTTAGTTCTATGCCTTGTTTTGTATTTGCTAGAGATGGGACTGTACTTAGGACAGCGCAATGAACTTCATCCTTTACAGTGCATTGCAATGTCTAAGCTGTTTCTTAATAGAAGTATGATTTAACAGCGGTGTCATTTGAAATTAACTCTGGTTTCAGCCGCAGAAAGTTGATATTTCTGTGAAATTTCATGTCGCAAACTCTTGCATTACGTGTTATGACGTAAGTAACTTTTTTATATCATTTAATAGTAAGATCTGAGTAAGGTTAAATTATACTTTGTATGCAAAATGCGTCACTGGCCGTTTTAACTATTTTGAGAGATTGTTATTTATTTAAGTAAAAATAAAACCTAGAATATACTTCATTGTACTCCAAAATAATTTTGGGCGTACGGTTGGCGCAGTGGTTGAGTGATTGACTGCTGTGCTACGTGTTGCGGGTTCGTATTTTTTGACCTACAGATAGTTGTTCAGGCTCTGGGTCTAGAAAAAATCGGCAGAACTTTGTAAGACAGGATGTCGGTACTTAGAGATTAAAATATTAATGTGTTTTATTTTCAGTTTGGAGCTGCCGTTGTGTCATAACTAAAAGAGGTATAAAATAACAAAATGTATAGAAGTCAAGTTGTGAGTTATTTGATCGTTTCTGTTAATATCGAGAATTTAAAAAAAAAACATGAACTGCTTTGTAAATTCATATTTTTGATAACACGATGAATTTCTAGTTAGAAATTGCACATAGTTATAAATGCTACAACTCTGCAACGCTTGAAAAAAGCAAGTATTCCGGCCCTCACACTTTTTCAAAACGAAATGCAAATAGGATGTACATTTTTAACAAAAGGCAAGCGCAGGACTGGCTTCATTCCAGAACTCTGACTTTATTCCTAAATGAATTATGATACTACCTTGCAGTAACTTACAGCTGCAGAAGTAATCTCGAGTATCTTCATGGCACTTAAAATAAATTTTCACGCGTCTTTTATAAAAATCCATTGGGCTCGGAGGATCTTTTCATGGAATTCAACACTGTCTCATATTTCATTACCTACGACGGACTGTGTTTCAACAATAACACATTCCCAGGAAAAAAACTCCATGCTAAAAGCTAAAGTGTCCACTTGACAAGGACATACATGAAAAGCGTCGCAAATGAAAAATGTACGCGACAATATATCACCGAGGGAAATGTAAATAAAATCACTCACATAAACATAACAAGATGCAACTTTGACATATGAATAATGTTCGTGTAAAATTCAACCTTATTTTCTGGTTTACAGAATTCAATTTGAATAATGAATACATTTGCTTTTGTGAGACAAAGAAAATTAGACTCTTTTCCATGGCTTTATGGTTGAACATTGATTGATATTGTCATGGTAATGTTCTTTTTCTGGTTAAACGTTAACAAAATAGTTTAGGTTGGAAGTGACAGGGAGCATGCCACTTGAGCTCATACAACATCTGTTCTGGATGAATGGTATTCATATTAACTATATAATAATGCTCTAGTGTGGCAATTCTGGGGTAGTTTTAAGAAAACCGTGATATGTAGTCTATATATTGATGTATCGGAAATGCTACGAGACTTAAGTATTTCATATATTGATATCCGGGTTAAATATGCGAGGGTCAAGAAGCTGCAAGGTATTTGTGGGCAGCTTGCAGTTCTGCTGAAGAAAAAAGTTAACCTTAGTATGACAACAATTATTGTTCCGAAATATTTTTCCTGTCGGTGTATTATCTCCACTTTGCACTACATCATTAGACTAACTCAAAATATAACAAAATTAATAGGTAACTAAGTTATTATTGTAAGCCAGTGCAATCAGTAGTACGCATTAAGCAATTTTCCGAGTTACCCAGTTGTAGGTAAGCAGCGACATTAACTTGTACTAACTCTGTGTTTTCTATGTACTTGTGTCTTAATGGTAGGAATAATAATTTAAATAATTACTGGTCAGGTTGTAATTTATAACATTGTGATACTTGTGATCATCTTAATAAATAGGTACACAGGCATGTGTGCTGTAGTGAAGTGTTTGTACAGAAATGGAAATGGATATCTGATCGATTACAAAAAAAATACAAAAAAACACAGCCGACTCCCATATAAAAATGCTACATAGTTAAAAATAGCTTCAATTTCGGAACACGGTGTTCCTGTTTTCATTTCTTCGTATTTTGACTCCGACTTCCGAAATTGAAGCTATTTTCACTTTGTAGTGTTTTTCTTTGGAAGTCTGTCGTATTTTTTTGTAAAAATCATTTTTATTTTTCACTCTATAGTGGTACATAATGGACAAATTCCAAGTCCAGAAAGTCATGTAAGGTACCTTTAATTGCGACAGTGATGCCAGAATAGATTACCCGAATAACATGTAACTTAAACATAACCGGTGGCATGAGAGTGTACCAGGGTGAACTGTACACATCTGCGTACCCGTTAAAAGCATACTGGCGTACACACACGCGACATACCATCATGTTATGAACTTTATTTCATCATCACTTCCCTTCCCTCCGCGCGCTCGTTTTGGTTTGCGGTGATCTGTTCGCTCCCTGTTTAAAATTGCGATTGTTGTGTTCCGAAATGTATTTCCAGCTTGTGAGTTGCTTAAAAATTGTTTTGTGTTGATTTGATTTGCAGTCTTTTTTTCAAGAGTTCAGTTTTATATTTCCATTCTTCATCAGATCGTTACCAAATTTTAATGGGACCATTTCTGAATAAACTTCTTTCGAACAAACAATGAATTTTGCAAATCCGTTTATATATGGTCGAACCGGCGGAGGTTTTTGGGAAGGCAGTTAAAATAAAAGGTTTTGAAGCAGAGAAGCCATTCACAAGGCAACTTTTAAATTATAAGCAATCTTTCAAAGGTGATATAGCAAGGTGGTAGTAACAACTGTTACTACGAGGCCATAACTGAAATAGCGAAAAAAACTTAACTATTCCCTATAGTAGGCTGACTCGGTTTATATGAACACAACAATGCACTGAAATGTTGTTTTTTAGGGTTAAAACCCTTTGGGTAACGGGACCCTATTACTAAGACTCCGCGATCCGTCTGTCTGTCTGTCTGTCCGTCTGTCACCAGGCTGTATCTCGTGAACCGTGATAGCTAGACAATTGAAATTTTCACAGATGATGTATTTCTGTTGCCGCTGTAACAACAAGTACAAACAGAAGAAAATACATATTTAAGGGGGGCTCCCATACAACAAACGTGATTTTTTTGCCGTTTTTTGCTCGATATTAATAACGGCAACAGGTAGACGCTTGAAATATTCTCGGAATATTTAGTTGTATATTCACTTCAAAAAATAATAATTATTAAATAAATTGAGAGGGGGCTCCCATACAACAACCGAGATTTTTTAGCCGATTTTTGCGATAATGGTACATACGGAACCCTTCGTGCGCGAGTCCGACTCGCACTTGTCAGGTTTTTATATCCAAAGAGAGAAAAAAAGAAGTTTAGCTGTGAATGAATAAGTATTTTTTGTCACATTAATGAGTCCCTACTGACACCTGAAAAGTAGCCAGTAAACTAAAACTCACCGTGTATACAATAGAAAAAGGTCACGATCATAAAGATCTAGACATTGGAATTTAAAAAGATTGAAGTGGAAAATACTGCAACGACAAAACAGTATTAATTTTACGAGATGTCGCTCGCTCTATTTCTCTTTTCACTACTTTTCTCTTCTTAATGAAATACCTCTGTAAATGAAAACAAAATCTACCTTCAAAATTAAACATAAATGTAGTGCAAAAATAAACAGGCCTAACAAAAACAAAAGCAGTCACGTCAGTAATTTTAATGTGCCTAAAAAACTCAACACCACTTCCTCACTACCTAGTAAAGTAATTAATATTGCACACTTCGTTCACACATCATGAATTTAATGTCTTGTGGCATACAATCCTTCTTAAATAATAATTAGAATAAATACACACATGTAACAGGTAATTATATTATTCTGCGTTAATATTGTATCATAATTTTTGCTATTATGATGTCTATCTACACTTGAAGAATTCGCGGCGATATAATTACAAGTGCATGGTCTTGCTTCGTTCGTACTAGGTTTAAAATATGAGTAGTACCAACAGTAGGACCTTTGGTTTATTATCCTTCTGGAAGTACGCCTAAACAACGAGGAGGTTGTGGGTTCAAAACCTTTAATGTACTAATAACCGAAGTGACCAGTTTAATGTCAACTTTTACAAAGTAGTGAATGGCAGTTTGGGTACTTTAGGCAGCCTATCCAAATGTCCTTTTTTTGTATTGTTTGTCGACTCGCTAAGCCCCTGAGTAGTTGTGAGTTGAGCCATACGATTACGGTTTAAGAGCAAATGCTTGCACTGACCAGTCATGTCCACAGAAAAAATGTGTGGTTCTTACTTCAAAAGACTATATCAGACACTAGAAATTTAAAATTCTTGTAATAAAGACAGACTTTTATAGATGTACTGATTGGAATTTATATTTCCATTAAGAAAACGTATTTTATTTGCTATTATTTTTGTGCCAGTACCTTTTTTATCTGTGTCACCTCTTAATTTCTATTTATTTCACCATCTATTTTTTGCGTCACAAATGTTTCGACGTTTTATTGAGCTCGGAAAAGCGTTTGTTAGCCACAAACGTCATGAACAGCGATGACACATGTTCAAATGTATGGTATAGCTGTCTTTCTCCGTTTAATTTGTACATCTGTCCCAGACATATTTAACCTGATTTTATAGTGCTTTCCTGTCTGTTGTTTTTGTTAGATTCTGCTTTTTACTGCGAATTTTATTTGGATAATAGGTACCTATTGAGAGACCTATTGTGTAAATTGAACTTTGTAACTAACCTCTATGATATTACATAGATTGGGTTGCAATAATATTTGCCTCATAAATTTAATCCTTTCTTTCAATTTTTTCCCCCGGTTTCGCTATCGAGATAAATCTCACGGGAATCGTGCATTTCAAAAAAAATTAACAACCGTTCAAATGAGTAGGACGATGGTAACTGAAGAAGGAGTTATAAAATCCAAATTCACAAGTGAAGTTAGATATATTATTATCTAATTGTGTATCACCGCGTGTAGAGGCATGTAGCAGGTTGGAGTTGGAGGCGTGGCAGGTTGTAATAAAAATTACGGATCGGTACTGCCAAACGCCGCGCCGCCGCCCACTTCAATGCGTTATTCGAGCGTAAACATTATTAATTTAGAAATTATTATAATAATAATGATATGCTTTTATTTTTGTATATTTTTACATGGTTTATAAACTTATCTTAACTACCTGCTTTACACTACTAACAACGTTATAGAAAAAAAAATTCAGTGGCATTTAGCAATTTAAAGCTTAATTTTACGCAACATAAAACCTGAACCGATTAATGATTTTGACAGACCTGTAATATTTTGAAGTGGCCTATCTAACGACACTCCACACCATGGGTCACACCAGAAGAAAAATCCCCACATTTAAAACAAAGTACTTCCAGGGATTATAGATTATAAACATATGAAAGGAAAACTAAACAAGATTTTTTTTACCTCTTTTTAAAAATAGTTCAGATTTACAAGTTGTAGATCGTGGGTCCGAACCCAGGCAGATGTTTTACTTTATGTAATTATTTCATCACCACTTCTCGCAAAACGGTGAAGGAAAACATCGTGAGGAAACCGGCATATATTAGAATAAAAAATTCGACGCCATGTGACCATCCAACAACCCGTATTGGGCACGCGTGGAGGATTACGGCCCATTCCCACTCAAAAGAAGAGGCCTGCACGCACAGCGGACCAAATGGGAGTCCAAGTTCGGAAAAGGGGTCCATCTATCGCACACTGAGAAAAAAACTTGATAACATTGATCAAAAAAATGTTTGCAGCTACCAAGGAACTTGTTTGCATACGAGCGCATAATGTATTATTGTACCGGACGGACGGGATCGCTTGAGCTCTGTATACAGAAGGGTCTCCTGCTCAGCGCATTGACGCCCTGTTCCGATAGTTCAGTTATCAAGAGTCCCGGAGTCTGGGGTGTTGATTGATGGCTGCTATTAGTTGAGATGTGAAGGCTTCTTACGTAAGAAGTGAAAGACTTGATTCTTCATGACTATTTGAAGTGATTCTGCAAGTGAAAAGAAGGTGGCGTGAAGGAAATATTTCCATGTCGACGCGCATGCGCACTATCGTACCCCGAAACTTTACTTTATTGAGGACCGTGCAATTGCTTGCAAATTAGTTTTTATTTTTAGGTATTTTTCATCGTGCTATTATCCTGGTAGGGTCGCCATGTATTGGAGTGAATTAATCGAAATAAAAGAGAAGTGTTCGATTCAACGATTCGTGTAATAATGCCCATAATTGGTGTGTGCTGTTACATATATAAGGTTGGGCGAGCTGCACACTACAGCGGCTACGGTACATACCGTTATTATGTACAGTTATTATTAGTCATAGACATTGGGTAACTAAGTTATAACACCTAGTTTGTGTTTCCTAACAAACCAAATGGGCAAATAAAAAATGACGATTGGTGCGCCACCCTGTGTCAGTGGATCGCACAACCCACTACTTGAATCCCCGTTTTACAGGGGTCTCGAAGAACCATAATAAATAATTTTCTTATTTACTTATCCTATTACATACATATTATTTTATGCTAGTATATAAGCTATGTGACGCCTCATCGCGAACAATTATGATTATGACAATAAAGTTGTCTTGACAAATTCAAACAAAGTAATTGTCAATACAATCAAGTTTGGTTATTATGCCAATGATTTATTTTGATTGAAGTTATAACGAACTTGGTAATGATTATCAAGTATTTTAGTAGTTTCAATAATGTCTACACTTAAATTTACTAGGAAATTTGTATTCTGCAATCAAAGGACCTGATTACTGCAAATCGGTAAATTGATTAATTTGATTCTGTTTGATACTAGAATCAAATATTTATATGTTTCCATTTACAATAAAACTTATTTCGTTTTATGAAGTTCTGTAGTTCTCAATGGAGGTAACTGAATAATCAGCATTATTTACAAATTAGCAATTAAGATGTCTAAATTGCCTGTACTAACGCTGACTATTTCTGAAAAACAATAATGTCAGAAGTTTTTTTTTTGTTATTAGTCTTATTATATCGAACTGTAGGCTTATAATCTTTGTTTATAATCGACATCCTTATGCTAATAAATTGAACAGTAGTCATATACAGGATGGTAGAGACATCGACGACGCGAAAACTGTTCCAGCCATGGATTTTGATCATTCCCTACGTTGAAATTATTCGCCGGTTATTCAAATAAAATCTGCTGTTTTATAGAAAAGTGCAATACCTACGCCAGTCAGAAATAATGAAATAGCAGATTTTTTTTTAATATCCGTCGAATAATTTCATAATAATTCGTGCAGCCCCCAAGCCTGTAGAAGGTCGCACACTTCTTCCATCACATTCACAATAAAAACACAAGTATAAAATAACAATTACGACGCCCGACGCACAGAACATAAACACTCTATAGGGAAGTCCAACAGCTACTGTACACTCACAGGTCACAGCACGATTCACTAGCTCACGAATGAATGAAATGAACAAGTACCAAACGACTTCGACCGACAACAAAGCGCGTGTTTACATTGATCAACTAACGTTGTAAAAACAATAAACTGTAATTATAGAACTAATCATTCAACTTGATTAAATCTGTGAGTGCTATGTTCACAATATTTTAATAATGTATTTCGACTGCTTATATTAAGATAATGATAGAGAAAGGTTGATAATTTTGACTTTATTATTACAACAAACAGTGATTAATTTATTTTTATAAGATTTTGATTGCTTCATTCATTTTTTTTTTGTATCAAGAAAAATTTCATACTTGATTGGCCCGACTTTTCTCAGTGTATCCTAATAGTTCAGAATTGATTTCAATGTAAGGTGTACTTAAAACTATGCAAATGCACTGGTTGATTTTAAATAATTTTCAACCATGAAACCTCGACATCAAATAAAAAGTCCTTGCATAAAAATAAAACAAGAAATCGTCAAACATATTTTATTTGATTAAAATAGCAGACAAAATAACATATTTGGCAAAAATTTACTATTAAAACTACCATTGCACGTTGAATAACTGAAACTATTCCGTTATATTCAACATATACGTACCTATGTATTATTACATAAGTCCCTGTCCGATGCTGCTCAAGCTGCATCTCTCGCATACTTGGACAAGTCGGTAGAAATGTAATTTTTCACTGGCACAGTTTCGAAGAATTTGTTTAGGAATACTAACACATACTCCATAGCTTTGTCCATGAAAGGCTTGCCAAACGAAGACACGAGGGTTCTCCAGTTTTCATTCAGTAGTCCGGTCACGAGCTTGCCTGTAAAAGTTACAAATTAGGTCACAACAACGTACTAACAAGCTTGGGGTGGTGCACATCCTTCTTTATTATTCGTTTTAGTATGTTTTTTCGTGATGGAAAGTGCTTGAGCTGGAAGAATTCGTTGAAATTGCTCTAGGAATGAATTAATGTCTATTTAATTTATTTATTACATTCTTTATTGTAAACCACAAAAATATATAATCCAATCTGCGTAAGTAAAAAATAACAAGAAGAAGAAAACATTCAGTGGTAATAATAGTTATGAGAAATAACACACAATGAATACCCATAACAAAAAATTTCAACTAACATATTTAATAAGCCGTAACAAAATAACTATTTTAAGAAAATGACTAATCATAACAACAGTGGTGGCCCAGAGGTAAGGGCCCCGACTTACGTATCGTAAGTCGTCAGTTCGAACCCAGGCAGTCGCTTTACTTTGTGTAAATTATTTCATCACTACTGCTATTAAAACGGCGAAGGAAAACATCGTGAGGAAACTGGCATGTTTTAGAACCAAAAATTCAAAGACGTGTGACATTCACCAACCCGCACTAGGCCCGCGTAGTGGATTAAGGCCTATTACCTCCCTCACAGAGAGGACGCCTATGTCCCAGCAGTGGGTACATTATAAGGCTGATGATGACTTAGCATAGTCAAGTATAAAACAATTAGAACCAGTTGCCTTTGTAGCGATGCGGGTAAATATCATGAGTTAAACACAATTAAGTCATACCGTGTTATTAACACTGATTTGTTTGATCTTTAGCCCCAAAAAAACAACTTTCAAGATGACTTAATCTAGTTTAGAAATGAATATCCTCTTCTGTCATCCGTCATACTATAAAAAAAAGAAAATAATGTTATAAAGATACTTACTGGATTCTTGCTTCCCAATATACAATTTGTCAGCAAAGAATTGCATTTTTCCTTTGATATCAAACGAGTAATTCATTTGATCAGGTTTAATCTTGATGTAAAGTTCATCATTATGCTTATAGATGAAGAAACCGAAATCAAACTTGAGATATAGTTTTTCTGGAAAAAAAAGTAGTGGTATAGTACAACAATATAGGTTGAATAATAGTAACTAAACAGTTACACTAAAAGTATCCACAGATATCTATGCCTGTGTTAAATTATTTTTTCGAATCAGATTTTTGTAGGAAACAGAAAACTTATTGAACTTGTCTGAAAGCAACGCGAATAATGAAAATAAAACTTATAGGCGACGACATTGATTGCCAAATCAATATTTGAAGGATGCAAACAATGACTCTCAGATGTACATAAATTAACATTACTTTCAAAAATAAAATATCCATTACAACTTTTACCTATTTTTACTTTTCCATTTCCTTCGCCACTCAAAGTATCACCACCGATGAAACTTTTGACAAGAGGACTATTAGAGAACACTTTGTAGCGTCCTTTGACTGAGAAGTCACAATTCAACTCCAGTTTTGCGCGTTCATCTTCAATGTTAGTCCTGCAAAGTGAATCAATGTAAAAAACAGAAGTGAAGAAAACAATGATTGCGAGAATCCTGATTGTTTCTGCATCACCCAAAGGTTTGACTGGTAGAATATGCTTAACGTCGGATTTACGACCGATTATCTCGAAGGCTTTGGCAGAGAATTACGTATAGCACAGTTTTAAATATTTACAAATAAAGACTCCGGGTTTTTACTGCCCGAGAAATTCCAAATCGAAAAACTATTTCAGATTTTCGGATTAGGCAAAGTGTTAACTTCACCCAAAGCATTAATAAAAGCAGGATCTCTAGTTATGCAGTAGCACTTACGGCCAACTATGCAGTCACGATAAACGTAGTCATCCCCGCCTACACTTTACAGAGTGGTAATATTTTTAACAAAGACTCGACAAATTATTCTATAGTTCTTACCGATATGGCGGATAATTTGTTAAAACATATGGCAAGTGATAATGTCCCACCTAAAACTGAAAAATTGTGTTTATACTTACTCAAACTTAGTGACGACGCAATCTTTGGCACCTTTGCCGGTTCCTTCAATCACAGTAACATCGAGGATATCCAAAACAGACATAGATATATTATTCACTGTGATGGGATCGAGAATAGGGACTCCTAATTCTGGCAAACCAGCCATGGCGATCTCTTTAATAACAGATTGGATGAGATCTTTTCCACAAGTACTATCGTCTATTTCACATTTTCCCAAAGTGTCAACTGTAAAGAAGAATGATTTTTATTAGGATAAAATGAAACACAAAAAAGCAGAATTAATAAAAACAAAATTACGCATTCTGAAATTGGTGCGAATTTTGCAAGTCCATGCCTAAATAAAATACAGAAACATTTCAACCCCTGTGCTATTATAATGCAAGGAAATTTAAAAATCTTAGTCATTCAGACTGAAATCTTGTCGAAAAAAATAATAATTATAAAACTGTTCAAATGAAATTAACTTACTAAAGGCCGATTCACAAAACACAAAAACTGTGAGCACCAAAAATAGAGATGTTTTCAAAAACATGATTCTTTCTTGAAGTACTTCCAAAGATAACGTTAGAACTCGCAGATTTTATTATATATATAACGTGTACAAATTATACGGAAAATGTACAATGGCTTTAAAATAGAAAAA
This sequence comes from Orthosia incerta, assembly GCA_948252205.1. Classification (NCBI taxonomy): domain Eukaryota; kingdom Metazoa; phylum Arthropoda; class Insecta; order Lepidoptera; family Noctuidae; genus Orthosia; species Orthosia incerta. The sequence continues at coordinate 55,333,859 of OX411742.1, forward strand.
AAAAATAAGCCAAGGTCAATGTTCATTAACAAAAAGCATTAAAAAATTCTAATTGAGTGGATTTAATGACCATCCCAAAAAAAATAACAATCTTTATATAAAGTAAATGATATGTAATAGGTATTTTATAATCTCATTAACTGAAACTGCATACGTTAATTATGAGGTGATGTTAGATTTGATTTTTTAATTAAAACAAAGGCCCACGACAACAACCCTGACCAGGGCAATTTATTGCTTGTGACTTTCGCCAAAAATACCAGTTATCAAAGTTGCAACAGGCATCTTACCTGAAGCCACGCCAAATTTGACTTCAACGGTCACATCTCTTCAAGTCCAAAATATTGGACACGTATTTTTTGCTTTACCAAATCAATAAAAAAATACTTAGATAAACCGCATAAAAGATCAGGAGTGGGGGCTTGTGACATCACTGTGTCCTAAAGCCACACCAAATTTGACTTCAACGGTCCAATATTTTTTATTAATCTGACCTGACGGACGTAAAATAAAATTTCAGTTCTAATAATGTACAAATAAGTCGATAAAAAAATGCGACAACAAATCCAAAAATTAGCTCAAACTCAAAAAATACGTAGGTATCGTATCGGTCGACTACAGCGGTGCAACTTTCATCAGTCCAACTATCAGCAGTCGTGCTTGCATAATACCTCTTAAATTAGATGGTTTTGGGTTTTCCTTGCCCATTAAGAATTTCTCAATTTTTACCCTCAGATAAGCTTTTAAGTACCCGAGTGCCCCTTGAGTGAGACTTGCTAGAACCTAGGACCTAAAACTAAAACATATTTATCTGATAAAGAAGTGGAAGAGTTAAGATGCAGCTACCATAATATACTTTTGCCTCCCCCTCTATGGCTTAATCTCATTTTTCTTTGCCTCTTTTTATTGTTTTTTCTTAAACCACAGAAGTAACTACCGCATGCACGGATCATGATTTGCAGCAGAACGATCCATGGTTGGGTAGTCATATTATTATCATAGCAAGGACCCTCCTTATTTCGCCTCCTTTAAAAGCACGTTAAGCCATTGGTATGGGGTTGTCATTCGTGGATCTTTGAGAGTTGTTCTCGTTAGGGGGTAGTAAGAAGTTTAAAGATGAAACTGACTACCGTGTTACCTTGTACGCACTCGTAACTAATAGGCAGTGATGAGATGTTCACCTGTAACCGTGACTGGAAGATGACCTCAACATTGTTGGGATAAGGTTAGGCAGATGATGATTATAACATCTATCTGTTTAGTATCATCATCATTACCATCATTTCAGCGGAAAGACGTCCACTGCTGGACATAGGTTTCCCCCAGGCATCGCCACATTTACTGGTCCCGACGTGCGTCTCGAAGCTAGCGCATTCCCGCAACATAAACCAGGTCATCGGCCCACCTAGTGGGAGACCTTTCAGCGCATCGTCTTCCGGTTCGCGGTCGCCATTTCATCTGTCTAATATAGTCTTTTCAATACATAAGATTCGACTGTAGAAATACGTCCTATAATCTGAGCAACTGTTACATACCCAAATTGACTGTCTCGTTAGTCTTAGTAGTAGCAAGCACTACTGCAGGGTGAGAGATTTAATTCCCAGGTCGGGAAAGTTGTTGTTAGGTTTATTATCATTATTTTCTTCCGGAGTCTAGATGTGTGCCTGGTATAAAAAAAAGAAAAGAAAAGAAAAGAAAAAATATTTATTTGTGACCCGCACAGGAGACACGAGATAAGCAAAACACAAACAACAATAAAATATAAAAAACCCCGTGCGAGACCAAAAAGGCTCCTATCTCAGCATGTGCAACGATATTAAAAAGAAAATATCACTGCGCTGATATTCTGACAAGGCCCACTGTTGATGCCACGGACACACTCACGGAACGAAACATACAATATATATATTAGGAATAAAATAGAATAAAACAAATAACAAAATAGTGGTATGGTCTCCTGATATGGTCATCTAATCCTGGTATGGTCATCTGATGAGGAGGGATGAAACGCATGTTACTAAAAGAGTTATGAATATAAATATGGATTGATGGAGAGGGAAGGGACGGCCAAATAAAAGATGGATGGACTGTGTAGGGAGTGATATGAAAGAAAAGGGAGTCAGTGATAGCGGGACGGAGGACAGGACGGTGTGGAAGAAGAAAACTTGTTGAGCCGACCCCAAGTAACATGGGACAAGGGCAGGAAGAAGAAGAGTCTAGATTTGTGCCGAGTCAGTAGACTCGTCCCCTATTGCATGTGACTTAGTCATATCTGACGGCATCTGGGTGTGCTATTGGTCCACCTCTACAACAACCCTGCAAGGAATACAGGCGTTATGTTACGTAGTTGTCAGATGTAGAAATTATGTTTCTTATACTCCTCCGCTGTGCTTTTATGATTAATTTCGTTTCGGGATTCAAGCTTTGGAATCGTTTCACCGGGACTTGTCGAGCTTCATTGTCTCGGTATTTTTCTGGAGGTTGCCACTGCTGGCATTCAGAAATCGCAGTGGTTGTGAATAGTGTGGTGAGCTTGTCAAATAAAAACTGGCCAAGAGTGAGTTGGGCTCGCGCACCGAGGGGATGTACTGACAACTACATTCACCAAAATAATATTAGGTAAAATTACTCAAATTCGTATTCCCTGTAATAATCGTAAATTCGCTGTAATCGTACCACTATGTAAAGGAATAGGCTCACAGCAGGAGTGTAAAATCTACCGTGGTATTAATCTTTTGAGTGTTGTCGGCAACTTATATGCGAAAGTTTAAATAAATAGAGTGGTAAAAGTGACGGATGAACAATTATTATAGGACGTGCAAGCAGGATTTTGAGAGGAAATAGGCTGTATGGATCAGATCTTCTCCTTGAGAAGCATAGCCGAAAAACATCTGGCAAAGCACAAAAAAGTCTACTGTGCATTCGTTGACTTGGAGAAGGCCTATGACAGCTTATGGAGGTATGAACTGTGGTCGACGCTGGACAGCGTATCCCCGGATGGGTACGGTGTGGACTGGCGCTTATGTAGGCGTCAGTGGCGGTACGGCGTCGATGTTTCCGGAGGCTCGACTCACCGTTCACAACAGCGTGCTGGTGCCTACACTTATGTATGGATGTGAAGGTTGGGTATGGCAAAATGCAGTAGAAATGCGTTCCTCGCTAATATGTGTGATGTAACTTTACATGATAGATTGAGGAATGATGTAATAAGACAACGTTGTGTTTAAAATAAGATATAGTGACTAAAATTGTTGTTGAGAGGATGAACAAAAGGGTGACTAGCAAAAGGTATTTACAAGACAGACGTAAATGGAAATGCCGGGAGGGGACACCATAGAAAGACATACATAGACCATAATGGTAATGTTCTTCAGAAATGCCAGGTGCGCAGTACTCATAACCGGCGTGTATGTATGACAAGATGTATGAATGTGAGTGAAGCAATAGGAGGACGTAAGGTGTAGCAGGTGGCGTTTTGTAGTTTCTGCCTACCCCCATGGAAAAAAAAAGCGTGAATGTATTGTTAAATTTTCTTGGATATTAGAGTTCAAAGAGCTTGGTGACTTCATCGAATTAGTTTATTACTCTTTAACTTAGCAAAATATCTCCAATTTTTCTGATCATCAAGATTCAGACCGCTTCATAGCTCAATGAGGATTGCTGTCCTTTTCTCGTTGACAACGAGAAAAAGTCTAGCTACCACCAATAGCAAATAAACACGACATTTTGTCACAACGACCAAAATCCGTATTGAGCTATTTACAACGAAAAATATCAAGAATTATAATAAACTAAAAATGGAAACACATTCAGAAAATCCACAAAAAAATCAACATGTTTTATGGTCTAGGTTTAACAATAATTAATATTTGTTTTAATACAGACTTCAGTAATAACCACAACGTTTTAGTAAAATTCAATACTTATTTTCCCAAAAAGTTTAGGCAAAGCTGCACCTGTAGTAAGTAAACCATAACATACAATAAATCATAACAATATTAACAAACAACATAACAACAACGTTAACCTATCATTGTAACAATGCTCAAACGAAAAGATACTCGTAAACTGGATTGAGGGACAAAATTAACTTTGCCGTTGGAAAACTTTTACGAGTATGTATCCCCATACAATGAAATAGGTCACAGTCAGTTTACCGACTCCAAATAGGTTTTCGGTTTTTTTTTGGTTTTACTTATGCTGTAAAATATTACTTCTTGTGAAATTTCATGATTCTAGGTTAAAGGGAAGTACTCTACAGGTTTTGATTCACATGCGAGCATAAAAATATGATTATCATTTAGAAGTTTGATTTTTCATAGCTCCATGGTAATACAGACCTGAGTATTTTATATTAATTTCAACTTGATGTCTCCTCGCGTTACTGCAGATAAGATCTTGGCAGACAGACAACGATGTGTACGAATCTAGCAGTTTAGTGCCCACGGCTTCACTCACGTGGTGCACTGACTGTTGGTTTTAATAATGTACATATTAGTTGATAAAAAGAGAGACTAATCCAAATATGCGCTCAAACTTCTGCAACGGTGCAACTTTCAGCAGACCAACTAACAACAGTCGTTCTTGCAACATATACCTTTTAAATGATTTGAAGCAGGTCAATCCATGTTTGGGTAACCATACTTACATAGCCAGGATCCTCTTTATTTCGGCAAGTACGTTAAGCCGTTGGTATCGGGCTGACATTCGTGGTTCTTTGAGAGTTGTTCTCTTTAGGGGGTCGTGAGAAGTCGAAAGACTGATGATGAAACCGACTACCGTGTTACCAAGGTCTGTATGACTTAAGTATTTGATATTAATATCAACTTAATAACTCATCCTCCTCTTGCTTGAATTCTTCTCACGATTTTTTTACTTTCCACGGTATTTAATCAATGACCGTAGTTCCTTCTGTAGCACAGAAATTTTACTCTGCTGCATAGTAAATTTTCAAGCTGTTAGACATACTGAATACCCTCGAAAAATACTCCTAGTAGGGCAAGGGTATGTACTTATCAGACTAAATAATATAATACTCACTGCATTTCTTTCCATAGGAATATTTAAAAAGATACTGCCATAAACATAAAAAGTATTCAGAAATTATTATCATTTGGAAATATTAGACAGGAACAAAAAGAACATAAACATGAGTTAATTATTCTTGAAAAAGAACTGCAAAAAGAAATTGAACCTACAACGTACGTACGGTTTGGAAGGCAGACCTATACTCCACGAGTCTAGGGATTTTGTTGACAATGTGTGTAAAATAGACGGTGTTATAATGTAATGATAATTGACTGCTTAGCTCCACAAAGGTATAGTATGATGTTAATAATAAAAGTCTGTAGTAAAGTCGTATATATTTAAATAAATTGTAATTTTTTGGCTTCTTGTATCATTACACGCAATTTTAACAATATTGTAGTTAATTGTAGAAAAATAACAATTTTCATGGACAACTCGCGCTTGACCAAAAATGTGACTATGAGAAAATTGTTCTCACAACAAAACACCTAACATTCCTTAGACATTTATCGGTATCTCCTATGGATTGCGAATTTTCCCCGTACTAACCAGTCAAGGAAAACACAATTTTATAGATAACTCCACTTCTAGTACTGTTCTCATCTCTGGGATGGATCTGCCAAATACCAGCTTGATGCACTGGAGTAAATCGAAAAGCGGCTTCATCGGCGTTGAAGCACTGGTCAAGACAAAGCTCCAGAGCCTTGAACATCGTCGTCGAGTTGCCAGTTTGTCGGTTTTTTATCGGTTACACTTCGGCGAGTGTGCGGTGGAATTGCGTGATCTAATGCCACCTAGCCCGTTTCATCATCGGACTACCAGACGTACGGCGATGCGTCATCGGTACATGGTGGATATCCCACCCATACGCACCAAACGTTTTGGGAACACTTTTATTGTGCGTACAGCTAAGGAGTGGAATTCCCTGCTGGAGTCTGTGTTTCCCGATAGCTACAATCTAGGGTTCTTTAAGTCAAGAGTGAATAGGTTTTTTATAGGCAAGCGTGATTCACCGTCGGCAACATCATCGCTTACAATCAGGTGAGATAGTGGTCAAGCGCGAGCCTATAGGATATAAAAAAAACAAGACAAAAACATGTACCATATTTTAAGTTAGACCAGCAATAACACAACTGTGAAGACCGCATCCAATTCCGTTCAGTCATTTTTGCGTCAACAGCGTACAAACATCCTCCGTGACAGACAAACATATTCGATAAATCTTATTTTTGGCATCTATTGCTGATTTAAGACACCTCGTATAAAATTTTCTTAAATATCTTCAAACAACAGACATTGCCGAGATACAATTTACAATATGTATAGATTATACGTATAGATTAGTTACAATAGTTAACATTTTTTAAAATATATTTTGTAAGAAATAAAAAGTTAAACTACCTTTCTTAAACCTAAAACTCCCCCTAGACCTCCGGGTAATCGAAGCGGCAACTCTTTTCAAGATCAAAAAGGGACATTCCCGACAGTTCATACCGCTGGGCCGCGTGCTGGAGTGCAACGTGCACCACTCCAAAAATCCCCACCCAGCGCAACTCACAACAACCGAGTATGAATGCCTAGAGAAATTGACTCCCGAAACCCTGGCGACCCACCAAGTAATCGGCCCCCAAATATACACCGATGGTAGCAAGATAGAGGGGAAAGTCGGAGCTGCCCTAACTTGGTGGGAAAACGGGACGGAGTCAAGGTTCAGCACCTTCGGTTTGGAGCCTCACAACACAGTCTTCCAATCGGAAATGTACGCTCTCTTTAGAGCTGTCAGGATGGCAAGAGAATCCAAGGCGGCCTCCGTAAGCATATTAAGTGACTCGAGATCGTCACTTGACCTGCTGAGGAGGCCGTCTGTCACTCACCACCTGGCACTCCAAATCAAGAGAAGCGTCCGTGAAATCAGAGAGGAGGGCAGAGAAGTGAGGCTCTTTTGGCTCAAGGCCCATGTGGGAACTGCCGGGAATGAGAGAGCGGACGAGCTGGCCAAGGAGGCAGCCCTAACAAAGCTCACATCAGACTACAGCAAGGTCCCCGTTACGTTCGTGAGGAGGAAGATACGGGAGGGGACTATAAGGAAGTGGCAAGCGCGGTACGAGTCCTCAAGTACAGGATCGGTCACGAAAGTGTTCTTTCCAGACGTCCTTGCGGCGAAAAGGACACTCAGAGACGCAGTGCTCACACCGGTCCACGTACAAGTCCTTACAGGACACGGCGGATTCTCAGCGTACCTCCACCGCTTCCATCTCAAAGATAGTCCCTCGTGCGTCTGTGACCCGAGTTGCGAAGAGACAGTCTGGCACCTGCTCTTCGAATGCCCAAGGTTCAGCCAAGACAGAATGGAGCTCGAAGTTAAATTCGAAACCCAGCTTAGCCAGTCCACACTCCACACCATCATGGGGAGACCGGCTACTAGGATTCCATTCTTGGTATTCGCGAGCAAAGTCGCCACAATCGCAGCAAGGGCCAACAAAACGGACGTAACCTTGCGAAGTCGACCACACATTCGAACATACACAACCACAACAACAACCACAACTACACAAACAACAACAAGCACACCATTGACTGATACACAAGTTACACACTCACACTCTAACCAACGGCCATCACCAACGGTAGCAGCAGCGGTAGCAGCAACAGCCAGCCTACAACCAGCCCCTAGCATGACTACCACACAATTCCTGGCATGCGGAGAAGACGGAGTCCCTGGCATTAGACTGCGAGGCGTCGCTCTGTTCATGAACAGGGAACAGGAGAAGTTAGGCATAGGTTTCTGCATGGGCTCAAGTCGAGCTGCGGCCCGAATACACCTTTCACCGGGCCTTGCCGCCCTGATTAACGGAAGCACCACCAAAACGAGCATAAAAGGCAGCAAGTATGCTGCACTACCTCAAGTGGAAGTGGCCACTCACCGATGCCGTCTAATGCGATTTAAAGGGAAAACAATCGCATTACTCGAGTGGGGAGAGGCTACTGCATTTGCCCAGGCAAACTCATTGCTTCAGAAGATCGGGGAGGCAGGAGACTACACGTCAGCCGCAGCCCGAACCATAAGTGTGGACGCAATGGTGGTGGGAGGAGAGAGAGGAGACGTCGCAGACCGCTTTGGCTGTCTAAAGGCCTCAGAACATCATGAGGTCGTTGTATACGAGGACAGAGGGGAAACTCTAAGTTTCCTCAAAGCCCCCAGACAACCAGCAGCCAGCGCGACGAGCCCATCAACAAGTCCCACCACTCAAAGCGGATCGGAAAGGGCCCAGCAGAAGGCAGCAGCCGAAAAAGCCGCAAAGGAACAGTGCAATACCATAAACCCGAAGGACCGGGCCCGGTCGAGGAGTCGCCTGAAAGCGTTTGGCACTTTCCTCAGTGCACTGCTCCCAAGCACCAGCCACGCATCACCATCTCACAAGCAGGAGACGGCACTGGAGAGGTTCTTCAGAAAAACACCAAAGGAACCATTCCAGCAAAAGCCTAAGTCAACACGAGCTGACAAAGGGCAAGTCAGCCCGCCGACCCTCGCAGTAAAGTCAGGTACCACGGACCACGTAAAGAGCGCGTTCCTCGAGTATGTAGCAATCGTAAGAGCGACCAGAGAGGTCAATCTTACGACATGCCGGAAGATCCTGCAGACCTTCCAGAGAGACACAGAGGGTCTGTTAAGGGTACTGCTCGAGGAAGCAGGGGCAGCGGTGTACGACAACATCACATCCCAAGTCATCAAAGGGGAAATGACGGGGTCGTATATGGCAGCCTACAGCGCGAGGAGTGGTTTTGTGGCCCTGGACAAGGAGGAGACGGAGCGCTCGGGCAAACTCAAGTTCAGTGTGCCAAATGACGACCCGATAGTGGTTACCGCCAAATGTACCAAAATTATGCCGGATGATAAGATCCTGGAAATGGCACAGTCCATTTCGGGGACCTCAGGTATTACGGCATCGCAGGAAAGTTGGGCGGTACCCAGTATCAGGTGGATTAACGGAGTTCCGGGTTGCGGTAAGACAACCTGGCTGGTAAAGCACTTCGACGAGAACAGGGACGTGATAGCCACCACGACAACAGAAGCTGCCAAAGATCTCAGGGAAAAGCTTGCGCGACGCTTGGGAGACCGAGCAAAGACCAAGGTGCGCACTATGGCCTCAATCCTAGCAAACGGTTTCAAGAGCCAAGACAAATGCTACCGTCTTACGGTAGACGAGGCTCTTATGAACCACTTTGGGGCCATAGTCATGGCAGTAAAGTTGTCTGGAGCAAGCGAGCTTGTCCTCGTCGGAGACGTTAACCAGCTTCCATTTTTAGACAGAGAGAACCTTTTCGAGCTTAGGTATACCCGTCCAGACCTGGTGGCTGGTATCACCCAGGAGTTTCTCTGCACACACCGCAACCCAATGGACGTGGCGTTTGCACTGAGTGAGATATACCCCGGTATATACTCCTCCAAGTCATCGCTGTCGCGGGTCCACTCCCTGAAGGTGAAAAGTTACACAGGGGCGCAAATACCGAGCACTGCCCAAAACACCCTGTTCCTGGTTCATACGCAGGGGGAGAAAGCTTCTCTTGCGAGCCAGGGATTTGGGTCCGGCGAAGGTTCGCGCCTGCTAACCATACACGAGGCTCAGGGGTCAACCTACGACAGCGTCATCATCATCAACACCAAGTCCAGGAGGCTTCAGATTCACGACAGCATCTCCCACGCGGTAGTGGCTGTGTCCAGACATACAGTCAGTTGCGTCTATTACACCGACGATGCCGATGACGCCGCGGGCCGCCTTGCTAAGAGGGCGATGGATGCGCCGACTAAAACGGTCGTCAACTACAATCTTAAGACGGCCATGCAGCATCGAGACGTAGTCGTCATAGAGGCCTTGCTCACGCTAGCGAAGTCCCTGGTCAGCAGACATCACCATAACACCACTTAACAAGTCCCATCCATAAACTCCAACCCAAACACATACCCAAACCATCACCCTGCCTGCATGGTGGAGCGAGTCAGTCATACTCACCTTAATGTCCTAATGACGGGGTTCTATAACCGGAATCGTCAGCCGGGACTGGTCTGCTCGCACTGCCATGCATATTCACGGAAAGTGTATAATATAACGTAACGTAAGTGTATGATATAATATAAGCAATGTAAATAAGAAAAAATAAAAATGTTAATAACATAAAAACATAAAAAAAAAAAAAAAAAAAAAATTGTAATGCCGGTGTGTAATATATATATATAGTATTTAGTGAGGGATGAACTCACGTAGACTTAAGTTAGTTAAGTAAGCCTAAAAATAATGTCTGACGTAGGAGTCAAACAATTGTCACTATTATGAAAGAAAAAAAAAAAAACAAACAAAATATAATAACTATAAAAAAGAGCGCGGACTGCCACATGTCCGCGGTAGAATATTTATAAAAAAAAAAAAAAAAAAAAAAAAAAAAAAAAAAAAAAAAAAACCTAAAAGTGAATTCTATCACGACACATTTTTTTCTATGGCCACCCATTTTTTCCAGTTCCCTTCTCATTGTAGTAGTACCTAAGTCGTTTTATGAAATTTTAGGTAAGATTACTATTCTGGCCTTCAAAAATTGCAATTTAGAAAAAGTGTGGTACTTCCACACTCTTTTGAAACCCCCTCCTAAACTATAGAAGTCAAACTTGGGAAATAAAAAAAACTTTTATAGTATTTTTTTTCAACTTTGGAATTATAGATTATTATACACTAGCTGTTACCCGCAGCTTCGCCCTCGTTAACATAAGTTTTGTCAATCAATTCTGGTTGTCGACATACAGGGTGAGAAAAGCCAATGTTGCAGTTTTAGTTTTAATCAAAATCGGCCCCGTGACTCCTTTGATTGTTTTATTTTATTTATTCTTTATAGTGATGATTTGGCCATCCACGCACACTTGGAAAACTCGGCCTGTATAGGTACAGGAAGCATTGACGTAAAAACGATTAACTTATTTAATTGCATAAAATTGTATCTACAGTTACAGTACGACATAAAAGAGTAGAAATTAAATATTTGGGAACTAAAAGTTTTCATTTTCTGGCAACATCTAAAATGAGTACTTGAGCTGTCAATTTTTCTCGATCGGTTTCGATTTTCGTAAGAATTTTGGTTTTTGTGTGATATTTCTGAGTATGGACAGACAAACAGTGGCAAATCATGAATAAGGTAATTCGTGGAGGTGCCTGTGATATAGTTTACAAAGTTTATATGTGGTGAATAGCCGAATTCCAAGCTGGGAAGCTTCAATACAACTCAGAAGATGTTTACCGTCGTACAGCAGATTTTACTGGTAAGTAACTATTGAAAGTTACGCTAAACGTTAATAACAAACGATTAATACATTCAGGGAGCTTAATTTTCGAACCACATATCATTTACAAATTATTTGTCTAACATTTTTGAGGTTATGCTAAGGTAAACAAATACCGTTGTAGTTATAGCGCGACTTAAGAACGTTGATAGTAAGGCAAAAACAATTAATGTAATTTATTGCGGAAACGAATTTTTTTTTTTTGCTATGACATATTTGTTGATGCAATCGACTAAATGGAAAGAAACAATTTTAAAATATATTCACGTTTGTTTACCGCGGAACTTCTTTCGTCGGACTGACAGTGATTCTTTTATTTACTTGTTTTAGGTGTTTCTGTAAGCACTGTGCGCAGAATCGTGCAACACGGCATTGAAAACGGTGGGAAATTCTCAACACCAGCTAAACACATGAAGGGTCGTCCCATGGTACAGACAGCAGTGACGATGAGAGTTCAGAAATCAGTGACGAATCAATACCAGAGCTTAAAATAGACTACACGAACTTAAGTGATCCCATGGAAGGTGTAGAGTATTTAGATTTTGATTTATTAAATTCGTTTATTTTATTAATTTTAGTTTATATCTGAGTTTATATGGAGAGCAATTGATTATTGAAAATACTTTTTTTTTGTGAAATTGTTGTTTTATTACTACTACATATTAAATATTTAATAAATATACTTATTTAATATATTTACTCATTTTTTATACCCAATAAATAAATAATACTATTCAAGTATCAAGATCAGCTGTGTCGTACTAACTGGGTTGCTATCTGAGCGATTGTGGCGCCCTCATTTAATTTCTACTCTTTTATGTCGCACTGTAATTTACATTAGTCTGTTATTTCGTTACTCATGGGTACAACATTTTATGACGCTGCTATTAACTATGTCGTGTGTCCTTGAATTTGATGCTATTGCATACACATTCTGGGCCTTGCACATACAAGAATATCGGCAGCTACATATAGCTGGTTGTAGGTAAAGCATGGCTTTTCCAATTGCAACCCTGCTATCCTTGAGCTTTGTTAATAGTAATAGCAAAACTAAGTTTGATTGGAAACTGGAGTCTTTTGAATTTAAATGGTAGGTCAGTGGCGATTATTGGGATTAAACGTATGAACACGTTTTTCTCGTACCTGTTAATTATATTGGCACCTATCTGTAATACGAAGCCTCATCCCATTACATAATCTAAATTAATGTGCAGATCTCAATCATTTGTTATCAAAATTTAATTTGCATATCTCATAGATACCGTGCACTTTTCCAGGAAAAAGTCCACAACAACCATGAAACCTCAATAACCAAATGATTCGGAAAAAAATAAACTAGTCATTGTCAAACATATTATATTTGATTAAAATAGTAGACCATATCACATATTTGGTTAGTATTTGACAATGAAAACTACAATTGCACGTCAAGTAGTTGAAATTATTCGGTTATATTTCTGATACATTACAAAATGTATATTTATAATACATGAGCTCCTGTCTCATTCTAATCATGCAGCATCTCTCGCATACTTGGACAAGTCGGTAGAAACGTAATGTTTCGCTGGCACGGTTTCGAAGAATTTGTGAAGGAATTCTAACACATAGTCCATAGCTTTGTCCATGAAAGGCTTGCCAAACGAAGACATGAGGATTTTCCAGTTTTCATTCAGTAGTCCAGTCACGAGCTTGCCTGTAAAAGTTACAAATTAGGTCACAACAACGTACTAACAAGCTTGGCTGGTGCACATCCTACTAAATTGTTCGTTGATGTATGTTTTTTCGTGGGCTTGAGCTGGAAGAATTCGTTGAAAATGCTCTAAAAATTATTATGTATTTTCAGTAATTAAGGAATAAATCATTGTAACAGAGAAAGTGCCTACGTTCTGTGTTCTTAAGTGCCTATCTAATCTGCCTGAAGACAAAAATAACCTCTTTTTTAAGTCGCTAAAAATAAACAAGAGGTGAATAATAAATGCTAATAATTATGAGAACTAACACAATGAATAGACATAACAAAAAATGTAAACTAATAAGTCAGACGGAACTAAATAACTAATATAAGAAAATGTTTAAGCATAGTAGATACCTAACTACATAATAACTAAAAACTAGAACCAGTTTTCTATGTAGCGATTCAAGGAAATATCATGACTTTAACACAATTAAGTCATAATGTGTCATTAACAGTGATTTGTTTGACATCTAGCCTTAAACTGGACTTGCTACTGTGGTGCACTACCTAAGCAACTAAGTGTAATTATATTATGACACTTACTACTACTAATGACACTTAAGAATCCGCGACATTTTAAGGCTCGCTTGCACATCACATACGAGTACTTACTCGCGATAAACAAATTTAAATCATCCATGTTATAAAATAATATTATGAACGTGAAACGTTTGCCTGTCTATCTGTAACGCATTCACTTCTAAGCTCTTGAGCAGATTTTGATGAAACATATAGACTATGGGGTAGGATTAAGACTTATTATCCCGGGTAGTAAGTTCCCGTGATTTTTTGAAATTTCAACTTTCACGATATGGAATCCGCTGATAAAAGCTAGTCTAGAAATGATTTGTTCTTCTGCCAAACGTAAAAAAATAAAATTATAATGATTCTTACTGGATTCTTGCTTCCCAATATACAATTTGTCAGCAAAGAATTTCATTTTCCCTTTGATATCATACGAATAGTCCAGTTTATCAGTTTTACACTTGATGTAAATTTCGCCATCACGCTTACGGATGAAGAAACCGAAATCAAACTTGAGATATAGTTTTTCTGAAACAAAAAATATAGTGATCAAATAAAACTGTTTGAATTATATGGGGGAGACCTTTGCCCAGCCGTGGGACAATACAGGTAGAATAAAAAAAACAGGTATCCACCGATGTCTTTGCCCTGAAGGAATGTTCCTTTGGCTACGTCAGACGATGCTCCAAATCCGAACAATATGAAAAATAGTGGTAATGTTGCCATGGATGCAATAAAAACCGCGGACATCAGGAACAGAAAACGTATTAAATAATGATGACCAAAAAAAACTCGACGAAGACATTGTATGCCAAAACAATATGGGAAGGATAAAAACAATGACTCTCAAATGTACGTAAATTAATATTACTTCCAAATAATAATATAATCATTGAGCCTTGAACATCGTCGTCGAGTTGCCAGTTTGTCGGTTTTTTATCGGTTACATTTCGGCGAGTGTGCGATGGAATTGCATGATCTAATTCCACCTAGCCCGTTTCATCATCGGACTACCAGACGTACGGCGATGCGCCATCGGTACATGGTGGACATACCACCCATACGCACCAAACGTTTTGGGAACACTTTTATTTTGCGTACAGCTAAGGAGTGGAATTCCCTGCCGGAGTCTGTGTTTCTCGACAAGAGTGAATAGGTTTTTTCTAGGCAAGCGTGATTCACCGTCGACCACATCATCGCTTTCCATCAGGTGAGATAGTGGTCAAGCGCGAGCCTATAGGATATTAAAAAAATTAAAAAAAAACAGTGCAAATTTTACCTATTTTGACTTTTCCATTTCCTTCGCCACTCAAAGTATCACCACCAACTACGCTTTTGATAAGAGGACTATTAGAGTAAACCTTGTACCGTCCTTTGATTGAGAAGTCACACATCAACTCCAGTATTGCGCGTTCTTCTTTAATTTTAGTCCTGTAAACATAACATAACATCACGCCTGTTGGTATTCCAGGGTTAGGCAGAGGTGCAGGTGCAATGTAATAATAATCTTTATGATGTGTGTACTGTAAAAACGCCGCGGCAATGAAGCTCGACGAAGTCCCGGCGAATGAATTTAACTGTCTTGGAGCCCGCATCGAATTTAATCAGAAAAGAATAACGGAGGAGTAGGAACAAATACAAATGTCTACTTCCCTCCATATCAAGCAGGAGAGGAACAAACAAGGGCAATAGGCACAAATGGTCAGTTACAACTGGGATATCCCCAGTTATTTTTATCCGTGGTGCTAGGGCACCACGGATAAAAATTGCATTAATATAAATGGGTGTAAACATAAGTACGTGTAGTAAACAAAATTTCCAGGTATGTTTAAGCCTCAAATAGGAGGCGGGCCAATGCCAACAAAAGGTCACCGGGTTATCTGCACCCAGAGAAATTCTAAATGAAAACTCTATTTCCTAATTCCCGTGGGTTGGGCAAAGTAACGATTTAGTAAAGTAAATATTTTTAACTACTACACGGAAGATATTTTTTGATAGTACGTGCCAGTATGACGACGCGATAAAAGCAATAGTGAATATGTTAAAATATGTAGAACATAATAATGTTCCACTTAAAGCTGAAAAATAATGGTTATTACTTACTCAAAGTTAGTGACGACGCAATCTTTGGCCCCTTTACCGGTTCCTTCAATCAAAGTAATATCGAGGATATCCAAAATAGAAAGAGATATATTATTCAAAGCGATGGGATCGATTTGAGGAATGCCTAATTCTGGAACACCAGTCTTCGCGATGTCTCTGATAATCGATTGGATGTGGTCTTTTGCACAAGCACTATCGTCAATTTCACATTTTCCCAAAGTGTCAACTGTAAAGAAGAGTGTTTTTTTATATCATGAAATAAAACAAAATAATGCAAAATTAATGGAAATATGTATACGAAATTGGGTTTTGCAATTGGTGATGTGATGTGTGCAAAAAAAAAGAACTTACTAAAGCCCGATTCACAAAACACAAAAACTGAGCACACCAAAAACAGAGATATTTTCAAAAACATGATTCTCTCTTGAGTTACTGCCACATATAACGTAAGAACTCGCAGATTGTATTATATATAAGTTGTACCTACCTACAAATTAGCGAACAGCTACAATGGTTATAAAATAGAACAAAAATAAGCCAAGGTCAATGTAATAGGTACTACTCGTATATAATCTACTTTTTTCATAGGTTCCATTTTAAAGTTTGTTAAAATGCTAGATGATATGTATGTCGTAGGCCAATCGTTGAACCGGGCTAATCAAGATCTGCCTAAATATCGTATCACGATATTTCAGAATTTCGTGATTTGGGCGATTTTTCATGATTTTGATGTTTTTTTTATAATAAAATAATTATTATCTAAACTTTATTTTATTTGCTTGTACTTTGAACACACTATAGACTCTATTTTCCAAGCATGGTTGAGCAAATTATCTTCGAACGATATGGCGGTTATTAGATAGGAAAATCAAGAAAAACCGGCGTATCTCGATCGGCCCAGTTCAGAAATTGGCCTAAGATATCTATAGGTGTTGCGTTTTTTATCATATTATGTCCTTGTGACTGTTTAAATAATGTTTAAGGAAATAACTAAAAAGTTGTGGAAAAACAATAACAGAATATTAGTTGCTAACTTAATCCCATGGTCTCGCCCCCATGATCTGTTCCATAGAATCTGTGTATTTGGTGGATAGAGCCTTTCCACACCATCATTGTACTATTTATTTATTTCTTATTTATTTATTTTGTAACAATTACTTGCTGTACTTACAGTTTACACCAAAGCGTACAGCAAGCCAAAACTACACATATAATAACACTTATAAACTAAAAAACTTTAAACAAACATTTAACATATTTTCTATCATAGCAAGAATTTTCGTATTTGGAAATGTCGAATTACCTTTTAAAAAAACCGAACAAACAAAAAATGTGCCCCAATAGGGTTGCGTGTGAACCTAGACTCCGAATAAATAAAAATCGTGGTTTAAATAACATAATATATGGTTTATTTATTACATAAGGCAATAACAACGTAATTAGTAGGTATTTTGGATTAAAAGCATTTTGATGTCTACCGACTCCCAAAATAACTCCTCTAAGAACAATAGGTAATTAATTACGTCTCATTAACTGAAACTATATAAGGTGATGTTAGATTTGATTTTGCAAGTAAAACAAAAAATACATGACAACTACCTTGACCAGGGAAATTTATTGTTTACAACTTTCGCGAAAAATTCCAGTTATCAAAGTAAAGTTGCGCATAAAAGCCACAATAATCGTGCACAAAACTCAACAGCTAAAGGCACAACAAAATATGACTTCAAAAATCTTAAAATCAACGCCGGAGTCCCTCAAGAGTCACTGCTCTCGGCAACATTATTCAATCATCGCTTACCATCAGGCGAGATAGTGATCAACGCGAGCCTATAGATAATAAAAAAAGAAATTAAAAAAAAATACATCACGTCTGCCATAAATATCCCCAAACGACCGCGAGGAAGGGGACGACCGCCCGCCACCTGGTGGTCAAACATGCAGATAGAGGTCCTAAAGCAGAACATGAGCATTCAGTCAACCCAGAACAGAGCTTTCTGGCGCAGACGTACAAGGAGAACCGACCCCAGCTGAACTGGGAATAGGGTTGGACAAAGAGAGAGAAAGTCATCACGTCTCTATTCGTCAAGAGAGCCATTTCTCACTTTTACGCAATGTACAGCATTTTTTTCTGGTGCAGAACCAGAATAGACAAAAGTTTTGCATAAATACCTCATAAACTATATTTTTGGGTGGGAAGGGGAAGGTATGTTAATGGACAACCTGCTTATTAATTAGATTTAAATAAAAATAAAAAAAATTACAGATAATATCCCAAAATAACATTGATCCATTTACACATTAAAATTGTTATCAGTTCTTAAAATTAAATTGTCAACAACTCTATTTAAATAACAATTAATTAAGTCAAAAAAATAAAGACAAAATAATATAAAAAATGACAACAATATTAAAATTGTAGTAAAAACTGTCACAAAAATTTTTCTTTCTATTCTGTGGTTACATTGGACACAATTACGGAAGAATCATAAAAATGGATGGGCCCTGATGCATGGTGGCTCATGCCATGCGTCGCATTCGGTTCTATTGGACGCAATGTGGGAACAGTCGGTCATCGTAGCTTTGGTGATGTTTTTAATAAGATCTGCCCATCTGGTTGGAGGGCGACCCCGGGATCTCTAGCCCTTCTTTCTGCCTTGGATTACAAGACGCTCCATTGAGTCTTCATTGCGAGTTATATGCCCAAAAAACTTTAGTATTCGTATTTGAACAGTCGACGATAATCTCTCTTTGATGTAAAGTTCTTTTAGGATCGATACATTGGTGCGGTAAGCGGTCCACGGAATCCGCAGCACAGTCTACAGCACCACACCTCCAGTGCATCGATTTTCCTCCTTTCCTTCAGCCTCAATGTCCAAGTCTCAGCTCCGTAGAGAAAAATTGGAGAGACGAGACTTCGCATCAATCGTACCGGTATCGGTTTTGGTTATTCTGAGATATTTCCAGATTTTTGTGAGCTTTTCGACTGTAAATCGCGTCACAGCACAACGCCTTTGTATCTCGTGTTCGAAGCCTCCGGTGTTAGCAATGTTGGAGCCCAAGTAGATATATCTCTGGACAACATCACAGTTGTCTATACTTTTGACACTAGGTTGGTTGTTTTTAGCTCTGTCCACTATCATCATTTTTGTCTTATCACGATTGAAAGCGAGTCCAATTCCAATGCTGATTATTTCCAGGCAGTTTAAAAGATGTTTCATATCTTCTTTAGATGTTGTTAGTAGAGCGGTGTCATCGGCATACCTTAGATTGGAGATTTTGCAACTTTATTTATTTTCTCCCCAACAGAAACACCTTTGTCCCTGCCCTCTAGGACGATTCGCATGATGTACTCCATAGATTTAGAATTTTTTTGCTACGCAAAAAGATACACGAAGCGTGCGAGCGAGAAATCCTAATCAAGTACAAACCGCCCAAGAGAAAAAGAGAGAGTGAATGACGTACCGATATGTCATTTTTTTCGCGAATAAGTACCCCTAGCGGCCCATCAGTTTTACGCCGCGGTGAATTTCTTGCATTTAAATAATAATCTTTAGATTTAAATTGATAATATTAATTATACAATTATGGTGACTTGTTCTGTGAGTGAATGTGACGTTACAAGACGAAATAACCCCAATAAATACACGTTTCACAGGTAAATACAATTTTGTCCTTGGATTGTTTTGAACCATATTTTGACGAATTTCTGCTAGTAATCGGCTCAGAAAAAGAGTCTTACAATAGTATATTGATTTCCAATGTTTTATATAAGTATATTTCGTATATATAAACAAAATTGGCGAAAATATTATGTAAAAGAGTAAATTGTTTGTTTACGCTAGGGCTTGACAAAGCGGTGACGTCATGAGTATCGATAAAAACTTAATCGTTTTTAGTGACATCATGACATGAATACAAAATTATTTAGTCAGGTTTTGTTAAAATAGATTTAAGTTACGATTGAGAAGATGTTTTTATCGAAACTGTACTTAAAGTTGCATGTTTATTATATTATCCTTTATTTTTCAAAAAAAATCGGAGAGTTTTGATGTTTTGTTACTTCGGTTTAGGAATGTCATTATATTCTTCTTCTTAGCATGTCGATGGCAAATATAAAAAGTTAAATATTGTGTTTGGCCCAGAATTCAATTTTTTTGTTTCAATTTTCAATTCAATTCAGAATTTTATGTCTGGGTATGTTGTAAAGAAGATTATAAAAAGAGTTAAATGTGAGGACTGTGTACATAATTTATTATCAAAACCAACAGCTCTCTGTCATAATTCCTAAATTGTTAAGAGGGACTATTCTAAAACAGACGACGCGACGGCTGTGGAAGTGCTGAGAAACTTTTTAGAGAAAACATGAAAAGGAAAAGAATGGACGACCGCATTTTTGCCAAAAATGTGTTGGAAGTTCTCAAAAATAATCGGTTTTTATTTGAAAATTTAAAGAATCATGTGCTGGATCAAAACCCATTAAGCGATCACAGGTATTTGCTAATGAAAAGTATAATTGAAACTTATTGTCTTCTACGATTGAAGCATGAAAGCAATTTGTTGAAGTTTAATAGACAAACTTTAAGAATTCAATTAAATAAGGCTGTACTATTTAGAGGACAGTAATTTGTTTTTTTTAATAATAATTTATTTTTTTAACAAAAAATAAAATTATTTTCAGATGCAAACATATTATTTTGAGAACTTCATAATGTGTGGGAATGTGTGCTTACCTCGATTGAAACAATTCGTACACTTATTTTTTCATTAGACTTTTCCCACACTAGGAATTTCTGCCTGTATCGTGGGTGCGTTTACAAACATTTCAACTCACATACACAAGACACCCAGATCCGAAACAACTATATTCCAGGCCTTATCAACAGTATTCTTAGGCTTAACTTTGGATGCTAAGCTACAATGGGGCCCACATATAGATAAATTGTCAAAAAAGCTAAGCTCCGCAGCATATGCTGTTAGAAAAATTCGTAATTAGTGTAATGTCGTACGGTATTCTGTTGTGGGGAAATGCCGCCGACATCCAGACTATCTTTGTTTTACAGAAAAGAGCTGTTCGATCAATTTATAAATTAAGTGCAAGACACTCTCTCAGAGAGAAATTTAAGGAGATTAATGTAATAACTGTGCCTTCTCAGTATATTTATGAAAACCTTTCATGGTCTGGCAGTTTGAGTAGTTTTGCGGCCTACCCGAATGTCCTTTTTTTGGTATTGTTCGTCGAATCGTTGAGCTCCTTAAATTCTGAGTAGAGCTGCACGGTTATTGACAAATGCGTGCACTGACTGGACAGGTCCACTCAATCTGGCTGGTTCTTTCCTCAAAATACCATTTCAGACATCAGTCTACATGGTCTTCACATGGTCTAACCAAGATTTTGTCTGGAATTTAAAAGAGACTGTGACCTCTGAGTTTGTTTCGGCCTTTCTTCTCGGAGTAGTCAGATAGGAAACGCCGACTTCATCTACTTTTATAAAATATGTAAAAGTGTTTGTACAAACTAACCAGAAATAATATCATTTATCATTGAACTATCTGTAGGCCATACAAATATTTGTTCCGTGCGGGAATCGAACTCGCGACACGCAGCGCAGCAGCCGATCGCTCAACCACTACGCCAATCGTGTCGTCAATTTCAAATACCTGACGCTGCGGTATTTTTTTATTAGTACTTCAAATACTTGTGGCTTCAAAATACATTTAGCAATTATATTAATAGATGCGTTCTGCAGAAAATAGCGCTTGATAGCTTTCATAAGCAAAATGGCGACCGCGTACGTCAAATTGTCAAGTACCTTGTAAATTGTCATTTTTATTTCAAACGGTTATTTTCACCGAACTTCTGTGTATTGATTAAGTTTATTAGTACGAATGTCACGATGAATGACCGACTGTATTTTGTTATTTGTATTTAAAAAAATTGTTAAAATACTGTATTTTACATTTAAAATACACGACTTAAATTTTTTTTGTATTTCGTATTTTAAATACATGCGAGATATTATTTTGTAATTTGTATTTTAATTAAAGCAAAGCATGGTTTTTGCCCAGCAATCGTGTTTCTTAAGGTGTTCACCAAGTATCGATATCGATATTGAACATGGACTTTTTATCAACACTTTTTTAACTAACACATGGACAAATTCCCTCACACATAGATTTTATATTTTTGGTTTCGTTTTCCATCGGACTCTGTGTATCTTGTACATACTATATCTATGGATGTACTCCGTGTAAATGTGAAAGAGCAAGGGAGATAGAATGCATCCCTGTTTAACACCAGCCTCTTTTTTGAATGAGCTTGAGTCAATGCCGTCCACGCGAACCGCTGCTGTGCCGTCTTCGTACAGTCTTGTAATGAGTGACGTTAGATGATGTGTGTGGGCAATTCTTTCAGTTATGGGTGTACCATACACCCAGAACTGAAAGAATTGCCCACAGTTTCCACCATTGCACAGTGTCAAAACTTTTCGGGAATCCACGAAGCATTTAAAGAAGGGACAGTAAAATTCACTGAGAATTCTCTATAATCTGACGTAATAAGAGAATTTGTTCTCTTGTTCCCCTTCTTTGACAAAACCGGCTTGTTTGGGTGCAATTTCGCGAGACAAAAACAACGCCTATTTATCACATGTAGAAACATTTTGCTTGCATGGGAGATGAGGGAGATCAACCTGTAGTTGTTGCACTTTTTCGTGGAGCCTTTTTTGTGCAGGGGGATGAAAAGGGAGCTAGACCAGTCTTTTGGCCACTCGCCGGTCTTCCATATTCTACAACAAATGGTGTGTATTATATCTACTCCGTCGTCTCCCATCTCCTTTATGATCTCAATCGGTACCTCATCCACACCTACAGCTTTATTAGGCTTTAAGTGATTTATTGCTGCTCTTATCTCGTCCTTCAATAAAAATGGTTCCATCTCCGAGGGTTGAGAAAACAGTGTGGTGGCTTGTGATGAGTAAGCGTCAACAAAAAGTGATCCACAGTAATCTTTCCACGTGTTAACAATTTCCTTGATCTCCGTAACTGTTACTTCTTCAGTGTTCTCAATAGCCCAGGTTTTTGGGTTTGAATTGGCGAGTGATGGATCGTATCTTCATGTGAAGATCTTTGGTTTCAAACGAAAATACGACGAGACAGTAAAAAGCTGCTGTATGTATTGATTTGACTATTGTGTTTGATGCTTATTTCATTTAATAAATGCACCATAGGGTGCTTGACTTTCAAGTTTCTGCTAAATGTTGGAAATAAACTAAAAGGACGGATTCCAACACAGTCTCTCAGTGACTCCTAATTTTGTTGCTCTCCATTGAACCAAAACTTTATAAGCTTTTTCATATCTATGTTTTGATTTGATGATAATCTATAAGGCGCCTATTTTGATAAACTTTCGAGTAGAATCGCTGTCGCTAGACATTTTTTGTCAACACAAATATTGCAATCAAATTCATTGAAAATCACAGCACCAAATATCGTCTTTTGTTTCACATTCTTTGAAAATTTAATCGTGCCTTTTTTTTTTAATTCTGCTTATGGTGGCCAGTTCAATTTTCAAACAAACCTGCAAATACCAATCACTTTACTCCCTTGGGAGTTTCATACAACTTTACCTTCCTTGGGAGGTAATGCTTTACGTTGAGATTGCATGTTGTAATTGGACATTGCCGGCAGGTGGTGTGAAAATAAATATTACATAGATTTAATTACCATAAATAAGCTATATTTATAAATATGTAATATGCCTGCACAAAAAATTTTAGCAACTACAATATCTAAAGACAGGATAAGCGAAACGTTGCCTTTTCAACTTCTGTATTCTTGTTTAGGCGACTGATTGCCGAAACAATTTTTAAGGCGCTTATCGAAAGAAAAGAGGAAAGAAAGAAAATATATTTATTTGTCACAAGTCATTAGAGTACGCAATATAAAAATCATGCGAATACTCGTGATATCTTTGTCGAAGTCGTAACCGTATAATAACAACTTGAGTTCACCTTATAATATCGGACTGTTGGGAACCTTCATGACGGCACGACGCAATTTAAATTGTGACGATATGCTATATGAAAACCGTGTATTCTAAGAAAATTTCAAGTGCAATTCGGTTGAATTGCATCGCATTATGTTCATGGTACAGTTGTTCTATCTTACGACGGCGGGTTGGTCTTAGTCATGTGTGTAGATGCAAATGCATAGTGTTTCTGTGTGTCTTCGGGATCACTCAGCAACCATGTGCATGTGCATCTACCTATACACACGACTAAGACAAAACCGCCATCGTGAGATCGAACAACTGTATCGACTTGCAATTTAACTTAGTTAAAATCACTTAACGGTTTGATATAAATTGAATCACGTGGAACCATCAAGAAGGTCGCTTACTGTTTCGCTGCAGGACAAACGCCTCTTCTCATACAGAGAAGTCTTGAGCATTAATCACCATGTTTGCTGAAGGCATGTTGGTGATTTAAGACTAATATGTATTTTACGATGTTTTTTCATTATATAATAAAATAAGAAAGTAAGTGCGTGAATTGTGATAGTTACATTGATACTGGTTTGAATTTGAACCCACAGTTACTTGAAACCCATTCATTGAAACACAATAGTAGGAGTATAACTGTATAAGTATAGTATAGAAAAAAGGGAAATAAATATTTATTGTATCGACAAAAGCTATTACACTAAGCGAATTATGAAAAGAACAATAATATATTGAAAAACGCAAAACACCTAACTATCATCGGTATAATGATCAGTTCATTATAATTTGTAGTATAATCGTTAAATTACGTCTTGGCAGAGTTTAATATTAATCACTCTTTAAGAATACTTCTTAGCAACCCACTTACGTCAAATTGTGTTTTTAATTAAATAGTACTTAAACAAATAACAATTATAAAAATGTTTGTATGATAATTAATGAAGAACAATGGCTCTAATTAAGTTAAAATTCGTCATGACACATAAAACTGGTAATTTAAGGAATTAAGTATTCGAAAAGACAGATTTTGTTTTTAACAAAACAGGTTTTGTTTAGAACACTTGCAATGATTACATAATATTAAATTATATAACTAATAACATAAAAAACGCATTAAAAACACAAATATCGGTCGAAAAACTGTCTACTTAAAAAACTACATTTTGGATAAAATACTTGCATCTCAACCTCATCATCTGTTGCCTTTGCCCAACTATGTTCGGCTGGCATCCAGTCTAAGTGGATTCAGCTGAATACCAGAAATTCAATTGCAGCGATTACCTTTCTGACCTCCTGTCCGCAAAGCAGTCTAGCCCTGGTAATGGTTTAGTTTTACTGATAGAGAATGACATCAAGCTCTAACATATCCGTCGGAAAATGCGTCGCATATCGTCAGTCGCCGAAACGAACAAGTAGACAATTACATATTAAACCTTACACACTCAACCGATGATGCGTTATTGCGTTTACAGCATTAACTGACTACGCTCGACGCATCTTCCGTTAGAACCCTAATTCTGTACATCAAGACTATATTTATTTATTTATTTATTTATTTATTTACAAGGCACACCAACGACTCAATTACACATCAACATTACAAAGAAACATCCAGAAACGATCCTGTGTAAGTAAGTCACTTACAGGCATGCACATCATTTACAGCGTAAGTCGCATGTATTTATATAAAATGAATATAAAACAAACATAAAATCAAACAATTAAATTAAAATGGGTTATAACATTCATGTAAGTACATTTTAAAATAAAATTATAAAGAGAGACTATACATTAATTAATAATACAATTCATATTGTTACGATTGATTGCCAGATTTTCGGGACCTCTCTTTATGTCCTTGACCTCGTCAAATCAAATGGATTATTTGCGTTGTCGGGCAGACATTATTTTCAAAATAATGTATCAGTGGATTGGAATTGCCTTCAAAACTCTTCGAAATGTGACTTTAAATATGTTGAAATTGGATGCAGTTCATAGGACTCTGTAGGGAAGGCTTACTCACTGCATCAGAACATACTATAACTGCAAAAGAATTGGCTCAATCGGCAATGTGTCTGGTGCCCACAGCTAAATATTTTTTACAGGCAATGTCAGATACCTTATCAGTATTTCAGATATTACCTATACAGGCACCTATAAGCCCCGCACCCTCTCCACCCCAGAAGTAAGGTTCGAATTGGTCGTTTTCTATGGAGAAGAATTGGCAAAAAACACCTGCAATTATTGCTTAGTTCCAATTTACGTCAATAGTCATTTATCAAGCCATTTTATCAAACCCGGACGTAAATGACACATGCCAACAATAATGATGTATATAATTTTAACAAAATCAACAAAGAATAATGGTGTTATCTCAAAGGTTAATTAAATTTGCACAAAGCTTAACGTATGTATTTAATGAATAATTCTAATATTTTGTTACATTCTTACTACCAAAAAAATAATTTTCAGGGTTCCACAGACCTCGATGAGAAACTATTGAGAATGTTAAAGCACATAGTAGCCATCTATTGAATTATGTTATAAATAAAGATCATTATAATACGACAGATTTTAGCCCTTTGACTGGTGGATTTCTCTAATGTTAAAATTATACAAGACGCTTTTTTGCTTCCAACTAATTGGTTGATATGAAAATGGTTTGTGAACCCTTAAGATTTAACCATTGATTAGAGCTTATGAGATTATTATTCAGCACTGACTCCATTGAAATTTTAATGCAGGTACTTCATATATACAGACAAAGTAGTTGGGCCCAAAACCAGATTATGCGCATATATCTGTATATGTAAAATTTTGGATTTGTTCAAAAAAACACAGCTATAATTATGGTGGATCATTATAGAACCGTAATCATTATTTATTTAACTATTTACACTGTTTTAGCCTGAGTTGTCCCACTGCAGAGCAAAGGTCTCCCCAATCCTCCTCCTCCCCCTATCCCCTTTCTTCTTCCCATTACACCCGGTTTCAGGCAAGTACAGACTTGTCCTGTTTGTAGGTGCCACGTTGTTACCGCCATCTTCGTCTGCTGCTATGTTGCTGTACATATTCCGGGACCTACACTGAGGTAGAATTAACCCATGAATCGTTCGAAATGGCAGGTTTAGCTACTTTTGTGCTTTGCTGATTTTTTTTTTACTGTAAATGCATAGTTTTTTTAAAGAGATAATTTTAAATTAATTTATTTTTCTACGGAACCATTTGTCGTAGAATTTTGAAATTCATATTATGTTTATGACTATTCACAATAAAGTATATAAGCTGAGGTACTTGCCGTAAATCAACATTAGCTAGCTTAGTAACTTTCTGAGTAAAATACAGTGCCAACATGTTACAATTGAACCTCATTGTGTTAGCCAGTGCCATCTTCGCTTACTGCGAATCAGCAGCAGTTCGTAAGTATATCAGTGTTATTAGAAAACTATGCAATGCTTTGAAAATAAAATATACAACGTGTAACATATTAAACGAAAAACCTGAAAACGTGTCATTCTACTCGTCAGTATGAACAATTTTCACAATGGGACGAAACCAGAAATCATGAAAAACATTTATATATATTCATTTATAGAGTCGCTGGAAAACTCTTTAAATATTTTGTGACTGAGGCCCTAGAAAAGTGCGATTGCACAGAGATTGAATAGCGATTGGTAAAATGTCAAAAATGTATGGGACTGCCAAAGCGCTATCGAAATGTCACGAGATCAATCCGTTATATTTTGGCATTTCGACAATTGCCATCGCTGATAGAATAAAATTTTGTCGGTAACCTAAATGGTCACGTTTATAGCTAACCATACCCAAATATCATATTATCATGGATATCTTAGCCGTTGTCTTCCTCTTTTGAAGGTTTGTTTTCGAAATATCTTTTCTCCTTACTTTAACCTCTGGACAAAACGTCTGTGTCATTTGTATTAGGTAACGTGTCGATATAATTATATCAATTGCCTACAATTAGTATTATTTATTTATTAAAGTACAATTTTATAAAATCTTAACTTAAGAACTATGTCCAACAAATCCGTTTTCACGGTTTTTCTGTGGGAACGGAACAAACAGTACTAAAATAAAGTTTATTAGGACCCTTAATTTTCACTCAATGACATTATAAAAAAAAACCTAACAATAACATATTATCTTACAAAATGTGGAATGGAATCTTATCTTATATCACATGACCCATCTATCGTCTATCTTTTATTATATAAAAGAGAAAGCATGTATGTATGTTCCTTAGACTCCGAAACGGCTGGTCTGATTTTAATGAAATTTTCAGACAATCTTTAGATTGACCTAGCAAATAATCCTGTACAGTTTGGTGGCGATCGGAGCGTTTTATTTTTAACTTTGCATGCGGGCGAAGCCGCGGGCAGAAGCTAGTATCTTATAAAACTACTTAATTACTTATTTGATAACCTCCCACCACTAACTGCAAACAACTTTCCTAAGAAGATCATTCATCATTCTCCTCCTCCGATCCTACCCTCTTTTGTCATCATTTCTGTCACTCTCTAGGGTTTGGTGTAAAAGAACTCAACATTGAGTTAAGCTTGCCTTTGTACATGTACTTTATTATCACAATGTATTGAATATTGTTTTTGGTGTACAATAAAGGATTAAGAAATCATTCATCAATTTTTTTCTTCATTTTAAGCAGTTTTAGGTAAGGTTATTAAAAACAAACTTTCTAACGGCTTTACATTCGTGAGCTATCCCAAGAAAAATATTTTTCGGATAAAAAAGCAACCAATGACACCACGATAGTGTTGTTTTCTATCAGTGAATTTTCGTAACCAGATTTTTACTTCCATAGTCCGAACAACAAACAAATAATTTTAGGTCTCATAGTGTCTCTATATAATTTTCTATAATATTATCATTCTTCTCTATTTCAGTTGCGAAACTAAGCAAATGCTCGATAAGTGACGATGAATGTGTGCGAAGTTTATATAAGAGTCTAATACAAGAAATAGCGGATAATGGCATTCCAGAGATGGGTGTACCCAAAGCAGATCCATTGTCGCTAAAAGGTCAATCTATCATTGCTCTCGGAATGATTAAACTTACAATGAAGGACGGCGAAGCTAAAGGTTTAAAGAACTGTTATGCGACCAGTTTCAAGTAAGTTTTTTTATAAGTTTTATTATATATTGGAAAAAAAAATATCATAAAAGTTACACGTATGAACGATATATTAGCTTTTATCTAATGAAAAAGGCATGGTAATACCTACATTAAATTATGGAAGTTATTTTTGACATTCTCTTGGGCTTGTCAAAAATTATTTACCGTAGACGAAACATATTTTGTTCTTCCATACTTCTCTACCTGATGATCTGGTGGTGGAAGACGCATGGTATCGTTCAATGCGACGCCTGGGGGAGGCCTATGTCCAGCAGTGAAAGTCTTTCGGCTGAAATGATGACTTTTCTACTAATCGTTATCTGAGCAGTCAAACCTATTATAGCCATGTCATCTTCCACGCAGTCCAACAATTATTTACTTTTATCAATAGGTATACCAAAGGTTGCCGAGGAGCAGAGAGCCACCCAGCTCGTCAGTGACAGTTGGAGATGCGCAAGTCTACGTAGGTTGATACATGAAGTATCTTAGCCTAACCCTGGATGGTCGGTGGGGTTTCGAAGAATACTTCGAGCACCTGGTCCCTCGCGTTGAAAAGGCAGTGGGTGCTTTGCATAGACAGCTGCCTAATCTCGGGGGACCTCGGGAAGAAGTTAAACGCCTATAAGCGGGTGCCGTGCGACCGATGGGGCATTTGTTTGGTCAAACATGTTATAAGGTGTCCAACGCTGCAGGACTAAAATTAATAGCCTGCAGCGGAAAATGGCCATTCGTATAGCACGAGGTTACCTAAAGGTATCCTGTGAGGTGGCAACTCTCTTGGCACGCTTTCCTCCGCTGGATATTTTAGCGGACATGGACGCGAGAGTTTATAACTAACTTCACGCCAAACGCCAGTATGGTGATATCGTTTCAGGAATCTCTCTTGTAAGGCTGAGGTGGCAGGAACGGCGACACGCGCTCGAGCGGCTACAGGAGCCGCAATTTTCTTGCAAGCACGTTGTCGAAACCGTCCTGCCGCCACTTCGAAGCCTGGCTGAAGAGAGAGGAGCGCATCTCCTACAGACTCACTCAAGCTCGTTGAGTATCTGAATAGGAATGGGCGAGAGACCACGGCAAATTGCCACCATTGTGGAGGCGACCAGTCAAAGTGTGTACAGACTGTGCAGAGTCATCCTCACAGCACACGCTCGAAGAGTGCCCTGCGTAGGTCTCTGAGTGACAAGTCTTGGTCGCCAAGTTCAGGCGAGACCTGTCTTTGCCAGCAAATGTGAGGGCCATGCTGGCAGAGACAGAAAACTGGAGGGAAATGACCTCCTTCTGTGAGACCGTGATGGTCCAGAAGGAGGTTGCCGAGCAGGATCGTGAGGGGGCCGATCCCACTCGGAGAAGAATGCGTCGTTGAGGCAACCGCCTCGACGCCTAAAAACGCCGAAAACCCGCCTGAATCATAGGCAGGCTAGACTCCGGGGGCGGTCAGACTGGAGACTCTGTCCGGTCACCAAGTGACTCCAGGAAAGTCGGTGACACAGTGATCACGTGCTGCTGTGCACAGCGAGGCTCAGGGGAGGCGCTTTTTTAGGTACTCCCCAGGGATGTGCCATAACAAAACATTGTGATTTATTTTATTATTATTATAATTCTTTTAATATTTAGATTATGGCACTCACACACAGCCTTTATTTTTATTTTTAAGGAGTGATTTAACGACCCAGCGACATGCGATTGACTTCGTTTGCGATCGCTTCGTCGTCGAAGGCAGCTATAAGATCGAATCAACAGAAACTCTCTTGAATCTTCTTGGTGGAATCGATATTCACGGTGAAGGAACCGGAGGTGTCGTTCTTGGTAAGCATTAACATGATAATAATAGCGATGTATACGATAAAAGTTGGACCGTTGACCTGGTTAAGATTGCGGGAATTTTAAGGATTATAGGAGCAGCCTATGTTGAGCATAGGCGTGTTTCGGCTTCAATGATGATGATGCGATAAGAAGGAAGACAGCTAAAAACCTATTAACAAGGCGGCAACAAGTTAGTATCGATGATCGATGATGCAGATGCTACTTAGCTTAAATTCTAACATGCATCTATCTATTATATTTCTTCGAAGAATCAGATGATAACCGCAGACAGAAATCAGAAATTTTGGTCCTTCAAAACCCATCCAAGTCATGAATATTAGAATAAAAGAACTTTTGTTTTCAGAACAAGTTAATTTGTCATTCGATTTCGCATTCGAAGTTAAGAAACTTGATGACGGCGAACTGCATATCCTGATCAAACCTGAAGACTGCACATATACCTTGGAAGTTAAAGGAAAAGCAACGGTCCATGCTGATAATGTGCTTGTTGGAAAACAAGAAATTAGTGAGTACCAGTCGTTTTGATATTATTATATATATTTCATTAATTTTTAAATTTGTAATTGTATTGATTGACTCTACAACTTTTGAAAGTTATGTAAACAAATCAGAGATGGAACAAAATTCGAGTGGTCTGCATTGTTCAATTGAACAACAATTTGAATATATGTATGTCTACAAGAACTACTACAGTCCCTCTGTTAAGCAAAGATTTTCCCCATGGACTTTCATATCTCGATTACCTTTTACTCATACATAAAGGTTATGAATAACTCAAAACACCAGCTTGTCTACCTGGATGATGACATTTTGGTAATCATCCTCACTCATAACCTTCTTTCATCCACTTCTGTGTCTGACCTCGTCACTTTTGTACTAAGCTTATTATCCATTTTGTGCAATTGTTTTGATAAGTGATTATGACATTAAAACATTATCTAATATTTTTCAGGCTCTGTGCTGGTTAACATTTTCAACGAGAACTGGAACTTCATCACGAATCATTTCGGAAAGAGCATCGTTGATAGTGCTATCAACATATTCTACGAACAAGCTCAAGTATTCTTAAACAAAGTTCCTGCTAAGGACTTCATCAATGACGATTTATCTTCTTACGTTAAGAGCTAAGATGGAGCGATAATTAAAGCCTCATTTTACGTTTTTTGTTTAATTTTCATACCTAATTCATTATTTGATGGTTAATAGAAGCTAGTTTACCAAAATTACCTATCCAAGTGGCGAAAAACAAAAAAATAAGAATTCATTTTTAATTACGTTTTTTGTTGTATTTATTCTGTGCTCTCAATTGAATTGTTGGTTTATAATACATGTTGATATTATAATAAATTGAATCATAATTTTTTTTTGTCGGTTTGCTTTTGATCAAAATTTGTTAACTTTTAAAGTACCTGTGAGATCGTGAATAAAAAATAAAAATATTGTTTTTGGTTACGACTGTTTATTTTTCTAAATCCTTATCGCAAGAATTATGTTGCCCTCTTGCAATGTTTTGTTTTGTTTCAATGTTTTTATTTTATTTTGTGGTCAGCGCAGTGAAACATTGTAACCAGTATACAGATGTATCAGGAACAGGATGAGTGGCTCCTTAAGATTATTTAAATTTCAATAAAATTACAGGGTTTTCCAACAACTATGTGCTATGATTAAATGAAAGATTTTGATCGTCTTAGGGGGTTTAGGGGGTCGTAGCCAGTGGCTACGTAATGAAAAACAAATTAGTTTTTATCTGATATATTTTAACAACTACGTGCTTGCCTTATGGGCTGCTTCTGTAGAAGTGACAACCAAGCTTAGAAAAAAAACATCTTCACTTATTTTTATGTTCGAAATTCATTTACCTATCAAGACTCTTTATCCGTTTCCAGTTTTAATACATGCAAGGAGTCTTCACAGTACCTACTTCTTATTACTAAAACTATCACAAATTATTATTATATTGAAAATCTACTAAAACTGTTCGAGAAATTAACATAATAGGCATCCATCCAAAACACAAAATATTAAATAAAACGTAAATTTTCTTCTAAAAGCTAACACTTATAATAAAAATATAATATTTTAAAAATGTATCTTTCAAACTGACAATTTTCGTACTGTCTCTTGAGTCCGTCTAGCGTCTATCAACCATTTCAGGTGTAACATGAATGAAAGGTGATAAGAAACTAATAGGGGCTTTGTTAGCTCTAGCGAGAAGTGCAAAGAATCGCACAATATTATATAGAAAATGCAAGCGGGAGCTTCATACTCCGGATGTATTTCACCAATGCCATCGAACAGAAATGTCAGGTTTCATCTGTTGTAAAAATGTTCCTACATTTTCAACGGAAATACTGTTGAAATATCACCGGCACATTTTTTCAAGGAAACAGTTGTATTAGTTGATTCTTCCAGCTCAATTAATCTACTTTGAGTGCCGACCTCGATTTCCTCGTAACACAATAACCTTGAATTTTTCAAAGTATTGATGATTGTATTTTTTTGTGCTCCAATAAGTTTATTCTTACCATTCAAAGTTTAAGATCGAGTTTCTTCGTCTTTAATGTCAAATGGGTGAGTAGAGTAGACTTGCCCATTCCTGGTTTTGCTGTAATAGCAGCGTTTTACCTGAAATAAAACGCATATTAAACTACTACTTACCTTTTTAATAGCTTTGCTATTGAGAGGCGCTTCCGTTTTTCGTTGAATTTTACCTCTCTTTCTACCTAAATACGTCTATCTATTTTGCACAACCCCACCATTCACCTGACAGGGCGCGCTGTCGAGCTAGTAGTGACACGCGCTTTGGTAGTCATTGCGTCGAAATAAACACCAGCCAGGGTAAATTTAGAGCTCTTAATAAGGTAAGTAGTTTAATATGCGTTTTATTTCTGGTAAAACGCTGCTATTAAACCACTTGACCGTTATTAATAGCTTTACTATTGAGACCTGTTTGTTATCGCCTGGTGAAAGATTAAGCCAATGTGACCCAATGTGTAAAGATAGGACTTACTAGATGTGCAAATGAATATTCCAGACGTGGTGGTTTCGAATATGAAATTCGAATATTTTTGTTTAAATATCAAATATATTCATTAGTAATTAAGGTTTCATCTAGCAAGGCTTGTAAGCTAAAAACTATTTGCATTGCTGTGTACCAGCAGCATAGGTTTTGATCCTGGGAATCGAACTAGAGTCGAGCCAAGAATATTAGCTACAAGACTACTACATCGAATCACGAGTTCCATCGAATTCCCTGTCCTGCCTAACTCTATGGTATTTTGGTATTAAGGAGAATGAACTTCATACGCTAAATTAATAAATATGAGATACGAACCGATTTAACCAGCTTCTGTTGAAACCTAAACTACTCATTTTCTAAGTTAAACAATCTCATCCAGAATAAGGTCATATTATAAAGCGTAACTCATAAAAAGGATCTCTCACTGAGAGAAGGTGTGTCTTAATATTGGGAATAATTGTATTTAATAGCAACTGTATCTATTCATTAAAACTGCATATAATGTTTTGGAACGTAGGTGAATTAAATGTCACAAGGTAACATTACAGGCTGATTGTGATCTAATCGATAATATATTTTACAATGCATGTCCTCGAAAAGAGCGTTTTCCAAGCAGCCAAACTGTGCGGAAAGTGTCACTTTTTTTACTAGTGCTTTTTACTTTCCTGTTCTTTTTTAATTTTAACTCCAACGTCAGCCCACCGCATAGAGATTTTATTATTTGAGAAAAGTTTTAAAAATTTGTTAAGGACAGATTATCATTCATATAAAAGGTAAAACAAAACTAATACTTCATTTAAGGCGTTTTTAATTACTCTAGATTTAGATTTTGATCAATAAATTAATTTTAAATAAGTATTCATTCAATATGTTTGGCAGAATGAACATTTTGCTCGTGCCTTTTTGCGTTACGACGTGACAGCTTTTATTAGTTAATCTGTTGATATGCTGAGCGCCCTTGAATAAGCGCCATTTTATTAATTTCTTGTTTGGTTCAGATATATTTTTTTATTTCCTCGCACAGTGCATAGTAAAATGTTGTATAATACACGTGCGTAAGATGATTTCCGACTCGTGTCGATTTATCCACTCACTCGCTTCGCTCGCTCGTGAATAAAATATCACTCATCGGAAATCACCTACTGCCCGCACTTGTAGCATAAATAACTATGTCAATGTTTACTAACTTTCTTTAGCACAGTAAAATCATGATGTTCAAACAGCACTAGCTACTTAAACATAATAATCATAATTGTTGAACGACCAAGTTGAGTCCCAAATGAAATTGAAGTAGACTGCAGCTGATCTAGCTTTTGTTAGATACTCGTATTCCTTTTATGCCCACGGAACGAAATACGTTGTAACAAACACACATAAGTTCACGCCTGTATTTGCCTATAATACTCACATTTTGCTAGTTATGTCTAAGTTCCATTTAATATGGACGATTGGACGGTAATGTCGTTTGTAAATACGTTTTTGTGAGGCAAAATAAACTGATTGTTTCTTTGGAAACTTAAGACTATCCCAAAATAAATCGATGTGCTTCATTATCAATATTGATGAATATTGATGTGTAAAGATAAAAAATGGAAAGTATTAACCTGTAATTGCGGTTATTCAGTTCTGAAGCAGCCGAAAAGGTGGGTTGCTGAAAACTTTTCGGCTGCTTTAGTAGGTACAGTTGTTCCTACTAAATCGATTTTAAGGAAAGCAATTTCAGTAGTAGGTGTTCGAAAAGTACACCGATGAGACTTGCAGGTCCACGTCTAGCAGTGCACGTCTTTTCGCCGAAGTGATGATGATAATTATAGCTAAATAGGGACCTGCAGACTAATTGTGTAAGTGAATTCTAAGGTAAAATAAAATAAGGCAAGGTGCAAGATTTAACCCTATCAATCGACCAATCACGTAGATGGTAATCCATAACGCGTTTTTCATCTCGCACGTGATTGGTCAAGTGAAACATCAAGCCTGATTCCAGTAAACAATAGACAGAGACAGACAGAGTGAGTTTGTGTGGCATGAGTGTGACAGTGTCTGTGTGTGTTATCTCTAACTAACAACAGTAATCGTAAGTGTCATTCTGTTAATAAGCTTCTGAATATACAAACAGGTGTGTATGTTTTTTACTCAATCACGCCAGAACGGCTGAACTTATTTATCTTTTTGTTTAATTATTGCAAAAGATAACAGAATTTCATAATGCAAATTTACATAAAATTTGCAGTTCACTAATCATCAGTAAAAGACAAGTTAATGTAAAACTTGATATACTTATTTAATTCTCACAAAGAAGGAACAATGGCGAAATCTAAGATGACTTAAATTTGAGCGTCTGAAAGTGAGTTAAATACGAAAGATATTCCAATAATTGACTACTTTTTTTGAAAGTATAACATTCACTGGTTCATTACGGATAAAAAAAACATTATAAATGTAAGTTATTTGATTTTTACGTTCACTGTCATTAGCTTAAAGGAGCTCGTGGCTAAATAATAACAGCCGCACGGGTCAATCATCAAGGTTAAGCAACGCTTGATGAGGTCGGTCCGTGGATGGGTGACCATTTCAACATACCGAGTTTCCTCCGTGCCTCGGAAAGCACGTTAAGCCGTTGCTCCCGGCTGTTATTTGAAGATCTTTGACAGTCGTTACGAGTAGTCAGAAGCTTGAGATCTGACAGCAGTCTTGCCAGGGGGTACCATGTTACCCAGTTACTGGGTTGTGGAGGTCAGATAGGCAGTCGCTCCATGTAAAACACTGGTACTTATCTAAATCCGGTAAGACTGGAAGCCGACCCCAATATAGTTGGGAAAAGGCTAAGCAGATGATGACTCTCATTAGCCTTTTTAAACTTATTTGGTCAAGTGACAAGTAGTGACTGTAGTAAGTATATCATTATTATGTATGTTATGATAATAAAACCGAGTAAATGAATTAACAATACAGTTTAAGTCTAAGTGTAGGTGTCCTTTCAGGTAGGTAAGGATACTGTAGTGTAGTAGAAATAAATAAATTACTTACTTTCATTAATGATAGGCAAAAAGACTAGCACCCAACTCTAAAAAAAATATAGCTTGGTTGTTGACGACGACCTGCTAATGCGACATTGCCCTTTTACTTCCATGAAATTGAATAACATTAAATATTAAACACATTATTTATCACTTATTTACATTTACCAATTATTTACACAATAGTTACCCAGACATAAACTACAAAAGTTCTCGACTGAGTATCTATTATTTTCAGCATTCTTGAACAAAAATTCTTGCACAAACTAATTCAGAACATGACCCTGAATTAAACCAGATATTTTTCATCTAGAGTTGTAGGAATTTAATCTCAGCTAAAACAATGTATGGGCTAATGCCATTGTCCTTTGAAGGCGAGTTCTGCAGGTTCGCTGCCACCTACAAAATTAAAAGGTCAATCTGCGGGTCCAAACATTTTTTTTTCAAGCGCAGTGCCGCTACCGCTCCAAATGCAATGCCCCTGGCCCGGTGCCTTCTTCTTTTTTGTATGTGACGTCTCGTAGTTCGGTCAAAGTGACTGACAACTACTTAACTGGACTTTCCCTGTGGAGACTAAACTATGGTAGCCTCCAGCTGGGCACAAATTTCTAAAACTAAGCGACAACGCTGAGGGCTACCCCAGTTGGGGTCGAACCTCGGCTCAGGGCGTCGCTGGGGGGACAGGCAATGGCTGGATCTGACAAGTGATTTTACCATCCGTTCGGAAACTACCTACGTGGAGAAGAACGGACAAGAAACTCCTTTTGAGATCTAATAATTTAACTAGTGCTCAGCTTCGCTTCGGGCTTTAATTGAAAGAGTACGCGACGGCCTCGGCGGCGAGGACTGAACGAATCGGTCTGTGTGCTACTTTTATTCCTACTCCCTAGGCTCTTATGGAGCAGAGTGGAGATCATGGGGGTCGGGGATGAGCCTCAATTGGCGAAATCCTAGTGGAAATGGTAAACGGATGCGACTTATATGCGCACCCATTTACCGTTTCTAAAGACGAGGCTATCTAGTACCTCGGTTATATTTGGGTACTTTTCGAAAAGATCCTTGGACTCGGGTGCGGGCATATCACCGGCTGCTTCGATCCTTCTGATCTCAGCAGCCAACGATCTGGCCTCATCCGTCATCCAGACGGCAAACGCGCTGATGATAACATCAGCGACGCAGCGTCTGTCAGCGGGCTTTTGGTGGGGCAGGCTCTCAGCGGCGACAGTGGTGGGATCCACTTGCCGGTTTTGAGCGGGCTTGGGGACGGCAGGAGCCTGAGGGGGGGCCGGAGTGGGTTGTTCCAGTAGGCCTGCGGTTGGCTGTTGGACGGTCTGGGGAGCCACCTTTTGGTGGTTTAGTTTGCCCCATGGCGAAGTCCTCTGAGGGGCTAGCCGGGCGGGGGGTTGTCCGGAGGGAGCTGTGTGAGCTTGGCGCTCAGCGTGGCGCTTGGCCATTTTGGGCGCCAGCTTGGGGGCTTTAGGGCAACCCTTGAAGTTGGCCGTGTGACCGACCTGGTCACATAGCACGCAGCTGGGAGGCTCCGTGCAATCGGCCGGGTTTTTGGGGCGGGGACATTCTCTAGTGCTATGGTCGCCTCGGCACTTAACGCACCTTGGGACGCCAAAGCAGTTCTTCTGGCTGTGTCCATATTGTTGGCAATTGTGACACTGACCAACAACAGTGGGACGGTAGGGTTTTTTCAATGGAGATCCCTGACAGAGAGCACAACGATTTTATTTTAAAAATCGGGTTGTAGGACTCGGTTGGGTCGCATTCGACCGAAACCATATCGTATTATTGTCCACCTCTAGCTTTACGCATGCGGTGGACAGAAATGACTGGGACCTTCTGAGCGACGAGATCCTCAAAGATGTCCTCAGCGGAAATCTCCTTCGGGATGCGTCGAATCACTACACGGACGGGAGCCTCCGAGGGGAGAGTGTAGGTGTGAAAAGGGATCCTCTGGGTTTTCAGGAGCCTGGTAAGGTTCCTGAAATCAGTAGGAGTTTGGAGTGAGATTTTGATGCCAGCCTGACAGGAGGTGGCACTTAGAAAGTTGATTTTGCGTTCAACGCAAACTTTTGATAGGTCAGTCCACTTTGATTTTTCGTGGACGAAGATTGGTGGGACTTTCTGCTTCTTATTGATAGGAGCAGGACTGGGGGCGCGGCTCGACTTTGGGGTAGTGTCGGCCAAAGTCAGAGGGCTACGGGAGCGGCTCCTGGGGGTGGGGGAGCGAGCCGGACGACTGGACCGCTGGGAAGCGGTGGCGGGGGTGGGTTGCACGTCGGCGGAGGTGGACGGCCGAGCTGGGGATGCGGACGGTACTACCTTCTTGGCCTTAGAGACCCTGGGGTGCGTCTTTGTCTTCCTCCTCTTTCTGATACTCTCAGAAGGAGCTTTATAGCTTTCTGAGGCGGAGGAGGCGTCGGTATAGTAATTATCTGAATTGTCATTATCTGACATAGGAGCGTCGATTGGAATGTTGACTTGAGGGGAGGCGGGATTCGAAAACACGGTTTTCGAGCGGACACTTTCCACTATTGGAAATTTTATTTTGTTGCCGTCGGCAACAAAAGGGGCTTGACTTACGTCAGAGTCGGGGGCCGGGATGCCTAAGGCAGAGCAGGTGGCAAGTGATTGCCGGATGGTGGCGTACCTTTCTTTGTTTACGCTGCGTGGACTGGGATCGTCCAACAGCATATCCTCGATGAGGAACATCAGCAACTCTACAGGATGCATAGTTGCTAATGTAACTAATCAAGGGGAAAAATAAGAGATATCAAGATAAGATAAGGTATTGCAAACAATACCCTATCTCATCTATCTGAAGGGGATAGAGAGATAGTCCCTGGGTAGGTGGGCCCGGGGTGTGTGGTCCTACCCTCCCAGCCGGGTTAGACTGGGAGGTGTGTGCCTGGTGAGCCCTAAGCTAGTAACCCTGCACCAATCTTATTGTGTGACAGGGGCCCTAATGTACCGGTAAACCCACCGAAGGTGGGCCACCCACCACTGTGTACCGAAAGTCTGGCACGTCGGGGTAGAAACACCGACCGTGCCAGGTGATTGCTGTGGAACGAAGCAGGGGTTGACTAGGCTATCTACCAAGGCCAACGATCCTGCTCCCGAATCCAATGACTGCCGTGCCCTGAAGGGGCTTGGCGGGTGCTTGGGTCGACACCCGCTTGGGTTTGTTAACACCGTTAGGTATCCGCCAAGGACCACAAGATGTGGATTTGAAAACGCGTCGGCCGCGGCGACGACCCACAGGGGTGCAGCGGGGGGCGCGTCGGCCGCAGTGACGTCACGCAGGAGCGAGACGAGGCGGAGAGTGGGGGCTCGCAGCGGTGGGGCGGTGAGCGGGACGGCAGCGGGCAGCGAGACGACCTCTCCGGGCGGCGGCTGGCGGTGAATGTTGCTGGCCCGGTGCCGGCGCTGCTTTGATTTTATTAACTTTACTAGGCGTGAACACGCACCGGTGCCTGGTCGGCCCCCTACTTGGGCAGCGCCCGACGCTCCGGTGCGTGGATGGTAATGAACCTGTTCACATAACGAGATGCATTTGATAAAAAAAAATATAAAAAGAAGGGGTGATATTGATTACTGCCACTAAATAATACATTATGAATTATAATGCCAGTGTCGCCTTGAACCCACTCTACGCTGTTCATTCGCAAAGACTTGAAAAATTTCAAAGAGCTTTCACTAAACATCTTGCATTTATATCAAGGGGAATTAGTCATCGCTGTCCGTATGTACAGCGCCTACACTTTTTCAAAATAAAGACACTGCGTGAACGTCGCCGTACGCGTGTTCTAATTTTCCTTTACAAAGTAGCAAACGGGTTTATTAAGTGCAGTGATTTTGTTGAATGTATCCAATATTCAGTCCCTTCAAAACTACCCAGACATCCCATCACAAAGTTACTCCATATTCCATTCCGCAAAACCAACCTGGGCCTCAACGCTCCACTTCTCCGCATGTGTAGAAGCTATAATAGTTTTTGTACAACGCCAGATACTGACTTACACGGTGTTTCACTCAATAAGTTTAGAAGAGCAGTCTCGGAAGTACGGGAGTACGCAAATCCTTCAACTTAGGCTAATTACGAATATATACATCCTATTTCTATTTTTTATTCTTTCTGTTTTTCTTTTTGTATGTTTTATTTTTACTATGTTTTTAACTATAGATTAATATTTTGAAAGTTTAAATAATTTTGTGTTTCTGACCATATGGTGTAAGCTGCGTATACCTGTAATAGGCATACATACCAGCACCTTTATTTTTCTTTGTTTATTAAAAACTGTTTTATATGTAATGCTGTTGGTGTACCTTATAATAAATAAATAAATAATTATTGAGTTAATTGGTCATGGATAAAAATTTCGTCTCTACATGTCACAATTCGCGCTTGGGTGTACCTGCACAAAACCCTGCGGAGGAATGGTGAATTTGAGCGCCTACAATATTTACGAAATGGGGCTGAAGTTGAACAGTTCACAATCGACATCTGAGGTTCTAAGCCACGCCCACTGTCATCGATAGCTTAGGGGCAAACTTTAAATTGGAGCGAAAAGTATTTGAAAATTTATTACACAAGGCCGACCACAGAGGCCCACATCATAAACGGACTCTTCCGATGTTTTTTACAAAGATATTACCGCGCGAGTTCTTATTTCAAACTGGCGGCTAGCATCTGACATCAGATCGTTCACTGTTATTTCGCCTATGAATGCAATCTTATTGCTACGAAAATAAAGACCACT
Organism: Orthosia incerta; assembly: GCA_948252205.1. NCBI lineage: Eukaryota > Metazoa > Arthropoda > Insecta > Lepidoptera > Noctuidae > Orthosia > Orthosia incerta. Next base: position 55,375,357 of record OX411742.1, read on the forward strand.
AAACTAGGTAATCTGGCTAGTGTCATACGAGTGATTGCCGTGCAAATTGTTTAAATATTATAATTGTGTCTGCTTCTATGCGACTGCCTTACATAGATAAGAACACAGTATGTTACTTTTATAATGGTTTTATAGCCAGATAATTGTATTTATATTATTTGAATGAGTTCTACTATACTGAAATGGACTGTGTAAGGTTAACCTGGAAACTTTAAATTTGAATTGAGATTTGGTGCTTTCATTATTTTATTTAATCATTATTTACAATAGGAAAGTCCCAACAAATTGTAAAAACACCTTAAATTAGCAAATATCTAGAATTTACTACGTTCAGAATTGTCTTTGAATTTAGGACAGTATTAATATCATTTGTACAATTCGTATATTCCTTGTTTAGATTTCATTTGAAATATTAAGATGTCATTTGGTTACTAATACAAGATGACTTTCCATTGCCTACTTCAAATCATAATATATTTTTGTGCTATCCTGGAATATAATAGTTTCAAGGCACATACTGGGTTTTGATATACACCAGCCCTCTGGGGTGATGTCACGTCAGTCACGTGATGCCGTTTTTTCTGAATATTAGATTTTAAAAACAATTAGACAGGGTGCAAAAAAAAACGGTCATGTAAACTTTATCTATCTGTATAAATAAAAATAATGTATGTAGTAAGCGTATCACTAGAGAACGGCTGCAACGATTTGTTGCTATTGTTTATTATATATTGTCGCATCCAGGCTGGCTTATAGATGTAAACCATCGGGAAGTCAGGATGTATTCCCTTAGTTTAAAACATCGTGTGTGGGCAGGTAGGTGGGTCGATCGTGAAAATGAAAGCACACAAATTATTCGATACACTGAGTATATTCAAATAGCGCACGGTTGGCGCAGTGGTTGAGCGATTGACTGCTGCGCTGCGTGTCGCGGGTTCGATTCCCGCACGGAACAAATATTTGTATGACCTACAGATAGTTGTGCCGGCTCTGGGTGTTGTGTATGTGAGTTTATATGATTGTAAACGCACCCACGATACAGGAAGAAATTCCTAGTGTGGGCAACGTTTTTTTCTTAAAAAATAAAAATAAAAATTGACACATGTTACAGTTACAATCTTGCTTACTAATATTACGGATCGATAGTGATTCTACGACGTCTAAACTCTAAGGCTGTCAGTACCCCACCGCCATATTCTGGTGTCCCTACCGCGCAAGCGGTTAGAAAAAGCGCACTAATGCGTAGTTGTTCTTGCTTTGCCGCCAGATGGCGTGCTTGCGATTTGTTTCGACGTCCGTACTATGGACTAAACCCGACATATAAAAATAAAGAAAAACGTTTATATGCGCCAGACACGACGCATACCATAAAAAACAATGGGAAACCACAAATACAAAATACAGCGTATGCCTCAAAACCACGTCTATGTGTCGTATATGTTACTGTAAAAGCCCGAACTACGATGAATTTTCATCGTATCGTTCATCGAATCATCACAATGTTGGTATTTTATTGTTTTTGTGTAGCCATTGCTGGAAAAGTGGGACTGCTGGGCAAAGAGTACACCCAAGTCATGTCCAGCCAGACATTCTCTTCCCGCACCGTCTGGAACCAGCCGTCAAGATAGGCGTCCAAATCATCTCGCCACCTATTACTGGGCCGGCCTCAACGGCGCGTTCCATCTTCAGGAACCATTGTGGAGGCTTGCCCAGCGGTCAATTCGCATGCAACTAACGTGAACCGCAATGGCATTGACCCATTTGAGCCGAGCAGCCTTTTTACCCAGAACAATTCTTTGAGTGACCATGTCTGAGAATAAAAATGATAAGATTCTTGGTGAGCTCTAGGTTGAGCATTTTGGTCAGTTCTAGGTGCCATATAATAGAAAGAAACAAATATTGAAACAAATGGATTAGGAGAATTTTACTAGTTCTGTCATTTCGAGACACTGCCAGCGCGGTGGTTAACGACCATTCCATGTTCTGTGCTTTCCTTCTATTGTTTTTACATGAACGAAGAAGGTTAAAATCGTATTCGACCTTACCTATATTTTATATATTTTTTAATTCAAATTGACATAACATTAGTTGTATTTTTAAAGAGGTTTAAATACTTTTTAAGTCATGGACTTAGTAAATAAACAAAACAAGATGAGTCGTTTATAATACAACAAAAATGTGATGCTAGTGACAGCGATAGTGCCAGAGAATAAAAATAATACAGACTTTGACAATATTCCTTGTGATTTCGTTAGTTCAAATTAAAGCCACCAGGCTACATGATCTGGCTGCATTATACTTGATATTTTTTTGACAGATTAAAATGACGAGAAATAAATCGTTTTTTTTTGTATTTTGCTGAAAAAGCGACATTTCCCCCTAGCAAGAGAAGATAGAAAGAGAAGCACGATGGAATTTGTATAGATTTTTATAAAATATAATAATATGAATTACTTTATAATAATGAATGAAATTTCAAAATATACGACACTGATGTTTTGCGTCCTGTTATGATACGTTATTGTTGTTAATTGTACCAATGTTCATTGATCAGTATTACCGGAATTTTTTTTTGAAGATCACGGTAAGATGTTACTTTGACGTTCAATTATCGAGGTTTTTGTGCTTAAACGTGTTTCAGCTACAGCGAAGTTTTCAGAAATATGATCAAGATTAACATATCTTTTTTCCGCTGCTCCATCTTTAATAGATTTGGCAAAAAAATGTTTCAAAGAAAGCCTATTTTGGTCATTAAATAATCAATTAAATTTTGGCTATGTATAAATTTATTTTCGGAAAAAAATAAGCTAGTTTTTACCAAATTGGTTTGCGAATTTCCTATTTCGATACGATCTAAAATAGGGAAATAAAATACGCAAGTTCAGAAACCTACGAAATTTTATAAATACTACCCACGTCTTTATTTCTTTGGGATCCCACCCGAAACAACTAATAGAACAGTGTTTCATAAAAACGACGTTACAGCCCCAAGATACCTAATTATCACTGTATTGTTTCACTTCCCCATGCATATGAATCGCGGAAAAAAAATACTTCCTACCCAAAATCATTGTCTGCAACAGAATAAGAACTTCAGGGTTCAGAGAGCTCGACAAAAAACCTTTAAGAATATTAACGTGTACAGTTTCAGTTTCTTCTATTGCATTAGTAGAAAACCTCGTGTCCAAAAAATAACCACCACACGGTTCTATCTTCGATGTTAAGCATCGGTCCGCAAGCGGTCCGTCGATGGGTGACTATCCTTTACATCCAGAGATTTCTCCGTGCCTCGAAAAGCACATCAAGCTGTTAGTGCTTATCTGCTTTTCATTCAATGGTATACATGCCTATATAATGGTACATTTGGGTTTGTTTATTAAATTCCTAAAAGTTTTTAAAAGTGTTATATTTAAATAAGTCAAAGCTTCCACGGAACCTCTGATCGCTGAATTTTTTACGTCATGTTTTATGATCATCCGCATTTCAATGTATAAATTGAGTAACTTGCCGCAAATCAACATTAGATACCTTAGAACCTTACTGAGTAACACAGTAAACAAAAGTAACATGTTGCGATTCAACGCTATTTTGTTAACCAGTGCCATCTTTGCTATTTGCGAATCAGCAGCAATTCGTAAGTATAATTATATTGATGCATTGTTTATTTTTCTAATAACATTAGTGAAAAGAAAATAATAAAGAAATCTTTCTGAAATACAGGCGTGAAGTTGTGCGTCGTTCTAAAAAGAAAACAGGAATGCAGTTTTTTGTAGTCAGGTCTTTTTTAAGAAGTTGACTTTCATATAAATCATTTTAGGTTTTAATTATTTATTTATTTTTATAGCACTCCAACAAATTATTCAAAATAACATTGACAGTAAATTAATCAGATTCGACTACAGAATATAGACTATTTTGTCTAACTTACCAGTTGATTTAGTTCTAAAGTATTTTATTTCCATTTGAGGGCTATTCACCCATGTCTATTAAAGTAGATCCTGAATAGGAGAAGTAAACCTTTGAACTTCTGATTTCAAGTAATATTAAGTTAGATCATAAAAACGGTAGATTCTCTAACTCAACCTTTCTTATTTCAGTTGAAAAAGTAAATAAAAAATGCTCAATTAGTGATGATGGTTGTATGGGAGATTTATACAAAAGCTTATTACAAGAAATAGCAGACAATGGCATTCCAGAGCTGAATGTACCGAAAATAGATCCATTGGTGATTAAAGATACAGAAGTCGTTGCTCTTGGAATGATAAAACTTACAATGAAGGAAGGAGAAGCTAAAGGTTTCAAGGACTGTTACACAACCAGTTTCAAGTAAGTTATTTAAAAAAATGAATAGAAGATTTCCAAAAAAAATAACCTTATAACACTTGCTCGGTAAAAACTTCATAATACCGACGTCATATAGATGTCACATCATCATTAGAAATGCTCTTATACCAATTGATTTGAGTCGCTACAATAAATGTTTACTGCTTCCATACTTCTCTTCTCACCATGGAAGAGAGTTTTCTCTTTTACTCATAATCTCAACAATCACCCATATTCTAGACATCTTATCTTTCACACAGTCCACACATTGTTTCTTTGAAACTTTACTGTATAAAATTGATCACTTCAATCGTGAAATAATGTGTTATAGTTTATTGTATCTCTCAATTTAAGAGGTGTATGAAACGTTGTGATGTCTTTAAATAGCCATGGTGGTTTAACCATTTGCTTATGTCATTCAAATACAACCATTTTTTTAAGGACTGACCTAACAGCTCTGCGGCATACGGTAGAATTCGTTTGCGATCGCTTTGCTGTCGAAGGAAGCTACAAGATAGAATCAACTCCAACTCTCTTGGCTCTTATTGGTGGCATTAACATTCATGGTGAAGGAAATGGAGGAATTGTCATTGGTAAGCATTTAGAAGATAGTAACATAGACGTTGAAAAATAAATTTACTTTAACAGCAACGATGATGGACACGGCAGCTAAGCTGAACTTCAAACTTTTCTCTGTAGTGGATTTATAAACTTTATTGAAAAAATTACTACTTATTTATTTATTATATACTTTATTGTACACCATAAGTTACATTTATAAAGGTAACTTAAAACTAAGAACACATACAGTGGGCGGCCTTATCGCGTTACTTCTTCTTACTGACTCAGACATTTTGGCCTAGATATGAAACCCACGAGTCCATAGAACAGAACAGTGTTCTTTTATTGTCAGTCATTCATATTATTTGAGTCGAATAATTTTATGTTTTCAGAAAAAGTCCATTTCTCTTTTGATATGGCATTCGAAGTGAAGAAACTTGATGATGGTGAACTACATATTCTGATCAAACCTGATGACACTTCATATAGCTTCGACGTTAAAGGAAAAGCAACGGCCCATGCTGACAATGTTTATGTTGGAAAACAGGAAATCAGTGAGTACTAGTCGTTTTTTAATTTAATTATATCCCATTATTGACGATGACGATATGGGGGGTGGTGGGTGTTGTCTGTTTTAGCCAACATGCTGGTTCTCTGATTTGCACGATGTTCACTTCTGGTTAAAATCTCGCCATTTTGAGCGTACTTTACATCTTTCTACAAAATATGTAATCGTAAGAATATACAAGATTCTCCGTGTTCAATATATATCAACGCATATAGGATATTGGTGGGGCTGCCCTTCTTCTGTAGTTCGTCGGAGATGGTCATAGATGCGAATGCAGATTTATTTCATACAACAGTGCGTTTTTTTTTGTTGTGTTTTAGGTTTTATTTTGCAAAGTGACAAACAGTTTCAACAGAATAAATCAGAGATGAAGCAACATTTGAACTCAAAGCTTTCCTTCATTTCTGAATCGCTATCAATTATAAGACTTCTACTGTACTTTCAAATTGTAACGCCAATTTTGCTTGATATATCACGATTTTGACGTTTTTATCATCATTATTAGCCTTGTTTCATCCACTAGCTTGAACCACTAGTATAGACCTAGAGCTTTTTGCACAATGATTGTAACTTTTGTACCATTAGTCTTGATATTTTGTTAATTGTTTATTTTATTAAATAACATCTTAATATTTTCTTCAGGCGCTGTGGTGGTGAACATCTTCAACGAGAACTGGGACTTCATCACTAAGTCTTTGGGGAAGACTCTTGTTGATAAGGCTATGGCATTGTTCTTCGAACAGGCATTAGTATTCATGAACAAAATTCCTGCTAAGGACTTGGTCACTGATGATTTGTCTTCTTACGTTAAGAGCTAAGATGGAGCGTAATTCGCAGCCCCATAATCATTAATTTGGCATTAAACAACATTTCGCTGTAGTTGCGCAATGATTTTTTTTACCATGAAAAAATAATATTAGAACGTTATCAGCAACATAACTGGGACCGTGCTATAACGTGTCAAGGCTATCATGATTCCTTTGTGAAAAGGGGAAAGTGCAATTCGTTGTGTATAGCTCCGTTCCTCTATCACATTAGAACCATGACACATCAAAATAAGGTCCCTGTATTCCAAGTGGCCATCAATATAATATGTTGTTTCCTATAATACAAAAACATATTGCTGAAAAAATGTCACGTTACTCGTTTTCCCATTGAATACACGGCATAAATCGGTTCAGCTATGACTAAAACCTGACCATGATTTTATGTTTTTTTTTGCATTAATTACTTGATTAGCATAATACGTTAATCACTCAGTAGTTAATAATTATTAAAAGCGTGTGTACCAGAATTACTAACCAAAATTACAAAAACAAAAAATATAAATTCCTATGTTTCTTAATCGTATTCATTATGTGGTGTTCGTTGATTTGCTGGTATCTAAACAATGCATTCTGATTGTTGATATTATCATAAAAGCCAATCTTTGTAAAAAATTAGAATAACACTGATCAAAACCAGATTCGCCTTTATAGTAACTGTACTTAGATATTATAAATAAAAGTATTATTTATGTTTTTGACTGTTTATTTTCTAATACTTATCCCTAGCATTATATTGCACTCCTTGCATTGTTCTTTTGTCAATAGCAAAAACATTTCAACTTGTAACAATCTATTGGTGATTGATTAACTAGTTTTATCAATAACCAATAAGCTACACGTTTGACTCCAATAACGCGAACAAGCTCATCGCGAACGATTTTAAATTGAGATCTATCCTAAAATGTACAAGTAACGAAAACATAATATTTATCTTCAGTATAATAGTTTAGAACACTAATGTTCATTTTAATATAACTGGACAAAGGGGTTGATATCCTTATACAATAAGCAGTTGCATAATTTTTCCAAGAATTTAATTCTAGTTTTTTACTAACTTAGTTTGCTAAGATACCTAGTAAAAAATTTGAATATTTTTCAGATGAGTTTTAAAATAAGAAAATAAAACACGCAAGTTCTGAACCAATTAAACTTTACGTTATCCGCTTCTTTATTATACCTACTTTATTATTTTTGTAATTCCCACGGAAATAATAGGACTTAGATTAACAAAAACATAGTTATACTTACGATGTTATAATTATATTCTAGATTTCCTTCTCAATGTACTTGAAATCGCACATACTTTTTAAGACACGTAAAAAAAATAAAAATCATAAACCAAAACCATTGTCTGCAACAGAATAAGAACATTAGGGTTCACAGAGCTCGATGAAAATCTTCGATCATGTTAACCAACTAGCCCAGTAGAAATCGACACTGCAAAGGCTATATCGCAAAACTTGATTTAGTTCTGCATTTTTAGTATGTTGTATGAGCCAGTTAGGATAGTGTTAATCCAAATTTGCAACTTCGAAAAACGAGTGCTCGCGGCGCACCACGCGAAATATGCCGAAATATCGGGACATTTTTCACTTTTTGGTCTAAAACTCATTTAACTATGCGTTTTTCGACAAACCAAATGCCGTACTATAATTTGTAATGTAGACACAACTTGGACCAAATACCAGATTACATAGTATAAAATATCTGTTAATGTGCAAATTTTGGTTTTTCTATAAAACATCATAATTACAACGTGTTGTATCATTCATCATCATAAGTATTTCAGTCGAAAGACGTCCAAAGGTATAGATAAGCTTTCCCCAAGTGTCACCACATCGATACCGGTATTGTGCGTCACGTTGCTAACTTGTCAGTTTTTGTCGGTTGCATTTCGGGGAGTGTGCGATGGAATTGCATGATCTAATTCCGCCCAGCCCGTTTCATCATCAGACTACCAGAAGTACGGCGATATGCCATCGGTAAATGATGGACATCCCACCCATACGCACTAATCGTTTTGAGAATACTTTTATTATGCGTACAGCTAAAGAGTGGAATTCCCTGCCGGAGTCTGCGTTTCCCGATAGCTACAATCTAGGGGTCTTTAAGTCAAGAGTGAATAGGTTGCTTCTAGGCAAGCGTGCTTCACCGTCGACCACATCGTCGCTTACCATCAGGTGATATACTGGTCAAGAGCTAGCTTATTCCAAAAAATGTTCGCTTTTTTTATTCATTTTAATTGCTTACCTTTTACATTTACAAAATTCGTCCAGTACTCACATATTTTCTGCAAGATGATTTTGATTTCCAAGATAAGTAGTATCAGTATATTATGTCTACTTATCTTTTTTTACTAAATGGGATCTAGCAAAATTTGTATTTAAATTCCTTTGGTTGCTTTATTAAATTCCTAGCTATTTTAGAAATATTAATTTTAGTGACATTTTTTCTACGGAACCATTGGTCGCCGAATTTTTATCTTCATGTTTTATGGCCATTCGCATTAAAGTATATAAATTGAGTGACTTGCCGTAAATCAACATAACCTCAGTACCTTACTGAGTAATACAGCGAATAGTTTCAAAATGTTGCAATTCAACGTCATTTTGTTAACCAGTGCCATCTTTGCTGTTTGCGAATCAGTGGCAATACGTGAGTAGATCAGTGTTATTATAAAAATTAAACAATGATTTGAACATAAAATGAAGCGAAATGTTAAGCAAAGAGGTAACCTGAACACTTAGGCAATAGGGTACTTATATAATTTCACCCTAGAAGAAGTACAGCTGAAATGTTGTGTCTTTCTAAGGAGAGTGCAGTTTTTTGTAGTCGGATATTTGTTTAAAAGTGAACGTTCATTTAAATAAGGAGAGTGCTGTTTATTGTAATCGGATATTTGTTTATAAGTTAGCGTTCATTTAAATATCTTCTGATTATTTTTATCTTATCACCCATGCCTATTTTAAAGTATGTTCTGTATTACAATCATTAAACCCTTAGACTTCTGTTGTCTGCGGTGTAGACCATACAACACTGTAGATAGATTCTATAATATAAATCTTTTTATTTCAGTTGACAAAATAACCAAAAAATGTTCGATAACTGATGATGAATGTATGCGAAGTTTATACAGAAGTTTATTACAAGAAATATCAAATAAAGGCATTCCAGAAATGAAAGTGCCCAGAATAGATCCATTGGTATTAAAAGATACAGAAATCCTTGCTCTTGGAATGATAAAACTTACAATGAAAGAAGGAGAAGCTAAAGGTTTCAAGGAGTGTTATGCAACCAGCTACAAGTAAGTTGTTTTTAAAGATTTGTCTGCCTCGTTGGTCTAGTAGCCGCAAGTATTACTGATGAGCATGAGGTCCTGGGTTCGATGCCTGGGTCGGGCAAAGGGTTAATGTGTATTCCCATCTGGAAGTCCTCAGCTGCAACCCGGAGTCTGGCTTTCTGCCCGGTTGATAGCAATAGGTTCACCCTCTATTGCATGAGACCTAACTATATTCTGTCACTAACACACAACCATTTTTTTAAGGAGTGATCTAGAAACCCAGCGGGTTACGATAGATTTCGTTTGCGATCGATTTTCAATCGAAGGAAGCTACAAGATCGAATCAACTCCAACTCTCTTAGCTCTTTTTGGTGGAATTAACATTCATGGTGAAGGAAATGGAGGAATTGTTATTGGTAAGAATTTAGAAGATAATATTAACGCAGCAAAAGTGATATACCTTTTTTAAGGCAGCATCAACGAATTATCGTTGCTGCTACCTTAAATTAGCAGAAGTCACAGAAACTTTGTTCTGAGGCTCTCGAAAAATGTCGGTCGATGTCAGCGATGGCGATAATCGAAATGCCACAATATAAGGAATTGATCATGTGACCTTTGGATAGCGCTTGACAATTTCATACAATTTTGTAATTTTTTATTTTCCAATCGAAACATACATACGTAAAACGTACATTTATAGAACAAATACAACCATACATCAGGAAGTAGACTCCGATATTCTGGTCAAGGTATGGACGCTACGGGTATAAAACCGGCTAAGTGCGAGTCGGACTCGCACACGAAGGGTTCCGTACCATTATCGCAAAAAACGGCAAAAAAATCACGTTTGTTGTATGGGAGCCCCACTTAAACATTTATTTTATTCTGTTTTTGTTGTTATAGCGGCAACAGAAATACATAATCTGTGAGAATTTCAACTGTCTTGCTATCACGGTTACGGTTCATGAGATACAGCCTGGTGACAGACGGACAGACAGACAGACGGATCGCGGATCGGGGCCCGATTTTACCCTTTGGGTACGGAACCCTAAAAATGAGAACAGTGTTCTATTTAAATTATGGATATTTGAGTCAATGTTTCTTTGTTTTCAGAAAATGTCCATTTGTCTTTCGATTTCGCATTTGAAGTGAAAAAACTTGATGACTGTGAACTTCATATCCTGAGCAGACCTGATGAGTCCTCATATAACTTCGACGTTAAAGGGAAAGCAACGGTTCATGCTGACAATTTACTTATAGGAAAACAGGAAATAAGTGAGTGCATGCAGTTTCAAAATTAATATCGTCATCGTCATCATCAGCCTTTTAATATTCCCACTGCTGGGACTCAGACCTCCTCTCATAGAGAGGGAGTGGGCTAAATCCACCACGCGGGCCCAGGGGGGATTAGTAGATGTCACATGTCTTCGAATTTTTGGTTCTGAGACGTTCCCACGATGTTTTCCTATACTGTTTTGAGAGAAGTGGTGATGAAATAAATTACACATGGTAAAGCGCCAGCTCGGGACCGAAACTACGGCCTACAAATATAAACCTTTAAAACCTCTAAAACTCAAACCACTGGGCCACCATGGCTCATTTATTTTAAAATTAATATATAGCCCACTAATTCATCGTATCGTATAACTCTTTAAAAAAAAAAGGCTAACCAGTGTCTGGAACCGAGAGGAACTACATAAAAGTGCGTTTTGTATCCAACAAAACTGTTTTTTTTATTAATTTGACATTTAAATTTTTATAGAATGTACATGCAATTAAAGCAGACAAATCTGAGATGGAAAATTAAGCAAAATTGTAACAATCTACATTGTTGAAGTAATTGAAAGTTTTACCTATTTCTAATCAAATCCCTCATCCCAAATCCCTCTGCTAGACATAGATGTTCCGCATAAACATTAATATCTCTCTCTATTTCATATTGGCTAATCCATCGTAGTCATTGACTCCAAGTTGTAATACTAGTTTTGCTTGATATGTCTATGTGTCGAGGTTTTGGTCATTATCGTCAGTCTTCGCCTTATTCCATCCACTACCGTACAAAGAACTCATTCATTTTGCGCATGATGAACTTTTCGGCCATTGTCTGTTTTGTTTTGTTGATTTTTTACGACTTCAAAAAAAATTAGGACACGTTTGTATGTAATACTGTTGGCCAATCCCAATGATTGCAGCGAAGTTTTGTAGTTTCATGTTGTTCGCGTATAACACAATATTGCGGTAAGAAACATCCAAACTCTGGCCTATTAATTTCAACCAAGTGTTCTACGCGAACAACATGAAACTACAAAATTTTGCTGCAATCGTCGAGCAAGCGACCACGCACGACGCCTAAATGTACGCGTTTTAAAACCTAATAAATGTAAACCCCTTTAAATACAAGAAATTTAAAAACTATTGATTCAAAGAAGAGGAGTTAATTTCAATCCCCTTCATCGAGACGATGATCTTCATCAAGAGGAGTTCATTTCAATCCCCTTCAGCAGTTTTCAATATATCTCTACTTCTGACATTTTATTTGTAAAACATAGGTTTAAATATGTACATACTTAAACACTACAAGACAAAAAAGAACTTTACACACACACTTAGGTACTCCTCCACATCGCTGTCACCCGGGAACGTGCCCAGAAGACTGGCAGCATTGCCACGTTGAATGGCAATGCTGATTCTTTGCGCAAAGAAAAAGCCAGCCCTCTGGTCACGCACAGTGTCGATCAGTCGGCGAGAGATTTCCAAAAAGGAGACGTGCACTCGGGCCCCATGCCCCAAGCGTTTCGATCCCAAACAGCTCAAAACTGTAATTACCAATTAGCTTACAGTATTTGCGCCGCTTAAGGGCCTCAGCAGCCGCAGGAGCAGCGCCAGCACAGCAAGATATACTTATCTATACTCTATACTTCTTTACTTATTATATTATAAAGAGGATTTTTCTTTTGTTTGTTTGTTTGTACCGAATAGGCTCCGAAACTACTAGACCGATGTGAAAAATTATTTCACCAATAGAAAGCTATATTATTCCTGAGTGACATAGGCTATTTTTAATCCCGAAAATGGGTCCTGTGGAGCAAAGCCGCGGGCAACAGCTAGTGTAACATACAACCGAACTCCTTAGCAACAAACAGCATGAATGGCTGCTCATTTTTTAGTGATTGGGTACTAAAACTAAAAAGACAGAAATAAAAACGACTGCAGATAAAACACTAAAAATCCAATTATTAATTACTTTTGTTTTGGAAGTCAGCGCCTTTGGTACCTCTTGTTTTAATTATTTTCCAACACCGACTTCCAAAACGAAAGTAATTTTTGCACTTTTGAGTGATTTATCTGAAGTCGGTTTATTTTTGGTGAAAATGGTTTTTATTTTATAAAAACACAATTTTTCTTAATATCTGCAGGTGCTGTGGCAGTGAACATCTTCAATGAGAACTGGGAATTTATCACGAGGACTCTGGGAAAGACTGTTGTTGATAAGGCTATGGAATTGTTCTTCGAACAATCTCAAGTATTCTTTACCAAAGTTCCAGCTAAAGAATTTGTCACTGATGATTTGTCTTCCTACGTTAAGGAAAAGGCTGAAGCGTAATTATAAGCTCATTTTAATTGAAAACAATGATTCGCTGTAGTTTTGCACAATTCATTTGATGTTGTTGCGTTACTATCGATACTGTAACATTCCATGTAACCATAAAAACATAAACATGTGGCAGGCAACAATGTTTCACAACTTGTTTTCTTATTGAATACACTGAATAGTTGGTTCAGATCACTGACCGTGATATTTTTAAAACTTAACATTAATTTCTTGGTGAATAAATTAAACCATTAATAAAACTATTTTTGTTTTCTTTGTTTTAAATCAAAATCCGTGAAGTATGTGAAGTGGCCATCAAAATGATTTTTGTGATCGCTTATTTTTCAACATCTTTATCCCTAACATTATTCTGTTGGTCTTGAGTTACCACGAGTATTTTTTGGCACGTTAGACGCCCATACTTAGAAAAACCTTATCGGGGATCATCATTATCATCATCATGTCAGCCGAAAGACGTCCACTGCTGGACTTAGGCCTACCCGAAGCGCCACATTGATCGGTCCCGTGCATCTCGCATCCAGCGGATCCCCGCAACCTATCGGGGATGATTTGGTTAAATTATCTAATTTAACCAAGATTTTCCTCGATAAGCCAAAAGTTTAGCTTAAGATTTATAACGAAATCATTCCCTCAATTACCATAGTCTTGCTATTTATTATTGCAATTTGGTACATCAGCAGTCATTTCAGTATTAACCCCTTTTCTAGCCATATTATCATTTTTCACACTCCTTTACCCCTTCTCTCATTCTTCTCTTTCCTTCACTTAATACGCCCATTCCATGACACTTGATTTCCTTCACACAACTGTTCGGTCAATGGTACTATTTTAAGACTTCTTCTACTCGTAATGTACTCATTTTCTCATTCAATCAATTCGCGTAACTCAACACATCCCTTTTAGCATTCTTATTACAGTTGCATGCGATATATAGAACAACTTTTTCATTTGCTTAGTTAAATACTTATTGTTATTAACTGTAGCAAAAAATATCTTTTTTTTTATATATTATCTTGATCAGAGACGAAGTTTTAAGGGTACACTAGTCGACGGCACGAACTATTTTGTGCGCGGGGTTGAAATGCATTTTATATCAACCGACAACACGTGCGGAAGAGATATATGCTGTGATGAGCAGTAGGAAGCTAGTTCGCGTATGAAAACACAATTTTGCAAATTTGTAGCGAAATGGATAATGATTGAGGACGAAACCGAGTGCGCGAAATTTTATAAACAGACCATTGGGAGTCTGGATATCATGAAAAAACGACTAAACGTATCTGTACAAAATAAAATTATTTGTATTGTTGAACTACTAATCTATCCCTGTATGGAGGCTATTTTGCAATTTTCCGTCTTCTTATGGTATTTATTTGCGCCCAAAAATGCTTTAAAATTAGTGTCGAAATGTGGAACTTTCGACGCTCATAACTTTCAAATAATTTCTTTTTTTACTTTTTCGCTTCCATACAGGGCAGGGCTAGATAATGATGAGACAAATTGATATCACTTTTTAACACGCTTTTATTAGCTTGGTATGCATGTATCTATGTATCAATGTAATGGAATCTTTGAACGTGATTTTCACCCACTTCAAAACGTTGGATTGATTTGAAACTTTGCACACTTATCAAGGACCGATGACAATGCAATAATTTAAAAAGTTTATCCCATTATCCTCACCATTAAAGCGTGTTTTTTAGTTTTTAGAACTACAATTTATTATTTTGAACGTACATTGTCAAACAGTGCAATAATCCCTAGACTACTTTTGTTTGGAAAAATTTCGACTAGTGTAACCTTAAAACGTCAAAGGTGAGAATTAGAAAGAGAAGTCTGACGTACCATCTGACTTCAGATAATACAACGGTCATACAACTGCCATATGATAGAAAACAACTTTTTTGTATTTATGTACATGAATTGTAATATCTAATTCGTTTTTCGAACAATTTTGATTTTGTTATCACTATAAATATTCTATCTTATTTTTTTATCGATGAATTGGTTAAATAAAAAACAAAAATCATACATAAAGCAAAACTTCTATAATTATTGATAGAAAATTTGCTTTATGGATGTTTTTTTTTGACAAAAAAATAAATTTTTCAGCCAAGCCTTTGCCAACTATGTTGGCATCGGCTTTCAATCAAAATGATAGAAAACGCCGACCTCATCTAGATTAAAATATATGATCGACATGTAAAGTGTTTTTACAAACCAACTTACAAAGAAAATCATTTATGATTATCATTTATCATTTAAATCTACACCAGACGCCGCTGACTTGGCTTTTTAACCCCCGACAGAAAAAGAGGGGTTTTATAATTTTGAGTGTGTAACTGTGTATTTGTGTATCTGTCTATGGCATCTTAGCTCCTAAACGGATGAACTGATTTCGATTTCGTCTTATTTGTTTGAAATGTGTCTTAATCGAGAGTGTTCTTAGCTATTTTTGATGAAAATGGGTTTAGCCATTCTAAAGTTATGGGCGTTTTACTGTTTGAATTGGGGTGTTTTTGAAAGATATTTTGTTAAAATTACGTGTTTAATAGATTTTCGATCGAAGCGTGTCTTCTACTAGATAAATTATTTACTTTTACTTATACATGGAGCGACTGCCTACCTAATACCCCCATAACACCCCTCTTGTCAAGACTGGTGTCAGAATTACTGATTTTTGACTATCCACAAAGGTTGAAAGATCTTGAAATGACAGCCGGGACCAAAAGCTTAACGTACTTGCCGAGGCACGGAAGAATGTCGGTTTGTTGTGAGAGAAATAAAACAAAAAATTATAGAACCCATGAAAATGTATAATACCTACTTCTTTATAATAAACATTGTAGCTCTGAGATTCATTAAAAAACATACCGTTATCTAAAATATTTTAATTTCTAATGCAATTTTATTCTATTCACATAGGTTCCGATATTTTTGACAATAATACTCTTTGTAAGAATCTTGATACTTGACGTTATGAAAGACTAACTGGTCAAGTTAGGGTCTAGCGTAAGGTGATAAGTCTTCAATGATGAAGTGTCTTGCAGGAACATTGTCGAAGAAGTAGCCCGCAAAAGTGAAGTAGAACTCCATAGCTTTGTCGACGAAGGGCTGTCCAAAAGCAGACATGAAGAAACGCCAGTTTCCGTTTAGCAGATCTATGATTTGCTTACCTATAAACAAAAGAGTTGCGTGATTACGTACATATTTATTCTAAATTCATACGTAGTTCAAAAACTTCTGTAGACTAACATGAGATAGATGGCGATTTGGCTCCAGAGTCAGGATATTAGTGACTTCATGGTGTTTTTATTCTATACTGATTTGATTCGAACAAAAAACTCAAAATTTTAAAAATAAAACATATTTCTTTTAATCCTATCTGCTTTCTCAAACTTGAAAGTCATACAAGATGTATGTGAAATACCAATATTTATTTATATATTATTTGTTGTATTAATTACTTGACTAATTAGATACTTAAGAATTTCTGTGTCTATCTGTAGGTGGAAATATAATGTTTTTAGTTAATTTATTCAAACATTGTTACGGTTCATGATTTTACAATAATATTCATTTGCGAAGCAGAGAACAGGATAAAAAAAAAAAATAATGTGGGTATTGGCTTATATAAAGAGTGGATGTACTGCAAGTTTTCACAATTTGGAAATACATATGCCATATTACTAGACCGAAGCAGAAATCCCCCACGGTCGGCTATCTTCGGCTGATCGTGTACGCGAGACATTTAAAAATACCGTGTTTTTTGTAGGTATAGGTACGCGTAAACGCAAATATTCGGTCGGGCGTATCTTTACTAGGTAAATCTATATAATAATATATTGAAACTAACCCACCATTAAAATTAAAGAGTTTCGGTGATCTCATTTTCTTAAACTATTCATCAAAAATAAATTATTACTGCCTAATGTTGAGATTTAACCAAATCAACCCGTGACTAAAAATTATTTATTAAGTTAATCGGCTCTTAACCATTGCCTTATTTGTACTTACTGACTTCCTCATCACCCATATAAAGATTATCAGCATACATTGAAACTGGGCCTCCAATATCATAGTCGTACTTGATGAGGTCGTAAATGCATTTTATGTAGATCTCTCCATCATCACGCCTTTGTGCGAAGAAGGGAAAGTCGAATTTCAAACGCAGGTTGGCTGGAATTTAATGAATTGTTATGGTTTAAGTAACCATTCGTGTAGCATGGAAGAGTATCATAATTTCCAAGCATTGTGATGCTAGAAATACATCAGCTGCAATATAGGCAGCTTGCATCCAAGGTATTAACTGTTGACGTTCCTCTATCTTATCATCTACTAAACTTATTCTCAGATATATTAGAGGCTACTCGTCTAACTGGATATATCTGTATACCAGTGTAACACATATCTACTCATATGTTTATCTCACTCAAGCAAAAAAAATATTATATTTCTCTGAATTATTTCTTACATAATTATGCAAATGAGTCTTTATTACTTCAAATTATGATATTGCACCCCATTAAATAAAATAAAATGATTGGAAGCCTATAATTAAAACAATAATTTAGCAGTTTGATAGCCAAAATGCTACCGACATCAATTAATTTGAGGTCAAACTCAACAAATATGTTTTTTAAATTAAATTAGTAATCGTTTGTGATGTTTATTATAAGCTTAGCCTTCTGTACATAATTCTTCTGAGCAGTTAATTTTATCTTTGCATAATTACCAATTTTGACTTTGCCATGGCCATCACCGTGGACGGAATTTCCTCCTAAAAAGGCTTCAATCAATGGACTGGAAGCATTTACTGTGTAATGTCCTTTGATTGTTATATCGCATGTGTTCTCTTGGTGGCCTCTTTCTTCTTTGATATTTATGCTGAAAATAAAAGCAAAACTTTGACATGGCAATATTATATCATTCATAAAAATCTTAGTTGACTTTGAAAATACGGCTCTTTTTGTTATTTCCAACAGATTGCAAATAAAAAGTTGTCTAAGATAAACTTAAAAAGTACTTGGAGAAATTTGGTACACTCCATTTGGCCGTCAACAACGTCATGTCTTACTCGATTTCCATAATAACTATGTTCATGAGCAGAAAAACTGTCATAATTTTACACTCCACGTATTTTTGTTGTTGTGTTATTATTTCTTACTTTACTCGTATGCATTTTTTGTTGAAGAATATTTTTATCTCGCAATTTAACAGAAAATTTAATAATAACAAACAATTAATAATCAAATTCAATTTGGAAATAATAGGTATTCAAAAAAATTCGTTCGGTTATCGTTACGTTAAGGTCAAGCCAAGCCAAGGTCGTCCATGAAAGATACTGGTTATACTATTAAATAATTTAATTTTAAAGATACTAACAATAATTTCTGCATCTTATGCAACTATCATCAAAAATAAACCTCAAAAACTTATTTTTATTTTGAATAAGATTACACTTAAGCTAATGTATTTTTTTTAATATTCATTGATTTATAATAATAATTTATATATAATAATTTATTATCGATATTTCTGATAACAATTTGATTATCATTTAAGTAGCGACCTGCCTTGGCTTCTTACGGGACAATTTAAAGACAAAACCGACAGACCCTGACAGTGATTTTATTTTAAACTATTTTATTTACTTAACGATTCAGGAGAAGTCAAATTGTAATTGAAATTGCGTTGCATTTTCAGGTGTATACTTTCATTTAAAAATCAGTTAGTTTTTCTAGCTAGTCTGAGGCGCTCTGCTTGAGTACCGAATGCTTTTAGTACTTCCCCCAATATCTTTATAAATTATAGCCTATCCGTCTTATTAATAAACGTGGACTAAGGTAAGAATAACTTTATTCCAAGCATTAGGTTGGTACTAAAAAAAATCCGTATTAATAAACACGGAATAAGAAGGGATTATACTAATCTGACACTAGTCTCGGACTAAAAGTTAAACCATGGTGCCAGCTAGTTTAAGGTCGGAATAAGAGTAGTGTAACTATGGCAACCACAATTTTTTTTAATTTTTTTGCATCGCCCTATTCGGGCAGGCTAAGGTCTTAGACCATACCGCCTCGTGTTCAGTGCATAATATCCTTCTTGAATTCTTTAGTTGGTATGCATTAGAATGCGGATACAACAGATTATAATGTTTTTTGGAGTATTTGGTAGAAAATTGTATCAAGTCAGCCTTCCCAATAAGCCTTCCCAGTAAGCTTTGCGGGAGGTAGTCAATACTACAATAAAATTCTCCGCTCCACTATCCCGAGATCGCTTCTGTCAATGCTTTCACAGATTGACCAGTTGCGTAGACAGTTGAGACATAAAACTACACCAATTTAATATCACAATATCCACTAGGAATCAATTTGCAAATAATATTAACAGCCGCTGAACTACATTCGAAAAAATCCCGCCAAAAACTCTCGCAACCACAATTATTACATAGACTCTGAATTTAAATTTCGTAGATGTGGAACATTAAAAAAAATGAGGTCATTGGCAGCTGTTTAGCTTTAGTCAAAGAAATTACAAATTAATTAATTAATTAATCATCATTTTATGTAATTTTTAAGTTTAAAGGTAATACGATAATTTGAAAAGGAGGGATCCTTCACCTTTACTGTCAAATCTCTATGGCAGATGTCATTTTTTTTTTTTCCACATAATGTCTTCAACTTGCTAATTTTTCATTCACTAGTTCATTCTTTTTACTTTTAAAGTCAACTGGGTTGCCAGAGCTTACGCGTAAATCCAAGACTAAGATATGAATAGTTAGTCCGAGGTTATTCCATGTTTATTAATAACATAGCTAGATCTATGTTAATCCTTAGTTACTCCGGGAGTAGCTAGTCCAAGAGTAACTTCGGAGTAAGCTGGGAATACGCCATTTTTATTAATAAGACTGTATGTGTTATTCTGATGTTTTAGCAATATTACTGTAAAGTTTCATCAAAATCCGTGAGTTATTTTTTCATCACAAACATTCGCAATTATTTAATTTACAAACTTTCACGTTTAAATAACAGTAAAAATAGAAACAGTCAAATTATTCATACCTGAACTTTTGAAAAATGCAGTCCTTGACTCCTTTGGCAAATCCATCCACCATAGTTATGTTTACCATGTTAAGAACATTGACAGTGACATTTTTCACTTGTATGGGGTCCACTGGTGGTATATTAAGCTCGGGTATTCCTTTTTTGCCAATTTCGCTGACCACAGACTGATACAGATCTCGGAGACAAACGTCGTCGTCGAGGTGACATTTTGGAAGGTTCTCAACTGAAAAAATTATGAGATTATGTTAATGATTTATTTGAATACAATGGGACGTTAATAAATCCAGTAAACAAAATAAAAACCGGGCAATAATTTTATTTTAATGGCCTTTGCAATTTTACTGCAGGTTCCAATGAAATGATAACTGCTAAAACTGTTTTGGTCAAGAAAAAATTCAGTTAATCTAAATACCTGTCAAATGCGCCAAAACTAACGAAAAACAAAAATAATCAAGAAACAAATCAGAAGGGGTGAAATACAGCTTTAGGGGTTGTCGGTCATCGCAACCCATATAAAAATATAGGGGAAAAACAATATAAGATTATTTATTTTCAAGGGGACGGGCGAAAACTACACCCAGAAATATAATCCCTAAATTATAAAGGACTTAAAAAATATTGGAAACTCACCAAATGTGGAGTCACAAAAAATGAAAAATGTGATCGATAACAAGACTGCAAAATAATTAACGAACATTCTTTTAAAGTGTTTTTACTTTTTTTTTCGGTATTGCCTGGCAAGATTCTATCAAACACTGGTACAGTTAATTGAGCAACAAATCATTTTATTACGTTGTTCTACAGTGGAGAGCAGAAAAATAGACTGCACACTGCACATTCATAATCGTAAGTTTTGGTTACAAACGCAAATGTCAAGCGATTCATTTTTAGTGTTCCGTACCTTAAAAGGTAAAAAAGGAACCCTTATAAGATCACTCTCTTGTCCGTCTGTCTGTCCGTGTGTCACCAACGATTTTCTCAGGAATGGGTGGACCTAGCAAGTTGTAATTTATACCAGATACTGAACTCCCTATTAGGTGTATAAAAATCAAGGTCCTGAGTCAACACGATAAAAATATATGGGTAAATTTATATTTTCGCGAAAACTTGTAAGTACCAAAATTTACCTTAATTTTCAACTTTTTTTATATTTCGGAATTTTCCCTTTACTTGTAGGTCAACCGAAAGTACCCCTTAGGTTTTGGGTCGAAAACCTGTATGGTAGTTCCCGTTGACCTAGGATCACGAAATTTGGACAAAAGTAAGGTTACAGCACAAATAAAAGATGGATTATGGGTAGGTACGCAATCCTCAGTGCACGAGTTCGACTCACACTTGACCGTTTTTTTTGTGATTTTTGCTTCTATTCTATCCAATTTACAGGTAAACTTTGATTAAATTGGTGATTCCGAAAATTCAGAGCTTAGCTGCGGCAAGGATTGGTAATTGATATAAACTAAACAAAAATAATTGTTTATTTATGGTATTAGTTTTTTTGCACCTAACCGTACAATTCTATTTTGACCTTGGAAACTCGTTATGTGGATCTATCAAGTTGTAAAATAGTTTGGCCCTCAATTATTATTAACAAGTTAAAATTAACCGATTTTTACCGTTATTCAACACCGACTTTCGATACGAAAGTAATTTTTGCTCTTTTTAGTGTTTTGCTTTAGAAATCTGTTTATTTTTTGAAAAAGTGGTTATTTCTTAATTTTTAGTTTTCGTAACACTAAAAAGTGAGCATAGTCTACAGTAGGATACCTATAGGATTAACAAAATACCCATAATAACTCAACTTACACATTCATGCTGTTTATCGTTAAGGAGTTCGGTTGTATGTTCCGTATCTTGAAAACTTCTAAACCGATTTTGATAAAATTTGTACTTTTCCCTAAGTTGAGAGATAGCTAATCCATTAAAAAAAGGATGATCACGATCCAATTTCTAGTTTTTAAGATATGCGTGGACAAACATACATACATATAATTATGAAATTTAGCACGCGTATTTAGAAGCCCACATAGAGTAATTATGTGAATATTGTGCAATTCCAACAATATTACATATTTATTTATTTATTTATTACTTTAAGCACATAAACGTACAGAGGCGGACTTAATGCCCTAGGCATTTTCTTACAGTCAACCTTTGGGTGATGGAGATACAAATAGTGGTAGGTGCAGTTTCGATAGTAAAATGGATTTGAAATTTTGAATACAAGGCCTAAATATAAGCTATAAATAAATACAATTTAATTATACAATAAATACTACAACAAATAATCTAAATACAGGTACTACTTAACTATTAGTTGAGATAGACAAAAAATTAGCGCTGTGCCGATACTGCTGCCAATTTCTTACGAATGTGTTCGCGAATTTTTACTTTGAAGGATAATTGGTTGGTTGTCATCCTGATTTCCGAGGGGAGAGTATACTTAATTCTTTCTTAATTCTTTATTGTACACAAAAAAATACATATACAACATGAGTGATTACAAAGTTGATGTACAAAGGCGAGCTTAACTCTAAGAAGAGTTTTCTACCAGCAAACCTTAGACTGATAGAAAGAGTTTACAAAAGGAAGAAGAGACAGTCCAGTGTACCATTTTAGACTTAATAATAAATAGAATAATGGTAATTTTAGAATAATTATGTATGTAATATACATACATAAGTACAAAATATATATATACATACACTAATATTATGTCACTCCAAAAGAAAATGATCCTTGATTTTCCTCTTCCACAAAGAAATAGACTTAATGAAGAAAGAACAGTGAATGAAGTCAGTGCGGTGAGTAGGACATTGAAGAAGGCGGTTTTTTGATGATCGTAGATTTTTATTGTGGTTGTCGCAAATGTGTTGACAAGTGAAGGGCCAGATAACTATGAGAAATCGGAGAGTCAAGAAATGAAAACAATTTAGTTAGTGCCCTTTGCTTTCTGCGCTAGCGTATGGAAAACCACTTTAGAAGTGACCGATGCGCAGAGACATGATCATATTTACGTAAATTGAAAACAAATCGAATGCAGTAATTTAGAAGACGTCAAGTTTGTTGAGGAGATCTGCATTCAGGTCATAGTAGTGTGCTACTATGACCGGAATGCAGATGAATATAACAGGCGGGAGAGTTGCACCATCCACTTTCACGATGCTTCGAGGACTCCTAATGATGATTGCCTGGCAATTATTGGGGTTTACTGCAACGCCAAATCTATCGGACCAAGTTTTAATCGCTATCAAGTCCCTATTTAATTTGTCGATAGCATCAGGTATTTCATCGACCTTCTCTTGACAATACAATTGCAGATCATCTGCATACAGATGATACGCACACTGAAGTTCGGAAGTGGTGAGATTAATAAAGATAGAAAAAAGAAGAGGGGAAAGAATGTCGCCTTGAGGAACGCCAGCTTCCAAGTCACACCAGCGAGATGAAAAATCACCAACGTGAACAGACTGCCGACGTTCCCGAAGGTAGCAGGTGAACCATTCCAGTGCTTCGGGAGAGACCATCACATAGGATAAAATGGCTAATAGGATGTCGTGACTAACGGTATTGAGGGCGTTCGAGAAATCGACCAACACTAATATAGTGACTTTGGTGTCTTCCAGCCCTGCCCTTATATCGCCAGTCACTTTAAGTAGGGCGGAAACAGTACTGTGACCGGGTCTGAACCTAGATTGTAGAGGGCTGATCAGTGAATTACACAAAGTTAACTGCACAAAGTTAGAAGGTTGTCTGTGGACACAGGCCTTTGAATAGGACTTTGGATAGGAATGGAAGGATAGAGATTGGGCGGACATGGGCTGGCAGAGTGGGATTGGTAACTTTGGGTAGCGGACGAACATAGGCTTTACGCCACAAGGAGGGGTATACACCAGTGTACAAAGAATAATTGACAATATGTGTGATGGGAGATAGGACGTGATCCAGAATAGTTGTGATCATACAACGGGTGATATTATCACATCCTAACGCTTTGGATTTGATAGATAGAATGATCTTTCTGATCTCTTCTGGTTCAACTGGAAAAAAACCGAAAAGGATTAATACTCGTAAGAGGGCGTGTTAGACCAGAGAGTAATAACAAAGTTTGTTGTTTGGTTAGACGATCCATGGCAGGCACAGTGGAGAAATTACGGTTGAGATCGTCCAAGTCAATAGAATTTGGCAGGTCTAAATGTCGCGGTTTGCCGATACCAAGAGTTCCTAGGAATTTCCAAATAACGACAGAAGATGACGAAGAAATAGTTTCTAGAATGTGGCGGCGTTTAGCATTGCGTATCATCTGGTTACCTTTATTTCTTGCACCCTTAAATAGCGTCCAGTTCTCGTCAGTACGATCTCTCTTATATTTACGGAACGCTCGGTCCCTGCGTCGCATAGCCATCTGTATCCCGCGAGTCATCCATGGCGCAGGAGGACGTTTAACTTTTTAACCAGAGCGTAGATGTCATAAAAGTTGAGCACAACACTATTGAAGATTGCAATTTTATCGTCAACTGAAGTGACCTGCAACATAATCTATCAATCGACTACGGACGCATCCCTTTTAAGTTTTTCAACGTCCATCCTCGCAAAACAACGCCTGTACAGAACCCTGGGTTTAGGTTTAAGAGGATTAAGGATGTAAGAAATAAAAATCATGTCATGATGAGAAAAGCCAGGAGCGTCACGTTGACCATGGGAGGAGACAAGAGAAGGATTTGAGGTGAGGATAAGATCGAGCCAGGTGTCATCGCCGGAAGTGTTGTGATGGGTAGCCTGGAGCGGTAACACGTGCAGACTAGCTGACTCGATAAGATGGAGAAGCTTACGGGATCGAGGGGAATCTTGGGAAAGAAGGTTTGTGTTAAAATCACCCATGATGATGTGGTGCGTATACTCTGAACCCAAAGATTCAAGAACTGATTCGAATTCAGTGAAGGTATCGACAGATGGGGGACAGTAGACAACACCGATAACGGTTTTGGCTCCTTTGACACAAACTTCAAGGAAGATAAACTCCGCAGAGGCAGAATAGTTTGAAGAGGAAGTAGCAAGTAATTTCTAAGGAAAATCACTGCGGAGATATATCGCCACACCACCCCTTTCCCTTACCAATCCGATCGTTCCGTATAAGAACAAACCGGTGAGAGGGTAAGTGGTGGACAGAAGATGTAATTTGAGCCAGGTTTCAGAGACCAGGATGGCGTGAACGTTGCTGTCATTAAAGGCATCATACAGCTCGCTATAGTGACTGGCAATACTTTGCGCGTTAATGTGGCACACATTCACCAACCGATTAGACTCGTCATTAAAATTCGAGAGAACAAATGCTTGGGTAGCTTGAAGAGGCAGCAGAATAATCAGCGGAGAAATAAGAATCATTTTCCGGCATAAAAAGAAGAAGTTAATAATAATTATAAACATATGTATCTATAATATAATATTATAAAGCTGAAGAGTTTGTTTGTTCAAACAAACAATTTTTCAAGATTTTAACACAAACCTCCTTTCCCAACATTCCCCTCGATCCCGTAAGCTTCTCCATCTTATCGAGTCAGCTAGTCTGCACGTGTTACCGCTCCAGGCTACCCATCAAAACACTTCCGGC
Organism: Orthosia incerta; assembly: GCA_948252205.1. NCBI lineage: Eukaryota > Metazoa > Arthropoda > Insecta > Lepidoptera > Noctuidae > Orthosia > Orthosia incerta. The sequence continues at coordinate 55,401,204 of OX411742.1, forward strand.
GATGGCACCTGGCTCGATCTTATCCTCGCCTCAAATCCTTCTCTTGTCTCCTCCCATGGTCAACGTGACGCTCCTGGCTTTTCTCATCATGACATGATTTTTATTTCTTACATCCTTAATCCTCCTAAACCTAAACCCAGAGTTCTGTACAGGCGTTGTTTTGCGAGGATGGACGTTGAAAAACTTAAAAGGGATGCGTCCGTAGTGGATTGGGAGATTATGTTGCAGGTCACTTCAGTTGACGATAAAGTTGCAATCTTCAATAGTGTTGTGCTCAACCTTTATGACATCCACGCTCCGGTTAAAAAAGTTAAACGTCCTCCTGCGCCGTGGATGACTCGCGGGGTACAGATGGCTATGCGACGCAGGGACCGAGCGTTCCGTAAATATAAGAGAGATCGTACAAAATATTGTAAGTAAAATTTTGTCGTATAAAGTCACCAAGGGTACCACCAAGAGAACAAAAGCTAGGGTTGCTTGAAGAGGCAGCAGAATAATCAGCGGAAAAATAAGAATCATTTTCCGGCATAAAAAGAAGAAGTTAATAATAATTATAAATATATATATCTATAATACAATATTATAAAGCTGAAGAGTTTGATTGTTTGTTTGTTTGAACAAACAAACTCTGTTGTTTGTTATTAACTTCTTCTTTCGCGCTAATCTCAGAAACTACTGGTTGGAATTGAAAAAAAAAATTGTGTTGGATAGTCCATTTATCGAGGAAGGTTATAGGCTATTTAACATCACGCTACGACTAATAGGAGCGGAGCATAAATGAAATATTTATTTATTTAAACTTCATGTACAGTAGTGGTACATAGGCGGACTTAATGCCACAAGGCATTCTCTACCAGTCAACCTTTGTAATATGATGCAAAAACGGGAAATAAATATTCCTTTTTGAGTGCTTCCGTTGCGTGCGTTGCGTAAACGGTTAAAGTAACGTAATCAGTTGACGGAAGCAAAGGGGAACAGCTATATATAAAAAAAGAAAAGAACTCTTTTGCTAAAAATAAAATCAGGCACAAATTTGGAAATTTGCACCACCCGCTAGCTAACACCAACAACAAAACAATAAGTATAAAAATGATGGTTTACAACACAAACACAATATTTAAACATTTAACTGTTGTCCCGAAAAAAAGAAACGAAAAAAAAAAAATAAAACAAACATAAATAGTGCAACTTAAGCGCACAGTGAGGCAAAATTTTAAAATTATTTGTTATGGTCCATGTGACCAGGTCATAAAAATACAAAAAAAAAAAAAAAAACATTCGGCAGTTAAAATCAAACAAACGTTTCTAAACGTACATTTTAAAGTCAACGTTATTTTTACGTCAATTTAACAAGAACAAATACACCAAACTTATCAGTGTTTGATGAGGGTACTCGGTGCCAATAATAAATAGTAATCTTTGCTCCTCAGTACCCTCAACACTGCCTTGTGGACTTTAATGTCATCATAAAAATTTCTTCAAACAAAACAGATAAGGGTGCCATTCAAACAAGATGTGAAGTGAAAACAGATTAGCAAATACAACTTATTATCACAAATAGATAACAAGTATGTACTTAAATATATACCGAAACAAGTGTACAATTGGAATAACATGAGAAGAGTGCATGGTAGGCCGGGAAAACTACACAATGGTTAGTGATGACTTGATTCAATTAAATTAAATTCAGTTAACAGAACATGATGACAATCACAAGACAACAAGAAAACAAATAAACTATTAACGTGCGTTTTTCAGGCTGCCGGCAGCGTCCGCACTTCTCCCGGCCGTAGATGACATCACGGCCGGTGCCTTGGGGTACTTAGCTATAAAGGTTTTCAGCTCGTCAATGGAAGTTATCTTATGCCGACTTCCATCAGAGGCCTTGATATAGATGACGCTATCCTGGGTCCAACATGACCACGTACCAAAGTGCTCGCGCGCCCTCCCGAAGACAGACTGCCTAGTTTTCGTCAAGAACTCCTTGACAGATATTTTCGAGCCCTTCAGTCCTGTTTTCACTTCCAAACTGAGGCCTTGATGTCCACACTGGCAAATCTCACGAGAATAGGCCTGTGATGATCGTTGCTGGGGGCCTCAAGTCTATGACAGGTTTTAATGTCAGACGCTCCGAGATTTTTGAGGGCAAGCTTGCATCCCAGTACGTCCAAGATTACTGCAGTGTTGTTCTCACTATCCACTTCAGCAACTCCCTGGAAAACTAGTGCTTTCCGCTGGTGCCTGGTCTCCAAGCCATCCATCTGTTGGGCACACTCGCTGATCTGGCTTCAGAGCAGACCAAGCATTGAGAAAATGAGACCCCGGAATAAACGAAACTCATCTGCAATCTTTTCCATTGTCTTTGCTTTAGCAGACCCGGCGCCCTGGATCTGTGCTCCAAGTTCGCCCATCTTCTTCATGAAGTTATCCTCGAGGACCTTCTGAGCAGCACTTCGGGGCTTCGGCGTATTGAGACATTCTTACTTGTGTGAAGTGTTGATTAATGTTGTAGAATCAGTGCAGTGATCAGCCAGCAGGGGGGTGACCATAAGCTCATAGAGCGGTATCAATTTGATATCGAGCGGTATCATGTATTTAACTAATGTAATTGGCCTTTGGCCGTGTTAAGTTAAAGTAAATAAATAAATCGAGTAAGTGACAGATGTATACAAGTCAGATACATCTGTCCCTTATTCGATCTCAAATTGATACCGCTCTAAGAGCTTATGGTCACCCCCCAGGTGGTGTTTAGGATGTGATTATGTCGCATAAATGTGCCAAAAACGTGATTACTTGTATTTTAGCACTAAGACCGCGAAAAAAGACATACATACGTGTCGAATTGATAACCTCCTATTTTTGAAGTCGGTTAAAAATGCGGGTTTTAATATGTGGACAATTGGGGTGGGTTAAATAAATACTATATTGTTGTCTTGTAAAGAGATAAATATTTAGGTGAGTACTTGTTTAATTTTGAAAACGTTTAACGTAAAGCTCACTTTTCTCCTTGTCTTAGGTTTCATCAGTCAGAAGGATGGACCCTAATCTTATTACAGTCTAGCCTTATAAACAGAATAATAAGTAATTTAATTATAACCTAAACTATTAAATTGTCTTAACTACGAATGTCCAATAGCACTTTTCTATACACTTCGTTCTTGTGTTTATTTGGCACTTTTGTACTTTACACTATCCACTAACACTACACGATAACTCGAATGGTTTTATGATTTTAAGACTTCTATATTTGTGAGGTCAAGAAGCTGGATGGCCTCGATGTTCACATGCTGATGAAGTCTCTTTTCGTGAGCTTGTGTTAATTTCTGGACCACCTTTTTGATGAACTTAACATTTAGGTCCCGATGGAGGTCATCATTTCGTATGTACCCAAGTGCGTTTACAATTTCCCGTAGCTTTGTGCCAACGTTTCTGGAATGTTTGTATAATTAATATATTGGTCTGTTTGGTGCAGCCCACAGCTGAATACCATAAATCCAAACTGGCATCAGGACTTGTCTGCATAATAAAAATTTGTTTTGCACGGATAGCATGGTGTTATTTTTTAATCTAAGCAAAATTTTATTTTACAATGAATAACAAATAAGGACACACACATACCTACATTATTAGTTCGTTGTCGCTTCTATCCATACGTGCCTATTTACACCAAACAGGCGCGCCGCCGCATACATACTTTGTGCTATTTATATGATGGCCATGATATTAAATAATTATAAATCTTGTAACACAACACCGATAAACTCGTTTCGTGCTATTTTTTTTTTCTAGAACTGTTGTTTAAGATGTGTATACATTCAGTATTTGATTTTGATATTAATATAAATAAAACCATGTGAAGCTAAAACCAATATGTGTATAAAAAGGAGAAGAGCGTCAAACAAATGCTGTGAACGCTGCCAATCGAATAAGTTCGACAGACTTATTTTGGGGACCGAGTTACCCGCGTCCGTAGGAAAATTTCCGTTTTTGATCCCTACATGCGGTCCCCGGGTGCAGCTAATCTGGTGACACAATGGTGGTAGGTTTCGACAGAAGGCTTGTGACCACCCACCGGGTAAAGACGTACCGCCAAGCGGCCTAGCCGTGTTCCGGTATGATGCCCGGTGCAGCCAATAGAAGAGTTGCTTCAAGATAGCTCTTCCACTGCAGGCAAGCCGGCCGGACTCGCACTGTTATGAACGTATCGTGAGACTGGTCGCGGAGGGTAGCAAGAACCGAGGCACGGTAAGCCGCTGGCCCAACGCAGATAAGTGGGGGCCCAATCAGTGTGCCAGCCACACACGAAAGGCTTGCCCGCCAACTGTGGCAGAATCCCGTGATGCACCATCGTGCTGCTTGGCAACCAGGCGAGAGTGCCCGATGGATATTCCTGAGGGGGCTCGGGCGTACCTGCAGTCTCCAGACCAGTCTCCTATTAAGGCTTCCTGTTGGCACGTGTCTGTAGGTAGCCAGGGTGGAAAAACGTCTCACTTCCGTCTCTTGTCCTTCCTTCACTCACAGTAATAATGCCAAGATACAAAGAAATATGCTGAACAGCAGCAACACTCACTCTCACATAAGATGCACCTCAGCAACATTAAAGGTCTGCATTCAAACCTTGTCACATTCCATCACCACTTAGAGCTTGAGAAACCAATACTTTTGTTCCATTCAGAGACGCAGATTGGATGTCTGTTGGACGTGGCGTTCCTGTATTACCCAGGGTTTATCCTGGAGCATAAGTTCAAGCCCACGCGCGGTTTATGCATGTACGCCCGTGACAACATCTGCTATCGGGATCTCCGTGACCCTGAAGATTCAAATTACTCAGTGGTGTGGGCTCTGGTGGACACATATCTGGATAAGATTGTCTATGCTTGTGTCGGTTCCGTTGGGTGCCGAACGTAAAGAATTTCACCATCCCATTTCTTCCCGTGGGTGTCGTAAGAGGCGACTAAAGGACAAACCAGAGCATGTACAGCAGCGTTCTCTGTGCATCTATAAAAACCATACTGCGATCGCCAACCCGCCTGACAAGCGTGGCGATTGTGATAACCCCCCCCCCCCCATGAATAGCACAAATAAAAAATGGCCGCTAGTGCCCGGCAGCCTGCCTACTCTCGACTACGGTAGCGGTCGAGTTGAGCAGGTTACGATGGAGTATTGTAGAGTTATCTGAATTCCGAAGTGAGGGGGAGGACTAAATAATTCCCAAATCTGGCGTCGGGTTTTCACACGGGACTTGTGGATTATTACCCGTGGTGAAGATCGAGAGTGTGTCGACCAGGGTGGAGTACCTTATACTCAGAATATCCTCGAGACATTCGCTGAAGGTCGTACAGGTCTACGCCCCAACCTCGGCACACCCCGACGACGAGGTGGAGACCACGTATGATTATATTTCAAGAGCCATGTATGGTTTTAAAACTCAATTCACCGTTGTTATGGGGGACTTCAACGCGAAACTGGGCAAACAAGACGATGATGAGTTGCAAGTGGCACAATTTGGAGTTGGACGACGGAACCACCGGGGTCAGCTACTGGCCAGTTTTATGGAGAAGGAGGGCCTCTTTATGATGAACTCCTTCTTCAGAAAGCGTGAATACAGAAAGTAGACCTGACAGAGCCCCATTGGTGCAACAAAAAATTAGATCGACTTCATCATGGCAACCAAATGTTCAATTATGTCTCTGTGATCAATTCGGTGAAAACCGGAAGCGATCACCGAATGGTAAGAGGCACATTGAACATTAATATTAAGCTTGAAAGGTCTCGACTGATAAAGTCCACGCTCCAACCAGCACAGATCCAAGTCCAAGACCCCGAGAGCTTTCAGCTCGATCTCCAGAATCGTTTCGAGTGCCTAGGGAGCTCCGTGGACAACTTCGGACTTCTATGGGCAGTTTACACATAAATCAGCAAACCCGTTGCGAGTCTAGCAAATGACCCAAGAGCTAGATTGACCCAACACTATACCGAAGATATCCCGGACGTCAGCCTGTACGAGATTAGGATGGCTCTGAAACAGCTTAAAAACAACAAGGCGCCGGTTGATGACGGAATCACCGCCGAACTCCTGAAGATGGGCGGGAAACCGGTCCTTAAGGCCCTTCAGAAGCTGTTTGATTCCGTCATACTCGAGGGCAAAACGCCACATGCATGGTGCAGGGGTGTGGTGGTACTCTTCTTCAAGAAAAGCTACAATACCCGGCTGAAGAACTATAGGCAAATCTCACTTCTTAGCCATGTCTACAACGGTTTGACGATTTCCAGCCTCCGAAACAAGCCGAATTCTGAAAAGGTTTTAGCACCTTAGACCACATACATATGCTGCGGCAGGTTATGCAGAAGACCGAAGAGTATAACCTGCCTCTCTGATTAGCGTCTGTGGACTACGAGAAAGTCTTCGATTCAATCGAGACTTGGGCTGTACTGCAGTCTCTCCAACGGTTCCAGATCGACTACCGGTACATTGACGTGTTGAAGTGTTTGTACAAAAACGCCACCATATCAGTCCGTCTTCAGGATCAGACCTCGAAACCAATCCTTCTCGAGCGCGGCGTGAGACAGGGAGACGTCATTTCTCCGAAACTGTTCACTGCTGCGCTGGAGGATGTCTTCAAGGTTCTGGACTGGAGGGGGCTCGGCATCAACGTAAATGGCAAGTACATCACTCACCTTCGGTTTGCCGACGACATATTGGTCATGGCTGAGACCACGGAGAGCCACAGTACAATGCTCGATGACCTCAGTAGAGCTTCCGAAACAGTGGGTCTTAAAATAATCATGGACAAAACCAAGGTCATTGTGAATGCCCATGTAATACCCAATCCTATCAATGTTGGAGACTCTACACTCGGAGTTGTAGACGAATATGGCCTGGGAATAACGGTCCAGTTGGGTAAGTCTAACTTCGAGAAAGAGGTTACCCGTCGAATCCGACTTGGCTGGGCGGCGTTCGAGAAGTAGCTTAGTATGTACCTTCTCGACCAATTTACCGCAGCGTCTCAAGGCAAAAGTCTATGACCAGTGTGTGTTGCTAGTGATCACCTATGGGACTGAGACGTGGTTGCTCACAATGGGCCTTTTGTTGCCTGTTTGCCTCCCTTTTTGCGGCATTTTCGCGTCTGAATTCTGATGGCGCGCGGTATGTCTGAATTATTATCCTGATATACATCCTGATATACATCAGGATAAGAATTCAGAAACGTCCGAAATATACGTCGAACATACGTGAGACGTATATTTCGGACGTTTGCATCCATCAGAAGAGGGTCCGTCAGGTGCTTCGTAACCTTGACGTGAACAAGGCTAGTAGGCATACTAGCAATTGTACTCAAAACTTGTGCGCCTGATTTGTCTCCGATCTTGACACGCCTATATCGCCTTTCGATAGTAACTGGAAGCAAGCTGACGTTCAGCCCGTGCCCAAGAACGGTAATCTTACTGACCCGGCCAACTACAGACCCATCATTGTACTCACTGAATGCTGGCTTCCACGCACATCAGTTATTCCCAACCTAAGTGGCTATCGCTTTGAAGCAACTAAAAGTAATCATAAACAAAACGATGGTGTGGTTATTTACTACAGAGAACACCTTCGGCTTACAGTGATTGAACCAAGTTTTGATGAATGTAACTGTCTCGTTGCTACTTTAGATGATCGCACGGTGATCATTACTATGTATCGCTCTCCGTCATTCCACAACCTAGATCCATTCCTTTAATTATTAAACGAAGTTCTTTTAAAATATTCCTGCTTTAAAAATATTATTGTCATGGGAGACATAAACATTGCAATCAACCATAACAAATTAGAAATAAATGGCGAACGCTACCTAACCCTTGCTGCTTCTCATGGCTTTCTTCCAGCCTATACCTTCATAACACATAGCGAAAGTGAAACGTGCATTGATCATGCCCTTCTAAAAACGAATTCCTCTGCTATGACCATCGTGCCTACCACATTGTTGACTGATCATTACCAAGTTTTGCTAAACCTGAACTTTAAGAAGACTACTCTATTCTCCCTTACATCCATAAAAAAAGTTGACACAGAAAGCTTAGAATACGACATCCTTAATATTGACCTTAATCCTGTTTATGACTCACCTAATCCTAATGTTTCTCTAAATTATCTTACTGATAGTCTGCAACAAGCCATAGCAAACAACACTAAAGTGTTAACCCTAGCTAGACGAAAAAAGATAATTAATCCGTGGATTACACAAGGCCTACTACGTTGCATGAGAAATAGAGATATCCTTAATCAAAAATGTAAACTCTACCCAGACAATCAAACTATAAAAACTACCTACACGCGCTATAGAAATTTCTGCAATAATCCTTTCCCTTTCACTACAATTACCCCAAAATATGACTCCGTATCTTAATAATGACGCAACTAAGCCATGGTATGCTGTCACTAGTGTTTTTAAATTTACTTTTTTGGAAAGAGTGTAAAGTAGGTAGGCAGATTTACTTAGTTTTTGGCAAACGTATTCAGCATGGGGTTTCCACGTCAGTTGACTGTCGTTAAGTACTCCTAGGAATTTAGCCACTGCGGTTGTATCTACGATTTGGTCTTTATATTTAGTAATTATGGCATCTGGCTGTAGCCGCTGATAATAATGCATCACTTTGGTTTTATGTAGATTTATCACTAGGTTATTTTTATTGAGCCAATCAATTATTGCTTTAAGTGTGCTGTTTATGTCTTTTTCATATTCTATTTTGTCTACGCTTGAAATTATGGCTGTGCTGTCTTCCGCAAACAATGTCATTGGATGACGAATTTGGCGAGGCAGGTCGTTGATATAAAGTAAAAATAACAGTGGTCCAAGTACACTACCTTGCGGCACCCCATATTTGGTTGTTCTACATGTAGATCGATATTTAAATTCCCGTTTACTTTTGGTACATACTCTTGATATCTCTGTGTATTGATTTCGATCAGTGAGGTATGATTTTATTAGGTTTAATACGTTGCCTCTTATACCATAGTCATTTAGCTTTTTTAGGAGCGTGTCATGTTTTACATAGTCAAATGCTTTCGTCATGTCTGTAAATATAGCACAAACAGGGTTTTTAATATCCACATTAGTCAATCACCTAAATAAGTTCAAATATAGCCATATTGATGTTTTTATTTTTTCGAAAGCCTTTTTGCTCTTCGCATAATATATTATGTTTTGTAACAAATTTATAGATAGATTCATAAATTATCTTTTCAAATATTTTAGAAAATACCGAAATTAAAGCTACTGGTCTATAGTTCGCCATATCTTCCTTGATGCTTTTTTTTGTAATGGTTTTATGATAGTTGTCTTTAGTTTATGCGGCAATATACCTGAGCTTATAGATGCATTTATAATATGACACACTGCAGTGACACAATGTTGCACAAGATTGTTGTGGCATTTTAGGCTTGCCGGCTGGGTTGCCACACGGAGGGGGCTGGCAGTACTCTCCTAGACTGTGTTAGAGATAGTCATATAATATGTTGTGTTGTGTTAAGTCATAAGAAGTCGTGAAAATAAAGACACAAAGTTTTACCTCTCAAGGCCAAGTTTAATTTCACGTGATATTTAAGAGAGACATACAAAAGTGGTGACCCCTGTGAAAGAACTTTATAATTTGAAGTCAAGACAAATACGTGCAAGATGACGACTCCTCGACATCGATGACAGCAAGGATTTCTGAATTCTGGACAGAACAACCTCGAGTATGGTTCATCAGGACAGAAGCGACACTGGCACAGCAGAAATTAGGAGACTACTCAAAATTCGACCTGGTGGTGTCAAAACTGAACAGCGACACCATAGGCCAGCTAGCAGATTTTTTGGCAAATCTCCTGGAAACAGGCAGATACGAGGCCTTAAAACATAAGTTATTAAAGATATATGAAGACTCACAAACAAAGCAGATAGAGAGATTAATAAACGAAATGGAATTGGGAGACCAGAAGCCGTCACAATTATTGGCGAAAATGAAAGTCCTCGCGCGAGACAAAATGACGGACGGCACATTAAGAGTTTTATGGCAGAATCATCTACCAGCAACAGTACGCGCTGTAATCACAGTTACTGAAGCAAAGGATCTAGATAAGATAGCCGCTATCGCCGACGAAGTCAATGAAGTTACCAAAGCTGGAGTAGTGGCAGCAGTATCACAGCAGCCCTCAACTTTGTCTTCAAGCGAATCAGAGAAGACCATTTTACAAGAAATAGCGAAGTTAAGCGCACGTTTCGAAGAAATGGAAAACCGATACAGAAGAAACCGATCACACAGCAGGAACCGTTATCAGCAAACAACACATGCCCGAGGCAGAAGCACCTCGCGAGCACGTCGTTCAGAAGAAGATCCAGATTGGCTGTGTTTCTACCATTTCCGTTACGCAGAAAAAGCGCAGAAATGTGTAAAACCCTGTGCATGGAAAAAAGCGGGAAACTAAGTACGAAGCAGGAAAAGGCGGAAATCTGCTCCGTGCAACCAGCCATCCGCCTTAGTGTGACAGACAGTAACACCGGTTTGAACTTCCTAGTCGACACAGGAGCGAACGTGTCCGTCATACCACCAAAAAAGAAGAACCAAAAGTACCAGGACAGCAAATATAAATTATACGCCGTGAATGGAGCCGACATCAAAACGTATGGTATAAAGACTCTAATATTGAACCTGAAATTACGAAGAATATTCAGATGGGACTTTATTATAGCCGACGTGAAACAACCCATACTTGGCGCAGATTTCCTAGGACACCATAAGCTACTGGTCGACTTGAGTGCAAGGAAGCTGATCGACCAGGTGACGGAGTTAAGCACAGTGGCATCCCTAGTAAGTAGTACACAATTTTCACTGAAAATGCTAAATGTAGAACATCCATACCACGATATTATTTCAAAATACCCAGATATTACTAGGCCTACCTCTTGCAAAGATCCTCCTAAGCATTCAGTAGTCCATTACATTGAAATTAACGGTCCACCGGAATTTTCGCGTGCAAGGCCTTTACCACCGGACCGGTATGTCAAACTTAAAGAAGAATTTAGAATAATGCAGGAGATGGGAATATGTAGGCCCAGTAAAAGCCCATGGGCGAGCCCTTTACATGTGGTACCTAAACCAAACGGAGATATTAGACCCTGTGGCGACTACAGGAAATTAAATGCAGTTACTAAGCCGGACAGATACCCCGTTCCACGATTACACGAATTTACTTACATATTAGCAAACAAAAGAGTATATACACATTTAGACATAAATAGAGCTTATCACTTCATACCAATTAACCCAGATGATATAGAGAAAACGGCGATCATAACGCCTTTTGGCTTATTTGAATTCCCCAGAATGAGCTTCGGATTGAGAAACGCCGTGCAAACATTTCAACGTTTCATGAGTACAACAGTTTTGCACGAATTAGATTTCTTATTCTCGTATATCGATGATGTCATCATAGCCAGTGACGACCACGAACAACAAAAAGAGCATTTGAAAATTTTTTTTGAAAGATTCAGTGAATTCGGAATAACAATAAATACTTCAAAATGTCAGTTTGGAAAAGATAAAGTAGAATTTCTCGGTTATGAGGTGTGCAAAGAAGGTATCACACCACTAAAGTCTAGGACACAGGCCATAGTAGATTTTCCAAAGCCAAAAACTGTGGAGGAATTGAGAAGGTTTCTCGGAATGGTTAACTTTCCACCCGGACCGCCTACTAGTCTGAACGTGTGCACAATCCATATTTCTTCTGATTAATAATTACATAAATCAAAAATCGAGTCAGTTAATTCAGACGTAAAAATAGGAGCACATAAACCGAAGAACATTTACTATCTTGAAGCGCGTCGAGACAGCGCAACATTAATCCACCTCTTCGGTGCTCCTGGTATCCTGGTACGTGCAAGTAATTCCGCCACTGGCAAGGTACGTCTGTTCACTATACCTGCCCACGGACAACGCCACGCCCTTGAAGAGTGCAAAGCTCCACCTGTCACGTGTCATTGGACTATTCAAGAACAGCCACTGTGTGCGTAAACAACTTTCATTCCACACTGCTGCAACACGGCTCGCTTCAGTCCGTGCAATAGCCTGCTTACGAATATACTCTCCTGGTACTTGGATCGACTTAACCAGAAAATATCTAACTCTCAGCGTCATCGTGCAAAATAGCTGCGTGCCGACCAACTGCAAAACTGACAGTGATTACTTACAGGCTTTTTATTGCCTCCTGGTACTTACAATGGGTGACATGAGTGGCAAATCTCTTTCTGAATCAAATATTGCCGGGCAATTAGATCAAATCACCCCTCCTAACTTCGTATTTCAACGTAGTAAAAGACCAAGAGAATGCTACTGCGACTCAGACTTCCTTGCCTTTAAAGATGAAGTCAAAACATTGATATCATCTCTCATGTCATCAAAGCAAGAGGAGCTTAAGAAAATCTACCCTACACTACTGGAAATAAAATCAACAAATAACAGCATAGAAACCGCCATGGCTTTTCTGTCGGCATAAAATGAAGATCTTAAAAGTAAAATAGAGCAACTCGAAGTCCAAACAAATAAAGATAGAAATTACATCACTGTTTTAGAGGATAGGATAGATGATCTGCAAAGGGGCAGCCGTAAAGCTAACTTTGAGATAAAAAATGTACCAAAGCTGGCTAAAGAATCCAAAGAAGATTTAATAAAAATGGCCACTTCCCTGTCTAATGAAATTGGATGTAATGTAACAAAAACGGACATTAGTGACATATTCCGAGTTCAGAATAAACGTGCCACGATGAGAAATAGTACAATTATAGTTGAGATGACATCAACTATTCTGAAGACCGATTTATTGAAGAAGATTAGAGACTATAACAGAAAGCGTAACGAAAAATTATGTGCCAAGCATCTCGGATTTAAGACGGAAGGGTCCACTCCGGTATATGTCTCGGAACAGCTTACTGCAAAAGGCGCTCGATTTCACTTTCTCGCTCGCGATCTGGCAAAGTCCAAACAGTATAAGTACTGCTGGACAGCCTATGGCAGAGTACATATTAAGAAGGACGACAACTTTCCTACTATTATCATAACAAGTGAGTCACAGGTCCATAATCTTTTGCAACTTAAATGACTAGATGTTATGCTACGGATGATCAATTGTCTTACTTTCCATTCTTTACTCTGTTGTTATCCCTATTTGTTTCTGTTCTGTATGGAAAGTGGAAGTTTAAAATTGATGAACCTAAGGTTTAAATTTAATATTATTATCAGGTTAATTATAAACCAAAACTATGTTATGATACTGATGACCATCTGTCATACTCATATATTTTACTCTGTTGTTGCCACTATCTATTACGATGCTTAAAGCTAACTTGTATTGGGATAAATATCAAGCTTACTATCAGGTTAGATATTGACCCAAATATCATGTTAATCTATCGCGCACTTACACACATTTACTACTTCATTCCGCACTCACTCAGATTATCTATCACACTCACAACAAAAACACACACGATGATCCACACACAAAATGTCTGTATAGCTACGCTCTTCTGCACTCGCACAACCGATTATTATGGATAGCACCTTACAGACTTTGAATGATATTGACAATTATGAAATAGCCCAAGTATTCGACTGTGCACTCAACGACTTTACTAACCATATTGAGCCTAACTCCCCCGGTTTTACCATTGTTTCACAAAATATTAGATCCGTTTATTCTAACATTGAAGACCTTCAACTAAACTTATTGAGCCTTAAAACGGACATTGACCTGATAATCTTAACTGAATCTAGACTAAATCCAAATAAACAATTACCTCAAATAACCAACTATAATTCACACCAAACTACAAATCATCTTAACAAAGCTGATGGAGTGGTTGCTTATATTAAAAACACACATAAATATAAAATAAAAGAAATAAAGCTAACTCACGCTTCTTGCTTGGAGGTACATATCTCTCCTGACCTTAAAGTAATCGCGATTTATCGGTCCCCCTCAACTTCAAATGCTGACGAATTTATCCAATCCTTAAATACTCATCTTACTACCATTGCATCAACTAAAAATATAATTATCACCGGTGACATTAATATTAATCTGATATTAAATCAAGGCGAGCAATCACATGACTGCACAAATAGACTTAATTATCTCAACATGCTGGCAATGCATGGGCTTCTCCCAGGTCACTCCCTACCCACGAGAGACAAAAATTGTCTTGACCATTTTATTATAAAGCTCAAACCTACCAGTAAAACTGCGGCCATTGCCATCATTCACACAACTATCACGGATCACTTCATGACTTTCCTATAAATTACAAACCATATAAACGTAGTAAAACCTAGTAAAATAAAATCAGTTTTTAACCTTGAGAAGGCACTCGGCCTCTTAAAAGACAGTAACCTGACAGATCTGCTAAACCTAACTAACCCTAACACACTTACTACTAACTTAATCGAAATTCTTCACAACTGCATCACGCTTAGTACTACCACTAAAGTGATCCCATTAAAAAATAGAACCCTGAAGCCGTGGATGACTGTTGGACTATTGCGATGTATACACAACCGGAATAACATGCAACGGAAACTGAGACTTGACCCGCTCAATGAGGTACTAAAAATTACCTACAAAAGGTACCGGAATTATTGCAACTGCTTCTTAAAAAAACAAAAACGAAAACATGACAGAGACCAACTTGCTAAAGCACAAAAAATATCCTAAAAAAACGTGGGAAATCATTAACAACATTACACAGCGAAAACCTAAAAAAACAAATAACTTGGATCTCCTGGAACTATCCAATACCCCACAGAACTCTATTAACAAAGTGAATAGCTTTTTCTCTAACATAGGAAAGCTTCTTGCCGATAATATCACACCACCTCAGTCTTCTACGGTAAATAATAACGATCTTAACTATACATCGACCTCATCTTTTGCTCTACTCGACACAGACCCATGCGAAGTCCGTTCTACACTTATGGGTTTAAAATTAGACAGTGCTCCTGGTTGGGACAACATTCCAGTAAAATTCCTTAAAGCTGCAAACGATCAAATTGTCCCAATCATAAGTTATTTGACAAACCTATGCTTTGAGCAGGGACTTTTCCCGGATGCCTTGAAAATAGCTTTAATAACGCCTGTGTACAAGTGTGGAGACAGCTCAGACCCGTCAAACTATAGGCCAATTTCAGTACTGCCTTCTATCTCGAAAATTCTAGAAAGGCTCTTAAACTCACGCTTAATTAAATACCTTTCTAAATACAACATTCTGTCCCCTTCTCAGTTTGGGTTCAGGCAGGGAAGGTCTACTGAGGATGCGGTCTTGTCACTAACATCTACTATAGTTGACAAAGTGGATAAGGGTAGCAAATGCCTGGCAGTTTTCCTTGACCTCAAAAAGGCCTTCGACACAGTGTCTGTCCCCATACTTCTGCACAGACTTGAAAGCATCGGCATAAGGGGGTCTCCTCTCGAGCTATTCAAATCCTACCGGAATAAACGCAAACAAACAGTAAAAATAGGTGAGTATACTAGCTCAGAAGAAACAACTTCGTACGGCGTCGGGCAGGGAAGTGTCCTTGGTCCGACATTGTTCCTTATTTATATAAATAGCCTATGCAACATGAGTATTGACGGGGGTCACATTTTCTCTTACGCGGATGATACCGCCATAGTCTTTGCCAATAAGACTTGGGCTAAAGTTAGAAGGTCAGCCGAATCCGGTCTGTCAAAGATTGCAGATTGGCTCAAACGTAACCTCCTCACACTAAACGCCTCTAAGTCCAACTACATATGCTTCACCAAGTATGCACACACTCAACCACCTCTCGAATTCCAAATAAAGATACACTGCTGTGCCAACCTCCCAATTCCTGACTGCTCATGTGCAAATATTGACAGGTTACAGTATACTAAATATCTGGGCATCATGATTGACCAGCGCCTGTCCTGGCACATGCATACTGAACTGATCATGAAAAGGGTTAGGAAATTAATATGGACTTTTAAAACATTGCGACACATTGCTTCAAAGAATCTTTTGCATAAAGTCTACTTATCACTGGCCCAATCGATTCTTACGTACTGTTTGCCATGCTGGGGTGGGACAACAGAAATAAATTTTTTAGAGCTTGAGAGGGCGCAGCGATCTCTGCTTAAGGTTATGCTCTTTAAACCCTATAGGTTCCCGACCCAAAGCTTTTACCTAACCTCTGACCTTCTTTCTGTAAGGAAACTTTACATACTCCATCTTATCCTGAGAAAACACAAATCTCTTCCGTATGATCCCATAAAACC
This sequence comes from Orthosia incerta, assembly GCA_948252205.1. NCBI lineage: Eukaryota > Metazoa > Arthropoda > Insecta > Lepidoptera > Noctuidae > Orthosia > Orthosia incerta. The sequence goes on from OX411742.1 coordinate 55,417,516, forward strand.
GAGTATGAGTAGCAGACGGCGCTACTTAGTCACGCCAACTGTTCCAATTAGATCAGTTTTTGCTAAGAGGCAGTATGCAAGGCAATCTTCCCACTTATATAATATATTAAATAAGGAACTAGACGTCTATCCTCTGAAACTCCGTGACTGTAAATCGGTTGTAACTGAATGGCTTAAGACTAAAACCTATGACGACATTGAGGCCATGGTAACTTCTCTTCCTTAATCTGTCCAATAACAAATAAGTCCTCAGTAACGAAATCGTTAGTGGAGGAGGATGTTCCTGGCTCCTTCCGATCCCAAGACACCACAGATTACAAGAGACTGTCGCAGGTGGGTTTGCCCTACGACGTAACCTAACTGAAACCTAAACTTATATCTATATGCAGGCAATCGAATTTAACATAAATTCTATCTACACTCACACTACTATACCTACTCGTGCACGCATACACTCACACTATTACACACACACACTCAAAACCTACTCGCACAAATCGCACAAGCGCGCTCCTTTTTGTATTTTCTCTTATTGTTTTGATTATTTATTTTTTTGTTATTCTGTTTACATTATACACTGTATAATGTTAAGTGGAAGAGCGGAGTCACCTATCACAAGCATCTTCTTGCTTAAAAGGTGATCTCCATATCACGTATGTTAATGCTTTATGTAATTGAAATAAACAATTTTATTTTATTTTTATTTTTAACTTTTATAGATCCCATATACCCAAAGCAGTAGAGTCACAAATGAGCCTCAATACGTTTATACATCATTCCAAGAAACGCGATAAGACAGTAGTACAGTGGGATGATAAATCCGACCAGGCATTCGAACAATGTAAGGCTAGCTTACAAAGCGCAGTTACATTGTCCCACCCACGAAGCGGGGTACCTATAGCTCTAATGTGCGACGCATCAAATACGTGCATAGGTGCGGTGTTACAACAACAAGTTAAAGGCCGTTGGGAACCGTTAGGGTATTTCTCGAAAAAACTAACCGAGGCACAAACGAAGTACTGTACGTACGATAGGGAGTCACTAGCAATATATATGGCCATTCAGTATTTCAGGAAGCTGTTTGAAGGCAGGGAACTAATCATCTATACAGACCATAAACCCCTTCTTGTCCTGTGATCTGGTTGTCGGCATGTTGACTTCAATTTCAATCCTTCAGCTCGAAAGGGTTAAGTCCAAATCCAAAGGTCAGCGTGAACGGGTTAAGTCCAAATCCAAAATTCAGCGCGAAATTACTTACGCCCTTACAAAATTAAATAGCAGTAATTCAGAAACCCCTAGGAGAACAAAATATTTATTATTCATTAGTGAATTCACAAACGACATCCGTCACGTAGATGGACTGCAAAACGTTGTTGCTGACTCGCTATCTCGTGTTGCGGAGTTGTATTGTCCAACGAACTTACATTTCGCAGAATTAGCCGCCGCACAGGAAACTGACGAGTACATCACGCTATTGCCAAATAGCAGTAAAAGTAATTGCAACGTAGAAATTAAAAAAATGTACGGGCCCACATTAAACACACCGATATATTGCGAAGTTTCGAAGGAGACAGTCCGACCATATTTACCAAAACAATTCAGACGCACAGCCTTCGATAACATACATAATATCAGTCACCCCGGAATTAGGGAAACAAAGAAGTTAATTACACAAAAGTACTTTTGGCCAGGCATGAATGCAGAAATAGGCAAATGGGCAAAAACATGCATAGCATGTCAAAAGGCAAAAATACAAAGACACACCGTATCCGAATTAGGGGTTTTCGCGAAGTGCGGGAAGTTCGAACACATTCACATTGATATAGTAGGTCCGTTATCCACGACAGAAGAGGGATACAGATATTTGCTGACTATAATTGATAGGTTTACTAAATGGCCGGAAGCCATACCACTTAAAGAAATTACCGCGGAAAATATCGCCAAGGCACTATATGATTGTTGGATCATACATTATGGGTGCCCAATCAAAATCACTAGTGACCAAGGCAGACAATTTCAGAGTAATTTTTTCAATCAGCTAATGAAAGTAATGGGAATTGAAAGGATTAGGATAACAGCTTATCATCCACAAAGTAACGGGATGGTGGAAAGACACAGGTCACTAAAAGCATCATTAATGGCTAGAATTAAAACAGAATCGTGGTTAAAAGAGTTACCTACTGTTTTATTCGGTTTGCGCACAGCCATTAGAAGCGATACGGGACACAGCGCCGCAGAGATAGTATACGGGCGCACAATTAGGTTACCAGGAGATTTTTTTGTACAGTCACAACCACAACAACAAAGCATGAACTCCTACGTAGAGGAGTTAAAAAAGACGATAAGAAATATTACACCCCATAATAGAGAAAATAAGGTACGATCTACGTTCATACATCCGGAACTCGAAACTTGTAAATATGTTTTCGTACGCAACGATACAGTGCGTAAATCGCTACAATCGCCCTATGATGGCCCATACCGCGTCATAAGTAGGAAAGAGAAAAATTACGTTGTCAAAATAGCGAATAGGCAAGCTTGTATTTCAATTGACCGACTTAAACCCGCGTTTATACTAGACGAATGTGAGGAAAACAACAGTAAAGAAATTACATCACACAACATACAAAGTAATAGTAATGTAGAAAAAACAAACCCCCAAGTAACAAAAGAAAAATCCGCAGAACCAGTAAATAAAGAACAGATTGTCACTCACAGTGGTCGCGTCAGCAAAAGAGTAAGATTTTTTGACGAATAAGAACGAATGCAAACGGAACATGGTTGGTACCAATGTGAAAGGAAACACCCATTAAGTTAAGTAGACTATTATGAATCATGAGATTTTGTGATACAAATAATTGTACCTATTATGATAATATAGACTCTTCTTGTCAAACAAAAATCACCCTTCCTAAAAACTCTTTATCTTACATTCTTGAGAAGTTAAAGTTGATTTTTGCTTGGCTATGTTATTTTTTACTCTAAAAGAATTGTGATTGTATCATAGTAGTAATAAGAACTGTTTTCATATGTAACATAGTAAATAGCATTTGTTAGACTTCACACTAGAAAATATTGAATCTTAGAGAAACCCTTCACGAACCTTTTTATTTTATGATTCGTTACACGTGAAAACAGACGTTTATTATTACTGTAAGTAATATAATATTAGCTTCACACCATTTTAAAAAGATCAAGGCAATTTTTTTTGCAATTTAATGCAGGCATTTGGTTGTATGTTATTAAAAAAGTCGTTCGGCCCTGTAACAGTATTGTGTATGTATGGACCGAAGTATATTCATCAAAAGTATATTGTGTAGATTATAGTAATAAGGTAATATTATGTGAAAATGTATCAGTAATTCGAACGTAGCATAATAGCTGCGATTATAGTTTGTAAAAGTAAGACACATTATTAATTGTGTAGACTACAACCAAGGTCAACATGCAACATGATACTTAGTTATGTGAGCGCTAGACCGACGGTCGCGAATTAGCAGATAAGCAAAACAAGTTGTGTAAGCGTGAACTGTATCTAATAAGGAGTAGAAACTAAATGATGTTTGTTATATACTGGCCACCTAGAATCCATACCTGTCATGTTGACGACGTGTGACATTCATCTTTCATTGTACAGCTTATTAATTTTATACTTCTACATAATGAAAATGTGTATTTAATAAATTGGCGACGAGGATGTCGCCTACTGATATAACAAAATTAAAGAGAACTCGCGCGTCATTGCGTGGTTTAATTACAAAGCTTGAAAATTACGTAAACACCCAAAGACCTTCTCTACCATACGAAGAAACAGAGTCAAGACTACAATCACTTAAAGAAACGTTACAGAAATTACAAGAAATACAACATGAAATAGAATTAGAAACACCAGACAAACAACAAGACCAAGAGATAGAAACCAGGTACAATTTTGAAGAGAAATGTGTCATCATAAAGACGAAACTTCTCATATTACAAAACAGAGTAAATCAACGAATCGCACCGCTGCAAACATCGGCATCACATGTGAGTACGATTACACAACATGAACGCGGGCCAAAAATGAATTTCCAGCCCTTTCAAGAAAAAGAGACTTTCGCAAATTTTACCAAACGACTAACTGTATTTTTCTTGCTCAATAAAATCGAAGATCCTAAAATTAAAGTGTACACCTTTCTTGCCGCATTAACACCCGAATTACATGAAAAGTTACATGATTTATGTTCTCCGGAGGATCCAATTGATATGAACTTAATAGAACTCACACAGATTCTAGACGACTACATAGATCCTAAGCCTAGTATATGGGCGTTACAACACAGATTTATTACGCATACACAACGTGAAGATGAAACAGTAGCAACATACGCCTCAGATTTAAAGAAAAAATCCTTGAACTGCGAATTCAAGTGCCACAATTGTCAAAAGTCTACCTCAGAAAGTTTCCTAGCCCTACAATTTATTCGTGGATTAAAAGACAGTGAAATACGAACGAAAATTCTTCAAGAAAGAGATACACCACCTTTTACTAAACTAGTTCACATTGCTACATTCATGGAAATGGGAAAATCAGAAAACATGAAAATATCCGCAGACATGCACAAAGATTTGGACACAGTAAACAAGATTACAAAATCGAAAAGTAGAGATAACGAATCACGACCATCATCATCTCCGTTAACTATAAGAGATTTAAAAGGAAAATGTTTCCGATGCGGTAAAGACGACCACCGATCTAATGATTGCGGTGCCATCAAGTCTACCTGCCTGAAATGCAAGAAAATTGGACATCTAGCACGAGTTTGTTTGCAACGGAACCTAAAAACCAATCTACTCGAGGACACTATAAGTAACTCGAGTTGCGACAGTATTGGAGATATCAATTTAATCAAAAGTGAAATAACGGACAAATATATGATCACAGTAAAAATTGAGAACAAACAAGTAAGCATGGAATTTGATACGGGAGCGGCATTGTCAACAATGTCACTCAAACAATACAAAAGCCTACAAATACCAAATAAAATTTTCAAAACTGATACGAAATTGAGAACATACACTGATGAAATTATCAAGCCTGCAGGAGTAACATACATCAAAGGGACGTATAAAGACCAGATATTCAACGGGAAGCTTTACATAATCAATCAAAACGTTGACCCAATTTTTGGTAGAAGCTGGATTAAAGAAGTTAATATGAAAATTGCAGATTTAAGAGTAGTACGAACTTCAGAACAATCCGACAAACTTGATAAATTATTACAAGAATTTTCATCAACTGTTTTTAGATCAGATCTAGGCAAAATACCCAACTACGAAGCTCATTTAAATCTCAAAGAAAATATACAACCAATATTTATAAAACCACGACGTATACCGTACGCTTTAAAGGAAAAAGTCGATAAAGAAATTGAACGACTGTGTGCAGAAGGGGTGATTACCAAAATAGACCAATCAAACTGGGGTACACCAATAGTACCGATTGTGAAACCAAACGGGAGCATTCGGCTATGTGCAGACTACAAGGTCACCCTTAACAAAGTCATCAGAGATGAACATTACCCAATTCCTATAATTGAGGATATATTTGCGGAAATGAACGGAGGCAAATACTTCTGTACTTTAGACATTACCCAAGCCTATCTTAATATGGTCATGGATGAAGAAAGCGCCCTTTTACAAACATTAAGTACACACAAAGGTACTTACAAAGTGAATCGCTTGATGTTTGGAGTCAAAGTGGCACCAAGCCTTTGGCAGAAATTTATGGATCAGTTACTTCAAGGACTAGACGGAATTAAGTGCTTTTTTGATGACATCATAATTCAAGGAGCATCAGAAAACCAACTTTTAACACGTTTAAGACAAGTCTTGCAAAAACTAAAAGATAGTAACCTCCGCGTGAATAGAGAAAAATGTAGTTTTTTTAAACGTAATATTAACTACCTAGGACACACAATAGATAAAGAGGGTTTACATAAGAACAAAGACAAAGTCAAGGCCATCACGAATACAGTAAGACCAAGAAACATAAACGAACTACGAACCTTCCTTGGTATGGCCAACTACTACAACAAGTTTATACCGAACCTTGCCTCTTTAAATGAATTACTAAAGAAAGATAAAGATTTTCACTGGACTTCTAAATGTGAAGACAGATTTAACAACATAAAGAAGGAGATTTTGAGCGACAGAGTTCTAATTCATTTTGACCCAGGTAAACAGCTGATACTAGCCACAGACGCCTCACCGACAGGCTTAGGAGCTGTTCTGTCTCACAAACTAACAGATGGCTCAGAAAGGCCAATCGCTTTTGCCTCAAGGTCACTCTCAACTAGCGAAAAGAAATATAGTCAAATCGACAAAGAAGCTACGGCAATCTACTGGGGCATTAAAAAGTTTTTCCACAACTGTTACGGCAGGAAATTCGTTTTAGTAACTGATCATAAGCCGCTTACCTCGATTTTTCATCCACACCAGACATTACCTGCACTAAGCACAATGAGATTATTCCATTACGCACATTTTTTATCGGGATTTGACTACGACGTGGAATACAGAGCTTCGGTGAAACATTCAAACGCTGACTACCTATCAAGATTTCCAGTTGAAATAGCAAAAAAAACATCAATAGACCAACATTGTGCGTATCAATTGCAACAGATCAACATTTTAGATATCCGACCAGAAGTTATAGCCAGTGAAACGAGAAAAGACAATGACTTAAATACTTTACTACAAGCACTACAGACAGGTCACTCATTACGTCAGTATGGTTATGGTGATAATGAATTAACACTCCAGGATAACTGCATATTGAAAGGTACCAGAGTGGTTATACCCAAAAGTTTACGTGATCGAGTTCTTGATGAACTACATGCGGGACATATCGGTATACTTAAAATGAAATTGCTAGCACGCAGCTACATATACTGGAAAAATATTGACATGGACATTGAGAACAAGGTAAAATCTTGTAGAGCGTGCCGATTAGAACAGAATGAATCACCAAAAGCTCCTCTACACCACTGGGAACAACCTAGCGGCCCCTGGCAACGAATTCATATAGATTTTGCAGGACCTGTTCTAGGACACCAACTTCTAATAGTCGTAGATGCATTCACAAAGTGGGTTGAAGTTTTTCCCACAAAGACCACAACGAGCGCGTGGTGCATTGCTAAGTTTAAGGAGTTATTTTGCACATTTGGCATACCGTACACACTGGTATCAGACAACGCACGCCAGTTTGTATCCCAAGAATTTAAAACCTACCTTACCAGCTCTGGAGTAACACATTTGACGTCAGCTCCGTACCACCCAGCAACTAACGGTCAGGCTGAACGTTACGTGCAAACTATTAAGAAAGCACTACGTGCAATGGAAGGGGAGAGGGGCAACCTTACGGATAAGCTCCTTGTGCTAAAAACTCGGCTCAGACGCACACCAGTCCAGGATGGACATACTCCCTATGGACTAATGTTCAATTGGGACGTTAGAACTAAGCTACACGTGATGTTCAGGGATTCAACTGCACCGACAGCGTTCAGATCAGAGAACACACCGCCTCCTGTCAGAGCTTACTCCGTAGGTGATCGAGTGCAGGCCAGAGCATACTCCGACCAGAGACGCAGATGGGAGTTCGGCACGATAATGCGTCGTTTCGGTAATCTGCACTATGAAGTGCGAACTGACGGTGGCGTTATATGGCGCAGACACCTGGAGCAGTTGCTGCCGGCCCCGGGTGTGCGGCAGCTAGGAATCGCGGCGGAGTACTGTTATATACTGGCCACCTAGAATCCATAACTGTCATGTTGACGACGTGTGACATTCATCTTTCATTGTACAGCTTATTAATTATATACTTCTACATAATGAAAATGTGTATTTAATAATGTTATTTTACAGGAAAAGGTAGTTATTAAATAAAACACCACTTATCTTGTATAATTTTAATAAATTAAAATTAAAAGATAGGGGAGGAATACTGTAGTGACACAATGTTGCACAAGATTGTTGATGTGGCATTTTAGGCTTGCCGGCCGGGTTGCCGCACGGAGGGGGCCGGCGGTACTCTCCTAGACTGTGTTAGAGATAGTCATATAATATGTTGTATTGTGTTTAGTCATAAGAAGTCGTGAAACTAAAGACACAAAGTTTTACCTCTCAAGGCCAAGTTTAATTTCACGTGATATTTAAGAGAGACATACAAAACCACCATCGAACTAAAAGACGTACGGAAATGCGCCATACCACTCATACGCATAAAGCATTTTGCGAATATTTTCACTACTAAGGAGTAGAATTCCCTACTGAAGTTTTTGCACACATTATCGCTTGCCACCAGGCGCGATAGTGGTCAAAAAAAAGTCAAACATAAAAGAAAAAAAATAAACCTGCTATTACTTGTATTTCACCATGGTTACGCAACATATTTTTCTCAAAAATGGTCTGTAATGTTGTCATAACATCACTAAACAGTATCCAGAAAGTGAACTCTACCGGAGACTTATTCACAACGGTCCAGTAAGAAGCAAGATTTTAAATTTGTAATCTCCTACTGTCCAGTAAGTAAGTATGTAATTTACTTACAGGACAGTGGTAGGGATTGGTCCGATATATCAAAACGTAAAGATAAGATATCATATCATATCGATATCTGTATCAAAATAACCGATATTACAAAAACTGTATCTAATAAAAACCTAACTAGTGTGCGAAAACGAATAAGTCAAAACTTAAAACCGTAACAATGCGGAAACGTACGAACTACGAACAAAACTCTCTTTCTAAGTAATATTTCGCGTTCGTTGTTAGTTTGCTCATCTAAATAACATTTTAACTTATGCAATCTGTACTAAATGATATCGATATCTGAAAGCCGTTTTCGATATCGATATCTGAAAGCCGTTTTCGATATCGATATTGTTCGCGACGGTGCATCACGCCGCATACGATAACGTATTTACGAACGTTATAGCTTATGTACTAATGTAATACATTACGTGTTTACATACGTCTGCCTGCCTCAACGCGCCATCGCTTACTAAACAAATTCCGCATGGCACGGTCATATTTATAGATTCGTGAAAATTAAATTTTCATTCACATTTTTGGGGAACTCAGACAATGATTTTGGGGTTTATTAATGGGTGACAGGGTGCTATAAAGCAACCTTAATAGTTTAAAAATATCAACAAAAAGATTGATTGCGGTTATCATAGTAAAAACCTAAATTCAAAATCATTAGAGACGTGCATCTCGCTCAAGAGATTAGTTCCAAATGGCCCGCTGGGGGGCAGCATGTTTTATTTATAGTAAACGCGCGCTAGAACAAATTTGATAACGGGCTATGTACTGACGTAATGTGTTAAATGTTTAGGTATCCTACGTAGTAACTAAGATAAATTAAATTGTTTAATTATCTTCATGAAACCCTCAAAAAAGCAGGGTCGTTTGTAGGGCCGTGTACGATCCATACACGCGTCAATTGTATTATTTACCTAACACACATTAGTCTGTCAGGACACATCACCTAGGTGTCCTACCCTGGGGCTATGACCGAGAAACTATACATAATAACGGTACATAGCCAGGGATAATAGAACTTCACCCTAGAAAGGTGAATACACACACATTTCCCTCAAGTAACCACTAAGAAAACTGGTTTTTTACCAATCTAGTGCTTTCAGATAGCCTAGACTTCTGCCTAAGCCCTATAGTTGAGTGGCGCTTGTGTAACTCTAGTACATAAACACTGTTTACTTGAGATAATGTGTTTGTATAAATAATAATAGACATTTCTATGCGCCAGTCGGCAGGCTCACTACCTTCAGACACACCTGGTGCCTGAAGGGTAGCTGATATGCCGTCAGAGGCATTACCTTAGGCAGCCTGCAGACAGGCGCCTGGATCTGGTCATCACACGCAGCCAACATGTGGCTCGCTTGATGACCTAGGCTCATTAAAGCTGTGGAAAACGCACACGTTTCCCCGTTTCGGCCGCTTCCCGGCACCTTAAGTACCAGAAGGGCTGATGGTATACCCATCAGGGTACCATCATATGATGGCCCAGTTCTCTGACCTCCCAACTGCACTTCGGCAAGGAGCTTAGCTCTGGCGGTTGAGGAGATAGCCTTGTTGAAAGACTACAAGGTTCCACAGCTTTCATGCAGCAGCAACCACATAAAGGTGAATTCTACTTCGAGGGTTAGGGTTACGCCCACCGGCGTGGTGTCATGGCGTAGCTTGTCGCGAGAGCTACCGGATGGTACTAAATTGGTGAGGATCCCTTGGATAGTCTGAGTAGGATATAGCCTTTTATGTGTAAAGTTAGTACTTTTCGTTAAGTCTAGCACTTCCAGACGGCTGAGCGCCTGGAAGATGTAAATATAGGCATAGAAGTGGTGTCACTCTATAGCCTCATAGAAGGGCTACAAGACCCATATAAGTATCTAGCCCTAAGATGTATAGTCTAGGAAATAATAGACAATAAGTTCCAAAATCGACGGATAATCCTCTCATTCCTCATTCTTCTTGGAGAATCTCTCCAGGGACACCAGATGGAAGCTTGGTCAAGGGTCCGTTGGAAAGGCCGTTCCAAGGCGCTTCCAACAAGGTATCACACTCCGTGATACCTTCAGGGAAAGGGGAGGTTCTGTCGATTTCTAGTTAAGATCTAGGTTTAAAAACTTTGTAAATAAAGTTCGGCGCGTGCGCAGATTCAAGGCGCTCGTTACGGTCAAGTTGACTGGTTTAATAGGACGCATGCGCGGCGTTCATTCCGTAGCCATATTTCTAGTAGCCATATTTCTAACAAGTCAAAATCCACGCAACTTTACCAAACGAAAACCTCAAAGAACATCGCACATCATTAAGAAGAATACAGTGTTTCATTTACTGAACGTCGGACCTTCACCAACCTATAAAGAACGGACCACAACAGGCTCCAGGGCTCCTGATTTTCCAGCAAGAAAGAACTATAGGTGCAGGGGCGTCAACGCGCTTTGAGCAGGAGCCTTACAACCTCCAAATAGTTCAGGCGATCACGTCCGTCCCGTACAGATATGAAAACTGTATATCGGTTACATAACCGTTTGTGGAAAAAACCGAAAACACTGAGATGGCTCTAGACAGGAGGACATCATCTCCAGATCTGCTTAGAAAAAAAAATGTACCAGCCAGACAGATTAGAGTTTAGCCATTATAACATGGTTATAGGAGGGAGGCTCCAAATATATCTCTCTTTTTGGTATGACATTTTATGAGATATATATATTTTTGAGTCCGTTAATCAAGATGTACAAAAAACAAATATAAATGCCCGCGGTAAATCGATCACAATATTTATCAGTAATTGCCCTAATATGAATGTAACCTTCAATATTAATTAAACGAATTTGTTGTTAAACTTTCTTTCATTTTTGAGAAAAGCATTATACAAGCCTCAACCAGTAAGAAATCCATCCTGGCCTCGTATATAACCGGACCTCACCTGCGGTCCGGTCCGGTTAACTCATACTTGGCCAGGAAGGCTTACTTACTGGATTCTGCGGTAATGTACTATACGACTCACGTACTTACGTAAGATAATTTCCGACTAGTGTCGATTTATCCGCTCACTCGCTTCGCTCGCTCGTGAAATCACCTACCTTCGGAAATCACCTACCTTCCGCACTTGTAGCATAAATAACTAACTATTATCCATATTATTAGTAATATGCTTATTGCTTATTTTGCCTATTAGTATGTATGTCTGATAAAGCTTGTGTTAAGAACTTTATTGTGACTGACAAGATCTCATTCTACTCCAGTTAAATACTTCTGTAAACCCCCAATGGAAAAAGAGGAGTCTTATTTTTTTTCTATATTTTCTCAATGAATCATCATCTCAAGTGGGGTTTGAAGCAATAAAATTATTTCGGTAAGTTCTTCTTGTAAAACTAAGAATTATTGCTAAACATAATGTTCACAGGCGTCTTTATAAACTTTATCCTATAGTTACCAAAGTAAATTTTTTTTTAAATATCTTTAACTAAAAAAGCTGTCTGTGTAAAGAAAATTGAACTGAAAACTAAGATACTTATGCAGAAAATGCCGTTTGGTCCAAAAACTGAGAACGCATAAATAATAAAAAAAAATCTTTTCCAAATAACAAACACCATAATTATAATACACACCATATTATAATTATGGTGTATATTATTTCATGTGGAATTGAAAAAATTGTTTCTAGGATAATTTATGTGCTATTTGTAGAGTGTAATTTATGGGAGGGTTTAAAAAAAATTAAACTACATATACCAACACTTTATAAACATCTAGCAAACAGATGATTTGTAAGGTTAAGTATTTTTTGTGAAGATTAACAGTTTATGAATGACTATTTGGGTGGGAATTATAGTTGTAAAATGACCGTACTTTGTAAGATATTGATAGTAGTATGCTGGGCGAGTAATTAAGATGGGGTAAGGGACGCAGGTAGAAAGACGAGATGTCCCGTAGTACGATGTTTAAATAATAGTCCATACATGAATTGATGTAAGACAAACATCTGTTCGTCAATAAAGTTCTTTTACACTTATGTTATTTCCTTGCCCTGTGATTTCTTTTCCTGTAACTTAAAAACCCGATACTAAATCCTGCATCATAATTTCAGCCTAAAGACGTCCACTGCTGATCATAATACTGATCGAAGTGTCACCAACAATCGGGAAGGCCCCCAACCACAACGACCAGTCCTGTGCATCTCGTAGACTCCCGCTGCCGCCGATCATCGGTGGTATATCCTTCTATTGAGACACCACTCACTAGGTGGAGAACCAGTAGCCCACTTACCACATCACACACATACACACACACACACCACATTACACACCACACACACACACACACACACACATCACATTTGAGTCCAACATACCAATAAAACAAATGCAGATTCAATCCAGACCAATAACATCCGGTAAATTAAATATATTTAACAGCACTTTAATCAGTAAGTTAAGTTATCAGGACCTCACAGTGAATGATGGTAATATTTTGTATGATGTAGTTTTCTCAGTGGTTCAAAAAGAGTTCAATAACACTTTTAAGAAGAAAACTAAAACTATATGCCCTAAGTTTTTATTCAGTGACTGGGCGACTACAGGACTTAGAAAAAGTAGGGAAAGACTTTACGAGCTATATGGCCTTAAGCCTTGTATTAACACTGAAACGTTTAATAAGTATGTTGCTACTTACTCAAGAATTTTTAAAAATACTTGCAAGGCAGCTAAGGCCTTATACATTAGCAATAAGGTTAAATTTGCAGAAAATAAAATCAAGACTGTTTGGAAAATTATAAACAATGAAACGAATAGGAATAAAAATAATAATACTGATTACACGCTTGAGACCACACACGGACTTATTAGAGATAACAAAAAAGTTGCGCAAGAATTTGTAAATTTCTTTACCAACATCCCAATTAAAACTATTGAAACCTTAAATTCTTCGCCCTCGCTTGCTTTCGGATTATTAAACGCGAACGTTTCAGCCTGCCCGAATGTATTTAACTTTTCACATATAAACCCCACAACAGTAATAAAAGCTTTTAAGCAAATCAAGATCAAGCCGACTGAAGATCTGTGGGGAATGTCCATCAAAGCTTGTACCTCCATTATTCAGACTATAGCGCCGTACTTGGCATTGATTTTCAATTTGTGTGTAGATCAAGGAGTCTTTCCGGATCTAATGAAATATAGTAAGGTTATACCACTTTTTAAAACCGGGGACAGTAAAGACACAAATAATTATAGACCAGTATCCGTGTTGCCGGTATTCAGCAAGGTTTTTGAGAAGATAATGCTAAATCAAATGCTCATTCATTTTAATACGAATAACATCTTGCATGATAAACAGTATGGCTTCACCAGAGGACGTTGTACAACTGACGCTGGTGTCACCCTATTAAAACACATCTTTAATGCGTGGGAAGAGTCGCAGGATGCCATAGGTATCTTCTGCGACCTGTCGAAGGCGTTTGATTGCGTTAATAATGAAACGTTACTTCTGAAACTCGAGCATTACGGGCTAGGTCAGTCAGCGTTAAGTTTGGTTAAATCTTATTTGAATGATAGACAGCAATTAGTTCAAATAAACGGTGTGAATTCGTCCGGGTTAAACGTGAAAATGGGGGTACCCCAGGGCTCAATTTTAGGTCCTTTCCTATTCTTAGTATACATAAACGATTTACCCCGTTTATTGGAAAACAAACTAAACATGGTGTTATTTGCTGACGACACATCTTTAATTTTTAAAATAAATAGACGTACTTGTCAGGTTGACGACGTAAATAACGCGCTACGGCAGGTTCAGGATTGGTTCACAGCCAATAATTTAGTTTTAAACGGTAAAAAAACCAAGTGCGTAAAATTTTCATTGCCGAATGTCAAAAGTACTGATTGTGACATTATGTTAAACAAGGAGAAGCTAGAATTCATCGATAAAACGGTTTTCCTGGGGATCACGCTGGACTCAAGGCTGCAGTGGGGTTCTCATTTGGTGTCCCTTGCGGGGCGGCTGAGTTCGGCGGCTTATGCTGTTGGAAGGATTCGTCGGTTGACGGATGTGGATACCGCGAGACTGGTATATTTTAGTTATTTTCATAGTATAATGTCTTACGGTATCTTACTATGGGGAAGGGCTGCAGACATTGAGTCACTTTTTATTCTGCAAAAACGAGCCATCAGAGCAATATATAATCTTCGCCGGCGCGATTCTCTAAGGGAACTGTTTAAGGACATTAACATCATGACGGTTCCTTGTCAATATATTTATGAAAACATCATGTACGTGAGAAAGAATTTACATCTTTTTAGTAAAAACGGCGACAGACATAATTACGTTACTAGAAATAGGGACCAATTAGTTCAACCAGGTTTCAGACTGGCAAAAAAAGCTTCATCTTTCATAGGGTACTGTACAAAATGTTACAATAAAATTCCTCCCCACATTCTTGAGCTGAACGAGACGAAATTTAAAACTTGTATAAAACGCACACTATGCAGGCTGGCATATTATTAGTTGGGGGATTACATCACTGATAAAAATGCTTGGCTAAATGCTATTCCTGCTCAACATCCACTAGGGCGCAAAAACAAGTGATATGCAGAACATTATTGTTTTGAAGTATTGTTGGAACTGATGTAGACTGAATGAATATATTTGTATTGTATAAACTCAATTTCCTTAGTATTGTATAACTGCACGGCACGTGTGTGAGTACTATGTACCCAACTGTAAATCTACTGTACCTGTGTGTCGTTCGTTGACTTGTGTGTGCCCTGGCAGTTGAGTGTGTCATGCTCTCTCAAATGTCTCTCTGATGGTGGCGCGTGTGTTGGATCGTCCGGTTCCCTTCATTATGGTTGAGCTGGGTGGTGCCATTCATGCGTCATGTTCGTGAACGGACGCCGTCAGTTGGGATTGGTCATAACTTAACTGCTTTGGATGTTAATGCTTTTCTAGCATCTATTATATAACTGCACAGTACATGTGCGAGTACTTTTATTACTTTATTCTGGGTGCATTTTCCTCACATATGTGAATTTATTAATGTATGTACTTATGTAACTAAATATTGTAAAAAAACATTTTCTTTAAAAGAGTAAGTATGGAGTTTCTTGTGCATTCTTCTCCATAACAAGCTACTTTCCGAATGCACGGTAGAATCAACTGTTATAATTTGTAAATTTTAATGTACCTAACGTTCAAAAGTGCCGCTTGGTGGCCTACTTGAAATAAAATATCTTTGTCTTTGAAAGTCATCATCTCGATAATAATCCCTTTTCTAGCCTTAACATCTTTCACATATTCTATCCATCGTTTCTTTGGACGTCTATCAAATAGATGTTATCATTAGAATCATCGATATTAGATCAAACCCTTTATCCAATTGTCCAATTTATTTTTATCTTTTTTATCGAAAGTACATGCAATTTAAGCAGATAAATAAGAGTTGGAACATGAAGCAATATTATAACGGTCTACATTGTTTAAGAAATTGAAAATGTTACCTATTTCTAATCAAACACTGCCGGACATAGATTTTCTTCATAAACATTTGTATCTCTCGGTATTACATTTTCTGGCTAATTCGTCGTGATCATGAATGACTAAGTTGTAAGTTGCAGCTTTGCTTAATTAGTCTCGATGACATGGACACGGTGGAGCATACGGAGGGGGGTCTACCCCGCTTGGGTAGAGTACCGTTGTGTCCTCGTGGATGCGATCGGCGGTGGAGACCTCTCGCGTCCAGCCCTGGTTCAGGCCATAGTACGGAGCGAGAAGGCATGGGATGCTGTCTCCTCCTTCTGCGAAGCAGTAATTCTCACAAAGGAGGAGGCAGAATGCGTGAGGGAGACGCAAAGGAGACGCCCTCACGCCCCTAGCCACCGCAGGAGACACCCCAGGTGTCGGGAGTCACAAGCCGATTCCCGGCCACCGTAGGCGCTGGCTTGCGGACAGCAAGTAATGGGTAGCTTGCCGTCCGATAAGGACCAGGCACGAGTTTACAGCGCGTAGTGTTCCACGCGCGCCTCAAAGAGATTTCAGCAAACGTGGCCCGCTACGGGGCCGATGCCTGTCTGGGTCGCAGATAAATTTGAAAGAGAGTTACCGCGGCCCTGGCACAAGCAACTGAAGGAACACGGGTGGGTTTTAGTCAGTAAAAGTCTGACACGCCTTCCCGCTCGCACCCAGAGCGGCAAAAGTCACTGGATGATTTCCTTCCCAAAAATAAAACAAAATAGGGTCTTTTTGGTAATTGATATAATGACCGAAAAGGCCCTTTTTTGTTTTTGTTGTTTTGTTGAAATTTATTTTATTTAAACACAATTTTATTTTTTCAGGTGAACATCTTCAATGAGAACTGGACATTTATCACGAATTCTTGAGGTCAAACTGTTGTTGATAAGGCTATGGAATTGTTCTTCGAACAGTCTCAAGTGTTCCTTACCAAAGTTCCTGCTAATGAATTTGTCACTGATGATTTGTCTTCATACGTTAAGGAATAATTAAACTGAGGCGTAATTCGAAACCAGTATTAATTAAACATTCTATGTGGCTATCATAACAAAAACATGTTGCAGGAACAATGTTTTACAACTTGTTTGCTCATTGAATACGCGGCATAGTTGGTTCAGACACAAAGTACGTAAGCGGCGGCGCGCCGCAGAAAGAGAGTCCACTACGAACAAAGTCCCACTATGCACGCCCACATTGACATTATAATTTTACAGGGATTCTTGGGCATTGGACAGAGCTCAGTCTCGGCTGCCACGAGTGCTAGCGCGGGCGTTTGTTACGTCATTTTCTACACGTTCAAATACAATAATCGTGCATTTAAACAAGGTCGCAATCGACGAACTCTAATCTACCTATCCTTTATTTTTTTAAACATTACTGAGGTTTATTTTTTACTAAAATAATAAATAATTCACTTTAATATACATAAATAAAATATATTAATATCATCATCATCATATCAGCCGAAAGAAGTCCACGGCTGGACTTAGGCCTCCCCCAAGCGTCGCCACATTGACCGGTCTCGTGCAAAATAAAAACATAGGTCATAACATCCATAGGTTGTCTGTAAGAGATTGCCCTGTGCGATAAGACCGCCCATTGTACACTTATCTTTATAAATGTTTTGTCCTGTAATTATTTGAGTGGTGTACAATAAAGTATTATAAGCAGAACTTATTGTTGGTAGTGGTGGTATCTACCGATTAATATAAAAGCGTGCGCTCGAGCCAGTATCGGCCTTTTTGCTCCTGAGTCGTCGCACGGTAAGGATGACGGTACCTTCGCTACTTTGCAGTAAGTTCGTTCCATATTGTGCTATTTGGGTTTTTGTGTTATTGGTTCTCGTTTTTAATATTAAGGGTCGTTTGTGATTGCTCGAATTTTAATGGTTACTTGAACTATTGTTAAAATTAAGTCTATTCTGAAATAAATTCGTTTTAGCTTGTTCGAATTGTTTTTTATTTGTTTTTCAACAGGTACAGGTACGTACAGCCGCTATCAATGCTGACCTAACGTCAGAATGCCTAGTTTCCTTTTTAGCTAATTGTGTAAAGCCTATTCGTAAGTTTGATAATCGTAACCCAGATAAATCAGCGTCATTCAGTAATATGACTAAAAGGCATAATTCTAACGGCCCTAGTAAATCTGAAACTAATGTTTTAATTGCGGCTAAACAGGGCATTATAAAGAAAATTGCACCAAGAGGCGTAATGTCAATGATAAAGACGATAGAAGTATTAATGCTAGACCGATTGGTTCTTTCTGTAAGAAGGTAGGGCTAATAAAGATTTGAATTTGAATCGGCGGTAGTAAATTACTTTTCCGGTTCGCGTAAACAAATGAAGTGTTCTTTGAAAGAAATAAGTGATATAGAGTTTGTTGCTCGCGAAT
Source organism: Orthosia incerta (assembly GCA_948252205.1). Lineage (NCBI taxonomy): Eukaryota > Metazoa > Arthropoda > Insecta > Lepidoptera > Noctuidae > Orthosia > Orthosia incerta. Next base: position 55,435,972 of record OX411742.1, read on the forward strand.
ACATCAGTTTGACTGTAGAGTTAGTAATATCGCGCTTGAAGTAGATTTTGTCATAGTACCCGTATCGTGTATGAATAAACCCATTATACGGTTTAAATATCATTTATTTCTCAAAAGATTAACATATAATCGCTTAACGAGAAACAAAGTTTTGGATTTAATAACAATTGTAATTATTAGAAAGTCCAGGGCGCACGACGCACATTCGATTTTGTTTAAAATTTACGTAAATAGGTATTATAACAAAAACAAATTATGATGAGTGGGTACATTGCAAAAACTATACGAATACACTGTCGTAGCAACATCGAGCGCGCTGTTATTATCAAGGCTGTTGTTAAGCACCATTCACACTATACAAAACTAGGGGTTTTCATTTTTATTTACAATACAATATTTTTACTATTTTATTTATTTATTTATTTAAACTTTATGCACAATGGTAATACATAGGCGGACTTAATGCAGCAAGGCATTCTCTACCAGTCAACCTTTGGGTTAAAAAAGAACACAACAGTGGTAGGGGTACAAAAATTATATATGTATGAACAATACTTAAAGCGGATATTAATAAACTATCTAACTAATAAAATACATAAATAATTTCTAAAACAATAGACTAATAAATATTATAATAAATATCCTATTCTAAATGAAACAGAAAATTTAAATATAATGACTATGACGAAGACCGAGCTATGTAAGAGAGGACAAGTAATAGTTCCGTAACCTACGCTTGAATGAAAATTTACTCTCAGACTTTTGTATGTCAAGGGGAAGGACGTTCCAGAGTTTTATAGTAGAGACAGTGTAAGAATTAGATAGAAACCCAGTGCGGTGAGAAGGAATATGGAGAAGTTAGTTTTTGGAAGCTCGAAGGTTAAGATCGTGAGAACTGCCCAACACTTTAAAATATTGTTTTAAATAATCAGGAGTACAAGGATCGTTCATGATGTTGAAGAGCATGCAGAGGGATCTTAGGAATCTCCTCTGACGGATAGGCAGCCATTTAAGCTGAGAACGGAAGGAAGAAATGTGATCATATTTACGAAGCCCGAAAATAAAGCGAATACAGTTGTTAAGAAGTCGATCCATTTTGTTAAGAAGTTCTTAGGATAAATCAGAGTAACAAACATCAGCATCGTCGATTATAGGCAATACAAGAGCTTGAATTAAGGTAGTTTTAGTGCTAGACGGATGAAAATGTTTGAATCTATAGAGAGACCGCAGTGAGAATGTGACTCTCTGGCTAATCTGAGCGACCTGCTTATTCCAGCTTAACTTGTCATCAATGAATAGGCCTAAGTCTTTAACGTGAGGCGAGAGAGGGATAACGGTATTGCCGAAAATAAGCGGCTTCAGAAGGCCAGTGTCCAAGGTTCGTAGAAAATACGAACTACCAATAAGGATAGCCTGACATTTACTGACATTGACAGTAACCCCAAATCTGTTAGACCAGTCAGCAAATGCTTGAAGGTCAGCATTCAACAGTGAGATGCAGTTATCCAGATTGAGAATGTCAGATTGCGCGTAGAGCTGCAGGTCATCAGCATACAGATGGTAGGAGCATTTGAGGATAGTAGTAATAGAGTTAATAAATAAAGAAAATAAGAGTGGAGAGAGTATACCGCCTTGTGGAACGCCTGTATCCAGAGCGCACCAATCGGGGAATTTCTGATCAGCACGTACCGCCTGCTGGCGACCACGAAGATATGATGAAAACCAATCCCGTGCCAACGAAGAAACCCCAATTTGAGACAGGATGGCCAGGAGAATGTCGTGATCGACGGTATTAAATGCATTGGAGAAATCTATTAAAACCAACACCGTCAACCTCGAACCCTCCAAGCCGGTCCTGACGTCTTCAGTAACTTTAAGCAAGGCTGTGGCTGTACTATGGCCGGGCCAAAAACCAGATTGGAAAGGGGACAATAGGTTATTGCGGGACACGAAGGAGGATATTTGGTTCAGAGCAACTGCTTCCAGGATCTTTGATAGGGAGAATGGAGATTGGTCTGTAGTGATTAGGTAAGGTGGGGTTGGGAATTTTTGGAAGAGGGATAATGAATGCCTTACGCCAGGTTGTGGGAAACTCACCAGCCTGCAGAGAGAAGTTGATGATGTGTGTGATAATAGGAAGGATACTTTTAAAAATGAGGGATAACATGGATCTGGTCACTCCATCACAGCCGACAGTCTTGGACTTAATTGCATTGAACGTTTTGAGGATCTCAGCGTCGGTCACCGGGGAAAAAGAAAAAGATTCGGGATGTACAATTGGCATGGAAGTAATGTCACGTATAGTATTATACTTAACAGCAGCCGTGAGCATAGTAGACGATGAAAAGTGATTATTCAAATCATTCAGTGACATATGAGATGATACAGTATGAGAGGATGATTGCGTGATTCCAATTGATTTGAGAAACTTCCATATGTCAGCCGGTGAAGAATTAAGGACATTTTCACAAATGTATCGGCGTTTAGAAGCTCTTACTATCTGATTACAGCGGTTTCTAGCCAACTTGTACAGGCTCCAGTTCTCCTCACTGCGATCCCTTCTATATCTCCGAAAAGCCCTGTCACGCCGTCGCATCGCCAAACGAACTCCAGGACTAATCCATGGAGCCGGAGGGCGCTTAACACGGACAGCCCTGAGTGGCGCATGCGCATCGAAAAGCTGGAGCACGGACCTGTTGAACATGTCCACTTTCTCATCCGCAGTTGATGCCTGAGCAACATCGACCCAATCAATAGCTTTGGAATCACTATTGAGTTTGTTCCTGTTCAACCTCAATTAAAACCCATTTATAATATTTCTTCTTCTATATCTCTATATATCTTATCTATATATATATCTTATCTTTCTTCTTTGTTATCCGCCTTGAGCGAGATGAAGACTGTGCCGACGTGAGTTTAGAGCCAGCATTGGCAGCCAGAGAAACCTCCTGTTCCAGCGATTTACCATGCTCCGCTCCAAGTGCGACAACCTCCTCCACGCTGATCACCCGGCGCCGCTTGCCGCCCGGAAGCTTGACGTTGATGTTGCCGTCCCTGGTCCACGCATTCGTCACACCGAAGAGCTTGCGAGCTGTTATAAAAGTAGACTGCCGCTGTCGTGTAAGGAATTCAGACACCACATAAGGAAGATCCCTTCAGTTTCGTTTTGGTTCTCCAGATCTCGCTTCTGACAGCGGAGTCCGCGCACCGAAGCAGGATTGGTCTAGCATGGCCTTCCGAAGCAGCGCCTAATCTGTGGCATACAGTCAGCGACGAGTGGACCACATCTGTTAAGCCGAGCTTAGTCTGCAGAATGCTTGCCACGGTTTCAGAAACTTTCTCACCTGGATTTTCAGGAACGCCGCCAAGCAACAGAAACTTTTTCTGTGACGCATCTCTATGATGTCCACACTCCTGTTCAACTCAGTAATCTGCAACTGTAAGGCACTGAGAACAATCCAAACATGCTCCTTGAAGGCGGAAAAGTCTTTGTGGAGGCCGCTCAAGTCAGCTCCAGGTGGTGATGCTTTCAAGTGCGCCTCAAAGTCAGCCATCCGCTGGTTCAGTGAAGTAATAGCCATTCGCTGGGTCTCCGCAATCTCGGCTATAGTGGTCATAGTATCAGTCTTGTGTGTTCAAAAGTCTGAGCCTAGTTAAAAAGTGACAGCTCCTGCCGACAAGTGTATGCAACTTGCACTTAGGACATATGAATGCTACTGCCCACACAAATTATTAATAATCCGTAGGAATTTTGATTAAAATTGTATAAAATACTGATTAAAAGATAAAATTATTCAGAGCGTATGTGTGTTATTTTTATTCACCTACCCACGAAAAACTTATTTACTATTAAAATTTATTTACTATTTTATTTACTTATGTTGCAGCTGTCGAAGATGTGTTTCTTTTATAATTTTTTAAATTGTTAGTTAGTTTTAGCCTCTTTTATATTTTTTGGTAGGGAATTGTAAAGTTGTACTCCTTCATATTTAATATTTTTCTTGCCGTGGTTTGTTCTAGGTCCAGCCAACAGTACCAGTGTGCTTAGTGTAGGTTTTTTAACGTACTCACTCGTGATATCGTAAACGATCTCTTATGTCAAAATGTATACAAAAAAAGAGGTTTTGCCTTGCCGTCACCAGACGGCGCTTATCCAGTTTCAATACAAATTGTAGTTTACGTTAACGCGAGTGAGCGTGAATAAAAACTCGCACTAAGGCCTTAGGTCATTCGCTCTACGTGTCGATCGCGTTTGCTTTTCGCTGTTCCTTTAGAAGGTTATTTTCGTGTGAATTTCCTTTGTGAGGACCCTTCTTATTAGTAAACAAGTGTTGTATTTGTGTATTTTGCAGATGCCTATAACCCTGTGTCATTATAGATTTTATCAGTGGATGTTAAGTAGTGGTATTGAAAGACTTTTTGATTTTTTTAAAGCTTTTGGAAGTTTAGTTTCGAAGTATATCCCCAGATTTCAATTAAATATTCAATATGCGGCTTTACTAACGAATTATACACAGTGTACCGAACTTTAGGAGGTAGGATTCCAGCCATTCCACGTAGTGCCCCCGTAAGGCTTGGCAACTTGGAGCAGATTTTTTAACGTGCGGTTGCCACTTCAAGTGACTGTCAAGTGTAAGACCCAAGTACTTTTCAGTGTTTACCTTAATTAGGACACATGTATTTATCAATAGAGGGTTGTGATTGTGGATCTTTTTGTTCTTGGCCGAGAAAATTATGTAGTTAGTCTTAGATGTGTTAATGGTCAATAGGTTGTCTAAGAACCACCTTTCCAAAATAACTAGGTCATCTTGTGCGTCTTGTATTATTGTTTCTATGGAGCTGCCAAAGTAAAAAAAGACAAGTGTCGTTGGCATAGTGTTATATGGCCTTTTAATCCCAGCTCGTTTACATTGTTTATATAGATAAGGAATAAAAGGGGACCGACTATTGATCCTTGAGGTACACCACATTTTATTAATGTAGAGCTACTGATAATATCACCTATCTTAAGAACCTGCAACCGACTTTCCAAATAAGACTCGAGCATTTGAAAAAAATGTTCCTGTTATTCCTATGGAAGTGAGTTTTCGTAAAAGTACAGTATGACTCACAGTATCAATAGCCTTTTTTTAAGTCTATAAATACACCCAGTGCGATTTGTTTTTATCAATTTTAGTTCTAAGTTTCGTGACCAAATCAATAGCGGCAGCCAAAGCGTTAGACTTAGGCCTAATCCATATTGTCGTTCGAATAGGAAACCGAAAGAATCTAAATAGTCCATAAGTCTAGAATGTATTAATTTCTCCAGTATTTTCGATAACACTGGCAACATGGATATAGGTCTATAATTGCCCGGGTCTGATCTGGATCCTGACTTAAATATGGGAGTAACTTTTGCAATTTTAAGGGTATCTGGAAAATTGCCCTCGAGTAAGCATTTATTCATACATTTAACCAAACTTGGCAGTATTAATATTTTTATGTATTGAATGGCCCTGACACTGATGCCGTCCATGCCACAGCTGGTGTTTGTTTTTAAATTATCAATAATTTTGTCGATTTCTTGTGCATTTGTAGTTGACATTTCTGAGATTCCAGGAGCGTTGGTATGTAATGGAGTCGTGTTTACGTAATTATTGTGGTGTTTTACAGGTATTTTGTTTGCAAAGTACATATTAAAGTGTTCACAGATTTCAACCTCTTCTGTAATGAAGCCTGAGGGGGTTTGTAATTTAGGAGGAGTACAACTATCTTTGATTTTGTTTTTAGTCAGATTATTTATATGTTTCCACATCTTCAACGGCTTATCTTTGCATTCTTCAAATGATTTCCTAAAATATTTAGTTTTAGCGCATTGTATATACGAAAATACTTTATTTCGTTCACTTTTAAACTTCGTTTCAAACTCCAGATTGTTCGGATTACTTTTGTGCTGTTTCCATAATGTTCCTTGTGGTTATTTTGTCTATAATGTCTTTTGTAATCCATTCTGTTCTTGGTGGGTGCAATGTCTTGATTTTCGTAGATTCTTGTTTATTGCCGATTTTATTGCCTGTTCTAGTTTCGAAAAGTCTTCTCCCAATGCAGTACAGTCAGTATCTTCTATGGTCTCATAGAATTTTTGGTATAAGAGTGTTTTAATTTGATTTTTTTGCATTGGTTCAGGTTTGTACTGTTTAACCTCTAGAAAAAGCTGTTTGTGATCTGACATGCTTGATTCAATTATTACCAAGTGAAAATCTTGTCCTCCTAAGATTGTAGAAACATGGTCCAGGATAGTACGTGTAGTTGATGTCTCGCGAGTACAGTGTTTGGTATTGATTTTGTTTAATATCGTGTAGCCATTTTCCGACAGTGTGTCTTTGTATTCCAAGGTGCTCCGATCTGATCCAAGTAGATTAAAATTAAAATCACCGAAGAGTATGGTCCTTTTCTTGTTTTGAAGTTCTTTTGTTAAGGTTTCAAGGAATTTATTTGTGTTAGTTTTTTCTGGTTTATATATTCCACATATGTGCAGTGAAAAATTTTGTAGGTGCACCCAAAGAAAGTGGTTATTATCTTCACATTTCTGGCTTATGAACTCGTGTTTCATGTAATAAAAATTGAGACACCACCTCCCCTGCTTTTAGTTCTAAAGTTGCAATAATGAGTGTCGTTTGTTAGTTGGCGTCTGTAATCTTTGCGCTTCAGCATCTGATTTAATCCACGTTTCGACCAGTATTATCACATGAACATCTTTTATTGCTGTTAGTATGCATTTCAATTCGTCGAGCTTTCCGGGTTTAACTAAGCCTATGTCTTATATTTTAATAAAAGCATTTGAGGGATTTTTTTGTTAAACATAGACTGTCGTATTTATTGGTTACGTCGTATGTTATATTTTCGTTTTTGTTTTTGGGTTTTGGTCGTTCTATTACTGCCTGGTTTAGTTTTTTGCAATTTTCTTAATTATTTTTGGTATGGCATTTACATATTTTATAATAAGGTCTTTTTCACCACTTTCCGTGCGTAGGTGTAGTTCTTGTTTTAGGTTCTTTATAAACTTTTGCTGATAGGGGGTTTGATCTGAGAATAATTTGTAGGGCTCAACGCTCATCGTTGCTTTATTTCAGAGAATAGTTTTTGCCAAATCAGGAGATGGAAGGAATACTTTGATGCGTCGGTCTGCATCGGGTTTGTATTTCCCTAGACGGCGAATCATATTTGGTTCTGGACACTCCGGGTGTATAGATTTCAGAATTTTAATAACTTCGTTAGTGTCAGAATTGATTCTATCTTTTTTGTTTAATGCTTTGACTTCTGGAATTCCCACCAAAATTATGTTCTTACTGCGCGATTGACGTTCCTGAAGTTCAGCAATCGCGTCCTCGCAATTTACAATATTTTCATACTTTTGTGGAGGGTTTGCCTTTATGTTTTCAAGTTGATTTTCAAGATCAGAGACTTTTGTGTTTGTAGCAGTGGTGGAAATTTTCAGTTTAGCTATCTCAGATTTTATCTTAGTTTGTTCTGAAGCAAAATTCTTAATCTCGTTTTTAATCGACGAGACAGCACCGGATAAGGTTTTCACAATCTGATTCTGATATGTGCGATATGTGCGTTTAGAATGGACATTATCTCTTTGCGAAAATCATCGAAGTCTTGTTTATTAACTTTTTGTTCAGGTTGGTTCCGTTTACGAAAGGCCTCCTGCTGCTGCTGACGTGTCTCCTCCTCTTCCTCCGTGAGTTTGGATAGATCCAATTGCGATCCTGCTCGCGAATTCGTTCCGGTTGAAAATTTTAAAACACTCATTTTGCAAGTGTGCAAGCTCCCTCACAATACTACGTAATCAGCTGCGTTGTCTTCGTCGTCGTCGTCGTCGGTTTGCCGATGTTGTCACGCCGGTCAAGCGGAGTGAGATGAATTATTTATACCAGTTTCGCTCACACTTGAGGTATGCGGGGGACAGGTCCGTCCACCGCTTGTGTCGGCGCTGGGGTGATGTGGTATTGAAAAGATTAAAAGCACACGGACTTGACTATGAAAAAATATACTTGCACTGATAGACATAAAGTTTAGAATTCATTGACAAAAGTTTTATTTGTTTTATGTAAATTTTGCAACACGTCTGTACTCCACGCGTTCTGGACGTGATTATTATTATCATAGGGACTGACGCACTAAATCGCGATGGTGTCACGTTTATTCGCACAAGTCATGGACAGTACTTGACTCATGTATCGGATGAGGTACTAAAAGTAAACGCTGTGAGTGTTGTGTTGTTGTTTTGTGTGTGTGAACCTGACAATAATAAATACACCTCACATAGTTATATTAGTCGTGGTCAGGTAAGACCGAGCTGTAATAAAGATCAAGTGTTACTTGATCCTCTATCAGAGAGGCAAAGTATGAGATGAGTCGACAAAGAGCTTCGGGGTGGCTTACAAACAAAAATTAGACTCTTTTGTTAATAAGTAAGCCTCCTCGTACTTTTAACCTTGATCTAAGTTTTTGCAGAAAACAAGCCCAGTCGACCGGCAAGTTCTATCTTGCGGGGCCTACCCGTATGGCTCCATCACTGCGCATTGAAGAGATGTGCTGCGTATGAGCTGCTCCTCCAGGCTGGCACCTGTGAACTGCTGCCGAACCTGGTTGGTGCCTGTGCACTGCTGCCGCACCTGGTTGGTGCCTGTGCACTGCTGCAGCTGGTTGGTGCCTTTGCACTGCTGCACCTGGTCGGTGCGTGTGCGCTGTTGCACCTGGTCGGTGCGTGTGCGCTGTTGCACCTGGTCGGTGCGTGTGCGCTGTTGCACCTGGTCGGTGCGTGTGCGCTGTTGCACCTGGTCGGTGCGTGTGCGCTGTTGCACCTGATCGGTGCCTGTGCGCTGTTGCACCTGGTCGGTGCGTGTGCGCTGTTGAACCTGATCGGTGCCTGTGCGCTGTTGCACCTGATCGGTGCGTGTGCGCTGTTGCACCTGGTTGGTGCGTGTGCGCTGTTGCATCTGGTTGGTGCGTGTGCGCTGTTGCACCTGGTTGGTGCCGTGCACTGTTGCACCTGGTCGGTGCCTGTGTGTAAGTGTAAGTGCTAGTGACTGTGGTACTAGTCACTCAGGCGTTCGTCGCTTGGCGTTTGTCGCTACACTTGATCCTTTTGTCCTTTTGTCATGTATGGACATGGCCTGCATGTTGGACAGGCTTGCACGTATGAACACGGTCTGCGTGTCAGGCGGCTTGACGTATGAAGACTGTCTGCGTCAAGCATTGTTTCAGATAACTAAGACTGGTCGTCAAGGACAGTCGGCACGAGGTGCAAGGAGCTGCCCCGAGGACAACGGTGAATGCGGGATCAGATGAGACGGTGCCTGCAGCCGGATCACAGCGTGTGGCTGACCCGTCTATGCCTCTACTGGGTGACGACTCTGGACGATGTGGGTGAGCCTTCAGGTGCATTTGCTGGTCCTACTGGTGCTTCGACAACGGACGGGACCAAGTCGGACGAAAGTTATTAAAATTGAAAAGTTTAAAATCGCTGTCTTTTTTTAATATTTCTTTGAAGCGTGTTATTTATATATTGCTTGTATGCTGTGAATAACGCTGTTGATTACATAATTGGTATTTTGATTTTTATGTATTTATGCTTTATTATGTAATTGTTTGTTGTTCCAAATAAAATAAAATAAAAGAAAAAAATAAAAGCGGCGATCAAGCTCTCGCTGTACCTGGCAGTGCTGCCGAAGAAGAAGTCCAAGGTGCAGCCGAGGACGGTGCAAGATCAGGAGAGGCCGTATAAGCAGAACTTATTGTTGGTAGTGGTGGTACCTACCGATTAATATAAAAGCGTGCGCTCGAGCGAGTATCGGCCTTAAAGTCCGGTAAAGCAGTTGCCAGTCACTTTGACCAAACTACGAGACGCGACTTAGAAAAAAAAAAAAAGTATCGGCCCTTTTGCTCCTGAGTCGTCGCACGGTAAGGTCGATGGTACCTTCGCTACTTTGCAGTAAGTTCGTTTCATATTGTGCTTTTTGAGTTTTTGTGTTATTGGTTCTCGTTTTGAATATTAACGGTCGTTTGTGATTGCTCGAATTTTAATGATTACTTGAACTATTGTTAAAATTAAGTCTATTCTGAAATAAATTCGTTTTAGTTTGTTCGAATTGTTTTTTATTTGTTTTTCCATCCTGGTCGCTAAAAGTATATAATAAATAAATAAATAAAAACAAATAAATTCAAACAGGTAAAGATGTCAGAATTAAAAAACAAAACAGTCAAATAGAAAGTGGATTCAAAAAATATTCAAACGAAGGCAAATTTGAAATCAACAAAAACATAGTAAAAAAGAAATATAACAAAAAAATATATAGTCATATATTTTATCTGTTTTAAAATAAAAACAGAACAGCAAATCTGTCAAATACTATTAATACAGTCAAAATGTGTCAGTTTTTGGCGGGATTTTTTCGAGTGAAGTTCACTGGCTGTTAATATTATTTGCAAATTGATTCCTAGTGGATATTGTGATATAAAATTGTTGTAGTTTTGTGTCTCATCTGTCTACGCAACTGGACAATATGTGAAATCATTGCCAGAAGCGATCTCAGGATAGTGGAGCGGAGAATTTTATTGTAGTATTGACTACCTCCGCTAAACTTACTGGGAAGGCTGACTCGATACAATTTGCTGCAAAATACTCCATAAAACATTAGAATCTGTTACATCCGAATTCTAATGCATACTAAAGAATGTTAAAATTGCACTGAAGTCAGTCACTTAGCCAGTTCCGTCAGGAACAAATACAAAAAAAAAAACAATCAAAATTTCTAATGAAATCATCAATCATGGTGACGTTTTGACGATTGTACGTGACGGAACGTTGTTTGATATCTGAGTGAAAAATAATAAAAATACGACCATACAGTGTATAAAAAGTGTAACAAAGAGTGCATAGTTATATAATACCTAATATATAGTGTGGTGAGGGCTCGTGATTGCTCCTTCAGTGCATAATTAAGGTCAAATATTCATCCACCTACATTTTTGTAAAAAAAAATTGCCACCGCCAAGTTGTCAGTAACTTTAAAGCATACTTTGTCAGCGCCAATCTGACAACGTAAAGACTTTGTTTACAGACACAATAAAGTTCGTTAACTTGGGAAAGAAAATCTTTGAGATAATGCCAGCGAAGTGCAGCGGATGTGGCAGGTTTGTGTCATCAAATGACACGACCAGGTGTACTAAATGTAGTGGTGTATATCACCGATTGTGTGCCGGTCTCCCCGCAAAAAGTTCTGCAGCCACTATAGGGCAGTGTCCTGAGTGCAGGAAAAATTAAGCCGAAACGTCTGTACCGCCAGCGTCCGTGGTAATGTCAAACACCACTATCTGTAATGACGCCTACGGGTGTACAATCGACGAGGCCGCTGCCAGCTGCTGCACCACCGTCGCCTGTTGTGATAATGGAGACGGTTGATTTAGCGCTCCCGCAGGACGTGGCCTCCGCACTTAAGCTGGTGGTGGAGGAATTGCGCACACTGCGGGTCGAAGTATTGGAGCTTCGAAAAGACGTAGCTGAGCTGAAGGCGTCCAGCGACTCATGCCATACCAGAATGGATGGGATAGAAGCCAGGTTGAGGCGCTTGAAAAGGATCACGAAGAGGGTACCGGTTCGTCAGCGGCTATCGGTGTGTTGGAGAGCGTCGTGCAGCAGCTCCAGAGGGATCTCAATGATAGGGATCAGGACTTAATGGCTAACGACTTGGTCATTGCAAACGTACCCGAGTCACAAGCAGAGAATCCCACGCACCTCTTCCAGCTAATTGCCACAAAACTGGGAGTAACACTGGATGAGAGCGACGTCGTGAGCGCGGAGCGAGTTGGCGGCAGACGCATAAAAGTGACAAGCCCTACAGTGTCAACAGAGCCCCGTCCTCGCGCTATCATGGTGCGCCTCGCTCGACGGGTCCAGCGGGACGCCGTGTTAAACGGTGCCCGTGTGCGTTACGATACGACGGAAAATCTCGGGATCGCTGGGAAACCTGTACGGTTCTTTGTCAACGAGCGTCTAACAAGGGGAAATCAGCAGTTTTTTCGCCGAACGAGGGCTGCTGCCGAGATTCACGGGTGGCGCGGGCGTTTCGTTTGGACGAGGCGCGGCCGCGTCTTGGTCCGGAAAAAGCCCGGAGACGCCACGCACAGGATTGCAACTGAAGAGGACATTCACCGGCTTATTGGACCATATACGGACACTATTAATTAAACCTTTGTTTGGTGTGGCTATTTATGTAACGATGGTGTATTATTCCATTGTTTTTTTGTTCAACAAGTCTATGCGTCGTATCTATCATGATGATGATCTGAGGAGAGAGGAAAATAGAAGTGGGTACTATAGTAACACGAGGAACATGGTTTTATACATATTTGTATTCATAATCAATAACATTAATTTATTTACAAACACTGGATATACAATTAGATTTGTCTAAACTTTTTTTTTTGAATCCTTCAGTTTTTTTTTTGAAAAGAAGAAAATATGTGTTAGTTTTTTGATGATCAGGTAATTTATTAAATATGATAATTTGAAAATTCTTTCACCAGTAGAACGGGTCCTACGGGGTAAGTCACGGGATTGAAGCCACGGGGAACACAAGTGCGAGTCGGACTCGCGCACGAAGGGTTCCGTAGCATTATCGCAAAACACGGCAAAATAATCACGTTTGTTGTATGGGAGCCTCACTTACCTAAGTATTTACTTTATTCCGTTTTTAGTATTTGTTTTTATAGCGGCAACAGAAATACATCATCTGTGAAAATTTCAACTGTCTAGCTATCACGGTTCATGAGATACAGCCTGGTGACAGACAGACAGACAGACAGACGGACCGCGGAGTCTTAGTAATAGGGTCCCGTTTTAACCCTTTGGATACGGAACCCTAAAAACAAGATGACCTATACATATTACTAATGTTTAAGTATGTCTATATATTTAGTTTATTCTTTTGAGTATATATGGTATAATTATATAGTATTTATAGTTTATATGTTTTTTGCAAAATCCTTATTCGTTTAACTGTCAATATTGCACCTACCACTAGTTGTCTCTGCATCACCCAAAGGTTGACTGGTAGAAAATGCCTAAGGCATAAAGTCCGCCTCTGTACATTTGTGTGCTTGAAGTATTAAATAAATAAATAAATAATAATAAGATGATAAGTTAATAATAAAAATTACACTAAGTCCATAGACGAAAAAAAATACGTTTTAGCTTTCTTTAAGGAAATGTTATGAAACTTGTCACCCTTCCTGGGGGGTGACCATAAGCTCTTAGAGCGGTATCAATTTGAGATCGAATAAGGGACAGATGTATCTGACGTGTATACATCTGTCACTTACTCGATCTCAAATAGATATCGCTCTAAGAGCTTATGGTCACCGCCCAGATCTCAACTCTTCTTCGTCGAACTTGGCGCCTTTTTCACATTTATGTTTTTGTCGAGTTTGGTGCCTTTACACATTTTTATGTTTTTGGTGGGCTCATTATTACACGTTGGGCTCATTGCTGCGTTACCCTCCAATCTTCGTCGTATGTGGAGTCGTGATCTTTAATGGATATTTGATGCTCTGTCTACCCTCTAAGGTATGTAAGCATAGTTATGATGTATGTTTAGACCAAGAGATTTATTTGTATTTATAACTTAACTACCTACTCATTTATACAATTCAGAATCAATATAGTAGCAACCCGAGAGTAGAGTCTGTTAAGTTAAGGTGTAAATTTTCGAAACATCGGGAGTGGCCCTTTTGTATACTTTCTATTTTGTGCTTCAGATCCACTGACCTCTATGTTAGAGATCAGTGTTCAGATCTCTGATTGTGTTTTTTTTACAACTTTACATTAGTTTAGGTGTTTTTTAGGTTTTTGTAATTATATAATTTGCACAAAATCCGTGAAGTACGTGAAGAGACCGTAAAAATGATTTATGTGATCGTTTATTTTAATTTATTTTGCTAAATCCTTATCCTTAACATTATATTGTGGCACTGGAGGACACCGTGGCGTTTTAGTGGGTTAGAGTCCCACATAACTGCACTATCTTCCCGTGGTAGTACAGTATAGATGAGCATTTTTCCACGCAAAAAAATAAAATAATGGTGACTATAAAGTTGAAAGGCGGGCTAACCTCAAAGTGAGTTTTCTACCAGCAAAACTTAGAGTGATAGAGAGAATTTGCAAGAGAAAGAAGAGAAGTAGTACAGAGTACAATTTTAGAATAATATATAATTAATAATAATAATAATAATTTATTTGCATAACAAGTTTACATTTTATATTAAACACACGGTAGTACTTAACAACAGGCAAATTGCACAAAAGTGTGGCGACACCAGCACCCTTACTAAGTTGACAAGACAACTTGTGTTAAAGATGCTGGGCCCGACCCTTAAGTAGATGTTTCTTAATTATATTTGGGTAGTTACATACATATTCTGTAAGCATACAATTAGTTCATTATAATTATAGCGTATTGTTTGCTTTGAATAGGTAGACAGACAAATAAATCATTTACAAAAGGAAATAATAAAATTATGAAATGAGTGGAGTAGCGTAGTGTGTATGAGTGCGTGTGTGTGTGTGTATGTGTGGGTGTGTTTGTTTGTGTGTTTGTGAGTGTGTTTGTATGTATTTTGAGGAGAGAGAAAGTGATTATTTTCTATGTATATGGGTAATGGTGGTGATGAGCGATTGTGATAGGATAGGTTTTAACTGGTGCTATTTTGGGTCAACAATAACTGTTCTGTTTTGTTGTAGTTAAGAGTTAGTAGCCAATTATGTAGTTTCTTTTTAAGTGACACTTTGGGTAGTGAGTAAAAGTTTAATATTTTGTTGAGTTTGTTGTAGAGATGTGGACCTTGGAAGCAGGGAAATCTTCGTGTGAAAGAGTATTGACAACGGAAGTGTTGGCATATACCTTGTCTTTGCGTCTTGTGGTGATTTTTTTATAGGACGTTTTTTGATGCTGATTTAGTACTGTGCTTAGCACAAACAATTGTCTGACTGTAAGGACTTCACAGTTCCTGTATAGGTCTTCAGATGGGAAGAGGATGGACCGAAAGGTACTAATTTTGAGCACGGCTCTCTGAGCCCGTTCTAGCTTCAACAGCACCGTTTTGGGGGCACCTCCCCAAACGCAAACACAGTACGTTAAAGGGATTGACAAAGAGCAAAATATGTACATCTAATTATTTGTGTTTCTGCAATGTGGCGAAGTGTCTTAAAGACAAAAATCAGCTTTCTGATTCTTTTTGTTAGTAGATCTATATGTACTGAAAAGCTCAGGCCATCGTCAAGTGTCACTCCGAGATATTTGATAGCTCGACAACGCTCTAATTTAGGGCAAGTACATATCACATTGCCAGACAGAAAACATGAGTGCGCTACCAAGGCATATGAGTCTGGAGGTTGAGTGGCATTTCGTAAGCTGTACGTAAGAATTTTAGTTTTATCGGTGTTGATTGTGAGTGTGTGTGTATTGAGCCATTTTAGGACACTATTTAGTCCTTTTTGAGCTGTATCGAAAGTGTCGTTCCAAGTTTCGCCAGAGAAGGTAAGGACGGTGTCGTCAGCAAAAGCTATAATTTTTCCATCTCCCAATTTCAGATTACAGAGTTGGTTTACGTAAATCAGAAATAGGGTTGGACTAATCACACTGCTTTGGGGCACGCCGAAAGTCACTGGCAGTTCCTTACTGAGGTAATTTTGTATTTTTACGCACTGAGTTCTGTTTTGAAGGTAGTCTCTGAAGATGCTAAGTGATTGATCACGAATTCCAATTTCCTCAAGCTTTATTAATAAGTCAGGAATCGAAACCGTATCGAACGCCTTTTTTAGGTCAAGAAATATTGACAATACTTTCTTTTTCTTGTCAATATTTTTGGTAACATAGTCAGTTAGGTCAGCTACAGCGTCGCTCGTAGATTTGTTGCGCCTAAACCCGAACTGATTGGGAGAAAAAAGCATTTTATCTTCTAGATATTTCACTAGTCTTTTATTAATTAAACGTTCTAGAATTTTGGAAATGGAATAGGACGATAATTATTTACACACTTTTTGTTCCCAGATTTGTGGATTGGGTGTATGATAGCCTTCTTAAAGTACGAGGGGAAAGTGCCTGTATGAAGACAAATATTAAAAATATGAGTGAGTAAGGGGACTAGTATCAGAGAATAGCGCTTTAGAAATTTTGTTGGAATATTGTCCCAGCCAACAGCAGAATCTGTTTTGAGTGACATCATTAATTCCTCAACCTCTGCCTCGTCGGTGTCTAACATGACGAATGATTGTAAAGACGGAAAAGTAGAGGCAGTGTCTATTGGTGTTTTATGACTACCAGGTGGAAATGAAAAGTTATCAGCAAGTTTCCTGCCTATATTGGCAAAAAACTCGTTTACCATGTCAACCGATAGTTGAGGTGAAGTAGAAGAAGCCAATAAATCGGTGTTAGGTATATTCGGCTTGTCAGTATTAGTTACTCTCTTTATCACCTTCCAAATCTTTTTATTGTCTTTTGAAGCCTCACTCAATTCTCTTCTGTCAAAGTCTCTTTTTAGTTTTTTTAAGATTTTTGTGCAGTAATTTCTGTATCTTTTATATGTAATACTTAATACGACATTGTTTGGAGATAGCTTGAGTTTTTTATGCATTGCATCTTTATTACGCATACAGCGGAGCATACCAGCGGTCATCCACGGTTTGAGAAGACGTTTATTATTTGGAAGCTTAATTATAGAGGTATGAGTATTAATGAGACTACCGAGGATGGTGACTAAACTTTTTGTCTCTTCATTAGCATCGGTAAGTTGGTAAATTTATTGGAAATTTGTAGTGCTCATCTCAGTATCAAGAGTTTCGTAATTAGTCTTGAAAGTGGTGTATGACCGTG
Source organism: Orthosia incerta (assembly GCA_948252205.1). NCBI lineage: Eukaryota > Metazoa > Arthropoda > Insecta > Lepidoptera > Noctuidae > Orthosia > Orthosia incerta. The sequence continues at coordinate 55,452,888 of OX411742.1, forward strand.
GTTTGACATATTTTTTTAGATTGAGACACAGCAGTACAGGGTTATGGTCAGTGACAGAGGCGTGTATTACTACGGTGAGTGCTGACAGGTTAGATTTGAGCATGATGTGGTCAAGACAGGCTTTCTCTCGAGTGGGAAGTGCGTGAGCAGGTAACAGGCCATGAGAAGCTATGAGATCGAGATAGTCCGAGATTTGGGTGGAAGATATAGTACTGGCGATGTCGAGGTTTATGTCTCCAACAATAGAAATGGTTTTATATGATGTCAGGCTTGTTAAAAGAGAGTTAAGAGATTATAGGAAATTACTTAAGTCTCTTAAAGATGGTGATCGGTAAATGCATATTATTGCCTTATCGGTGGCAATTTTTAGCACTAGACAACTGGCGTCCAATAAGTCAGGTTCCTCAACTGTGTAATTTTCAATATTTTTAACATAGAGGACTACACCATCGTTCTGATTAAAGATTTTCTTTGTTTGATGGTAAGTATAGTTATTGATAGACGGGATTGTATCATTACGTTTCAGCCAGCACTCAGTCAGTACTAGGATTTCAAAGTCAAGGTTTATTCTAGAAAGGAGGGTTAAGAAACAGTCGAAGTTCGCATGAATAGATCGAATGTTCTGGGTAATTATCTTTAAATGCTTGGAAGGGTTAGTGACAAAACTAGTGCATTCTTCAGGGTTACAATTTAGTGTAGTAGAGACTGCGAGCTGATCAATATTGCCGATAATTTCATTTATATTATCCATTGTTAAAATGGAGTTGTAATTGAGGCGTCATTACGTGATCTGTACATAGTTTATGTACGATACTTATTACTGAGACACAAGAATAATAGTTTAAATTGTTTAAATAATACCAGCTCAGTGTCGCTGAGGGCAGAGTGGTAGTGGTACATTGAAGTGTAATGTTGGTATGAGCAAGTATTAGGATGTGTTTGTATGAAGAGTGAGTGTGATTGTGGTCTATTGGAATGTAAGTGTAGATGAGTTGAGTTCGAGTGGATTGTTTTATGTTAGTGTAGGTATTGTTGTATACATTCGCATTAAAATTATACACATGTAGCATGCAAAAATGTTGGTAGCAGGAGCTTACAGATATCACCCATGTAGAATCTAGTCATTCTTGTCTCAGTTTTTCAATGTGAGCTTCACTTCCAATAAGCGTCGCCGACTTTCCTTCCGTTTTTCGTATGAGTACTCTTCCGTGAGAAATCCAACAAAACTTGAATTGTTTTTCTTTGCAAAACTCGCGTGCCAAATAGAAAAGTTTCCTGGTGCTACTAGTTAAGTCCTCGCCTATGTAGACCGCTTTGGTGGTGCCGCTTAATCCAAAGTGGGAGGTGTTCAGTTTTTGAGTTGGATTCGAGTTGTTGTGACGTCTGACAGAGTTGAGAATCTCTTCTTTGGTTGCGATAGTGTTGAGTTCCATAATAATTGGTCTATTTGCTCCTTTCTTGCCAGGGCCGCGGTATATGTGGCGTATGTTACTTGATTGGAGGCCAAAGTTAAGGGCGGTTGACAAGTTATTCACTATCTGGATCAAGTCAGCAGTGGTTTCGTTTTCTTTAGATGGCAGGTTCCTAATTTCCACATTATTTTTCTTAATGTTGTATTGTAGGTCTTCCACCTTCTCTTCCAGTGATGATATGTATAAATAGTTGTCTTTGCACTGCTTTTCTAAGTTCAGTATCTTTTTCTGCATATCTTCATACTGTTGAGAGATGAATTGTAGGGATTTTTCAAAATCAGATGTTATTTTTTGTAATTGCGTTAGTGACTTCTCCATTTTTACAAACTTGTGGTCTTGCTCAGTGTTCCAAGAACTTAACATTTGCTTAATTTCGTTTTTGAAGGCAAAAAAGTCTTCTTTGGTGATAGTTACGTCATCGTGTTTACGCTTGGGCCTTGCGGTCACATAGGCAGGCTGTGATGATGACTGAGTTTTTGACAAATCAGAATCAGAGACAGCCTTATTGGGTGATGATCGCAACATCTCTTCAACTTGTGTTTATTATGCTGCGTTCAATCCAATTTGCTAGCAATGTTTTTGCAGGCGTTTTAGAGATCTCGCTTCGGTGATGGAGGGGTGGAGCTTACCGCGCGGCCGAAGATGGTGAGTCACCTCTGCGATGGCTATGCGCTCCTGGTACTTGAGTCGATTTTTGTAGATTTAAAATAATAGTTTCTGACTTATTTAAATAATTTATTTAATATTTTAAAAGATTTACGCACACAGAATTCACGTCCATACACTATTGCGGTCCAGAGGGAAAGGTTAAAAAATTAATAATATAAATCATAAATATAATTAAATACATAAGTACAAATATAGGATATTTAGATATACTAATAGGATATTTAAATATACTATGTCGAAGAAGGAGCCATCATAGCCGCTGGAAGTGTGTCGTGGAGTACGAAGGAGAAGAGAAGTGGAAGTGCGACAGGGTTAAACACCCTCAGGACAAAGTACTCAAAGCGTGCACAAATGTATGGAGGAGAATTCATACTGTGGATAATAGTATAGAGAAGGGATAGGATATGAGTATTTTCCGAATCGGTAGCCACTTTAGGACGGAAGAGGACACAGGACGCTACCCTGAGGAATGCCCGCAGTCAAGTCACAGCATTCAGAGGAATCCTCATCGGCAGGCTTATTTCGTATGAAACAGAAATCAGCAGTAATTGCGCGGAGATTGTGCAATCATCGCGTGATTATCACTTTAAGTCAAAAAATCTGCAGGCTTATTTCTACGACATAATTTATCTTCAATCGTGAACCCGCAATATGTATGAGCGATAGCCACACCATAATAATTTTCTGACAGCACTGCTAACAATATAAATCTGCTAACTAAAATGTGCATTTATCGCAAGGTGATCGCGATCATTAAGTATTAAGCATGGTTTTTGACAGCAGAGCAACAGCTGTCGGCGAGCAAATGTGGCTGTCAAATTGTGATTACTTTTACCCTTGTTGTTGGTCAATTGCCAATCGCTCGTTGATGGTTAAGTTGGTATATTTGAGTTTTTGGCGGAATTTTTTGTTTTAGACTTAAAGGCAACAGTAGCCAGGTCATTAAATTGATCGCACAATTATTGCACAATTATTGCTGCTTGCTGTTCTTTACGTAACAAGCCCGCGGATCGATCAGACTGCGAGCGGCCCGGTTAAATTACCTTCTTTAACCAAGATTTGCCTCGATAAGCTAAATGTTTAGCTTAAGATTAATAACGAAAATAATGTTTATCTCTTCTTGATTTTATCAAATTCAGTACCTCAGTAGTCATCTCAGTATTAACCACTTTTCTAGCCATGTTATCGTTTTTCACACTGTTCTACCCCTTCTCTCATTCTTCCCTTTCCTTCTATTAATTCTTCCATACCATGACACTTTCTTTCTTTCACACAACTATTCGGTCATTGTTAAAATTTTCAGACTTTTTCTAGTAAACTCATTTCTCATTTTTCCTCCTTTCGCGTAACTCCACACATACATTTTAGCATTTTTATCTCTCTATCTTATCTTATCTAGCATGCGATAAATACAAGTATATTTTATTGTTTGTGTTTTAACTAAGCATCAAAGTTATGAATCAGAAAGAGAAGTCCGACGTGGCATCTTTCTTTAAATAACACGAATAGAAAACAACGTTTCCGTAGAGAGGGACAATATATTTTTTTAATTGTTATCTCAAGAGTTTTTCGATCAATTTTGATTCTGTTTTATCTTTTTTTTGTATTTTTTATCGTTAAATTGGTTAAATAACAAAAAAGTTCATGTTTAAAATGTCGTGGCAAATTTCCTTTACATAAGACCTAAAATAAATCAATCTGTCGAGCCATTCCCAACTATGTTGGCATTGGCTTTCAGTCTAACTGGATGACGCTGACTATCAGGATTTTATATGGACCGACTGGCCGTCTGATTTTCATAACACGGTACCCCTTGGCAAGGCTGGTGTCATATTTCCTAACTTCTGACTATACCATAGATTTAGTTATTTTTTTGCTGTACATACTATATCTATGGACTATACACAAAGATTGAAAGATCTTTAAATGTTTAAATGACAGTCGAGACCAAAAGCATAACGTACTTTCCGAGGCACGGAAGAATGTCAGTTTGTTGTGAATGGGTAAATAATAAAACACAAAATCACAGAACCTATGAAAATTTATAGTACCTACTTCTATATTAAACATAAGCTCTGAGTTACATTAGAAAACATACCGGTCATTTAAAATATTTTAATTTGAAATACAATTTTATTGTATACACACAGGTTCCGACATTTATGTCAAAAATAGTCTCTCTCGTGACGTCATGAAAGACTAGATGGACAAGTTAGGGTCTAGCATAAGGTGATAAGTCTTCAATGATGAAGTGCCTTGCAGGAACATTGTCGAAGAAGTAGCCCGCAATAGTGAAGTAGAACTCCATAGCTTTGTCGACGAAGGGCTGTCCAAAAGCAGACATGAAGAAACGCCAGTTTTCGTTCAGCAAATCTATGATTTGTTTACCTATAAACAAAAGAGTTGCGTGATTAGGTACATATTTATTCTTAATTCAATTATAGTTCAAAAACTTCTATAGAGAGATGGTGATTTGGCTCTAGAGTGACGTTATTATTCTATACTGTTTTTATTTAAAAAAAAACTCAAAAGTCGAAAAATAAGACAGATTTGTTTAAAACAGATTTGCTTTCTCAAACTTGAAAGTGATACAAGATATATATTATGTTAAATACCAATACTTGTTTTTATATTATTTATTGTATTAATTACCTGACTAATTAAATATTCAATTATTTCTGTGTCTGTCTGTAGGTGGAAATGTTAATACATTGATACGGTATTTGATTTTACATCAACATTAATTTGAGAAGCAGAGGACAGGATAAAACAAAAATCTTTTAATGTGACTGCTATTTTTAACCGACTTTCGAAAAAGGAGGAGGTTCTATGTTCGACTTTTTGTATGTTTTTTATGTATGTTCACCGATATCTCCGTCAATTGTGGACCGATTTTGAAAATTCTTTTAATTGGTCCCATTTTAATTTGGTGAAGATTTTATGAAGAACTTCGAAGGTATACAACAGAACTCTTCAATAAATAACGGCAAATCTTTAGGGACTGCTGCAATTGCATGTCTGTTTATTGTTTATACCATTTCATAACATAACATCACGCCATTACGCTCTTAAGGGGTAAGCAGATCTCTCATTTGATCGGTTTTGTTTAAGTTTCATGATATTCGGGTAATCTATTCTGGCGTATTAAGAAAATTACTAAACAACTTGCCTATAGGTAGGTACAACTAAAAAGTGACAAAATAAAAAAACTTTTTTACATAAAAATACTACCGACTTCCAAGTAAGAAAACTACAAAGAGATAAATAACTTTATTTTTGGAAGTCAAAAATAAAGTTATTTATCTCTTTGTAGTTTTCTTATTTGGAAGTCGGTAGTATTTTTTTGTTAAAAATTTTTTTCATAATTTGAAATTACATATTATGTCATATATTTAGACCAAAGCAAAGCGGTCGGCTATCTTCGGCAGTGATCGTGTACGCGTAAAAGCAAATATTCTGTCGGCCGTATCTTTACTAGGTAAATGTATATACAATAATATATTGACATGAAACTAATAAATATATATAATTATAGTATTTAGTGAGGGATGAACTCAAGTTATTTAAGTAAGCCTAAAAGTCTGACGTAGGAGTCAAACAATTGTAACTTTTATGAAAGAAAAAATCAAACAAAATAAAAATACGATAAAAAAGAGCGCGGATTGCCGCGGTAAAAAAATAGAAAAAAAAAAAAAACCCACCATTAACCACTTGCATTCGAAACACAATGAAAAAGCCTTTGTGTCTCGCTAAGATCTGCGTTCCGTTCCATACAAGGGGTTAAAATGATAAGAGTTTCGGTCATCTCATATAAAATAAACCAATTCGTCCATAAGTTTTCTATAATTTCCCAATGTTGAGACTTAACCAAATCAACCCGTGACTAAAAATAATTTATTAAGTTTAATCGACTCTAAACCGTTGCCTTATTTGTACTTACTGACTTCCTTGTCACCCATATAAAGATTATCAGCATACATTGAAACTGGGCCTCCAATATCATAGTCGTATTTGACGAGATTGTTATTGTATTTTATGTAGATCTCTCCATCATCACGCCTTTGTGCGAAGTAGGAAGTATTGAGTACAAAACGCAGGTTGGCTGGAATTTAATAGATCGTTATGGTTTTAGTAACCATTCGTGTAGCATGGAAGAGTATCATAATTTCCAAACGTAGTGATAAATGATTTTATTTCTGTAAGTTGGTTTGTACAAACGCATTTACATGTGTATCATATTTTTTTCCTATCTGACTACTCTGAGAAGAAAGGTCAAAACAAACTGAGAGGTCACAGTCTCTTTTAAAGTCCAGACAAAATCTTGGTTAGATCATGTGAAGACCATGTAGATTGATGTCTGAAATGGTCTTTTGAGGAAAGAACCAGCCAGATTACGTGGACCCGTCCAGTCTTCTCTGAATTACTTCTTACATAATTATGCAAATGACAGTCTTTATTACTTCGAATTATGATATAGTATCTCATTAAATAAAATAATATGATTGGCAGTCTATATTTAAAACAATAATTCGCGCTGCGTGACGCGGGTTCGATTCCCGCACGGAACAAATATTTGTATGACCTACAGATAGTTGTTCCGGCTCTGGGTATTGTGTATGTGAGTTTATATGTTTGTAAAAGCACCCACGATACAGGAAGAAATTCCTAGTGTGGGAAAACGTTTTTAATCTATACTAATATACTAATACTAATACTAATATAATATATAATATATATAATATAAAATAATATAATATAATATAATATAATATAATATAATATAATATAATATAATATAATATAATATAATATAATATAATATAATATAATATAATATAATATAATATAATATAATATAATATAATATAATATAATATAATATAATATAATATAATATAATATAATATAATATAATATAATATAATATAATATAATATAATATAATATAATATATAATAATATTATAAAGAGGTAAAATTTGTAAGTTTGTAAGTTTGTATGTAGGGGGTAATCTCTGGAACTAATGATCCAATTCAAAAAATTTTTTCACTGTTAGAAAGCTACATTATTCCTGAGTGCTATAGGCTATATAACATCACGCTACGACCAATGGGTCCTGTGGGGTGGTCCACGGGAGCGAAGCCGCGGGCAACAGCTAGTTAAAAATATAAATAAATAAATTTAGCAGTTTGATAGCCAAAATTCTACCAACAACAATTAATTTGAGGTCAAATCTATTTTTTTATTCAATTTGCGATCGTTTGTGATTTTTATCATGTGCTTATTCTTCTCTACAGTGTATGCAGTTAATTTTATCTTTGGATAATTACCAATTTCGAATTCCAGATAGCCATTACCGTGGACGGGTTTTTCTCCTGCAAAGATTTCAATCAATTTACTGGAAGCATTTAATTTGTAATGTCCATTGATTGTTATATCGCATGTGATCTCTTGGTGGCCTCTTTCTTCTTTGATATTTATGCTGAAAATAAAGGCAAAACTTTGACATGGCAATATTATAATTTCATTCATTACAATCTTAGTTGAGTTTGAAAATACGGCTCTTTTTGTTATTTCCAACAGATTGCAACATAAAAATTAAAGATTAATTATGAATAGTTAATAACTTTGTTAACTTTAAACAGCTTTCATGTACTGACTTTAACTTCAAAACCAGCGTCTGAGCTCTAGACTAGAATATTGGTATGAGAACATTCAAGATAAAGTTCGTCACAATAAAAATAAAAAAAATATACATAAACTAGCTTCTGCCAGGGGCTTCGCCCGCGTGAATATCGAAAATTATCCCAAGGGAACGTATTCCCGGGATATAAAGTATCCTATGTGCTATTCCAGACTATAATCCATCTCTGTGCCACATTTCATCTAGATCCGTCCAGCCGTTTGAGCGTGAAGAAGTAACAAACAAACAAATAAACATTTCCTATGTGTTATTCTGATGTATAAGCAATATTACTGTAAATTTTCATCAACACCCGTTAAAACATTTTTCATCACAAACATTCGCGTTTATTTAACTCGCCAACTTTTAGGATTATATCAAAGTGAAAATAGAAGGAGTCAAATTATTCATACCTGAAGTTTTTAATAATGCAGTCCTTGACTCCTTTAGCAAATCCATCCACCATAGTTATGTTTACTATGTCAGGAACTCTGACAGTGACATTTGCCAAATGTATGGGGTCCACTGGTGGTATATTAAACTCGGGCAATACATTTTTGTCAATACCATAGACCATAGACTGTAACAGATCTCGGAGACAATGTTCGTCGTCGAAATGACATTTTGGAAGGTTCTCAACTAAAAACAATTATGAGAATATGTTAATGATTTATTTAAATACAATGGGATGTTAATAAATCCAGTAACCAAAATAAAACCGGACAATAAGTTTATTTTAATGGGCTATGCAATTATATTGCAGGTTACAGTGAAATTTATTTATTTATGTACACACAAAACACTTAATGAAAATTACAAAAATAAAGAACAGAAAAATTAAGAAAACTACCTAACGAAAAACATAGATAATCAAGAGAAAATTCAGAACGGGTGAAATACAGCTTTAGGGTTTGTTGGTCATCGCAACACATATAAATAATATAGGGCAAAACAATATTAGATTATTAATTTTAAGGGTACGGGACGAAAACTACGCCCAGAAATATTATTTCTTTTTTATTAATTCTTCTTTAGTATCCCTAAATACCTAAAATGCATGCACTGTCATAAACATAGACTATTTTAAATAAACAAAATATTGGAAACTCACCAAATGTGGAGTCACAAAAAATAAAAAATGTGAACGTTATCAACACTGCAAAGTATTTAACGAACATTTTTTTAAACGTATTTTACTTTGTGTATTGCATACGCACTGGCGAGATTCTATCAAACACTGGTGCAGTTATGTGAACAAAAAATCATTGCATTACGTTGTACAGTGGAGAGCAGAAAAATTGACTACACAGCGCACATTTATAATCGTAAGTTTTGATTAAATGCAGGCAAACGCAAATATCTAGCAATTATTTTTTGTGATTTCTGCTTGTATACTATCTACAATTTACAGGTAAACTTGTTTGTTGGTAGATATTTTAGTCTTATTCTTTGTAAAAGGTAATTTGTGATTCCGAAAATTCAGGGCAAAGCTGCGGAAAAGATTGGTAATCGATCTAAAAAAATCCTTTCCTTTATAGTATTAGTTTTATTGCAACTAAGCGTACAATTCTGTTTTGAGCTGGAAAACTCTTTATTTGGATCTATTAAGTTGTAAAGTTAAGACTATTAATAGTTTGGCCCTAAATTATTATTTACAAGCGACGTAATATTAAAAAACAACTTTTTCGCAAAAAAAATACCGACTTCTAAAGCAAAACACTAAAAGTGCAAAAATAACTTTCGTTTCAGAAGTCGGTGTCTTTGGTATCTCTTGTTTTTATAGTTTTTCAACACCGAAACCGACCGACTATTTATATATAACGGTATTTTTAATATTTTTTCTTTAATTTCTATTTTTTTGTATTAGTAACCTAACACTAAAAAGTGAGCATAGTCTATAGAAAGATACTTAAATGATTGACAAAATACCCATAATAACTCAATTTACACATTCGTGCTGATCATTGTTAAGGAGTTCGGTTGTATGTTCCACATCTTGAAAACTACTTAACCGCTTTTGATGAAACGGTTCCCTATCCATTTTCATTAAAACTTTAGACATGCTATAACATGGCATAGGTACTTTTGTTTATCCTAATTATATTTACGAATAAGATTATTTTCGCATAACAGCTTGTGCATAATTACTATAATCATAATAATGTTTAAGCATAACATTCTAAAGCATAAATTTGTTTACGCATAATTATATATAAACATATGTTTTTTGGCATAACAAATACGCATAATAATTAATTCCTAAAATGTTAGACACTAATACACATTTTTATACAATAAACTGCAACATGCAAATATGTAAACAAACATATGATACACCATGCATAGAGTAAGCATGCAGCATGCAAGGAAGCATGTAGCAAGCATGCAGCATGCAAGGAAGCATGCAGCAAGCATGCAGCACGCAAACATATAAACAAGCATACACCATGCATGCAGCAGGCATGCAGCATAAAAGCATGCAAGCAAGCATGCAGCATGCAATATGCAGCAGGTATAGTTTCTGTCACGGCTCTTCGGCGTCCGACAAGCTTCGGCTTGCTGGACGGCTTGGCCGGCCAGCAAGCAGCCACGGCGTTCGCAGCCACGGCGGCGAACGTTGAAACCTGCTCCTCAGCTCGCGGGACACCTCGCCCGTCCGCGCCTACGCGAATTTAAATAACACTCTAGGCAGACAAGACTACGTGGAGTCGGTTTTGCAGCGATGCGTTTTTGTCACAAACTTTTGTAGCAATTTAATTTGTAATCAATAATCAACAGTTACATAATACTCGTATTATTTATATAATAAATCACTTGCATGAAAATTCAAAATAAAACACGTAAAAATAACTATTTTTTCCGTTATTCCTATAAATTTTTATGCCTTTTTTTTTTTTTTTTATCTTATACTATTAATATTATTATTATCGCCTTAATACTATTATGCCAATAGTCATTGGGGCTAGTAACATTAAGCGAATCAAAATTATGCCAAAACAAATTAGCCTTCAAGATAATTATGCCAAAATAAACTGTATACCAAAAAAAAGGCAAAGAATTATTATGGCAAAACAAATTATGCCAAAACAGTTACAAAGTATATACGGAAAAAGAACATTATTTGAAAAAAGAGGGATACCATTTTAAGATATTCGTGGACAAACATACATACATACACTTATGAAATTTAGTACGCGTATTTAGAAGCCAACATAGAGTAACTTATTTGAATATTTTGCAATTTCAACAATATTAAAACATACGTGCCTAATTCATAACCTCCATCTTTTAGAAGTCGGTAAAATTGTGGACAATTGGGGTGGGTTAAATAAATATTATATTGTTTCATGTAAAGAGATAAATATTTAAGTGAGTACTTGTTTAATTTTGAAAACGTTCCCCCACTCCCCGCACCACCACCCCCCTTCATTTCAACGGACGTCATTGTCAATCTTTAACTATTCATAAGTTTCCATTAGGCACTCTACACCTAACAATGGGTCCCAAATTACATGCAATCTCGCCATTCTTCTCTTCTAGTGACATTATTGATAGCTTAATTTGTTAAGTTTCATTGTTATTTGCCACGCGGTGAAATTAACAAAACAAAATAGATTGTGTTGTTAATTATAAATTATCTTTGCAAGTAAATCTGTGTTATCAAGCTTGTGGTTTGCATGCCTTAAGGTGTAATATGGTCGGACTGTGCTATATTTTTAACAACTTTATGTAATTACCCATATTAGCAAATAAATAATTAAGGAGATGAATAGTTGATGGTTATAAATAAATTACTTATTAGTCAATTTCTATCCACGTCCATCTTACTGACTGATGAAACCTAAGACAATGCAAAAGAAAGTGGGTTATTTAAAACGATTTTCAAAATTAAACAAGTTCTCACCTTAATATTTATCTCTTTACATGACAACAATATAGTATTTATTTAACCCACCCGATTTGTCCAAAGACCGCAATTTTTACCGACTTCAAAAAAATGGAGGTTATCAATTCGACACGTATGTATGTAATATTGTTGGAATTGCACAATATTGACATAAGTTACTCTATGTTCTTAATACGCGTGCAAAATTTCATAAGTGTGTGTATGTTTGTCCACGCATATCTTAAAAACTTGTTATTGGATAGTGATCATTCTTTTTTTAATGGATTAAATATCTCTCAACTAAGGGAAAAATATAAGTTTCATCAAAATCGGTTTTGTAGTTTTCAAGATATGAAACAAACAAACGAACTCCTTAACTATAATCAGAACGAATGTGTAAATTGAGTTATTATGGGTATTTTGTCAAAGATTTAGGTATCTTACTATAGACTATGCTCACTTTTTACTGTTAGGTTACTTGTACTAAAAGTTAAGAAATAAAAACATTTTAACAAAAAATAGAAGGAAAGAAAAAGTATTAAAAAAAACTGACGACGGTCGGTCGGTTTCGGTTTTGCAAAACATTAAAAACAAAAGATACCAAATACACCGACTTCCGAAACGAAAGTTATTTTTACAATTTTTTGTGTTTTGCTTTAGAAGTCGGTTATTTTTTTGTGAAAAAGTTCCTTTTTTAATATTACGTCGCTTGTAAATAATAATTTAGGGCCAAACTATTAATAGACTTAACTTCAGAACTTGATAGATCCACACGAGATTTCAAGGTCAAAATAGAATTGTACGCTTAGTTGTAAAAAAATTAAAAAATATAGTTCGATTTCCAATCTTTTTCGCAGTTTTGCTCTGAATTTTCAGAATCACAAATTACCTTTTACTAAAATATCTACCCTATTACTAAAATATGGCACCTCGGCGACGGTGTTCAAGTCTCTGGAGCTTTGTGGCGACCAGTGCTCACCGCAATAACCGCGTATGCGCTAAGGTTTAGCACGCACTGCGATTTCTATTCGCGCCAGTTTTTCCGCCCGTTCTGTGATCAATGGAATTTTATGAAGCTGCTCGCATTGCGGTAAAAAAATCGTACAAAAATAATACCGCAAGAAATCCGTGTTTTGCCACAGAATCCACCGCACCGCGGCGCGAATTGTATTCGCGCCGCGGTATAGATAAAAATCGTAATTGCTTATATAGTTGATAAGAGGCGACATTAGCTTTTGCACATGTATCTGTATAAGCTGTGCCCTTTATCCCATTGACCTCAATAAATACAATGGGCCTCATCTTGATGTCGTATTGGAGGTTAATTGGGCAGAAACTTAGGCCAACCACTTCGGATTTTGCAGACTCCCTCTTCTTCGTTGAGCATGTTGGGCAACTGGTACGAACAACGCCGGGCGCAATGCATCCATAGCAGGATGCTCTAGGTGTCGATGGTGACGGTGCCTGGGTACATTTTATTTGTGCTCGTGGACCTGGATCTAACTCCACAATACCCGATTCATTCTCCTTCTTTTTCAATTTTCGGCACTGCTCTGTGCTATATCCTGGGAAATGACAAAACCCACACTTTGATTTTGGTTGTCTGGACTTCTTAGGAAACGTTGCAGGATCACCTTCTTATGACATGCTGCACCATAATTGCTCTATAGCTCGCGCTGCTTTAAGTACGTCATCGAAAGTGGTTACGGAATGTTATGGAATGTCGTGGAATTTTCGCCTGGATTCTGTCCGTACACCATATCCAGCTGTTGCGCCTCAGTGTATTCAGGACCTGGGAGCTGAGCCAACAACATGCGTTATTGAGCAATGAAGTTCTCAGTAGGCATTGCAAAATCCTGCCTGACTTGTACTATCTCTTGATAAATTATGTACGCGGGCTTTTTAGGGGCAAACGCGTAACAGAGGCGCTCCTTGAAATCCGCCCAGGTAGTGACTTGCTGATTCACTCCCTGCCACCATACTGCAGCTTATCCCTTCAGTAAAAGTGGTACACCAGTAAGTGCTTCTGAATCACTTATGTTTTCTAGTTTTTTGAAAACACTTGTCGCTGCCAAAAATGCTTCCACCACTTCCAGATTCTTCACTCCGTCATATTGAGTGGTACAGGAAGCAAAGGAACCGTGTCTTCCAGGTGACAGTCTAGCCAGAAGTGCTTCAAACTGCGTGTCGGACAGGTTGACAGACATCTCTGCTTGCCTCCTTTTCACTGTAGTCGTAGTGATACGGCCGGAGCGGGTTCTGTATTTCGGCTTGCAGTCGTGCCCACCGTTGGTCGCCAGTTTGTAAAGGGGGTTGCGTTGACTGGAAGTCGAGGACGTCACTCGTTCCGGCAGACAGGAAAACACCAGGGTTTGGGCAGGACGATTTATTTAGTAATTTCCAACAGTTATGGATGATTACAGAATGTACAGTGATTTAAACAGTATTTATAGTAGGCTTCCACCAACTTCACCACGCCCGCTTGGACGAGGGAGGCGGTAGATGACCTCTCCCCCAAAAAAAAGTAAAGTCACGAAAACTAGCTAGCCAGAGAGTCCTACGCACTCTTCCAAGTAGGATAAAGTGGTTGGTGCACTTGGTTAGTAGTAATCTTGAATAAAACAATGTTTGTAGCGAAGTTCACTAATTCGCAGTAAATCTTAACACCGAGATTTAGAAAACAAAGGTAAGCGAACAGCGACATCTAGTATCAATCTTGCGAACAATTTACAAGACAATCAATGATATTAACACAGTTGGTTGGTTACGCTTACTTGTTGGTAATAGTTTACAGCTTTATACGCAGATGGCGTTAGTGGTAGTAATTAGATCTGTTACATATATATACGAGTATATATATCCGATTAAGTCATCGTATCGTTCCACTATTTTTTAAATAAAATATACAGCTAACTGATAACTGGAACCGAGAGGAACCAAGTAACAATACGAATTATATTCAACAATACTGCTTTTTAGATCAAACCCTTTATCCAATTGTCCAATTTCATATATTTTTTTTTTTATAGAAAACACATGCAATTTTAGCAGATAAATCAGAGATGGAACATGAAGCAATATTATAACGGTCTACATTGTTGAAGAAATTAAAAATGTTACCTATTTTAATCAAACACTGCGGGATATAGATTTTCCACATAAACATTCGTATCTCTCTGTATTACATGTTCTGGCTAATCTATCATGATCATGAATGACTCTTAGTTGTAATGCCAGCTTTGCTTTATCAGTCTCGATGACGACGTTTTGGTCATCATCGTCAGTCTTAGCCTTATTCCATTCACCTGCATACACATACGTCTTCCCTTTTACGCTTGATAGGGCCTTTTCGGTCATTGTCTCTTTGTTTTGTTGAACTTTATTTTATTTAAACACATATTAATTTTTTTCAAGTGCCTTGGTGGTGAACATCTTCAATGAGAACTGGGAATTTATCACGAATTCTTTGGGTAAAACAGTTATTGATAAGGCTATGGAAATGTTCTTCAAACAGTCTTAAGTGTTCTTTACCAAAGTTCCTGCTAAAGAATTTTGTCACTGATGATTTGTCTTCAAACGTTAAGAAATTGAATCCTAGTTCGAAGCTTGTATTATAATTAAACATTCAATGTGGCCATCAAAACAAAAAAAAATGCTAGGGCAATGTTTCACAACTTGTTTTTTCATTGAATACGCGGCATAGTTGGTTCAGATCTTTGATCGTGTTTTTTTTTACAACTTTAAATAAGGTGCTTCGTGAGTAAATTAAACCATTAACAAAACTATGTTTTGTTTTCTTTGTTTTAAATCAAAATCCTTGAAGTACGTGAAGAGGCCATAAAAATGTTTTTGTGATCGTTTATTTTTATTTGTTATCTACATCCTTATACCTAACATTATATTGCATTTTTTTTCTGTTGCTGATGAGTTACCAAGAGTATATTTTTGCACTTTAGACTAGACTATACTCAGAGCAATCTTATCAAGGATAATTTGGTTAATTATTAATTCTTTATTGTACACAAAATGACTTACAATATAGGGTGATTACAACGTAGAAAGGCGAGCTAATCTCAAAACGAGTTTTTACCAGCAAAGCTTAGAGTGTTAGCAAAAAGTATGTAAGAAGCGGCGCGCCGCAGACAGAGAGGCCACTACGAACAAAGCATCATTTTGCACACACATTGACATTGCAATTTTATAGTGAATATTGAGCAATATTGGATCGAGCTCAGACGCGGCTGTCACGAGTGCTTTATGCGGGTGTTTGTCACCACATTCATACATAAAGTACGGTAACGAGGTTGCATTGGCTGGGTTACCTTTATTAATTGTTACAGTCCGAATATACTCTAAATTAATTCTTTACATTCGTTCTTTCATTCATTTTTAATTTATAAAGGCCTATTCTATTCTATATTTTTATATGGCAAGCAAAGCCGATGTCGACTATTCTGCCAATGTCTAAAGTTAAATGGAAGAGCAGGTATATTTTATTAATAATCATTAAATTTATCAAGATGACAAGTTAAAAATGCAATATCTATGAAAATAGTAAAAAAATTAAGTCCATAGACGAAATTGGAAAGAACATGAAACTTGTCATAGTAATATGGTTTACCGACTTATAACCGACTGCAAAGCATAATTTTATTTTTAATAAGTACATATTTTTAGTTTGCTTCTCTAGCAGTCGGGTTTTTTTATTTTATTAACTTTTTTTTCCACATTTATATTTTTGTCGAGCTCGGTTTACATATTTTTATGTTTTTGTGGGATCATTGTTACGTCTTGTTACCATCCAATCTTAGTCGTTTAGGAGTCGTGATGTTTAATGGATGTTTGATGCTCTGTCTACCCTCTAAGGCACGTAAGCATGATAATTATAATGTATGTTAAGACGAATCGATATATTTATGTTTGTAAGTTATACAACCTACTCTTTTTTTTAAATTCGGATTCAAAATAGTAGCAACCCTAGTGAATCTGTCAAGTTTAACTGTCAATTTTCGAAACGGCGGGAGTGGCTCTTCTGTATACTCTTTATTTTGTGGTGATAGAGAGAATTTACAATAGAAAGAAGATAAGTACTCCATTGTACAATTTTAGAACAATAAAAAATGAATAGAATAAATCATAAATGTAATAAAATACAGAAGTACAAATATAGGTATATAATGCAGGCCTGCGGATCACAAGCCAAGAGACAACATTAGGGTGGCATTTTTGAAGACGTTATAAAAGTGGCAAAAACGCATCTCCGCCGTGTATTTTTTTTTAGATAGAGCATACATTTGAAAACGATGCCACGAATAGTGCGTCTGGCCGACAAAACCCAAAATTCACGCTGTAAAATGGCTACGAGGGCGATGCAACCTGCGTGGGCTTTAATAATGTATCAATCGGATACCAACAATTTCGCCAACGCTCCTCCGTTAGGGAGCAACAAAGGATGGCGAGCTATTGAGCTTCTCAAAGCTGAGCATATCTTCAGGGCTTCAATAGTCTGGTCAAAGTGCTCGGCTTGTACAGCACGAACCAACAACATCAGTGCCTTTTGACGTTTACACGGCGGCAAAACTGAGAAGGATAACAATTTATTTGGGTTCCGTCCGTAACGTATGTAACGCCGGATCCATGCGGTAATGCCGAATAATTTAGACAAAGAAATGTATTTCTCCAAAAGAGAATACAAATTGGATGCAGGTTTCGTTTCAACAATTCCAATACGCAACCTGGCAAAACCTCTGGAGAGGAGAACTCATTCTGGGGCCAGGACGACTTGCGATGCGTCAACCAGCCTGGTCCGCACCAAAGAAAATGGTTGACAAGGACAGGAGCCTCGCAACTGTGCGACGCGCAGTCTGTGTCCATTCTTCTGGAAAATGTATCCAGAACAGTCCAGTCTCAGAGTTCCGAATCTGTGAGACTCCATTCACCACAAAAACCTACAAAGTATGAGCTGAGGTGCGAAGCCAACAAAGGACTATCTCATTATCAGTCCTTGGTCCTCAATCCGCGGGGTGGAGCCCTTCAACACGGGAACCGTAAAACCAAAACCAAACCCCCTGATGACTCTGACGGCCATCGCTCTCTGCGGCTTTCGCAGAACAGCGATGCTGCCGGCCGTCAGGTCAGCCACCCAGATCGGGGCCCCATACAGGGCCATCGATCGCACGATCCCCACGTAGAGCCGCCTACAGGTAGCGATCGGGCCCCCCAAATTAACAAGCAGCGTCGACAGCGCCCCAGCCGCGCCCAACAACTTGGGCCGAAATCCCACCGGCTGTCGAGCACCAATCCTAGGTACTTCATGCTTGACTCGACAGGGATTCGAGCGCCCCCGACGACGATGTGGGCATCGGGCGGTGGCGCCCTCCGGGGGCCATGAAAGACCATGGCCTCCGACTTGTTGAGGGCCACCTCCAGGCCAAGGCTCCGTATGCGGCTCACCACCTGTGAGACCGCAGCCGTCGCCAGCAACGCTGCCTCCCTGTACGACCTCCCCCGGGCGGTGACCAGTGTGTCGTCCGGTTGGAGTTCGCCCCTCAGCACCCAGTCGTACCCGATGTTCCCCTGAGCCCTGTGGAACACCGCACGACATGTTGTGCTGGTTTTCGACGCCATCACGTCCCACGTAGGTAACACACCTCTCCGCCAAATAAGCCCCAAAGATGCGGCGGAGGTATGGAGGCACTCGATGATACTCATAAAGGATAACCATGATATAGTGTTGTTTGCGGATGATACTTCACTTTTGTTTAAACTTAAACGTCAGCAGCTGGTTACTGACGATGTAAATAGCGCGATCTCAAAAGTAGTTCACTGGTTCAATGTTAACAATTTACTTCTTAATGAAAAAAAAAACCAAATGCATTAAGTTTACCCTGCCTCACGTCAGGCAGGTGAAAACTGATGTGTTGATAAAGGGCGGAGAATTGCATCCTGAAAATAGCACAGCATTCTTAGGCTTAACCTTGGATGCAAAGCTTCAGTGGGGCCCACATATAGATAAATTGTCAAAAAAGCTAAGCTCCGCAGCATATGCTGTTAGAAAAATTCGTAATTTAACTGATATAGAGACAGCCCGTTTAGTATACTTTAGCTATTTTCATAGTGTAATTTCGTAAGGTATTCTGTTGTGGGGAAACGCCGCCGACATCCAGACTAACTTTGTTTTGCAGAAAAGAGCTGTTCGTTCAATTTATAAATTAAGCCCGAGACACTCTCTCAGAGAGAAATTTAAGGAGATTAATGTAATGACTGTGCCTTCTCAGTATATTTATGAAAATCTTTTGTATGCCCATAAAAATATAAAATTGTTTAAAAATACAGTGATATCCATAACATAAATATTAGGAACAAAAACAAATTTGTAGTACCAACAACAAGGCTCAAGAAAATAGGTGGCTCGTCTTGTTAAGATGTCAATGTGTGCGCTTTTATAATAAGCTTCCAAGCCACGTACAAGTTCGAAGTCTTAATAAATTCAAATCATTCATTAAACGTAAGTTGTGCCAGAAAGCGTTTTATACCATCAAAGATTACGTTGAAGACAAAAAGGCATGGGATTGAGCTGCTCCAATTAAAAATTAATTTTGATTTTTTATATTTTCCACCGTGAATTTTGTTTTATTATTATTTTTTGGTTTTCTTGCAATGACAAGAATATTTACTTTTTAAAGTATTATTTTATTTTATTTTAATTATTGTGAATGTGACTACAGACGACAGACTAGACTAGACTAGACTAGACTTTATTTATCTTAGTTTTTAATCGTGGTCTGGCAGTTTCAGTAGTTTATGCGGCCTACCCGATTGTCCTTTGGTATTGTTCGTCGAATCGTTGAGCTCCTTAAATTCTGTGTAGAGCTGCTCGGCTATTGACAAATGCGTGCACTGACTGGACAGGTCCACTCAATCTGGCTGGTTTTTTCCTCAAAAGACCATTTCAGACATCAATATACATGGTCTTCACATGATCTAACCAAGATTTTGTCTGGACTTTAAAAGAGACTGTGATCTCTAAGTTTGTTTCGGCCTTTCTTCTCAGAGCAGTCAGATAGGAAACGCCGACCTCATCTAGTTTTAAAAATATGATCGACATGTAAAAGTGTTTGTACAAACCAACTTAAAGAAATAAAATTATTTATCATTTATTTACCGCAATGCCTCCCGAACATAACTCCAGGGCAGGGTGTTGAAGGCGTAGAAAATGTTCAGGGACACCGCCAACATCACCCCACCCCGGGACACCGCTTCCTCCGCCAGGACTCTCACCTGCGATATCGCGTGGATGGTAGAGCACCCATGCCGAAAGCTAAACTGGCTTTCGTCCAGGTACGGCCCCTCTCTGTAAAAGTGGCTGACGAGGCGGGCAGCAATTATCCGCTCGAACAGCTTATCCACCTCGTCTAGCAGCACTATGGGCCGGTACGCGGACGGCGAGTCACGCGGTGGTGCCTACCTTGCCAGTGCGGGCAAGGCTCCAACCTCTGGCAATCCCGCTGCAAATGCTGTTCCAGACAATTGTAGCACCACCTGCGGTTGTTGGCAATTCCACGTCAGTCCCTAATGTTCTTTTTCAGAAATTTAGGACATGATGTGACCATGTGGTCATCCGTGTTGCAATATATGCAACGCATACTGCGAACCTGAGTCGCTATAAATTGATGAGGATGGTGTCGTGGCTCACTCATCCTACGAGGGGAAAGGCGCGCACCAACACGACGCTGCTGGTCCGGAGAGGACCACTCTGAGGCCCGCGAGGGACCTTCAACACCAGAGTTGTCCAAAAAGCGACATTCTTCATTCAAAAACTTCAACAAATCATCGAAAGGGGGGAGATATGTGGCAGCATCCCCACAATACTTCTGCTCGAACAGAACCTTCAAATCGGAAGGCAACTTAGAAGATACGGTCACATTCACATAACGCTTAGTCAAAAGTTCCCTAGCAGTAGCGTAATTTTGATCCGTAACCGCTAAGTGGCTCACTAAACCTAGGGCCTCTCCTCTTAAAGTGGAGAACAAATAGGCCCACCCTCGACCAGGCGACAAGTCTGCCCCAGCATCCACCAAACCGCTAAACAGGTCGAAATTGTTAAAGGAAAACCAGGTGGGCTATGGAAGACGTATATATTATTCTTATAAAATCAGGTATATGCTCTTACGCTGAACATCAAAAACAACTTCAAGCTGAAGACATGAATTGACATCAGCAGTCACTACCTATGTTTTAAATTTCACATGACATGTGCGATTGATTAAAAATAAAGAACATAAAATTTTCTGTCCAGTCAGGACTCAAATGAGGTTTGTTAACCAAACCTCATTCCAACACACCCCCTCAATCAATTGCACATGCTAAAACTCTTACAACTTCACAAACACCTTGCATATCCTAAAGTTTCAACATATTTCTATTAGCACCCTATATATTATAAATTTCGACATTTCTACTAGCTTTTGTATTTGTATGTTTTTATGTTTTTGTGTACAATAAAGAGTAAGAAGAGTAAGAGTAAGAATTAATATAAGTTCCCACTTCAACAATATTCTAAAAACATAACAACAGCATCATTTCAACAACCCTATAATATCTCCCACTTAAATCATCATTACAAATCTACTACTCAACTTCATCATCACAAAACTCCTTATCAACTTCATCATTACAAAACTACTACTCAACTTCATCACAAAACACCTACTCAACTTCATCATAACAAAACACCTACTCAACTTAATCACCACAAGACTCCTATTCAACTTCATCATATTCTCCTACTCGACTCATCATATTTTCCTACACAACATTATTATTAATACAATAACAAAAATAGAAAACTTAAGGTTCCCATATACTTTATGAAAATAATATAAAATTTAATAAAAGTTATGCTTGGTTGAGTTTATTGTTGTAATAATGATTCATTTACTATTTACGTCACTCACCCCCTTAAATGGGTCATAATTTGGAACCCCCTTAATTCTTTTAAATTCTGCTAAAAACAGAAAAATTAAACTCAACCAACCCTTTTATTGATATCCAGACCCCTTAAGTTTACATTACATACAATAAATATTTTCTGTATCAACGAAACAATACACACCCAATCAAAAACTTACATGCTTTATAATAAATAACCCAAACCCACATATCGATCTAGAAACACTCATTATTACACTTTAGCCACTGATTTTATACACTGATGTTTTCACCAAGGCACACATTTTTTTCTTGCTGAACTCTTTCAAACTTTCAATTGTTTTGCCTTCATTTCTTCCAATGTAATTTTTTTAATTTTCTCCTTCTCGATGATTATCCATATTGCTGTATATATTATAAGCAGAACTTATTGTTGGTAGTGGTGGTACCTACCGATTAATATAAAAGCGCGCGCTCGAGCGAGTATCGCCCCTTTTTCTCCTAAGTCGTCGCACGGTAATGTTATCGGTACCTAAGCTACTTTGCAGTAAGTTCGTTCCATATTGTGCTATTCGGGTTTTTGTGTTATTGGTACTCGTTTTGAATATAAACGGTTGTTTGTGATTGCTCGAATTTTAATGATTACTTGAACTATTGTTAAAATTAAGTCTATCCTGAAATAAATTCGTTTTAGTTTGTTCAAATTGTTATTTTTATTTGTTCTTCCATCCTGGTCGCTAAAATCAGAAGTTGGATTCAGCTCATTTGCTCATAATTATTAGCCTTGTTACACAAACAACCGTTGATTTCAAATAAAAATGCCACTTGAAGAGCTAGTTAGAACGCCGCTTCGCTCTGAGGGTAGGCGTAGCCGTCGCAGTGAATCGCGAAACATAAGCATGGTTCACGATCACCTCACGGTAAAACTCAATCACGGTCACGCCATAGTAGTAATCGTTCGCATTCGCGTCGTGACAGGACTCACTCGCGTTCACGTAATGACATAACTCGTTTACGATCACATCGCAGTCGCTCACGTAATGGTGTTAAGCGAAGAACTTATGGTTCAAATAGTGGTTCACGGTATCAGTGATGTACAGGTACGTACAGCCGCTATCAATGCTGACCTAACGTCAGAAAGCCTGGTTTCCTTTTTAGCTAATTGTGTAAAGCCTATTCGTAAGTCTGATAATCGTAACCCAGATAAATCAGCGTCATTCAGTAATATGACTAAAAGGCATAATTCTAACGGCCCTAGTAAATCCGAAAACAAATGTTTTAATTGCGGCCGAACGGGGCATTATAAAGAAAATTGCACCAAGAGGCGTAATGTCAATGATAAAGACGGTAGAAGTATTAATGCTAGACCGATTGGTTCTTTCGGTAAGATGGTAGGGCTAATAAAGATTTGAATTTTGAATTTGAATCGGCGGTAGTAAATTACTTTTACGGTCCGCGTAAACAAATCAAGTGTTCTTTAAAAGGATTAAGTGATAAAGAGTTTGTTGCTCGCGAATACATAAGTTTGACTGTAGAGTTAGTAATATCGCGCTTGAAATAGATTTTGTCATAGTACCCGCGTCGTTTATGAATAAACTCATTATCATAGGGACTGCCGTACTAAATCGCGATGGTGTCACGTTTATTCGCACAAAACATGGACAGTACTTGACTCATGTATCGGATAAGGTACTAAAAGTAAACGCTGTGAGTGTTGTGTTGTTGTGTTGTGTGTGTGAACCTGACAATAATAAATACACCTCACATAGTAATATTAGTCGTGGTCAGGTAAGACCGAGCCGTAATAACGAAAAAGTGATACTTGATCCTCTATCTATGAGATGAGTCGACAAAGAGCTTCGGGGCGGCGGTAAGCCTCCTCGTACTTTTAACCTTGATCTAAGTTTTTGCAGAAAACAAGCCCAGTCGACCGGCAAGTTCTAGCTTGCGGGGCCCACCCATATGGCTCCTTCACTGCGCATTGAAGAGATGTGCTGCGTATGAGCTGCTTCTCCTGGCTGGCACCTGTGAACTGCTGCCGCACCTGGTTGGTGCCTGTGCACTGCTGCAGCTGGTTGGTGCCTGTGCACTGCTGCACCTGCACGGTGCCTAAGCGCCGCTGTCCCTGCAAGGTGCATGTGCGCTGTTGCACCTGATCGGTGCCTGTGCGCTGTTGCACCTGATCGGTGCCTGTGCGCTGTTGCACCTGGTCGGTGCGAGTGCGCTGTTGCACCTGGTCAGTGCGTGTGCGCTGTTGCACCTGATCGGTGCCTGTGCGCTGTTGCACCTGATCGGTGCCTGTGCGCTGTTGCACCTGATCGGTGCCTGTGCGCTGTTGCACCTGATCGGTGCCTGTGCGCTGTTGCAACTGATCGGTGCCTGTGCGCTGTTGCACCTGATCGGTGCCTGTGCGCTGTTGCACCTGGTCAGTGCCTGTGCGCTGCTGCACCTGGTTGGTGCCCCGCTCTGTTGCACCTGGTCGGTGCCTGTGTGTAAGTGTAAGTGCTAGTCGCTGTGGTACTAGTCACTCAGGCGTTCGTCGCTTGGCGTTTGTCGCTACACTTGATCCTTTTGTCCTTTTGTCATGTATGGACATTGCCTGCATGTTGGACAGGCTTGCACGTATGAATACGGTCTGCGTGTCAGGCATTTGCTTAAGTGTAAGTGCTAGTCGCTGTGGTACTAGTCACTCGGGCGTTCGTCGCTTGGCGTTTATCGCTGCACTTGATCAAAGTTGTCCTTTTGTCATGTATGGACCATGGCCTGCATGTTGGACAGGCTTGCACGTATGAATACGGTCTGCGTGTCAAGCAGCTTGACGTATGAATACGGTCTGCGTCAAGCATTGTTTCAGATAACTAAGACTGGTCGTCAAGGACAGTCGGCACGAGGTGCAGGGAGCTGCCCCGAGGACCACGGAGACCTTCAAAATAAAGGGCTGTCGGGTTTGAATTTTTAAAAGAGATGAATGTGAGGTTTCTGTGTGAATCTTTTGATAGATGATATGTGAATTAATTGAAAGATGACGTAGAGAAAGTTGTGAATGGTGAAAAGTGTTTATTTAGTCTTGTTGAATTGTCTTCTTAATGTAATTTTGTATCCAGGTGAGCATGCGGAATCGGATGAGACGGTGCCCGCAGCCGGATCACAGCGTGTGGCGTGGCTGACCCGTCTATGCCTCTGCTGGATGACGACTCTGGACGATGTGGGTGAGCCTTCTGGTGCATCTGCTGGTTCTACTGGTGCTTCGACAACGGACGGGAGTCTGACGAAAGCGGCGATCAAGCTCTCGCTGTACCTGA
Organism: Orthosia incerta; assembly: GCA_948252205.1. NCBI lineage: Eukaryota > Metazoa > Arthropoda > Insecta > Lepidoptera > Noctuidae > Orthosia > Orthosia incerta. The sequence continues at coordinate 55,477,830 of OX411742.1, forward strand.
AAGTGCTTCCGAAGAAGTACATGGTGCAGCCGAGGACGGTGCAAGATCAGGAGAGGCCGTATAAGCAGAACTTATTGTTGGTAGTGGTGGTACCTACCGATTAATATAAAAGCGCGCGCTCGAGCGAGTATCGCCCCTTTTTCTCCTAAGTCGTCGCACGGTAATGTTATCGGTACCTAAGCTACTTTGCAGTAAGTTCGTTCCATATTGTGCTATTCGGGTTTTTGTGTTATTGGTACTCGTTTTGAATATAAACGGTTGTTTGTGATTGCTCGAATTTTAATGATTACTTGAACTATTGTTAAAATTAAGTCTATCCTGAAATAAATTCGTTTTAGTTTGTTCAAATTGTTATTTTTATTTGTTCTTCCATCCTGGTCGCTAAAAATATAATATTTTTGCCTGCTCGTCATTCTTTATTAGGTACAACGCGTTGAGTTCTTCAGAGCTCGACTCTCATTACTCTCAAACATATTTTTGGTGTTCTTTGTCCGTTGCTGGATGGCCCACCTGTTGTTAATTAAAATACGGCAGGGGTATGGGTTAGACGTATATTCATTGAAAACACAAGACTCCGCGTGGTAATAATAATATTCTTATAGAATCAGGTATATTACGCTGAATACTTTAAACAATCTCAAGCTGAAGACAATAAATTGACATCAACAGACACCACCTATATTTTAAATTTCACATGACATGTGCGATTGAATGAAAATAAAGAACATAAAATATTCTGTCCAGCCAGGACAAAAATGAGGTTTGTTAACCAAACCCCATTCCAACAGAAGTAGGCTGTCCAACAACCCAAATCTCCACCAAAGTGTGGCAAGTCCAAGGTAGGCAACCGTCCTATCAAAGCAGGATGGGTGAGAGACCACGTGTCCACCTTCAAAACATAATTTGCAGAACCCCTCAATATACTGGTTGCCTCAACAATGTCATCCAAGTAACTGTAGAACTGTGTGACGTCTGCCTCAACCGTAGCGGCTAACTCAGTGTCCTCGGTGGACAAATGCGCTAAACATTCCGCATAATAATTTTCTACCTTGGCTTGACAAGCCGTGAGGTCACTACGAATACACCACTACATCGGGCCAACAAAGCCTCTAATCGATCAGATCCACTTGTAGCTGCACCAACGCCGCCACTTACGAACCAATGACATGACGACACACAAATCCTGCATCGCGCAAGTAAAGTTTTCGGCGCGATTTGAACACATACAACATTCCGACAACTACCGTTGGGCAGTTGCCCGGACCAGCACAACACCCGTCTGGTCGGAGGATCCTCCCTTTTCTATGGAGGTTTGTGGGACTTTACACCCTGTTCCACATACCCCCAAACACTTATCAAAGAGGCCGCCGATGTGACCCATCTAAATTCCGCTCTAATTCTACAAGCAAATGTATTGGCATTCATGATTTCAGAATGTTAACAATGGTTTGTAAATATTAATCAATAAACAAAATATTCAATAAATTAAATCAATACTGTAGTGTATGTAGATGTCAATAGATCGCGCTACAAGCCGATAACAGTATTGTAATGTTGTCTCGTACGCATACGTCGCTCGGTTATAAATACCGGTCCGAGTAGTGGGGCGATCGGTCGTTATCGGTCTGTTGGCCTGTGCGGTGGTGCGTTGGCGAGTCGACTATTAATATTGATAAATGTGCATATTTTACATTGGCGACGAGGATAAAACCGTAGAGTAAAATAAAGTTGTTTTTCTCTAAAAGGAACATGAAGACTTTGGTTACAATGGTTATATTCCATTCTATTCTATAATAACAAAAAAAAAAAAAACAAGAAAAAAATGTGTGTGACGGTGACAGTTAAAATCAGTGGCGGTTCGTTTTGAAGCGCATCAAATGTATACGATAAGTAGTGCACTTGCTGAGTAGTGCTGTGGAATTCAACCTCGTAAACACACACTGTGCACACTGTTGGCACACAACACCGTCTGCGTCGTATTGTTTTGGTCCCACCAAAACTGAATGCAGTAGAAGTAAGCCCTTCTGCTTCGCGTCTACATGGCAGGAACAATGTGGGACTAATTTAAGGAGTCGTCTAGTTTTCTACGACTACCCTCAGAATCTCGAATACTGAAAAATAAGTCCAGAGTGGAGCAACAAGAACGCTAGCAACAAACAAGGAGCTGGACAGGTCAATGAGGAGCGTGTGTATGTGTGGATCCATACACACGGCTCTTTATGCCAATCTGGTGAGTCGTTTTCATTCATTTTCAAAAATCGATCGATCGATCGTCTTCAGATCTTAATTCACTTGCTTACTTTTAAAGTAACATGATGATAGTATTAAATCCCGCGATCGCTATCTTTTGAAATCTGTAAATATTATAGAATGAATAATGACGCTCACGATCGCATACAAAGGATGCCTCTAAGTTGTGCTCCTAATGAGTTAAACGTAGAAAACAGTGAGGAGGCTTCCTCCACCGAGCAGGAGAGCACATACCGTAGCTCACACTGTACGCACTTTTCTGTAGTCGTACCTGCAATTCACTTGTGAGTTGTTCAGGGGGCGATGGGCAGCTGGTGGTGTAGCGGGGACACGGGTCTCATAGGAGATTCGTTGTATTGGTTTTGTAATAACCTAGAAGTCGTAGACTCTATGTGAAGTGATGTGTGATGATCACTTGAGGTTGTGACGATATGGGTGGCATGAGTGTCACTAGCTGCTGCGGCAGTCGTGCCATGAGCATTGTATATGATCTATGCTGATACGGTTTCTGATCAATTACTACTAAGGCTTAGAGGTACTTTTCGCTATCGGTGATCGTTAGACACTGAAGGCTTTAAATAGGCACGCTTAGAACTTGGAAGTATACACACGATAGGTTTAGGAAGATGATAGTGGATCACGTACTCACGTTCCAGTCGATGTTGATTTCGATAATGATATTTGATGAGCAAGCTGTAGAAGGTCGAGTAATTCAGTCTATCAGCCGTAGCATGTACCGTACCAGTGGTTAAGCCTAATCTTGGTCGTAAATCGGTATAATTGAGGCACACAAGTAGTCCGTAGGTTCGCGATATTGCGTTTAGCTCTTTTGGAGGTCTGGGTCTAGATAGACCGTTGTGTGAGGGCAATACGATTGCTGGACGGTTTGAGAGCCGTGGCGTTAGAGGCTTTACTCGAGGGTTTCTGTTGACTTGGCAGTTTTGCTGCAGTAGAGTTTCGAAGTTTCTTTGGAACGACTGTGACTGTGTTCAATCAAATTCTAAAAGAGTTGAATTGAATTGGTTAAGAATAGCCTAGTTGGCCTTTGTGGCAACTGTGAGCCTAGGTGGCAACCGCTGGCATAACATAAAATCACGCAATAGGTGTATTATTGGGCAGTTCCTGATGGAGAAACCGAGTGACACTGCCGACCTGGGAGTCGAATCCGTGACCTCATGATTAGTTATTTGATTTGAGCTACATGATTAGTTCTAAAATAATAAATCAAAGAGCACACAAATGCAGTAGAACGTACCTACTGGTCATTAAATTGACAGGCAGTAGAATATAGCTACTGGTCATTAAAATGATAGGCAGTAGAAAATAGCTACTGGTCATTAAATTGACAGGCAGTAGAATATAGCTACTGGTCATTAAATTGACAGGCAGTAGAATATAGCTACTGGTCATTAAAATGACAGGCAGTAGAAAATAGCTACTGGTCATTAAATTGACAGGCAGTAGAATATAGCTACTGGTCATTAAATTGACAGGCAGTAGAATATAGCTACTAGTCATTAAATTGACAGGCAGTAGAATATAGCTACTGGTCATTAAATTGACAGTCATCAGATAATGACAGTAATAGCAGTAGATTATGCCTACTGGTCATTAAATTGACAGTCATCAGATAATGACAGTAATAGCAGTAGATTATGCCTACTGGTCATTAAATTGACAGTCATCAGAGAATGACAGTAATAGCAGTAGATTATGCCTACTGGTCATTAAATTGACAGTCATCAGAGAATGACAGTAATAGCAGTAGATAATGCCTACTGGTCATTCAATTGACAGTCATCAGAGAATGACAGTAATAGCAGTAGATTATGCCTACTGGTCATTCAATTGACAGTCATCAGAGAATGACAACAATAGCAGTAGATTATGCATAATGGTCATTAAATTGACAGTCATCAGAGAATGACAATAATAGCAGTAGATTATGCCTACTGGTCATTCAATTGACAGTCATCAGAGAATGACAACAATAGCAGTAGATTATGCCTACTGGTCATTAAATTGACAGTCATCAGAGAATGACAATAATAGCAGTAGATTATGCCTACTGGTCATTAAATTGACAGTTATCAAAGAAAAAAAAAGAGAGAAGTCAGCAGTAGTGGTACTTTATATGTACATACTGGTCACACCCGGAAGACCCAAGAGATGAGAAGCACAGAGAGAACACCCAGCTGAAGTGTAGATAAAATTGACATTTAAATGAAGACGCGGTCAAACGGACTTGAATCCAGGCCGGTACAAATATAAAAAAAAAAAAAAAAAAAAAAAAAAACCAAGAGATGAGATCTGGTGTGTACAATACTTCACCGTTGCTGATTGGAACAGAGGCAGTGGCACGCGTCCGCAAATTCACTTACCGCGGGAGCGTCGTTTCATAGACTGGAGGTAGTGAAGAGGACATCGCATCATGGATTGCTAAAGCACGATCAGCTACCTTCGCACAGCTGAGACCTGTTTGGCAATCGCGGAAACTGACCTGAAGGATCAAACTTAAAACTTTCTCAACTCAAATCCGTGCTGCTTTACGGTGAACGGTCACAAAAGACATCTCACGCCAGATCCAAGTCGTCGTCAACCGCTGTCTTCGTCGCATACTCAGCATTTACTGGCCCGAGACCATCACCAACGTAGAGCTTTTGGGGCAATGCCACGAGAGCCCGATTGACCGCCAGATCAAGCGTCGTAAATGGAGTTGGATCGGCCACACGCTGCGAAGGGATTCTGATCATATACCTAAGAAAGCGCTGGATTGGAATCCCCAAGGCAAAAGAAAGCGTGGCCGTCCCCGTCAAACCTGGATGAGAGGATGCCGCGCAGCTTCCCGGACGCTGCCTGGAAGAGTGAGATTCGACAGTTGACCTCTTTCTCGAGGCTGGGCATGCCTAGCTGGACTATTCGTCCCAGGTAGGCATGGTCGTCCACGGCTGCGGGTGTGGAGTCTCCGATCTTGACGGGAATGGGTGCGACATGGGCGTTTAACCTCACTTTGGTTTTATCTTATTATATTATTTGATTTCGGTGCCTAGCCCTCTCCGGTCTGGAACCTTGAAGGCGTCCTCCAGTGTAGCGGTGGAAGGTTTCGGAGGTGGCGTCTCCCTGTACCACACCTCGCTGCGGAGGGATGGGTTCCGGAGCCAGGTCGCAAGGTCGGACTAGCGTAATGGCATTTTTGTGCAGGCGCTTCGGCACTTCGATGTACCGGTGGTCGATTTGGCGCCGTTGGAGGGACTGCAGTGCAGCCCAAGTCTCGATCAAGTCGAGGAGTTTTACGTGTTTCATAGACGCTGAGCGGAAAGGCAGGTTGTTGTCTTCGGCTCTCTGTATAGCCTGCCGCAGCGTACGTGTGTGGTCTACGGTGCTGGAGTCTGTTCGGAGGCTCGAAGTCGTCGGGCCTGCGCGCGAGACGATTCGTGTATTAATTCATTAGTGCCAGGTAACTAATTAATAACATGAGTTCTCAACTAACGTTAGAGCAATTTGATGGAGAGGGGCAACCTTCATCAAAAGGCCTGAAATGGGTATCAGAAAATGGAATAGAAGAAGAGGAAGGGTCAAAGGAAGCACTAAATTAAACCAGTAAATGATTTTTAAATATTATTGTGCTCTCATTTTGTTATGCCAGAGATGCCAGTTCATTAATATTAAAAATAAGAATATGCTAAATGTCTTATTAATAATTCTGGTTACATACAACTGGTTAAAACAAGGAAGGGAATGTAGTGTATGTAGATGTCAATAGATCGCGCTACAAGCCGATAACAGTATTGTAATGTTGTCTCGTACGCATACGTCGCTCGGTTATAAATACCGGTCCGAGTAGTGGGGCGATCGGTCGTTATCGGTCTGTTGGCCTGTGCGGTGGTGCGTTGGCGAGTCGACTATTAATATTGATAAATGTGCATATTTTACAAATACTATATCTTTAACCAAAACAACAGTGCGACTGCAACTCCCCTATCAAAATTAAATATCAAACAATAAAGTCTGTAAGAGAAACAACAAGTTAATTCAACAAATGATACTGATCGCTGCTGCATTTATTCAATCACTCTTCAACACAAATTTATTAAGGAACCCCTAATATCAATTTACAAAATTATCAAAACAAAAGTGGGTATTACAACAAAACAAAATGATCAAATTATCAACACACAAGTGTGCAGGTTGACCTTCCAATATAAATTCAATATTCAATCCACTCTAATAGCTGGAAACAGGGACTTTAACTTAAATCAATTTAGAATATTACTGTCAGTATCAAACAATCAATAATTAATCACCGAATTGGTAACAAAGTAACCCAACAACAATTACTCAGGCAGGCGGGCACCGAGGTTGGTTGCAACAAAAAATAAACTTTCAAAACCAAGATGAAAGGTTCAAGGCTCAACAACAACCATAATTCAATCAAATACAGTTAGGGGAGACTATTTAGTGTTCACCAAACCTATATTGTTTACAACAAACTGAACATTCAATAACATAAATTTTACCCTTTCATCTCGGAGTGACAAATCATTAGTTGTGGGCTGTGCATTTCATTCAAGAGGCTGGAATTCAACTGGTTGATTACAACTCAACAAGACACAGCCACCTCTAAATGACTCACAAATGTACCACTTTCCAACCAAGGTATGCTCAACAATAAAAAACAAACCGACAAACAATACAGCGTTCACTGTGAACGAGTGTCCTAGCGTATACTATGATGATGGTGGAATACCACAATAACCACAATAACCACGCTCATGCTACCAAATATTTAATACAGGCCTTCGGATCACAAAGCCAAGAGGCAGACACTGGGGCCCATAGCAGTGCTGCGAGTCCTGGACCCTATCAGGTCTATACCTGCGAAACTGCGACGCGCAGCAGCGGCAAGCTAGGGGTTTTCTCTTTAGAGATACTGGTTCCTGTCTAACAGGTGGAAAGGGGGATCCTTACAACTATGCACTTACCTTTGTTCCTCGTGGTGGTCTTCTGGTCAATCCCGTGTGTATGGTCGGGGTGTTGGAGGGAAAATATATATAATAAATGTGGAAGGGACAACAAACGTTTTCTGAGCCGGGCTCCGGCTGCCAGCAGACACGTTCCCGACATGAAAATACATCGCTGCGCAAGAAATATACACAAATACCAATATCCGGGCGAAGCACAACACCACCCGCGGATGGGGACACAATTCCGGTGAACGATTGACTGGTTATTTATCAGTTTTCAAACATAACCAGCCCAAAGCCAAATCGTCACGTCTTTCTCCGGCAAACACGTTTTTACAAGTCGTCTGTCAACTGTGAACTCAATCGAACGCTGTCAAATCGATGACAGCTTGCTGACACAGTGTTGCAACAATATAACAAAAGGGAGCGAAACGTTCGTTCGCAACACCGAGTGTAGTCGCGCCGACGTGGTTAAACACAAGGCTTACCAGGCATGGGTCGACGCTCGAACACGCAAGGCAAATGACGTTGGTCAGAAGAAGAGAGCCTTCAACAGGGCTGCCAAGTTTTGCAAAAAGGTGATGCGAAGAGCACGTTTTGAGCACATTAGCGGAATCGGGCACAAACTAGCTTCATAGCTTTTAAAGCGTTTTGTTCCCTAGCTAAGTCGGTCGAATCAAACTTCTGTCGCCCCTCTATTCTGAAGTCTGACGGGTCATTGGCCCAGTCCGCTGAGGAGAAGGCAAACTTAATTGCCTCCCTTTTTGCGGAATCTTCGCAACTGACTTCAGATGGTGCGCAGCCTCTTCCCTCTCCAGATGGATGTGTGATATTCGCATCCATCAAAAGAACGTGCGAAGGGTGCTGCGTAGCCTTGATGTGGACAAAGCGAGTGGCCCCGGCGGAATACCAGCAATTGTACTTAAAACCTGTGTGCCTGAATTGTCTCCGATCTTGACACGTCTATATCGCCTTTTGATAGAGACTGGAAAAGTGCCGAAAGCTTGGAGGCAAGCCAACGTACAGCCTGTGCCCAAGAAGGGCAGTCGAGCTGACCCGGCCAACTACAGACCCATCTCTGTAACGTCCATCCTCTGTAAGAGTATGGAACTTGTGCTCAACGCTAAGCTCCTGGCATACCAAGAAGCGAACGACATTCTCAGTGACCACAAATACGGCTTCCACTGAAATCGTTCCTCTGGGGATCTCCTAGCGTATGCCATTCACACATTCACATCTAGAGTGAGGCCATCGAAAAACACGGGGAAGCGCTAGCCGTCTCCCTCGACATCTTGAAGGCTTTCGACAGGGTCTGGCACGAAAGACCCATTGGTAAGTTTCCTTCCTTCGGTCTGCCTAGTGGTCTGTGTATGCAAATTGCGGATTTTCTGAAGGATCGATCCATCCGAGTGGTTATCGATGGCTGCTCGTCCGGTCAGTTAAAAATCAACGCCGGATTCCCTCAGGGGTCAGTGCTCTCGGCAACATTATTCTTGCTGCACATTAATGATCTGCTAAAACCCGGAACCTTTGGGTACTGTGGAGACGTAGCCAGTGGTCTTCGGGAAATCAAACATATATTAGTTTTATTTATTATATTTAAGCAATAACGAGCCTGCCTTTAGGCGAACAATCTAGATGCGACAAGCGTTCCTATTTTAATTACCTTGTAAAACTAGTTGTCTGCTGCCAGTCTTACTATAGGCAAAGAGTTTGCCTTTTAGGCAGGGTCCTCACATGAGCTACGCCCCTACGAATAGACGCGCAGAATCATATGAAGAGCTTCTATTCTAAATTTTGAAAGGTAACAACAATCCTACCTTATACTAACCCGAACATTTACCTAACAGGGGAATCACATTAACAATTGAGGTACGACCCTTAAAATGGGAAGGCTTAAGTCATGACAAACGAGTTATTGGATGCTCCGATATGTGCTTTTAACTTCGGCTGACGTGTGCATACGCACTAACAAATATACGCCGTCATGCTTGAACCTCCTTGTCCAAAACCTCAGGTAAAGGGACAAGGCGTCCTCCCGACACTAACAAAATGATGCGTCAACTCACATCGACCCGGATGGGGTTTAAATTTCTAAAAAGTCAGATATGATACAATTTTTCGATCTCGTGCGTTTATCAGGCCAGAGAAGGAAAGGCTGGATCGCATCGAATTCAAATGCTATTCATAGCACTTGCACTAGGATTTAAATTGATAAATATATTTATATTTTTAATTAAACAACAGCCATCAACTGGACCAATGATGTCAACTCGACATCCTTTGCAAAAGCTATGCCCCGTTAGCAAAGTCGGTTTCAGTTATGACTATTACCTTAAGGAACCCACTGGGTTATACTATTATCCTGGTTTGAGCCTATGTAGCCCTAATTGCATAACAAATAATCACACATTTCTTCGATGCGTAGCTAATGTTGCCAGCCTCTTCTTCGCCCAGCGGCATACAATCCAAAAGAACAAATTACATTAATTATATATATCGATACTACTTGAAAATGTCGACAAGAAAACTATCGATAACATTTTCCTACTCCCCCATCCCTATTAGCTTCAGTGAATTAAATTGACAGTTGACATTCCCATTAATTTTTTTTATTATATATATATTTTTTTTGGTCGCCGGCCTTTTCCTTTATGGGAACCTTAATAACCTTATCCTATTCTTATCTATTTAAACCTATCCCTTATTCTACTCTAACATCAAAAGGTTTTAATCTATTTACATGTACTATGTCCCTAACTCGTCTACTATTATTTTTTATTACATAATTTACATTAGATAATCTAACTATTCGGCACGGACCTATAAACAATATACATTTTTTTTTCTAGACTTCTATTTATGGTTCGTCTAGGTGTATAGAGCAACACTAATTCATTCGGCGTAAATATTCTCAATTTAGCTTTTCTTTCATATCGCGTTTTCTGTTTAACCTGTGCCTTTTTTATATTACCTATGGCACAACGTGTCAAACTATTTATTAGCTCATGCACATCCTACATAATCAATCATGTCAATATTATTTCTTTTTATCTGGACTGGACCTTCCACATAACTATTCTGTATCCATGGTCCGGCCTAACTAATCTGTGGCTAAGAAGACGCAATGAGTATAGAGTATAATTAAATCTAATTCTAATATGATGAACACTGTGCTTTATTGTGTTGTTTACTGCACTGTGTGTCGAACCAAGTTTTATAATGACCACTATGCCTTACTTTTGACAAGGTTTTGACAGTGCTTTTTTGTTATCTGTGGCACTATGTGTCAAACCATTTCTTAAAATGACAAATAAGCTTTCGCATTTATTTGCCTTAAAGGCTTATAATATTTCTTATAAATATTTCACTGTTTCAGACTTAGTCCTTATGGATTTGTATTTGGACTTTGTCTGCGATTTCAAAAGCTAATCCTATTTGGTAAATAAAGACAAGACAGAAGAGTATTTAATTTCATCAAAACATATACAGATAAATCATTAAAATTATTAATTGCAGTAAGTTTATTTTGATGCCCAGCGCGCATCGCAAATTCTTTCTAGATTGGATCGTATTCATTTGCACGACATGAAAAGAAAATATTGGTTAATAAAGCACAAAATATATGACACATCACAACAATCACATCATATTTCCTAACAAATTATTTACACAATCACATCAATAATGAATTATTTACAACACTTTATACCTAATCTTCTTTCTATAAATTTTCCAAAACTTGCATTTTACGAGATCGATTTGTATAATGTGATCATAATGCAAATATTCTAATGCTAAATTACACCTAAGGCAGAACTGAATTGGATTTTTATTCACAATAATCACAGTAATCTTCTTTCTACGAAACCTTGCTCCCCAAGAAGTTTCATTATAAATTCATTTGTATTTAATTCGGATCATAACCTTTTTAATGATCGCCTTCTTTGATTATATGTTGGCGCAATAAGAAACCTTATTAAAAACTTCTTTAAATTTCGTACGGCTCTCTTTAAATTTATTTTGAGAAAACTTTTCTTAAATGTTGTCAACTTTCTTTTCAAAATGACTTTTATGAAATTTTGTTTTATGTCATATTGAGAAATTTTGATATTGCATCTTGACATCCAAAACACAACTTTGGCATTCAGATGGAACCCCAACTCGCTGTTCTGATGGAATCTGAACATGGTTCTCTGAAAGATAAACGGAATTATCGGAGCAAATTGGACTGGACTGATACAATACAATACCCTCGTCCGCACACACGCTGCTGGATAGGGGCTCCAACACATCGTCAGCTGGGCCGTCCGAGCGCTCGCCCTGGAACGTAGACTCCACCTCAAACTTGTCATCGACGGGGCTGTCGTCTCTGCTGGTCTGGTCAACATCGTCCTCGAACATGCAGCTCTCTCCGTCGGTGTGATCAACATCGCCAACAATTGCATCGGCTTCTCCGTCAACGTGGTCAGCGCTTTCCTCACTGCACTAAATGTTGTTTTGTGTTTGTTCGTCCTTAATCACGATACTAGAAAATAAATGTGCATTAACATCCTCACACAATACATTAAATTGTTTTTCTTCAGCTTTTATTTTAGAGATTATTATGCGCTGTTCACAATAACGACATTTGCGGTGAAATTTTAAAAATTCACTCCTCAAGCAATCGCACAACACTTCGAAGTCCATGTCATATTTGAAAATAGTACAATAGTAATAATATGCGGCTCCGTGTAGAAACCCTCCTAAAATCTGGCTGTAGTCGCTCTTTCTCCATTCATTTATTTCGGCTACCGACTTGAATTCGGTCAGGAATTCCTCCAGACAGTAGCCGTCCGTGCCCGAATAATAATTATTCATCGTGCTTGCTTTACGCTCAATTACATGAAATAACAAAACCACTTAGCTTTATTTTTCCTTCCATCCGCTTATGGGAGGGAACGAGAGGTAACAACACTCTCTGTTATCACTTATCTCGCTTTATGTACGCCGATAGGGCCTCGTGCACTGTATCGCCATGCACACGCGAACTATACCGTCTTTAAAACTTTCTTCTTGTTTTTTTTTTACTTATACGTATACTGTACGCCGTATACACGCGAATTTTATTATTTTTTTATTATTTACTGAGATACTTTACCTGGCGCCTCCACCAAAATGTGAGGACGAAGCCAGTGGTCTTCGGGAAATCAAACATATATTAGTTTTATTTATTATATTTTAGCAATAACGAGCCTGCCTTCATGCGAACAATCTAGATGTAGCCTAATAATTTTATATAAACATGACAAGCGTTCCTATTTTAATTACCTTGCAAAACTAGTTGTCTGCTGCCAGTCTTACTATAGGCAAAGACAAACTCTTTAACCTTTTAGGCAGAGTCCACACAGTACGCAGACGACAGAACTGTTGCTGAGAGATACGTGTCCGACGCACGGACTGTTGGGCCTCAGATTCGGTCTCTTAGAGAGGCCATGGTTGAACGCTTGAATCTATCCTTGAAGGCAGTCTCCGAATGGGGTGATGCCAATCTGGTAAGTTTCAATGCTACTAAGACCCAGGCGTGTCTTTTTCCGCTAAAAAGAGCCAGTTCCACCCGGCTCCATCTTTCCGTGGTGTGACCGTGCCGTTAACGGACCATCTCAAACTTCTTAGTGTTACGTTGACATCGACCCTCAATTTCAGTCCATTCATTGAGGCGAAAGCTCAATCGGCTGCAAAAAAGTTGGGGATTCTTGCAATGGTGAGACGGTACTTCACACCCAAACAGCTGCTCAACTTGTATAAAGCGGAAGTTCGGTCGTGCAGGGAGTACTGCTCTCACCTTTGGGACGGATCTGCTAAATACCAGCTTGATGCACTTGAGCCGATTGACAGACGGGCCAAGAGGCTTATTGGCAACGATGCACTGGTCGCGTCAAAGCTCCAGAGCCTCGAACATCGACCGAGTTGCCAGCCTGTCGATTTTTTATCGGTTACATTTCGGGGAGTGTGCGACGAAACTGCACAATGTGATTCCACCTAGCCCTTACCATCATCGGACTACAAGACGTACGGCCATGCGCCATCGGTTCATGGTGGACATTCCTTGCTAAAACTTTAATTGTGCGCACAGATAAGGATTGGTATTCCCTTCCGGAGTCTTTGTTTCCTGATAGCTACAACCTTGGGGTCTTTAAGTCAAGAGTGAATAGGTTACTTCTTATTTAAGGACGTATTCCACATTGGGCACCCATTTGAACGGAAACTGATTGAATGGTACCTGATGAATGCCACATACGGTACCTATCGATATTTTCGCAATTTTACTCCACAAAATGAAATGGCACCTACGGATCGGTAGGTACCACCTGCATTAAGCATTATAAAAGCTCTGATAATGACCGGCACGTTATTCTATCTGTATAATTTAATTTATTTCTGTCAATTTTCTATCTATTCTTAAAAGATTGTAGTTCTGTTTCTCGCCAGAATACACGGTGACCTGTTCCGGTGGTTCTCCTCCTATATAGAGAACAGAAAACAGACTGTCGTGCTTTAGGGCTACACCTATGATTGGAGTTCTGTCCCTTCAGGCGTACCTCATTTCATTATGCGTGCAGCTAAGGAGTGGAATTCTCTACCAGAGTCTGTATTTCCTGATAGCTACAACCTGAGAGTCTTTAAGTCAAGAGTGAATAGTTTTCTTCTAGGTAAGCGTGCTACATCGTCGAACACATCATCGCTTACCATCAGGTGAGATAGTGGTCAAGCGCGAGCCTATCAATAATAATAAAAAAAAAACAAGCAATGCTTTCGTCATTCGTATATTTTACTTTATGCTGATGACATGAAGATTCATAAAGTTGTGCAAGACATGTCTGATGCATGTAAATTGCAAAACGACCTGCATAGGTTTGAAACATATTGTATCCGTAACAAACTCCAATTAAATGTCTCTAAATGTTTCCTCCTAACATTCTCACGTTGTACTTCTTTGATAAACTTTAATAACACCTTGAACGGTTAGCTCATTGGCAGGTTAAATAGCATAAGAGATTTAGGGGTAATCATAGACAGCAAGCTTCTGTTTGATCAACATGTAAATAGCATAGTTGCAAAGGCTTCCAAAGCTCTGGGATTTATACTACGCACCATGGCCTGTTTCCGATCTCAAAAAACCGGTTAAGATCTTGTATTGTTCTTTTGTGAATCATTTCGTCAAACATCCATTTTAGCATTCTTATCCCAGTTGCATGCGATAAATACAAGTAGGTATTTTTTTTATTTGCTTAATTTAAATAATTTGTTATTAACTATAACCATTTAGCGGTAAACATTTTTTACGAATTTATAAAGCGTCAAAGTTATGAATTATCATCTGTCTTCAGATAACACGACGGTCATACTAGCTTTATTATATTTTTCTAACTACTATGAATGTTTGTAAGACAGGCTTTTTGATGAATAAATTATTATTATTATTATTACTATTATACAACTGCCATAGAAAACAACGTTTTCGTAGAGATGGAAAGATATATTTCATTAAGTTGTTATATCTCATCAGTTTTTCGATCAATTTTGATTCTGTTTTCACTATTAGTTTTTTTTTGTGTTTTAATTATTAGCTGGTCAAATAACAAAAACAGTATATGCATAATGTCATAGCGAATTTCCTTTAGATAAGACCATAAAAATAACAATCTGCCAAGCCTTTACCAATAATGTTGGCATTGGCTTTCATTTAATCGGACGCCGTTAACTATCACGATATTACATGGAACGACTGCCTATCTGGCCTCCATAACACCAGTCTTGCCAAGGGGTATCGATCTCGTGGCAAGACTTGTGTCAGATTTCATGACTTCTCTCACTCAATCCATAAAGATTGGAATACCTTTAAATGACAGCCGGGACCAAAAGCTTAACGTACTTTCGAGGCACAGAAAAATGTCGGTTTGTTGTCAAGAGGAAATACAACACACAATTTAAGGACGTTTGAAAACGTATAGTACCTACTTCTTTATATTAAACACTAGCTGACCCGGCAAACTTTGTTTTGCCATAAAAACTCCACACATTCACCTACCCTACACCTACCCTACACCTACCCTACACCTACCCTACACCTACCCTACACCTACCCTACACCTACCCTACACCTACCCTACACCTACCCTACACCTACCCTACACCTACCCTACACCTACCCTACACCTACCCTACACCAACCCTACACCTACCCTACACCTACCCTATACCTACCCTACACCTACCCTACACCTACCCTACACCTACCCTACACCTACCCTACACCTACCCTACATCTACCCTACACCTACCCTACACCTACCCTACACCTACCCTACACCTACCCTACACCTACCCTACACCTACCCTACCATATTTTTTTTTTTTTTTTTTGGGATGAAAAATAGATGTTGGCCGATTCTCATAGATACCGGATAAGCACAAAAAATTTCATCAAAATCGGTCAAGCCGTTTCGGAGGAGTATGGCAACGAAAACTGTGACACGAGAATTTTATATATTAAAGATTAGCTCTGAGTTACATTAGAAAACATAGCAGTTATTTAAAATATTTTAATTTGAAATACAATTTGATTGTATTCATACAAGTTCCGATGTTTTTGTCAAAATTCTCTTTCTATTGACGTCAGGAAAGACCAGATGCTACAGTTAGGGTCTAGCATAAGGTGTTAAGTCTTCAATTATGAAGTGCCTTGCAGGAACATTGTCGAAGAAGTAGCCCGCAAAAGTGAAGTAGAATTCCATAGCTTTGTCGATGAAGGGCTGTCCAAAAGCAGACATGAAGAAACGCCAGTTTTGGTTTAGCAGATTTATGATTTGTTCACCTAGGAAAAAATAAATGCTTCATTATTTGTTTTAATTTCAAACGGATTTCATCATCAAAAACTGTTATTGTTTATTGCATCAACTTAAATACCTTATTCTAGTTACAATGTGGAAAACCTTTTTAAGCAAATGTTTGCTTGTGTTAGGATGCTCCACTCTTCTCCAGGTTACATAACTGTTATTAAGTTATTGAGCCTGTTCAAGATATGTAAACACAAACAAAAATAAAAACAAAATAATGAAATGGGAACACAGTATTATTTTATTATGTGTGGCAAAAGCCGCACTGGGATGTGTGTTATGTGTGTAGGAGATAGTGTGGAGGTGAATGTGTATGTGAGTAATGTGTGGGAGTGAGGGTTGTACCTACACAATATTCATGGTGGAGATTAATTATCTACTGTAATTTGAGGTAAAATTCAGTTTTTCTTTTGCTAGCTATCCCTACGACTAGTCTTGGGATCGGAAAATAATGCAGGTCATTATCTACTGGCCATTAGTGGCAGGAATACCTAACATAGTGTCATATAGTATGTGTATATTATAGTCATAGGTCTATGATTTAAGCCATTTAGACAAAGCGTTTTTGCATTAGCGGTAGGTTAGAGGGTACATAAGTAATATAAAATGGTGGTTTGACTCCAGAATCGCATATTACTGAGACTTTATCGTATTCTTATTATAAATGCTTTGTAGCAATCGAAAACAAATATTGATGTTCGAAATAAATAAATAAGATTTCTTTTAATACTATTTGATTTCTCAAAGTGATACCAGATATATGTGAAATATCAATAAGTTTTAATTTATCTATATATTATTTAAGGTGTACGGGCAGTAACTCCGTACACTGAGATGTAGTATGTAGGTGGACGAATCACACGGGATGTGGTACAGGAAATAAAATCACTGTTATGTGTCCGTAAATGATTGACAGTTTATTATTAAAAACATTAAATTATATAATAAATTAAGTAGGTCACTAGTGGTGGGCGCAATAGCCTAGTCAGCTAATGTACACAAGTAATCGCTGTATTACCAAATGCTTGTTCAGGTAAAAACTAAAACAATACAAATCATGTGGCGATGCCCGTACATCCTGCCAACTATAAAAAAAAACAAATAATAAGCAGAAATGCATTATCAAAAAGTAAGTAAAGTATGTAAAGAATGTTCTTGGTAGGTAGGTTCGCCGCTGACCGATCTTGGTGATGTTTCGCGATCCATCTTGTTGCTGCCGATGTCCGATGACCTCTTCTATTGTCTGTGTATCTGCCTTAATTTGTTCTTTTCTGGGCAGACTTTTCTTCATGTGTTTCTATTTCCATGTTTATTATATTTTAGTGCGACTGAATCATGTCGCTAAGGTGATTGTGTCTGTATTACTTAGTGTCTGTGACGTAATTCCAGCTGGACAGAAAATGCGCATGGTGCATTCCTCGCAACACGTAAACAACAAAGCTCCATTGATGTGTAACTTCGTCCATTCATAGCTGCAACTTGATCCCTCAGTGCGGAAGTTTGATACTCCTCGATTATTTATTATGCCAGCTTCGCACATTTTTGTGGCTGTTTTGCATATATAGGTAAGTCAAGGTTGCATAGCAGCAGCTGATTTGTATTTACTTGTGTGCATGTTGAAAGATGTTGTTCATCCAGAGGTATCATCAAGTTCAAGGCTATGTATTTCGTTGTTGGTATTATGTTAATCATGGAGGCTTCCTTTATGTTGCGAATTGAAACGACTTCGGTTATTTCATGCACGAATTGGCCTTGAGATGTTGTCGTTGTGATGTCGATGAAGTCGCGTCCATTTGTTTATTGTCCGTGGATTGTGTTGGTTTGTTTTCGGTATTAATCCCTGTTTCAATGGGTAACCGGGACAATTTTGTTACGGGCCTCTTCATTATGCTGGATTTAGTCTTGAGCGTGACGACTCGTACCAAGTTATCAGGTCCCGGATGCGTCTTTACAACTCGTCCTAATAACCATCTGGCTGGAGCCACTTGTTCTTCCTTTATGAGGACGACATCATCCACTGCAATGTTGTGTGTTGGGGATTGCCATTTTCCTCGTAATTGTAATGTTTGTAGGTAATCTTTGGACCATTTCTTCCAAAATTCCTTGTACATATTTTCTGTTAAGCGCCATCGTAAAGTTAACTGGCTGTTATCACCCTCTGACGTCATCGGAGGTGCCAGTACCGGTCCACCGACTAAAAAGTGGCCCGGTGTCAAGTAATCGATGTCGTCCAGGTCGTTTGTTAGAGCGACAAGTGGCCTCGAGTTGAGGCAGGCTTCAATTTGTACTAGCAAAGTAGTGAACTCTTTGTACGTAAGCTTTTGTTCACCAAGCACGCGTTTAAGGTGGTGTTTCATACTCTTGACTACTGCTTCCCACAATCCTCCCGCCGTTGGCCAAGATGGAGCGTTAAAGTGCCATTCAATGCCACTTTCGGAAGTTTTGTTGATAAGGTCATCGTTGACTAGAAGCTGCATTGCCTCCTGGCGTTCTTTGGCTAGTGCTTTAGCTGCTCCGACGAAGTTCGTTCCATTGTCGCTGTAGATATGTTTTGGCGTTCCTCGTCGTGCGCATAGCCGCTTCAATGCCGCGAGAAATGTTACAGTGCTGAGATCTGACACCAGTTCAAGGTGGATGGCTTTTGTGCATAGACAAATGAAGATCGCAATGTAGGCCTTAACTGTTTTAATGCCGCGGCCTTTGTTAGCCTTTATTTCAACGTGTCCCGTGAAATCCACGCCTGTATGTGTGAATGGCCGTGAAGGTGTAACTCGAGGCGTCGGTAAGTCTGCCATTTGCTGATTGCTGCGTTGCGTTTTGTAGCGATGACAGGTGACACATTTGTTAAGTTGCTTCTTGATTGGTTTCATGCCGCCAAGTATCCAATATTTGTTACGAAGGTGTCCCAAAGTAAGCCTGGCACCACCGTGGAGAGTGTTCTTGTGGGCTTGGTCAATCAAGAGTTCTGATAGCTTGTGATTATTTGATAAAATTATCGGATGTTTTTGGGAGTTGTTTAACTTGGCATGTTCAAGTCTTCCTCCCACTCGAAGAATGCCTTGAGCGTCTAATATTGGGCTCAAATTCAAAAGTTTGCTTGTGGCCCGTACCTTGTTATGGTTCTGTAGGTGCGCTGTATCATCGCCAAAGGTAGCCGCAGTTTTCACGAGTAGGTTTTGAGTCAGCACTATGCCTTCTGTAGTTAAATGTGACAGGCGTTTGGCTGTTGTTGCGTAACGTGAGTTGTTTATGAATCGTAAGATCCAGCTTATGACTCGGGTTGCATAAGTTATTGAACTGTATTTTAGCCGTAGTTGCTCGATGAGTGGCGCGTGTGTTGTTTGTATTGCGCAAGTGTGACCTCGTTTCCTTTGCTCTTCGTTTGTAGTAAAAATTCCTTGTTTGGGTATGCTGTTGTTTTGAAGCCAGGAAGGGGCGTTCCACCACAGATCGTGGCTTAGTAAGTCGGATGGTGAAATTCCTCTGCTTGCGTAATCTGCAGGATTGTCTTCGGACTTGACCTGTTTCCAGAAGTTGGGTGGAGTTATTTGTGTATCTCTAGCCATACGTTTTTCTAGCGGCTTGAATTGCGCGACTGCTTGTGGCTTTGATCTTCCCTTACTTTGTTCGAAGTTGGTCTCCATGGGGCTTTTAACTTCGTGTAGCCCGTCTTCTAGTCTTTTTGTTGTGTCAGTATACAGTCTTTTGCAGTACTCCTCTCCGACACTCGTGGACTTGTCGTCTGATGGTATCTCCGCAGTTTCCCAAAAGCGGGCGATGTCGTTAGTGTCCACCACGACATGGCAGTTGAAAGTATTTGTGTTTCCAACTAGTACCCAGCCAAGCTTGGTTTGTTGTGCTATAGGTGCGTATATGCTTCCTCGAATGATACTGCTCATGACTATGTCGCCATATACTCCGGCATCAAGTAGAATGTCAATCGGCCTTGATAAGTTGTATTGTGGGTCGGCCAGGTTAATATTTTCTATGTGTGGCCAATCTTGTTTTTCGAAGGAATAGTTAGGTAGATTGTTAAGTAATTTGGCCATTACTAGTGCCGGCGTCGAGAACTGGTAATCTCCGTAAAGGGACTCACAGTCCAACTGAACGGTTCCGTTGCTCTGGCTGGCAGATGTGCCGATTCCCGACACAGTTGAGTTGTGGTTGCGTCGCGGAAGGCCAAGTCGTTGCACAGCAGATTCTGTTATAAGGTTCAGTTGGGAGCCTTGGTCTAGAAGACATCTGAGTACGGCATAAGTTCCATCTGCGGCCTTTACTTTTAGCTGCACTGTTGCTAGTAGGACTTCGTTAAACTTGCCTGACACGTGATTGGATTTTCGTTCCGAGTTGTTGTTGGTCACGTTGTCGGTCAGTTGACTTGACGACAGTGTCGCTGACGTAGTATCACGTGTTAGGTCATGTAGCGTGGTGTGGTGTGCACCGTTACACACCTTGCATCTTTTTTGCGAGTTGCATTTCTTTCCGTTGTGCGGATACATGCAGTTTTTGCAAATGTTCAATTGCTCAATTGTCCTCATTTTGATGGCTGGCGTCATTTCTTGAAACTCTTTACAGTAGAGCAAGATGTGGCTTGTTTTGCAAACAGGACAAATTCTGTCGGAGCTTGTATGGTTTGCCATGGGATAACGTCTGTATTTGTTGTACGCGTCCCTTTGAGCGGTTGTCGTCGGGCTCCCTTTGTTCGAGGAGACTTCGGTATCTGTTTGTTTGTATGGTTTGTTTGTTTTCTTCACCACTGATTCCAGCGCCGTGAACTTCCCTTCGATGAACTGGATGAATTCTTTGAAGTCAGGAAGTCCTCTTGGACTTTTTCTCGCCCCCATGTAGCCAGAGTAGGTCTGAGTGTCCAGTTTTGCCGTCAGGATATGCACCAAAATCGGGTCCCATGTTGTCGTGTCGATGCCCATGTTACGCAACGCGTGCACGGTTTCGAGACTCGTGTCGTGTAGGCGCTTCAACTCGTAAGCGTTTTGATGTTGAATCATATGTTGACTCATCAAAACGTGCATTTGTTTGGTGAAGAGCAGCTGCAAGTTGTTATACCTATGGTGGAGGATTTCCCAGCAAGAGTCGTAGTTGCTTTCGGAGATAGATAAATGTTGCACAAGGCGCTCAGCCTCCCCTTTTAACTTTCCTTTCAGGTGTTGCATCTTCTGCCCCTTCGAAAGGAACGGGTTGTTGTGAACAGCCGCAGTGTATAGATCGAGGAATGTCGGCCATTGTGTGTAACTGCCAGAGAAGTCTGGTATTTCGATCCTCGGCGCACTGTCACGTTGTTGGACCGCCAGATTGAGCTTGCGGTTAAGATCTCGCTTTGTGCACTCGTATGTTTTTTCATACTTCGAAAACTCAAGCTCGTAGTTTACATCGCTACCGACGAGAATGTTATCGAGCTGCCAGTGTACTTCATCAATCACCCTCCAACGAGATTCGAGGGTCCTGAGCTTGTCTTCTATGTCCCATTTCTCGATAATGTCAGCAGTACACAAGTTGCGGGTGAAACGTGAGAAGGCTCGGAAGTTAGTTGCTTGTTGAGTTTTGAGCTCGTCCGATTTTGAAAGGACTCCAGTGCTCTTGTTCTCTTCACCTTGGTGACTCACGGGTTCCGCAGTGGAGGTCGGCCATGTTTGCAGCTTATGTTTTATGCTTGAGTATTCCGTCTTGACCCGGTCGTATACTTTTGTAATGTAGTATATGTCGGTCCGGTCTGTGGCGATCTGTAGCACGCCATGGTTCATCTCAAACTCGTTCCAGTATGCCTGGAGGGTATCCAGTCTACCCCTAATGTATGTTGCGTTCTTGCGGTCAGGGCCATCCTTTCCGAAGTTGACACCAATTTTTCGGATGCCCTCTGCAATGATTCCCTGCCGCTTGAGAAGTTCTTGTTGTCTAGCGTCCATAATTGTTGTATGTATGTGTATTGTTGATGGACGTTAGCTCTGTTGACTTCACTGTTGAATTGTTAGGATGTAATAATTGTTCCCGAATCACCAAATGTTGATGTTTCCTGTAGCGATCGCAGGGTCCGAAGGAATCTCTCCGTACGATATTGTGCGCCTTCTCAATCTGACTGGGGCGATCCGCTTGTGGAAGACCAGTCAAACCGATTCGCTATCGTAAGTTGAAACACTTCGTACCTGTGCGACTTGCAGGACTGTTTGATCCAGTAGTGATGATCCGGCTCGAAGGACCAAAAATGTACGGGCAGTAACTCCGTACACTGAGATGTAGTATGTAGGTGGACGAATCACACGGGATGTGGTACAGGAAATAAAATCACTGTTATGTGTCCGTAAATGATTGACAGTTTATTATTAAAAACATTAAATTATATAATAAATTAAGTAGGTCACTAGTGGTGGGCGCAATAGCCTAGTCAGCTAATGTACACAAGTAATCGCTGTATTACCAAATGCTTGTTCAGGTAAAAACTAAAACAATACAAATCATGTGGCGATGCCCGTACATAAGGTATTAATTACTTGACTAAATTTATTAATTAGATATTGAAGTATGTATGTGTACATCTGTAGATGGAAATGTTTTAAGTTAATTAATTTATACATACTTACAACAATATTAATTAGAGAAGAAGAGAATCGGATAATACATATATCTTTATAAAAGAAGACAGTTGCTTTAAATAGTAATTAACTTTTATAAGGAGAGGACGGACCGCGACTTTTCACAATTTGGAATTGGTCATATTACTAGACTGAAGCAAAGGCCCTACGGGCCAGGTCCGGTCAATGTAGCGACGCATGGGGGACTATGTCCAGCAGTGGACTTCTTTCGGCTGATAATGATGAAAGGCCCCACGTGGTTGGCTATCTTCAGAAGTGATCATGTACCCGAGATATTTAAAAATACCGCGTTTTTTCAACACTATTAACTTTATAGTTTCGATGATCTCATTTTGTAAACCTAGTCATCAGTAAATTTTCTATAACTGCCCAGTGTTGAGATTTAACCAAATCAACCCATGACTAAAAATAATTTGTTAAGTTTAATTGGCTCTAAATCGTTGACTTATTTGTACTTACTGATTTCCTCGTCACCCATATAAATATTATCAGCATACATTGAAACTGGGCCTCCATAGTCGTACTTGACGAGGTCGTAATTGCATTTTATGTAGATTTCTTCGTCGTCACGCCTTTGCGCAAAAAAGGGGAAGTCAAATTTCAAACGCAGGTTGGCTGAAATTTAATAATTAATTTAGCTCGTGTGGCAAATATCATGATTGCCACACATAGTGATGCTTGAAATACATCAGGTGTAATATAGCTTGCATCCAAGATATTGCCAGTTCACGTACCTCCATCCCAAAATCTGCCAAGCCTATTCGCAAATATATTGGAGTCGGCTACTCGTCTAACCTATACTGTTTTTAATACATACCCGAATATTTATCTCATAAAAGCAAAGATTTGATTATTTTTCTCTGAATTACTTATTACATAATTTTGCAAACGACAGTCTTTATTACTTCCAATTTTGATATAGTATCTCATTAAAAAAAATATTATGATTGGCAGGCTATATTTAAAATACTCAACAAATCTAAATTTTATATTCAATAAGTAATCGTTTGTGATTTTTATTATGTGCTTATTCTTCTGTACATTTTATGCAGTTAATTTTATATTTGAATAATTACCAATTTTGACTTTCCCATGGCCATCACCATGGACGGAATTTCCTCCTAAAAAGGCTTCAAACAAAGGACTGGAAGCATCTACTGTGTCCTTTGATTGTTATATCGCATGTGTTCTCTTGGTGGCCTCTTTCTTCTTTGATATTTATGCTGAAAATAAAGGCAAAACTTTGAAATGGCAATATAATGTCATTCATTACAATCTTAGTTGAGTTTGAAAATACGGCTCTTGTTGTTATTTCCAACTGATTGCAACAAAAAAAATATAATCTAATACATCGTAGGTACGTACCTAAATACAAATTACAAACCAGTAAATAGTTAAGCGTTAACTGGTTTCATGTACCTCAAAACCAGCATCAGTGCTCTAGACTAGAATGTTGGCATGGCAACATTCGAAATAAAGTTCGTCACAATAAAAATCTATCCAAGTTCCATGCATCGAAGTGGGTACGTAACAGCTTGTTGCTGTCCCACTCATCACCATCATCATCATTTTAGCCAAAACGCGTCCACTGTTGGATCTAGGTCTCCCCCAAGAGTCGCCACACTCCGTCCCGTGCGTTTTGCATCCACCGGACTCCTGCAGCTTTGCCCAGGTCGTCGTTCTACCCAGAGGCGTATGTAGGCCACATACGCTGCGGCCCTAAAAACCATCCGTTCTGCGAGCAATCTACTCTGCCTGCAGGGCAATGCCTGTTTTCATACAGAGAAGGCACGATCATTAATCACCACGCTTGCTCCAGGTGGGTTAGCGATTTCAGACTTAAATTAACTATAAGTCCTGGTATCCTCACGATGTTTTCATTCACCGTTACCATCGTTGTCTAAGATAAACTTAGAAAATACATAAGAATTGAAAAAGTCTCATTGCTGCTTGCCCGGTTTTGATCTGAAGACCTCAATCAGGAGAGGCGAGGTGCCACCACAGGGCCACCACGACACCTGTAGGTAATATCGTTCATCGATATTTTGAACATCGAAGTGCCGTGATAGGAGTACTTACAGTCTGTTGTAAGGAAGGACTATGAAAACCTGATTGGTAATAGTTGATGTTAGTTTGTTTAAGAAGCGATTAGGCACGCTCAATTTGGCTGGTCTAACAACGCCATGTCGTACTCGATTTCCATAATAACTATGTTCATAAGCAGAAAAAACTTTCACAATTGTATGCTCCACATATTTTTGTTGTTGTGTTATAATATGTCTTACTTCACTTGTATGCATTAATAGTTGGAAAAGATTTGTTATCTCAGAATTAACGCCAACCTGATCGAATCAAAGACGATCTAACAACACAAGGACTAAAAATAGAAAAAGTAGACAACAAATTGAGCTCGAAGAGTAAAGAACCACTCAACATGTTCGTTTTATCATTTACAAATGACGAAGTTGTCAACAAAATCAAAATGTGTTCACTGTGGTCTTTACCACAATTTTTTTTTTAGATTTCATCCAACGACTTCTCCCACTCTGGGTGATGCAGGAGGGCGTGTCTCAGGGGTTTTACTAACTAAAACCCACCCGTGTTCCTTTAGTTGCCTTGTCAGGAATTGGTTATAGCGGACCCCGTCAGTTTTCGCTGACATCTCTTTGAGGCGCTCGTGGAACACCACGCGCCGTTGACTCGGGACTCACGTGTTCCGCGTCCTCCTTCGTGAGTATTACTGCTTCGCACAAGGAGGTGTCAGCTTTCCATGCCCTCTCACTCCGTACCATGCCCAGAACTAGGACCGGAAACGAGAGATCGCAAAGTTATGCAACATTCCCGTATGTAGGGTAGGGTAGGTAGGTACCTATCCTACCCTACCTACCCTACATACGTGAATGATGACCGACCTAGCTGGCTTAGTTGTCTTCTATTATAGTGTTCTTGCGTCTGTAGTCCTCCACGATAAATCTTTGGTAGATTTTCTATTGATGAGAATTCTAATTGTCTTCGTAGGTACTCGATCCGAATTTTTCTTATTTGTCCTGTCACGGTGGCCTGTCATGCTGTGTCTATCGCATCATATTGTACACTTTGTTTATATTATTGCTTGTATTATAAG
This sequence comes from Orthosia incerta, assembly GCA_948252205.1. NCBI lineage: Eukaryota > Metazoa > Arthropoda > Insecta > Lepidoptera > Noctuidae > Orthosia > Orthosia incerta. The sequence goes on from OX411742.1 coordinate 55,503,652, forward strand.
GTTATTATTAGTTTAACAATTGTAGATCAGCCAATAAATAAACAAAATTAGTTAATGTCTAGTAGTGGTTATTTCAGTTATGTCAGTTTACTAATGAAAAACGTCAGTTTCTTCTCAAAACAACTTTAACACAGCCGTGTACAGAATTATAATGGTGAAAATGATCAAAATGTGCGGTTGTAAGTAAAATACGAAACTAGATAAAGCACCACTTGAATGTGCAACTTGGAGCTATTACAAAACATCAGGCGTAGGTATGGCGCAGACAATTATTATTATTGCTATATCTTTGAGATTCTCGGGACCCTAGGGTCCCGGATCTTTGAAAGGGGTACCAGGGGCCGAAACCAACTCGCAGAGGCCTTGTTAGACATGTAGGAAGAAATGTGACACCAACCGCCGATTATCCCTGTATGCACCTAGTCACTACGCAAGGACAATCCCCGGCTCTTGCATGACTATTTTTTTTTGGGACTATCCTACCACACTATTCTCAAACTACTGCAACTCCTGAAAGCCAGAATCAACAGTGGCGACCACCAGAAAAGCGCCGAGGCAATGAAGCTGAGAATGATTTTAACTGTCTTTGATCCCGCAGCGAAATTCTTCTTTTCTGATTAAGAAAAGAATAACGGAGGAGTAGTAAAAAAATACGAATTTCCACTTCCCTCCATATCAAACAGGAGACAGAACAAACAAGACCAATAGGCACAAAGGGTCGTTTACAACTGGGATAAGCCTAATTGCCGAGCACCACGGATAAAAATGAGCATTAAAATTAATGGGTCCTAACATCGTGAGCTAGATTTGATTCCAGTAATAGGTATGGAAAAAAAAGGTTGAACGCACGGAAATGTGTTCTAATTTCCACATGGTCCTTAAAGTAAACAACTCCTGATGCAGCCTGTACATTATTCAACATAATATTACGTTCATTCTGCCAACGAATACACTCCCATAAGATATGATGTGCAGATTGTACATACAGATGTAGAACAGATGTAGAACACTGACATAAAGGCGAGGCAATGAGCTTGAAGGAAAATAATTTACTTTTAAAGTTACCACGCCCTGTGAGAAATTGGGAAACACAGTGATCCACCTCCAGCCACGTCATGGCGAGCCGCACGCGAACGGGTGGAAAGAATTGGTGGTGGGTCGGCCCTTGATGGAATTATCCCATCTACATTGGCATTCTGATAAAAGTTCCTCCCAGACGTCAATATGTGGTTTAAATAATCTAGAGATTTTCTCACGGTCACTCCGCGTTAAAAAGTCCGCGTCCATGGTCTCTCGTGTGGAATAGTACATTGTAGCTCGTCGTTGCACTTCATGGTCGACCGGAAGTACGCCAGCAAGGACCGGTTAAGCCTCAGTACTAACCGTCCTGTATGCTTTGTATAAGAATATCAAAGCTAAACGCTGACTTTGAAGTAATTTACGTCGTACCACCCTATTTTATTGTGGCCCTATAAGCCAAATAGGCGCCCCATAGCACATACAACCCAAGTAAGTAGCCCCATAAATAGTCTTTAATGTTAAAAAAAGACAGACCCACGTAGATTTAGATATTCTCGTTCTTTTTGGCTTATTCACTGACTTTTTAATATTATCTATATATGCAAAATTCCTCTCTAACACTAGACCAAGATAGCACACGGACTGCTTCCTTTTTACGGGAACGTTTTTAAATGTAATAGGAGGACACGATTTAAGATAACCTTTCAATATGAGCTGATAAGTTTTGTGCGGAGTAAAGGTCAGGTGGTTTCGATCTCCCCACTGAGATTAATCGAAGGCAAGTGTCAGCCAAGGCGCGGTCCAGCTCGAGTACTTGATTTAATGAGCCGATGCAGACCGTCGTCCACGTAACCGGTTAATGAACAGCCGCTTGGAAGCGGCATCGCGAGGAAATCATCAAAGCCTAAATTCCATAAAGGCGGACCAATAACCGAACCCTGAGGACATCCCATGGTGAGAGGCTTCGACATGGAATGATGGCCGAGTTTGAGCTTCGCGAAACCATTTAAAAAGTAAGAGTTAACGAAATTATATAGTGCAGGCATATTGCAGAATATAGAGGCAAAACACATTGGGCTATGGGTTTAAGAGGTTTCGTGGATCGATAACCTAAAACTATAGGAGGACTATTGCCACCTGCCTGACCACTGTTGACGTTAAGGAGAACATACTATCGATATCGTTAAAAGTTATAGGAAGCGACTGTATCAGCCGTAAAATGCTACACCCGGTGCTGGATATTATCCTTCCATCATTAACGTTCTATCTCCCTTACTTTTCGTAGTTTTTATGAACTCAATATCCAACGAATTAATTTCTTAATGAATTAAACCTTTATGCAGATGAATTTACACGCGATCTCCTCTTAGAAATCTATCTAAGGTTATCTTGATCATAAATAGTGATCTGGCCCGTATATGCGACTGGACTGGAAAGTTACAGGCTTACGGTGAACCCCATAAAAACGCAGGTTTTAGTGGTGGGCTGTTCAGGGATGTTCTCAAGGATGGACTGGACGACTCTTTTCTAAGTTTTTTTTTAAGAACTTGGGGGCGGGGGTTAAATATTCATGCACAGAGAACTTCCTTTGGATTGCCCAGCTAGAGAAAGTTAGCAGCAAGCTATTCGCATCTGCTGGATCTCTGAGAAGACTGCGTAATTTTCTGCCGATTGCCACCAAGATTGCGCTTGAGCAATCTCTTGTTCTACCCATCCTTAATTATGCGGATGCGAGCTATCTTAACCTCAGTGAAGTACAACTTGATAAACTTGAGTGACTTCAAAATTTTTGTATGAGGTTCATATTCGGTTTGCGCAAATATGACCATGTTTCTGAATGCCGCGAAAAACTCCAGTAGTTGCCAATTTGCCTTCGCAGGAATGCTAATATTCTTTCCCTCCTGTATAATATACTAGTTTACCCATCTACCCCTCTTTATCTCAAAAACCGATTTCAGTTTTTATGTGACTCGCACACGAACGTTCTTAGGTAGGACAACAAGGAAACTTAAAATGTCAATGCATTCCACTTGAAAGCAGTGGTGGCCTAGTGGTATTGGCTGCGACTTACAAGTTGTAGGTCGTGAGTTCGAACCCAGGCAGGCGCTTTACTTTGTGTAAATTATTTCATAACCACTGCTCTCAAAAACGGTGAAGGAAAACATCGTGAGGAAACTGGCATGTCCTAGAACCAAAATTCGAAGACATGTGACATCCACCAATCCGCACTGGGCCCGCGTGGTGGATTCAAAATCAAAATCAAATATTTTTATTTTACATAGGCCTACATGGGCACTTATAAAACGTCGACAAAAGGTGCACGGTTCGGGTTAGTCGTTTCCTATGGAGAAGAACCGGCAAGAAACTACATGGTTACTCTTTTAAATTTTTTTGTTTACAATATTTCCATGTTACAGCATTAGTACTTGGATATGGGGGGACAACGTAGGCCCGACAATAAGTCGTACGAAATTGAAACAAAAAAAAAACAAACAAAAAAAATTATGCACGAAATAAAAAGTTAACAAATGTTAACAATCATCTAGAAATCTAGAAAGCCTACAATGTTCACACATTCACAATAGGTAAAAGAATCTATACAAAAGTAAAAAAAAAAGAAAAAAAACCACAACACTGAATTTAACATGTGGCACAAATACTGTAATCAGTGCTGTAACTATTCTTAGCAAAGGGCTATAATGATGATTGAAAAATATTGTAAAAAGTCTAATTAAAAGAGAAAAAAAAAATGAGATTGAGAATAGTTAGAGATATCCATATATTTGTGCCGTTTATGAGTTACCAGGGAAGCCGCATGCGCAGAGGGTGTCAAAGCCAAATTTTGTATCTTCAACGTAGTCCTTGATTTTATAATATGCTTTTTTAACAAGGACACGTTTGATGTAGTTTTTGAACTTTCCATCGGTCAGTTCTATAACTGACTTAGGCAACTTGTTATAAAAGCGTATACTGTTTATAAGAAAAGACTTGCTAGTTTTCGTTAATCTGAATTTGGGTATTACAATTTCGTGCTTACTGCGTGTATTTAAATTATGGAAGTCACTTCTAGTTTTGAAAAGCCCTCGATTTTTGCGGACATACAAAATACATTCCAAAATATAAAGTGAAGGTAGAGTCAGTATATCGATCTCTTTAAATTTTTCTCTGAGGGACTCGCGAGGACCCATTTTATAGATCGCGCGGATTGCCCTCTTTTGTAAGATAAAAATTGAGTCAACGTCTGCTGCTGACCCCCACAGCAGAATGCCATAAGACATAATACTGTGGAAATAAGCATAGTATACTAGTCTAGCTGTGGCTACATCGGTTAACTGCCTTATCTTCCTTACTGCATAGGCAGCCGAACTTAACCTGCCCGAAAGAGTTCTAATGTGCGCGCCCCACTGCAATTTTGAATCGATAGTAATCCCCAAGAATACAGTTTCCGTTATTATTTCAAGATTTTTGCCGTCAAGATTTAGATTAAGGTCACGTTAAGGTACATTTGGTAAAGAGAACTTTAGACATTTTGTTTTTTTCGCATTCAGTAAAAGATTGTTAGCTGCGAACCATTCCGAGAGAACAATTAGACTTTCATTGACATGTAAGACATCCGTATCTTTCCTATCTATTTTAAAAATTAGCGAAGTATCATCAGCAAATAGAATTATATCCGATAATTTGGCCATCATAAAAGGGAGATCATTAATGTAAACAAGAAAAAGGAAAGGGCCGAGAATTGAACCTTTGGGCACGCCCATTTTGACTAGAGACCCGGAGGACGTCGCCCCATTAACATTTACTTTTTGCTGTCTGTTTGATAAATACGAAAGCACAAGATCAGCAGCTTGTCCTCGAATTCCGTAGTGTTGTAATTTACAGATCAGTGTGGTGTGGTCGACGCAGTCGAACGCTTTTGACAGATCACAGAAAATGCCAATGGCATCCTGGGACTTCTCCCAAGATTCCAAGATGTGGCTGACGAGTTTTACTCCCGCGTCCGTTGTCGACCTACCTTTCGTGAAACCAAACTGCTGACTATGCAGGATCCCATTTGAATTGAAATGAGACAACATCTGGTCCAGCATGATTTTTTCATAGATTTTACTCAATGCTGGTAGCACGGATATAGGTCTATAATTAGAGGGATCGCTCTTACAGCCTGATTTGAAAATTGGTACTACTTTACTGTGTTTTATTAAGTCAGGAAACGTGCCGCTGTCCAAACATTGATTGAATATGCCTGTTAGGACAGGAGCAATTGAGTCAATAATATCTCCAAGAACCCTAACGGATATCCCCCATAAGTCTTCAGTGTTTTTTATATTGAGACTTTTGAACGCGTTTTTAATTGTATCAATGCATATTGGTTTAAATTTAAAGGTTGGTATGTCTTTAGTAAAGTATTCCTTAAGAAGAGCTTCAGCCAATTTAGATGAGGAGGGAAGTGACTTCGTAACCTCTAACGGAATGTTGGTAAAGAAATTTTCTAATGTCTCAGCGACTTCTTGCTTATCAGAAATGGTTTGATTAGATATTTTCAAAGACAACTCATTCTGATCGCGTTGTTGTGTCTTTCCAGTTTCTCTATTAATTACTTGCCACACAGTTTTTATTTTATTATTAGAAACACCAATTTTGTTAATTATTATTTGAGATTTTGCTTGAGCGCATACTCTTTTGAATATTTTGGAATAGTTTCTAACATATGTGTGGAAAACTTGATCGGTAGTCAAAGATTTTTCGTAATATAAATTATATAAATTATCTCGGCTTTTTCTTATGCCCACAGTGGCCCATTCACTAAATTTCGATTTGTAATTGTTGACTTTAACTGTTTTTATAGGACACGTTTTATTGAATTCTTGGCAAATTGTAGAAAACAACGTGCCGTAATTTATATTGGGGTCTTTTAAATCAAAACTGGCGTTACAAAGGTTGCTAAAAACATTATTATTAAAAGAATTTAATTTATTTTTAGTAAGAGGTCTTAATCGAATTGATTTAGCTAGGTTATTTTTTTTATCTGACTCAAAAGATACTAGCTGACCAGTATGGTCTGACCTAACGCCACTAATTAAAAACGATTTTTGTACTTTACAATTAGTGAATACATTATCTATGCACGAAGCTGAAGTTGCTGTTATTCTTGTCGGTTCATTAAATAAATATTTTAAGTTAAATGATTTGAACAATGAAATGAGCTTACAGTTTTCAGGTGAATTGACTAACAGATCTATATTTAAGTCACCACAAACAAAAACTAATTTATTATCTCTGAAAAGTTTACTTAACAATTCTTCCATTGTAATTAAAAACAATGACAAGTTTGATGCTGGTGGTCTGTAAACACACAAGATAGTATGCCCCTCGACCTCTGCACATGCTACCTCACATAAGCGATCAACAGAGTAAGCAGTGATATCCTTTCATTCCTTATATTTGAGATGACTATTACAAAGTATCAGGGTACCACCACCCACTGTGGATCTGTTGTACGCGCTGGCAACTGAAAAATTATTTACATTAAACAACATCCTATCTGGTTTTAACCAAGTTTCACAAAAACATAAGATATCCATGTGGTATTTATCTACTAACAATTCCACGTCTAAAATTTTGCCGGAGAAGCGATTTATATTTTGATGATATAGTAAAATATTACTATTTGTCTTCTCTATTGTCGGCTCAAATCGTTTAAAGAATCTACAGTAGTATTATCAGAAAAACTGGATAATACTGTTAAATCACTAAACCTAGTCTCAGTTAAATCATCAATAACTGCGTGTATATTAAAAGCTAACAATGTAGCTAATAAATGTCGACTATTTTTAGGAAGAAACATATGATCCCGAATCAAAACAAAATCACTAACAAAATTGTTGGTGTCAAAAAACAATAAACGATCACTATGACGACAAGATAAAATATGCATCAAGTTATTTAAACTAGAAATGTATTCATTTTCCTGAACAAGTAAATTGTCAGAATAGGGCAATGCACATAATATTAATTTGCCTAATCTTAACTTAAGTAGGGTGTCAATACCATTAACTATGTCCCTTTTTATTACACTAAGGCTATTTCCAAAAAGAAGCACTACAGTAGTTTGCTCATTCAATTGTGTCTGTTGAATTTTATGAATGAGCTCATTAAAATGCAGTTTATGATAACAATGGTTCACTATTGTGTGTTTAGAACGGTTATTTAACAAAGATCCAAAACCTGTTCCTAATTTGTCTGAATATACTAAGATATTACTTTTGGTGGGGTTCAAAGTTGTTGCAGTAAGATCAATGGGTAAAGATGTAGAAGCAACATGTTGTGACATGAGAGGTGGCGGAGCGGCAGCACAACTACAGGTGAGGTTGTTAGTCAATGACTCATACCTCTCTGCATTATACTTCACCAGGTCCACCAACTCACAGGCCTCCTGCAAGCGCTCACTTAACATCTGTTGACTACATTCATATTTACAAAATATTTCCTTTAGTGTATTTTCCCTACTCAATAATTCCCTTTGTAGGTTCTGAATGTCAACATCATACATTTGTGTACTAGTTTCCAATTTACTATTACATATATTTAATTGGTTTTTTAAGTTTCTGCAATCTCTTCTAAGGTTAACATTATATTTGTAAACACTTGGATTTTTTAAAAGTTTCTTATATTTATTAATACTTTTATTGATCTTAATATATTTCTTAATTTTATTGTGACTACTTAGAATTGGACATTTAGCAATGGTATCATCCCCCGTAAGGTCTATGGTAATGGTGGGCCGCTCACACTTCAGCTCGGATGCACTAGCCATCAGCTCATTGTACAACTACATTACGGCCCATCCCCTCTCACAGAGAGGAGGCTTGTGTCCCAGCAGTGGGAACATTAATAGGCTGATGATGTGATGTGTGATGTGTGCATTCCACTTCCTTCCCAGACAAATATTTTACTGCACGGGCCGCTCGTCTATCGAATTGCCTGTGACTATAAAAGGCGCGCAATCACTACTGATCTTTAAAAGACGGTAAAGGAGCACTACCTTTCACTGATCTTATTCTTGTTGGAGCTGTATTGTTTTCTAGCCTCTATATTTATAAGTATGTATTTATGTATCCATTCTAGTATTTTATATTCAGTGCCGTGCCAACCCCTTGTCGTGTCCAAACTATCTCTCTCCATTATGGGTTGCATGGAAGAGATCGCAGAACGCTATAAGGCCGTCTTTTGTATGTTTGTTTTTATTGTAAGGATACCATATGTATTATTGTTTTTTTTTGTGTATAATAAAGTTTATATAAATACATAAATAACACTCTGGCGTGGATATCAAAATGAGTGGCAGGCGATCCTAGACGCAGAATATATAGACGTGTGTTTGGTCTCTGATGTCCCGATTCGTCGGGTACATCAGTTTAAATATTTGGGACATCTCATTGCTGACGACCTTAAGGATGATAGTGATGTTGAACGGGAACGCAGGGCATTGGCGGTACGGGCGAACATGTTGGCCCGTAGGTTCGCTAGATGTACAGCAGCAGTCAAATACACGCTTTTTAAAGCATACTGCACATCTCTGTACTCGAGCGCCCTATCATCATCATCAGTCTAATAATGTTCCTACTGCTGGGACACAGGCCTCCTCTCTGTGAGAGTGAATGGGCCGAAATCCACCACGCGGGCCCAGTGCGGGTTGGTAGATGTCACATATCTTCGAATTTTTGGTTCTAGGATATGCCGGTTTCCTCACGATGTTTTCCTTCACCGTTTTGAGAGCAGTGGTGATGAAATAATTTACACAAAGTAAAGCGCCTGCCTGGGCTCGAACCCACGAACTACAACTTGTAAGTCACGGCCAATACCACTGGGCCACCACTGCTCTAAAAGAGCGCCCTATGGATCAGCTGTACCAAACGTGCCGTCGATGCGCTGCGCGTCCAATACAATAACGCCTTCAGGGCGCTGATGCGGCTGCCACGTTACTGCAGTGCGTCAGAAATGTTCGCAAAAGCACGAGTCGACAGCTTTTCAGCTGTCGTACGGAAGAAAAGTGCGTCTCTGCTCACCAGATTGCGTAGCAGTGGCAACAGCCTCCTGAGGGTGATAGCTGACAGGCTTGATGAGAGTCTTATAATGGGACATCTCATCAAAACAACACTGTCTGTCGTAGTGTATAAGTACTAACATAGATCATAAGCCATATTGTTACTAACATCCTAGAATATAGGTACTAACGTAGCTCATAAGATAAATTGTCACTAACATCCTAGTATAAATAAGCACTAACATAGGTTCTAAGATTTTTATATTGTTACTAACACCCTTTTAAAAATTTGTATTTTGTCAGTGTGGACCTTTTGATGTCTGATAATAAATAAATTATTATTATTATAAGCAATCATTTGTCAAAATTCCCCCCAACCTGAAAACTCTGCCAGAGGAGGTGGCGCGATTATAATCAAAGACAACATTAGTCACTACGTGCAGTGTAAATATCAAGAACAATATCATTGAAGTCATGGCAGTATCTGTTAAAACCAAATACTGTCACTGGACACGTGACATTATTTGGTTTTAACAGCTGCAATGGTGTAGCCGTATACTGTCCTCCACGGCATATGATAAGAAAAGAGCGATATTTACATCTCTTTGAAATATTAGGCCAAAGAATTATTCTCGGCGGCGAATAAATAATAAGCGCACGCATTGGGTGTCATGACTTACTACAACTAAGGAAAGGCAGTTCTTAATTGCAGTTAAAGATACACATTCCGAAGTAATGAGCACAGGTAAACCAACGTGCTGGCCCAATCACCACCAGAAAATCATCACATCATCGCTTACCATCAGGTGAGATAGTGGTCAAGCACGAGCCTATATATAATAAAAAAAAATACCGGATCTTATAGATTTTGTCCACCCTTCGATTAGTCAAAAAAATCCTAATCAAAGATAGCTAAGGTAAGGTAAGTTCAGTTTGGGAAAGATTTTTCCTTGATTTAGATACTATTATCGTCTTTAAAACTCCAATTAAAAAGCTAGATCAGCTTGACTCAGAAATAAATAGAGGGTTGGGCTGTGGTAGCCTCTGACGAACATAACCTGTTTTTTATAAACACAATATGTAGATTTAACCTTAATCACCAACCGTTTAAAGCAAAGTCAAAGCAATGTGTCGTTTATATACGACCTTTGTAATAATAACGTTTTTTTTTTGAAAGAGTATCATAACGTCATTTAATGTTCCTATCTTTTTTATACCTATTATTTCCAAATTATAAGGAATTATACGACTTACAAGTTTTAGGTCGTGGGTTCGAGCCCAGGCAGGCGCTTTACTTTGTGTAAATTATTTCATCACCACTGCTCTCAAAACGGTGAAGGAAAACATCGTGAGGAAACCGGCATGTCGTAGAACCAAAAATTCGAAGACATGTGACATCCACCAACCCGCACTGGGCCCGCGTGGTGGCAAACGGACCATTCCCTCTCACAAAGAGGTGGCCTGTGTCCCAGGAGTGGGAACATTAATAGGCTGATGATGTGATGATGATGTGATAAGGAATTATTATTTGTATGTTATCATTAAATTGTCTCGTATTTTTTTTTTTTGAGCTTTATTAGTAAGAAAAATATTCTTCATTACTAATTACGATCTAGCCTAAAATACTAATAAGCAATTTAACTCTAACTTAATTTGTTACGTGATAGATTATGTTAAAACTAATAATAGTATCCATTTCCACGTTTAGACAAGTCCGTAGCACTTTCTTATCAGACTCTAAGAAAGTGCTACGGACTTATGTGTCTATGTTTATGGATTGGTATTATATATTGGGGCACTTGTACTGAAAGAGAGAGTATTTTTAAAGCCCAAAAACGCTACCTACAAGCTATATTTGGTTTGAAAGTTACTGACAGCTGTCTCCCAATTTTTTGTCATAATTTATCGACATTTCTGTGCCTTTACATTTAAGAAACTGCTATTTATGTTAAATGTAATTGACATCTATTTTTAACTTTATCGGAAAGCAAATACCGAGATGTAACTTTTCAATTTGATTGCAATAATTGTAATACTTGTATGATTGATTATGAATTGCATCAATTTATGCATGCCAAAATACTCGTAGTATTGAATAGTATTGTTGTTATGAAAAAGGATTCTTGAATATTATTGTAACTACCTTATTGTAAATACCTACATTCTGAGGATAGTATTCACATTGTAGGATATTAACAAAATATTTATTTATTTCTGAGTCAAGCACATCTAGCTTTTTAATTGGAGTTTTAAAGGACAATAATAGTATCTAAATCAATGGAAAATCTATCCCAATTTGAACTTACAAACCAGCCACTTAGCTTTCTTTGAGTAGGATTTTTTTGACTAAGCATTAATGTAATCGAAGGGTGGACAGAATCTATAAGATCCAGTATTTTCTGGTGGTAATTGGGCCAGCTAGTTGCTTTACCTGTGCTCATAACTTCGGAATGTGTATCTTTAACTGCAATTAAGAACTGCCTTTCCTTAGTTGTAGTAAGTCATGACACCCAATGCGTGCGCTTATTATTTATTCGCCGCCGAGGATAATTCTTTGGCCTAATATTTCAAAGAGATGTAAATATCGCTCTTTTCTTATCATATGCCGTAGAGGACAGTATACGGCTACACCATTGCAGCTGTTAAAACCAAATACTGTCACGGGTATGGACACGTTAAGGTTTACTCAACGTTTAGAGAAACTTTTCAGCCCAATGAAAGCTCAATTGAAATACATGAGAGTGAAAATTATAAAAGTAATGAGAGACATTCAAAATAACATCAGCTTGAAAAAGTCTGCGGGTTACGACCTCATTACAGATGTGAGTTCTAAAACAACAAGCTTATCAATGTTGCATTAATCTTAAAACATGTAGCGGAAGACGATACGATGGAAGGCCTCCCACTAGGTCGACCGATGACCTGGTTAAGGTTGCGGGAAGGCGCTGGATGCGAGACGCAGGGGATCGCTCAATGTGGCGACGCCTGGGGGAGGCATATGTCCATCAGTCGTATATCAGCATGCAAGACACACGTCTTTCAGCTGAAATGATGATGATGATGATGATGTACCTGCGCCATGGAAGGTCTCTGAAGTCATTATGATTGCGAAGCGTGTGAGACCACCCCATGAAGCATCATCATATAGACCTATTTCTCTGTTGACCGTGTTATCAAAGCTATTCGTAAAAAACTGTTATTGAAACGGTTAAAACCTATAATTGAAGATAAAGACCTTATTCCAAATTATCAATTTTGCTTCAGGAAAAACACTCAATAATAGATCAAGTACATAGAATATCACACATTATTGAAAAACAAAGTTTGGCATAAAAGTCTAATATTCAAGCTCAGACGCATGGTACCAGAATTTGCAGATATTCTAGAATGTTAAAAATACGGCTAGAGGACGCTTATCCCGAGCTAAAAGCTGAGGTACCTCAAGAAAGTGTCTAGGCCCAATTTGGTACTTGTTATACACATGTGTCATCTTAGAATTGAAAAAAAAAAACACCATTGCGACCTTTGCAGATGATACTGCAATTATGGCTACCGGATCAAGCCATAGAGTGGCAGTAAAAAAAGTTCAACTAGCTGTGAACAAAGTTTATGACTGGACACAAAAATGGAAAATCAAACTGAATGAGTCAAAATCAATTCACATTGACAAACAAACACTTGGTCACCCAATCTACATAAATGGCATGCAATGCATAACTCTCGACGCCAAGTTGCGTTGGAAAGCTCATGTCAATAAGAAAAGACAGTAACTCGATATACGTTATAAAATCGGTATTAGTTACTCGGAAGGAAATCCTAACTATCAATACATAATATAAAATTATTCATTTAAAAAAACTTATTTCATGGCAGTGCACAATAAATAACTAGTCCGCCATTTTTGGCCATCCGCCATATTGGATTTAGAATGAAGTCACTTAGCTACCATGCATAGTCATCCAAACTAAACGTGTACCTATGCAAAGTTTAATCTTAATCGATGGAGGATAACTGCTTTAAAATTCAGTTGCAAGATTTGACCCGAACAACACTTACATACATACATTGCAAGTTAAATAAAAGCTTGTCAAAATAACACTATACAAGTATATACTGATGCCAATTTGCACGTATGCTACGAGTATCCAACTTTAGGGCTGTACTAAATTGCTTGGTTTTTTTTATTTTGGTTGCTTTACCTCAAAATGCACCTTGCAAGCTGTAAATGCACCTTGGTACATAAGAAATGACGACCTTCACCATGACCTTAAAACAGAATTCGTCAATACCATCATCCAAAAATTTGGAGAAGCCCACGAACACAGACTACATCGACACGTGAATGTTGACGCTATCCAGCTGCTAGACAAAACAGACTTAGTGCTTAGGCAAAAATAATTGAATTGTATAGCGTACAAAGTGAATGAATAATAGTGACAATGTTATGCTATACATATAACACATGAATAGAATAGAATATTAATTTATTTGCTCAGAATGTAGGTATTTACAATAAGGTAGTTTTTTTTTTTAAAAAAAACGTTGCCCCACACTAGGAATTTCTCCTGTATCGTGGGTGCGTTTACAAACATATAAACTCACATACACAAACACCCAGAGCCGGAACAACTATTTGTAGATCATACAAATAATTGTTCCGTGCGGGAATCGAACCCGCGACACGCAGCGCAGCAGTCAATCGCTCAACCACTGCGCCAACCATGCGCCCAATTAGTTACAATAATATTCAAGAATCCTTTTACATACCAACAATACTATTCAATACTACGAGTATTTTGGCATGCATAAATTGATGCAATTCATAATCAATCATACAAGTATTACAATTATTGCAATCAAATTGCAAAGTTACATCTCGGTATCTGCTTTCCGATAAAGTTAAAAATAGATGTCAATTACATTTAAAAAACCGGCCAAGTGCGAGTCGGACTCGCGCACGAAGGGTTCCGTACCATTATCGCAAAAAACGGCAAAAAATCATGTTTGTTGTATGGGAGCCCCACCTAAATATTTATTTTATTCTGTTTTTAGTATTTGTTGTTATAGCGGCAACAGAAATACATCATCTGTTTAAATTTTAACTGTCTAGCTATCACCGTTCATGAGATACAGCCTGGTGACAGACGGACAGACAGACAGACGGACCGTGGAGTCTTAGTAATAGGGTCCCGTTTTTACCCTTTGGGTACGGAACTCTAACAAAAAGAGCAGTTTCTAAAATGTAAAGGCACAGAAATATCGATAAATTATGACAAAAAAATTGGGACACAGCTGTCAGTAACTTTCAAACCAAATATAACTCGTAGGCAGCGTTTTTGGGCTTTAAAAATACTCTCTCTTTCGGTACAAGTGGCCCAATATATAATACCAAACCGTAAACATAGTGTTATAATATTATATCAGACTCTATAAAAGTGCTACGGACTTGTCTAAACGTGGAAATGGATACTATTCTTAGTTTTAACATTATTTATCACGTAAGTTAGAGTTAAATTGCTTATTAGTCTTTTAGGCTAGATCGTAATTAGTTATTAAGAATTTTTTTCTTACTAATAAAGTTCAAAAATAAAAGAATTTAGGAGTCAATTTAATAATAACATACAAATAATAATTCCTTATAATTTGGAAATAATAGGTATAAAAAAGATAGGAACATTAAATGACGTTATGTTACTCCTTCAAAAAAAAATGTTATTATTACAAAGGTCGTTTAAGAACGACACATTGCTTTGACTTTGCTTTAAACGGTTGGTGATTAAGGTTAAAAATACATATTATGTTTATAAAAACAGTTTATGTTCGTAAGAGGCTACCACAGCCCAACCCGCTAAGTTTTATGCGCAGGTGTATGCACTTTGATTTGTATTGATTTGATTTTATAAATTTAAAACTTGTCACGAACACGTATAGTAACCGTAGTACTTTGTCGAAACTATCCCCCAGGTTAAACCGTGTGCTAAGGTATACATGAACAATTAAATCGCCCCGGTTATTATGAATCATTTTACAAATAGTTATGTTGTTGTTTGTAAAGAAAAGTTCTAAATCTGTGCGGACGAAGTTTCAGGTGAAGTACTAATTATAGCTTAATTTAAAATGCCAAAATGAATTGATGCTGCGTAGCTATCATCAAAATTAATCCTCAAAAAAAAGAAATAGACTGTAGACAGATGACAACATAGATACATACACAGTACATAGACAGTAGTCCAGTTAAATTTTAATTTTTGTATTCAAAAATTTAAAACATTTGAACAGAATACAGTTTAAGATTTTAATGTATATAATATACGTAATTATATGAAGCCAATTATTTTCTTTTTATATGGCCGTCAATGTTCAATTTGATTTATTATATCAGAAATAAAATTATAAAAAGCACGCGGTATGGCTCCTGTATCGTGGACACTTTTATGAACATTTAAACTCACACAAACTGTCAGCCCCGGGACAACTATCTGTAAGCCACATAAAATATGTGTGCCGCGAGGAAATCGAACCCGCGACACGCAGCATGGCAGTCAATCGCTTATACATCAGCAACCAAATAATAAGTCAAAATAAGGGGAAGCCGACTTTAACACTAAATGTAGGGAATTTTAGGAAAAACAAAATTTTGGTTCAAACGACAAAGAAAACGCTTGCAATAAATTTTATTATTCATACCTGAACACTTCAAAGATGCAGTCCTTGATTCCTTTGGCAAATCCATCCACCATAGTTATGTTGACCATGTTAAGGACACTGACTGTGACATTTTTCACATGCATGGGGTCCACTGGTGGTATATTAAACTCGGGCATTCCATTTTTGCCAATATCCCTGACCATAGACTGATAAAGATCTCGGAGACAAACGTCGTCGTCGAGATGACATTTTGTAAGTTTCTCAACTGAAAAAATATTGGATTATAATATTATTTATTTATTTGAATACAATAGGAAAAAGACTGGCGTTTACATAAATACAATAATAAGGTATCTTAAAAACAAAGCAACAAGTTATTTTTGGTGTTATCGTTAAATTTATTATTGGACTCTGCAATTTATTGCAAGTCGCACTGAAATGATAACTGCTAAAACTGTTTTCGCCACTAAAAATGTTCAATAAACCTAAATACTTGTCAAATGCGCCAAAACGAAACACAAAGATAATCAAGAGAAAATTCAGAAGGGGTGAAATACAGCTTTAGAGGTATATGCCCCTACAACCCAGGCGCTCAATCTGCTGAACGCTTTGTTTGTGTAAAGTACTTTTTTTTTCAAGCAATTGTTTTTAAATAAAAAAATATAGGGGATTAACAATAAAAAGATTATTTAATTTTAAGGGAACTGGACGAAAACTACACGCAAATATATTAATTATTTTTTATTCATTCTTCTTTAGTCGATATCTCTAGTTTATAAAGGACTAAAAAAAATACATGCACTGTCACAAACATAAAAAATAAGTAAAATTTTGGCAACTCACCAAATATGGAGTCACAAAAAATAAAAAATGTGAACGTTAACAACACTGCAAAGTTTTTAACAAACATTTTTTCACACGTAAATTTACTTTTATGTTTCATTAATGCATGCACACTGACGAGATTCTATCAAACACTGGTAAAGTTAATCGAACAAAATAATATTTTGTTACCTCTACAGAGCAGAGCAGAAAAACAAATTGCACAGTGCACATGTATAATCGTAGGTTTTGATTAAATGCATGCTGCTTCTAAACTATGTAATTTTATGGTAAACTTGTTTGTTTGTTTAAATGTTTGTAAAAGGTAATTTGTGATTTGGAAAATTATATATTATGAGGTACTGCATGTGGGGACAAAAATAAAGAAAATCCTACCAAAACTTCGTTTGTCTCCGCTGTGAGAGCAGTGGTGGACCAGTGGTATCGGCCACGACTTACAAGTTGTAGGTCGTGGGTTCGAGTCCAGGCAGGCGCTTTAATTTGTGTAAATTATTTCATTACCACTGCTCTCAAAACGGTGAAGGAAAACAACGTGAGGAAACCGGCATGTCCTAGAACCAATAATTCGAAGACATGTGACATCCACCAACCCGCACTGGGCGGGCCCAGTGCGGGTTGGTGGCTAACGGCCCATTCCCTCTCACAGAGAGGAGGCCTGTGTCCCAGCAGTGGGAACATTAATAGGCTGATGATGTGATGATGTATTTGTTTTTCTCTTTTCAGTTGTTTTTTTTAGTAGTCGTTTTTTGTTTTTATAAAAATTAGATTTTTATAGAATGGCCTTGCTATAACACAATTATGATATTCTTTCATAACAATGCCGATAAACACGTATCGTGCTATATTTAAATAAATTTATTTCAGAATTGTTGTTTATGATGTGTAACTCAATGTATTGTGATTGTTCAGATTAAGCTTTGATTACAAAATATCAATTAAATCATGTGTTCTTGATCAATGATGGAAAAAACTGTAGATGTATACTGCGGATGCTGCCAATGAGATACTTTTCACCCTGGCTGCAAATTATCGTTTAGTCACGAGTAATTATATCCATATTATCAGTTAATGCTCATTGCTTATTTAACTGTGTATGTCTGATAAAGGTCGAGTTAAGAACTCTATTGTGACTGACAAGATCACAGTCTTTTCCAATTACTTCTTTTTATTAACTCCTGACGGAAAAAGAGGAGTGCTATAAGTTTTTTCTGTAACATCTCAATGAATTATCATCTCAATTGGGGTTTGCTATAATTTTGCTAAGTTCTACTTGTAACTGAACTACGAATTTTTGCTAAACATTAATTCACAGGCGTCTTTATAAATTTTATCCTATAGGTACCAATATAGCTAACAAATATTAATTATCTTTGACTAAAAAACTGTCTGTGTGATGGAAAGGTCATCATAAATTGCTACTGAAAACCACCTGTAAGCACGACCCTATTTCAGATAATTATTTTATTTTATCTCAAAAATGGCCAACCTTGATGGCTCGTCGAATAAACACTTATTTTCGGCACCAAAAGTGATTTAACTAAACCTCTATTTTGGGCAAAGCCATTTTAGAAGCTTAACTGAAGGAAAATGTTTTTGGTGATATTTTATTTAAATGCTTCGTTGGTTTATCATTGCGGGTGAAAGTGCAATTGCTGAGGAAATTGAAAAGTTTTCATGGGTATTTTTATGAGGAAATTCAATGTAAATTTGTACTATTTAAGTGCGACTAACTTCCTTTATATAAATATATAACTCAGAATTAACAAATATTTTAACCGAATCTGAAAAGACCCAGAGAAAGACCCAGGAACCATTTGGACAGATTGTATGAGGAGGATAGGAAGGAAAATATCTTGGCTAAGGTAGACCAAGACCCCAAAGGGTTATAGCTCAAAGGAATAAATGTTAACGGCAAAATGTGGGATAATTAACTAAGTGATACAACCAGACTCCTGAGGCAAAACATGCACAAAGTGTAATTCTATCACCGATGGCGATTGTTGAAATGTCAAAATCTAAGGGCATGATCACGTGACATTTTGTTAGCGCTTGCAATCGCTATTGCGTAGCTATTGTTGATAGTTTGTCACTTGTCTAGAACTTTTGTTCGTAGCTCTTCAGGGATAGCGCAGGTAACTCAGTATAACATACTTTGTGACAACAATTAAATCTGTAATATTCTAAACCACCCTTGTTAAAAATATTAGAAAATTCATTGTGTCACAAATCAATTGAAATTAGTGAAGACATCAAATAAAAAAATCTATTAATTATCATTAATTATTGGTTTGTAGATTAAAACTTGTAAATAGAAACTAAAGTTTTAATAGCTTTAACATAGAAATGAGCGAATTAAATGCTATCAAAAATAGTCTTCCATTGAAAATTAAACGATTGACCCATGTTGAATTTGTCACACACGATTTACTGCAATAGTTAATTTGGCTAGGATTATTGCACTAACTAGTGTTTATTTTTGTCCAGCAGGCGGGGAATACTACAGGCTGTGAATAATACTACAATATAATTTATTTCCGTAGTTTTGCTCATTATGGTCAGTTTCTTAGAAACTGAAGTGGATATGCAGGGTATGTCTTAATGAAATTATTGTGAGCTAATCAGCAATGCAATGCAATAATGTAATGCAAACTTAGGTGGGCTGGTGACTAAGGTGGGATGAGTAAATGTGATAACGTTGGGACAGAAGAAGAAGAGGACGGTGAGCCATACCGCATGTATTTAACAGCTGAATAGCACAAAATGAATTAATTTGCAATAATGGTGGACATCGATGTGAAGGACTTTTTCGACGCCATATTTTAGAATGAAACCTTTTTAGGCTCAGTCAGTTAGTAGTTTTTGATTTAAGTGTATAATATGTTTGCAGTCTTTGTAAGTTAAGTATTTTATACACTGTATATATTCTTACATATGTAAATAAATGTCATCTCCAATGATAAAAAACAGAAAAAAATAAAATTGCAATATATAGATATATAACAGAGGTCGGTTTCCCACCAATTTAGTGTATTTCAAATATACTTAAGAACAAAAAATTTTTTTTATTACCATTCTTACTTAAGCCCTTTTTCCAAAATCACTATAATATCAATTCTTGCATTGAAAGGTGAAATTATGAGCCACTATTTAAAAACCGGCCAAGTGCGAGTCGGACTTTGCGGAATTGCGGTTTACGATTTATGACGTATTAAAAAAAAACTATATTCTTACCAGATTTCGTTCAAACCAATTTTCAGTGGAAGTTTACATGATAAAGTACATCATATATTTTTTTTAGTTTTATAATTTTCTTATTATAGAAGTTAAAGTTGAGGAGCTCGTGGCTAAATAATAACAGCCGCACGGGTCGATCATCAAGGTTAAGCAACGCTTGACGAGGTCGGTCCGTGGATGGGTGACCATTTTCAACATACCGAGTTTCCTCCGTGCCTCGGAAAGCACGTTAAGCCGTTGGTCCCGGCTGTTATTTGAAGATCTTTGACAGTCGTTACGGGTAGTCAGAAGCCTGAGATCTGACACCAGTCTTGCCAAGGGGTACCGTGTTGCCCAGTTACTGGGTTGGGGAGGTCAGATAGGCAGTCGCTCCATGTAAAACACTGGTACTTAGCTGAATCCGGTAAGACTGGAAGCCGACCCCAATATAGTTGGGAAAAGGCTAGGCAGATGATGATGATTATAGAAGTTAAAGGGGGGGGGGACACATTTTACCACTTTGGAAGTGTCTCTCGCGCAAACTATTCAGTTTAGAAAAAAAAAAAAATTGTAACCTCAATATAATTTTTGAAGACCTATCCATAAATACCCCACACGTATGAGTATGATGAAAAAAAAACTTGATTTTCAGTTCTAAGTATAAGTATGAGGAACCCCCAAAATTTATAGTTTTTTTTTCTATTTTGTGTGAAAATCATAATGCGGTTCACAGAATACATCTACTTACTAAGTTTCAACAGCATAGTTCTTATAGTTTCGGAAAAAAGTGGCTGTGACAAACGGACGGACAGACAGACAGACTGACAAGACGAATCCATAAGGGTTCCGTTTTTTTCCATTAGGCTACGGAACCCTAAAAATGGTTGCAATCGCATTAAAACCTAAATAATTACTAAGCTATTTAGACAAATTAATGTCTACAGTTAGACTAAGAGCCAAGTTAAAGGTAAACTGCAGTCAGATACTAAGATACCATTAACGATTTAACCACCTAAAACCCAATCAAAGCCACTAGATAATGACTCCACCATCAATAAGCCTCGTACAGACAAAGTGCGTAAAATAATTACTACCTTCGCAGTTTCGCACTTATAAAATGATAGACTGCAGTTACTTCACTGGCCTTTAAATGGTCGTTGACGTTAGAACGGCGGGTGATAGGTTAATTTATGGTTTTCTGTGGCTTTGCATAGTGTGAAAATATAGGTAACATTAAAATTGCATAAATTATATAGTAGTAAGAATTGAGATAGAAACCACAAAACTTGCAACTTATTGATAAGTGTATTTCTTTGACAGTTGTTTTGCTTGGCCCCATACAATTCGTACGTTATTATTACAACACGTTTATTTGGTAGATCCGCCTTGAGAGCCTCAACAAAGTAACATTCCATGAGCGATAAGAGTTGTTAAAAGTCCAAAACTTTATCGAAACGCCATATTATGGTTTTCGAACGACAAATAGTAGACTGCAGCTGTTATCGCTAACAGAATGTGATTTTGTCTGAAGAATGTGACTTTGACTCTGAGCACTATGCTGTCTGAAATCATGAAAATAAGCTGTTTTTTTGGATAGGCTTGCGCTTGACCGTTATCTAAATAAAAGTTTAGCTACATACTTTGTTGAGAATGTTTAACTGAACATTATGATGACATGCATTTTATAATTAAAATGCTTTTCAAATTCTCTTTAGTTTTATGCAATTTCATTGATCTTCTATTTGTTAAAACAATTTGACTCGTAATGAAAAATAAATGAACGTCAAAATTGCGTGCAATGCGTTTTCACACTTAACTATGTAGTTTTTTGGAGTACTAAATACTGCTGACAATACTGTGGTTAAAATACAAAATTGTAACAACGAGAGAGTTTTTTAAAGTACGGTACAGGAGGTTAATAACAATGCATTTTACGCCTGAAAAAGCTGTAGGAGTATGCATGTGAAAATTTGACATGACTGCACGTAAAGTTTCTTAAAATCCGCTATTGATTAACTTCCTGCTGGAATCTATACTAATATTATAAAGAGGGAAGATTTTTTTGTTTGTTTGTTTTTTTGTACCGAATAGGCTCCGAAACTACTGGACCGATTTAAACAATTCTTTCACCAAGAGAAAGCTACATTATTTCTGAGTGACATTGGCTATTTTTTAATCCCGAAACCGGGTCCTAAGGGGTGGTCTCGGGTGCGACGCCGTGGGCAACAGCTAGTTTGTAATAAATGGAAAGATCATATCTGAATATAAGTTTTGTTGCAAAGCTATGTTTAGTTTTTTTTTGGTGTAATTACAAAGTAATATCAAATTGAAATAGTACATTGTGATACAAGGGTGGAAAGTAGGTTATTGCAAACGAGCTGTCATTAACAAGCCCGAGCCGAAGGCGAGGGTTTTTAATGACACGAGTTTGCAATAACCTACACACCCGTGTATCACACGACGTTTTTCAATACAGTTTTGAGAAATAGTAAAAACAAATCAAAGAAATAGATTTGTTTATTCACAAAAAATAAAATTTTCAATATGGCGCGTTTTTGCAACTGGACATAATTTTCTACAAAGAAAACAGCCTATAAAGCCTATTCGATTTTTGACAAATGTTGATGTGAAAATAATTAACTTAAAACTGGTAATTAAATATATTAAACAACTATTTAAAATCTTTTGAGAATTTAATGCTAAAACGTACGGAATCATTCATTTTTCCTCGTATAAAATCTATCCCATTTTATTCTATGTATGAAAACTCCTTGCTACTAAACTTTTTTAATTTGACTTATTAATAATGGCCCGTTTTTGCAACTGGACATTTTTTTTTCAACGAAAACAGCCTATACAGCCTATTCAATTTTTGACAAATGTTGATGTGAAAATAATTAAATTAAAACTGGTAATTAAATATATTAAACAACCATTTAAAAGACTTATGAGAATTCAATGCTAAAACGTACGGAATCATTCATTTTTCCTTGTAGAAAATCTATCCCATTTTATTCTATGTATGAAAACTCCTTGCTACTAAACTTTTTTAAATTGACTTATAAATTTAAAACTAAACTGCAAACATAATGATCGAGCTCTTAAACAAAAGTCACGACCGCGTAATAGAAAGATGCCTAGGCGTAAGATTTAACTTTCGAATCATAATTATCGCCTCTGAAAGTACGCCCCATGTTTAACAACTGTATTGAAAATATTATTTTGAATCCAGTACCGAGAACACACCGACACTTCCCGAACGAACCCGAGCCCGTGTGTGTCGTTACGATGTTCATTTCTACTCATTGTAGCACATAACTGAAATAATGTTTTGACTTTTAACCGATTTAATATTGTTAGTATCGTCAAAATCTTGATGAATATATCAAACATTTTGAACTTTAATACTTATGGTGCTTGCTTCTTACTATTATGTACAAATACTACAAAAAAACTCCCCAGTAAATGTGATTCGCGCAATAGTCAAGTATCAAGTTTCGAGATATGTTCTATGTCTAACTAGATTCCAAATAGAATGTGTTAATTATGTTGTTATCTTGTTCTAATTTAGTATTAGATTTGTATTTGAATCTTAATTTGATTATTAAAGATTAAGAAATGTAAATTTATATGCGAAGTTTCTAGCAAAGTTGTCTGTTGTATAATTACGTAACTTGAAAACATGTTTTTTTTTATAGAGTTATTTTAATTATTTTAGTCTTAAATGACTGTTATAGGCGCAAAACTAATATTTCGGTTTGAATTGTGAAAATCGTTCGACGCGTTTAAGATATATTTATTGTAGAATTAGTGTAAGGAAAATGTACCGAGTTAATATTTCCACGTTTATGTTGTACAAAGATTTTTAGTGTGTGTAAATAAGTATATAATATAGATATTAATGTTTAAATGTTTAATATCAATAAGGGATATGTAAGTAATGTGAAATACCAAAAATTTCAAGGATTTTATGCACAAATGAATAAATATAAAGGTGCCACAGATTACGGCTTGTATAATATTAAGTGGTATCTAATTAAGTTTTTTGATATCCAAAGTCGAAGCGCGCCAATCGTGTTTGTTTACTTTTTATTTTACACCAATTCAAAAACGATTACGTTATGACAGTTATGTTTTTAAATGTGTTTGATAAACAACATTATCAAACACCCGTCCAACAACACGTAATATTCATTACGACTACTTTATTTATGCTCAGAACTTCCAAATCGTCCATCAAGCATATTATCGAAATTAGCTTTTATGCCTCCTTTATCACACATGACTAAATAAAATTAGCTCTTATAAATAATATGTTTCACTCATTTTCAGATATTGTTGAAATATTTATTTATTAAAATAAAAATTAAATAAATTAAATATTTACCTTTTTAGTAATTTTTGCTTATTTTTTTTTTTACTATCTTGAAATTCCTTGAGCATTATGACGTCACCAACATGGCGACCAATCGTGGCAAATTCGTAGTCGGGTGGTTCTTTTTGAAATTTTATCTATTTTCAATTGCTGATATTTAATTGAAAATAAATGTATTTAAGAGTTTTTCGCAACGATAATATAATTCATGATATGTTAAGTGTTGAACCGATAATTCAGTGGGGGAATTAGTAGAGGAATCTGTGATAAAGCTAGAATGTCTAGATCAGAAAAGCTCAAGTGACTCAGATTACCAGGATGGTGAGGACTTGAAGGAAGAAGAACAGAGGACATATCCAGAAAAAGATGAAACCAGGACTGTACAGGAAGAAGAAACCAGAAATGTACTAGAAGATCCAGCAGTTGTCACGAAAGAAAGAGAGAAAAGACAGAGGAAGAAACCTTCTAGGTATGGCTTTGCTAATGTGTGTACTATGTCCATAGAAGGTGAAATGACATACGCAGAAGCTATCAGTGGTCCTGAAAAACAACAGTGGTTGCAGGCGATGGCAGAGGAGCTGCAGTCCTTCAAAGACAATCAAGTGTGGGAGATTGTTGATACTCCTGACAACGCAAGTGTAGTGCAGTGCAAGTGGGTTTTAAAAAAGAAATATGATTGTGACAATAAAGTGAGATACCGTGCCAGACAAGTAGCCAAGGGTTTCACCCAAAAAGCAGGTGTGGATTATCAGGAAACATTTTCTCCAGTGATCAGACATTCAACCTTACGGTTATTATTTGCTTTGAGTGTACAGTACAGTATGGACATAACTCATTTGGATGTCACAACAGCTTTTCTTAATGGTTATCTGAAAGAAAGCATTTTCATGCATCTTCCTGAAGGTTTTACTGTAAAGGATTCAAGTAAAGTATTAAAATTAAAAAAGGCTGTTTATGGCTTGAAGCAATCATCCCTTGCTTGGTATCAAAGGGTTGAGGAAACATTGTGTAGTTTAGGGTTCAGTAAGAGTAAAATGGAACCTTGTGTATTTATAAAAAATCACTGCAACAATAAGAAAACTATTGTTGGTATTTATGTCGATGATTTTATCATATTTTCAAATGATAAAATAGAAACTGATTCTCTGATAAAAGCCTTAAGCCAAAAATTTAAAATAAAAAATTTAGGCCAAGTTAAACAGTACTTAGGAATGAGAATTAACATAAATAAAAGTCTGGATGTAATTACAGTAGATCAGGAGCATTATATTGAACAATTGATTAAAAACTTTGATATGTCTAACTGCAAAACAGCTGATACTCCAATAGAGTCTAAACTAAATGTTGAAAAGTCTAACATTTGTGAAGATAAGTTGCCTTATCAAAAATTAATAGGTAGCTTGATGTACTTAGCAGTTCTGACACGACCAGACATTGCTTATTCAGTTAGCTATCTTAGCCAATTCAATAATTCCTATTCTTATATTCATTGGAATTATGCTAAAAGGATTTTAAAATATTTATTAAAAACTAAAGATTATTGTTTGAGGTATTCTAAAGAAGGAACAGAACTAGAAGGATTTGTAGCGGACTGGGCAAGTGATGCCACAGACAGGCGGTCATATACAGGATTTTGCTTTGTTAAATCTGGATCTGCTGTTTCTTGGGAAAGCAAAAAACAAAGGACAGTAGCTTTAAGTAGTTGTGAAGCTGAATATATGGCTATGTCAGACGCTTCCCGTGAAGCCATTTATTTACAGAATCTAGAACTTGAGTTAACAGGTTGTTGTAATAAAATTGTACTATACAGTGACAGTCAGAGTGCTTTGAGGCTGGCAAATAATCATCAGTCTCATAAACGATCGAAGCATATTGATGTGAGATATAATTTCATTCGGGATGTTATTAATAATGATATTGTGGAAACAAAGTATTTGCCAACTGCAAGCATGCCTGCTGACCTTCTAACTAAGGGGTTGCCGGGTGTTAAACATTATAGGTTTATGAAAACAATTGGTATTGTTAAAAAATAAAATTTATTGTTTGTTACTGTAAAAGAAACAAATTTTATGTCTGATATTTTATGTTTATTTTTAATTTTGATATAGTGGGGGTGTTGAACCGATATCAAAATTGGGCGTCTAACGCCGCCTGTAAAATATTAAGTGAACTACTCATTGTCTTTGGCAAGGAATGATTTGCCTTTTTCAAATAAAGTTAGTCGTTGGTGAACTGTCAAATCGGTCGTTTTAATTACATTAAGTTTTAAAATACATAAACCATACCGATGTTTTTTTTTATTTCAACTAATTAAGACTTTTTTGGCCCAGAAGTTTGAAGGTCACTTTGACAGTGCATAGGTCAGTTAACAAGATAGGAGACGGTGCGTGATTGGTGGCTCCGCTCCACATCCATATCCGGCTGCTGTTCCGACAATATTCAAATCAACCACTTTGCTAATTAAAAAGTTGGAGTAACAACTGCCTACTTAACAACTGGCTTTCAAATAGGCCATGAAAGATGCTCGCTTGCAGATAAATATTGAATTGTCAGGGAAAACTGTCCTATCACAGTTTGCAGCGGGTCTCGACCAGGTTTCTCCAGAGGGGAACTGCCGAATACAAGACCAAGCGAAAAAGTTACAAAAAATGACCAATCCTTGAAGTATGAGACCATCAAAATGAACCAGATAGTATTAGACCAAAGACACAGTTGCTGGATCATAAACTTTTATTTTAGCTACCTTACGTGTTTATTACCCACGTGTAAAACACAACAGGAAAATAGAATGAACACAGTAAACACATTTATGTCTTTGATTTAGTGATTTTTATTATGTGTTTGATTCATAGTTGTTGGAAATTCGTGATTATGGGGATAGTGTCTTATAACAGCATAGTTACGGTTTTTACTATTTACAGTGCCTTGCATTTTACACTTTTGTAGTCGTGATAACGTCAGAGAAAATATTGGCTGTTCTTCTCCATAGGAAGGCTTTGAATCTAGTAGTAAATTTTCTGATTGGTAAAAATTTTGATTACATTTTTATTATTTTTTTACAATTAATTTTTGCGTATCTACTAGATACGCAAAAATCAATTATTGACTAAAACTGCACAATGCACAGCTGATTTGTCACATATTACCTACTTTGTACCAATGTAACACCTATGGCACAGTTTAAAGATTATATCGTATTCGTCATTATATCGTAGTTGGGATACGAATTTACTTGCGTAGAACAACGGCGGGGATCTCGCGGGGAGTTGGGCGGCGTGGATCGCAGTGCTCGATCGTCCTTAGTTTGTGCACTCGAACGCTGAGTGCGTCCGTGTCAATCACGAATTATTACTTACACCAACGTGCATACAATACTTCAAGTGATTCTTTTTTTGGGCTACAGTAACCTCCAGCCGTTCTCTGTTAAAATATTTTGGAAATAATATTTTAGAGAAATTATTTAACGTATTAAGTCAAGTAGAATTTAAATTACAGCCAAGCTCATATTTACATCAAACATTTATGATAAGATTGTTCACCCGAATGCGAATACATTACAGAATTAAATTTAATAATGGAAATCTAAAAAACCGGCCAAGTGCGAGTCGGACTCGCGTACGAATGGTTCCGTACCATTATAGCGAAAAACGGCAATAAAACATGTTTTTTGTATGGGGGCCCCACTTAAATATTTATTTTATTCTATTTTTAGAATTTGTTGTTATAGCGGCAACAGAAATACATTACCTGTGAAAATTTCAGCTGTCTAGCATTCACGGTTCATGAGATACAGCCTGGTGACAGACGGACAGATAGACAGACAGACAGACGGATCGCGGAGTCTTAGTAATTTTTGTATGGGAGCCCCACTTAAATATTTATTTTATTCTATTTTTAGAATTTTTTGTTATAGCGGCAACAGAAATACATTACCTGTGAAAATTTCAGCTGTCTAGCAATCACGGTTCATGAGATACAGCCTGGTGACAGACGGACAGACAGACAGACAGACAGACGGATTATTTTCTTTTTCTTTTTTGACAACCCTAGCATATTTGCGACTGATAGCGTAAGCCTACACGGGAGGCAGTGTCGTCCAACATCAAAGGCGTTTCCCAACTGTATGATTGTTAAACTGTGCCTGTGGTGACCCGGCCAAATCTAGCCAGTTGAATCAAATCAATTCAAATATTTTTATTGACAAATAAGTATTTACAATATAATTGAAACCCTGACTTCTGAGCTAGGTAAAAACCTGTGTTACAGAAGTCAGTGTCCTCTCCCCTTGTTGACACACTATATTAGATATGAAAACAAATAAAAACATTTAAAACATGCTTAAAAATAAGATTAAAATAACATGCATTTATAATTAAATCAGAATAAAATAAGGTCAATTCGCAGTTAATTTAAATTAAAATAAAATTACAATTAAATAAAGTAAAACAATGATAAAATCAGATTAAAATAAAGTCAAAATAAATGCCAAACTGCAATTAAATCAAAATAAAATAAATTACAAATTACAAATAAATAAGGTAAAATTAAATGAAATCAGAACACAATTAAATAACTATTTCCAAAATTACAATAAAAATAAAACAAAGTAAAATAGAATCAAAATAAAATAAAGTCAAAATAACAATAAGGATAAATAAAATTAGAATACACTATTAAAATACACTCAAAATTAAAATGAAATCAGTTCAAAATTCCATAAAACTAGAATAAAATCCAAAATTCTATTTAAAATCCTTAAGACTTTGTGTGGTCTGTGAGTGTGCGTGTGTGTGTGTATATGTGTTGGTGTTTGCGTGTTAGGTTAGAAGTAGATAGTAATCTAAATCGTGTTACTGCAGGACTTTTTCAGTCAGCTCGAATGTTTACTGAATGTTTATTCCACTATCTTTACGGAGATATAGTGGAACAAAAATTCATGAATACCGTCGACACAGCCTGATTGGATAGTAGCTAGTAGGTGCCACATAATCTACTTGCATAATTACCAGTATTATTTTGCAAAAAATTGCTTATCTAAGCCCAAACCCCAAAAGCATTCATATGCTTTAAGGCTTTGGGCCTAATGGCCGAACTGAAAACTGACTGAAATGCCTCTAGGTAACTGTGGATAATAACATCTGCTTTTCATCGTTAATGCTTGTTGATCGTGGTTTAAAACGGTTTAATGCCGTTATTACCGAAACAATTGAAAGGCATTATGTCTCGCGTAATTTAAGTGGCAGTGGGCAGGGCATATTGCTCGCAGAACGGATTGGCGATGGAGCCGAAAAGTTCTGGAATGGCGACCGTGAACCGGAAGACGATACGTTGGAAGACCTCCCACTAGGTGGACCGATGACCTGGTTAAGGTTGCGGGAAGGCGCTGGATGCGAGACGCACGGGATCGTTTAATGTGGCGACGATTGGGGGAAGTCTATGTCCAGCAGTGGACGTCTTTCGGCTGAAATGATGTGTCTCGCGTGGATCCAAGTGTTGGGCACTCAAGGGGCTAACCATCAGAAAAATACTGATATCCAATAACAATCCAATTCAAATTTTACCGTAATCGCTGTACCGCGCCTGAGGAAGGTGCAGCGAGGCGAGGCGGGGACGGGAAGGAAAAAGCATAAGTTCACATTAGATCGATATTGTCAGACAGATCTTACGATATCAGTTTACGATATCTTAAAGCTATAGAGATATATAATACTCGTAATAAGCCTTTTGCCAAAAAAGTTAATAAAAAAACAAGAAACCCGACTGCTTAAAAAGCGAACTAAAATGATGTAAACAAGAAGAAAAACATGCTGTGCAGTCGGAGGATACATGATCGTGAGCTAGTTGACCAAAACCAGATAAGACCAGATATGCTAACAGTAGTATTAAAATAAAATCATGCATATCTACACTAAACATACTTACAATTTATATTTTAATTTCATATTCAAATTTTGTATGAGTAGACAATTTTTCATTTAATACAATTCTTGATTTTAATATACTCGTATGTAAGTCAATCAATTCATTTTCATTAAAGTATCATGAAATAAATAATCTAATCAGAACATGCCATGCATTTAAGATTATATTATGCTAGTTATTTAAAGACATTGTATTTTATGATTATTACAGTAGAATAAAAAAATAAATAATGATATATAACAATAAAGTAATAAAGACTAGAGAAGATAATTAAGTTTAATTTTTGGGTACCCAAGATTAGGCATAGGCCGCCTCCATGTATTTTCATAATTTCATATGATGTGGTTTGAGGTGCATTTCAATGCAAGGAGGGTTTTTGTCGATCACTGCCGCGGGGACCAGCCGTATTGGGCGATCTAGTGTGTAATATTCTTACCCTCTTACTAATAAACGCGGTATAAAGTTATACCTAGTATAAACCTATGAAGATGTATGGTTATTCCTTTGTTATACCTGGTATAACTTTATACCGCGTTTATTAGTAAGAGGGTTATAGTTTGTTTTTTCTTGGAGGGAGCCTGTGCATTTCATGTACCATTTGTGTAGTTTTTAGCTTGAAGCATTATTTGTTTTATCACTCTGCTTCATGTAAATAGTTATTTGGTTATTTCCTTTAAGTTTCTTTTTGCTGTTGGTGGCGAAACTGATGAAGAACATGAAGGTGCCCTTTTGTTGTTGGGTTTCTCACTGGTTTGTTTTATGATAAGTTTATCACACAGTATAAATGCTTCATTTCCTTTTTCTGTTTCATTTTTCAGTTGTTGTTTTAACTGTTCTCTGATCTTTAGAACGTTTAGCGGAAAATCGTGTTTTATAAAGATATTAAATACTTTTATTTTCATTCCAAGTGTTTTTAACGCGACAACCGCTGGTCTGGGGTTCTCGTTCCTTTTTCCCAGTCTCTTTACCGATGCCACCTCAAACGCCTAAACATTAATTTTTAATTTGTTTTAGATTATGCGTAAAATGTTTTCTACCAAATGGAAACATGATGCCACGCCAAAGAATACCACATTT
Organism: Orthosia incerta; assembly: GCA_948252205.1. Lineage (NCBI taxonomy): Eukaryota > Metazoa > Arthropoda > Insecta > Lepidoptera > Noctuidae > Orthosia > Orthosia incerta. Next base: position 55,534,794 of record OX411742.1, read on the forward strand.
CTCTGTCTTATATCTTCTGTAATTCGTCGAGTCTTTTCTCTTGCTCTTCTATTTGTGAATTTAATTTATTCAAGTTCCTATCTTGACATGTTGAACAAGTCTTGCTTCCGTCGAATAGTGATATTATTATCCTCCATATTAACTGGTTAGAAATTATATAATATAAGAAAGAAGAACGAACGAACTAACAAGCCTCAATTTGTTTTTGTTCCTGATTTTTCATCTCAGATATTCAATCGATCTCTTCGATCAATGATAATCGAACACAAGCGTTCCCAAGAGTGAAAATGTAGTCAGAATTTCTGCTACATCTTTAAATTTAATTGTTCACTATAAAACAAATATTGGTTGGATTATAAATTATCGGTCAGCGTCATCTTCGTGAAGGAACAGAAAAATCGGCCTCATCACTGCGTGCTCGCTAGTTCTAAACGAGCGGAGCTGACAAGGCGACGCCAACCTGCGTGCAACTCGGCAACTCCAGGGCGCCGCAGCCGAAATGCCTTCTGGACTTCGCGGCACCCCAGGCCGCCAGCGCGACTGCGCCGTTTTGACACAAGTTGTCACATTTATAGTGTTTTTTTACAATTCGTTCAGTTTTACTTGTAAATATTAATTAAGGGGCCAATAAAAATAGATATATGTTAAGTGGTAGCAGTGATGTGGTGGAAAATAGTGCGTGTCAACCTTCATCATCACTAAACATCCTGACGAGGTGTCCTCTGTGCACCCAGGCAAGTTTCTTTAAAGGTAAGCGGGATCTGAACGTGCATATAGGGTAGGCACATAAGCTCCAAAATGCAACCACTTCAGACCCTGTTGTTACTACACCTCCTACTCCTACTCCAGTTACATCTACATTTAACCCTTTTTGGAAAACACTATCAAAATTGAAAAACTCTATTCCGGTTGTAAAACGAGTTCTTCGTGGCGCTAGACCCCTAGTGGCACAACATCTTGCAAGTTGCATCCACCATGCCGTCCGGGAGAACTCACAAAGTGCTTGGGAAAAACTTCTCACCTTCCCTTACATAATTTTAAATGTTCAAAAGAATTTGGATAGCAATAAAAAAACATTTTTACAAAAAAATACTAGTACTCTACGTGCAATTTTTGGAAGTCGGTGTCTTTCGTAGGTACCATTTTTTTGCGTTATGGACACCGACTTCCAAAAATAAAGTTATTTTTCACTTTGTAGTTTTCTTATTTGGAAGTCGGTAGTATTTTTTTGTAAAAAGTTTTTTTATTTTTCACTTTTTAGTTGTATCTACCTAGTTGTTTAGTAAGTTTCCTATAACGCCAGAATAGATTACCCGAATATCATGAAACTTGAACAAAACCGATCAAATAAGAGATCTGCTTACCCCTTAAGAGCGTATTGGCGTGATGTTATGTTATTAAATGGTCTAAACAATAAACAGACATGCGATTGCAGCAGTCCCGAGAGATTTTCCGTTATTTATTGAAGAGTTCTGTTGTATATCTTCGAAGTTCTTCATCAGATCTTCACCAAATTAAAATGGAACCAATTTCGGAACATATTCTTTCAAAAAAAAAAAGAATTTTCAAAATCGGTTCACAATTGACGGAGATATCGGTGAACATACATAATAAAACATACAAGAAGTCGAACATAGAACCTCCTTTTTCGAAAGTCGGTTAAAAAGACATTATCTTCACAAATTAAAGAAAATTTTAACATTTCGACCCATAATTTGGATTCAAAATTATCGACACAGAGGTTTACCTCTTCAAGAGATATATCGCATCTGATCGAATCAAAATTAGGGGAAGGTGACATAAGCGGAGCAGCCAGGATTCTTTTTAGTAGTGATGTGGTGGCACCGTGTTCTCCAGATACTCTTGCAGCTCTGGAGAGCAAACACCCTGCCCCAGTGAATGGTCTTTCTTTTCCCAACCCCCCCGATCCTGATATTAATACCCTCACTATTACAGGTCAAGAGGTGATCAGAGCCGTGTGTTTCTTCCGGAGTGGCTCTGCTGGCGGCCGCGACGGCCTGAGTCCTCAGCACTTAAAGGACCTTATGTGTTCAGGTGCTGGAGAAGCTGGTGAGTTGCTCTGGAAGGAGCTTACAGCTCTGATGAACCTTATGCTATCCGGTAAGGTAAACGAGTTCAACATCGACGTCTTGTATGGGGCCAATTTATGAGCCCTGCGCAAGAAGGATGGCGGGATCCGTCCCAATGCCGTGTAGGAACTAATTTCCGGCGTATGGCAGCCAAGATTTGCTGTAAATTGTATGGTGGGGTAGTTTCGGCAAAAATTCAGCCCCTGCAGCTTTAATACGGCTCCAAAGGGGACTGTGAGGCTGCCGTTCATGCATTATCAACCTACCAAAATTCTGGTAAAGGAGAGGTCATCCTGAACTTTGATATTAAAAATGCATTTAATTCGGTCAGCAGGGACACCTTGCTGGCAGAAACTAAAAAGGAATTACCAAAAAATTTTAGTTTTCTCTGGCAATGTTATAGGCATCCATCTAAATTACTTTATCGGGACAACCTTCTGGAACCCGCTGTTGGCTGTCAACAAGGTGACCCTCTCGGGCCAGTGATCTTCAGTCTGGCTATCCACCCAATTATTCGACAGCTTAATTCAAAATTTGACACAGTTTTAGATGATCTGCAATTTTTAAAACAACAACTACATTCTATAGGACTGGATCTAAATTTTTCTAAATGTGAGTTATTTTTATCTGACAGTACCGATAGACAAGTGACACTTTCTAAATTCAATAAAATAGCTCCCGAACTCAAAATTATTGAAAAAAGCTCTCTTCGTCTCCTTGGGTCCCCAGTCGTCGATGATTCCTTTGCCGATTTCATTGAGGAAAAAATTCAAAATTTCAACAACATTTTGGAAAGATGCTCCAAATTAACATGCATTCGGCTATCACCATAATTCGCTTTTGTTGTTTTGACCCCAAATTAATATATTTCCTTCGTGCTTCCCATCTGTGGAAGCACCCTCATCTTTTAGAAAAAATGGACCAAATCATCCACCAAACACTTACTTTAATTTTAAATGTGGCCATGGATGACCGAGCTTGGGCTCAAGTTACTCTTCCCATCCGTATGGGAGGCCTCGGCGTCCGCAAAATTTCTAGTTTTAGTTTACCGGCATATAATCCTCGGCCCACGGTACTGAAAAATTAATCAGGAATATCCTAGCACCCATACTAATTAATTTTGATGTGCCATGCTTCACCGAGGCTATTGATGCTTGGAGACTCGCTTGCCCGAAATGTAATCTCCCTGACTACCCATCATCCCAGTCACGGTGGGATGAGCCGCTCTGCAGAGCAGTTCAGGAGCACCAAATTGCCACTTCTGCCACTCCTGCCGAGCGCGCTCGCCTGCTGGCTATGGGTGAGTGGGAGTCGGGCCTCTGGCTTCACGCACTACCGTCGCGTCGTCGAACATAGGCACCTTGTTTGACGACACTACTTTCCGCCTCGCTGCTTCCCTACAGCTTGGCGCTCCCTGTTGTACTCCTCATCGTTGTCACTGTGGCGAAGTTGTCAACAGCCTCGGTCACCACGGTCATTCATGCAGCCGAAGTGCGGGTCGCATAGCGCGTCACGGCAACTTAAACGACATCATCCGACGTGCTCTCGTCACCGTCGGCGTACCGGCCGTATTGGAACCCCATGGCCTGGCACGCGACGATGGCAAAAGACCAGACGGGATGTCTTTGTTTCCATGGAAGATGGGTAGGCCTTTAGTGTGGAACGCTACTTGTGTCGATACTCTTGCGCCATCCCATCTTCCTAGCTCGTCGTGCTGTGCTAGCGCTGCCGCTGCGGCTGCAGTTCTCTGCAGCCGCAGCGGCAGCGCCAGAAACGGCGGAAACGGCGGCACCTCAAGCGGCGGAAATATAATAACCTCATCGGTAGTTATATTTCCGAGCCGTTTGGGGTTGAAACTCTTGGTCCGTGGGGTCAGAGTGCTCACGCTTTGTTTAAAGATCTTTCCAAACGCCTAGTTGACACTTCGCGTAACCCAAGGGCTGGCTTTTACCTGGGTCAGAGAATAAGCATTGACGTGGCAATGCTGCCAGTCTTTTGGGCGCAATACCAGTGGACAACGATGTGGAGGAGTTTTTCGACGCCATATTTTTGTTAAGTATATTTTTAGGTTTTTGGTTTAAGTGTATATGTTTGTAGTTTATTAAGTTATTTAAGTATTTTATATACTGTATATACTTTTATCTATGTAAATAAAGTTTTTTATTACATATTATATTATATTACATTATACTATATTATACTTGTAAGGATCTGTCCCTTTCGCATAATGTACATAACTTTGCTCTAAGAGTTTCTAGTAGGGTCCCCAGTCTTGTTCTTTAAATAACATAAGGGAATATAGTGCAGTTCCAACAATATTACATACGTATTATTTTTATTTTTTTGGGTGGGAAATCATCCAATGACTTCTCCCGCTCTGGGTGAAGCGGGAGGGCATGTCAGACTTTTACTGACTAAAACCCACCCGTGTTCCTTCAGTTGCTTGTGCCAGGGCCGCGGTAACTCTCTTTCAAATTTATCCGCGACCCAGACAGGCATCGGCCCTATCGGACCCCGTCACTTTTGCTGACATCTCTTTGAGGCGAGCGTGGAACACTACGCGCTGTAAACTCGGGCTTGGTCCTTATCGGACGGCGAGCTACCCATTACTCTCCGTCCACAAGCCCGCGCCGACGGTGGCTGGGATTCTGCTTGCGACTTCCGACGCCCGGGGCGTCTCCTTTGCGTCTTCCTCACGCGTTCCGCCTCCTCCTTTGCGAGCATTACTGCTTCGCAGAAGGAGGAGACAGCTTCCCATGCCGTTTCGCTCCGTACCATGGCCTGGACCAGGGCCGGACGCGAGAGATCGCCACTGCCGATCGCCTCCATGAGGACACGGCGGTGCTCCGCTCAAGCAGGGCAGATCTCCACCGCATGCTCCACCGTGTCCTCCAGGCATTACATACATACGTGTCAAATTGATTACTTCCTTCCTTTTTTGAAGTCGGTTAAAAAAATCCTTTCACCACCAACGAACCAGCTTCTGGTTTATATATATTTGATAAGAGCTCAGGAAGTGCCAGGAAATCGAGAAAGTTAATTATAAAGTTAAAATAATCTGAACTTAGCCGAGTTCCAAGTTTGTTGCGTCCATACTGATTGGGGATTTGGAGAGTATCATGAAATGTTACGGCAATTATTTAGAAATCTATTTCGATATCTAAGTTTGCGAACTACGAGTAATAGCCGGAACAACGCTGTATTTGTTATGCATCGTCCAAATGAAATTATTTGTAGTTTCGCTCACTGGAAAAACAAGAAATTGTGTATAATTTCTGGTCTGTATTTTTTAATCAGACCTTAAAGATTTAACATTTATTGTTGCTGTGACAACATTTCTATCCATTTATTTACTATGGCCGAATTGTTCACAAAAAAAAAAATACAAAAAAAAAACATAATTGTGCCAACTACAGCGAACTTTCCACTTAAAGGTGTGCACAGCACTTACATACTTTGGCTAAATTTAATTATTATTTGACATTATTTATATGTCCAATAGGCAAAATCAGAAAAAATAATAATAATTAAAAAATACACAGCAGCTTTGTGGCGAGCTGGTGGGCAGTGGCGACCCCACGGACCTGATCTCCAGGGAGGAGTCTTGTTCCACATCTCCGGCTTGCCTTTATTGGTCGGTCGGTGTGAACACTGACGGGGAACAGAGCTCCCACCTCTCTCTTGCCTTAATTGGCTGGCTTGAGTGGAGACTCGCAAGAGCAAACGTGCTCGGAGGAAGGAAGTTAACCCAGTTAGATGCTGGTAGGGATCTTGACCGCACTGCAGGAATTGTCCTGATAGCCGTGGCATACCTCTCCACTCCTCAAGCACCTCCGTATATGTTGCCCCCTTGGCGCTACGTCACTAAAGTGCTAGCGACTGTGTATGCGAGGGGGGACATTAATTGAGTGTGAGTCATCCCCTGCCATTTTATAGCCGTGTAGATCAATAGTGGTCAGGCAGAGGCAAATAGTCCTTCTATAGTTTTAGGTAATCGATCCACGAAACCGCCCGAACCCATAGCCCAGTATATTATGTCTCTATATTCTGCAATAGTCCTGCATCAGCCGGGGATTGTCTTTGGTTAACGTAGTGACTAGTACATACAGGGGTAATCACCCGTTGGTATCACATTTCATCCTACATATCTAACAAGGTCACTGCGAGTTAGATTCGTGCCCTGGTATGCCTTTCAAAGATCTGGGTCCCTAGGGTTCCGAGAATCTCAAAGAAATAAAAAGATACAAAATAAGGAATAAATCAATTATACATTAGTATAATTAATTTAAAACAAAATATTCAATAAATAAATAATCATCATTAGTAAAAATATATACAAAAATAAATCAATAAAGGAATAAAACAATTTATTATCTTTATCAGTCCTCAAGTTTTTGAGATTTCTTCGAAATTGAGCTAAGGTGTTGGAGATGATATCAATGCTATTAGTGGGAGAGTGGCTCTCATTATAGATCCTCATCAAGCGGTTCAATGTCACTGATCGCCCGAGGTTTGTTCTAGCTGAAAGTGGTATAAGTCAACTTTATGGTCAGGGAAACTACTACGGGGATAGATGTATCGTTTGGTATAGTTACTATTGTGAAGTCCTTTCTTTTCTGACTAAAATGTATAAAGGAAAAATATAGCACTTCATCTTGAATGCAGTAATGTTCCGTCAGTTTGCGTGATGTAAAAGATAATAATTATAAACGATTACAAATTACAATACGAACACATCATAAAAGGAAGGGTTTTTATGCTTTACTTAGCAGTTTAGGCAATTATTATAATCGCATTTATAAATTAACATAATCAGTTTGCTCTACCGTATCGGGGTCACTAAGTATAGGCTTATCAGTCATATTTTAAGTAAGGCCAAATATGTGGTCGGTGTAGCAACTACCCTACTGCCCGGTATTAAAGTGAAGTGCACTGTCTTGAACACCCAGTATATCACTGGGTCAGAATATTTCCGCTATCATAAATATATAGTATGTCTTGTCTAGAGTTATCTTAGTACCCAGTTACTGGGTTGTGGAGGTAAGACAGGCAGTTGCTCCATGTAAAATATTCAGCTGCATCTACTTAGACTAGATTTAGAAGTTTGAAAAGGGTGATAATGATGATGCCATGGACAGTTCTTTCTTTGGACCTGTCTGATTGGGCCAAATCCATGTACATATTATACGGCTTCAAGATCGATCCCTTTGAACTACAATCGAAGATCAACCACTTTCTGAATCAAATCGTATCAAGGTTAACGCAGAGAAGCGCAAGGCTATGACACCGAGGCAAAAAAATTGTTCCATGGATAATAAATCCGTAGAACAGGGGGGTGACCATAAGCTCTTAGAGCGCCCGTAAATTATTTTTCCTTTCTTTTTTGTTATCTTCTCTTCCTTTTCCAATGGGTTTCATCCTTCTATTATAGGCGCACGGTTGGCGCAGTGGTTGAGCGATTGACTGCTGCGCTGCGTGTCGCGGGTTCGATTCCCACACGGAACAATTATTATTGTATGATCTACAAATAGTTGTTCCGGCTCTGGGTGTTTGTGTATGTGAGTTTATATGTTTGTAAACGCACCCACGATACAGGAGAAATTCCTAGTATGGGGCAACGTTTTTTTTTTTTTTTTTTAAGATAAGATAGAGAAGAGTTAGATACTTTTTGGTTTAAAAAATTATCGAGTCTTTATGGGCTCCAGGCAAAGTGACAAAGATAACGATGGTCAAAACTCCTTAATGTTTAGAACTGATCAAGCGTCATTTTGGAAATGCATGTCGCATTTTGAGCCTGTCTGTCTTAAAAGATCTTTGACTTCAGATTTCAGATTCAAATCAATCAATTGTTACCCGGTTACTGGGTTGTGAAACTAGAAAGGTCCGCTCCAATTAAAATACTGGTACTCAGCTGCTTCGTTAAGACTGGAAGTCAACCCCAATGTTGTTGGGCAAAGGCATACATTTTAGCCTCGTAATACATTTTGAACTTTCTGAAAATCACAATCAGGGGGGTGACCATATGCTCTTAGAGCGGTATCAATTTGAGATCAAATAAAGGACAGATGTATCTGACTTGTATAGATCAGTCACTTACTCGATATCAAATTGATACCGCTCTAAGAGCTTATGGTCACCCCCAGGTCTTCACATCGACTCCTGTTTATTCATTAAATACCAATACATGACCAACAGATTCCATTATACAACAGATTTCAGCAATTAGTTCAAATAAACGGTGTGAATTCGTCCGGGTTAAACGTTAAAATGGGGGTACCCCAGGGCTCAATTTTAGGTCCTTTCTTATTTTTGTATACATAAACGATTTACCCCGTTTATTGGAAAACAAACTAAACATGGTGTTATTTTCTGATGACACATATTTATTTATTTTTTTAAATAGACATACTTGTCAGGTTGACGATATAAATAACGCGCTACGGCAGGTTTAGGATTGGTTCACTGCCAATAATTTAGTTTTAAATGGTAAAAAAACCAAGTGCGTAAAATTTTCCTTGCCGAATGTCAAAAGTACTGATTGTGACATTATATTAAACAAGGAGAAGCTAGAATTCGTCGATAAAACGGTTTTCCTGGTGATCGCGCTGGACACAAGGTTGCAATGGGGTCCTCATATCCCTTGCGGGGCGGCTGAGTTCGGCGGCTTATACTGTTGGAAAGATCCGTCGGTTAACGGAAGTGGATACCGCCAGACTAGTCTATTTTAGTTATTTCCATAGTAATATATACATAATGTCTTACGGTATCTTACTATGTGGAAGGGCTGCAGACATTGAGTCAATTTTTATTCTGCCAAAACGAGCCATCAGAGCGATATACAATCTTCGCCGGCGCGATTCTCTAAGGGAACTGTTTAAGGACATTAACATCATGACGGTTCCTTGTCAATATATTTATGAAAACATCATGTACGTGAGAAAGAATTTACATCATTTTAGTAAAAACGGCGACAGACATAATTACGTTACTAGAAATAGGAACCAATTAGTTCAACCAGGTTTCAGACTGGCTAAAGTAGCCTCATCTTTCATGGGGTACTGTACAAAATGTTACAATAAAATTCCTCCCCACATTCTTGAACTGAATGAGACGAAATTTAAAACTTGTATAAAACGCACACTATGCAGGCTGGCATATTATAAGTTGGGGGATTACATGACTGATAAAAATGCTTGGCTAAATGCTAGTCCTGCTCCACATCCACTAGGGCGCAAAAACAAGTGATATGCAGAACATTATTGTTTTGAAGTTTTGTTGTACCTTTTGAAGACTGTATAAATACATTTGTATTGTATAAACTCAATTTCATTCATCAAGGTATGTACTTATGTACCTAAATATTGTAAAAAATCTTTTGTTTTTAAAAGAGTGCATTCTTCTCCATTACAAGCTACTTTCCGAATGCACGGTAGAATCAACTATTATTATTTGTAAATTTTAATGTAACGTTCAAAAGTGCCGCTTGGTGGCCTACTTAAAATAAAATATCTTTGTCTTGTCTTGTCTTGTCATTGAAATCTATCAATTGCGTTGTTTATCAATGAGTCAGATACCGCAGAATGCTGTTAAGCGTATTGGCTAATGCAGCGGCCGCAACCTATACGTTAGCCTACCTAAATCCGGGATTGACTGCCGCAAATGTTTAGTGCGTTATTTATCTAACTACATTATGCGACTTGCAGACTTACCTATACAGAAAATATAAAAAAGTTAGTTATGAGAAGGTATCGCGACAGACCACACAGAAAATGGTGGGAAAATCGAGGATTTAACAAGCAATGTACCGCACTAACCTTGAACCAAAACAGCTGAATGTCGTGGGGGCGTACTTTGCCAGGCAGTGGAATGATACAGACTGTTAATAAAGGTCCGTTTATGTCTACAGACACTGAGCGTGCCAGACACGTGCCGTGGCAGACAAAATAATATTATTTTATACAGTATCTATTAACGTATTTATATCTATCGTTACACGACCACACAGACACCAACATACACGGGCCGTACGCGGCCAGTATTCGCGGTAAGAATATTTTGTCTGTACGGTTCATGTCTGTACGTGTCTTTAGCTACCTACCGGGGTTGGGAAGTGTGAACAGAGTATCGGAACCGGGCAGACGTCTTTTGTTTCCTTTACCTGTCGGTATCCGCAGCAACAACACAATCGTGAATTAATCTGCCACAGAGAAGTGTCTGAACATTGTGAAAGCTGTTCATAAACTGCTTATAGAGCGGCCCCGACGCTGACAACGGTGTATATGTCTGACACGGCACGCTCAGATGTAAATAAACGGTGTCTGTCAGTGTCTGCCCTGGCACGTGTCTGGCATTCTGAGTTTTTTTTTTTTTTTTATCTCCTATATGCTCGCGCTTGACCACCATCTCACCTGATGGTAAGCGATGATGAGGTCGACGATGGAGAACGCTTGCCTAGAAGTAACCTATCCACTCTTGACTTAAAGACCCCTAGATTGTAGTCATCGGGAAACACAGACTCCGGCAGAGAATTCCACTCCTTAGCTGTACGCATAATAAAAGTATTCTCAAAACGTTTAGTGCGTATGGTTGGGATGTCCACCATGTACCGATGGCGCATCGCCGTTCGTCTGGTAGTCCGATGATGAAACGGGCTGGGCTCATGCAATTCCATTGCACACTCCCCGAAATGTAATCGATAAAAGACCGACAAGCTGGCCACTCGGCGACGATGTTCAAGGCTCTGGAGCTTTGACTTAACCAGTGCCTCATCGCCGAAGAGCCTCTTGGCCCGCTTTTCGATCGACTCTAGTGCATCAAGCAGTATTTGGCAGATCCATCCCAGAGATGAGAACAGTACTCCATGCATGATCGAACTTGCGCTTGCTACAAGCTGAGCAGCTGTTTTGTCGTGAAGTACCTTCTTACCTTTGCAAGGCCCACAGCTTTTTTGCAGCCAGCTGAGCCTTTGCCTCAATGTATGGGCCAAAATTGAGAGTCGATGTCAACGTAACGCCAAGAAGCTCAAGATGGTCAGTTATTGGCACGGCCACATCTCGGCAAGTTGGAGCCGGGTGAAATTGGCTCTTTTTAGCGGAAAAAAGACACGCCTGGGTTTTAGCAGCATTAAACCTGACCAGACTGGCATCGCCCCATTCGGAGACTGCCTGCAATGACAGGTTCAAGCGCTCCACCATGGACTTCCGAGAGACCGGATCTGAGGACCGATACAGCGTTGGACAAGTATCTCTCAGCAACAGTGCTTGTTGGCGACCAGCAACAAACCTTTTTTGTATACTGATTTTTTCCTTTTTATCTTATTCTTTTTTTGTTTTTACAAAGAAAATGTGTTCTGTCAGTTGTGCAAAAATTAAATGATATAAAACTTTCTGTGATCATTAAAAAACGTGTTTTCATCTACAAGCCCTTCCTCATATTCAACATTGGTGTCAGAAGTAAACGGCTACTTTGGAAATGCCCACCACAAGATCACAGACGAAGATCGGCATCGCGGAGACCGGTATATCCAAGTGGTCAGACGAGCAGCCATCGATAACCACTCGAATGGACCGATCTCTCAGGAAGTCTGATATAAATAAATCAGACTTCCTGGCAAATAAACTATTTGTAGATCATACAAATATTTGTATGATCTACAAATAGTTGTTCCGGCTCTGGGTGTTTGTGTATGTGAAATTATATGTTTGTAAACGCACCCACGATACAGGAGAAATTCCTAGTGTGGGGCAACGTTTTTAAATAAAAAAAAAAAATAAAAAAAAATAAACGGTGTCTGACGGTGTCTGCCCTGGAACGTGTCGGACACGCTCAATGTCTGTAGATATAAACGGACCTCCAGTATACTGCCCGGCATGTAACTTGGCAATGTTTTAGGGTAGTGGGGGTAAGTTCGCGCATAGTTCGTAAACTGACTAACCACCATATAGAGCGAACGGAACGTGGACACGACGCGATTGGTCACTCGATCCTTGTATTAACTGAACAACCAATCACGCGCTCGGAACAGTGCTAAACGTTCCCCGATTCCCGATTGATAACCAAAAAGACTTAAAAAACAACTTGTACGCATCTAACGACTCTTGCCAAGTTACGTGTCGAAAACTATAGTAAAGAGAAGACAAGGTGCGGAAGGTATGTTCACAAGTCCTGTTGATTGCCAAAGCTACGGCATTAAGGACACCCAATGTACATCTTTAAATGACCTTGCCAATAAAATGCTACGAGTTTATTACTATGCATGCTCTATGTCTGTGCGTGATCTAATGTGTGTGTAATGGAAAAAATTTCATCAGAAATAGAAGGTACTTCCAATTGTTTATATTTTGTTAACAACGGAACAGCATATTTTTTTAAGCAGTACCTTAATTTTTCAACAAATAATTTGTTTATAGAATAAGTAGCTTCTAAATACAAAATACAAAAAAATAGATACATACATACAACTAATATACCGACAAGAAAATAATTCAGCTTGAACAAGATAGGTTAAACAGTGACAAGTAGTGCTCCTTCACAAGTCACTTAAAAACCGGCAGTGTGTTATAGTCACAGGCAATGCATACCATAGACGAGCACCTTGCCACGAATGCCTTAACACATTAGCATTCAATAAATTAAAATTCCTAGAATTATTAAGGAAAATTTATGAATTACTCAATGCAATTTTCACAATACCACCGCTTGCTGTAATAACAGAGTACCAAACGAGGTAATGTACTTATTGTAAAACACCAACACTAAAGATAATGATGAATCATGAAAGTTATTAGCGGTTTCGACATCGATGCGCGCGCGCAAGGCACAACAGTAGGGCGCCCAACTGTTACCTTGAAATGATTTAATGCATTAATGCAAAGAACACGCACGCACCTTCTGCTGAAATAGTTGGATATTACCTCTTTACTTATGGACTTATTCTGATATGTAGGGATAATGCATATAAAATCGATAATTCGTATCAGTCGGTAAGTTAGAGCGTGTTTAAAATTTTTACCGGATGTCAACCTATAAATCGGGTCGGTACTCTTAGCAACTTTATTCTTGCTGCACATTTGTTAAAAACCCGGCACCTGGGTATGCAGACGACAGCACTGTTGCTGAGAGATATTTGTCCAACGCTCGTGCTACCGGGCCTCAGATCCAGTTTCTTCGGGAGGCCATGGTGGAGCGCTTGAACCTGTCCTTGCAGGCAGTCTCCAAATGGGGCGATTTCACCCGGCTCCAACTCGCCGAGATGTGACCGTGCCAATAACTGACCATCTTGAACTTCTTGGCGTTAAGTTGACATCGACTCTCAATTTTGGCCCATACATTGAGGCAAAGGCTCAGCTGGCTGCCAAAAAGCTGGGGATTCTTGCAAAGGTGAGGCCAATAGGCTCATCGGCGATGAGGCACTGGTTAAGTCAAAGCTCCAGAGCCTTGAACATCGTCGCCGAGTTGCCAGCTTGTCGGTTTTTTATCGATTACATTTCGGGGAGTGTGCGATGGAATTGCATGATCTAATTCCGCCCAGCCCGTTTCATCATCGGACTACCAGACGTACGGCGATGCGCCATCGGTACATGGTGGACATCCCACCCATACGCACTAAACGTTTTGAGAATACTTTTATTATGCGTACAGCTAAGGAGTGGAATTCTCTGCCGGAGTCTGTGTTTCCCGATGACTACAATCTGGGGGTCTTTAAGTCAAGAGTGGATAGGTTACTTCTAGGCAAGCGTGCTCCATCGTCGACCACATCATCGCTTCCCATCAGGTGAGATGGTGGTCAAGTGCGAGCCTATAAGATAAAAAGAAAAACATCTCTTGCTGTTTCACAGAATCAATGTTAATCCAAGCCATACAAATGTCGTGATGGCCCAGTGGCTAAGACCTCGCTTCTCTTGCTTGAGGTCGTGGGTTCAAATCCGGGCAAGTACCAATGTGACTTTTCAAATTCATATTATGTACTTTCTAAGTTTATCTTAGACATCACAGGCAATGGTGAAGGAAAACGTCTTGAGGAAACGTGGACTTGTATAGTTAATGTAAGTCTAAAATAGCCAAGTCAGAGGCCTGAGGGGTTCCCTGAGGCGGCTTAATTAACTCTAACACCAGAGGTAGCCACATCCTCACACGAAAAGAAGAATCCAAGCTGGGGTGCCAGTTTTTAGAAAACCTCATGGGTGCTCATGCTCATTTGATGACTCGAAAAGTGGCGAAGTGTGAGAAGAGAAATAAAAAAAAACAAATACCTTTATTTCCCAAAACAACAAATAACCTTGCACAAATTTTCAAAGCCTCGTAGACAGGCACGTAATAAGGTTGCAACCAAAATGCACTCTGATCGACCGACAATTAAATAAATGTCCTACTTACATACTGCGTACTTAATTACTTACTATGTTTGATAAAAATATAAAATGAAACCATTACATAAAAATTAAACTAGTTTTTATTATCAAGAAATATTATAATTTATAAGTAACCTACCTGTACCTACTAAATGAATACAACACAATATGTACTTGTACTGTACGTTACTAAACTAATGGGCGCACGGTTGGCGCAGTGGTTGAGCGATTGACTACTACGTTGCGTGTCGCGGGTTCGATTCCTGCACGGAACAAATATTTGTATGATCTACAAATAGTTGTTCCGGCTTTGGGTGTTTGTGTATGTGAGCGTCCCATAGATAAGTAGGCCAATTGTCTATGGGATCCCATCAGCCCCTCCATCTAAAGTTACTGTAAAGTAAGTTTCAACATTCAGCTTCACATATTTCCTACGGATCTGTGCGACTGTAAACAGTTACGATTTTGGCAATGCCACAATTTAAAAAATTCAAAAACTGACTTTTTGGTTGTGCTCGTCAATTTCATACAATTTTGAATTTTCGATAACCTTTATCGCCGATAGAATGTCGTTTTGTATAGAGGAACCTTTAGTCCTCTTTGTGACTGTACTCCATACTCTTTTAGGTTATAATCCTTAATTTATCATTGAAACATAATGTGGACATAATATATTCTTCAATACTTTATGTTGGGTTTAAGGTTGGCTCATTGCGCAATTGGTAATAGATCATCTGCGACTACCATATTAACCCGTTTCGCTTAGTTGCTTTACCATTTACGCAATGTTCGAGTAAGTGATACGAGGCGTTTTTCTTTACATCCTGCGTGAAAATTGAAAGTAGAGTGTTTTGTTGAAACTCTACATATATAAAAATTAATTAAATGGTATGTGAAATATACCGAGTTGTGTCAGGGTAATTCCAGGAATAGATTAATTAATTATTTTCCGGGTTAAACAAGTCTTTTGTTGCTGCTGAATGGAATGCTATGTGAGACATTTACCCAGTAATGAGGCAAAATTAGTTGAAAAAAAAGTGCTGAATGTGTTATAATAATTCTTATATTACAACGGACACTGAAGGGGGGCCAGGAGTGCAAAATCACGGTAAATTGTATGTAGGTCACAGCATTTGTCGACTTCTAACTCTTCAAACAGCAGCTGCCTATCACAAATTGAACGAAAGTACACAAACTTCGACACCACGACCTTCGTACTTGAACCGACTTTTCGAAAACAACACCACTGGCCAATCGCGGTGCAATATGCCAGAATACGGTCGCCGGCGCACGCAGCCCAGCGCATTCACGTCGCAAACATTTTGTGGAACGGATTAGTAGCTAGCGTTCCGTGAAAATCAGGCTTCAAATTGGCAAAGAGCTGGCTGGATTTATGCAATAATAATAAAGAACCTGTTGTATTTACATAAGCGTACGCAAAGGCACGAGGGTCAGGTCGTTAGTGTGCTCCTGGTTTTTGTGCTATTCGCTGTTATCACGGTTTAAGTGGTACTATGTGTGATAGTCGATATGTTTTGGTTTTCACTCTGCTGTCGGCGGCGTCTTTCGTCAGCGACTGCTCAGCGAAGTATGCACGTGAGTTTTTATTGATTGTTTTGCAATGTTCGTGGCGATAGTTGTCGTTGCGCTGATTTATTTGCGGATTCGTCTCAAATGATTTGTTGGTGATAGAATTGGGATTATTGTTGTCTATCAAATTAATTGTTTAGGCATACAAAGCTAGTGAGACTAACTTAGTACTAAATTGTTTATTTTTTCATCAGAAGTCAAAGTTTGTGCAGTTGCCAGTTTTTTTATTTATGACGGATATCGAAGTTATTGACCTTGTATGAAAGTGAAATTGAAGATGTTGAAGTCACCGCAACAATTTGATTTAAAGAAATCCTTGAGATAGGAATTACACCCAAGTATATCAATGTGGGCAAATTATATTTATCTATAACTATATTAAGAAATAGTCTGCAACGAAGTTTACAATTTGAGTGTGGCAATCCTAACCTAATATTGACAAAACAAACTGTTTTTGGTTAATTTAATAACATGAACTTCAACCTTCCATGATCCTTAGTTGATTTCGTACTTCAGACAAACTTAGATAGTAAAGTATTATGAGGATAAGGATGTGCAGTAAGTAGGTACTTGCGATGCGCTGTAATTCCTGTCCCCAAGTTAAAGTTAGTTGGAAAAACACAGTGTGGTTCCCCAAGCAGGTGTGACCGTGATGGCCTTGAATTGCAATTCTGATCCCAATCTTGGAATAGTTAGGCCTTCAAGTTTAATTGAACACAAGTTGGATTGTAGTTTTGTTCGACCTAGTTTCTGTGATTCACTTAATTTGACATAGATTTTATCACAGTTTGCAAGTTTCCATGAATGAGACAAACCGTTTTCATTTCCAAATTTCATATGCGAATATTCCTTCTATGTATTTAATATGTCTCAAATTCTCACCTTTATGGAAGTGTTATAACAGCCAAAAATCATGAAGTTTGTCAAACTTTTTTTTATTTATGATAAGCTAGGTGACTATTTGACCTAAAGGTTAGTGATGGTGTGGTCATCGATGAAATACGTTTGCTTAGATTGTCGTTTGATCCCCTAGTTACATAGTTTTTAGAAATTACAGACTCCAACAGGGAATTTCACTCTACAGCTGTACGCGCAATTAAATGATGCAGAAACGTTTAGATAGTCTAAATTTTTTGTACATCATTTATTACTGGTTATCTAGGAACCACTCTCTGATAACATCTCTCATACTTAGAATTTACGAATAACAATAAGTAATTTGGGTGTTATTTTTTTAACAATCTCGATATTAGTCTAGGCTAACAACACACTCCAACTTTATTTTCCCTACGGTTCTCATTATATTCATTCATACTCATTTTAATTTAACTGAACCGTTTAATCGTGAAATCGATTAGAAATTTTCGCCTATCCTTGCTAACGGCATTATCTTTTCGAAGGCCAGGGAGAAGCCAAAGGAAGTAGTAGTGCTACTAACTAAATACCTCCGTCTACGTTGCCGCCAATCTTATTAACCACTGTTTAGATATCTCATTTAAACCTTGAATTAACTATGTTAGAAAGCCCAGCAAACGTTTAGAGATTGAGTAAGTGGTTTACGGATCCGAATAGTCTTACGGCAGTTTTTGACGACTGAATCTTTTTATTAAAATCCGTTGTAAAAAATGTTGTGTCATTAACGTGTATTTCACAAGTGGAGCACTGGCTTTGTTAGCCAGAATCCCACGCAAAACGGACTGAATGAGAGTCTTTGTCATCATCAACACCATCATTAGTATTTCATAAACAAATACTTGCACTAGATTATGAGTTTACGTGATACTGTATACTCGTAGTTTAACGGAACGGTTTGTACTTATTGCCGCCTTGTCATCAGTTCATGTCTTTCATAGTCATTTGATTGAATGAAAACAGTAACGAAGAGTGTAATCTCATAAAAATGTGCTGTCACTCTAAAGTAGCTTGAATTTCAGGATGAGGGGCTTCTGAAATAAAATGGGAAATGAAAAAATCTAACAATATTCCGCACACAAATTAATCTTACTAATAATATAAATGCGAAAGTTTGGAAGGATGTGTGTTTTTTACTCAATCACGCCAGAATGACTGAACGGATCTGGATGAAATTCACGTGATTAAGTTTACGTGGGTAAGGCTGCTGTCAAAAGCTATTAAACAAATAAAATGGTAAAAATATTGTATACTATGTAAATAAAAATTAAAACACCTAATTTTATATAGTGTGCATGGTGCTTTACAACAGTGCTGCTAAGTACAGCGCGCTCGATGTCGCAACGACAGGTGTATTCAAACAGTTTTTGCAATATACCCACTCATCACGATTGGTTTTTACCCGACTGCAAGGAAAGGTTTATGTTTTGTTTTTTTCGCGCGTATCTTGTATGTTTGTATGTATGTAATATTCTATATTACCTCATATCTTGCAAACCGCTAGACGGATTTATATAATTAAGACATCGTTATATGTCTTCACCACCCGAGTGTTCTTAGATAAGTGACGTTAAGTGGCGCCATATTGTGGGGGTCTCAATTTTTTTTTCTTCCGAACCCTTCGAGTGGGGTATAAAAATGAAGGGTTTTAAGAGATGGTTACAAAAATGTATATCAGATATACGAAAAAAAAATGAAAAAAGTTAATAATCAGGTGGTCAGCCAGCTCACGAATATGTATCCTCCGACTGCATAGCATGATTTTCTACTTGTTTACATATTTTTAGTTCGCTTCTTAAGCAGTCGGGTTTCTGATTTTTAAATTAACTTTTTTTATTTGTTAAAATATTTATTTGCGTAAGTTTTTAAACTAAATCGCCTTTGCGTCGCACGTATTTGACACAAAAAGTTGTCCAAAACTATATTTTGACCGGTTTTTTTTAATGTTGTGATTATATTTAAGTAGATTTTTTCCAATTTAGTGTGTTGTTTGATGTTTAGGTAATACATATATTTCTTTTTTTTTGTAGAATAATAATAAAAAAGACAAAAAAAAATACACATGCCAAATATGATAATTTCTCTATTTGCTCTTCTTCTATAGAACATTATCCTTGCAATTAATTCTCTATTTTCATAGGCAAAAGAAGCTGTCAGGTTTCCTATGAAAAAGGTCCCTTTTTCTCCTAACTTTAGAGCACTCACATGATATGAGAGGATCGGAGGTTAACAAAAATCTGTTTAAAATATTCAAGAAATTATCAACCAATCTTCAGAATTGCCGAGATGTTTTTTGTCTTTATTGCTGGAAATATTTATTACGGGCCTAACCTGCCTCTTCCCAGAGAAATTGACCTATTGATAAAATAGCTTGCTCGATAATTGTGGGTCCATGTAATACAATTTTATGAACTGTGGGTGTCATACGGTGCCATCCGTACAGACTAGAACATAGAAAATATGGCTAGAAATAATATTTTAAGTCCACTTGAAATTACTTCTAAATGATTTAAGATCTCTTTATGAGGTCGAAGTCAACCCCAGTTATTCTATAGCATTTTCGGTATCAGCCGGATCAGATCCGCCTTTTGCAGCGATCTCTACTTTCATCAATTATTGACTTTAATGGGCTACCACTGGTACTTTTTGATTTTTCCAGAATGAAAAACTTACTGTACCTACCGTCTAAACATTGTTCATGATTTTTTCAAAATCTATCTGATTTGTAAGATTCATCATTATATTTCTGTTTGAGGTCTGTTTTAAGATGTCTTAATCGTCGTTTAAATTAATTTAGATTATCTGGACTGTTGCTGATTTTCAGTTAACAATTTTCCATGCAAGCAAATTTTGCATCTAAGGATTGCTTCCTACAGCTTTTAATATACTAGTAGAGTTCTCTCCGAGTACTTTCCTTCGTAGTCATATCTATTACTGTAAGAAATTAACGTTGCTAAACAAGATTAAGAAAAGAGAGAGGTGTCTTATAGACACTCGGTTGGAACGGCTTTCAATTAATTAAATTCTTCAGTTTCGTAAAATATGACGAAACTGAAATAACAACAACACAGCTGATGCGCAGTGTATACACACAATAGCGGCTGCTAACGTAGGCATTGTATGTGTCTAGTCAGGGCGCACTCGTACGCCTTCGGTTTCCTTCGTGCGCCTCCGGCTTTCTCTTCGGGCGTCTCCCTTTAGTGCAGATCTTCCCTTGTATTATCCTGCATGAGCACGCTGTACCTCGCACAATTTATCACGCAAAAATGATTATTTATATTAATATAAAAGGTTATTTAAACGTTAAAATTATAAATATTTTGGCATATTCTCAAACTTGACGGCAAGCTGAATCGATTGAAAAAGTTTTAGTTTCCTAGGTGATCGGGAAGTGCCTCACAAATCACTGCAAAGTGGTGTCGGATTTGGTGTAATTTTTCTCATTGTTACACTTTTTTTCAGTCTAGCCCAAGTCAAGAAAGATAATCTGAAAACAAAAACGGCATTTGGCGAAAAGTTCTCTTCAGAAATTGACACCATAGACTGAATTTCATTAAACGTCTTTATTTTTTGCCGAACAATGACCAGCACTATTACTAAATGCCCATTTTATGTATATAAGGTCATCATTTGATAGCCTAATTCTGCGTAAACATTAACTATTTACTCACTTTATTACACATATACAATATTATAGATTTCTTGTTTTGGATCTTAAAATATTGAGTGTGCTATATTTTAGGATAATGTGCTATACTTAGAATTTTTTGTATTGAAAATCGTTTACGACTATGCATTAAGAAAAGTTATAGGTACATCCAGAATCTTAGATGGTTAACTTTTAACACCAGAATCTCAAGTAACATGTAAGATTGGAAATGAGTGTAATTATTATTAAACTACGATAAAAATATGTTAAATTTAAACAGTTCCTAAAAACAAAATCTTTTAGTTCAAAATACCCGTACGTGCATCGTGTGGCCCTGACTTTCTAATAATTAGTTAATATTAAACTCAAACTTTATTTCTCGACTGATTCGACTACACTCTTACCTAGACTCGATGAATGGACTATGTGAATGTTGACATGCCTAGAATCGCCTTTCTAGGCATATCAATATTCACATAGTGGGGACTATATGCCATATATACGTAGACTAGGGAGTGATCGACTAACATAGAAATATAGAAGAAGAATACATGTTGTGTCGATCTCCAAATAAATTGGGATAAAGTCAAGAGAATAATTACGATGTTAGTTTATTCTTTGAACTTCTGACTTGAACAAAATTTACATGAACCTTTACGACCATCATAGGTTATTAGATAGTCAAAACAGCTCATAACAAACACTTTACTCCTCCGCTGCGTTAATGTTGGTTTAGGTTCAATAGCAAACGTGTCGGCCCCGGCTTACAGAGGTAATTCTGTTAACCTACCACATTGTATTATAGTATTGTTTTAGAATATGCAGAAGTACAGATGTTGGTCTTTTTATGCACGTTTACAGGTCAAGGTTTGAAACTTTTTGTTTGAAATGTAACCATTAAATTAAATAAAAATACTGGCAATAATTAGTGTGTATCAGTTAATTTTGAACTAGTCAAATAACAATATCATTGAACTTATAACACTTATCGTGTTTAGTCATCATATAGAATAGTAGTGATAGCTTGACAAATGGTTTTGGCGATTTTTGATTATTTGCGGTGAGTAAACGATTGGATCCTGTTTTTGAATGATTTTTTGTGTGATGACGGGAACATTTTATTTTATTTATTTAATGATAGTCTCGCGTTTGACCTCTATTTCGCCTGAGGGTACGCGATGATGTGGTCGACGGTGAAGCACGCTTGCCTAGCAGTAACCTGATCATCATTATCATTATCATCATCTTATCAGCCAAAAGACGCCCCAAGCGTCGCCACATTGACGGTGCGTCATGTATCCATCGGAGTGGGCTCGTCAAATAACCGATCCCGATGTGTGGGTGGAGAAGGTGGGCCTTCTGCACCCACACATCGGTGCACCTAGTGGCAGGCCTTTCAACGCAACGTCTTCCAGTTGGTGGTCGCCACTCCGCAACTTTTCTGTCCCATCGGCCATCTGTTCTGCGAGAAATGTGCGCTGCCCACCTACTCTTGAATTAAAAAACCCTTTTTTTTTGGGTGGGCAATCATCCAATGACTTCTTCCGCCCTGGGTGAAGCGGGAGGGCGTGTCAGACTTTTACTGACTAAAACCCACCCGTGTTCCTTTAGTTGCTTGTGCCTGGGCTCTCTTTCAAATTTATCCGCGACCCAGACAAGCATCGGCCCAAGCGGACCCCTTCAACATTTTTGCTGACATCTCTTTGAGGCGCGCGTGGAACACTACGTGCCGTCGACTCGGGCCTGGTCCTTATCTGACGGCGAGCTACCCATTACTCGCCGTCCGCAAACCCGCGCCTACGGTGGCCGAGAATGCGCTTGCGTCTCCCGACGCCCGGGGCGTCTCATGCGGTGGCTAGGGGCATGAGGGCGTCTCCGTTGTGTCTCCCTCACGCGTTCCGCCTCCTCCTTCGCGAGCATTACTGCTTCGCTTGAAGGAGGTGACAGCTTCCCATGCCCTATCGCCCCGTACCATGGCCTGAACCAGGGCCCGACGCGAGAGGTCGCCACCGCAGATCGCCTCTACGAGGACACGGCGGTGCTCCGCCCAAGCGGGGCAGACCTCCACCGTATGCTCCACCGTGTCCTCCGGGGGATCCACACAATGGTGACACCCGGGCGTTTCCTCCCGCCTTATCCTGAACAGGAACCTCCCGGTGCAGCCGTGTCCGGTGAGGACCTGCGAAATTAAAGACCCCTAGGTTGTAGCTATCAGGAAACAAAGAATAGATATAGAAGGTTTACATTTTTGTCGGATTATTGATCCAACATTGCTGACACTTACATGTGATTAGTGCACAGCAGGCCAAAACAACCGGCCAAGTGTGTGTTGGATTTCGCACATTTAGGGTCCCGTACCAAACCTCAAAATCAAGTTGGTTGTAATAACAAAAATAAGTAAATTCAAAACAAAACTGATTTATCAATATAATTGGTATTTGTTAGTAAAATATACGTAATAATAATAACAGGCTGGCGAGGTTGTCGACATGTGGGATGTGCAGCGACAGCGATCATTGTGCCGATAGTCGTTACGGCCAATGGCATAATAGTCAAGTGCCTCGACGAACATCTGAGGAGGCTCTCGTTGGGCAGCTGGATCAAGGGCTTGATCCGGAAAGTGGTACTCCTGGTCACGGCGCGTATTGTTAGGAGGTTCCTCACTCAGGAGCCCTGACCACCGGTAGCTTGGACCCTGTTCCCGATACCGGTGGGCTACTATTTTTTACATTTTCAAATGTTTTTTATTTTATTTATAAGCTAACATTAAAAATGTAAAAAAATATGTACATAAATTGAATAAAGGAAATAATAATAATAAAATCGCTTATTTCTCCTCACAAAAACAGACATTAAAAGTTACCCAGGTATTAAAATACAAGTACATATATTCTCAGTCTAGAATGAGTCAGGAGCTTGTGTCTAAGGTAGACATAGGCATGCCTATATTACAAATCACTAGTTCCCCACCCCAGAAAACAAAAGAAATACAATTTAGTGTTTCCAGTCTAATAACTTTCAATTTAGTCCAGTTTGTAAGACCGTTAGAAGAAATTAGTAAAATCATTAACAAATCTTAAACATAATCATGCAGAAAAAAACAAATGGAATAAAAAACGCCTCAGTGTGTGTCAAGAGTGTGTGCGTGGAAGTGTGAAGCATGTATGTGTGTGCTTGCATTTAATTCAATCCAAATTAATTCACTTCAATACAATTTAATAATTATAATCCAATCCAATGTAACTCAGTTAAATTTAATTCAACCCAATTTAATTTAATTCAACTCAATTCAACTTAATCTTATTTATCTTAACTTAATCTAACTTAATCCAATTTAATCAATTCAATCTAATGTAATCCAATCCAATTCAATTCAATACAACTTAATAATTATAATCCAATACAATGTAACTCAATTCAATTTAACCTAATTTAATTTAATTCCATTCAATTTAATCCAATTTAACTAATTATGAAGTAATTTTTCTATAAGTTCGTAATCTAATTTAATCAACCACTCCATGACTACAGATTTACATTTAGCTTTCGGTAAAGAGTACATTGAGAGATTCCTGTTCAGCTTATTATACAAATTTGACCTTTGGTAGCAAAATAATCGATGCGCAAGTTTAGTTCTAAATGACGCTGTAGTGCAAAGCAAATCCTTGCGTCGCTTATTTCTAAATTTATCTGGTTCATATTTTAAAAGAGAATGCTTTTTCAGAACCAGTATACAAAATGAAAAGCTGCCGAACCGTTAACACCTCCCATCTCTTATAGAGATCCACAGTTGGGTGATAAAATGGCAGGCACAGGCTAACCTTAAGAAGTGCTCTTTGCGCTCTCTCAATCTTTAAAAATTGCGTCTTACAGGCACCTCCCCATGAGGTAATATAATAAATAAGTAAAGACTTGCAGAGGGCGAAATAAACCGATTTGAGTTTTTTTTTTTGGAGCAACACGTCTTAAGGCCTTAAAGATCACCATCAGTTTACGCACTCTCCCAGCTAAGAGGTCAATGTGACGGTAGAAATTAAGGTTGCTGTCTATCATTACACCCAGATATTTAGTGAATGCTGTGTTTGTGAGATTGGAGCAAGAACAGTTTATGTTATTGCATGAGCATGAAATAATACCATGTAAAAGATCTGGCTTCACATCACACACATCACACATCATCAGCCTATTAATGTTCCCACTGCTGGGACACAGGCCTCCTCTCTGCGAGAGGGAATGGGCCGTAATCCACCACGCGTGCCCAGTGCGGGTTGGTAGATGTCACATGTCTTCGAATTTTTGGTTCTAGGACATGCCGGTTTCCTCACGATGTTTTCCTTCATCGTTTTGAGAGCAGTGGTGATGAAATAATTTACACAAAATAAAGCGCCTGCCTGGGCTCGAACCCACGACCTACAACTTGTGAGTCGCGGCTGATACCACTGGGCCACCACTGTTCCCACAATAATTTGCTAATGCAAAGATCTGGCTTATCATTAGTTTTTATGGAAAAGGTTATGTAATTTGTCTTAAGTGTTAGAAGGTTCCTGCATAACCAACTAATCACCAAAATCATTTCTTCCTGGGTACGTGAGAAAACTTCGTCCCAAGAGTCACCAGAAAAAGCAAGGCCGTGTCGTCTGCGAAGTCTATCTTTGCATTAGGGATTTGCATCTGAAAAAGGTCATTAATATACACAAGGAAGAGTGTTGGCCCCAGTATACTCCCCTGAGGAACACCAAAAGTCACGGGGACCTCCCCACTGATGACACTGCCAATTTGCACACATTGCGTCCTGTCCGTCAGGTGGAGGAGAGACTGGAGGTCTCTGACACCAAGGTTTTCTAGCTTCCTTATCAAAAACGGGACAGAGACTGTGTCAAATGCCTTTGCTAAATCCAAAAATAACCCGATTATTTTCTTTTTATTATAAAAATTATTAACTATGTAATTTGACAGCTCAAATACCGCATCAGCAGTTTGCCCTAAAACCAAATTGTGATTGAGAAAGAAGATTGTTATTTGCCAGATATTTAACTAGTCTCTTATTAATAAGGCGTTCTAAAATTTTTGAAAGAATTGGGAGAATAGAAATTGGTATATAATTCTTGACACAGCCTCTGTCTCCAGTCTTATAAATCGGGTGTATTCTCGATTTCATGTAGACTCTATGGAAAACTCCAGTTGAAACACAACAGGCCACCAGAGCAATCACTTTTTAAACCTGTTATATAATAAACATTATCACCAAATTTTAATATCATAGGTCAATGGGGTTTCCAATTCCTTTGTTTTTCAATATTTTTTTAAACACAAAAATACAGTTTTTATCTATTCAGCGAGCTCTAAACAACGATACTCCACTCGATGCGGGTATTTTGACGCCCCCTTTTAGCTGTATGGAAGCAGCCTTAGAAATATAAAAAAATATATAACATTTTTTATTGGCTTGAAAATTTAAAGACTATCTCCAACCGTTTGGCTGTAAACCTGTGTGACAGACGGCGGGCAGGCAGACAGACAGACGGACAAACAGACGTATAGACAGATGGCCCCTTCGGGTACGGAACCCTAAAAGTGCATCCATCCATATTTTACTTTTCAATGAATTTCGGTAATGAGATAGATTGGATGTCGGACTTCTCCACGTAGGATACATTTTACATACTCGGGAACGTTTCCGTAGGATGATTTTCATCTTTCATGTAGTTGAAGCCGTTAGCATAAGCTAGTTCTTTTAAAAAAGAGAAGTAATAGGTTAATAATGCCATTGAATATTAATTGTTTTCTTACAATAATGCTAACACGTTCAACTTTACTGAATGAAATACGACTTTTTTACCGCATAACAGTACTTTGAATATTATTTTGCATAATGTTTTTTTACCAACACGTTTGTCGGTAACGTTGCAAAATAAATATCATTGCAGGCATAGTCCGGTAACACGAGTACGTTTTTGAGATGACCTTGAGTAATTAGCATAATGTTTTCACTTGACTACACAAACTAAGTAGTGTGATGGACCAATGGAAATCTATGAGGTCAAGACAATTGAGCAGGTTGTTACTAGTAGTTATTATAGGATCGTAAAAACATCAATATCAAAGCAATTTTCGTGTGATGCCTTAGTGAAGGGCAATGTGACAAAAACATAGGATATTATTCGAATTGCGGTTTGTCAATGAAGCTATGAAGTATTGATATCATTAATTTTGAGCATCACCAAAGTGTACATTATATATAATATAACTCAGTTTTTAGAAGCTTTCGTGTGCTTATTCCGAGTCTTTAATGTACTCAATTGTGATAAGTTCTCGTTCACACAGAACATCCGTATTTCCACTGGTGGTGATGTTCACACCGCATTTACAGTACGGATCCGTCACTACTGGAGATAATGTTCACACCAACCAATTTTCTACAAGAACGGACGTCCGAAAAAACGGATCAGTAATTAAATACTGTTGTGTGTGTGAACTCGCTTATTAAACTACATACGCATTGTCGAATAAAAACGTATAATTATGATAAAGCGGACCTGTAAAAGGGACTGATGTATATTTTGTCGGATCGGTATTTTTTACTGGATTCGTAAAACTGTGATGTGTGTGAACTCGCTCATACAACTACATACTTCAGCGCCTAATAAAACAAGCATACGATAAAGTGGACCTGTAAAACGGACCTCTGTGTGAACGAGCACTAACGTAAACGAACTCTTATGTCAATTTAATTTGTACAGCTAAGGAGTGGTATTCCCTGCCGGAGTCTGTGTTTCCCGATAGCTACAACCTCGGGGTTTTAAGTCAAGGGTGTATAGGTTTCTTCTAGGAAAACGTGTTACACCGTCGACCACATCATTGCTTACCATCAGGTGAGTTAGTAGCGCGAGCCTATCAAATATACATATATATACAAAAAAGAGGATTCTCCTATGAGACGGCGCTTATCCTGTTTCAATACAAATTGACGTTTACGTTAACGCGAATGAGCGCTAGTAAAAACTCATACTAAGCCCCGTCTTCTGGGCTCACTCGGCCCATCTTAAACCTCATCTTTCGCGTTCGTTGCGTGCGTTTGTCATCAAAGAGCATCTCTTCATTCTTTAACAGAAGTGTCTGTCTGTGTCTGTGTTATCGAGACCATCTAACTATCTTTATATCGTTTATCTACACTCACAACGTAATGTTCCAATTATGAATTCAAAAAATATTGCATAAACACGTACTTTATATTCGTGGATAGGTAAAATAAAAAAAAAAACCATTATAGTTCAACATTTTCCTTCGATTTTCAAACAACTGTATCATAAAATAACTTTTTTTTCTATTATGATACAGGACAAATCCAAGAAGTTAATCACTAAGGAGATTCCATCAATTATTTAAATTTTTTGAAATGCCATTTTTATAGTACCTCATAAAAAAATAAAAAAACAATTTTAACTTGTCTGTAACAGTGCCCGCTTTAGGCTTATTACGCAATGCCATTTTTATTTTGTCTCTTTTTACCTGTTCATAGAGCTCAAAATATTCGCGCGAATTATATTCGCGCTGCGATGCGGTGGATTCTGTTGCAAAACACGGATTTCATGCGGTATTATTGCCGCACGATTTTTTTACCGCAATTTAATGCGGTGATGTGCTGGGGTTTGGCGCCATTCATACGTTTTGCAGGTTTCGTTGTACTGAATTTCATGACTTTTTAAAATTCTTGCTTAAAATGTCTGATATTAGTGAATGTGAAGAAAAATTGACGCCGCCAAATATTTATATGCGGCGAAGGAAATTATATTATATGATGCATTTATCACGACTTTATGGCATGGAAAATGCAAAAAATAAGATTAAGTAGGTTCAATCCCAAAATATATGAGTGTAGATAAAGTAGTGTATGAAACTGCACATAACTAGGTATTAAAACATTCGTGTGAATACTATTAAAAACCTCGCCTACGGCTCGGTTTTTAAACTCTCACTCATGTTTTAATACCCCTTATTATGCAACAGTATCATAAACTACTATTATAATTAACATTATCCATAAATATAAACTGTAATGAACGAATATTAAAGTAATTCATTATTAGATCTGCAGTTCAATTAATGTATAATAATTATCATGTTTATAATAACTAGCGGCAGCGTGTCAAGCAAAGTTTAAGCAAAAAAGGGAACTGGCGACGCAGCAGCTGTGTGTAATATTACGAACCATTTTGAGCCAAATCTTGAGCTAGAATTTATCCTAAGTTATCTGCTTTATGATTTATCCTAAGTTATCTGCTTTATGTAAATAATTCGACTATTCAAATATAAGAAGTTATATTTTAAAACAGCAAATATTTTTGTAGCAGAAAAAGCATGAAATTGTGTTTTTAAATTTATTTTAGAATGTTTTATGTTCTTTTAAATAAATTTCAGGATACAGTACTTGGCACCCATTTAGATCTCAATTCTTTTGTCAGCGTTATCAACAACCGCGCATATTCTTAGTATTGAACTTGGCTCCCTTTTCTGCATTTATGTTTTTGATGGGTTAATAACACGCTATTATAAAGGTTACGCAACAAGCTATACACGCATGATGCGTGTATTTACCTTAAGGTTATTACTCTGTCTGGGCTCATGAATAATCCTTTATGTTATATCAACCTTCCATTAAGAGGTTTACCTAAGTTTCAGTAGCTTACACATATTCAAGTGGGTGTTGATATTAATTTTTAGTATTATTTTGTAAGTTTTAGTTAGGTTCAAGCCTTTGAGAGCGTGTTAAACAGTCAGTCCAAAAATTTGAAACTTAATCTTAAGGTTACACTAGTCGAAAATGCTTCCATACAAACGTAGTCTAGGGATTATTTTGACGATGTAAGTTCAAAATAAAAGTGATATCAATTTGTCTCATCATTATCTAGCTCTGTATGAAAGCTAAAAAGTAAAAAAAAGAAAATATTTGAAAGTTATGAGCGTCGAAATTTAAACATTTCGACACTAATTTTAACGCATTTTTGGGCGTGAATGAATACCATAAGAGGACGGAAAATTGCAAAATCCATACAGGGATCGATTAGTAATTCAACAATGCAAATAATTTTATTTTGAACAGATAGATGTAGTCGTTTTTTCATGATATCTAGACTGCCAAAGGTCTGTTTATAAAATTTCGCGCGCTCGGTTTCGTCCTAAATCATTATCTATTTCGCTACAAATTTGCAAAAGTGTGTATTCGTACGCGAACTAGCTTCCTACTGCTCATCACAGCATCTATCTCTTCCGCACGTGTTGTCAGTTGATATAAAATGCATTTTAACCCCGCGCACAAAATAGTTCGTGCCATCGACTAGTGTACCTTAATCCTCACATTGCCCTGAAGTAGCACTGTATGTTTGAGTTTTGATCACGCAAAAACGGCTGGATGCATTTGGATGAAATTTTGCTCACAGATAGTTTATAATCTGGATTAACACGTCGAACACTATAATCTTGGTAAATTTGGTATAATGTTCCCTTGGGATAATGAAGCTGCCAGAACCGCGGGCAGAAACAACTTTCAAATATTTTTCATCAATGTAATGCCCTCAAACTACATTTGAATGGAAGACTAGCCTGAATAAGAACAGGTCGAAGCTATGAACAGTTGAATAATCCTAAACTACACAAGTCGACGTTGCTTAAGTATAACAAGTTTTGCATTGAAAAGTCATGTGGTTAGCACATTAGAGCGCAGGAGTTGTACTGCACCACGTGCCATTCCCCCGTTCTACCTCCAAGGTGCATGATAAATAACCAGTTCTGATTGTGTCACAGAACTAGATGCCTCGTAATTCTAATTTCTGTAACATTGGCTTTATTGCCCGGCAAACTGGATGGGTTAGTTTTACTTTGAAAGAACCGGTTAGTCCTTTACTCAAAGACTTATTAGTATACTTATTAGTTTACTAGAAAATGATTGATTGATTGCATGATTGACACAGCATTTTATCTTGTTTCATTTTGTTAGTTTTGTCTGAAGAATATAATTTTTATATTTTTTAATGTACCTATTAGCTATACCTATCTAATAGTTAAAAGTGTACGTTCAACACATCATTTAAAAGGTCGTATCCTTTTCTAGACGGTGCAATGGTTAACATTTTAGACAGTTTGGTCCTAGTAAGTGGCTAGGCAAAGCCACTACTAGCTAAGCTAGTGGTAATAGAAAAGTCAATGGCGTATTGTTTGAGTGTAGTTTCATTGATGTAATTACAACATTGGCCATATGTAGGCTTTTTAAAAATAATATATATTATATTTATCCCACAGTTTATTTTTATTTTCATCGCGTGAAGGTTACAACTGTAATTTACACTGATAGATATCTAAGTATCAAACATTATATAATTTTATATCCAGTATCAAGATTGTTTTGAAGAGTAAACACTACCTAATGGTAGAGAAATAAGTGGAATGCTTCACGCAAGAGAATCTTTATGCACGCTATATGGCAGTGCAAGGGCAGATATTTTATTATCCGACTTCCTTTAAGTTCTAAACTTTGTTTGCTACTAAGATTTTGACCTCACAGCTCACTTTGACGGACACCCGAAATCTTCCAACAACCTAGGTGTGCGATACAACTAAGTTCGCATCCGAAGAAGATGAAGTTCATCATCAAGCGACATGGATGATTTCAATCGCTTCGTCGTTTTGTTTATGCAACGCTACTAACAAGCTGTCACTTTTGGCACGTTGAAGTTCTTTTGTAGGAACTCTGCCTTGATCATTATTATGAGCCATTAGGTCTGGCGGATTGAATAATTTATTGCCAGTTCACAAAGTTCACTACTTGCTCTCTTCTTACATGATTTTCGAGACAGCCAGCCACGAAAACATTAAATCAAAGAATATGTATCTTCAAAAACAGTCAATTTCAAGTTAAAAGTCTCAAAAAGAATAAACAAAACACGTTACAACAAATATACTCAGAAATGTAAAAAATGCCTTTATATCCCTCATAACCTTATGAACTGCCAAACAAATCTAGTTACGTCACTGGGATAAAAAGTATGACAACGAAGTTAAACAATCTGCACGAACTGGGTCAAGTTCAGCCATAAAATGTCTCCGGTATGAAGGCATGCCCATAAAGGTACCCATACCTACGTCGTCGTGTGATGAAACGTACAGATATGTAGGATTTACCAGTAATGTACGTGTTTCCGTACATTGCACGTTTGTAATCAATGGCCCAAGAGATATTAAGGAGACGTTGTTTTAGAGTTAATTAATTTTATGAGGTAAATATTTAATTTATATCGTTTACGTCCTGAATATTTATGTTACCTACTTGTAGGTTTGATACATGAATTTTACAGCGTGTGTGTATTTTGGAATAGTGAAATAATTTTAGAAATGTATTTTTTTTAGTTATTAAAATGGCCAGAAAAAGAAACATTAATTTAACCTTTCTATAACGAAAATCTGATTTTAATAAAAAAATACCTGCTAATGGAATTATAAAAAAAACAGATCAAGCAAAAAAAAAATTTTAAAAAATTCAAACTATTTATTTCCAAATTTTTACATAGTAAATAACGCTCAATCTTTTTGAGGCAAGATTATGTGCGCTATCGATTTAGGTTTACAGTTACTCGCTCACAGTTTATCTGGTAGTGGACCTACACGTAGGCCCCTCCCCATTCTAAACTTTTCAACGGTAAAGTAGATTTTTAGGATGTTTTTTATTTGTCTAGGTTTTTTATTTTCCATTTTTTTGGCTATTTCCTTAGGTAATTTATTTAGAATGCTTGGAAGAGCATACGTCTCGATCCTTTTACCGTATTCATTATTAACTGTCGGCAGTTTATACAGAGCAGGTTACGAACAAAAGTAGGTCTACTTATTTTTTCTAACTTATTTATATTGATATTGAGTTCACAGTAATCAGAGGCAACAGCTAATTTTACTTTATCAAATACATTCAAGAATTTACAATATAGGAATAATTTATCATAATCGGGTTTATATTTGAGTTCAATTTTATGTGGTACCACTATCTTTAATAATCGTATTTGTATATTATATATTTTTTGAAGGTCAGTTTTATAAGTTCTTCCATAACTGGTTATGCCATAATTGATAACAGCGTCAGCCAATGCCATATACAACAATCTCAGGGTCCTATAAGGCAATTTGTGCTTCAATATGCGCAATTTTGACATGATAGCTCTAAGCTTAACGCATACGTGGTCCACATGTAGGAAGTGCGAGTCGAACTCGTGCGCCGAGGGTTCCGTAACTACCCATTATACCGCCATAATAAAATTGGTATCATTTTTATTGGTGGCTAAGTTTGAAAAATATGGGCAAATTTAGATTTTCGCGAAAACTTGTAAGTACCAAAATTTACCTAAATTAAAGACCTAGAATTGACAATTTTGGTTAAAAGCAATACACACAAGTAAAGCACAAGTAAAGGGAAAATTCCGAAAAATAAAAAAAGATAAATTTTGGTTCTTACTAGTTTTCGCGAAAATCTATATTTGCTTATATCTTTTTATCGTATTGACTCAGAACCTTGATTTTTATACACCTAATAGAGACTATAGACCTCAGTATCTGGTATAAATTTTAACTTGCTATGTCTACCAGTTCCTGAGAAAATTGGTGGTGACACACGGACAGACGGAAAAGAAAGTGATCTTATAAAGGTTATTTTTTACCTTTTGAGGTACGGACCCCTAAAAAGCACTGCCGTATGGGAAATTGTATTAATTTGGTGTACAGAAACACGTGTGATGTATATTGAAGCATAAATTATTACCAAACGACTTCACACGCTCATAAACACGTATCCGAAATGTATATTTTTCTTAAATTACGTTTATTATATGACAGTACATGTTGCCAAGGCTTTACTTCGAAACACCTTTTGTTTGATTATGAGTCTTTTTTTTAACATGGTTATTTGTTGAGGATTATTTCGAGGTTAGAGGCGCTGGTTAGAACGCAACACAGATATGCGATGGGCTGGTTTCGAAAAAGGAGGATGTATGTGATTTGGATCAAATGGACGCTGACTCGCTTATAATAGGGTTGGGGAAAGCACAAATACCTGTGTTTGGAAGTCCGAGAGTAGACCATTGTCGATGAGTTGTTGGAAGGAAAGAAGGTTCTTGGCGAGTTCACTGTCTTCGCGAATTCGCACGAACTCATTCGGCTTGAGCTCGGCCCGCGTGCTGTGCTTTCGATTGGTCGACGACGGTTCGACCTAGCACCAGCATGGAAGCAATAGCTTAGGTGTCAATGAGTAGCATGTACGTGTAGGATGTTTCTTTGTTTCGGAAGTGATATTCTGATGAAAATAATTTATAATATCTATCTTTATATTATACATATATTTTTGTTTTAGTAGGCAATGGATAACTTTGGTTGAGATTTTATATGTATGTGGCCCAGTGGTAACGGCCGTGACTTACAAGTTGTAGGTCGTGGGTTCGAACCCAGGTAAGCGCTTTACTTTGTGTAAATTATTTCATCACTACTGCTCTCAAAACGGTGAATGAAAACACCATGAGGAAACCGGCATGTCTTAGAACCAAATAAATTTAAGACTTATGATATCCACCAACCCTCACTGGGCTCGCGTGGTGGATTATGGCCCATTCTCTCTCACAGAGAGGAGCCTGCACGCACAATGGACCAATTGGGAGTCTCAGTGCGGAAAAGGGGGTTCATCTAACCTATATCGAGATTTTATACTAAATATAATCAAATACGAAAAAATCGAGCTCACATTAACTTTATTGCATCCATAATGTACATACAGGTGGTAAATATAAGTTACAGAAACAATTACAGACCCTCTCGGGCACAGCAATGTCTGGATAAAGTCAGTTTCTAGGAGATAGGAATAGCCTTTAGTACTTTTTTTTATTACTTTTTTATTCAGGAGTTAAGCTAAATCAATCATTTAAATATGTACCAAAATTTTATCTGATTTAATTTTTTGTGTTTTTATTATAATTAAATCACTGTATTTACTTCGTTTTAGAAAAAAACTGACTAAATTAGGACTGTACAGTCGTAGTATAATTCACCTATTGATTTATTTTGTATAATAAAAACATGGCCCATTAAAAATGCATAAAATCTCCTTAACAAATCGCGTGAGTCTATAACGAAATTACTGCAGTGTAGTGCAGTATAGTGTTGCCCAACTATTCGTACTACCTTCAATCATTACTTGAAGCAATATTACTAAACTTGTAATGTTTAACCTCTTGTATGCCGGCATTCGAGACACAATGAAAAAGCCATTGTTTCTGGCTTAGATCTGCGTTCTGGCATACAAGGAGTTAATAAGAATTAATCTTTTTAATAAACTATACTTCTATCTTCTTCTACGTTCCTGGTTTTCGTCACAAACTAACCACTGTTACAAGCGCCATGCTTTATAGTTCTCGTGATCATGGCGATGCCGAAATATCGAGCTCTCAACAAAAATCTAAATATAATAAATGTTTATTTCAATAACTTAAGAATACTATTACATTTGGTTTTTAGAGAATTTCCATTTAAGTAAGAAATATACTTGTGTTAGGAAGTTCTAATATACATGGTAAATATCCCGAAACAAATATTAATGCAAAGGATTGTGACCATGTCAGCTTAAAAACTTAAATTATATAGATACAGATTGCCTACAGACATGCAACATTGAATTGAGTTTCATGCATTTTGTCAACATTAAATATAATTCTGTTTTCAGTACCTTCGTGTCAGATCGAAATTATAATAAGTTGGTAGGCAACACGATAGCAAACTGGCAAGGTTTTACTTCATTCATCATATTTTTTTTCATTTGGGTTCAGCGCAATGTTGTCTTCCATATTTCTCTGACAACTAACAGAGAAGTATGGAAGAAGATGACAATGATGTGGGACCGATCCCAAATGAATTGGGATAAAGACAAGAGAATGATGAGGTACTGGTTTCACTGTATGGCCAGCAATACTGTTGTGCTCGTGTATGAAATCAGTGGACTGCATTAAATAAAGAAATGGTTTTAATGCCGTTATAATTACAAATCATCTGTCTCGGTCAAACAATAGAAAGATGTGTTGATTGTCCCGGTGGAGTCCGTAGAAGCAAGTGGTCCGCCGAGCCGCACCGCGCGTCGCCGCGCTGCGCGCTCACACATCAATTCCGTATGAGTCACGAAGATGTGTGTGCAGCGTAGACGGCGCGTACCGGCCGCCCGAAGTGTTCTGTTTGATTCATTTCCCAACAATACTTATGATTTGCATTTATTATGAAACTATCTTGTTTGTGTACTTGTTCTTCTTCTTTTCGAGTTACTGGAAAATATTTTAAATATTTTGGCCCAATAGGAGCCACGTTAATGAGGGCTACCGTTTTATTGCTCACCAGTTGGCACCACTGTTGAGTAAGTCCTTAAATATAGCTGTTAAACGTTGTTATTACGCGCACGGAAGCATGATTTGAATTAAAATCATTCCTAATGCCGTTGAAGTGCGATTAAATATAAAATCGAGTATGCCGCAGTTTTGTGTCTTTTTTCGAAAAAAAAAAACCGGATAACATTTTCCGAAACATAAAACTCTATTAAAGCAATGGTTGGTAAAGCCCGCACCTATCTTAATCTTGACTTACTTGACTTAATGTCCTACGTCCCCTGGATGGGGCAAAGGGCGTCCACAGTAGTCCTCCATCGCGATCGGTCTTGAGCTTCACGCTTCACCTCGCTCCACGTCATACCGATGCTCGTCGCTTCCGCCAACACGGTGCAGCGCCTGGTTTGACAGGGACGGCCACACTTTATTTTGCCTTGGGGATTCAATCCAGCGCTTGCTCCGGTATATGATCAGAATCGCTTCGCAGCTTGTGTCCAATCCAACCAAGGGCCAGTAAATGCCGAGTATGCGACGAAGCTAGCGGTTGACGACGATTTGGATCTGGCGTGAGAGGTCTTTTGTGACTTTCAACGTTTCGCACCCATAAAGAAGTACGGATTTGACATTTGACCCGAAGATTTTGAGTTTAATCTTTCGGGTCAGTTTCCGCGATTGCCAAACGGGTCTTAGCTGCGCGAAGGTAGGACGTACTTTGGCTATCCATGAATCGATGTCCTCTTCACTACCTCCAGTTTCTGACATGACGCTCCCGAGATAAGTAAACTTGTGTACGCGTTCCACTGCCTCCGTGCCAATCAGCAACGGTGAATTCTTCACTCCAGATCTCATCTCTTGGGTCTTCCGGATGTTTATTTTTAGTCGCGTTTCATGAGTCCGAACCGGTATCAAGTCCCGAAAAATGATTACGTAGCTCGAGTTGGAACGTTTTACGGATGCCTGGGTCACGCAGTTTGCTGACGTCGAACCTTATTCCGATCTTACCGGGTCCTCCAGCCGCACGGGCCACTGCATCCTTAAGCCGGATTTCAGCAACTACCAGATGGTATGCGCGCGATGGTATATAAGGCGCAGAATATTCACCCTTCGCCCTGCATTTACCCTAGCTTCTCTCCCCATCTTAATCTTAATTTGGGAAATATTCAAAACAATAAAAAAAATGTAGTTACACTCGCAATAAAAGCCAAAAAACTATGAAAGTCAGTTTGAAGATCTCAGTCTACACCAGCGCCCCTAGCGGAAAATATAATCGCGGAAGACATCATTGCAACGACAGTGGGCGTTCATAAAATCTTATAAAGTGCAGGCGTATGGGCACTGGGAAAATCTATCTAGTGTGTCATATTCTGCACAGGGGCCGCAGTCTCATTAGAGATACTGGCAATAACTTACTACCCGGACAGTCACACTACAAACCTTACTGACTAACTATATATTTACTATGCCACATACTACTTTTTTAAGCCGACACAACAAAGTTTCAAATCTTCTTTCTTTTTCATCCACAGCCGACTTCATCCATCCCTGCAACAACACAGAGCCGGCTTGTCTAATAAAGGCGACACAGGATGCGATACCACAGTTCTCAAAGGGTCTTCCAGAACTGGGAGTGCCACCGTTGGACCCATTCGTCATTGATGAACTGCCCATACAGCTGCCTGGCATCAAGGTGACGTTTTATGATGGGAAGGCGACGGGTCTGCGAAAATGTCAAGTCTTGAATGTTGAGTAAGTGATCCTTTTTCATAAATATTTGACTATTTATTAAACCCCGTATAAGAATTTTAAGCACCTTAAACCTATACCGTCTTATTAATAAACGTGGACTAAGGTAAGAATAACTTTATTCCAAGCATTAGGTTGGTACTAAAAAAAAACCGTATTAATAAACACGGAATAAGGAGGGATTATACTAATCTGACACTAGTCTCGGACTAAAAGTTAAACCATGGTGCCAGCTAGTTTAAGGTCGGAATAAGAGTAGTGTAACTATGGCAACCATATTTTTTTTTTTTTTTTTTGCATCGCCCTTTTCGGGCAGGCTAAGGTCTTAGACCATACCGCCTCGTGTTCAGTGCATAATATCCTTCTTGAATTCTTTAGTATGCATTATAATTCGGATGCAACAGATTCTAATGTTTTTTGGAGTATTTGGCAGCAAATTGTATCAAGTCAGCCTTCCCAGTATGCTTTGCGGTAGGTAGTCAATCTATACTATATTACTATATATATATATTATATATATTATATATATTATATTATTATATATTATATTTATATTAATATTATAAAGAGGTAAAATTTGTAAGTTTGTATGTTTGTAAGTTTGTATGTAGGGGGTAATCTCTGGAACTAATGATCCAATTCTAAAAATTTTATCACTGGTAGAAAGCTACATTATTCCTGAGTGCTATAGGCTATATAACATCACGCTACGACCAATAGGAGCGGAGCATTAATGAAAAATGTTGCAAAAACGGGAAAGAATAATACTTTTTGAGGGCTTTCGTTGCGTGCGCTTCGTAAACGGTTTCAGTTATGCAATCATCTATATCTATACTTCTATACTAATATTATAAAGAGGTAAAATTTGTAAGTTTGTATGTTTGTAAGTTTGTATGTAGGGGGTAATCTCTGGAACTAATGATCCAATTCTAAAAATTTTTTCACTGGTAGAAAGCTACATTATTCCTGAGTGCTATAGGCTATAAAACATCACGCTACGACCAATAGGAGCGGAGCATAAATGAAAAATGTTGCAAAAACGGGAAAGAATAATACTTTTTGAGGGCTTCCGTTGCGTGCGCTTCGTAAACGGTTTCAGTTATGCAATCATGTATGTAGGGTAGGTGTAGGGTAGGTGTAGCGTTGGTGTAGGGTAGGTGCCGGGTAGGGTAGGTGCCGGGTAGGGTAGGTGTAGGGTGGGTGTAGGGTAGCTGTAGGGTAGCTGTAGGGTAGGTATAGGGTAGGGGTACGGTAGGTGTAGGGTAGGGTAGGTAGAATAGGGTAGGTACGTAGCCAGTTGACGGGAGCGAAGCCGCGTGGGACAGCTAGTACTTTAATAAAATTCTCCGCTCCACTATCCCGAGATCGCTTCTGTCAATGCTTTCACAGATTGACCAGTTGCGTAGACAGTTGAGACATAAAACTACACCAATTTAATATCACAATATCCACTAGGAATCAATTTGCAAATAATATTAACAGCCGCTGAACTACACTCGAAAAAATCCCGCCAAAAACTCTCGCAACCACAATTATTACATAAACTCTGATTTTTTATTTCGTAGATGTGGAACATTAAAAAAAATAAGGTCATTGGCAGCTGTTTAGCTTTAGTCAACGAAATTACAAATGAATTAATTAATTAATCATAATTTTTATGTAATTTTTAAGTTTAAAGGTAATACCATAGATATAGTAGCAAAAAAAATTCTAAATCTATGGGTAATACGATAATTTGAAAAGGAGGGATCCTTCACCTTTACTGTCAAATCTCTATGGCAGATGTCATTTTTAGTTTTTTTTCTACATAATGTCTTCAACTTGCTTATTTTTCATTCACTAGTTCATTCTTTTTACTTTTAAATTCATCTGGGTTGCCAGAGCTTACGCGTAAATCCAAGACTAAGAAATGAATAGTTAGTCCGAGGTTATTCCATGTTTATTAATAACATTGCTAGATCTATGTTAATCCTTAGTTACTCCGGGATTAGCTAGTCCAAGAGTAACTTCGAAGTAAGCATGGAATACGCCATTTTTATTAATAAGACTGATATTGTAAAAGTATCTGCATACTCTCAATTCATTTTCAGACATGGGTCAAGTGAACATAAAATAAGTACCTACTCACCATTTTTTTTTTGCTAAGCGCTACTTATTGATTTTGTTTATATTATTGCATAACTTTTAATGACAAATATCAGGGCCGTTCCCGGGATGTGACAGAGCCGGGCCCAGGAAGCTTTATCCATTGAAGCTTTGTCACTGGCCCGTGCACGGCCCGTGCCGTGTGTGAACGAGTTCATATAAAATGTACACACCGATATTTATAAGCCCCTGACGGGGCACGGTCTGACCACGTCCCGGGCATGGCCCTGATATGTGTGGATAGACCTTTAATGAGTTTGGCCTTGTCTAGCCTAGATTAGAGAAAAGAAACAGATAGCACCCGCGGAACACAACAGCGGTGCCGCTATTTATTTAAGTGTGCGTGGCAGCAAATCGCGGCACTGTACAGGCACGTACATCTGTATGCTTGTAAGGATGCCAGATGTTGGGACAAATCTACTACATTTTTTTCGATTGTTCTGAAGAATATTAATGTTACAAATTACAAATGTTTTTTTTTGCATTATTGGTACTTAAGTAGTATTCGGACCGAATAATGGTTATTAAATAAATTATAATAGAATAAAAGTTAAATAGAATTC
Organism: Orthosia incerta; assembly: GCA_948252205.1. Taxonomy (NCBI): domain Eukaryota; kingdom Metazoa; phylum Arthropoda; class Insecta; order Lepidoptera; family Noctuidae; genus Orthosia; species Orthosia incerta. The sequence goes on from OX411742.1 coordinate 55,575,225, forward strand.
ACTTAATGGTTATTATTAATTTACATCAAACGCAGGGTATAATACTTAATAATGCTTTTTAGGAATATCTATACTATGCATATATTTATATATAACAATTAAAAGACACCTACTGAATTCAAATATTCAAAAAATTGTGACAAGATAAAGTAGTCGCTTACGAAAGATTGATAAGATCTTACTTTGAAATTTATTTTATGGAAACCGTGAACGTGCGAAGGTACAGTACAATTATCCCCCTTCCGGGTACTCCGCGCCCAAGTCACATCTCGCCACGTGTCACCTGCTCATTGAATTATATACGAATAGATTATGTCCATATTTTGCTGATTTCAAATCGTAAAAAAAAGTATTGAACAATTAAAGGAAATGTGTTCTATTACTGATACTTAACCACTAAAAACAATGGCATACTAGTAACAAAAGTTTCCTGTGTAAATTAATAAATTAATCGATCTGCCCACGCCCCATGCACATTTCCCTAATTGAAGGAAAATTACTTCGATGTAAACTGGCAACACCAACCAATTACTGCCAATATTTTGTGTACCGCGTGAGTCGTAAATAAATATTAGTGATTAAATCAATAAAAAAACTTTAAAATAAACAATAGTTACAGCTGGCAAGATATTCCATCTTCTTTTTTTGTTATTGGGAACAACTTTGCAATGTTAAAAGATAAAAGTCTGCATTTTTTGCCTTAAAATAAGAAATAACAACGAAAAGAAAAGACGTGTAAGCAGTGTGACGCGAGTCTCATACTAAAGTGAGTTTGTATTCGTTTTGTAATTTGTATTTGCATTGGTGGTTGCGGTCTCGTGTTCCGTAGGCGCTATCTGTTACTGTTCTCTAATCTGAGTTGTTTAGTATCTACCTAATAGTTAATAATATTCTCCGAAATACCGAAACAAAATCAGAGGCCAAATCCTTTTTTAAATTTATATAAGTTTTACAATTTTATCCTACTCTGTAGTGGAACCAACGAAACCACTATTTAAAAGTAACGAGTTAGTCACTTTTTCTATTCACCGACAGTGACGATGTCTTTGGGCCAGATAAGTTTGTGAATCTTTACTAAAATATGCAAAAGAGTTTTCACTTCATCCACCCTTTTCAAGGGTTAAATATGAGTACCCAAGGGGATTTGCCAGGTGTACGAAATAATGAGTACACAAAACCTTTTCTACGCAAGGACTTGTAAATTGTTGAAAACTCTTGGCCTGTGCCCTGAATCACATTTGAACAATGAAACGATTATATCCGCTTCAAATGGTTTGAAAGCTTCAGAGATTATCTTTGAAATTCCTGCGGGGAAAATGCTTTCGTCTACGTACGTAAAGATATAATATATTTGAAGGCATGGGTTCCACGCTATTTGCTGACGTGCTTTTATTTTTATAAAAATGTGGGTAACAAGAATAAAGCGAAAATATCAACCTGAAAATGAGGTCCTTTTCAGTTAAATTTTAAAAGTTTGAGTTAGTGCTTTAACATATACGTTTTTATTCGGCGCTTTAGTTCACACACAATGAAATGAAGTATTCCGAATCCTGTAAAAGAAATGACTCCGATCCGACAAAATATACAGCAGTCAATTTAACAGGTCCGCTTTATCGTACACGTTTTTATTCGGCAATGGGTTGTCGATATGTAGTTGTGTGAGTGAGTTTACTCACACAACAGTATTAAAATACTGATCCGTTTTATTATAGGACGTCCATCCTTGTAGAAAGTTGGTTGGTGTGAACATCACCCCAGTAGCGCGGAATATCGTTAAAACGGTACTGTAAATGTTGTGTGAACATCAACTCTAGTTGCGATGGATCCGTTAAAAACGAGGCCGGAAATACTGATTTTCTGTGTAAACGTACCCTAAATAGGTAATTTTCTCCAGAATTTCAAACATGGTTTTTTCAAAAGTAAACAAAAGTGCAAAACTTTTAGGTATTGTAAACATGTAATTAAAAGTTACTAGACAAATTATTTGGCCTATTAGCCAACCACATTGGCTTATTTATTTATTGGTGTGTTATGAAAAACGCTCGGTAAGAGACTAGCCCCCTGCTACATGGAATGTTGTATCCTAATGAAAAGCTTGCCAATATTCAATATAATCGCCCCCTATTATATTATAATATTATTATATTATGTATGTTAAGAAAAATACAACAAAAAGAGCCAAAAAATCTGCAAACAGATTATGAAGCGAAACAGCCTGAATCAAAAGTTTAAAGTACACTAGAGCGTCAAAATTTAAACGTTAAGTTTTATTAAGCTATAGTTTACCTTCGGTTTTAATCGTACTGCTCCGAGCAGCAAACGGCAATGTCTTTAAGTTCTGCAGTATTGTTTGAAGTTGATATTAAGCTGGACTTGAGACATGAATTTCAATGCAATGACAAGATTGCATAACATTATAAATACTGGCACAAGCTAGCTGAACGAAATTGGTAACATTAAAATCAGCGAAGAGAAAATACAGCTTCTTGATAGGTACTTAATCAAGTCTCTCCCGTTTGATTGAACATGATTGTGAAAAAGAAATCATAAGTAAAATCTGTAGAAAAGGACTTTCATCTGTCTCAAATGAAGACGACCTTGAAAAAAAGCAACTCCTTTTAGCATAAATCTTGTAGGTAACAATCCAAAACATTTATTCTCCGTCTATAACACAGAACAACTCATCCATTAAACTAATTTTCTTTTAACGAGCATCACAATCTAAATGCTACTTAAAAGTAGCAATTACCTAACTACGATTACTAAGGCAACCTTGCCACACCACAGCAATGCGGTTTTATTCTCACGAGTTGACGAAACCCTTTGTGTTTTAGTACTAAAAATTCGTATAACAAAAGGACTTTTCAAGGATGAAGTTGGTGTGACAAATTATTGTTTAAGGGATAAGAATGACAGGGTCACCATATGGTGACCCTGTCATCTTATTTTTAACATGCCTAGGCCTTGTAGCCTATTGTAGCTCTCTCTGGTCCAAGATGCTGTAAAAGTTTAATTTCAGTTCAGACAACAGTCCAAACTTTTTGTTTTCTCTGTGGAGAGTCTGAATTGCCCGCCATACCACATATTTTTTCCGTTTTCACTTTTGTTTGATGAGTGAAGATAAAATAGTGTATGCAACGGCATATAATTAGGTATTAAAACACTCGCGTGTTAATATTATCACATTCGGCTTCGCCTCATGTGACCCACGCTCGTTTTTTAATAACCCCTATTACGAGTATGTGACCATTGCATAAACTTCTATTAGAAAACTTATTAAATATACTTCGCGTGGATAGAAAACCAATTTTTAGGGTTCCTTAGTCAACATATAGTTTCGCATGGTCTGTCTGTCTGTCCGCAGTTTAGCTCAGACACTCTTAGGAATAGAAAGCTATAATTTGGCATGGATACATAAACTACATATTAATCACGCCGTCAAAGTGATGAAATAAATTCATAAAAATAAATGTTTATAAGCTTCGTCCTGTACATGTAAAGTGGGGTGTTAACGCAGCGCCATCTTGGGACCACCGGACGACACTACCACAGTCAGGCGTAGTTCTTCTTAGTTCGTGCCATCCGGTTAGATGGCACCACATTCGTTAATAAATCAATAATAATCATGTTATTGTGATTCAGGGTTCAGCAGAGGCGTAGGAAATTAAAGTCGTGGTGCTATAATTTCCTACGCCTCTGCTGAACCCTGAATCAAGTCTCCAACCTGCTGACACACTACGACTCCGCAACATGGGGGTATTTTTTCTCTTCTATCCCATAGTGTGGGGTATCGTTGGATAGGTCATTCAAAAATGTTACAGGTCTGTGACAACCATTTTTCGACTCACGGATCCGTTTGCGTACAATTAAGCTTTAAATTGATATTTTTTATTAGAATCAAGTGTATATGAAAAATGGCCCCTGCCAGCTAAATCACACCCATCCGTCCTTCGTCGTTTGTCCTTTTACACGAGCAGCCTGTAGGCTAGATATACGCAAAGATCGTACAACGTTCTCCGCGTTCAGTACAATAATGCGTTTAGGATGCTGGTGAGGCTGCCTCGCTTTTGTAGTGCGTCGGGGGTGTTGGCGGATGCGCATGTAGATTGTTTCTACACAACCACGCGCAAAAGGTGCGCATCCATGGTGCGCAGGGTGTGGGGCAGCTCCAACAGTATCCAAAGTATGATTTCATGTCACCTAGACTGTTTTCGTGAGTCGCTGTTGTGCCATCTCACATGGGTTGTCGCAACGGTAATTCATTGATATTTATTGTTTTATTTTTGTAGTGCCAGTTTGTTAATATCTGTGTTACTAACATAGTTGTAAGTTTTATTAACCATCTTTTGAGTCATGGATACTCGAATAAAGAGATATTCTATTCTATTCTAAATGGTTGCTTTTGGATATGTCAAAAAATTCACGGCAGTAGTATTTATAACGAAATTAAAAGAAAAACTATCATAGCTAAGTAGGCTTTAAACGTTTACGAGTAATAGTCGAACAACTCATAAAATGTATTTGAAAAAAAAAAATTCGTTGGAGCAATGTTCGGTGCTATCATTGTCTACAAACTTCAATATTTTACCTAATTATGTTGGTGAATGTTGCTGTTTGTACGGAACCCTCGGTGCGCGTGTCCAGCTCGCACTTGGCCGGTTTTTAAATACTCTATTCGCGCCTCCAAGCAATAATTTGATTCCAGTATTCTGACTTTTGATATGACCAAAACCAAAACAATTTTCTAATAGCCCTATAGGGTAACAATATCAGCTCAAAGAACATTTTCCAAGTTACTAGAAACCTTTTGGACATAAACTCTTCAAACAATACCTAAATCTCGAAAAAAAGGACTCTGTATTTAGATTCAGAAGATACCAACACTTCCAAACCTACTCCCAAGGATAGACGAGGAACCGTTTATCCGAATCTACGGCTTTTCTGGGACGAAGTATGGGGCTTATTATGTTGTCGTCGGGTAAAAGGGTATGACATATCTAAATTGTTTTTCCTATTGTTATATGGCTGCAAGGGTTCTGAGATGTGGGATAAAAAGGCTTAGAGAAACTATTTGTTTATAAATGATGAATAGAGTAGTAAGTTGGTTGAAACTTTTGGGCTGTCAAATTTTATTAAGTGTACAAAAAGATATTTGCACAAAAGTTGTTACGTGAATGAAATATATTTGTGCGTTTTCAAACACGTCCAGATAAAGTTTGAGAATATCCGCAACTTTCTGTCGAATTTTGATAATAGGAATCCCTATGCAGTCTTATTAAATTACCTCTTAGAAAAGATTCCTCAGGTCCCAGATTGAGTTTATTTTTTCCAGTTATAGGTCCAAAGGGACCAAAATAAAATCGTTTGTGTTGAAACAGAAAATAAAAAATTATACTTTCTACTTTTCAGAGCAATACTAGAGAAGAATATATTCAATTTGGACGTACGGTGCAACATTACGATCAAGGGCAAGTACACGGCTGTTGGTAGACTACTACTGTTCCCCATCAACGGTGAAGGAGACTCCAAGATTAAAATTGGTGAGTGGATTAAAAATAACGTCTGCATGAATGTGTTTCTACAGTTAAATGTGACTGGCAAGTTAAACTTGAACTGTTTGTTAAAGAACCGAAGTATTATATGACATAGTGCTACTGCTATTTACTACTAACTTTTAAAACTAAAGGGGAATATATTTAACCCTTGCCAAAGTTAAACTGTGTACCTACTTCTTATATTGATGACAGTTCTTCAGCGTTAACTCCACCAACATAGCGCCTCGAAATATCTTCACTGTGACTGTTTGCTAATTGTACATTTTTTCACAAGGAAACAGGCAACAAATAACAAGCCAAAATAAACAACATATTACCACTTATTTTCTCCTTGACCTTAAATTCAGAGGCATGCGTAACAAATTGTCAAATAGATCAAAAACATTAATAAAAAAAGAACCATGTATCCTTTTTCAAACTAATTACTGCGTAGGCGGTGTACAAAACAAAACAAACAAACCGAACACCCCACAAGAATCATTGAGTAACATAAATTTTCGAGTCGTGGCATGAATTCTAAGAAACATATCACTTAGTGCTTTGAAATATCTCCAATTTGACTGTTTGCTTATTGTAAATTTTCTCACAACGAAACAGAAAACAAATAACAAGCCTAAGTAAACAACAAATTACCACTTATTTTCTCCTTGACCTTGAATTCTGAGACACGCGTAAAATATTGTCCAATAGATCAAAGGCAATAACAGAAATTTCATGAGTAAAATAAATTTTCGAGTCGTGGCTTGAATTCTAAGAAACGCAATACATACAGCTAACGTTACATGAAAATAAATTGCAAATATCACTGAAATGCCTTCATGTATTTTATAAACGGATACAAAGCAAACTCGCGATGAAATAGAAATCGTGCATTCGTTCGAATATTAAATATTGAAAGTTGTTGCGTTATCGTACGCGCCTGTTTGTGATGTCTTAGCAATGCATGTTTTGTGAATATTTTATTTAAGTTTATCGTTGAAACATTTTCCAACGATTATGAGGTTATCTTGTTAAGGTACCGTCTTCTGTCATAAATGTAAATAGTCATGTGATGAGGAGAGACGTAACGCATTTTACTAAAAGAGATATTATTATAAATATGGATGGACAGGTAGGTAAAGACTAAAAAAAAGACGGATGATCTGTGTGAGGACTGAAAGAAAAGGGAGTCAGTGAGAACAAAACGTGTTGCATCGATTCCAAGTAATATTGTACAAGAGCAGTCAGATGATATGGGGTTAACTTATTACAAATCTTTTCAGACCATGGGTACAAAATAAAAGGCTGCCCTTCGCAACCTAATAATTTGGACAATTATTGTAAAGTGCGGTTGATTTTTGTAGGGCTTGACCCTCACACGTTGGTTCTTGCCTAATTTTGTATGGAGCAACAATTTTATAAATACGTATTTTTGCTTTTTATAGTTTTGTAAGAGTTGTTATTTTGAGGTAAATTGTAATATGAGTGAAATATTATGACAGTATTTAGATCATCATTTACTTTGTAATTTCCAATTTAAATCTGATCTAAAATCATTTCTGTAATTAATTTTTGCAACTGCTTCTATACTAAGAATTTTTCATTACGCAGGTTTTGTAAATTTGACCGTTGTTCCAAATTTTATGCGTCTTCCAGCCTTGGTTGTCTGGTAGAGAATGTCTCAGGCATTAAGTCCACCTATGTATCTGTGTGTTCCGTGAAATTTAAAAAAATAAATAAATGTCTCAGTCAACTATTCGGCAACTTATCTACTTTTTGCATAATTTATGTCTTTGTTAGTGCGATAACGACTACTTCAAAAAAATTGGATGCTGATTAAAATCACACTACACGAAAGAAGCTCTGACATTGAATCACGTACATGTTCATATTTTTTATATAGATTGTGTCATTAACCTTCAAATTATTATCAATGTTCCAGTGAACTCTATCATCAAACTCAATATAAACACGAAGTACTTCAAGGATGCCGAAGGCCGAGACCACTTCGGGATCAAAAATTACAAGTACACGTTCGATTACGGCGAGAGAATCGTATATACGATCAATAACCTTTTCAAAGGCAACCCTGAATTAAGTAAGTTAGAGTTTAATTGTATTTTTATGGATTCTTTCTTTTGAAAGTGACTTAAAAACAAAAGCAGCGTCTAGAAATACTTTGATGATTGGCGCAGCGGCTGAGTAACTAGCTGCTTCGTGTCGCGGGTTTGATTCTCTCATGGAAGAAACAGGTACTTTTATGGCCTATAGATAATTGTTCGGTATGCGTTTTAATATTTGCAAACACACCCAAGATACCGGAGAATTCCTGCCGATGCAACCTTAAAAAATAATACTAGCCTATATTTCTCCACTACTTCCAAACATGTCCTTGTAGACCTCACGCTTTTTCCGCGCCGTCCCGAAATAACCCTCGCACTATTAGACTTCTGGCGTTTTATGTTTTTGGATGTACAGGGCTCCACAAAAATACGAGTACATCTAAAAACATGAGAGTTGTAAAAACGTTTAATTTTTATATTTTATCAGTTTTTATCGCCATGAGTGAACCGAACACGGGCATTATTAAATCCTAAATAAAATTAATGCACTCCTAATTAAAATTAAGTTAAATTTACACGTGGAGTCTCGGAGCTCTTTTCTGTATTTTATTTCGCCATTAGCTGTTTTTCACACAAGCTAATGAAACTTTAAATAGGGAGCTCTATTAATGTCTCGACTCTACTAATGTCTCCTGACATTTGTTAAGGAAGTGAGGTCTTTATATAAATGGCATCATATCCTCAAACTCAGAATGTTTTTCACCATCGCCATTTCCTCCTCCTATAACATTTAAACTGTTGTTTCAAGATTTTCTCTTTGTCTTTTATTGGTGGACTTGTAAAACTTCAAATGTTAAACAATGCCCATGGGTTTTCTTTAAAACTTTCAGGTAAGCAAGTTCTGCAGTTCCTGAATGAAAATTGGCGTATAGTCACCGAGGAATTCGGACAACCCGTCGTAGACTTTGCTTTAAATGTCACCGTCACCACTGCAAAGAAATTCTTTGACGCCGTGCCGTACGATGAACTACTCTATGTGCCTATACCTAAGTATTGATAAGTACCTACTCCCGTTCAAAGATGAATAACGATACAAAAACTTATATTTTAATAACTTTTTGTATTAAAACTACATTTGTGTTTAAAATGTTACCTGCGCTTAGCTCAAACCTTTACCAGCTTAATAAAAACATAGGTTTTTTGAAAACACATTTTATAAAGAGCTTTGCCTCAAATGCGAATGTAGTAATTACTTTTGCCAAGTATTTGTATTTACCATACTCGGGAATGAATATCAGAAAGAAATGTTATGTGATAATATCGAAGCTTTTTCCTGTTAGCATCAACAGGAATATTTTTTTTTTGTAGAATTGAATTTATTTAAAAGTATTCCTGTGCTTTGAATCTGTAAATATTGGGCAAAATTTTGAAAACAAATTCAATTTTACTTTAAAACTTTCGAGTATAGATAAAAAAATATTCAAAGTTATAATACATAAGTTGTTGTTATTGACTGAGTTTCACAAAAACAGACGGTTAAGGATATAAAAACCATTACCTAAGTATTATCTTCTACTAAGAGGTGATTTAATGAAAATATTTTTTTCTGTGTAGAAGAAAATGATTAGTAATTTCAATGATAAATGTCGATACCATTACCTAAGTAAGTATCTTCTATAATGAGGAGATTTGGGCAATATTTCTGTGTAGAAGAAAAAGGGTCGTAATTTTAATGATAAATGTCACAACGATTATCTAAGTAAGCATCTTCTAATAAGAGGAGATTTGTGAAATATGTCTATGGAGAAGAAAAAGATTAGTAATTTTAATGATAATAATGTCAATACGAACATTATTTTTATACATTAATGGGTCTATCTTTTTTATGGGCATTTTTCCAGTACCCATTTATGAAACTTGTATATTTAACTCTCATTACTTTTGTTACTGACAGAAGCGAAGGACTAGATTGATTTTCATCTAAAATGTTCAAAATGTTTGTCCTTGATAAAATAATTACTATCTACGAATTGCCAGGACATGCTTCTCAATTATAGTACTTGTATCATAATCTTGCCTTGAGGTAGTTAAACTAAACGTATCTTTCTTATTTTTCTGGTACTAAGGCAAGCTTGCCTGAAAAACTTAACTCAGAGTTAGTTGCTAACTGAAGTTAAATTGACAATATTTTATGACAATCTGTCAATTTAACCTAATATTAGGAACTAACTCTAAGTAACGTTTTTAGTGTAAGTGGACCTTAATAACGTAAATGTGGAAATTCTATAAACATTTCATGTTTTAGATTTTGAAACTTATTGTAATTATTAATTTTATTTTGTAAATAGTGCACATTTTATTTATAAAAGGTACTTTAGTGTCTAAAACCTTAATAGCATACTTCTGGGTATTCGCTACAAGGTGATTTTTAATCCACGCAAATAACAATGATTGGCAATGAATACAATTAAAAATTAATTAAAAATCACCCTTTCAATAAGACAGAATCGAGCATTCGACCAATATTTTTGAGTATAGAAAACTTGATTAACTATGTAGCTGAGTCTTATATAATAAGTCGATAAATAGGTAGTTTTCTTGAATAAATTTATATTTATACTAATGTAAATTGATAACCAAAAAATTGGAAACGAGGCATAATGCACAAAGCTTTAAAATGAAAAAGTACTGGAAAATCGATTAATTTTTACACAGCAATTTTTTTTTTTTTTTTTTTTGTTCTAGTAAACAGATATGTGATTTGCGCGCGCATTGTGAAGACTCGAATACGTCCTAATTGGGACGTATAGTCTTTAGTCTATATCACGCATGGCATCGAAAAATAAATAGGCTTTGTTGAAACAAAAACAAAATTAAAATATGTCATCGTGTGAATTTAGAAAGTGTACCAATTATGAAACCAAAGTTAATAAAACACAAGGAATCTCATACCATATATAGGTACGCAATACACCTCTATTTACTAATATTATTATTTTTTTCTAATATTCTGATATTTGGCGGTTAGAAAAAAGAAAGAGATGGTAAATACAATGTATGCCGTGAGAATGACAAGGACGGGTGCACTCCGGACATAGATGATAAATATAGATGTGAATATCTTAGTTAGGCATTAAAAAGTTACCCCACAGTTCTGTTTTCCTTTTTTCTAGCCTTATATTACTTAATCATTTTGTATTATGTTAGTATAGAAACCACGCGGTTTGTACCTTCTGTCTCGTTAAACTTGTTAGTCTTTGATGCCAACATGCGGTGATTCGTGGCCAGAATAATGTTTGTTTACATTCACGCGCAAGTGACAAACATTATAGCTTTCTCTTTTTCTCTTGTTGATTTTATCAAGCCATCCCTTGTGCATCATTTCGACTTGTAGTGGAATGTAAGATGAATTAAAAGGTTGTATGTGTGCTGCCGCTGCTGCGCGGAAAACTTTTTTCGGTGGTTTTGTGAGTGTATATCTGTTTACTAAAATATTGTTACACACATTATTTTTATGAAGTATTATTATCTTAGCCACCTGTATAAACTAATATAGGTAAGTCCTTATGGGTATATAAAGGGTGACTTATTTCGCTTAATATTTTTATAAGATGAAGTACTCCTGAATATGAAAAACTTTCAGAAAGGCACCAAACATAAAATCAATTAAAAAATAACATCACATTTTATCTGAACAGCTGAGTTCGTTCATATTTCAGAGTTGATCCCTTTGTAAAAGTTTTTTATATTTATAGGGACTTTACCCCATAGAAGATTGCCAATGAATTAAATATCACCCAGTAAGGTAACTCCTTAGAGCTTCTTTAAAAATAATTTCTAATCTGTGGTACCTATTGTGTATATAAGTTTTCAACTTTACCTTAAGCTTAATTATTGTAATATTACCTACACCGTAGATAAATATAAATTGTACTTTAAATGGGTGTTTATTTTTATTATTAATACTAAAAAAAATATTTTCCTTCTCTATAAGAAAGGTTGAGAGAAAAAAAGCTTTATTCCCTTAAACCTACGTTCTGTTGTTTCCCTAATTTTATTATATGTATTTCTTACAGTTCAACTTCATAAAAAAACATTTACAGACGGCATCAATTGCCTTTTGACATTCAGGTCATACAAAAATGTCTTCGATTGGACAGAAAAAAAACCCTATCTTTGGTCTGTGTTGCGGCAATGCGACAGCATTTGTTATGGTTTTTTCACACGTCCTTTTCAATTTCTTAGGACGTGTTGTTAGACGTCTTTAGAAATTTCCCTACGAATAATATAATAATAAGTTCTGTGAAAAAGCATCTTAAAGTATTATTGCACCTGTTTGCAAAACCTTATCTCTGCATAATATTGTATTAAAAAAAAGATCTACACCAAGACAGTCTCTCTTTATTTAAACTTAAAGCTATGTTAGTTTCCTCTACAGACACTACAATCATTATATCCACACTACAAAACTGTATTACTAATGAATTACGTTCCACATCAAGAGCAATATGTACCCTGTCTAGTTTCTAAAATACTCTGCATTTAGTTCCAACGCTGATTGTGTAGACCAGGACCTGAATGTATAACTAAGTGTGTCGCAAATTAATTTATAGAAGCTACCGGCTTGTAGTAGCAAGAGCATGAATTTAGATTATAAATGTGTAGGTTCTATGTTTGGTATGATATCTTGTCTCTAATTGTAAGTTTACTACGGTATAATTTGTGTGTGGTTTTGTAACGTCAGAATTATTTTATTTTTTCAAATCGGGCATTATTTGAACATATACATAAACGGGGTGCCAACTGATAATCAGTGGAGGGTGTCTGACGCCCAGTAAATGCTGAGTTGGTAACCCTTTAGATGTGGGCACGCCCAGCGCAGCTCGTCTTGAGCCTTGTCTGTACCTTTTTTACTTCGTATTTGTTACTGTTTTGTTGTTGTATCTGTGTCAAATATTTTTTTTATTCTAAACTTACTACTTTTCCAGACAGGGTAGACATAACCTACAAAACAGCCACGATCGTTCAATACTCTTCGTGTTTTAATTCTGAAATAGTAAGAAAATAAATTAACTATGGATATCTTGTATTTTGCACAGGCCAGAACGAAGCAAGCAGAAGAGCCCGAAACATTCTTGGAATAATTTTTATTTCGTCAACAGAATTTTTCGCTATATTTTACCAGAAAACTAACCAAAAAAATACGAATTTATGACAAAATAACGATAAAAATTACCTATTCTATAAGTAACTACCCGAAACATAAAACGTGCAAACCTACCTACTTTCATTGTTCCATTACAGCCTACAAACTTAATTAATAGTTTGTATAAAAAAAGAATGACGCAAATAATAATTATGCCTATAGAAATTGATCTTGTTCTTGACCGGTATAAACATGACAATATGGCATACCATAATCAAGATAAATTAGAAGAGTGTAATAAAGATAATTACAATGTCTTAATTTCAAGTATTAAATCATTCAAAGCTCACCAAACCAGTAATTTATAAACCAGACTTATTAAGCAGTCTCTTTGTTTTTCTACGTAGTGTTTTTTTATATAGGAATTGTTAAGTGTATCTCATCAATCATGAGCTAAAGGTAACAAGTTTGCCTTTATCCAAAAATAAAAGGATTCCTTTTATTTTTAAATTCTCGAACGTGTTCGTGTTTTCAATTTTTTTTATCATCTCTAGGCTCAATTTTAATGATTTTAAATCAAATTAACTTTATCTCACACTTTGATATTATTGACAACGTATCGACAATATACGTATCGAAACAAGTAGTAAAACTTTTGGGGTGGATGGGGTAACGAGTTTTTCACTACTATGCAAAACGCGCTTGGTAGTGGCCTTGCGGCCACCAGTGGACTTTTGCCGCACTCAGAGTCGTTAACGGTTACTTAAGGCAATCCTTAGTATTGCTATTTACCCGACTGCCGAAGGATGGTAATGTGTTTATCAGTCTATGTATGTTCCTATGTGGCGTTCTAGAGACCAAACACGTTAGCCGATTTTGATGATTCTTACGTCAATCGAGCGAGTGTCACTGGCTATATTAAAATTGGAAAAGAAAGAAATGGCAGATTTTGGGCGCGATTTTGGCGACGAAAATTTTTTTTTTGTTCCAAAATAAAGGTATTCAAGAGGAGATTGAAAAATATATAATACTTATATGTTAAAATGTACATCATTCTAAAAAAAAAAATTTATAAAAAAAGTTAATCAAAATACCCGACTGCTTAAAAAGCGAACTAAATAGAAGTAAATAAGAAGAAAATCAGGCTTTGCAGTCGGAGGATACACCTGGTTTTGGTCAGCCAGTTCACGAACTTTAAACAATCGGGTTTTTTGATTTTTTTGATTAACTTTTTTTTTGTACAAAATCTAAATAAGGAGCGGTTTAAGTAACCGTTAAATGTTTCTGAGTGCGGCAGGTGTGAGTTTTATTCGTGCTCAATCGCGTTAATTTAAACGTCAATTTGTATTGAAACTGGATAAAAGAGACTAGATATACTATACTACTGTATTTATACTATATATATTTACTACTTTTCCACTGAGAGACTAGTGTGAGATTCTATACTCACTCGTAAACGTCGCGTAATCGAATAATATGTGCTTTGTATTGCCACCAAACGGCGCTTATTCAGTTACAAAACAAATTGACGGTTACCTACTTTTTCTACAAAATTTTATGTAATGTTGTCATAACATCTCTAAAAAGTATCCAGAAAGTGAACTCTACCGGAGACTTATTCGCAACTGTTCAGTAAGAAGCGAGATTTTAAATTTGGAATCTCCTACTGTCCAGCAAGTAAGTATGTAATTTACTTACTGGACAGTAGTAGGGCTTGGTCCGATATATCAAAACGGAACTTATATCGGATATGTGTTAGATATCATATCATATCGAAATCTATATGACATCATCAGCCTATTAATGTTCCCACTGCTGGGACACAGGCCTCCTCTATGTGAGAGGGAATGGGCCGTTATCCACCACGCGGGCCCAGTGCGGGTTGGTGGATGTCACATGTCTTCGAATTTTTGGTTCTAGGACATGCCGGTTTCCTCACGATGTTTTCCTTCACCGTTTTGAGAGCAGTGGTGATGAAATAATTTACACAAAGTAAAGCGCCTGCCTGGGTTTGAAACCACGACCTACAACTTGTAAGTCACGTCCGATACCACTGGGCCACCACTGCTCCTCTCAAATCTATATCAAAATAACCGATATTACAAAAACTGTATCTAATAAAAACCTTCATAGCGTGCGAGAAAAATAAGTCCAAACTTAAAACCGTAACAATGCGGAAACGTACGAACTACGAACAAAACGCAAACTTCACAAACGATAGGAACCATTCATATTCATATTCTTTATTGTACACAAAATAAACATTACAAATACAAAAGGAAAACTTATGTACAAAGGCGAGCTTATGCGATACCTCTCTTTCTTAGTATTATTTCGCGTTCGTTGTTAGTTTGCTCATCTAAATAACATTTTAACTTATGCAAACTGTACTAAATGATAACGATATGTGAAAACTGTTTTCGATATCGATATGAAAACTGTATATCGGTTACATAACCGTTTGTGCAAAAAACCGTAAACACCCATCTCTAGACAGTAGATCATCCTCTTCAGATCTGCTTAGAAAAAAAAAACATAGTACCAGCCAGACACCGATTGGAGTTTAGCTATTATAACATGGTTATAGGAGGGAGGCTCCAAATATATATCTATCTCTCTTTTTGGTATGACATTTTATGAGATAGATATATTTTTGAGTCCGTTAATCAAGACGAACAACAAACAAATATAAATGCCCCCGGTAAATCGATCACAATATCTATCAGTATTGGCCCTAATATGAATGTAACCTTCAATATTAATTAAACGAATTTGTTGTTAAACTTTCTTTAATTTTTGAGAAAAGCATTATACAAGCCTCGACCAGTAAGAAAGCCATCCTGGCCTCGTTTATAACCGGACCTCACCTGCGGTTCGGTCCGGTTAACTCATACTTGGCCAGGAAGGTTTACTTACTGGATTCTGCAGTAATGTACTATAACAAAATGGAGTAGTTTTGAAAACTCGCAAAGGCCTCGGATATACAACACAATGCAAAACTTACACGTGTTTTTTAAAACATATCAATCTACTTTCTATCTAAATATTATAATTAGATCAGAAGTTATTCTATACGTACCTACCTAAATATGATTACCAACCAAATACATTCAAAACTATTTGTATAACACAAATGTGAAGAATATGTAATAGAAATAACATGCAACCTTGTAGCATCTCTCTAATATTACTAAGGCGAAAGTCTGTGAGTGTGTGTGTGTTTGTATGTTTGGTACTTCTTGAAGTTCAAACGGCTGGACGGATATGGATGCAATTTGGCACAGAGATAGATTATAGTCTGGAATAGCAGGTTACTTTTTACCCCGGGTAAATGCTCCCTTGGGATAATATCCACGTGTACATTTGCGCGGTCAAACCTTGAATAAGTTAATTTAGTTATAAAATAAATTGTAGTTCTAAAAACTAAAAAACACGCTTTAATGGTAAGGATAATGGGACAAACTGTTTAAATTATTGCATTGTCATCGGTCCTTGATAAGTGTGCAAAGTTTCAAATCAATCCAACGTTTTGAAGTGGGTGAAAATCACGTTCAAAGATTCCGTTACATTGATACATTGTTACATTGATACATTGATACATTGATACATTGATACATAGATACATACATACCAAGCTAATAAAAGCGTGTTAAAAACTACCTATACCGCTTATAATAAGTTTCCAACAAAGTTGATGCAAGGTAATCTATCTTCTGGTTAGGTGACTTATTATTATGTGTCTTCTGTTATGTAACTAATATTTGTGTATTTTTCAAAGTTCGTTTGAGCAAGTTCAGTAATTTATTTAATTACTTTTATTTTCATAATATTTTAATGTCACGTGCATACAGTCAACACCTTTATTTTGCCAGTAAGTATTTTTTTGTTTTTGTTTTAGACTTATAACTTTGGTATCTTGGCTAAATAATAACAACCGCACTGGTCGATCATTAAGGTTACACTAGTCGATAATTCTTCCATACAAACGTAGTCTAGGGATTACTCCACTGTTTGACGATGTACGTTCAAAATAAAAAGAAAAATATCAATTTGCTTCATCATTATCTAGCCCTGTATGGAAACATAAAGGAATGAAGAAAAATATTTAAAAGTTATGAGCGTCGAAAGTTCAATATTTCAACACAAATTTTAAGGCATCTTTGGGCGGCAATAAATACCATAAGAAGAAGGAAAATTGCAAAACGGCCATCATACAGGGATAGATTAGCAGTTCAACAATGCAAATAATTTTATTTTGAAAATATACATTAAGTCGTTTTTTCATGATAACGAAAGGACGAAAACGAGCAAGCGAGATTTTATAAACGGACCTTTGGGAGTCCTGATCTCCCAAAGGTTTGTTTATAAAATCTCGCTTGCTCGTTTTCGTCCTAAATCATCATCCATTACGCTACAAACTTGTAAAGTGCTAATTCGTACGTGAACTAGCTTCTTACTGCTCATCACAGCATCTATCGCTTTCGCACGAGTTGTCGGATGAGATGGCAGGCATTTTAACCCCGCGCACAAAATAGTTCGTACCGTTGACTAGTGTAACGTTAAGCAACGCTTGACTATTTCAACATACCGAGTTTCCTCCGTGCCTCGGAAAGCACTTTAAGCCGTTGGGCACGGCTGTCATTTAAAGATCTTTGACAGTCGTTATGGGTAGTCAGACGCTTCAGATCTGGCACCAGTCTTGCTAAGGGGTATCGTGTTACCCAGTAACTGGGTTGTGGAGGTCAGACAGGCAGTCGCTCCTTGTAAAACACTGGTACTCAGCTGAATCCTGTAAGACTGGAAGCATACCCCAATATACCGGGACCGGCGAAAGCTGGGACTGCACACCAGACGGCGGGACCGGCGCAAGCCGGGACTGCATCTTCCGCAGGAACGTCCAGAGGTGATACTGCAGTGGGATCGTCTCAAGGCGGGGCTGTGGCGGAACTGTCAAATGACGGGACTGTCGCGGCACTGTCGAGGGCCGGCACTGCTGCGGGACCACCGAAGGGCGGAACTGCAAACCAGCCCACCGGGCATAAGGGTACTGCCAAAGCTGGCGCGATACGGGACGCTTGCGTTAGAGATCGTATGACCTCAGACCTTGCGACCCCGGACGCGACCGGCAAAGACAGCACCTCGTCGTCTCCCGGCGGCCAGCATGAATCAGGCTGGCTTCCGGTTGGACGATCTGGGGCGCGCAGAAAAAGGCGCCAAAAGCTGAGACAGCAGGCGGCTCTGGAGGGGACTCCTACGGAGGGCCCATCAAAGAGACCGCGTGCTGCTCTCAGCGGGGACAGCGGGGACATGGCGGCCAAGAGGATGAAGACCCAAGGGCAATCATCCTCAACCGGATCCTTTAGGGATGCGGTGGCGGCTGTGAAACTCGCTGTCGTGACAGTCAAGTACCCGGAGGAGTACTTGAAGGCGGAGGACTTGGTGCCGATCCAGGAGCTCATAATTGAGAAACTGGAAGTGGCGCCGGATCCTCTGCCTGTCCTAACGGTTGCTCCCGGAGTCGTCGCAGGTGCAATTCATGTATCCTGCGACGACTCTGATGCAGCCAACTGGTTTCGGAGTGCCATCCACAATGTGGAACTTGGTGCCCTGAAACTCAAGGTTGTTGACGCCAGGGACCTTCCAAAGCCAGTCAAAATGGCATGGAAGAGTCGCAACCTGGCGTTGCAAGACTCTGCCCGGGCCATTCGATTGCTCCAGCGACTCAACCCTACCTTGAGGACGAACGACTGGAAGGTCGTGAATACGCTCACTGAGCAGACCGGCATCCGTCGTATCGTCCTCATGGACGGGGTGTCCGCTGGGGTCATCAAGGCCGCGGGCTACTCTCTTCCAGGAGGGATTGAACGATACTCGTTCAAGCTCCTGGATGAAGACAAGGGAGAGGCGCCTGCTGCGGAAGCAGAAGTGGAGCCCTCCGAGGATGGACCACCACAACATGGGGAGACCATTGAAGAAATCTCTGCTGACGGCGCAGCGCAGGCAACAGAGATTGGGACCAGAGCGTCGGAGACAGACCACGAGGATGACATCCTCGGGGACTTCGACACCCTGGGTATCGAGTCGCCGACTGCTCTCGAGGAGAGCCAGGCGATGGAGGAGGGGCCTCAAGACTAAGGCCCTCCCATATCAACACAGACCCATCAAAATCATCCAAGATGGAGGGACTAAGGTGTGTACAAATTAATTTGCATCATTGCAGAGCCGCTACTGCCCTTCTGGCTCGGCAACTGAAGCTCAACACATACGACGTTGCCTTGATACAGGAACCTTATCTGTATAAGGGGACTATAAAAGGCTTAGGTGGGACAGGAGGCATGGTGCTCTATGACTGTCCAACTAATGACGCGAGGACTTGCATCTATATCAGGGGCGGTATAGAGGCAATGCCCTTACGTACTTTCTGTTACAGGGATCTCACAACAACCTTGATCCAAGTGGGGACGGGAACAGAGAAAAGGAGAATCATCCTTGCCTCTGCCTATCTCCCATATGAACAAAAAGAACCAGTAACACCACTAATCAGAAGACTGGTTGATTACGGCAACCAAAAGAACCTTGACCTGATACTTGGTTGCGATGCGAACGCACACCACGTCGTTTGGGGCAGCTCGGATGTCAACAAACGAGGGGAGGATTTGTTGGACTTTGTGGTAAGCTCTTCTTTACAAATCCTTAACGTAGGCAATAAACCTACTTTTAGGACTTCTGCGAGGACTGAAGTTATTGGGCCAGCGCTCATATTGAAAATTGGAATGTGTCGGACGAAATCTCTTTGTCTGACCATAATTATATATGCTTTAGGTTTAGGACGGCGGGAGAAGCCGAAACTAGACGAAGGAGAAACCCAAGGTATACAAACTGGGACTCATACAGGAGGGACCTCAAAGTAAATTTAGGGAGCCCTAAAGGTAAGCTCAATTCTATACTGGATATAGAATTTGAAGCGGACAGAATCAAGGCAGGCATCATCGGTGCATGGGAAGATAACTGCCCAGAGAAGAAGGCCTTTGGCAAAAAGGTACCATGGTGGACTCCTGAAATAGCCAAAATACGTCAGGAAACACGACAGGCCTTTAATGATGCAAAAGCCAGGAAGGATTTTTCTGGCTATCATAGCATGCTAACAAGGTATAACACGGCGGTACGCAAGGCCAGAAGAACTAATTGGCGGCAGCATTGCACTTCCATCGAAACTCTGCCAAATGGGATGAGGTTGTGCAAAGCAATGTCCATGACCAAGACAAACCCACTAGCATCTGTAAGGGATGAGAATGGGCAACTCACGGTAACTGGACAGGACACTCTGGGCGTGATGTTTAGGACCCACTTCCCAGAATGTATACTGCGCGATAACGATGAAGAGGAACCAGTCACAAGGGACGAGCTTACAAGGCAAACGTCCAAAAATAACTGGCTCACGGCAAAGAGAGTGGTAGATGAAAATAAATTGAAGCTCCTGATGGCATCTACCCAATACTATTGCAAGAAGGGGCATCTGTTTTGATACCCCATTTGAATAAGCTCTACAGAGCCTGCATAGCCTTTGGGTACGTACCCAAAGCATGGAGGGAGGTCAAAGTCACCTTTATACCGAAGGTGGGCAGACCGACTAATGAAGAAGCTAAAGCTTACAGGCCCATTAGTCTATCATCCTTTCTCTTGAAAACTCTGGAGAAAATGGTAGACAGGTACTTAAGAGAGGGTCCTCTGAAAGTATTCCCTCTACATAAACTACAATGCGCCTACAGCCCCGGCAAATCTACGGAAACGGCATTGCACTATGTTGCGAGTCGAGCCGAGGCTGCGCTAGAGGGACAAGAAATATGTGTCGGGGCTTTCCTCGACATAGAGGGAGCCTTTGACAAGACAACATTTGAGTCCATACGCACTGCTGCAAAGGAACATGGCATCAATGATACCACGTGCAACTGGATTGACTATATGCTGAGAAGCAGAACAGCCAGATCGGAACTAATGGGGACAGACTTAGTGCAAAAACAACCAATACCGGACCATTCTACACAGTAGGCTATGCGGATGACATAGCTATAATGGTCAATGGTAAATTCCCGAACATAGTGTCTGGATTATTACAACAGGCATTGAGGGAATGGTGTACAGTGAACCACCTCTCTATCAACCCAAGCAAAGCAGTCATTATTCCCTTCACGAGGAAGAGACAACTAGGAAACCTAGGAGAGCTCTCCCTCAATGGAATAAAACTGCCCTGGTCCACCGAAGTTAAATATCTGGGTGTAACGCTTGATAAAGAACTCAGGTGGAAAACTCATGTGGAAAATATTACGACAAAGGCCTTACGAGTGTTCGGCATGTGTCGTTCTACCTACGGTAAAACTTGGGGGCTAAAGCCCAAAGTGATACGATGGCTGTACCGGACAATGATAATACCTATTATCACATACGGCAGCATAGTGTGGTGGCCAAGAACAAAGCTTGCCTCGTGCAAAGCGCCACTCACCAGGTTACAAAGAACAGTGTGTCTCGGCATCACGGGTGCTTTCAGGACAACACCTACGGCAGCGAATGAGAGATACCTCAATATCCCTCCTCTGCATATGATGGTTGAATTCGAGGCAAGGAAGACATTACATCGTCTCGCTGTCGCTGGACTATGGGATGCCTCTAAGCCAAAGACTAACCATACAAAGTTCGATGAGAATGAAAACCTGGATCGGGTAACAAGCATGTTATCCGATAAAATGCAAACTATGTTTGTGTTTGAGAGGTCTTTCAAGGTCCAAATCCCTACAATAGAGGACTGGACGAAGGGACTTGATCCACCAGAACAAGACAGTCTGGTGTGGTACACTGATGGATCCAAAATGGAATCAGGTACAGGAGCGGGAATATACGCAAAAGGCTACAAATGTAGCAAAAGCTT
Source organism: Orthosia incerta (assembly GCA_948252205.1). Lineage (NCBI taxonomy): Eukaryota > Metazoa > Arthropoda > Insecta > Lepidoptera > Noctuidae > Orthosia > Orthosia incerta. The sequence continues at coordinate 55,596,891 of OX411742.1, forward strand.
AGGGAAGATGGCAACTGTATTCCAAGCGGAAACATATGCCATTATAACCTGTGCTCAAGAGAAAATAGATAGAGGGACCAAAGGTAAATCCATATGTCGCATCAAGGCTGGCCGATAGATGTAAACCATCGGGAAGTCAGGATGTATTCCCTTAGGTTAAGACATCGTGTGTGGGCAGGTCGGTGGGTATAATCGTGCAAATGAAATCACATAAGTTATTCGATACACTAGGTTTATTCAAATAGACACAAGTTACATTATTGCTTACTAATTTTACGGATCGACACTGATTCTACGACGTCTTAGCTCTACGGCTGTCTGTACTCAACTGACTCAACTGCTCTATTCTGCACCGCGCTAGTGCTTATAAAAGCGCGCCAATGCGCAGTTGCTCTTGATTGCCGCTAGGGGCGTGCTTATGATTTGACTTTACGTCCATACTATTGGCTAAACCCGACACGGCCATCCTGCGAGACAGGCGTCCTCGTCTGTTTCTCATTGTCAGGTTTTAACAGTGTATCGAATCATGTGGAAATCCTCAATGGATGTCCTCAGCCCTTGGGGGAAGCTGAGGGGTCTGTCAGACTCCTACTGACTAAAACCACATGGTGTTCTCTAGGCCGTAATTCCTCTTGAGAGGCGAACGTGGAACACACACGTCGCCTTCTCGGGCCTCTCTCAGGTGACAGATCCCCAAATCCATCACCCGCAGGCTTCATCATCTTGTCCTCGCTCCATGTCATCTCATGGTCACCTCGTGTTGCACCACACGTCGTCTTAGTCCACTCCATCCTGGCAATCTCCCATCATACAAGGGATGTTTTTCTGAAAAATACAAAATTTTTAAACAGTATTTGCTCGTCCAATCCTGACTCATACACTAGAGTGAGGAAACATTTTGAAACAATCAAACATGATCATTTAAATCTCTCTGTTCACTATTGCAAGGAACGAGTAATTCTGTTTCCAATTTAAAGAAGATAGCAACCTCATCGATTTGGTACCTAAAAGCACCCAATCTTCGTGATCACAAAGTTCAAGTACCACTGATAGTCATGATTCTCAAATTAAATCAAGCAAAAGAAACCAACAGGTATCTTATTCACGATATTTAACTATCTCATAGCTCTACTAGCTATCTCATAACTCTCCTAGCTATCTCAACATAGCTCTCTTAGCAATCACAGTTGCTCTACTCGCACATCCCTACGATGTCGAGTCAACTCAACTGTCTGAACTCAGAACCTGTTCACACAGATTTAGTCTGTCATATGTTACGTCAATTCATTATCCAATTCATCTACAATCTCAATTGGTACTTGAGCTTTGTGTGTCTTACCAACACGATCTACGCATAGTAATCAAAATTAGAAAACCAAAATTATTTTAATTTTCGTAATGAGGGCTTGACGATTCGAACGTCATCAACATTAACATGATCTCTTCACACGCGTGACTGCGAGTTTACTTTCCTTCATGACTCAATAGGAACTTTCTGTAAGGTTCCTAACACAAACATGAATTTTCACACCAGCCATAGTGTCACACAGACTTACAGGTGCCATACAGGCCTACCGTTGCCATAAAGGCCAACAGTTGCCTTAAAGGCCAACAGTTGCCACACAGACCAACAGTTGCCACACAGGCTCATAGTAGCCACACAGGCTCATAGTTTCCACTCAGGCTCACAGTTGCCACACAACGCACGGCTACTCCTGACCAAACTAGATTATTGGGTTCGTGAAAATAGGGAAATTTGAGAAATCTACTCTTCAACCAAATCATTACCCTGGGCCATGTACCACTAGTCGCTCCAAACAAAGTTTAAAACTTATTCTGCAGCAAAAACTGCCAAGCTTACAGAAACCCTCGAGTAAAACCTCCAACGCCACGGCTCCCTAGCCGACCAGCAAATATATTGCTCTCACAATGGTCTCTCGGTTTCTCTCTAGACCCCGACCTCCACCAGAATCCACTGGTACGGTCAAACGTAATACGTTCGTTAGACTGAATTACTCGATACCTTAAGCTTGCTCATCATCATCAAATCCTTTTGACATCAACATCGACTGGTACATGACCCGCTGGCATCTGCCCTAACCTACCTTGTGCATACTTGTAGTTTCTAAGCGTACCTATTTAAAGCTTTCGGTGTATAACGATCACCGTCCTGTCATAATCACCTATCGCGGACTTAATACAGGTCCTATTTAGTTTTCGTATTAAGAGTTTCCACACAACACTATTCATTAGAAAAAGGTCCGACGATCAAAAAGTTCAACAACTAAACAAAGTTATTGTAAAAATTCTGTTACTCTTTACCATAATTCAAAGGCAATGCACACTCAACTCATGAAACTTCTTCGTTGACCCATCGCCACATGTTACTCATGAGGTGCAGTCCAAAGTTCGAGAGAGTATGAGTGTACAAGCCATCAGATTTGGTCTCACTACCACTGTCATCAACTTTGACGTCTAATTCTCAAGGAACTTGGTGATCGAGGATCCTTCTTACTAGATTCGCTCTTTTTACTCAAAGATATTGGAGCATACCGACTGTTAATATGAGGGTTACAATTAAGCCTCATAATATTTGCGTGTTAATAACTCGTGTGAAGGAGCTTCACGAATTAACTCAGATCAATATCGTTAAAATCAAATTATCAACAGTAACCCTTTACTATCGCACACTAACTCAATTTTCATGCAAGGAAAACGATCGCGAGATCTACTGCTATCATAATATTACTTTGAAAGTAAGCAAGTGAATTCAGATCTAAAGACGGTGGTTGTAAATCGTTACGCAACATAAGATCTGTTCCGAATACACGCAAATGACCAGTATCGTTACTAACTCGATACAATTGCCTTCGCCCAACGACTTTACTAACTCGCTTTGCCACTGAAGATGACTAATTGTTAAGTCACTTTGGATAGATCATCTTCTTCATCATCTGCCTAGCCTTTTCCCAACTATATTGGGGTCGGCTTCCAGTCTTACCGGATTCAGCTAAGTGCCAGTGTTTTACATGGAGCTACTGCCTATCTGACCTCCACAACCCAGTAACTGGGTAACACGGTACCCCTTGGCAAGACTGCTGTCAGATCTCAAGCTTCTGACCACCCGTAACGACTGTCAAAGATCTTCAAATGACAGCCGGGACCAACGGCTTAACGTGCTTTCCGAGGCACGGAGGAAACTCGGTATGTCGAAATGGTCACCCATCCACGGACCGACCTCGTCAAGCGTTGCTTAACCTTGATGATCGACCCGTGTGGCTGTTATTATTTAGCCACGAGCTCATCTTCTTATGGGATATTTAATCCTAAAGTACGTACTGAATCAAATGTTGAAACTATTCCGCCAATAGGAAACTCATTAACTACTTGCTTTTTAGTAAGTGTGTCTTAATTAGCTAGTGATAGTGCTAGATATAACCACGACCAACTCAGTGGTCAAACATGAACACTCTTAAATTTTGAAATAGCATCTCTTCACTAGAGAACATTCGACCTTACTATCGAAATAAAATAGAAGCGACTCACCGAGTATTCCATTCCAAACTTGCGCGCGCTTGACCTCACAGCTGTTGTCATAACGTTCGGCTACCACCGGTGAACTGCTAGCCTGCCGTTCCTCTTAACCTCTGAGATGTTGACACGTCAGCCATCTACAGCAACTGAACCGCTAGCCTGCAGCAGAGGCTCCACTACGACGCAATATGGTATCTGAAACGTGAAAAACATTACGAGAGTATATGTTCACACAGTTATCTTAACCATACTCAGATTTGATGGAAATTAACCGGTGCAGCGGTGTAGTAAACTAAACCGGCACAGCAAAATGGGTTATTGTGGACATGAACCACACATTACAGTGTCCCATGTGCCCAGGTAGGTAGATATATGGGCTTTATAGAATCCAATAAATGCCATAGCATTTTAAGTCGCAATTTCTAGGCCTGTCCAATTAAACCAAAACTTGACCATCGATTGTAACTAAAGTGAAATTATGACCAGACAGGGGCCCCCCCAACGATCCACTGAGCGCCATACCGTACACAAAATCAGAATTTTGAATAATGAACACTCTTGGCCACAGTCATAACAAAATGAAAACGACTCACCAGATTGGCATAAAGATCCGTGTGTATGGATCTTTCCACAAGTCCACACGCTCCTCCTTGACCTGTCCAGCTCCTTGGTTGTTGCTAACCTCCTTGCTGCTCCCTTACGGACTGGTTTTTCATTATTTTGGTTTCCGAGGGTAGTCGCAACTGACACCGCGATTTTTTTTTGCAAGAATGTAACTATTTTCACTAGCATTGTTTTAACGTGTGATCTCATTAGCAAGACCGAATCCCAATTCTGATGTCGCATCAAGGCTGGCCGATAGATGTAAACCATCGGGAAGTCAGGATGTATTCCCTTAGGTTAAGACATCGTGTGTGGACAGGTCGGTGGGTATAATCGTGCAAATGAAATCACATAAGTTATTCGATACACTAGGTTTATTCAAATAGACACAAGTTACATTATTGCTTACTAATTTTACGGATCGACACTGATTCTACGACTTCTTAGCTCTACGGCTGTCTGTACTCAACTGACTCAACTGCTCTATTCTGCACCGCGCTAGTGCTTATAAAAGCGCGCCAATGCGCAGTTGCTCTTGATTGCCGCTAGGGGCGTGCTTATGATTTGACTTTACGTCCATACTATTGACTAAACCCGACACATATATATTCTTAGTGACAGTCAGGCTGCAATCAAAGCCATGGCATCCTACAAAGTGGACTCCGGACTTATTCTGGATGCTATCCAAGCCCTAAACAGGCTTGGGAAGCACAACAGGGTAAGACTGATGTGGGTCCCTGGGCATAAAGGATTCCATGGCAACGAAGTGGCTGATGAACTGGCAAGGGAGGGCTCAGCGAATGATTTTGTGGGTCCAGAACCATGTGTAGGCATATCGACGTGTCTCGTAAAAGCCGCATTTAGGGAATTTGCAGATCACAGACAACGAACTTGTTGGCTGTCTACTACCGGTCTACAACACTCCAAGAGATTCCTGGGCTCCACTTTCAAAGCCCGGGATTGCATTTGGAACATGAGCAGGGGGCAAATCCGCTACCTGCTTGGGGCCTTTACTGGGCACTTTGGAACCAACGACATGCTCATGAAGATGGGTCTAACCGCGACACCCATATGCAGGTTGTGTGGGGAACATACGGAACGCATGGAGCACCTACTGTGCACATGCGATGCACTGGCTGGTAAGCGAATGAGTCTCCTAGGGGTTGGATACCCAAAACCAGAAGATTAAAGGCTCATATCTCCTGGTCTCGTTGTAAAACTCATGAAAACGGTTTTCAACGAGAATGAGGAGGAGTAAGTTATCTAGGGGACCACAAAAGATCCCAATGGGTCGAAGTGTCCGAGGTATTTCTCGGCCCCTCCATAAGATAAGATAAGATACCCCAATATAATTGGGAATAAGGCTAGGCAGATTGATTGGTATCTTCTAGATTCTAGTACTTGTATTTTGTGGTTTGGCCACAGTAAAAATGAGTTCGTCACCTAAGAGAAACACTAGCGAATGAGTACTGCCGATTTTGTGCTCACCAGTTGGCGCCACTGGCGAGTATAGTACTAATATATAGCTGTTCAGACGAAGACTAACGCCACATTCACCGCCAGCCGCCGCCCGGAGAGGTCGTCTCGCTGCCCGCTGCCCGCTGCCGTCCCGCTCGCCGCCCCACCGCTGCGAGCCCCCACTCTCCGCCTCGTCTCGCTCCTGCGTGACGTCATTGCGGCCGACGCGCCCCCCGCTCGCCGCCTCACCGCCGCGCGCCCCGCGCCCCGCCCTCGCCCCGCTGCACCCCTGCGGGTCGTCGCCGCGGCCGACGCGTTTTCAAATCCACATCTTGTGGTCCTTGGCGGATACTCTTATTTTTCTCCTTGATTAGTTACATTAGCAACTATGCATCCTGTAGAGTTGCTGATGTTCCTCATCGAGGACATGCTGTCGGATGACCCCAGTCCGCGCAGCGTAAACCAAGAAAGGTACGCCACCATCCGGCAATCACTTGCCACCTGCTCTGCCTTAGGCACCCCGGCCCCCGACTCTGACGTAAGTCAAACACCTTTTGTTGCCGACGGCAACAAAATCAAATTTCCAATAGTGGAAAGTGTCCGGTCGAAAACCGTGTTTTCGAATCCCGCCTCCCCTCAAGTCGACATTCCAATCGACGCTCCCATGTCAGATGATGACAACTCGGAAAATTATTACACCGACGCCTCCTCCGCCCCAGAAAGCTGTAAAGCTCCCTCTGAGGGTGTCAGAAAGAGGAGGAAAATCAAGACGCACCCCAAGGTCTCTAAGGCCAAAAAGGTAGCACCGTCCGCTTCCCCAGCTCGGCCGTCCACCTCCGCCGACGTGCAACCCACCCCCGCCACCACTTCCCAGCGGTCCAGGCGTCCGGCTCGCTCCCCCACCCCCAGGAGCCGCTCCCGTAGCCCTCTGACTTTGGCCGACACTTCCCCAAAGTCGAGCCGCGCCCCCAGTCCTGCTCCTATTAATAAGAAGCAGAAAGTCCCACCCATCTTCGTCCACGAAAAATCAAAGTGGACTGACCTCTCAAAAGTTTGCGTTGAACGCAAGATCAACTTCCTAAGTGCCACCTCCTGTCAGGCGGGCATCAAAATTTCACTCCAAACTCCTACTGATTTCAGGAACCTTACCAGGCTCCTGAAAACCCAGAGGATCCCATTTCATACCTACACTCTCCCCTCGGAGGCGCCCGACCGTGTAGTGATCCGGCGCATCCCGAAGGAGATTTCCGCTGAGGACATCTTTGAGGATCTCGTCGCTCAGAAGGTCCCAGTCATTTCTGTCCACCGCATGCGTAAAGCTAGAGGTGGACAAGAATACGACATGGTTTCGGTCGAATGCGACCCAACCGAGTCTTACAACCCGATTTTCAAAATAAAATCGTTGTGCTCTCTGTCAGGGATCTCCATTGAGAAACCCTACCGTCCCACTGTTGTTGGTCAGTGTCACAACTTCAAACAATATGGACACAGTCAGAAGAACTGCTTTGGCGTCCCCAGGTGCGTTAAGTGCCGAGGCGACCATAGCACTAGAGAATGTCCCCGCCCCAAAAACCCGGCCGATTGCACGGAGCCTCCCAGCTGCGTGCTATGTGACCAGGTCGGTCACACGGCCAACTTCAAGGGTTGCCCAAAAGCCCCCAAGCTGGCGCCCAAAATGGCCAAGCGCCACGCTGAGCGCCAAGCTCACACAGCTCCCTCCGGACTACCCCCCGCCCGGCTAGCCCCTCAGAGGACTTCGCCATGGGGCAAACTAAACCACCAAAAGGTGGCTCCCCAGACCGTCCAACAGCCAACCGCAGGCCTGCTGGAACAACCCACTCCGGCCCCCCCTCAGGCTCCTGCCGTCCCCAAGCCCGCTCAAAACCGGCAAGTGGCTCCCACCACTGTCGCCGCTGAGAGCCTGCCCCACCAAAAGCCCGCTGACAGACGCTGCGTCGCTGATGTTATCATCAGCGCGTATGCCGTCTGGATGACGGATGAGGCCAGATCGTTGGCTGCTGAGATCAGAAGGATCGAAGCAGCCGGTGATATGCCCGCACCCGAGTCCAAGGATCTTTTCGAAAAGTACCCAAATATAACCGAGGTACTAGATAGCCTCGTCTTTAGAAACGGTAAATGGGTGCGCATATAAGTCGCATTCGTTTACCATTTCCGTTAGGATTTCGCCAACTGAGGCTCATCCCCGACCCCCATGATCTCCACTCTGCTCCATAAGAGCCTAGGGAGTAGGAACAATGTAGCATACAGACCGATTCGTTCAGTCCTCGCCGCCGAGGCCCGTCGCGTACTCTTTCAATTAAAGCCCGCCAGCCCGCGAAGCTGAGCACTAGTTAAATTATTAGATCTCAAAAGGAGTTTCTTGTCCGTTCTTCTCCACGTAGGTAGTTTCCGAACGGATGGTAAAATCACTTGTCAGATCCAGCCATTGCCTGCCCCCCCAGCGACGCCCTGAGCCGAGGTTCGACCCCAACTGGGGTAGCCCTCAGCGTTGTCGCTTAGTTTTAGAAATTTGTGCCCAGCTGGAGGCTACCATAGCTTAGTCTCCACTGGGAAAGTCCAGTTAAGTAGTTGTCAGTCACTTTGACCGAACTACGAGACGTCACTTAGAAAAAAAAAAAAAAAAGACTAACGCCAACGACCTTGAGGGAACAAAACGCGCACTCGTTTCACACCCGCGCGGGCGAAAACTATGTAGTTTTTTGTACTTTCCTTATTATTCTATAACTTTAAAAATAAAAGCCTCAGATCAAAATGTAGATAATTAAATTACCTTTGGTGGTGATTTCATTAAAATACGCCCAGCGGTTTTGGTGTGATTGTCGTGTTTTTGTCCGTTTTAGACATAACTTAACAAATTAAATGTTATTTGAATAAAACTCAAAATTTTCTCAGATTAAGTTATTAAGAAAATAGTCTAATGTAACACATATTTTTACCCAAAAAAATTACGACAAGCCGTTTAGACGTGATTCTCATTTTAAAATCAGCTACTCAAGGGAATCGGCACCTATTACGCGCACGGAAGCAAAGCTTGAATTAAAGTATTTTCTAATGCCGTAGAAGTATGATTAAATATAAAATCGAGTATGTTGCTGTTTCGCGCAGCCCCTTATTTTTCGAAAAAAAAGAGGTTAAAATTTTTCGAATCATAAAACTCTATTAAAGCAGTGATTGGTAAAACTCACACATCACATAACATCATCAGTTGATGTCACATGTCTTCGAATTTTTGGTTCTAGGACATACCAGTTTCCTCACGATGTTTTCCTTCACCGTTTTAAAAGCAGTGGTGATGAAATAATTTGAACAAAGTAAAGCGCCTGCCTGGGCTCGAACGCATGACTTGTAAGTCGCGGCCGATACCACTGGGCCACCACTGCTCTCCACACTATACAAGTACTAGAATTTAGAAGATACCAAACAATCTGCCAAGCCTTATTCCCAACTATATATTATAGCTGAACCTGGTAAGACTGGAAGCCGACCCAGTCTTACCGAGTTCAGCTGAGTACCAGTGTTATACATGGAGCGACTGCCTATCTGACCTCTCCAACCCAGTAACTGGGTAACACGGTACCCCTTGGCAAGTCTGGTGTCAGATCTGAAGCTTCTGACTACCCATAACGACTGTCAAATGATTTTCAAATGACAGCCGGGACCAACAGCTTAACGTGCTTTCCGAGGCACGGAGGAAACTCGGTATGTTGAAATGGTCACCCATCCACGGACCGATCTCGTCAAGCTTGCTTTACCTTGGTGATCGACCAGTACGGCTGTTAATATTTAGCCAAGATACCGAAAGCTATAAGTATATGAACAAAAACAAAAAAATACTTACTGGCATAATAAAGGTGTTGACTGTATGCAGGTGACATTAAAATATTATGAAAATAAAAGTGGAAACTATGGAAAATAACAAAATGAACTGAACTTGCTCAAACGAACTTTGAAAAATACACAAATATTGGTGGAACAAAACAACGATTTTTTTTTAAATTCAACAACATAACAGAAGACATATAAAAATAAGTCACCAAAACAGAAGATAGATTACCTTGCATCAACTTTGTTGGAAACTTATTACTCTCGTTTTAAAAAATAAGTGGTTTAGGTAGTTTTTTTTATAACTAAACTAGCTTATTCCAGCGGCTTCGCCCGCGCGAATGTCCACTTGAAAATTATTCCAAGGGAGCACATTCCCGGGATAAAAATAACCTATGCTATTGCAGACTATAATCTATCTCTGTGCCAAAATTTCATCCATATCCGTCCAGCCGTTTGAGCGTGAAGAAGTAACAAACATACAAACACACACACACTCACAAACTTTCGCCTTTATAATATTAGTGTGATGCTACAAGGTTGCATGTTATTTCTATAACATATTCTTCCCCTTTTTGTTATAAAAATAGTCTGTTTTGAATGTGTTTGGCTGGTAATAATGTTTATGTAGGTACGTATAGAATAACTATGATTACCTTGCTTCTGAACCAATTATTATATTTAGATACAAAGTTGTAGGCAGATTTATTAAGTTTCAAAATACACGTGTAAGTTTTACATTGTGTTGTAAATGCGAGGCCTTTGTGCGAGTTTTCATATCTACTACATCTCGAAACGTTAATTTATTTTGAAACTGGATAAGCGCCGTTTGGTGGCAATACAGTGAAACACAAATTACTCTATACGATTTGTCATTCGCGACGTTTACGTTTACGTGATCGAGCACGTTTAAAACTCAATTCAGAGGTCTCCAAGTTTTTTTTCCTTTGATGATATTTCTGTTTTGGTATATATCTGCTCTTTCGGTCTCGTGGTCTCGTCGTCCATTTAAATTTCTTGCACACACAATTTCATTTCTTTGGTTCCAGTGTAGATCCCAAGTGGTCCAGATGGATCACCATAGGAACGACTGCTCTATATATACTAATATGATAAAGCTGAAGAGTTTGTTTTTTTGTTTATTTGAACGCGCTAATCTCAGGAATCTAATTTGTGATGGATAGTCCATTTATCGAGGAAGGTTATAGGCTATATACCATGCTATGACTAATAGGAGCGGAGCATGAATGAAAATGTTGCAAAAACGGAAAAAAAAATCTTTTTTGAGAGCTTCCGTTGCGTGCGCTGCGTAAACGGTTAAAGTTACGTAACCGGTTGACGGGAGCGAAGCCGCGGGGGACAGCTAGTATTAAGATAAAATCAGAACAAGTAATTTGGAATGCAGGTAACTTTTATTCGTTGCAGTACTTTAACCTATGAAAAATTATTAATTTGTTATTGGTTTTCACCATTAAATATTTAAAATATGGAAACCCATTAAATAAGGAAAACATTTCATAGATATCATAAGATTATTTTTATGAAACAAAAACAGTTAATCATTTTATTTGATAAATTTACGAAGGTTTAAATGTCAGTAATCTACACAAATGCTAATCCGTTTAGGTAATTTAAGGATTCTTGAGCGAAGTAAAGGCTCCAAGGTGTTTTCAAGGGATCTGGCTATTGGGCAGAGCCAGCTCAAGAAACTGAAGACTAACGATGGCAGGATCTTATCTGCCAAACTGGAGCTTCTGATGGAGATCGAGACATTCTATGGACAGTAATTATAGACATTAATGAGCAAATCCGTTGCGAAACTTGCAAATGACCCAAGAGCTAGATTGACCCGACCTATACCGAAAGCATCCCATCCATGTACGAGATTAGGATGGCTCTGAAACAGCTTGAAAACAACAAGGCGCCGGGTGACGACGGAATCACGGCCGAACTCCTGCGGGCGGGTGGGAAACCGGTACTAAAGACCCTTTAGAAGCTGTTTGATTCCAAAACACTCGAGAGAAACACAGGTATAGTGCAGGAGTGTGGTGGTACTCTTCATCAAGAAGGGCGAAAATCCCCGGCCAAAGAACTATAGGCCCATTTCACATCTTAGCCTTGTCTACAAATTGTTTTCAAGAGTCATCACGAATCGTCCCGTGCGCAGGTTTGACGAATTGCAGCCTCCCGAACAAGCCGGATTCGGAAAAGGCTTTAGCACCGCAGAATACATACATACGCTTCGGCAGGATATACAGAAGACTGAAGAGTATAACCTACCTCTCTGTTCAGCGTTTCTGTACTACCAAAAAGCCTTCGATTCGATCGAGACTTGGGCTGTACTGCAGTCTCTCTAACGGTGCCTGATCGACCACCGGCACGTTGAGTTGTTGGTCTTTAGGATCAGGCCTCAAAACCTATCCTGCTCCAGCGCGGTGTGAGACAGGGAGACGTCATTTCGCCGAAACTGTTCACTGCTTTACTGGAAGATTTCTTCAAGGTTCTGGAATGGAGGGCTAGGCATCAACGTTAATGGCGAGTATATAGATCACTCACTTCGGTTTGCCGATGACATAGTGGTCATGGCTGAGACCATGAAGGGCCTCAGTACAATGCTCGATGACCTCAGTAAAACTTCCGAAAAAGTGGGTCTTAAAATGAACATGGACAAAACCAAGATCATGGTGAATGCCCATGTAACAACAACATGGTAACCCATGAAACAACAACAACATGGTAACCCATGTAACAACATGGTGTGTCCTATCAAGATCGGAGACTCTACACTCGAAGTTGACATATAACTGTGCAATATTGACGTTGTTTGACATTTGTAATAATTGCATTTAGATATTTGACGTTTCATTTATTATTTTAATTCATTCATCATTTCATTTATTATGTCCTTTATTTGTCTTCATTGTTATATATTACATTTTTAAATACTTAAAATAAGAAAACTTAAAAAAAAAACATTTGAAATATAAAAATATAGGCCCACCGGTATCGGGAACAGGGTCCAAGCTACCGATGGTTAGGGCTCCAGAGCAAGGAACCTCCTCACAATGCGAGCCGTATCAAGGAGTAGAACTGCCTTCTGCATCAGGCCCTTGATCCAACCGCGCGATGACAGCCTCGACAGATGGTCATCGAGGCTATTGGCCATCAGGCCGTTGGCCGTAACGACAATCGGCACAGTGATCGCTGAGTCCACATTCCACATGTCGACAACCGAGACATGTCAATATACTTGATTTGTTTCTCTTTCTTACCTTTAACGAGGTTCTCGTCTCGTGGGATGGTGACATCGGTTATCATTGTGCGGCGCACTAACACAACTCTCTCTATCACCTATCAGATTTATCACCACTACATCCGGCTTAATTGGTAACAATAGTCCTATCAGTGATGATAGACCGATCCCAGTACAACGTGACATGGTCATTTTCGAGAACTGGGTCGGGCACATACTTGTAATATGGTACCTCAGAATCCACTAGATTGTATTTCAAAGCAAGTTGCTGGTGAATAATCTTGGCCACTTGGTTATGTCTGTGTCTAAATAAGTATTCGCCGCTAGCCAGACGAGAACAACCAGAGATAAAATGTCTAAATGATCCACCTGGGCAGTGGCATGCCCAACACACGTCAACCGTCCCATCCTACATTATAATGTCTCCGGTAGTTATTCGTCAGGATAACTTCGTCCATAATTGCACAAACAAAACCTTAAGTTTCCCCAAAAAGGTCGCCGGAACGTAGCCAGGTTACGGACGCTGAAAAATCAACATCGGGCACATGGAGAGCCCGATATAAGCGCCCGTGAAGCTCCTTGCCTTGCCATACCTCTATGCGTTCATCAGTAGTAAGTACTACAGGTTTGCGCCAGTTGTCTTTAGCCATGGATAACGGGGTGAGCCCTTGTCTACTGCGACCACATCCCGGTGGATAACTTACTTCAGCTTCTAAAAAATATATTCTGAGATTGCACACCTCGCGGTTGTAAAGAGTCTTGGCTTTTAAAATTTTTCGACCCCCACATTTCCGCGGGATGTACAGTCTCATCACCGAAAATCGTGGGTGATGCATCCGGTTTGCGGTCAGCAGTGTCTTGTGTTTGCGGTCAGTTCGCCTTCCTATTAAGGGCATCAAGCTCGGTCTGAGTCCATTTGAGTATGTCGAAAGAGTACATCAAAACCGGCATGACCCAACTGTTGAAGCGCTCCTTCAGCAGTTGCTGACATGAAGCAACTGCTGAAGGAGCGCTTCAAACACTGCTACTATTAAAATTAAAGTATTTCATTTATTATTATTATTGTGTTAATTAATACAAGATTTGCACGTTATAAAATGTAGCAAACATGTTTAATTTTTTTCTTTTATTTTAATCCTACATGTACTTATTACTATTTTCAACATTGTACACACCGAAAATGAGTTTGCAAACTGCGATTTTTCGTTTTCTTTTGCTGCAATCAGGGCTATGCGAGACTGGCACGTAAGTTATCTTTTCTTCCGCAGCCGTTCTGCATTGACAGCTTATTTTGAATTTTCTTTTATGTTTCGAATTCTTTTTTGTTAAATCTCACTTCATTGACCTAAAGCCAATGAAGTGCAATCAATTACAGACAACCTTTGGATGGACTAAAAGAAAGGAAAAAAATAAGATAAAAAAGGGAAGGAAATGGATTTTGTATAGTCAGTGTACAAAAGTATACTACTATCCTATCCTACTAATATTATAAATGCGAAAATGTGGATGAATTGATGCATGTATGTTTGTTACTCTATCACGCCAGAATGGCTGAACGGATCTGGATGAAATTTTGCACAGATATTGATACTCTGCAATAGCAATAGGCTTTCTTTTATGCCGGTATAATGTTCCCTTGGGATAATAAAACACGTATCACGCGGGCTGAGCCGCGTGTAGATGCTAGTACTTCTTCTTCTTCCTGCCCTTATCCCATGTTATTTGGGGTCGGCACAACACGTTTTTTTCTTCCATACCGTCCTGCTCCCGTCACGCAATTACTATGCGTTATCTAATACAATACGCACAGGAGAATAAGCTGGCAGTTATGAACACATATTTCAAGAAGAAAAGTTCCAGAAAATGAACATGGTTATCACCAGACCATAAAACAAAAAATTAAATCGACTTTATATTGAGTCCCAGCCCAAAATCTGTAACAAATGTAGAAGTCCTGAACAAAATGAGCTTCCCATCAGACCACAGGATGCTAAGATGCTCTTTAAAAACTGAGAAACCTAAAATGAACCGAAGAACATTCAAAACCATTGCCAGCAAATTGAAGTCTACACATGAGAAAAACAACTACATAAATAACCTAAAAAAGAACTCACCAATACTGCAAGAACTTCTGAAGTAAAATAAGACTGTACAATCCTTCAACGACAAACTGGAAGAAACAATCACAAAAACCCTTAAAATTTATGAAGAGTATTTTTTTTTTATTTTTTTTTATTTGTGATGGGTTTGCTCTTGACTCTAGTCTAGGTCAAAGGTGACAGAGACAGAGTCGACGATGGAGCGAGCTTACCCAGAAGAAGCCTGTTCACTCTAACTTTGAAGAGATTCGGGTTGAATGCGTTCGGAAACACAGACGCAGGTAGTATAAACAAAAAGTAAAGATCATTAGCGAACACACACATAATTTAATCTGTAGAAGAACTGAACTTATGTTCACGAAGAACAAGTCCAAAGAAATGAGAGAGGAACTAAAGAAATAGTTTAAACAAACCAACAGAGCAATTAAAAATGATTATGCTAACCATAGTAGAACAATAATAGATAATCATATGTTTACTTTCCAAAGTTCCAAAAGAGCCTTTAAAGAACTATCCACTCACAAAAATGGGATACAAAGTTTGAACAGTGAAAAGCGCGAAACCAAAGATAGAGAAGGTATAACAGAATGTGGAACGACTTTCTATACTTCTCTTTATGAAAAACCACCACATGATAAGAAAAAATAAGTTACATGTTTGTATAGTCAGTGTACAAAAGTATACTACTATCCTATCCTACTAATATTATAAATGCGAAAAGATAATGGAAAAGATAATAGTATTATAACTGGAGATGATATAGTGAAAACACCATTAGACCCATTAACAGAAAGAGAAATAATGACTCAAATCAAGAAACTAAAACCTGAGAAGAGCCCAGGTGAAGATAACATCACAAACGAAGCCCTGAAAATCGGAGCGCCAATCCTAGTTGAATATCTAGCAGAATTATTCAACTTAGTACTGGAAAAAGAGCAAGTACCATCGCAATGGAGTAAATCAAATATAATATTGCTGTATAAAAAAGGGAACCCGCTCGACATCAGCTTACTATCTACAATATATAAACTCTTCTCGTCAATCATCCTAAGAAGGATAGCACCAGATATTGACAAGAATCAGCCAATAGAACAAGCGGGCTTCCGGCCACACTACTCAACAGTAGACCACATTCACACAATAGAACAAATTATAGAGAAATTTAAAGAATTCAATAAACCACTTTATATAGCTTTTGTGGACTATTCCAAAGAGTTTGACAGCATAGTACACCCATCTATATGGACTGCTCTGAGAAATAACGATGTAAACAAAACATACGTAAATATCATAAAAAACATCTATGCTAAAAGTGTAAGCAGAGTAAAATTGGAAAGACAAGGGGAGGAGTTCACAATTGGGAGAGGTGTGCGCCAGGGGGACCCGCTGTCTCCAAAGCTATTCACAGCTGTACTTGAAGATATTTTCAAAAACATTAATTGGGAAAATAATGGCATATGGATACTTAATAAAAAACTAACACACTTAAGGTTTGCAGACGACATTGCTCTTTTTAGTGAATTCGCGACAGGATTAGAATCAATGCTACAAAAACTAAATTCTGAAAGCATAAAAATCGGCCTACACATGAACGCATCCAAAACAAAAATTATATCAAACATTCAAAAGAAAACAATTAAAGTAGAGGAAAAACCGATGGACTATGTTAATGAATATGTGTACCTAGGTAAATTGGTATCCTTTGCTGCAAATAGCAACGAAAACGAAATAGACAGAAGAATAACTACAACTTGGAAAACATACTGGGCCCAAAAAGAAATTCTGAAAGGGAACTATAGCCTTAATTTAAAAAAGACTATAATGGATTCTTGCATTCTCCCAAGCAACTTACGCCAGCCAGACATGGGCCTTCACAGAAAAAGTAAAGAACAAAATTTCATCATGCCATCATGCAATGGAACGAAGTATACTGAAATTGTGAAAAATACAGAAAACGAGAAACGCAGACATTCGCATGAAAACTAAATTAACAGATGCACTTCATTTTAGTTTAATATAGAAGTGGAAATGGGCAGGGCACTTGTCAAGATACGAAGATAAGAGATGGACTTACCGAACAACTAAATGGCAGGGCCCAAAAGGCAAAAGGAAAGTGGGCAGACAGAAGAAAAGATGGGCAGATGACATAATGAACATAGCTGGAAAGAGTTGGATGCACATGGCCAGAGACAGGGAAAGGTGGAAAAAATGGAGGAGGCTTTTACCCATAGGGGGCCACATAACAATGAAACGGGAATGAAATTATTAGTTATACATAGTTATACATAGTAATACATAGTTAAACACAGTTATGCATAGCTCAACCTTGAATTTTTATTTAAAGAAATTGCTACATAGTCTCCTCCATTTAGAAACCAATAAAAACAAATATTTTTTCTGTAAAACTTAAACTATTGCTCATAAATTATAAATGACATGCAAACGTGCACCAAGACATTGAACATCACGTTTTGCAAGATAATATATTTTATATTATATATTGAGTGCAGCTTTCTAAAATAATGAATTTAAATTATATCTTACACTCTTATTTACATTTTTAATTAGGTCATGCATATGAGTTCAGTTATCATTCGTTTTGTTTAACATAAATATTATAATCTTTTGTCTACAACATAACTTGAAACTATTATTTATTTAACATGAAACATCATCACAAGGTTATAAACATCATCTTGTACCGTTTTTGTCAGTCAATGGCAAAAACTATCCAATTCACTACAAAATGATGACCTAAAGGATCTCTTTCTTTCCAGCCGACTTCATTCATCCCTGTAACGACACAAATAGTGCATGTCTAATAAAAGCTACCCAAAAGGCCATCACAGAATTCGTCAAAGGCCTCCCAAATTTCGGAATACCTGTCTAGGATCCCTTCCTTATTTTTTTTGAAGCAGCACTGGCAAAACTGGGCAAAATTGGAACGAGTTATTGACCTGGGTTAGGTTTGTTTGAATAGACCTTTCTGATGACGCAATTCGAGGATAGGCGATATCGCGCATGCAATTTCTAAGAACATAATGAAATCGGTCAAACTGCATTGCGTTTGTTAGAATCATGAATGGAACTCTATATAATAGTATTGATATCTACCAAGATAGCAAGCTTTGAATGTCAAGATGGTTGTTGGTTATTTACTGTTTACCAGAGTTCCAATGTATGTGGTGTGTAAGGGAAGGGTTCTATGAATAAAAGCACAGAAAGACAAGACTAGGTATTTATTTAAATAAGGCTTGTCAATTAATTCATATTTAGAAGGCTCATCGAGCTTACTGCCCGTTCGCTAGACCTAGTTCTCGTGGGGAAGAAGCGCAACAAACCCCACGGAAGCTCTTTTATAGTATTATCGATATATTTTACAATCACAAAGTGTTTACAATATTATAGAATCAAAATAACAAGGATAAGGCAAAAGACATAGACTAGCCCTTAAATCAATATTACATATTAGGAATAAAGGCTATAATATGATATAAATACAGTTTCAACACAACCATTAGCAATAATAAAGTTATAATATCAAATAACTTACGTTAGGCTTGTGTAGTCGATCTTACACCAATTATTAATGATAAAGGAAATATAATAATATATCTGGCCTGTACTGGCTTGTAGTTCACAGAAAAGTAAGTCCACTTATCCATTACACAATATTTTATAAGCTCGGGTCTATCAGTGTCTCAATACGTCCAATATGAGAAAATGGCGCGGTATCCCGCCATTTTCTATATTGCTTTAAATAATCTCACAATTAGATAAACAATAATAAATTATCATGTAATGAATCCATTTTAAAACGTAACAAAACAATTAAGAAATTTAATAACACCTCTTTAGTAATTCTTAATCAATATTCGAAAGAATATTGATACTAACAGACAGTATTGTACTAATTGTTTCAAAGCACTTATATTACTAATATAGCAATATAAAATCCAGGATACATCACAATAATCATTACAAATTTCTTCTTCTTCTTTTACATTTGTAGGTAGTTGACAACACAATAATAATTTAGGTCGGTACTTAAACATTTGTCGGTAGGCACTTAATAAATATGACAGGTATGTATTATATAGCAAACCAATGTCACTTGAAAAATAAAAATTCATGATTTAATGACGTCACACATACTTCAAATTCTAACACGTTCATGCGAACATATTTGAAATTTTTTTTTTCTTCTATTAAAAATCGCTATTCAATGTGATATATATATAGAATCGCGCCGGGCCTTCATTATTTATTTATTTAAACTTCATGTACAATAGTGGTACATAGGCGGACTTAATGCCACAAGGCATTCTTTACCAGTCAACCTTTGGGTTAAAAATGACAGCATTGTGAATGGGTACAAAATAATATTTAAAATAACAACTAGTATACGAAAATGTATATACTTACATATATAATAATAATACACATATACAAATAAAATAGAGTTATAAATACCAATAATAAAAGAGAAACCTATTAATAATTATTACGACTAGACTTCTGTCTTCTATCTCTTCTTCTGTCTTCTGTCTGTAATGTTGCTTATAGCTGGCAAACATATTTTTGCAAAAACTGAAGAGTTATGTGAAGTTTCAGTCACCGATTTGGAGCTTGTTCCGTACTGCAAATATACATTCTTTCGGTTAGTAATTTAAACAATTTTTGGGAAAGTTTCACCATTAATTACAATAAATTTGCCTCAAATATTAATTGTCCATTTGATTTAGACTTATGTTGGCAATTGCTCTAACGAGATACAACTTAGTATCTGCTGTATACGTCCAAGGCATATGTCATTGAAAATAGGACAACTAAAATGAGGAAAATAGTGACTTCTTTAATTACTGGGCTTTAAAAACTAGTTTGAAACTCCACTTATTAGGAAAATTGCGCTTAATTGACGTATACTCGTATTTACTTTTATTGTTTTACAATGTTATAACTTGTACATGAGAATATTAAAATTATCCCTTATATTCGCGTAATTTCAAATGCCCGTTTCATTGCAGTTTGCGGCGAGAATAAGAAATTATTATGAAGAACGATTGTTTGTTAAAACATGACTAAAAAATCATTTTCATGTTATGAATTTTTAAGAGTAACTTGAGAAAGTATGGGCAAAGGTTTGATTTTCTTCTTAGGGTACGAAACTTTGCACTGAGACTAATTATTTCTAGCCTGGTGAATTTCTCGTGAAATTCACTTCTCTTATACAAATAAAATGACTGCTCAGAACTAAATTTGTATCCTTATTGTATTATTTATTCACACACAACACAATGTTATTTGCTTGCACATAATTATTACATCATGATGTGTCTAAATCTACATCATGAACCAAAAGTATATTACCTACCATATTTATGTTACAGCCAATCTCAGAATAAAGATTGACATAAAAACAAAGTACATCAAAGACGACCAAGGCGGCAATCATTTCTCTGTGAAGAGTTACAAGTACTCTTTCAGCTTTGGAAATCAAGTTTCCTTTGAACTTGGGAATATCTTTAAGGAAAACAAGGAACTTAGTAAGTATACAGATCTGATAAAAGACAAAAAAAAGCCTAGTTTTCAATCCCCCATACTACCCACAAGATAGTAAGTAACAATGATTTTAAGTATGAAATTAAGGAAATCCATAATACTGTACTCACAAGAGGTTTTAATGATTCCGTATTCAAACATTGGACTTCAAACGGGAGTAGCCCCTGATTTCCGAATTAATTATTTCAAGTTGAGTGTATTTATTTATTCTTCAACACATGTGTGTCGAACAGTGGTTTTAATAAAACAACTACGAGTTTTACTTTAGACTGAAAACCTGTCAAAATTTGCCACTTTAGTAGGGTTAATAGATTAGTAGCAGCGGTATCGGTAGTGAGCAGTGGTGGCCCAGTGGTATCGGCCGCGACTTAAAAGTTGTAGGTCGTGGGTTCGAGCCCAGGCAGGCGCTTTACTTTGTGTAAATTATTTCATCACCACTGCTCTCAAAACGGTGAAGGAAAACATCGTGAGGAAACCGACATGTCCTAGAACCAAAAATTCGAAGACATGTGACATCCACCAACCCGCACTGGGCCCGCGTGGTGGATTTCGGTCCATTCCCTCTCATAGACAGGGGGCCTGTGTCCCAGCAGTGGGAACATTAATAGGCTGATGATGTGATGTGATGAGAATAGATTAGTAAGCTTGGTAGACACGTGTGGCATTTTACAAAAAGGAAACTAATTTAGTTTTAAGATAAAATACAATGAAAATATTATATAAAATAATACAAAAAGGTAAAACCATTGAATTAAAAGCAGCAGTGGTGACCCAGTGGTATCGGCCGTGACTTACAAATTGTAGGTCGTGGGTTCGAGCCCAGGCAGGCGCTTTACTTTATGTAAATTATTGTATCACCACTGCTTTCAATACGGTGAAGGAAAACATCGTGAGGAAACCGGCATGTCCTAGAACCAAACATTCAATCCCACCGCACTATTCCCAAACCATTGCAACTCCTGAAAGCCAGAATCAACAGTGGCGACCACCAGAAAAGCGCCGAGGCAATGAAGCTCGACGAAGCCCCGGAGAAAGACTTTAACTGTCTTGAATCCCGCAACGAAATTAATCAGAAAAGAATAACGAAGGAGTAGGAAAAAATCACATAAATTTCCACTTCCCTCCATATCAAGCAGGAGACAGAGCAAACAAAGCCAATAGGCACAAAGGGTCGTTTACAACTGGGATAAGCCCAGTTGCCTAGCACCACGGATAAAAATTAGCATTAATATTAATGGGTCCTAACAATGTGAGCTGTTATATTTGATTCCAATAATAGGTATGGCAAAATCGCTTGAATGCACGGAAATTTGTTTTAGTTTCCACAAGGTCCGTATAGTAAACAACTCTTGATGTAGCCTGTACATTATTCAACATAATATTGCGTTCATTCTGCCAAAGAATACACTCTCATAAGTTATGATGTGCAGATTGTACATATTCGCAGTCAGATGTAGAACACTGACATAAAGGCGAGGCAATCCACCAACCCGCACTGGGCCCGCGTGGTGGATTACGGCCCATTCCCTCTCACAGAGAGGAGGCCTATATCCCAGCAGTGGGATCATTAATAGTCTGATGCTGTGTGTGATGTGATTGAATACAGAAATACCGCAGCAATCGATATTGAATTAGTTATTATAAATAATTAGTATAAAAAAAATTGAATTATATTTGAAAGTTTTACGCTGAACACACGTACATATCCTCAACGCAGTTTCAAACAGTTAGATATTGGCTAATGCATCCAGGTAGAAACCAATCCTTAACGAAATAAAACTAAGTTTTAATCCGTAGAATTTTAAAAGATCAAACTATCAGGTAACTGCTAGGTTAATTCTAACTCAAAAATAAATGTTACAAAAAATTATACGTCAGCCACTCGTCGAGGCTCCACGCCTGAAGAAAAATCTGTCTTCAGTAGTACCGCTCCAATGCTGGATTTACGGGCAGATACAGCACCGCAATTTTTGTAGGAAACACAAGACCTGTTGTAAAATCCGTATATTTTACAACGGCTGGCGGCCTGAGTATTGCTACTAGAATTGTAACCATGAGGTTTGCTGGCTCACAAAGGGTCACGCGCTCTGCTCGTACGGAAGAACCGAAATCTGGCTTCTAATAACTGATATCTACAGACAAAGAAAATGGCTAATCAAAAACATGTTACAAAAAGAGTCAGAGATATCTGAGAAAGCGAAACTCCAAAGAAAAATTAGGAAGACACCACCGACATAACAGATTATTCTTGATAAGGACGCTTACATGATCTGCGCTATTTTTGCGGGGCGGCACGTTCGCACACAAGGAGACAAAAAATGTTAAAATAAAAAAAATGGCTTATAAATTCACCAAAGAAAAAATCACTGTGCATTCTACCATGATTTTTCTTGTAGTGACGTTTTTTCATTAGAAATTTTGACTTATGTTTTCTTGTCAATCGAAATTTGAAAATTCTTATACAGTCTTATTAATAAAAATGGCGTATTACCAGCTTACTCCGAAGCTACTCTTGGACTAGCTAATCCCGGAGTAAGTAAGGATTAACATAGGCTTAGCAATGTTATTAATAAACATGGAATAACCTCGGACTAACTATTCATTTCTTACTCTTGGATTTACGCGTAAGCTATGGCAACCCAGTTGATTTTAAAAGTAAAAAGAATGAACCAGTGAATGAAACCAAGAAATTTGATGACTTAAAGTAGAAAAAGAAATCAAAATAGCGGTCAAAGTGACATCTGTCATTCTTAAATCGCTTATAATAAAATATTACAAATGCGAAAATAAGTCTGGCTGGCTGTCTGTCTGTTACCTTTTCACGCTTAAACCGCTAAACCGATTTAATTTGAATGGAGTTAGTCATTGAGATATTATGTATTACATAATTACCTCAATGGAGTTAGTTTGAGACCCTGGGAAGGACATACGATAGTTTTTATCCCGGAAACCATCCTTATGGGGGTGGCAAGGAAGGTAGAAATTTGTATGGTGAACTAATAATTTCTCAAGTAAGGCGGCCCACACATCCACAATATAATCTGCGCGACATTAAAAATAGGCTATTAAGAGTACCTACTAATGCTACGCAGACAATGTCACGGGCAACAGCTAGTATTAAATATTCGTAGTGCTTTGATAGATCTGATGACGAGTGTATCCCTCATACTAATATACCTAAGTATTAAAAACATCTCCTTCATGCCAATTCCTGAAATAGTGTATCCTGTCTAGTACAATATATTAAACTAAAAATTTTCATCATCAAATCACAAGCAACAAAATGTCAATCAAAAATAATAAATGTAGTCGCCATGGATACACTCTTAATCCAACCTTACTCCGACCTTAAACTAGCTAGCACCATGGAATAACTTTTAGTCCGAGACTAGAGTCAGATTAGTTTAATCTCTCCTTATTCCGTGTTTATTAATACGGAAATTTGTTAGTACCAACCTAATGCTTGGAATAAAGTTAATCTTACCTTAGTCCACGTTTATTAATAAGACGGATAATGTTACCGGCTACTAAAAAGGCGTTATGGCAATTACACGTTACAATACACGTTCTTAACATCAAACTCTCAACTTACAAATCGGCCCTATGTCCAGCAATAGACTCCTATTGGCTGAGATGGGAGATGATCGAGTGATTGAATGAAGTCTCCCTAAAATGCGATATGGGTGCGAGGACCTTTTTGCATAGAATTTTTCGACGAATAATATATCCGAAAAATAATTTATTATTTATTGGTGGAGGCATATGTCCAGTAGTGGACCTCTTTCGGCTGATATGATTATTATGATGATGATGAAAATAATTTATGAAAATGGGCATCTGCCCTTGCCTAGCCTTGCCTTGCTAGCCTTTGATATAAAACTGAAATTGAAAAATAGAGTTACTTCATTTTTATGGTTAAATTGTCACCAATTTACTACAGCAAATTATTAAAACTACGCAATTATCGGAAACAGTCATTTTCTTTGCCTGCCAATGAGCCACAATAGCAATTATTTTACTTAATTGTCCCCAACGCTATATCCTCCAAGGAAATCATTTGCCGATCAAGGTGTGCATATCCGTTAATTTTCCAATGGGTAATAAAAACTCTATTCAGCTAATTGGGAATGGATAATTCTTATATCACATAGATATAGATATATTTTATGATAATCTTCGCCTTGTCAATATTTTTTAGTTCAATGTCCTTTGGATTAATGTAATGAATTAAAAAAAAATGCAAGTAGCAGTAGATTTCGGGCAACCCATCTGAGACTATGGCGTAGAACTAATTATAAGGACTGCAGAAAAGTGGCGTAGAACTAATTATAAGGACTGCAGAAAAGTTCTTCTTTGCTGTCCCTTACGAAGAACTGATTAATATTACCTTTAAAACTTTCGCGTTTCATAATTGAAAAACAATATATCACGGGAATTTAACGCGATTATTTTGTTGCAACACGGCCGAAACGTCGGGTTAAATAGGTAAATAAATAATCGAAATAATCGCGTTAAATTCCCGTGATATATTTTTTTTTGAACTGATTAATGTTACCTTTCCTAATTAGTAACTTAAGTTTACCGATAAGAGTTTTATGTACATTATAATACATTATTAGAATATAATTAGTCTAAATCTATAATTAAAAAAGAAATTGTTTTATGAATCGCTTTCAAATTGTATTTTATGAGGTTAAATTTTTGTACTGCCCAGCGATGTTTCTTCATCCAAAATTAAGCTTCAATGCTCTATAATAAGGGATTCGTGAGAAGTACTATTCATTTTGGAAATATCCACTCATTTGTCTTAGTTGGCCGTGGGAGGCAGTCCCGCCTTTCCCACGTTTTCGTCATCTTGACAAGATCCTTTCCTATTAGATGTGGCGTCAGATTTTCTACATGACATTTATTTTTTATGATCACTTAATGGCGTTAAACATTAGTGTCGCTTTCGAAAGTCTTACTACCATTTATTTTTAGACTAGTTTTTTAGAGAACTTATTGACAATTTGATATAAAAAAATCTTGAATTTAAAGAATATTCTTCATTCAAATAATGAAATTCACTAAAAAAAAACAATAACGATCCCATAAAATTTAAATAATAATCCTCAACTGCGGCGATAATAAGTCTATAACGTACTTTATCCCAAGACACTTTTGTTGTGTGTATTTTTTTAATGACGTGTAACTAAGACAAGGGCAAGAAAATGATGATGCAAAATTAAAATGTTATACTACTAGATATTGCAATTGTTGAATTTTTGTACAATGAAATGATTGTTATCATATTTTGTAATTGCGGGATTCAGTTACTTTGTCCTTATAAAAGTAGCAAAATAAAATTATTTTCAACACACTTGCTCATAAAGTGGCTCTAATTTCACCGCAATTAGGCACATAATGATACCTGTTATCAAACTGTGACTTTTCCATTGCTATTATTCACAAGTGAGTTATAGAGTTTTTTTAATTTATTGGTTGAGTTGCTTTGTTCTTAAAAAAGTTTCGATACAAAAAAGATCGTGCTCAATAGTACAAATAAATTAATGTACCTATTGCTTGCTCATTTCATGCAACTTTGTATTTAAATAGATAATTTCAACTTGTACGTGCTTAATAAATAAAACTTTCACTCAAATATAAATTTCATTTGCTCTGTAATTAAGAAAAATTTAAATTCCCTATTTTGTACGTGGCTAAAACACTATCCACGAAAAGCCAAAAAAAAGAAACCTCATTATTTTAGTCTATGGCCGATCGCCATTGTTAAATGCGCGCGCATAGGAAAACTGATTAATTTTGCCCGCCATTGTAAAAAAAAAAACTCAACTCGTTTTTACTTTTGAAAATGATTTTCTTGTATTATTTTCTTCACAAGTGTGTTGAAAAACGTCGTATGATACACGTGTGTATTGATCATTACCGTCCTCGGCTCTCTTAAGACCCTCACCTACGGCTCGGGTCTCAATGGTGCCTCAGCGGTAATCACAAACATTGCACACTTGTACCATAATGTACTATTATTTTAATTGTACTTATATAAAGTTACTTAAAATTCAATTAATAATTACATATTGATTTATGATTTCGACTGTGTTTATCATCTGTCTTAAATTTATTTAATTTATTTTTGTCTTTTAGTTAGTGGCAAAACTAAATTATTACTTATAGATATGCCATTGAAATTTGTATAATCATTATTATCGTTATATTTTGTTACTGTTTAATTTTCTTTAAATTATTATCTCTAATATGAATAGCACTTACTTTGATTTACTTTAGAGTAGTTTTGTTCTTCATTAGGTAGCAAAATTTAAATTATTTAATGAATTCAAGTAAAACAATTTAAAAGAAAAATACAGATACTTACTTAAATAAAGCGGTTACAAAGATTATAGTTGATAAACCACTGGGTGGTTGCCCAGTCAATAAAGACTGAGGATTCTTATTACAATTAAAGTTTTAGTTCAATATTAATCTAATTTTAAGATTGTAACATGTCAATAGATCAGATCTATCAAATAATAATAGGAAAAGTCATTGGTATAGGATATCATATAATATTATGATTGAATGAATTTTATAATAATAAAAAGAAAACGATATTGTAAATGTTGAATGAGAGACGTTGGTGCCTGTGATATAGTGATTTTGATTAGTATAGGCACCAACGATCCTCTTATTCTGTGTTTACTGGTAAAAAAATATTTACTTCCTGATCCAATACATGAGTTTTTTTTTCTGAATAAACGATTATTATTACCTTTATTGAATTATTTTCTTATTAATTATATTTTTAAATATTTTGTTGTCATTTTCGAGAACTGGGTCGGGCTCATACTTATACGAGTAGTAAGGCACTTCCGATTCCAAAAGATTGTATTTAAGAGCAAGTTTAAGTGTTTAAGAGCAACCTTGTGTCTATGCAAATAGTCTTCGTTAGGTAGACTAGAACAACCGGAGATAATGTGACGGATAGATTCCCCCGGCCGGTGACATGCCCGACAGATGTCAACCGTGCCGTCTTTCACAATGTATTTCCGGTAGTTGTTCGTCATCATAACTTCGTCCATAATCGCAAAGACAAAACCTTCGGTTTCCCCGAAAAGGTTACCCAATCGCAGCCAGGCCACGGATGCTAAAAGATCTACATCAGGCCCATGAAGGACCCGGTAGAAGTGACCGTGATGCTCCTTGCTCTGCCATACCTCCCTCGGTCATTAGTATCTAATACTATAGGTTTGCGCCAGTTCTCCTTAGCCAAGGAGGGCGGGCTAAGGCCCTTGTCCACCGCTACCACATCTCGATGCATACCCACGTCAGCGGCCTGGAAATATTCCCTAAGACTGCATACCTCGCGGTTGTGCAGGGTCTTAGCATTTATTGTTTTCTAGTTATTAAATTTACATCTTCACATCATGATTTCTATGCAGTCGGCCGTGGAGTAGCTACAAAATAAAAGGCTTGATAAAGAATATAATTTGAAAACTGACGAAGGTATAAACGACTCGAATGTAATAGTTTATCACCAACCATGGTGAATGAAGACAACAGGAGCAATAAAAACAGTATTTTTATATCATTAGTATGTATATGTACATACTAATCTGATTATGGAAACGGAAACAAATTCACGGTCAGCACATAACCTAAAAAACAACTTTGCTTATTACACAGTTTTGTTTACGCACCGAAGATTTCGCTAGAAAAAATATTCTACGCGTAAAAAAATACTTATTTTTTTTCTCATTTCATTATAGTATACCTCTAGCAGTGTAGTACTAGACAAAGGTTTCTCCAACCGTGTGTAATTTAATCTATTTATGACTACTCTCATCTTGGGGCTACCAGACACCTTGTGAAGATCATTGTTTGGCTTCCCTCAATTAAATCATATTAGCGTTATATTATAGTGCATGTATTTTCCGAAAGGTTAGGCAGTGGTGTAATAATAATCCATACAAAATTAAGATCCCATACTAAAGGGGGGTATGTTGCTATCATCCGAGAACAAATCCAGACTCTGGACTACTGTTGAAAAATTACAGATCGAAAAATCCAATATCGTTTTGCCAGACCCAGTAACTAAAGGCCCCAAATTCAGCAGCAGCGTTTACAATCTCTGAATAACGAGATAGCTAAAATATTACTAAGACAGGAGTCATAACGAGATAAGAACAGTGGTTCTTGGTGCGATTGAAGCAATGTTTCTACTGTCCTATTTAATATTGACGCTGATCAAACGAGTATCGATGGACGGCTCCCAAAGTCAACCGATGATCTGATGAAGGCCACAGGAATACGCTGGATGGGAGAAGAACAGGACCGGTCGATGTAGTGGTGCTTGATGCGTATATCTAGAGAAAGCCTCGAGAAAACACTGGATTCGATGTGTGTGTGTTTATGTCCAGCAATAAACATTTTTTGTTTGAAATGATGAAAGTGTAGTTCAAGTGAGTAAATATGAGTAACTATTTATAACTGTTTGCCCTGGACACTAAATAGGCTAGGCTACAGAAGTCTAAAAATATCTAAACAAGATTTTAGCGAATCGACGGATTAGAATTTGTCTAGACTTCTGACATTCAAAGCTCCCTACTGATCGAATAAAATTAATAACTCTTTTAGTTTTCTGAAAATAATCTCGTGATATCTAAGAAACCACTCAGTCAAAACGGTGAAGGAAAACATCGTGAGGAAACCGGCATGTCTTAGAACCAAAAATTAGAAGACATGTGACATCCGCCAACCCGCACTGGGCCCGAGTAGTGGATTACGGCCCATTCCCTCTCACAGAGAGGAGGCCTGTGTCCCAGCAGTGGGAACATTAATAGGCTGATGATGTGTGTGGGTGTAATGATGTGATCTAAGAAACATTTTACACGTATTAAAATATTTAACCAGAATCAATAGAAAAGCCATTGTGTATTCCGTGGATCCACGTCTTAAAGATAAAAAACCTAAAAGGTTAAACCAATAATAAATTATTCATAGGTCTTTAATACATATAAAAGTTAACTGCATTCCAAGTTACTTATTCTGATTTTATCTTCATATAGATCAGTCATCAATATAGTGGCCCATCTGGACCCCTTGGAATCTACATAGAACTGCAAGGGTTAAATTTTAAAGAAAAGTGTAATCGTAGGTGCATGAAATGTAAATGGACGAAAAGACCACGTGACAGAAATAGCAAGCAAGGATGGACCAAAACAAAAAAAATCGTCAAGGGATCCTCGGGACAAAAAGTTTGGAGACTTCCGATGTAAACGCTAGAAACGAAACACAGTTTAGCCAAGCGTAAATAAAAGGGGAAAATAAAAATTATGTTTCTAATTTTATCTTTTTCCGATGATCACAATATTTATAAAAAAAACTTTTTCAAAAAAATACTACCGACTTCACAATTAGAAAAAGACACCGAGTCTTTCGTATGTACCAATTTTTTTTTCCGATATAGACACCGACTTCCAAAAATAAAGTTATTTTTCATTTGTAGTTTTATTTGGAAGTCGGTAGTATTTTTTGTAAAAAGTTTTTTTAATTTTAACTTTTTTGTAGTACCTACCAAATAGGCAAGTTGTTTAGTAAGTTACCTATAACGCCAGAATATAAAAGTATTACCCGAATATCATGCAACTTGAACATAACCGGTGAAATGAGAGATCTGCGTACCCCTTAAGAGCGTACTGGCTTGATGTTATGTTATGAAATGGTATAAAAAATGAACAGACATGCGATTGCAACAATCCCGAGAGATATGCCGTTATTTATTGAAGAGTTCCGTTGTATATCTCCAAAGTTTTTCATCAGATCTTCACCAAACTAAAATGGGACCAATTTCGGAACTTACTCTTTCTAACAAAAAAATAAATTTCGAAATCGGTTTACGATTGACGGAGATATCGGTGAACATACACAAAAAAAAACATACATAATGTCGAACATAGAACCTCCTCCTTTTTGGTAAGTCGGTAAAAAATTAGAATCATCGGTCAAAATTGCGAAACGAAACATAATTTCAAACAATAAATTTAGTATTTAAATTAAGAATCTTCATATGCAAATTAAGTTATTTTGGTCTTTAGCCTATGTAAGTATATGTCTTGGTTCCTTACATCCGAATTAATTATATCTCTGCGCAAAGAACCATGACATAGTACGTAGTGTTGAAATATGCCCCAAATCTAAGCATATTTCAATTTTAATGTGATGTTTTACATTTTTACCGTTGTAGATCCGTCGTTGCTACTTAATATTTTAATGCGAAAGTAACCCTGTATGTGTATTTGTAACATTTACAGGACAAAAAAAAAAAAAATCCACATAGGTACTTTGTAGCCTGGCAATATGTTCACTTTGGATATTTTCCGACTTCTATTTAGGCGAAGCCACTGGCAGCACCTAGTCTTATCATGTATAACAATCAATCGGATGGTTACATAATATCAGTATTATCTCGTGAATAGGATGGGTATTTCTGTCCACCATGTGCAGGGCAGTAATTAAATTAAAATGTATTTAATAATAATTCAGTAAAAAAGAAACCAGTGTCAGTAAAACAAACAATTAGTAGTCGTCGTTTGAAACTGGCTGTGCAGAGAACGATCAAGGAAGAGATAATCTTCCTAATTGACCACCCTTCTCACAAAGCCTCAGAAAGGAGTAAAGATTCCCCGTCACTATTTTCGGGACGCTGTTGTCACTGACGAGTGTTCTACGCAGTGATGCGATTTTTTTTGCGAATGACAACATTTCATCACCAATCCGGCTGCGATGAAGCATGGTGACGGAAACCTGACCTATAAAGTAACGTTTATAGCTGTCATTGATCTGCCTATGGAAGTATATAATCATATACCTCCAATCAATCACTAATTAATATTAGTGAATGATTGGCGGTGTATGATTGAATAGAAAAGGTACAAGAACATAGGTATTATATACCTTTATATAGCATGGACCATTTTGCACCATTGAGTAGGATTTTGTTTTACGTAACTGATTCGTTTTTTACGAATCAGTATCTAGACCTGGATTAGGATATACTTTTTATCCTGGTGACATGTTCCCTTTTAATATAAAAATTACAACCGACTTCCAAACAAAAACACTACAAAGCGAAAAATAAACTTCAATTTCGGAAGTCGGTGTTCCTGTTTTCGTTTCTTCGTTTTTTGAAACCGACTTCCGAAATTAAAGTTATTTTTCATTTAGGTTAGGTTAGGTTAAAACGGGCTATTTTCCGCAACTCCACGACCAAGTGTAGTGTTTTTGTTTGGAAGTCGGTTGTAATTTTTGTAAAAAAGGTTTTTTATTTTTCACTTTTTAGTTGCGGTACATAATGGACCACTTTGGGCGTTATAGGTACCTAGCCTAGGTACCTAGCCTAGGTACCTAGCCTAGGTACCTATAACGCCCAAAGTGAAGGCAGAATAGATTAACCCAATAACGTAAAACTTAAATAAACAAAATCGGTGGAATAAGAGTATACCAGGGTGAACTGCTCACACCTGCGTACCCCTTTAAAGCGTACCAGTGTGATATTATGTTATGAAATGGTATAAAAAATAAACAGATATGCGATTGCAGCTATCCCGAGTGATTTGCCGTCATTTATTGAAGAGTTCTGATGTACATCTCCGAAGTTCTTCATCAAATCTTGTTGAAAATTAAATGGGACCGCATGACAAACACCAGCTTTCGAATAAAAAAATAATTATCAAAATCGGTTCACCCAATAAAAAGTTCTGAGGTAACATAAAAAAAAAAAATACAGTCGAATTGATTACCTCCTCCTTTTTGCGAAGTCGGTTAAAAAAAAATTCACGCAAGCGAAAACGCGAGCAGAAGTTAGTTCTATTTTTTTATAAGTGTTATGCGGTTGTCATGTTTATTAAATAAGTAGATATTTGGCATTGTAAGTCAGTTTTCTTACAAAAATTCATTATTTTCTTGATTTTTTGCTATTTCATATATTTTTCTCCCTGATATTCTCATTATCGTAGCTGAGTCGGTATTTTCTAAGCCATTTTGCTCCATTCCCAATTATTACGTCAAAAACACATGGCACATGTCACTGTCATAGATATGTACTGTAATAGAATAGTATATCATTGCACGTTTCTGCCATTTTTACACTACACAAGAGCTGTCACAAAGGTTGATTTACTATTAACCAACGGACACGCAGTAAGCACGAAATTGTAATACCCCAATTCAGATCAACGAAAACTAGCAAGTCTTTTCTTATAAACATTATACGCTTTTATAACAAGTTGCCAAAGTCGGCTATAGAACTGACTGATGGAAAGTTCAAAACCTATATCAAACGTGTCCTTATGAAAAAAGCGTATTAAAAAACTATTCTAAATCTCATTTTTTTCTCTTTTAATTAGACTTTTTACAATGTTTTTCAATCATCTTTATAGCCCTTTGCTAAGAATAGTTACAGCACTGATAACAACATTTTGTGCCACATGTTAAATTTAGTGAAAAATCAAAATCAATTTATTTTATTTTACATAGGCCTACATGGGCACTTGGCAATATCATTTTTTTTCTCTTTTAATTAGACTTTTTACAATGTTTTCCATTCACCTTTATAGCCCTTTGCTAAGAATAGTTACAGCACTGATAACATTTGTGCCACATGTTAAATTTAGTGAAAAATCAAAATCAATTTATTTTATTTTACATAGGCCTACATGGGCACTTGGCAATATCATTTTTTTTCTCTTTTAATTAGACTTTTTACAATGTTTTCCATTCACCTTTATAGCCCTTTGCTAAGAATAGTTACAGCACTGATAACATTTGTGCCACATGTTAAATTTTGTGTTGTTAGACATTATTTCTATTTTTTCATTTTTTTTTTTACCTTTGTATAGATTCTTGTACCGATTGTTTTGTGAATGTGTGAACATTGTAGGCCTTCTAGATTTCTAGATGCTTGTTAACATTTGTTAACATTTTACATCGTTTTACATTTTTTTTAATTTCTTACGACTTATTGTCGGGCCTACGCGGTTGTCCTCCCATATCCAAGTACTAATGCTGTAACATGGAAATATTGTAAAACCAAACCATTTTTAAAAGAGTAACCATGGAGTTTCTTGCTGGTTCTTCTCCATAGGAAACGACCACCGAACCTGAACCGTGCACCTTTTGTCGACGTTTTATAAGTGTTCATGTAGGCCTACGTAAAATAAAAAAAATTGATTTTGATTTTGATTCAGACACTGGCAGAATAGACGGCAACTGCTCATTTGCAAAAGAAAAAAAAAAATGCCCAAATAGCAACGACCATCCATTAGGTAATGAAATAACACCAATAATATTGGGCCGGATTCTGAAGTGAGAATACTGCTACAAACCCACTAAAATTTTTGACAGATTTTCGTGCTAATTCCCAAACCTCAAATTTTTAATTCAGATATCTAGGGATTGTTGCCAATGATCCATGTAAAATTAAATTTTATTCAAAAAAGGTTGAGTATTTAGCTATTGTGACGGTGGTTAATGTTTTTGTTATAAAAGTAGTAACGATTAAGCTTTACCTAATCTGTGTCTTTCTTAACGCAAAAGTCGTGACATTGCTATTATTCAAACACACAAATTTGCTACCGGGTTAACCATAGTTCTTAAATCTGCAATTTTTTTCTAAACCTTTTTTTTTCAGTCGTTGCCAATTATTAACCAACACATCAATGAAGTAATTGCAATAATTTACCGCAGAAGTTCCTCTCGAACCGGTTTCCGTCTACAATGTCGGAAGTTGAAGGTCTCATAGACATTACGTTTAGTCGATATATAGCTGTAATGCTCGGCGCCTACGAAACAGTTGGTTTGGGCCTTTATTTGATCAACATTGTGTACATCGAAAATGAGTTTGCAAGCTGCAATCGGTAGTGTTTTGTTATTTTTCGTTTTCTTTTGCTGCGATCATGGATATACGAGACTGGCACGTAAGTTCTCTTTTGTTTTTCTGTTTTCATCTGCTAATTTTCAACTTTATTTTAATATTCGAGTACTTTCTGAGAATTTTCAGTTTGTTTTATTTCCGTTTATATCTATTTTTAACCGACTTCCCAAAAAGGAGGAGGTTTTCAATTCGACTGTTTTTTTTTTTTTTTGTATGTGTTACCTCAGAACTTTTTACTCGGTGAACTGATTCTGATGATTCTTTTTTTATTTGATAGCTGGTGCTTGTCGTCTGGTCTCATTTAATTTTCTTCAAGATCTGGTGAAGAACTTCGGAGATATTCATCAGAACTCATCAAAAAATTACGGCAAATCACTCGGGATAGCTGCAATAGCTATTCTGTTTATTGTTTACACCACTTCATAACATAACATTACACTGGCACGCTCTAAAAAGGTACTCAGGTGTGAACAGTTCACCCTAGTATACTCTCATTCCATGGGTTTTGTTTAAGTTTCATGTTATTAGGTTAATCTATTTTGTCTTTTCTTTGGGTATCATAGGTACCTAGCCTATAGAACTGGTATATTATGAACCACAACTAAAAAGTAAAAAAAAAAAAAAACTTTTTTACAAAAATACAACCGACTTCAAAATAAAAACACTACAAAGTGAAAAATAACTTAAATTTCGGAAGTCGGTGTCGAAAAAAACGAAGAAACAAAAGCAGGAACACCGACTTTCGAAATTTAAGTTTTTTTCAATTTGTAGTGTTTTTATTTTGAAGTCGGTTGTATTTTTGTAAAAAAGTTTTTTTTATCAGTTAAAAAAATACTTTACATATCGAGCGTGTTTTGTAACAGCAATAGATCTAGGATAGGATAGGTTGACCCCTTTTCCGCACTTAGACTCGCATTTGGTCCGTTGTACGTGCAGGCCTCCTCTCTGTGAGAGAGAATGGGCCGTAATCCACCACGCGGGCCCAGTGCATGTTGGTGGATGTCACATGTCTTCGAATTTTTGGTTCTAAGACATGCCGGTTTCCTCACGATGTTTTCCTTCACCGTTTTGAGAGCAGTGGTGATGTAATAATTTACACAAAGTAAAGCGCCTGCCTGGGTTTGAAAGCAATAGATCTATTAGTGAATTATAAATGAAACATATATCAAATTTAAAACATTGATATTGATTATCAGTCAGAACGATAGATTATTATAATATTAATAGGTGTCTCATTTTTGTATTAAAATTAAAAGTCATTCCCTCTGAGAATAACAAAATAGCTTCCACAACCAAGGTACTTCATACTTCGTAAAATAACACTAAATAGGTTACATAGGTTACATATTGACGGGAACAAATCATGATGATTCATATATTATTAACCTTTTGCATGTCTTTTCCCGTAAGTTTTAAAATCAAACATGCGTATCTCAAAACAGTTATGTTAGTCGTCCCTAACATTGTGGAGAAAAAGCTTTGCTAGAGTAGACTGTAATTGATTACATAATTTGTTAGAAGAAATCCCTAAATATCTGTTTCCCGCGTCTTCTCTTCGGCGGGCTATCCCATAAGTTAAGTACGTTTTTCCGGGATGTAAAGAAGCTTTGACAGCACTTAGTGATAATATACCTGCTGCCACAGTACCTACCTTTTACAAACATAACACAAACATCAAGCCTGTAATCCGCTTAGAATTAGGTAGAGTTTCAACATTAGTACACCCAAATTTCACCAGGTATGTTTTTAAGTCCCTTGAAATATAGCGAGCCTAATGCCATCACTCGGGCATAAATCCAAACTCCAGACTGCTACTAAGATAATCCAGATAGAAAAACCCAATAAAATTAAATAAATTATAAAGTAATTAATAATTAAATTTGGCCAGACACGGGCTTGCGACCACGAGAACCAACGTAGCATTGAAATAGAATATTAACAAAATAACAGTTAAACCTCTTTAAAAGATTTGTTAAGTCAGAATTCTATCGATTATACTTAAGTAATCGACAATATCACCAACATTCACGGTCAGTTTATTGATCATCAGTATATATTATAAACAGCTGAAGCAGTTACGGATTCAAAGTCAAAACCGATCTTGGCCTAGATTCATATATTAATTTATTTCGGCTTTTAATACAAGTGAATGTGTGTGAATGAAGAATGAGAAGGCTTCCTCCAGGGTCGTAATTTAAGAATCTTAATTGTTAAATTTTATTTAATTACCACCCTTTGCCTTCTGGAAGTCGGAAATGACTTTCCAATGGAGCATACTACCGGAATGAAAAGTACTTTCGATGTCCTAATCCAGGCAAAGGTCTTCCCATGTAGTTTAATCCTTGACTAGAGTCAAGAGCAAACCCATCACAAATAAAATAAAAATAAAAAAACATTCCGCCCTTAAGCCGTAAAAAGGTGACAAACATACCGTCATACAGAGTTACTTTTTCATTTATAATATTAGTGTGAACGGTACCTATGGTTTGCTGCCACATAATACAACACAAGACACACATAAAAAATAAAAAAATAAACAATGTGTGGTCTAATCGCACAAGACGATCAAAACAGACAATTTTTGGACGCTGCAAGAAAGGAAAAAGTCTTGCACTGTCATTGTACAAAAGTATCAGTTTACATGAAAGACTTGGACTGTCAGTACCAGCTTCAGGAATAAAATCTAGCTATCCTAATATAAGTAAAAAATAAATAAAGAGACTATGTTCCAGCAATGGGAACAGACTTTTTTGAGTTAGGTTACAGAAGTTAAGTTACGGAAAAAAGTTAGTATGACATTTTTTTTATAAATCGTGGGTTAGCTAGGAAAGTTTTATGGTTTTAAGAATTATCATTTTGCACTTATACTTCACTAGCTGTTGCCCGCGGCTTCGCTCCAGTGGGTCACCCCACAGGACCCGTTTTCGGGATAAAAATAGCCTATGTCACTCAGGAATAATTTAGCTTTCTATTGGTGAAAGAATTTTTTAAATCGGTACAGTAGTTTCGGAGCCTATTCGGTACAAACAAACAAACAAAAAAATCTTTCCTCTTTATAAAATTGTATTAGTATTAGTATAGATAAAAGATAGCTTGATCTCTGCGACAGCTGTCAGTATCAATACAGTAACAATAGCGTTTTACAGGCTAACAATAACGTATACGTCAGTTTGACATATGTCGCAGAGATCAAGCTATCTTTTATAAAGTATAGTAAAGAACACTTAACACTGCGGTACACGCGCCCCTTTTTTATACGTTTACACGCCTGGCCTACTAAAGTAGGTCATTTTATAAAGGCAATACATTCTATAATATTTCTAATTATTAGATTAAAATAATGGTAAATGTATTTATTTTATTTATAAGTTACATAAGTTTATAGATAAATCGTTTTGGAAATATTTTTTTTGTACAACACTTTTGCTCTAAGCTAATTTTAATTATTATTATTTTTATTCTCATAGCATTCAGGACATACTAGAGCCTGGTGATAGGAGATACATTAATTCATTGAAAGTGGAACACCACCTTTTTGTAGACCGATTTCGGGCTTTCAGAGTGCGTATTGACCAATTCGTTCCATCTTGGGAGTCAAATCATGTTAAACTTTGGTCTGAAAGTCTGGTCCTGACTAAACTTTATCACCTTAACTCTCAACAACTTCATCGTCAATAGTATCTGGTTCACGCAGCCACCTAATCACTTGTCAATTATCCTAGACGAAGTCAGGTATAAATCTGTATAAATGTACTAAAATAACAAAATAACAATTTTTATCATTTTTAACCAGTATATTAATAATGATAATTTAAAATACAAACATAAATATATTTATAATAATTGGTAAATATCATATAATACCGTTATAAATCGAGAAGTCACCAAAAATTACGTTCTGATTTTGGTACACCAATGCACGCGTGGACTACCACGGTATGCCCGCGGGTTTGGCGTCAAATAACCCACAAATTCAACCGTTAGGTTTTGGTTGGGGTACTATGGTTTTAAAAAATATAGTAGACAAGGCTTTCCTGGAATATCAAGTTTCTAGAGCTTTAAATTAAAAAGTTATAGCCTAAAGTGTTACCCCGGTCTACTATAGTAGGCCACGCGTTTACTCTAGCGTTAATACAATGCAGTACAAAGTGCTCTTAATCAATAAATTAATTATTTCCTAGTTGAACTTGACATCATAACTATTCCATGCAAATGAGATTTCTTAATTATATGGAAGAAAATAATTATAAATTATTTATCGAACGTAAGGTCGAAAAATAATTATAAATTATTTATCGAGCGAAAGGTCGAATGAACTTGTTAAGTTACTCATGTATCCGATTAGACGCACAATGTTATTTTTCTATTTTTAGCTAAATCTACTTTAAATGATAGGTATGTTATTTTAAGGGAACTAATAATGTTAAATATTAGTAGCTGCATATTTAAATATACAGATACGGACTTTAATTCAGCTGTCCTCCAGCGAGAGATGCAATTTCTATAATTTTTGCTCAAGAACATCATTATTCAGCCCCACTATTGATGATGACAATTCTCTACATAACTATGGAAAACTCTTTTACACAACGTTGACGTATAATTTAAAATAAAATACACGTAAAATATTATTATAACGTTTTAACCTGATCTTAGTTTGGGAAGCAATATTATTTATTATTATAACTGTAGAGTCTGTTATTTAAGGTAATTAAACCACAACATTAAGCTAAAAAGCAACAACCGTATAAAAAAACTTAAATCGCTGCCAAATGTAAATAATTTGAAAAAAACGGGAAATATTTTTTTTCACACTTCTACATGAAACACATGTTATCGAACTTTCAATCACAGTCCGAAGGATAATGCAATGCAATTATTTTTCTTCTTAAGAAACTAGGAAGGTAGAATAACCCGACTAGTAGCGTACCAAAACCCTGAGTTCAAAAAGCTACACGTGCACAGGCCGTTCACCTTAATATCATAAAATACTTAGTTGTTTAAAGAAGTAAACAGAAGTGTACAATACAATTACTGTTGTTTGGAGGTTAAAGGGCTTCGGCTTACCAAGCAATAGGATAATTATCTTTTATTATTTTGAATCAAGCTATCAAAAAAGATATCAAGCCTGTAGACTAATATATAACATTCCTAAATAAAAACTATATACAAGTGCATATAAAAAGGGGAAAGGGGAAGGGGCTTATTGTGCGTCAAAAAAATTGTCAACATAGTTATTAATGGAAAAATGCCAAAAACGCTGGCAGCATCACTACGTTGGATAGCAATGCTGATAATCTAGACGAAGAAAAGCCCAGCCGTCTGGTTACGTGAAGAGTGGGGTATAATTGTTTACTGATGTCTCAAGAAAATTTCTATCATCATCGAGAATTTTGGATGAAGACAAAAATATTTCCATCAGAGGAAGAAAATTTTGACAAAAAGAACGATTGCCAAGTATAAAATGCTATTTTTAAGTTATTTTAAATATTAATTAATAAAATAAAATCAATGTAAATTATCACGCAACTATGGATGACATTAATAATACTAAAACATTGTAAAAAGTTTGAATAAATTTAACAAAATTAAGTAGTACGAAATAACCAGGCACCTAGAACCTGGGGCGATACAGAATGCTCGTTTAGAATTTTTTTTACAAAAATATTGCTACATTTATTTGCGGTCACAGTGTCCTCCATTTATAAACCTATAAAACAAATAATAATGTATTTTTTTATATTTATTTAAAGAGCTTTTTCGCTAATGCGAATTTGAGGCTCTGTATATCGTAGACATAATAAAATACAGTATTTATACGTGTTATATATGCAAATATGAGGGTGGTTGCATCCACTCCTAACAATAAAAGACGTGTTACTTGACAAATATACTCAGTGTGTTTCCAGCTAACCGTTGTTTCACTTGCTACCCTTGTTCGCATATCTATCAGTGGCGACGAGTACCCGCGAATAAAAAAATGTCTCATTTCGGAATTTTAACAAGTTTTGATCACAATATTCATACGTGGCAAAATTACAAACAAAGAATTACTCAATGGTATATTGCGAACGACATCGACGATGCAAAGGATTCATCGGGTGTGAAAAGGCGTGCGATATTGCTGAGCGCACTCACAGACAGCACTTACAAACTAGCAGCTGATTTGGCGTTACCGAAGGAATTAACTCAAGTGCCGTATGAAGACATCTTGATACTCCTCGACAAGCACTTTACCCCAAAAAAATGTGGTTTTGGGGAGCGGTACAAGTTTTACGCAGCTACTCAAGACGCGGAAGAAACGTACTCTCAGTGGGCCGCGAGGCTCCGTGGTCTTACTACGCATTGCGAATTCCTAAACGTGGAAGAGGCGCTTCGTGACCGGTTCGTCATGGGAATGCAACCGGGACCGGAGAAAGACAAGCTGTTTGCGCGTGACCTACAGGAACTAACACTGGCAAAAGCTGTGGAGCTGGCAGAGAGCGTGCGCAGTGCACGTAAGGGAGCAGCTGCATCATCGTCGTTGGCGTCGGCGCAGGCACAGCCGCCGAGTGAGTCAATGTTCAAGATCGCGCGTACTACAAGCGGAACCAGTGCAAAAGAACCGAGTGTTAAAGAAGTGTGTGCGGTGTGCGGATATAAAAACCATAAAACGTCGCAGTGTCGGTTTTCTAGCTATTCGTGTAAAAAGTGCAATGTAAAAGGCCATCTACGCCGAATGTGTAAAAAAATAAATTTTGTAGGTACCGGCGAATCTAACGAGAGTGACGATGACGGTAAAGTGAACAAAATTTTTTCTCATAAGGGGGAACCTATGACGTTATACGTTTCAATACAGGGAGTTAGGATAAAATTCGAAATCGACACCGGATCGGCGGTCACAGCGATTTCGGAAATAACGTACCGAAAATATTTTGAAAGCGTACCATTATCACTGACGAGCGACAAATTGTACACGTATACGGGACGAGAAATTCATTGTTTAGGGACCGTTAAATTGCCTATTACTTATTTGGATAAAACACAGGTAATAAAGGTACGTGTGATACGAGACGGTGGACCCCCAATTTTAGGTCGTGATTTTATATGCCTATTCAAGTTACAAATGTTGCAAGTAAATTTTTTTAGTCAATCAAATAACATCGCCGAACAGTTAAAATCACGTTTTCCGAAAGTTTTCTCAGATGTGTTAGGAATGTTTACAAAATATCAAGTTAAGTTGCAATTAAAAGACGACGCAAAACCGGTTTTTTTTAAAGCTCGACCGATTGCATTTGCGCTTAGAGATAAGGTAAACAGTGAACTCGATCGTTTGGTAAGTATAGGTGTCCTCAAACCGGTTCAATATTCAAATTACGCGTCACCTATCGTGCCTATATTGAAGCGCGATGGGTCAATCAGACTGTGCGTTGACTACTCCGTCAGTGTGAATAAACAGTTGGTTGTAGAACAATACCCGTTACCAACAGTTCAAGAACTATTCACGAAATTACACGGGGGGCAACAGTTTAGCAAATTAGATTTGACACAAGCCTATTCACAACTTTTATTAGATGAAGCGTCACAGGAGGTCACTTGTATCAATACCCACCGCGGACTATTTAAGTATACAAGATTGGTTTTCGGTCTCGCTAGCGCTCCCGCTATCTTTCAACGGGCAATGGAATGTTTACTGTCGGGATTAGACGGTGTTATGTGCATGCTTGATGACATTTGTATTACGGGAGAAACTAAATTGCAACATCTAGAAAGGCTAAGTGCAGTCTTACAAAGGCTACAAGATGCCGGGCTGACACTTCGTAAGGATAAATGTGTATTTATCGAAGATCAAATAGAATACTTAGGTTATACCATCGACAAAAACGGGCTGAAAAAATCTCAACAAAAAATTAAAGCAATGGTCGATGCACCTGTCCCAACAAACGTAAACAAATTACAGTCATTTCTGGGATTAGTCAATTATTATAGAAACTTCGTTCCCAACGCGTCCTCAATATTGAGACCGCTTTATTCATTATTACAAAAGGGTAGTAAATGGAAATGGGAGGACGAACATAACTATGCATTCAACGAAATAAAAAAAAGTTTAGCTTCTGATCAGGTACTAGCACATTACAATCAGAATGCTAAAATAATTTTAACAGTTGATGCGTCACCTAGTGGTTTAGGAGCGATATTATCGCGGATAGGATCTGATGGAGTGGAATGTCCCGTATCGTTTGCCTCTCGGACTCTGAATGCTGCAGAAAAAAAGTATTCACAAATCCAGAAGGAGGCTACAGCAATTATATTCGGAGTGCGGCGTTTTCACCAGTATTTGTACGGGAGGGTGGT
Source organism: Orthosia incerta (assembly GCA_948252205.1). NCBI lineage: Eukaryota > Metazoa > Arthropoda > Insecta > Lepidoptera > Noctuidae > Orthosia > Orthosia incerta. Next base: position 55,639,504 of record OX411742.1, read on the forward strand.
TCCATTTGTACTCCGTACAGATCATAAGCCCCTACTGTCGATTTTTGGTCCCTACCGTGGTATTCCAGAAGTGTCAGCTAATAGATTGCAGCGTTACGCTATGTTTCTTAGTGGCTATAATTACAAAATAGAATACATACGGAGCGCTGACAACAGCGCTGATTATTTGTCGCGCGCTAGCCTGCCCGACGAGGAGTCGACAGCGGCGTGGGGGGAGTGCGGCCACGGGACCGACAGCAGTCTTATGCCCGTAGAAGATCGTGCATCCTATATTAACTTTGTTATAGATGGTAGTTTACCGGTAACACTGGATGAAATTCGTAATGAAACGCGTAAAGATAAAATTTTAAGCAAGGTCATTTCATATATTGGGAATGGTTGGCCGAAACGATTATCAAATATTTTAATTAAACCGTATTTTTTATGTAAAACGCAGTTATCTTTTGAAAGCGGTTGCATTATGCGGGGCCACAAAGTAGTTATTCCGGAATCAATAAGGCCTAAATTATTATCAGAGCTTCATAAATCACATCTAGGTATAGTGAAAACGAAAGCTGAGGCACGCAGCAGATTCTGGTTTCCCGGGATAGATAATGCCGTAGAAAAAGTGATTGCTGATTGTGAGGTTTGTTTACAACTTAGACAATCACCGGCGCGTGCGCCGCTGGCACATTGGCCACACCCCCCGCAGGCGTTTTTTCGAATACACATTGACTTTCTCGGGCCAATAAATAATCGTTCGTATTTAGTTATTGTGGATGCGTACACTAAATGGGTCGAAGCGTATGATATGGGAACGAGTACGTCGACATTATCAGTGATTAGCAAATTATATGAGTATATGGCGAGATTTGGCTTGCCACACACGATAGTTAGCGATAATGGTACACAATTCACTTCAGCAGAGTTCAGATCGTTTAGTATATCAAACGGTATATCGCATGTGACGTCTCCCGCTTACCATCCGGCTAGTAACGGACAGGCTGAAAGTTACGTGAAAGTGATTAAGAAGGGAATCAAATCATGCTTATTAAGTGGTCATAATAATAAAACAATAAATCACAAGTTGTGTAAATATTTGTTTGATTATCGAAACTCCATACATTCCACAACGGGATGTTCGCCCGCCCAATTAGTTTTTGGACATAAATTGCGATCGCGATTTGATTTAATTAACCCCATACCACCACCGCCGGCATCTGTCACTCTCGCTAAACTCGTCGAAAACAAACAGTGTTCGCAGTCTAAAAAACTCGATAATAGAAGAACTCAAAAACATTTCAAGGCCGGTGATTACATATTGTATAAGAAACATAATGTAAATAAACAGTATTCATGGCAGAAAGGCGTTATAGTAAAAAGAATAGGGCATGTCATATATATTGTTAAAGATAGCATTTCTTCTCAAACAATAAAAAAACATAAAAATCAAATAATACCATATAAAGGTACGGGCCGCAATCCTCAACATATAGTGGACTGCCCCATTGACTTTGAAGACGTCTCTTCACAACAAAAATTTTCTCCGCCGTGTCCAGGTCCGACGGTGGACAAAAGTACATCTGTCGAAGGTGGGGAGGGAGGAGAGGAGACAGAGGACAGGACATCGCTGTCTGAAAAGTCAACAGAAGATGAAGAATTCTATGAGGCATCAGAGATAACTGATGAGAATGTACAAGAAGGGTCATCCCCACAACAACAAGCACAGACAGAAAGGCAACCGAGTGCCGGGAAAATGTTGCGGCCTGTACCAAGAGTTGATTATAAAAAGTTTTATTAATGTAATCCTCTTTTTAATGTATTGGCGTATTCTTCGCGCTTGTATTTGTCAAGCTAGGGGGAGGAATGTTATATATGCAAATATGAGGGTGGTTGCATCCACTCCTAACAATAAAAGACGTGTTACTTGACAAATATACTCAGTGTGTTTCCAGCTAACCGTTGTTTCACTTGCTACCCTTGTTCGCATATCTATCAATACGTAACTTACGCAGCAATAAAACAAATTATTAAAACTAGGTTCTGGGTCTGTTCTTCAAGGCGAACTTAACCATATTTATTACTTGTCGAATTTTGTTTGTTAAAGGTATGGATGAATTTATGTTGTTGGCTCCAATTTGTGACCTCAGTAATTGATTCCGGACACATCTCATTAAAATATGATATGTGTCCTCATCTTCAAAAATTACTAATTAATAATAAATCATAAAAAAAAAACTAATTAAAATTAATAATTTAATTTTTTCATAAAATCCGAATTTGTTGAGAGAAACACTTATTAATCCAAGGTGAATATGAGGGTTGTGAATGGATTGTTTTATACCAAATGCCTTTTTCCCTGGAACGAAGATCAAAGTAGTCTTTCCAATTTTCTTATCAAATATTTTTGAGGACTGGAATAAAGTCCGTGTAATATGGAATTGCTACGAGATCGGTGCCATCCGAACATGCTTGTTTTGCAAGATAATCTGCTTTATCATTACCGTCTATACCTATATGAGATGGGATCCACTGAATAACAATTAGTTTTCTCTGAGTTTTTAGTTTCAAAATTGTTTTAATTATTGTATAGGCTATCGGTTTACCTCGAAAAGTCGAGGTACAACGAGTCAGGTGTTGAATTGAACTCTTTGAATCTGTGTAACTGACATATTTGCCTTGGTCTAGAGATTCAATAAATGATAAGGCTTCAGAAATAGCAACGAGTTCATCAAAAATGATAGAAATATTAGTCGGAACTTTGAATTTCATAAAACTTTCAGATTGTTCGTCATAGAATGCGCATCCTACATGATCTCTATCTTTTGATCTTTCCGTTTAAATTTTATAAAAATCTGAATATTAAAAACTAAAATTTCCATTAGATTAAAAATAATATGCAAACTCGTGCGCCAAAGACATTGATCTTCACGTTTTGCAAGGCATTTAGTGAGACTTTTTTGAATAATAAATTTAAATTACCTCTCAAACTTATTAATTATTTCTTTTACTCTCTAATTAATGTTAGCTAGTAAAACATCTACACCTAGTAAAAAACAGGAGTCCTGGGGACTGCCGGCAGAAGTCAAAGCTAACCAAAAATATTTGCTCCTATTAAAAATCGCTCAACGCGGCTGAAGAAATTTTCACTTCAAAACATTCAAATTCAAGCAATCTCATTTTATCAATAATCGAAAATGGCAAAAGCGACTCAATCCAACTACAAAATAATGACTTAAAAAATGTTTTTCGTTCCAGCCGACTTCATTCATCCCTGCAACGACACAAGCAGTGCATGTCTTATAAAAGCTACGCAAGATGCCATCCCAGAATTCGTCAAAGGTATCCCAAATCTCGGAGTGACTGTCCTGGATCCCTTCAACATTGAAAAGCTGTCTATCCCCCTAAACGGGATAACTTTCACCTTCTATAATGGAAAAGTTACAGGATTCAAGAAATGTATTGTCGATAATATAGTGTAAGTATTAACTTATGTTGTTTGTCACTGCATATAAATATATATGGATATGCAGTATTATTATTATTTAGTATATAAGGAAAGAATCATGTGAAGTGTCGAGTAATTTGGAACTTTTAGTGATGGCTAGAGGTCGGTATACCTAGCGAAGATTAATAATTTTGAACGTAAACATGATGTAAACAGATATATAGCATGCTCAATAGATACATAATTATACTTTATGAAGGTAAAATGTAATATATGTGAACATCTATTTTGTAATAGAATCATACTTTTTTTTCCTGTGTGGGTAGACGCAAGGTAGTTGCACCTTTTCGACAGCTCCAAGTTTTAAATTATTTTAATAAATTTTTAAAAGTTTTTTAAACTTCCTACGCTCACTACTTAATATTTTCAAGTCTTCCGGATATCATATACTTCTATATTTTCTTCACACATACAATGGACTCTAAATTGGCAACAAGTTTGGAAGATCTTAAGGTTCTGTTCTGTTCACGGATGGCAGACTATGAGAAAAAGCTTAAGAATGCGTCCTCTGAAACCCGGCCTACAGTGAAAATAACAGCATTATCAAGTGTCTTTAAATTGTTTGTATGGCAGGCACTCCACAAATTTAAGAATCAGATTGAGATGTTGTCTCTAGGACTGGACAGACATAAAACCTCGATGCGGAGGAAGATAATCATGTTCCATGGTATCACTGAGCATCCCGGGGAAAAGTTGCCTAATGTGGTTCACAAAGTGTTATGCAGCCAAATGAACTTGCCCGAAATTAGAAAGGACGGCATCCATGTCTGCCATAGGTTGGGTTCTGCATGGGGCAAAGCTAGACCTTTACTAGTCAGGCTGTATACCACTGAACACCGACATATGGTCTGGGAAGACAAGAAGTCCCTAAAATGCACGGGCATGACTATCTCAGAATTCCTGACACTCACAAGGCACCTCACTTTTATGGATGCGCGCAAGCATTTTGGGGTCCAGAGTTGCTGGTCGGTGTAGGGCAAGATTGTTATCATCACAACTGATACCAAGCGCCACTAGACTGAAACTCCGGGGGAACTTCAAGCTCTGGTGTCGTTACCAAGGTTATCACCGCCAACTTCTATCTTTACGCAGACGCTTTGCAGCTTTATGGACACTTCCTGCTTACAGACGCGCACTAAGCGATTAATGACATGAATCATGACCTGGAGAGAATCAGTAAGTAGGCTAAGTCTTATGGCTTACAGATTAATCCTTCCAAGTCCCAGGCCATGATCACAGGCAGTCTATGATATCGAAATGCGCTTTACACTTCTACCTTGACGCCATTAACCCTTAACGGCTCGACCATTGCTTACACCGATACGGCAAAGAATCTCGGTGTCTTAATTGACAGCAATCTTACTTGGCGAGCGCCGATCATAGACTACGCCGATGCCTGCTATTTGAATGCTACTGAGGAGCTCTTAAATCAACTTGAGCGCTTCCAAACCTGTGTATTCGTTTTGTTTTTTGTCTTAGGAAATACGATCATGTCTCTCAGTTCCGCAAGGATCTCAAGTGGCTCCCTATCCGTCGTCATAGGAACACTCGCATATTATTGTCTCCTGATCAACATCCTTTTTAACCCTGCATATCCTGGCTATCTGCGCGACCGTTTTTCGTTTACTCGCCCTGCTGACGTCCTGTGTAGATCCCGCCTTAATCTCCATCTCAATTTCCCATCCTATAAAAATCGTTTCTATTCCCACTCCTTCTCTGTTCATGCAGTACAACTGCGGAACTCACTTCCACCTATGATCCGTGACGCTAAAAGTGTCTCTATTTTTTAAAAAGCAAGTCAAAGAACACTATCTTTCTTGTATCCCGCGATCTTATATATAATAGATGTTTATTTATTTTGTAGTTGTTATGTCTTTTATATATATGTAATAACGTTGAGGCACTTATTGTCATTTTATATACATATCGATGGCTTAACCTGCAAACCGGCTAACTCCACTTTTGACCCAAAATCATGTTTTGATGTCATCGAGTACGCGGAGTTGCCACTTACGGTATGCAAAATGAAACAACTCCCTAGCTTTCAAAATTACCGAAAAAATCGCGTGCACATAAATTGGGCAACTCCCAACACTGACATAGCAACACGTCAAAGTGGCTAACTCCGGTGCCAGCCGCCATTTTGTACTGGACGGCGTGCAAGAAAGAACAGGTTTTCGTGGCTTGAGTTTATATTTTTGTCAATGTGCGTAAATAACAGATAGTTTAACCTGAAAACAATACATGGAATTGGTGGTAAGTGACTTTATTTAAATAAGGTATAATTGTTGTGAATACTCAAAAAGAAAACCATAAATAACCTACAAAAGTGCGATGATGGAGTTGGCCATTTTTTGTTGTGACAATTTGTTCTTGATTTGGGAGTTACCAGTTTTGTGTTTTTAGGTAAATTAATGTTAAAAATATTTAATGGGATTGTTACTTATATTGTAGACAAAGAAAATGTCGAGGGCGAAAAAAATGGTTGAAGCTGCTTGCAACCGAAGTCGTCAAAATGATTTAATATTTTTCACAAAGGAATCGATTGAAAATATGCCTGTTATACTGGCTGCTGATTCGTCATTATCTGAAGCTGTTCCAGAAGTAATTATGCGAATTGTCCCATTAGTTGATGATGCGGCAACATCTGATGCTGTTACAGAAGTGGTCATGGAAATTCCTCCACTAGCTGATGGGGCTTTAACATCTGATGCTCTTACAGAGGGGATCACGGAAATGGAACCAATAGCCGAAGGTTCATCTCTGAATTCCGGCCTGTTAACATTGGTTACTGAAGCATCCATGGAATCATCCGGACCAGCTACAAATTCACAGGTTACACCACGTCATGATAACAATGCTGCCTTGATTGACAACTATATAAGCGATGATAGTGACTACAATAATGAACAACTTGTACCCTATTCTGAGCACTCGGATTCTAATAGTGAAGAAGAACCAATGAGAGTTAAGAGAAGAAAAAGGTGTCAGGTTAACAAAGCAACATGGAATGAATACAAAAACAAACTTAATCGGGAAAAGGGGAGGCAGTATATTGGACGAAAAAAAGTTGACGGGAAATGGGAAAAAACACTAAAGAATAAGCGAGTGCTTAAACCTCGATGCAAATGTAAGACAAATGACAAAAGTGCTTTAAAATGCTGTGAAATTACAGAAGATGATAGAAAAGTAATATATGAAAAGTTTTGGGGGATGACTTGGGGAGAAAAGAAGGTTTTCGTAAATAGTCTTGTACAAGAGATGCCTACAAAACGCCCAAGAGATAGAAAAGACCCATCTATTACAAAGAGAAAAAGCTCAATGATTTATAACATGCATTTGAATGACGAACGTCGTGTGAGGGTCTGCAAAACGATGTTTCAAAACACTTTGTGTATCACCAAAATGACCATCTGGAACTGGAAAAAAGGTAAAGAAAATACCTCTCACAATGAAAACCAAAATGTATCTGCCAGAAAAAATCCCCACGAAGCAGAGGTAGAATCACTTAAAGAGTTTTTGAACAATATACCAAAAATGGAATCCCACTATTGCCGCAAATCTACATCAAAGCTTTATTTGTTACCAGAATGGACATCAAAAAGAGCCCTATACGAATTCTACAAAAAAGACTGGTGTGCATCGCGGAATAATAAACCTCTCTCTATAGCAAAATTCAGCAACACTTTAGAAATTGAAAACATATCACTGTTTAAGCCGAAAAAAGATGAGTGCGAAAAATGTCTATCCCATAAACTCGGAAATATACCTGATACAGAACATAAGGAGCACATAGAAAGAAAAAATGAAGCCCGAATCGAAAAAGAAAATGATAAAAATTCAGAAGAACTCGTATTTACGATGGATACACAAGCTGTGTTATTAGCACCTAAATCTAATGTTTCATCTCTATATTATAAAACTAAGCTATGCACACACAATTTCTGTTTATTCAATTTGAGAAACAAAGATGGATTTTGCTATCTATGGAACGAGACTGAAGGTGCCCTATCGTCTGACAACTATGCAACCATAATAGTCAAGTTTATTACAAATAATCTTCTGCCGAGCATTCACAGAGAACCTGAAAACGATATTAAAATTATATTGTACAGTGATGGATGTACAGCACAAAATAGGAACGTGGTATTGGCAAACGCTTTACTGAATGTGGCAACATTAAACAATATTATAATTGAGCAAAAGTATTTGGAGGTTGGCCATACCCAGATGGAGGCTGACTCTATGCATGCCGCCATAGAGAGGAAGCTGAAAAATAAAGTTATTCATGTACCAGCTGAATATGTAGGAGTTTGTCTTGGAGCACGCATACACCCTAAGCCCTACAACGTGTCTTATTTAACGCACGATTTTTTTAAATCCTTTGGAAGTCTACAATATTATAAATCTATAAGACCAGGAAAAGCGACAGGAGACGCTAAGGTACCTTTGATTTTATTTATATTTGATCTTATTATTTTATTCATTTTTATAACTCTTTTTGTTCAGGTTTCAGTAGAAGTGTAAAAAACACATTTTACTGTGTAATTCATTGATTAGGTATAATTATTATTGTTTGTGTTCAGGTCACAGACATTCGTGCGCTGCAATATAAAAAAGGGAACATAAACTTTAAGCTAAGATTTAAAGATGAGTGGCAGTTACTACCACAACGATGCGATAGAAATATCACACCCTCGGCGATTGAAATCTTACCGAATCTTCATAAAAATCGGCTACAAATTAAAAAACGTAAGTTCAAAGACCTCCAGGAATTAAAATCTACCCTACCGGTGGACTACAGGGACTTCTACGACAACATACCACATGAATGAAGACTTGCTTTTTTTTTCTTGTAACATTATAAGACGTAATAAAACATATTAAGTGATAAAAATATAGTTTTTTTTTCTCTTATTACCCAATACTAATCTAAAAAACTCTATATAAATCTAAATATAGGAGTCACAGAAAAGTGGACAACTCCCGTATTTTTATTATTTTTTAATTTACAAATAGGCCAACTCCAAAAATCTATTTTAAAGGTATGTGATCAATATATTTTTTCATAATGTTCAGTTAATTCCGTATGCAAAATAAAAAAGCACCAAATAGTATTTTGGAATATGGATATTGTAAATATTTAATTTTTTATTCAGTTTTTTTGCCTCCCTCTAAAATTGCATAAAACGGAGTTGGCCAATTTGCAGATTAAGCCATCGATATGTTATGTTTGTATTAGTTTAGTTTTATTACCTTTCCTTGTACTTATACACACTGTGTCTATTTTCTCATCTAATTCTTCTGTCGTAGGTCTGCTGGAAGAATTGTCTCTAGAAATAAGCAATTCATTATGTTTTCCTATTTCTCTTTATATATACTTTCTCTTTTAAGTGTTTTGTGTGCATAAATAAATAAATAAATAAAATATTTAACATGGTTAGTGCATAATTTAATGAAAGTAATATTAATGTACTTATGTATTTTTACAACTGGTTTGTTATCATTAATCAAAACGTGAATTATTTAGCAAGTTTGTAAGTAGTCTGTCAGTTTATGGAACACTACGCGCCGCCACCTCGGGTCCTGATGTGTGTGCGGGCGACGGAAGTCCCCGAGTCCGTCGCCCCTGGACCCATTTAGGGGGGCTGGGCGAGGGCGTTGTCCGCCCGGGGCGTCTGCTGCGGATCGGGTGAGCGGATGAAATCTCCCTCTCCCTCTCCGCAGCCTCCTTCTGCGAGACGACTGTTTCGCAGAAGGATACCACCGCGTCCCAGGACTCCTTGCTGCCGACCATAGACTCGACCACGGCCGGCACCGACAGGTCACTGCCTACATCTGAGATGAAAGGGCACGGCGTGGCTCCTCCCAAGCGGCACACTCTGCCAGCGTATGCCGCGCTGTGTCCTCCCGGCAGTCGACGCAGTGGTGACACCGGGCGTCCGGCTCCTTGTTTATGCGACACAGGTACTTCCCGAAGCAACCATGCACCGAGAGCACCTGCGTCACCCGAAACGACAAGGAGCCGTGCCTCCTCCCGAGCCAGCTCTCTAGCACCGGCCGGACCGCCTCGATGGTGAAGAGGCCGGCGGTAGGGCGTAAAAGCCTGTCCCGCCATTCCGCCACCAGGACCCCACGGAGCTGAGACCGACGCAACTCCATATGTCGCTGCATCGGTCCTTCACCCCGCGCGTGCGCTTCCTCGCGCCACCGATACAGTGTCGCGAGTACTTTCGCCTCCAGGTCCGAGCCGCCCCGACCACGATGTGGGCATCGGGCGGCGGCGTCCGCCGGGAGCCATGAAAAACCATGGCCTCCAACTTGTTGAGGGCCACCTCCAGGCCAAGGTGCCGTATGCAGCTCACCACCTGTGAGACCGCAGCCGTCGCCAGCAACGCTGCCTCCCTGTATGAACTCCCCCGGGCGGTGACCAGCGTATCGTCCGCGTAACACATCAGGTCCACGCCCGGTTGGAGTTCGCCCCTCAGCACCTAGTCGTACCCGATGTTCCACAGAGGTGGGCCCAAGACCGAGCCCTGTGGAACACCGCACGACATGCGGTGCTGGTTTTTGACGCCATCACGTCCCACGTAGGTGACATAACTCTCCGACAAATAAGCCCCGACGATGCGGCGGAGGTAGGGAGGCACTCGATGATACCGCAGTGCTTCCCGAACACAACTCCAGGGCAGGGTGTTGAAGGTGTTGGAAATGTCCAAGGACACTGCCAACATCACCCCGCCACACCGCTTCCTCCGCCAGGACTCTCACCTGCGATATCGCGTGGATGGTGGAGTGCCCATGCCGAAAGCCGAACTGGTTTTCGTCCAGGTCCGGCCCCTCTCTTTACAAGTGGCTGACGAGGTGGGCAGTGATTATCCGCTCAAACAGCTTACCCACCTCGTCTAGCAGCACTAAGGGCCGGTACGCGGACGGCGAGTCCGCAGGGCGCCCCGCCTTCCTGAGCAGGACCAGACGACCAGATTTCCACAAAGTGGGCAACTGGCCCTGCTCAAGGCACGCAGTGAAGAGTCCTCTCAGCCAGGAGTCGGCATAGGCCTACACCAACCTTTTCCATTCGTGTCTTGAGCCACCTTGTTCCACATCACTCATGCCACTTGTCTGATGTTGTCGTCCACGTTTTCTGTGGTCTTCCTCTTTTTCTTTCTCTGGGGTACTATCGTGACACAATTGTACTCCATTTCTCCTGCCATCTTTTCATGTGCCCTGCCCACCGCCATTTTAGCTTTCTGATTTTGTAAGTTATATCAGGGACTTTTGTCGTTACTTCTGATGACACAGTTTTTCAAAAACTATCTTCATTTGATTAACATAAAGTTTGGCATGATTCTTTTCCCTTATGCGCAATATATCTCCTTCTTCTTCCATTTTTACTCCTCTTTTAGTCATCATCCCAATAACCACCACCTTTCTAGCCGTATTACAAAATATGTCGCCAGATGATATATTTTACAATGTCAGGATTATTAGTTTTTATGAAATATATACACCGTTAAATTTTGTTCGTTACAATTCCGTGGAGGGTCGATCCGGTACATGGAACAGTAAATAACAAGCTACAGCTACAGCAACTATTAATTTCAATGAATTGAGAGGCGGAAATGACTAAGAATGTAGGGGTATTATCATTATGAAGACAGCTCCAAAATATTCTGTAACCGTTGAAATTTAGTAACGACCAAAAGACTATCTCGTAATTTTCATCAAATATAAAAGAGCAAACATGCTTGCACCTGTAACATTAACTTTTATTTTTAAAAGTTCATCCCTTAAAGTTATAATTACGAGTAAAGAATTCAAACTTGGCAAACAAACTTCAATTATTAGATTGAAACTTTGTTTGAACATTTTACGCAGTCCCGGCATGAAAGTACTCCTCGTTATTTTTATATTACGCCCTTTTGAAAGGTAAATCAGAAGTTAGATACAAGTGGACTGGATTCTTTGACGTGGCAAATAATCTAGGTTGAAAGTGGCAAATAATCTGAAGTTAAAGGATTCTAGAATTATTATCTACTTTTTGGAATAGTGACTTGAACGCTAATTTAGTTGGTTTTGGTTAAATAAAAATTATGTAACATTTTCAAAGTACCTAAACATGACTCTGCCACACCGTGTGTTTACATATGCCATTTCACAACATGCAATCAGCATACTAATATATATGTAAGGTAAGAAAATCAGGATCTTAATTGCAATATTTTTCCAGGTCCGAACTTGAGAAACGTCACTTTGTCCTGGCGTTCCACTGCAACCTTACGATCAAGGGTACCTACGATGCTAAAGGAAGACTCCTCCTATTTCCTATTGATGGAGCAGGCGACGCTAAAGTAAAACTAAGTAAGTAACACTGCCAATAATTCTTGCCTGTAATTCAACAGTTTTTGATGTCTACAGCTTCCTCCTTTATCTCCCTTTTAAGTTTGGGAGCTTTGCATTTTCAAATTCTCGTTTCATTGCAGTTTACGACGAAATTAAGAAATTATTATGTTAAACGATTAGTTGTTTAAACATGACAAGAAAGTCATTTTCATGTTATGCATTTTTAAAACTGACTTGAGATAGCATGGGTAAAGTTTGATTTTCCCCTTAGAATACGAAACTTTGAACTGAGACTGATAATTTCTAGTCTGGTGGATTTCTCGTCCAATTTACTTCTATAATATAAATAAATGACTGCTCAGAACAAAATTTGTATCCTTATTGTATAGTTTATTCACATACAACACAATGTTATTTGCATGCACATAATTATTGCATCATGTACCTAAATATTGATCCAAAAGGATTATTATGTAAAATTATTTAAACTTTAACACGTACTACATTTTTGTTACAGCCAATCTCAGAATGAATATTGATATGAAAACAAAGTACATTAAAGACAACAAAGGCGTCAATCATTTCTCGGTGAAGAGTTACAAGTACAATTTCGACTATGGAGATCGAGTTTCCTTTGAACTTGCGAATCTCTTTAAGGAAAGCAAGGAACTTAGTAAGTATACAGATCTGATAAAAGACAAAAATCCTTGTTCCAATCCTCCATATTACACACAAGACAGTAACAATGATTTATGGATGAAATTATGAAAACTCAAGATACTGTATTCACAAAAGAGATATTAACTCAGCCTGCTATCGGCTGAGATGATAGAGTGATTGAATAAAGTCTTCCGAAGACAGGTGCGACGTAACAATGCAACACCGATAGCTATATCCTCATTTCCTTTGCCTGCCAATGTGCCACAATAGCAATTATTTTACTAAATTGTCCCCAACGCTGTATCCTCCAATGAAATCCAATGCCGATCAAGATGTGCAGATCCGTGAATGTTTCGATGTGTAATAAAAAAACTTTATTGACCTACTTGGGAACGGCGAATTCCTAAACAGATATAAATGTATTTTATGATAAGCATCACCTAGTCAAGGTTTATGAATTAATTTCCATTGGGTTAATGTAATCAAATTAGAAATTATGCTCACTGTGTTTCACCTTGTTTTACTTTAAAACGATATAATTAATGAGCCTTTGATTGTTTCAGGCAAGACAGTTCTTGAATTCCTTAATAAGGAGTGGAAGCTAGTAGCAGAAGAATTCGGAAAACCCATCGTAGATTACGCCGTAGAACTAGCTATAAGAACTGTTGAAAAGTTCTTCTTTGTTGTGCCCTACGAAGAACTGATTAATGTTCCCATTCCCACGTAGTTATTTAAGTTTACCAATGACAGTATTACGATAATTATAAGATATTACTAGAATACATATTTTTTTAAAGATATAATTTGTTTTATTAATCTCTCTCAAATTGTTTTTTAGGACGCTCAATTGTTCACTGCCCACCGAAATTTGGTATTTAAGTTAGTAGTTAAATAAGGGATTTGTGAGAAGTACCATTATTTCAGAAATATCCTTTCACTTCTATTAGTTGGCCGTGGGAGGAAATTCCGTCTTGTTCGTATTTTCCTCATCTTGACAAGTTCCTTTCCTATTAGATGTGACGTCAGATTTTCTACATGACATTTATTTCTTATGATCACTTAATGGTGTTAGACAATAGTGTTGATTTCTGCAAATCATGCTACAATTTATTTGAAGACTAGTTTATTAGAGAACTTTGACACTTTGGATACAAAAAAATCTTTAATGAAAAGAAAAAATATTGAATTCCTTATTTACAATAACATTTTTGTATTCATATCGAACACATTATCTTCTGAAGTATATTTAGAACGAATTAAATTAAAATAAAGATGCTACACAAAATATTTAAATAAGTTTTTATGCTGTTCTTTTCTAATGTCACCAGATAAGAATATATTTTTAGGCTTGCCTGCAAAATTATTATTCTATATGCTATTAAAATGTTGTTGGAGTAAAACTTATCTCTATTCAAATGAACTCGGACTTGTTTGAGATATTATTGACATGACAAGGTAAGTCAATCAATAAATTTAATAAAATTTAATTAGTGTTGATGATTAACCCAAACTGTGTAATTGTGTGTATGTTTATCAATTTGTAGAAGGTAATTTATAAAAAGCGAAATTATTAAATGGGTGAAAAATGTAATTATTAACCGGGTGAATGGGCGACTATTAATTATACTAAGTAAGTAGGTTAGGTTAAAACGGGCTGGTATCCGCAAAGTAAGTAACTATTTATCCGGTTTGAGTAATAAATTTTAGAAGGTTGTTGTGAGCTGCGGTAATAATATTGATACATAATTCATTTGTATTTGGGGTTATATTTATCTCTTCTAGCATATTATTCTTTTGAAAATAGCAGAACAACCGACGAGGTGATTTTGCCGTGCAGCGCGGGAGTTCGGGTGTATTTGTGTTCTCAACGAATTATTCCAAGAGCGAGAGAAGTGAGCTCGGGAGCTTAGAGTCGTCATGGATAGCGTCATGGATAGGTTAGGTTCGAAGGGGATGACGGGAACTAAAGTGAGCGCGCAAAGCGAGCGAAATTAGCGCCCGTCATCTCCTCTATATTAGGTTACGTATTTATTATTTACTGCAGACAGAAAAAGGTTTATTTTCAAGTCGCTGTTTTAAACATTTGCCCACAAATTGTCGCCTACTTAGTATTTCAGTAAGCCATATTTTGTATTTGTCACCTTTAATTTGAATTTATTTATTTTCGCTTGTTTAAATACTATCCTTATGAAAATAAGTACTGAACCGATTACGAAAATACCCTCTATATCTGATAGAGACCTACACTATCGCTAATTGACATACTTTGTATCTCCAAAAATGCATGGTTTCTGTGGTAAAGGTTACATAGGCGAAGCCGCGGGAAAAAGCTATATCATACATACACAATTACAAACAAAATCACATACACAATTATGAAAAATAAATATTTTAACATCGGTGTCAAGAAGAAACTCTTTAATAATAATATATCAATATTACGCTGTTTGACCTATGGTTGTCAAAGTTGGACATAAAGGAAAAGCGAGGAAGACAAGCTAGCAATATGTCAACTAAAAATGGATACTCCTTCCATTTTTAGGAATTAGATTATCAGATAGAAAATTAACTAAAATTGCTGATATTGTGGAAAGAGTTAGGGTTGTAAAGTAGAACTGGGCGGGTCATATATGTCGGATGCCGAAAGACAAATAGAACAAGAAAATTATAGAATGGATGAATTATGAATGAATTATAAGAGATGAAACAAGGGCACGAGGACGTCAAAGGAAAAGATGGGCAGATCTATTCATACAAAGGTTAGGGCCATACTGGATGACCAAGGCCAGGGACAGGTATTACTGGAAAGAAATGGATGAGGCCTACGCCCATGAGGCGACTACTACATAATAATTTACTTTATTTTAGTTATTTTTATACAATTTTATTATTTTTATACAATTAATTAACAACTACACAGTTAAGTCGTCGTAAATAATCTGTTATTTAACTTAATTATCTCGTCCTGGCCTACTCATGTTCCCAAGTAATTTCATATTTCAAATTCACTGCAGATAACATAACTGAACTGTCTAACGATTTGGAATCAATTAGTGTTTCTAAGCCTTGTTCTCGATATGCTTGCACACAGTTTACGTAGGTACTGAGTGCCGTTAAAAACCTCAATATATTTCAAATGAATAGATGCAGCATAGTTAAACTAAAATTTACTGAGCTGACTATTCTGTAAGGTACTATTAATGTAACTTGTGACATAATTTGGATGGCTATTATGTATAAGATACCAATCAATGTTCAGCAAACAAAACTAAGGCGTAATTGTTTATGTCATATCATATTTAAAATATAAACTTTTTCAACCGCTGTTACATGAAGCTGGTTTTCTGATGTATACTTGTGATGAAGTCTCTATTATGACAATTTATCTTTCACCTGCCAAAAAGAACCTGGACAATTTCCTTGTTAGCCTCAATGATGTCCTTGTTTCACTTAATCGTTAGAAAATCTAAATTATCATTTGATATCGTACCAGAGCAATAAATAAACAATCGGATGAATACCTAACTATTATTATATTCTTTATTGTATACCACAAAAATATATATACAGGACAAACAATCATAAAAGCAAGTGTACAATGGGCGGCGTTATCGCACAGGGCAATCTCTTACAGAAAACCTTTGGATGGACTGAATGAGAGGAACGGAATTTAGGGTTGTCAGTGTACAATATATCTTAAATAATTATACTTAGACATAATAACATAAAATACATACATACAATATTACATAATATACTAATAAATAACAAAAATATCACAGAGAACGGAGAAGACTAATCATAGTGAAAGGAAATGCTCCTTCACCATTTTTTTGTATGTTGGTAAGGATTGAGCACGTCTCACTTCAATTGGTAATGCATTCCACAAACGAGCTGCTTGAACTGTAAAGGATTTGTTGAAGAAGGAGTATTATATCCTATCATGGCATGATAAATACTCAAAAAAACGCAATAAAGCTAATGTTGGGCACATTGATCACGACCCATTAAAACACGTCACCCAAACCAAACCAGTACGTTAGACGATTGGACAAACAAGCAGTTTTAGACGACGAAGCTTTAATTAATTGATTCAAATTCAAATTCATGTCTTTATTGTTCAACACAGTATATAATTATACATTTCCAGATTTAGGCATGCAAAATTATTATTTAAATTATACAATGTCACAAATTATTAGTAATATCATACCATGTCGTAAATCATTATTAAAAATATACAATTGGGCAGTATGATCAGATAAGCCAAATTTCAACACATCTGTCTTACACTTTATATTAAAGTTATGGGCAAAGTTAACTAGGCAAGTCAATCTGCCAATCTGGCTAGCCTTTTCCCAACTATATTGGGGTCGGCTTCCAGTCTTAACGGATTCAGCTAAGTACCAGTGTTTTACATGGAGCGAATGCCTATCTGACCTCCACAACCCAGCAACTGGAAAACACGGTACTCCTTGGCAAGACTGGTGTCAGATCTCAAGCTTCTGACTACCCGTAACGACTATCAAAGATTTTCTAATGACAGCCGGGACCAACGGCTTAACGTGCTTTCCGAGACACGGAAGAAACTCGGTATGTTGAAATGGTCACCCATCCACGGACCAAACTCGTCAAGCGTTGCTTAACCTTGAGAATCGACCAGTGCGGCTGTTATTATTTAGCCACGAGCTCCTCCTAGTCCTCCTACTAGGCAAGTATTACTGGATAATCTTGTGCTACTGTAAGATTATATTTTATCAATAAACACCCGAAATCTCCTTAGATTTCGATTTCGTTACTTTTAACATTGTTACACTTCATGACACTATGTTGAAGTCACCAGCTATAACAGTATTAGGATTTTTTTGTCTAGAAATACATTTTAATATCCTTTTAAACATATGCACCTTATTAACTAGAATACATGCACCACCTCTCTTACTGCAAGTACGACTATAACATGCCGCGAGTTCTTAATTATTTATTTTCTGGTGCTGTTCAATATCTTTGTCCTTTAGCTCTTCTATATTTACTAATAGTGGATCAGATTTGTTTAACAGTCCCGCAATATTTTGATCCAGAACATTAAGATATTTTAAATCGAAAAAATAATGAATTCTCTTCTTCTGCAGTTTTGCCAATAAATTCATTTTTCTCAAAAATGGTATGTAATGTTGTCATAACATCTCTAAAAAGTATCCAGAAAATGAACTTTACCGGAGACTTATTCACAACTGTCCAGTAAGAAGCGAGATTTTAAATTTGGAATCTCCTACTGTCCAGTAAGTAAGTATGTAATTTACTTACTGGACAGTAGTAGGGTTTGGTCCGATATATCAAAACGTAACTCATATCGGATATGTGTAAGATATCATATCATACCGATATCTATATCAAAATTACCGATATTACAAAAACGGTATCTAATAAAAACTTTACTAGCGTGCGAGAACGAATAAGTCAAAACTTAAAACCGTAACAATGCGGAAACGTACGAACTACGAACAAAACGCAAACTTCACGAACGATAGGAACCATATGCGCTACCTCTCTTTCTAAGTATTATTTCGCGTTCGTTGTTAGTTGGCTCATCTAAATAAAATGTTGACTTATGCAAACTGTACTAAATGATACAAATGAATAAAACCGTTTTCGATATCGATATGAAAACTGTATATCGATTACATAAGCGTTTGTGCAAAAAACCGAAAATACCCATCTTTAGACAGTAGGTCATCCTCTTCAGATCTGCTTAGAAAAAAAAACATAGTACCAGCCAGACACATATTAGATTTTAGCTATTGTAACATGGTTATAGGAGGGAGGCTCCAAATATATATCTATCTCTCTTTTTGGTATGACATTTTATGAGATAGATATATTTTTGAGTTCGTTAATCAAGACGTACAACAAACAAATATAAATGCCCCCGGTAAATCGATCACAATATCTATTAGTAATTGCCTTAATATGAATGTAACCTTCAATATTAATTATACGAATTTGTTGTTAAACTTTCTTTCATTTTTGAGAAAAGCATTATACAAGCCTCAACCAGTAAGAAAGCCTTCCTGGCCTCGTTTATAACCGGACCTCATCTACGGTTCGGTCCGGTTAACTCATACTTGGCCAGGAAGGCTCACTTACTGGATTCTGCAGTAATGTACTAAATCATGTAACTTACAGTAATGTCATTAATTAAATATAACAAATTTTCAAAAATATTACGTAACCTATAGTTAATACGGCCCTTTAACAAGTCAAACATTGCATAGTCATAATTTAAATTACAATCTAAGAAATATGCATGTTCATGAGATACTAATATTATCTCTATGATGTGTTGTGACTTGGGTATATTATACCCAAGTCACAACACATCATATCATCAGCCTATTAATGTTCCCACTGCTAGGACACAGGCCTCCTCTCTGTGAGAGGGAATGGGCCGTAATCTACCTCGCGGACCCAGTGTGGTTTGGTGGATGTCAAATGTCTTCGAATTTTTGGTTCTAGGACATGTCGGTTTCCTCACGATGTTTTACTTTACCTTTTTGAGAGCAGTGGTGCTGATATCCAAGTACAATAAATTATTAAACGTCTCAATTCTCCAGTTATAAATGTTGTTGTAGTTTCGTAGTTTGTGTGGTAGGAGTACAGATTATTACATTTGTATGAGAAATTTGTTTCAGTATACTCTAGAAAAAAAAGAAATAAAGAAAAATTTTTAATTGCCACAAAACGACATACAAACATTACATTTCAAGAACAAGAACAGTGGTTACAGATTTTTAAAACTAAACCCTTACAATAGTGCTAGTAGTTCTTAAATTATGTTAGAAGAGTAAGAAAAAAAAATGCGATTATAAATAAAAGCATGTCGTAGTTGTGGCAAGAAGGCTTCCACTCAGCAACAGCACTCAGTGCCGTGGGGGACCCACTGCACGGCGCTGATTTTCAGTGGTCGCCTATCTCGAATGTATATAAAAAAGTATTAAAATAGTTCTGAGTAACTTTAAAGTCCTCCTCTCCAATTAATACACAAAAGTCCCTCATAATATTATGATCACTCAATTTTGACTGAATTCCGCTGAGTAGATGCTCGTTCCGTTCAGTGTAATATTATATTGACTTATGGGATATTTGTCAAAAAATAAATCTTCAGCTATCGTTAAGACTTTCTTCTGATTATTAATGCGTATTAGAAATATCTTGTTTTTTATGAAGGAACTGGGATTGAAGTTGGCTGACTCATTATAGGTGACTGGTTCAAATTCATGTTAGGTTGCCTTGGCTCGTGCCAGGAGTCGCTTTAGTAAGGCTGAGGCGTCAGGAACGGCGAAACGCGCTCGGGTGGTGGCGACAGCAGCAATTGCGCAATCTTCGCGCAAGCGCGTTGTCGAAGCCATCCTGCCACACTTCGAAGCCTGGCTGAAAAGAGAGGAGTGCATCTCCTACAGGCTCACTCAGGTACTGACTGGACACGAGGCGACCTTGATTCTGCACAGCACACGCTCAAGGAGTGCTCAACGTGGGCCTCTGAGCGGCAGGTCTTGGTCGCCAGGATCGAGCGAGACCTGTCTCTGCCAGCAGCTTTGAGGGCCATGCTGGCAGAAACAGAAAATTGGAGGGAAATGGCCTCCTTCTGTGAGATTGTGATGGCCCAGAAGGAGGCCGCCGAGCGGGCTCGTGAGAGGGCCGATCCCGCTCGAAGAAGAAACGCGGTATACCCGCCTGCGTCATAAGTAGGTGGGGTCGCGGTTGGTCAGATTGGGGACTTTGTCCACCTAACGAGTGACTTCAGGAAGGACGGCAGTACAGTGATCATGTGCTGCCGTCCACAGCGTGGCTCAGGGAAGGCGATTATTTCAGCCTCCCCAGGGATGTGCCCTAACAGGCGTTGCACAGAGGAGGTGCCGGGGTGGTCTTTTAAGAGGTGACGGGGCCCCAGGTGTTAAAGGTGAAAACCGGGGTGGTTTTAGTGAGGTAAAAAGACCACACTACCTGGCCTTTTTCCCACGAGTCCAGGCACCTTTTGAAGGTTTCCCAATGAAAAAAAAAAATAGTTGGCTTGACTCAACAAAATCGTTTTTATCCTCGAATAGTTTGGCATGTTTTAGTGTGCATGAGCCTGATGAAGAGGGGTCGTAATTTATGTTCTCAATTATTTTCTGTATTTGTTTTGATTTTTTAGTTTTCTGTATCATGGTTTGTGGTGAAATTATTAACCTTTCTTTCTTCCTTCTTTTTTTAAATTACTGTTTTCTATTGATAACAGTTCTATTTTCTTCAGAGCACTTTTTAGTACAGATTGTAGCGTGATCGCTACAAGACGCTTTGCTTTAGCCTTTTTTTTAATTTGTCAAAGCAGGCTGGTTATAATTTTTCAAATTTTCATATTTCGTTTGTCAAGAAAACAGAAGACGATTTTTTTTTTCTAAGACTGTGACAAAGAATTTTGATAAAAAATGTTTTGGCTCTGTTATTCACTACTAAATTTATTATGGCTAGTATTTAAACGAGCGAAAAAAAAATCAAATTAAAGGTGTAAAAAATACTGAATATGGCTTACTGAAGTGGGCGACAAACAGTGGGCGAATACAAATGTTTAAAACAGCGACTTGAAAATATAAGTTTGTCGACAGGGCTCCTTTTTCTGTCTGCAGGGTCTAAAGTAACCTAACATGAAGGAGATGACGGGAGCTAAGTTCGCTCGCTTTGCTCGCTCACTTCAGCTCCCGTCATCCCCTTCGAACCTAACCTATCCGTGTCGGGGTTCCCTAAGTTCCCGAGCTCGCTTCGCTCGCTCTTGGACACGAATAAACTCGAACTCCCGCACTGCACAGTGATGTCGCCTCGATAGTTGTTCAGCTATTTTCAAAATAATAATATTCTAAAATAGAAAAAATAGAAACCCAAATACAATTAAAGTATGTAACAACATTATTACCGCAGCTCACAAAAATCTCCTAAAAGGTATTACTCAAATCGGATAAATAGTCGCTTACTAAGTATAATAGTCGCCCATTCAGTATATTTTTCGCTCGGTTAATTATTTCCCATTTATTATTGGTATTTTTTTTAAAGTAACTGTTTAATAGTTTGTTTTCAATTGCCAGCGACAATATGACCGTCCGTCCGTCTATGTCCGTTATTGTACGGAAATGGCAGGAAACCATTCCTTGTCGTTAGGCCAAGGGTACGTGATATTCGGGTCCACGGGTGCGCCGGAGCTTGCGGACCGCATGTTTCTGTAATTGAGCTCTGTCAGAGACACCAACTATCGTTTCGCTACCAGGACATGCCTCATAGTTGCCGTTCGACAGATTGAAGAATAGGGCAGTCCAGCCAAAACAATGATGACAAGCTTATCATAAATATAACCATGTCGCTGACAAGTGTTTATGCATCATGAATCAAAACTGGTATGTAATGACTATTCTTACTAATTGTTCTTTTGAATGTCGATTTCTTCTGGTATTTCAGACCCTTTTGGTTCCATAATTTTGATGGTCAATTTCCTTGTCTGTAGATATCAGTTGAGCCGACTTTCGGCTCTTTACCCCGGGACAGAACGAACTAGCTCAGGAGTACCTGCAGTCTTCGGGGTTCCGAACATCTTTCAACGGGTTCCGTACATATTATATTAAAGAAAACGTGAATGGTTGAAGAGGTTCTACGGAAGACGGTTTGGTTCATCCAATAACAATTGTCTGCTTTCATATTTCTTTGAAATTTTTGTTTATATTTATGTAGCTTACATTTTAAGTTACCGTACTTAAAAACTTTTATTACCTTACTTGTGTCATGTTACGGTATCGTACTTTAATTGTATGCTTAAGCCATCATTGGACTGGTTGCAACTGTGTCTGAAGATTAGGCACATGATTTCCGCTTTATTCTTTTATGCCTTGCCATAATTTCACTCATATGTTTATTTTACTAAATACTAAAAATAATTTAGACGATATTGACTATTGCGTCATTCCTTTTTTAAAATAGTATGTTTTGCTTTTTCACTATTTTCATGTTTTCGGTGTTTGTGTATTTAATTCAAAATTATACGTTATCGTTGCGTTAAAAAAGTTATATTTATTTTTATTTAATAACGCTAAAAGATGTAAGATTGGCAAACTCATCTTTTCCACACTCTCAGTTTGATGGGATTCGAACCTGGGTTCTACAGAGTCAAATGTGGCGCGTTACACCGCAAGGAATGCCAGTACTAGTATTTCCTAGTCATTGTTGAAATTAGTGTTCGCAATATGCGTAGGCGATAATACTTGCGACGTGATTTCTTGAGTAGTCAAAAGATGTCACTGGACTTAATTTAATAATGAAGTACATTTTATGGTTTGTCAACACTGTTTATCGGATGGTAACTAATTCTGTTGATTGTTTGGTAAGTTTGTTCTGTAAGATGGCGTTGCAGTCAAGATGTTTCAAATAAAAATCAAAAGTCGAAACGGCACGAGGCAAAACTTGAACAGAATACCTATAAAATAAAAAAACCAGCCAAGTGCTAGTCAGACTCGCGCACGAAAAGGGTTCCGTACCATTATTGCAAAAAACGGCAAAAAAAACACGTTTGTTGTATGGGAGCCCCACTTAAATATTTATTTTATTCTGTTTTTAGTATTTGATGTTATGGCGGCAACAGAAATACATCATCTGTGAAAGTTTCAACTGTCTAGCTATCTCGTTTCATGAGAAACAGCCTGGTGGCAAACAGACAGCAGACCCGTTTTAACGCTTTGGGTACGGAACCCTAAAAAAACGAATGTTTTCATAGTATTTTTTTTTTGTGTTCACTACGGTAGTGAAATTGGCGCCAATAATTAGGTTTATGTTTGTAGTATTAAGGTTACAATAGTCGACGGCACGAACTATTTTATCCGACGCGACAACTCGTGCGAAAGAGATAGATGCTGTGATGAGCAGTAAGAAGGTAGTTCGCATACGAGTTAGCACTTTTGCAAGTTTGTAACGAAATGGATGATAATTTAGGACGAAAACGAGCGTGCGAAATTTTATAAACTGACCAGGGAGTCTATGAAAAACTATAACGACTAAATGTATATTTTCAAAATAAAATTATTTGCATTGTTGAACTTCACTAATCTATCGCTGTATGGTAGCCGTTTTGCAATTTTCCTTCTTCTTATGATATTTATTGACGCCCAAATGTGCGTTAAAATTAGTGTTGAAATATGACACTTTCGACCCTCATAACTTTAAATTTTTTTTCTATTTCACTTTTTTGTTTCCATACAGGGCTTGGATAAAGATGAGACAAATTGATATCATCTTTTATTTTGAACGTACATCGACAAACAGTGGAGTAATCCCCAGACTACGTTTGTGTGGAAGAATTATCGACTAGTGTAACCTTAAGTTAGAATTGTCAAAATATATTCACAAATAACTTATGAAAGTCTAGTTCAGTATTATGCAGGTCACTTTTTGGGTAACATAGAAACTCTGTTATTTCAGATGTTCGTGCACCATAATTGACGGAAACACTGTCGCAGTCCAGTTACTCGTATATGATAAGTTTAACTTTGTAATACGTTACACTGTCCGAAGTCACATTTAACTATATTTTACAAGCTTTTTAATAACTTGCAATGTATGTATGTAAGTGTGTTCGGGTCAAATTTTGCAAATGGTTAATAGGAACTGCAATGAATAAAAGATCCATTCTGATGCATTCCAAGTTACTTACTCTGATTTCATTTAATACTAGCTGTGCCCGCGGCTTCGCTCCCGTCATCTACCTGCCAACCCTACCATACTTACCAGCCTGCCTGCCTACTCCACATACTCAAAAATATACATGCTACATTTTTTTTTTTCTAGTGTCATTCTTTCGCGTAAAATCTTAACACCGCGATTCAGAAAATGACTTTAAATGCACAACGCCATCTATCGAATAGCGAGTTCAACTGTCCGAGTAACTGAATTGCGTGAGCTGTGATAATTTTACTTCTTGAACACTTTAAATTCATCTAACTTTTGATAGAGTGAACCGATTGCGATGAAACAAAAACTAAGTAATTCTTCAAGATACGTACAATTTTTGTGTATAAAGTTATCTACATTGGTTTCGTACATTTCACGTGATGCGTGCACAAATAAACAGACAAACAGACAAACAGACAAAAATTCCAAAAATGCTATAAATGGGTTCTGTTGGTTATCCTTTAACACACTGGCTATTTTTTTTTGGATTTTTTTTCGATGTACAAAAAAAAAAATCTACACATTTATTATATGTATTGATGATAGAGCAGCCGTTTCTATGTTTATCTGGCACCCTGGGGTCTACACAGACCTGCAGTGTGTATATACAAAAGAAAAATAAATTGGAGATGCATGAAAGTTAAATGGACGACGAGACCACGAGACCGAAAGGGCAGAGATCTACCGAAACAGAAAAAAATCTTCAAGGGATCCACGAGAAAATTAAAATTGGAGACCTTTGAATTGGTGTAGACGATACAACAAGAAAATTCTAAAAACAAGGACCAGTTTAGGCGATTGTCCCCCTCAGTAAGAGCCCGCACTGTCGAGGCGGGAGGCTCAGTAGCCGTCGTCAGGGCTTTTGCCTATAAACCTATGACGTAGCGGCCATGCTATGCCGTAGGTTGCGGTGCCGCTCGGGTGACATCGCAACTGAGGCGGGCCGCGATGTCGTATGAGAGGCATCGCGACTGAGGGTTGGAGGCCGCGGCAGGAGAAGAGTGCCGGTATTAGCGCTCTCACTACCTTCCGCAGCCTGGACGGGGTTGCCACCATTTGATGGCGGACACGGTGGGGCCGCAGAGAAAGAGGAGTGTCGGCATAATGTTGGCCGCCCTCCCTATCCCCTGCGGCCGAGAACTGGTAGGCGGTGGGGCCACTGATCTAACCCATCACTGGAGGACCAAGGCTGCCATACACGAGGTCGTCTGGCGCCCATGTGCTATTTTGATCGCTGGGGTGGTCATTGCGTGTAATGAGTTCTGGTTCGCCGGTGATGAGGGGTACTCCCCAGAGAAAGGTCCGGTGAAGGACAGTCCCGGTGGATTCGCGAATAAGTGCTTACGCGTGCCCGCGTGCCCACCTTTTGTGGCACAGGAGGACACCGTGGAGTTTTAGTGGGTTAGAGTCCTACCTAACTACACTATCTCCCCGTGGTAGCGCAGTATGCATGAGCAATTATTTATTATCTATTCTTCTATACTAATATTATAAAGAGAAAAGATTTTTTTTGTTTGTTTGTTTGTACCGAATAGGCTCCGAAAATACTGAACCGATTTAAAAAAATCTTACACCAATAGAAAGCTACATTATTCCTGAGTGACATAGGCTATTTTATTATCCCGGAAACGGGTCCTGTGGGGTGGTCCACGGGAGCGAAGCCGCGGGGAACAGCTAGTTTATTATATACTTTATTGTACACCACTTAAATAATTACAGCACAAACCATTTATAAATATAAGTGTACAATGGGCGGTTTTATCGCAAAGGGCAATCTCATAAAGACAACCTTTGGATGGTCTGAACGAGAAGAGATATACTTATGTAAATAGATGTAGATAGTTTTGTATAACTAAGAGCCATATTATGATCTCTATTCGATGATTACTATGTAAAAAATTAAAATAAAATTAAAAAAACTAAAATTAGAATAGTCGGTCAAAATTGCGAAACGAATCATAATTTCAATCATTACATTTATTATTTTAAATAATAAGTAAGTAGAATCGTCATATTTAAATGTGGAAATTTGACAGATTTTCGTGCTGAAGCAAAGATCCCAAACCTCAAATTGTTTATTCATAAATCTAGGGATAGACCCCAAAACGCCATGTAAAATCATTTTATTCAAAAAAATTTTGGCATTTAGCATTATATGACGGTGATTAATTTTTTTTGTCATAAAAGTTATATCGATTAAGCTTTACCAAATCTGCGTCTTTGTTTACACAAAAGTAGGCCCATTGAGATCATTCGTGCATAAAATTTTCTACCGATTTAACAATAGTTCTTGAATTTGCAAAAAAAATCCAAACCTTTTTTCTCAGTTATTTTCAATAATTATTAATCAACACTTCAATGAAGTAATTGTGATAATTTACCGCAGAGGTTCGTTACGGACCGGTTGTCCATCTACAATGTCGGCAGTTGAACGTCTCAATACTATGAGACGTTCAACGGCTTAACGTTTAGTCGATATATAGCTGTATTGCTCGACGTCGACGAAGCAGTCGGTGTGGGTCTTTAATTGTTCAACATTGTGTACACCAAAAATGAGTTTGCAAGCTGGAATCGGTGGTGTTTTATTATTTTTCGTTTTCTTTTGCTGCGATCATGGATATGCAAGACTGGCACGTAAGTTTGCTTTTCTTACGTTTTTTTTGCAGCTCATTTTGAATTTTGGTTTAATTTTTATATCTCAGTTATATCTAATTAATAACTCAAAATATCCGTGTTTATAAAACTTTTAGTTAATTATAAATTAACTTTTTAATAAATTAAAAGATTGCTTAAAATAATAAACAGGTAGAAAAATAGATAGCAAACTATTTAATTTGTGATTTATACACATAGGGTATCTCAAATTTTTATAAAATAGTTAAAAGACACTGACACATAATAATAAATTATTTTCCACCCCGTGGCTTCGTTCCGATGGCTCATGCCACAGCCCCCACAGGTAACGTTTTTCCAGGATAGTTAGAATCCTTAACAGCATGCAGTGCAAGCACAAGCGATATGTCACTTGCATGCAGAGATCATCTTTAACAAACGTAAAATAAACAAAAAATAGTTTAATCTCTTCAAAATATTTGTTAAGTCAGAATACTGTCGGTTAAACATACTTAGGTAACCGACAAGATCACTAATGTTCACGGTCAGGTTAATGACCATCAGTTATAAGCAGCTAAACCAGTTACGATATACGGATACAAAGTCAAAACTGATTCTTGGCCTAGATTCATATATGAATTTAACTCAGCTTTTTCAATTACAAGTGAATGTGTGTTAAGGAAGAATGAGAAGGCTTCTTCCAGGGTCGTTATTTAAGAAAGTTAAGTTATAAATTTTTTAGCAAATATATAAAGAATAAGTTAGTTATTATTAGTTAGTTAATATTTTAGTTATTTTTTATTTTTTTATCTATCCGACGCGCGCGTTACTGGGCCTCAGATCCAGTCTTTCCGGGAGGCCATGGTTGGGCGCTTGAATCTGTCCTTGAAGGCAGTCTCCGAGTGGGGAGATGCCAATCTGGTCAGGTTCAATGCTGCTAATACCCAGGAGTGTCTTTTTCCGCTAAAAGGAGCCAATTCCACACGGCTCCTACTTTCCGTGGTGTGACCGTGCCGATAACGGACCATCTCGAGCTTCGAAGCAAAAGCACAACTGGCTGCCAAAAATTTGGGGATCCTTGCAAAGGTGAGACGGTACTTCACGCCAGAACAGTTTCTCAACTTGTATCAAGCGCAAGTTCAGTCATGCATGGAGTACTGCTCTCATCTCTGGGACGGATCTGCCAAGTACCAGCTGGATGCACTAGAGTCGATCGAAAAGCGGGCCAAGAGGCTCATCGGCAATGAGATACTGGTCAAGTCTAGGCTCCAGAGCCTTGAATATCGGCGCCAAGTTGCCAGTCTGTCGGTTTTTTATCGGTTACATTTCGGGAAGTGTGCGTTGGAATTGCATGAACTCATGCTTTCTAGCCCTTTCCATCATCGGACTACAGGACGTACTTTGATGCGTCATCGGTGCATGGTGGACATCCCACCCATACGCACCAAACGTTTTGGGAATACTTTCATTATGCGTACAGCTAAGGAGTGGAATTCCCTGCCGGAGTCTGTATTTCTTGGGAGCTACAACCTGGGAGTCTTTAAGTCAAGAATGAATATTGTTTGTAATGGTTTCTTCTAGGTAAGCGTGCTACATCGTCAACCACATCATCGCTTACTATCAGGTGAGATAATGGTCAAGCGCAATCCTACCAATAATAAAAAAATACAGACTGTTTTCGGGGGCTGAAAGAAAGGAAATAGACGTGGAATGTCAGTACCAGCATCAGGAATGAATTCTAGGTAACCTAATATAAGTAAAACTGGCCAAGTGCAAGTAGGACTCGCGCACGAAGGGTTCCATACCACTATCGCAAAAAACGGCAAAAAAATCACGTTTGTTGTATGGAAGCCCCACTTAAATATTTATTTTATTCTGTGAAATGTGTGAATTATGTGAAAATTTCAACTGTCTAGCTATCAATGTTCATGAGATACAGCCTGGTGACAGACGGAGAGACAGACAGACGGATCGTCGAGTCTTAGTAATATGGCCCCGTTTTTATCCTTTGGGTACGGGACTCTAAAAAAGAAACAAAGACAATAAAGAGAATAGTCTCTATTAGAACATAGGTTTCAGCAGTTGAAATAGACTTTTTTTAGTTAGGCTACAGAAGCGGAGCTCCTGGTAAAAGCTAATATGAGATTTTTTATAAATAGTGGGTTAGCTAGGAAAGTTCTACAAATTACCATTTTGCACTAAAAAAAGAACACTTAATGCCATTGCAAATTCAGTACGAAGTGTTCCTGATCAATAAATTAATTCCTTCCCAGTTCACCTTGATACCGCAAAATATTCTATGCAAATGTAATTTCTTAATTATTTGAAAAATATAATAATAATATAAATTATTTATCAAGCGTAAGGTCGAATTGAAGGTACTTACATACCCGACAAGACGCACAAGGCCATGTTTTTATATTTTTAGCTAAATCCAGTTTAAATGTTTGATACGTTTTTTTTGAGAGTTAATAATAGTACCTGGGCGACCGTGCTCTGCTCAGGTGAAAATAGAGAAAACGACGTTTTCTAAAATGTAACCTAGCTAGATCGATTTTATCGCCCCCGAAAGGCCCTGCATACAAAATTTCATGAAAATCGTGGGAGCCGTTTCCGAGATTTATAAATTTATTAAAATTGCTCGTTTAAAGGTATTAGATTACAAATGAGTAGATGATTATTTAATTTTACAGATATGTCCCTCCGCTCAAATAGAGCTGTCCTCCAACGAGAGATGCAAATTCACAATTTTTTTTTTAGTTTTTGCACAAGCGCATCAGCCTCAATATTGATAATTAAAATTCTCTATATAATTATGGGTAATTGTGACCGGTTTGACTTGCTTTGGATTAGTTAAAGCATTTTCAAATTGTCATAGACCACTGCAAATAATTACAGTTTTACTATCAAAATAATGTTGATACTCAAGCAAAAATAACCTGGGGTTGACCCATTAGCTCTTAGAGTAAGGTTATTTTGAGTGTGTGTGTGTGTCCGATGTAATAATACATCTGTCCCTTAAACACACTCAAAATAACCGTACTCTTAGAGCTTATAGTCATCCATATTAGTTTGGGTAGCAATATTATTTATTGTTATATCTTTAGAGGCTGTTATTTTAGATAATTAAACGACAAATTTAAGCACATAAGGAACATCCGTATGAAAAACTTTAATCGCTGCAAAATACAGCGAGATTAAATTATAGGAAATATATTGTTCCGCAATCCTACCCGCACCAAATTATGTGCATCATCATCATCAGCCTATTAAAGTTCCCACTGCTGGACACACGCCTCTTCTCTGTGAGTGGGAATGGGCCGTAATCCACTACGCGGGCCCAGTGTGGGTTGGTTGATGTCACATGTCTTGGATTTTTTGGTTCTAGGACATGCCGGTTTCCTCACTATGTTTTCCTTCACCGTTTTGAGAGCCTGGGCTCGAATCCACGACCTACAACTTGTAAGTCACGGCTGATACCACTGGGCCACCATTGCTCAATTATGTGCACAAACTTTCAATCACAATCCGAAGGATTATACGAAATTAAATAATCCATTATTATATTTGAAAAAAAAAATATACTCGAAAACTTAAACATAATAACGATTATATTGTGAATGTTGTTGAGTTGCCATATAAAAACGATTACAATCCATTGACTGTATGATACGCAAGTACCCCACTTGTTTAGTACAGTCCTTTGGAACACAAATCCAGAAGGCAACGTCGGGGCCCATTAGCGACGCTGCTACTCCTGGATCCTATCAGGTCCTGTACCCACGAAACTGCGGGTCGCAGTAGTGGAAAGCTAGGGGTCTGCTTCTTATTGGGGAGAAATACTGGTTCCTGTCTGACAGGTTGGAAGTGGCACAACGTGGTACTTACCGGTATCCTAGAGGTTTTTTTTTTTTTAGTATTGATAGACTCGCGCTTGACCACTATCTCACCTGATGGTAAGCGATGATGTGGTCGACGGTGTAACACGCTTGCCTAGAAGTAACCTATTCACTCTTGACTTAAAGACTAGTAGCTATCTGGAAACACAGACAGTGGTGTTGATGAGGAGAGCATCCGAGGTGTTAGGGGGAAAATATATATATATTACTAAGATAAGATGAGGGATAGCCGACGGCTTCTGGACCGGAGTTTCCGGCGTCCACCAGGCACGTGTTCGACACAAAATACCTTGCTGCACGCGAAATATACACAAATATCAAAGCACAAGTGCCGCACAAAACCAATCACGAATGGCGGGCGCACTTTTCAACAAAGATGTCTGGATTAATTCACAATTACAATGTTATCACACGAGACCCCTATTTTTTGCGTTGCACAAGTTCACACAAAATTGTCTAGAGTCTAGACTAAACTATTAATGACACCTGTAAACCGTCAACTCACAACTGTCGAAAATCGATGACAGTCGGTTGACTCAGTGTTGCAACAAAACGATTTGGTTTCAAATACCACTTTTTAGGGTTTTGTAGTCTATAAGGAACCCTTATAGTTTCACAATATCCGCCTGTCCGTCCGTCTGTTCGCAGCTTGGCTCAGACACTTTTAGTTCTAGAATGCTATAATAAAGTGGTAAAATAAAATGATGAAAAAAACATTTTCTCGTCTTTCCCATAGTTTAGGGTATCGTTAGGATATTCCATTCAAAAATATTACGTATCTATGCAAATCATTTGCGTTTAAATTGCAAATTTTTGTTAGAGTCAAGTGTCCCGCCTTGCCCCTTCAGCTAAATAGTTGCTTTTGGATCATCATCATAATATCAGCCGAAAGACATCCACTGCCGGACTTAGGTAGGTGGGTAGGTAGGTCGGTAGATAGGTAAGGTATAAAGCTAGGTGATAGGTAGGTGCTTCACTTACTTGACTTAACGTCCTACGTCCCCTGGATGGGGCAAAGGTCGTCCACAGTAGTCCTCCATCGCGAACAGTCTTGAGCTTCGCCTCGCTCCACGTCATACCGATGCTCGTTGCTTCCGCCAACACGGTGCGACGCCAGGTTTGACGGGGGCTAGCCAGTATTTATTTTTTATGAAACTTTTCCCCACACTAGGAATTTCTTCCTGTATCGTGGGTGCATTTACAAACATATAAACTCACATACACAACACCCAGAGCCGGAACAACTATCTGCAGGTCATACAAATATTTTTTCCGTGCGGGAATCGAACCCGCGACACGCAGCGCATCAGTCAATCACTCAACCACTGCGCCAACCGTGCGCCCCGGGACGGTTGACGGGAGCGAAGCCGCGGGGATCAGCTTGTTAGATATTAACCCCCAAATGCAACATGTAGTTATCCTGCATTTTATTTTGTCGTTAAAACGATTTTTCTTCTTGTCAAACTAGCGTACCAGACGCTGCTAGTCGGGTTATTCTACTTACCTATTTAAGTTTGACATTATCCTTCAAAAAGACCCACGTGGACAGACCGATCATCTTCGTTGCATAACATCATAAACTGTTGTTTGGAGGTTAAAGGCCTTCGGCTTACCAAGCAGAATGATAATTATCTTTTATTATTCAGAACAGATATCAAGCCCATAGACTAATATATAAGGTTCCTAAATGCAAACTATATTTGTATATAGTGCATAGAAAGGTGAAGCGGATATTGGGCGTCAAAAAATTTGTCAACATCGTTATGAACGGGAAACATTGGCAAACGCTGGCAGCATTACCAAGTCGGGCAGCGATGCTGTTTATCTAGACGAAGAAAATCCCAGCTCCTGGTTACGTGAAGATTTGTGTCTAATTGTTTACTAATGTCTCAGAAAATTTCTAACATCATCGAGAATTTTGGATGAAGGCAAAAATATTACCATCAGAGGAAGAAAATTTTGACAAGAAGAACGATTGTCGAGTATATAAATTAAAACTATTTTTAAAATTAATTATTAAATTATATTAAAGATTAATTAATTATTAAAAAAAAAAACAATATGTTATCACGCTACTATGGATGCCATTGATAATGCTAAAGGATTGTAAAATTTTAATTAAATTTTGAATAAATTCGACATAATAAAGTAGTACGAAATAACCATAAACCTGGGGCGATTCAGAATACTCTCCTTCGATTTTTTTTGCAAAAATATTGCTACATTTATTTGCAGTCACAGTCCTAGTCCTCCATTTAGAAACCTATAAAAACATTTTTTTTTATCTTGTATAGGCTCGCGCTTGACCACCATCTCACCTGATGGTAAGCGATGATGTGGTCGACGATGGAGCACGCTTGCCTAGAAGTAACCTATTCACTCTTGACTTAAAGACCCCTAGATTGTAGCTATCGGGAAACACAGACTCCGGCAGGGAATTCTACTCCTTAGCTGTACGCATAATAAAAGAATTCTCAAAACCATGTACCGATGGCGCATCGCCGTACGTCTGGTAGTCCGATGATGAAACGGGCTGGGCGGAATTAGATTATGCAATTCCATCGCACACTCCCCGAAATGTAATCTATAAAAAACCGACAAGCTGGCAACTCGGCGACGATGTTCAAGGCTCTGGAGCTTTGACTTAACCAATGCCTCATCGCCGATGAGCCTCATGGCCCGCTTTTCGATCGACTCTAGTGCATCTAGTTGGTATTTGGCAGATCCGTCCCAGAGATGAGAACAGTACTCAATGCATGATCGAACTTGCGCTTGTTACAAGCTGAGTAGCTGTTCTGGCGTGAAGTACCTTCTCACCTTCGCAAGGATCCCCAGCTTCCTGGCAGCCAGCTGAGCCTTTGCCTCAATGTATGGGCCAAAATTGAGAGTCTATGTTAACGTTACGCCAAGAAGCAAATAATGTTGTCTTAAAAACTTAAATGTCTATTAAATTAAAGATAATATGCAAACTCGTGCGCCGAAGATATTAAACTTCATGTTTTGCAAGGCATTTATTGCGTCTTTTTTGAACAATGAATTTAAATTATCTCTCACATTTAATTTCAATTTTTAAATATCTAATTAATTTTTGCTCAGCTATCATTCGTTTTGTTTTAAATATCATATATCGTAATATTTGGTCAGCAAATTGTTACAACTTAGGTACCTGAAAACTTATTACTTATATTTTATATTTAGCATCAAATAACCATACTCTAATCAAAAATTCTTAGTGGCGCAGTGGCTAAAGACCTCGCCTCTATTGCTTGGGGTCAAATCCGGGAAAGTACCAATATGACTTTTTACTTTCTAAGCTTATCTTGGACATCGCTGACAACGATGAAGGAAAACATCGTGTGGCAACTTGGACCTATACTGTGATTTTTAATTTCGTAGACTAAACTGGCAGCTGCCAATGACCTTATTTTTTTTTAATGTTGCTTTTTTTTTTGTATTTTTATGACCAGGTCACATGGACCTTTAAGTCAAGTCTTATTTTATGTATTCTTCTGTATAATTATGCATTAGAATACGGATGTAACAGATTCTAATGTTTATGGAGTATTTGGCAGCAAATTGTATTGAGTCAGCCTTCCCAGTAAGCTTAGCGGAGGTAGTCAATACTACAATAAAATTCTCCGCTCCACTATCCTGAGATCGCTTCTGTCAATGATTTCACATATTGTCCAGTTGCGTAGGCAGTTGAGACACAAAACTACACCAATTTTGTATCACAATATCCACTACGACTCAATTTGCAAATAATATTAACAGCCGCTGAACTTCACTCGAAAAAATCCCGCCAAAAACTCCTTTAAATGTTGCAACCGCGGAGCATAGAGTTGTAGGTAAGGCTCAATCATATGTGATTCATCGAATCGATGTGACATGACTCCTCAATTAATTTTTACTAATTGGTGTAAATCAATTAGTAAAAATAAATTGAGGAGTCATGTCAAATGTTTTATGAATATAAAAGTAATATATTTAAATATAACAGTATTCATACATATAGTACATGAACTTTTATTGTGTTAAATATGAAATCAACAATAAAATAAATGAAATCGATAAAATGAAGTCTGACATAACTGAGTATAAACTAAATAAGGACCGCTAGTTTCTAAACAAAATTATTGTTTTTCCGTGAAATAGTGTAATTCTCGATCTACTTCGATTTTCGATCAACTTTAGATCACTCAGGATAGTTAGGGTACGAAACTATTTTTGTGTAACGATAAAGTGACAAACCCCAAATTTCAGTTTAGTCTACGAAATTAAAAATCACATTATAATAGTAGTTTACGAAACTGTTGCATATTATGGGGTATTAAAACATGAGTGTGTGTTTAAAAACCGAGCCGTAGGCAAATTTTTAATAGTATTCACACGAATGTTTTAATACCTAGTTATGTGCAGTTTCATACACTACTTTATCTACACTCATACATTGGGATTGAACCTACTAAATACCTTTTTTGCATATTTCATGCCATAAAGTCGTGATAGCATTTGTCATATAATTTTCTCGACTTTGCTGGCAATAGATTATGAGTAATTTCCTTAGCCGCATCTAAAATATCGGGCAAAGTCAAATTTTCTTCACATTCACTGATATTAGAAATTTTTAAGCAATTATTTAAAAAACACATGAAATTCAATACAGCAAAACCTGCAAAACGTATGAATGGCGCCAAAACCCAGCACAAAGGTTTAGCACGCACTGCGATTTTTTTTCGCGCGAGTTTTTGCCGCCCTTTCTGCGACCTACGGAATTGTATGAAGCTGCTCGTATTGCGGTAAAAACTACGTGCAGAAATAATACCGCAAGAAATCCGTGTTTTGCCACAGAATCCACCGCACCGCGCCGCGAATTTAATTCGCGCGAATATTTTGAGCTCTATGAACAGGTAAAAAATCTTTTTAAAAAGGTACCTACTATAAAATGGCATTACAAAAAAATAATTGATGAAAACTCCTTAGTGATTAACTTTTTGGATTAGTCCTGTATCGTAATAGAAAAAAAATGTATTATAGCATTATTTTGTTAGAGAAAAGTGTTATTAATAAGATTCTATTTTTATATTTCGGTATTGTGTTTATAAAGTATGTGAATATAAACTCGTTTTGAAGTTTATAATTCGAATATTACGATATGAGAGTAGATAATAGTAGTTTATGATACTGTTGCATAATGAGGGTTAAAACATCAGTGTGTGTTTAAAAACCGAGCCGTAGGCGGGGTATTTAATAGTATTCACACGAATGTTTTAATACCTAGTTATGTGGAGTTTCATACACTACTTTATCTACACTCATACATTTTGGGATTGAACCTACTAAATACCTTTATTTTTCATAAATGCATCATATAACATGCATCTCGACTTTGCTGTTAAGAGATTATGAGTAAATTTCTTCGCCGCATATAAAATATTTGGCGGCGTCAAATTTTCTCCACATTCACCAATATCAGACATTTTAAGCAAGAATTTAAAAAAAACTCTTGAAATTCAGTACAGCGAAACCTGCAAAACAAAACGTATGAATGGCGCCAAAACCCAGCACATCACTGCATTATCCGCGCATGCGCTAAGGCTTAGCACACGCACTGCGATATTTATTCGCGAGATTTTTTTCCGCCCATTCTGCGACCTATGGAATTGTATGAAGTTGCTCGCATTGCGGTAAAAAAATCGTGCGGAAATAATACCGCATGAAAGCCGTGTATTGCAACCATAGAAATATAAAATATCTATGATTGCAACAGAATCCACCGCACCGCAGCGCAAATTTAAATCGCGCGAATTTTTTGAGCTCTATGAACAAGTAGAAAGAGACAAAATTCGCACGAATAAAAATCGCAGTGCGTGCTAAGCCTAAAGCAGCCATTGTCACAGAAAATTTAAATTTGGAATCAAATCTTTTTATAATATGTACTAAAATAGCATTACAAAAATTGATGGAAACTCCTTAGTGATTAACTTCTTGGATTTGTCCTGTATCGTGATAGAAAAAAAAATGTTTTCAACACACTTGCTCATAAAGTGGGTCTAATTTCACCGCAATTAGGCACATAATGATACCTGTCATCAAACTGTGACTTTTTTATTGCTATTATTCACAAGTGAGTTATAGAGTTTTATTTTTTAATTTATTGGTTGAGTTGCTTTGTTCTTAAAAAAGTTTCGATACAAAAAAGATCGTGCTCAATAGTACAAATAAATTAATGTAACTATTGCTTGCTCATTTCATGCAACTTCGTATTTAAATAGATAATTTGAACTTGTACGTGCTTAATAAATTAAACTTTCACTCAAATAAAATTTTTATTTCCTCTGTTATTAAGAAAAAATTAAATTCCCTATTTTTTACGTGGCTTAAACACTATCCACGAAAAGCCAAAAAAAAAGAAACCTCATTCTTTTAGTCTATGGCCGATCGCCATTGTTAAATGCGCGCGCATAGGAAAACTGATTCATTTTGCCCGCCATTGTGAAAAAAATTTCACAACTCGTTTTTACTGTTGAAAATGATTTTTTAGTATATTTTCTTCACAAGTGTGTTGAAAAACGTCGTATGATACACGTGTGTATTGATGATTACCGTCCTCGGCTCTCAATGGCGCCTCAGTGGTAATCACCAACATTTCACACTTGTACCATAATGTATTATTATAGCATTATTTTATTAGAGAAATATTGTTATAATGAGATTCTATTTTTAAATTTCGGTATTGTGTTTGTAAAGTATGTCAATACAAACTCGTTTTGAAGTTTATAATTCGAATATTACGATATGAGAGTAGATAAAGTACTTCATTATTGTTTATTCTGTGCTTATATAGTTTATATAAGTCTGACATTGTCAACCCGCATTGAGCAAGCATGGTGTTAAATGTTCGTGCCTTCTCTTTATGGCAAGCTGGTATTACATTATTATTATAAACATACTCTGAGGGTTAATTCCCGTAAAAAAATAGGCGACTGCCGACAGAAGTGAAAACTTAAAACTTACCAAAAATCTATGCGTGGTTAATTTGTTTTTTTTTTTACCTTTGTATAGATTCTTTTACCGATTATTTTGTGAATGTGTGAACATTGTAGGCCTTCTAGATTTCTAGATGATTGCTAACATTTGTTAACTTTTTATTTCGTTTTACATTTTTTTGCTTTTTTTTTTTATTTCGTTCTACTTATTGTAGGACCTACGTTGTCCCCCTATATCCAAGTACTAATGCTGTAACATGGAAATATTGTAAAACCAAACAAATTTTAAAAGAGTAACCATGGAGTTTCTTGCCGGTTCTTCTCCATAGGAAACGACTAACCCGAACCGTGCACCTTTTGTCGACGTTTTATAAGTGCCCATGTAGGCCTATGTAAAATAAAATAAATTGATATTGATTTTGAATGAAGTTTCCTCTCCAAAAGATTCAAATGCAAGCAATTTTATTTTATAGACAATCAATTGCAAAAACGATCCAGTTTAACACCAAAATTATGAATTAATAAATGTCTTTGTTTCCAGCCGACTTCATTCATCCCTGCAACGACACAAACAGTGCATGTCTAATAAAAGCTACGCAAGATGCCATCCCAGAATTCGTCAAAGGTATCCCAAATCTCGGAGTGGCTGTCCTGGATCCCTTCAACATTGAAAAGCTGTCCGTCCCCCTAAACGGGATAACTTTCACCTTCTATAATGGAAAAGTTACAGGATTCAGGAAATGTATTGTGGATGATATAGTGTAAGTATTAATTTATATTGTTTGTAACTGCACTGGTATAGCAGAACAAAATTGGAACGATTTATTGATTGATAAAGAAATAGGTTAGAATATACTTTTAGGGATCTTTCGGATAACATGACGCGACGATAGGCAATATCACGCACGTTTTCTAACAAAATTAAAATTGGTTGAATTGCATGGCATTGCGTTCATGTGAATATATATGCAGTTTCACTTAGTAATGAAAAACGCTTATCATCATCATCATCAATACACAAAATAAATCTGTAGAAAAATATTTTTTGTACATTGAAAAAATATCCAAAAAAAATAGCCAGGATGTTAAAGGATAACCAACAGAATCCATTTGCAGCATTTTTAGATTTTTTGTCTGTTTGTCTAATTATTTGTGCACGCATCATGTGAAATGTACGAAACCAATGTATATAACTTTTATAGATAAAAATTGTGCGTAACTTAAAGAATTACTTAGTTTTTGTGTCATCGCAATCGGTTCACTCTATCAAAAGCTAGATGAATTTATAGTGTTCAAGAAGTAAAATTATCACAGCACACGCAATTTAGTTACTCGGACAGTTGAACTCGATATTCGATAGATGGCGTTGTGCATTTGAAGTCATTTTCTGAATGGCGGTGTTAAGATTATACGCGAAAGAATGACCCTAGAAAAAAATTGGTATCCTATATCCTGCCTACCCTACACGTAGGTATGGCAGGCAGGAAGGTAAGTAGGGTAGGATTGGCTTGGCAGGCAGATGACGGGAGCGAAGCCGCGGGCACAACTAGTCGTATGATATAAATAGAATCGCGTCGAGCCCTGAGAAATTTTGCTTATGACGGCAATATAGTTTTACAAAAAGTGAAGAGTCCTGTGAAGTATCTAGTGATTTATAACTTTGAGTCGATATATATAAATTCGAGTGAGGTCTGTACTCTGCCTGCTAATAAACGATATTACGGTTCATAATTAAAATATTATTTAAGATAGTTTCTCTAGAAATTACAATCGATGTGCCTCAAATATGTTTCAATTACTAGACTCGTGGTTGAAATTGTGCTCTATCGAGATACAGCTTAGGTATCTGCTGTATAACTTCAATGCAGTGTCCTATGCCATTAAAAACAGGAAACTAAAATGAGGAAATCTTTAAAACTAGTTTGAAACACCTGTTATTAGGAAAATTGCGCCTAATTGACGTAATTATATTTGTTTTCCTTGTTTTATAATTTTAAAACTAGAAAACACATAAAGATATTACAAATGACCCCTTATATATTTAAGTGGTTTTTTAGGGTTCCGTACCCAAAGGGTAAAATCGGGACCCTATTACTAAGACTCCGCGTCTGTCTGTCTGTCCGTCTGTCACCAGACTGTATCTCATGGACCGTGATAGCTAGGCAGTTGAAATTTTTACAGATGATGTATTTCTGTTGTCGCTACAACAACAAATACTAAAAACTGAATAAAGTAAATATTTAAGTGGGGCTCCTTATAACAAACGTGATTTTTTTGCGATAATGGTACGGAACCCATCGTGCGCGAGTCCGACACGCACTTCGCCGGTGTTTTTCTTAGTTATGGCGAACGAGTATATTGGAATGGAGGAAGTATCCTTCAAAAGGAGAAAGAATATGCCTTGGAGAAAGAGGTTGTCGGAATCCTGAAAATTACACAAGAGACGGAGATTAGAAGAATCCCATTTTGTTTTGTACTTTTGCATTACAATTATAATCGATGGGATAATGCTTAAGTAAATAGTTGTTTTTTTTTAATGTCAAAATAAAATATTACTAATCTAAATCTATTAATAGCATTTGTCATTGCATATAAATAACTTAATCTTTAGTGCAATTAAATCTTCATCATTTAACTCGTTTACTTGAATTAAGTTTTCGGCAAATAAATCTTTATTTCTTCTTAATTTTGAAACCAGATTTAAAAATGAAATTATCACTCTTGTGGTTATTCATTAAGATTTAATATCAAAACCCATTACAAATAGATAATTCGAAAGATTGACATTGATCGTTGAAAACCAATTTATTAATTGACTAAAATCGATAACCAAACTGGTTATTTTGTACAAAAATGCTACTACACACTAGCTACAATTTCTACAAATGTTTTGTCAAAAAAATGACAAAAACTTTTATGATCACCCAAACCAATGATAAGACAAAATCCTTAAACAAACCAGCGATCCAGAATCTGGATTTCAGCAGCAGCCTCCAATGTGTGTGAGGGAGTGGATCCGTAACCCACCACACAGACCCGGTTTCCTCACAAAACTTCCCTTCAATATTCTGTGAGCAGTAGTCATAAAATAATTAGAAAACCGGTCAAGGGCGAGTCGGACTCGCGCACGAAGGGTTCCGTACCATTATCGCAAAAAACAGCAAAAATGTCACTTTTGTTGAGCCCCACTTAAATGTTTACTTTATTCTGTTTTTAGTATTTGTTGTTATAGCGGCAACAGAAGTACATCATCTCTGAAAATTTCAGTTGTCTAGCTATCGCGGTTCATAAGATACAGCCTGGTGACCGACAGACAGATTGATCACGGAGTCTTAGTAATAGGGTCCCGTTTTTACCCTTTGGGTACGGAACCCTAAAAAAGGTAATATCCAAGTAATCCATCTTGCTTCGTATCAAACCCTCGACATACGAGTTGGTATGTTGAAGCTGTTGCTACTACGCGCGTGCTACTTACGGTAGACCATAGAGTCTTAACAAATAAGTTAGTATTGTCATCAAAATGTTTCTAGTTTTTACTAGAGGGTTTGATACCCTCTCAAAAAAGCTATTGCTCAGAAAGTGCTCCAATCGATCTTGCAAATCTGTATGATGGTCTTCTTTTAGCATTCTTTCTAACAATTTAAAAAATGACCAAGCAGTGTTGATCCCACTGGCCACAATTATTTAAAAGCCTTCTTCATGCAATTGAAAACAGGTAGGCAACTAGTTCCTTAAAGCGAAACAGATTAGAGCAATAAACAGCAAATAGAGACTGAATTAAGTCTCCTGCACCAGTTAGTCTATAGTTTAAATTAAAAAAAGACTGCGATTCTAAAGCTAGTACCAGATGACTAAGGGCTGGTTGGTTTTCAGAGTTGGAATTTTCACTTCTTGTCAAAACAAGTTGCAAATGGATTTTTCATGAAATCTTCTAGCCACTAAAGTTGAATGTACCCCAAGATAGTGCAACAGCTCAAGCCAGGGTCAGTTTCAAAAATAGATAAGAAAGGGTTTATGATTACATGGAGTAGGAAGATTCCTTTTTTATCTTCAGTAAGCACTTAAATGTCGGTTCGAGACTTTAAAAGTTGCCCACCTTTTAAAATTTCGCTGTAATTTAGTTAAGTTAAGTAATCGTACGCAAGACTGTAAGCATGCGGTCATTGGACTAACAAAGTGACGTTGCCGTTTGTTCGTATCTAGCTCGATGGATATTAAAATAACCAAAATAACAGAATACCTACTTACATATAACAAAAACAAAATGTTTAATGAGTTCCTTATACATTAACCATGAGAAATAATCATGTGAATATGAAAAAACCGGCCAAGTGCGAGTCGAACTCGCGCACGATTGGTTCTGTAATTGGTAAATTGCGGTTTACGATTTATGACGTATTAAAATAGTACATTATGGTACAAGTGCGTAATGTTGGTGATTACCGCTGAGGCGCCATTGAGACCCGAGCCTTTAGGTGAGGGTCTTAAGAGAGCCGAGGACGGTAATCATCAATACACACGTGTATCATACGACGTTTTTCAACAAACTTGTGAATAAAATAATACAAAAAAATCATTTTCAACAGTGAAAACGAGTTATGAATTTTTTTTCGCAATGGCGGGGTAAATTAATCAGTTTTCCTATGCGCGCGCATCTAACAATGGCGATTGGCTATAGACTAAAACAATGAGGTTACTTTCTTTTTTTTAGCTTTTCGCGGATAGCGTACTAGCCACGTACAAAATGGGGAATTCCAAGTTTTCTTTATTGCAGAGAAACAAAAGTTATATTTGAGGGCATGTTTTATTTATTAAACACGTACAAGTTGAAATTATCTAGTTGAATACGAAGTTGCATGAAATGAGCAAGCAATATGTTAGGTTCTAGCATTTTGCTGAATTGTTTGACTAGAAGACAGCTTCTTTGCCACATTTTATGTATTTAATGGATATCATGGAAATAGTAATTACTACCCATATCATGTTATGGATATAGTAAGTACTACTTCCATGACAGGAATAGAAAGGGATTAATGTCGAATGGAACACTTTTAATTGATTAACAGTGTTACATTTTATTATATTGAAAATACTTGAATTTTAACTGGATTAGAATTAATGACTTAGAACAAAGCAACTCAACCAATAAATTAAAAAAAAAACTATAACTCACTTGTGAATAATAGCAATGAAAAAGTCACAGTTTGATAACAGGTATCATTATGTGCCTAATTGCGGTGAAATTAGAGCCACTTTATGAGCAAGTGTGTTGAAAAAATACTTACTAGATCTCGTTCAAATCAATTTTCGGTGGAAGTTTACATGGTAATGTACATCATTTATATTTTTTTAGTTTTATCATTCTCTTATTTTGCAAGTTACAGGAGGGGGCACACATATCACCACATATAAGAAACCTCAATATCATTTTTGAAGACCAATCCATAGATATGGGTTTACCCCCACACGTATGGGTTTGATGAACAATAATTTTTGAATTTCAGTTCTAAGTATGGGGAACCCCCAGAAATGTTGTTTTTTTTCTAAATTTTTGTGTGAAAATCTAAATGCCGTTCACAGAATACATCTACTTACCAAGTTTCAACAGCATAGTTCTTATAGTTACGGAAATAAGTGGCTGTGACATACGGACACACAGACAGACAGACATGACGAATCCATAAGGGTTCCGTTTTTTGCCATTTGACTACGGAACCCTAATAACAGATCCGTCTGTAATTTTTTCAAAGGTCGCCTAGGATTAATAAAAGTAAAACTAGTTCGCAATGGAACAGTTATGTATAAATTTAGGTATAAGTAAGAACTGGATGTCCTCAGAAATGGGGGGGCCGCGGGGTCTGTCAGACTACTACCGAATAAAAACGACCACGGTGTTCCATCTCACACCTACACCTTCCGCAACCCTCAGCTGTGGTAACCTGTCCCTGGATAAACTCGAAAAGAATCGGAAATTTGCGAATGTATACAACACTTGACAATACAACCCTTGACTCAGGAGATAAATCACATTTTAGGGCGATATCAAAAATGTTTCGTCGCAAACCCTGTCATGAAATTAGTATAGAAAAATCTACAGTTAAATGTTCTCACGTTAAAAAAATATCGCACTACGATGTTAATAATCAAACAGCTGATATTGCCCACTTAATAGCTTACATAACAATGACCGCTTGAGGTACCGATCTTGTTAATGATAGCATAATTGTTAACTACTAAGCAAGGGTCAAGATCGATAAAAAATTTAATGTTAATAGTGCATGCATCTATCTATCATCATCATCAATATCATCAATCATCAATACACATAATAAATCTGTAGAAAAGTAATTTTTGTACATCGAAAACATTTCCAAAAAAAATTGCCTCGGTGTTAAAGGATAACCAACAGAACCTATTTCCAGCATTTTTGGAATTTTTGTCTGTCTATCAAAGTCAAAGTCAAAGGTATTTATTTAAATTGGGCCATTAAGCGGCACTTTTTAATTCTACCGTGCATTCCGAAAAGTAGCTTGTTATGGAGAAGAACGCACAAGAAACTTCACACTTACCCTTTTAAAAAATATAAATGTTTTAAAATATTAAAGTACCTACATAAATTCATATATGTGAGGACGATGCACCTAGCACTTCTATACTAGGAG
Source organism: Orthosia incerta (assembly GCA_948252205.1). NCBI lineage: Eukaryota > Metazoa > Arthropoda > Insecta > Lepidoptera > Noctuidae > Orthosia > Orthosia incerta. The sequence goes on from OX411742.1 coordinate 55,683,899, forward strand.
GGATCAAAAAGTAGTGAGAACGACATACTCCTTCATTATACTACCGCAACTGCAACTCAAAGATTTTTTTTTTTTAATGTTTTCTAACACCTTACATGGGGCGCTTCTTTGGTGTGCTGAGGTCTTTTTGGCATCATTATTTTTAATTTAACCTGATAGGACAAAACATAAGCATGAGTGATCTTGTCCAATATAAATAGTACATTACTGCAGAATCCAGTAAGTAAGCCTTCCTGGCCAAGTATGAGTTAACCGGTTATATACGAGGCCAGGAAGGCTTTCTTACTAGTTGAGGCTTGTATAATGCATTTCTCAAAAATGAAAGAAAGTTTAACAACAAATACATTTAATTAATAATAAAGGTTACATTCATATTAGGGCAATTACTGATAGATATTGTGATCGATTTACCGGGGGCATTTATATTTGTTTGTTATACGTCTTGATTAACTGACTCATAAATATATATATCTCATAAAATGGCATACCAAAGAGAGAGATAGATATATATTTGGAGCCTCCCTCCTATAACCATGTCATAATGGCTAACTCTAATCTGTGTCTGGCTGGTACTATGTTTTTTTTCTAAGCAGATCTGAAGAGGATGACCTGCTGTCTAGAGCCATCTCAGTGTTTTCGGTTTTTTGCACAAACGGTTATGTAACCGATATACAGTTTTCATATCGAAATCGAAAATGTTTTTCAGATATCGATATAATTTAGTACAGTTTGCATAAGTTAAAATGTTATTTAGATGAGCAAACTAACAACGAATGGTTCCTATCGTTTGTGAAGTTTGCGTTTTGTTCGTAGTTCGTACGTTTCCGCATTGTTACGGTTTTAAGTCTTGACCTATTCATTCTCTCTCGGTTTTTATTAGATACAGTTTTTGTAATATCGGTTATTTTGATATAGATATCGATATGATATGATATCTAACACATATCCGATTTAAGGTACGTTTTGATATATCGGACCAATCCCTACTACTGTCCAGTAAGTAAATTACATACTTACTTACTGGACAGTAGGAGATTCCAAATTTAAAATCTCGCTTCTTACTGGACAGTTGTGAATAAGTCTCCGGTAGAGTTCACTTTCTGGATACTTTTAGAGATGTTATGACAACATTACATACCATTTTTAAGAAAAATATTATAGTTATTGGCCTCCTTTTTTGTATTGAAATTTATTCCAAACTTCATAGTACTTACCCTAGACCAATAACTGTTTACACAGCCCTAAAATTAGTGACAAACGCATGTATACATCTCACTCTAGATATTTTACAGATTTTCAATCACTGAACTATGTAAATTTACTTCAAAATATCACATCCTAAAATTGTATGACCTTAATATTTTTTAAACAAACTTACCCGTTTTCAATACTGGCACGAAAAAATCACAGGCTACAAAAGAACGAATCCATCTAGCGGTGTTTTGACGAAACTTTTTGACAGTCAACAATTATGTTGCCTTAATGCATTTTAATATTTACCATTTAGTAATGTGGGTTGCTAGTTTTTCAATAAAGCTGTTGAAATGGCTAATAACTGTATAGAGGCCAATAACTTATACACCGTTAAATTGTCTTCGTTACAATCCCGTGGACGGTTGACCCGGTACATGAAACAGTATCGATTTGCAAAGATAAAATAAAAACACAAAAAAATAAACTGACAGCTGACTTTTTTACCTCTTGTTTTATCATTTTGCAACACCGACTTCCGAAATAAAAATTGTTTTTTTTTTTTGTTTTTTACCTTTGTATAGATTCTTTTACCGATTGTGAATGTGTGAACATTGTAGGCTTTCTAGATGATTGTTAACATTTGTTAACTTTTTTTTTTGTTTTTTTTTTTAATTTCGTACGACTTATTGTCGGGCCTACGTTGTCCCCCCATATCCAAGTACTAATGCTGTAACATAGAAATATTTATTTATTTATTTAAACTTCATGTACAATAGTGGTACATAGGCGGACTTAATGCCACAAGGCATTCTCTACCAGTCAACCTTAAATATTGTAAACACAACATTTTTAAAAGAGTAACCATGGAGTTTCTTGCCGGTTCTTCTCCATAGGAAACGACTTACCCGAACCGTGCACCTTTTGTCGACGTTTTAAAAGTGCCTATGTAAAATAAAAATAAAAGTAAAAAAAAAAAAGTTATTTTGCACTTTTTAGTGTTTTGCTTTGGAAGTCGGCTTTGGAAATTAACTATTTGTGTTTTTTTTAGGGTTCCGTACCCAAAGGGTAAAAACGGGAACCTATATCTGAGACTCCGCGATCCGTCTGTCTGTCTGTCCGTCTGTCACCAGGCTGTATCTCATGAACCGTGATAGCTAGACAGTTGAAATTTTCACAGAAGATGTATTTCTGTTGCCGCTATAACAACAAATACTAAAAATAGAATAAAATTAATATTTAAGGGGGTTCCCATACAACAAACGTGATTTTTTTGCCGTTTTTGCGATAGTGGTACGGAACCCTGTCATGCGCGAGTCCGACTCGCACTTGGTCGGTTTTTATTTTTATTTTTGTATTTACAAATCGATACTGTTTCATGTAGCGGATTGAAACTCGACCAAATTTTAAAGTAGTATAGATACGATTAAATACTAGTAACAGAGTTGAATGCGTATCTTCATTCCTCTATCCTCATTTCCTCATCCTAATTTATGTGGGAACGGTGCAGTGGATTTTTTCTTCTATAATTGTCTGTCAGTCTTTATTAGTAACATAAGTTTATTAGTATTCATTCATTGTTTGTTTGGTGTTATCCCTATCTTGATAGATCAACACAATTTATTTCACTAATTCCTCCTGGGGGGTGACCATAAGCTCTTAGAGCGATATCAATTTGATAACGAGTAAGTGACAGATGTATACAAGTCAGATACATCTGTCCCTTATTCGATCTCAAATTGATACCGCTCTAAGAGCTCATGGTCACCCCCCTGATCACATGCTCATAACATGACAACCGATTTCCAGATGAGTCGACTAATGTAATAAAATTAGTATAATAAAATACGTTACTTCTTGCATCTGAGCTGTCTAGATCGTGATAAAGATAAACGAGGTTCGTACCGGTTATTTGTTTGTTCTTTATTCGTGAGGGTGAATACCAAAGGCATTTGTTTTCAATATTTATCGATGTTTTCCATTTATTTTTGGTGCTGTCAGGAAGTGCATAACTTAAACCTGGGAATGTGTTTTTTCCTCCCTTTCCCCACTTACTAGGTAGTCGATAGCAATTTATAGGCATGACTATCAATAAAAAGTTCAATAATAGTAGTTTATGCAATGGTCATATAATAGGGGTTATTAAAACACGAGCGTGGGTTTTTCACATGAGGCGAAGCCGAATGTGATAATACTAACCCGCGAGTGTTTTAATACCTAATTATATGCCGTTGCATACACTACTTTATCTTCACTCTTAAAATTAAAATATAACTAAAGTGGAAACGGAAAAATATGTGGTATGGCGGGCAATTTTGATTCTCATTGCGCATGACAGCGCACCGCGCGCCTCCATAGACATTTTTTTTTTCTATTTGTTCCTGACGGAACACGCTAAAGTCTGAGACCATGCTGCCTTGTCTTCAGTGCAATTTTAACATTCTTTAGTATGCATTATAATACGGATGTAACAGATTCTAATGTTTTATGGAGTATTTGGCAGCAAATTGTATTGAGTCAGCCTTCGCAGTAAGCTTAGCGGAGGTAGTCAATACTACAATAACATTCTCTGCTCCACTATCCTGAGATCGCTTCTGTCAATGATTTCACATATTGTCCAGTTGCGTAGACAGTTGAGACACAAAACTACACCAATTTTATATTACAATATCCACTAGGAATCAATTTGCAAATAATATGTGAAACCGCTAAACTTCACTCGAAAAATCCCGCCAATAAACCCTCCATAGACATGACACTACTTTTCGACAGTAAGTCAAGGAGCCCATAAACGCCAATAAAATAAAACGTAAAAGTGTGCAGTAAAAATTAAAAAGTTAGTTTATGATGCAGTTGTTTGAAAATCGAAGGAAAATGTTGCACTGTCATGGTTTTTCTTTAAAATTTTACCTATCCACGAATGTAAAGTCCATGTTTATACATTATTTTTTGAATTCATAATTGGTACATTACGTTGTGAGTGTAGATAATAGTAGTTTATGCAATGGTCATATAATACCTAATTATATGCCGTTGCATACACTACTTTATCTTCACTCTTAAATTTTAAATAAAACAAAAGTGGAAAAGGAAAAATATGTGGTATGGCGGGCAATTTAGATTCTCATTGCGCATGACAGCGCACCGCGCGCCTCCATAGACATGACACTACTTTTCGACAGTAAGTCAAGAAGCCCATAAATGCCAATAAATTAAAAAGTAAAAGTGTGCTATAAAAATTAAAAAAATATTTTATACCATTCCCCCTCTAAAAAGCTTATTTTATTCACTGAAAACAGTGAATAAAAAGCACTTTTTCTCACTGTTTTGGTGTTTGAATTTAGAACACACCAATATATATTCGACGTCCATCTCAATGCTATACAACCTGCTTGCGCATAAAATACTCGATACAAACTCCTTGTGCAAAGAATATTCGACTTTCAAACTTCTTCATCGATTTAATTTTCAGTTTGTTAATATTTAGGATTTCAATAATGATTTGCATGATTTTGATTTTAGTCTGGGATGTTTAGTGAATACTTATTTGTATTGTAATTCTAATACTTATTGCATTGGTGTTTAATTAATTATAAGTAAGTAACGTAACGGAGGTGGTCACTGGCCCCTGAAACACAGATGCTGTTACCTAGCTCAGCTTCAATTTACAAAAAATGTGAAACCCTAAGTTTTAACATTTTTTGTAAATTTTGAAGGTAATAAAACATTTATTTATTATTATTCCTTGTGCTTTTCGCTTAAATCTTTCTTTTTGTCGTAGTCATGGTATAAAATATAGTATGCAACTCTTAAATAAAACGAATTTATATCGAGGGCCATGAATCACTCGCGTCGCTCAGGATTCTAACACTTGAATCACTCGCTATGCTCGTGATTCAATCATCATGAATCACTCCCTACGGTCGTGATTCAGTTGATAGATTCCTTCACTTGTTCGTGATTCATCTATGGCCCTCGCTTTAAAACCGTCCTTTATTCACTAGTTGCATAATATACTATTATGATGCAGTTGTTTGAAAATCGAAGGAAAATGTTGCACAATAATGGTTTTTTTTTAATTTTACCTATCCACGGATGTAAATACATGTTTATATGATATTTTTTGAATTCATATTTGGAACATTACGTTGTGAGTGTAGATAAAATAATAATCAGTCTTGAATACTAAATTTATCTATTTACAAACTCAAATTAGTATCTATTTTTAACCGACTTCCCAAAAAGGAAGAAGGTTTCTCAATTCAGCAGTATATATATTTTTTTAAGTGTGCGGTGCGAATAACTTCGTCGTTTATGAACCAATTTTGATGATTCTTTTTTTGTTGGAAAGGAGATTTCCCAAGAGTGGTACCATGATAAGAAAACCAGGATCTGATTATTACATTATTTATTTTATTAAAAATACAGAGTAGACTTATAACCTACGCACACTCCCTACAGTCGAATAACGGAACTACACATACAGTCGAATAACGGAAAACATTGGATACAAAAGACACCGACTTCGGAAAAGAAAGTTATTTTTCGATTTGTAGTGTTTTGTTTTGGAAGTCGGTTTGTTTTTTTTTGTCGGATATGTAAGTGTCACAAAAATAATCTAAGAAAACTACCTAATGAATAAATTGGATCATTCTGCTCTAATCACAATCACTGTTTTTCATACGGATGCTTCTAGAACATAATAAAATATGTTTAAATATGCTAATAGTATCTTTATATTATCGTTTATATCTTTTAGACGATAAACAACTTTAATAATAATGATGAAGGTCGTAATACTTTGTTAATTAATGCATAACATAAAAAGAGTAATAAAAACTCAAAAGCTTCCATTGGGTTATGTTTAGCCACCTGTCTTTGTGTTTGTCCACTCAAGCGTAGAGATTTTGACTTTTTGCAACGTTAAGCACTGCATATACTATTAGTCTTTTTATTGCCTTTGTTAATGTGGAATTAATTAACAAAGTACCTATTTACATATTATATCATTGACTCTAAATAGGAAGGTATGTTTTAGCTTATTGACAAGGATTTTTTTTAATGACACATTGATTTATCGATTCTTTTAATTAGATCCATATCAAGACACGCGGCAGCGTGTCATGCCAAGTTCAAGCAAAAAAGGAACTGGCGACGCAGCAGCTGTGTACACGAACCATTTGGAGCCACTTTTGTCGTGGTCATTTTTATCACTGATCAAAACTCTAACTCAGTTCCAATTTGGCATCTAGATAGGTAATTGGGTTAATACACAGGAATAAATTGAAGCTAGTAATTTTTTATCATTTTATTTTCATTTTTCAATAAATTTATTCTATTGGGAACACTTACCTAAAGTGCCTGTAATTTAAGAATCAGCAATCAAAATTGATGACAGCCGGTTTTATGTGGATTTTAAGGTCTTCACGTGGATATAAAAAAACCGGCCAAGTGCAAAACGGACTCGCGCACGAAGGGTTCCGTACCATTATCGCAAAAAATCGGCAAAAAAATTACGTTTGTTGTATGGGAGCCCACTTAAATATTTATTCTATTCTGTTTTTAGTATTTGTTGTTATAGCGGCAACAGAAATACATCATCTGTGACCGGTTAACATACAAGTTATCGTATATTTGGCTAATAAACTTATCTTCTTTATGTTACACGCAATTTATGTTTTATGGTAAAAACTATATAACACTACACATCGGCTACTACTAGCTTACTACACATTGGTGTACAATGTACACTGTACATTTATGTAACCAAACATTAAGTAAGGCTTATTTGGAAGAAGTTGTGAATGTTCACCGGCAAATCATGTTGATCATAATATGGCAATTATAATGATAAATGTATTTATTAAAATGATCGAATGAATGAATGTTAAAAACGATATAGTATTTGTGATAACCAGCCAAGTCAAATCATGATCTAGAATTTATCCTAAGTTATCTGCTTTATGTAAATAATTCGACTATTCAAATTTAAGAAGTTATATTTTAAAACAGCAAATATTGTTGTAGCAGAAAAAGCATAAAATTGTGTTTTTAAATTTATTTGAGAAAGTTTTATGTTCTTGTAAATAAATTTCAGGATACAGTACTTGGCACCCATTTTGATCTCAATTATTTTGTCGGCGTTATCAACAACCGTGCATATTCTTAGTATTGAACTTGGCTCCTTTTTTCACATTTACGTTTTGATGGGATTCCTTTATCATTGAAAACCTTCTACTACCTATACTAGTTTTTGAAAACATAATTTTGGCATCACACTAATAATATAAAGGCGAAATTTCGTGAGTGTGTGTGTGTGTGTTAGTATGTTACTTCTTCATGCTCAAACGGCCATACAGACGGATCTGCATGAATTGGCACAGAGATAGTTTATATTCTGTAATAGCACATATGATACCTTTTATCAATATGTTCCCTTGGGATAATTCTCGAATTTCACGAAGCGAAGCCGCTGGAAGAAGCTAGTACTACTTAATTCTGAATTCGTTTTAACGAAACATAACCACTTAGCAGTCGCAACGACAACGGAAAAGTCCTCGATTTAATTTCCATAATCAACAAACTACAACTAGTAATTTGAATTAATGGAGTGGAGGAAATAACTAAGAATCATCATCATCATCTGCCTAGCCTTTTTCCCAACTATTTTGGAGTTGGCTGGACTCAGCTGAATCCAGTTAGACTGGAAGTCTAACCGGATTCAGCTGAGTCCCAGTGTTTTATATGGAGCGACTGCCTATCTGACGTCACAAACTTCTCAGTATCTTGGCTAGACTAGTGTCAGATCTCAGGCTTCTGACTACCCGTAACCACTGTCAAAGATCTTTAAATGACAGCCAGGACCAACGGCTTAAAGTGTTTGCCGAGGCACGGAAGAAACTCGTTATGTAATGATGGTCACCCATCCCCGAAACGACCTCGGCAAGCGTTGCTTAACCTTGAAGATCGACCCGTACGGCTGTTATCCACGAGCTGACACATGTGTTCAAATTTTTGGTTCTTGGTACCGTTTTGAGAGCAGTAATGATGAAATAATTTACAAAATAAAGCGCCTGCCTGGATTCGAACCCACGACCTACAACTTGTAAGTCGCGGCCGTTACCAGCTCCAGGAGGAAATAACTAAGAATGTAGGTATCATTATGAAGACAACTACAAAATATTCTGTAATCGTCAAAAATTTATTAACTACCTAACAAAATACTTTCTCGTAAATTCATCAATTGTAAAATAACAACCAAGCTTCCTTATACCTGTAGCATTATCTTTAATTTTTAAAAGTTCTTCCCTTAAATCCATAATTCCGAGTAAAGAATTCAAACTTGGCAAACAAACTTCAATTATTAGGTTGAAACTTTGATTTAATATTTTACGCAGTCCCGGCATGAAAGCACTCCTAAAATCATCGTTATTTTTATGTTACGCACTTTAGAAAGATAAATCAAATGAAAATGGACTGGATTTTCTTACGTCGAAGAAAGTGGCGAATAATCTGAAATTATATAATTATTATTAGAATTAATATTTGTTTCGGGATATTTACCATGTATATTTAGATTTTAATTGAGAGCTCGATATTTCGGCACCATTACAAGCGCCGTTACGTCAGTGATTGTGACCATGCCAGCTTAAAAACCTATAATTATTATTAAATTTTTCGAATAGTGACTTGATCGCTACTTCAGTTGGTTTTATATAAGTACTTAAACATTACTCGACCACCGTGTGTTCACATATACCATTATCAACATTCAATTAGCATACTAATAAAAAGGTTAGGTAAGAAAGTCAGGAGCTAAATAGCAATATTTTTTCCAGGTCCGAACTTGAGAAACGTCGCTTTGTCCTGGCGTTCCACTGCAACCTCACGATTAAGGGTACCTACGATGCTAAAGGAAGAATCCTCCTATTCCCTATTGACGGAGAGGGCCCTGCCAAAGTAAAGCTAAGTAAGTAACACTGCCACTAATAATTTAACAGTTTGTGATGTCTACAGCTTCCTCCTTTATCTCCCTTTTAAGTTTTGAAGCTTTGCATTTTCAAATTCCTGTTTCATTGCAGTTTGCGACGAGATTAAGAAATTATTATGTAAAACAATTGTTTGTTTAAACATGACAAGAAAGCCATTTTCACGTTGTGAATTTTTAAGATCGACTTGAGATAGTATGTAATTTTCCCCTTAAAGTACGAAACCTTGCACTGAGACGGATAATTTCTAGTCTGGCGAATTTCTCATCCAATTTAATTCTATAATAAAAATAAATGACTGCTCAGAACAAATTTGTATCCTTATTGTATAATTTATTCACACACAACACAATGTTACATGCATGCACATAATTATCTTGATATTAATCTTGAACCAAAAGGATCGTTACGTAAAATAATTTAAACTTTAACATCTACCACATTTTTGTTACAGCCAATCTCAGAATGAAGATTGATATGAAAACTAAGTATATCAAAGACAACCAAGGCGTCAATCATTTCTCTGTGAAGAGTTACAAGTACACTTTCGACTATGGAGATCGAGTTACCTTTGATATTGAGAATCTCTTTAAGGAAAGCAAGGAACTTAGTAAGTATTAAGATCTGGTCAAAGATAAAAACCTGTGCTCCAATCTTCCATTTTACTCGCAAGATAGTAACAATGATTTTGAAGATGAAATTAGCGAAACCCAAGATACTGTACGCACAAAAGCGATTTTTAAGATTCCGAATTCAAATATAGGACTTAAGTCTCAGCCTGTTATTGGCGGAGATGATCGAGTGATTGAATAAAGTCTCCCGAAGATTGATGCGACGTGACAATGCGATGACCGTGTTGCAAAGAATATTAACTATATATATTTTATTATTATTAAGAATATTCGGTGATTAATATATCCATAAGCCTTTATTACATAACTGAAATATTGAAAATAGGTGTTACTTCATTTTCATGGTTAAATTGACACCAAATTACCACAGCCAATTACTAAAACTACGCAATTATCGGAAACAGCTACATCCTCATTTCCTTTGCCTGCCAATGAGCCACAATAGTAATGATTTTACTTCATTGTCCCCAACGCTGTATCTTCCAAGGAAATCCTCTGACAATCATAATGTGCATATCCGTGAATGTTCCGATGTGTAATTAAAAACTGTATTGACCTACTTGGGAACGGCAAATTCCTATACAGATATCTTTTATGATAATCATCGCCATGTCAAGGTTTAATTGGTTAATTTTCTTTGGATTAATGTGATCAAATAGCTAAGATTATGCTTACTGTGTTTCACCTTATTTTACTTTCAAACAATAATTAATGAAACCTTGATCGTTTCAGGTAGGACAGTCCTTGAATTCCTTAATAAGGAGTGGAAGCAAGTAGCAGAAGAATTCGGGAAACCTATCGTAGACTACGCTGTAGAACTAGCTTTAAGGACTATAGAAAAGTTCTTCTTTGCTGTGCCCTATGAAGAACTTATTAATGTGCCCATTCCTAAGTTTTAATTTAAGTTTACCAATGAGAGTATTTCGATTATTGTAAGACATTACGAGAATATAATTTGTTTAAAGCTATCATTTGTTTTGTTTATCTCTTTCAAATAGTTTTTTATGACGCTCAATTCTTTACATTTCTTCGTACAAAATTAAGTTTCAATGCCCTGTTATAAGGGATTTGTGAGAAGTACTATTCATTTTGGAAATATCCATTCATTTGTCTTAGTTTGCCGTGGGAGGCAGTCCCGCCTTGCCCGCTTTTTCGTCATTTTATCAAATGGCAATTTTTTTTTTAATCCATTCGTATTAGACGTGGCGTCAGATTTTCTGCCAGACATTTTTTTATAGACTGTAGGCTCGCGGTTGACCATTATCTCGCCTGATGTCAAGCGATGATGTGGCCTACGGTAAAGCTTGCCCAGAATAAACCCATTCACTCCTGACTTAAATACCAAGGTTATATATATCAGGGAACAAAGACTCCGGAAGGGAGAACCACTCCTTAGCTGTGCTCACAATGAAAGTATTGTAGTCTATAATACTTTTTCTTGATAAAAAATCTTGATAAAATTAAATTCCGGAAAGTTTAAGGGAGGGTTGTAAACAACCAGCATTATTTTTAATTGGGGGTGGTAACACTTCATTACTGGGCCGACAGTGGTTAACAGAGTTAAAAAAAAACAAACCGATTTCCAAACAAAACACTGCAAAGCGAAAAATAACTTTCTTTTCCAAAGTCGGTGTCTTTGGTACCTATTGTTTGCCGTGTTTCGACACCGACTTCGGAAAAGAAATTTATTTTCCGTTTTGCAGTGTTTTTTTGGAAGTCGGTTTGTTTTTTTGTTAAAAAGTTTTTTAACAAAAACACAAACCTAAATAATAATATTTGGGTATTAAACTAGTAAGAGATTTTATTAATTACTAGCTGTTGCCCGCGGCTTCGCTCCCGTGGACCACCCCACAGGAACCAATTTCAGGATTAAAAAATAGCCTATGTCACTCAGGAATAATGTAGTTTTCTATTGGTGAAATATTTTTTTCAAATCGGTCCAGTAGTTTCGGAGCCAGGTACAAACAAACAAACAAAAAAGTCTTTCCTCTTTATAATATTATAGTATAGATTATCGACAATAACTTTTATTATTGTATAATTTCCGTTATCTCTCTTGCTTAGGGAATGCTGTAACGATAGTATGTAGTTTGCTTTTAGCGTTTTTTATATATTGCACATACATAAACACATTGATAGACTCATGATAGCAGAAGTTTAAACCTTAGTGGTTTTTGGTTAATATTTAATACGAATAATCCTGTACCGTTTTGTATAATTGATAAATAAAGGGAATTCTTTTTTTCTCTGTTTAGTTTTGATAGGTACCTCCAATGGCCATAAAATTCATATACAGCCGACGAACAGAACGAAACGCAAAGTAGACATTGGAGGTGTGGAGGTTGAATATGTCCATGAGTTCATATACCTCGGCCAAATAGTCTCTTTCCATGCGAGGCAATATAAAGAAGTTGTTCGACGCACCGAAAACGCATGGAAGAGCTATTGGTCGATGAAACACCTAATGAAGGGATCACTTCCACTTTCCCTAAAAAGGAAACTCATAGATATGTGCATCCTTCCTACTCTCACCTATGGAGCGCAAACGCGTCTGCCAGCGAGCGATGGAACGAAGTATTCTCGGAGTCAAAATCATAGATCGCATTCGGAACAGTATACTTCGTTCCAAATCACAAATCGCAGACGTAGGCAAAACAGCTACCAAACTAAATTGGAATTGGACCACTGACTGGATTCCGAATAACAGGAACCGGCGACGCAGTAGGCCTAGAAAGAGATGGCGTGACGAATTAGACGTCTATCTGAAGGATTGGCCAGATGTAGCAAGAGACAGAGAAAAGTGGAAAGACGGAAGGGAGGCCTTTGCCCTGCAGTGGGACATAACAGGCTCATAATAATAAAAAATAACAAGTCCTTGACCTTTGTTGCAAGCTACTTACTTTTTTATTTAACCTTATGTCTTAGCATAATGATTATGTCGGCAGCTTTATTTTTTTTAACAGAATGAGTTTTATTAGCGTCTTTAAATATCTTATACCTAACATGACCTTTCTGAATACAATAATTTCAGAGACCATTTATTAAAGTAGAAATACAAACCAGCAATGTTATATTTTTATTTCATTTCTATATGGAACACAAAAAAAAACAACTGACTTCAGTATTCCCATTTTCGTTTCTTAGTTTTTCGACACTGACTTCCGAAATTGAAGTTATTTTTCACTTTGTAGTGTTTTTATTTGGAAGTTCACTTTTCAGTTGTGGTACCTAGTGGGCAAGTTCTATACCAAGTAAGGTAATTATAATGCAAATAATGACTCTACACCCAAATGACAGACTGCAATCGCATGTCTGTCACTTCATTTCACGAAGGCATACAACGGAACTCTATATTGAGTCATCATTTGCAATCCCGAGAGATTTATTGAAGAGTTCTGTTGTTAACTCCGTAGTTCTTCATCAGAATTATAGTCGGGAAAGTACGCGTTGAAAAAAAAAATGAAAATTTGTTTACAATTGACGGAAAAATCGGTGAATATACACGAAAATTTAGAAGTGAACTAATAAGATGTAAACAAGAAGAAAATCATACTGTGCAGTCGGAGGATCCATAGGCGTGAGCTGACCAAAACCAGATGCATCCTCCAACCGCACAGCATGATTTTCTTCTTGTTTACATCTTTTTAGTTCGCTTCTTAAGCAGTCGGGTTTTTGAATTTTTGTATTAACTTACTTTATTTATAACTTTTTAGTTAACATAAGTGTTACATATTTTAGAAATCACCTCTTAAAACCCTTTATTTAGATACCCCACACGATGGGTATGCAAGAAAACAAAAATTGGGCCCCCACAATATATTTTCCAATTTAAATGTAGCCAGTGACACTCACAAGGTTAAGACGAATCGATTGACGTAAGAATCATCAAAATCGGCCAACGCGAACAAACCTACATACATACATAGACTGATAAAAACATTACCCTCCTTCGGCAGTCGGGTAAAAAAACAAACATACAGTCGAACATAGAACCGGAGATGGTTTTTAGGTAGTCGGTTAAGAAATGTATCAGAATCGAAATCGCGATCGTTATCCTTGTCAAGATAATTCTTACTTCTTTTCTGGCCTCTGACTTGCCAAGAGGTATCATGTTACACAGTTACTGGGTTGTAAAGGTCAGACAGACACTACAAAGCGAAAAATAATTGCCGAAGTCGGTATCTTATTTTACCAATTGGTTATCGTTTTTGACATCGCGCTTAAGGGGCTGAATAACCAAAATAGGCTTTCTTTTAAACATTTACTTGCCAAATCTATTTAAGATGTGGCAGCGGAAAAAAGATATGTCAATCTTGATCATATTTCTGAAAACTTCGCTGTAGCTGAAACACGTTTAAGCACAAAAACCTCGATATAATTGAACGGCAAAGTAACCTCTTACCGTGATCTTCAAAATAATTTTCCGGTAATACTAATCAATGAACATTGGTACAATTAACAACAATAACGTATCATAACAGGACGCAAAACATCAGTGTCGTATATTTTGAAATTTCATTCATTATTTTAAAGTAATTCATATGTAGCGGCACCAGCGCCGCCACTTACGAACTAATGACATGACGTCACACAAATCCTGCATCGCGCAAGTAAAGTTTTCGGCGCGATTAGAACACATACAACAGTCCGACAACAACCGTCGGGCAGTTGCCGGGCAGTTGCCCGGACCAGACACAACACCCGTCTGGTCGGAGGATCCTCCCTTTTCTATGGAGGTTTGTGGGACTTTACACCCTGTTCCACCTATCCCCAAACTGGTGACCCTCGAACATGAACGTCAGCGCAGCCTTCGTTCAGAACAACTTCGTCGTGACGTCTTGACGTCAGCATCACTTCCTCAAGCTTTCGAGCAGCGAGTCATACAGCCAGCCAGTACCCACGGCATCTATGGGGGTATCCTGACCACCAGCATGCAGCGGACGCGCATTCCTGGTCATCACCCTCAGCTTCTTTCATCACCGCTCCGACCCACTGGAGCCAGCAGCACTGTCCCGACTCACTGGGACATCATCACCGCTCCGACCCACTGGAGCCAGCAGCACTGTCCCGACTCACTGGGACACCATCATCACCACTCCGAACCACTGGAGCCAGCAACACTATCCCGACTCACTGGGATATCATCACCCCGATTCACTGGGGCACAACCGCATACAGTTCCGACTCACCGCGAACTCTGCGACTTCCGGTTCCGACTCACGGGAACCAACCTTCCACTGGCCAGGCACGCATCACAAGATGTACGGACGACTCAACCTGCTATCGACCTCCGATCTCCGGAGGGGAGTGATGTAGCGGCACCAGCGCCGCCACTTACAAACTAATGGCATGACGTCACACAAATCCTGCATCGCGCAAGTAAAGTTTTCGGCGCGATTAGAACACATACAACAGTCCGACAACAACCGTCGGGCAGTTGCCGGGCAGTTGCCCGGACCAGACACAACACCCGTCTGGTCGGAGGATCCTCCCTTTTCTATGGAGGTTTGTGGGACTTTACACCCTGTTCCACCTATCCCCAAACATATTATTATATTTTATAAAAAAATCTATACAAATTCCATCGTGCTTCTCTTTCTATCCAGGGGGACGTATGTCGCTTTTTTCCGCAAAATGCAAAAAAATATTCTATTTATTTCTCGTCATTTCAATCTGTCAAAAAAATATCAGTATAATGCAGCCAGATCATTTAGCCTGGTGGATTTAATTGGAACTAACGAAATCACAAGGAATACTGTCAAAGTCTGTATTCTTTTTATTCTCTGGCACTACCGCTGTCACTAGCATCACATATTTGTTGTATTATAAACGACTCATTTCGTTTAGTTTATTTACTACTAGCTTCTGTCAGCGGCTTCGCCCGCGTGTATTATACATATAAACCTTCCTTCTTGAATCACTCTATCTATTTAAAAAAATCGCATCAAAATCTGTTGCGTAGTTTTAAAGATCTAAGCATACATAGGGACAGACAGCGGGAAGACTTGATTTTATACTATGTAAGGAAGTCCATGACTAAAAAGTATTTAAACCTATTTAAAAATACGACTTATGGTATGTCAATTTGAATTTAAAAATATTTGAAATATAGGTGAGGTCGAATACGATTTTAACAGATTTTAACCTTCTTCGCTCATGTAAAAACAATAGAAGGAAAAAACACAGAACACGGAATGGTCGTACCCACCGCGCTGGCAGTGTCTCGAAATGACAGAACTAAAAAAATCTCCGAATCCATTTGTTTCAATATTTGTTTTTTCTATTAAATGGCACCTAGAACTGACCAAAATGCTCAACCTAGAGCTCACCAAGAATCTTATCATTTTAATTAATTGATCTTATAATTTTTGTCAAATTGGCACTGATCATTTTTATTTATTAACAATAAATGTGTCGATCACCCTGAAGAGTAAAATCATCGATATATGTATTCTGTTCATCCGAACCTACGGTTCTTAGACATAGTCACTCAAAGAATTGCACTTGGGGATTGGCAGAGAGTTACGCAGAATTCTGGATGTAAAAGGAACAAACCGAATACGGAATACCACGCTGTGTTCCCAAACGGGCATAATAGACGTGGGTAAAAAGGCTGCTAGGCTCAAATGGGCCAATGACATTATAGTTCACGTTAGTTGCATGTGAATTGACCGCTGGGCAAGCCTCCACAATGGTTCCTAAAGATGGAACGCGCCGTTGAGGCCGGACCAGAAGTAGGTGGCGAGATGATTTGGACGCGTACCATGAGGTATATATAACAAACAATAGCAACAAATCGTTGCAGCCGTTCTCTAGTGATACGATTACAATCACATACAGCATTTTTATTTATACAGATAGATAAAGTGTACATGACCGTGTTTTTTTTTTAAACTCTAATATTCAGAAAAAACTGCACCACGTTACCTCACCACAGAGGGCTGGTGTACATCAAAACCCAGTAAGTGCCTTGAAACTATTATATTCCAGGATAGCGCAAAAATATATTATAATTTGAAGTAGGCAATGGAAAGTCATCTTGTATTAGTAACTAAATGACATCTAAATATTTCAAGAGAATACAAAACAAGGAATATGAACCTTCGAATTATACAAATGATATGAATACTGTCCTAAATTCTATTGGATATTTTAAACATAACTAAAAAAGCCAATTCCGAACCTGGTAAGTTCTAGATATTTGCTAATTTAAGGTGTTTTGTTTTTAAAATTTGATGGGCCTTTCTTATTTTAAATAATGATTAAATTGATTAATGAAAACACCAAATCTCAATTCAAATTTAAAGTTTCCAGGTTAACCTTACAAAGTCCATTTCAGAATAGTATACGTAGAGTTCATTCAAATAATATAATAGTATATTATGCAACTAGTGAATAAAGGACGGATGTAAAGCGAGGGCTATAGATGAATCACGAACAAGTGAAGGATTCTAACAACTGAATCACGACCGTAGGGAGTGATTCATGATGATTGAATCACGAGCATAGCGAGTGATTCAAGTCTTAGAAGCCTGAGCGACGCGAGTGATTCATGGCCCTCGATATAAACCCGTTTTATTCAAGAGTTGCATACTATGTTTTATACCATGACTACGAGAAAAAGAAAGATTTACGCAAAAAGCACAAGGAATAATAATAAATATTTTTTTATTACCTTAAAAATTTACAAAAAATGTGAATACTCAGGTTTTCACATTTTTTGTAAATTGAAGCTGAGCTAGGTAACAGCATCTGCGTTTCAGAGGCCAGTGACTACCTCCGTTACGTTACATAATTATAATTAGTTAAACACCAATGCAATTAATATTAGAATTACAATCCAAATAACTATTCACTAAACATCCCTTGAATGTCTTGCTGCGGAATATTGTCCCATGTCCTTCTGAGGTGCGCAAAAAGTTGATCTTCTGTAGCCAGATTTTCAGGAACTTCCTTCAGAGCTCTTCTTTGCAGCATATCCCACGCATGCTCAATGGGATTTAGATCTGGCGATTGAGCAGGCCAGTCTAAGGCCCTAACATTGTGTGTATGTAACCAAGCTGCTACCGTTCTCGACGTGTGTGCCCGGGCATTGTCGAGCATAAGCAGGAAATCTTGCCCCATTTGTGTTTTGTGGGGCAAGATTACGGGCCCCAGCACCTGTTGGACGAATCGTTCTGCCGTCATATTGCCCCGCACCCAAACGAGATCCGTCCGTCCTCCAAGACGAATTCCTGCCCAAACCATAATTGTTCCTCCTTGGTATGGGTGAACTTCCTGAGGGTTCTGAAGACGGCTCCATCGTCCGGGAACTCGCCAAGCACGCGTCCTTCGTGAATCTGGATCTAAGCCGAACCTGGATTCATCCGTGAACAGCACATTGGACCATTGCTCACGGCCCCAGTCCACGTGATTCCGAACCCATTCTAATCGTCGTCCACGATTGCCTCTCCGTAAAGGTGGGACCCGGAGTGGTCTACGAGAGCGTAGATTGCTTTCATGCAGTCTCCTTCTTACAGTTTGGTCACTCACAAGCACTTGGTGTTCCACTCGCAGCCTTTGGACCAATTGAGTCGCCGTTGCATTTGGTTGAGCTCACGCAGTAATTTGCAAAAATCAGTCTTGTCTGGGGGTAGTGATGCGACTTGGCCCCCGGTGCCTCTCCGCTACTTCACCTGTGGCACGATAGCGTGTCCACAATCTTGAAATTACATTTTGGTGGGTCCCTATGGCCTCAGCAACATTACGCTGAACTGACCCAGCTTCCAGCATTCCCACAGCTCGTAACATCTCCACCCTCGTCAAATGTTGGCGTTGCATGGCTACAATACCTCAATTTTAAGTTTATCTTTCGTTTAAAAATGAAAAAAAACTGTAACTAAACGTAATTCGTATTGTTTTCTAAATTTCGCACAAATGAAAATTCCCTCTCCTACACATCAAGACATTTTTATGCCACCGAAACAAAAGAATATTCAAAAATTTGAATTTGGAATTAGTCTGAGATAAATTACAAACAAATCGGTGTATAAAAGATTCCAATGCGGCCAGTACTTTTCAAGTTATTTAATTGAGTATGAAATATCCCTAGACCGTGTTGATGTGTTTATATTGGTGTGTTCAAAATTCAAACACCAAAACAGTGAGTAAAAGTGCTTTTTATTCACTGTTTTCAGTGAATAAAATAAGCTTTTTAGAGGGGGAATGGTATAATAGTACATTATGGTACAAGTGTGCAATGTTGGTGATTACCGCTGAGGCGCCATTGAGACCCGAGCCGTAGGTGAGGGTCTTAAGTGAGCCGAGGACGGTAATCATCAATATGCACGTGTATCGTACGACGTTTTTCAACACACTTGTGAAGAAAATAATATTAAAAAGTTAATTTCAACAGTAAAAACAAGTTGTGAAATTTATTTCACAATGGCGGGCAAAATTAATAAGTTTTCCTATGCGCGCGCATTTAACAATGGCAATCGGCCATAAACTAAAAGAATCAGGTTTTTTTTTTGGCTTTTCGTGGATAGTGTTTTAGCCACGTACAAAATAGGGAATTTAAATTTTTCTTAATAACAGAGCAAATAAAATTTATATTTGAGTGAAAGTTTTATTTATTAAGCACGTACAAGTTGACATTATCTATTTAAATACGAAATTGAATGAAATGAGCAAGCAATAGGTGCATTAATTTATTTGTACTATTAAGCACGATCTTTTTTGTATCGAAACTTTTTTAAGAACAAAGCAACTCAACCAATAAATTAAAAAAAAAACTCTATAACTCACTTGTGAATAATAGCAATGAAAATGTCATAGTTTGATAACAGGTATCATTATGTGCCTAATTGCGGTGAAATTAGAGCCACTTTATGAGCAAGTGTGTTGAAAATATAATTACCTGGTTATAAAACCATTATAAAAAAGTCACGCCGCGCACGCCTCGCAATGCACGCAATTTTCTTTGATTTGAGTTGTCGTAGCACATGCCTCACCACGAATATTAACGTCCACACATTGCGAAGTATGCGATGAGCGCCGTGCGCTGCGAATGTCTCACAATGTCTGTACGCGGCTTTAGAAGTCGGTTATTTTTTTTGTTAAAATGTCTTTAATTTGTTACCAAATTAGTGGATTGATAAATGTACGAGCTCGGAAACCGTGCTGTTCAGAGGCCGATTGCGCATTAGTATGCGAAGACAGTACAGGACAAACCAACACCTCAAACAGCTTTGCAAAGATAAAAAAATGGAGATGTGGGACGATAATTAGAGTATCGCTGGGTTCTCCTTTCTTAAAAATAGGTACCACATATTTAGCGATTTTCCACTCTGTGGGGAATTAAGATGTATCAATAGCGCGATTGAAAATAAGTTTGAGCTTAAGACCCAGATTGGATGCAAATTTTTGGACAAATAGCGGGGACAGGCCATCAGGTCCCGGACCTTTGGAGGTGTCAAGTTTCTTTAATTCTTTTGATACTTCTACTTCTGTGAACAGCTAGGGAAGGGTAGGTAGGGGAGGGTAGGTAGGGTAGGTAGGGTAGGGTAGGTAGGGTAGGGTAGGTAGGGTAGTGTAGGTAGGGTAGGTAGGTATCTTACTTTCTACTTCATGATAAGTTTCTAAATTTAACACTTACATTTGAACAGAGTTACTAATATTATTAAACATAGGATAACTGTAGTATAAGATATAATAAAAATAGTTATTATATCTTATATTACAGTTATCCTATTTTTTATATCCATTCACTAATGCTACCTGTTATATATGACATATATAATTTTGAGCATAATATTTATTCTTTTCTATCGTTTTTTCCGCTATTTTTCTTACAATATTTAAAAAATTCTGTTCTGTGTTTTTTGGTCTCTATTAATTTACTTAAATTTTCTGTCTTTATCTCTATTCTCAGTCTTTGTTCAATCTCGTACCTCTCCAGGCCATAGGCCGGGCAGTTAGTCAGTAAATGGGTCACCGTCTCGTCTTTGTCAGGGTCACATGCGCATGATGGGCTTCCCTTGCACTTGAACCTGTGCAGGTATTCGGAATACCCACCATGTCCAGTCAAAATCTGTGTAATTACACCTGTCGGTTTTATTTTTCTGACAAGCCCATACGCGTCAACTGCGTCCGGAAAATACAATTTAGTGGTCGCGGCTGTATCGCCTATCCTGTTCCGCCGGTTACATTCTTCAAGCGAATCCTTTCGGATTTGCCGCTTGACGAATGAAACCGGACACTGGTCGTAATCCGGCCTCCTCTTCAATTTGAGCGCCGCATCCTTAGCCAGCTGGTCGGCTCTCTCATTCCCTTCCAGTCCCGCATGGGCTTTGATCCAGAACAAAGATATATCTTTGCCCTGGGACCTGCCCTGCCGCAAATTCTCTCTGGTTTCGACTGCAAGGGGATGAGAAGAGCGGTGGTTCGCCCGTAGGTAGGATAGGGTAGATAGGGTAGGGTAGGTGGGGTAGGGTAGGGTAGGTAGGGTAGGTAGGATAGGTGAATGTTTGGTGTTTTTAAGGCAAAACAAAGATTGCCGGGTCAGCTAATTTCCAATAATTATTAATCAACACATCAATGATGTCATTGCGATAATTTAGCGCATAAGTTCCTCTCGGACCGGTTGTGCATCAACAATGTCCGCAGTTGAAGGTATATATATACATAGTAATCTTTACGTTTAGTCGATATATAGCTGTAATGCTCGACGCTGACGAAACAGTTGGTGTTGGTCTTCAATTGTTCAACATTGTGTACACCTAAAATGAGTTTGCAAGCTGCAATCGGTAGTGTTTTGTTATTTTTCGTGTTCTTTTGCTGCGATCATGGATATGCGAGACTGGCACGTAAGTTTACGCTTTTTTGCAGCTCATTTTGAATTTTCTTTTAATTTTGATGTATTGCAGTCTCAGTTCATTTGATGTAGGTAATATCTAATTAATCACTTAAAAATATCCAGCGTTGCGAAACAGCAATATTTTTTTTAGTTAATATTTTAGTTCATTTATAACTTTATTATAAATTGAAAAGATTGCATACAATGATAAACAGGTAGAAAAATAGATTATAAATTATTTAATTTTAGATTTATACACATAGGTATCTCCATTTTTTTATAAAATAGTCAAAAGACACTGATAATAATAAATTGATTGCCACCAAGATGGTGCACTTCATCATTTAAAAAATAACACTAAGTCATGACTCATTTATTATTAAAATTGTGTAAGGGCCGTATCTTGAAATAGTTCTGGTAGCCATCTCTAATATTGTGGAGTAAAAGCTTGGCTGGAGTAGACTGTAATTGACTACATATTTTGTAAGAAGAAATCCCCAAATCTCTCTCCCCAAAATCTGAGCGAAGCCACGAGGCTTAGCTCCCGTGGCCTATGCCACAGCCCGCACAGTTAACGTTTTTCCAGGATAGTTGGAAGCTAACAGCACACAGTGCAAGCGCGAGCAATATGTTACTTGCAAAGATTATCTTTAACAAACGTAACATAAACAAACAAACAGTCTAATCTCTTAAAATATTTGTTAAGTCAGAATACTGTCGGTTAAACATACTTAGGTAACCGACAAGATCACCAACTTTAACGGTCAGGTTAATGACCATCAATTATAAACAGCTAAAGTAGTTACGATATACAGATTCAAAGTCAAAACCGATTCTTGGCCTAGATTAATGTATTAATTTAACTCGCCTTTTTCATACAAATAAATCTGTGTGAAGGAAGAATGAGAAGGCTTCAGCAAGGGTCGTAATTTAAGAAGCTTAAGTTGTTAAATTTTAAGCAAAGAGTGGTCTAATCGCACAGGACGATCAATTACAGACAGTTTTTGGGGGCTGAAAGAAAGGAAAAAGACGCGAACTGTCAGTACCAGCATTAGGTCATTCCAAAGAATAACATTAATAAACTTTGAATAAATAATAATGAAATAATCTCGGACCTAAAATTAATTTCTGATCTATTTAATAATTATTTCATTGATAAAATTCAGCCCAATACTAATTCGAGGAACAGAGTCACTAGGCATATTTAAAATAGGAAATATTATATCTTTATGGACCCATGTTTGCCAAATGACCCTTAATAATATGTCAATGTGGGTTTACAGTATTAGCGAATTTCTGGCAGAATCTTTTATTTTGACATAGATTGTTATAACTATTATGACATTGTTTTTGATTATTTTTTTATAAGGATTTGACATATATTATTTTTATTTTAGTTTTCTACAATTGATTGATATTTTTCCATAGATTCGACATTTGATTGATATTTTACATAGACTAGACATAAATAATTGTTATTGGATGTTTTGAATATGTGATATTTTTGATATTGTTATTATTTATTTTTTACTGTTGACATTTGAATTTATTTCTACATAGATTTGACATTTGCTTAATATTTTTGCTATTATTATTATTTATGTTTCTTTTACTCTTGACATTTGAAATTATTTTTACATAGATAAAAGCATTAAGTATAAAAATATTAAGCAAATGTCATATTCGCTTAATATTTTTGATATTGTTATTATTTATTTTTATTTTACTGTTGTCATTTTGAATTATTTTATTTTTATATTCATTGGAGTAATTTTTTTTTTTTATAATATTTGCAAGCCATAGTATAGCAAACATGGCTGAACATTTCATTTTTTTTTTGTCATCCTGCATGCAAGTGTAATGATTTGTTGTATATATACACATGTTCGGGCAAATATAATTATCTTACCTTATCTTATCTTATCAGGAACAAAATCTAGCTAACCATATAATAAGTAAAAAATTAACGAAGACAATAAAGAGACTATATTCCAGCAGTGGGAATAGGCTTTTTTGTGTTAGGTTACAAAAGCGAAGCTCCGGGTAGAAGCTAGTATGAGATTTTTTATAAATAGTGAGTTAGCTAGGAAAGTTCTACAAATTATCATTTTGTACTAAGTAAAGAACACTTAAATTAAAAATTAAATTAAAAAAACTACCTAACCTACCTAACTTAATGCAATGCAGTACGAAGTGCTCTTGATCAATAAATTAATTCCTTCCCAGTTCAATTTGATACAATGAATAATGCCATGCAAATGTAGATACATCGAATCAAAGTGACTTATATACCCGACAAGACGCACAAGGTATTTTTTTTACTATTTTTAGCTAAATCCAGTTTAAATGTTAGGTAAGTTTTTTTAGTGAATTAATAATGTTACAAAATGAGTAGTTTGATTATTTAATTTTACAGATACGTGCCTCCGCTCAAATAGAGCTGTCCTCCAACGAGATATGCAAATTCAATATATAATTATGGAACAATTGTGACCGCTTTGACTTACTTTTGATTAACTAAAGCATTTTCGGATAGTCATAGACCACTGAAAATAATTACAGTTTTGCTCCCAAAATACCCAAACCAAATAATAATGTAAATAAATAATATTCATTTTGTAGCGTTATAAAAAAAGAAAACTCTTCTATCGCAAAGGTAAAGTTTATTTTAAATTTAAAAAGAGTACACCGAAAATAGAAAAAGGTAAAACATAAGTTTTATCATGATTTTTGTTTGGGTAGCAATATTATTTATTATTATTACTTAAAAACCTGTTATTTAAGATAATTAAAGCACAACATTTAGCGTATAAGCAATATCAGTATAAAAAACTTCAATCGCTGCCAAATATAGAGAGATTGAAAAATAGGAAATATATTTTTTCGCAATTCTACCTGAACCACGTTATGTGCATAAACTTTCAATCTCAATCCGAAGGATTATACAAAAAAAATGTAACGGCTAGGGCTGCGCCGGATAGGCTGCGCAGGCCGCTAACTGATAGGTAGGTAGATGATAAGAGAAATAGCTGGACAAGTTAATAAATATATTAAAGTAGTTAAGATCCACAGCTAGGTCGCGGGTAAATAAGGTCACTGTTCTGTGCCGAGCACTATCACACACAGTATATATAGGTAGGAAGGATACCGTCCTTGGCTAGCACGACGTAGCCGTAGACGTGGGAGGCCTATTCAGCACAGGCTCAGCAGTAGGCCGGACGGCCCTCGTATCTCCAACAGGTAGTACCCGGAGACTGCCTGTCTATGTCAGTGGTGGTAGGCCGCAGGTAGGCAGGCCAAGGCAACGTGCGTAGGTAGTGTGCAGACAGCTAGCATCCTGCAGCAGTGGGCAAGGGGTCTTGCCCTCAGCCTGTACGAAGAACCCCTAGGTCGGGGTATACAGAGTCCTGAGGGTCAGGGGATAGCTTTCATCAGCTAAGCAAGCGGAATCGTAATGGCCGAGCGTTAGCTTCCCCGGAAAACCAGTATTGTGCCGCATTTTTAGTGATGTGGCTAGGAACTTACTAATTGTGACCATATATTTTAGCATCACTCGACTATTTTCAGTTGAGAACCTCACAACGCTACAAAGTGTCCTTCCACTTGCCAGATAAATAGTAGCTTTTGGATTATCATCTTCATCATCATATCAGTCGAAAGACATCCACTGCTGGGCATAGGCCTCAAATCGAGACCTTGACCGCACCCGTACCTCTCGTATCCAACGGATTCCCGCAACCTTCACCAGGTCATCGGTCCACCAAGTGAGAGGCCTTCCAATGCAACGTCTTCCGGTTCACGTTCGCCACTCCAGAACTTTTCTGCTTTTGTATATATGAGAAAAGTATATAAAACGAAATTAAAACTAAGTCGACCAACTTATAAAATTGACTTAGAAAAGTAAAAAAAATTTATAAATATTGACGTATAAGGACAACAGTTTTCGAACGGCAAAATTAATTTTGTCCCTTCGTTAGAGCAATGTTCGGTGCTTTCAATGTTTATGTACGTTAGTAATGTTACTTATTCATTTTGGTGAATGTAGCTGTTTATACGTAAACTCTTTGTGCGAGAGTCAGGTTCGCATATGGCCGGTTTTTAGGTATAAACCCCCAAATGCAACATGAATCATGCTTTTTAAGTTGTCGTTAAAAACGTTTTTTCTTCCTATCAAACTAGGTAAGTAGAATAACCCCCCGAATTAGCAACGTACCAAAACCTTGACTTTGTCCTTCAAAGTCACACGTAGACAGGCCGATTATCTTCGTTGCATAACATCATAAAATATTTGTTTAAAGAAGTTAACAGAAGTGTACAATTACTGTTGTATGGAGGTTAAAGGGCTTCGACTTGCCAAGCAGTAGGATAATTATCTGTTAATATGTAGAACAGATATCAAGCTTCTAGACTAATATATAACGTTCCTAAATATAAACTATACTACTCAAAATAAAATAAGAGCCACTAGGTATTTAAGGTATACCGAGAAAATTATAAGATTATTACATTGTTTAATTTACGTAAACATAAAACAATGTTATTGTTTACCGTGTAGGCTAGTAACTGTTGAAATTAATTAATTAATAAACATGTTTATTTAAATTTTGGTTAAAATTACAATTTAGGATATAAAACACAAATAACAAAAAGTCACCAAAAACTTTTTTTATTCTTTAATAACGGTTATGCCCTCCTCTTTTGGCTAAGCACTCCTGTAGCCTGGAATAAATGATCTCGATCAAATGCCTCACGTTTTCAGCTTGGATCTCTACCCAGGCATTTTTTAAAGCGTCAATCAGTTGTAGATCTCTTTTGCACTCTCTCTAACCTATGGTTTTAATTGATCACATGTGCTCGATTAGATTTAAGTCCGGACTGTTTGCTGGCCACGGCAATACTTAAATGTGAAACTCTTCCAGTACAGACTGGGTCGCTTGAGCTGTGTGTGCACGGGCATTGTCTTGCATCAGGATGAATCCAGTACCCATTCGTTGTGCTAATGGGTTCATGGAGGCCTGATGACTTCCTCAATTTAACGCTGAGCAGTTACGGAACCCTCATTTAAAATAGCGAGTTCAGTTTTGTCAGGTAAACTTATTCCACCCCAAATCATTACATTGGGTCCAACGAAACAGTCAACTTTACTGCAGACTTCCGAAAATTACTCGCCACGCCTCCATACCCTAATGCGCCGATCGTCATTAAAAGACTTTACTTTGTTCTCGTCGGTGAAAAGCACCATGCCCCACTGGTTTATGCCCCAGTCCAAATATTGACGGGACAACCTTAAACGATTCGCACGTTGAGCCCTGGACAAAGGAATTTGAACAACTCGACGCTTTGATGTTTGCTGGTCTTCGTGCAATCGGTTACGGATCGTTTGATCACTGACATGAGTACCCGTTGTCAACCGTAGGTGATTTTGTAACTTACGAGCCGTCACTGTGCGTTCTCGGCGGGCACTAAACCGGACGTACCGATCCTCATGAACAGTTGTAATGCAAGCTCTACCCAAACCAGGTTTTCTTGCAATAATGGCAGTCTCTTGGAAGTGATTGTGACTCTTTGTTTTGCTTGATTTTTCATTTGCGTTCGACTGTATTAACGTTCCTTTACTACTGTCGAAGATGGTTTTCTATGGATTTGACGAGGCCACAGTAAGATGGTTTGATAATCATCTTAGCGATCGTACGCAATTCGTTGAAATCTAAAAAAAAATAAGAAATGGGTGGACGTATCAACAGTTATTTCCAAACGATGCTCAGTTGTGAGAGGGGTTCCGCAGGGCTCGATCCTTGGGCCAGTATTGTTTTTTTTTTTTGCAGATTTGATTAAAGTAATTAATAAGTGTAAATACCATATTTATGCCGATAATAAACAAGTATATATATCATTTAAGCCGGAAGACTATGAACAAGCTTTAATTGACCTTAATGCGGCTCTTGAAAATATTGTTCGGAGGTCTAATGCCAACACGCTTGCGTTGAATCCTACGAAATCAAAATATATGCTGTTTGGCACCGTAAATCAGCTAAGTAAAATTAAACCCTGTGTCAGCCGTGTATGTAGAGCAGTGGTTGCCCAGTGGTATCAACCGCGACTTACAAGTTGTAGATCGTGCCCAGACAGGCGCTTTACTTTGTGTAAATTATTTCATCACCACTGCTCTCAAAACGGTGAAGGAAAACATCGTGAGGAAACCGGCATGTCCTAGAAACAAAAATTCGAAGACATGTGACATCCTCCAAACCGCACTGGGCCCGCGTGGTGGATAACGGCACATTCTCTCTCATAGAGAGGAGGCCTGTGTCCCAGCAGTGTGCAACATTACTAGGCTGATGATGTGATGTGATGATGTGATGTCAGACGTGTAACAATTATGGGTCAGCCTCTCGAACTGGTCTACGAAGCACGTAATCTGGGTCTTATTGGACACGGAACTTCATTTTCACAAACACGTCACAGAGTGTATCCGTAATTGCTATTATAGACTTACGATTCTATACAAAGCTCGTCCGTATCTTAGCGAGGAATTGCGAGTCTTGCTTGTGGAGTCTTTGGTCTTATCAAACTGAAATTATGCGGACACGGTGTATGGTCAACAACTTTTGTTAAAAACCGAAAGAATGATCCAAAGACTTTAAAACGCCTGTGCACGCTTCTGTTTAAAGTTCCCTTTAGAGTACATGTTACACCTTTCTTGAATGAACACAACATTCTAAAAATTAAAGCTAGACGCAAGCTACACTTGTTGACCCTACTTTTTGGAGTTATCAAGTCTCAATCCCCTTCTTACTTATACGATAGGCTGTCATGGACTAGTAGTCACAAAATCGATGAGGGAAGAAAATGTTCCAGACAGCTTTCTATTCCCTAGCATAAGTCGGCGGCTTTTAGAGGCAGTTTTCGGTACGCAGCTACCAAATGCTGGATCAACATCCCGCCACCAGTAAAGTATAGTAAAACTTGTTCTACATTCAAATTAAAATTAAAGCTGTTCTTATTAAATCATCAAAATGAATTTAAAACTGTTCTTATTAAATCATCAAAATGAATTTAAAGATGTTCGTGCTGACACGTCAGCCATTTAAAGCACAATATATTTTTGTTGTTATTATTTTTTATTTATTTTTTATCAACTAGGTATATTGAGTATATCATTGTACCCTATGCATTTCTCAATTTTGGCATTGTATCAATTAACTTTATACATTTTTTGATTTTTATCAATTTTATACGTCTTTAAATAATACCAATGTTATAAATTTTATATTTTTTATCATTGTTCTATTTTTATTGTTTGTATTCTAATTTATCAATTTTAAACAATTATCACGCAACTATGGATGGCATTAATAATATTCAAAAGTTTGAATAAATTCAACAAATTAAGTAGTACGAAATAATCAGGAACCTAGAACCTGGAGCGATGCAGAATGCTCTCCTTGAATTTGTTTTAAAATATTCCTGCATTTATTTGCGGTCACAGTGTCCTTCATTTAGAAACCTATAAAAACAAATAATGTTGTCAAAAAGTTGTTCTACATTCAAATTAAAATTAAAGCTGTTCTTATTAAATCATCAAAATGAATTTAAAGATGTTCGTGCTGACACGTCAGCCATTTAAAGCACAATATATTTTTGTTGTTATTATTTTTATGATTTTTTTATCAACTAGATATATTGAGTATATCATTGTACCCTATGCATTTCTCAATGTTGGCATTGTATCAATTAACTTTATATTTTTTTTTAAATTTATCAATTTTATACGTCTTTCAATAATACCAATGTTATTAATTTTATATTGTTTATCATTGTTCTATTTTTATTGTTTGTAATCTAATTTATCACTGTTAAAAAAATATCACGCAACTATGGATGGCATTAATAATATTCAAAAGTTTGAATAAATTCAACAAATTAAGTAGTACGAAATAACCAGGAACCTAGAACCTGGGGCGATGCAGAATGCTCTCCTTGAATTTGTTTTAAAAATATTCCTGCATTTATTTGCGGTCACAGTGTCCTTCATTTAGAAACCTATAAAAACAAATAATGTTGTCTTAAAAACTAAAATTTCCCTTGAAATTAAAATAATATGCAAACTCGTGAAATAAATAATAACAGTTTCCAGGTACCTGGAAACTGTTATCATAGTTAATACAAGTCTGAAATGAAGTGTGGTGATTAATGCTGGTGCCTTCTCTGTATGGCAGGAAAACATACTCTGAAGGTTAATTCCCGTAAAAAATTGGCAGTCCTGGGGACTGCTGACAGAAGCGAAAACTTAAAATTTACCAAAAATCTTAAGTTTTACAAAAATCGCTCTACGGGGCTAAAGAAGTTTCACTTCAAAATATTGAAATTCAAGCAGTCTAATTTTATCGACAATCAACTGCAAAAACAAACCAATTTACCACGAAATAATGACTTAAAAATGTATTTCCTTCCAGCCGACTTCATTCATCCCTGCAACGACACAAGCAGTGCATGTCTAATAAAAGCAACGCAAGATGCCCTCCCAGAATTCGTCAAAGGTATCCCAAATCTCGGAGTGCCTGTCCTGGATCCCTTCAGAATTGAAAAGCTGTCCATCCCCCTAACAGGAATAAGTTTTACCTTCTATAACGGAAAAGTTTCAGGATTCAAGAATTGTATTGTAGATAATGTAGTGTAAGTATTAACTTATATTGTTTGTAACTGCACTGGTATAGCTTGATAAAGAAATAGGTTAGAATATACTCATAGGGACCTATCGAATGGCGCGACGCAGCGATAGGATACGAATGTATTTTCTAAAAAAATTGAAATTGTTCGAATTGCATGGTATTGCGTTAATGTGAATATACTTGCAATTTCGCTTTTGTAGTAAAAACACGCTTATCGGTGTGGTGTGTGTTAAAATCGCGACGAACCCTCAGGAATTTTAAATTTTGCTTATGACAGAGCAATATATTTTTACAAAAAGTGAAGAGTCATGTGAAGTATCGAGTGATTTGGAACATGTACTATGGCTAGGGGTCGGTACTTTGACTGCAAATAAACGAAATTTCGGTTTTAATTAAAATTATTTTAAGTTAGTTTCTCTAGTAATCACAATCCTTCCAATTTAAGCCACATCGGCTTATCCAATTTGAGCCACATCGGCTTATTCAATTTGAGCCACATCGGCTCAAATATATGTCAATTACTAGACTCGTGGTTGAAATTGTGCTCTATCGAGATATAGCTTAGGTATCTGCTGTATAACCCCAAGGCAGTGTCCTTGGCCAACTTTAAATAACAAATCAAATGTGTGATGATGGTCTTCTTTTATCATTATTTCTAACAATTAAAAAAATACGCAAACTGCGTATATCCCATTTGGCCACAATTATTTTCTGAGTCGTATTTTAAAAGCCTTCTTCATGCAATTGAAAATACTTTCGCAACTTGTTCCTTAAAGTGAAACGGACTGAAGCAATGAACTGCAACTAGAGACTGAATTCAATCGCCTGCACCAAGTAATCTATAGTTAAGATAAAAAAAAGACTGCGATTCTAAAGCTGGTACCAGACGACTAAGGGCTTGTTGTTTTTCAGAGTTGGAATTTTCACTACTTATCGAAAAATGTTGCAAATGAATAAACTTCATGAAATCTTCTAGCCACTTAAGTTGAATGTACCCCAATATAGTGCAACAGCTCAGGCCAGGGTCAGTTTCAAAAATAGCTAGGAAAACATTTTTCAAGCTTTATTTATTTATTATCTACACTCACAACGTAATGTTCCGAAAATGAATTCGAAAAATATTACATAAACACGTACTTTATATTCGTAAATAGGAAAAATTAAAAAAAAACCATTACAGTGCAACATTTTCCTTCGATTTTCAAACAACTGCATCTTAATAGTACATTGTGATACAAGGGTGGAAAGTAGGTTATTGCAAACGAGCTCGTGTCATTAACAAGCCCGAGCCGAAGGCGAGGGTTTTTAATGACACGAGCTCGTTTGCAATAACCTACACACCCGTGTATCACACGACGTTTTTCAATACAGTTGTGAGAAACAGTAAAAACAAATCAAAGAATTAGATTTGTTTATTCACAAAAAATAAGATTTTCAATATGGCGCGTTTTTGCAACTGGACATATTTTTTTACAAAGAAAACAGCATATACAGCCTATTCGATTTTTGACAAACTTTGATGTGAAAATAATTAACTTAAAACTGGTAATTAAATATATTAAACAACTATTTAAAAGACTTTTGAGAATTCAATGCTAAAACGTACGGAATCATTCATTTTTCCTCGTAGAAAATCTATCCCATTTTATTCTATGTTTGAAAACTCCTTGCTACTAAACTTTTTTAAATTGACATATAAATTTAAAACTAAACTGCAAACATAATGATCGAGCTCGTAAACAAAAGTCACGACCGCGTAACAGAAAGATGCCTATGCGTAAGATTTAACTTTCGAATCATAATTATAGCCTCTGAAAGTACGCCATGTTTAACAACTGTATTGAAAAATAACTTTTTAATTTTTATAGCACACTTTTACTTTTTAGTTTATTGGCGCTTATGGGACATTGACTTAACGTAGAAAAGTCAAAGTCAAATATATTTATTTCAATTAGGCCAGTAGGCGGCACTTTTGAACGTCATACATATATGAATTAAAATTTACAAGTACCTAGTAAAAGTTGATTCTACCGTGACTACTGAAAAGTAGTGTCACTGTCTAAGGATGTGCGCGCTGCGCAGTTTTGGTGCAATGAGAATCTAAATTGCCCGCCATAACGCATATTTTTTCGTTTCTACTTTTATTATATTTCAACTGTATGATTGAAGATAAAATAGTGTATGCGATGCATACACTATTTTATCTATTATATCTTTATGTATCATGAATTGTTTTCTCAGTGCACACCAACAAATGAAATTTAAAGGCTACTTTTGGTTACATTTTGATTTAATTATTTTTTGATTGATTTAATTTGTATTTTTAGTGTAATTTTGATTTAAATTTTTATTGATTGATTTTTAATGTTAATTATTTTTTGTTGGTATTTATTTTCTTTCTAATAATGTTGGAACTTTATCGTCTCCCTTCTGGAGGTGGGCGTTAATGGCTGCGACACAGTCTCACTAATGCGGCCATTTCCGTACACAATTATTGTAATTTGTATACATGTTTTTGTTCCAAAATAAATAAATAAATTTTGCAATTTTTATAAGGAACTCTATTTTTTTGTAAATAAATTATAGCTAATGTCACTCAGGAATAATGTGAATTTCTACTGGTGAAAGAATTTTTGAGATCCAGAGATTACTTCCTACAACCTCACAAACTTTACCTCTTTATAATATTAGTATAGATTATTATATTATACTAGCTGACCCCGCGACTTCGCTCCCGTCAACTGGCTACCTACCTACCCTACCCTACCCTATCTACCCTACCCTACCTACCCTTATACTACTATACGAATGTACTCGTAACCTGTAAACTTTTGTTTCTACCGGCGGCGGCGATCTAATTAAAATTTAGAACATAAAAGCTGCTATTGTGAGTCAATCTTAAAAGATAGACATATGCTGTCGCGGACTTTTTTTTAGAACTTTTAAAGAGGAACAATTCCATTATACATGATATTTGCGTAACATTAACCGTTTACGCAGCGCACGCAACAAAAGCTCTCAAAATGGAATATTTTTGCCCGTTTTTGCAACATTTTTCATTTATGCTCGGCTCCTATTGGTTGTAGCGTGATGTTATATAGCCTATAACCTTCCTCAATAAATGGACTATCCAACACAAAAATGATTTTTCAATTCCAACCAGTAGTTCCTGAGATTAGCGCGTTCAAACAAACAAACCAACAAACTCTTCAGCTTTATAATATTAATATATATATAGTATATAGTATAGATAGTATAGATTGTATGGGTTAATTCAGTGCTACGTTCCACAAAAACCAATAAAAGGTCTTAATAACCGTACTGGTTCTCTAGACAGCTCATTAAAAGATTAAACGAAAAGAACAGCCTACGACTTAAGAGTTAAAATGTACAATAATCCTTTAAACATTATTGCATTCTATTTACTAGGGAAAAGATGTGACCGTATGGCTACGACTTGCTATAATACTCACATTGCTGATATAGAGGAAAAAAATACTACAAACCCAAAATATTTTTGATGTAACATAAAATTTAAGAGAGGCGGTAACTTACCCCAGTTCCAAGACAGATGGAATAAACACTTCTGATAATACTTAAGAAATATGTAATTATTTCGCATCCCATTTCTATAAGGTGTATAGTAGTGATGAAAATGATGTGCATGCGATCACAGGTGACATGGATAGCTGCCTAAGCAATAGCATATTAGGCAAAATAACTATATCACAAGATCAGATCCGCAAATAATTAAAAAAATTAGACGTCTACAAAGGGGCTGGCACTGATGGTATACCTGCTTTGCTTTTGAATAAGCTGACAGATGTCCTATCAGCGCCATTAAACATTATATTTAATCATTCTGTGGTTCGGAGTACTTTTCCGACCATCTAGAAGGAAACTAAAATTATGCCTATTTTCAAAAAACAGACTCACGCACGTTCCGTACCATTATAGCAAATCGGGTCCCGTTTTTACCCTTTTGGTACGGAACCCTAAAAACGGGGTTCAGGCTGATATGAGCTATTACAAGCCTTTTGCTATTCTCTACATACTTGCAAAGGTATTTGAAGCCTTCATATGCCCTGTGCTAGCTAAATATTTATCACAGCCAATAATAAACAGCCAATATGGATTTATGAAAGGGAATTCGACAGCTACCAATATTATGGTGTCCTGTGTCGAGAGCATTGTTGAGGCGGTTGCTGTGGGTGTCCAGGTTGACGCAGTCTACACTGACTTCAGCAAGGCTTTTGACACAGGAAACCACGACATACTCTTCAAGAAGCTTAAAATGTATGGCGTTTCGGATCCTCTCTTAAGTTGGTTCCAATCATACTTGTCTGGTCGGATGAATAAGGTTGTGCTAAATGCTCTTCAAATTCGTACATTGCAACGTCGGGAATCCCTCAGAGATCTCATATGGGTCCGTATTTATTCACTTTTTAACAGACTTCAAATAAAGAGGAAGTTACTCAATTCGTATATTTTTTTTATGTTGTTCGCGGATAACTTCGTCGTATATGAACCGATTTTGATGATTCGTTTTTTTGGAAAGGAAATAACCCAAGGTTGGTACCATGATAAGAAAACTGGATGACAGGATCTGATGATTGCATCCCAGAGAAATCGAGAGAACTCCTCAAATATTATAGCCATACATATAGCGATTTTGTTATTTTTATCAACAATGCAATCATTTACACTCAGAAATTGTTATTTGGTGAAATGGAACTGATGAAGAAAACCGCAGATGGCCACTGGAACTCCTTAATGCTACGGAGTGTCTCTTAAGTACGTCACGGGTATAAGATATATCGAATAGCTAACCGACTATGATGAAGCTTACTTACTTATAAATAAATGGTACTGATAAAAATGGTAATATCGAACTAATCTGATGATGAAGCCAGAAGGTAGGCACTAGAATTCCCAAATAAAACAATGGATCCTATTCGTTTTTGGGCTTATGGGAATTTTCATGAGATTTACTTTGGCTATAAATGATTTTCATGTTATTTGGAGGTACTTACCACAACGAAAAAGAGATAAATAAAAAACTTTTTAACAAACAAATCAAACTGACTTCCAAAACAAAACACTACTTAACACTTACCTTGTAGTGTTTTGTTTTGGAATTCGGTTTGATTTTTTGTTAAAAAGTTTTATATTTAACATAAATGATTTTTACAAATGCTTCCTGAACACAAATATTTCTTATTCGCCGATCACCTCAAAGCCATAAAGTTTTTAAGAAATCCTACGGACTCTGTTCTATCCCAAAGCGACTTGGACCGGCTGACTAAGTGGTGCAAGCACAACAAAATGTTTCTGCATGTAAAAAAATGAAATCACATCAAATTCACAAAAAAAAAATCTTGCAGACAGTTTACAAATTGAATGGTGAGCGGCTTGTGGAAGTTGAAACTATACGTGACCTAGGTGTATAGCTCGATAAAAAGCTAAGGTAAAGTATTGACAAAACTGTATTAAAATCATCTAAAATGATTAAGGAGATTAGATGATTTTAATACAGTTTAATCTTTTTTGATATGAGAAATTGTAAAAATTTCAAAAAGCCCAACATTAGTAAAATTATGCACAACTCGCTAGTTAGAAGGCATCTCTAGTATTGCAGTGTGGTCTGGTCACCTGAGTATAAGGTCCACATCAAGCGCATTGAACGGCTACAAAAACGGTTCTTATAGCATCTTACCTATACCAATAATATGAGGGAAAAGGTCAACTCGTACCAAGAGAGAATGAAGTATTTTAGGATGGTGCCGCTGGAGAAACGCAGGAATATACTGGATTTGGTTTTCCTTAAGAAGTTAGTAACAGGCTCTCTGAACCGATTTGCTTGATGACAAGATTAGTTACATTGTGATCCTACATAAAGGCAGGGACGTTCGTTTGATTTAACTCCTAGCCTGAAAAGGGCCCATGCTTTTCCTGACAGAAAAGTCAGTCTTCCCTACATTAAAGGAGTTCGTGGCAAAAAAATGAGTATGTGGCTAAATAATAATAGCCGCACGGGTTGATCTTCAAGGAGCAACGCTTGGCAATGTTGGTCATTTAATGGATCTTAAAATAGTGAGTTTCCTCCGTGCCTCGGAAAACACGTTAAGCCGTTGGTACCGGCTGTCATTTGAAGATCTTTGACAGTCGTTACGAGTAGTCGGAAGCCTGAAATTTGACACCAGTCTTGCTGAGAGGTATCGTGTTACCCAGTTACCTACTGGGTTGTGGAGGTCAGATAGGCAGTCGCTTCGTGTAAAATACTGGTACTCAGCTGAATTCAACTGAATTAATTTTAATTGAAGTCTAACTAGACTGGAAGCCGACCCCAATATAGTAGAGAAAAGTCTAGGCAGATTGATTGATTTGAGTGCATGCATGTTTATGAATTTCCGTGCAAAACGTGGCGTATTCTCTTCTTTGTAAAATTTTCAATAATAAATAAATAAAATAGCCTTTAATTCTGATCAACTTATTAATCTATTATATTTAACTTTAATCTAGTCAAAAATTTGGTTATTGGTAATTTGTTGCAGATCTGTTTGTCAGTCAGCATAGGCCTACCAACCTTTCCCATTCGTGTCTTTCTTGAGGTACTCTGTTCCACATCACCCCTGCCACTTGTTTGATGTCGTCGTCCCACCTTTCCTGTGGTCTCCCTCTTTTTCTTTTTCCTTCTCTGGGTACCATCGTGTCACAATTTAACTCCATTTCTCCTGCCCTCTTATCATGTGTCTTGCTCATCGCCATTTGAGTTTTCTGATTTTGTAAGTTATATCAGGGACTTTTGTCTTAATTCTGATGACACAGTTTAAAAAAAAATATCTTATTTGATTAACATAAAGTTTGGCATCACTCTCTTCCCTTATGCGCAACATGTCTTCTTCTTCCATTTCTTCTTTTAGTCGTCATCCCGATAACCATCACCTTTCTCGCCATATTTACAATGACAAGATTATTAGTTTTTGTGAAATATATTCACCGTTAAATTTTATTCGTTACAATCCCGTGGAGGGTCGACCCGGTATATCAAACAGTATTGATTTGTACAGATAAAATAAAAACACAAAAATATTGTTATTTTCAATCGTATTTTTCTTAGATCATTTCTGTGATATTTACCTGTCCTACAAAATATAATCTATTTGCAAAAGGAAATTAGTATCTTTTCTTGTAGGACAGGTAAATATCACATAAATAATCTAATTATATAAATTGGATTATTCTGCTCTAATCACAATCACTGTTACTAAAACTGATGCTTCTCGAACAAAATAAAATAAATATGTTTAAATAAGCTAATATGATCTTTATATTTTTGTTTATATCTTTTTGACGATAAACGACTTTAATAATAAAGATGAAGAATAGCTTTCTTAATTAATGCATAGCATATAAAATTTAATAAAAAGTTCCATTAGGTATGTCTGACCACCTGTTTTTGTGTTTGTTCTCTCAAGAGTATATACTTTGACTTTTTGAGTCTTTTAGACGATAAACGACTTTAATCATATTGATGAAGGTCTTAGCATAATACTTTGTTAATTAATGTATAGCATAATTATAAAAGTGTAATAAAAACTTGCTTTAGGTATGTCTAGCCACCTGTCTTTGTGTTTGTCCTCTCAAGCGTATAGATTTTGAATTTTTGGAACGTTCAGCACTGTTTATCTTATTCCAGTTTTTATTGCCATTGTTGATTTGGGATTAATTAAAAAGTACCTACTTACTTATTATATCATTGAATCTAAGTAGGAAGGTATGTTTTTGCTTATTGACAAGGTTTTTTTAACTACACATTGATTTATCGATTATTTTTTGAGATCCATATTCCTTTGTCATTGACATAGCATTGAATACCATCTAATCCATACGTTCAAAAAAAGTTTATATGACTTGAATTCTGAATTTGTTTTAAGGAAACTTGTCCACTCAATAGTCGTGATGACAACGGAAAAACCGTCGATTAATATCCATAAATAACAAGCTACAACTATTAATTTGAATGAATTGAGAGGAGGAAATGACTAAGAATGTATGAATGAATGTATTATCATTATGAAGATATCAGCTCCAAAATATTCTGTAATCTTCGAAAATTTATTAACGACCAAACAAAAGTCTATCTCGTAATTTTCATCAAATATAAAAGAGCAACCATGCTTCTTTATACCTGTAACATTAACTGTTACTTTTAAAAGTTCATCCCTTAAAACCATAATTACGAGTAAAGAATTCAAATTTGGCAAACAAACTTCAATTATTAGATTGAAACTTTGTTTGAATATTTTACGCAGTCCCGGCATGAAAGCTCTCCTAACATTATCGTTATTTTTGTATTACGCACTTTGAAAGGTAAATCAAAAGTTAGATACAAGTGGACTGGATTCTTTTACGTCAAAGAAAGTGGCAACTAATCTGAAATTAAAGTATTCTAGAATTATTATCTACTTTTTGGAATAGTAACTTGTACGCTTATTCAGTTGGTTTTGCTTAAAGAAAAAATGATGTAACATTTTATAAGTACAACATGACTCTGCCTCACCGTGTGTTTACTTATACTATTTCTCAACATGCAATTAGCATAGTAATAAATAAGTTAGGTAAGAAAATCAGGAGCTAACTAGCAAAATTTTTCCAGGTCTGAACTTGAGAATCGTCGCTTTATCTTGGCGTTCCACTGCAACCTCACAATCAAGGGTACCTACAGTGCTAAAGGAAAACTCCTCCTATTCCCTATTGATGGAGCGGGCGACGCCTTAATAGATATTAG
Organism: Orthosia incerta; assembly: GCA_948252205.1. Lineage (NCBI taxonomy): Eukaryota > Metazoa > Arthropoda > Insecta > Lepidoptera > Noctuidae > Orthosia > Orthosia incerta. Next base: position 55,723,009 of record OX411742.1, read on the forward strand.
TAAGTAACACTGCGATTAATAATTCAACAGTTTGTGATGTCTACAGCTTTCTCCTTTATCTCCCTTTTAAGTTTCGGAGCTTTGCATTTTTAAATTCCCGTTTCATATTAGTTTGCGAAAAGATTAAGACATTATTATGTAAAAGGATTGTTTGTTTAAACATGACAAGAAAGTCATTATCATGTTATGCATTTTTAAGAATGACTTGAGATCGCATGGGTAAAAGTTTTATTTTCCCCTTAAAATACGAAACTTTGAACTTAGACTAATAATTTCTGATTTCTCATCTAATTTACTACTATAATATAAATAAATGACAGCTCGCAACAAAATTTGTATCCTTATTGTATAATCACATACAACACAATTTTATTTTTGCTTGCACGTAATTATTGCATCATATACCTAAATCTTGATCCAAAAGGATTATTATGTAAAATAATTTAAACTTTAACACCTATCACATTTTTTTACAGCAAATCTCAGAATGACGATTGATATTAAAACAAAGTACGTGAAAGACAAAGAAGGCATCAATCATTTCTCTATGAAGAGTTACAAGTACAATTTTGACTATGGAGATCGAATGTCCTTTCAACTTGCAAATCTCTTTAAGGAAAGCAAGGAACTTAGTAAGTATACAGATCTAGTAAAAGACAAAATCCTTGTTCCGATCCTCCATATTACCCACGAGAAAGTAACAATGATTTTGGTATGAAATTAGGGAAATCCAAGATACTGTAGTCACAAAAGAGATATTAACTCAGCCTGCTATTAGCTGAGATGATCGAGTAATTGAATAAAGTCCCCCGAAGACAAGTGCGACTTAACAAAGCAACTCCGATGTGATGACACCTTTGCAAATAAATTTTCGACGACTCATATATCCGTACAATAATTTATGAAAAATGGGCATCTGTTAGAGCCTTTAATATAAAACTAAAAGTGAAAAAACTTTTTACAAAAAAATACTAACGACTTCCAAATAAGAAAACTACAAAGTGAAAAATAGCTTTATTTTTGGAAGTCGGTGTCTTTAGTAGGTACCATTTTATTGCGTTATGGACACCGACTTCCAAAAATAAAGTAATTTTTCACTTTGTAGTTTTCTTATTTGGAAGTCGGTAGTATTTTTTTGTTAAAAAAGTTTTTTTTTTTCACTTTTTAGTTGTACCTATCTAATAGGCGAGTTGTTTAGTAAGTTTCCTATAACGCCAGAATAGAATACCTGAATATCATAAAACTTGAACAAAACCGATCAAAGTACTGGCGTGATGTTATGTTATGAAATGGTATAAACAATAAACAGACATGCGACACCAAATTAAAATGCGACCAATTTCGAAACATACTCTTTCAAACAAAAAAATAATTTTCATAATCGGTCCACAATTGACGGAGATATCGGTGAACATACATACAAAAAAAAACATGCAAGAAGTCGAACATAGAACCTCCTCCATTTTCGAAAGTCGGTTAAAAATAGGTGTTACTTTAATTTCATGGTAAACTTGACACCAAACTGATACAGCCAATTACTAAAACTATGCAAATATCGGAAACAGCTACATCCTCATTTCCTTTGCCTGCCAATGAGCCACAATAGCAATTATTTTATTTTATTGGCCCTAACGCTGTATCTTCCAAGTAAATCCAATGCCGATCAAGATGTGCATCCGTGAATGTTTCGATGTGTAATAAAAAACTTTTCTTCCAACTACGTAGTAATGTTATCATTAATCACTACAAAACTGATCACAAAGGTCTTATTTTTGTTTAGAACTTAAACATAATGTTAAATGTTTTTTTGTCCTGTAATTATTTAAGTGGTGTACAATAAAGTATATAATAAATAATAAATAAACAGTGCAGAAATGTTATATAAAATCTCATTGGTGCACAGTTTTTATTAATGCACTGTTTTGTATTTTTATCTATACTAATATTATAAAGCCGAAGAGTAGGTAGGGTAGGCAGGGCAGGCAGTGTAGGCAGTGTAGGATAGGCAAAGTAGGCAGAGTAGGCTAGGCAAAGTAGGCAGGGTAGGCAGGATAGGGTAGGCAGAGGCAGGATAGGTAGCGCAGGTAGGTAGTGGGAGGCTCGGGAGCGAAGCCGCGGGGGTCAGCTAGTTTAGATATAAATTAACCACAGAGTTTTAATGTCTCCCATTAAGTTTCATATAAAATGTATGCAGTAGATCAAAATCGGCTTTATAAAACCAGTAAGGTGGAAAAAAAAAAACTTCATAGTTAGCAAGAAAAATAAAAAAAATGGAAATAGATGAGAGGTAGATTGGTAGTTGAAAGAAAAGTAGATTACGCACCTCGCTAAAGTGAGTAATTAATGCACTCGTGTTAATTTAGTGACACTCCAACATAACACTCATGCATCAATAACTCATTTTGCTACAACAACAACAACAACAATCTACTATTATTGAACTACTTCTTAATTACCACCTACCAATTAATTACTACCTAATTCGTAAAATGATATAAATGTCTTTTATGATAATCATCACCTTGTAAGGTTTATGAAGTTAATTTCCATTGGATTAATGTAATCAAATTAGAAATTATGCTATCTGCGTTTCACCTTGTTTTACTTTAAAACGATGAAATTAATGACCCTTTGATTGTTTCAGGCAAGACAGTTCTTGAATTCCTTAATAAGGAGTGGAAACTAGTAGCAGGAGAATTCGGAAAACCCATCATGGACTACGCCGTAGACCTAGCTGTAAAAACTATTGAAAAGTTCTTCTTGATTGTGTCCTACGAAGAATTGATTAATGTTCCCATACCTAATTAGTAATTTCAGTTTAACAATCAGAATATTACGATAATTATGGACATTACTAGAATATGTATAGATATTTTTAAAGGGGGATAAATATAATGACCACCTAAAATTACTTTGTGACCATAACCTCTATTACCTAAAATTGTACTATGAAACCCAAATTTAGTAAATTGATCACCAAATTTAGTAAATTGATCACCAAATTTTAATAGCAAATTATTGCGCTATTTAATGTTGTAAAATAGGTTAGGTTAGGTTAGAACTGTGACCAACCGCGCGCGAGCCGAGCGAGCAAAGCGAGCGGTGCCGCGGCAGCGGCCGGCGAGCGCTACTTCCAAGTTGCTCCCAGAAATTTTATAATCTTTTTGGTCATTGGTTTAATTTTGGTGATCATTTACTACTTTTGGTGATCATTTACTATTTTTGTCTGTTATATGTTACTATATCTGGTGGTAAGTTAAACATAAGCCTTTTTAAAGCTATCACCATCACCTTTTTTTTTAAAGATATCGCGTTTTAACCCGTATAATTAAGCTTTTCTTATAAAAGAGATGTATAACTTTTATGGTGTACAATACAATAAATATATTCTATTCTATTATATCATTTGTTTTATTAATCTCTCTCAAATTGTTTTTTTATGACGCTCAATTGTTCACTTCCCAGCGAAATTTGGCATTTAAGTAAGTAGTTAAATAAGGGATTTGTGAAAAATACCATTATTTTGGAAATATCCATTCACTTGTCTTAGTTAGACGTGGTAGGCAGTCCCAACTTGTCCGCGTTTTCGTCATATTGATAAGAAGCTTTCCTATTAGATGTAGCGTCAGATTTCTACATGAAATTTGTTTCTTATGATCACTTAAGAGTCCCTACAAGTTTCACGAGCCAAAAACGGAAAACAGCTACATTTTCAGCGAAAATTTCTTAATAACTGCAAGATATAATTATGATACAAAATATAATGACAAAAATAAAAATGACATAGGTCCGTCGTCTACAAGCCCTTGAGTGAAACTGAAAGCCTCGCGGGAGCGCAACGGTTTATAAGGAAATATTTAGACAATTTGTCAAAAGTTTTTAAACTGTCATGGTCACTAACACTAACATAAACAGTCTTCTTCTTCTTCTTTCGTGTGAGGTGCCACCTTTGGTGTCAGAGTTAATTAAGCCACCTCTGGGAACCCCACAGGCCTTTGACTTGGCTATTTCAGACTTACATTAACTATGTAAGTCCAGGTTTCCTCACGATGTTTTCCTTCACCGTTGCCTGTGATGTCCAAGATAAACTTAGAAAGTACATATGAATTTGAAAAAGTCACATCGGTACTTGCCCGGATTTGAACCTACGACCTCAAGCACGAGAGGCGAGGTCTTAGCCACTGGACCACCACGACGTAAACAGTAAACATGGTAAATATCCCGCTTTTAATGTTAATGTTAATTTGTTAAAACAAAATAAGTTCTCTAAAATAAAATATAAAAATTGTATTCCATTGATAAACACCTCAAATTTCAAATTATTTGCAAGTTATTTTTATATTCAACATATTTTTACACGTAGGCGACGCTTTCGCACATGATAATTTTTCCGCCTTTGTCTTTTTTCCGCGTGGACAATATTTTTTTAAAGTACAAGTACAATAAACATTAAAGAACAAATTTGGTCGCTTACTAGTATACTATATGCCCAGACCACACCATTTTTTTCAGATTGTTATTCGTCACCAGTAAGCTGAAAAAGCAATTGAAAAACCTGGTATTTCAGGATTACGTAAAAACGTGTGTTAGGAATTTATTTTTCCTACTTTAAATTGAGCAGTTATCAAAAATATGTAATGTATATTTCACATCATCATGACGCAAAAAAGTTGCATTAAAAGATTTATCATATATCTTGTAGTTATTGAGAAATTTGCGTTGAAAAAGTAGCTTTTTACTGTTTTTAGCTCGTGAAACTTGTAGGGCCTCTTAATGGCGTTAAGCAATAGTGTCGCTTTTGAAAGTCTTGCTACCATTTTCTATGTAGAGAAATTACTGACATTTAAAAAAATCTTTATAGTTTTTATGAAAGACAAATGGTTCAATTCATTATCTTTGCCTTGCCTTCTGAAGTATACGAGTATTTAGAATGGATTAAATTAAAATAAAGATGTAACCCAAATTTTAAATAAGTTCTTATGCTGTTCTTTCCTAATGTCACCGGATAAGAATTTATTTTTAAGCTTACCTACAAAATTATTTATCATAACTATTTTATCATTTTAAAATGTTAATGAAGTTAAACGTATCTCTATTCAAATGTATGCGGAATTGTCTTGAGATATTTTTGACGCGACGAGGTAAGTGAATCAATTAATTGAATAAAATTAATTGGTGTTATAAATCCATGAATTATCTGCTTTTGATAAAAATCTGACCCAAACTGTTTTATTGTGTGTATGGTTATCGATTTGTAGAAGGTTTTCTCTGGAGAGCATTGGTGGCCCAGTGGTAACGGCCGCGACTTAAAAGTTGTAGGTCGTGGGTTCGAACCCAGGCAGGCGTTTTACCTTGTGTAATTTATTTCATCACCACTGCTCTCAAAACGGTGAAAAATCATAGTGAGGAAAACTAAAACTAGAACTAAATATTCGAAGACAAGTGATATTTACCAAACCGCACTGGGCCCGCGTGGTGGATTGCGGCCTATTCCTTTAAACAGAGAGGAGGCTCATGTCCTAGCAGTCGGAACATTAACATGCTGATGATGCATCTCTGCAAATTTTCGTAATCGTTTCAGTATTTAATACTGAACCGATTCAATAGGTTCCAGCGAAAATACCCACCTGAGCAAAAAGTAAACACAAATAAAGAAAAAACGCCAAAAAATAAAAAAGTTGAAAATTAAGGTAGATTTTGGTACTTAGAAGTTTTTGCGAAAATCTAAATTTGCCCATATCTTTAAAACGTAGCCACCAATAAAAATTATACCAATTTTATTATAGCTGTATAATGGGTAGGTAAGGAACCCACAGCGCACGAGTTCGACTCACACGAGACCGGTTTTTTTTGGGTCATTCCCAGAGGTCCACGGTTCTATTGTTCTCGAAAAATTCAAATTCATACTTTACTTCCCAACGGGTCCACGGCATTTTAAAATATAAAATATTTTCTTTCCCAACGGGTCCATGAGAATGTTTGGTACAGTTAGCAATAAAAGCTTGGCTAAGGGGTATATGTTTATTATTTCTATGAAATAAAAGATAATGAATATAGATAAATAAAAACTCTTTATATAACTATGAGTCTGTATCACATGAATGGTCATAACAATTTTTTTTTTTTTTTAATCTTTGCCCCACACTAGGAATTTCTTCCTGTATCGTGGGTGCGTTTTCAAACATATAAACTCACATACACAACACCCATGTAATTAAAAAATTACAGTTTTCAACAATAACAGTAAATATTTTTTATCTACACTTAAATAGACTAAAATATTATAAAAATCACAGCTCCCGAATAATTACAGGAAATTATCTTAATTTTATACTAAAGTAGATCTAAGCTTTATAAAAAAATCACAGTTCCAGAATAATCTCAATCTTAGACTGAAATAGACGTAAGAACCTAAAAACAAATCGCAGTTTCAGAAGAATTACTGTCTCAATCTTAAAATAAGACAAACATAGACCTTTAAAAAAATCACAATTAAGGTCAAACGGAGCGACGCGACAAAATATACTTTGTATGAAATTGTATGAGATAGCACTACGCGGCAGCGGAACTACGCGACGCGACACTTTATCTCATACAATATATTTTGTCGCGTCGCTCCGCTGACGCGCAGTTACGCCTAGTGCAGTTTGACCTTTAGATTAATAAAAAACAAATTTTTAAAATAATAGTAGTTAATAACTATCTAAAAATTGTCTTTTTGCCAAGGCTTATAAACTGATTAAGAGCATCGATGATGCTTATCGATTTTTGTTTATATTTTTCAAAGCTTATTTAAATTTTTAAATCTTTATTAATTCAGAAGAGAGGGCGCTAGCTGTCATGTAAACATTGTGCTCCAGTTATAAAATTCTTTAAAATTGTTATTTGAACAGTATCTGCTTAAATACGTCATAAAAACAAAGAAAACAGTACAATACGTGTGTGAAAGTGTTATCCTAACAAATTATTCACTGTGAACTATGTAAACAAAACTTATAAATGTGGACAAAACTTTGTGTTCAAAAGTGTTTTGAGTGTAGTATTTATGACTATTTATGACTTTTATGAAGTATATACCGCCAAATACTTAGTTAGAAAACGTGTGACCTAAAAATAACAACGAAAAAAGTGATACAACAAAAAGTGACACAGTGAAAAAATATTAAAATTGTACAAATTACAACTGACATCTTTAACGAACTTTTTTTTTTGGCAGAGCCTACTGGTCAACAATTTCGACTGTGTAAATAACAGTCATAGTGGCGAGTACGTCATACGGCCTACATTATACTCGAGTAAGCCTAGGCTCGAGTTCGATTCCCGCAAATTGTTTCACTTTTTGGAATAATTGCAAATTAGTTAGAATTTATCAGACCGTCCAAGTGAATAATTTGTGACAACTAGTCGACCAAGTGATAGTATTAAGAACGTTGAAAAGTTCGAGTTGAAGGTCAACAGTTTTGTGCGTGAAAACTCAAGAAATACAGTAATTACACTGAGAAACGGAAAAACTTCAAACCAATGCATACCTACCCTATATGTAATGTTTATCTACGCTTAGTCCGATCATTGGTTGCCAGGAAAACTCTGTGGTAGCTAACACCACCCAAAGTTAAATAATATTACATAATAAACTTCCTGGAGAACATTACATTGCGAGTTCGACGTACTCGTCGCAGTCGTTCAATGTCGGACTCTCAAATTAATGTCAGTCAAATTGAAAACGAATCACCAACGCAAACACTCGAAGATACCGCAACCAGTCTCCCCGAGATGAGCAATGATGACACTTATGACCAAGAAATGATGTCGAAACTAAAGGAACAAGTTGAGAAACTAACTTTTCAATTAAGTAGTGCAGAAGAAGAAATTGAGATACTTGCATTAGAAAATAATAACCTTAAACAGTCAAACCAAGAGTTAGTAAAAAGAAATGAATTGTTAAAAAAAATTACCGACACTCCTACAAAGAAAACAACCCAAAAATCCTCCACTCCTAAAAAAAGGGAAACATTGATTAATAAAAACACACAAACGGAACGAATAGCTTGTACAACTGAAAAGAATAAAATTAGTAAGAGCACACAAACAATTACAACGACTACTGAGGCAACATTTAAAGAAAACTCTGCGATACGACTAGAAATACCTCATACAACAAGTGAAACTAAACATCTGGAGAAGAAAACTACAAAAATTTGTGTTATTAGTGAGAATAAATACAATAAAATACGTACAATTGCAGTGAATGAGTTTCAAAATTCTGAATTATGTCACTACTTAACACCATACTCTGGAATACATAATATGTTTCGTGACCTGGAACAAAAGCTGAAAAACTTTACTCTGGATGACTTCTGTATTATTTTAATTGGTGAAACCGACTTCAAATCCACTAAGGAGTATTCTAGCATAATTTTAAATATAAGAAATGTACTTGAAAAAATTCAACACACAAATGTTATTCTCTGTATGCCGACATATAGCCATTGTTTAAGTAATGTCACTCTATATAACCGGCGAGTAGAAAATTTCAATAACCTGCTTTACCAAGATATTTTGGCTCACGAACATGCTTACTTTATTGACTCTAACAGGAATCTTACATGGGACCACAAGATGTACAGACAAAATACAGGATCACTTAATAATTATGGCATGCGAATAATTTTTCGAGATATCGCCGATCTTATGAACCGTATAAATATAAATACCTCTAGAAATACAGAAGCCGAGCAAATTGGGAATCTGACAAAACAGCAAACAACAGAGCAGTTTTTTCGTTTGTAAGCACTTAAACGTAATACACCAAAACATTGCGGGTGTACTGAATAAGAGTGATGAGCTTATCGTATGTCTTAACGAAATGTCAGAGAAATATACAGAAATAGACGTAATATGTTTATCTGAACACTTCATGATGACTGGCTATGAACAATCCCTGTTTATTCCTAATTTCACTTTGGCGGCATGCTACGCCCGGAAGGACAGTAAGAGGGGTGGTACATGTATCCTTACAAAGAAAGGTCATCAGTTTAAAGAACTCCAAGATATAGCTAATCTCTCCATAAATGGAATCTTTGAATGTTGCGCAATAGAGTTAGTAATGTACAATACGATTATTGTTTGTATATATAGAGTACCAAAATTTAATAACCTAACTGTATTTTTTGAACAATTAGAAAAAGTGCTTTGTGCTATTAATAAAACCAAATTAAAGAGAAATGTCGTAATTGCAGGTGACTATAACATTGATTCTCTTAGGCATAACAATACTTTGATGGAATTGGAATGTTTGCTCTTAAATTACAATTTGAAACTGCATAGATAATTTTGCACACAATCTAGGAAAGAAGTGTACATCTGATGTAGTTGACTTTGGCCTATCAGACCACACAGTTCAAGTACTAAAATTACCAGTTAGTAAATATTTTTTAATATATCATTGGCGAATAAGTAGACGAGACTATTGCAAAGAAAATATGCGTAAATTCAAAAACTATATACAATCTATTTCATTCTCTGAAATCTATAATACAGACAATCCAAACACGGCGTACAATACATTTTTAGAGACTTTCATGATGCTGTATAATTTATGCTTTCCTGTCAAAAAGATTACTGTTAGAACCAAAGCTAAGCCTCAATGGTTATCACGTGGCATAAAAATATGTAGCAAAAAAAAGAGAGAGCTAATGTGGAACTATAGGCTAAATCGTAATGAACTTAATAAAACAAAATTTAAAAAATATTCTAAAATCTATAAAAATATAATCCAATTAACGCAACGAGCACAAAATAATCATAAAATAAAAACAGCTACTAATAAATCGAAAGCTACATGGGCAATTATAAATAGGTCAAAAACTAATCTACCAAAGGATACTATTACTTCCATTGAAACAAACAATAAAACAATAACCAGTCCACAGGAGATCGCAGATGCTTTCAATAATTTCTTTTTAGAAAAAATAAAACCGATACCAAGTTCTGGTAATAAAGTAACTGAAAATATTTCTAAATCAAGTAAATCAATGTTTATGGCGCCAAGTACTCCATTCGACGTGCTTAAAATTATAAGATCGCTAAAAAATACGACAAGTGTTGGGTACGATGGGATCTCAACTAGAATTATAAAATATGTCGCATATCATATATGTGATCACCTAAGCCATATCATTAACTTGTGTATAAGTACAGGATCATACCCTGAAAAGCTAAAAACTTCTATTGTCAGACCAATCTTCAAAAAAAATAACAAACTGAATATGAACTGTTATAGACCAATTGCGCTTATTTCCATAGTTTCAAAAGTTTTTGAGAAATACATATATAACCAAATTTATAACTATTTAGAAAAACTAAATATTCTTACGGAAGACCAGAAAGGCTTCCGCAGGAATAAAACAATAAACATGGCTATTTTTGATTTTATAAATAATGTTATGGCTAGCGTAGATAAAAGGACGCCAGTATGTTCCATTTACTGCGACATGACCCAGGCTTTCGATTATGTTGACCATGACATTCTAATAAGTAAACTGGAAGCGTATGGAATTCGAGGCAACATACTAAATCTCATAGAGTCGTATCTAAAAAACCGACAACAATATACTGAAATTGCTAAAGTAAACATTCACACTAAAAATGAAGAAACGTATTCATCAAAGAAACAAATAGTTAAATATGGAGTTCCACAAGGAAGTGTATTAGGTCCATTGTTATTTATAATATATATAAATGACCTTCCGAAAGTAACGAAATATCCAGTATCACTCTTTGCCGATGACAGCACGGTCACAATAAATTGTAAAAATAAAGACATCTATGATAACGAAATTAACAATACATTGAAGTCATTGGTTAACTGGTTAAATAACAATAATTTAATAATCAATCTTGAAAAAACAAAAGTTATGTTCTTCAGCCAACGTTTGGCATCACCAAACATCAATGTTACTCACCAAGGGATAGTAATACAAAAGGTAGACACAGCTAAATTCTTAGGTATAACTATTGACAAACGTCTTAACTGGAAAGCACATACAGAAGAATTAAATAAAAAAGTCTGTTCTTCTGCCTACGCACTCTATAAACTAAAACCCATCATAAGTACCACTGCGCTGATTACTGCTTACCACGGAATTGTCGGCTCAATATTAAGGTTCGGCGTTATATTTTGGGGCAATTCAACTAATAAGGAAATAGTTTTTAGGTCACAAAAAAGGTGCATTGTGTGTGTTCGGCTTAAAAAAAACGGATAGTTGCAAACCATTTTTTATTAAATACAATATTTTAAATCTACCTTCCTTGTTTATTTTTGAAGTGGCTAATTTCTTACAATCCAATCCCAAACTATTTAAAAAGCTATCAGATGTTTCAATCCGCAATCGACGGGATAACAATAAATTATGGACAGTAAGATCAACCACGGCACTCATGCGTAAAAGTATTTTCTCTTTAGCACCAGATATTTACAATGAAATCCCTAAACCTATTAGACAAATGCCCACAACTCTATTTAAACTACATCTAAAAAAATACCTGATAGCCAAATGTTATTATAGCTTAACAGAATTTTTAAATGATCGTACTTAGTGCCTATTATTATGACATTTCCTCAATCTCAAAACTGTACCATTTTTTTTTAGTTTTAAGGTTTTTCTATAGATTGTTTATAATCGACTGCATGAAAGTGGGTTAAATATTTTTTTTTTGATAATTGTATAAATTCTAACGGTTAATATGACCAAATACAATTTTTTGTACGCCCTGAAAGGCAAAACATGTAGAACCTATTACCAAATGTTATTTTAAGACCATGCAATTCTATTGTATACTCATGTTTTTACAAAAATAAATATCTTATTCATGAATATCTGGTTCGGTTTTTTTTATTAACATGATATTTTTCAAATTATCCAGCTTGTTCCTAATAATTCAAGTAAATTGGGGCTTCCTTTTGAATTTACTGTTCAAGGTTTTGTTCGGCGTCTTTCGCCTTCACAATCCCAAATAGGAATTGGTATTAAAGGATTGGTAAGCAAAAAATGAACAAAATAATCGTTCAAATGCATATTTTTTTCATTTTCTGGCGCTATTTCCATAATGGCTTACCAACCATCTTCAATATCGTTCACTCGCAAATAAGCCAAAGTCGCACATCTGCTCACGTGATCTTTTTCATCTTTTGTAGAAATATTAAGATTTTTCTTTCATGGAAACCATTTGCCTGGGATATTTTTAAATAAAAAAATCGAAATTGTTTTCCCTGACTGTACTTTGGATATATCTCGTGGACCCGTTGGGAATTCATTTAGGAACATTTAAAACGATATTATAATTTTTCCATGGACCTGGTGGGAAAAGAAGAACAATAGAACCGTGGACCTCTGGGAATAACCCTTTTTTTTATTGGAAAGAGCGTTTTGTCGTACTGGCCACTTTGATCTTAAATACCTCCTCTTTGGTTTGGAATGCCAATTTTAAATTTATACAGCTATTTGTGTTTGGAAAACAGTAATTCATTTGTTGTTTCCTCTTTTGGTTTTTTCTTTGCGCCAGTGAGTTTACAAAATGGAAAACTTGAAATATCTCGTTATTTAGGAGTACGAGTTCCATCGTGGCACCAGTGCTGCCAAAACGGCTCGAAGGATTAATGATGTGTATGGCAACGGGCGGTGTCGCAAAAGAAAACATAGTGCGTTTTTGGTTCCAACGTTTTCGTTCTGGAAATTTCGACCTGCAGAACAAACCCCGTGGACGGCCGGATACCAAAGTTGATAATGATGAATTGAAGGCTATTGTGGAAGCGGATCCATTGCAATTCACGTCCGAGTTACCTGTAGGGTGCGGTGTTAGTGATAAAACTGTTTTAATCCACTTAAAGCAAATTGGGAAGGTAACAAAGCTTGAAAGGTGGGTACCTCATGAATTGAGTGCAGCAAACCGACAAACGCGCGTCGACTGCTGCGTTACATTACTCAACCGGCACAATAATAAAGGGATTTTAAATCGAATCATTACCTGTGATGAAAAGTGCATCCTGTACAATAATCGGAAACGCTCATCGCAATGGCTGAACCCTGGCGAACCCGCCAAAGCAACCATGCCCCGAGAGCACCTGCGTCACCCGAAACGACAGGGAGCCGTGCCTCCTCCCGAGCCAGCGCTCGAGCACTGGCCGGACCGCCTCGATGGTAATGAGGCCGGCGGTAGGGCGTGAAAGCCTGTCCCGCCATTCCACCACCAGGACCTCGCCAAGCTGAGACTGACGCAACTCCATATGTCGCTGCATCAGCCCTTCGCCCCGCGCCCGCGCTTCTTCGCGCCACCGATACAGTGACGCGAGTACCTTCGCCTCCAGGTCCCAGGGCGGGGATCCGGCCAGTGCACAAGCCGCCTCGTAGGAGATCGTGCGATACCCCCTGATGACTGACGGCCATCGCTCTCTGCGGCTTTCGTAGAACAGCGATGCTGCCGGCCGTCAGGTCAGCCGCCCAGATCGGGGCCCCATACAGGGCCATCAATCGTACGATCCCCACGTAGAGCCGCCTGCAGGCAGCGCTCGGGCCCCCCAAATTAGGAAGCAGCGTTGACAACGCCCCAGCCGCGCCCAAAAACTTGGGCGTCAGCCGCCGGAAGTGGGGGCCGAAATCCCACCAGCTGTCGAGCACCAATCCTAGGTACTTCATGGTTGAATCGACAGCGATCCGAGCCCCCCCCCGACGACGATGTGGGCATCGGGCGGTGGCGCCCGCCGGGGGCCATGAAAGACCATGGCCTCCGACTTGTTGAGGGCCACCTCCAGGCCAAGGCACCGTATGAGGTTCACCACCTGTGAGACCGCAGCCGTCGCCAGCAACGCCACCTCCCTGTACGAACTCCCCCGGGCGATGACCAGTGTGTCGTCCGCGTAACACGTCAGGTCCACGCCCGGCTGGAGTTCGCCCCTCAGCACCCAGTCGTACCCGATGTTCCACAGGGGCGGGCCCAAGACTGAGCCCTGTGGAACACCGCACGACATTTGGTGCTGGTTTTCGACGCCATCACATCCCACGTAGGTGACACACCTCTCCTCCAAATAAGCCCCGACGATGCGGCGGAGGTAGGGAGGCACTCGATGATACCGCAGTGCCTCCCGAACACAACTCAACCAGCCAAATCCTTTTTTTTTTTTTGCCTGGAGAAATGCTCATGCATACTGCACTACTACGGGGAGATAGTGCAGTTATGTGGGACTCTAACCCACTAAAACTCCACGGTGTGCTCCTGTGCCGCTTATGGCGGGAACACGGGCACGCGTTAGCACTCACCGCGAACCGGCCGCGGCTGTCCGTCACCAGTCCCTCCTCGGGGGAGTTACCCCCATCACCGGCGCACAAGAACACACTGCACGCCGTGACCACCCCAGGGACCAAATCAGCACATGGGTACCAGTCGACCCCGTGTATGGTACCCTTGGTCCCATTGTGACGGGTCGAGGTCAATGGCCCCGCCACCTACCATTTTGCGGCCGCAGGGGATAGGGAGAGCGGCTAACGCAATACCGACACTCCTCCTCCCCTGCGGTCTCCAACCCTCAGCCGCGATATCGTATGGGAAATGGGAATCTTCATAAGACATCGCGACCCGCCTCAGTTGCGATGTCGCCTGTTACCAAGCGGCACCGCAACCTACATGTTGGCCGCTACGTTGTCGGCTTAATCGGCAAAAGCCCCGACGAGCGGCCCCTACTCGGGTTCCTCTTCGCTTCACCATGGGTGACCAAGCCACAGTTACTGAGCCCCCCCGCATCGACAATGCGGGAACCCACCGGGGGGGAACCAGTCAAATCCTGCCCCAAGCGAAAATTGACTAAAAAAAAAATACTTTTGAGTGTTTGGTGGACTTGTGCCGGTGTCGTTTACTACAGCTTTCTTAAATCTGGCCAAACGATTGCGGCGGATGTCTTTTGTCAGCCACTGCAAACCATAATGGAAAAGCTAGCTGCTAAATAACCGAGGCTGGTCAATCGCTCTAGGCCATTGCTGCTTCAGGACAACGCTAGACCACACACTGCACAACAGACGGCTACCAAATTAGAGGGGCTTCAATTGGAATATCTTAGACATCCACCAGACTCCCCGGACCTTGCTCCAACAGATTACCATTTTTTTCATAATTCGGATAACTTCTTGCAAGGGAAAAAAATCAACTCCGATGGGGCAGTCCAAAGCGCCTTCAAATATTTTATTGATTCCGAATGTTTTTTTTAGTAAAGGGATCAATGAACTACCTATGAAATGGCAATGGTACATACTTTGATTAAATAAATAAACACATCAACACGGTCTAGGGATATTTCATACTCAATTAAATAACTCGAAAAGTACTGGCCGCATTGGAATCTTTTATACACCGATTTGTTTGTAATTTATCTCAGACTAATTCCAAATTCAAATTTTTGTTTTTTTTTTTGTTTCGGTGGCATTAAAATGTCTTGATGTGTAGGAGAGGGTTTTTTTTTCATTTGTGCGAAATTTAGAAAACAATACGAATTACGTTTAGTTACAGTTTTTTTTCATTTTTAAACGAAAGATAAAGTTAAAATTGAGGTATTGTAGCCATGCAACGCCAACATTTGACGAGGGCGGAGATGTTACGAGCTGTGGGAATGCTGGAAGCTGGGTCTGTTCAGCGTAATGTTGCTGAGGCCATAGGGACCCACCAAAATGTAATTTCAAGATTGTGGACACGCTATCGTGCCACAGGTGAAGTACAGGAGTCCAGGAGAGGCACCGGGGGCCAAGTCGCATCACTACCCCCAGACAAGACCGATTTTTGCAAATTACTGCGCGAGCTCAACCAAATGCAACGGCGACTTAATTGGTCCAAAGGCTGCGAGTGGAACACCAAGTGCTTGTGAGTGACCAAACTGTAAGGCGACTGCATGAAAGCAATCTACGCTCTCGTAGACCACTCCGGGTCCCACCTTTACGGAGAGGCAATCGTGGACGACGATTAGAATGGGTTCGGAACCACGTAGACTGGGGCCGTGAGCAATGGTCCAATGTGCTGTTTACGGATGAATCCAGGTTCGGCTTCCATCCAGATTCACGAAGGACTCGTGTTTGGCGAGTTTCTGGACGATGGAGCCGTCTTCAGAACCCTCAGGAAGTTCACCCATACCAAGGAGGAACAATTATGGTTTGGGCAGGAATTCGTCTTCGAGGACGGACGGATCTCGTTTGGGTGCGGGGCAATATTACGGCAGAACGATACGTCCAACAGGTTCTGGGGCCCGTAATCTTGCCCCACAGAACACAAATGGGGCAAGATTTCCTGCTCATGCACGACAATGCCCGGGTACACACGGCGAGAACGGTAGCAGCTTGGTTACATACACACAATGTTAGGGCCTTAGACTGGCCTGCTCAATCGCCAGATCTAAATCCCATTGAGCATGCGTGGGATATGCTGCAAATAAGAGCTCTGAAGGAAGTTCCTGAAAATCTGGCTACAGAAATCAACTTTTTGCGCACCTCAGAAGGACATGGGACAATATTCCGCAGCAAGACATTGACAACCTTGTTCTGAGCATGCCGAATCGTTGCCGATGTGTTATGAACATCATGGGCGCTTTCTCAGACTACTAACTTCAAGTTTATAAACACAAATTAAATGATTTTTCTATTTTTTTCAGTTTTTACTCATAAATTAAAAGTTAATTCATATACGGTTTCCGTCTATGCTTCATTTTTTTTCCATAAAATCCTGAAATTTTAATCGAAGTACCTTAACCATTATTAAAAAATGGTAGAATATTAAATAACGTATCTTTTAAATATATACATGTCATATAAATAATTAACACATTGATAGTAATTCGCTTTTTTAAAAATATCCGTAGACCGTGTTGATGTGTGTATATTACATAAAAAACAACGACTTTATGTTCCTCCCTTACAAAACGCCAATTTCATATGCAATGACCTTAACTATACTATCTCGCGCAGTATGCATGAGCATTTCTACACGCTAAAAAAATAAAATGCCATGCAGGTTTTCTGACAATGTTTTCTATATAATGTAAATAATTATTCAATGAAACTTATAGAGTTCCGTTGCATGCCTTCGTGAAATGAAACTCCGTGGTTCTTTATCAGATTTATATTGGGGTAATTACTTTTTAAAACACAAAAAAACAAACAAAATTGGTTTACAATTGACGGCAAATTTACCAATTGGTTATCGTTTTTTGACACCAACTTCGGAAAACAATAGTTATTTGTGCTACAAGGGGACAAAGTAATATTTTATACCATTCCCTCTCTAAAAAGCTTATTTTATTCACTGAAAACAGTGAGTAAAAAGCACTTTTAATCACTGTTTTGGTGTTTGAATTTAGAACACACCAATATATATTCGACGTCCATCCCTATGCTATACAACCTCCTTGCGCATCAAATACATCTAATTCTAATATTAATTGCATTGGTGTTTAATTAATTATAATTATGTAACGTAACGGAGGTGGTCACTGGCTCCTGAAACACAGATGCTGTTACCTAGCTCAGCTTCAATTTACAAAAAATGTGAGAACTTGGGGAATGTGAAATTTTGAAGGTAATAAAACATTTATTTATTATAATTCCATGTGCTTTTCGCTTAAATCTTTCTTTTTCGCGTAGTCATGGTATAAAATATAGTATGCAACTCTTGAATTAAACGGATTTATATCAAGGGCCATGAATCACTCGCGTCGCTCAGGATTCTAACACTTGAATCACTCGCTATGCTCATGATTCAATCATCATGAATCACTCCCTACGGTCGTGATTCAGTTGTAAGAATCCTTCACTTGTTCGTGATTCATCTATGGCCCTCGCTTTAAATCCGTCCTTTATTCACTAGTTGCATAATATACTACTGTTCTTCCAGGGCGTTCTATGTTCTATGTTATGGGGTTTGGTTTCCGCACTTAGTCCTTCAGGTGGACCATTGTGCGTGGGCCATGGCGGCCGTTGGGTGGATTATTCCAACCAGCCCACCTCCCTCCAGAAGCTTATTAGGGCTCCTGGTTTCCTTAGAACATCCGTGTAAGATCTGGGTGACCCGAGGGTTTGTGTTCTTATCTGTGTGACTCCTGTGCATTCAAAGAGAACGTGCGCAACAGTTTCCTCAGTCTCCATGCATGCCCTGCACAGAGGACTGTCCGTTATGCCTATTGTGTAAAAGTGTTTGTTAAGTGAGCAGTGTCCCGTGATGGTCCCCGTCACCAGGCGCAGGCCATTTCTGTCCAGACGTAGCAGACGTCTGGTAAGACTACTGTCCAAAGATGGCAAAGCTGCTTTGGACTGCCTACAGCTTGGTGCCGAAGTCCACCAGTTTTCCGCCTGTATCTGGGTGAATTCCTTCAGCCACCTACGTATTTGGTTGAATAGGATGGGTAAGACAGGTTCGGGTCCATAGACCACCGTGCTGGATCCTCGTCTCGCAAGCTCGTCAGCCGCGTCGTTGCCTAACGATCCGCTGTGTCCTTTATCCATTGCAGTGTCACCGTGTTCCGACTAGATACAGTAAGTTGTTCCAGTGCGTTGTGACATTCTAGCATTAATTTCGATGTAATATATTTTTTCCGTAGGGATTGGAGGACTGAGGCGCTGTCGGAGAGTATACGTATGTGAGTATCCGTAACCCTCCTGGATTCTAGGGCGTGGACCGCCAGTATTATGCCCACACACTCCGCCTGACTGATAGACGGTGTTGAATTTTCCTAGCGGTCTGGATATATTTATATTAAGGTCGTGTGAGAAGACTCCGACTCCGGTACCGGAGTCCGTCTTCGACCCGTCGGTGTACACTCTCATCTCCTTCGGGCCTGAGTAGTCACATTGTTCTTCTGTAAGCGTTATGTCGTAGTGCCTTAGAAAGTGGTGTGTTTTTGGGGTTTTGTCGCATGGCGATGCTAACATCGGTTTTCGCTTGATCGCGTCTTCTTTTATGCGTGTGTGCTTAATCCTGGAGTCCTTAGTTAGGGTACCTGATAGATGGAGTCTAAAAGCGGCCAAGGCTGCCTCCTCCCGCACGATAAGATGCAGAGGTGGCAGTCCCAGCATTGCTTGTAGGGCGGCCGTGGGTGTAGTTCTCATACTGCTGGTGATTGCAACGCAAGCAAACCGCTGCAGTTTTTCGAGATCTCTCTGAGCTGTGCTGAGATCTGTCCTGGGCCACCAGACCAGCGAGCCGTATGTAATGATTGGTCGAATGACTATGGTGTATAGCCAGTAGGTAACCATGGGGCTGATCCCCCAATTCCTGCCCAGCAGTCTCTTGCACTGCCACAGGGATATACTGGCTTTTGTGGTGATATAGTTCATGTGTTTCGCCCAATTCAATTGTTTGTCCAAGTAAACTCCAAGGTACTTGGTTTCGGTTGAAAGGCTTAGGGTTGTTCCAAAGAATCTCGGTAGCTGCATTGTCATTGGTTTCCTTTTTTTAGTGAAGAGAATTAATTCCGTTTTTGTGGGGTTCACTGAGAGTTGGTGCTCGTTGCACCATACCTCTACTAGTTTTAGGGCTTGACGCATGAGATTGCATAGAGTGCCTTCGTGGGTCCCGTTTATTATTATTGTAATATCATCCGCGTAGCCAACAGTGAAATAACCTTTGTCGTTGAGTGTTTTGATGAGGCTGTCTGCTACCAGGTTCCACAGAAGTGGCGAAAGGACGCCCCCCTGTGGACAGCCCTTCGCGACCACGGCCCTTGTAGTGTCGTTAACTGTGACTTGAACCGCTCGCAGTTTGCGCATGTTGGTGATCCAGCCTCCTAGGGTCAGGTCTATGCTGTGTTTGTAGAGGGCCGTGTTTATGCTGTTGAACGTGGTCTTATCGAAAGCGCCCTCGATGTCAATGAAGGCAGCCAGTGCTGAGCATTTATGGTCCACTGCGCATTCAATTTTAGAAACCACGTTGTGCAACGCGGATTCTGTCGATTTGCCTGTGGAGTACGCATGCTGTTGTTTATGAAGTGGTTTTACTCGGAGAGGCCCATCACGGATGTGCCTGTCACAGATTCTTTCGAGGGTTTTCAGTAAGAAGGATGTGAGGCTTATAGGGATATACGCCTTGGGTTGCGTGTAATCAGTTTTTCCAGGTTTGGGTATGAAGATGACTTTCACCTCCCGCCATGCAAGAGGTATGTATCTGAGTGCTAGGCAGGCCCGATAGATCTCCAACAGCCATGGTGTTAGATAATCTACCCCCCACTGCAGCAGGGCTGGGAAGATGCCATCCAGCCCCGCCGACTTGAAAGGTTGAAAGGTGTTGATAGCCCATTTTATCCGGTCTACTGTTACTATATTGTAGGCTCTTGACCAATCTTGATCCGTTGGAGTCCATTCGGTACCCGCCTTGTCCTGTCCTCCAGGATTTGACAGTCCAGGAAGTGAGTTTCGAGGAGGACCTTGCTGGTTTCATAGTCAGTTTGTGTGTATGAGTTGTCGGGTTTTTTCAGCGCGCCGAGGGTTCGGTCCTGATCGGTTGATAGTATCTTCCGTACCCTGGCGGCTTCATTGTTTGTCTCGATGGATTTACAGAATTTCTGCCATGCCGATCTCCTGGCGGTTCTAATCTGTTTTTTGTATACATATTGGGTCTCTTTGTATATCTCCCAGTCTTCCGGGAGTCTCGTGTTTTTTGCTCTGTTAAATTGCTTACGTAGCGCTTCTCTGAGTTTACCAAGTTTAGCGTTCCACCAGGGGTTCCTCTCGTTCCTGCTTTGTGGCGCTCTTTATTTACAGCATGCGTGGTAAGCTTCGGTTATTTATTCGGATAATTTTGCTACGGTGTATTCTTATTTTGCTTGGTCCCTTATGGTTATCATTGCTAGATGTCTAGCTAAAAGCGAAGCCAGAAGGCTTTTATATCCGGGCACATTTGTGCGCCTAGGGTTTCGCCTCGGTGCGGGTTTTTTAGTGTTTGCAGTTAGTGTGAAGCGGATTCTTCTGTGGTCTGAGCAAGAAGATTCGTCCGATACGTGCCAGTTTGTGATAAGGTTTGTCGCGTTTTCTGTAGCGAGTGTTAGGTCTATGATCGTTTGTCCGCGGACCGTGACCCAAGTGGGTTTTGATCCGCGGTTAACAATGTTAAGATTAGTAGAGAATAAAAAGGTGGATAGTACCTCTCCTCTTGGGTTCGGTGTGTCGCTGCCCCAAAGCGGATGGTGGGCGTTTGAATCAGTGCAGATGATCAGGTCCAAATCGACGCGCTCACAGTGCTGCACCAGGTCAGCCAACTCCTTTGGCGGGCAGTCGGTGTCGTCACCTGGCATGTTGCCGAGGCCAGTACAACATCCGGAACGCTAACTTCGGTTTGGAGCCTGACAGCTGTCAGATCTCTGGAACAGAATTGGGTCAGTGGCGTAAAGGGAATTTCATTGGGTATGTAGATGCAGTTTCTTGGCTAATCTGAGCCATGTGTGTCGAGAATTGTCTTACCTCCGATGTTACCGAGGCCACATATTCTGTTGTTCCTGATCCACGGCTCCTGGATCAGTGCGATGGTTTGGGGCTTTACCTCCAGTGCCCTGCGTAAGCTAGCCGTGGCAGTCTGGCTATGCTGGAGGTTTGTTTGGATGATGTTGATGGGTATTGGTGTAAGTGGAGTGGATTTAGTCGGAGACGGATCCATCAGAAAGTCCCTCCGTCTCCACCTTCCGGTAATGCTCGTCGTCGTGCTCACCCCCCGGCGATGAGGTAAGAAGCTGCACGTTCCAGCCGGGTGATGCGGGCAGTGTTGGTTCGTCGTCATCGGCCATTGCCGCTCGAGCCATCTCCTCCTCGAGTTGGACAATGTCCGTGTCGCTCGTCTGTGTATTTGTCGGTTCTGTCGTCATTGTGTTCGTGTTATCAGTCTGGGTGTCAGAGGGTCGGGTCGTGGGCCAGAAGCGAACGTATATCGACCCTAAGAGTTACGATAGCCGTCGCTCCCGCCCCAGGACCTTTTCGGCTTCCTCCGGTGGTAACCCCAGGGTCAGGTAAGTCCCCTGTCGTTCGCCACCGATGCTTGTCGCCCTATACAGTGACCACCTACTAATCTCATACCAGGTATTCTGACGGATCAGAATACCGTGGAGCTTGCCCACGTCACCTCTGTAACGAGGGACGAAGAGCGAGGCTCGGACACGGGTGGGCACGTCGGTCTGTTTCAGTACCGTCAGTGTAAGGTCGTTGTCGGGCAGTTTGATGTGGGGAACATTCTGGGTCAGCCAGGTCAGAGCATTTTCGTCTTCGCACCATAGCTGCACCGTGCCTTCCGCTATACGTGGGTATCCGCGGAAGGCCGGGAGCGGTGTTGTCGAGTCCGTGTCCAACATTCTGTCCTCTAGTGCGGTCTTTATGTGCTCGGCTTCTTGTCGGGTCAGTTCTCTGCCGGGATGGGGAAGGCAGTTTGCTACTGACAGCCGCGCAGGAATATCCTTCGTGGCCCGCGCGTAGGTCCTCTGCCCCCCCTGAGCGGAGTGAATTCTCACTCGCTTGGCATCCCCCTGAAGTGTACTTGGCGAGGCCGTGTCGTCGGGGCGCACCCTTTTCAGTGGTGCTGTCCCACTTGGTCCAGGTTGCGGGTTTTGGTAGCTTGGCACGGTCTGTTTAGTCTTTCGTGCGGCTCCACCGCGTTTGCTCCTGGTCTGTCTGGATTTGGGTCCGTCGTGGGTTTTGTCAGTGTCTTGGGGTCGGTTTGCGGCCCTGGCAGAATCTATCGCTTGCAAAGGCATTTCGCTCTGGGTTGCCCCTTCGCGTTCCTGCCTCCGCTCGCTTTGGTCCGCATCCGGTCGCTGTTCGCGCTGGGTTCCCTCCACGCATACTTGCGGCTGGTCGCGTGACCCCGTGTCCGGCCGCTTTTCGCGCTGGGTTGATCCTACGCGTACTTGCGGCTGGTCCCGTGGCCCCGCTTCCTTTAGCTTTTCGCGCTGGGTTGCCCCTACGCTTACTTGCGACTGGTCGCGTGGCTCCGCGTCTGGCTTTTTTTCGCGCTGGGTTTCCCCTACGCGTACTTGCGGCTGGTCGCGTGCCATCTCTTCAGCGTCCGATCGCGCTACGCTCTGGCTGGTGCGGTCACGGGAGTTGCGCTTTCGGTCGCCTACTTTCCTCTCGCGGGCTAGGATTTTTCCGCGCTTACTCAGCAGGCGTACTCCTTCCACTACAGCCGGGAGAGTCGTAGAACTGCCAGTTCCACTTTCTTTCCACGAGTCTGTCTGTCCGTGCTGGTCTGGGTCTTTGTCTGGGTAATTGGTGCTGCTTCGCACGACGCTCTGTTGCCAGGGGTTCGTGGGAGGCTTACACCGTGTAGCGGGTGTCGCAGTCAGGGTCGAGTCAGTTGGCGCGTTGTACGCAGCCGACGTCTGGTTTATGGGCGCGTTTGTCGCAGCCAGTGTTGTGGGCGCTAAGTCAGCAGCCGGCCGCGCTGTAAAGCGCGGCAGAAGTTGGTCAAATATGCAGTTTGATGCTCCCCCCATACTACGCTGGGAGCTGACCGCCGAAGCGGTGTGGGATTCCCCGGCTTGGCCGGGACCTACCTGGGTAGTCGTCTTCTCATTCTGCATTTTCATTGAATTAGGGGGTGGGCTTTTATTGGAATCCGAGGTTACCCTTCCTCGGGGACCGACGGGATTAAGGGGATAGGAGGGCGGGAATTTGATGGATAGGGATGTGGGTTTCTTGGGGGTCACCCTAGGCCTGGGAGTTGACCTAGGGATTTAAGGATCGACGGGATGTGTACGGATAGGAAGGGATGGCTTGTTTAGGTAACGGGCACATGGGAAAGTGGTGTATGGGTTACCCTAGGCCTGGGGTTTGGCTTTCGGGAACTTCTCTTGTCCGGGATCTTTTTAAACAGATGCCCCGACCACAGGATCGCCACAGCAAAGATAGCTGCGGTCCCGCCGCCGGGGTTGGGCTATCCGCAACCTGCCCACCCGCTCGGTTGCATGAGAAGAAGTGCCTGGCAGTCCGGGTCGTCCCACCACGGATGTACGTATACATTCGCGTTGAGTCGACCCAGCCTTCCCCGAGCTTCCAGGGCGTTATTTTGATTAGTTTTTTGATTTTGAGCTTAGCGAGGAATTCAACATACGCCGCCCGAGAACAAAATATTTTGTCCCCAAGATACTCACTACCTACTCGAAACTAGTATATACTAGTTTCGAGTAGGTAGGTACTCTATTTCCAAAAAAAAAAAAATTTAAGAAAGAACTACATTTTTTTTAAAGCACATTGCTGCCATAACTTAGAACCAGCCAGTAACTTATTCAAACATATGCGTTCGACCTATTTGGTTAACTTTTCATACTTATCAACAAAGAGTATGTGGGAGAAATAACTAATTCCTATTTTTATATTATTTGAGTATCTTTTGAGTTACTTCCTGTTTAATAAATTGGTGTATTGACTACGCACTCCCTGCCACTGACAAGCAAGCCGCATTATAAAAGAGTGCGCAAGAAGCTTGATCGTTCAATTCTTGGTGTGACTTCGGACTTTGAACGGTCAGGTACGTTTTGATTGCTCTTGATTTATTATTAATGTGATAAATGTGATTATGTTGTGTACTGATGATTTTCATTATTAATGTGGGTGTATTTTTTTACGCAATAATATTGTGGCTAGTATTTTACTGAAGTTATTATGCTGCTTTGAATATAATAATTATGGTCTAAATTATGCATTGGTTTTATTCCATTAAGTTTTACCCTCACATTTGCTTATAACCTCACATTTTGTTGTTTACACTCTCACATCAGAAGCGAGATCGAGCGCCCATGTACTAACATATTTTCCACTTCTCTTGAGTTTCAGTATGGCGTCAAACGTTCCGGAAACCTCTGATGCCACTTCTAACCAAGAACTTGCGTCTCCTATCCTTGGCGTGCGAGTCACATGGCAGCAGAGATGCATTATGCAAGAGAACCAGGACACCCACCCGGGCCTTCGAGCTCGAACACTCCGGGGAACCGAACAATCAGGGCAGTAATTCTGTTTCTCTTGATTTTATGACGACTAACATGAAATAAATGACAGTTATTTCTTCAGTTATTTCTTAAAACTGTCACTTGTGCCAATTTTGCATACATTCATCCTTCATTCATAAATCCGTCATGAAAAAAAGATAAAAATTATATAACATTTATATCTACCCTCTTTTGATCCCGATGATGCCTTTCAAAGTATCATGTTGACGATTTTAAGTCGTAACATTAAGACTTAAAGTCTAATCGTATTCCATCATTTGCAGATGCATCCTGATTCTATGATGACCTTGCTGCTTTATACGAGCAACAAGAAAAGCAGCTTGGACGTATAGGCATCGTGTAAACGGGAGTTGGCGAAGAAGGCTGTTGGTGAAGGTTGGCGTGAATGCGACCGAGCTGCATTTGGTGGACGCCGTGAAATCAGGTGTGTTGGGCTTTCGTATTAAATCAGATTTGTGACGACTGACGCTTAGAACGTTGCCTTAATTGATGCAAAATTTAAATTCTTATAACCGTAAACATCCAGTGTATGATTCTGTTGATCACAATATTCATGCTAACTACTAACGACTAAACATAACTCGCAAGGTTATAGACGTAGCGATGTCAAATGTGCTCTATTCTTAAGGATTCCCCTACTAATAGTAAATAGTGAATCTGATAGGACCTCTACTCGTAATGACCAAACCAAGAAAGTGCCAACTGATCTAAACTCCTAAAAGCTCACATTGTGTACCTTTTGCAATTTTTTTTGCCTCAATCTCTAGTAAACCATACAATCGGTTAAATTCATAATTGTTGCGAATAGCCGTCTACTACTATAGAGACTTTATCTGTCTCATTGATATTGAAGCAGAGTGCTCATTGATGCGATAGTCTTGGAGATTCCACCAGTGGCAAAATATTTATCAAAACGATATTATGCGGCGTTGGAGAAAATACATTTTGTTCTACTCTTATCAAAACAAGTCTGATTTGTGTTAATGACCTGAATTTGGAGTTTGAGCTCGTATTTTTATTAGCTTGGTAACTTATTCAATATGATGTCCTTTTGGGTGAGAATCTTTTTGACATTCCTAGCATACATGTAGTATTTATTATCCAATTCTAAAACAAAATTTCTAAAACTACTTGCAACATTAATTTTATTGAAAAAAATTATTGGAAAACTTATATTGATATTAGTGTGGATCCAATTTTAAAAGTTTGTTTACTTAATTTATTGAAATCTTATTATGAACTTTTACCGTCGGGGAGTTCTGTAACAAAAATAAGTACAAACTGACCATTCTTATCGTATTGATATATCGAGCGAATGTCAAAATGATTGTGCAAGTTTTAGAAGATAATGGGACCATTCGTGTCAGTAAACCTCTTTTCCCTAGCCCTATTTTGTTGACACAAAAAAAAAGTTAGCTACAGGCTCTGAGGCTCAAAGAACTATCTATTTTCTCCAACTTTTTGAACGTCCATGGTCCAAGGTCTTTAAAATGGGCTGCATTTTTGGTTTTTCCTAATTTCTCAAAATACAAATTAAATATCTGGGTAGAATTATACCCAATGGTACGGTTAGACCCAGTCCAGGGAAAATAAAAACCCATATGAAGTATCACTATTTGACATACAGTGATACGAGTTCGCCAAATTTGCGACCTTTCAGGATATTTTAGAAAGTTTTGCCGAACTTTTCTTAGACGATGAGTCCTTTATATAATATTAGCTGTTCCCTGCTGCTTCGCTCCCGTGGACCACCCCATGTCACTCAGGAATAATGCAGCTTTCTATTAGTGAAAGAAATGTTTAAATCTGTCCAGTAGTTTCGGCGCCTATTCGGGACAAACAAATAAACAAAAAAAAATCGTTCCGTTTTATAATATTAAGTATCGACTAGCGATTTTGACTGTGCGTTGATCGATTAGCCAGTCGGCTACTTCTTTTATATATATATAGATAATTAAGGACAATCTGAGCCAACTTTGTCCACATATGGACCAGCTACGTTTTGGTGCTGTTCTTATCCAAAAAACGTGATACTCGACTAAGAGTCGTAGATTGCTTTGGTGTGCACACCACCAATACCGAACGGTGATATAAATAATGGTGAGAGTTTGAAGTTTTGGCGGTGGTTAAGCCTTAAAACATTTTAAGGCTCTTCTTATTCGGTCGAAGTTTTGGGCTCTATACTGGTTGTAATCCCAGTGTTCGTTGATGGTGGGCATACTTGCAATCATTCAGCTTTTAGATTGGGTATCGTAAGGGATAGCGCATACCTCACGTAGCTGGCTTTTCTCGGTAGGAACCCTGCAACTCATGCAACATAATTAATGTTCTATATTGGATAGTTTGGTTAGTAACTAAACAGCAGATTGTTTTGGAAACCAAATATTTGATATATTCAGTCAAAAACTGCCAGTATAGAAAAATTTGCTTCAAGCAATGATACAATAATGTATAGAATTTATAAAACAAAAGATACCAAAACAAAGAAATTGTTGTTTGTTCAAAAATCTTACGGCACTTCATTCAGTTGTTCACAACAGTTTTGGTTTCCTTTGCCAAACACGTTCAAAGATGTTGTTGGGTATGTTGAGAATTGCCACACTTGTCCGATCAACAAGATTTAATCTGGTTTTATCAAGTTACCCAGCATCCCATTGATAAAACACCTACGCATTCCCATACGGTATCTACAGTATGGAAATTATCTCTGAATAATTATATAGGTTATCCATATGGATACCTCATGCAAACTAACTGGCAACAAACTCTTTTTCAAAATATAGTTTGGGAAAACATGAACTCGCGGCTAAATAAGCCGCACGGGTCGATCTTCAAGGTTAAGCAACGCTTGCCATGGTCGGTCCGAGGATGGGTTACCATCTTAACATACCGAGATATCTCCGTGCTTCTGTAAGCACGTTAAGCCGTCTGTTCCGGCTACTATTTAAAGATCATTGACAGTCGTTAAGGTTAGTCTGAAGCCTGAAATCTGAAAGTCTTGTCAAAGCTTATTGTGTTACCCAGTTAATATATTGTGGAGGTCACCTATGCAGTCGCTCCATGTAAAATACTGGTACTCTGCTAAAACCAGTTGAACTGGAAGCCGGGAAAAGGCTAGGCAGATTGATTTTTGCTTGATAAAACCTGTGACTAACCAAACTGCAAATGCTATCGTAAACTGTCTGAAAGATTTTACCTTTAATTTCTGAACCCCTAATAGAATAATTTGTGATCAAGCGATGTCATACACTGAAAAATAATTATGGAATTTTGCCAAAACTGGTCAATGAATTACATTGTATCGCAACTGGTGTCAGTCGTGAAAATGGCCATATCGAAAGGCTAATGAAAGTCCTCACTGATTGTTTCACGGTAGTCAAAAATACCATCCCAAGAAGCTGGAAGTAAGCCTTTGGGAAGTCCATTTTGCAATTAATTGTATATTTATTAAAACCTCTGGACAAACTCCCTTTCAATTTATGGGTCGCGATCCATCGCCTCCAGTTATTTCTGGACTAAATTATGTTGCTTTATTTTATTTTATAAATGATGTTAAACATTTGGACCTTGTGCTTATCTGGAGGTAGCGAAAATTCATAATCGGTGATATTGTTTTAATGAAACAACATTCACATGCTATTATGCAACTCCTTTCATAAGGGTCCATGCGTTATATCTAATATTCATGACAATGAATGATACATTATAAAAGTGCACAGTACTGGAAATGATTAGTAGTATGTTTCTCACGAAAATCGGAGACTTGTTTCCCCAGTATGCTGTGAGCTGGCAGAATCGCTAGATTCTGGAAACTATTATTGTTAACTTTAGTTAGTAACTTTTTGCCTCGTACGCGCCCGAAACATTCTGGCCAGGTGTTGGGTGATTGCTTGGTAATAAGTATGCTATAGTTCATTAATGCCGCGCCTTATATAAGGCTTTTTACCGAGGCAATATTTATATTTAGTGATAAATGCCGTGCCTTCTTGAAAGGCTTTTTACCGAGGCAATATTATCACGTTATTTTATGCCGTGCCTTCATGTAAGGCTTATTACCGAGGCAATGTTTATGATTTGTGATAAATGCCGCGCCTTATTGCAAGGCTTTTTACCGAGGCAGTGGTATCACGTTATTTTAAGCCGCGCCTTCATGAATGGCTTTTTACCGAGGCAATGTTATCATTTCATGCCGCGCTTTCATGAATGGCTTTTTACCGAGGCAATTTTTATTATTTGTGGTTTATGATTCAGTGCTTTAGGCCGTGCCTACATGTGAGGTTTATACCGAGGCCATCTTTTGGTGATTATTCTTGTTGATTTATATAAATTGTTAATCACGAAATTATGTTAAAATGAACCACTAAAATTAAGAGTACTTTAAATATCATCAAATTGTTATTAACGAGCCGTACCGGCCGCTCGTCAGAATGGCCGTGTGGGAGAAATAAGTAATTCCTATTTTTATATTATTTGAGTATCTTTTGAGTTACTTCCTGTTTAATAAATTGGTGTATTGACTACGCACTCCCTGCCACTGACAAGCAAGCCGCATTATAAAAGAGTGCGCAAGAAGCTTGATCGTTCAATTCTTGGTGTGACTTCGGACTTTGAACGGTCAGGTACGTTTTGATTGCTCTTGATTTATTATTAATGTGATAAATGTGATTATGTTGTGTACTGATGATTTTCATTATTAATGTGGGTGTATTTTTTTACGCAATAATATTGTGGCTAGTATTTTACTGAATTTATTATGCTGCTTTGAATATAATAATTATGGTCTAAATTATGCATTGGTTTTATTCCATTAAGTTTTACCCTCACATTTGCTTATAACCTCACATTTTGTTGTTTACACTCACAAGTAAGTATAATACTAACTCCTTACTAACCAATCACAAAAATGAGTTTATCACTATAGAGAATTAAATGTTAGTTAGTGATATTTTTTAGCGCCTCCAACCCAACTACGCAAATCTATCAGAAGCACGAAGCGCACCAATCAGAAGAGAGAACAAGGGAAGACCAATCAGAAGAGAGAACAAAAGAAGACCAATCAGAAGAGAGAAGAGAGGGCGCAAAATTGGATTTGGCTCCCGCTATCCTCTATAGACAATTGTCGTTTTTCGAATAAAAAAAAACTATTTTATTTTATTAGTATTCTATTTTCTTTTTTTTTTCGAATAAGTTAACTATTTCATCACACCTATTCGAAAAACGACAATTAACCAAATAGGTCGAACGCAATGTTTGAATAAGTTACTGGCTGGTTCTAAGTTATGGCGGCAATGTGCTTTAAAAAAACTGATTTGAATTTCATTTACACTTTCAATCCAACCTATTTTTTTTATCACTCGGGGCCAATAGTACATTGTGATACAAGGGTCGAAAGTAGGTTATTGCAAACGAGCTGTCATTAACAAGCCCGAGCCGAAGGCGAGGGTTTTTAATGACACGAGTTTGCAATAACCCACACACCCGTGTATCACACGACGTTTTTCAATACAGTTGTGAGAAACAGTAAAAACAAATCAAAAGTAAGTTTAAAAAAAAAACTAAACTGCAAACAAAAGTAAGTTTAAGTTAATTATTTTCATATCAACGTTTGTCAAAAATCGAATAGGCTGTATAGGCTGTTTTCTTTGTAAAAAAATATGTCCAGTTGCAAAAACGCGCCATATTGGAAATTTTATTTTTGTGAATAAACAAATCTAATTCTTTGATTTGTTTTTACTGTTTTTCACAACTGTATTGAAAAACGTCGTGTGATACACGGGTGTGTAGGTTATTGCAAACTCGTGTCATTAAAAACCCTCGCCTACGGCTCGGGCTTGTTAATGACAGCTCGTTTGCAATAACCTACTTTCCACCCTTGTATCACAATGTACTATTTCAACACACTTGCTCATAAAGTGGCTCTAATTTCACCGCAATTAGGCACATAATGATACCTGTTATCAAACTGTGAAAACTGATTAATTCTGCCCGCCATTGTGAAAAAATTTTCACAACTCGTTTTTACTGTTGAAAATGATTTTTTAGTATTATTTTCTTCACAAGTGTGTTGAAAAATGTCGTATGATACACGTGTGTATTGATGATTACCGTTCTCGGCTCTCTTAAAACCCTCACCTACGGCTCGGGTCTCAATGGCGCCTCAGCGGTAATCACCAACATTGCACACTTGTACCATAATTGTACTATTTCGCTTCGTAGTGTTTTGCTTTATAGTGTTTCGGCTGTTTTTTTTTGTGAAAATGCTTTTTATTTGTTCTGTTTAGTTTTGGTACCTCATCATCGTCATCTTCATCAGCCTTTTAATATTCCCATTGCTGGGACACATACCTCCTCTGATAGAGACACCACGCGGGCCTAGTGCGGATTGGTAGATGTCACATGTCTTTGAATGGTACATCATATTACCATGAAAACAATGTATAGCCAGAGTACATCTCATTTCGATTCAATAAGCCCAAAGACAACCTTGTTTTATTACGGAGATCTAGTGTCTACCTTCTGGCTTTATCATCAGATCAGTTCGATGGTACCATTTTCATCAGTACCATTTATTTATATGTATTTTGTTCATCATATTCGCTTATGTATTCGAGATATCTTATACCCATGACATACTTATTAAGGCGTCCAATAAGTATGTCATGGGTATAAGAGTGAAAAATATAAGGTTATTAATAGTATACGCACAAATAATGACAGGGTACACCTAATGGACAGTGGTGATCTTCTAGTTCCCTAAATCTGTGGTTACTACGTTTGAGAAATAATGCGAGTGCTATGTGTGTCTATCTACTTACTACAAATCACAAGCAAGTGAATGAGCTCTTTTAAAGTTATTCAAGCCATATCGATTTTCTATTTAATTTTAAAGCTCCGTTGTATGTAGACAAGTATAAAAGTTTTAAACGCTCGTAAAAACGTATTTTATAACACAACTTACTTAATTTTCTCCTGTTCATATAACTCACGGCAGTCAACGAACAGATTTCACCGTGTTCAGGCTTTATTAACGTTGTAAAAAGTATACTACAGTATGCAAATATTTTAATTAACACGGAGCAAATTATATTAATGTAGTACTTAAAGTAAGTGTTTACACACTCCAGCGCATTTTCGTCTACGAGATCTTTTTTATTTCGTACCCGACTGCGCGACGCAAAGGAGGGTAATGTGTTTATCAGTCTATGTATGTATGTTTGCTCCTATCTGGCGTTCTAGAGAACAAATGCGTACGCCGATTATGCGTATGTTTACGTTAATCGATTCGTACCTTGCGAGTGTTGAAAAAAATGGCGGATTTTGGGCGCCATATTGTGGGCGGCCAAAATCCGCCTTTTTTTTTATAACCCATTGTGATGGGTATCAAAAATAAAGGGCTTCAAGAGGTGATTTCAAAAATATGTAACACTTTAAAAGAGATACAAAAAAAAACTTTTACTTAAGGGTATAAAAAAAAACTTAATTTAAAAAATCGAAATTACCGGAAGGCTTAAAAAGCGAATTAAAAACACGAAGAAGAAGAATTAAAAACACGTAAACAAGAAGAAAGCAAGCTGTGCAGTCGGAGGATACATCTAGTTTTGGTCAGCCAGCTCGCGAATATGTATACTCCGACTGCACAGCATGATTTTCTTCTTGTGTACATGTAGCACCCACTCCTATCAGGGTCGGAGACTCTACACTTGAAGTTGTGGACGATTATCATGGATCAAACGAAACAGGGTGACAGCTTGGGCTATTTGCAGTCATAAAGTATTAAACTTTTTCTTATTTTTTTTTCTTTTTTAGGGTTCCGTACCTAAAGGGTAAAAACGGGACCCTATTACTAAGACTTCACGATCCGTCTGTCTGTCTGTCTGTCCGTCTGTCACCAGCCTGTATCTCATGAACCGTAATAGCTAGACAGTTGAAATTTTCACAGATGATGTATTTCTATTGCCGCTATAACAACAAATACTACAAACAGAATAAAATTAATATTTTAGGGGGGCTCCTATACAACAAACGTTTTTTGCCGTTTTTTTGCTCGATATTAATAACGGCAACAGGTAGGCGCTTGAAATATCCACAGAACATTTAGTTGTATATTCACTTCAAAAAATAATAATTATTAAAATAAAATATATTAAGGGGGGCTCCCATACAACAAACGTGATTTTTTGCCATTTTTTGTGATAATGGTAAGGAACCCTTCGTGCGCGAGTCCGACTCGCACTTGGTCAGTTTTTTTTACTACGTGTTACCCCAACTATCACCCTGTTTCGTTTGACCCACGATTTTTTGCCTATCCTACTGCCGTGGCAGACAGGATACTAATTAATTCCATGAAGACTCAATCAAGCTGCCTAGCCTTGCCAAAACTATGTTAGGGTCGGTTTGCAGTCTAATTGGATGCAGATGAGTACCAGAATTTTACATGAAGCGACTGCCTAGCTGACCTCCCCAACCCAGAAAATGGGTAACACGACACACCTTAGCAAGACTACACAAGGAAATAATCAGTAGGTATCTTGTGTGAATTTAAATATAGTTAAGACTGTGTGCCTCAATCAGAGCGAGATCATTATAAGCATTATATTATTTACTTCAAACTTAAGTTTCTGTATGATTTCCTCCAAGTACCTTATCGATATTTTAAAGCCTTGTCCTTCTTATTCGAGATAACTTCCAAGAAAAATAGTGATTCCAGAGCAACAACTCCACATACAACACACACACAAGTTTCAAACTCTTAATTAAATGCCCGAACAACCCACAAGAGATAACCAAGTGCAGCGAATTCTCGTCTCAGTAACAATGCTGTGGAACCTCTGTACTACGAACAAGTCACAACTTGGCGGTAAGTTAACAACTTGTTGTGGCAAGTACGGTGAAGTGGATTGTCCCGACTGACCGAACATCATTTTATTGTGCGGACAACTTTGCTTTTACTGCATTTGTTGGCTTTAGTGGGCGATTGTGCTAGATGTGAGACTACAATATTGGTAGTTGTACCTAAGGGGAGTTTAAATAGAACGGAATATAAAGGTCAACGCGCACCTAGACGCACCGCATGAGCCGCACGCACCGCAGTCATCGCTTTTTCTCAAGGCCCCGCGCAATCCGCGCCGAACGCGCCGCACGCATCGTATTCACTTCTGAGGCCTTAGTGCGAGTTTTTACTCACGCTCGATCGCGTTAACGTTAACGCCAATTTGTATTGAAACTGGATAAGCGCTGTCGGGTGATGGCAAGGCAAAACCTCTTTTTTTGTATACATATTGACATAAGAGATCGTTTACGTTATCACGAGTGAGTATGTTAAAAAACTCGCACTAAGCACACTGTTCATCTTATTATATCAATATTTTCTATACGAATACGGATAACGTCTCTACGCCACCCGCACTGCACTCGCCGTAAGTATCGAACGCGCCGAATCTGATAACGTCATCCGCACGCAGTATACCTAGATTATATTATTTTTTTTCTGAAATGCGGGTCGTGCGGCGTGGATAAGTGCGCAAGGCTGCATACGATTTCATATAAAAATTTATAAAATGCTATGACTGCGGCGCGTGAGGCTTTTGCGGTGCGTCTAGGTGCGCGTTCACCTTAAAGTACTAGAAAACATAACATAACATCACACCTGTAACATTCGCCCAAGGGATTAGGCAGAGGAGGATCTACAGACAAAATATGGGAATAAATATAGAAGTGGCAACACACAAGATATAAGGGATGTTAGAAAATTGGCATGACAATATTGTGCATGTTATAAATTATGAAAAATATTCAAGATAGACGACGAAAGACGTACCTACTGACTTCCAATTCATTCATAAAATGTCTTACACAAATTATCCATCATCTCATCCATCTTTTCTTTGGTCGGGACTTCCACTCCATACACATTTTTTTGTAGGGATTGTTGTGAATAAAAAGCAAGTGACCTTTAACTTCTTTTTCAACACACTTGCTCATAAAGTGGCTCTAATTTCACCGCAATTAGGCACATAATGATACCTGTTATCAAACTGTGACTTTTTCATTGCTATTTATATTCACAAGTGAATTATAGACCTTTAATATTACAATATAATAGTATAAATAATAGTACAAATAAATTAATGTACCTATTGCTTGCTCATTACATGCAACTTCGTATTGAAATAGATAATTTCAACTTGTACGTGCTTAATAAATAAAACATTCACTGAAATATATGATTTGCTCTGTAATTAAGAAAAAATGAAATTCTTTCATTTTTGTACGTGGCTAAAACGAAACTATCCACGAAAAGCCAAAAAAAGAAACCTCATTCTTTTAGTCTATGGCCGATCGCCATTGTTAAATGCGCGCTAACGGCGCATAGGAAAACTGATTAATTTTGCCCGCCATTGAGAAAAAAATTCACAACTCGTTTTTACTGTTGAAAATGATTTTTAGTATTATTTTCTCCACAAGTGTGTTGAAAAACGTCGTATGATACACGTGTGTATTGATGATTACCGTCCCCGGCTCTCTTATGACCCTCACCTACGGCTTGGGTCTCAATGGCGCCTCAGCGGTAATCAACAACATTGCACACTTGTACCATAATGTACTATTTCGCTTCGTAATGTTTTGCTTTATAGTGTTTCGGCTGTTTTTTTTTTTGTGAAAATGCTTTTTATTTGTTCTGTTTAGTTTTGGTACCTCATCATCATCATCTTCATCAGACTTTTAATATTCCTCCTCTAATAGAGACACCACGCGGGCCTAGTGCGGATTGGTAGATGTCACATGTCTTTGAATGGTACCTCATATTACCATGAAAACAATGTATAGCCAGAGTACATCTCATTTCGATTCAATAAGCCCAAAGACGATCTTGTTTTATTACGGAGATCTAGTGTCTACCTTCCGGCTTTATCATCAGATCAGTTCGATGGTACCATTTTCATCAGTACCATTTATTTATATGTATTTTGTTCATCATATTCGCTTATGTATTCGAGATATCTTATACCCATGACATACTTATTAAGGCGTCCAATAAGTATGTCATGGGTATAAGAGTGAAAAATATAAGGTAATTAATAGTATACGCACAAATAATGACAGGGTACACATAATGGACAATGGTGATCTTCTAGTTCCCTAAATCTGTTGTTACAACGTTTGAGAAATAATGCGAGTACTATGTGTACCTACTTACTACAAATCACAAGCAAGTGAATGAGCTCTTTTAAAGTTAATCAAGCCATATCGATTTTCTATTTAATTTTAAAGCTTCGTTGTATGTAGACAAGTATAAAAGTTTTAAACGCTCGTAAAAACGTATTTTATAACACAACTTACTTAATTTTCTCCTGTTCATATAACTCACGGCAGTCAACGAACAGATTTTACTGTGTTCAGGCTTTATTAACGTTGTAAAAGTATACTACAGGTATGCAAATATTTTAATTAACACGGAGCAAATTATATTAATGTAGTACTTAAAGTAAGTGTCACACTCCAGCGCATTTTCGTCTACGAGATCTTTTTTATTTCTTACCTGACTGCGCGACGCAAAAGAGGATAATGTGTTTATCAGTCTATGTATGTACGTTTGCTCCTATGTGGCGTTCTAGAGAACATACGCGTAGGCCGATTATGCTCATGTTTACGTTCATCGATTCGTACATTGCGAGT
The DNA here is from genome assembly GCA_948252205.1 of Orthosia incerta. Classification (NCBI taxonomy): domain Eukaryota; kingdom Metazoa; phylum Arthropoda; class Insecta; order Lepidoptera; family Noctuidae; genus Orthosia; species Orthosia incerta. Next base: position 55,759,694 of record OX411742.1, read on the forward strand.
GTTGGAAAAAATGGCGGATTTTGGGCGCCATATTGTGGGCGGCTAAAATCCGCCATTTTTTTTCTTCCAAACCCATCGTGAAGGGTACCAAAAATAATGGGCTTCAAAAGTTGATTTCAAAAATATGTAACACTAACATGTTTAAAAGAGATATAAAAAAAAATATTTAAATTTAAGGGTATAAAAAAAAACTTAATTTATAAAATCCAAAATACCGGAAGGCTTAAAAGGCGAATTCAAAATACGAAGAAGAAGAATTAAAAACACGTAAACTAGAAGAAAGCATGCTGTGCAGTCGGAGGATACATCTAGTTTTGGTCAGCCAGCTTGCGAATATGTATCCTCCGACTGCACATCGTGATTTTCTTCTTGTTTACATGTTGCACCCACTCCTATCAAGGTCGGAGACTCTACACTTGAAGTTGTGGCCGATTATCTTGGATCAAACGAAACAGGGTGACATCTGGGGCTATTTGCAGTAGGTCATAAAGTATTAAACTTTTTCTTATTTTTTTTTTCTTCTTTTTTTTTACTACGTGTTACCCCAACTATCACCCTGTTTCGTTTGACTCACGATTATTTTCCCTATCCTACTGCCGTGGAAGACAGGATACTAATTATTTCCATGAAGACTCAATCAAGCTGCCTAGCCTTGCCCTAACTATGTTAGGGTCGGTTTGCAATCTAATCGGATGCAGATGAGTACCAGTATTTTACATGAAGCGACTATCTGACCTCCACAACCCAGAAAATGGGTAACACGATACACCTTAGCAAGACTACACAAGGAAATAATCAGTAGGTATCTTGTGTGAATTTAAATATGATTATATTTAAATTCACACAACATACTGATTATTTAAGACAGTGTGTGTGTGTGTGTGTGTTGGTGTGTGTGTGTGTCTGTTTTGTTTTGTTTTTTGTTTTTAAGACAGTGTGCCTCAATCAGAGCAAAATCATTATAAGCATTATATTATTTACTTCAAACTTAAGTTTCTGTATGACTTCCTCCAAGTACCTTATCAATATTTTAAAGCCTTGTTCTTCTTACTCGAGATAACTTCCAAGAAAAATAGTGAGTCCAAAGCAACAACTCCACATACAACACACACACAAGTTACAAACTCTTAATTAAATGCCCGAACAACCCACAAGAGATAACCAAGTGCAGCGAATTCTCGTCTCAGTAACAATGCTGTGGAACCTCTGTACTACGAACAAGTCACAACTTGGGTAAGTTAACAACTTGTTGTGGCAAGTACGGTGAAGTGGATTGTACCGACTGACCGAACATCATTTTATTGTGCGGACAACTTTGCTTTTACTGTATTTGTTGGCTTTAGTGGGCGATTGTGCTAGAAGTGAGACTACAATATTGGTAGTTGTACCTCAGGGGAGTTTAGATAGAACGGAATATAAAGGTCAACGCGCACCTAGACGCACCGCAGTCATCGCTTTTTCTCAAAGCCCTGCGCAATCCGCGCCGAAAGCGCCGCACGCATCGTATTCACTTCTGTGGGCTTAGTGCGAGTTTTTACTCACGCTCAATCGCGTTAACGTTAACGCCAATTTGTATTGAAACTGGATTAGCGCCGTCTGGTGACGGGAAGGCAAAACCTCTTTTTTTGTATACATATTGACATAAGAAATTGTTTACGTTATCACGAGTGAGTATGTTAAAAAACTCGCACTAAGCACACTGTTCATCTTATTATATCAATATTTTCTATACGAATACGGATAACGTCTCTACGCCACCCGCACTGCACTTGCCGTAAGTATCGAACGCGCCGAATCTGATAACGTCATCCGCACGCAGTATATATTTTTTTTTTTTTGCTGAAATGCGGGTCGTGCGGCGTGGATAAGTGCGCAAGGCTGCATACGATTTCATATAAAAATTTATAAAATGCTATGACTGCGGCGCGTGTGGCTCCTGCGGTGCGTCTAGGTGCGCGTTCACCTTAAAGTACTAGAAAACATAACATAACATCACACCTGTCACATTCGCCCAAGGGATTAGGCAGAGGAGGATCTACAGACAAAATATGGGAATAAATATAGAAGTGGCAACACACAAGATATGGATAAGGAATGATAAGGGATGTTAGAAAATTGGCATGACAATATTGTGCATGTTATTAATTATGAAAGCGAAAAATAAAAATATTCAAGATAGACGACGAAAGACGACCTACTGACTTCCAATTCATTCATAAAATGTCTTACACAAATTATCCATCATCTCATCCATCTTTTCTTTGGTCTGGACTTCCACTCCATACACATTTTTTTTGTAGGGATTGTTGTGAATAAAAAGCAAGTGACCTTTAACTTCTTTTTCAACACACTTGCTCAGAAAGTGGCTCTAATTTCACCGCAATTAGGCACATAATGATACCTGTTATCAAACTGACTTTTTCATTGCCATTATTCACAAGTGAGTTATAGAGTTTTTTTTTAATTTATTGGTTGAGTTGCTTTGTTCTTAAAAAAGTTTCGGTACAAAAAAGATCGTGCTTAATAGTACAAATAAATTAATGTATCTATTGCTGGTCATTTCATGCAACTTCGTATTAATTTCAACTTGTACGTGCTTAATAAATAAAACTTTCACTCAAATATTAATATTATTTGCTCTGTAATTAAGAAAATTGAAATTCCCTATTTTGTACGTTGCTAAAACACTATCCACGAAAAGCCAAAATAAAAAGAAACCTCATTCTTTTAGTCTATGGCCAATCGCCATTGTTAGATGCGCGCGCATAGGAAAACTGATTAATATTGCCCGCCATTGTGAAAAAATTTCACAACTCGTTTTTACTGTTGAAAATGATTTTTTTTGTATTATTTTCTTCACAAGTGTGTTGAAAAACGTCGTATGATACACGTGTGTATTGATGATTACCGTTCTCGACTCTTTTAAGACCCTCACCTACGGCTCGGGTCTCAATGGCGCCTCAGCGGTAATCACCAACATTGCACACTTGTACCATAAAGTACTATTATCTACACTCACAACGTAATGTTCCAAATATGAATTAAATTTTTTTCGTGGATATGTAAAATTTAAAAAAAAAACATTACAGTGCAACATTTACCTTCGCTTTTCAAACAACTGTATCATAGAATAACTTTTTAATTTTTACAGCACACTTTTGCTTTTTAATTTATTGGTGCTTATGGGCTTTTTTCCTTGTCTTATTGTAGAAAAGTAGTGTCATGCCTATGGAGGCGCGCGCTGTGCAGTCATGCGCAATGAGAATCTATATAATTAGCCCACCATACCACATTTTTTTTTCCCGTTTCCCTTTTTTTATTTCAAATGTATGAGTGAAGATAAAATAGTGTATGCAACGGCATATACTTAGGTATTAAAACACTCGCGTGTTATTATTATCACATTCTTCTTCGCCTCATTTTTTTTTTTATTGTGATGGGTTTGCTCTTGACTCTAGTCTAGGTCAGAGGCGACAGAGACAGAGTTGACGATGGAGTGAGCTTACCCAGAAAAAGCCTGTTTACTCTAACTTTGAAGAGATTCGGGTTTAATGCGTGATAAACGCACGCTCGTGTTTAAATAACCCCTATTATATGACCATTGCATAAACTACTATTATAGCACACTTTTACTTTTTCATTTGTTGGCGCGTGTGGGCTCATTGACTTAATGTAGAAAAATAGTGTCATTGTATATGGATGCGTGCGGTGCAGTCATATACCATGAGAATCTAAATTGCACGCCATATATTTTCCGTTTCCACTTTTGTTTTATTTCAACTGTATGGTCGAAAATAAAATAGTGGAGGTATGATACAGCTTATAATTAGGTATTAAAACACTCGTGTGATACTATTATCATACTCGTGTTTTAATAACGCCTATTATGACCGTTGCATAAACTACTATTATATCTTTACACAGATCCCGCACTGTAACCGTGCGCGATCTGTGTAAAGAAGAAGAAGTTAAGAGGACTCACTACGATCTCTACAAAAAATATGTGTATGGATGGAGTGGAAGAGGGAGACGCAGGGCACAGATGGATGAGATGATGTTTGATTTGTGTAAGGTATGATATAAATGAATACGGAGTCATTAATAGTAATTTGGTGGTTGACAGCACAGAATAGAAGAAGAAAACGTATTGTGCCGGCCGGCCCCATGTAACATGGTACAAGAGCAGGAAGATGATGATGTACCTAAACGGAGTTTGGTGATTTAGAAAAGTAATATTACTAACCCAGCAATTGCCATGGAAATCTTTGGTAAGAAGCCTGTTTGGTTTTAAAATTTAACGTGTTCCTTATAAATGATACCGACTGTTGAAACTAATCTATAAAGGCTAGTTACGCATCTGTTTATCTAAACATTAGACTTGCAGTAGGTACTTAATAACCTTATCTATTCGCAAAAAAATACTAATACCGAACAACAAAACTGCTTAAAACACAGCAAAAGTTACAAGATAAACAAACTAATAATGTTCAGTAATATTGCTTAAATTTCACATTAAACGTCCTTAAATACATGTAAAGTGGCCCAATATTTAAATGAAGTAAATATTCACTGTACTAACGCACGTCAAATCGACGTCCGCATTCAAATCCAATCAAACATGAACGTTAATCACTATTGATTTGTATCAAATTTATGCTACTATTGATTGACGGCTCCACTTCACAAATTGCTCTCAAAATTGCCCGTTAATTCGATGGATATCTGTTTGTTTAATTTGCTCTTTCTCAGAAATTGTTTTTACTAATCGATGGGCAATTTGAGATTGTTTGAGCCTATTGAACTCGTATCTATTTCCAATGATATCTATTTTGGATTCTGAATTGATTTTTGTGTTCCACGTTACATTTACGTATTTTTGTCTATATTCAGTTCATGTAGGCAAAAATCGTTTGATCTAGGTACCCACTTACATCATCATATGCCAAGCCTTTTACATATTATCTTACATTCAGTTGCCAGTCGAATGGAATACAGCTGAATTCCAGTATTTTTCTAAAGATAGCGACTACCTGATCTCCACAACTCATCATACCTATATTATTTACTACAATCCTGTCGATATCAAGTCTTCAATATTTGATAACCAATACATCAACCTCTCCCCGCTTCATAGAGTACAACATCATCCCTCCAGCATTATTAACATACTCGAAGATACCAATATGCGAATCAGCTGACGCAGTCAGGAAAACCAAAATGCCAGCGATCCTGAGAAGCAGATATGACCACTTACATGTTAGTCTGTATTTTATGGGTGTGAAAATCTTTACTGATGATTTGCTTGGAGACGGTATGGGTAGGGTGATCATGTCACTAAAACGTGAACAACACAAGAATCGTCATACTCTGGTAAAAAATTTTGACGGTCTTGGGGGTGACCTCTTAGAGTAAGGTTATTTTGAGTGTGCTTAAGAGACATGTACACAAGTCATATAGGAAGACTTATTACAATAATGATATTACTTACGTATGTATACACATAAACTCACGCCTTTTTCCTATGGGGGTGCAGAAACTACAGAATACTGTGTTGTCTCACAATCATGTTGTGAAAATATAATAAAAAGTTTCGTTAGTATAATGAACATAAGCAAACCTTGTTTAGCTAAATCTAAGATGAATAATAAATAAATAATATTCTCTTTCTAACACCAATTAATAGGTACTAACTGAATCCTGACTAGCTTTTAGTACGGGGTTGTGGCTAGCGTAACGCTTAATTGTGTTAAAACTTTTCCACACAGACACGTTCTAGGCGATGTCCTAATTGAATTATATACTTGGATTTATTGTTCAGATCAACAGAAACTTTTTAGATAACGATTTTATTAAACAAACATCTCCTCTTTTTATTTTGTATTGGGATGACTTATTGACTTGGGATACATATTACCAAGGTGATACCAGGTCAAACTTCCATTTTAGCAGTTATTTTTTGTTACAAATATTATCAAATTCGTTACGAAATGTTACTTGTTTGCCTTGCATCTAACCCGTTTTGTTTTGCAGCAAATAGTGAATTTAATAAAATAAACAAATGTCATGTTGTTAATGAATTTTAATTAACGACTTTATTTATTTGTGAAAAAATATGTTAATTTCGGTATTTTTGATACGAGAATTGTTTGACCTTTATGTGTTGAAAACCGAAAGAGGTTTTAAAATGTTTTTCTCACTGTAACAAAACATTTATTTCTAAAACATTTAAGTAATTATGGCAATATTAGTGTTGGTGTTGGATGATAATGGATCCTAAAGGAGTTAAGAAAAAAAAATGACAACCGACTTCCAAACAAAAACACTACAAAGTGAAAAATAACTTCAATTTCGAAGTCGGTTGTAATTTTTGTAAAAAAGTTTTTATTTTTCACTTTTTAGTTGTGGTACATAATGGACCAGTTCTAGGTACCTATAACGCCCAAAGTGAAGCCAGAATGGATTAACCCAATAACATGAAACTAAAATAAACAAAACCGGTGGAATGAGAGTATACAGGGGTGAACTGTTCACACCTATGTACCCCTTTAAAGCGTACCAGTGTGATGTTATGTTATGAAATGGTGTAAACAATAAACAAATATGCGATTGCAGCTATCCCGAGTGATTGCCGTCATTTATTGAAGAGCTCTGATGTATATCTCCGAAGTTCTTCATCAAATCTTGATGAAAATTAAATGGGACCACATGACAAACACCAGCTTTCGAATAAAAAAAGAATCATCAAAATCGGTTCCCCAATAAAAAGTTCTGAGGTAACCCATATATAAAAAAAAATACAATCGAATTGATAACCTCCTCCTTTTCGGAAGTCGCGAAGTCGGTTAACAAGATAAATCACAAAACAACACATTGTAGTGACAGAAAGTCAGAAGGGTAAGATAGTCCCAGACACTGCACTGAAATTCAAAACACAACCACCAACAACCAACCATTGCAACCATTGAACATCAATAGTGGCCCGAGTCATGGACAGCCCTAACAGGATTCTGAAAATGATTGCTGATAGAGTGGACTGTCCGTAAATAGTTCATTGCTGTCAGTTACATGTGTCACCATATCGTTTTGTTAACTAATACTTAGTTTTAAGCACATAGTTACTAACTCTATTTGAGTCTTCGCTCGAAATTAAGATTTTGAATTTGAAAAGGCATAGATGTTGTACTAAGTCCTAGCAAGATTTACGGCATATTTTCTATGGCAGAGATACGAAGGTAGGTCCAGCGCTAACTATTTACATTAGAAAAATGTATTTTAAGGAAAATATTCCATGAACTTATGGATGTTCCTATGTAGCTTTAGGAAACATTGCTGTCGAAAACCAAAATGTTCCTGAAGTTACCAAATTCTAAAATGTTGATATTGCATAATGACTTGGTGATAAGGGTAGCATTTCTTTTTAAAAAACAATGTAAGAACTACTCCGTTGTCAATTTCAAAATTGCAAAGAGTCAGCTAAAAGAACAGTAAACTGTAAATGAAAATAATAGAATTTGGAAGCGGTCGACCTCGCCAGGCAGTTTCACAATCCTGTTACAACTTCATTTTACACTCAAATTTGATTTAAGTTAACCCCAGTGGAAATACTTTAACAAAAATAAATTTAATTATGAGGTTGGGATTTTTATTTTGTTCTAGGTATTGTTAGGTTGTTCCTAGGGTTGGCTCGAATGAGCTGGCTAGAAAGTTACATTAGTAACTGAGCTATTAGAAGCGGGTTCATCTTATCAACATTTCACTGCTGAACGTAAGCCTCTCCGAAGTATCGCCACATCGACCGGTACAGTGCGTCTCGCATCCAGTGGATGCCCACAACCTTAAGCAGGTCATCTGAAGTGGAATAGGGGTGATTTCACACAATCAATGGCAAGGTCTTTCATTTTATGTCGATTTTCAATAACATTCGTTGAGTTATTTACGTTGTCGAGACAAATTTTCCAAAAAATGAGGAGCAGAATTTTGAATACGAATTTCCATATAAATCCTTCGGTCTGTGATACTCGTAGTGTCGTTCGATATTGAGGTACTGTTACTTGAACCGTGATTTGTGGGTGTCTGATATTTTAACGCTATTCTGACTCCAAATATAACTTTTTCGTTGCTGACCAAAAACAAAATATTTTTCTTTTAACTTGTTGATGACCAGCCGTACCAGGATTTCCAAATAATTACTCTTTCCAAAAATATGCCGTAGGCTACTGGCACTTTTCATGGCAAAATGGAGTGAACCATGAACACCAGTTCGTATAAAAACAAATGGCCATGTAACGTGATAAACCCGGAAAAATATTTAGACCAGCTTACTTTAAGTTGAAAAACGTGAGTGTATTCAAAAGGTCTCTAATAATTATTTGAAACTGGATCTCTGTGATGCCTCTAAAGCTCACCGGACCAGATAGTGGAGAACGCGAATATGTAAACGTAAGACGTCTTCAGGCTAGTTGGAGCGAAGATCTTTGCATAGTGGCAACTGGATGAGAGTTGCCGAGAATCGAGATAAAAGGCATACCATTGAAGAGGCCTATGTTTAGCAGTGAACTGCCATAGGCATGATAACTTAGTATGTGCTATTTTAGAGTGTCGGGATATAAAATAATAATTATACGATCTCTCGATTTGACTCTCTAACATCTACTCATAGTCTAGATAGAAACATGTTTGATAGTACCTACATAAATTCATATCAATCGACAAGTTTAGATCTGCTATTTGTCATTTTGCAGCACTATATACCTACTATACCTAATCTATTTTTTTTTAATATCCTATAGGCTCGCGCTTGACCACTATCTCAACTGATGGTAAGCGTTGATGTGGTCAACGGTGAAACAGGTTTGCCTAGAAATAACCTATTCACTCATGACTTAAAGAATCCTAGATTGTAGCTGTCGGGAAACACAGACTCCGGCAGGGAATTCCACTCCTTAACTGAAACGTAACGCATAATAAAAGTGTTTCCAAAACGTTTTATGCGTATGGGTGGGATGTCCACCATGTATCGATGGCGCATCGCCGTACGTCTGGTAGTCCGATGATGAAACGGGCTAGGTTGAATTAGATCGTGCAATTCCCTCACACTCTCCCCGAAATGTAACCGAAAAAAAACCGACGAGCTGGCAACTCGGCGACGATGTTCAAGACTCTGGAACTTTGGCTTGACCAGTGCCTCATTGCCGATGAGCCTCTTGGCCCGCTTATCGATCGACTCTAGGGAATCAAGCTCGTATTTGGCAGATCCGTCCCAATTTGGCAGATACGTCGATATGAGAACAGTACTATGGAGTACTGTTCATGCATGTGCATGTGCCTGTATATGCATGGGCATGATCGAACTTTCGCTTGATACAAATTGAGGAGCTGTTCTGGCGTGAAGTACCTTTTCACATTTGCAAGGATCCCCAAATTTTTGGCTGCTAGCTGAGCCTTTGCCTCAATGTATGGGCCAACATTGAGAGTCGAAGTCAACGTATTATACTACAAAGGAAATATTTATTTAAACTTCAAAAAACTATGGACATCTCTAACAAATTTTGTCTTGGAACTAAGTTGTATTTTCGCTCCTGGGGTGGGCGCTAATAACTACGACACAGTTACCTACTAAACTAACGCAGTATTAACGTACACAAAAATTGTATTATGTTTTTGTTCCAATAAATATTTGTATTTGAATTTACCCTAGCAGTCGGCAAACCTTCGGATGAACATTTTAACGGAGGGAACATTCACCACTGACCAAAACAACGTTTTTGTAACGATTACATGATACAATAAAGCTAATTAGATATGCATTAATATTATTACACCCTATGTTCAAATAAAAAACAGTAGGTAGGTCCTTAAACTTGAAATAAACTTTTAACCTTGATATTAGGTGTGTTTTTGAAAGGTGGAGTGAGTTAGGTGTGTTTGGAAGGTGGGTGGAAGGATATACAAACTAATTACCAGATGATATAAAAAACGAGTGCTCTAAAGAAACTAATACTGCTGCGATTGCCAGTTTCAATAATATGTTATGATAATTGATTTTTATTTACGTTTTTGCCCTTACCAAAACCAACTATCATTTTTGAAAAAGTATGCAAGTTCTCGACAGTCCGTTCTACGAGTAATGCACCAAAACCAATACAAATAATTTTTTCGGCATCTAAAAAATAATTGTATCACACCAAAAACATAATAAGAGCGCTTGTGACTGCGAAACTTTTTCGAAAATAAATTCAAAAGTTTCACCTGAAATTCGTAACCGAAGAAAACACTCTGAACTGAAACTTGTTGGGTAAACTTGTCCAAGCTAATTTCAACGTGTAAAGTTTGGACTTATAGCGCCGCGACCAGTTTGTACGAGAATTTATGCTTTAGTCCCGGATTTTCATCTTATTTTTACCTTTTTTCAAGGAACGGGTCGCTGCGTATGGGGCTTGGTGCCTTTACTGCGTGTTGGTGTGTGTTCAATTGGAGATCCAGTAATCTGTAAAAATATAACCTGTCTTTAAATTGACAGATTGGTACAGTATACCAAACGTCAATGTAACACTTTGACCTTGAGTTGGCCTAGCAAAGTACGGTGTTTCGGCCGAATGCAAGGCCAGCTTGCTTTGTTATCATTGATATGTACTGTACCTATAGCAGGTAAATGGACTTTAGATAAAGAGTCCATTTAAAAACGAAAATTTTTTGGTTAAATACTAATTAAAACTTGGATTCAAAAGTGAAAAACAGTACTATTGTAGTAACAGGACTACCTACTTACCTATACAGTTTGTCATTGTCACTGTATTTTCATTTTGCGCATATTTTCATACGAAAAAGTCACACGACTAAATCAAGTTACTAGTCAAACGACAAATATAGCTCAGAATCTGTATCGAAGTAGGAAATCGAATAAATAAATGCCCATACAAATAGTAGGATCCTTTCAAACAGCGATCCACTATACCTACAAGGGACATCAATCAAAAGCATAAAGCAAATAGGATGGGAAGATAGTTATGAGTTTCGAAGGACTGTATTTAGACATTTTGATGGATTCGTTCATGGTCTACATTTTTCATAGCTTGTCGTTCATAACTCGTTTGTGATTGGTTTTAATGCAACGGTTGATTAATTTACCAAGGAACTGGATTGTGGAGAACAGATAGGCTGTCGCTTCATGTAAAATAAAAGAAAGAAAGAAAATTCATTTACTTAACACAGACTAAAATACACACAATATACTAGAAACATAACAATATAAATCGGATAAAATACAAATAAAAATAAATAAAATAAAGTATAAAGTCTGATGTAAGAAGTTAGCAGGAAATGTGCCTCACGGCTGCGCCAAAATGGCACAGTTCAGCAAAAATGCCAGACAACTAGTGCCTGACGGATGTAAACCAGTTTTAAAATAAATTTACATAGTTTAAAATACTTAATCCACAATAACTACCTATATACACTTTAATTAACTGGTGTATGCTGTTTGCCGATGACATTGTGCTGGTTTCCGAGAGTGGCCTAGAGGTCCAGAGCAAATTGAAGGTGTGGGGGCAAAGACTGGACAGTGTTGGCCTGAAATTGAGCAGAAACAAAACTGAATACTTGTATTGTGACTTCAGCGGTCTCTCCAGTTCCGTGCCCATAGCTCTCGCTGGAACGCCCATACCAATCTGCTCCGACTTCCGGTACCTAGGGTCGCTTGTCCAAGGGGATGGCGAGGTAGACAGAGACGTAACGCACCGGATCAACTCGGGATCGATGAAATGGCGGCAGGTCACTAGCACAACTTGCGACCCACGGATGCCCTTCAAGTTAAAGGGTATTTACAAGTCCGTGATAAGACCTGTCGTACTGTATGGATCAGAATGTTGGGCTGTGAAAAAGATGGATGAAAAGAGATTGCATGTAGCAGAGATGAGAATGTTGAGATGGATGTACGGAGTGACGAGAATGGATAAAGTGAGAAATGAGTATATTAGAGGAAATTTGAAAGTGGCGCCAGTGACAGAAAAGTAGAAAGGAAACCGTTTGTCCTGGTATGGTCATCTGATGAGGAGGGATGAAACGCATGTTACTAAAAGAGTTATAAATATAAGTGTGGATGGATGGAGAGGGAGGGGACGGCCAAAGAAACGATGGATGGACTGTGTGAGGAGTGATAGCGTGACGGGGGACAGGACGGTATGGAAGAAGAAAACGTGTTTCGCCGACCCCAAGTAACATGGGACAAGGGCAGGAAGATGATGATACACCTAAATAAAAAACTACGAACGCGTATAAATTGGGCACGGGTCATTGGGCGTCAAAAAGTTCGTCCACATCGCTGTCAACATGAAAAGTGTCCAGAACGCTGGCAGCATTGCCACGTTGTATGGCAATGCTGATGCAAGGAAAAGAGCAGCCCTCTGGTAACGTGAAGAGTCGACTAACCGTTTCTCTTTTAAATACATGGGTTTTTTAGATGAATTGTAAGCTGGCCCCAACATAATAATTATTTAAGACTAGCTGTTCCCCGCGGCTTCGCTCCCGTGGACCACCCCACAGGACCCGTTTTCGGGTTTAAAAATAGCCTATAGCACTCAGGAATAATGTTGCTTTCTACCAGTGAAAAAATTTTTGGAATTGGATCATTAGTTCCCTACATACAAACTTACAAATTTTACCTCTTTATAATATTATTAGTATAGAAAAGGCTAAACTTGTTGGCTTGGATCATCTTCATCATCATCATTTCAGGCGAAAGACGTTCACTGCTGGACATGGGCATCTGCCAGGCGTCGCCACATTGACCGATCCCGTGCGTCTCGCATCCAGCGCATTGGCCTTGGATTGGATGGTTTAATAATATTATTTTGGTAGTAATTTTTTTCGAATTATTACTCTATAACGTTTTTTACTGACTATAAAATAAATTGCTTTGAAGATTAACTAATAACTTTAATGTTCCTTGCCGTTTTTTTTTTTCTTGCTAATATATATCTACTATTTTATGACTTTAAAACTATGTTGCTAGCGATCATGTTTTGAACCCATTATAATGGTGAGTATTTTTTTTTTTCTAACCATCTGATTAATAACACTAAAAATATTCTCGAAAAAAACATTAAAAGTTACCTCTAGAGGTGTTTATTACTTGTTTGCCTTTATTTTTTTTTGATGGGTTTGCTCTTGACTCTAGTCTAGGTCAAAGGTGACAGAGACAGAGTCGACGATGGAGTGAGCTTACCCAGAAGAAGCCTGTTCACTCTAACTTTGAAGAGATTCGGGTTGAATACGTTCGGAAACACTGACGCAGGTAGCGAGTTCCATTCATTCGCTGTGCGCATTATGAAGGATGTTTGGAAGCGTTTGGCGCGAATTGGTGGAATGGCAACAAGGTAAGGATGATAACTTGCAGTGCGTCTAGATGTCCGATGGTAGAAGGGGGCTGGTGGGATGAGGTCGTGGAGTTCTTCTGCACACTCACCGAAGTACAGTCTGTAGAAGACCGACAAGCTGGCAACCTTGCGGCGATGAGCCAAGCTGTGAAGCCTGGCACCCGCCAGCTCAACGTCGCCAATGAGCCTCCTGGCTCTGCGTTCCACCGAGTCAAGCGCGGCAAGCTGATATTTAGCTGAGCCATCCCATTGAGCATTTGTGGAAATCTATAAAAGTTACAAACAATTAGAGATTCAACTTTTCTATCTTACTAGGCAAACAAAAAAAAAACAGTCCTGACTTTCTTTGCAAGTTTTTACGACGGTGATTAAGTCTTTCTTATTCGTATAGAATCTGAGGTTTTGTGAATATGTAGCTAAAAAGGTTCAACTGTCAAACATCTTTGTATCCTATTTCTAGAGCAGAGATTCTCGACATGTAGCCCGCAGGCTTAAGTTTTGTTGAATTCTCCTATGTAGACAGATTAACTTGTCCCATCACAATTAAATTGATATCATATTTTTATACATCAAAAAACATTTTTAGATATACACAGACAAAATGTAAGCACAACTTTTTAGGTTTCGGTAGTCAACAAGGAACCCTTACAGATTCGCCATGTCCGTCTCTCTGTCCGTCCGTCCACAGCTTAGCTCAGAGACTCTTAGTACTAGAAAGCTATAATTTGGCATGGATATACATATTAATCACGCCGAAAAAGTGGTAAAATAAAAAAATTACAGCGGTAGTATATATAAAGAAATTATAAGGAAAACTGTCACACTAAGTAGGCTTTACAAGTTTACGAGTAATAGTCGACCAACTTATAAAATGTACATGGAAAAGTAAAAATCTTGTATATTGATGTACGGGGACAACAGTTTTCGAACGGTAAAGTTAAATTTGTCCTTTCTTTAGAACAATGTTCGGTGCTTTCATTGTTTATGAACGTTAGTAGTGTTAACTATTTCATCATCTGCCTAGCCTTTTTCCCAACTATATTGGGGTCGGCTTCCAGTCTTACCGGATTCAGCTAAGTACCAGTGTTTTACATAGAGCGACTGCCTATCTGACCTCCACAACCCAGTAACTGGGTAACACGGTACCCCTTGGCAAGACTGGTGTCAGATCTCAAGCTTCTGACTGCCTGTAACGATTGTCAAAGATCTTCAAATGACAGCCGGGACCAACGGCTTAACGTGCTTTCCGAGGCACGGAGGCAACTCGGTATGTTGAAATGGTCACCCATCCACTGACCGACCTCGTCAAGCCTTGCTTAACCTTGATGATCGACCCGTGCGGCTGTTATTATTTAGCCACGAGCTTAGCACTTTATACGGAACCTCTGTGCGCGAGTCAGACTCGCACTTGGCCGTTTTTTTTTTTTTTTTTTTTTTTAAATCCTATAGGCTCGCGCTTCCACTATCTCACCTGATGGAAAGCGATGATGTGGTCGACGGTGAATCACGCTTGCCTAGAAAAAACCTATTCACTCTTGACTTAAAGACCCCTAGATTGTAAATAGGTATCGATGAGAAAAGACGTTGGCAATAAGAATATTTTATAATCATCTCAAGAGTCGTTGAACGAGTTGTGTAACAATTCTGGTTTGTAAAGTATTTTCTATATATCTTTCCTTTGCTATCAAAACGTGTGTAAGGGGCCGTCCATTAATCACGTGATGTTTTAGTCACTTTTAAGCCCCTCTCGTTCACTCTAGTGATAGTTGCCCGATTTTTTTTTTAGAATTTCGGTAAATGTGACAAACTTGTATATTTTATTATTATGATTAGATTTAGCATTTTGAAATTTTTAATATTTCTATTTTGACATTTACACGAACATTTACACGAGATTTATAAATAATTTGAGACATGACATGATATTCTAGATTTATTATTTTGATTGAAATTTATTTAATTTGATATGTATTATATTATTAATATTTGCATGCCATTATATCTAAGGCAAACATGACGCACTGTAATTTTTAACATACCTTACATATTATGTTTGAACAAATACATGATTACTTACTTATTTACTTCTCCCACCCAAAATTACGTGTATTTTTTTGGTACAAAGAACATTTAAAAAACATCAGTAAATACAGGTAAATTCATTATAATCTAATTTAATTCTGGAAAATTAAACACCGTGACAAAAATGTACGGACAGTCTATTCAGTTTCGAAATCGACGGTCAACGAAAGAATAAATACACTTGGTATCTCACAGTCCCCCTCTTCCCCCTTGGGATATTTCCCTCCCCCTCCTTTCGAGCCTAACGTAATTAATGAACGATCCCTACGTATCACACTTCACACTAATATTATAAAGGCGAAAGTCTGTGAGTGTGTTTGTATGTTTGTTACTTCTCCACGCTCAAACGGCTGGACGGATCTGGATGAAATTTGTCACAGAGATGGACTATAATCAGAAATAGTACATAGGATACTTATTATCCCGGGTATATGTTCCCTTGGGATATTTTTCGACATTCACGCGGGGGAAGCCGCAGTTACTTAGAAGCTAGTTCTACATATAACATCACGCCTGTATTTCCTGAAGGGTTTGGCAGAAGTTCACCTTGTGTTAAATCCAATGTAATAGGCGGTAAGCCTACGAGCTGCTACTGACAAATTCCAGATGGAAAACCCAATAACAATTTGCCCGACCCGGAAATCGAACTCAGGACATCATACTCAGCAGTAGCCATTGCGACCACTAGACCAAAGCAGGCACATTAGTGACGAAAAAAAAATTGAAACTTTTATATTACAAAGGTTCTGAAAAGGGATTCATTGGCTAAAGTTGAGCACCTCAGACTAAAGGGTTTTGCTCCCAAGACCATAAAAACTCTAATTACATATTGTTTCTCGTCACTGTCTCTGTTTGATTCTCTAATTAGATTCCGCTGAGGTACCAACCGTTGTCAATCCTTTTGTCAAAATTGTGTTGAGTAAGGATCTTGGCAATAAAAGGAAAACACACACATTACACACACAATATTACACGACACGACATTTAATGGGGGCTTCCTGTTAAATAAAAACATTACTCGAAAAGATGTGAAAAAAAATTGAATTCAATAAATAAAACAAACAGTGAAACTTTATTTACCGTAATCCAGGATTGAATATGATGCTAATAGTTATAGTACGAGTAATACACATTATTTAAAAGCTCACACACCATGTATCCGAATTCAGAACGAATGTTTTCGACGATCTAAAATCGAAACAGTTTTTTTTATCCTTTTGCGTGAAAAATGGAAACTTCTTCGATGTAGATTCTGAGTGCTCTTGTAACTGAAAATCTGATGCGATACGAATCCAAGAGATGTGATAAAAAAAAACTATGTGTCGATATTTTGATTTTTACTTTCATCGGAACCCTTAATAGGATTCGCACACATCACTGTGTTACGTTGAATCAAACGAAACCTGATATATATGAGATAATCTTATACAAAAAAGAAATTTGCAAAAAAGAAGGCAAATATTTGAATTCATATAAAAAGTTCATTAAGGGTTTACAAATCCATGCGCAAAATATAAGTACTTAAAGTAAAATTTGCGCCTGAAACTGTCGGGCAATTGTTCACTTTTGTAATTTGCTAGTGCAATTGTTCAAGGCGGTTGCAATGTCAATTTCATCTCAATTCAAAATGCGAAGACCGTCCACTCTACCCAATTTAATCCAAAGATGTTTCGCCGTTTTTATACACAATCACTTGACCCAAATTCAGCTGATTGATGGAATCAACGGATGCAATCTACAAAATTAAACGCAGACTCGATTTCAATTCGACAGAGGGATATTGGAGGAAATTGAACATAAATTTTCGGTCATCTTCCAAAGTGTATGAGACTAACTACCGCCTTCCAAATCCCATCGAAACTTTCCCGATAAGATGAGGATAAGATCGGATAGGGAGCTGCATTTAAACTGGGACATCTATAGCTGATACTTTATGGGTAAATGAGGGTTATTTGGTTAACCAAACTTTACTTCAGTCTCACTATTTAATTTGATTAACTTCAACTGTGATTTTGAAACTTTCTGCTAACGATAACAATAAACATCTGAGTAACAATAAAATACACTGTTTCATCATACCACACGGGAATATTCTTATATCTGAAAATTATCCTGTGATACCTTCCAACACTGTACCTACTTGCCAGCCAATGATTTCACCTAGCATGTCAATCATGGAATTTTAACATTACATCTCAGGCAAGATTTTGGCACTGACTTTCTCTATGGGCCCACATTCAGATAGAACCCTTGAAATATACCTACAGGATACTTTTCAAAACACAAAAAATATTGTTGAAATATGCACAATTTGTCCAAAACAACCCAATAATGATATCTAGAAACAAAATCATATCTATTCGCTGAGAATGACACAGGAGCGTTCGAGTGACCTCAAGTACCAAAGTGTAGGGAAACCAAATACACCGAAAACGCTAACGAGGTTGGTTGTGGTTTTGGGTTTGGGGTTTTCAAAATAACCCGGATTTTAATTGGCCACGGTACGAAAATGTTTTATGTATTAAATTACAATTACAATTGCTCAGTATGTAAAAGAAAATCTTGCTAGGGTCATTAGCGAAAAAATGTGTAACAAACAAAACAAAAAAAAATATGCCTGCGAATTTTTGCTCATAGCATAAATGTTTTCTATTTTATTCTGGCTGAATTCTTTTGTCTTATGTTTTGGATATATAAAATGTGCTTCATATCATATAGTACTATTAGTTATATTATGTGTCCACTAAAAGTGTTTATGTAAATCGAAGCTGCCTAGTGAAACGAAGTTAAAAAAAAAAATACTCAAATCATGGATTTGGCAACCAGTGCTATATATAATATAATAAATAAAACATCAAAAGAAACTTGTTACCCTAACATTGTCACTCTACCCGAAACGCATCATTAGCGACCACAAAGTCGATGATTCTTAGGACAGACGATAATAATTATTATTGTTAAAGTACCGGAAAAGGGTACCCTTCCTCTTTAGAGATCAAAAGGGTATACCGCTCCTAATTAAATGCCAAGACGATACCGTATCACAATATGACTTGAAGGCATTTTCAAATTGAATTTGAGGTTTTTGTTGTGCCATTTATTTAATAAGTAAGTAATAAACAACTCTTGTAATTGATGTTTTTTTGGCTTTTCGGGTTTGGTCATTAACTCAGTAAAAATTAAATTAGAATTAAATTCAGAAAAAAAGTATGTCGTTGCACGATATTACATAGCAATCAATCGTTTTACAGCGACATTTAAATCCTTCTCTTTTGGTACATTTATTATTAAGTACTTTAAATTAAATCCTGTTCCTTCTCGCGTCGTTTTCCTCATTACTGTGAGTCGTGATTTCTCCGATAGGAGATCAACCTTTTTCTTACAATATTCCTCCATATGTGTCTGTGCAGTGGTGGCCCAATGGTATAGGCCGCGACTTACAAGTTGTAGGTCGTGGGTTCGAGCCCAGGCAGGCGCTTTACTTTGTGTAAATTATTTCATCACCACTGCTCTCAAAAAGGTGAAGGAAAACATCGTGAGGAAACCGGCATGTCCTAGAACCAAAAACTCGAAGACATGTGACATCCACCAACCCGCACTGGGCCCGCGTGGTGGATTACGGCCCATTCCCTCTCACAGAGAGGAGGCCTGTGTCCCAGCAGTGGGAACATTAATAGGCTGATAATGTTGATGTTGTTGATGTTGATGTGTCTGTCCTTGGCGTCGCGGAGTGCATCGTACATTTTGGTGTTGAGTGTTGAAACAATTTGGTTAGACCACCTGATCGGGCTATGACCCCGCGCCCTCCTGCCATCGACCTTACCAGATGCCCGAGGTTATGACCTTCTTTAAGGGCAATGAAGCCAAAGAATTCCAGGACTCTGCGCAGAAAAGTGGTGGCAATTCTGGCTTTGATCGTTTGTGCGGAATGCAATCCACGGGATTTGAAGTATCCTTCGCCAACACCACATCTCAAAAGCGTCAATGCGTTTACGGTCGACCTTCCTTAGCGACCATGTTGCCGAGTCGTAGCTAAAGATGGAGAACACTAAGCACCAAGCACCAGTTTCATCTTCGTGTACCGAGATATATTGCGATCCCTCCATATCCACTGCAGTTCGGACATTGTGCTCTTGGCGTTACCGATACGTCTCCTGATCCTGAGCCGTCTGATATTATCACTAAACTAATGTTAGTTCTTCTTTAATCCATAGATTTATCTTTTTTTGATTTTAGTTAACAAGTTAAAAAGATTCATTAAACTTCACCACGAGATTCTGACACCAGTCTTGCCTTGTTACCAAGTTACTGCATTGTAGAGGCTAAAAAGACACAAAGGTTCTTTCTAAATTACTAGTTTTCAGTTGCATACGGATAGGTTGGAAGCCATAAACTCTGCATTTAATAAACTTCGCCACGACAAGATGGTGCTTCATAATTCCCGTATCTAAACCTTAATTACTTACCTCCACAAGCCAGGTGAGAGGTGTAAGAAAAACACGCTACAAGATGCCCTGGCCGGAGATGTGACGCGCCCCAGTTGACGCGGTAATTAATAGAAATATGATGCAACAGGGACGAACTTGGGTAAAGGCTTTTTATAGGCGTTTTATATCGCACCTTTTTATACACGGAAAACTAAGTTTATGTATATTATTAGCCTATGTAGTTAACACGTGAGCTAACAGAATTAATTCATGTTGCAAAGACTAATTTTGTGACTAAAATGTATGGAACAACTTTTTCTAAGTCGTTTCTGTTTTTAACGCCTATTGGTTTTTAAACGTTAGGTTAAACATTGTAACTATTTCATGAGGCGTTAAGTGCATGTTCGTTTATTAATTTTAACTAAAGTAACTTTAACTTTTGAAATACTGATTTTATTGAGCATAGATTGATAAGGTACATTGTAGACTGTCGTATATTCAGGATAGGTTTCTATGTTACATTTGATTTCAGCGTTATGAGGGTACCACATTACAACCATTCATGAACCCACTTTATTGATTAAGGCTCTAATTAACAAGATGACGCCGTGAATGGAGCACACATTGATAGTTGGTTCACCCCTTGCCTATTCAATGGTAGTTATAAGCCTCCATTGTGCATTGCTACTATACTTGAAGGCGTCTCGAGAGCCTATTTTACATGGATGTTGCGAAGACTTCAGTGTCGTCTGATGATCAGTAGCAGTTCCTATATTATATTGATAGCAACACAAAGTTATAATATTTCTTGGTAAGTCTGTTACTGTATTTTATCTGTGTAAAACACTGTCATCTGTCACTTTTCTATAACCTCGTCTCAATATACAACACGTTTCATGTGAGTTAAAGAAAAATATTAATAAAACGTGCAAATTGTATCAATTACCACCCTACATCACATACAGTCCATTTAAATCTTCTAACATGTTATGTAGTTGTATTTACATGAACACTTGGGTTTGAGCATCCCGTGGTAACATGTTGGGCCACTAGTAATCAATAGATATATTTTCTACAGGAGTAGTGGCTATATAAAGACAAACGGATAGAAATAGTTACGTCAAATGGGTTTGATTTATAGTACCAAAATAATAAAAATTAAAACACTTAGAAAGGCATTCAGGATTTCGCGGGCAGCTATGCTTGGAATCTTGAAATACATCATCATCATCCTTTTAATGTTCCCACTGCTAGGACACAGGGCCTCCCTTCTGTGAGAGGGAAGGGGCCGTAATCCACTACGCGGGCCCAGTGCGGGTTGGTTGGTGGATGTCACACGTCTTCGAATTTTTGGTTATGAGATATGCGATTCCTCACGGTGTTTTACATCACCATTTTGAGCAGTGGTAGCCTAGTGGAAACAGCGGTGACTGACGTGTCGAAGATCGTGAGTTTGAACCCAGGCAGGTGCTTTACTTTGTGTAAATTATTTCATCACCACTGCTCTCAAAACGGTGCAGGAAAACATCTTGAAATAGTATGATGTAAATATTGATTAAACGCAAGTGATAAAGATAACCACATCAATTGCTAAGTAACGAGTTTATTGGGACACAAAGTTCAAATGTGATAATCGTTTTCCCAACGTAATTATATTTTCTCAAATACGTCTGAAATATTTCTTATACCTAGGTATTCATAAGGCCCGTACCTAACTATCCTTCAGCGCCGTAAGAGGTGGCGACGAAAATTGTTTCATGTAAATTTATTTGACGCGGTACGCCTCGGTTTCGGTAACGTCTCTAATAAAGCTGCTTCCGTGAACATGCAGCTTTAGAAGTTATATTCAAACAAAACTTTAGAACTTGTTGCTCCTTACCTCTATTTTAATAAGACAAGGATATATTTATTACTTAGTTTTGTAGAGTGTTAACAAGGTAAGTCAACAAACCTTAATATGAAAGACAACACAGAGGCAATAATTTAAAAAAAAATCCCCAATGCTTAAAAAGCGAACTAAAAAGACGTAAACAAGAAGAAAATCATGATGTGCAGTCGTAGAATACATATTCGCGAGCTGGCTGACCAAAACCAGTTTATTCCTCCGACTGCACAGCATGATTTTCTTCTTATTTACGTCTTTTTTGTTCGCATTCTACAACTTTTTAAGTGAGTTAAGACGAATCGATTGACGTAAGAATCATCAAAATCGGCCAACGCGTTTGGTATCTAGTACGCAACATAGGAATAAACATACATAGAGTGATAAACACATTACCCTCTTTCGGCATTTGGGTAAAAATACAGATAAATTAGGATTATTCAGATTCACATACTTGGTTACATACTGCACTGCGTGTTGAAATTCGTTCATTATTTTTTATAAAAGGTAAATGACATTAAAAAAATACTGGTGCCAGTGGTTATTTTTACTCTATTTATTGGACTCTATAATATTAAGTTAATATAAACAAATATACCACAAAGGATTATCTTTGTAAAAATCTTTTAAATATCAGTAGCACAAGTTTCCATTTTTATGCTTTCACTAGCTCCTGCCAGCGGCTTTTCCAGCGTGAATGTCGAAAATTACTCCAATGGAACATATGCCCTGGACAAAAAGTATCCTGTGTGCTATTCCAGACTATAATCTATCACTGTGCCAAATTTCATCCAGATCTGTCCCGCCGTTTGATCGTGAAGAAGTAACAATCTTACAAACACACACACACACAAACTTTCGCCTTTATAATATTAGTTAGTGTGATGTGATTTGAGCTCTAGTTCAAGAAATGGATGATTGGAATAACTAAATAAATAAGGTGAGGTAATGTTTAAAACCTGTTTAAAATATTTGTGTAAAATCAAATATTATTATTATATCCTCTTTATTTTATTAAACTTTTTAGGCAAAGTCCACTACAAATAAACGTAATGTCAGTCCCTCAAATGCGACCCTGGTGATACATGAACATGACACGCCACCGAGACCCGCTGACCCGTTTCCCTTCAACCACCTGCGACCAGTCAATTTACCTTTAAAAAAAACTCAAGCAAACCTCAGCCTGAAAGAAAAGCAGTCTGTTTACTCAACACACATACATACAGTAACGGCCGCGTGCCCCCATTTCTTCTGCCACGCGAAAAGTCACTTTATCCTTTTCACACCTTTGCTTTTAAAGTTTATATTGCTGTGCACTTTGAAGTGATGCTTCTGACGTTTTGGAAGGTGACTTTAGAGGAATGCTTAGGAATGGTTGAGACCTGAAGCGCGATGTTTACGGTATTCAAATTGCTGTCACACGCCTTGCGCGCGTTTAAGGTCCGATCGCACTTACGATGGAAATATTCTGTGCGAAACAAAGTATTACACTTAAATGCGTATAAAGACACTTTAACTTTACGTATTTGTTGTTTCGTATTACACATTCAGCTGATGCTACCATCAGATGAATATATAATCGGCATTTTACGGTTGCACCTGTTTTGCGGGATTTAATAAAAAAGGGTATTTTATTCGAAACCCGGCTTGTGAAGGATCTTTTTGTTGGCGTTGTCTAAGTGTTGTTTGAGGAACGCTTCCGTTTTCAATAAATAAAACAGCTTTTTTATTTGTTTCGGTTTGACCTTTCGTATTTCTCTTTCAATGACAGATTGCCTTTTTTTCAAAAGATTGAGAAGAAAATTTATGTTCTCGGCATAGCAGTCGAAAAAAATTCAAACATTTAGGATTCCTCTTCAGCCTCTTCTGCAATGCATTGTTACAAAATACAAATATTTAGTAGCTAGCCCATTAGATTTAGTACAGAACTACGACTTCCAAAGTAATCCATATATATTGAGAAATAGTTAGCTCTCTCAACCACTAACTGGATCAGCAAAAGATAGACATGAACTATTGTTATATTTTATCAAAAAGCAATGAGTCAAACCCCAAACGCTATAAAATCCATACGATAGGTAAATCTGTTTCGAAAAGTGACAAACACTTGCAAAGTCTCACATAATGCGCGATTGCATTTCAAATACTATCCGTTGAGCCAGCGTACAAGGCGAATGAATAATTCAACTCAGACTCCCGTATTCAAACACCTTATGTATGGATGCAAAGGAAATCCGATCGGTAAGTACTCGGAAATTTGTTTTTACATGACATTTGCGTTTCGAACCCTGGGCAGAACAGTTTGGAAATATTTTTAGATGGAAGAAATAAAAAAAAGCGAAAATCTTAAAGGAATAGGCTCGTGGGAACAAAAATGATGAGAGTTTCAACACTTCTCCCAAAAAAAAATATAGCCGTATAATAAATGTAGATCTTAAATCTTCTATATCTCTTTCTAACTTTTCAACCATACAAATTTTAGATCGCTTGCAAGAATAGGGCGTTTCTGAAATGAATTGGAATGCATTCAATAAATCCGCCTAGCCTGTTCCCAACTACTATCGGGATCGGCTTGCAGTCTAACCGGATTTAGCTGAGTACCAGTATTTTAGACGGAGCAACTGCAGTTACTCCAAAAAGAGGAAACGGAGGTTTTGTAGAAAATATTTGTTGAAGTGACAACTAAAATCGCAACGACACTCGTATGATCGAGTTTCGTTGCGACTTGCGATCGGCAAGGAGTTTATTTTTACAAACGCATGTAAATCACCTGAAAATATGAGAAAACTCGACAATTTACACCGGCATTCAGATAATCGGCCACCAAAAATATTAAAATCCTTATATAAATATACCAAAAATCTACCAAACTTTTTAGGGCAATAACCACTCCCGTCAGTTTTTAAATTACCGTTTTCTCACGTTAATAAGGCCAGGCTCTCCTGACTATTAACGATGTAGGTTAGGTGCCGTTGCATGCATTTTATATGAGACTTTTTACACAAGAACCTCCTCCACTGAACTGAACGTTTCCGCGGGATTCTTATGTGGAAACGTGTATGGTATTTCGTACACTACTGTATTATGCAGATTATACTTGAGCTCGATTGTAAGCGTGAGCGTTTCATTATATTCTTTGGGTTACATAAAAGAGTCTTAGTTTTTACCTACTGATATTGTCTGGTGAAGCTGATTACCTACTTAATTTCATGTTTATATTCTACATATTTATATTCATCATTATCTTGCCCTTATCCCAATTTATGTTGGGGTTGGTATAACATACCTTCTATCTTACTTCTGTATCAGTCGTCATCTCAATAATCACCCACTATTTAGGGTTCCGTAGCCAAAAAGGAACCCTTATAGTTTCGCCATGTCCGTTTGTCCATCCATCTGCAGCGTAGCTCAGAGCTGCAAAGCATCAATCATAGCTTTATAGCACTAAGAGTAGTGCTAGAAAGCTATAATTTGTTATAGATAAATATAAATGAAAAAAAAAACAAGAAAAAAAAGTACGTTCTGGAGGAGGCCTAAACCCAATTAGGGGTTCCTATCCCAGAAAATGAATATTGTTAAGGTGCAAAAACAAAAGTAAAGAATGAAATATACTAAATATATAATACTAGCGACCCACCCCGGCTTTGCACGGGTGCAATGCTGATAGAAAGCTATAATTTGTTATGGATAAATATAAATGAAAAAAAACAAGAAAAAAAAAGTTCGTTCTGGAGGAGGCCTATACCCAAATAGGGGTTCCTATCCAAAAAAATGAATATTGTTAAAGTGCAAAAACAAAAGTAAAGAATGAAATATACTAAATATATAATACTAGCGACCCGCCCCGGCTTTGCACGGGTGCAATGCTGATACTAAATATACTACAAAATATACAAAGTTTACAGCTTTTTTGTCATTAGACAATACAAACATGTTTTCTTTAGAGATTACTCTTAAAAGAGGAGCTCGTGGCTAAATAATAACAGCCGCACGGGTCGATCATCAAGATTAAGCAACGCTTGACGAGGTCGGTCCGTGGATGGGTGACCATTTCAACATACCGAGTTTCCTTCGTGCCTCGGAAAGCACGATAAGCTGTTGGTCCCGGCTGTTATTTGAAGATCTTTGACAGTCGTTACGGGTAGTCAGAAGCTTGAGATCTGACACCAGTCTTGCCAAGGGGTACCGTGTTTACCCAGTTACTGGGTTGTGGAGGTCAGATAGGCAGTCGCTCCAAGTAAAACACTGGTACTTAGCTGAATCCGGTAAGACTGGAAGCCGACCCCAATATAGTTGGGAAAATGCTAGGCAGATGATGATTACTCTTAAAAGAGCGCCTCATAATTTATTGGTCATGTGAAAAACACTCAACGCTCAAATCTAAGCCTTTACCAGCAATTGTAGGCGTTTAAATTGGAACGGTAAATCCGATGGTATGAGAGGAATTTGGGGAATCAATACATCTACTCCACCACATCTGGTGAGTATTGTGCATTCTATTATGAAAGTTTTTAGTGATTTTACCAGCAAACGCGTGCCATTGCAAAGTTTTGGCGGATTCAGGTTTCTTAATAAAATAACAGGACAAACTACTTTCAACACTATTTTATGAAAAGGGAGTCCAGACGGGTTCAAAGAATTAAGAACAACTGTAGGAAAATGAGCAGCTTCTTCCAAATCGAGAACAGTATCGACGGAGTAGTATATTTGCGTCGGGGCATGTATCTTTGAAAGAATCAAGTTATTTACCTTGGAATACCTTATTACCTACTTGTTCGAAGGTTGGTGACAGAATCGCTCTTTCTTTAAACCAAGATATAGTCTTACAACTTTAGTTATTAATGTCGGGATAGACATTGTTGACCAACTCATGGATGCTGTCTATCAAAACGCAAAGGTTTTCTAGGTTAATCCTTCCATCACTTTGTGTTAACTCTCCATTGCCAACTTTTGGCAGCATCTCTGAAAAAAGCCTGTTCTCACGTGAAGACATTAAAACCCTCATGTTAGTTTTAAGCTCTAATTTATTGACGTGTGGCCAAATCTTGGATCTTTTTAGGGAAGCATTTATTTCGTCAGCACGTGTTCCTCGACTCACAACTGTTAGGATTTGACGAAAGTCTCCTGAGAACAGAATTGTACATCCACCCATAGGTGATATTTTTCTGCGCAAATCGCACATTGTCCTATCCAGTGCTTCCACAGACGTCTTGTTTGATATGGTGGCTTCGTCCCAGACTATTAATGAGCAGTCACGCATAATTTTTCTTGTATTGCTCTGTTTAGAACACTACAGACGCTATTATTATCATCGGTGGCGATTTTCAGCGGGCGCTTGAATGTAGTGTGCGGTTCGGCCTCCTTCTAAATATGTTTATCCTGTACCTCCTGGAGCATCAGGGAAACATATTTTTCCTTCATTGTTATCAATTGATGATAGTAATGTAGTGAATACTTTTTTCTGATCGATGTTCAATCGTGGCTCATATTGAGATATCTATACTAATATTATAAAGAGAAAAGATTTTTTTGTTTGTTTGTTTGTACCGAATAGGCTCCGAAACTACTGGATCGATTTGAAAAATTCTTTCACCAATAGAAAGCTTCATAATTCCTGAGTGACATAGGCTATTTTTTAATCTCGATATTGGGTCCTGTGGGGTTGTCCACGGGAGCGAAGCCGCGGGCAACAGCTAGTATTTTATAAAAGTCTCGATTGATCGTATGATGTTTTTCTTGTGTATTCGGCACTATTCGTTAAATCTAAGTTAGTAGTATCAGCTGGCATCGGCAGCCCAAAATCCTTGATCGATTTATCCGAAAGTAATTGCACTACTTTGTTCAATTCAAATAATGCTTCGTCGAATATGTTGTGATCATATTGTACACCATCTGAAACTAACTCTCGCCGTCGCCGAATCAGAATGTCACTGGCCATATTTTCTTGAAATTTATTATATGGAGTAACAGAATCAGTTACCCGCTATGTCCTAGCATTTTAAATCTGCAATGTCTTCGAAAATATTCATTTAAATAAATTACAGGCTGTAAAGGGCCATATTGATCTATATTAAATGCACAATGTATTTAAGGTACTTAATTGGATAAGTATTAATGCTGTATTGCTTAAAATCGCTTCGTAAATAAGCCATTATTTCTCGTAAAAAGTAAAGGATAAAAATTGGTTATAATGGGTTATTTATTTATTAGTTTATATTTTCACTGGAAAGCCTTGCAGCAATTACACCAATGGAGCACAATCTTATAATAAACTCACTATAAGTCCAGGTTTCCTCACGGTGTTTTCCTTCACCGTTGTCAGCGATTTCTAAGATAAACTTGGAAAGTACCTATGAATTGAAAACGTCACATTGGTACTTGCCCGGATTTGAACCCACGACCTCAAGCGAGAGGTGAGGTCTTAGCCACTGGGCCACCACGACCCTAAGAGATAGACATATACCATCGCGGACTTTTTTGTAGACCTTATTAAGGTGTACAATACTGTAGTACATTAGTTTGATCTATCTCATAGGGTTTCAGCCAGCGTTTGCAATGTAAGGTCAAAAAATGTGTTTATTTACGACATCACATTATAAAGCTCTAAAATTAACAGTGTTTCTCTACTCGATCTATTAAAAAAACCACATCAAAATCCGTTGCGCAGTTTTAAAGATATAAGCATACATAGAGACAGACAGACAGCGGAAAGCGACTTTGTTTTATACTATTTAGTGATAGTGATATACACACATCCGACCCCAATATAGTTGGGAAAAGGCTAGGCAGATGATGATGATATACACACATACTTTTAACTATAAAGATAGGAAATAATAAAGACTTTTTATTAATTTATGAGTTACGCCAACAAAGTGATAAAGTAAAACAAAGAAAAATATATTTTTAGTTTACCTCCTTACGTATAGTGGGGATGTTTTTTTCTCTCTTCTATCCCATGATGGTGTGGGGTATCGTTGGATAGGCCATTCAACTGTTTTACCGGTCTGTGAAAACCATTTTTCGATTCAGGAATCCGTTTGCGTAAAATTAAGCTATGTATTTGCTTTTGGATATGTGTAAAAAATCTAGGCAGTAAACGAAAGAAACGAAACGAAATTAAAAGTAAAACTATCATAGCTGTTGGCTTTACCAGTTTTTGAGTAATAGTCGATCAACTTATAAAATGTATGTACGTGGCCCGACACGCACTTGGCCGATTTTAAGCCATCGGTTTTTTACTGGTTACATTTCGGGGGAGTGTGCGATGGAATTTTATAACTAATTCCTCCTAGCCCGTTCCCTCATCGGACTGCAAGAGGTACGGCGATGCGTCATGGGGTACATGGTTGACATTCCACCCATACGCACTAAACGGTTTGGGAATACTTTTATTGTGCGTACAGCTAAGGAGTGTAATTTCTTGTCAGAGTCTGTAATTCCTGATAGCAACAACCTGGGAGTCTTCAAGTCAAGAGCGAATAGGTTACTTCTGGCAAGTGTGCTTTATCGTCGACTACATCATCGCTTACCATCAGGTGAGATAGTGGCGAACCTATCATACTTCCTACTTAATTATATTATAAAGGCGAATGTTTGTGAATGTGTATGTTTGTTACTTCTTCACGCTCAAACAGCTGAACGGATCGGATAAACACTGAGATAGATTATATCCAGGAATAACACATAGGACTTTTTAGCCCGCTGGCAGAAGGCAGTCAATAATAAAAAAATTAAATAAAATGCAGCTCTTTTTCTCAATCTGTTTTTTTTAGTTGTAAGCCTATCCACTGTTCCTTTCCTCACGAATGTTCTCTCATTCTGCCGCATCACTTGTCGATACAATTAACGTCATAGTTGCAATATGCCGTAATTTTAGTGCATCGAGTATGCTATACTAAATTGCTTTGTAGAGTGTCAACTTCTACGTGGGACAATCTCTTTCCAAATCCCACTATGTCATATGTCCGTTCCAAGAAACTGTATGTACGATGGGGTTAATATACTATTATTTATGTTAGAGGTATCTTTAAAGCTGGCGTAGTGCCATATTAGCACTGAACTTTCAGAAAACTATAGCCATAAATAAATTGTATAAAACTGCTTAGTTTCCATTTTCCAGTTAATTATTTTTGTTCCGAAAATGAAACCGCTGCTAATGTTATAATACGTCCGGGTTTGTCGTACCAATTGGCTTATTAAGTACAAATTAAAGTCGAGAAGTATGGTTTAACACAAAGTATAAGTAACACGATTAAATAATGCTCCTAATCTTAGATTATCCACTTTCAGAAGCTTTACCATAATCCGGTGTTGTTTTAAGCTTTTTAATTCTTTCCGTATTTTTAAACCTTTGTCCTTGTTAAAAATTATTTAAGTAATCCCAAGTGCCGATATCAATGGACACTACGTGAAGGACAAAATGTATTAGTTCGCTAAAACGCGGCCTACTTTTGTATGAATCAACAAATCCTTTATGACTTTTTGGGTACTGTCTCTTTATCTCTCTATTAAAAAGTAAATCTATACGGCTATGCAATTTAAATTTTTCAATCTTAGTTAAAACTCTGGTTTAGTGACCATTTAACTTTTTCTTTTATGTAATGTAGGTAATCAGTGATTTTAATTTTCTATGAACGAAGGACATAATTCCATCATTTTTATTAAATTAATTGCGTTTAATGTCAACAACAATAATAAGCAAGCTATGACAGTAAAACTATTTCTCGTATAATCCACTAACGTCAAAGTAGGAACGTTGCCGTCGTGATACGATTGTGCAACGTCGCTGGGCAGACTACTAAGTGCTACAAATCCCCCGTCCAATGTACCGCACCCGACTCAGTCAACCGGTGACACTTACGAAACACAGTCGTGGACAAATAAATTAAACAAAAATTCAATAAAAATATGCCTTCGCCATGGCGACGATTTCACTAATTCTCGTCGTGCTCGCAAATCGAGTCAATCCGCAAACCACGTTGAGCACCGGAAGCGACATAAACAGTTTATCAGAAGGACTAGAAGCGACTGCCATTTTTCCGACGCAAATCCAACAAACTCAAACGACTTCGGAAACGACGTTCGCGGCCTCTGCCGGAAACAATCTTAATGACGTTGGCGGCA
Organism: Orthosia incerta; assembly: GCA_948252205.1. NCBI lineage: Eukaryota > Metazoa > Arthropoda > Insecta > Lepidoptera > Noctuidae > Orthosia > Orthosia incerta. Next base: position 55,790,584 of record OX411742.1, read on the forward strand.
CCGCAGCATCCTTCGACGTTCCAGAACAGAATTTCCAAGCAATCTTCACAATTTACTCGATAAAAAACAAGAAAACCAATAATAATAAAAATGCGCGCAAAGGAAATGTCAAATCACTTGGAGATAGAAATGGCGCAGAAAATAAGGAAAAATACTTGCACGGCACTGAAGAAAATTTAGGTGCTTTACAAGCTGAGCCTCTTGTCTGGGACAACTGTTTGGAAACTAATTTTAAGGGCACAGAACATGTACTGCCACAAAACATGGTGAAACCTCAAGATATGCAAAATGATAATCATGATTACAAATATCAAGGGAGCAAAGACATAGGAAGTGTATGGAGAAAAAGAGATGCTGGCAATCTAAATTTGAATTCGACTGCAGGAAAAGCTTGGCTGGAGAAGTACAATAATCTTCTAAATGCTAAAACAGAGGAAAGGCGTCAACAGAAGGCTGAACTGACGCCAGTTAAAAAAGTGACAACTACAGAAGCTACTACGGTACAAACAACGGAACCAACTATCAAAACAACAGTTCAAGTGATACCAATAACAAGAGAGGTTTTCAAGGAACCCAAGGATTTCTTTAATACTACACAAACAGCCGCAACCGAAGATGATATTGTAGCTAGTTACACAGAGGATTGGTTTGAGGAAAACGACAGAAGCAAAATAAGATTTGGTAATTTGCCACAAAAAGAAACATATTTAATACCCGCACTGAAATTGGAACAGGGATTTCACCCTTTCGGGTTTATGTCGGAGTTTTTTTATCTGATATACCCGTTTGATTTTCCAGTGGGTAAGCAATAGCTTTATTAAATTGTGTAGTACCGTGATTGCTTGTAATATAATAGGTTTTGTAAACAATATTGTGAAGATAGACTTTCATATTAGGCCCTGAACAACTTTGAAAGGAAATACCATTATAATATACGACTATACGAATATTTTCAGATCATCAACTTCATCAGGCTATTGATGTACTGGTGGATTCATTTCAATCTTGATTCATATAAAATTATTGTCCTAATTTTAATCACACCAACACCAATTAACCTAATTAAAAACATCTAGGTATTTCGTAACATTTCCAACAGAACCCCTGTATAGATAAAACAGTAATCTGCCGGTGTGACCTCGTGCCTGTCCGTACAATATCAAAAGGCTTCACTACGGCTCTTACAACGAGGTCGAGGCGATGATCTCGTTACCTCACTCGCTAATAAAGTATGTACAAGTATCAGACTGGATTCTTTACTTTTTGTATGGGGTACATTTGATACTGAAAAGTGGGTATTTTTATGTAGGTGTTAGGGCTTTTATTTGTTCATATCTATACTAATATATATATATTTATATATAATATTATACAGAGGTAAATTGGTTAAAATTTCCTTTATGGGCCGCTGATTTTTGGCGCGGGGAGGGTGGGGGGGAGGAGGGAGGTGGTTTGGCTACCCCCCTGTACCATCCCCACCACTCGGAGCCCTATGGTTATGGAGATATCCATGGTTGAAGTTTTCAGTTTAGAATAAAAATTTCCATAAATGTCCATTGTTTTGAGACGCGGGGAGGGAGGGAGGGCAAGGAGGGTTGGGGGCTACCCCCCTGCACCATCCCCACCCCACGGAACCCCATGTATATGGAGATATCCATGGTTAAAGTTTTTACGATTACTCTTTAAGCAACAAAGTCGACGGAGCCCCGCTGCGCGGGGCTCCTATTATGTCTGAAGGGTCTAAAGTAACCTAACACGAAGACGGGAGCCGGGTGACGGGAGCCGAGTTCGCTCGCTTTGCTCGCTCACTTCAGCTCCCGTCATCTCTTCGAACCTAACCTGTCCGTGTCGAGGTGCCCTAAGCTCCCGAGCTCGCTTCGCTCGCTCTTGGACTAATTCACATCTTTTTACCTCGCTAATTATATTTAAGTAAAAAATTTATCTAATATCTCCATAACCATGGGGTTCCGTGGGGTGGGGATGGTATAGTGGGGTAGCCCTCCTACCCCCCTTGCCCTCTCTCCCTCCCCACCCCAGAAAATGATTGGACATTTGTGGAAATTTTTAGTCTAACCTGAAAATTTTAACCATGGATATCTCCATAACCATGGGGCTCCGAGTGGTGGGGATCGTCCAGGGGGGTAGCCAAACCACTCCCCCTTGCCCCCCCACCCTCCTTGCACCAAAAATCAGCGGCCCATAAAGGAAATTTTATCCGGTAAATTTGTAAGTTTGTAAGTTTGTATGTAGGGGGTAATCTCTGGAACTAATGATCCAATTCTAAGAATTTTTTCACTGGTAGAAAGCTATTCCTGAGTGCTATAGGCTATATAACATCACGCTACGACCAATAGGAGCGGAGCATAAATGAAAAACGTTGCAAAAACGGGAAAGAATATTACTGTTTCAGTTATGCAATCATGTATGTAGTGTAGGTAGGGTAGGTGTAGGGGAGGTGTAGGGTAGGTGTAGGGTAGGTGTAGGGTAGGTGTAGGCTAGGTGTAGGGTAGGTGTAGGGTAGGTACGTAGCCAGTTGACGGGAGCGGAGCCGCGTGGGACAGCTAGTTGTGCATATTTGTGTTTACCTAAGCAATATCCAAAAAAATAATTAAGTACCTAATTTGTTTTTTCAGGACTGATAAAGGATATTGTGTGGGGAGAATTCACATTTCCGTACTCTTTTCTACAGGTAAGATTATTTTTAATGTAAAATACTAAAACTTTAAATTAATTTAAATTATTTTTATTTGTTTTGTGAAATTTTTATACCTTAAATATTAACAGTCTACGAGTATATATACACTAACAGATTAACTTACAATAATTTATTTTCTCATTCGCAAAAATCACTCCACGATCAATTCATCTTTAGGAATAGTTTCGAAGAACCGCTTGATAATTTGATATACTATGTCAACTAGTTTATCAACAAGAGGTTTTCCGAATTCCTCAGAAACTTGTTTCCAATTCTGGTTCAAAAACTGCAAGACAGCTTCACCTGAAAATAAAAGTAAATAAAACACTATCAAACTATATTTTAACTAGCTGACGCCCGCGGGTCCGCCCGCATTTTATTAGTACTTCTTAGTTTTCTTTTTTATTAGTTCTTCTTTTTATGTGTCATTCTGATGTATAATCTACATTTTTGTAAAGTTTCATCAAAATCCGTTAGGCAGTTTTTGCGTTAAAGAGTAACAAACATCCATCCACCCAACCATCCTCACAAACTTTTACGTTTATAATTGTAGTAGGATAACCGCGCGCCATTATATTTATGTCATACGAGAAGGCCGTACGAAAATTGCTAAGACATTACTCGCCTTTTAAGCTCCACTGCAGTCGGTAAAAAGACAAAGATCTCTTTGCCAATTAAATCAAATACCGATCGTTTAAAGAAAAATCAATATTTGTACTACATAAATAAAAACCTTACCATGAGATATATTGACAGATTTAAAAAATTATCCTGCTTGACCAATATCAAAATAGTATGAAGGTATTAATAGTATAGGTATGGTCTTTCGCGATAACGGGAACCGTGTATATTATTGAACTCAAAAGTAATTACGGTACCATGTCCTTTATTTCCTTATTTATTCAAAAGTTCAAGTTTACAATTACCTTCAACTTACGCTGACATAAACATCAAAAACCACTCAATGCAAAGTATGCAGCTTGTAAGAGAAAAATAAACAGAAATAAAACTTCTATGGGCAAGGTTATAAAAACACACACAAAAAAATTAAAGAACTAAGTGAGACTTTAAATATAGGCAAAATAAAAAATCTATTTAAAGTATACAGGATATAACAGAAATGGGTCGTCATATTTTAAATATTGCTTCTGCTCATAGAAACAAGCAACTTTTGTCAGCGAAGTCTTAATTGTTTTTGTTATCCATATAAAATTTTTTCGTCTCAAAATTAGTATGGAAGGTAAATATTTTTGTTAATTCGCTAGGGCTTCCTTGAAGAATTTTTTACATTTCCATGGGTAGAAGCAGTTTTTTAAAGTCCAACAAGTATGAAGAAAAAGTAACAAAATATTAATTACTCTCCTCAAAATCTGGCTATACTACATATTCCCTAAACTTCTGTTAGAACTGGAAATATTAAAATTGTATACGTACTCAGTTCAGGGTTGCCTTCGAACAAATTCGTTAAGTTAAATATAACTCTGTCTCCATAATTCTGGGTGATGTCAATTGTTTTCACATCGTGGTATACCACTCCATCACGAATATTATCTTCGAACTTAATTTTGGCATGTAACGCAGCATTTTCTGGAAATAAGAAAATAAAGTATAGAAAATACATTATTTATTTATAACGGTGAAGTAAAACAAACGGAGAAAGAAAACATCGTGAGGAAACCGGCATGTCCTAGAACCAAAAATGCTTAGACATGTGACATCCCGCACTGGGCCCGCGTGGTGGATTACGGCCCACTCCCTCACACAGAGAGGAGGCCTGTATCCCAGCAGTGGGAACATTAATAGGCTGATGATGGATTATTATCTGTATTACTAATAGTTTGCACTGCAAAGTTATTAGTAATTTGACGCCTGCCCGGTTCCTTTTTGAAACGCATACAAACTATACATTATATTTACTCGTGTTTTAAGCTACGTTGCATAATCTCCAAGCTGTGTTTCATCTCTTTCTCGTCACAAACAAATACCTTACTAATAAAAAAACAGGTACTCACTTATTTTGATTTTAGCATTTCCATCGCCATTTATTGCCACAATCAATATTCTTCCATTCGCTTTATACATTCCCTTTATAGTTAGATCACAATGCATTTTCAAATCAGCTTCATTATTTTTGTACCTGAAAACAATTTATTAATCTTTATCAGTATTTGATTTTACTTTCATTGTTGTTGATATAATTATAACTACACTTAAAACAATATATTTTGAGTTTATTTTAATTTACATAACTGCCCATTCTTAGCAAATTCTGGTAACCCTAAGAAAAAGACAAAGTTCCTCATGATCTATTATTTATGTATGTAAATCAATAATGGTTAATTAAATTCTTAGACCCATCTCAGAATTCCAGACATGCTGACGTGATCGTCGTCTTATTGTTTGTGATCACCTCAAACTCAGGTTTAGCGTTCAAAAGAGCAATTCTGATTTCGACAGCGAGTCGTTTTCAAAATTTTCATTCTAATGTTGGACGTTTTGATATATAAGTTTGTGTTAATACTATTGTGAAAGACTGCACAAAATTTTACACGTTTCTCGACCGAAGCTCTTCAATTAATACAATTAATTTGGTACTTACCACACAGAATCTATAGTGCACTTTCTAAGTCCAGTCATGGTTCCATTACGGAATTCCACTTTGAATCCTCCAGGTAGGATCAGGTTGACATTTTCTTGTCTCAGAGGGTCAATAGCGTCCACCCCTAGTTCTGGGATGCCCTTAGCGAATAATGGTAACGTTTCTTGTACTACTTTTTTCAAACAATCTGGCTTGAGACCAGGGCAGGTTGTGATGTAAGAAGCTGAAATTATAAAAAACTACTTAGTATTTACAATATAATACATGGTATTTTCGACTTTTATCGTGAAACATTAGCATTTATTATTCAAAATTAACGTTGTTAAACGTACATCCGGGTAATTCATAATAATTTTTTTTAAACAATACTTGAAACTAAAATTTCACTTTCTTAATTCTTTTTGTTTGGGTGTGGAGTAAATATTAACAATAATACCTAATTTTTAAAAATACCAGCATATTACTGTCCCACAACAAAACACAAGCATTAATAACCGCGATTTAAGTTACTTTTAAATAATACTTTATCTACTCTCATATTATATTATATTCATTTATTTTATTATATTCGAATTATAATCTTCAAAACGAGTTTATATTGACATACTTTATAAACACAATACCGAAATTTAAAATTATAATCTTATGAAAACATTTTTCTCTAACAAAATAGTTCTATAAAACATTTTTTTTTCTATTATGATACAGGGCAAATCCAAGAAGTTAATTAATATCACCAAGGAGTTTCTATCAATTATTTTTTTGTAATGGAAAGCTTATGCGGGGCGCACCATTTTTACCCGACTGCGGGAGGAACACATTTTTTTATAGTCCCTATCATAAAAAGTTTTGATGCCAATTTTTACTTGTCTGTGGCAACGCTCGCTTTAGTGCATACACGGTTAATGCGGTGATGTTGGTGGGTTTTGGCGCCATTCATACGTTTTGCTGTTTAGAATTTTTCTTACTCTTTTGACTTTTTCTTTTATTTAGTAGGTTTAATCCCAATATATGAGTGAAGATAAAGTAGTGTACGAAACTGCACATAACTAATTGTTAAGACATTCGTGTTTTACTTTTAAAAACTTTCATAAAATACTATTAAAATGAAAGTAAATATTGCAAAAAATATAAATAAAAACTTACGCGCAACTTTAGCGGCACTTCCATTTAATACAGCAAAAAATAAAACAAAAGAACACGAAACTGTTATCTTAAACATTGTGACCAAAAAACCGTTTGCCACAGCTGATGTCCAGATCAGTACTGATGTATAATCGGAAGGTCCTACAGAATTAAGCGTACTTATAATTCAATTCTAAATGAATAGGCATCGCGGAAAGAGGCTCTGTCTCATATAACCGGTCCATAATTTTGGATAAGATCGATAAATGTCAGCTACTATGGTGACAAGAGGAAACCTTACTTTAAAGTTGGTAAAAAGGAAGTACCTGTTGACATACTTGTAGATTTATTTCTGGTTGTAAATTCACTGAAGCATCAGGCAAATAAATCTTGATTTGAAGTGAAAATTAAAGTAACCTTTGCAGTTAATCTCACAGACACGGATACTACAGAATAAGAGTCCTTAAATTAATTAACGCATATATATATTATGAGTTGTTTTACGCAAATCATGTGGTAATTAAAACTTCTAAATATTAATTAATTACCAACTGATTTTAACTAAAACTTTCACTAAAATTGATCTCATAAATAACATTGCAATCAATAAATAAATTTCATACAACGGGATGGAATTTGCTTATAAATTACTAGCTGTTCCCCGCGGCTTCGCTCCCGTGGATCACCCCACAGGACCCGTTTTCGGGATTAATATAAATAGCCCATGCCACTCAAGAATAATGTAGCTTTCTATTGATGAAATATTTTTTTTAATCGATCCAGTAGTTTCAGAGCCTATTCGGTACAAACAAACAAACAATTAATTATTATTATATTAGTATTTGTATAGAAGTATAGATTACGTACGGTAACGACTGTACCGGGATTAGTTGATCTAAGATTCTCTAACAAAAACCATAACTGTGAACATGTCAAAATAAAATCAAACATTTTAAACCCAAACAAACCCATAGTAATATTCTCACATATTGTAAAGCTAACATACGTCAGTTATTTCCACACAAAGACATTGACATTTTAAAAGGATGGCTTCCTGTTACATGATAGTCTTTATGGATCTCTCAAGTACGAAGAAAGGCGATAATTGTGTTGCCATTGCCACGATATGTTTGTGTTAACAATTTATTTTTAGTAAAATATCGTGCTTGTGATTTATGATAATTGAATTTTGAAAGTTTGAATATTATGAAGTGTGGCGATTGCAATCATGTTTAATTTGTAATGATGCTTTTGATCTTAACATTAGCAAATGAACTAAAATTATTTGTTTCAAATTTAAATTCAAATTAATCAATAACATTTTCTAAGCTTCTCTTGAGCTAGGAACTATTCTTTGCATCTGTGAATACTTTATACACTATTCAATTTACATCAAGATGTGGCAAATTCCCTCTACATATTAAATAACGCGAAACAAAAAGTTAAAACTTACCTAACTTTTCAATGCCTGATCTTTTCAGGGTTCCGTACCCGAAGGGTCCAACTGAATCCTATTGCTGTCACTCCCGTGTCCGTCTGTCTGTCCGTCTGTCCGTTTGTCCGTATTCTGTCACACATTTTGTTACAAAGATTTTTTTAAATTCCCGTTTACCTATGAACTTAAAATTTGGTGATTATGATTATTATTACGTATATTTTACTAACAAATACGATTATATACAAATTGGTACGGAATGCTAAATGTGCAAAGTCTAACACGCACGCGGCCAGTTTTTAACACGCTTTTATTAGCTTGGTATGTATCAATGTAACGGAATCTTTGAACGTAATTTTCACCCACTTCAAAACGTCGGATTGATTTGAAACTTTGCAAACCTATCAAGGACCGATGACAATGCAATAATTTAGTCAAAGTCAAAGTACTTATGAAAGACAAAAAAAATAAAAAATGTACAATTAATAAAAATTTATTCTACCTTGCGCGTTTAAATTGTTTGTCCCATTATTAGCCTTACCAAAATCTTCAGGATTAGCGACTTTTTAGTTTAATTTACCATTAAAGCGTGTTTTTTAGTTTTTAGAACTACAATTTATTTTTAATTATTGGTAGACTCGCGTTTAACCATATCTCACCTGAATATGCGATAATGCGAACTACATTAAATTTGCGATGGCTTTTACACCTACATCGCCTTAGTTTAGATAAAAATCACTACACTTTCCCTATAAATTGTATAATATTTACAAACTCAGTTCGGACATTGACAGAAACCTTTTAAGTTTGAACCAAGTTCAGATTTCTTTGTTTACAAATTTATAACACACGTGTTCTCTATTGGAAGTCATATAAAATACTTCACGAAAGAAAATGTACGAATCGGTTTACAACGAAATTGTTTGAATTTAGGTTTCAAACATTTCCGACGGTACCTATGTTTTGTGAATGAAAATCCTGTTTTGCTTGATGACTACGATCAACAAAGAATTGAATTTAGTCTATTCCTATTAATTGTTTGGACATGTTCAGACAAGACAAAAAAGAGACAATTGAAAAAGTGATTGAGGTTAAGAATGTTAATCATCGAGTCGAAAAGAACATAAAAATTCCATTTTTGCGGATCGTATTATACAGAAGATTGACTGATATAACAAAGTTATATATCGCATAGTACACGACTTAGCAGCATTAGGAGGCTACTAAATGACTAGACCATGATTTTTATAGAAATATAAAAAATTGACAAGTAATCTTAAAGAAAATTACTAACAAATTGCAGCCCTCTTTTTACGATTTATGTTGAATAAAAAGATAACTTTTTCTGAAACAACTCAAGATATAATGTCATGACCATTAGACAATGATTCCTCAGAGATTCCCTCCTCTCGTTAACACGATAGAACATTTTTCTTTTGGACAAGACACATCGCTCTTTTCTGATTACGCGAGCTTTTAACGAAGATTATTATTGCTGTGTCTGTTTATTCATCGATATTATTTACAAAGAAAAGAAACTGGTAAACTTCATTCCTGACAAGTAATTTTTAAGAAAAAAGATACGGCACCTTCTTAAAATTATCGAATATATTTTTTTTTCTTATTTTTGCACTTCATTCTCAAACTTTTAGAGGAAGGGTCAGAACCAGTCATGACTACAGTTTATGAAATACCGTCAAACATACCAACTAGCAAACAAGGGATATTTATTATGACTTGATAATTGGAATACGACTGTATACGTTGACGTCTAAGAATAATTCTTGTAAAATTGACCTAAGGAAGTATTAAAAACTAAAGGAACATTATTTTAACCTTGATATCGAATTAAATTTAACATATGAATATTATTATATTATTATAAAGATATATTAAATATTATAATTCTAAAGTCCGATTTTTATTAAATGTGAACCTTTAATACAAAGCGGACTTTAGAATTGCTGCTTTTTCTAGTATTATAATCTTATTTACGCGCATATAATATCAAGCTAAGTATAACATTAACATTAAAAGCGGGATATTAAAAATCGGGAACTCGCAACAAACAGTAAACATGGTAAATATCCCGCTTTTAATGTTAATGTTAGTGTTAGTGACCATGACAGTTTAAAAACTTATATCAAGTTAAGTATGTGGGTCCATATTGGCTCACATAAAGTTCTTTACCCGAAATTGTTCATCCTAATGATTTGTAATCCGAATTATCACTCTTCCTAAAATTTTTCATTCATACTATTTGTAGTACTACCGGCGATGTTCACAACACTCATGTTTCCGAAAATTTTAATTAATAATATCATTAATGTAAATATATTTTTCAACACACTTGCTCATAAAGTGGCTCTAATTCCACTGCAATTAGGCACATAATGATACCTGTTATCAAACTGTGACTTTTTCATTGCTATTATTCACAAGTGAGTTATAGATTTTTTTTTTTTTAATTTACTGGTTGAGTTGCTTTGTTCTTAAAAAAGTTTCGATACAAAAAAGATCGTGCTCAATAGTACAAATAAATTAATCTACCTATTGCTTGCTCATTTCATGCAACTTCATATTTAAATAGATAATTTCGACTTGTACGTGCTTAATAAATAAAAGTTTCACTCAAATATAAATTTTATTTCCTCTGTAATTAAGAAAAATGAAATTTCCTATTTTGTACTTGTCTAAAACACTATCCACGAAAAGCCAAAAAAAGAAGAAACCTCATTCTTTTATTCTTCGCGCATAGGCAAACTGATTAATTTTGCCCGCCATTGTGAAAAAATTTTTACAACTCGTTTTTACTGTTGAAAATGTTTTTTTTTGTATTATTTTCTTCACAAGTGTGTTGAAAAACGTCGTATGATACACGTGTGTATTGATGATTACCGTCCTTGGCTCTCTTAAGACCCTCACCTACGGCTCGGGTCTCAATGGCGCCTCAGCGGTAATCACCAACATTGCACACTTGTACCATAATGTACTATAAACTCCTACTGTTTTTTATCATAACGCTTTTATCCCTAAACATAATTAATTAATCACTCATACTCAGAAAGAAACATTTACCAAGTGTAATAAAAAATATATGAAGCACCAAGAACATAATCAAGAACCAGATGCTTTGAAGGAAAAGGTTTGTTTTTAAACTATTTCTTGTGATTACAAAACAACTGTTCACATTTTTACATTTAGCCATTTTATTTTTTGTTATTGTTGTTACATACTTATAACTATAACTATACCTGAGATAATTATGTCTAAAAAACCAACTGTTCTCAATGTTTAAAGGTCGTTTCACTGATTTTTGTCTTAAATGAATGAAATTCAGGTCAGAGTGTCGTCGTGGGGGCACTATGAAAAAAATACTTCGAAAATTTCGCGACCAATTTCGAGGTAGCGCTCGCCGGCCGCTGCCACGGGGCGGCACCGCTCGCTTCGCTCACTCGGCTCGCGCGTAGTTGGTCACAGTTCTAACCTAACCTATGGATATCTTTGCTAATATTAAACTAATTTAATTGAAATGTGTATATGAAAACATATATACTTGTACCATGGTACTATTATTTTTATATGTTATACATGTTATGTGAAAATAAAGTTACGCAAAATTAATGTATATAATACTGATTATTATGGATAAAAAGAAATCTAAACAAAAAAGATATGACTTTGAATAATAGTGTAAAAGATGCTTATGTTGAGAAAATATAGGAAAACAAATAAAAGTATAATAAATGTTTATTGCTACTGACATTATGAAGTTGAATGCTTCGGAATTATGAACATTAGAGACAGAGTAGTTAGGAATTGTGATTGTTAGGATGAAAAATGTTAGGAAGAACATTTTCGGATTTCCAATTATCGGAGTTGAAAATTTAGGTGAACTTGGGCGCACCCCAAGTTAAGTATGTACTTATTTTGATCACCTAGTATTAAATTTAACACGTGTATTGTCCAATTGACTTATTTAAATAAAATCAACCAGCAATCTTTTTTATCCGACTTCAAAATTTAAAAAGGAGGTTCTCAATTAGACTGTTTTTTTATTGTGTGTTACCTCTGAACTTTTTACTAGGTGAACCTATTTTAATAATTCTTTTTATTTGAAAGCTGTTGCTTCTCATTTGGTCCCATTTAAATTGATGAAGAACTTTGGCGATATACAACAGGATTCTTTAATAAATGACGACAAATCTACACCATTTCATAACATACCATCACGTACGCTCTAAAGGGGTACGCAGATGTGTACAGTTCTCCCTGGCACACTCTAATTTCACCGGTTTATATTCAAGTATCATTTTATTCGGCTAATCTATTCTAGAATAACTGTGGGCATTATACCTATAGATATGTACTTACCCACAACAAAAAAAAATGAAAACTAGAAACCTTTAAAAATAAATAGAACTGACTTTTGAAAATAGAATTTCGGAAGTCGGTGTCAAAAACCGAAGAAACAAAAACAAGAACACCGACTTTGGAAATTAAAGTTATTTTACACTTGGTAGTGTTTTCATTTGGAAGTCGGTTGTATCTTTATGAAAAAATGTTTTTATTTTATTTGAATCGATGGTGCTGACGAATGTTCAAGGTTATATACCTTGAATTATGTTCATTTACGTATATATTCTTGACCTTTCAACATCACATCAAAAACAATATTTAATATGTCTAGAAAACAAAATTCGGTGGACTTACTAATTCAATTTTAGATATTCTTGATATATAAATAAGCTAAAACTACTTTACAATTACATTGCCATTCAACATGTCAATGCTGCCAGCGTTCTGGGCACGTTTCCCATTGCCATTGATGTGGACGAATTTTTTGATGCGCAATGAGCCCTTTGCTCTCTCTCCTTTGTATGAGTTTGTTTAGTTATTAGTCTATTATACTATTTGAATTACAAATAAAACATAGCTCCCTTTACAATTTACTTGAATTATGTAATAGCATCAAAAAATATTTTTACTAACTTATTTAAAAAAAGAAAAACTAACCCATTATTATCTCAATTCTTAAATGTTCACAACATCATTATTTCAAACTGGAAACCCACTGCTGGGTGTAGAATGATATACTCTTTCTTTTGTCTTACTAAAAAATGCAACTTATATGATGAAAGTCCTGGGTTCGAACTCAGGCGCTTAACTTTGTGTTAATTATTAAATAACCACTGCTCTCATAACGGTGAAGGAAAACATCGTGAGGAAACCGGCATGTCCTAGAAACAAAAATTCGAAGATATATGACATTCACCAACCCGTACTGGGCCCGCGTGGTGGATCATGGCTTATCCCCTCTCACAGAGAGGAGGCCTGTGTCACAGGAGTGGGATCATTAATAAAATAATTATTAATTAAATATATTCAAACAGATACTTACTTGTATTTCCGACTTCTCGACTAGTTTTTTGTGCGTCATCACAAGTTTTTGCTCAGCAGGATATTTGGTCAATATTTTTTTATTGGAATTCTATTTTTAGAGCAGGTAAATAAATATTTAATATCAGAGGATAACATACATATATTAGATAATTATTTAAATGAAGTTGATTTATGTAGCTAAGATAATAATTTTCCATTGCGGAACTCATGGCAGTTTTATCAACTTTGACAGAAATTAAAGATGGCGGGACGAGGTTGTTGCTTTGAATTTAGGATAGTTATACAAACAATCACCAAAATTTGATTTTTGTTTCAGTCAATAAAAGTGGAATCAACGTTCCTCGCATTTATCATCGCGTTTGCCTGCATTGCTCTCGTGATACCTGCGTACCTCCTCATCTTGGGAATACTATCGCTATTTTCAAGGTCCAGATATGAAGATGAGCTGGAAACTGGCGCTTTATTTCCTGAAGCAGACAGCTCAAGTTGCAATGATAGAGCGCTGGTGGTTGTGACCCTATTCGTCCTACTCGTCTGCTGGTTAGTACGATATTAATCTTATATTTTCTCGAGGAACTCTCAAAGGCTTTAGTACTTCTCCATAATACTACAAGATATCTAAATATAAACGGAACAGATTTTCATTTAATAATTTCTGACGTAAGAAGAATATTGACTTTTAGTATTGTGAAGAATTTTCAAACTTTGTAGAATTATCCCCAAAATAATTTAATTATAGTATTATACTAACGGGTGTCTCAGATAAAAGAAAGTTGAGTACCCTAGACCACACACCTCCGGCTTTTTTCCTGGGTGTACAACAGTAATCCATCAACCATATACCATTCCTACTCAACTTGGAGGTGTGAGGTCTTGATTACTCAACTTCTGAGGCACGTTCTCATAATGTTAGAGATCGCTTTGAAGAGTGTTAGAGCCACGAAGGACGACATTTGAGTACCGTTATTTTGAAAAAGTATTTTCCCATGTCTGTAGTTTCTGATTGTTATTTAACGTGTATCATCATCAATACATATAATAAATCTGTAGAAAAGTAATTTTTGTACATCTAAAATATTTCCAAAAAGAATAGCCACGGTGTTAAAGGATAACCAACAGAACCTATTTCCGGCATTTTTGGATTTTTTGTGTTTGTCTGTTTATTTGTGCACGCATCACGTGAAATGTACGAAAGCAATGTAAATAACTTTTAGACATAAAAATTGTGCGTAACTTGAAGAATTACTTAGTTTTTGTTTCATCGCAATCGGTTCACCCTATCAAAAGTTAGATCAATTTAAAGTGTTCAAGAAGTAAAGTTTTCACAACACACGCAATTCAGATATTCGGACAGTTTAACTCGATATTCGATAGATGGCGTTGTGCCTTTGATTTAATTTTCTAAATGGCGGTGTTAAGATTCTCCGCGAAAGGATGATGACTATTGAAACAAAAATCGTAGGTAGGTAAGTAGGGTAGGTTGGCAGACAGATGACGGGAGCGAAGCCGCGGGCACAGCTAGTATATATAAATATATTTGTTACTTTTTATGCATCTTCTATAGTTAGATTATTCTGAGACACCCGATGCTTGATATGGGCTTCTCTCGAAGTAATAAATTTTACTAAAGTCCTCTAAAAACTCTCATTTTACAATTCACCAGAAGTTAAGAACCACAAATACCAGATTAACCTATTGCTTTTTCTTTTAGTACGTAGGTACATAATTGTTGCACTTTAAAAAAAGAAGCATTTGCTTGTCTATTTCTACACCCGAACGACCCAAAATTCAGTAGTTGGTTGCACTTTCCTTATTATTCTATGTATTAAACAAAAACCTTAGATAAAATGCAGTTAATTAAATTGTCTTTGAGATTGTGAAAATTTCATCAAAATACGCCCGGCGGTTTTGGTGCGTTTTTTTTTTTTTGTAATTACACTATGTTATAGGAATAAAACTCAATATATTCACAGATCAAATTATTAAGAAAATGGTATAATGTAACATATATTATTTCCAAAATATTACGATTTAGTTATTTTTTTGCTAGTTTAGACGTAATTCTCGTTTTAAAATCAGCTACTGAGGGGTATCTGCAGCTTAAGGCGCCGATTCCCTTGAGTAGCTGATTTTAAAATGAGAATCACGTCTAAATGGCTAGTCGTAATTTTTTGAAAAAAATATATGTTATATAAGACTATTTTCTTAATAATTTGATCTAAGCAAATTTTGAGTTTTCTTCGTATAACATAGTGTAATTAATTTGTAAAGTTATGTCTAAAACGGACAAAAACACGACAATCACACCAAAACCGCTGGGCGTATTTTAATTAAATTGACACCATCTCAAAGACAATTTAGTTATCTACATTTTGATCTGAGCTTTTTTTTTTAAAGTCATAGAATAATAAGGAAAGTACAAAAAACTACTAAATTTCGTGTCGCGCGGGTGTGAAACGAGGGCGCGTTTTGTTCCCTCAAGGTCGTTGGCGTTAGTCGTCGTCTTAAGTAGATCATCATGATTATCAGCCTTTTTAATGTTTCCACTGCTGGGACACAGGCTCCCTCTCTGTGAGAATGAATAGCATGTAATCCACTACGCGCGCCCCGAGTGGGTTGGTAAATAAAGACAGTACAAAAATAAATTATATCCCCGGACTTAATTACCAACTCCATGAATAACATCATCCTACAAACATTAGATATACCTTTAGACTATTCTAAGAAAGAAGCCGTATATCAACGCTACTAAACTTACCGAAGTGAAGAAAATAGTAATGCTGCTAAATTTCTAAGAATTTCCAGACAAACAATGGAAGTTACACAAGTATTCTACAATCACAAACATTATCTAATATAGACGAAGTAAACACATTATCACACACAAAATTATTCTTAGAGCCGTCTTTAAATAAATTAAGAACTAATTTATTCGATCCTCGTGTTTACACACGCTCGTACCGCGGGCTACCTAATTAATTTTAAAACATACTTGGTGGAAATGTTCACAAGAAATTTCCGACCTCGTGCAATGCGTAGGAAAGTTCTGGAAAGTTAAATTAAACGCCGACGGTGTATCGTGATGGAAATCTGCCTTTTCAATCAGATAGGACAATCTTTTTGGGAAAACATGTTTAAAGATTGATTGAATAAGGTCTTGGAACTGGAAGTGTAGATCGTGTAATTTCCACGTGTCAAGTCAAAACAAATGTCAATTCAACGTTAGTATTCGCATCTCACTCGCGAAGAGTCAAAACACCAAGTTCCCTAAACTTTGTTAAGTTTTTGTCATTGATTATCGGCGAGAAGATATTGCGATTCGAATATGAATGTTTTATACCAATTCTCATTAATAAGGCAGTAGGCAGGTCATTTGTGCGTAATTGTTGAAGTCTTATAAGTATTATTAATTCTTTAGTTTGTTCTAGTTCCTATCCTACTTAATTTTTTACCTGATGTCAACGCAGAGCTTTCCCTTGTCTCGTTGTCCTCTTCCTTTTTAGGGTTCCGTACCCAAAGGGTAAAAACGGGACCCTATTACTGAGACTCCGCGATCCGTCTGTCTGTCTATCCGTCTGTCACCAAGCTGTATCTCATGAACCGTGATAGCTAGACAGTCGAAATTTTCACAGATGATGTATTTCTGTTGCCTCTATAACAACAAATACTAAAAACAGAATAAAATAAATATTTAAGTGGGCTCCCATACAACAAACGTGATTTTTTGGCCGTTTTTTGCGATAATGGTAAGGAACCCTTCGTGCGCGAGTCCGACTCGCACTTGGCCGGTTTTTTCTAATCACACTGGAAATTGTTTGTCGATTTCCTTTCAACAACTATCAACTTCCTTGAAGACAGTATTCAAGGCAGTTGATAGTTTCTGCATCATTCATTATCGTCACTTCACACATGCAACCCCACTTTCTCATCTCCTCTACAATTAAACCGTTGTTAATTTCAAGCCATTTTCTTACATCCGTCTTTTACACGGAGCTGTTAGCCTTTTACCGGATAAGGTTTTAATTACCCTAACGTATTTGATGATTTTCCTGTCCATTGACATGCACATTTATTACATGTTATTTATTACATGTAATAAATGTGTAACCTTAAACCGGTTTTTTGATCATTTTATTCATAATTTTACGAATTATATTGGCTATTTAATCATATAATTTAATCAGCGGAATCGGCTATTTGTGTTTCGATTAAGTAAATACTCGTATTTTATTGCCTTGCGTTACTGTGACACTAAAATATTGTTTGCCATAGGTTAGTGTTTGTAAATATTTTGAATATTTATTCATTGTAGCAGACTCATGAATAATGGTACATATTTTAGGGTACCGTACCTCAAAAAAAGACAAATTTTATTCTGCAAAAACGAGCCATCAGAGCGATATTCAATCTTCGCCGGCGCGATACTCAAAGGGAACTTTTTAAGGACATTAACATCATGACGGTTACTTGTCAATATATTTATGAAAACATCATATACTTGAGAAAGAATTTACATCTTTTTAGTAAAAACGGAGACAGAAACACACACATTACTAGAAATAGGGACCAATTAGTTCAACCAGGTTTCAGACTGGCTAAAGTAGCCTCATCTTTCATGGGGTAAAGTACAAAATGTTACAATAAAATTCCTCCCCACATTCTAGAACTGAATGAGACGAAATTTAAAAATTGTATAAAACGCACACTATGCAAGCAGGCATATTATAAGTAGGGGGTTTACTTCACTGATAAAAATTCTTGGCTCAATGCTAGTCCTGCTCCACAACCACTCAATTCTGCTTATTTTATCGTTAGAGCAATTTTCGGTGCCCTCATAGTTTATGAACTTCAGTAATCTTATTCAATTATTTTGGTGAATGTAGCTGTTTTTACAAAACACTCAGGGCGCGAGTAAGACTCGCACTTGGCCAGTTTATTTCTAATTAACAAGAAATCCATGTCAATGAGGCCTTTGGCTTGCAGTGGGACTCTTCCGGCTCATAATAAAATAATTTGCTTATCATCGTCACCCAGAAACATGATTAGACCAAAATATTTTAATAGTCATGTACTAAAGTCATAATAATGTGAATAACTCCCACGGTTATTAAATTTTAATAGGAACAAGTGCCGCCATAGCACCCTTTACTCTTCTACGCTCGTCAACGCTCATTAAAACGGAACTGCATCTAACGAGAAAATAGTACAAAAAGTTACCGATGTCACAAGTGCTTTTAATTCAGTTATGAATGTTAAGTTGAAAAATGGTTAGCGCAATGAGATGCGAACTGGTGCTTAGTTATAGCACTTCAAGTAAGTACTCTTTATTTAGGAGGTAAATACAATCATGTTGATTGCCCATGATAGTTATGAAAGCGTTCTTCGTTGTGCCTATGGTTCTAAATTACTATGGTACAGTTGTTCTTTCTCACGAAGGCGGATTAGTCTTAGTCGTGCGTTTAGATGCACATGCTCACACACAGGACTAAGACCAATAACCGTTGTGAGATTTAACAACTGTATTAATGATTTCGTTTGACAAAAACTCAGTTTGTAGTTTTTGTAATTACAGAAAGAGAAGGATAGTTTTGATAATCGAATAGAACCATCGTTTGTAATTTTGGTCCAACGATCGCATTTAGTTATCTATCTACATAATTGTCATAGATGTGATAGACAAGATTACCAACTAACCATAGATGTGCTAGGTTTTGTTATCTTCTATATCTCACACCATACATTTCCACACATTTTAAGTACTTACCTTAGTATTTAAGTATTTATAGATTTAGTTCTAAATCTCTCTCTTCTTATTCGTTGTATTCATTGCTGAAGGTAGTGCCCGTCTTTGAAAGATATGATGGAGTCACTGACGAGCTGCTTCCAAGCCACTCTGCCTTCGGCTCTTCTCAGGGCAGTGGTCATCGTGAGTCCTGTAATCATCATGATCTGATCTGACCAGCGAGTAGTTGAACGTCTGCGTGGTTTTTTTCCATCCACTTTTCCCCCTACAACCAGTTTTTCTAAATATATGTAATAAATAATTTATACAAGCTGTTCTGCATTATTCCAGCGTCCTCATTTCCGGCATGGCAGTAAGTAACGAGCAGGCCCGCTTAGCTGCCTCTGACGGGCGCAATTTAGTCAGCTGCGCGTGCTCCGACATCGCGTCCTGGCTGTCAGCTGCTGCGAGGGAGCTGCATCACAGCCTCGTGCCACCTGTAGATCTTGTGTTGCATGCATATAAGAAGGATTTGAAGAGTAAGGCTCATTTTTTTTATTTTGTTTGCGCTACTGAGACATCTTGGTGACCACTGCTGGAGACGGTATTCTCAAATCTTATTACATATACCACGCGAGTCAGAGATTTCAATCAGTTATTTTGTCATAAAATTGGGAGGTCCTGATTATTATTCTAACTATAGTTAAGAAAGCTGGCATTTGTTCTTAGCGCCCATTTCACATTTATTGGAAGCAATACAAAAAAGCAATACGAAAGTGATGAATTCAACAGCTATTCCAACAGATACAACAACGGCGATAATTAAAATAACTTGTTGAATTTCAGTTAAACCCAATGCTACTAGCCTGAGTAATGACAAGGCTATAATAACAAACAACGCAAAAAAAAAATTAATAGTCAGAATTAAAGTTAACCTCATGATAGTTCGTTATTTGTTTTGTCTGCTATAATTGGGCGGAGAAGTATTTCTAGGATCTGTAAGAGCAAAAAACACGATATGATAAGTGAGTAAGTCAATATAAATTATTTATTTGATATTGTTGACCCACTCCTTCAATACAGAAACTGCAATAACACGTGACGAATCACACTCAAAAGACTGATGTATAGGTTTTTTAATAAACGAGGGCCCTTGGCGTGTTCCGCCAGTCCATTATATCCTGCTAGAGATGACGACGAACCATACATTGAGGATTAATTAGCGATCCCGCAACAATTTTGTAATAGATAAAAACCCTGAGTAAACGATATACCGGTCCCCAAATGTTTACATTAGACCAAATATTGATCCTAGAAAAATTTGCGTAACGCTTAAGGCCGCTTGAAAACGCTAATAAAATACATCGTTCCTCGCAAAAATCCGTGTCATTTCTATACACGAACTGTGTACACAGTTACGGTGCTAAATAAGAAAAATCTTGTCTGCGCTACACAAGATTCGTACCTAGGTTCGTCAAAATTCATGTCATGCACATGATGAACTGGTTGTGTACGACACACAACCGGTCTAACACTCGCAAAAATACCAAATAACTCGCAAATATGGGTATATAGCCATTTGCCTTCCATTGAGAACCAGTTACTAGTACCATCAATCTGCACCTAAAATCTAAATTACAATTGCGGTTGCAGCTTTTGTCTTCTAGCTACCTACTGAATAAAACGTATACGCAGAGAATATAATTGATTTGTATGAGCTAGCCGCAAACATTCCGTACAACCCGGGATTCGCGGGCCAGAAGTTGGGACTGCTTAGATCCTGCTGGTTTATAAATTGCTAGTGTTGAACCTACGATATTGCAGTTTTAGATATGTCTTCTGTTTTCATTTGGTTTAAGAAGGTACTTATGGAGGGTGATTGTCGATAAGCCACAAAGTCGATTTGTCACAGAAAAAAAGCATGTGTAAATTCGTCACATATGTTTTCACAGACTGTAGAAAAATCAAATGCTCAAACACTTGATAGGAATAAAATAGATAGTTATTATTTCTAAAATCACAGGTACTTAAGTCTTTATAAAAATCACAGTTTCAATTGCAGATATGAAAATACAACTAAAGGTCCTGATTAGTATGAAAAAATAATAAATTAAATCACAGCAGATAGATAATTCAACTTACATCTAACAAAAAAAAATCACAGAGTTTATTTTTATAATTGCGCCAATAAATTAACAGATAAATGAAAACAACAGTCAGATAATTTGCCAGCAATGTCTTCAAAGTGTTAAAACTAACAGGTAATTTAAAATCATTAAAATCATACATATAGGTTACAAATGTTTAAATCGTTGCAAAACACAAACTGTTTGTAACATTTTACCTAAGGACATGTTATCGTAATTTGTGACGAATCGACTTTGTGGCAAATCGACAATAATCCCCTATGGAAACAACAAAGCTTTTATTATTTTACTTATTTTGCTTGTGACCAATCCCATAGGAACCGCATGTATCCGAGATACAGATAACAGTACTCGTAGCATATAAAACTTAGCAATAGTGTAGGTGTAACTAAATTCTATAAGTTTTTTTTTAATAACAAGATCAGTAATTTACAACATAAATGTATAAAAGTAATCAAACAATTACCCCAACAACTTTACCCATGATTTCGCTCACTTCTCTGAGGATTTAACGTCAATTGTACCGAAAAGCAACCCCAAATAACTTTCCTATATCCAAATTTTGGGGGCTGAGTCACCCTCGTCCGTAGGAGAGAACCCCATACGAATCCCTACACGTGGCCCCCGGGTGGTGCATATCAGGTGACATCAATTAACTGGTGGTAGGTTACGGCCGAAGGCTTGCGACCACCCACCGGGCAAAGACGTACCGCCAAGCGGCCTAGCCGTGTTCCGGTACGATGCCCGGTGTAGCCAACTAGAGGAGTTTGGTCGAGATAGCTGTTCCACTGCAGGCGTTCCAGCCTGACGCGCGCTGTGATGAGCCTATCGGGAGACTGGTCGCGGAGGGTAGCGGGATCCGAGGCACGGTGCGCCGCTGGACGACCGCAGGTAGTTGGGGACCCAAGTAGTGTGCCAGCCACACACGAAAGGCTACCCCGCCAACTGTCGAAAAATCCCGGCATGCACCATCGTGCTGGTTGGCGACCAGAAGACAGGGCCCGATGGACATTCCCGGGGGGCTCGGCCGTCCCCGCGGTCTCCAGATCAGTCCCCTATTGATAGCTTCCTGTCAGTGCGTGTCTGTAGGTTGCCAGCGTGGAACCTCATCTCACTGCCTTCTCCTCACCTTTTATCACTCAAATGCAAAGGAAAAATAAAAGAAAAGCTGTACAGCGGCAGCACTCCCTGTCACTCAAAGTGCACCTCAGCAACATAAGAGGGCTGCACTCTAATCTCGAAGCAGTCCATCACCACCTGGAGACTGATAGACCAGCTCTTCTTTTCCTTTCGGAGACGCAGATCGGATGTCCGTCAGACGTGTCGTACTTATAGTTTACCCGGGTTTACCCTGGAGCACAATTTTAAACCACGCGCGGGTGTATGCATGTACGCCCGAGACGACATCTGTTATCGGCGTCTCCGAAACCTTGAGGACGCCCGGTTTTCTGTGCACAGGCCTGGATAAAATTATCTACGCCTGTGTCTACCGATCGCACAGTGGAGATCAGGAGACAACCAGGCTCACGGAACATCTGTGTGAGGTGGCTGATATGGCACAGCAGCGGTACCCTTCTGCCCAATTAGTGATACTGGGGGATTTCAATGCCCACCACCAGGAGTGGCTCTTCCCATACCAGTGCACTGATCATGCTGGGCGAGAGACGCGAAAGCTTGCGCTTGGTTTAAATCTCGCCCATCTGGTCCAGGGAGCAACAAGGGTGCCGGATGTTCATTCGCACACTGCCAATTGCTTGGACCTTCTGCTGACAACAGATCCAGACCGCTACTCTGTGTCGGTATCTTCACCTTTGGGTAGCTCCGACCATAGTCTGGTGAAGTCTGTATCCGTCTACTCCCCGCCCGATCCCAGCCCAAGAGGCACTCGGCGGGTTTGGCGGTACAGGTCAGCAAATTGGGATGGGATGCGTTCTTTCTTCGCATCTTATCCTTGGCAGCCCATTTGCTTTTCTTCGGCTGATCCTTCGTCGTGCGCGGACGCCGTGACGGACGTGTTGCGTCAGGGAATGGAGTACTTCATTTCGTTCTCTGACGTAGCAATGTCTAGCGTTGACCAGCCATGATTTGGCGCCGAGTGCAATCGTGCCAACACGGTGAAACATGAGGCGTACCTGGCTTGGGTCGACACTCGGACGCGCAAAACTAGCGACGTGAGCCAGTGGAAGAGAGCCTTCAACAGGGCTGCCAAGTCCTGCAAGAGGGTATTGCGAAGGGCTCGGTTTGACCACATAAGCCGTATTGGGTCCAAACTTGCTTCCTATCCAGCCGGTAGTAAAGCGTTCTGGTCCCTGGCTAAGTCGGTCGAATCAAACTTCTGCCGGCCCTCACTACCACCACTGCTGAAACTCGACTGAACGCTGGCCAACTCCGCTGAGGAGAAAGAAAACTTGTTTGCCTCTCTTTTTGCGGAATCCTCACGCCTGGATTCTGGTAACGCGCGGCCCCCTCCTTCTCCTGATGGATGCGAGACGAGTATGTCGGACATTCGCATCCATCAAAAAGACGTCCGTAGGGTGCTGCGGAATCTTGACGTGAACAAGGCTAGTGGCCCCGACGGGGTACCGGCAATTGTTCTAAGAATTTGTGCGCCTGAACTGTCTCCGATCCTGACTCGCCCGTTTCGCCTTTCATATGAGACTGGAAAAGTACTGAATGCTTGGAAGCAAGCTAACGTTCAGCCTGTGCCCAAGAAGGGCAGTCGGGCTGACCCGGCCAACTATAGACCCATCTCAGTTACGTCCATCCTCTGTAAGAGTATGGAACGGGTGCTCAACTCCAAGCTCCTGGCATACCTAGAAGCTAACGACATCCTCAGTGACCGCCAATATGGCTTCCGCCGAAATCGGTCAACTGGGGATCTTCTAGCGTATGCCATTCACATATGGAGTGAAGCCATCGAGAGGCACGGGGAAGCGCTTGCCGTCTCCCTCGACATCTCCAAGGCTTTTGACAGGGTCTGGCATGAGAGCCTTATTGGTAAGCTTCCGTCATTCGGTCTGCCCGGTGGTCTGTGCGATTGGATCGCAGACTTCCTGAGGGACCGGTCTATACGAGTGGTTATTGATGGCCGCTCGTCTGACCAACTGGATATCAACGCCGGGGTCCCTTAGGGGTTGGTACTCTCAGCAACATTGTTCTTGTTGAACATAAATGATCTGCGCAAACCCGGCACTTTTGGGTATGCAGACGACAGCACTGTTGCTGAGAGATACTTGTCCAACGCGCGTGCTACCGGACCTCAGGTCCAGTCTCTCCGGGAGGCCATGGTGGAGCGCTTGAACTTGTCCTTGCAAGCAGTCTCCGAATGGGGCGATGCCAATCTGGTCAGGTTTAATGCTGCTAAAACCCAGACGTGTCTTTTTTCCGCTAAAAGGAGCCAATTCCACCCGGCTCCTACTTTCCGCGGTGTAACCGTGCCGATAACGGACCATCTCGAGCTTCTTGGCGTTACGTTGACATCGACCCTCAATTTTGGTCCATTCATTGAGGCAAAAGCTCAACTGGCTGCCAAAAAGTTGGGGATCCTTGCAAAGGTGAGACGGTACTTCACAGAACAGCTGCTGAACTTGTATCAAGCGCAAGTTCGGTCATGCATGGAGTACTGCTCTCACCTCTGGGACGGATCTGCCAAGTACCAGCTGGATGCACTAGAGTCGATCGAAAAGCGGGCCAAGAGGCTCATCGGCAATGAGATATTGGTCAAGTCTAGGCTCCAGAGCCTTGAACATCGGCGCCAAGTTGCCAGTCTGTCGGTTTTTTATCGGTTACATTTCGGGGAGTGTGCGTTGGAATTGCATGAACTAATTCCTCCTAGTCCTTTCCATAATCGGAATACAAGACGTACGGCGATGTGTCATCGGTACATGGTGGACATTCCACCCATACGCACCAAACGTTTTGGGAATACTTTCATTATGCGTACAGCTAAGTGGAATTCCCTGCCGGAGTCTGTATTTCCTGAGAGCTACAACCTGGGAGTCTTTAAGTCAAGAGTGAGTAGGTTTCTTCTAGGTAAGCGCGCTACATCGTCGACCACATCATCACTTACCATCAGGTGAGATAGTGGTCAAGCGCGAGCCTATCAATAATATAAAAAAATATATATATCTTTATTACTGTACCAAATAATACTACCGACTTCCAAATAAGAAAACTACAAAGTCAATATAATTTATTTATGGAAGTCGGTGTCTTTGGTACGTACCTACCAATATTTTGCGTTATGGACACCGACTTCCAAAAATAAAGTTATTTTTCACTTTGTAGTTTTCTTATTTGAAAGTCAGTAGTATTTTTTTGTAAAAAAATTTTTTTTAATTTTCTCTTTGTAGTTGTACCTACCTAATAGGCAAGTAGTTTAGTAAGGTACCTATAATGCCAGAATAAATTACCCGAATATCATGAAACTGAAAATAACCGGTGAAATGAGAGTGTACCAAGGTGAACTGTACATATCTGCGTACCCCTTTAGAGCGTACTGCCGTGATGATATGTTATAAAATTATAAAAACAATAAACAGACATGCGATTGCAGCAATCCAGAGAGATTCGCCGTTATTTATTAAAGAGTTCTGTTGTATATCTCCGAAGTTCTTCATCAGATCTTTATCAAATTTAAATAGGACGAATTTTGGAACATACTCTTTCTAACAAAATTTGCAAAATCGGTCCACAATTGACGGAGTTATCGATGAACATAAACAAAAAAAAACAAACATAAAGTCGAACATAAAACCTCCTTCTTTTTGGTAAGCTAGTTAAAAAGTCTTATTCAACACCATGCCTCCGCATTTTATCAGATCATCATCATCAGCATATTAATGTTCCCACTGCTGGGACACAGGCCTCCTCTCCGTGAGAGGGGACGGGCCGTAATCCACCACGCGGGCCCAGTTCGGGTTGGTGGATGTCACATGTCTTCGAATTCCTGGGTCCAAGACATGCCGGTTTCCTCACGATGTTTTCCTTCACCGTTTAGAGAGCAGTGGTGATGAAATAATTTACACAAAGTAAAGCGCCTGCCTGTGTTTGAACCCATGACCTACAACTTGTAAGTCGCGGCGGATACCACTGGACCACCACTGCTCTTTTTATCAGATAACTACATATTATTAAAACTAAACCTCATTCTTGCATATAGAAACATGCTCGTAGTTTTACAAAGGGAGAATTAAAATCCCACTAAAAGACCATGTAAGTCCCGCTATGATATTAAAGTAGGTGGTTTGTTCAAACATTTTTTACCCACATTAATTAAGTTTTCAGAAAATCCGGTGTGCATATTATGAAGGTTGTCGTTTTCTTTTTGTCTTACACATAGCACCTACGTTATGTAGATAAAGTAGCGCTAACGATCTATCCATTATGAAGCGCTACGATTTTTTTTTGTGCAAAAAAAATACTGGCAGTTTTATCTATGTTGATTTGTGGTGGATAACACTGAAGAGAGAGAAGAGAATTTTTGACTTGTATTTTGCCATCAGTTTAGAAGAATTATTACCTAATAATTGTTTTCATTTCAACCTATGAAAACACTTTTTCGATTTTGAAAGATCAAGTTTTGATTTACATTTGGACAAGTCTTGGAGTCGATATTAAGATTCTTGGAGTTAACTCCAAAAATTTCAAATTGAGATTTCGTCATTTTTACCAGAAAAATAGTAAAAAATGTTTACTATGAAATAAGATTTTTTATTTTTATTAATTTCCTTTTTTTGGGCACCTAAATAACACATGTTATACAAAATTTCAAATACGTACTAAGATATATTTTTACACACGACCGAAAAACAAATTAGGATCGAAGCGAATTACCGTGTCTTATGCGGATATATAAATTCAATATCTATAACTACTTGAAAATCCAACCAAGCCAGACATAAAGCTCTAAATAATAATAAATGGTCAAATAATACACTAGATAATTTATAGCGTCTTTGTTCATCCACAGACGTTGAATCGTTGCTAGGAGAACCTATTCAACAGGCGATATCTTCGGAGAGCGGGATCGATCTGGTTTTCGATTCTTTGGCTGATATTATTTTAGGTAAGATTTAAGATTTCTGTTTTTAATCATTCTCAAGTCAAATATAATTTTTCCAAATCATATTGTTGAATACGCAGAGAAAAGTGAGTTGTTGAGATGTTAGCATTAGTACCTACGTATAAAATGTGACTAAATCATTAGGAATCTTTTCGAGGGTCAAAGAACTTATGAATACATATGAATAACTTTCATAATGCTATATTCAAAGAAGAAGTGTGTTGTGGCAAACTGAGAATTTTTTCATAATGTTTGCAACGAATTCAATCCAAACTCGGCTTCAGATTGAAGAAATATTTATGAAAGCGACTGCAAATAAAAATCAAAATAAGCATATATTAGAATTAGTTTAATACGAATATTAAATCTATCAAATAAATCTTAAAAAAATCGTCCAATAAGTACTTACAAGTTGGAGCGAATTTAACTTGGAAATTATTTAAATTAAGACGCATAAATAACCTACATCATTCAAGACTTCAAAAGTTAGACTTAGAAGAATCTTAGTCCTACTTAATTAAAGTTTTTAGAAATAAATCAAGTCTCTTACTAGTTTAATACTTTATGAGATCATAAATTTAAATACATCAAAAAACAAACTAAGCCTGAATGCACTTCTTTTTTACATGGTCAAAATACCAGTCCACGTGACGACCTTTGGGTGAAATATGTCCAATAGTAGACGTGTTTCAGCAGGAATTATGATGGTGGTGTTTAAAGTCTAGATGATTTTGGGCTCGACAAAATGTCATTCTTACAGCGATAAAATTTTTCAAAAGTAGGTACTAGATGTTTGAGATTAACCACGAAACGGACTTTTAGAAAATCTTTATAGCTGATAGAATCATGATTTGTCTGGGTTATTTTGCTCTTATCAACATTATCATATTTTGGAGTTAAGCTCGCCTTTGTACATGAAAATTGATTTCACTTTGTATAAATGTATTGTTTTGGTGTACAATAAAGATTGAATTGAATTGAATTACTTTTCTTTCAGAAAGCGAAGACCTATCAACCAAGATATCCTCCCTAAGAGACGTGAGCATCAAAGCAGGTTCACTGGCTTCTGCTGCATCCGACAGAATAAGAGACCTGGCACGACAGCTGGAGAATCTCAAGAAGCATTGCACTTTGAAAGATTCGCCTCTCTGTGACACTATCAATACCCATTCACTGGAGTTGAAAATGAAGTTCGATTTGGTAAGCATAATGCAGATAGAATTATGGAAATGCGGTGTTGATTATGTTCAACTACTGCTTTGGTAGATCGAATCTTGTTTTTCAGTAACCAGGAACTGTTGAATAGTGCAACTTGATAATTTAATAACAATGTTGCTGTACAAATTAAACCGTTCCCCTTGCAAAAATTCAATGAATAAATAAGAAACAATTTATGTCGGCACTTCGGAAGGCCATGTGTATCAAGCTTGGGATTCCTAAAAAGCTATGCCGTCATACAATGGCACGGGCTGATGACAACATTCGTGGCGATCCGTCAATTTCAGCAGTGTTTCAACATCGCCATCGATTTCAATAAAATAGACGAATATGGCGCTATGACGCGAGCGCTTCTTTAAAAACCTAACCTTACCCTTTTTTTGTCAGTTAACTTGCTATTTAACCGACGAAAAAAGGTAAGGGTACTCAAGTCTTTTCTTAGAGCTCGTGGCTAAATAATAACAGCCGCACGGGTCGATCAACAAGGTTAAGCAACGCTTGACGAGGTCGGTCCGTGGATGGGTGACCATTTCAACATACCGAGTTTCCTCCGTGCCTCGGAAAGCACGTTATGCCGTTGGTCCCGGCTGTCATTTGAAGATCTTTGGCAGTCGTTACGGGTAGTCAGAAGCTTGAGATCTGACACCAGTCTTGCCAAGAGGTACCGTGTTACCCAGTTACTGGGTTGTGGAGGTCAGATAGGCAGTCGCTCCATGTGAAACACTGGTACTTAGCTGAATCCGGTAAGACTGGAAGCTGACCCCAATATAGTTGGGAAAAGGCTAGGCAGATGATGATGACTCAAGTCTTTTCTTTTTTTTCACCAGCAGATTCTACTTGTATCAGAATATCTCGTTCTCCCTACCGTTTGCGTACACTAGTTGCACCATTCATTGTGTATCTTAACTTATCATTTCAGATCCTACACGAACAACAACTGTTGGAACTCCGTACTCTCGGGGTGGATAACTTGACTCGCGCTATATCAACAGCAAGACAAGAATTCAGAACTTTGCCTGCCGCCATATTTGCTCAGACCACGCAAGTTAGAGAAGGTAACCTAAAGGACCCTGTCTCTTCTTTAAGACATTGTGTCTTGTTTCTTTTTTAAGATTGAAATCGTGCCAAGTCATAACCGCCCCTCCAGCCTCATAAATTACTGGAAGTGCAAAACATGTAAATAAGATACATTAATTAATTATTTCTGAAAATATGATGGTTGGAATACCTCCATGCAAAAATGTTCGTGACAATTATAGAAAACCGGACAAGTGCGTGTCGGACTTCGCACATTTACGGTTCAGCACCACAGAAAAATCTATTTTTCAATAAATTTGTATTTGATAGTAAAATATACGTAATAATATACATTATCACCAAATTTGAAGTTAAAAACGCCAATTGGTCAATGGGAAGTAAAAAAAATCTTCGAAACAAAATTGTGTGACAGACGATGGACAGACACGTGAGTGACAGCAAAACAGTCCAAACGGAGCATCGCCTCGTTTGGACCCTTCGGGTACGGAACCCTCAAAAGATACCTACCCTCTGTCCGGAGTGGCCGGGTAAATACTTTTAATCGAAAAACTACTGCGCCGCTTTTATTATTAGTCACTATACGTACAGACTAGCATAAACCATTTTTTAGGGTTCCGTACCCAAAGGGTAAAAACGGGACCCTATTACTAAGACTTCACGATCCGTCTGTCTGTCTGTATGTCTGTCTGTCTATTTGTCCGTCTGTCACCAGGCTGTATCTCATAAACCGTGATAGCTAGACAGTTGAAATTTTCACAGATGATTTGTTTCTGTTGCCTCTATAACAACAAATACTAAAAACAGAATAAAATTAATATTTAAGGGGGGCTCCCATACATCAAACGTGATTTTTCTGCCGTTTTTTGCTCGATATTAATAACGGCAACAGGTAGACGCTTGAAATATTCACAGAATATTTAGTTGTATATTCACTTCAAAAACTAATAATTATTAAATTAAAATAAAATAAATTAAGGGGGGCTCCCATACAACAAAGGGGGTTTTTTTGCCGTTTTTTTGCGATAATGGTGCGGAACCCTTCGTGCGCGAGGCCGACTCGCACTTGGCCAGTTTTTTACTTAGGCGTTAAACAAGTATTAAAATGTTATCAACACATACCTTAAAATTAATTTGTCTATCACGAGCCTATGTAGCCTAGAGTATCCAGAATCATGCCAGAACATGACTGATGAAAAACAAATTGTCCCTAGTTTTTGAAACATTTACATTCATTTCCCCAGATATCCTCCGAGACATAGAAAACCGTCGCGAAGCGGTCCACATTGCCGCTAAAGTCCTTAGCGACATAGTACGCCATCTGACGTCAGGCTTGCACACTATTGCGGGACAACTAGAGGCGAGTCTCGAGAGACTGCAAAGATATGAGTTCGCGAGGTGGACACTTATGTTAGGTAAAGTTTGTGCTGTATTGGAACTAAGCATCGCTTATGCAACGCTGTATGGAATGGTTTTGTTATCTGCGTATTCGAAGCTTGTACCATAGTTCTTGTTTAGATAGGTGCAATCGTAAATTAGCGCTTTGTAGCTCATTAACCGACTTGGTTCTCAATTCGACTGTATTTATCTTTATGTGTGTTACTTTTTACTAAGTGAACCGATATTGATATTTCTTTCTTTATTTGAAAGCTGATGCTTTTCGTGTGGTCCCATTTAAATTTGATTAAGATCTGATGAAGAACTTCGGAGATATACACCAGAACTCTTCAATAAACAACGGTAAATCTCTCGGGATTGCTACAATCGCATGACTGTTTATTGTTTACGCCATTTCATAACATAACATCACGCCGGTACGCTCTAAAGGGGTACGCAGATATGTACAGTTCATCCTGGTACATTCTCATTTCACCGGTTATGTTAGTTTTATATTATTCGGATAACCTATTCAGGCGTAACTTTGGGTATTATAGGTACCTTACTATTGAACTTACTCATTATGTACCACAACTAAAAAGTGAAAAAAGTCAGTGTCAAAAAAATAAGAAATAAAAACAGGAACACCGACCTTTGAAATTGAAGTTATTTTTCACTTTATAGTATTTTTTTTTTTAAATTGTTGTATTTTTTTTTTCTAAAGCCATTAGGAAGTTCGAAAATGGGTGGGCTATTGTCGTGGGTGCTTGCTTTTTTATTGTGAAGGTCGAAGCAGCCGCTTCATGTAAAATACTGGTGTTCAGTTGCATTGGGTATACTGGAAACCGAGCCCAACATAGAAAAAAAAAGAATAGACTGATGATGACCTGCTTTGCTATTAGTCTTCCAAATTATGGCAGGATACTGAAACAATACAGAAAATAAATTACATTGAACTGTTCTGGCAAATCCATTATTTTAAATTGAACTGAGCTTCGTGCATCTAGTGCGGCAGTTTGCATGTCACGATAATAAAGAAGAAATTTTTTTTTTAAATAAACTAATTATTTTGGAATGATAGGTATGCCAACAATACGCAGTGGAATGTTCCAAGTTTATTTTTCGCTGAAATATCAAAACTGCCTTTTGTTTACATACTCTATAATTTTATTTCGATATGCATTAATTTTATTTTATGGCTTTTTAATAACAATTGATTTACTAACAAAATTTCAGCATGCATTGTTACGTTTGGCTTTGTTATGGTGCTTATAATACTGGGTATACTTTGCGGTTGTGGGCACGCCAAGAGTCACGCAAGAAGGACATTGAAAGTGTAAGTAATCCTTAACTAATGGCATTTAAACACCAACATAAACAACTAAAAACATTAATTATGTAAAAGTACTTAGTCGTTGTTTATTTAACTTGCCTTGTTATTTAGTAATTAGCAGGTATACATGGGTCTAATCTTGCAACCAAATTTTAAAACAGTTAGTCCCTACCGATTGAACTAAAATTTTGCACACAGGATTGGTTTGGATAACAATGTGGATAGGTAAAAATATTGTCCTATTTTTTGTAAATTTATATTTCTTCTATCAAGGAAGAAACAAAAGCAGTCCCTTATTGTAGTCAAATATTAATTATGAAGACATCACTAACTTCGAATATTGTTTTTATCACTGGCTTGGAGTTTCAGCAGATAACATATGTTGTCGAGGGTTTACGGGCTATTTGAATTAAGTGACATTTTTGGAATTTTACAGGAGACCATGCCAAAGTTTAATTAGGAAAAAATATTATCATTTTTACAAAATAGTGGTCTATGTTGTTTTCCTTTACAAAAGCCGCAGAATTTAGTCTTGTTTTAATTTTTTAAATCTATTATTACCAGAAATAAATGCCGCTTGATACAAAATTACGAATAATGTTACAAAATTTATGTCAGGACAAAAGCTTAAGTCAAAGCCACAAAATATTTTGTCTGTATGAGTCCATCTCTAGTAAAATTGCAAAAAATTGTGTCGCATCAACCAAACCAGATTCAAATTAGACTTAAATTTACTGATGTTTCAAGCGACAAAAAGACCTCAGATCGCCATGAAACCTATTCAAACGACGCAAAAATCGGCGATTCCGAATATGTATATAAATCAATATCGGCCAAGATGTCGCTTAATACAAATAGCCCGTGAACCCTCGTTATTAAATTTCAGCTCAGCATTCTGGTTATGTCTCACCTCTCTCATGCTCTGGGGCATAGTATCAGCAGTGTTCCTCATAGCTGGCCATGCAGAAGTAAGTTTCAAAACTAAAAACAAAACACACTCAAAGTAAAATTACACGCACAATAATCAAAGGGGCAAAAACGGTTTTTAAAACGCCTTTGTTGCCCCGGTTCCGTCAGTTGTGAAAATCGTTTTCGTGTGTACTGCTAAGTATTTCTTTGAAGGCGTTTGAAATACTGAGCAAGTTGTTCTGAACATGCGTCTGCTGATACTAAGTTTGTGTTCTTAGTTCATCTACTGTGTTATTTGTACCGTATGCTGTTCCAACTTAAGTTACATGTTGTGGAAGTTACCGCATATAATTATGGCTGTACAAGATTTGATGCTATGATTTCTAGGTTAACTTTTGTGGGTTGACGGCGAACTTTTGTTTAACACTAGTTATACAAAACTAACTGTCAGAGACAAGCTTGGATAACCATATGAAAGTAGGATACGGTGTTAATTATTTTACTATCACTGCTCTGAAAATGGTGGCGGAAACCCTCGTGAGGAATAGGTATTGGCACCGGCATGTCCTGGATTCAACAATCCGCTGGATCCGAAAATCCTAAGACAGTTGTAACATCTTCCAACCCGCTGTTGGCAACCCACTCATGCTGCAACCCAATTACGCTATGCTCATGAGGTTAATTATAAACTCAGATCTTTTATGACATCTCCTATAATGTTGGTCAACAATTTAGAGCAACCACCATGAGATTTTCCAGCAAATTTCAGACCCATTCATTATTGGCCACAAATAAACTTAAAATTTTACAAAACATACTTTACTAAGACTCCTCAGAAATAAAGCTCATTGTTCCAGGTGTACGTATGCCACGCCTTATGGGACTCTCAGTACGAAACACTATCAAATTTACTAGACAGACCGTCACCTCTCCTGGCGAATAATGAAGGAATCTTTGATGCTATGTTTAGAGATCTTGAGAATGTAACTATTGATGTATCTGTCAAGGATGTGCTAAGGTAATTTTATACTGCATTTACTTATCCGCCTTTTGGTTCGAGACTGGAATATAACGTAAAAATTATGACAAGGGATTTATATAAAAAAAAAACAAACCTAGTGGTGCCCATTTTTATCTATAGTCATACACTAAAGTGCTGGTTATAAAGTTAGTAATGTCAGTGGCTATCATGTTTTTGTACTGCCTGGAGAATGTCAACATTATACACAACTAGTGAAACGAGATGTATTGCTAGGAGTCGGAGGAAATATTTAACATTTGAAAACATAATTAACACAACTTTGAATTTTATAGGGATTGTGAAAAAGATAGACCAGCATACGTAGTCTTCCAACTGGACAAAATACTTGACGTGAATAAGGAGACCTCATATTTTGAGTGGGAGGAACTGCAGAATGATTTCGGGAAACTAGCGTCATCAATAGATGTTGGACTCTTGAAAACTATATCAGTTAACTTCAGTCGTTTATTGCATGAAATGCTGAAAGTTTCCGATGTGAATATTGCTAAATATAGGTAAGAATCTTACGATATAAAACTTTATTTTTTAATTATATGAATGCAGTTGAGACAGTAAAATTCGTTTTAGAATGGACTACAACGTACCCGTTGTCGGAAAAGATCTACCATCTCTAGTGGATCAACTAGAAAATATAGCAGCTCAAGTGACAGATTTAACTACTGCAGGCAGATTAGAAACTTTAGGTAAGTATTGAATCCCATTTTCTTTTTACAAATCAGTTCCGATACTAATTACTCCTTAACCTTATTGAATGCCATAAGTATGTACCGTTTCGTTCACATTAACCAAATTAGCAAAGTTTGGATGTCTTGTCTTACCTTCCGTCAAAGGGTATGACAGGGGCAATACCATGAAAGTGGCAGAGGTGTGACGTTGACATGACACGGTCTCGTACCTCTTCCTTCAACGTATATTGCAACTGGAACTCATAGCTTCCTAGACCGCTTCGTTGTTTTAGTCATTAGATTCCAGGGTTCCATTCCCGGATGGGCCATTAGTTTTTTTCATCCCAGAGTCTAAATATGCCTGCTTGATGGAAAATGGGTCACCCACAATTACATGTGACAAACGTATAAGTAATTGACGATATTTCGGTGTTCTGTAGCTACACTCTGACCTCGGAAGGTACGACTATTTTATGAACACAAATATTTCTTTTTTGCCAGCTACCAGAACTCAGAGACTATACTTGACGAACATTAAGCCGCTAGAACAGCTGCGAGCTGACGTAGTCTTCAAGTTGACGGAGCTAGAACTTCAACTGTCACCATTCAGAAGAAAACTGAACATCTCGCTCAGTCATATCCATACAGCGCAGTTTTATATCGACAACCAGGGTGACGTTATTGCTCAGAAGGTAAGCTGATTGAACAAAGCCAAGTTTTGATTTGTCTAATTGTTAAATGAAGCATAAAAGATCTAGCTGAAACAGACCTACTTTTAGTAATTACGTTGAATTATAAGAAAAACGATGAATGGGAAACAGCGGCCTCATGTATCTTTTATAGACTGCCGAAGGAAGGTAATGTATTTATCAGACTATGTATGTGTGTATGTTTGTTCCTATGTGGCGTTCTAGCGGAATATAGAAAAATGCCGAAATTTGGGCGCCATATTGTCGACCCAATTATTTTTTTCTTCCACACCCATTATGTGGCGTATCAAGATAAATGGTTTTAAGAGGTGATTTCAAAAATATGCAACACTTATATGTTTAAATGTAACTAATCTAATTCTCTTCACCACCCTAGGTTGACTGGTAGAGAATGCCTAAGGCATTAAGTCCGCCTTTGTACCTTTGTGCATGAAGTCTAAATAAATTAATATATAATACGAAAAAAAATGTTAACTTAAAAGTTATAAATAAAAAAAAAGTTAATTCATAAAATCAAAAAACCCGACTGCTTAAGAAACGAACTAAAAGAACGTAAAAATGAATAAAATCATGCTGTGCAGTCGGAGGATACATCTGGTTTTGTTCAGCCAGCTCGCGAATAATTATGTATCCTCCGACTGGACAGCATGATTTTCTTCTTGTTTACGCAGTCGGGTTTTTGATTTTATGAATTAACTTTTTTATTTCACCCTTGTCACCACCCCACCTAAGTTTGCATAATTATTGCATGAGCAAAACAGAATATAAATTATATTATTAAAGTATTGACAGGCTGCTGGACACACAATAAATACTAGTTATAAGCTTAATAAATTTAAAAAAATACTTTATTTCAGACCTATATCAGTCCATAAGTTGTAACAATTGCAGTAAATCGTATGTGGCAAATTCAACATGGGTAAATTTTTTAATTTTAAATGGAAAGCTATTGTCATTTTATCCGTTCATTTTCCATGTTAAAGCTATTAAAACGTTAATTTCGATATAAAAGTTTTTATCTACAAACCAATAGTTAGTATTAATTAACAAATTTTCTTTGCCATTTGAAATAATCAATGAATTCAATTGATTTGTGACAACAATTAACTTTCTAATATTTTAAAAGGAGTTGTTTAGAGTGTTAGAGAATTCATAGTTGTCATAAAGTATGTTATACATATAATCCGGTCAATTTAGACATCCAAGGCTACAAAAATTCGCACCCAACTTAAAATTGGTAGGATTGTTCGCGATTTTCAGCAAAACGGTAGGTTTTATCATAAAATTAGCCCAGACAAACATTGTAGGTCAGATAATAATCTATAAAAAATGTCAACATATTTTTTCCTAAGAGCCACCGTTTTTGAAATATAACGATTCAAAAAGTTGAAAGAGTTGTAATCTTCATAACATGTAAAAGTACACCACGTATATACATCACTGAATAATAATATATGATAAAACTTACCGTTTTGCTAAATATCGCAGGAAGCCCGGAATCTTTCTCCATACAATTTCTTCAAATGCTTCCTGGGTCTTGCTCTGGGACTTTTCTGATTCGGTAAATAGTTTTGCCGTTATTAGTCCGGTCAAAATAGACCAAAAAATAGGGTTAGGTTTACAGTAATTCGCATAGAGCTGAAAATTGTTACAAATGTTCGGAACACCATAATAATTGAAATGTAAAAAGTCCCCATCGATCCCACACTTGCAAAAAAAAATATTCAAGGTCAAAGGTCACAAATATGGGTTTTTGCGTTTTTTAGCCGAACGGTAAGTTTTATAATAAAAAAAGGTGAGGCAAAATTGTTGATTAAGCAATTTTCTATAAAAATGGTTGCTACAATTTTTCTCCTAAACGTCACCGTTTCTGAGATATGGTAATGGTTGAAAAGATAAAAAAGTTGTATTCTACATAATATACACACGTTTCCACGCCAGCGGATCCCCGCAACCTTCACCAGGTCATCGGTCCACCTGGTGGGAGGCCTCCCAACGCAGCGTCTTCCAGTTCGCGGTCGCCACTCCAGAACCTTTCTGCCCAATCGGCCATCCATTCTGCGAGCAATGTGCTCTGCCCACTGCCACTTAAGTGCAATCTATTGTGATCCTGTTTAATTCAATACTATTCAAAATTATGTAAAAACTGGTTCTATTGGACATGATGAAAGCCGTGTGAATTAAAAAAAAATTGGCAAAATTATCCTTCTCATTCATAATCACCTGATAATTCTGCTTCCCCTTCTTCTTGTTTTTGTTCGTCTTCTTGTACTTCTTCTTCTCCTTGTTCTTCTTCTTCTCCTTGTTCTTCTTCTTCTCCTTGTTCTTCTTCTTCTTCCTGTTGGGTGTAAGTAAATTGTTCTAAAAGCGATGTATCAGAGGTCTCCTCACTGATATCGTACGAATCCTCTTCTGATGACGATTCAAAATTAGAGTATGACTTAGACATTTTTATAGATAATTGCATAATCTACAAGTTTGTCTCGACTATGTTTATCATAAAACTTACCGATCGGCAAAAAAACACAGAAAACCCATATTTGTGACCTTTGACTTTGAATAAAAAATTTTGCAAGTGTGAGATCGATAGGGACTTTTTACATTTCATTTATAATGATGTTCCGAACATTCGTACCAATTTTCAGCTCTATGCGAATTAATGCAATTTGACATGTCTAATTTGACCGTACATAAAAAAAATCTATATATTTTTAGATTTTATTATCTTCATACTCATACCTAATACACTTCATGTTCATTAATACTAAAGACATAAATAAAATAAATAGTATCAAGATCGTTTAATCCAATTTCCCCAGTATTGCACACAACAAATTTTTATTTCCCCATTTACCATGAGATTGCGGTAGACCTATAACTCTGAATTTTATAGTCCATGTGTTGTTAGTGCCAGTAATGTAGTAGTACAAATTCACTGAGAATTACAGCATAAAAATAGTCATGAACATTTTTTACTTTTCCTTCAGTTGCGCTTTCGGCCGTAAGAATAGACCAACGAACATTCAAATAAAATATCACAAAAACATTTTCCTTCAGTTAAGCTTCTAAATGGCTTTGCCCAAAATAGAGGTTTAGTGAAATCACTTTTTAGCGCCTAAAAATAAGTGGTGATTCACTGAGCTATCAAGATTGGCCATTTGTGAGATAAAAGTAAAAATAATTCTCTGAAATAGGCTCGTGCTGTAAGCAGTAGTTTTGAGTGGCAATTTATGATGTCATTTCTATCACAGTTTTCTTTACACAGACATTTTTTTTAGTCAAGGATTATTAATATTCTTTAGCTACTTTGGTACCTATTAGATAAAGTTTATAAAGACGCCTGTGATTTTATGTTTAGCAATAATTCGTAGTTCAGTTTACAAGGAGAACTTAGCGAAATTATTATTTGCTTCAAACCCCACTTGAGATTATGATTTATTGAGGTGTTACAGAAAAAACTTATAATTCTCCTCTTTTTCCATCGTGGGTTAAAAACAGAACTAATAGGAAAATAATGAGATCTTGTCAGTCACAATCTTAACACAAGTTTTATCAGACACTAGCTTAAAGTTCAAATCTTCTCCGATCGCCACCAAACTTTACAGGATTATCCACTGGGTCAATCTAAAGACTGTCTTAAAATTTCATTAAAATCGGTTCAGCCGTTACGGAGACTATAAGGATCATACATACATACTTTCTCTTTTATAATATATATAGATAGAAGATAGATACATTAACAGACACAATAAGCAATGAGCATTGACTGATAATATAGATAAAATTATTTACAGCCGTTCTTGGTCTGCAACTGGGGTTAAGTAATTCAATTCAATTCAGTAAATAAGGGGACAAAACGATATTTTGCACCAGGGTTAGATACAGGTTGGCAGCATCTGCAGTATACCTCTAGAGCTCTTCCCCTTTTTTAACCAACTTCAAAATAGAGGAGGTTCTCAATTCGAATATATTTTTAACCAACTTCCCAAAAAGAAGGAGGTTTTCAATTCGGATGTTTATATATATTTTTAATGTATGTTCAGGCATAACTCTATCATATATAAACGGATTTGAAAAATTCATTTTTTCGTTCGAAAGAAGTGTATGCCGAAATGGTCCTATTTAAATTTGGTAAATATCTGATGAAGAACTTCAGAGTTATACAACAGAACTCTTCAATAAATGACGGCAAATCTCTCGGGAATGCTGCAATCGCATGTCTGTTTATTGTTTACACCATTTCATAACATACCATCGCGCCAGTATGCTCTAAATGGGTGGGTACGCAGATGTGTACAATTCACCCTGGCAAACTCTCATTCCATCGGTTATGTTCAAGTTACATGTTATTCGGGTAATTTATTCTGGCATCACTG
Source organism: Orthosia incerta (assembly GCA_948252205.1). NCBI lineage: Eukaryota > Metazoa > Arthropoda > Insecta > Lepidoptera > Noctuidae > Orthosia > Orthosia incerta. The sequence continues at coordinate 55,830,439 of OX411742.1, forward strand.
TGGGCATTATAGGTACCTTACTGTAGAACTTGTCCATTATGTACCACTAAAAAGTGAAATGTAAAACCCTTTTTTACAAAAAAATACAACCGACTTCCAAATAAATTAAAAACACTACAAAGTGAAAAATAACTTCAATTTTAGAAGGCGGTGTTAAAAACCAGCCAAGGGCAAGCTGGACTCGCGCACGCAGGGTTCCGTACCATTATCGAAAAAAACGGCAAAAAAATCACGTTTGTTGTATGGGAGCCCCACTCAAATATTTATTTTATTCTGCAAGAAATACATTATCTGTGAAAATTTCAACTGTGTAGCTATCACAGTTCATGAGATACAGCCTGGTGGCAGACGGACAGACAGAAAGACAGACAGACAGACCGTGGAGTCTTGGTAATAGGGTCCCATTTTTACCCTTTGGGTACGGAACCCTAAAAACGAAGAAACGAAAAAAAGAACACCGACTTCAGAAGTTATTTTTCACTTTGTAGTGTTTTTATTTGGAAGTCGGTTGTACTTTTTTGTATTTTTTTAGGGTTCCGTACCCTAAGGGTAAAAACGGGACCCTATTACTGAGACTCCGCGATCCGTCTGTCTGTCTGTCTGTCTGTCTGTCACCAGGCTGTATCTCATGAACCGTGATAGATAGACAGTTGAAATTTTCACAGATGATGTATTTCTGTTGCCGCTATAACAACAAATACTAAAAACAGAGTAAAATTAATATTTAAGTGGGGCTCCCATACAACAAACGTGATTTTTTGGCCGTCTTTTGCGATAATGATACGGAACCCTTCGTGCGTGAGTCCGACTCGCACTTGGCCGGATTTTTTTATGATCATTTGATTTTATTCAAGTTGCTGTCTGCCTCTGTCTCTTTCTCCGCTTAACTCTTCTTAACCATGAAACGAATTTTAATACGGCGTTCACTAACAGAAGGAACGATAAACGAGGAATGTTTGTGTACTTTTTTCATCCTGTTCGAACCCGGGACGGGTAAATTTAATGGTATATAACATTAGAGATTTTAATGGCACTTATATACACTATTACCAACGCTCCAAAATTTTACTTTAGGAAACTGTTTCACGGCAAAGTTACCAACTCTACCCCTGAATCCTACGTTGCTTGTGAGTCGACTCCACACTTCCTATTACACTTCCCACAATACACTATTAATGATCTACTTACCTGTTGATTGTTCCAGAAAGTTTCTATGTACATATCCCGTCTAGTGTCACATGCTGCCGGGTGGCGAACGCATGTGCTCATATCGACCGGCAAGCATGCAGCTCGATGCAAACCGTTGTATGCTGTGTATGAAGCTGCGAGGACCTTGCTGTGCTCGCAATACGTTTCGTCTTTGGTAAGACGTTTACTTGCTGAATCAGTTGTATTGCAGAATCAGCATGTGTGGTCGAAACACGCCACAATGGAAACATTGTGTGCAAATAAATTTACGCTGAATGTAGTTGAGAATGATTTCCGGTTAAAGCCTCTTTCTTTCATTGCAGTTTTTTAACGTATGTCTGGTATTTCTTCCCTAAAAATCGTTGAAATAAGTAATCAAACTATGTGTCTTTGGTATAAATACATTGCGTCAATCTTAAACAGCACACTTACGAGTAAATGTAACTGACTCAGACATGACAAATATTTGCAAGTGAGTGAAACGGAATTTAAACACAGACAGTTTGTCTTTTTAACCAAGCATACTCGCACGGGTCGATCTTCAAGGTTAAGCAACGCATGCCGAGGTCATTCCGTGGATGGGTGACCGTCTTTACATAGCGAGATTCCTTTGTGCCTCGGAAAGCACGTTAAGCCATTGGTCCCGGCTGTCATTTGAAGATCTTTGACAGTCGTTAGGGTAGTCAGAAGCCTGAAATCTGAAACCAGTCTTGCTAAGGGGTATCGTGTTACCCAGTTACTGGGTTGTAGAGGTCAAATAGGCAGTCACTTCTTCATATAAAAAACTGGAAGCCTAACCCAACTTAGTTGGGAAAAGACTAGGCAGATTGATTTTTATGCACATTCAAGTAAATGGTCTATTGTTGTTATTGAATCCCTACAAATGAAAACTTTAATGACACTTTCAGCACGGCTGGTGGGTTTGCGGATTCTGCCTGGGGATTTCATGGTGCGCCGCACTGACCCCACTTTGTGTCAAACTATGGCGCGCGTACGGCAGGAAAATTAGGGCACATGAAGCAATGACGCTGGCCAACCTGGGCTCCGGGTTAGTACTAGTTTTGTTTTGAATTCGCCGATTTAAGCTGTTTATGCTATGTGACTTTCACTTAGTTTAGAGGTAAAAATACTGTCAGGCCGCAGTCTGCTTTAAAAGTGACCATTAAAGTGAAAACTCTTGTAATTTTAATATTTTATCGCTTTGATTTGATTCGTCGACTGATCACGTTATGAAACCGCTTGCATTAATGATTGAATTATATAAAAAAAAGTTTATAAAATAAAAAATCGACTGCTTATGAAGCGAACTAAAAAGATATAAACAAGAAGATCAGTTGGTGGATACATATTATGATTTTGGTCAGTTGAGCTTGGTGAATGTAAGTCGGGTTTTTTGATTTTATTAACTTTATTTATTTACAATTAAGCGTTTTTTTTTCTAATTACGTTCAAACATATAAATGGTATATATTTTTGTAATATCATCTAAAGACATCTTCATTTTGATACCCTACTCGATGAGCTTGAAAGAAAAAGAAAACAGAATCCGTTTTTTTTAAGCGCACTTTTCCAAGAACACTAGGGTGGTCCAGACCAATCTATCGATGTCTCAATTACATAGACCGTCTAGTGGTTTGAAATATGTGAGGTAAACATACACGATAGGTACTCATGAAAAACATAATCCTTTCCTTGCATTCGGGCAACAGACTTCATTACTTACGAAACCATAGTCTTTTGGTACGATACGATTCTTTTGGTTTATTCCAATCGAAGATCTTTATTTTTTGTTTGTGATTATATTATTATTATTGTTTTGATTTCACAGACTACAAGAAACTCCGACTACAGCTTTATGCGACGGCAGTAATTGGAATACACCTGGGTTAGTGAATTTTTTGTTGAAACTCACGTAAATACGTGTTATTCTCAAAGCTCTTGGTGGACTATTTAGTGCACGTGATAAACGAGCTATAATACTCACAGCGGATCATTTTGTATCTGAATTCGGCTGCAAAACCATGCGCAGTAGCTATTTATATGTCAATTTTGAAGGTGAAGATAGAATTGTAAAACTGCCTTTTTCACTCCCTTACGTTTACCGCGTCGTGCTATTTCGCCTACTCTATATAGTATACTTGATGACAAATTGTTTCTTGTGCAATGTTTCGCAGAGCCAACTTCAGAGACACAAAGATCCGCTGTGACTACTATATCATCATCATTATCAGCCTTTTTAAAGTTCCCACTGCTGGGAAACAGGCCTCCTCTCTGTGAGAGGGAATGGGCTGTAATCCACCACGCGGGCCCAATGCCGCGGGTTGGCGGATGTCACATGTATTCGAATACTACTATATCAATATACATAAATACTATATGGAGACAATGGCAGTCCAAAGTAAAGTTTGCCTGAGGAGAGATTGTGTGAGGAAAAATATAAAACAATTTTCGTTTGATCAAAAATATTACAACGGATTACACATCCAAGCATAGTACTTTGGAGTATATGTATAACACGGGAGCATCTGAATGATATGAAAAAAAGGAAGTGAATGATAGCAAAATATAAATATGGACGAACAGTACGAAAACAACACACACATCAAAACATGCGCATCGACGAGACTCTTAAACGGCACGGACTACTGACAGCATCGCGACAACCGCTTAGGGGTCTCGTCGATGCGCATGTTTGTGTGAGTGCCCCGTAGGTAGTTTCCATACTGTTTAATATATATACTGTGATGATAGCGTGACGGTTGAAGTAAGAAACAAAATGTGTTGCGTCTACCCCAGGTAATAATGAGGAATTTTAGTCCACAATAGTGACCAATTAATTCACATTGTTATTTTATTTTTACAGACCACCAGCACCTCCACCAAGAAGTGACAGCTGGTGAAGCAATCAAACATTATTTTAAAAGAGAATAATTGCTTGTAAAAGCACAAAAGATGTTCAATAAGTGACTTTGTTTTTTAAAGTCCTTCAATGTAACTGAGAGAAATGTTGTATTTCTTTTTTTAATTTCTTCGTGGATGGTTACGCGATAAAGTTTACTTTAATTTACGGTGCCTGTATCTATAAGTAAAAGATAAAAGTTTTATGTGTGTATAGGACGTTCTTACTGTTTTGTAGGTAGGTATTACTTTTGAGAATAATGTAGAGTCGACCAGATTAATTAATCACCCATCTTATGCCTATTTTACTAAATACATATACAATTGGGTCGAATTTTGCTGTAATAATTATTTCTTTAGCAACAAACAAATTTATTAAGAAATTGCCAATTAGTTTACCCATCTCGCTGCCATTTCAATGACACGACACCATTCAAATATCTCATTGGCGTTTTATTATTTGACAAGTTCCTTTGTAAATAATTTAATTATAAGCTTTAGTAGTCAAAATGGTCCGTCTAAGGTTTTTAAATAAAATATTGTACTGTACATCTTTCAATAAGCTAAAAATTCTGGACGACGGTTAATTCCGAATTAATACTTTTTAATTCAATTAACAATCTATTGTAATGAGCACAATTTTGACACAGTTTTTATATTATATAAAACGTCTTAAGTGCATCATGAGTGTTATAACAAGTAAACTTTAATGTTTTGAAGTTTTCAGATGAATTATCGGCTGAATGGGTCATGAATGAATTTGCTTGACAGTACATGAAAATAATACCTAGGTACCTTATTTTAAGAATCAATATGAAGTTTAGCTTTAAAGTGTTTATAATAGTACATTAGTTAATAAATTGCAGAAATAAAACACCGGTTTTATTGTCACTCTTATCGGACTGTATATTTTGGCTCTACATTTACCATTCCTTTTAAAAACCTTGGCGAAATTGATGTATCTAGCAATCTCTATTAAAACAAAACATTTTTGTAAAAGTTGCATTACGATTCACACTGCTAACAACCTACCATATACTTCCTTATGGCAGTTATGTTCAGATATTTTCTAACATTGTTGGAGTTTAGAGCAGCAACTTTTTAGACGTATTTTATTTGCCAAATTATTATACGAGGAGGAGGAGGTAAATAAATACGCCACAAAATATAAGGATAGGCTTCAAAGTCATACAAACCAACTCGCCAGGGACCTGGTTAATAATAACAACCACATCACAAGGCTGAAACGATGGCAAATATTGCAAATGGACCAGAGACACTAAATTGAGGGTGGACTATTCTGAGGATGGGAGGAGTGTATTTGCTGAAATACCTCCAGAAACACAGCGAAGACAGAAAATCTGATTATGGCTGAATAGCCGATGGCAGATGTGAAATGTGTGAAAAAAAAAAAAATATACGATGCTCTACGTTTATTTGCAAAACACATAGTAAATATAAACTACTCAAAACAAAACTAGGGCCACCGACAAATTGCAAGATAAACAAGAATAACTTTTTTTTCCTAAACATAGCAATCTGTCTAAGATAAGTTGTGGTTTTTTTTAAGTACCTATCAGTAATGTTTCTAATTTCAAACAATATCAAGAGGACACTCATCTATCTTTATATATATTTTTTTTTTTCACAAAAAAATACTACCGACTTCCAAATAAGAAAACTACAAAGTGAAAAATAACTTTATTTATGGAAGTCGGTGTCTTTCGTAGGTACCATTTTTTGCGTTATGGACACAAAAGTGAAAAATAAAAAGATTTTTTATTTTTCACTTTTTTGTTGTACCTACCTACCTATTAGGCAAGTTGTTTAGTAAGTTTCCTATAACGCCAGAATAGATTACCCGAATATTATGAAACTTGAACAAAACCGATCAAATGAGAGATCTGCTTACCCCTTAAGAGCGTACTGGCGTGATGTTATGTTATGAAATGGTATAAACAATAAACAGACATGCAATTGCAGTAGTCCCTAAAGATTTGCCGTTATTTATTGAAGAGTTCTGTTGTATATCTTCTTCTTCATCAGATCTTCACCAAATTAAAATGGGACCAATTTCGGAACATATTCTTTCAAACAAAAAAAGAATTTTCAAAATCGGTCCACAATTGACGGAGATATCGGTGAACATACACAAAAAAAAAAAACATATAAGAAGTCGAACATAGAACCTCCTCCTTTTTCGAAAGTCGGTTAAAAAGAGACAGTATGTTCCTTATAGACTCCGAAACGTCTGGACCGATTTTAATGAAATTTTCAGAGAATCTTTAGACTGATCCAGTGTATATTCCTGTAAAGTTTGGTGGCGATCGGAGCATTTTTTTTAACTTAAAACGAGGGCAAAGCCGCGGACAGAAGCTAGTATCTTGCTACGATAAATGATTTTATTTCTTTAAGTTGGTTTGTACAAACACTTTTACATGTCGATCATATTTTTTTTAACTAGATGAGGTCGTCGTTTCCTATCTGACTACTCCGAGAAGAGAGGCCGAAACAAACTCAGAGGTCACAGTCTCTTTTAAAGTCGAGGCATAATCTTGGTTAGATCATGTGAAGACCATGTAGATTGGTGTCTGAAATGGTCTTTTGAGGAAAGAACTATCCTGTTTGAGTAGACCTATCCAGTCAGTGCGCGCATTTGTCTGTAATCGTGCAGCTCAACTCAGAATTTGAGGTGCTCAACGATACAACAAGCAATACCAAAGAAAGGACATTCGGGTAGGCCGCAAAAATTACTCAAACTGCCAGAACATGATTAAAACTAACTGAAAAAATAAAAGAAATAACAGAATGACCCACATAATCTTCACATTCATAATATTTAAAATAATATAATACTTTTAAAAGTAAGTATTCCCGTCATTGCAAAAATAACATAAATAAAACAAAAGAATATTGAGGCAAAAATAAAAATAAAAATTAATTGGAGCAGCTCAATCCCAAGCCTTTTTGTCCTCAACGCAATCTTTAACGGTATAAAACGCTTTCTGGCACAACTTACGTTTAATGAATGATTTGAAATTATTAAGGCTTAGATCTTGTACGTGGCTTGGAAGCTTATTATAAAAACGTATACATTGACATCTGAACGAGCCACCTATTTTCTTGAGCCTAGTTGTAGGTACTACAAATTTGTGTTTGTTCCTAGAATTTATGCTATGGATATCACTGAATTTTTAAACAATTTTATATTTTTATGGGCACATAAAAGATTTTCATAAATATACTGAGAAGGCACAGTCATCACATTAATCACCTTAAATTTATCTCTGAGAGTGTCTCGAGTTTAATTTATAAATTGATCAAACAGCTCGTTTCTGCAAGACATAGATAGTCTGAATGTCGGCGACATTTCTCCACAACAGAATACTGTACGACATTACACTATGAAAACAGCTAAAGTGAACTAAACGGGTTGTCTCTATGTCAGTTAAATAACGAATTTTTCTAACAGCATGAATATATGAATATTACTCAACTCTGTTGAGCATGCAAAAATTCACAAATTTTCACTGTGACACAACATTTTCTACTCAATTTTCAAAACAATATTTCAACAGATATTTTATTTGGTTAGGATTTATTTAGCTCCCATTGTGTCAGCGACGTAACGCTTTTACACTGAAAAATATATAGTGTGAGTAATGGTTTCTTTGTTCCTGACTAGACTGACTATTCTATTTTAACGTTTCAGAGAAATACTGTTTGGAACTTACTGAAGATTAATTTATCTGGGACTAGCTTCTGCCGGCGGCTTCGCCCACGTGAAAAGTGATTTATCATCCCAAGGGAACATTATATCGGCATGAAATGTAGCCTATATGCAATTCCAGTCTATATCTCTGCCAAAGTTCATCCAGATCCGTTTAGCCGTTCTGGCGTGATTGAGTAACAAACATACATCCATCCAAACTTTCGCATTTATAATATTAGTAAGTTTTATTATTATAGTCATTAGACGCATTGCCGAGAGCAGTGGTGGCCCAGTGGTATCGGCTGCGACTTACAAGTTGTAGGTCGTGGGTTCGAGTTCAGGCAGGCCCTTTACTTTGTGTAAATTATTTGATCATCACTGCTCTCAAAACGGTTAAGGAAAACATCGTGAGGAAACCGACATGTCCTAGAACCAAAAATTCGAAGGCATGTGACATCCGCCAACCCGCACTGGGCCCGCGTGGTGGATTACGGCCCATTCCCTCTCACGGAGAGGAGGCCTGTGTCCCAGCAGTGGAAACATTAATAGGCTGATGATGTGATTGTTCTCTTTTCAAGCTAACTGAAATTTTAAATAATAACTCCAACCGCTTGTCGATTTTTATCAGTTACATTTCGGGGAGTATGCGTTGGAATTGCACGATCTTATTCCACCTAGCCCGCTTCACCATCGGACTACCAAGACGTACGGCGATGCGCCATCGGTACATGGTGGACATCCCACCCATACGCACAAAACGTTTTGGAAACACTTTTATTATGCGTACAGCTAAGGAGTGGAATTCCCTGTCGGTGTCTGTGTTTCGCGACAGCTACAATCTAGGAGTCCTTAAGTCAAGAGTGAATAGATTATTTCTAGGCAAGCGTGTCTCACTGTCGACCACATCATCGCTTACCAGCAGGTGAGATAGCGTTCAAGCGCGAGCTTATAAAATATATTAAAAAAAAAGAGAAAATGTGAGAGTATAAACCGGTCCGTAAGTAAGGTTGGAGGGTACTCGTAGCAGTATGAAGACGCCGTTGTCCGTACTAAGACTCCCATTCGGTTCATGCTGCTTGGTTGGTCACATTGCCAGACTAGCTGTGCCTAGAAGAACAGAAGGTTCCTGAGGGCTTCACAGACTTCGCGGCGCTCCTTACAGTTACGAGGATTGGGAAGCCACGAAGGGAGGAGGGTTGAAAATTTAAAATCCTGACTGATAATTAGCGCCCTTGGTATCAATTTTAGTTACAACTCTCATAGGTGCTTTCTTAATTAACCATCTCTTCTATAAGAGGTACAGAGTTTTATAACCCTACGTCTATCATTCCGAGATTGACATGATCTAGGTACATTATTTATTCACTTTCCTTTCCCAACAAGTACATTCTCATTAAATAAGTGAACGTTGAATATATTGGCATATACTAATGACGTGTGACCTAAATGCCGGTTTTACATTTTATGGCTCAATTTAAATTGCTGCCGATAGTCGAACTTAATTAAGATGTGGTAGGATTATTATTGACCCTCTAAAATTCAAATTAATAGCTCATTTACAGAACTCTAGTCTGGTATTTTTGACACTTTTCTATTAGCCTGTATCATCGCAATGCTGGGTAAAGACTTCTTTGAATTCCAGCCTTCAACATCAAAGCCTTGAACATCGGCACCAAGTTGCCAGTCTGTCGGTTTTTTATCGGTTACATTTCGGAGAGTGTGCAATGGAATTGCATGAAATTCCTCCTAGCCCGTTCCATCATCATCGGACTACAAGACGTACGGCGATGCGTCATCGATACATGGTGGACATTCCCACCCATACGCACCAAAAGTTTTGGGAATACTTTCATTATGCGTACAGCTAAGGAGTGGAATTCCCTGCCAGAGTCTTTATTTCCTGATAGCTACAACCTGGGAGTCTTTAAGTCAAGAGTGAATAGGTTTCTTCTAGGTAAGCATGCTACATCGTCGACCACATCATCGCTTACCATCAGGTGAGATAGTGGTCAAGCGCGAGCCTATCAATTATAAAAAAGCTGTTTTCCCGGGCTAGAGAAGGCATTAATTTTAGCCAGTTTATCCCGCCATCTTGTGCGGGATCAGCTGCGACGTCTTCTGACTGTATTAGGATAGTGTTAAAAATATGGTGATTGTTTTGGCTCACAGCTATTATAATTTGTCTAGTTTTCATAGTTTTCGTTTGTTTTTTTTTCTCATGACAAATACAAATAAAGACAGGTCCCTAATAACCAGCTCATAGTCTATCCTTAACGACGACGGCGAGAGGATTCTTAAATCTCCGGTTGGGATCCGAAGAGCAACAAACGACCAAGGCTAAGAAAAGTTTTTTCTCTAAACCGGACAGAATATTTTTATTCCTCGTTTCGTCGAGAAATGTAACTCATAATATGAAATAACATAACTGAAATAGGTCTTTTGTAAAAAAAGAAAACAAAAAAAAACATAGCTTCTAATCGGACCAAAAATAATAACAAAGCATTGCCATGAGAGCGGCCTGGATCTCTGGTATGATATAACAACCCCCAATGTTGTACAAGTTGTAGGATAATGAGTCACTATTTTTATAACTTTAGAGCAAGCATTTATGTACACAATTGTAGATATGAAGGTACTTACCATTGATTGATAACCATGCTTACTCACAGGAACCACAGGTTCATTATCGTCCTCTTGCCTTTGTTCCAATATAATAGGGATGTTAATTGAAAATTAGTTTTTATCCGTCAGGTAAATTAAAAAAAAATATTGGACACTTATTTTTTCTTTTTTCACGTAAACATAAAGTGACGACGATATAATGCGTTGAAATATCGTGTGACGTCACACCGTTAGTACACTTTATACTGACATAGTGACGTCACAAGCTCCCACTCCTGAACTTTGATTTCCTTTATCTTTGTCAATTTGTATTAATTTGGTAAAGCAAAAAGTACGTGTCCAATATTATTAAATTTGATAATCACACTGATGGACTAAACAGAATTATCATTTTTAGGGTTCCGTACCCAAAGGGTAAAAACGGGACCCTATTACTAAGACTCCGCGATCCGTCTGTCTGTCTGTCTGTCCGTCTGTCACCAGGATGTATCTCATGAACTGTGATAGCTAGACAGTTGAAATTTTTACAGATGATGTATTTCTGTTGCCGCTATAACAATAAATACTAAAAACAGAATAAAATAAATATTTAAGTGGGGCTCCCATACAACAAACGTGATTTTTTTGCCGTTTTTTGCGATAATGGTAGGGAACCCTTCGTGCGCGCCGACTCGCACTTGGCCGGTTTTCTATTCAGGGAACACTCCTATTGGCGTCTTCTTCCATAGGTACTTTTCTTTTTGCCGTGATCTCAATAATCACCTACTTGCTAGTCATTTTAACATTCACACCATATCGGCTTATCGTTTCTTTAGTCTGCCTCTATACATCCACCCATGAGCCCGTCACCCGTGTGATAACCATCCATATTTATTTAATCTTTTCCTCACGATATGTTCTTCATTATCCGCATCATGACTGCCGATGTCTTAAAATATTTAAACATACCTAATTTTTTTTTTAAGTATACGCATTTTGTTAAGAACGCGGTACATAGCCACAACATAATTTAATATTTTTAATGGTAACAGGAAAACAAACATCCCAAAACCACAACAACTTCAAAAGTACATTGTTAACTAATTACATACACAAAAAAAAATATACCGCTTCATTATAAATTTAATTAATGTTTAATTATCAAGGTCTTTACATACTTCTAACCGTTAGTTTAGTAAATTAACAAGATTATTACAAGTGGTGATCAAGATTGATTTCTACTTGACGTATTTGCGATAATTTATGAACAGGCATGAAAATGTTAATTGTACCGAAGGCCGTTTCACCTTTTTATTTCGTAGAATCATTCATAAGTTCTATGAGGAAAGAAAAACAAATAAAAAGCTTTTAGCAAGCCAATACTTACTAAAAGTTTTATTAGAGGTTTCTGCGAAACCATGTCTAACCTTACCTTCAAGTACCGAAACATTTATTAAAATCCAATTCCAGTCCGTAGCAACATATTGAATTTTTGTTTAAATTATTTTATTATTATTCCTATCACGTTTTCACGTATATATATTCCTGTTAAGCCGTTGGTCCCGGTGGTCATTTTTAAACCCCGACCGAAAAAAAGGGGTGTTATAATAGAATAGAATATACTTTATTGTGTAACAAGTTTGACGTGTGTACCTGTATGTTTGTGTATCTGTCTGTGGCATCATAGATCCTAAATGGATGAACTGAATTTGATATCGTTTCTTTTGTTTGAAATGTAGCTTTATGGAGAGTGTTCTTAGCTATGTTTGATGAAAATCGGTTCAGGCGTTCTAAAGTTATGGGCGTTCGTTAGTTATTTTATTATTTGAATCGGGGTGTTTTCAAAACATATCGTGTTCAATAGATTGTCGATCGAAGCTTGTTGACTACTAGATAAATTATGAATTATGAAATAAAAATGTGTTGGTGCTTTTTTAAATTTTACTTGTTACATCTTTTTCAGTCATTACGGGTATTCAGAAGCCTAAAAATCTGGCACCTGTCTTGCCAAAGGGTCTCGTGTTACCCAGTTACTGGGATGTGAGGTCAGATAGGCAGTCGCTTCATGTAAAAAACTGGCACTTTCAATTTACAATCTGGTTAAACTCGAAGCGGTCCTCATCACAGTTGGGAAAAGGCTAGGCAAATTGATTGTAATATGAAATATTTTACCATTTTCAATAAAACCCACTTCCAAATAAAAACAAGTTACTATTTACACGGTAAAATAAAAAAGACCTATTATCATTCCTGCGTATGGCGGAAAGCCGAGTTGTTTGAGCATACAACCGGTACCGTTACCGGAACACTACCGGTATTTGTTTACGGGCAATATGTAACAGATTGATTACAGGTATAAATTATCTGCTATATTTCAAAGAGTATCCGGCGCGAAGGATGCGGTCGTAAATCATTTATTTAATCACATTTTAAATGCCTACATTTTCAGGCCGGATTGGCTGATGTAGGAAAGGGTGTTATAACATTTTTTATTGTAGCGTACGCCACGCTCAATCATCGGTTATAATAATATTGACTACCCTGTTACCATGGGCGGCAGTCAATGAATGTGTTGTTATATACATGATAGGTTAAGAAGAATGCCAGAGAAACGATGGGTGAGAAAGATTGAATGACTAGAAAGGAGAAATTACCGTAAACCGGTAAACAAATACAGGTATCGTTACCGGCACGCTACCGATATTTGTTTACGGGCAATATGTAACAGACGGATTACAGGTATAAATTATCTGCTATAAATCAAAGTGTATCCGGCGCGAAGGAAGCGATTCCTTTTATTCGTAAATCATTTATTTACGTTGAAATATTTTTTCTGTTACGCTTAATGAAACATGCAACTGTGCTTTATATGAAGCTTCCTTTAAAAAAAATATGGCACCATACCGAAAACAGTTACGTGTAAAGGAGTTGCCCTAGTGGAACGAAAACATTATTTTTGTATATAATTATACGACATTGGCAATGATATTACTTTCATGTTTAGTAACAAATAAAGTTATCTATGTTTTGGAGCGCAGTGTGGCGTGCCGAATATTGTGTGTTAATTTGTCACATAGAATATTGCATTCAATCGCACGCACTCATTTGCTCAGCATTGGAGAGACACAGAGTGACAGTTAACCTGAAATGCCAAAAGAGAAGGGAGAGAAGGAGAAGGGGGTAGAAGCTAGGCAAAATGGCCTACCGAAACTACTGGCAGCCATGAGGTAGACCTTTACTCAGCTATGAGACGACAGAGACTGACAGTTACTGACTGCTGTTAAAACTTTAAAATAACATTAACTAAAGCATTAACTTAAGGCCGTACACTGACCAAAAAATCAGCATGAGATATGAGCATTCCTATTGGCCTAGCGGCACTGGTGGCACATGAATTACAGTAGTTAATACGCCCAGATTTTAGAATAAAATCTTTATAAAATTGAATATTGGTCTTTTGAAAAAAAAACAAACTTACGAAATGTTCGTTATCAAATTGTCTATCCATTAGTGTTAGTACAAAAATAATTAATGAACACTTTACGAGGAGATGCATACTATCATTATTTATTACTAATTTTTATGTTGTTGTTGGAAGGAGATTTAGTGATACTTTTACACCTCTTTAAAAAAAATTGCACTACAATTTTAGAATCAACATTATGTAGAAATTTAATGTATTTTTATTACTTGATATTTCTTTTTAAACAAAGAGAAGATAGCTCTTAAAAACTGCACAAAAACGACTAGCGCGGCGTTTTGCTCGGGGAGGCACCTTAAATAACGCAAACCCGTATTGAGTATACATAGTGATCAATGCTCGTGCCTACTCTGAATGAGAAGAGGCCTTCGTCTTGCAGTGTGATAATTACTGGCTAGTATTATTTTAAAGCATTTAAATGATACTGCACAGCTAAATCATGAACTTAAGAAATTAAACGACTAAATTAACTCGAAGGAAACAATGTCCTCCGCTTCATAATAAACAAAAACGGAGCACATAATTTCAAATGACGATCATAAATCAGACAAAACAACTCAGATTCAGAGCTTTCACAAAACAAATACAATTTAGTTGAATAGAACCTCCCTGATATACGAGTAACTTCGTGTTTGACTCGGGCCATAGAAAAATAAAGTAGAAGTGACACTCACTTACTTTTTTTGGTACCTGTGCAAATTTATTTTGGGGATTAATTTATTAGGACATAATTTTACTTCTTCCCAACTTCTTCTTCCAATCAGCTTTGCCGTCACTACTTTCCTAGCCGTAATATATTTTATTTATTTATTTATTTATTAATCACAAAATCCACAGCTCTTAGAAATACCTTAACACACTTATTTTCCGTCCATCGTGTCACCAGGTCTTCTTGTGTGAGGAGTGGTATGAAAGAAAAGGGTGTCAGTGATAGAATGACGGTTTACAGGAAGGTATCGTTGCACATGCTGAGATAGGAGCCTTTTTGGTGTCGCACGGGGTTATTTATTTTTATTTTTATTATTGTTTGTGTTTTTCTTATCTCGTGTCTCCTGTGCGGGTCACAAACAAATATTTTTCTTTCTTTCTTTCTTGTATGAAAGAATAAAATGTGTTGCACCGAACCTAAGTAATATGGGACAAGGGCAGGAAGATGATTATGTGTCTCTGGTCTGCCTCTACTCAAATAGAATCTCCCTATTCTTAATTAAATCTATTTCATCATCATCATTCGAACTCTTAGTTTACCTCACATTCTAATGTCATGCCCCCTAGGTCAACAGGGTTGTCAATATTACCGATAATCGAGTGATCAAAACTCTACGCATTAAAATGCGTTTTGAGCCGGTTTTCAGTTCTATACATCTATCTTATTCTATGATCCAACACACTTTCTGGAACAACTGCGACTAAACAAGCAAGACAAACACCACGTTTGTTAATTATAACTGGTGGTACTAAAATATAGAGTTAATCAGTACACGATAAAGTGATTAAGTAAATGTAGACTCAAATCTAGGTGGAGAGAAATTGGTCTATTTGTTAGGACGTGATGTAATAATTGTGTTCTTGTTGGTGCGAAACTTCCTGTACAGAACTAAATTACTTGAAAGCTTTTAATTTGAGTGCTTGTAGTAAGTATTGTTAATTGTGGTTGCAGCTACTGAACGCTAATGGTATTATTGAAACTATGGGCATTCAATTATCAATTTTGTGCATTCAGAAGCTGAGATACACAATTGACGTTAGGATTTGTTCTTAATACAATCTAAGCTAATGAAAAAGACGTTAAATTGTTTAAACGTTAATTTTGGCGGTACTGGTCTAAGTAACTCCTTCACTGATATACAGCTAGACTATGACTGAGTAGGCTGGCTACTTTATCGCGAGAAAAATCACGGTTCCTTTAAGATAAGCTTTGGAAAAGATACCACTTTATAATAATGATAAATGGCTGCCCTATTAACGCAATTAATTTATAAAATTACTATTATAATGTTCACACACCAAGTCTATGCAAAAAGTATATATGATCTCTGGGCCAAATTGACATTAATTGAGATTTCCACATACTTGCATTCAATAAACCACATAGTACCTACATCAAAGCCACGCCATGTAAATCAGAGGCCTAATCAATCAAAAACAAACAAAAAACTACAAGACCAATCATAACTGAACTTTACTTATTACTACACGCAAAACCCAATCAACTAGAACCAGAACACTTAAGGATTAAATACAACATGCAAATATCTACAATTAGGTAGGTGCGTTTGCGCAACGCGTTCGGATGTAATGATCCATCTGGCCACTGTCGACCGCTTAACATTTCGCTTGGCCTTAAGAGTTGCAACATTTAGGATAGAGATCACATCTGTACTCATTGTTGGCTAGATACAGAACTATTGACTATGGAATATTGATTGGAAGGTCGTTTTGTGAGTTTAGGGACTGAAATATATTAGAAAGTATTTTTTCTAATTTATATTGAAAAGATATGATGGCAAAGAGATACTAAGAAACCAGATTTATAGATCGTGCATTGATCGCATTGGCATTTTTCCGTGGACGCCTAAATAAAAGAGGATGTTTAGTCCTCCACTATAAAAATGCCGTTGCCAAATTTTATTTTATTTAAGTCTAACTTTTCATCATTGGCAGCCTCGAGCAATCCACTGTTAAATATTTGGCCTTCTCCCTTTTGTGCCATGGCTTGTATATGTGCGTCTCATTCAGGTATTCCTCTCGTTCATCCGTCTGATCATGGTGTGTCAACGCTCCTCGTAGTCTCTCTGTAATCATACCGTTTTTGCTCTGCCCCAGTTCTATGCTTACTACTACATTATTACACAATAGCAGCCCTATTGTACTTCTACTACTAGTTCTAATGTATTGTCTAATATAAATATAAAGAACAATTCACAATGTAAGAGCCAAACGTTTTGATATTGTATTGTCGATATTTAGTGTAGTCTATTTTTATAAGTGACGTTCACAGACCATTTAATAAATGATTTATAATGCCACGTCAACTTTAAAGATAAGTGTATAATTTATTAGTAGAGCCATGACCGTTAATTACTAAATACCAATTTACAAGCGATCGACTTATCAAATGGTCGCTTACACGTATGGTAATAATATTAATTAATATCGTTAGCAAGGATTAAAACTAAACTTACTAGTCTTTTAAACTAAAATTCTAGTCTTCTTCTTAGCGTTTTGATGACAAACAGACTCTTTTTAGTTAAATGCTATGCCTGGCCCCGAATTCAGCCACGGCAACACCCTCCGCTGACTCAGTCATAAGGTCCTCACATGAACAGGCAACAGGACATACGGCACAAGACGAAAGGTGGGCCATGGTCTGTGGAGAGACGCCGCACAAGCACCGGAGATCGGAACCATCCGAGAATAGAGATTGTCTTTACTACGCTTGATCTGAGTGCAGAGTCTGTTCCAAACTTTGAACCAGGTCAGCCAAAGCAATGTGTGCCCAGGTGGCAGGGTCTCCGATGGCTCTGCTCTAGGAAATGAAAATTCTTATAGTAGGATAGGATTATTTACAACAACTGAACGGATTTGGACGAGGCACATAACACAGTATTTGGTTAAATTTCGAAATGCATTTGGACATAGGATAGACTTGTATCCATATGACTTGTTGTTTGTGTTAGTATTAGGTCCACTCCCGTGAGATAATTTTTCGACTTTCACGGGTTAAAGCCCGCAAAAACATATATCTTATATAAAGAGTGGACTGCTACAAGCCTAGATACACTAAAACCACAGCCATTCACTTGCATTTAGAAATGTTCCCAAAATGCAGATTACTTGCTTGTAACAGCTTTCTATTTGCCAAGTAAACTATATTTTATGCGTTTCCGGACAGCATAAAACCACGCACAAATAAACCACGCTTAACTTATATACTTACGCCCACTAATGATCATAATCGCAGATCTAAGCCGTATTTAGAAAACAAATATCACTCGTTTCGCCATAAACGTCACGTAAAAAACACATTTTAATAGAGTATTCTGACGTCAATCTGTGCCAGGATCGTAACCGGTAAGTAAGAGGTAAGTGTTTTTTTTTAACCCAAATTTGAGTTTAACCAAGGATATAAATAGTAAAAAGATTGAAAATAAGAATTTTAAGAAGTTGCAAAGCTCTAAGCAAGCCATGGCATCATGAAACAATTATTTGTCTGCTTGTGTAAGTGAATTGAAATTCTTAACTATCAAGCCATTGACGGACACGACTTTCAGTTCTACTTGATATATCCATTACTTGAATATAAAGTAATGGATATATCAAGTAGAACATGCAATAGAGTCTTTATCATCCTCCTCCTGTCCTTATACTAATTTATATGTCTGTCCTCTTCTTCCGTCTTCTGTTTTTGCTATCATCTCACTATTCATTCTCTTTCTTACCACTTTATATTTCATTCTTCGTCAGCCCCTCATTACTGAGGATCATGGTAACCCCCTTTAAGCGGACAATCTGTCTCCATCGACTCCGGTACAAATTTGCCATCACCACTTACTGGAATTTGCTTGAGGACGCAGCTTCTTGCACTTGGTCTAACCATCGTGTTTTGGCGACCAGCCTCCTGTTCTATTTCCATCGGTATTGCCAACAATGACCAGCTTTTCAAGGCTGCTATTTCGTATTTCTTTCATTCGTATTTCTTTCTTTAATTTATTTATTTACCATCCCTCATAAATGAGATAGTTTTGACATCAACAGATTAACAATTTCGTCGCTTCGAACCAAAAGTTCATCATTTCGCAATAGGCCGTCCGAATATCTCGCCTTGGCACAGAATTCGTACAATAGTTAATTACGAGTGCAAACCACACACGTACATTGTTATTATAATCATATGCACCTACTTTACGCTAATTTCTTTGTTGGACGCTTTAGGCAACTATGGTGATTTCATTATCTGCAAATCTATCACGATCAATAAATAATTTACTGTCTGCAACTTGATAAAGATGTTGACAATTGTATTAATCGTGTTCCTAGTCTAGATCCGTGACTAAACTACAGGTTCTATGGTACCTTTTGTTCATTGACTCAAAGTCGTTGGTAAGGTAGGTTAATGTAAAGATAAGTGTTGTTAAAACATGACGTCATTTTAATATAACATTTATCGGGCAAACGGTTAAGGTCAAACGAAAACAGAAGAATATGACAAAGTTCAATTGAAATAGGGACGAAAGGAAAATGATGTGGATATTTTTGTTTGATTTTATTTATAAAGGATAGAGAAGAAAAAAATCTTTCCTAACTCTAGAAACAGAAATAGCATTCTATTGAGCGTTATATGGCACTGTAGTTTGATGCTTAATACCTTCATTGCCCGAGTATAAATTTATAGGGTTAGTGAAAGAATGTTTTTTTTCTTAATCCTTTATAAATAAAATCAAACAAAACAATCCACTTTAATATTATAACTCTCATATATCAAAATCTTTGAACAACATAGTAAAAAGTATGACCACTGTGTACTAAAATAAATACCAGTCCTAGATCAATGACCTGCTACAAAAAATGAACAAAACAATGCTAAAGATGTAACATGAACCTTGAACTAATGCCTTATTAACGCGCTGACGAACCCACAGACAAGTGCCGACTAGACTCGTCTGCTTAGCCTTGCAAGGAGTATATGACCGATCGTAGATGTGGTATTTCCCATTGGGATCGTCATATATTTGCAATATATAGGCGTACTTAAGGAGATACAAGTTAGCCAGACTCGTCTGCTGCCTCATGTATGGAGTACATTAATGAAATTTTGGATGTGACATTACCTTTAATATAATTCTTGTGCTTTAAATATACTTATACAAATAAGGGGAAAAAATCGTGTGATGCAAAAGTAGTGATTAATGAAAGTCAAAATATAAATCAAATTAATTTCGATAAATATAACATCGTAAAACGCTGGCGTGATGATCTGGACTCATTCCTGCCGGATGGGCCAGAGAAGGTAGAAGAAAAAGTTAGCTGGAAGAATATGTGAGAGGCATTTGCTCAATAGAGAAAAAAAAAATAAGGTCGTAATACTAGTCTGCAGAAACTGATCTTTAGAAAAACGCAAGTGACCTATTGCTTAGTTAGTGAACAGCTACAAGTCCATACAATTTATGATTTTATACGAGTATACAAGCACTTAATCTATAAGCACTTAATCTATAATCACATGTTACTCAATTGAAAATTAACAAATTACTTTATAGTCTAATATACATTTTAATCGAACTCCTTTCCTTACTGGTTAGGCTTCTGAGGTACAAGGATAGCTGATTCATAAACATGCTAAAGTTGTATTTGTTGCAGTGATATTAAACGATAAACTTGTAGTTTACTTTTCATTATATCTCTAATGGCTTAAAAGTTGACCGGATCTACTTCTTGCCAATGCGTCTTCTCTATTGTATTGTTTTGATTTGACATAATACTCTTAGGTGTTTATACATCTGATATTATTCACTTTTTATTACTTGTCATCTTTTTCATGCATGGGAAATTCTTTAGGTACCATTTATTTCAATGTCTCAACAGCAATCTCTGCCTTAAACTCATAATTATGTTACTTAAGGGAGGCGGAACACGTCTTCTTTTTCCATTCTCCTCTGGGTTCTAAATATCGTCACGCTTTCATTCAGCCCCTTTTCTTTCATATCATTCACTCATCTTTCTTCTTCTCTCCTTCCATCTATATTTAGATTAATCACTCTTTTAGTCACACTTAAGTTAAGCATAAGAGTAAAGATACAATACAATATATACCGTATCTGCCTTTCAAACTGTGATGTCTCGAGTATTATTTTAATGCAAACGGAATGAAGACGAGTAGGTAGCAAACAAGGTCAAGTCTAGTTACGTAACTTACTACGATGATTCTACCAACGAGATCGAATCGTGCGCATCTCGGTGCATCGTCGTTACGTCATCAGTAGGTTGATGAACTTGTAGTATAGGTTATAAATATTGTGAATGGATGAATGGTTTTCAATATAATAATTGTTGTATATGTATATGATATTTTAAGAATATTGCTATGTTAAATAGAATCGGAATTTGCGGCTAACCGCAGTGATCACGCTTTGAATGAATTTAAGTAATGCAGTTAAGATCATGAATAAGTCGATGCAATAGTTTTTTATTACTAAGTATACCTAAGAGATATCTTAATACGAGAACATACGACGCTATTAATTTTGTTTTTTGTACCATGAAGTACGTATGTCTTTTGATGTTTGATAGAATACAACTGAAATGTATAAAATACATGTAAACTGAGTTATTCAATTATTGGTTATTTTTAGTAAAATCCATAATCAGTTTATTAAATAATTATGCCTATTATGGTGGCTTTACACGCAAATTAACATATTATAGGTCTCACAACACCAATGATCTACAAAATACACTTGCGGTACATGATGAGTGATTTCAAACTAAAGTTCAAGAAAGTTGCCTGCAAAAACTAAAATTAAAGTAAAATACGTTCCTTCTAGAAAACCCGCATCAACTACAAAATAAGCAACCAAGCCCAAACACTTTAATACGTATATTTCCCCCACTCATTGCTCAACACCGTCTGACAGGTTTGCATGACTTTTCACCGCAAACGTCCAGTCAGCGTTCTAGATTATCTACTAGATAAACCATAGAGGGCTTCACAAAGTTATAGACGTGGTGGCATTGAGATGATTTTCTTTGAAGACTGTAAATTCATTAAACATTTTTTGCCATTACTGTGGGATCTCAGAATCAGAATCATTGATTTGTAAAACATAGGTAATAATTACATGCAAGATAGGTCACTGTAGTTCATGTCCTCGTGGCAAATATTCTTCTGTGTGATAGATATTTGAGGTTGTCTGTTTGCTACGATTTCTCGTCTGAATTAATGGAATCACATACTTTTACTATTTTATTCAGAGCTAGTTTTTCCATGGGCTTTGTTCCGTACCCCACAAGACTATTTTTTTCTGGGATATACTTAAAGTAATTAGGTAACCTAATCACAATCAGCGATAGTGTAGCTATCAATAAATGGAAGAAGTTTGGTAACCGTATCAGTTGTTTCTGAGATTATCTCTTACAAACAAACGATTATAGTTTTTTAAAAATCACGTCTTGAAAGCTTGTCAAAAAATTAAAAGGCACTCTTGAATTTCAAAATTGAAAGTTAGGAAATAATAATAATTGATTCTACTGTCTATCCGCAAAGGAAGTTCTTTTATGAAGAAGAACGGACAAGAAACTCCACTTGACTGCCCAGAACATTTTGATATACTGCAAAAAAGACAAGCATTGCACGATTGCTGAATCTCATGCCTCATCTATTTGTTCATTAGACTTCTACGCAATAAAATTATGAACGTTTGCGAAACATAAATTGGTAGACGTTCGAAAATTCTCGAAGTGTCACAAAAAGTATCGATATCTCGATAATTAATCGTCTCGTTATGATATAGCGATATAAATGCCGACGCTGGTTATGAATTTAGTTATTTTAACAGCATAAATATGACCATTTCTAGGAATGGTATTGCTTAAATGCTGAATCGATTAGGTGCTAGTACTGGTACTGTTTTAACGTTTTTAAACAATATTATATACGCAGTGAAGTATTTTAAGATATTTAACATCAGGGGGGTGCTCTTAGGTCACCCGCTTATGGTCAACCCCCCCAGAAGGCCAATTTTCGTACTTAAAAACATTCAAATTCGCTTTCTCACACACACACACATTCGTATTCTCATTTCGGAAATCAATGTCAAAAATGTAAGGCAATGGTTGACT
The DNA here is from genome assembly GCA_948252205.1 of Orthosia incerta. Lineage (NCBI taxonomy): Eukaryota > Metazoa > Arthropoda > Insecta > Lepidoptera > Noctuidae > Orthosia > Orthosia incerta. The sequence continues at coordinate 55,853,157 of OX411742.1, forward strand.
GAATTCGAACAGATTCGTATACGAACGTCTGTAAAAGTATGGCAATAGCATCCCCAGACAAAGCCCTTTATTAACAACTGTTACTCAAAAAGATGTTAATCCATTAGTACATTTTAGACTTAATTTTAGTGTTGTAGAGATCAAGATACGAGTATTGACGTCAAACAGACAGTGGAAGCTTTTCTTTGGAAATGGCCTATTTTACCTACTGAGAATTCGTATATTTAGGCAAGAAATATCTTATCTAAAGCTGCCAAAAATCAAAGAGATCCCTTTGGTTAGCACTTAGGTACGGACTATTGTGGAAGCCCCTTTGTCTTTTAGACAAGCAAATTTTGGACCAAAATGCCTACTATCCAGACTTTACAAATGGCTGTAGGTAAATGTGCGAGGTTTATTTAGTAAGATAGAATATTGAAGTATTAGACTTTCTTTGTCTAAGCATGACAAAAAGGGATTCGGGTTGGCAAGTCCACATTTCACCCGCAATGTTGTTTTATAATCTAGTTTCAACACTGTCAACCATTTTTTTTTGCATTTACGACAATATCCACGTATAGGGACAATATATAGGAAACATCATCATTAATTCAACTTCCACTGCTCAACCGATACGGATTCCCACAACCTTAACCAGGTCATCGGCCCACCTAGTTGGAGGTCTTCCAATACGCTGTCGCCACTGCAGAACTTTTCAGCCACGTAATAGCAAAACCTATATCAGCAGAGCCAATAAGTCCCAACAAACGACTTGTACCAAATATACGGTGCGTCATACTACATAATTGTGGTCCTGTTTTTAAAACGTATGCATTTGTAGTAGTCTTATGTACATGCACACCTGCCTTTCGAAGTCAAAACATATATACTACATAAAATCATAGAGTCATATCTCACTACACATTTGGTCCACTTAGATAATTAATACGCTATTTGAAATGCCTTTAACTACCTCTGACGGTTTCGAAATGAGTTCTTACTTGTATGAATAAACTGCCTAGTCATAGGTAAAATTCATATACGAATGTACTGTACTTTTCCACGGAGAATTGCGGCGAATTGGCATGTGCAGCCAAGTGGTCCCAGCGCTAACTCAGAAAATTTGGTTCATCTTAATTAGTGCAATTGATGGCGGGATATACATCGATTCGTTATTGAATTTTATGTAAAATTATCATTTTCTAGAATTGATCATGAAAATTGTATGTTCTTTTTTAATCAACTCTCCTAAGCACAAGATTATGGAATATTGGGCTCTTAATTCACATTTCAAATATTATTTGAACGGATCTATTTAAATTGATTCCAATAGATGGCACTGGTTTTAAATTTCTGAGGCATGCCAATCGATTATTTTAATTTGCCAAAACAAATTAAAATAATCGACAATGAAACTGTACAAACAACAAAATTCAAAGTGCAAAATACAAAAAGAATACAAAATTTATTGGAGCAGCTCAATCCCAAGCCTTTTTGTCCTCAACGTAATCTTTAATGGTATAAAATGCTTTCTGGCACAAACACACATCACATCACATCATCAGCCTATTAATGTTCCCACTGCTGGGACACAGGCCTCCTTTCTGTGAGAGGGAATGGGCCGTAATCCACCACGCGGGCCCAGTGCGGGTTCTGGCACAACTTACGTTTAATGAATGATTTGAATTTATTAAGACTTAGATCTTGTACGTGGCTTGGAAGCTTATTATAAAAGCGCACACATTAACATCTAAACGAGCCACCTATTTTCTTGAGCCTTGTTGTAGGTACTACAAATTTGTGTTTGTTCCTAGTATTTATGTTATGGATATCACTGTATTTTTTAAACAATTTCATGTTTTTATGGGCATATAAATGATTTTCATAAATAAACTGAGAAGGCACAGTCATTCAATTAATTTCCTTTAATTTCTCTCTGAGAGAGTGTCTCGGTTATAATTTATAAATTGATCGAACAGCTCTTTTCTGCAAAACAAAGATAGTCTGGATGTCGGCGGCATTTCCCCACAACAGAATACCGTACGACATTACACTATGAAAATAGCTAAAGTATACTAAACGGGCTGTCAGTTAAATTACGAATCTTTCTAACAGCATATACTGCGGAGCTTAGCTTCTTTGAAAATTTATCTATATGTGGGCCCCACTGAAGCTTAGCATCCAAAGTTAAGCCCAAGAATACTGTGCTATTTTCAGGATTCAATTCTTCGCCCTTTATCAACACATCAGTTTTCACCTGCCTAACGTGAAGTAGGGTAAACTTAATTCATTTGGTTTTTTTTTCATTAAGAAGAAAATTGTTAACATTGAACCAGTGAATTACTTTTGATATCGCGCTATTTACATCGTCAGTAACCAGCTGCTGACGTTTAAGTTTAAACAAAAGTGAAGTATCATCCGCAAACAACACTATATCATGGTTATCCTTTATGAGGTATGTCAATGCAATTCATTAATATAAATAAGAAACAAGAAAGGACCAAGAATTGAGCCCTGCGGGACTCCCATTACTATAGATCCGGGCGATCTTTTTCCATTAACGTCAACGCTCTGAATCCTATTATTCAACTCGAAGTAAGAAGATCCATAGCGCTATGCCGGATCCCGTAGTGGCGGAGTTTCCTGATTGGCGTTTCATGAAGAACACAATCAAATGCCTTGGACAAGTCACAAAAGATCCCCAAGGCATCGCACTTATCTTCCCATGCATTATAAATATGTCCTAAAAGCTCAACACCGGCATCAGTAGTTGATTGAATTTATGTTTATTAAAAAATCTTTGCAATTGCTCTAAAATTAATTTCTCAAATATTTTACTAAACGTAGGTAGTACTGAAATAGGTCTATAATTTGTAGGGTTTGTTGTACTACCTGATTTAAACAAAGGTATTATTTTACTATTTTTCATTAGGTCAGGAAACTCCTCACAGTCGGTACAATTATTAAAGTTAATATCTAAACTAGGTGCGACAATGTCAATAATAGACTTGGCAACTTCAACAGAATGACCCCACATATCTGCAGTCTTTTTAACATTTAAAGTGTGAAAGGTTTTAATTACATCTCTACAAGTAATATGTTCAAAAATAAATTCCGAATCGCAAGCATTAACATTTTCTTTTAGCAAAGACTCAGCAACAGAAGGTGATGAGTTTAGGGATTTAGTTGTTGAATTGGGAATATAAGAAAATAATTTTTCAAAGGCCACTGCGACTTGTGAGTCTGATTTTATGATATTGTCATTAATAGACAGGCTGTAGTCAGTATTTCGGTTATCAGATCTTCCCGTGGTTTGCTCTTGACTCTAGTCTAGGTCATAGGTGACAGAGACAGAGTCTACGATGGAGTGAGCTTACCCAGAAGAAGCCTGTTCGCTCTAACTTTGAACCCGTTTCACTATTTATAATATTCCAAGTCGTTTTAATAATATGACTACTGTTTTTAATCTTCGAACTCAAATAACGCGACTTGGCCAACCATCAAACTTTTTTGAAAGAAATTTTGAATAATTTCTAACATATAAATTAAATTCAGCAGTGTTTACATAAGTCCTTTCATCGTACAGCTCATAAAGCCGTGTTCTACTTTTATGAATTCCAATGGTAGCCCAATCACTAAATGATGCGTTACTATTAACGGAGATAGTCTTGGGAATAAACGTGGAATTAAATTGTTTACAGTATGTACTAAAAAAATCATCATATGATGATGATGATGATGAATTTGTGCTGATATAATGAGAGAAGACGATACAAGCAAACTGTGCACACTCAAATAAATTCAATAATCTATACTCTATACTAAAATTATAAAGAGGTAAACCGATTTAGAAAATTATTTCACGAGAAGAAAGCTACATTATTCCTGAGTGTCATAAATCTTGATGTTGTTTTAAACGTTTGATATGTGCTTGTGCTTGTAGATAGTCCATTTCAGAATTAATCAATTTGTCAGCTTATTTTGCAGTATAAATCTACGTGACAAATAATTGCTTATCACTGATAAATAAAATGCCAAATCCACTGGGAACCGGTTTTGTTTATTTAAAAATATGTAATTAAATGTTAAAGAGCATGTGTATCGAAGACGTCATTTTGTCAGAGATACTTAATACGGGTTTTCTCCGCTAGGTGGCAATGAGCGCCAACGTTTAAGTTTAAGGTTTGTGTTCAAAACTAAACATTTTCTTTGTATGGCCCCAAAAATAAACAACAAAATACCACAGTCAATTCGAAGTCGTACGACAATAAAACAATTTAAAAATATGATTCGAAATCTAATAACAGAAAAGGGTTATTATTTTATAACATAAATTACTTTTTGACAGATACCTTTTGACATGCTTGAACTTTTATATTATTACTAGCTGACCCGGCAAACTTTGTTTTGCCATAAAAACACCAAACATTAATCTACCCTACCCTACCTACGCTACCTACCCTAACCTACGCTACCTACCCTACCCTACCTATGTAGGTAAGGTACCAATTTTTTTTAATTCTTATTCTTTTTTCATAAGAACCTTCTCCTAACAGTAACAAACATAACAAAAAAAGAATAAGCGTTATCGGTCCAGCCGTTCAAGCGTGATGCCGTGACCAAGGGAAATAGGAATTCATTTTTTTATATATATAGATATCTATAGTATTGTTATCCTCATAAAATTTAATAATGAATGTTAATGTTAACCAGTCTTTCTTGTATGGTTTATTGAATTAATTATTTGTTCGTCATATAAAAAAATTGTATGCCTCGTCAGGCAAAACATGTACAGACTTTTTACCTATATTTAAGATCTTGCATACTTGATTTGTATGGAGGAGCTCGTGGCTAAATAATAATAGCCGCACGGGTCAATCTTCCAGGTTAACCAACGCTTGACGAGGTGGATTCGTGGATGGGTAACCATTTCAACATACCAAGATTCCTCAGTGCCTTGAAAAGCACGCTAAGCCGTTAATCGCGGTTGTCATTTCAAGATTTTCGACAGTCGTTACTGGCAATCAGAAGCCTGAGATCTCTGACACCAGTCCTGCCAAGGGGTATCATGTTACCCAGTTACTAGGTCGTGGAGGTCAGGTAAGGTCCATATTCCTTTGGCCTTGCTCTTATTTCCTTATGACATTTTCTTCATTATTCGACATCACATTTATAACATGACAACCATTTTGCACACCATCTCCTTGGAAGTCACCCCCGTAAGGGGGCGATGCGAGCGGTCATTGAGCTATGCTCCCAACTGTAGGCCCGTCCCTGTGTTGTCCTCTGGATGCAGCTTCGTGCGAGCGCGAGTTCTAAACTTGCGCTCGTGTGCACACACACAGTTATCATCATAGTTAAATAACAACATTATAAAGGCACCGCATATTTAAATTCATTCTACACGTCGCGTTGTAATTAATCTCAACTTAATTGTACACGTTCACTAATTGCGCTAATTAAATCATAATGTCGCGTACCTATATAAAAATACCATATTTCTTACAAAAGGTGCATGCGTGTGTTTGTGTTCAAGTTTTGATGCTTAACATTATATGGACCAGATATGGTGCGAACTACTTTTTGAATGACTCGGTTAATGTACAGTTAACAAAAAAATATCCAGGCAAGACGATAAAGTAGAACGCACCTAGAAGTTTTGCTTTGGGTAGCAAAGCTGCCAGGAAAAATAAAAAGAAACATTTTAGGCGCCTGAAAATCTTAACTTAGGAGGTCTCAGGCTAGTGGAGTGATGATCTTCGCAGGGTACCTGGTAGCAGCTTGATGACAATCGAGATAGATGGCGTGTGATTGGAGAGGCCTGTATCGAGCAGTGAATGATGTAAGCCGATGATGGGTACTAATAAATTTTGTCGACTGTACCAGCACGAACTTGCATGAACCAAAAAGAATATTACTCAACAATTTAGACCAAAAATAGATTTCGTTTAAAGCATTTTGCACGTTTTGAAAGTATGTATAGGTCCTTCTTTTGTAATATTTCGAGGTTTAGACTTCAGATATGGAGGCGTTGAAGCGAGGGACTGTAATGTGTATGAGCTCACGATTCTTGAGCGAAATAGTTTTTTAATGAGATTGGACCAACCAAATACTTACTTATTCGGACAAATATAAGCGTATATAATATTCTACTAACCGGCATGAAGTGAATTCCACATTAGGACTTGTAGATTTCACATTTCACTATTGCATCGTTTCACCGAGCAACAGCAAGAAGCTAAGTTTCTATCGATCTCTATTTCATTTTAAGATAGTCATAGATCTACAGTGATAATATTTTGAAGAAAATAGGATACCAAGGCTAACTGAGGTTATAATAAATAGTGGGCTGTCCGCAAGGCGCAAACTATGACAACTAATCTGCGTAAGTAAGATTAGGGCCGGTATTCCAGATGCTCATGCTCATGCTCATTTCAACTCAAACTGGCAATGGAGAGTTGTGATTGGTTGGCATGTTTTTTTTAAACGAACGTGCTTTCGACAAGTCCAACAAAATAGACGCCCAATACGTCACCGAACTCTTTTAACACAAAATCTGTGGAATTGAGTCGTGTTAGCATGTACTTGGCACGTTATCGTACTTGCTAACTTGGACTTTTAATTTTTATTAAATACCTACTACACATTTTGTGTAGAAAGAATTCAGCAACGTCTGGGGCGTCTGGCCCAGACGCCCCAGACGTTGCTGAATTCTTTAATTCTATTGAGTACACATATGTCAAGCTGAAGAATGATATGCCAAACTCGAGAGTTGTGATTGGTTGGCAGTTGATTGATAGGTGCGTCCAATTTTGAGTTTGAGTCGAGTATGAGGATCTGGAATACGGGCTTAATTCTCTCAGCTATACGACCTAAACTAAACTGTCTTAGTATAGTTCTGGGACTGTATACAGCTTAAAAAATCATGAATATGGTGGTCAAATCGATTCTTAACCTTACTGTTGCCGTTCTTAACACAGTGCCAGTGCGGTAAGGATATGCGTCACCTTCTTTACTGCCGTTCGTGCACAACCACCAGCACATTCCAGGATTTAAACGTGACCAACGATAGAGCTGTACAGATTGCAAATACTGGCAAAATTTAATTAGAGTCGTTTGACACTAAAAGAAGAAGAAGTTGCCGTCCTTCGTTTCAACTTTATATCTATTTATAACTCCTGTTTAGATGACCTAATAGATTTTTGACAATTAGTACTAATCAGCTTTACTTTGATTTATATGACTAGAACGTATAAAACTTCGAATGTTAAGGTGACATCCACCGTCAACGACCTTGAGGTAGTAAAACAGACCCGCGCTTCACGACCTAAAATTTAGTCGAAAATACAATATTGCATATCATTCTTTGACTTTAAAATTTACAGCCGTTAACTAAAATATATATAGTGGAAATGTCTTGGTGAGATGTTAAAAATTTCATAAAACATATTAGTAATTATTGTCATTGACGACATAATTTTACAAATTAATTACACTGTTATACATAAAAAAATAACAAAAAATATTCACATATCAAATTATTATGAAAATAGTTTTTTTTTTTTATCTTATATAGGCTCGCGCTTGACCACCATCTCGCGATGATGTGGTCGATGATGGAGCACGCTTGCCTAGTAAAGTCTAGTATAAATAGTTTTTTTTTTTCAAAATACGACTAGCCGTTAAGACGTGATTTCGATTTTAATATCAGCCAAAGCCTATCTGCGCCTTAACCAATAATTTATGCTAATAGGTACAAGCATTTTAATTTCACGGCCTGCTTATAATGCATCAACTTGTCAATAGGCTTTATAAATCATTTTGTCAATGTTTCTGAGTTGTGACATGAACTGTTTTTAATTATGTAGCTATTAGATACATTTTAATAACTTTATCAAGATTTGAAGTGACTACCTAAATGTTCATAGGTGTGGTCTTAGAAGTTTGAGTAAGTGTGGGACACCCTAGGCTAGATTGGCAGGCGACCTTGAAAAGTTTGCCATAACTCCTGAGCATAAATCCATATCCAATTTATAGCTTTTGAAATCAACACTTCCAGATTGTCTCTTTACATTTTAATAAAGATCAATATGAGCGTTACTCATCTTGTACAGTTATTAACTTAAAAGTATAATATACCTAGTATGTATTTTAATAAAGATCAATATGAGCGTTAATCATGTTGTACAGTTATTATCTTAAAAGTATGATATACCTAGTATGTATTATAATAAAGATCAATATGAGCGTTAATCATGTTGTACAGTTATTATCTTAAAAGTATGATATACCTAGTATGTATTTTAATAAAGATCAATATGAGCGTTAATCATGTTGTACAGTTATTATCTTAAAAGTATAATATACCTAGTAAGTATTTTATTGTGAGTACGCTTCATCGCTGTATTCATCCGCCTAACTTCATAACTCCCACAGGACTATATAAGCCGCATCCTACATCAGCCTTTGAATAAGCTCTACTCTTAAAACATTTCAAAGCTTCCAAGACAGTCTGTTTCTCACAACTACGAAATTAAATGCTTCAACCAAGTCTGATGAGTCACAGACTTAATTGCGGTAATATTTCTTGCTAATTGTTCAGACATTTTGTAATCTCTCGGCAACGGAACTGGGTATTCATACGATCAAAGGACGAACTGCTATATTTTAACGTAACAACGTTTTTACGCAACTATTTTTTTATAGAGCTAGACTGATTTATTATGAGAATTGCGACTAATAAATTATAGATGTTACTTTACACGCGTTATAATATTAAATCAAATGTCTTATATGATGACTTTTTAATGAAATACGTCCTTTAATCGAACCAATTATTGACAGGCAATTTTCGTTATGGTCAGCTCAAACTTTGGTCTCTTAATTGGAACTCACAACGCTGCGCTCACCGCAACGTTGTGCGTTTCAACTGTATGTTTTGTACAATCGTGTGAAAAGTAATCTGGTACGGTATTTTATGCCCTCACAGTATCAATTAATCTGCCTAGCCTTTTCCCAACTATATTGGGGTCGGCTTCCAATCTTACCGGATTCAGCTGAGTACTAGTGTTCCACATGGAGCGCCTATCTGACCTCCACAACCCATTAACTGGATGACACGGTACCCCTTGACTAGACTGGTGTCAGATCTCAAGCTTCTGACTACCCGTAACGACTGTCAAATACCTTCAAATGACAGCCGGGACCAACGGCTTAACGTGCTTTCCAAGGCACGGAGGAAACTCGGTATGTTGAAATGGTCACCCATCCACGAACAGACCTCGTCAAGCGTTGCTTAACCTTGATGATCGACCATTGTGGCTGTTATTATTTAGCCACGAGCTCCTCTTGTCCTCACAGTATGTGACAGCGATAAAATACATTTTGTGTCCAGCACCGCATACTGCAGCGTTGTGCGTTCTGATCACGAGACCAATGCTTATCGATGCCTCTCGCGGCATCACCATGCATTCTCGGTGCCAAACAACTGGCTTTTGCGTTGCCTCGCATCTCAGTGTAAGTTGACCCGTAGTCGTGACTTGATATTTAACGGTTCAATCTTAGGTTATCACTGACTGATTTGACCCAAAATCAGAATCAAATTGGACAGCAAATGGTGCATTTTCCGCATCATCTGAAAAACGACACAAAGATTACCTCTCACTTTGCCTCAATTTTAATTCTCACGCGGCAAAACCCAATTTACAAAACACACCCTAACTAGGTTGATAATATGTTATGCTCAAAAATACTCATTTTCTACCTACAATGTCTTCCTACCCATTATGAGCATGAACAATCTCCAATTTTGTGGGTCCTCCCACATGAATGAAGTGCCTCGCTTTTAATGCAAATGACTCAGTTTGCCTTATCGCGATCACTTTGTTTTACCATTGTGTTTGCTTTGATATGTCGAGGTTGTTTTTCGGGTAAGTTTTCGGAATTTATGTTTACTTGTGTAGGTAAATGTCCTTGTAAAGGATCTTTGTACAATTTTGTACGTTAATCGCAAACGTGTTCTGTATTTTTTCCTATCAGCATTTCTAAAACAGCAGCAGTGCAATAGCAGTTTGCATTCTCTTCAAATGTACAAATGATATTCTAAATTTCTTTTTGAAACACAAAGTACCTTCACAGGTATTCGTAAATTGTTTTCAGAAAAAAACGAAAAAACTAGATTTTATTGATAAAGAAACGGGTACTGCTGTAAAACTTTAGAAGTGAGAAATAAGTGAACTACACAATTAATGATAATACAATTAAGGTTCCCAATACTAGATACTTCCATTTATTCAGGCAAAATTTCAAGCTCCTAATCACGAAAAAGTTTGTCTAAAATCAAAACTGCTGAAACCGAATAATTGTTGAAAACACTTTTATTCGGCTTTTATTTACTCTTTGCGAAAAGTTTCAACGAATCGAAGATTCTTATAGGTAGGTACAGTAGAATTTCTGATTGACTTAGGACCAGTTTTTTCATCCCGAGTTAACCCAACCAATGGTTAAATATGCTAACCAACAGTTTAAAATTTCGGTGAAACGCGTTTATTCGTCAATTGTTATTCTAAGAAATGGTCTAATAATTAACTCTACATCTTCTTGGTCCATTTGTGAGGCTAACAACTGAAGAAAATTGGTGATTTAGAGAAATTTGCAACCATTGGTTAGCACATATGGTGAGTTGGTGGATGGTTAATGGTTGAGTTAACTACGGATCAAAAACTGGCCCTAAGCGTTTATAATAATTAACTGAACTAGCATTATTTTATAACTACCTGCCCTTTTAATGGCTATTTTTTTTATGACCTAGTGCTAGAAAAAAGTCTTCCTCAAGTCTTTCCAGACATTGTTCTCCCACTCCGTCATCATCATCATCAGCCTTTTAATGCTCCCGCTGTTGGGACACAAGCCTTCTCTCTGTGAGAGGGAATGGGTCGTACTCCATTACTCGGGCCCTGTGCGGGTTGGTTCAAAAAAAAAATCAATAATTCAAAATTCAAAAGTCATTTATTCAAACTAGGCTGAAAATCAGCACTTTCCGAACGTCAAAATTACATAAGACAGTCCCCCGAAAACGCCCACCCTTCACCACTTCCTAGTGCTTTTGCTGGGAAGATGTCACATTTCTTAAAATTTTTGGTTCTAGGTCATGCCGGTTTCCTCACAATGTTTTCCTTCACCGTTTTGAGAGCAGTGTTGATGAAATAATTTACACAAAGTAAAGCGCCTGCCTGGGTTCAAACCCACGACCTACTATTCGTAAGTCGCGGCCGTTACCACTGGGCCACCACCACTATCCTCTCCGTCTGGTTTTGTTTTTTTATTTCATTTTGGGACGAATTGTGAAGTTACCCACCTTATTTTGCGTCTGTAATGATGATAAGATGATAAAAACAAAAAATTCGACAGCGTTGATACGGAATAACAACTGCAGATACATATGAAATATTTTTAGTTAGAAGCATCGGGAACATATAACATGTGGTATCAAACGAAACGGATGTTCTATTTAAATATTACAAACACAGCCAGTAAGCACAATACTGTACTTGTCATACCTCAACCCACTTTATATCATGTAAGTCCAAAACAAGCCTAAGTCGTAAAACTGTTGATCACACGTAAGGGGTGTGGCAACCTCGTCAAGCTAAGTTTTGATATCTCTCCATGAAGGCCGTGAATATATCACTTCATGTCGTATCGTAACATCAACACGACATGCTATTAATTTTGCTCACATGAGAGATCATTTTTCTCGAATTTGGACCAAGGTGACGACTCGTTAGCTCTTGAACTAGGTGCAACTATATCGCAGTGTTATGTTACTTCTTTCATATGTCTTGTGGTAACTATTCCCCCCATAAATTGGCTTATAGAATTTCTTCTCGACCAATTAATAACGGGCGAAATTATTGTCTACAGTAAAAACAACAAAAAAATATCGAATTAGTTGAAAATCAAAACTAATAGGTGAAGTAGGTATTTAAAGGGCCAGCTATGGTAACATTGGCTAAGTGACCAAAAGAGGATTGTCTTCTAAAAGGACTGATGAAAATGGTTGAAGGATGAAAACAAGATGGTGCAACATAGTTTCTTTGTACAGCTAGTAGTAGTAGTAGTGGTACTCCCTTTTCCGTCCATAGACTCCCATTTGTTACGTTGTGCGTGGGGGTACTGGCTAACATAGCCAGCCTATATCCTTGCAAAAGCACAGAAGCTTCCTGGGAGCTTCACAGACTTCACGGAGCGACCTCACTGTTCCGAGGATTTCTTCGCGTTAATATGCCACGGCCTCGCATTCCAGGATTACGTGGGCGGCTGATTCTTCGGCGTTAAAACAACCCCTGCAAAGTGGGCTGTCCGTGGCGCCTATGTTCAATAGATGTTTGTTAAGAGGGGTGTGGCCCGTTATTGTCCCTATAATTATATTGAGGTTATTTTGCTCAGGCTGAGGATCTTTTTAGTAAGACGCGGGTGTAAGTTTAGCAATGCCATTTTTGACTGACTACAGTCTGTTGTCCGTGACCATCTGTTATTGTGTAGTTCTGTTGATCTTTGACGAATCCACGCACACACACTTTGTACAGCTAGTTTTCCCATAGCTCTATTCGCATTCCATTTTCAAAAAAATATTAGTTAACTCACAGACGCAAGCTGAAGTGGCAGTTATCCAGCCTTATTAATCGAAGACCCGATGACCGTTAGTTGTGTAAACTTCTTCTTGAGAGGAGACCGCAAATTAGTAAAACTTTCAGGCTAGTTGGAGCGTTGAACGTCGCAGGGTGACTGGTAGCAGCTGGATGTGCTGGTGGTGTGTGTGTCTAGTGGCGTGCGATTGAAGAGACTTGGCACCGATTGAAGATAGCAGTGGGCTGCAGTTGGTTTACGGTGATGACCAGAATTGTCTTGTCATTCAGATTCAGATATATTTATTTGCATAAACATATGTATACAACTGTACATACAACAACTAATAATAATAAGTGCAACAAAAAAAAGATAAGGTTCAAATATGTTTGCCACATACTATAGTGTGCAAATATAGAATAAAATTAATGAATACAATAATAATATTAAATGAAATAATTAATGTTTAAAAACAATGAATGAAATTAATCTAAAGGAAATTATTACAAATGTAAACAAAACAAAGTAAAACATTGAAGATATGTAATTAAAATTAGATATATCAAGCAAATGTCAAACAACAATATTTCTTTATCAAATTTATGTGTATTAATATCAATTAGCGTCAAATATCAATAATGTAAGTATGTCAAAGCCGTGTAAAAATTTATTAAAACAAAAGTAAAAAAAAAATTGTCAATTCCAGGTAAAAATTGAATTAAAACAATATAATATGAAAATACAACGGAACGTCATTTAAAATATTCACTGATGGAGTAAAAACATTTATCACAGAGCCTAATTTGTCCGTTATAACCCGTGTCATATCATAATCACGGTCTCCTCACATAACACACCAACATTTTAACACTTTAAGATTTACAAAACGTATAGTTGCGTACAAACGTGCTATTAGATACATAATTTAATACTCACTAACAAGAACACTTACTACAAAATATGAATAAATTATTCTAGTTTCGTGGTTTATGACTTGCAGTAATGTGAAATGATAATTTCGTTATGCCTTCAGTTTATCACTTTGTTAATGTTTTTTTCTATGCTTGTTCGTGAAGATGTTTATCTTTTTTGAAGAACTATACATTTATGACTAATGATTGTGTTACAAGGTCAGATTATGATACAAGATACACAGTGGAATTACAGAATGATTATTATGTTTAGGAATCTAAGGAATCTTAACTATTATCCTTAATATGTAAAATTGTTTATAATGTTTGTAGAAGGTAATCTCTGGAAGCACTGACCCGAATTTGTAAATAATCTCATTATCAGAAAACTACACAATGGTTGAATGAGTGTCAAAGGCAATTTTATATTTCGGAATGCACTTTTCGAAATAAAAAATAGCCTACGTTTCTGTGGGATAGGCCGTGAAAGCGAAACCGCAGAAAAAGCTAGTTTTCAATTAACAGATTAGCTAGGATAAAATTCAAACGAATGAAACTTCATCTATCTTTCATTACTAATACAATCACACTATCTTCATTTTAGCCGAAAGATGTCCACTGCTGGACATAGGCCTCCCCCAGGCGTTGCCACATTACCGATCCCGTGCCTCTCACATCCAGCGTATTCCCGCAACCTTAACCAGGTTATCGGTCCACGTAGTGGGAGGCCTTCTAACGCATTGTCTTCCGGTTCGCGGTCTCCATTCCAGAACTTTTCCGTTCCATCGGCCATCCGTTCTGCGCTTTATATGCCCACTACCACTCAGATTTTGCATTTCTTCGGCCTTTGTCGGTTACTTTGGTTCTCCTGCGGATATCCTTATTTCTAATGCGATCACGCAAGGAAAGTCCGAGCATAGCCTTCTCCATTGCCCTTTGGGTGACTTTAAGCTTTCTTATAAGGCCCATTGTGAGCGACCACGTCTCGGTCCCATAGGTCAAAGACTTTTATCTTGAGGCACTGCGGTAAATTGGACAAGAAGATACCGCGGAACTTCCGGAACACCGCCCAGCCGAGTCGTATTCGACGGTTGACATCTTTCTCTGTCACACAAATATTATAAAGGCGAAAGTTTTTGAGTGTGTTTGTTAATTGTTCACGCCAGAACGGCAGAACAGATCTGGATGAAATTTTGCAAAGAGATAGATTTTAGTCAGAAATAGCACATAGGTTACTTCTTCCCCCGGGAATATGTTCCCTTGGGAAAATTTTCGACGTTCACGCGGGCGAAGCCGCTGGCAGAAGCTAGTAATGCGAAAGGTCTGTCTGTTTGTTACCTTTTCACACTATAACCACTGAACTGATTTAGATGAAATTAGGTTTTGAGATTGTCTGTGAATCTAGGAAGGACATAATCTAGTTTTTATCTATGTTTTCGAATACATTCCCTCAGGTTGATTCACGCAAAAGCTTATTCCAAATAATATTTGCCTTCTACATCATCAAACCCCTAAGCAGCTCCACTGCATTACTTGTCTCTCCGAAAACTAGTTTTCAACTCAATCGTCTGCCACTCTTATGCGCTTGAAGTAGCTGTCATTACTACTGACGGTAAAGATTGACAGCTCACTTCACCTTAGTCTTCACTTTGACACTTTTACAGAATAGACCGGCTAGTGCAAACTGCCGCCCTGAAAAAAATATCAGGCAATTTTGTACTTGCCAGTACAACCGTCAAGCCAAAGAACTTAACAAATGATCCGTAAAGACGTTGATTTTGTAACTTTCGTGCTCGACTGTCCGCCTAACCACGCCTGTAACTAGATTATGACAAATTACTCGATTGTCTCCAAGTGTACTTGAACTTCAATAGTGGAATTCGAGTAGATAGATGATTTATGGAAGTGTTTTGTCTTCAAGTACATCTTTAGGTGTTACATGCTTTTTTATGTTGATAACAATCGAAGGATTTTTATTATCTGCTAGAAGAAGGTCCATTGATATTGGTAGGCATTGAGCACTTTTAAAATAAACTTTTTTTTCGGACAAGTAATTTCTATATGGGTTAAGTAAACGAGACAAAGACATAAAAAATTGTTCAACTAGTACAAACATTTTGGACAAAAAATTCGATGAAAGCGTGTTGTCGCTTTTTCGCATACCACTTTCTGTGGAAACCTTAGCTTCGTCTGCTGCCTTATTTATAGAGTTTTAAATTACTGCTACGGAAATAATGTAATAGACGAAATAATGTAATGATACTTAGTATGAAAATTAAGAAGAAAGACGGTCCCCTTGATCTTTATCTTGTGTAATAAAAACAAGGAAAGCACGTTAATCAAATTTAACGTCGCGTGCCGATCCATAAAGATTGTTGTCTAATGTGCACCTGTCTTATTAAAATAACTCTGTAACTACCACTCGAAGCCTTAGGAACAAAGCAAAGAAAACTAACCTAAAACAAGAATACTAAATCGTTTCAACGTCAACATTACGTTAGTAATTAAACTTTCATTCC
Organism: Orthosia incerta; assembly: GCA_948252205.1. Taxonomy (NCBI): domain Eukaryota; kingdom Metazoa; phylum Arthropoda; class Insecta; order Lepidoptera; family Noctuidae; genus Orthosia; species Orthosia incerta. The sequence continues at coordinate 55,869,193 of OX411742.1, forward strand.
TAACATTTTGTGGTATTTAGTCTAGAATAGAAGTCCAACAGAATAAAGTTCAAATCTGGAATATTCTGGGTTCGTGGCTTTAGTTATTTGGCTCGTAAATTCGGTGGCAGCGCTACATTAGTACATTAGTGAACTCTCTGAAACGCAGACTGTCTTTTGTTATTTGTGGGGAATAAAACCTTTGTGTTGTTTCTTCTCTGTAGTTTAGTACACAAATCATTGTGTAATCGTATTTTTTACTAGTCTTCAAATAATTTAAAAGGATCTGTGGAATTAATAGGTCCTTTGTAAAATCAAAGTATAATGTAGTAAATGATTGAAATTGGAGTCTGTTTCATTTCTGCAGTTGATTTGTGATTAAAGATAAAAATGGTTTCGAAAAGGTTTAAAATCATGTTTTGCAGTGATGTTATTAAATAGATTTTCAAACAAAACAAGGATTTCATTTTAGGCAAAGCATGTAAATAGCATAATCGCCTATAATGTTTCCACTACTGTGTACTCAGGCCTCCTTCTTGTGAGAGGTAATTTTAGGCATGTTCAGGAAATTATACGGGTACCTATAACTACAAGATATGACTTGACTTTCATAAAAAATACAAGGAAGTTACTAACTTATCGATAGGAAACAATCTCTACATAAAAATATTTATATTTGGATTCTTACTTTTTTTTTTGAGGATCTTGTGGCTAAATAATAACAGCCGCACTGATCGATCATCAAGGTTAAGCAAAGCTTGACGAGGTCGGATCGTGAATGGGTGACGATTTCAACATAGCGAGTTTCCACCGTGCCTCGGAAAGCATGTTAAGCTGTTGGTCCCGGCTGTCATTTGAAGATCTTTGACAGTCGTTACGGGTAGTCAGAAGCTTGAGATCTGACACCAGTCTTGCCAAGGGGTACCGTGTTACCCAGTTACTGGGTTGTGGCGGTCAGATAGACAGTCGCTCCATGTAAAACAATAGTACTTAGCTGAATCCGGTATGACTGGAAGCCGACCCCAATATAGTTGGGAAAAAGGCTAGGCAGATGATGATTCTTACTTTTTATTTTACTATATACATTGATCAAGTTCATCAAACGTGCGAAAAATTGCGAATTAACACCAATATTTCATTTTACTTCGCCGAACAAAACCTTTAATGAAAACAAAACGATCATACTCACACCGTAACTAATTACGAACACAATTAATTAACGTAATTTATAACATAACCTCGTTATTAACAATAAAACTGGTCAAGTACAAGTTTAATTTTGCTCATTCCGAATTTCCGACCTACGATACTTATGCGTGCCTTGAGAATGTTGACCTTTGTTACGTAAATAAAGATCCAGTCGGAAAGGTTCTCGGTCGGATGTAGGGTTGGTCCTTAAAATAAAAGAATAATTAAAAGTAAAAACATATTTTAACCGAGCTTTTACTGGACTAAATAGTACGAAATGTAATATCGCTTGTCAAAAGATACCCAATGAGCTAAAATACGATAGTGCTATCTTGTCCAGTTGGAGATTTGCTATCTCTATTTTCCGGGTTCATCATGAAAACAGCTCAACAGTACTATGTTATTTCGAAGTATTCCTGTTTGAGCACCTATTTTTAGAGCACCTACGCTAGGTGCTCAAAGGCGACCAATTTTTTTTTATTTTTTTATTCCCTATTGTGCACCTACGGTGCGGTAGCTTAATCTATATAGGATGCCTAGATGGGATGTAAAATAAAACATATCGATAAAAATTTACAGTACTTAATTACATTAATTTTAGTTAAGTATGCCAAGTTTCAGTTTAATCGGATGCCAGAGTGTGCTTGAAAATTGATTAATAGTTGCCGGACACGCATACAAAAGCAAGTTAATATAAAGCTTGTACAAGTAAACTTTAAAAAACCCACGACAAATTTGTATATCATGCTACACTTGACAGGCTTTGATCGACAATCTATTGAACACATATATATACGTAATTATGACACGATGTCTTGCAAAAACCGCCCGATTCAAACAGTAAAACGCCCATAACTTTAGAATGGCTTAACCAATTTTCATCAAACATAGCTAAGAACTCTTTCGATAAAGTCACCTTTTAAACAATAAACGAAATCAAAATCGGTCCATCCGTTTAGGAGCTATGATGCCACAGACACAAACACACAGGTATACCCGTCAAACGTATAAAACCCCACTTTTTCCGTCGGGGGGTAAAAAATAGAGGAGGAGAACGTTCCATTCGCTCCCGAATACACTTGCGTGCACTAAAAATCTACCCTTTGTTTTAGTTGAGTTTTTAAATTGAATAGTTTAGTAGTTTTTAATTTTAATGCCACGAATAAATATCGGGCAAACATTAATTTCATACCATGGGTAACTTACTTACAAAACGATAATGACGACGGATTATTAATGACAACTACATTTTTTTAGGGTTCCGTACCCAAAGGGTAAAAACGGGACCCTATTACTAAGACTCCGCGGTCCGTCTGTCTATCTGTCTGTCTGTCCGTCTGTCTGTCCGTCTGTCTGTCCGTCTGTCTGTCCGTCTGTCTGTCCGTCTGTCTGTCCGCCTGTCTGTCCGTCTGTCTGTCCGTCTGTCTGTCCGTCTGTCTGTCCGTCTGTCTGTCCGTCTGTCTGTCCGTCTGTCTGTCCGTCTGTCTGTCCGTCTGTCTGTCCGTCTGTCTGTCCGTCTGTCTGTCCGTCTGTCTGTCCGTCTGTCTGTCCGTCTGTCTGTCCGTCTGTCTGTCCGTCTGTCTGTCCGTCTGTCTGTCCGTCTGTCTGTCCGTCTGTCTGTCCGTCTGTCTGTCCGTCTGTCTGTCCGTCTGTCTGTCCGTCTGTCTGTCCGTCTGTCTGTCCGTCTGTCTGTCCGTCTGTCTGTCCGTCTGTCTGTCCGTCTGTCTGTCCGTCTGTCTGTCCGTCTGTCTGTCCGTCTGTCTGTCCGTCTGTCTGTCCGTCTATCTGTCCGTCTGTCTGTCCGTCTGTCTGTCCGTCTGTCTGTCCGTCTGTCTGTCCGTCTGTCTGTGCATCTGTCACCAGGCTGTATATAATGAACCGTGATAGCTAGACAGTTGAAATTTTCACAGATGATGTATTTCTATTGCCGCTATAACAACAAATACTAAAAACAGAATAAAATAAATATTTAGGTGGGGATCCCATACAACTAACGTGATTTTTGTGCAGTTTTTTGCGATAATGGTAGTGATGAAGTCTTGATGTGTTGTTTTTTGCGAGTCCGACTCGCACTTGACCGGTTTTTTTTTTTTTTTTAAATACAATATTTTCTTAACCTTTAACTGTATATATTTTATTTGTTACACCTAATAAACTTCACAAATGCCTCTCCTTTTTAAACTTTATTCTAAACAGAAATGTTTAAAAATTAATTATGGCAATAACTGATGAATAATGACAAGCAAAAAAGTGAACATTTTTTTGTTGCATTAAGTGCACTATGCGTGAAATTACCCTCACTACGCCGAAACTTTGCCAAGTTACGTGCCGGGGACTTGTATCTAGCGAAATTTGGTGTATTTCACTATAAGTGCATCTCTCCCTAACTCCTCGGGAAGTACAAGTGAGATGTTATGTATAAGAAACCTATCAACGCCCTAGTAATCATAACAGATAGAGAAAACCGTTGACAAACGGAGTAATGATTCTCAGCAGTGTCAGTGTCAGCCCAAATCGCGGCCAAAAAACTGGGCATCCTAAATAAAGTGAAGCGATACTTTACGCCTGGACAGCTTTTAACCCTATACAAAGCACAAGTCCGATCCTGCATGGAGTATTGCAGCCACCTTTGGGATGGTTCAGCTAAGTATCAGCTTGCCGCGCTTGACTCAGTGGAACGCAGAGCCAAGAGGCTCATTGGCGACGTTGAACTGGTGGACGCCAAGCTTCATAGCTTGGCTCATCGCCGCAAAGTTGCCTGCTTGTCGGTCTTCTACAGACTGTACTTCGGTGAGTGTGCTCAAGAACTCCACGACCTCATCCCACCAGCCCCCTTCTACCATCGGACATCTAGACGCACTGCAAGTTATCATCCTTACCTTGTTGCCATTCCACCAATTCGAACCAAGCGCTTCCAAACATCCTTTATAATGCGCACAGCGAATGAATGGAACTCACTACCTGCGTCTGTGTTTCCGAACGCATTCAACCCGAATCTCTTCAAAGTTAGAGTGAACAGGCTTCTTCTGGGTAAGCTCACTCCATCGTAGACTCTGTCTCTGTCACCTATGACCTAGACTAGAGTCAAGAGCAAACCCATTATAAATAAAAAAAATAAAAAGTGAGAGAGTGATTAGGACGAAAAATCCTAAAACCGAACAGCCGAACACAACAGCCGAACTTTTGAACCATCTATTTTGTCCGGATGAAACATCTATTTTTTTTTCTCTTTGAAATTTAATAATTTACAATCTTTAAACATTATTTTTAAAACTGTGACATTTATATTGAAATCTCTTTGACATTATTTTTAAAACAGTTTGACATTATATTGAAATCTGTTTGAAATTATATTTTAATCCGGTTTTGACATTATTATATTTTATACCTGTTTGACATTATTTTTAAAACTTATGGATTTTATATTAAAAACTTTACGTTTTAGCACTTTACTTGAATTTAACTTGAAATATTGGTAAATAATTCATAATATTTGTATGTAAACTGCATGTGTATATATACAACACAATTTAAATTGTTTTTATGAATAAATGTAAAAAAAACCGTTTTCGTTAAGCAAAATCTCGAACTTCATCCAAACGCCAGCCCTAGTCGGATGGACTGGTTATGGAAACAATGTGTGGCAAAACTGGTAATCATTACGTCATTTTAATTATTGCTCTTGACACGCCAATTTCGGGCTCACTTCATTGATATGATCGATCTGAACTTAAAGTAAAGTGACTTTAATTACAATTTCAATAGATTTGAATTGACATTTACAGTTTTTACTTATTTAATTCACTTTCATTCATCGGCAATGAGATATTGGTCAAGTCTAGGCTCCAGAGCCTTGAACATCGGCGCCAAGTTGCCAGTCTGTCGGTTTTTTATCGGTTACATTTCGGGGAGTGTGCGTTGGAATTGCATGAACTAATTCCTCCTAGCCCTTTCCATTATCAGAATACAAGACGTACGGCGATGTGTCATCGGTACATGGTGGACATTCCACCCATACACACCAAACGTTTTGGGAATACTTTCATTATGCGTACAGCTAAGGAGTGGATTTCGCTGCCGGAGTCTGTATTTCCTGAGAGCTACAACCTGGGAGTCTTTAAGTCAAGAGTGAATAGGTTTCTTCTAGGTAAGCGCGCTACATCGTCGACCACATCATCACTTATCATGAGGTGAGATAGTGGTCAAGCGCGAGCCTATCAATAATAAAAAATAAAAAAAAACTTTATCGCTTTGCGCTAATTACAACGGTTAAAGAAACTTCATCTTAAAGAAGTCAAGGCATACTGATATTATGATGATCGAGATAGAGAGAAAGACAGAGAGTGTTGAATCTGACTTAAATACAGATTCGTATCGGGTTTGCCCATCTAGTTTCGACTTTTAATAATGATCTTAATGATAATTAGATAGAAATGATGCAATATAAGAAGTAATATAAAAGTAGGGCAATTAAAGTGATGATCATTAGCAAAGATACATCAGAGGTTCAGAAGTTAAAGAAGTGACGAGACAAAAACAAGTGTAGCCCTTTCATGTGCGTACGGTTCAACTATTTTCTTAATGCCCATCGGCAATCATCGCATTCCGAATACAAACGAATGCTAATTTTCAAATCCAACAATTATTAGTTTAATCGTGTATAATAATTTGAATTTAGAACTAAGTATTTTATTTTTGTTTTGATTTCCGTGTAAATTATATAGAGCTGTAAAACTATTTTCGTTTTTAACCGCAGCAGCTGTTCTTATAGTTAAAAGAGTATTAACAACACTATATACTTCCAAATTCATTGAAAGCGTCCGGTATTCATCGAGTGCAAAAAACAACTGATAGAAAGCCGACGACTTTCTATCAGTTGTTTTTTTTTGTTTTTCACGAAAAACGAAGTTTGCCGAGGGACATTAAGAGTTGTGATTTTGTATATTTGTTTGTGTATAGGGAAGAATTCTAGGACCAAAAATTCGAAGACATGAGACATCCACCAATCCGCACTGGGCCCGCGTGGTGAATTAAGGTTACACTAGTCGAAAATTCTTCTATACAAACGTAGTCTAGGGATTATTCCACTATTTGACGATGTACGTTCAAAATAAAAAGTGATATCAATTTGTCTCATCATTATCTAGCCCTGTATGGAAGCAAAAAAGTAAAAAAAGAAAACATTTGAAAGTTATGAGCGTTGAAAGTTCCACATTTCGACACTAATTTTAACGCATTTTTTAGCGCGAATAAATACCATAAGAAGACGGAAAATTGCAAAACGGCCTCCATACAGGGATAGATTAGTAGTTCAACAATAATTTTATTTTGAACAGATACGTTTAGTCGTTTTTTCATGATATCCAGACTCCCAAAGGTATGTTAATAAAATTTCGCGCACTCGGTTTCGTCCTAAATCATTATCCATATCGCTACAAATTTTCAAAAGTGTGTATTCGTACGAGAACCAGCTTCCTACTGCTCATCACAGCATTTATCTCTTCCTCACGTGTTGTCGGTTGATATAAAATGCACTTTAACCCCGCGCACAAAATAGTTCGTGCCGTCGACTAGTGTACCCTTAAGGCTAGTTCCCTCTCTCACAGGGAGGACGCCTGTGTATGAGGTCAGAATTCGTGTACATGTCGTGAATTAGAGAAATGATAACTTGAGAACTCCAGGACATGCTAGTCTGCCATTCGTCCGAGAACACATCACGTTCTGGTTTCACATCTTAGAGAGCATTGAGCGTAATTTTAATTGAGAGCCTACAGATTGAGTTGGGGTTTTCCCATCATGTTTCGAATTTTCAACAGTGATCTTAATAATGATTAGATACAGGGCAATAAAAGTGATGAACGTAAGCAAAGATAAATTAAAGTGACTTGGGTTTTACAATTAAATTAATTTAACCACCTGCAAATGTTCAGATTTCTCGCCGTAAATACAAATGAATGAAAAGAATTCACATTAAGAACAAAAGTTTCGTGTATAGATAATAATAAAAGTAAGTTGATATCACGCAGTGTGACATTATCCCGAAATATCAACGTTTAAGAATACTCTTTATAGCCACAAATTATGGACACGTAATATGATAAGACCGAAAACGTGGAATTACGAAACAACGGATTAAAAACTAAAAAAAACTAACTAAACTTGTAATTTAAAACGATAGAACATGAAACAGCTTTGACTCAAATAATCAAAAAACAAGAATTAGTTAGTAGGTAAAGATCGTCAAAAATCATGAGCTTGAATATTGATCATCAAGTCTTCTCAGCAGCTTACCTGCGCAGCCGCAGACATTTTTGACGTTGCCATAGTGAAAAATTTTCAAAAAAATACTATATTATACTATATTATTATTTAATATAGTATTTTTTTGTCGTAAGAAGTCAGAAAGTTTTTAGACTTAATAAAACTTTACTAAGTACAACTTCTATACCACATCCAAAAATAAATATTTCACATCTCTTCAAAGACTTTGCTCGAGTTCTTAAGACGAAAAAATTAAGTGCCTCGGTCGATTCACATTGACCCACATTCCTTCGAAGGCCGGACAAATGTCAACAGGACCTTTGCGATGATAATCGGAGCACCCGCAGTGGCAAATATTATAAAACTCGATTTTACGCATCACACATCCATACGATTGTGTAATCTCATCGATTTGATCGAGTTCTTTATGCTCAGTTCGATAGATTTTTTGTTATAGAGTGACGAGTTTGTGACTAGTGAAGGTTGACTATTCGGATAGATACATAACGATGTTTTCAAATTCCTATTCCTATTCGCAGTATATAACGATCACCAGTAAAAAGCGCCAATAGTGATATTCTCAACTACTAATTCATGTTGGGATGAAGAATGAATAGTTTTCTGGAGCCTGCGTAATTAATGAGACATCACTATACTTTAACAGCCACACTCAGAATGGTTAATTAAATTAGTTCTAAGGATTATAAAACTAAGTAACATAAAATCCGGTAATGAACGATACATCCCAGAGACAAAATTTAAGGGTTCATTAGTCAATGACAAAGTTTAAGTATTCGTAGGGCGGAGTATCGTCAAATCATTCTATCGATTGCACATCGATAAACGGTTGGTGTAGCCACACTTGAAAAAGTGTTATTATTAAACAGCAAAAAAGTTTATTTAAACACATTGAAAGCATATAAATAAGTAATATCAATGAAAATAAGTTCTTCTACCGATCTTTTATAATAATAGACAAAGCGAAACAGCTATTTTCATATAAATAAAATGAAGCAACCGGTCCTTTTTTTCTGGTATCACTTATTGCCAACTGTCAAAGTGTCAAGGTTAAAAAGGATTTTTTTTGAGGAGTTTTGGCGGGAACGTGATGGCGTAGTTGCTTCTCTGTTTTATTTTCCTAAAATTGTGTTATATTGAATATTAACAGTGTAAAAATGGTGGTAATAATAATATTAGTTAGCGTGCACGACTGTGGGCAAGTAAATCACAGCGGTAGAACATGAGTTTGTACATGTTGTAGACAAAACTCCGTAGTCAATAAAGTTACCGCCATTTTATTGGAGGGCATTGGAATAAAATCTAAAGAAACTAGGCCTTTTCCAGCATTTTCCACTCGTCTGTAATTCTAGCAGTTCGGTGCCATAGTAGACCCGCTATCCTTTTTATGTGATCAGACCAGCGCTTTCTTTGTCTTGCTCTTTTCCGCTTTGTTATGTATCTAGGAGTCCATTCTGTTATGTTCACTGTGTAATTCTTTGTCCACTTGTTCTTGTTTTCACGTAGCATATGACCCACCCATCCCCAATTGAGCTTTCTAGTTTTTGTAACAGCGTCTTCTATTTTTGTTTTGAGTCGTATGTCAGTGGCCCTTTTCCTGTCTCTTTTTGTAAACCGTAGCATGCTGCTTTCCATGGCTCTTTGGCATGTTGTCAACCTTTGGTCTTGCTTTTTTGTATTTGACCATGTAGGGCATCCGTAAGTGAGTATAGGTAATATGCATGTGTTGTATATTGTTCTTTTAATTGCAATGTTGTATTGTTTGATTTTCATTACCTCTTTAAGAGTCCATAACCTTTTTCATGATTTGGCAACCCGGCTCTCTATCTCCAACTCTATTTGGTCTTTGAAGGATATTAACTGGCCCAAGTAAATATAGGAATCTAAATATGTTATTTCCTCCCCTTCTAGCTTTATGGCTTCTTGGGATCTGTTTGTCTTAGATTTGTTCATTGTTAAGCCCACCCTTTTACTTTCTAGTGCCAGGTCCTGGAGCATGCTTTGAAGACTTTCTGGGTTATCTGCTATGAGTATGAGGTCATCAGCAAATATCAGTTGGCTTAGGGTTGTTCCATTAATGTTTATTCCCATATGAAGACTTCTTCTGGTACCGAAGAGAAAAGTTTTGGTGAGAGTGGATCACCCTGTCTCACGCCTCTGTGTATTGGGAAGATTTCCCCTTCATTTTTGAGCTTTATTCATGCCGTGCTGTTTGTGTATACATTTTTATTATCCTTATGTATTTCTTGTCTATTCCTTTGTTTTTTAGGGCAGCCCATGAGAGAGAGAGAGTCAGAGAGTTACCATTTAGGAACGGTAACGAACCGTTAACGGTCTCTGAGAGTGCATTTTTTAAATCTTTGCTTAGGAGTAACTTAAGGTTAACTTAACGTTTGTATGGAAGAATTATCGGCTAGTATACTAGTCGATAATTCTTCCATACAAACGTAGTCAATGGATTAATCCACTGTTTGACGATGTACGTTAACGCATCTTTGGGCGGCAATAAATACCATAAGAAGAAGAAAAATTGCAAAACGGCTACCATACAGGGATAGATTAGTAGTTCAACAATGCAAATAATTTTATTTTGAAAGTCTGTTCATAAAATATCGCGCGCTCGTTATGCATCATCCATTTCGCTACAAACTTGCAAAAGTGCTAATTCGTACGCGAACTAGCTTCTTACTGCTCATCACAGCATCTATCTCTTTCACACGAGTTGTCAGATGAGATAGCAGGCACTTTAACCCCGCGCACAAAATAGTTCGTGCCGTCGACTAGTATAACCTTAAGTAACCGTTAAACGTCTCTGAGTATGGCAGTAAGATTTTTATTCACTAATCGAATCTATCATCAACATTCTCCTGCTTCTTTCCTTTATTTGATATTGGCGCAGCAATCTATGTACTTCACAATATCATTATCAGCCACCATCTCAGTCTTTAGTTCCTTCCTTGCCAATTCATTTTTCACACTATCCAAAATTTCATAAGTTTGCTTCCTTTCCTGTATTCCTTCTTCCTCATTCCTAGTTTAGTATCCTATCTCCCAAGTACTTATTAGCACCAAAAGCCATATATCATCAAAACAACGAAAACTATCTCGATCACAATCGTATAAGTCCGTGTGCACACGGGTGTGTCCCCAAGTTTTCCCATCGTTATAAGTTACGACTGACACCGGTCATTACGCCCCTTACTTCCCTCTTCTGATATAACTTCCTTTAGTACACTTCATTGTGGTTTTATGATTATGAGTAGATCGTTTAGTGTAGTAATTGTCTCTTCCGGGTATTTCTGCATGAAATGGGGTAACTTTTACTCAAGACCTGTGGGCCTGTTAGACTGACCTAATTTAGAGATTTTATTTCAATAAATTATAGGTAGTGTGCTCATCATTTTCCTCTGCCTGAATACTAATATTTTATACAGAAACTGAAAATAAATTAAAGGCAGATTTTTATCTTGATAATTATAACTTTTAAAATAAAATAAAAATATTGGTTGATAGCTTTTGTTTCGAAAAAAAGTATATTTATTATTTAGATTAAAATTATCTGACGATTTAAATCGGCCTAAGCATGCTTAAGCAATCGTTAGTTAACAGTTAATTTTAAAAGTATTTGAGAACAACCATGAATTGCACAAAACTAGTTGACGCTCACCCACGAACACTAATCAATCTTGTTTATCAATAATACGCAAGAAAATATAATCATTAAGCTTTTTGTTCTCCTCGATACAAAATAGCTGTAATCAATAATATGCCTTCTATGTACACATTTTAGAAAAAAGCTATTAATAACCTATTGACCTGCCGATGTCTTTGTGCCACCACAAAACCTCTTTAGACCAGCATCTTATTGTCACAATAACTTATTGTAACTTATTTTATCATAATCATTTCTGCTGCATGCCGTCCACTGCTGGATATAGGCCTCCCCGAGCGACGTCACATCAACCGGCCTTGAGCTCCTTGTATCCATCGGACACCTGCTTTCTGTATGCCAGAAGGTCAATTATCGTACTTAAAAAACTGGCCAAGTGCGAGACTGACTCACGCACAGAGGGTTCCGTATTAACAGCTACATTCACTAAAATGAATAGGTAACATTACTAACGGACATGGCGAAGCTTGGTTCCGTAGTCAACAAGGAAAAAAGATCAAATATACAAGATACAAGTCACAATATTATCTCAATGAGAATCAATGTCAAATGTTATCAAAACGTCTATGAAAAGAGGTTTTTTTTATCTGTCTTTTTGACAGATTTAGACTGCGATGTGAATGGGAACGTTCCCTAAAATACGGGAATTGGTACCCAGGTTAACGGTCTACCTTATGGAAGGCCTACCAACGTAAATTGCAATTCAATTTATAAAGTTGACAAAGAATGCAATAACTAGTTCTGACCTTAAAAAGAGCAAAGCACGTAATTGAACAGCGTGTAAGAATTTCGAAGAATTTTTTTTCTTTATTAGATTATCTTGTAGCAATCTCAATTATTATCTCCTTAGTAATGATATCATTGAGTTATTAGATTTTGTAATATGAGTTATGAAGGATTGCAGTGACCGTTGTTTTAAAGCGATGAAGAAATTTTGACGTCACTATATTCGTTGGACTCCTTTTCCTGGTTCAGTATAATCATGTCTAATTTCTGCTTATGTAGACATTTTATCAGCGATACCGATTGTCAAAAGACAAAAAAGATCAAGGATAGATCGCGTCGCGTGACATTTTGATCACATCACATCATCAGCCTATTAATGTTCCCACTGCTGGGACACAGGCCTCCTCTCTGTGAGAGGGAATGGGCCGTTATCCACCACGCGGGCCCAGTGCGGGTTGGTAGATGTCACATGTCTTCGAATTTTTGGTTCTAGGACATGCCGGTTTCCTCACGATGTTTTCCTTCACCGTTTTGAGAGCAGTGGTGATGAAATAATTTACACAAAGTAAAGCGCCTGCCTGCCAACCCACGACCTACAACTTGTAAGTCGCGCTCTCATTTTGATAGTTGATAGTTTTGATAGTTCTTGGCAATCCATATATTTTGGACATTTTACCAATCGTCACCGTCGTCAACGTAACTTTGTCTACGTCCTTAAGTTAAGTAGTATACTTAATAACAGTCATGTTATAAATACTTAAATTCGCTCTCTCATTTGGAAACCACTTCAGAACTTCAAATCGTGTAATCTGATTCTTCTTTTGCTATAAAGTAATTTTTAAGCAGACATTGTTTCTAACTACGCTGTCTAAATGCAATATGGGATGATGACAAAAAAAAAACTATTTTGTCCGTCAGTTAGATTACCCAAAAATATTGAACACGTATTTTTTTTTTGTCACATAAACAAAATTACGACGATACAGTGCGTTGAAATATCGTGTGACGTCACGCCGTGCTACACTTTTACTGACATCACAATCCCGCATTCCTGAACTTTGATGTGCTTTATCTTTGTCAATATTTATTTATTTAATAAAGCAAAAAGTACGTGTCCAATATTATTTGATAATCTCACTGACGGACTAAATAGAATTATCATTTTTAGGGTTCCGTATCCAAAGGGTCAAACCGGGACCCTATTACTAAGACTCCGCGATCCGTCTGTCTGTCTGTCCCATTGTCACCAGGCTGTATTTCGTGAACCGTGATAGCTAGGCAGTTGAAATTTTCACAGATGATGTATTTCTGTTGCCGCTATAACAACAAATACTAAAAATAGAATAAAATGAATATTTAAGCGGGGTTCCCATACAACAAACGTGATTTTATTTGGAATCTAAATAAACAAATTATACCTAACCAGATACTTATTTCTAAATCTATACCAAATAATTCTAAACCAATCAATCAATGAATGAACAGAATTATTCAAAGCCTGTGCATATTATATCTGAAGCCGTGAATACAGACGCAAAATATACGCAGATTCCAGGACTCTAGTGGCCTAGTGCTGCCGTCTTAACTTATTTATAAAACAGGAAGCAAGCAGGATACTTCAAAGCATAACAAAGTAGAACGATAATATATAAAATTTTGTATTTTCCTAGTGGTGGCCCAGTGGTATCGGCCGCGACTTACAAGTTGTAGGTCGTAGGTTCGAGCCCAGGCAGGCGCTTTACTTTGTGAAAATTATTTCATCACCACTGCTCTCAAAACGGAGAAGGAAAACATCGTGAGGAAACCGGCATATCCTAGAACCAAAAATTCGAAGGCATGTGACATCCACCAACCCGCACTGGGCCCGCGTGGTGAATAACGGACCATTCCCTCTCACAGAGGAGAGGAGGCTGTGTCCCAGCATTGGGAAAATTAATAGGCTGATGATGATGATTTTCCTTCCTAATAAACGAAGCAGAAATGTAAAAAAAAGCTGTAGATAATATTCTTCCTTTCACTAAACAGGACGAACATTTTACATAGTAACACAATTACTTCTACTTGCTCTACAGAGGCTACAACATTGAGTAGGTTCATTTGGAGATAGAACATGACTTCAGCCTGTTTTTATTGCCCATTCTTGAAGGAAACATTGGTCAATTAGCAGCACTAGTACCGTTATCAACCACAAAAATTACCCCTGGCTTGTATCCAGCAACATCTGAGCTTGAAAGGGCAATTACTGTGGTTAAATGTCACCTACTCTGCGATATTGGCAGAGGAACTACACAGGTTAGGCTCGGAGCCAACATTCCGTGATTATTAGATTGCCTAATGATAATTATCGGATCAGGTTGGTTGAATAGTACAAGAGTGTGAAGAAAGAAATTAAGAATAAGTTTGTTGCTATATATCTCGGCGATATAAGAAAAAATCTTCGGCGGAAGCACAACCACCGATTATTTGTCATTAAAGCAGTAGTAAGCTAGGCTGTGGATAGGACATTGCTAATTTCTGATTTCGGTACCCAATAATACCAAAGTTATCATTCAAATTCCTTTACTTTATTTTTTGCGATGTACAGCAGTGATGTGTTTGATTATAAGGACCAATGACCAAACAGAAAATGACAGTAACTAACTTACAGGAAAGACAACTTCGCAACAAGCATCAAAGTCAGTAGGTAGTCAGTTGTTTTGAAATTCTGTACCGAGGCGACAAAGTAATAGTAGACTACTATTAATAGTGACAGTATTATTATAATAAATTTAACTAATAATTTATCTACCGGCTTTGCGAAAGTGGCCTTCGCTGTCTTATTTAGATTTGCAGATTATTTATGTTGAATTTTTGTGCAACATTTAAATTGATTTAAGAATACCCAGATTTTTATAATGAAGTAACCCGGATTTTGGATGTATTCTCCATTTTGCAATATGCAAAATGGCTCGCTGATTTATGTTTGTAATCGGGATATTACTGAGAAATGGGTGTGTACTACAGGTATACCTCAGTCTAAATCGTTGCGGTTCTAAAGTTATGTTGCGAACCACAAAGTTGAAATATATTCTAGGAAGGGCAGCATCCATCACAAAAAGCTTTTGACCCTGTTAGCCATTACAGCGGCCATTGGGCGGGCTATGCATTCCCTGAACTTTATTTTTTCCTTTTTTTGTCATTATAGCTTTAGCATCAATTTAGGTTTTAGTTACTTTTAATCTCAATAAATTGGATATAAGTAAGAGTGTTGACCCAGTGGTAACGGTCCAGACTTACGTTTCGAGGGTTCGATCCCAGGCAGAGCTTTGCAGAGCTTTATGTAAATTATTTCATCACCTTAAAACGGTGAAGGAAAACATAGTGAGGAACTAAAAATTCGAAGACATTTGACATCCACCAACCCGCACTGAGCCCAAGTGGTGGATTAAGGAGCATTCCCTCTCTCAGAGGGAGGAAGCTTGTGTCCCAGCAGTGGGAACATTAAAAAGGCTGATGATGAGTTGGATATGCCCAATTTATTTCGGTACCCATTTAATCTTAATAAAATTATACGGGGCGTTCGTATCATCAGATTGTTCAGGGCCCACCGAATATTCCCTTGCGAACTACCAGTGGGTTGCGACCCATACTTTGGGAAATGCTGCCCTAAAAGATTTGGTGGAGTTAGATCTATAATATACCCACATTTCACCAGTTTTAAGTCCCAGGGGGCGAGCCGATTGCGTTCATCCGGATATAAACCCTGACTCCGTACAGCTACTGAAAAATACCAAGTGGACAACTGTTGGAATACTGGCAGTAGGTAAGCCTATCACTAGTTTGAATATTTTTATTTGTTTATTTATTATATTCTTTATTGTTCACCACAAAAATATATATACAGGACAAACAATCATAAAAACAAGTGTACAATGGGCGGCCTTATCGCACAGGGCAATCTCTTACAGACAACCTTTGGATGGACTGTACGAGAGGAACGGAATTTAGGGTTGTCAGTGTACAATATATCTTAAACAATAATACTTAGACATAATAACATAAAATACATACATACAATAATACATAATATACTAATAAATAACAAAAATATCACAGAGAAAGGAGAAGACTAATCATAGTGAAAGGAAATGCTCCTTCACCGTTTTTTTTAATGTTGGTAAGGATTGAGCACGTCTCACTTCAATAGGTAATGCATTCCACAAACGAGCTGCTTGAACTGTAAAGGATTTGTCGAAGAAGGATGTGGAATGCATACGTATACTTAATTTAATTAGTTTTTAAATTTTTCCATGTGTTCTATAACTGGCGTGTGAAGTCAGTATAATAAAATAAAATCCTGTGAACTCTCAAAATACAACGTGGTATTTTTAGTTAAAAACACAACACTGTATTTCAACTATTGAACAAAAACCCCGATAGGTAACAGTTTTAAGTTTCAGTTTATCAAGTGTTATTACTTGTAAATTTTACTAGTTGACGTTCAAAAGTGCCGCTTAGTGGCCTAGTTGAAATAAATATATTTGACTTTGACTTTGACTTTGCCCGACTCGGGAGTCGAACACAGGATCTCATGCTCGGTAGTAGCGCTTGCAATCATTAGACGATCGAGGCAATTAATTTCTTAGATGATAAAGAAATATCTCAGATGATAATGAGATATAGAATGAAATATAACCACAACTTCTAAATCCTACGTTTATCGATAAAGGAGTCATTGAAGTAAGCAAATGAACTATTGTCGCTGTCAAAGGACAATCTGGGAACATTACTATCAGAGTTCTACCAACGACATTCTTTGTTGGCACTTTCGTTTTTCCACACGATTACTTCCATTTAATGATGTGGAAGATAGAATTCGTCACTTCTAATACCTTGTGTGTTACTTAGTTTTTGGATAAGAACGGATATATGACTTTTATACATGAATATACATAAAGTCACGTCTTTTTTACATAGGGATGGCATTTACGAGAGGAGCTCGTGGCTAAATAAAAACAGGCGCACGGGTCGATCTTCAAGGTTAAGCTACGCTTGACGAGGTCGGTTCGAAAATGGATGACCATTTCAACATACCGACTTTCCTCCGTGCCTCGGAAAGCACGTTAAGCCGTTGGTCCCAGCTGTCATTTGAAGATCTTCGACAGTCGTTACGGGTAGTCAGAAGCTTGAGATCTGACACCAGTCTTGCCAAGGGGTATCGTGTTACCCAGTTACTTGGTTGTGGAGGTCAGATAGGCAGTCGCTCCATTTAAAACACTGGTACTTAGCTGAATCCGGTAAGACTGGAAGCCGACCCCAACAATAATTGGGAAAAAGGCTAGGCAGGTGATGGATGGCATTTACGAGAAAGTACCTAAATGTTCTTCAGAAAGGCCAGGTGCACAGTACTCATAACCAGCTTGTGTGTATGACTCCTCCTCCTCGCGGCGTGTTCCTCATTACTGAGGGTCGTGATTCCTCCGACATACTTCTCCATCGATAGACGATAATTCTCCATCTGTGTCTGTCCTTGAAGACGTGGAGTGCATCGTGCAGCTTGGTGTTCAGCGTTGCACGTATTTGGTCAGACCATCTGATCGGGCTTCGGCCCTTCGGCCTCTTGCCTTCGACCTTGCCTGTGATCATCAGCTGTTCGAGGTTATGACCATCCTTACGGACTATGCGACCAAAGAACTCCAGGATTCTTCGCAGGCAGGTGGTGGATAGCCTGGCCTTGACGTTCAGTTGTCGAAGGGTAGACTCGTTTGTGCGGAACGCAGTCCATGGAATTTGAAGCATCCTTCGCCAACACCACATCTCGAAAGCGTCAATGCGATCACGATCAGCCTTCCTTAGCGTCCACGTCTCCGAGC
This sequence comes from Orthosia incerta, assembly GCA_948252205.1. Classification (NCBI taxonomy): domain Eukaryota; kingdom Metazoa; phylum Arthropoda; class Insecta; order Lepidoptera; family Noctuidae; genus Orthosia; species Orthosia incerta. Next base: position 55,886,887 of record OX411742.1, read on the forward strand.
CGTAACTAAAGATGGAGAAAACAAGAGAGTTCATCAGCTTCAACTTTGTCTTGCGAGATATGTTACGGTCTCTCCAGATTCGCTGCAGTTGGGACATTGCGCTTTTGGCCATACCGATTCGTCTCCTGATTTCCTTCTCGCAAGACCCTGTGTTACTGATGGTAGCGCCCAGGTAAACAAACTCACCTACTTTTTCGAGGGACAGGGCACCTGTGATCCGGGCCATTCGCCCGTACGCCAGATACTGTCACATATTTTATGTATTGCGCTTGTTTCTGACGCTCCCATTGCCTTTATGATCTCAGATGTTAATTGGTCCGGCCCAGGTGCTTTCCTGTCTTTGAGCTCAGCAATCGCCGCTGTGACTTCAGATAGCAGTATGGGAGGTTCAAGATTTAAATTATCCCATGATATTGGCACACGCGGTAGTGTGTGACTGTGGCGATTCCTATAGAATTCTTCGCAGTATTTCCGCCACCTTTCTGCTACTGCCTCCAAATCTTGAAGTCGAATTCCATTTTCATCTTCAACCACCCAAGTTTTGGGTTTGAATTGTTTTGATAGGAGCTTGACTTTCTTGAAGAGATCTGAGCTCTGTACTTGCAGTGCGTGGTCTTCAATTTTCTGGCAGATGTTTTCAACGTATTTGTCTTTGTTGCGGCGGCATAGTAATTGTCATAGTAATTGTATTAATCTGCTCAGCTCTGAGTATCTGTCACGATCCTCCTGGCTTGTCAGGTCCGTAAATTTCAGATCCTTCCTCTCCTCAATCTTAGCGCAGGTGCCAACAGAGAGCCAGGATTGTCTGCGCTTTTTGGTGATTTGGTCTACGGTCTTCCATATCAAGTCCCTTAGGTGATTCCACTGGTCGTTTGCACATGCGTTTACAGTTGGTGCATATTTCGCTATGGCGTAGCTGATGCCTCTATAGAACGCTGGTTTTTCCAGCGGCTCCAGAATGCGTGGTCTTACCAGGGGTCCTTTTTTTCACTGTTTTTAAGCGCAGGGCAAATTTGGCCACCAGAAGACAGTGATCGGTTCTCACGTTGGAAATCGAGCTTTTCCAGCGGCTACTGATTATGACGTTATCAATTTGATTGCGATATCGATCACCTGGGGACTTCCACGTGTAGAGACGCCTAGGATGTTGCTGAAAGCAGGTGTTCATTATGGTCAAACTTCTGGCGATGCAATATTCCAGTAATCTCTCTCCTCTCTCATTTCTATCGCCCAGCCCAATCTTTCCAACCGTACCTCTGATGTGATCATCCCGGGTCGTGCTTCCTACCTTTGCGTTCAGGTCTCCAATCACCAAAGTTATCTCGCGATTCGGAATCCTGGATAAAGTTGTTTCCAACAAGGTTTAAAACTCGTCAGTGACATCATCCTTTGCAGCCGCTGTTGGGGTATATACCACAACAATGTTCATGACTATATAGATGTATGAATGTGAGTGAAGCAAATGAAGTATGTAAGGATCGTAGCAGGTGGCGTTCTGTAGTTTCTACCTACCCCCATGGAAAACGGCGTGAGTTTATGCATGTACCTAAATGTTTATCATTACAGCCGAAAGACGTCAACTGCTCGACAAAGGTCTGTCCAAGTATCGCCTCATCAACCGATCCTGAGCTCTTGCATACAGATGATTCTCGCAGCCTTCCTCCACCTGGACCTCGGTCATATATTTCTTATTACTATAATAATCTGAGTCTCTTTATTAGTGAGTGGTATACAGAATCAGGCAAAGGAAGAAGAAAGAAGATAAAGTAGAAAAGAAGAAGTGTTTAACTGACTCAAAACGACATAAATGTATATTTCATGGACCAAGTCATTAATCAGGGATCTTTGTATAATGCCCAGGCAATATAATCTTAAACTATATATAAATATAGATTCTATATTTATCACGTTGTCTGGTCATTATGAATATTTCTACGTAACGGTTGGGCAATTCGATAATTATGGTCAATTAATTAGTCCAAGAGCGAGCGAAGTAAGCTCGGGCGCTTAGGGCACCCCAATACGTATCCGTATTGGGGTGCCCTAAGCTCCCGGGTAGCTTCGTAGGAGATGACGGGGGTTGAAGTGAGCGAGCGAACTAAGCGTCCGGTCATCTCCTTCATATTATGTTACTTTACAGACAGAAATAGGAGCACCGCGCAGAGGGGTTCCGTCGACTTTGTTGCTTAATAGTAATCGTACATACCTATTCTATATAAAAACCAATGTCAACATTAAAATAATTTAATAACACATCTTTTTATTATCTTGCCCAATAAGTGATGGGCATTATTATGCTTTCTGAATAATGCCCATCACTTATTGAAATAAAAAGATGAAATGATTATTTCAATAGTTTTTATGATATTGCCTGCTTATATTAGACATTTTTAAAATTTCCCGGGCATTATGAATAATGCCGTATTTATCACGTGGTCCAACACATATACCTGCTTCCCTTAGCAATAGTATTAGTAGAACTTAAATTATGTTAGTATAGACAAAAATAATTAAAACAATAATGACATAAATACTACTTGCATTTTGTATACAAGAGAAAATAAAGTCAACGTCCATGTTCAATAGAAAACCATAACACGCTGATACGGAGATGATGATGACCTTTCACTCATTCTTATCGCATCACAAAAAAGGTGAATTTTCTATATCACAGTTGAGATGCTATCTTAAATAACAAAGTGCAGACTCCAGCTACGCTACAGGTTAATTTGAACTTAAATACTTCTCCCATGCCCTTTAAAAGTGACATACTAATGTAACCTTGTGGTAATATGAACGTGTATAATTATTATCACACAGTTATAAATGTTATATTTCACATACATAACATTTAATAATGGGAACAGAATTTTTATAACATTCATTAAATATTTCAGGACTTATGTTTAGGATGCTTTATAACTTATAAGTAATGTTCCGAGAAGTTTATTACCTAAATTAAAAAACCGGCCAAGTGCGAGTCAGACTCGCGCACGAAGCGTTCCGTACCTACCTTATCGCAAAAAACGGCAAAAAAAACACGTTTCTTGTATGGGAGCCCCACTTAAATTCAAATTCAAAAGTCATTTATTCAAACTAGGCTGAGAATCAGCACTTTCCGAACGTCAAAATTACATAAGACAGTCCCCCAAAAACGCCCGCCCTTCACCACTTCCTAGTGCTTTTGCTGGGAAGAAGAAGTGGCGCAACAAACTCCCCAGCAGCACAGCTGTCTGTTCAGTTAGAAAAAAACAAAAACTTGATTCTATACAATAGTATGCAAATAATTTACATTACTCAAAACAAAATATTAAAATAAAATATATTTGCCATAATGACAGCTAGCACACGCCAATATACCAACAAAAACATCGAAATCAAAATAAAAAACTAATAATAAAAACGTAAACGGAAACGGAATATTTATTTTATCCTGCTTTTAGTATTTGTTGTTATAGCGGCAACAGAAATACATCATCTGTGAAAATTTCAACTGTCTAGCTATCACGGTTCATGAGATACAGCCTGGTGACAGACGGACAGACAGACAGACGGATCGCGGAGTCTTAGTAATAGGGTCCCGTTTTTACCCTTTGGGTACGGAACCCTAAAAATAAGAACAAACTTTTAAATGCGTTCAAGGTTGACAAGTCAATTTTTTAGAAAAACCACAGATATACTAAATTGATGAAAGCAACATAACCGACTAGCTGTTTGCCATAATAGACCAATGCCTTATACCTTTATTTAGAAAACTTTTGAGGCTTTTTTTTTGGTTTACTTGCACACCTTTATTGCATACGTAATAAAGTCTGTATTCTTCGAAAGGTTAGGAAAAGGTAAACTATCTTCTTCATTTCGTGCCATCGAGGTTCATGAAATGATACTATAAAGGCCCAGAAGGTGGTCACGCTTATTCAAGTATTGGAGAGGTTGTTCGAGCAATCTTAGGTGCAGTTAAATGAATATTAGTGACACAGCAGCAAATGGAACATAGTTTGAACCGCATCGTACTCTCACTGAGTGTTTTGTTGGGTTAACCCATTTACATTTCATGAAGACGGAATTACGCCACATTAAATTCCTATACCATATTGTGAGCAGTGGTGGCCGAGTGGTAAAGGCCGCGACTTACAAGTTGTAAGTCTGTTGTAGGATCATTCGGTTCCCTTCATGATGGTTGAGCTGAGTGGTGCCGATCTATGTGTCATGTTTGTGAACGGGCGCTATCAGTTGGGATTGGTTATAACTTAGCTGCCTCGGCCTGTTTTTACCTATGTATTGTTTATTTTTACTCCAGACGCTTTTACGTGCACGTCTTTTTACATCGTTCTCACATATATGTATTTTTCCAACAAGAAATCATGTTACCAAATACTTGTAAAACACTTTTTATTTTAAAAGAGTAAGTGTGAAGTTTTTTGTCCATTCTTCTCCATAACAAGCTACATTTCCGAATGGACGGTAGAATCAATTATTATTACTTGCAAATTATTTTTTTTTGATGTTCAAAAGTGCCTCTTAATGGCTTAATTGAATTAAAAAAAATTGATTGATTTGATTTGACTTGGGTTCGAACCCAGGCAGGTACTTTACTTTGGGTAAATTATTTCATCACCATTGCTCTCAAAACGGTGAAGGAAAACTTTGTGACGAAACCGGCATGTCCTAGAACCAAAAAATAGAAGGCATGTGACATCCACCAACCCGCACTGGGCCTGCGTGGTGGATTACGGCCCATGCCCTTTCACAGAGAGGAGGCCTGTGTCCCAGCAGTGGGAACATTAAAAGGCTGATAATGATGATGATGATGATGAAATTACTATACGAATTCTAGACACACCACAATGACGAAGACCAAGATGATAATGATTGACAAGTCAAGTATTGTCGAATAAAAATAACTGATAAATAAAATTCATGAACGAGAGCTTACTACGGAAAAAAGCGAAGGTACTTCCTCACATAATTTAAAATCATAATGTATGAATTTTTGGCAAAACCACTTTTCAAAATTATTCAATACAGGTATTGAAAAGAAACTGATTCAGTCAGAAATATCTTAAAGGTTGAGACACTTCCGAAAACGAATAACATTTATTTAATTTCAAGTTGGTATTACTGCAAAAAACAACGAATGTAGGACGCCGTTTCAAGGTTAAAACCTTATTAATTTTACGTCTAGCCAAGTGTTTGATTACTTAAGAAAATTGCAACCAAACCCACTTGGAACTATTACACACATGTTGAATAAACTAGTTGGCTGGGAAAACGGAACTTGGCTGTAGGGGCAGCAAGAAAATGTTATGTTAATAAAAATTTGATGCAAATAATTTTATCGATGTGTCGATGGCAACACAACATTATTTTATTTTAGTTTTAGTATGTTATAATATCTGCGTAAGGAACTGACATACGTCCCCTTCTCTATAATCTCTGGTCGATGCTTAACACGTTTTCATCATGTAAGTAATAATCAATAAATAAAAACCGGCGAATCGGACTCGCGCATGAAGGGTTCCGTATCATTATCGCAAAAAACGGCAAAAAAAACACGTTTGTTGTATGGGAGGCCTACTTAAATATTAATTTTACTCTGTTTTTAGTATTTGTTGTTAATGCAGCAACAAAAATACATCATCTGTAAAAATTTCAACTGTCTACCTATCACGGTTCATAAGATACAGGCTGGTGACAGACAGACAGAGAGACAGACAGACGGACCGCGGAGTCTTATGGCCGGTTTCTGATTTAAGTAAAGCAGCAATAATCAGTTGAGTATTGTCAAATAATTTAGGAATCGTTTGAGTATTTTACGTTTCACAATTGAGAATCTACCTAGATCAGTTAAGTAAGTACCTACTTATGTATGGACGTGCCAAAGTTCCATTCACTTTCTCTTTCACCCTTACGTTCCATTTTACAAAAAAAATCCGAGACATCACAAGATTGCATAAATTTTATTTATAAATTTTATACAGCCATTAAAAGTACAATAGTATTATATTACTTCATTCAAGAGTAAAAAATCAAGTTTTTAAAGATGTTATAATCTTTAATAACTTGATTTTTCATATTCAAGCAATTTCAAAGATATCTATTTGAAATGTATATAACCTTATTATGAAACTATGAAATGGATCGTAGGCACTAGTCAATTACTTCAAGATTGTCATGGCAACCGTATTTATTTTGTCAATGATGTCTTATCGAAAGAAAATAATATCTAATATAATTTGTTATTCCCAAAATAAAGAATTGAAGCTTATAATTACTAGAAGTGAATGTGTTCAGAGCGAGCAGTTGCTGGTTCTTGTGATACCTCATAGAACTACAGAATATTTTATTCAGATTTTCACAAGATCTCTCAAGTGCCCCTTGTTCATCTGTATTGGAATCTGGTTGCAATTGTGATTTACCAACAAATATGGACTATTGTGATGCAATTTTTAATGAGTGAACTGGGTTTTCAAGACCAAAGGCTTTGCTAGCCATCGAAGAGCCTCCGAAGAAAAATAGTAGCCAGGGTCGGTGCCATTGGATATGTGTCGGATACGAGTATTATGAAGGAGGACTGTGTTTTAATATGTGTTAACAAACAATATACTACACCTATCTGCCTACTTATTTTGTAAAATAATAAATAAATGAGACTTATCATGTTGTTTTTATTATCTTTTATTGTTCTGATACCAAAATCGTATCATACAAAAGCTAAATTCTGTACACATTTTCATCGTTGTAACATCTTCTTGTCTTGTGGATCCTACTAATACCTATTCTATATAGATATGAAAGTCTGTATGTTTGGATATTTGTTAATCACTTCCAATGGTTGAACGTATTTGGAAGTATATACTTTGGAAAACAATTACACAATTATGAGAATTAGAACCTAGGATATAAATTAATATAATAAAATAGATATATAATAATAAATACACGGCATAATAAAACCTTTTATTCTGAAATCAGATATAAAACTGTAGTTTATACAATATATGTTTATAGTTTATAAAATATCCCTATTCTCAGTGTGCCTCTTGGCATAGGCCTCCACTAACAGTTTCCACTGGGGTCTGTCCTGAGCTACTCGCCAACACCACAGCGCACCGTCGCTTACTCTTTTTGCCTACATCTTGGACCAGCGGTCTTTCACATATTTCATTCGCGTCTTCCACGTCTTCTTTTCCCATCTCTTGTGTACCAGTTTGTCACTTTTCTCCATGTCCCTTGGTTATCGCGCATTACTTTTCACATAGTTCCTGTTGATCAACTCTCGGTTTTCGCGCAGGAAAAGCTACAGGCGACCACAAACACATTAACTGGCACTTTTTGAATATTTTTCTTGAAGATCTCACTCAACATCGTCATCATTTCTGCCGAAAGACTGCTGGATACAGGACTTCCCCAGCGTCACCACATCAACCGGTCCTGTGCGTCTTTCATACATCGGATTCCCGTGACCAGGTCGTCGGTCTACGGAGGCCTTAAATGCGTATTCCACCACGCAGTCGCCACTCCAGAACTTAACAGCCCCATTGACCATCCGTTCTTCGAGCATCTGAGATATATCAGGCGTGAAATATTTGCATCCAATCTAATGTTTTCGATAATTCAGGGCGAACACTCTTCTTCCACGCATCGGTCTTCGTTGAGGTATCTCCAAGGAAGACAAGGATGTATCTTCGTCACTCGTTTTATAAGTTTATATATTATTTTGTATTTATTTCGCTTGATCACCGTTTAAGCACAGGCTTGTCAACTATCAACTGCCAAATGTAACCAGTGTAGCCAGATTCGACGAGCCCCAAATCGGCAAAAATTTTGTTTTTGCTTTTATAAAAAACTCAAGTCGACCATTATTCACTAAAACCACGAAACATTCTTCGAAACTTCAATGCGTTAGACACAATAATCATTATTGGTTCCACATAAAACATTTTTCAGCATTTCTTTATTGCCCCTGTGTTGTCGCGACTGAAGTATAATATAAAATAGTGATGAACAGTTAAAAGCATTTTGGTTACCAGTTATTTTCATCATTCCTCAGATAATGTTGTATTAGATAGTCTCATTCCGAAATCGTCTGAAATCACCCCATTTTTTTTCTGAGGTAGCCTAATTGCCACCACTCGTAAAAATTGGTCGCCCCAACATGGATCTGAGTAGCCTAAATGGCAAAAAGTCGCCCAATCTGGCTACACTGTTGATGTAACGTTGACAACGGCTTCAGAAAACTTTGAGAATTTGAGAATGATCAAATGTGTTTTCTCAGTTGAGAAACCCAATTGAACGTCAATGAAGGTTTTTTGTATGACATAAGGTATACTTTGGCATGACTTGACTACGTATACTCAAACCGTGCTCAGCATCGCAGAAAACTTAAAGTGGCAGATGATCAAGGGTGACAGATGCTTAAATCGAGATCAGCACATACTTAGCGTCGAATACTCAAATCAGAAACCCGCCCTTAGTAATAGGGTTCCGTACCCAAAGGGTAAAACGGGACCCTATTACTAAGACTCCGCGGTCCGTCTACCCAAAAAACAAGCAAATTTTATCAATTACGAGTCTACATCAAATATAGTCCTTATAAAAACGAAATAAAAAAGCTGAATCCAGATTTAAGCTTTTTACAGATGCGCGTTTGAAATTTGTAAATAGGTTAACATGAAATGTAATCATTTCTATTCTATTCTCAATAGGTATTGAGCTTGAAACACGATATTTACTGCTTTATTCTAAAGGATAGGTTTAAAAAAAGGTAATCTATATTTTACAAAGGCAACAACGGCGTGACAGCGAATTTTCATAGAAATTGTTCTCTTTGATGAAATTTTAGAACAATTTCTATGGAAACGCGTTGCATCTTGCATCTCGGTCATGTCGCACGTGTTTTTAGTTAAGTTTAGTTTCGATGGTCTGGTGTCCGCAACTCCACGACCAAGCGCAACTATATTGTCGCACGTCGCACGTGTCTGCTAGAACTTCAGCTTTCCAGTGTTTCTAATGTGCTCACACGAATCCAGCCACAGACTACCCACACTGATTTCAAATACGGATTTAACAACAATAGGTATGTCTAGAACCAAAAATTCGAAGATATGTGACATCCACCAACCCGCACTGGGCCCGCGTGGTGAATTATGGCACATTTGCTCTTACAGAGAGGACGCCTGTATTCCAGCAGTGGGAACATTAAAAGGCTGATGATGATGATGAACAAAAGGTATGTTTAATATGCACAACAAGCTACTAATAAACAATTCACCAGAACCCCGACCCGGACCCGGAATGATTGTGACCATGTCTTCTTAAAAACTAAAACAACTCACCAACCAACAACTTTTTATATCTCCATCATATGTAGACGGATATGCAAAATTATTTCATTGTTTGAAAGGGTGTACTCTCAAGGTGGTCCCATTGTCACCAAGATAAAATGTGATGATGGGATCCCATGGAAATCGAGGGAACTCCTCAAATATTATAGGCAGACATATAGCGGTTTTGATATTTTCATGACTAGGCATTTGCACTCAAAAAGTATAATTTGGGTAAGTGGAACTGATAAAGAATACCACAGATGGCCACTGGAACTCTGTAAAAAGTATGTTACGGGAATAAGATATCTCGAATAGTTAAGCGACTATGATTAAGCAAATACATATAAATAAATGGTACCTACTGATTAAAATGGTAACATATATCAAACTGACCTGATAATGAAGCCGGAAGGTAGGCACTGGAACTCCGTAATAAAACAATGTATCCTAGTCGTTTTTGGGCTTCATCGTCATCATTTCAGCCGAACGATGTCCACTGCTGGACATAGGCCTCCCCCAGGCGTCGCCACATTATCCGATCCCTTGCGTCTCGCATCCAGCGCCTTCCCGCAACCTTAACCAGGTCATCGGTCCACCTAGTGGGAGGCCTTCCAACGTATCGTTTTCCGGTTCGCGGTCGGCATTCCAGAACTTTTCGGCCTCATCGGCCATCCGGTCTGCGAGAAATGTGCCCTACCCACTGCCAATTAAGTTTGGCAATTCTTCGGGCTATGTCGGTAACCCTAGTTCTCTTGCGGATCTTCACATTTCTGATTCAATCACGCAAGGAAACTCCGAGCATAGCCCTCTCCATTGCCCTTTGGGTGACTTTAAGCTTTCTGATAAGGCCCATTGTGAGCGACTACGCAGATACCACGCAACTTCCCGAACGCCGCCCAGCCGAGTCGGATTCGACGGTTGACCTACCCAACTGGACCGTTTGTCCCAGGTAGACATAGTTGCCCACAACTTCGAGTGTAGAGTCTCCGACCTTGATAGGAGTGGGTGTTACATGGGCATTCACCATGACCTTGGTTTTGTCCATGTTCATTTTAAGAGCCACTCTTTCGGAAGCTCCACTGAGGTCATGGAGCATTCTATTCATTCGTTTTTTGGGCTTATTTTAGTTGAAATGAGATTTACTCATGCTTTAAATGATTTTCATGGTTAAATGAGGTACCAAAACTAAAAAGTAAAAAATAAAAAAGCTTTCATAAACAATAAACCGACTTCTTAACCAAAACACTACCAAGCGAAAAATAACTTTCTTTTCCAAATTCGGTGTTGAAAATCTAAAAACAATAGGTACCAAAAGACACTGACTTCGGCAAATAAAGTTATTTTTCGCTTTGTAGTGTTTTGCTTTAGAAGTCGTTTTATTTTTGTTGTTAAAAAGATTTTTATTTAAATAAATACTAAGCATTAAAACTGCCAGTTAGCAGAATAGTGTAACAAAAGTTGTCATTTATCTAAGATATTTTTCTGCACCTCGTACCTAATTTAATCTCGGACATATGCATGCAAGGCCGATGTTAGACTCATAATAATTAAGTAGGTATTATAAAGCAAATACTACACAGTCTACACGTTACATTGCTATTAAATAAGCACGAAATTATTACAATAATAATGCATAGGATCTTATCCCTTATCGAATAGAATTGACCTCTAGAATCATAACTGTGTATTATCATTGTTCTTTGATCTTATTTTTTGTATTTTTTTTTCTTTCTTTTAAAGAAAAACGTTGCCTCGCACAAGGAATTCATTCTGTATCGTGGATGCGTTTACAAACATTAAATTCACGTACACAAGACACCCAGATCTGGAACAACTATCTGTAGGCTATACAAAAATTTGTGCCGTGCGGGAATCGTACCCGCGACACGCATATTTCGTTGCAAGACTATATAATTCATTACAATATTTCATTATCATATAAATATGCCTCATATATCTATGATCCTAGATATATGACGGTGTAACACCCCCCTTAGACATTAAAAAGGCGTATTTTGTTCCCATTTCTCATGACATTGAGTGTATGTCCATTTATGTACAGGTTAAATATGTTCATAAATTACTACTTCTATCAATATAGGTATCATGCCTAATATATCTAAAAGTGCATTAAGAACAAAACTTACTAATTGGAAAAAAGCTACAGTAAAAACCATTAGGTATGCCAGGCATTTAAAAAACATCAATAGAAACATTTCAGCCGCAATACTGCCATTGCTGGACATAAGCCTTTTTTCAATAATAGTCTTTCGCTTGACCACTTACTCACCTGATGGTAAGCGATGATGTGGTCGGCGATTTCACTCTTGAATTAAAGACTCCCAGGTTGTAGCTATCAGGAAATACAGACTCCGGCAGGGAATGCCACTATTTTGCTGTGCGCATAATAAAAGTATTCCCAAAACATTCAGTGCGAATGCCTTTCCCAAGCGGCGCTATATCGACCGGTTCTATGCGTCTCGTATTTCTCGTGTTGTCCTCATCAGGTCATGTTTAGAACATTAGCTACTAAATACGAACAACACCTGCTTAGCCTGTTCTCAATCGGATTCGGCTTTTTCTTTTTTTATCTTATATAGGCTCGCGCTTGACCACCATCTCACCTGATGGTAAGCGATGATTTGCTCGACGATGAAGCCTATGCCTAGAAGAAACCTATTCACTCTTGACTTAATGACTCCCAGGTTGTAGCTATCAGGAAATACAGACTCCGGCAGGGAATTCCATTATTTTGCTGTGCGCATAATAAAAGTATGCCCAAAACTTTTAGTGCGTATGCGTTCCCCAAGCGGCGCTATATCGACCGGCAGCCTATTGCGTAAGTGAATTCTGCAAAGCAAACAAGTCGATTCCTTCCCAAAAACGATTTTATGCGTCTCGTATTTCTCGTGTTGTCCTCATCAGGTCATGATTAGAACATTAGCTACTAAATACGAACAACATTTGCTTAGCCTTTTCTCTGTCGGAGTCGGCATTCATTCCAACCGGATTTAATTGAGTACCAGTGTTTTGTGTGTGTTCATTGAGTGACTGCCTATCTGACCTCTACAACCCAGTAACTGGGTAACACTATACTCCAAGGCAAGACTGGTGTCAGATCACAGGCTTCTGACAACCCGTAACGAGAGTCAAAAATCTTCAAATGACATCCTAACAACCTGCTTGCCGAGGCACGGAGGTATCTCGATATGTAAAGTTGGTCACCAATCCACGGACTAAATACGAACAAAAAATATAAACGTTTCTGACTCTGAATGAATTCTAAATGTTGTAAGCTAAGCAATAATAAGGGAAGGGAAAACTTAAAAGTTATGGAAAACTGTACTGAAAACAACAAAAATATGTACATATTTCAAAGCAAAATCAAACTTCTAAAACAGCACACGAACAAATCATTTTTAAACAACTTTTTGAAACTTAAAACAATTAATATAGAATTAATGATTAGGTACTGGTTCAGCTCCAAAAGTTTTATCGAGATAAATCAAGATAGTAACGAAACGATATTTCGATGTCTGATACGAGTACTAGATCCAATTGCGTAATAAGAACACATTTATTTTATTGCACATAATAATCTAGATTTAGTTAGAGCTTAGCTTATCAAACAAGTAATTTATGACATAGGATTGTTATTAATGAAGCGAATTAACAAATACATTATTGTGCAACGATCTTTCTCTGAAGAACAATAAATTGTATCTACCATGTAAGTACTTACATTAGATCAGTTTATCTTGCCACGTAGAGGCACTGGTTTTATCATCATCAAAATAATATCAGCCAAAAGACGTCCACTGCTGGACATAGGCCTTCCCCAAGCGTCCCCACATTGACCGGTCCCGTGCGTCCCGCAACCAGCGGGAACCTTTACCAGGCCCTCGGTCCACCTGGTGGGAGGCCTTCCAACGCAACGTCTTCCGGTTCGCGGTCGCCACTCCAGAACCTTTCTGCCCCATCGGCCATCCGTTCTGCGAGCAATGTGCCCTGCCCACTGCCACTTAAGTATGGCAATTCTTCGGGCTATGTCGGTAACTCTGGTTCTCTTACGGATCTCAACATTTCTGATTCAATCACGCAAGGAAACGCCGAGCATAGCTCTCTCCATTGCCCTTTGAGTGACTGTAAGCTTTCTGATGAGGCCCATTGTAAGCGACCACGTCTTAGAGCCAGGCACTGGTTTGCAAAGACCAAAATGCAAAAATTAGGCATCAAAATGTTGGTAGATAATGTAGATTTATTTGTGAAAAAGTCCGACCAAGGAAGTTATAGGTACTCTTCTATCAACATCATTTCAGCCGTCCACTGCTGAACATACCCTTCATGTTTTTTTTTCAAGCAGCATTACTGCGTTTTGGTTTGGTTTCGTCCTAAGATAACAAACCACCTGGAATTTCACATGTCGACATGACAAAATCAAAATCAAAATCAAATATTTTTATTTTACATAGGCCTACATGGGCACTTATAAAACGTCGACAAAAGGTGCACGGTTCGGGCTAGTCGTTTCCTATGGAGAAGAACCGGCAAGAAACTCCATGGTTACTCTTTTTTTTTTTTTTGTGTTTACAATATTTCTATGTTACAGCATTAGTACTTGGATATGGGGGGACAACGCAGGCCCGACAATAAGTCGTACGAAATTGAAAAAAAAAACAAACAAAAAAATAATGTACGAAATAAAAAGTTAACAAATGTTATATTTAATCATCTAGAAATCTAGAAAGCCTACAATGTTCACACATTCACAATCGGTAAAAGAATCTATACAAAGGTAAAAAAAAAAAAAACACAACACTAAATTTAACATGTGGCACAAATACTGTAATCAGTGCTGTAACTATTCTTAGCAAAGGGCTATAATGATGATTGTAAAAAGTCTAATTAAAAGAGAAAAAAAAAAGAGAAAAAGATAAAAAAAAAAAAAAAACCATACCAAGAAAGACCATTTTATCATCCTTTTTCATAAAAAAGAAAGCATTTTTCATATCCAAGACGTGATTGCTTAAGTAAATCATTTCAAAGTGCGCTTTTGTAAATTATAATCCTTTCTTTCTAGGTAATATACGTTCAAGTTCGGTTCCCATCTCTGCTATGTACCAAAATATATTGGACACTGTTACTCGATGAACGTGAGATAATAATATAATACTAGCATAGTAAGATGTAATGTAAGACGTTGTTCGATAGTTCGACCTTCGATTCGATTACCGTTGATACATGAAGCTCTTGATTTGGCTATCGGAATCTTAACTGATTGAAAGTTCTATTGTAGTGTGTGTAATTTTAAGGAGAGGCCTTTTACAATAGCTGTAAAGGTTATCGGTTGATAAGTTATTTTTTGTTTAGTTATATTTGCTTTTCTCAACTAATACTTATATAATGATATACTAGCTTCTGCCAGTGGAAAGTCGGATATTATCACAAGGGGTCATATTCCAGAAATAAAACGTAGCTTATGTGCTATTCCAGACTATATTCTATATCTGTGCCAAATTTCATCCCGATCCGTTTTGGCGTGATCAAGTAACAAAAATTCATCCATCCTTCCATCCATCCAAACTTTCGCATTTATAATATTAGTAAGATAATTGGTTGTTTGTTTGTTGGTACTTGGTAGGAGGTTATGACAATACTGATCGGAATGATGAAAATTCTGCCACTGTCAGAGAGCTATATTACGTATAAGCTGAGTTACGCTAAGTACGATAGGCTACTTTTAATCACGGCAAAATGCATAGTTCCTGTGAAATAAGGATCGAGCGCGAAGCTCCTGGAAAAAGTTAGGTAAAGGTTGCTACATACTATGGACCTAGCCTTAGCTTTACTAAGTACTTAGATGTTACAGAGTCTGAGTCTGCACGAGTACATGAGATCTTCAGCTGCATGACAAGTAACTTAATTCTTGGCTAATCCAATCCAGCTCACAGAACTCTCGTATATAAACCAGAGCTCACAATTTTATGAAATTACTAGCTTCTGCCAGCGGCTTCGCCCGCGTGAAAGTCGAAATTTATCCCGAGGGAAAATATTCCCGGGATAAAAGGTATCCTATGTGCTATTCCTGACTATAATCTATCTCTGTGCCAAATTTCATCCAGATCTGTCCAGCCGTTTAAGCGTGAAGAAGTAACAAACATACAAACACACACACACACTTACAAACTTTCGCCTTTATTATATTAGTGTGATTACGAATTCGTAATTTCTTCACAATTGCGAAAACTATAATGAAGTAGGAAGAAAACTACGCCTCTAACACCACCATTATTACTGAACATAGCTTTAAGCACTAAATTGTTAAATAACAACTTGTACTGTAGTTAATGTTGGTACTCTAATTATCTCTATTTATAAAACAAATATTTGTTGCAAATGTTGGCTGGTCAGCGTCTTACATTGCTCCACTTAGAACTTAAGAACTGGAGCCTACCAACCATGAGCTCGTAGAGCAAGGTTATTTAAATTTGCTCAAAGAGCTCATGGTACCCTGCCTGAACTAAGTAAGTACAGGAATTGTGAATTTCTCAAGATAAAAAGTATCTAGCACTGAACGATTGTGCAACTTTCTGTCATTGAAATGGATGTTAGCAAAGGTTGGCATACATTGGCCTTGTTGGCTGCCAAAGGTACCTTCCTATATCTGCAATATACAAGTTCTTAATAATGTCTTGCGAGATACATTTGTATGGTCTACTGTATCCTGTCTGCGCAATCACCTTATACACAAGATGAAAATAACATAATGCGGTCAACGGTCTTGCCAAGGGGTATCGTTTTTCTCAGTTACTAGGTTGTGGGGTTCAGATATAAAATAAAAGATAATAAATCATGAAATATAACTTTTAAAAGTTGAGTATTACGGGCTAGGCCAATCATCGCTAAGTTTAGTAAAATCTTATTTGAATAATAGACAACAATTACTTCAAATAAACGGTGACAATTCGTCGGGGATAAACGTGAAAATGGGGGTACCCCAGGGCTCAATTTTAGGTCCTTTCTTAATGTATTCTACATTAACGATTTACCCCATCTATTGAAATACAAACAAAACAAGGTGTTATTTGCTGATGACACTTCTTTGATTTTTAGGACAAATAGACGTACGACTAATGTTGACGACGTAAATAACGCCTTACTGCAGGTACAATTTGGTTCACTGCTAATTATTTAGTCTTAAATGCTATAAAAACTAAGTGCGTAAAATTACTGATTGTGACATTATATTAAACAAGGAGAAGCTAGAATTCGTCGATAAACGGTTTTCCTGGGGATCAGGCTAGACTCAAGGTTACAATGGAGTACCACACTTGCAGGGCGGCTAAGTTCGGTAGCTTATGCAGTAAGAAAGATTCGTCAATTTACTGATTTAGATCCCGCAAGGCTGGTCTATTTTAGTTACTTTCATAGTATAATATCTTACGGTATCTTACTATGGGGAAGGGCTGCAGACATTGAGTAAATTTTTATTCTGCAAAAATAAGCCATCAGAGCGATACACAATCTTCGCCGGCGCGATTATCTAAGGGAACTGTTTAAGGACATTAACATCATGACGGTACCTTATCAATATATTTATGAAAACATTATGTATGTAAGAAAGAATTTATCTCTTTTTAGTAAAAACGGCGACAGACATAGTTATGTTACTAGAAATAGGAACCAATTAATTTAACCACGTTTCATGGGGTACTGTGAAATATTACAAAAAAATTGCTCCCCACATTCTAGAAGTTCATGGGACGAAACTTAAAACTTGTATAAAACGCACACTATGCAGGCTGGCATATTATTAGTTAGGGGATTACATCTCTGATAAAAATGCTTGGCTCAATGCTTGTCCTGCTACACAACCACTAGGGCCCAAAAACAAGTGATAAGCAGAAAAGTTTTGAAGTATTGTTGGAGTTGCGGAAGACTGTATGAATATATTTGTATTGTATAAACTGAATTTCTTTTAGCATTATATAACTCCACAGCACATGTGTGAGTACTATGTACCAACTGTGAATCTACCATTTATTGTACCTATTATGTCTTTCATAGACTTGTGTGTCATGCTCTGTCTAATGTCTCTCTGATGGTGGCACGTGTGTTGGATCATTCGGTTCCCTTCATGATGGTTGAGCTGAGTGTTGCCTATCCAATGAGTCTTGTTCGTGAACGGGTGCCATCAGTTGGGATTGGTCATAACTTGGCTGCCTCGGCCTGTTTTTGATTTGGCACTTAAATTGTTTGTTTCACTCTAGATTAGTCTAAACGCTTTTACGTGCACATCTTTTTACAACATTCTCACATATATGTATTTTTCCAACGAGAATGATGTAATCAAATACTTGTAATTAAAACTGATAGAAAAGAGTGTCCGAGGAGTTTTTTGCACGTTCTTCTCCATAGAGACCTACTGACGCTTGCAAGTGTACAATTCATCTTTTTTTTGTTTGACGATTCAAAAGTATCTTATGGTTTAGTTGAAAAAATTATTTTGATTGGATTTAATTTGATTTGTAAGGAACAGCTGCAACCAGTAAGGCTGGAAGTTTTAAACTCGTCGCAAGATCCGTAGAGAAAAATAGACTCACCACTTAGGCAAAAGAGATATATTCTATTTTGGCGTTTTAAATAGTTCGATTCCAAAGAAAAAAATAATAGTCCAAAGTGTTATGTGACCTATTACAAAAATTAATTCCATATAAACTTAAGTACATATCTCGAAATAGAACAAAACAAAAAATCGTCTAGCTTGGTTGACAAAAAGTCGTCTAGTTTGGTTAACAAAAAGTCATGTAGTTTGGTCCTCAACACATAAAGAAGGGCATATGAATTAGCAAAAAGTCCCATTCGGTAATGTTACTTAATTTTTACTAGAAATGCACCCAGATTTCATAAAATTACAGTACACACACACATACAAACTTATAGTGTTCATATTGAGGCCACAGCGCCACCATTAATTACACCAAGCATCAAAACTCTACACTCTAATTTAACCTTATTTTTCAGAATCTAAGATTTACGTACCTCTAGCGTAGATAAATGAAAGAACGATGAAGATCGTAATCTTTTTGATACTAGACTATAGTAAGTTGAAATTGTGTTAAATCTAACTTAATGTTATAAATTAGATTTAGACTTAATTAACTGATTAAGCAAAAAGTGATTCCATCCATCACAATCATCATTATCTGAAAATTTCTTACTAAAACATTTGTTTATGAACTAAGTTGTGAAAATTAACAATTATCTAGTAACTAGCATCTGCCAGCAGCTTCGCCCGCGTAAAAGTCGAAAATTATCCCGAGGAAACATATTTTCGGTATAAAAAGTGAAAAATCCTATGTGCTAATCCTGAGCCTAATCTATCTCTGTGCCAAATTTCATTCAGATACGTCCAGCCGTTTGAGCGTGAAGAAGTAACAAACATACAAACACACTCAAAAACATTCGCATTTATAATATTAGTGTGATGTGATTACTGTATTAATGCCCGTTATCACAAAATTTTAAATAAAAGCGTTCATGTTTTTTAATCGACTTTCGAAAAAG
This sequence comes from Orthosia incerta, assembly GCA_948252205.1. Classification (NCBI taxonomy): domain Eukaryota; kingdom Metazoa; phylum Arthropoda; class Insecta; order Lepidoptera; family Noctuidae; genus Orthosia; species Orthosia incerta. The sequence continues at coordinate 55,905,783 of OX411742.1, forward strand.
GAGGAGGTTCTATGTTCGACTTCTTGTATGTTTTTTTTTTTTTTTTTTCTTTTTATGTATGTTCACCGATATCTCCGTCAATTGTGGACCGATTTTGAAAATTCTTTTTCTGTTTGAAAGAATATGTTCCGAAATTGATCCTATTTTAATTTGGTGAAGATCTGATGAAGAACTTCGAAGATATACAACAGAACTCTTCAATAAATAACGGAAAATCTCTCGGGACTGCTGCAATCGCATGTCTGTTTATTGTTTATACCATTTCATAACATAAAATAACGCCAGTACGCTCTTAAGGGGTAAGCAGATCTCTCATTTAATCGGTTTTGTTCAAGTTTCATGATATTCGGGTAATCCATTCTGGCGTTATAGGAAACTTACTAAACAACTTGCCTATTAGGTAGGTACAACTAAAAAGTGAAAAATAAAAAACTTTAAAAAAAAAAATACTACCGACTTCTTTTCGTGTCTTTCGTAGGTACCATTTTTTTTGCGTTACGGGCACTGACTTCCAAAAATAAAGTTATTTTTCACTTTGTAGTTTTCTTATTTGGAAGTCGGTAGTATTTTTTTGTAAAAAAGTTTTTTATTTTTCACTTTTTATAGACGCTTTTATTTAACTTGCCTTAGTATTGTTAGTTCGTTTGTTATTATGTGTGGATCAAATCAAACAGCTAACCTAAACCGATTGAGCTCAAATTCAAATCAAACAGCTAACCTAAACCGATTGAGCTCAAATTTTGCATACACGTTTGATATCGTCATCATTTCAGCCGAAAGACCACTGCTGGACATAGGCCTCCCCCAGGCGTCGCGTCGCCACATTTACCGATCCCGTGCGTCTCGCATTCAGCGCCTTCCCGCAACCTTAACCAGGTCATCGGTCTACCTAGTGGGAGGCCAATGCACGATATAAAAACATAATATAAAAAAGGTTTTTTTTAATTGCGTCTTCTGTTGGATTTAGCTCAGCGCTGAGAGTTCAGACTCCAGCTACCATGCATTTGATCAATGTCTTAATATAAGCGTAGGTACTGTTTGATTTCCAGCTTTAAGCGTTGTGCTTAGCTATTTATGTGTCACCTGTAAACAAAAACTTGAACCGCCGAAAATAAAACAGAAAACTTTTCAAATTATATTGAGTTGAAATTATATTACAGTGTTTGAAGTGGTTTGGCGTCGAATTAATATTTGTTTTATTTTTTGTTAGCCGTTCTGATATAATTTTTGCCATTCAACAGCAAAAAAATCTGAACAAATGATAATAAAAAACCCAAGCATTAGAAAATATATTAAAAGCACAAAAGGGAACGAAGGGCGTGTCTGCCATACATAGTGGTTCGACAGGGGTTCCCACTTACCATCCAATGTTTTATTGATGCGCCACCCTAGCCTGCCATTAAGTTTTTATTGCTTTATCACCTAAAATACGCATTATGTATAAAAACAGTAATAATGATCATGACGGGGTACGAAACAGCAAATTCTATTTAGTCCGCCGATTAAATTATCAAAAAATATCGGGCACGTATTTTTTGCTTATTCAAATCATTAAAAATTCAACAAGATAAAGCGCAGCAAAGTTCGGGAGTGGGGGCTTGTGACGTAACTTCTATGTTAAAAGTGTACCAAGGCATGACGTCATGCGATATTTTAACGCAATGTATCGTCATCATTTTTGGTTAACGGGCCAAAAAAAAAAAACTACCCAAGTGCGAGTCGGACTCGCGCACGACGGGTTCCGCACCATTATCGCAAAAAAGCGCAAAAAAAATCACGTTTGTTGTATGGGAGTCCGCATTAATTTATTTTATTTTAATTTAATAATTATTATTTTTTGAGGTGAATATACAACTAAATATTCTGTGAATATTTCAAGCGTCTACCTGTTGCCGTTATTAAAATCGAGCAAAAAACGGCAAAAAAAACACGTTTGTTGTATGGGAGCCCCCCTTAAATATTAATTTTATTCTGTTTTTAGTATTTATTGTTATAGCGGCAATAGAAATACATCATCTGTTTAAATTTCAACTGTCTAGCTATCACGTTTCATGAGATATAGCCTGGTGACACACGGACAGACAGACAGACAGTCAGACAGACGGATCGTGAAGTCTTAGTAATAGGGTCCCGTTTTTACCCTTTGGGTACGGAACCCTAAAAATACGTGTCCAATATTTTTTGGCAAACTAACTGACGGATTAAAAAGATTTTTTAGTCATCATCACTATTGCCTGCATAGTATTTTTTTTTATCTATTTAACGATAGGCTCGCGTTTGACCACTATCCGCCTGATTGTAAGCGATGATGTGGCCAACAGTGAAGCCCGCTTGCCTAGCCTGCCACTCTTTACTTAAATACTCCAAGGTTTTAACTATCAGGCAACAAAGACACTGGCAGGGTATTCCACTCCTTAGCTGGGCGCACAATGAAAGTATTCGCAAAACGATTTGTGCGTGTGGGTGGAATGTCCACCATGTACCGATGGCGCATTGCCGTACGTCTTTTAGTCCGATGACGGAAAGGGCTAGGCGGTATCAAGTTGTGCAGTTCCATCGCACACCCCCCAAAATGTAATCGAAAAAAAACCGATAGGATGGCAACTCAGCGTCGATGTTGGAGGTTCTGGAGCTTTGATGGGACCATTGCATCGTTGCCAATAAGCCACTTGGCCCGTCTGTCAATCGACTCAAGTGTATCAAGCTGGTATTTGGCAGATCCATCCCTGAGGTGAGAGTAGTACTCCATGCCTCCATTAGTATTTGCTGTTTCTTTATAGCTATAACCTGAGGGTTTTCTTACTAGCTGTGCCCGCGGCTCCGCTCCCGTCAACTACCTATCCTACCCCCACTTACCTACCTACTTACATACTCTTCTCTTCATATTCGTTGTCTTCATTTCTGAAGATCGTGCTCGTCTTGAAAAGCCTTGACGGAGTCAACGACGAGCCGCTTCCAAGCTTCGCTTCGGCTCTTACGAGTACTTACATACCTATCTACCTAAATATCTATCTACCCTACCCTGCCTAGACCTACTTACCCTACCTTCCTACCATTTCTTGGTTCGTTCTTCCTCGAAGAATATTAACACCGCTATTCAGAAAGAAACCGTTATTCAGAAAGAAAATGACTTCAAATGCAAAACGCCAATATGACCAACTGTCCGAGTATCTGAATTGCGTGTGTAGTGATATTTTACTTCTTGAACACTTTAAATTCTTCTATCTTTTGATAGAGAGAACCAATTGCGATGAAATAAAAACTAATATACTTCAAGTTACGCAAAATTTTATGTATAAAATTTATCTACATTGGTTTCGTATATTTTACGTGATGCGTGTACAACTAAACAGACAAACAGACAAAAACTCCAAAAACGCTAAAATCCTTTAACACCCTGGCTATGTTCTTTTTAAATATTTTCAATGTACAAAAACGACTTTTCTACAGATTCATTATATGTATTGAATGGTGATTACTTCCAGGCAAGCGTGCACTATCATCGACCACATTGTCGCTTCCTTGGTTGTTGGCGAAACTGCTGAGCATGAGGGCCTAAAATACAACTATATTTCTAGATAGGTAGGTACTGCCATTACTTAATTTTTAAGTGTTTTTTTCTTAATTAAAAGCGATGTTATGATTATTATCAGCCTTAATTATTTATACAGATATGTGTTTTTTTTAAATATAAGTGTTGATCATTAATTATATGCATTTTTACTTCGAGCCGAATCTCACCCAACCTCACGTGTTGGTCGATAAAAACGCTTCTCGTAATCAAAGACACCCCCTTATTGCGAGCTGGAACAATTGCGAAATGAACCTATTGCGAATTGGACCAATTGCGAAATGGACCAATTGCGAACTGGACCAATTGCGAATTAGACAGTTGGACATTTTGCGAATTGGACATAATGCGCCCAAACGCTGGTTTCGACTGCTAGGTCAGGCAAAGTGTTTTAAGATAAGATAACAGATAAGATCATTTATTTGTCCAAAACATGAGTATACACACACATAGCATGCAAGATATTACATAAAATTGATCACTGTCATGTTTTGCCTCAACGGCGTACAAATATGTTATTGGATTTACCACTTGGAATGCCTCAATGGCAGCCCAGTGTCTGGATTGTTACTGAACAGTCTGGTGAAATGTTGGTGTACATATCGGCGCGTAGTCAATAAATGAAAAATGGTAAATAAAGAAATACTTTAGGTCAGTATAGGGTGTTTAATCCATGGGTAGCGAAAGTGTGCCCTTTCTCTACAATTACATCGGTTTTTATACACAGAAAATAACAAGCATAAAGTTGACAGTGGATATAAAAAATATGAAAATTAAGCGGGTAAATATAAAGTTTAGGCGCGAAACATCACAATTAAGTGGGAAACATCAAAAAGGAAGTTATCAAAATAAATCCTTACAATATTTACTCCATACGGTAGATAAATATTTAAATAAATAAATATAACGGAAGTTGTCAAATTAAATTCTTATTTAATCAAAACCGGATGTTATAATATTTTAAAGAAATAAATAGGAAACAGTCTTAAATCCTTATAAAATGTCAACTGGAAATCCCTTCATTTTCAAATAATTATAAAGGATTTGATCAAATTAAAGCTTAATATAAATTGAACCGGATATCGCAACATTTTAAATAATAAGAAAGGAAATGGTCAAATTAAATCCTTATTAGCTGTCAACAGAATATTACAATATTAAAAATAAAAACAAAGACATTAAATCGACTAATGGTTTCGCGCCCATACACCTCTATACAACATCGGGGAACAGGCGTGAATTTTATGTCATGACGTTTAAGCCATTCATAAATAGAAAAGTTCGTGGCTTGATCTCTATCCGACGTTTTCAGTCGTGAAATTAAAATGTGGTTTTTGTTATTTTTGTGTGCAAGCCGCAGGCATGAGTGAAATGATTTCAGTGAGCATTTTATTTAAAAAACCGGCCAAGTGCGAGTCGGACTCGCGCACGAAGGGTTCCGTACCATTATCGCAAAAAACGGCCAAAAAATCACGTTTGTATGGGAGCCCTACTTAAATATTTATTTTATTCCGTTTTTAGTATTTTTTGTTATAGCGACAACACAAATACATCATCTGTGAAAATTTCAACTGTTAGCTATCATGGTTCATGAGATACAGCCTGGTGACAGACGGACAGACAGACAGACAGGCAGACAGACAGAAGGATCGCGGAGTCTCAGTAATAGGGTCCCGTTTTTACCCTTTGGGTACGAAACCCTAAAAACAGTTTGCTGACTACCAACTTTGTTCAATTTAAGCGAGAATCAAAGTCTTGTTTTTTTTTCCTTAAATTTATATAAGTTGTGAAAGTAAACCCTTAATTTTGCAGTGTTGTACCTGAATGACATAGTAAACAAAAAAATGCCGTTAATTTTCTTCTGATATGTTCTTAGGTTTTTAAACATCGATTCTTAACAAAAACGAAGGGCTACCTAAAATAAATTTACTGTACGTTTGCGCAAATATTTTCTTACTCTTTCTTTTAAGATGGAAGGACGGTCATGCACGGAGGCAAGTTTAATAATTTTCGATTTTGAACATTTGTATATAGTTTATGGGTATCATGCATGAAGAAAATCTTAATAGATATATTTATTAATTTGTGTAAAAATAATATTACAGAAAAGTACCGAGTATTCTGTATGTCGTTCAGAAACAACACTGCCCTTTTGCCTGTGAAGTACCGCTTGTAATTTATTTTGTTTTAGAACGACACAGCATTTTTACTAACGATCATATTCAAACGTTTTTGGAATGCTTGCAATTGTATTATAAACACTATGGGTGAATTGATTTAGGATTCTATAGCCTAACAAAATAGTACATTATGGTACAAGTGTGTAATGTTGGTGATTACCGCTGAGGCGCCATTGAGACCCGAGCCGTTAGGTGAGGGTCTTACGAGAGCCGAGGACGGTAATCATCAATACGCACGCGTATCATACGACGTTTTTCAACACACTTGTGATGAAAATAATACAAAAAAATCATTTTATTTAGTAGATAAAAAGTTTATTTAGAGGTTTTGGTAGCATAGCGGTCTCGTCAGATAGATTATTTATACTGAAATACTTTCATGTTCTATTTTTATTTGAGATGGTTCATTATTCGTGTAGGTAGGTGAAATCCAATCATTGAATGTACTTAGTGTTTCGCATCTGGCTATGGTTCTCTACGTCTTTTACAGTTATATTTGTTAATTCTTGTAACCTACAAGCACCAGTTACACCAAATATTATACCAACCTGGAAAAAAGAAACAATAATTAAGTTCAACACACAAAACAGGCTGAAGTCGCGTAGATATTTAAAATTATTTTAACTAACCTTAGCAGCCAGATATTGGCTATCTGGAGCATCTTTTATAAATTTTTCATTATTTTCAGACGATAAAACCTTTGATTTCTTGCTTCTAAATCCATCGGATAGTCTCTTTAGATAAGCTGCCAAATTAGAGTATGTTTTAAAGTCCACTCCATTCTTTGTTCGGACTGTACTTTTTAACATTGACTATATACACAACAAAGAGCTAGGTTTGTACTTAGAAGATAATTATTTAAAGTACGCAATGAACACATTTTCTGAAAAAGACTGCGTAACAATGGTGATCGGCCATAGACTAAAAGAATGAGGTTTTTTCTTTGGTTTTTCGCGGATACCGTTTTAGCCACGTACAAAATGGGGAATTTCAAGTTTTTTTATTACAGAGAAAACAAAAGTTATATTTGAGTGAACGTTTTATTTATTAAACACGAATAAGTTGAAATTATCTATTTAAATACAAAGTTGCATGAAATGAGCAACCAATAGGTACATTAATTTATTTGTACTATTGAGCACGATCTTTTTTGTATCGAAACTTTTTTAATAACAAAGCAACTCAACCAATAAAATAAAAAAAACTCTATAACTCACTTGTGAATAATAGCAATTAAAAATTCACAGTTTGATTACAGGTATCATTATGTGCCTAATTGCGGTGAAATTAGAGCCACTTTATGAGCAAGTGTGTTGAAATGTGTTTTTATTTGATATTGACATTTTTGTTCTGCTTTGCTGTGGGTTTGTACGTTTTTTGTTTCTGCTTACTTCAAAATAAGCTAAAATGTCAGCGTACACCGAAATATGGCACTTGTACCACCTGAAAATGGACCTTCAGATGGTAGTTGTAGATGGTTAACACCATTCACGAAGTTGAAAAACTCGCCAAAGATAGAGAGAGTACTGTAAGGAGCTCTTTCAAGATCATTATACCCATTTATTCAATACAACCTGCTGAAATTATGAGTGATTCCGAACCAAACATACGAGGTAAAAAAAAACATGAAAATCGGTTCATAAACGACGAAGTTAACCGCGAACACACATAAAAAAAAATATATACGGTCGAATTGAGCAACCTTCTCCTTTTTGGGAAGTCGGTTAAAAAATACACTGATAGAGATATCCGAAGTAGAAGACTCGATCCGGAATCTGAAAATAAGCAAAACTCATCAGGTGAGATGGTGGTCAAGCGCGACCCTATATTAGAATAAAAAAATATCTCCATCTGACCGTCGAATTACAGTGTAATTGTTAGAAATTAATTTAAATGTATTTTACCCGTATTTCATTGCATATGATTGATTTTTTGCTGATTTATATATTGATCTTTTATGTACAAATTGGAAATAATAGAAATAAGTATTATTGTAAAAGATATGTGAACTTAATTTTTTGTTGTACAATAAAGTATATTCTATTCTATTCTAATATTCTATATTCCATTTCAATGTATTTAAAGTTTAATATATTTTGACATTAATTGTAAAAAAGTTTCAAAATAAGTCACTTTATTGCAATAATATTTCTGGATTTTTTATGAGCCTCTTCAGGTTACAGAATTTGTTAAATCTAAAAACGGTCAATATAATCTAATAAATATTTTGTAGTAAACAGACTTATTTCAAAAAGGACTCAGTCTAGTACAAATAAGAAATCGTGCCTACCTTCCCAGTCATCATTCATCATTTCAGCCGAAAGACGTTCACTGCTGGACATAGGCCTCCCCCAAGCGTCGCCACACTGATCGGTCCTGTGCGTTTCGCATCCACCGGACGCCCGCAGCCTTGACCAGGTCGTCGCTCCACCTAGAGGGAGGCCTTTCAACGCTACGTCTTCCGGTACGCGGTCGCCACTCCAGAACTTTTCGGCCCCAACGGCCATCCGTTCTGCGAGCAATGTGCCCTGCCCACTGCCACTTAAGTTTGGCAATTCTTCGGGCTATATCGGTAACCTTGGTTCTCTTGCAGATGTCTTCATTTCTGATTCGATCACGCAAGGAAACTCCGAGCATAGCCCTCTCCATTGCCCCTTGGGTGACTTTAAGCATTCTGATTAGGCCCATTGTGAGCGACCACGTCTCTGTCCCTTAAGTAATCACTGGCAACACACACTGGTCATAGACTTTCGTCTTGGGACACTGTGGTAAGTTGGACGAGAAGATACCGCGCAACTTCCCGAACGCTGCCCAGCCGAGTCGGATTCGACGGTTGACCTCTTTTTCGAAGTTGTACCTACCTGTTTGTCCCAGGTAGACATAATCGTCCACAACTTCGAGTGTAGAGTCTCCGACTTTGATAGGAGTGGGTGCAACATGGGCATTCAACATCAACTTGGTTTTGTCCATGTTCATTTTTAGACCAACTCTTTCGGAAGCTCTACTGAGGTCATCGAGCATCGTACTGAGGTCCTCCATGGTCTCGGCCATGACCACTATATCGTCAGAAAACTGAAGGTGAGTGATGTACTCGCCATTGACGTTAATGCCTAGCCCTCTCCAGTCCAGAACCTTGAAGACATCCTCCAGTGCAGCAGATTAGGATGGCTCTGAAACAACTTAAGAACAACAAGGCGCCGGGTGATGACGGAATTACGGCCGAATTCCTGAAGTTGGGTGGAAAACCGGTACTTAAAGCCCTTCAAAAGCTATTTGATTCCGTCATACTCGAAGGGAAAACGCCACAGGCATGGTGCAGGGGTGTGGTGGTACTCTTCTTCAAGAAGGGCGACAATGCCTGATTGAAGAATTATAGGCCCATCTCACTTCTTAGTCATGTTTACAAGTTGTTTTCAAGGGTCATCTCGAATCGTCTCGCACGCAGGTTTGACGATTTCCAGCCTCCGAACAAGCCGTTTTCCGAAAAGGCTTTAGCACCGTAGACCACATATATACGCTACTGCAGGTTATACAGAAGACCGAAGAGTATAACCTACCTCTTTGTCTCAAACCTTCCCAGTATTTGCAATAAATTGGCACAATTCGAGACCCGCCGATCTTATACAAGTCCACTCGAGAGCACCTCTGACGGTATAATGTAGTCTCGATCAGATAACAAGCATAGGTGAAAAGTGCGATCAACTACTGACCGATGTCAAATTTATTCTCCCCCATTATTATTCATAATTTGGGCTATTTTAACCGACTTCAAAAAAAGAAGGAGTTAATCAATTCGACACGTATGTGTGTAATATTTTTGGAACTGCACAATATTCACATATGTTATTCTATGTGGGCTTCTAAACACGTGTGCCAAATTTGAAAGTGTATGTTTGTATGTATGTTTGTCCACGCATTTCTCCGAAATTACTTATCGGATCGTGAGTGTTTTTTATTAGATTGTGTATCTCTCAACTGAAGAATAGTGCAATTTTCATCAAAATCAGTACAGCAGTTTTTAAGATATGGAGTATACAATCGAACTCCTTAGCGACAAACAGCACGAATGTGTAAATTAAGTTATTATGGGTATTTAGTCAATCCTTTAGATATCGTACTATAGAAATTGCTCATTTTTGTGATGGTTTACCAAACCTAAAAACTTTTTCACAAAAAATAAACCGACCTCAAAAGCAAAACACTAAAAAGTGCATAACTTTCGTTTCGGAAGTCGGTGTCGAAAAATGATAAAGATAAGAGGTACCAATACCAAAGACACCGATTTCCGAAACAATGGTTGAAGGTTTATTTTTGTGAAAGTGTTTTTATTTTCCATAGGGTTTTAGAGCACGCTTTTTAAGGCCAGTTTCTAGCATACATTCCAGTTTCAAGCAAAATCTGAGTTTACATGAATTTTGAGTTAGGTCACTTTCATTCTGGGGGTGCGCTAAATGGCGAATATAAACGCTCACACACTGAGAAGTTGGTGTCAAGGTAGATGGGGTTATAAGATCAAACCTTCATTACGCAGATACCACTACTCTCTTTGCATCATTTGACGCTGAAATGGTGGAGTTACTGTGTCGATTGCAAGCTATTAGCCTCAAAATGGGTGTCACGATAAATCAAAGCAAGATCAAGCTCCTAGGAGCTTGATCATGCTTACGAGACGACCAATGACTAGTCATTGGTCTCGAAGCCATCCAGCGCAGAATATGAAACCGTCAAACTATTCCATTATCTTGGCTCTGTAATTACCATAAAGAGGAACTGCGGAATAGAATTTTCGATTCGATAAACAATTTATAAATATAAAAGAAAAGCTGATTTTATATACATAAAATCATTCAAGTTTTGGGGTGGAAGAATTGGATTCGTTCCTTCCAGGACAATCGAGGACGGCTGCCGCATCACCTAGCGGCCCTCACCAAACCTGCCAGCGCATCAGATCATCCCAACCCTGCGGGTTTTATTACCTCGGGGTCAACCCTTCGGCTGTGGCGACGTCACCAGCTTCGCGTTAAGCCAGGACAATACTTATCGCGCCTACCAACACAAGACAGAGAATTAAGTGACGGGCATTTATAACTCGCGACCATGTAATAATAAATTAATTGAAGGTGTTGTTGAATATTATTTCTTATTACTACACTCACACACGCTTCATTGGCATTCAAATTGCTGAGAATACTTTTTGCAGTAAAAATTCTCAGCATTTTACGTTTATTTTGACAACAAATATAAATCTTGATTTAATTAACGTCGATGTGGACGAATTTTTTGATGCAGAATGCCCTTTTTTTCCGTCTCCCATTTGTATTTGTATATCGGTTTATTTTTATATTCTATTGTATGTATGTTAATAATCTCCATTCAAGCCGCAATGTTGGTAGGTTACAACATATTATGTACCGGCACTTACTAGCTAGAATGTCTCGCAATGTTATATCTCACCAAAATATGTTTTCTCTAATAGTAAATAAGGTAGATTTTTCTAAACATATTTCTAAAACCAATTTGACCATAAATTAACTGCCAGGTAAGAAAAAACAAAGGAACTGCTTTATTTTTTCACCTGCGAATTAAAGGGCCACTATCATATTAAATCAGCCTGCAGATAGTCCACCACTGCGCAACCATCTACTCAGATCTGGAGAAACGGCTTATATTCTTGCCGACAAAACAATTACTTCCACAATAGAGTATTTCCATTCGAATAGTCGACGCAGTATCCGAAACAAATCAATGAACACAATCTGTTTCGAGTATCAGACAATTGAGGTCACACCCACACACTACACTCAAAAGCATGTAGGCACACGCACGCTAACCACCACTAATATTTTAAAACAGCCCATTGACAGACCAGCTTGCAATTGCAACAAACATACATACCGAATAAATTCTGAGATTATGCAACAAATCAAGTCTGATATATCGATGTTTAGACTCCCAGGCGACAGTTACAAACGAAACCGACTAATGTGCACCCATTGGGACTCGATTATTCATATTTATCGATACTCTGCTAACGAGCATCAACTGAATTGTTTGCGGTATGATATGAATAAAACATACCGATTGTTCATAATTCGCCGACTCGAATACGCAAGCTCATGTAATTACAGGATCATTTTATTAACGAAAACAATCGTTCGTATATAAATTAAATTTTATGAAACCAATATGTATGAGGATGCTCAATGGTAAATTTCTGTTTCAATGAATTCATGTATTTGAGATTTACTGAGATGTAAAACACCAGTAGATATTATCAACAAGCTCGATACAAGAGTTATAAATAAAAACAGTCTTGAAGAATTAAACAAGGTACACATTAAAAGTATACCTATGTCGACTGATAATAATTTAATTCTACATCCTTTAGAAACTTATATGGTGAAGATAATTTACACAAATTATATAGCTGACAAAAAAAATCTGCAGCTAACGTTGAAAAAATCCTTATACAGATTAAACTACCATAGAAGTAAGAAAATTATCAAGATTGGAACCCACTTGGAGTCAGTCTTGTTGGATAAAATCAGTAAACCAAGATTTACATAAACTACAATGAAAGTATGGAGCATTCGAGAATATTCGCTCATTCCACCTTTATGGGGAGTTATTACAGTCAAAGGTTAAGCCGAGTTTAAGGTCCCGAACTGGTTTCGCAGCACTGTTATGTAGTGATGCAGAACTGCCATTATGTTGCTCATTGAGGGTGAAATTGTTAAAGCGTTCGTTGTATAAAAGCTCGTAGCTTTTGACGACATTGTCACTCATTAACCAAAGTTTAAGGAAAATAAACGAAGTGATGATTCAAAAGGTGAGATTTAAAATAGTTTATAACAAACTGTAGGAATAAACCTAAGCGTGCCGAATTATGTGATCATACAACCCAATATCGATCAACTTGGTGCAGTAAAGTGACGAGTTTTGACTACAAATAATAGGACCATGAAAGGAAGAAGAAGGATCGGGCTTTAAAATTACGAAATGTAAAACAAATGGAAATAATACCTGAATTCCAATATCTTAGTTCGAACAATGCTAAAGATGTATTACCCTCTCTCGTCACTTAAAAGTTCTTCTTAATTTAAAATAGCAATAACTTAGTCTATTTATTTCCAGGTACTATTAATGCTGGGCTCCTCCGCACTAATCAGCGCAGGAATCATCGGAACTGATTATGCTCCTTCCAGCTTAGTTTCCTCAACACCTGTCGTTGAAAAAACCTTCAACACACCTACAGGATATACCAAAATTATTCAGTCACAGCCTGTATACCAATCTGTCCTGACAACTAAAGAAAATAACTATGAAAGCCCAGATGGTACTCAACATACTGCTTATACCAAGTCTTTGGACACAGCCTACTCAAGCTTTCAAGCTTTCAAGAAGTACGAATCAAAATCTACAAAAGGTGGTGATGTTGTAGCTAATACTATACCTGGTATTTATTCTACTGCTGTTCATTCGCCGATTGTCTATCACCAAGGAGCAGCGTATACTGTATCTTCTCCTTTATTCCATACAGTTCATACTCCAGCTTTGACAAAATCTGTATCAGTACCTGTATCAGTTCCTGTGTCACATACAACACATTCTGTTCCTTTAACTAAAACTATTGTGTCTCCGACTTTAGTATCATACTCAACTCCTGTTTATGACCAAACTAAGTACGTAACTTCAGGTTTGTCTTCATATTCTTCACATACACCTGTTATTGATTCTCAACCTATTAAGACAACCATTACTTACTCGCAAGCTCCTCTAGTTTCTCATATGTCCTTCGCTGGCTTAGGAGCTAGCTATGCTTGGTAAATTATTAAGATTTTTTCCTTAACATGGTATGCGCGACTGACTGCTGTTAAATATATTATGTTTAAAAATGTTACGTTTATGACTTATGTAAGTTAAAACTATATCTTGTAAAATAAATTATTTCTGCATCATATCTGTGACTCATTTTTTTTCTCGTGGTTTCTAGACAATGAGTAAGTCGGTGTGTAAATTATTTACACCTTGAATAGTAATTATCATGCCTATTTGGAAAATAAACATTTGCTCTAGTAGGTGGAGCTAGCAACATTTCACACAGCCAATTTCTACATTCTACACGATAATTATTAGGCAATGTGTTAACTTTGAAACACACTAATAAGTTCTAGTTCCAGACAGAATCAACATTCTAGCCAATTACGTGTTGTACTAGAATAATCACAACTTTTGTGTAAGTAAATGGATACTTAATGATACCTCTTAGTACTTTACTACCGTAAGATATTGAAGCTAATAATGGCTCAATAGGTTTTGTTATCACTAAAGTTTTTAAATCAAACAGTTGAGTATTATTTCGATAATAAAAACAGAATAAAAATAAATAGTGACATTGATACGAATCGAAAGAACAAGGACCAGAATAAGCCACATCCAAAAATGGACACTTTCCTTGAGTCTTTGTACGGCATTTAAATGATAAAAGTTTGAAGTCAATGTGATCATTTCCTTTATTGATATTTCCGAAAATTTTTGTAAATGCTACAAAGGGGACAACGGAACGTCATAAAATTTCCTTCCCGTTGTCCCCGTTATGTATGTGAATAACGGGGACAACGGGAAGGAAATTTTATGACGTTCCGTTGTCCCCGTTACGGGGACAAGATTACGGGGACAACGGGAATACACCGATCTAACCAAGTTTTTGTCTGGACTTTAAAAGAGACTTCTGACCTCAGAGTATGTTTCGGCCATTTTTCTCAGAGTAGTCAGATAGGAAACGCCGACCTCATACAGTTTAAAAAAATATGATCGACTTGTAAAAGTGTTTGTACAAATCAACTTACAGAAAATAAATCATTTATCATTTTAAATAGAAAACAGTCCATAACTTTTGAACGGCTAAACCGATTTTCACCAAACATAGCTAAGAACACTCTCGACAAAGTCACCTTTCAAACAAAAATCTAAATGAAAATCGGTTCATCCATTTTGGCGCTATGAAGCCGCAGACAGACACACAGATACACAGCAACACTGGCAAATCCCAACATCTGTTCATAAGCTGAAAAATATAATATGTATCTTTGAGCTTTGATAGTGATTTTTATTTGGATGACAGATAAAAATGACAGATTAAAAGCGTATGGCACTCAGCGACCTTGTAGTCTGTCTATCAGTGTCGTAATCATTTAGTTTTTCCAGAGATTTCTTTCAACAAAATAAGCAATCAATTTTACCTGTTATTACATACTAGTTTCTGCCAGCAGCTTCAGCCGTATGAAAGTTGGAAGTCATCCCAAGGGAACATACGAGTACCCCCAGGATAAAAATACTACTATGTCCTTCTCATAAGGTCTATGCCAATCTTTATTAACATAAACATGATTCGGCGGTTTGCGTGAAAACGTAACAAACAGACAGACAGACGTAAGAATTACTTTCATATTTCTATAACAATATTATAAAGAGGATTTTTTTTTTGTTTGTTCCGTATAGGCTTCGTAACTATTAGACCGATTTAAACAATTCTTTCCCCACCTTTCCAACAGCAGCTTTTGTGTTTTAAAATTTAATTAGATCGCCGGTAGAAATAAAAGTTGTTTACGTATATAAATAGTTTAACAAATTGGTAGGTAAGTAGGTAGGCCCTACCTACCTTACGAAGGTAGTGTAGGTGGGTAGGTTGGTAGGGTAGGGTATGTAAGATAGGGTAGGGTAGGTAGTTTGATTGGTAGGGCAGGTGAGTAGGTTGGTAGGTGGGTATGTAGGTGGGTAGGTAAGTAGAGTAGATAGGTAGGTGGTAGGTAGGTAGATAGCTAGTTGACGGGAGCGAAGCCGCGGGGGTCAGCTAGTATAATATTAGCATGTATAATATTTGTTTACATAAATAAAACGCATAAGCTCTAATTAAAACCACTTATTTGAGTACAGTGTCCTGTTACATTACCACACACGTGCGACAATCTAAGCTTAGATTACCACACGCAAGGCGGGTCCAATCGGGGCCCGGTCACAATAGGTGACTGGTCACAGTACCGGACTTGATAAAGATGTATTGTGGCCAGCATTTACGTTACACACTCGACTTGCAGCCCGCACGATTGACCTGTCCATGTGCGTTGCAAAACGTAGGTTAAGCACGGCTCACATGAATGTTAGGGTGATGGATTGATATAGTTAGTGGTGTAGTTCTTATGAGGCAATGAAAGGGATAACAATGACTATTGGTAATTAGGACCATCGAAAATTAATACGTGGATTATTTCTCGTTAGGCAATTTTGGAGAAAAAAATCCATTTTGTAGGTACAGATCAAATCATTTATTCAGTTCGAGCAACAAGATTCATTACTGTTAATAAGCAACTTAATTCCAGTGATATTGTAAAAAAGGTGCTAACAAAAGCAAAGAACTTCCAAGTGACATCTGTTCTTAAATTAGACAGGAGAGCGGAGCTACAGAATCCAAGGAGTGGTTCTTAGGTAGCAAAATGGCAAAAACTGCACCCATAAAATAAAGCAGTTTATAAAGAATCATAAACTTTATTTAAAACAATCATTGTTTTAATGAAATGCATAACTTGCAATTTTAAGTGAGTATGAATATTAAATCATAACTGTCACATACGGACCAGATACAATTATTTCCAGTTCAAATAATTCTCAAGTGAAACCACAAAAAAACATTGAATCGGAAGTGACAGATCCAGTTGTATTTTTAGTCCTTTATTCCGTTAAAAAAATTCGAATGACGTCAAATGCCGTATGCGCAGTTATCGCTGGGTTAAAGACATAATGGGTAGGTTTACATTTATTTATTTTTCTTGCGTGGAGAAATGCTCATGCATACTACACTACCACGGGGAGATAGTGCAGCTATGTGGGACTCTAACCCACTAAAACTCCAGGGTGTCCTCCTATGCCGCTTATGGCGGGAACACGGGAACGCGTTAGCACTCACCGCGAACCCGCCGCAGCTGTCCGTCACCAGACCCTCCTCGGGGGAGTACCCCCCATCACCGTAGTACAAGCTGGACGCGTACCGCGAGGGCTGGTTCCAGGCAACAGGGGAAAAGAGTTCTTGGAAGGACTTGAGGTAGGACTTTGTCTAGCAGTGAGACAGAATAATCTATATTATATATTAATAAAATTATAAAGAGGAAAGATTTTTTTATTTGTTTGTTTGTAGGCTCCGAAACTACTGGACCGATTTGAATAAATGATATTTAATCCCGAAAATGGGTCCTGTGGGGTGGTCCACGGGAGCGAAGCCGCGGGCAACAGCTAGTCTCATATAAAATTACTTCAGAAGTTAGACAATGGTTGCAACAGCTTATGTAATTAAAGATTCAAGTGTAGATTGGCAAACCAAAAACCAGAAGTTTGGCCGTTTTGTAAAGTAGTGGGCGAGAGTGATATTCTCGGCAACTGTCATATTATGTGACGACGACATTATCTCGGTCATGAATCTTGATTCGTGACCTTGTAAAAAGAACACGATGTATGTTTTGTTGACATTTATGAATAACAATGGGTTTGAACTCGTGCCACGCTTTTGTCAAAATGTGTGGAAATTAATTTCTTGTAGGATTTTAAGTAAAGTTATTCATACCTTTATGTAAATGCGCTCAGAGCTTGCAGATGTTAAATGTTCCTCGAAATCGTGATTTCTTTTGCATTTAACAGTTTAGATCTTAGCATAGATTTCTGTTCGCGTTAATATTTTCCATGTATGTTGCTTTACTTTTCTATGAAGATTGTTTGAAATATCTTCTACGCGATCTAGCATTTTGACCTAAAATTCACGAACAAGTATTTTTATATATGACATAAGATCTATACTGATGTTTCACATAAATGCTGATTTATGAAGTATAGTGTCACAAAATGTTAATGGTTAATCAAGAAATATCAAACGGTAGTATATCTTAACCGAGTGAACCGGAACTACATGAACGAATTAATTTGAATAAATGAATTTTAATGAACCTAAAGATCAATGGCGACAAATTAGTTGATATATTACGTGCATGGTTAATTCTGCGGAATGTATTACCAATCTTAATGACTTTAAAGTTTAGAGATGACTGCAGCAAAGTTGTAGTAGAGCTGCGCTGGTCATGTATGCATTGTTGATACGTATACCACCCACTTCATTGATTTGGATATTTTCGCGCATACACACTTAAAGTTCAAAAAGATGGCTTTTGAATCTTTAGAAAAGCTACTTGATGCACTTGAGTCGATTAACAAACGGGCCAAGAGGCTTATCGGCCACGATGCACTTGTCACCTCAAAGCTCCAGAGCCTTGAACAACGACGCCAAGTGGTCAGTCTGTCGGTTTTTTATCGGTTACATTTCGGGGAGTGTGCGATGGAACTGTACAATTTGATTCCGGCTAGCCCTTTCCATCACCGGACAACAAGACGTACGGCAATGCGCCACCGGTACATGGTGGACATCCCACCCATACGTACAAAGCGTTTTGCGAATACTTTCATTGTACGCACAGCTAAGGAGTGGAATTCCCTGCTGGAGTCTTTGTTTCCTGATAGCTACAACCTTGGGGTCTTTAAGTCAAGAGTGAATAGGTTACTTCTAGGCAAGCGTGCTTCACCGTCGACCACATCATCGCTTACCATCAGGTGAGATAGTGGTCAAACGCGAGCCTATCGATAAATAATAATAAAAAAAAATGTGCTATATAAAATACGTACGAGTATAGTAGTCACAGCGGATCTTTGTGTCTCCGAAGTTGGCTCTGCGAAATAATTCACAAGAAATAGTTTGTGATTTGTCATCGAGTATACTGCATAGAGTAAGCGAGATAGGACGATGCGACAAACGTAAGCGAGTGAAAGAGACAGTTATACAATGCTATCTTCACCTTCAACGTTGACACAAAAATAGCTACTGCACAGGGTCTTGCAGTCAATTCAGAGACACAAAGATTCGTTGTGAGTATTATACTTCTTAATGCAGCTGCTGCTTGAAAGCAGTGGTGGTCCAGTGGTAACGGCCCCGACTTACGTGTAGTAGGTCGTGAGTTCGAACCCAGGCAGACGCTTTAACTTGTGTAAATTATTTCGTTACCACTGCTTTTAAAACGGTGAAGGAAAACATCGAAAATAAACCTAAAACTCGAAGATATGTGACATTCACCAACCCACACTGGGCCTGCGTGGTGGATTAAGGCCCATTACCTCTCTTACAAAGAGGATGCGTGTTTCCCAGCAGTGGGAACATTATAAGGCTGATGATGATGACATCTTACTTTCCTGTAATATCAACGCACGCATTAAATTTATCTATACATTATTATTACGAGGACATCGGTGTGGGTTACACGTTAATCTTGTCTTTAATTTTATTCTGTCACAGTTATATTGTAATGTGTAACTGTTTTATGTACCAATTTAGCAAAAAAAAAACTTTTTAACCTTTTGCCAACCATGTTGGGATTAGCTTACGGTATAACCAGATGCAACTGAGTACAAGCATGCATGGAGCGACTGTCTATCTGACCTCCACAACCTAGTAACTGCTCGGCTTCTGACTAAAGATTAAAAAAAAACTTCTTATACTTTTCCCAACCATGTTTGGATTAGCTTACAGTTTAACCAGATGCAGCTGAGTACATGCATGCATGGAGCGACTGTCTATCTGACCTCCACAACTTAATAACTGCTCGGCTTCTGAATAAAGGTTAAAAAAAAAATGTTAGCCTTTTGTCAACCATGTTGGGATTATCTTACAGTTTAACCAGATGCAACTGAGTACAAGCATGCATGGAGCGACTGTCTATCTGACCTCCACAACCTAGTAACTGCTCGGCTTCTGACTAAAGGTTAAAAAAAAACTTCTTATACTTTTCCCAACCATGTTTGGATTAGCTTACAGTTTAACCGGATGTAGCTGAGTACATGCATGCATGGAGCGTCTGTCTATCTGACCCCCACAACCTAGTAACTGCTTGGCTTCTGACTAAAGGTTAAAATAACTTCTTAACCTTTTCATAACCATGTTGGGATTAGCTTACAGTTTAACCAGATGCAGCTGAGTACATGCATGCATGGAGCGTCTGTCTATCTGACCTCCATAATCTAGTAAATGCTCGGCTTCTGACTATCTGTAAAAACTTTGTTGTTATGTTTTTTCTTTAGTTGCATAATTCAAAATTAGATACTTTCGTGGGCCATTTTTTTAGGTTTGCCGGACCACCTGTGGTCCCACAATCCACAGTTTGGCAACCAATGAGCTAAACAAAACAGACCACTTGTCGTTCACCTTAGCCCTTGACCGAAAAAGCCAAGAGACATGGACATGACATGACTTTGCTCAGAAGTGGGATGTCACAGACAGTCAGGAGCAGTAACAGTCATAACGTAATATTCAAAAAGATAAAGTGACTTCTAGATAATCTGACTCATCATCATCTGCCTAGCCTTTTCCTAACTACATTGGGGTCGGCTTCCAGTCTTACCGGATTCAGCTAAGTACCAGTGTTTTACATGGAGCGACTGCCTATCTGACCTCCACAACCTAGTAACTGGGTAACACGGTACCCCTTGGCAAGACTGGTGTCAGATCTCAAGCTTCTGACTACCCGTAACGACTGACAAAGGTCTTCAAATAACAGCCGGGACCAACGGCTTAACGTGCTTTCCGAGGCACGGAGGAAACTCGGTATGTTGAAATGGTCACCCATCCTCGGACCGACCTCGTCAAGCGTTGCTTAACCTTGATGATCGACCCGTGCGGCTGTTATTATTTAGCCACGAGCTTCTAGATAATCTGACTGAATAAAGTTAATATTTCGTTCAGTCAGATAATCAAGTCAGCTGTTGTAAATAAAATTACAGCAATGACTACCTTTTTCTCGCTATAAAAAAACCGGCCAAGTGCGAGTCGGATTCGCGCACCAAGGGTTCCGTACAAACCTCAGCTTAAAGGTATTTTAGACCTGAGTATTTGATATGAATTTAAATTTAATACCTCTACGCATTCCTGAGCAAAAGGGTCTTGACAGACAGACAGACGAACGGACAAAAAAGTGATACTATATCGGTTCCGTATTTTCCTTTCGAGGTACGGAACCCTAAAAATTAATGAACTTTTGTTTGTTTGCAATGTTTTTTTTTAAGTCATATGAGTAGTTTCAAAGATTATCTCCTCCATGCAAACTTACAAACTTTACCTTCTAAGGGCTCTTTCAATTTTGTTTTGTGCGGGACTGCTGCGGTGCCGCAGCGGTGAGTTTGTCGTACTGCACACGACCGTTTGAGCAACCGAACCTGCTAAATTAAAAGAGCTCTAATAGTATTAGTTGGGCAATTCGCTCGGTGGATCGAGGAAAGATTGAGGCGTTCAAGATGTGGTGCTGGAGGAGAATGATGCGCATATCATGGACTGCAAAACGCACAAATAAGTCTATTCTCAACCAGTTAAACATCATAACCAGACTCTCCACGATTTGCTACCAAAGAGTCCTAAATTATTTTGGTCACATCGCCCGGAGACAGCCAGATAACCTGGAAAAACTGGTTGTTATAGGAAAAGTGGATGGGAAAAGGCCACGCGGACGCTCACCCACTCGGTGGTCAGACCAGATCAGGGTGATAACGGGACTCACGGTTACCCTGAGAAGAGCCGAAGACAGAGTGGCTTGGAAGTAGCTCGTCAATGACTCCGTGAAAGCTTTCCAAGACGGGAACGACCTTCAGTAATGAAGTCAACGAATAAGAAGAAGAAGTATTAGTTGAGATCGTGTTAGAGGTCCACTTGTTTCTAGTCCCTAATCTAAGCTGACACATACAAGCACTAACATGAGCCATTAAATGAGGTCAATGAACACATCGACGCTGCCGTGTGAATCAGATACTTTTACAAACATTTTCTTTAAGCTTTAGCTAGTCTACAAAATATTATGAATCTGAATGCATCTTGTGTGAATGCTTCTTCTCCCAGCTTCGCCCGATTGAAAAGTGTCCATTCATTCTAAGTTTCGCATTTATAATACTAACTGCCGCCTGCGGCTCTGCTTGCGTGTTATTTGGAGAATCCCACCGCACTATTCCGAAACCACTGAAACTCCTGAAAGACAGAATCAACAGTGGCGACCACCAGAAAAGCGCCGAGTCAATTAAGCTCGACGAAGTCCCGGAGAATGAATTTAACTGTTATGGATCCCGCAACGAAATGCGGAATGTGTTTTTTTTTTTTTTGGGACAATCCTACCGCACTATTCCCAAACCACTGCAACTCCTGAAAGCCAGAATCAACAGTGGCGACCACCAGAAAAGCGCCGAGGCAGTAAAGCTCGACGAAGTCCCGGAGAATGAATTTAACTGTATTGGATCCCGCAACGAAATTAATCAGAAAAGAATAACGGAGGAGTAGGAAAAAGTACAAAATTCCACTTCCCTCCATATCAAGCAGGAGACAGAACAAACAAGGCCAATAGGCACAAAGGGTCGTTTACAACTGGGATAAGCCCAGTTGCCTAGCACCACGGAAAAAAAATAGCATTCATATTAATGGGTCCTACATTGTGAGCTGCTATGCTGGAATGTGTTATTAGTAGTTTGCCCAATATCTTTATAAATTATAGCCTATGTTGTTATTCTGAAGTATAAGCTATATTTAGCTATATTTCTGTAAAGTTTCATCAAAACCCGTTCAGTCGTTATTGTGTGAAAGAGTATCAAACATTCATCCATACATCCCCACAAACTTTCACATTTGCAATAGTTGTAAGATTTGAGATAAGATAAACTTAATCCTAAGTGATCTAGATACATGTCAGCCAGCCTTTTGAAATACCAGTATATTGCCCTTAGACAAAAGCACTTCTAGGCTTGCATAACCTAATACTAAAGTTTCATATGAAACTGTATGCACACCGCAAAGTAAGCTGTCTTAAAGAATTATCTGAAACAGGAATCAACAGTTTTTTTTTTAGTATCTAGATTAAAGACAAATAAGGATGTTGAAATAAAAAAGGATCTCTCAAGGTCGCTAAAAGACTCTTTCAAGATGACAGTTGAAAATAAAGCATAAAAGATTTGCAAGATGATTGTAATAAAAAAATAAATAAAAATAAAATAAAAAAGCTTTTATTAATTCCTTATAAAGTTATAACATTATCACAAGTATTTTATCACCATCATTACTATCATATGGAAATCAGAATTTTCATTCAGTATAAATAACCATTTCTTACAATATATCAATTAATTTAAAATTTCCTTTACAGAAAAATTAAAAAGATCTTCATTCCATCAATCATTAAATTTCATCTTTCCAATAATTATAATCTCAATAAATTAAAAACACAATAAATTAAAAGAATATAGAAGTCCATTAAATAAAATTTACAATAAAATTAGATTACACATTCCAGGTACATAACAAATTATCACATCATTTATAAAATTCATAATCAATTTCATTTAAAATGTCACTTGATCAATTTCTCACTAGTGTGCGGTGTTATTGATTTGATTGCAACAATAAGTGAATTCAATTTATACTTAATTAACAAATTATTATGTTATTTCCTAGATTATACCAAAAATATACATCAAAATTATATCATCAATTATAAGGACCGCCTAGTGCGGTAAAAGCCTCCTCCTTCTGTCTCCATCCTGGTCTATCTCTAGCTAGTCTACTCCATGTTTTTCCTATTAAGCCTGATATGTCGTCGCTCCATCTCTTATTGGGTCTACCGCGTCGTCGCTTTTTGTTTATGGGCCACCAATTTGTTATTACTCTTGTCCATCTTTCATCTCTTAATCTTTGTACATGACCCGCCCATCTCCATTTTAGTTTTAGTGTTTGTTTGATTACATCTTTTGCCTTGGTTTGTTCTCGTATTGAGCTGTTTCTGATTCTTTCTCTTAATTTATGGCCCATAAAACTCCTTTCCATTGCTCTTTGGCAAACTCTTAGTTTTTGCATTGACTTCTTTGTTAAAGACCATGTTTGGCAGGCGTATGTTAGACATGGCATCAAGCAGATCTCCATAGCTTTTGTCTTTAATCTGGTAGTTAGATTACTCTTGAAGATTTCTTTCATAGACCAGTATCTACTCCATGTGTTCTTTATTCTCCTGTCAATTTCCAGCTCTGTGCAGTCTTTGGTAGAGATTAAGTGACCCAAGTAAACATATTCACTGACCCATTCAAGGGGAGTAGAGTTTAGCATAATGCTTGTTACTGTGCTGTTTGTCATGATTTTGGTTTTACTCTGGTTCACCTCAAGCCCCACTTTTTTGCTTTCCTCATTAAGTGTCTCTAGCATGTAACGCAGCTCGTTTGGGTTTTCTGAAAGTAAGACAATGTCGTCAGCAAATCGTAAATGTGAGAGGTATTGGCCATGTATGTTTAGCCCAACTTTATCCCAAGTCAAAGAGCGGAATACTTGCTCTAGGACAGCTATAAAGATTTTTGGTGACAGTGGATCTCCTTGTCTTACACCCCGTTCTATTGCAAAAGCCTGTCCGGTATTGTCGAGTTTAATTCTGGCTTTGCTGTTTTTGTATATTTCCTTTATTATGGCTCTTGATGCAATCCTTGCGCTTCTAACGCTCTCCATATAGAGCTGTGGGAAATAGAGTCGAATGCTTTTGAGTAATCAATAAATGCTATGTACAGTGGCATGTTGTACTCATTATATTTTTCAATTACTAGTTTTAGTGTATGTATGTGGTCTGCTGTAGATCGGTTGCTCATGAATCCTGCCTGCTCCAATGCTTGGTTTTCATCTACTACTCTTATTATTCGTCTCAGCAATGTAGCAGAAAACACTTTGTAGAGGCAAGACATGAGGCTTATTGGTCTGTAATTTTCGATCTTAGTGGGATCACCTTTCTTATATAAGAGTATGATGTTGGAACATGTCCATTGGCTAGGTAGTTCTTTTTTCTCCATAATACTGTTAAACAACTTGGTGAGCGGTGTGATCAATCTGTCTTTTCCTGCTTGTAACATTTCGTTTGTTATTAAATCTGGACCTGGGCTCTTTTCTAATTTTAGTTTGCTTATTGAGAGCTCTATCTCGTTTTCATTGAATGGTGGAACAGAGTCGTTGCTTTGAGTTGTTTCTGAGTTATTTATCTCAGTGCTTGAGTTTGTCTTAGTGTACAGAGTTTTGTAGAACTGAGTAGCTACTTCGAGTAAGTCTTGCCTGTTTGTAACTATGGCTCCTGATGAATTTTGTAGCTGTGACATGAGATGTTTTGTGTTATTTAGTTTCTTGTATGCTCGTTTGATGGCCCCTGACTTCTCTATGTAACTCTCTATAGTGTTTATTCTGTGAGTTTTAATGTTTTGAGCTATCTTTTTATTTATGGTTCTGTATAATTGGCTTAATATGTTCTTTTCTGTTCTTGATTTATTTTCTTTATTCCTTAGTGAATGTCTTTGATTTATAAGTTCAGTTATTTCTTCTGTGATAATGCTTTGCTTTCGTATGGTCTTGCTTGATACAGTTGATTGTTTTGCACAGTTCAATATAGAATTTTCGATAGTATCGTACTGTGCCTGTATTGGAGTGTTATTATCTTGGCAGCATTCAGTTTGAAGTTGAGCTTTAAATCTTTCCATGTTGAGTTGGTTTTGCTGTTTATTATTGAAATTTCTTCTATTTAAAGCTGTTTTTTCAATATTTAATGTGGTTCTAACAAGACGGTGATCACTAGAGTGCTTAAAATTGCTCAAAACATTAATGTTTTCTATGAGTTGTTGGGGAAGGTTTGTGGTGATATAGTCTATTTCATTTTTGGTTTTACCATCTGGTGATTTCCAGGTCCATCTCAATTTTGGAGACTTTTTGAAAAATGTATTTAGTATCTTCAAGTTATA
This sequence comes from Orthosia incerta, assembly GCA_948252205.1. Classification (NCBI taxonomy): domain Eukaryota; kingdom Metazoa; phylum Arthropoda; class Insecta; order Lepidoptera; family Noctuidae; genus Orthosia; species Orthosia incerta. The sequence goes on from OX411742.1 coordinate 55,931,403, forward strand.
CTGATAACAAAATTCAATGAACATTTCGCCTCTTTGATTCCTGTTACCATATCCAAATTCACCCAATATAAGGTTTTCCTCTTGTAGTGGTTTTCCAATTTTTGCATTTAGGTCACCCATCAGTATGACATTTTTCATGCACTTTTCCATTGCCTGTTTAAGACAGTTATAGAATTGTTGTATTTCAGCATCGTCTGCATTTTCTGTAGGTGCATATGCTTGGATTAGTGTGCATGATTTGTCTTGTATTTTTATGTGAAGAAGTGCTACTCTTTCAGATATTTCAATAAAGTCTTGAATGATTATATCACTTTGCTTTTTAATGAGATAGCCCACTCCTTTCATGCCTTTTGACTCTCCATAAGAGCAGAACAAATATGCACCCCTGTCCTCGATAATGTAGCCCTGACGTCTTACTTCTGAAACACCTAGAATGTCCCATTTTATAGTCAACAGTGCATTTTCAAGCTCAATTAATCTTATTTCATTTGACAGCGATCTTGCGTTGAGAGTAGCGATGTAGTATTTAGTTTTCTTTTGTGAAGGAGGGTTGTAGTCTACTACCCCCGCGGTGACCAGCCGTTGTGGGGGAGATGGATGTAGGAGGGGCGAACTTGGTTGCTAGATTTGGTCTGTATTGCAGGTTACAGCAGAGTCACCCTTGTTGTTGTTTAGGTAGGAGAGAATAGTTTTCTGCGGATATGTAGATTTTTCAGCTTCGGTTACAGGCATTGAGTATGTAGTCTTAGTTTTCTTTGTCCTGCGGTTGTTATTTATTATTATCTGCTCCTTTTGGTTTTGCTCAGGTTGTTCAGGTGAGAGTGACAAGTTCCGTTTGCTAACGTGGTTACGGTTTTGGGGCGTATCCTTCAGTATAATTAAGCGGTCATACCTTAGTATTGCTTTGTGTCCTTTACGCTTTTCCTCTTTCAGCTGTTCTGTTAACAGTTTTCTTTTTTCAATTACGTCTCGTGGGAAATCTTCTTTGATATAATAGGGAGTGTTTTCCAGATGTTTTTTATTTTTCAGCAGTTGTATCTTTTTTCCCATGGTTGTAAATGTTATCAAAATTGGTCTTGTCTTTGATCCTTTCTTTCCAAGTCTTCTCACACTTTCCAAGTCGTTTTGGACAAAAACATATCCTGAATTTTTATTTAATGTATTTAGAACAAATTGTTCAAGTTCATGATAACCATTCTCCTTTTCTTCTGCTCCAAATAACAACACATTTTTCCTTCTATTGTAACGGTCTTGATCATTAAATTGTTTTTGCAATGTACCCACTTTCTCTTCGAGTTGTTGTTGTTTGTGTACAATAGTATTAAATTTTTCATTTATGTTATCATTTATTGCATCAATAGATTGGGTTATGCCTTCTTTCATACTATGGATCTCAATTTTTTGCTGCTCCATGCGATCTTGAATGTCTTTCAGTATTTTGGTAAACTCTTCCATTTTGATTTTTGGTATCGGATTTCTACAATTTCGATTATTTACGATACCTGTCAATTTCGTTGATGCTACTCCTCGCCAGAAATATGATTGATGATCAGCAAATTTTTTTTTTTTTTTTTTTTGAGGTTATGCACCGGTTATATTTAACACTTTTATCGTTATTAAGTCCACTCTTCCACAATATGTACACATCCAGTATTTATTGATTTTCACCTCCCTTGAAATAAAGTCTTCGATTTGCCTTTATTTTGGTGGAATACACGAAGTTCGTTGATTCGGTTCAAATCAAAACACTGACCTTTTCCTTTAGTATTTCTTGATGATTTGATGTTTGCGGACAATTCTGATGTCCCTTTTTTTACTTTTACACAGTGCAAACAGTTTAAAACGTGGATAAATTAATTTAAATCAATAATTATTTGCGGATTCGACATTGACAGCGTAACGCCCAGTGTTGCCACTCCTTATCGATTGTAATAAAGAAATTTTAAAATTCACAAGAGTTTAATGGTTCAAAAGGTATAGAAAAGCCTCTATAAGATCAATAGCGTCTTTGTGTTTGCTAATACCAGCCTTTGTGCCAAGCTGGGTAATTTAGATATTTGCTAATGGTAGCGGTCACAGAAATACCCGTTTTAAGAGTACCTTTAGGAATAACATACACAATACATGACCTCACACTTTCTTTCCATGGGGCTAGGCAGAAACTACAGAACGACTCCAGAAGCCCAGCAAAAACGAAACCTTGGATTTCTTTCTATTATTATTTATTTCGTAAAACAATAATGTTGTTTTTGTTATTGTGGTTTTTATGATTTTTTGTCCTGTATATATATTTTTGTGGTGTACAATAATAGTACATTATGGTACAAGTGTGTAATGTAGTTGATTACCGCAGAGGCGCCATTGAGACCCGAGCCGTTAGGTGAGGGTCTTAAGAGAGCCGGGGACGGTAATCATCAATACATACAAAGAAAGAAAAAATATTTATTACTGACCCGCACAGGAGACACGAGATAAGCAAAACACAAACAATAATAAAATATAAAAAAACGAATCACACGACGTATAATGTAGAAAATAATACTAAAAATTCATTTTCAACAGTATAAAAGAGCTGTGAATTTTTTTTCGCAATGGCGGGCAAAATTTTGCCACGTACAAAATAGGGAATTTAATTTTTTCTTTATTACAGAGAAAACAAAAGTTATACGAGTATTTGAGTGAAAGTTTTATTTATTAAGCACGTACAAGTTGAAATTGTCTATTTAAATACGAAGTTGCATGAAATGAGCAAGCAATAGGTACATTAATTTATTTGTACTATTGAGCACGATCTTTTTTTTATCAAAACTTTTTTAAGAACAAAGCAACTCAACCAATAAAATAAAAATAAAAAACTCTGTAACTCACTTGTGAGTTATTCACAAGTGAGTTACAGAGTTTTTTATTTTTATAATAATATTTATAATTTATATATAATTTTTATAGCAATGAAAAAGTTACAGTTTGATAACAGGTATCATTATGTGCCTAATTGCGGTGAAATTAGAGCCACTTTATGAGTAAGTGTGTTGAAAAGAATATAATAAATAATAATAAATAAATCAATTATATCATGTTGTGTAAGCAGTATCTAATTTATCGCTGATGGTATCATACTGTGAAACACTAATTTCCCAAAAGACCGCTTCTTATTAGTCTGGATAACATAAAACAAGACTTAATATAAAATCAACCACAGCCAGAAAGCTATATATCGTAATCTAAATAGGTATCACACTTGATCAAGTCGTATCGTGGTCCTAATTAAACATGACAATATTAATTTCTTCATCAAAATCGATCATGAAACTAATGAGCAGTATTGTAGCAGCTTATGTACCAGTATTAGCAGATCAGCAAGATAAGAGCCTATATATACACAAAGTGACATTCTAACTGCTTTATTAACGATAGTCGAAAATCAACAGTGTATGGAGTTGACACCAATCTGCGAAGCCTGTTCACGTGTCATTCCAAGTTATATCGCAAACGTGAAAAAAAACAGAAATATTTTTTTATTTCATACTTTTTAAACTACATAATTTATCTAGTAGTAGACATGCTTCGATCAACAATCTATCGAACACGTAATTATGACACGATATCTTGCGAAAATACTCCATTTTAAACAGAAGACAGCCCATAACTTTTGAACGGCTAAATTTATTTTTATTTATTTATTTATTCATAAAAACAAGTTGTCCTTAGGTTTACACAAAGCACACCATTAGACCCCTGGAGTCTGTCTTAGCATGCCATGGTCTGGAATTTGATCAACGCGCTATTAGTAAATTAAGATGTAATCAGGTCGATGTAGTGTTGTTATAGCTTACGCTTCACATTTTTACTGCTCATTGAGTCTCTAATGTCTAAGGGTATTTGGTTTAATAAATTAGGTACTATGACAGATGCGGTGCGTCTACCATAAAAAATATTTTTGCGTGGCACTTCAAAAGATTTAGTTTTTGCTTGTCGAGTATTCACATCATATCTTACTGGAACTTGAATATCAGTGTTATCAAAATGTTCTATGAGGAACAGGTACTTACAAATCACCAAACATAGCTAAGAACACTCTCAACAAAGTCACCTTTCAAACAAAAAAAACAAAATCAAAATCGGTTCATCCGTTTAGGCGCTATGATGCCACAGACAGACACACAGATACACATATACACAGATACACAGCAACACACATCAATCTTATAACGCCCCTCTTTTTCCATCGGGGGTTAAAAATAAATATGAATGAATATTATTGATCACTCAATTTTGCAAAATAATCAACGAGATAGTTTATAAAACTATTTGTAAGGAGCGTCGAAAGTTCCATATTTCAACACTAATTTTAACGTATCTTTGGGCGGCAATTAACACCATAAGAAAAAGGAAAATTGCATAACACCACACAGGGATATATTAGTAATTCAACAATGCAAATAATTTTATTTTGAACAGATACATTTAGTCGTTTTCTCATGATATCCATATTCAAGGACTGTTTATAAAATTTCGCGCGCTCGTTTTCGTCCTAAGTCATCATCCATTTCGCTACAAATTTTCAAAAGTGTGTATTCTTACTGCTCGTCACAGCTTCTATTTCTTTCACACGTGTTGTCGGATGAGATAGCATGCATTTTAATGCGCACAAAATAGTTCGTGCCGTCGACTAGGGCAACCTTAATGTGCTTGCCGCGGCACGGATCGACCCGGCAAACGTTTGTTTTAACCCCGAAGATCGCCTCGTGTGGATGATTGGCATTCCCAAAATCACTATCGCCAGTAGAATGTCAAATTAAAAGTACAGACAAAACGGGGTGAATAGGAACGCAGGGGTGAATAGAAACAATGCTTTGAAGGGAATTTTCACGTTATTTAAAAAAAATTGTAGTATTTTAGTAGGTACTCCAAGACATAACATAATTATTTAAAAAAACGATGCTTTGTTTGAAACCAATAAAGTAGTATCACAGTTAAAATTCCCTTCAAAGTTTATATTTACCCCTGCATTCCTATTCACCCCGTTTGGTGGTAGTAGCTGTCCTATCACAAAGTTTACAATACAGACAAACTAATCAGCTGCGAGATAGATTACTGTTATAAGTAAAACTAAGGAAGAAGTCACAAGTTGAGCAGTTCATTCATTGATAAAGTGTGATTTCGAAACCACTTGTTTATTATTTAATGATCAGGAACTTCGCAATTAGTCGGCAGTGTGACTCATAGATGAAACCACGGTTATAACGTCTTATGAGTGAAGGAAGGACTAATTATATAAGGGCACTGAAAGATTGCGAAAGTGATTTCCTGGTGGCATAATAGTGGAAAACCCACAATTAATCAAGTCTGTAAAAATTCGGACATAACTAAATCTTCTATCTATCTTAAGGTGTTACCAGACCAATCGATCGATCGTCGATCGACGGCATCGGTCAACGTCGATCGAAATTTATCGACTGGTCTGGTAGCTTTAATTTATCGACAGATACCGTTCGACTAACCAACCGATCGATTGCCGGTCGATGGCATCGGTCGTCGCTGATCGACCCTGGTTAATCCAGCAGCTCGATCAACGTCGACTAATCTACCATCGATCGATGCCGTCGATCGACGATCGATCGATCTGGTAACACCCTAATACACTTGTCGACACTTTCTGTATTCACAGAATTTTCCTACACACAAAATGACCACTGTACTGGTCTAATAGGTCTATTAGGACTAAATGAATATCAAAGAGAAAACAGACCCTGATCTTGGGGTGTCATAGAAATCTTACCATGACATGAATCAACGTGATGAACTAAACGAAGGTTAAACTTGAATCAACAGTTGACGTCGGCATAACGTAGTTTAAATCAAAGAACCTTAGCCGTACTGATATATTTTTGTCCTAAAGGTTGAATAAATCTTTCCCAGCGACTTTTATATCACCTTGTATACTTTGCAACCAAAAAATCTAAAATTCTTAATATGCTCCTAATGGTATAGTTTTCGCATACGTTACATATTAGTAAGTGACATAGATTTTGGGCGGTCAGTTTGTGACAGGGTTCTAAGTATAACTTGCGATAGGTACTAGACTACATTTGGTACATAAGCCTGCGCTCGCGGGGGTAACGAGTCTAGTATAAAAGTGCCTGTATGTATACAGACCGTATCACTTGCCGTAGTGGATTTTATATATCATAATGGCTGCTAAGGTACTTTGTTTTATAGTGTTCTGTGCAGTTTTAAAAATAATGTATCATAGATTATGCGAATACTGATTTTTGTAACGACTGATAAGTTTTCGCAGTTTATTTTTCTAGTGTTATGGAAAGGACTTTTAGCAAATAGTATGATATTTATATCTGACAAAAATAAATTGAAACAATTATGTATAAAAGAGGATTATACTACTTTAGTTAACTTTGTTATCTTTGTTACTTTTAGGTTTTTTTTATTAGAAGGAGGAAAAGTTTTATAATAGTTTCAACAGTTCTCAAATATTCGCGAAAGAAATGTCATTAGAAGTATAAAAAGGACATCCAATTGTGGAATTTTCGACATCCTGCCCTGCCCTATCCTTTTGTGGTAAACCTGTCTGTTTCTTATATTCGTGTGGCTTCAACTTTTCTTTTTTTTTCAGTTACTAGTCCTTTTGTGCGCGTTGGCGACCGCCCGTGCCGGTGGTCTGTATGGTGCCGGTGGCCTGTATGGTGCCGCTCCCGTGGCCACATACGCCGCAGCTCCCGTGGCCACATACGCCGCAGCTCCCGTCTACAAGAGCTACGCCGCGCCGGCCGTGGCGTACTCCGCGCCCCTCACATACTCCGCCCCCGTGGTGAAGTCGATCGCTCCCGCAGTTTCCTCCGTCTCATCGTACTCCACACACACCGCCCACGCGGCGCCTCTGGTGGCTAAGTCTTACGCTCCTGTTGCGACCTATGCCGCTGCTCCCGTTGCCACATACGCTGCACACGCCGCTCCCATATCGTACGCTGCTCCAGCCTACGCTGCGCACGCAACATACGCTGCGCCCGCAGCATACGCCTCGCATGCAGCGTACGCCGCCCCCGTCGCCACATACGCCGCTGCTCCCGTTGCGTACAAGTCTTACGCCGCTCCCGCTGTGACATACGCGCACTCTGCTCCATCTTACGCCTCGTACGCCGCTGCGCCTTCTTATGCCTCCTACGCCGCTGCACCTTCTTACGCGTCATACGCCGCTGCACCTTCTTACGCGTCATACGCCGCTGCGCCAGTGTACAAGTCCCTGTCTTACTCCGCGGCTCCCGCCGTTTCTCATGTTGCATACAACGGCCTTTCAAATTACGGCTGGTGATCATCTTATCGACTGTACCAATTAAGTGTTTATGTTTGTATATATACTTTTATACAATGAGAATAAAATTTATAAAATGAAAAAATATGTTTGTTTTCTGGATACCTGTACAGATTCTTAAAAGCGATTACTAGAACTTGATAAATATTGAGATAGGTATACATAAACTACTATCAGGTAAAATCAGTCGATAAATTAGGTAACTAAAAACTAGAAGGAAATCCATAGCAATAAACAGCTCAACTTTTGAAATGTTGTTTATTTGGTACAAAATAATATTACACTACGTAGATTTGCAGTACATAGGCAGCAGGGTAGATTTCCGAGCTCCCTTCCTGAAAAAGAAAGGGATATAGGGACATAGCCTTCAAAAATCTAAAACAAGGCCATGAATCCTGACGTATTTGTGTGTAATATCACATTCATAGATCAGTGTTTAAGAATATATTGTGCATTACGAAAGTTGTGTCCTACTATATTATAATAATCAATATCCAACGGGAAAAGGAAAATCCGCTCTGAATTTATTAAATAAGACACTATTATAATAAAACTATATTACTATAAAATTATTATAAATTTAATGAAAGGAAGTACTGTATAATTTAATGTATCCATCGATCTTATCATCATCAACAATTTAGGATAAAACAAGAGATAACTTTTTACATACTAAAGCTTAAAAAACCTACAAAAAATGCGCGAATTGGATTATAATAATTATCATTCCGTACAAAATGCCGACAATTCATAACGATATGATGTGTTAATATCATGATAGGCATCATCATAATCTTAGTCATTGTCTTGAACAAGGTTAAGAAATTGATGTCGAAAGTATGGGAAGTAGCCTTGTCTAATATCACGCAACTAGCGAACTTATCACGCACTACTTTGACGAGTCACATATTTAAGTAGTTGTAATTTTGAGTAGAAGTTTCTAAAACAATGACAAATCGTCACAATTTCGACCAAAAGATGGCCAGTGCTAGACATAAGCGGTAGGCCAACGCAAAACGTCGCAACATCGACCACTTCTGTACGTCTCACAAATAGCGTACTCCCGTGGCCCTCAGCAGGTCATGGGTCCACCTTCTCTGTACCTATTACAATAAAAAAAAAACTAGAAATGAGTTTGTTTATCCGTTTAGATACTTTTCGTAGAAACGGAGGTCAAGAGTCGATTACCAAACACATTATTTTCTGAGTCTTGTATCTTTCTTTATCCAGCCTAGGATATTCCCCAAGGCAGGATCCGAGGACTTACTTATTTGAAAGATTCCACAACGTCTGTATCATTTGCGTCCTGTCAAGATGGTCTAGGCCTTGTGGACGTGACTAGTAACTCATAGAAGATAATTGCGGACTCTAAGACCAAAAATGTGTTACTTCGCAGAACCATTACGAAATATTTCTCACTTGACATAGATTAGATTTTAATAGTAGGTACCTGCGTGTATTTAGAGCATTGCAATGACTTGCATTACTAAGTGATCATATTAAATGTTTATTTCCCATTTTGATCTAGGCAGTGAAATCAAAATGTCGTACCGTTTGATTGCGTAGTTGCAAGAAGTTCTAGAAGTAAGAGAAACGGCGTAGTGGCTTGATGGCATTGGGCTACTTACACTCAGTTCTATTTATGGAAATACCCAACACAGTTCAATTTTACGTCTTGAGAATATTGATCTCGGAAACCTTGTCAGGAAAACATATTTTGCAGGAAACGGCCCGGGTAAACAGTCACAGAATGCCATTTATATATAAATGTTGGAGTATCCTGGGTTATCTCCAAAACATGACAATGAAAAAGCCTTGAATAACATGGAATGTGTTACCTACTTTTAGAGCAAAAAGCGATGCCCTGCATGCATAAAGTTACCTGGTATACAATTAAATTATAATTTGAATTCAATAATACGTGTAGTAGTCAAATACAAACTAAACATGACAAATTCTACGACATTATGTGCCATAAAAGCGGTAATCAAAAATTATTAATGATGGTGTTGATCAAATTACAATACGACAGTAAGTGACCAGTAAATAACATACCTAACTAATAAAAAAGATATGTCAACAATCTCATTATTTGTTAAATTCTCACATATAACTAAGCTTTATTGCACAAATAATTCGCACACGCCCGCAATGTCTCGCGCAACGTTCATTCAGCAACTGGTCACATTTTTTGGATACCATGTCAATTGGGCTACGATTTTATGATGCTCGAGTGCTTATTACATACTAGCTTTTGCACACGACTTAGTCTGCGTAGCATTGCGCAATAATAGTGTAAGTGTCTGGTTCGCCTAACTTGAGAAATTATTGGTTCACCATATAAACTTACACCTCCTTTTCTACGATTACCGGGATAAAAACTATCCCATGTCCTTCCCAAGGTCTCGAACTATCTCCTACCAAATTTCTTCTAAATCTGTTCAGCAGTTTTAAGTGTGAAAAGGTAACAGCCAGACATACAGAGTTACTTTCGCATGTATTGGAAGCATATGGACACATGGATGGCAAAACTACACACATGTTTATAAGGTGATAATATTATGTTTCATGCCATGATGAGTAGATTGGTTGTCGTGAACAACTGGCTGTTAACAGATGGTTACGTTTTAATACTCTTCGCTCTTTTGCATAAATTCTTCATTAACCGACTTCTTTATTGAATTGTCTTGTATTATTATTATTTTTCTCTCGTTTCTAAGTTGTCATGAAGATCCACCTTCTGGTGATGGTGTGGGAATATAACTGCAATATGACTGCATCGAACAGAAACTGCAGGATATCATCCTCATTCTTTCATTCGATATAGCGATGTTTTTAACCGACTTCAAAAAAAGGGGGAAGGTTCTCAATTCGTCGGAAACTTCCTTTTTTTTGTAAGTTACCCGATTACTCAAAAACGCCTGAACCAATTTCAGAAATTCTGCTTTTGTTTGAAAGGATATATTTAGCAGGTGGTCCTATCGTCATCAGGTCAAGACCTGATGATTGGATCTAGGAGAAATCGAGGGAAATCCTCAAATATTATAGACAATATAATATATTATATTATATTATTGAGATATTATATATTATTAGTGTTTATCTAAATTTTATTTTTATTTTCGTATTCACCTACGGTTATCTACAACTGAACTACATTTTTTGTGGGGGCCTGGTGACCTGTAACACAGGTTTTTTTGAAAAACCTTCTTCAGGCACCAGTCTCTTGCAATGGTGTATTATAGATTAAGCATTGATTGTAATGTTAATTTTAAGGTAACCATTGTAAAGAGAAAATAAATGAAATATTGATTGATTTATTGATTTGACATACATATAGCGATTTTGGTTTCTTCATCAATAATGCAATCATTTGCACTCAGAAAGTATCATTTGGTGAAGTGAAACTGATGAAGAAGACAGATAGTCACTGGAACTCTTTAATGCTAAGTATGTCACGGTTATAAGATAATATCTTGAATAGTTAACCGACTATGATAAAGCAAATACACAGAATGGAATGGTACTGATGAAAATGGTACCATGGAACTGATCTGATGATAAAGCCAGAAGGTAGAGCAGAGAAGAAGCACTGGAACTACGTAATAAAACAATGTATACTGGTCGTTTTTGGGCTTATTCGAATCGTCATAAGGTGTGCTTTGGCTTCAAATGATTTTCATGGTAATTGGAGGTACCTACCAAAACCAAAAAGAGATAAATAAAAACTTTCAAACAAAAATCAAAACGACTTTCAAAACCAAATACAACAAAGCAAAAAATAACTTTTTTTTCCGAAATCGGTGTCGATAAACGGACAACAATAGATACCAAAAACACCAACTTCGGAAAAGGAAGTTATTTTTCGCTTTGTAGTATTTTGTTTTGGAAGTCGGTTTGATTTTTTTGTTCAAAAGTTTTACCTGATATGTTTTCGACCGTTGACCGTTGGTGTAGACAGGACTGGAGCGACGATCTTCGCAGGGTGGCTGGTAGCAGCTGGATGTGAGCTGCCGAAAATCGAGACAAATGGCGTGCAATGGACTATGTCCATCAGTGGACTGCTATAGGCTGATCATGATGATGTGTTTTCGACCAAGCGTCACAAAAACGTGTTCAAAACGTACATAGTAGACCCCTCTTTGCAACGCCGTCCACTGCTGGACATAGGCCTTCCCCAAGCGTTGCCACATTGACCGGTATCGTGGGTCCCACATCCAGGCCTCCCAACGCAACGTCTTCCAGTTCGCGGTCGCCACTCCAGAACTTTTCTGCCCCATCGGCCATCCGTTCTGCGAGCAATGTGGCCTGCCCACTGCCACTTAAGTTTGGCAATTTTTCGGGCTATGTCAGTAACCCTGGATCTCTTGCGTATCTCCACATTTCTGATTCGATCACGCAAGTATACTCCGAGCATAGCCCTCTCCATTGCCCGTTGGGTGACTGTAAACTTTCTGAGGAGGCCTATTATGAGCGACCACGTCTCATATCTCTCAGTACAAAAACTTACTACTTACGTACTTTATTTGTAAAACTGGCCGGTGCTTTGGTTTTGTATCTACAAATTTATGAAAAGTAAAAAACATTATCTTTAATATTGCCTGAGTATTGGCGTTTCTTGCGGGCTTGTATATTTTGGGACATCTATCCCACTTAGGGGATAGTTGCCCAATACATGTAAATTACGTTAAGGATAGATGCCCCGCCGAAAAACAGGACATATTTCCCGGAAAAACTTTGAACCCATTTCCATTCCCATGTAATTGCTTAGAGACATGAGATACTGTTAACTTTTTAACTGATTCATCCGTGAAACTAGAGTAATTACAATCGGGGCAACTGTACCCCTGGGGTAACTATACCCCTGGGGTAACTATACCCCTGGGGCAACTATACCCCTGGTGCAACTGTCCCTATTGGACGAACCTATTTCCTAGGCTGCTTCTGAAATGCCAGATGAAAAATCCAATAACACTTTGCCCGAGCCGAAAGTCGAACCCAAGATATCATGCTCAGCAGTAACGCATGCAACCACTCGACCAACGAGGCAGTGTATTAAATAATAGTTTCACTGATTTATAAAGGGTAGTATTTAAACGAAAATCAAAAAATATCCTTTTTCTATGCAATAAAATTCCGAATTCTCATCAAAATTACTGATTGCGCAGCAAAATATTCAACGCAAAATATCACTAAACACACTACAATTTATTTTCGCAGCGTACAGCGATTTTTCCTAAAGCAAAAGCTTTTTTATTAATGCACAGCTAATAATCTTAATGCACATCATACATGTTAACTCTTTTTCTTTTAAATCCATGGTTAAAGTTTTTACAATTACTATTTAACGACAATGTCGACGGAGCCCCGCTGCGCGTGGCTCCTATTTCTGTCTAAAGGGTCTAAAGTAACCTAACACGAAGAAGATGACGGGAGCTGAGTTCGCTCGCTTTGCTCGCTCACTTCAGCTGCCGTCATCTTTTCGAACCTAACCTGTCCGTGTCGGGGAGCCCTAAGTTCCCGAGCTCGCTTCGCTCGCTCTTGGACAAATGACTTCTTGAAAATTAGGACAAATGTGATGAACAGGTTTTGTTGTACTTACTGGTTAATATGCGACTGAGATAGTTATTTTGCTACGAAATATGGAAAATTTGCTGTGCAGTTAGTATTTCTGCTATGTATATATGTTTTTGTACAAAAATAAATTTAACTATATTGCATTATGAGGAAAAAAGTAATGTCATATTGATGTATAATTTCGAATTATCTGCAGTTTGAGTTTTGCTAAACATTTAGTAAGTTATTTGATGTAAAAAAGAATATAAATGATGAGTATGTATTGATAGACGATTATTTTATTTGATATGCAATTTATAATATCCCATTTATAAAGAGAAGAGATCGCGGAATGCGATATGGCCGCCCGTTATATATTTTTTAGGATTCCGTACCCAAAGACTAAAAACGGGACCATATTACTAAGACTCCGCGGTCCGTCTGTCTATCTGTCTGTCACCAGGCTGTATCTCATTAACCGTGATAGCTAGACAGTTGAAATTTTCACAGATGATGTATTTCTGTTTCCAACTAAAAACAGACATCCACCAACATGCACTGGGCCCGCGTGGTAGATTACGGCCCATTCCCTCTCACAGAGAGAAGGCCTTCACGTACAACGGACCAAATGCGAGCCTAAGTGTGGAAAAGGGGTCCATCTAACCTATCCTATCCTATCCTACTAAAACCAGAATAAAATAAATATTTAAGTGGGCCTCTCATACAACACACGTGATTTTTATGCCGTTTTTGCGATAATGACACGGAACCCTTCGTGCGCGAGTCCGACTCGCACTTGGTTTTTATTGTTTTAAGTTTAATTGTTTCTGTATTTTCTGGTGTACAATAAAGTATATATAAATAAACAAATAAATACACACATAACACAAACGAGACAACATCCGCAATGAATACAGAGTTATTTAACGGTGATAAAATTATTCATCCAGAAAAAAACATATTTGGTAGATTGCCAAAACATATGAGTATTTTTCGGTTTATTTTGTATCCCTGTGTATGAAGGAGGGTTTTATTTATGTATTTTCATAGTAAACGATGAGGAAGTTGTTTAACCTAGATATTAAAGTTGTTCATCATTATGATTAGTGTGTAAAGTTCTTTATTTCTTTTTATTCGTAATGGAAAAGCTTTGGTTTATCTGTTCTTATTTTCTGTTGGGTAGTTTGTATTGTGAGCTAGATTTAAAAAAAAACTTGCACTACCATAAACTAAAATAGTGAATACGGACTCAGTATTAAATTTGTTTGTTGATGAGTTTTCAGTAAAAATATTTTCTATAGTATATATATACCGCGACTTCGTCCGCGTCAACTCGTAATTTATTTTTTTATTTCTCAGTTTTTCTGGGATGAAAACCTAAGTTATTACTAATAACATCAGGTATCTACGAGTGAAAGTCCCGTCAAAATCAGCCCAGCGGTTTTGAAAGATTACACGTAACAAACAAACAGATAGACAGACAGAAAAACTTGCGTATGTCTTATTAGTACCGTCTATAGTTTCACATGCATTCAGTAAAACATTGTTATTTTGATATTACATAAAGACACTTCAATTTTATTTATTTGTATGGATAGTAGGAGAAATCAGCTATCACCAACATTTCATCGAATTATGCAACCATAAAAGCAGATATTGCACCCAAATCATACTCAACTTACTTGCAAACAACAAGCATGAAATTACTTGGAAATCATAGCTAAGAACAACAAGAACTGTCCACCAACATAGGTACTTGCAAAACAAATTACTTAGGCCGAAACAAGAAGTGTTGAGTAATAATTTAGACAAGAAGTAATGAGATGGAAGTGCTGTGTCACATAAAGGCCTATCTTTTATTGTGACAACACATGTTGCATGCTAGTGTACAAACTTGTTATCCTTATTGACTTATTATGAAATCTGGTCCTTCTGTCCGAGCTGTTGCAACTGCTAATATATTACTTGATGTGTATCTCTTAATAATATGTAGTTGTATGACTCGCGTTTGACTATTATCTCGCCTGATGGTAAGCGATGATGTGGTCAAGAGGGAAGCACGCTTGCCTATAAATAACCTATTTAGTCTTGACTTAAAGATCCCTAGGTTGTAGCTATCAGGAAAAAAATACGCCGGCATGGCATGCCAATCCTTAGCTGAAATCTATACTATATAATATTATAAAGAGGAAAGATTTTTTTGTTTGTTTGTACCGAATAGGCTCCGAAACTACTGGACCGATTTGAAAAATTATTTCACCAATAGAAAGCCACATTATTCCTAAGTGACATAGGCTATTTTTTTATCCCGGAAAAGGGTCCTGTGGGGTAGTCCATGGGAGCGAAGCCGCGGGCAACAGCTAGTGAAATATATAATGAGTGTGCGCGAATTTATTTGTATCCCGGGCCCCTGAATTACGGTAGTGGTAGGAACTGGGTTTTATTTAGTAGAACTCTATTTGAACACTCCGTTTGCTCCGGGCGGAGAGTTCTCATGAGGATTTCCTCATAAAAAAAGGATATGTAATGAAGAAAATCGATGTCAAGATACAAAAAAATACCATTTGGTTCCACATTTTCCGAGTCAATCCAACTACCTACAATCCTAGTCACTAATATAGGCAATAATAAGGCAGTAGTTCGAAGCACTCGCCAATAAGAGCATTAGATAACATTTTAGCACTACGCAATATCAGATAGCACTTACTAGATTACAGTAATTAACTTAGCCAATCAGAGCCAAATCAATTTAAGATATTAAAAACTTGAGATAAAAAGGTACCAATCACCAATCTTATAAACGTACTCAAGCTGCAATCATTAATAATTAATATAAAATAGATATGTCTAATAATGCACCGTTTAAGATCATTAGTCATTTAAAAAAACACATTATTTATTAACAGACGTCGCCGCAGGGCAAGAACAATATGCAAGTCGCTATACTTGTTACAAAATACATGTACACATTGACGTATAGTCGTACCTAGTTTTTGTCGTGACTTGATACCGAGCTACTGACAGGCCTATGGGTCAGCGACCTTTGAGCAACTATTGACCCCAGAATATTATATATTAATATTACAGTTGTGTCTTATTAAATTTTATGTGCTTTAGAATATAGACCAGTTTTTTTTCTTCGTCAAAGTGTCTTTAAAATTTACTTGAGTCAAGTTAAGAAATGGAGGGACACCTCTCGAAGAAGAGAAAACTCATGGAAATATCTATTCTTCGTACCCTCAAATATAGAGCTCAGGCATGGTCAATAACCAAGCGTCAAAAGTTTGGACTCGAGATCTATCAACGAGCAATAGTAGTTGATATCTTAAGTCGTTGAGCCTGATGGCTAGACGTGATTAACTTTATATCACACCAATGAGTGGTTTAAATTGAACGTAAAACACATTGATACATAGAGCAGTGGTGGCCTAGTGGTAACCGCGACTTACAAGTCGTAGGTTGGGGTTCAAACCCAGGCAGGCGCATTACTTTGTGTAAATTATTTCAAAACAGTGAAGGAAAACATCGTGAGGAAACCGGAATGTCTTAGAACCAAAAATTCGAAGACATGTTACATCCAACAGCCCGCACTGGGCCTGTGTCAATTATGGCCTATTCCCTCTCACAGAGAGGAGGCCTGCACAGAAAATGGACCAAATGGGAAGCAATAAGTGCGGAAAATGCGGCCCTTCTATCCTACCCTATCCTTCCACATTGACATTTGCAAAGCAATGTGACCGATTTGCACTTGAAATTATGATAGAAAATACTTGTACGCGATATCTGACCGATATCACCCATCAACGCAATTTAAATTGCCTCGCGCGTTGTGGAAAGATCCAAAAGTTAAACTCTAACACCAGATATTGCGTTCCAAACTCAAATTACTTATGAATCTAGGTCACACGGCTGCCAAACAGTAGAAATGAAACTGGATCGGCCAAACCTTTCGCATGCCAAGGAAAGTGTGTAATAAAATAACAGTAGTTATCAAACAACAGCAAACGACAACACGGCAGATCCAGACGAGATGAGCTACACTCTTCTTCCTCTTAGCGTGTCGCTGGTAAATATAAACAAATATACACTGGCCTTCAACATTAAGTACCACAATTTTAAAATTGCAATAACGATTTCTATCTTTTTTTTTTACAAGCTTTAATTGGACTTGCCTTGTTGTTTGGGTCTAATCTTGCAACTTAATTTTAAAACAGTTGTCTCCATCCTATTAAGCTGAATTTTTGCTTACACGTTTGGTTTGGACGACAATGCACGTGGGCCTTATCAGAATATCAGTGCAGCGTTATTTCCTTTTTGGATGTCGCTGCACATGCTGAAATAGGAGCCTTTTTGGTCTCGCACGGGGTTTTATTTTTTATTATTGTTATTTTTTTTGTTTTTACTTATTTCACGTGTAGGTATCCTGTGCGAGTCCCAAATAAATATTTTTTCTTTCTTTATTTGAGCTAAAAAGTTTTTTTTTAAGTTTCTAATTTATAATAAACTATCATTTCAAAGGAAGTTGAACACTTTTTTTTTTAGCTTAGGGACCGAGGTTCAGTTCTTTATACAGCAACAAAACTTATGTCAATATAAACCTTAATGTACAAGAATACTTACAGAAATAACTTGCTTTTAATAACTAGTGGGATTGTCTAGATAACTTGATTCAAATATTGATATAAAACGGCTCTTTACTGTAATTAATATCAAGACAAATTGCATTTCATTACTTATTGGGAATTAACAAAATTTTAAATCAAATATGTTTTAAAGCAACCTGAAGATCCTATTTATTGTCGAAAGAGATGAACTTCTCTTTAAATTGCTTAATTAAGAAGATTGTGCAAGGGAAATGTTATGAAAAAATTATAAAAACAATTGAAATAAAACACAAAAATTAAAATAATTACTTTAATACTCATTCTCCGTATTTTCCGTCACAAGTGCGTCGTCTAAAAATGTTGCCAGTGTGTTTAAAGTTGGATGCCGAACCCAGCCCAAAACCAAACTACCGTACCATACAACGCGTAATCCGACTCGTATCTGTAATCTGACTTTTATAGTTTAGGAGAAATTGCAATTTCAAAAGTGTGGTATCAGCTTTAAGACCAGTGTATTATGGTAGCAGAATTTAGCTATGGTAACATCCTTCGGTGACGCAGTCATAAGGTCTGCGCACGTACAGGTGACAGGGAAGCTGCGCACTCCGAGAGGTGGGCCATGGTCTGCGGAGAGATGCCGCTCAAGCACTGACGATTAGAGCCTATGCTGCGGTCGATCCGAGTGCGGAGTCTATTTAGAGTTTTCCAGGTCAGCCCCACGGCAGCTCGTGGAGTTTGAGCTTCTCTCGCCAACTAAAGACTCAATTAAGATAAATATTTAAAAAAAAACATATAATAAATCTGTAGAAAAATATTTTTTGTAAAAAAATTCAAAAAAAATTGCCAGGGTGTTAAAGGTTAACAACAACAGAACCCATTTCCAGCATTTTTGGAATTTTCGTCTGTTTGTCTGTTTATTTGTGCACGCATCACGTGAAATGTACGAAACCAATGTAGATAACTTTTATACATGAAAATTGTGCGTAACTTGAAGAATTACTTAGTTTTTGTTTCATCGCAATCGATTCACTCTATCAAAAGTTAGATGAATTTAAAGTGTTCCAGAAGTAAAATTATCAAAGCACACGCAATTCAGTTACTCGCACAGTTAAACTATTCGCTATTCGATAGATGGCGTTGTGCATTTAAAGTCATTTTCTGAATCGCGGTGTTAAGATTCTACGCGAAAGAATGAGACTAGAAAATAAATGGTACGTATTATGGGTAGGCAGTAAGGTAAGTTGGCAGGCAGATGACGGGAGCGAAGCCGCGGGCACAGCTAGTACTTAATAAAATCTTATCAGAAAATCTTTTTTACAAAAATTAAAACCGACTTATTATTCTGTTTGTAGTGTTTTTGTTTGGAAGTCGGTTTTACTTTTTGTAAAAATAAAAAATTATCTTTCAGTTGTGGTACATAATGGACCAGTTCTATAGGCTAGGTACCTAAAACGCCCAAAGTGAAGCCAGAATAGATTAACCCAATAACATGAAACTTAAATAAACAAAACCGGTGGAATGAGAGTATTCCAGGGTGAACTGTTCACACCTGCGTACCCCTTTAAAGCGTACCAGTGTGATGTTATGTTATAAAATGGTGTAAACAATACACAGACATGCGATTGCAGCTATCCCGAGTGATTTGCCGTCATTTATTATTAATGAAAAACTTAATGGAACTACATGACAAACACCAGCTTTCGAATGAAAAAAGAATCATCAAAATCGGTTCACCCAATAAAAAGTTCTGAGGTAACACACATAAACAAAAAAAAATACAATCGAATTAATAACCTCCTCCTTTTTGCGAAGTCGGTTAAAAACGGAGAGGCATTTTCGCTGGCAAAACATGTGTAGCTTATAATAAACAGTCAAGTAATTGCTTTATAAAATCCTATCCTACATTACCCCAAATGAGCTACAATTTCCTTAAACTAAACCAGATTCATCAGTGTCTTAATAAAGATAACAAATAGTGATAAGGCAGATTAATCTGTCCATTAGCTGCCCATTTACTTAGCACCTTTGATCTTACAGCCATGTATGTGGTCTATTACAACTTATTTGCACATAAGCTTGATAAATTTAATTGTGTTTATTTAATCTAAGACTAAAACGTTATTTATTTAATCAAGAAAAGGAGAGGAAGGAAGTTGTGGCTAAGTTTATATCAGCCGCACGGGTCAATCTTCGTGGAATCTCCGGCGCGGTCGACCTTTCGTGAAGGAGACTCCTTCGTGCCTCGGAAAGCACGTTTTGCCGGTGGTCCCGGCTGTCATTTAAAGATGTTTGACGGTCTTTTCGGTAGTAAGAAGTAATAAAATCTGACACTAGTCTTGCCAAGAGGTATCGTGTTACGTACTAGGCTTTGGAGGTCAGATAGGCAGTCTTTCCCCCCGGTGGATTTCCGCATTCTTGAGGAGGGGGGGCTCAGTAGCCGTGGCTTGGTCACCCACAGTGAAGGGAAGAGGAACCCGAGGCGGGGTCGCTCGTCTAGGATTTTACCGAGCAACATGTAGGTTGTGGTTCCGCTTGGGCGACATCGCAACGAGATATCGCGGTTGAGGGTTAAAGGCCGCGGTGCGAGGGAGTGCTGGTATTGCAGTGCGCCGCTCTTCCTACCTTCCGTGGCCAGGACGGGGTCGCCACAATCTGATAGCGGACATGGTGGGGCTGCAAGAGAGGAAGAGTGTCGGTATAGCGTTGGCCGCTCTCCCTATCCCCTGCGGCCAATAAGTGGTAGGCGGCGGGCCACTGACCTGGCCCATCGCAGGGGGACCAAGGGTGCCATTCACGAGTTCATCTGGCGCCCATGTGCTGGTTTGGTCCCTGGGGAGTCACGGCGTGCAATTTGTTCCTGGTGTCCCGGTAATGGTGGGTTCTCCCCAGAGGAGGGTGCGGTGACGGACAACCGCGGCGGGTTCATGGATGAGTGCTAACGCGTGCTGTTTCCACCACAAGCGGCACAGGAGGCACATAACTGCGCTATCACCCCGTGGTAGCGCAGTTATGTGCATTTCTTGCATGCATTTTTTGCATGAGCATTTCGCCATGCAAAAAAAAAAACAATGATATGCAGTCGCTCTTTGTAAAAATTCTGGTACTCAGCTGCATACGGTTAGACTGGTAGCCGACTCTAACATAATTTGGTTAGACTGGTAGCCGACCCTAACATAATTTGGTTAGACTGGTAGCCGACCCTAACATAATTTGGTTAGACTGTTAGCCGACCCTAACATAATTTGGTAAACGGCTAGGCAGATTCATATCAGGAATTAGTACATTTTGGAATTCTCCTAATCACAGTCACAGTCTTCTTTCTTTCTGTGTAAAGCTGTGAAATGTCGCAAAGTATAGTGTTATTGGAAACTTTTATTTTGGAAATAATCCACCTTTGAAGAGTACCCGGAACTAGGCATATGCATAATACTAGTTTTAGATCCAAATATTTATCTAAGTAAGTAGGAAGTATTTCGTAACATTTAAAAGCATCATCTTTAGTGTCATCTGCATAACTAATCTTATTAAACAGAATCTTAATTATTGATTCTGTATGTCGACAAATAGAATAACTTTATGCAGATCGATCTTATTATATCTTTTTTAGTTTTTGTAGCGTTTTCCTTCTTATCTCTGACAAGATACCGAAATAAATTAAGGTTAGGACCGCGAGTGTATAAGCGGCAGGTATATCACACTATTCTTAGGCCACGTTTCCACCTGCAACCGATTAGCGTGCAAATTGTATTAAATTGCGGGTTACCGAGGTATATCAATCGCTCAATCGCCTTCATGCGAGTTGCTTGCAGGTCCGTCTTAAAGTGGTTCTCAAACAAATATCACTACATAAAACTTGACTTTGACTAAGTTATTGCATTGTCATCGGTCCTTGATAAGTGTGCAAAGTTTCAAATCAATCCCACGTTTTGAAGGGGGTGAAAATCACGTTCAAAGATTCCATTACATTGATACATAGCTAATAAAAGCGTGTTAAAAACTTGATAATTAAGGTAAAAAAATATAGGTACTTACAAGTTTTCGCGAAAATCAAAATTTGACCATATCTTTAAAACTTAGCCACCAATAAAAATAATACCAATTTTATTATGGCGGTATAATGGGTAGGTACGGAACCCTCGACTCACGAGTCCGACTCGCACTTGACCGGTTTTTTATAAGGTTTTTGGGGAAAAACATCGGCAAAAACTGGCTTATTGCAAAATTCGATGAAAATTTAAAGTAATTTCTTCTATGGTACGAATTAAGAGGATAACGTCTGTCAAGTCAGCTAGTTTTCAAATAAATATTGGTTTGATATGTTGACATCAAATCGGATTGCAATTCGATGGTTTCATCGGATATGCGTCCAACCGGCCTCGACATGTAAATTAGCAGATATTATTATGTTATTCGGTGTCTTCTCGTCCAACTTACCACAGAGACCCAAGACGAAAGTCTATAGCCAGTGTATGTTGCCAGTGATAACCTATGGCTCTCAGACATGGTCGCTCACAATGGGTGTCATCAGAAAGCTTACAGTCACCCAAAGGGCAATGGAGAGGGCTATGCTCGGGGTTTCCTTGCGTGATCGAATCAGAAATGTAGATATCCGCAAGAGAACCAGGGTTACCGATATAGCCCGAAGAATTGCCAAACTCAAGTGGCAGTGGGCAGGGCACATTGCTCGCAGAACGGATGGCCGATGGGGCAGAAAAGTTCTGGAGTGGCGACCGCGAACCGGAAGACGTTGCGTTGGAAGGCCTCCCACCAGGTGGACCGATGACCTGGTGAAAGTTACTGGGATCCGCTGGATGCGGGACGCACGGGACCGGTCAATGTGGCGATGCTTGGGTGAGGCCTATGTCCAGCACGACGTCTTTCAGCTGATATAATGATGATGATTATGTTATTGAACTATTGACCTAGGTTTAAGCTAGAACTTGTAAGCTAGAACTATTTTACCAAATATTTTTATATCTTCGTCGTTCCCACACCGATGCGATCGCGACCACTTTCAACGCTTCTTCAACTTATCTGATCTGCAGTGTGTGCAATCCCTCACGTCTTCATCATAAAAGCATCGGCTAAAATCCTTCAATAAAATAGTACTAAAATAAACTACTGAGTATCTATGAAGCTTTCCGAGAAAATCACTGCCTTATCTACGTCTTTAAATTTCAAAAGATTTGGCACCTCCAAAACGAGCCTAACTTTGGGCACTTCTCCAAGACATGGCACACAGGAATTTATTATCTACGATGTGTGATAATGAATATTGATAACAAAATACGCACTCTTTTTCAATTATTTCTTAATAAACTTTTTCATTGTTACATTTTACTCAGTCCACACTTAGTTTTGTAAGCATTTTATAAAAAAAAACCACATGGTCCATAGAGTATGGACCAAGTGATTGCTTGACTATTTCAATAATTCGAAAATAAAGAAATATATCACGAACGCAACGCAAGCAAAGCGTAAAATAATTTTCGAAAATTAAGAACAACAGTCGAAATTATTGCAACGCTATAAAAACGCATCCACATTTCCACTTCCTGTATTATTAAACACTTAAGTATACAGAAAATTAGTTCACCTTCAGTTCTTTTATTAATATAATAATATAAAAAATCATTTTAATTTTAAAAGAGACCTTATGCACAACATTTGTGGTACGATTGTGCGCCGTTTTACTAAAATTACCTAGAAACTTGACAATGGCGAGGTCGCTTTGTTTCCTGAGATTTCGTTAACTATATAAGCTGACAATTTTCGTTTGGCTAACATTCGACACATCATATTCCAACAATCTACATCAAAATGATCGCTAAGGTAAGATTAGTGATATTCTTTATTTAAAATGCATCATCTCAAGGATCTATGAGAATAATATTAAAAGTGTTGTGTCAATAGTGCAGTGAATAGTTCTAGTGATATCCAGAGTGACTGCACATAACTTCTGAGGATTTCTCAATTTCCATCCCTGGTCGGCAATCTCTGGAAAATTGCTTTATCTGTGTTTTCTATCTTGATGGCAGCGAAGGCAGTGGTCGAAACAAAGACCTTATACGTATTACCCGAAATGACAAAAATTTAAGGGATTGATCACGTGACATTTCAATAACGTTTCACATTTCCAAACATATTTGACATTCTTTTTATCGCTATCACATCATCTCTTTATTTTTGGCGGGATTTAATCGAGTGAAGTTCAGCGGCTGTTATTATTATTCGCAAATTGATTCGAAGTGGATATTGTGATATAAAATTGGTTTAGTTTTGTGTCTCAACTGTCTACGCAACTGAACAATATGTGAAATCATTGACAGAAGCGATCTCGGGATAGTGGAGCGTAGTATTTGATTGTAGTATTGACTACCTCCGCAAAGCTTACTGAGAAGGCTGCCTCGATACAATTTGCTGCCAAATACTCCAAAAAACATTAGAATCTGTTACATCCGCATTCTAATGCATAGTAAAGAATCTTAAAACCCATTTAAGTATCCGACTGAAATAATTGTATATATGGTCATGAATAATAATTATTAGATAGACTGTCTTGTCTAGAGTTTGTGATAGTAAGCTTGTATCCAATAGCAATGGTTCTAACGAAAGTAGTATAGTCTGCGTTAGGGGCAAAATCCGGAAAAAACCTTCCGTCTATCCTTTTAGACAGTGCCAGTCGAGTTAGAACTCCACAGAGTGCTACAAACGAAACAATAGATGTCCATTGTGATGTGTCCAATATAGGCCGTCAATCACCAGCTTTGAAAGGTGCTAGTCGGCCTTTAGCCGACAACGGACAATTTGACCCATGCAGTCAAATTTGCCAACACTTTGAAACAGACAGGATGATATCCTCTGACGTTTTGAAAAAGACTGGAATAGATGAACAAGTATATCATTCTCTAATCCAATTGCTTATGTAATATCATGCCCGTAATTTTCCACTCTGTCTCTGTCACCTCTGATCTAGACTAGAGTCAAAAGCAATCTCATGTTAAATAAAAATAAAAAAGTAAGATAGCAGAATTGTACCTACATATAGTAACCCTAATTTGGCCCACGCTTAAGTCCCATGTAAAAGGAGCCATCTAGCTATAGTCATCAAGCTTAAACCGAGACTTTAGGCTTCTATTAAGAAAATCCTAATGGAAAACCTAATTTAATAGATTCGACAGTATCCCCATACCGTGCCACCATATCATATTTTATACGTCCTAAGTTACGGACATCTAGATTAGTGAACGTTAGCACAGTTTTGGGCCCGTGCCAGAATTTAATTTTTCTCTCAGGCATGTGAAAATAATTTTGGGTGTGAACTTTTATGTTTTTCTTACGGGTTACACTCACATTGCTTGTAAAGATTTTTTTAATATAGTTTAATAGTTATTTCAAAATCTTCTGATCAATTCTTCCCATGTTCATTTACCTATAACAGTGTTGAGCTATTTTCACCAATGACATTTCTTGTATTCTGAAATGCTAATGGAAAAAAGAAACTACAACAATTATAATTTCAAGCCAGACTCTTGAGTATTTCCGACTAAAAATATCGTTTGACAATAACATTCATACTACTAGCAGTTGCTAGCAACTTCGTTCAGGTGGAAACAAAAAAAAAATTGCCTATGTGCTATAGACTATTATCTCTGTACCAAAATTTCATCCACATCCGTTCTGGGGCGTAAATAAGTAACAAACATCCATCCATCCAAACTTTTGCATTTATAATATATGTAGTAGGATACGATAGAAAATAGGAAGTAGAATATATGTATATAAGAAGCAAGCATAGCAAGCATTTTACAAATTAATACAAAACCGCTTACTAGACAATCATTGCAAAATCTCATTGAGAATGGTTACCGGGATGTTACAAGCGAATTGAAAGAAAAAAGAATTTAGTATTGGTAATATTAACCGTTATGAACATGGCATACGCAATTTTATCGTCAACTTTCTTCTGTCCTTTGAAAGGTATCTTAAGCATTAATGAGTAAATTTGCTGCTTTTCTTTGCGTTTCGATTGGACTAAAATTGTGTCTGACTACAATGTGGCCACCTGAACAGCTGTGCCGTTAAGTACATTATTTTTCTGAAAGAGTAGCTACAAAATGGGTGTTTATTTCCACTGTTAAATAAATCGTTAGGAATGGACTGATTTCTAAGTTCTCAAGATGCTCTTGGGCTCCTTGTCGGGTGGAAAGGATCAGTGAGTTTCAATGTTCCTTGTTTATTTTCAACGTTTTAGTCCTTACACTATATAAAAGGCTGATTGTTTTTAGATAATTAGTGCTTAAATGGTCATGCTTATTGCTCAATGCGTAATTATTATTAACATTTCAGACACTTTTAGTATCTCGGAGTCAGTTGAAAATATTCAGCAGACCCATTGTGGCCATTTAATTTTCCGCTAAACATTTTCTTTTAGGCTATTGCTTCGTTTATCTGTTACTATCAAAAATAGTTACATTTTGTTTCGCCTCTACGTCTAACTTCTTATCTCGGCTTAGAGGTTTGGAACGAGTTTACCAACTAGAGCTATTTCTGTCAATCGTGGTAATATTTATACTGTTACAAAGTAGTATTCCTATTAAACTGTATTTACACGTATGTCGATCTATTTACACACAACCTTTCAATATATTCGCAAGTCACACTCCACTGGTTTTCAAAGCCCAACCAGATCAGCCTTTTTACTATTATTCTAAATCTGCTCAATGGCTTGCCTAACCCAGTTTTTATTAAGTAACTCTGGCCTTTAAGCGAATCAATCAGTACTGGTTTTAGAGGAGACAGCTTTCATAATATCTGTCACATGTGCAATCAAGCCGATCGTTAATCATAATGTCTAATGCGAATTAATAAGTAAGATATTCCCCTTAATATGTCCTGCAATATGGATGTCCTGCAATCACTTCACCGAACTGACCTTTTATTGAAGTTTAAGCACTGCGTTTCAAAATGACCGGGGTTCAATTATCTCCATATAGACCGTTGGTCGTAATTATATGTAAACTACTTTGGTCTTGGAATTGTAAGTGCAACTGTTCTGGCATTTGATCATCAAAATAAGGCCTCCCTCATACCACTGTATTTTCTGAGCCAATCTTAGTGTCGTAACTTTTTAGTCTTATCGTTTTATCTGTCCACCTCATTATCATCTTCTACGTCTTCTAGCAATTAGTTAGGGTTCTTGTTTGAATCAAACATAAGGTTCCTTCTATTAACAATATCTTCAGTACCAATCTCCAACTAGAAATGATTTAGCAAATTAAATACAACTTAGACTGATTTATAAAGACTGTCTTACAAGATTTGATTCGCTATATTTATCTAGATCGAAGCTCACAAGTGTCAACTACAAGACATCTTTCGCAAGCCGTGAGAGTGAAATGAGTCCTTGCGAAGCAAATCAATCCGTCACTGCTGTTTGTTATTTAAATCCATCTTGTTATTGCTTCATCTGCATTCGAACTTATTAACATCAAGCATCTGGTCTTAAGTTAAAAGATTTTGCAAATCTATGTAAAGACAGGGGCTTATCAAGCTTTATCATCTACCAATTTTAAATAATTTATATGCCGGAAATCGATTAGTACTATAACCCATTGGACTGATCAAGCAGACATTTAGATCACTCGTAAGTAATCATTCTTGAATACAGAGTTCCGTGATCCCTATAAGGGAAAAGTATACTTTAGTACAAAGAAAAACATTAATTGCTTTAGTGATAAAAACTGTTATTAATGTACGTAGGTGGAAGAGTAATGTGGATTGTCTTGTGACAGTCACCTGCTTACGTCTCCTTTCGCAATTGCCAAGGTACCGACCTCGAGAGTACCCTAACGACCAGTGACGGCAGATGGACCGAGATTTGGGCCTACTTTTCAAGTAGCCAAATTGCGCGTCAACACGCTATATCTATTAAAAGGGTTAATAAAGATGGCAAGGTCATAGACGTGAGAATATAGTTGAGTAATTGAATACGGTGTCACTTTTGATTGCAGGTATTAAAATTGCTACAACTGCTAGAGATGAAAACTGTGTGCTTATACCGAGTTTTTTAACGTACTCACTCGTGATAACGT
Organism: Orthosia incerta; assembly: GCA_948252205.1. Taxonomy (NCBI): domain Eukaryota; kingdom Metazoa; phylum Arthropoda; class Insecta; order Lepidoptera; family Noctuidae; genus Orthosia; species Orthosia incerta. Next base: position 55,958,984 of record OX411742.1, read on the forward strand.
AAACGATGTCAGTGTGCTTAGTGCGAGTTTTTTAACGTACTCACTCGTGATAACGTAAACGATCTCTTATGTCAAAATGTATACAAAAAAAAAAGGTTTTGCCTTGCCGTCACCAGACGGCGCTTATCCCGTTTCAATACAAATTGACGTTTACGTTAACGCGATTGAGCGTGAGTAAAAACTCGCACTAAGGCCTCTGATGTCAAAATGTATACAAAAAGAGGTTTCTCCTTACCGTCACCAGATGACGCTTATCCAGTTTCAATACAAATTGACGTTTACGTTAACGCGATTGAGCGTGAGCAAAAACTCGCACTAAGGCCTCTGATCATTTGCAGAGTAAAGAAATGAATGCTTTTGCCCAACATCACGAAACTGAAAAAAGATGTAAATACAAAGTGAATATTTTATTGGTTTCAGTTCGCCGCTGTCCTCTGCTTCATCGGCTTGGCTCGCGCTAGTGGCTGGATCGGCAGTGGTCTGGGCTACTCCTCCGGCTACGAATCTGGCCTCGGCTACGCATCTGGCCTCGGCTATGGCCACGGTTATTCCAGCTACGTAGCCCCAGCGTATTCCGCTCCCATCGTCAAAACTGTAGTCGCAGCTCCCATTGTGACGAAAGCTGTTATTCCTGCTGTCTCGTACGCACCTGCTATTTCAACTGTCTCCCGTTACCAAGTTCATTCATCGCCTATTGTTAAGTCGTATGTCGCCCCAGCTGTGTCGTACGTGGCAGCTGCTCCTTTGACTGTGTCTTACGGCCATGGATATGGCAGCCATGGATACAGCAGCCTTGGCTACTCCGGTCATGGTGGTTACAGTGGCGGTTACAGTTCCGGATACGGTTCCGGATACGGTTATGGATCTGAATACGGATACGGTGACAACCACGGCTATGGTTCCAAATACGTTTGGTAAACGGTAACAAAAAGTTGTAAATAATAAAAATATTTTACTCTAAATGAGTTTGTAAATATTGTATTTCTCTCTGTTTTAATTTATAGCAGATTTTATGTTGCTGTTCCATGTATTTAATAAACTTGTACCTGCCTTAGTAAGAAATTGTTTAATTTTTATCCGCCTACGGTAAGGTAATGTTTTTCGAGCGTATGCATGTATGTATGTATTTTTATTTCTATGACACGCTCTACAAACCAAACGGCTTGACGGAATATGACATATGAGTTGTCGTTGGATTCGTCTCAATTGTAGGAGTGACACAGGCTATATAATTTTCAAATATGGCGCCCCCTTCCCAAAAAATACGTGATACATTTTTTTTTTCGTTTTTGTAACAATGTGATATCAAATGAAAGCAACTAAATAGACCGTTCCAAAATCTTTTATGTTACTATTTTGGCAAAAAATCAAGATAACCGTAAATTTGATAGCAAAATAAATAAGTAGGTCACATACCTAATCCATACAGTACCTACATTTTTTTATTCACTAAATCCATATTATTAAGAATACTTATAATAATATCTTTTACCACATAACTTTTTTGAATATCTTAATAAATGATAAAACTAAAAAGTCTGAAATAAAACAACAATAATTTGTTTTATTAACTGCAGTTCTGTCGTTGAGAACAACTCCTTGACAAATATATTATTATCGATACGATTTAAAAGTAATAATTTAAGCTGGCATCAATGTCTTTAAAACGATTAATTAACACTTGAACTTAAATAATAAAACATGTTGCGCTATGGAGCAAAATAAAAGTCATACAAGCACAACCTGCAATTGCATCAATTATGCACATTATCTGCCGATATATCTATATACAGTGTCATTACATCCTTCCTCTATGTCTAAAAGCACTTGAAAGGCATGAATATTAGTCATTAAGTACCAGATAAACAGGATTTCCAGATAAACTTGTCTTTAAATCTAAAGATGTTAGTTTATATTAACATTTCAATTAAGTACCTAATGGTTTATTTAAAGTTGGGATGTAATAGTAGATTAGATGCCTTTGACTTTGGCTAAATGGCTGTAAGGCATCAATTGCAGCCCGAGATATTTAGGCGCACGAGCGCAGTGAGGGCGCCTATAGTTCGAGGGTGCAATTGGTGCTTACACCCGAGCTAACTATTTTGCTTTACATCTCGATTGTGAGGTAAGTAGAAAAAAACCGGCATTACAAGAATGAAACATTTTTTTTTTTTTTCAAGAACGAAATTGAGCTTCGCTGTTCGATATTTAAAATTGATGACTATTATACTCACACGAAGACAAGGCTAAATAGAAAAGAGACCTCTTTGGTCATTGGGCTGAATGCATGATGTCTATTACCTGTATGATGGTTAGATGTACGCGAACTTTTTAATAGAAAGAAGTGTTTTTTTAAATTACTTACCGCCCTAGGGCTTTTCTAGCTACATTATTATCCTAGAGCGCTAATTAGTCACCTACAAGCCCCATTTGGAGGTAATAAAAACCTACTTACCGAACATGAGAGATGTAAAATAATTTAATTACTAAAATATTTACTATTTTGCTTTTAGAATTCACATTAAAAGATTAGTAGTTCAAATCCGAACTAAAATTCTCCCGACCATCGACATCATTATGATCAGGTGCTAATTATTTGGTGGATAATTATGCAATTCTGTTAACATCATGCCTTTTTTTTTGGGTGGGATATCATCCAATGACTTCTCCCGCTCTGTGTGAGGCGGGAGGGTGTGTCAGATTTACTGACTAAAACCCACCCGTGTTCCTTCAGTTGCAATACTTTTTACATAAAAATTAAAACAGCTTACAAAAAAAAAATACTACAAAGCGAAAAATAAGAGAGAGAAGTGTTTTGTTTTGGAAGCCGGTTTAATAGTTTGTTAAAAAAATATATTTTTTTCTTTTTAGTTTTGGTATCTTATATTACTATGAAAATACGCATATGATAACTTAAAAAATTGGTCATCAGATCTTAATCAAATTTAAATGGGATCACATGAAAAACACTAGGTTTAAATTAAAAAAAAACATCAAAATCGTTTCATAATAGGCGGAGTAATGGCGTAACAAACATACAGTCGAATTAAGAACCTGCGTGTAATAACTAGGATAGCTTTAGTACTCATAGAGAAAAGGGAAGGTTCTTTTTAAAATGGTTTAGATAACTACATTATATTTACATAGCGTACAGGTTAGTTTCATAACAAATATAATAGATAAACAGCACGATACGACAATTTGAGTTATAACTTTTCAGTGGGTCTATATAGTTTCTCTAACTGGAGGGGTAGGTCAAAGAAAAGATGTATGGACTGTGTGAGGAATGATATAAGCTAATCTATACTATATATTAATTAATATTATAAAGCTGAAGAGTTTGTTTGTTTGTTTGTTTGAACGCGCTAATCTCAGGAACTACTGGTTGGAATTGAAAAATTCTGTCTATTAATTGAAAAATCGAGGCAAGTTATAGGCTATATAACATCACGCTACAACCAATAGGAGCCGAGCATAAATGAAAAATGTTGCAAAAACGGGCAAAAATATTCCTTTTTGAGAGCTTTTGTTGCGTGCGCTGCGTAAACGGTTTAAGTTACGCAAATATAATGTTTGATGGAATTGTTCTTCTTTAAAAGTTCTAAAAAAAAATTCGCGACGGTATTTGCCTATCTTTTAAGATTGACTTACAATAACAGCTTTTATGTTCTAAATTTTAATTAGATCGCCGCCGCCGGTAGAAACAAAAGTTTACAGGGTAGGGTAGGTAGGGTAGGGTAGGGTAGGTAGGGTAGATAGGGTAGGGTAGGGTAGGTAGGGTAGGTGGTTAGGGTAGTTATGGGAAATAAAAAAAATAGGGTAGGAGGTAAGTAGGTAGGTAGCCAGTTGACGGGAGCAAAGCCGCGGGGGTCAGCTAGTAATGAATAATGATATAATGATAATAGCTTGACTATGGACAGGTCGGTATGGAAAAAAATTGTTTCACCGAGGCCAGGCAATTTGGGACATGGGCAGGAAGATGATGATATAGTTCCTCTAACATCTTGGGTGACAGTATCTTTCTATAGCTTAATGTTCGAAATCGACACCCGTATATCTAGCAACGGTGATCTTATTACAATTAAACTTATGAGCAACTGCGCTCCCAGCCTATCGACTACCTTTTGTGGTGTCAAGGGCAAAGCCGGCGCAACAGTCATCTCCATACAATGGAGAATTAGTAAGTCGTTGTACCGAGGCTTTAATTTGTTGTGCTACTAGGGAGAGGCTTAAGCCTCTTTAAGCTTCCAGTAGTAGGCTGAGATTGAAAGAAAGAAAGAAAAAAAATATTTGTAACTCGCTTAGAATACAAGAGATAAATTAAACGAACAACATAAACAAGCAAAAAATGGAACCCCGTGTAAAAACAAGAAGACTCAGCATATGCAGCGATATTTAAAAGATTAAAATAATGTATGGTAATAATGTAATGGTATTCTGATATTGTTGGTAATAGTAACACAAATTGTAGAATTAATCTGCCGAATCTTCGATACGCAGATCATGAAGATTGAATAAACAACAAAGCAATTATCACATATCAGGACGCCTAAACATAATGAATAATTAATTAGTAAATTACTACGGCTTAGGTAGTTTAATATAGTGCCAACCCTTGTACAACAAGTCTCAAGATAACACTATAAATTAAAGATTATATCTCGATACGATTCACACAAGAAACTTCTTATAGTCAAGACAGTAAGGTTCGCAATTGCGTGTGTAATGTCGGTGGAAACATTAGTTAATATTGCATTTAAGCCTAATTAATTTCGTTACGCTCCGGTTTTCTCAAAATCTAAAGGGACCTTGAAAAAGAATACTTATTTCCTACATTTTTAATATAAAAGAGTGAAACAATAGCTTCTAACACATTCAACTCATCATCGTTGAAGATACCAGCAACATGTTCACTAAGGTAATTAATTGAATATTTCACAGTGTTTAAATCTTAATTGCATTGTTCAATTTAGCGATGTAATTAAGAAACAATCGCTTTTTTGTTTACAATTTCATAATTACATTTACCTACCCCAAAGTTTGGTATAGTTACCTATACTATAAAAATATAAATAAAGTAAAGTATAGCTATGGGATGTCACTAAGCAGATATAGGCTTAATATTTTTTTTCCGGATGATTACATCCTTGTTTCGTTTCTGTTCGCTAGCAATACCAATCATCCTATTCTTCTACTTATAACCTCTATCAGTGTTAGTCCGAACCACATATCAATTCAAAAACTTCTTGCTAACACATTTTTTCAATTTGTGATATTTCAGCAATACTTTGTTCTTGTTTCAGATTATCGCCATCGCAGTCTGCCTTTTCGGCTTGACCCGTGCAGGAAACCTTTACAACGGTGGCTTGAGTGGCGGTTACTCCGGCCACGGTAACTATGGAGGGTACGGTGGCTACAGTGGCGGGTATGGCGGGTACGGAGGCTACGCCAGCGGGTATGGCGGTTATGGTTATGGCGGACCCGCCACCTCATACACTTCCGTGACCAAAGTCGTCCCATCCACTGGAGCTGATTACGATGGCGCTCATGGTGGATACTCCGGCGCTCATGGAGGGTATTCTGGCGCTCATGGTGGATACTCCGGCGCTCATGGAGGATATTCTGGCGCTCTTGGCGGTTATTCCGGCGCTCTTGGAGGTTATTCTGGAGCCCTCGGCGGTTATGGCAGCCATGGCTACAACAGTCTTGGTTATGGCTCCAACGGACTTGGCTACGACTCTCATGGATACAATGGTCTCGGTAACGCTGTGTCCTCTGTCTCCGTCTACAAAGAGCATTCTCCCAGCTACGCCAGCGGTGCGTATGGCGGGTATGGCGGATACGGCAGCTATGGAGGTTACGGACATGGTGGTTACGGTAACGGAGGCTATGGCAACAAACTTGGCTGGTAATTCACCAACTGTTCTGAATTGTATACATATGATGCACGAATGAAAATAAATGATTGAAAATGTAAATCTTTGTTATTCATAACGAACTCGACAAACCCAATACCTATTTCTAGAAAGTTTCAGTGGCATAGGTTCCTTTTTATCCCGTACAAACTTGATGGTTCCTGTAAGACTGGTCAAGGGAGCAAAACTGCGGACAAATGGTAGTTTGTTATTAGGCATATGTATTTTTGGGATACATATTGCCTGTATCGCTCAGCAATAGCGAAGCTTTTTAACAGTAAAAGTGTTTTCGCAAAATGATCAGCAGTATCCAGAGATGGCCTTCTATAATGCAACAAACATTACAAGCCATTATCATATTATTATGTACATTAGAGAAAATACGTCTAAACACAGAAAGATACATCTTTTTATGGTCCTCATAAAACCTAAGATGGCACGAAATATGGATCATCGACTCGAGAAGAAGAAGCAGTTGGAACATCTCATCTCAATAATTATCTAACAGTCCTAATAACGTCCAAGAGGCGGATATCCTCATAAGCTATATTATTATGATTCATGAACATAAATTTTAATTTAACATTTTTATGGTGTATAAAAAGCATCAAAAACCATTGATTTTATTTACACCACAATCAAGTTCCGTAAATAACTTCCTTGTTAACAGATATGGAGTACATTCGATGCTACTTAATACCAAATGCCTTTGGCAGATTACACAACTATATTTTGCCGGGTGGAGTACTCGCCTTGACATTGAAACCGAAAGTGCCCGCGGCTGATCCACTACGGGATTCGATACCAATACCAGTTTGCAGACGACATATAAAAGCGAAAGCAAGTGCTCCAAAAATTACACACAACAACCAACGCTCAATACAAACATGTACTCCAAGGTACGCAGTGAATTTTAATATTGAATTTCGATTTAATAAATATGTTTTTATCATCGTCGGTGATGGGACTGGTGCCCTTTGAACAAAATTGAGATTTCAAGCTATAATGTTGTTTTTAAATTAGTGGCTAAAATCTGTGTTAACTTGTGTTTTGGAAGCAGTTCTAAGATTTCAAGACCTGAGTATTCTTATCATGATAAAGTGTTTAACAATATATATTAATTTGTCCTTTATTCCTAGGTCGTAGTATTCCTGTGCGCGGCAAGCCTCGCTTCCGCCGGCCACCTCCTTCAGGCCGCTGCCCCTGTGGCATACAGCGCGCCCGTGGCGTACAGCTCGGCGCCCGCCGTCTCCTCCGTGTCGTTCTCCTCGCACACCGCGCACGCTCCCGTCGCCACCTACGCCGCCGCTCCCGTTGTGACCAAGACCTACGCCGCGGCCGCTCCTGCCTACACCACCTACGCCGCTGCCCCAGTCGTAGCCAAGTCCTATGCCCCGTCAGTGTCCTACCAGTCAATCTCTACCCACTCCGCTCCCGTCGCGTACGCTAAGACCTACGCCGCACCCGCCGTCACCACCTACGCTGCCGCTCCCGTCGTCGCCAAGTCTTACTCCCCGGCTGTGTCCTACCAGACCATCTCCAGCCACTCTGCTCCCGTCGCGTACGCTTCCCCTGCTGTCCACACCTACGCCGCCGCCCCCGCCGTCCACACCTACGCCGCCGCCCCCGCCGTCCACACCTACGCCGCCGCCCCTGCCATCCACAGTTACGCCTCCGCTCCTGTTGTCACCAAGACCATCTCAGCGCCCGCCGCTGTGTACTCTGCTGCCCCGGTGTACACCAAATCTGTAGCACCCGCTGTGTCCTACTCTTCGTACTCGACCCACTCTGCTCCTCTGACCTATGCCGCAGCTGCTCCCGTCGTCACTAAGACCTACGCCGCCGCTCCTGCCTACTCCTACGCCGCCGCCCCCGTCGTAGCCAAGACCTACGCCGCTCCCGCCGTCGCATATTCCGCTGGTCCCGTGCTCAAGTCTGCTGTCACATACTCGGCTGCTCCTGCTGTCTCTCACGTCACATACTCCGGTCTTGGAGCTAACTATGGCTGGTAATCAAATGGTTGTTAATATTTATTGTTAGTAAATAATCGACTGTATATAAATGTTTGTATGTTCGTAACATGAAACGAAAAATAAAAACTAAAGAATATTTTTGTATTTTTGTTAAAGATATACTTTTGTTTAATCAAATTTCGATTCTTTAATTCATGGCTTTTATATATTTGAAGAATCCAATTAATTATCTTGTAACTCAATTTACTATTATAAATATCTATTGCAAAGTCTAATCTCAACATATATGATTTGTTGTCGGCGTTACGACGTCCAACTTCAACAGCATAATCTTTTAATCAGACCTGCATACAATATGACTTATAAACTATGGTGGCATATCCTGTAGGCTTACTTGAGATACTCTAGTTCAAATTGGAACACACAGCCTAGGTAAATGCACTAAATACGATTGGCCCAAAGATTTTGAACATTTGATCGCATAACCATTGTTACAAAAAGTGGACAACAAACTTCATTAATTAAAAAATGACATAGTGATTGCTGATAAAATATAAGAAACATCTTCAAAGTCGAAGTTTCTTTTCCTTAGAAAGGCTACCACAGACAGGCACGATACAAATTGCAACACCAACGCTTAATATGTCACCACTCACCAGCTTCTGCGACTGTATTTTATTTGAATCCAACAAAGGTTCACTTCAGAGTTGGAATATTGTGCACCAGATAAACCCATGGAGGAAAAATAATATAGGTACCTTTAAAATTTCGCAAGACGTCCTCAAAACGAGTTCCTGGAAAATATTTGAATAAAATTTTACTGAATAGCTAAAGTACTAACATAGCGGAAATTCTTAAAACTACTGGTTTCTGTGTACAGGTATTACAAAGTCATAAAGTGTTAAAGCATATACTTATAAGCGCCTTACTCACAGATGTTTATTTAAGTTAAGGAACCTTTTGCTACGAATATTATTCATCGTGAATATGTTTGTAGTTGTGAATGAATTCATCGCGAATTATATATTTATTCGTTTATCCACACACTGCAACGCCTTGCAGCAATTACACCAATGGACCTCAAACATTTTCTGACTAAAAGTCCAGGTTTTCTTTCACCGTTGTCAGCGATGTCGAAGAAAAACTGAGAAAGTATATATAAATTGGAAAATTTATATTGGTAATTGCCCGAATTTTAAGCCATGATCTCAAGCACGGGAGGAGAGGTCTTAAGCCACTGGGTAGACCTATTCCACATTGGACACCCGCTTTAACGGTACCTGAGTGAATGGCAGCTGAGGTATTCCACATACGACACCTATCGATATTTTTCGCAGGAGCCATTAGTGGAATAAATTCAAAATTTTATTCTACTTTTGGCCCCTACGGATCTGTAGGTACTAGTGTTGGGACGTTTTCTTTTTAGGACGTCAAAAATCCGTTTAAATTCAGTAGATATGGTTTAATAGTCTCTGAGTGCGGCCTTAACTATATGTAAATACAGTAAGGGCTGTTTCTAAGATATTTGACACTTGAAACCTCGTTCACACCGAAGAATACTGCCACAAATTCTAAAGTTCAAATTTGAAAAAGGAGGAGGCTCTATGTTTAACTACATGTTTTTTTAATTAAGCATGTTCACCGATTTCTCCATCAATTATGTTTTGCTTTGGAAGTTAGTTTGTTTTTTTTTTTGTTTAAAAGTTTGTGTGATTTAGAACGACCACAGAAAACAACCGAATGCTGCAGGTAAAAAGCTGGGTGTTGCTACGCTACTAGGGAGAGGTCTCCAGCAGTGGACTACGGTAGGCTAATTGATCGAAAGTATCATGGTCATATTAGACTAAGAAAAACAGAATTTCGTCCCAAGATGAGACTGTCTCCAAAATGTAGTACATTGTTAAAGTAAATATTACATAGCATCAGTTTATTTTTAAAAGCTTGGGAAGCAATACATATTTTATATTTTTATAAATATAATAACTTTGCTTCTGTTATTATTAACGTTACTAGAGAAGTCCATACTTTAACTTAGATCTTCCGAACGCATTCAACCCGAATCTCTTCAAAGTTAGAGTGAACAGGCTTCTTCTGGGTAAGCTCACTCCATCGTAGACTCTGTCTCTGTCACCTATGACTTAGACTAGAGTCAAGAGCAAAACCATTACAAATAAATAAAAAAAACATCAAAATCGATTTTATTTTTAATCGAAATGAAATCCTAGGCAATGTTAACTGTTTAAAACTAATGATTTTACATCTTAAAATCAATACTGCATAAATTGATCGATTAAGACCGTGGTCTCCTTATTTTTCACAAGTAATATAAATATAAAAGAAAGATTGATATTGATAGTTTTCTGCGCAGTTCGTGTTGTAGTTTCGGCGACGTCTCTGTGTTCTGTGCGATTTTGTGTGATTTTGTGCGATCTTGGGCAAGCACAGACTCATTTGGCTATATGAATAAAAAAATAAACAGGTGAAACACCTCTCAATTCAAAAACCCTCAGATTAATAATATACCACCTAACCTCAAAAACATATTTCTTAATAACTTGACTCTCCCATCTTTTAAAAATATATTGAAGGCCGTACTAAGTTACATTTAAATAGGCAAATAAAACAACGTATATTTCATCAAGGCACGTTTTGTTTTATTTGATTAGTCTAAGCATGTTAGGAGCATGGCCATTGTTTTTACATGGCAAACAATACTATACCATGGATGGAAAAAATCTCTCCGTCTCGGCTATCCGGAAGATTTTAACAGAGAGAAGATTCATAAATATTCTTTGAAACCACTCAATTAATTCATCTTAAACAGAAAAAGCGCAATCAGAAAGCAAGAGTAAACAGGTGAGCCATGAAGATGCTGGGCTCGCTCGTTCCATCGTAGACCCCGTCCATTGCTTTCTATCAGGGCAAGAGCTGGCTCATATAGGAATGGTTTAAATCTACCATTTATATCGTTTGTTGACTTGAATGTGCCCTGGCAGTTAAGATTGTGTCATGCTCTCTCAAATATCTCTCTGATGGTGGCACAGGTGTTGGATCATTCGGTTCCCTTCATGATGGTTGAGCTGAGTGGAGCTAATCCATGCGTCATGTTCGTGAACGGGCGCCATCAGTTGGGATGGGTCATATCTTGGTTGCCTAAGCGTGTTTTTAATTAATTATTGTATTTTGTGGTTGTTTATTTTACTCTAAACGTTTTTACGTGCATGTCTTTTTACATCGTTCTCACATAATTACGTAATTACCCGAGTGTCCGTGGCGTTTCTTGCACATTCTTCTCCATCGAGACCTAATGACGCTTGCGAATGTGCAAATAGCTTCATTTTGTATTTTTTTGCTAACAATTCAAAAGTACCGTAATGGTTTAGTTGAAATGAAATATTTTGAATTTGATTTTGATGAAAAAAATAAACAAAACTAAATAACTAAACAGAACTCGAGGACTATGAAATGAGATGATGCATCCCTAAACGGGTTAGATTGCAACCGGCTATACGATAATTATTGCTATCGATTTTGCAACTAACCAAATATCATAATCAAAAATAGATCTTATAAAAAGCTTATTTTTTTATAAAACATCAACCTCATCATCGATCATCAACTCCTCCGAAGAATTACCAAACTAAAGTGGCAGTGGGCCAGGGCACAATTCTCGCAGAACGGATGGTCTATTGGACCGAAAAGTTCTGGAGTGGCAACTGGGAACCGTTAGACGCAACGTAGGATTTATCAGTGTGTAAACGCTTGGGGGTGGGGCGGAACAGTGGACATCTTTCGGCTCAAATGATGAAAATTAAATTCCTCACTAAGTATAACCTGTACTCTAAGTATAGGAAACATATCAAACCCCTAAAAGTTTCCAAATTTCAAACGATTTTTTCTCAATGAATCAGTAATGTGGAAACATAGCATTTTTCATGTGACCTAGTCACAGCCTGAGTAAATCGCATGGCAAATGGTCTTAATGTTCCCAGGATATACTTAGTAAGAGTACAAGGGAAGCATCATCCATCGCTATCTGCATTCAACGTGTCTTAAATATTCTTATTGCGAAGCTATGAGCTTTGACATTAACATTACACTCAGTGACTAATACTAGAATTGCGTAAATACTAATTGTGCCGTTACCCTCGAGCCGTGAGTCACACTCGTGCTTGACCGGTTTTGTCTTGACGGAACAAACTGAGCTCTAGGCAATATCTCATGGAGATTCAATGCTAATACCAGTTTGCAGACGCTGATATAAAAGCGAAAGCAAGTGCTCCAAAAAATATTACAATCAGTAACCTCCTACAAAACCAACATGTACACCAAGGTACTGCATTGATTTAATTTATTGGATTTAAAATTGTTCTAGTGATTTTTTCGAAGTCTTGGAGACTGGCAGATATACAAATAATGTGACAAAATATTCTGATTTCAAAGTGTTTTAGCTTTAAGGGCTATTTTCATGGCCCTATTTGTATTTAAATATCGACCATTTAACCACTTTATTACTTTAATAGGCAGTGTTCATTGATGTTATTTAGATCACTAATTCAATACTTTTCTTTCGCTTTCTAGGTCGTAGTATTCCTGTGCGCGGCGAGCCTTGCTTCCGCCGGCCACCTCCTGCAGGCCGCTGCCCCTGTGGCGTACAGCGCGCCCGTGGCGTACAGCTCGGCACCCGCCGTCTCCTCTGTGTCCTTCTCCTCGCACACCGCGCACGCTCCCGTCGCCACCTACGCCGCCACCCCTGTCGTAGCCAAGACCTACGCCGCGCCCGCCTATGCGACCTACGCTGCTGCCCCCGTCATCGCCAAGTCCTACGCTCCCTCCGTGTCCTACCAGTCTATCTCCGCTCCCGTAGCGTACTCTAACACCTACGCCGCACCTGCATACAGCACATACGCTGCCGCTCCCGCCGTCGCGGCCTACTCTTCTCCAGTGTACGCTAAGTCCATCGCCCCCGCTGTGTCCTACTCCTCAATCTCCACCCACTCTTCTCCTCTTACCTATGCTTCCGCCCCTGTTGTCACCAAGACCATCTCAGCGCCCGCTGCCGTGTACTCTGCTGCCCCAGTGTATGCCAAGTCTGTAGCACCCGCTGTGTCCTACTCTTCGTACTCAACCCACTCTGCTCCCCTGACCTACGCCGCAGCTGCTCCCGTCGTCACCAAGACCTACGCCGCCGCTCCTGCCTACTCCTACGCTGCCGCCCCCGTTGTAGCCAAGACCTACGCCGCTCCCGCCGTCGCATACTCCGCCGGTCCCGTTCTTAAGTCCGCTGTCACATACTCGGCCGCTCCTGCTGTCTCTCACGTCACCTACGCTGGTCTTGGAGCTAACTACGGCTGGTAAAAACTTGTTTGTTGATACATAGGTACATATTTATTTGTAATAATTATGCGACTGTATACTAAACTGATTGTACATAAAAAAATCGAAATAAAAACTGTAAAATATTTACAACTTTCTTTTATCCCTGAAAATACTACACGTAACTAACGAGCGTCAAATTGTATAGAATTATATATATATATATATAATTCAGTTATTTTCAGATACAGTAGTCCATAAATTACATTCGCATTGCATAAAAATTTATCAAATTGAAATTAAAATAAAATGTCATTCATTAGCATTAGACTATAAAAAATACTACCAAGACTATGTAAGTATAAAACCATAACTTCGAAAAAGAAGAAACTTTAAAAGTTTGACAATAATATCGTTCCAAATAGAATTATTTACTAGGATTAAATCCAATATAGTAATATTTGACACACATAAATAGGTTCTATAAATTAGATCATATAGAGATTACAATTTACAAACATAATAACATAACAAATTAACAATTTTACCTCTTGATAATATTTGATCTTGAGTTTGACTTTTTGATAAGTTTTGGTTTAACAACAAAACAAATTTTATCCACACGATACAACAAAATGATCAGCTATTCCTCAAAAAGTTGTAAGTCACATCAACAACTAAATATTTACAGCTGAAAGCAAGACTTGGATCTGATTTTACCAATAGTTGTAAAGAAATTCTCACCCGGATCATGGTCCGGAGCTAATATAGGTATAAGTTCACAAACTATATTTACAATCACTGCTATTAGAGAGGACTAAGTAACGTACTGCCCTAGAGTACAATAATTAGTTTTGCTTTTGCTTCAGTCATACGCACAATTTTTTTACAGTCATCAGAAAGTTTAGGTTGATAGTGCACGACTGTTTTTTATTATTTCTTACTGATGTCATTGATTCAGAAACCGTTCTATTCAATCTGTACGATATAGTATTTTAGTCTTTGAATTTTCATTTGCATGTACTTACTTACACATGTTAATATGTACATATATCCACAGATCAGTGATACGTGCACCTACTAATAATTTCAATTAATTTAACGGTCTGTACCATATTGACCTGATATGCCTTAAGCGACTACTGCAGTTGGAAATGTGAACAACATTTTCTGTTCCAGTTAGACAGATGTGTGAATCAGAATCGCTCTTGACCGATATTACCCTCATAAACAATTTGAACTATAATCTATGTCAGCTAGGATTCTATGAACCAGTTTCAAACTCTCATATAAAAGCGCATGCAAGTGTTCCAAAACGTATTGCATCGTACAACCACGTTCAATTCAAACATGTACACCAAGGTACCAGTGATTTGTTTATTCGTTTGAAAATATTATATGTTGCATACCAATAGTGCTATTCGGCGAATTTTCTGTTCTGTGTATTCGGCAGTGTCACCTAATGTTATTGAAGCTTTGACAACTTTTCATAAGCAGTTTCCTATAAGTGTCCACAGATGAATGTGTGCAAATATTTGAGAGAGTTGCTGTTGCCTGCTACCATGCAATTTCACCATGCCCGAAATCACATTGATCCCCTTGTTGTTTCTATACCAGGTCTTAGTGTTCCTCTGTGCGGCGAGCCTCGCGACCGGCCACCTCCCGGCCGCTGCCCCTGTGGCGCACAGCGCGCCCGTGGCATACAGCTCGGCACCAGCCGTCTCCTCCGTGTCGTTCTCCTCGGATGCTGCCGTCGCTACAAACACTGCTGCCCCAGCGCGGGCGTATACCACTTATGCTGCCGCACCTGCATACTACAAATACGCCGCCGCACCTTCATACTCAACATACGCCGCCGCACCTGCATACTCTACATACGCCGCTGCACCTGCATACTCTACATACGCTGCCGCTCCCGCCTTCTCGTCAGCACCTGCATACTCTACATACGCTGCCGCTCCCGCCTTCTCGTCAGCACCTGCATACTCTACATACGCCGCCGCACCTGCATACTCTACATACGCCGCCGGTCCCACCTTCTCGTCGGCACCTGGATACTCTACATACGCCGCCGCACCTGCATACTCTACACACGCCGCCGCACCTTCATACTCTACATACACCGCTGCACCTACATACTCTACATCCGCCACCGCTCCCACCTTGTCGTCATATACTGTCGCGCCTGCTGCCTACTCTGGCCCAGTGTACACAAAGGCTGTAGCTCCTGCAGTGTCCTACTCCTCTGTGACCAGGCACTCCGCTGCATCGGCGCCAGCGGATTCAACCTACTCCGCTCCCGTAGTAACTAGGACATATGCTGCGGCCGCTCCTGTAGAAGGTAGGACCGCCTATGCGACTTACTCTGCACCTGCCGTTGCTGCGTACTCTGCTCCTGCTGTAACGGCGTACTCTGCACCCTCAGTTGCTACGTACTCAGCATCTGACGTTGCAGCCTACTCTGCACCTGCCGTGACTACATACTCCGCTCCCCTAGTAACCAAGACTTTTGCTGCTCCCGCGGTGGCATCATACGCTGCAGCTCCCGTTCAATCAGCTGTGACATACTCAGCAGCACCTGCAGTCTCGAACGTTGCTTACACTGGTGTAGGAGCTAACTACGGGTGGCAAACTTCGCCTGTTGATTGTTGATATTTATTCATAAGAGTTTTTCACGCCTATGTGGTACAGTCAAAGCATGAACCTTAATAAAAGCTATAAAACATAAATATTTGTGTTTTTTTCTCAATTTCCAGGGGACACGCTAATAGGTTATGGAGCAGAGGATAGAACCAGATAAATCAATGATGTTGATACTCAAAGATTAAAAATATAATGAAATCCTAATGATCCGTACCTAATTACGAAGTATTTTTTTTTGTTTTTGTCCAAAAGGTACAAGTATATTTCAATTTCTCTATTTAATTCATCAATATATCCGTAAAAACATTTTGTAATCAAACCAGTGATCAATGTGGACTGATTTCAAATTAATAAGCATGCAGTAATAAATAATACAAATTAGAAGAAACTAATTGTACCTAATTATAATACAAGTAATTGAGAATTAAACATTGGGTACGTTAAAAAGCAAATGCATATTTTAAATATTTATTTGGTTTTACATTTCAAACATAAAACTTATACTACAGTAACATTTTATGAAACTATACAAACAAGTTATCACCAGCCGTATTTGGCTTCCAGACCACCGTATGAGATGGCTGGTGCTGGGGAGTAGGTCACAGCAGACTTTAGCACGGGAACAGAGGAGTATGTGGTTATGGCGGGAGCGGCGTAAGACTTGCTGATGACTGGGGCCGCGGCGTACGCGATAGGCTCTGAGTGGGTTGAATACGAAGAGTAAGGTACAGGAGAGATGGCCTTAGCCACAATAGGAGCAGAGTAGGCCGTGGTGTAGGTAGGAGCAGCATAGGTCTTGGTGACAACGGGAGCGGCAACGGCGTAACTCACAGGAGAAGAGTGGGTGGAGATTGAGGAGTAGGACACATCAGGAGCGATGGACTTGGCGTACACTGGGGCAGAGTAGGTCGCGACCGGAGCAGCGGCGTATGCGTTGTATGCAGGTGCGGCGTAGGTCTTAGCGTACGCGATGGGAGCGGAGATGGACTGGTAGGACACGGAGGGCGCGTAAGACTTGGCGACGACGGGGGCAGCGGCGTAGGCGGCGTAGGAAGGATCGTCATAATTTCTGTAGGCAGAAGCAGACTCGTGGGTGGTGATGGGAGCGTGAGATATATGCGAAGTGAAGGACTGTGAGCTGTACGCTACGGGTGCAGCGGCCTGCAGGAGTTCTCCGGCGGAGGCGAAGCTCGCCGCGCACATGAATATTATGACCTGAAACAAACAAATTAATTCACTTACTTTTTCCATGAATGTTAAACTACTTTTTCTGTTCATTATATTAATAAAAAAACGCTTTTATCTCTCTCAGGAAACCCTTTCATATGATACCACTATAACAAGGAGTGCATACAAAATATTGGTCCGCAATAAATAAATAAATAAATGTTTACGAGTCCGCCATATTGGATTTAGAATGATGTCACTTGCATGTTAAAAGGAGAGCTTTGCCCAATATTTCAATGAAAAGTTAATATGACGTAATTTATCACAATTTCACTGAATTATCACAATTGCTTTAAAGCTATTATGAAATTAATTTTATAAAAATACCAGTGCATACCTTGGAGTACATGTTTGTATTGAACGTGGTGGTTGTGTGTAATATTTGGAGCACTTGCTCTCGTTTTTATAGGAATGTCTGCGAACTGGGTGTTAGCATTGAATCCCTGGGAGACCTTCCCTGTAGTTCTTTATGGACAGAATCAATCAAGTGAAAGGGTGAATTCTACTTTAATGTTTTTATCAGCTATACTATCTAAATATTCTAACTGTCCTTAACTTTATTACGAAGCACGTTTAAAAATAAGCTGTAAGTTTTCCAAATGTAATAAAATAAATAATTGTATAAGAATACACCACACAATACTGGCGGCGCTATATAAAACCTAATATCACAAATTAATGTAACTTTGGTGTAGATTAGAAGTCATTGTAGCTCAATCTATACTATAATAATATATTAATATTATAAAGAGGAAAGATTTTTTTGTTTGTTTGTTTGTTTGTATCGAATAGGCTCCGAAACTACTAGACCGATTTGAAAAATTCTTTCACCAATAGAAAGCTACATTATTCTTGAGTGACATAGGCTATTTTTTAATCCCAAAAATGAGTCCTATGGGGTGGTCCACGGAAGCGAAGCCGCAGGCAACAGCTAGTGTGATATATTTCAACGGACATATTATTTGTTTATAAAATTCAGCCATTCTTACCAAGTCCAAAGATAACCTTTATAGCTTACTAGCTTCTGCCAGCGGCTTCGCCCGCGTGAAATTGAACATAGAACCTCCTCTTTTCGGTTAAATAGACCACAAAATAGAAAATATACAGAAGGAGAAACTCCACGACCTCATCCCACCGGCCCCCTTCTACCATCTGGCATCTAGACGCACTGCAAGTTACTATCCATATCTGGTTGACATTCCACCAATTCGCACCAAGCGCTTCCAAACATCCTTCATAATGCGCACAGCGAATGAGTGGAACTCACTACCTGCGTCTATGTTTCCGAACGCATTCAACTCGAATATCTTCAAAGTTAGAGTGAACAGGCTTTGTCTGGGTAAGCTCACTCCATCGTTGACTCTGTGTCTGTCATCTCTGACCTAGATTAGAGTCAAGAGCAAACCCATCTCAAATAAAAAGAGGAAGGACCGGAGTGGTCCTTCTTTTTTATTTTTTTATTTGAGATCAGACTTTCTCGAAAATTGTTACCTAAATTTCGACTAAGAAGAGTTGAGATCTAGAAGTGTGATAAATTTCATAGCATTTTCTTAAACAAAGCTACAATGTACAATTTCGTCTATGGACTTAAAATAATTAATAATTTTCATATAATTATATAGAATTTTTAACTTGTCATCTTGAATTTTTTTTACCTTCATAACTTAAAACTACAGTAAGCATCTTTATGTAATTTCAGGCTTCAGTACATTGGCTGTACCTACATCGCTCACTGACCTGAGTCTAGGTTAAGCTGTCTAGAGTAACCTTTGCCGACAATTATACAATCAATAAGAAAAAATACAATACTGCCCTGTAAAATCCCTGTAAAATCGTAATGTCAATGGGTGTGTACAAAATTGCGCTTTGTTCGTAGTGGACTCTCTGACGTACTGTGTGGCAAGGCAAATACAAAGTCACGAACATTGCCAAAAAAAATATTAACGGCGCATGCCATCAACGTGATAAAAAAACAATGTATAAAACTTTGGTCCCTCCTCCTCATTCGTCATTATAAGAGCAATAAATATTTACTGGAAAAATCAATCAATTCATCGCGAAGTAAAAATACTGTACAGTGACCTCAAGAATAGCCCTAATCATTTGAAATTAAACCATCATCAGCCTGTAGCTATCAAATGCTGGTCATCAAGCTATCAAAAGCCTTATAGGCTCCTGTAGTTGATGTCACTAAGATTTTAGAACTTTTTTTTTACTCGCTCATGAATTCGATTTAAAAAATGTATGGAAAAGAACATCAAGACGTGCGCAGTACGAAAAACGCACCGCTGCGGTGCCGTAGCCGTAAAATTAATCTAACCTACTAGTTGTATGTGTTGTTTTTAAAAGTAATCTTACAACGCAGCCAGAACAAAATACATAACATATATCTAGCTGCAAGATCACTGAGGTATAAGTCGTTTCACAGTTTCATTGATGTTGTCCTTACAGAACTACAGGGAAGGTCTCCCAGGGATTCAATGCTAACACCCACTTCGCAGACACTCGTATAAATGCGAGAGCAAGTGCTCCAAATATTACACACAACCACCACGTTCAATACAAACATGTACTCCAAGGTACTGTAGTGATATTTATAAATTGAAGTAAATTTAAATCGCTCTCATATCATTGTGATTATGATTTTGTAGTTTGGTTACAATATAAGTAGTATCTTTATAATTAGTTTGTGGTTACAATTATATATAAGTAGTCTATGCTATATTGTGTTTTAAATCATCCCTTTTCTGTGATCGTTATTTGTCTATGCTACCAATTTTGAGCTTTTAAATACTTCATAGAAAAAGATTGTTTATTTTTATTTTCAGGTCGTTATCTTCCTGTGCGCGGCGAGCCTCGCCTTCGCCGGAGAACTCCTGCAGGCCGCTGCACCCGTAGCTTACAGCTCACAGTCCTTTACTTCGCATACATCACACGCTCCCATCACTACTCACGAAGCTGCGTCTATCTACAGCAATCATGACGCTTCCGCGTTCACCACATATGCCGCAGCCCCAGTCGTATCCAAGTCCTACGCTCCATCAGTATCCTACCAGTCCATCTCTCCCGTAGCGTACGCTAAGACCTACACCGCTCCTGCATATAACACATACGCCGCTGCTCCGGTTGCGACCTACTCTGCCCCAGTGTATGCCAAGTCCATCGCTCCTGCTGTGTCTTACTCTTCAATCTCTGCCCACTCTTCTCCTCTGACTTACGCTGCGGCTGCTCCAATAATCGCTAAGACCTACGCTACTCCGATCGTCGCCAAGACCTACACTGCTCCCGCCTACACCACGGCCTACTCTGCCCCTATTGTGGCTGAAGCCGTGTCCCCTGCGGTGTCTTACTCTTCGTATTCAACCCTCTCAGAGCCTATCACGTACGCGGCGAGCCCAGTCATCGCCAAGTCCTATGCCGCTCCCGCCATAACCACATACTCCTCTGTTCCCGTCCTAAAGTCTGCTGTGTCCTACTCCGCCGCACCCATCTCATACGGTGGTTTGGAAGCAAAATACGGCTGGTGATATGTTTGTATAATTTTAGACAACTTAACTTAAGGTTTATATTTGAAATGGAAAACCAAATAAATGCTTAAAATATGTATTAGTATTTTTAAATACCTATTATCATTTTCAAGCTCAAGAAATACGTACCTAAACCGTCCCGCACGAGTCCTACTCGCACTTGCCCGCTTTATTATTTTTGTTGTTATATTTTAGTTAAAGCACCGTATACTGAAAAGATTATTATGCATTATGCTACCATATTACATATTATATTACCATATCATACATAGTATTACCGTTTTCCTGTTAAAGTCAAGACAAAAATAACGCCAATAAAACCAATTTCTTGTATTGGTCACCCCTCTTATTTTTTAATTTATAGTAATAAAATAAAAAAACATACCTTACCCTATTCAAACCTAAAATGAAAGCATGTTTGTTGGTAAACGAATTAGTTAAGAAACACTGGACCGATTTGGATAATGTTTTTGAAGAATATACGTAAAAGTAAATCGAAGAAATTGCCCGGCAAAAGAAACTTCGGGATAATGCAAAGTACCATCTGCCCAGTTATGTATTGAAATTAATGACCATAATTTTGAACAACATCACTTTAATTTTAATAGTAGGTAAATTTAATAATCTTTTGTAAAAATAAGGTATTTTCTCAAGTTAGTCGTATGACATTACTTCGCAGAATTTTGTCCTTATTACTATTAGCGACAATATCGGGCGGTGTAATCGTTTTTTTTTATTTCAAAATCCACGGCTTCGATTCCTGGCTAGGAATATTGATTTTTCAAAAACCCAATGACGCAGTTTTAGTTTTCATCAAAATCGGCCCCGTGATTCCTTTGAGTGTATTTCGCTATTTGTCATAGTTTCCAAAGCCCACTTGAAAAACTCAACTTGTATAATCATTGAATAAATTACTGTCCATAATTGTACAAGTCACAGATAGATAAACCACACAGTGACACAAGCTGACACCTAGCCTAAACCTGCCTAATCTTTTAGCATTCCACCCCGTAACTTCATGTCTATCAAAAGAAAATCTACCTATCTAATCGAGATGTAATAGATACGAAGGGTATGAAATTTTGGAATCGGATACGGATACGGATATAAATAAATATCATACCGGTTTTGGATACGGTTACGTATATTTATTCGGATCATCCGCTAGTTTCGAATAGTTTCGGTGCCTGATATTAGATTTTTATCATAAACAAACATGCAAATGACGCTCGTGGCTAGTGTGTCGACTCGGCAGGTCACCAAAACCTCTCATAACGTGTCTCATTTAGACCCAACCCTATCCGTTATTACCAAAAGATTTATGTCGGATTCGGTTACGGTTACGGATAGATTTTATTTCCGATATCCGAACGAAGTTACGCAACTCCTTAAAATCACGGGATGCTATATCGCAAGCGTTTTGTATGATTCGTCATTACATTATACATACAGCGGCGTCCGATTGCGGCTTCATGTATAACGCCTGTAGCTTCTGATCGCATTCATTTCGTCAAGAGACATAATTATGATAAAGTAACCAGGATGAAGGAGAAGTCGTAAAATAGCTGTGATATGACTTCTCTTAGGACTACTCGGAGAATCTAAAATTATGTATTCGTATGCATTCCACTTCCTTCTTTGACAAATCTTTCAAGATGCAAGCAGCTCGGTTGTGGAATGCACTACCTATTGAAATAAGACGTGCTCAAACGCTGCCAACGTTTAAGAAAATGGTAAGGGAGCATTACCTTTCACTATAATTTTTATTCTTCTCCTTTCTCTGTTATATTTTATATGTATTAGTATATTTTTTTGTAATATTGCATGTTTGTATTCTATGTTATTAAATCTAAGTAGTATATAATTTATGATAATTTGTACACTGACAGACCTAAATTCTGTTCCTATCGTTCTGTCCATCCAAAGGTTGTCTGTAAGAGATTGCCTAGTGCGATAAGACCGCCCATTGTACACTTGTTATTGTGAACGTTTGTCCTGTATGTTTTTTTTTTTGTGGTGTACAATAAAGTATATAATAAAGAAATAAATAAATACTCTTGAGGGAGTTTTGCACCCGCCGAAATCCTGGGACATTTTTATTTTTATTATTCATTAACAACTATTAATGAAACTGCGATAAAATTTCAGCCTTGTGAACAGAACCTCAGTAGAGCTGTGTAGTATGCAGCTCGCCCAACCTTCAATCTGACAAACTGAAGCTAGAAATAATTTATTATTCCGTAAGGAATCAAAAAAAAAATTATTGATAATAATGTAAATTGGTTAAAATATAAGAGTGGAGATTTAGTTTTAATTAAAAATCAAGTAGAAAATAAGTTAGATAAAATTTACTTAGGACCATACAGAGTCATTGAAGATTTATCACCAAATGTAAAAATTATAAAAGATGAAAAAGAATATAAAACTACTACAAAACTGTTTGTAACTTAAAATACTTTGGCTAATTAAGATAAGATGTATTTTTTAAAATGTTATGTTAAAAAGTAATTAATTATAAAAGTAGTGATGTAACCTTAGTTCAAGTAAAAAAAAATGCAATATGTACTTAGTAATAACAACATATTTTTTTTAAAAGGGGAGGTGTAGTGTGCAGCTCGCCCAACCTTATATTTGTAACAGCACACACCAATTATGAGCAATTACACGAATCGTTGAATCGAACGCTTCTCTTTTATTTCGATTACATCACTCTAATACAGCTGCCTACCAGCTCTTAGACTATTATATTTTTAATTACACGTCAAATGTTATTAATTAATATCTACTATAATTTTTGGATTTGGATGCATTTATGGATCTATGTTTGCTCTTCATCATGCCAGAACGACTGAACGGATCTGGTTGAACGGATTTGGCACAGAGTTAGATAATAGTTTGGAATAGCATATAGGCACCCTTAGGATAAGAAAACACATTTCACGCGGGCGAAGAGGCTGGCAGAAGCTAGTATTATTTAGATCAAAAATAAAAATCAGCGATATGACTTTAAGAGTGAGTAATAAATGTATTTGCGTACCCTTATCACCGGGCGCCTAAATTGGCCGTTGCCGTATTAGCCCTGGTAGCTAACAGGTATGCGTACGTTCAAAGTGCATTACTCTATCCCACACATTTAGTGTAGAAAGAAATAGGAAAGGTCTCGATCTGAAATCGTAGACCATAAAACTATTTGAGGTTATTAGATACTAATCTTATCATTTCCAATTTTGGGGGTATGTGGAACAGGGTGTAAAGTCCCACAAACCTCCATAGAAAAGGGAGGATCCGCCGACCAGACGGGTGTTGTGTCTGGTCCGGGCAACTGCCCGACGGTTGTTGTTGGACTGTTGTATGTGTTCTACTCGCGCCGAAAACTTTACTTGCGCGATGCAGGATTTGTGTGACGTCATGTCATTAGTTCGTAAGTGGCGGCGCTGGTGCCGCTACACAATAATATACAAAGAAGGAGCAAATCAATCCAAAATTCTCGAGCCTCAATAAACTGTACAAAAGGTTAGTATCATAGCTAAAGGTCAGAAAAAAAACATATGTTATTCTTTAGTTTTTATTTCGTTTTATGTTTCGTACATACAACAATTATTATATACAGTCGATTATTTACAAACAATAAATATTAACAACCATGAGTTCACCAGCCGTAGTTGGCTCCCAAACCAGCGTAGGTGACGTGGGAGACAGCAGGAGCGGCCGAGTATGTGACAGCGGACTTGAGCACGGGACCAGCGGAGTATGCGACGGCGGGAGCAGCGTAGGTCTTGGCTACGACGGGGGCGGCAGCGTAGGAGTAGGCAGGAGCGGCGGCGTAGGTCTTAGTGACGACGGGAGCAGCTGCGGCGTAGGTCAGGGGAGCGGAGTGGGTCGAGTACGAAGAGTAGGACACAGCGGGTGCTACAGACTTAGCGTACACCGGGGCAGCAGAGTACACGGCAGCGGGAGCTGAGATGGTCTTGGTGACGACGGGGGCGGAAGCGTAGGTCAGAGGAGAAGAGTGGGTGGAGATTGAAGAGTAGGACACAGCAGGAGCGATGGACTTAGCGTACACTGGAGAAGAGTAGGCCGCGACGGCGGGAGCAGCAGCGTATGTGCTGTATGCAGGTGCGGCGTAGGTCTTAGAGTACGCTACGGGAGCGGAGATGGATTGGTAGGACACGGAGGGAGTATAGGACTTGGCGACAACGGGGGCAGCGGCGTAGGTGGCGTAGGCGGGAGCGGCGTAGGTCTTTGCTACGATGGGGGCGGCGGCGTAAGTGGCGACGGGAGCGTGCGCGGTGTGCGAGGAGAAGGACACGGAAGAGACGGCGGGTGCCGAGCTGTACGCCACGGGCGCGCTGTACGCCACAGGGGCAGCGGCCTGCAGGAGGTGGCCGGCGGACGCAAGGCTCGCCGCGCACAGGAATACTACGACCTAGGGATAAAGGACAAATTAATATACATTGTTGAACACTTTCACCTGATTGATACAATCCATAAGTTCACATTTATTTCAAAATCCAAAATACAAGCTACACAGAAATTAGGTGATAGGTCATCAACCCATGACCCAAACACCAAATAAAAAGGTTTAACATTTAAATATCAGAGCAGTACCTTGGAGTACATGTTTGTATTGAGTGTGGTTGTTGTGTGTAATTTTTAGAGCACTTGCTCTCGCTTTTATATGCGTGTCTGCGAACTGGTATTAGCATTGAATCTCTGTCCGGTATCGCCTGAAGCTATGTTTATTCCGGCAGTCAATTGCGGGAGTGTAAGTTTGATTTGCACATCATTTTTAAGTAGCAAGTCCTTGAAAAGATTGCACGGTATCAATCAAGCTCTTGGTTTATTTACACCACATTTATGTGGTCCAATCATATTATTCCTAAAAATTGCGTATAACATAACATCATCTCTTTATTCCACGAAGGGTTACGAAGTCCTAAATATTCAATAGGGTACGTGCAAATCCAGACTCCGGACATCTACTGAAAAAATCCAGACGACAAAACCAATAGCCAGCAGGTTTGCCGACCCAGGAATTGAACAATATCTTTCTCCTTTTTACCGGAATGCCTTTGCCTACATTTAAAGGCCTCACAATATTTTTCATGGTGGTTAGTGGATAGTAACTTTGTCACAGAAGATCTAAAGGATTTACTGACATTTATGAATATTTAGTTTCTTGTTATTTCGATCACCAGCAGCATTGTAGTATATTTCGGTCTTAAGAAAACACAAACTTTTATTTAATTTGGCTTTTTGTTAGAATACCTAGTCTTGCCATAAATATAGTTACAAAGAAAAACATTTTTTTTTATTGCAAATAACATTTATTACTATTACAATGTATTCGTTTAATACATAAATATAAAACAATTTAAAATATAGAAAGCTTATTCGAAGTGGTCTCCATTTGCTGCAATACAGTCCTTTAAACGTTGAGGCGAGTTATCAATAGAAGCACGCACTCTTTCCATGGATAAATTCTTGACTGCCAATCGTATGGATTGTTTTAGGGACTCCAAATTATCATGGCGTTTAAAGCAAGCTGTACTCTCTAAAACTGACCATAAATCATAATCCAGCTGATTAAGATCGGGACGAGACGACGGCCAGTCTTCAGCTCTGATGAAGTCGGACACGTTCGATTCCAACCAAGACTGCGTGGACCGAGCTTTGTGACCCGGCGCCGAGTCTTGCTGGAAGGACCATCCTCGGTTATTGAACATGGTGTTGTTAAGGGGCTTAATTAACTACCGTCTCAAGAATGGTATCTTGATACACTTGTGCCGATGTTTTGATACCTTTTTTCACAAAAGTATGGCTTAGTCACTCCTTCATAGCTAGCACCCCACCAAACCATCACTGAAGTCGGATAATGCCAACATTGCACTCTGTCGACTTATTGGGAAGCTTCCTTAGAGCTTTGAGCATAAATACGGTCATTTTGTTTGTTAAAATGTTGATCAAATGTAAAAAAAACCTCATCCATAAACAAAATTTTTCTGTGACCTCCCTTTTCGTACCGCTTCAGTAGTTCTTTCGATTTTACCACCCTATTCTTTTTTAAATTATCAGTTAAGAAATTACCCAGTACGTCTCTTATAGGCTGCAAGTCTATCTTGTATAATCATATAAAAATGACAGATTCCAAATTCAAATGTAATATTTTGTTTATTTTTGATTCTAACAGTATTTATGGCCAGACTAGGTATATGGGTCGTAACTTGCAAATGAATTTTAAACTGTCCCCTATCCAATGAGTCATATATGACTCACGTGATTGTTTAACTATTGTGTCTATTATGTGGACAGAGAACCTATTAAAACCGTTATTCCCAACAGATTAAGCTGAAATTTTGCAAACACGTTCTGTTTGGATGACATTGAAAATCCAACATGGCCTAAGGGTAGAAGAATATTTTTTTTGCATTCTATACCCATAATATGGTTATCAAATAAATGCGTATTCTGAGAAGAATACCAAAATAGTGTGTTTGTAAAAGATTTTATTTAATTAATGATGTTATGTATCCGTTGTACCCGACCTGCTATAAAACCGAATTGGTTCTGCAATATGAGATATCGCAGAACCGATTCGGTCTTCTCTCTTCTCTCAGCCGCCTTTCAATAACTTTCTCCCAAGCTTTCATACTATGTGACATTAGCTTTATTCCTCTATAGTTGTTGCACTCCAGCACATCACCATTGTTTTTAAAAATGGGCACCAGCGAACTGTTGCACCATTCATCAGGTATAGCTTCTTCTCGCAGAAACTTATTGAAGAATAAAGCTAACCACGTCCATCCATCTACGCGCAATAACTTCCACACTTCAACTAATATTCCGTCCGGACCTTAATACAAACAGGAGTACTTAATAAAAATACTATTAAATTGTATTTACATGTAGATATATTTACCTTTTAGTCTATATCTTGTCTGTCTGTTCGAGTCTGCTAGTACGCTCATACTTTGCTTGTCCACTATTTATGCGAAGACACTGTCTCCTAAGATTTTTGATCTTCCTAGTTTAGGAGTCAGGGCTAAATTACAAATGTTGTATTGACTGCACTTTACCTATCTTTCGCACACTATTTTTGTTGTTAATTTCTCTATCCCCTAGTTGACAATTATGTGTACTTTAATATGTGTCAAACTTATATTTTCTCCTAACAAACATATTATAATGTCCCGGACCTTTAAAAGGCGTACCAGGGGCCGAAACCAACTCGCAGAGGCCTTGCTAAACATGCAGGATGAAATGTGACACCAACCGGCGGTTATCCCTGTATGCACGAATCACTACACAAGAGCATCTAATGACATTCTCCGGCTGGTGCAGCATTAATGCAGAAAATGGAGACAAAACACTTTTGGTTTCCTGGATTGATTACCCAAAACTATAGAAGGACTTTTTGCCCCTGCCTGACCATTGTTGATCTACACGGCTATAAACTGGCAGGGGATGACTTGCAAACTCAATTAATGAACCCCCCTTTAAACAGTCCTAGCACTTCAGTGACGTAGCGTCAAGGGGGCAACATATACAACATATACAACTAAGAGTTGAGAGAGTCATCTCACCTTCTTCTTTTCTGTTAGTTCATAAATATATATATATTTATATAAGTATATATTATATTCAATAAACAAGTACGTTTATTTTACCTATCTTAGTATGTTAATAACAACTTTTTTTTTAAATTGTTTAAAACAATGCACCTGCCATGTTATCATGTTATCTCTTCACCACCCTTGGTTGACTGGTAGAGAATGCCTAAGGCATTAAGTCCGCCTTTGTACATTTTGTGCATGAAGTCTAAATAAATAAATAAATATACAGTGGTCATTGAGGAGTAGAGAGGTATGCCACGGCCATCAGGTCAATCACAGCAGTACAGTCAAGATCCATACCAGCATCTTACTGGGTTAACTTCCTTCCTCCGAGCATGTTTCTTTTTGCGTATCTCCACTCAAGCCAGCCAATTAAGGCAATAGAGAGGTGGGAGCTCTGTTTTTCGTCAGTGTTCATACCGACCAGCCAATAAAGGCAAGCAGAAGACGAGGGACAAGACTTCCCCCTGGAGATCAGGTCCTTGGGGTCACCACTGCACACCAGCTCGCCACAAAGTTTCCCTACGGATTGTATCTCTCTAAATCTGACCCTTCACCCTAGGCATATTGCGGCAAAGTAGAATCTACCAGCATCGACCTAGGTTTCATTAGAGCACGCAAGCCCCACCAAGTAACCAAACCACCACCCCCATATTACTATTATATTTACTAATCAGAAGTTAAATTTTATTAATTATTTATCAATATTCTGTAAAATCATACATACAAATCAACACCCAGACTTTAAGATTGAGAAATAATTGTATAATGTTTTTGCGTACTCTTTTCATCTGGTACCTATAAATTGGCCGCGTCGGCCCAAGCTAGCAAATATGTGTTCGTTCAAAGTACATACTCTATCCCACATATTTTGAGTAATACGAAGTTATAAACGTGTGTCCCGCTCTGGGATCATGGACCATGAAGCTATTGGAGGTTATTAGGTACTAAATTTATTATTTTTATAACATATCTACTAAGAATAAGTAAATCATTAGCCTAAATAAACTGTACAAAAAGTACAGTATCATAGCTAGAGTAAAGAAAATAGTCAAATAAGATTCTTTAGTTTTTATTTCATTTTATGTTTCGTACATACAACAATTATTATATACAGTCGATTATTTACAAACAATAAATATTAACAACCATGTGTTTACCAGCCGTAGTTGGCTCCCAAACCAGCGTACGTGACGTGGGAGACAGCAGGTGCGGCCGAGTATGCGACAGCGGACTTGAGCACGGAACCAGCGGAGTATGCGATGGTGGGAGCGGCGTAGGTTTTGGCGACGACGGGAGCGGCAGCGTAGGAGTAGGCAGGAGCGGCGGCGTAGGTCTTAGTGACGACGGGAGCAGCTGCGGCGTAGGTCAGGGGAGCGGAGTGGGTCGAGTACGAAGAGTAGGACACAGCGGGTGCTACAGACTTAGCGTACACCGGGGCAGCAGAGTACACTGCAGCGGGAGCTGAGATGGTCTTGGTGACGACGGGGGCGGAGGCGTAGGTCAGAGGAGAAGAGTGGGTGGAGATTGAAGAGTAGGACACAGCAGGAGCGATGGACTTAGCGTACACTGGAGAAGAGTAGGCCGCGACGGCGGGAGCAGCAGCGTATGTGCTGTATGCAGGTGCGGCGTAGGTCTTAGAGTAAGCTACGGGAGCGGAGATGGATTGGTAGGACACGGTGGGAGCGTAGGACTTGGCGACAACGGGGGCAGCGGCGTAGGTGGCGTAGGCGGGAGCGGCGTAGGTCTTTGCTACGATGGGGGCGGCGGAGTAAGTGGCGACGGGAGCGTGCGCGGTGTGCGAGGAGAAGGACACGGAAGAGACGGCGGGTGCCGAGCTGTACGCCACGGGCGCGCTGTACGCTACAGGGGCAGCGGCCTGCAGGAGGTGGCCGGCGGACGCGATGCTCGCCGCGCACAGGAATACTACGACCTAGGGATAAAGGACAAATTAATATACATTGTTGAACACTTTCACCTGATTGATACAATCTATAAGTTCACATTTATTTCAAAATCCAAAATATAAGCTACAAAAAAATTAAGTGATAGGTCATCAACCCATGATCCGCACAACAAATAAAAAGGTTAAACATTTAAATATCAGAGCAGTACCTTGGAGTACATGTTTGTGTTGAGTGTGGTTGTTGTGTGTAATTTTTAGAGCACTTGCTCTCGCTTTTATATGCGTGTCTGCGAACTGGTATTAGCATTGAATCTCTGTCCGGTATCGCCTGAAGCTATGTTATTCCGGCAGTCAATTGCGGGAGTGTTAGATTGATTTACACATCATTTAATTAGCTAGTCCTTAAAAAGATTGCATGGTATCAAATTCAAATTCCTTTATTGTTTGTCACAGGTGGAAAAACAGTTGTTATCATAATATATATAAAGATCGCTGCAACATACCCACAGGGCGTACAATATTGTATAGTCTTATAAGATATATTCTATCATTATTCATGTTAAAGTACATTATTATCAGTTAATTTTATTATACATTTCAAAGAAAATGAAATACCATTAATTAAAATTAATACATATGTCAAAAAAATATAATAGCATGATTTATTATGGCAAAACGTCATGTCAAGAATACAATATTTTTGTTATCTCAACTCATTCATACCTTATTTAATATGTCAAAACTCATGTCAAAATTACATTATAATTCATTCATGTTACACTCTTGTCAAAAATACATTGTAAATTATTAAATATCGTCGATATACATTAGTCAGATTTAAATTCAAGAGTCACATACACTTTTTATCATTGTTTTTAGGTAAATATTTCATCATTTAAAAATTCATTGATTGAGTAGTATGCTTTACTTATTAAGAATACTTTGAGTTTATTTTTGAAAATATTCAGTCTTTCGATGTTTTTTATGCAATTTGGTAATCTGTTGTAAATTTTTATCCCTATCCCAAATATACTCATCTTGAATTTATCTGTTCTGCACCTAATAACACTCAACATATTTTTATGTCGTGCACTTCTTAATGTTTCATAACTACTAATATCGCGTTTTATCATCACTGCAGCCTCATAAATATACATTGAAGGGAGAGTTAAAATTTTTAATCTAGTAAACAGTGGTCTACATGTATCAGTTTGTTTAAGTCCACATATACTCCTAATGCATTTTTTTTTTGGGCTTTAAACGCATATTCTCTGTTGGGAGAATTACCCCAAAAAAGAACACCATATTTGAGTGTAGAACCCACATATGCATGGTAAGCGCTTAGTAATGCACTTTCGTGTACAACTTTTCTTAGCATGTAGAGAGCATAGGAAGAATGATTCAATTTTTTGCAGATATGATCGATCTGCATTTTCCAGTTGAGCCCAGAGTCAATGTGAAAGCCTAGAAATTTTGTGTTATTAACTTCTTTTAATGTTTCATTTTTATAGTTAATGTGAATTTTTGTTGCTTTTGAGTTTTTATTTTTGAATGTCATGTAGCTTGTCTTTGCAATGTTTATTTTTAGTTTGTTTACATTTAACCAGTTTA
Source organism: Orthosia incerta (assembly GCA_948252205.1). Lineage (NCBI taxonomy): Eukaryota > Metazoa > Arthropoda > Insecta > Lepidoptera > Noctuidae > Orthosia > Orthosia incerta. The sequence goes on from OX411742.1 coordinate 55,990,715, forward strand.
TGATATCTGTAAGAGATTTATTAACGTTTGTTTCATAATCATCTTGCTGGTCCTTCGTAAAAATAGCTGTGCTATCATCTGCAAACCATATTAGTTCCTGTTTTATGGATTTGGGTAAATCGTTTATGTAGATTATGAACAAAAGTGGCCCCAGTATGCTTCCCTGGGGCACTCCATATTGAATAATTCTGGGATTTGATTTATATGTTTGTTCATACTATACTACACTACATTCAAACAAGCTCTAACTTTATTTAGATGTGTTCCAGTCGTATTGTTCCTAAAAATTATTTGTATACGTATATACATCATCCCTTTATTCCACATTTCGCCAGTAAAGTCTTATTTTATAATTATTGATAAGCTTGCGTTTGACCACTATCTCACCTGATGGTAAGCGACGATGTGGTCGACGATGAAGCACGCTTGCTTATAAGAAACCTATTCAGTCTTGACTTAAAGACCTCCCAGGTTGTAGCCAACAGGAAATACAGACTCCGGCAGGGAATTCCACTCCTTTGCTGTACGCATAATAAAAGTATTCCCAAAACGTTTGGTGCGTATGGGTGGGATGTCCACCATGTACCAATGACGAATCGCCGCACGTCTTGTAGTCCGATGATGGAAAGGGCTAGGAGGAATTAGTTCATGTAATTCCAACGCACACTCCCCGAAATGTAACCGATAAAAAACCGACAGGCTGGCAACTCTGCGCCGATGTTCGAGGTTTTGACGCCTAGATTCGACGAGTACTTCATTGCCAGTCTAAGTCCTAAATATTTAATAGGGTGCGCACAAATCCTGACACCGGACATCTACTGAAAAAATCCCTTTACTTTCTTTCCTAAATTTTGTACGCCATTATTGGCAAAACATGAACGCTCACAACATTTATTAATTCAATACCATGCATTTCTGATTAGTCATGTAAACGCATGTTTGACAAATAAAGTTTTCTTTCTTTCTTTCCCACAAGTACAACCGAACTGAACCACCAGTGGTACTAGCGTGAAATCTCGTTCTCGATAGAACTACCATTTACTTAGTGGTACTAGGGAGACTGTTTGTTCCCAATAGAACTACCTATGCAAATTGTAAAAAGCATAAGTGCTTTAACTAAAATTGGTACAAAAGACACTTGTGTGACGTCATTATCACTTTTTAATAAAAAAACTATTTATTTCCACATGCATTAATACAATTTTTACATATTAAATAACGCTCAATCTTTTTGAGGCAAGATTATGTGCGCTATCGATTTAGGTTTAAAGTTACTCACTCACAGTTCATCTGGTAGTAGACCCACACGTAGGCCCTTCCCCCATTCTAGACTTTTCAACGGTAATGTAGATTTTCAGGATGTTTTTATTTGTCGAGGTTTTTTGTTTTCCCTTTTTTGGCTATTTCCTAAATAATAATAATAAATGCTCTGCGACGTAAGGCCAAATCTTTGGGCATGATGAAAACTAGAAATTATCAACGAATCATACATTTGGCTAGCAACCTTGCTTTGCTCCCAACAGTCAAAATTTCGGAAGGATGGGATGGGTTGTAAAAGTCCTTTCAAAGATATACTAAGCGTTTCCGAACAAATAATTGAGCAGGACGTTGGCATCATAACTTATATTCTTACATAAGCAGAAATAATCATTTTTTTCTTTTAATTATAAATTCTTTCGAGACGAAAATCTAATTGCTTACAATTTTGCCGACCCAGTAATTGAACCTAGAAGCTTCAATACCTTTCTACTTTTTTACTGGATTGCATTTGCCTAAATTTAAAGGCTTCACCTTTTTTCATAGTGGTTAATAACCAGTAACCGTCACAGAATATCTTAAGTGCCTACTGATATTCATGAATAAAGGTGATCACTATAAAAACGTTTACTGATTACCAAAAAAATTGGCAACCATAACTTGATCATTTCAGTTAAGCATTATTGTTTTATATTTCGGTCTCAAGAAAACACAAACTTTTATTTAACTTGGCTTTTTGTTAGAACGTTTGGGTCAAAGTTGCAACTGAATTTTAAAATACTTATATAATATATACTTATATAATAGTTATCCCCAACAGTAGTGCTATTCTGTACAAAAAGTCACCATCATGACGCAGGTGAAGCGAACTCGAAATGATACATCAATCCTTAGCATTGATTGGGAGCTGACTTTACCTAAGTCATCACGGTGAGATGTCAACAGAATCGACCTGCTGACTACAGATTAAGCTGGGATTTTCCATACACATTTTGTTTGGACTGAACATCAAATATGGCGGACACCCAAAGACCAATTATTTTGTATACAACTCAATAGTATGGGTATCAAGAAAGGGTTTGCTGAGAAGAATACAAAAATAACCTTTTATTAATAGATTTTTTAATTAATCGATAGAGAGCCGTAATTACTGAATCATTTCAAAATCCATGATGTCTCGCGTGGATCCACGTTTCGGGCACTCAAGGGGTTAATAACTTTACTTATGAGGACATTGTCCTGTGCCATAGGGAAATAGTTATTTATGCTACAAGTGTGGAAGGTAGGTGATTTCCGATGAGTGGTATTTTATTCACGACCGAGCTAAGCGAGTGAGTGGATAAATCGACACGAGTCGGAAATCATCTTACGCACGTAAATCATACAACATTTTACTATGCATTGTGCGAGGAAATAAAAAAATATATCTGAACCAAGCAAGAAATTAATAAAATGGCGGGCTTATTCAAGGGCGCTCGGCATATCCACGGATTAACTTTTACTGCGCATATGCAAATAGCTGTCACGTCGTAACGCAAAAAGGCACGAGCAAAATATTCATTCTGCCAAACATATTTAATGAATATTTAAAATTAATTTATTGATCAAAATCTAAATCTAGACTAATTAAAACGCCTTAAATGAAGTATTAGTTTTGTTTTACCTTTTATATAAATGATAATCTGTACTTAACTAATTTTTTAAACTTTTCTCAAATAATATGCGAATAACTCTATGCGGCGGGCTGACGTTGGAGTTAAAAATTAAAAAAGTACAGGAAAGTAAAAAGCCCTAGTAAAAAAAGTGACACTTTCCGCACAGTTTGGCTGCTTGGAAAACGCTCTTTTCGAGGACATGCATTGTAAAAGATTTTTCACATAAAAAAGCAAATATACATAGAGCTCGTCACAACGGACTCACCTCAAACAAGTGATGTTTTTGTATGACAAATATTAAACTTATTTCCCTCATTCCATATGCCATTTCCCGCCTATACCTACCTGGGGATTTTAGTTACGGGAAAACATTTATAGATCCATTCCTATCATACGAGTATCTTCGTACTATTAGCGTATGGCATAAGAGGAAGTGAAATAAAATATTCCGGCCGTTGACAGGACGGAATAGATGACGAAGAAATTGTTGCGTTGCGCTGATCCCAAGTAAGGCTGAGGACCCATTAGTGCGATGCGTTGCGTCGCGTCGTCACAACGAATCAACGCATTGTATGACACACCTGCGTTGCGACGACACACGACGTCGCAACGAAGCGTCTCAGTATGGTTTAGGGATGAATGGTTTAGAAATGAAAAAATATATCGATAAATAAAGAAACAATGTTAACAGACAGTATCGGTAATAATGTGAATATTTTTGCGTGATTGACTTTTTTTAAAGTATTCCCAAAAACTAATGGAATCTGAATCAAAACATCTGGTAATTTCAAAATCATTTTTTAATGACGAATATATTTAGCATTAATTGGTTATATTCGATTTGATGGAGATTGTGGAGGGATTTTTCAAAAGAAGACCTGATGAGCATTCAAGGAGTATCTATTGTAACATTAAGTTCGAAACCAGACTTACGTTAAAAAAATGTAACGAAATTATTACGAATTCGGTAATACACCGTGAAATTTAAGTGGTTGTTTTCCCGCGGCAGAACGACTTGCCTTTAGGAGTACTTTCGAAGCATAGAGTTAAAGTAAAAAAATAACGATGTTTTTATTTTAAAATAATTTGAAAAATATTCATCAACTCGAAAAAGTGAGTAACAATAGTAACTTGTAGGTACTAGGTACTACTCGCGTCACCACCGTATTATTCACCGTAGTACCTAGTACCTACTAGTTACTATTGTTACTCACTTTTTCGAGTTTATGTTTTTTTTTTTTTATTATTTTAAAACAAAAACATCGTTATTTTTTTACTTTAACTCTATGCTTCGAAAGTACTCCTTAAGGCAAGTCGTTCTGCCGCGGGAAAACAACCACTTAAATTTCACGGTGTATAAATGTTGAATATGTTCATAGTTTGCCCCTCTTAGAAATGAAACACTGTCCGTCATCGCATTGGAGCTCCGACAGGCAGCGCAGCGCATCACCCTCCCCCTACTTCGTCTCTCGTCCATAGATTTATTGAAACGTCGCATGCAACGACGCAACGCATAATTTGCGTTGCATGCCCCTAAAAAATATATGTAAAGTGACGCAGCGTCGACGCTGCGATGACGCAACACGCATGGGGCCTCAGCCTAACATGGGACATAGGCAGGACGATTAGTGAATATACTTTGACTTCTTAGATTAATTTATATAGTGAGGACAGGGCAAGCCGCGGGTTTTGCTGACGCCACAATTTAGCCAGACATAGACCAGACTTAGACGAAGTGAACTCGTCATGCAGTCTTCTATCTTCAGGAGTGTGTTTCTTGTATGGTGAACTATCTTTATTTTAATCTATGGTACTTATAATATCTATTTCTCATTAACGAAGATCAGCGGGGCAGTGGACTGGAGGTCTGGAACGTCCTGAATTTTATTTCTCAGTTAGATTTTAGTTATACCGAGGACGGACATAGCGCAGTTTAGTTATATTGTGAATCTTATTTTTATAGTGTTTCTTAATAGCGTGCTGTTCGCGGTCTATTGCAATGTCTTGCAAAAAACAAAGTGGTTCTAGTAGGTTCATTGTCAAGGTCATAAGTTCACAATCGACTGGTTATTGTAACCTGCCAAATTCCATCTTATACATCAATTCAATATCAAATGATTTTGCAACAATATTCACATCCTACTGATGTACGTATTACATACGAGATGAGTTACCTATTTACCTACTTTGACAGTTCTTCGAGATGGTGGTGGTTTTTTCCCACCCAATGTTATGTTTATTATTTAACTTTTTCATCTTTTTTTATACGATTAGCAACGGATATTAGACTCAACATTACGACATACTGACTATACCATTTCCGTTTTATCATTCACGTATTTACGTAAATCTTTCGTAAAGAGGAACTCATTAGGGATGGTACGTAAACCGAGGAAGTTCTATACACCAGTTCACACCATAATTTTATATTGTTACTAACATTAATAAGCTTGCAAAAAAGATTGTATTGTGACGTAATAAGGAAGACGCCTGTTACTCGATTATGCGGCTAAAAGGAGGGTAATGTGTTATCCGTAGTGAGATCTTCACCGTTTATTGATAGCAGTCGAACAGATGACCTCAAAGACTGATTGCATATATCGTGTCAACTAATATAACCTCACATTAAATATTCCACATTCTTAAAATAATATGTCAATGTAAAGTCATATTATATTCATGTATTGTTATGTTAATGAAAATACTAGCGAATGATCTTGACTTTATTTATTTTTAATGTAACAAACAAGGTTGTTCTGGTCTCAGGTCTTATAATAATAATAGCTCATTAATAAATTTTAGTTATTTTTAATAAAACTTCCTTTAGGTCTATTTATGAAATAATTTGTTCATCAGATGGTATCTGGTCTAAACATTTCGTAAAATTGTAACAGTATATAATTAATTAAAACATCGGATAGAAAAATATATCATACTAATTAAATAAGATTATAATGGCCATTTTAATATCGAACGAAATGCATAACACGGAAACAAACACAAAAGTAAGTCATGGCAAATATCTAAACGGACTTGCGAAATCATTGGCAACACTAGTGCATCACATCAAAACAAAACAAGCATTTATATAACTGAGGTAACGCATTTATTTACGAAATTTAAAAACAATAAATTACTACTCTAAAGATTTACACTATCCGTATTTTTGATATTTCACCATCCATAGGTCACACCCAGACCGTTGAAGATGACACGGGAAACTTCGGAAGCAGGAGAGAATAATACAGCTTTAGCATAGCCGTGTTGATGACCACCAGTTACAGATATCGGCTGGTATTGCAGCCTAGCAGCATTACTAGTGTAAACTGGCACAGGTATAGCTTGAACCCCAACGGGTGCATAAGAAGCAGCAGTTGGTACAACGGTTTTAGATACAAGAGCAAATTGTTGGAAAGCAGGTTGGTGTTCTACTTGTTGATAGATCACTGGAACCGGGATAGAAACAGGCGTATATTTGGGAGCTGGTGGGGGGTGAGACTGGACTGAGTTGTATGCCTCTATGCTAACTTTTTTGGGCGCAACGGGAACAGAAACAGTTTGTACTTGCACAACAGGCTTGACGTTGTAAGTAAGCTTTGGTGCAGGAAGGTACTGTGGAAGTGGTGAAGGATTGACTGCCTGAACTTTATTCACTTGGTATGATGCCACAGCGGGCGATTCAGCTGTAAATTCGCCATGAGATTCATGTATTGCAGTACTAGGTGGATAGAATGGTCTTGGGGTTGAAGGGGCTACAGTAGGAGCACCATACTGATTACCTTGGGTGAAAGGAGAAGGAACATTAGCTGCTCTTTGTGATTCAACTATTGTCTGTGCTGAGGGAACTGCATTGTACTGACCTGATTGGGCAGCATTATTGGTATACACCACAAAAGGTCTAGTAATATAACCATTATCAGCCTGAGTGTCTTGACCTGCATTAGCTGCTCCTTGAGATCCGATTGAAATAGACTGTGCCGCAACAGGAGCAGCAAAATAAGGCTTTATGGGTTCAACAGCGGGGGCGTATCTCTCAAGAATATTGTTGTATTCTGAAGAAGAAGGATCGGCAGCCACAGAAGCAGAGATTGTGATAGATGGTTGCTGCACGTTATTAGGTGATCCGTATGATTGCGCAGAAACACTTTTGGCCGTTGTTACTTCAGATATGGTATCCACGATCGCAGAACTCACTTGATATGACTGCGCTGAATTGGGCAAGTATTTAGTTAAAGGAGCCGCTATGTTTTGGTGAAAATTCTGGGAAGGCAATGCGAGATGGTCTTGCTGTTGAGCAGCTCCTGAAGAAGATGCTTGAGATCTTACAGGACCATTCTGTGTTCCAGAATGTACAGCGATACCGCTTACGTAGGTCCCAGCACACAGAAGAATCACGAACTAGAAGAAAAACACAAAGTTAATATTTATGAATGACTGCACTGATTAATAAAAATATAAAAAAAAAACTAGAGTAAATAATCACCTCTCGAAACATGTTGGTTCCGATAGATTTGATGACAAAATAACATCGTGAACACGTGCATTCACTTTTATACCATCTTCGTAAACTGGTATCTAGTCCTAGGAGAATCTTTATGCAATGCAAATGATAGAAGTTAGTCATTGAGAAAATGACCTTTCGAGCGTTGCATTAAGGTGTTTAGTTATTGCATATTTAAGTTTGTAGTGTTAGAGCATCAGTGGAGGCTTCCCATATCAGATTCACACGTAACACAGACGTCATATGAATTCCTTAACAGGTTAATAAAAAAACAAATTATTGAGAAAGCTTTCTTTTAAAGCATATAATTATTTGAGTTAAAAGTTTGCGTTGAATTACCTCAAAATTTTAGAATATGTTTAAAATAATTTATTAATAAAAATATTATTGTGAATAATAAATAGGTTGTCTGTCTGGTACTTTAAGACCCAATGCAATCTAGATTGCGACCTCAAAAATGTGTATTTCCTCTTATTATGACCGTACAAGGTTTTTACCAAAATTATCCTGGGCACCTTAATCCTCCTCAACATTAACATACCAAAATGTATATAAATTATTATATTATTTAACTAATTTCGGAGTCTTGGTTCATTGAACCATATTTTTATACATTTACACACATTCTTCGAATTTACATAAATACGTACTTGAAAGACAAATATTTTAGTCTATATTTCGGTTAAATCATCTAAGAAGATTTTTATATTATAAATATTCGCATCATAAAAATCGGTGCACATAATATAATAGTATGTATTTATAATATTATGTAAGATATCTTATTTTAGAGGTTGAAAGTTTACGCAACAACGAACCGCTTATTAATTCAGACGTCCGACTTTGACTTCATAATTTGTTATTAGACTAGCTAACTGCCTGATTAATATTGTGTCACAAAATAATGTAGGTAAGTCTGGAATAGAAGTTTTTTGATAGCGGAACCAAAGACGAAACCCGGCTTTGCCCGGAACAAATTATATTCAAAAACCTAATTCATTTATCACTCATATTACTGAAAACTTAATTAAAATCGTTAGAGTAGTTAGAAGAAATAAGCGGAGCAACTTTGTTTTATATTATTTATAGATGTAAATCCTTAAATCAGTTTCTGCATATTTCAAAAATATTTTTGTGTAAGTAATGTAATTAAAAACTGATTCGGTTCCATGAAAGCCCCTTCTAAGGAACTAACATGAGAGTTCATCTAGCCAGAATAAAAAAAAGAAAAAAAGATTTTCTGCTCACAACTTTTTATGTGCAGAATTGCAGAACCCAAAATTGCCCTTCAAAACTGTAAAACATTCTTAATCCGCAATTATGATGTTGAATAATTCTCAATTTTTAACGGGACTTTCGGATTCATTTATACACAAAAACCTTCCAACAGGTGCTGTGTACGAATACGATAATATTCATCAGTGCTCATTCAAATAGTTTCCCATATCAACTACAGATTTCTAAAGATCAAAGGATAAAGTGTTCGTGCTGACTAATCGGGGCACGAATTCCTTTATGTGAAGCGGATACCGATCAGGGAAAGGCACGAACAAAGATACTTAGGTAGCCATTATGTAGTCAATATTTAAGCGAGCTTATTGGAAGTTCATGTACGTGTATCATTATGGACAGTGTATCTAATTATTCAACTTATTCTAAAGAACAGAAATCAAACAAAAAATAGGTTATGGCGAGTCGTTTATTTTTTAATTGGTCTATTTACATAAACAATTTGATTCAGTTTACCAACCGTAGTTAGCGCCGTGACCGCTGTATGCGATAGCGGGGCCAGCGGAGTACGACACGGACTTGAGGACGGGGGCAGCGGCGTAGGTCTTAGCTACCAGGGGGGTGGAGTACGCGGCCACAGCGGGGGAAGAGTACGCGGCGTATGCAGCAGGAGCGTATGCGGAACCGTGAGCGGTCTGGGAGGAGTAGGAGGACACGGAGGAGACGGCGGGGGTGATGGTCTTGGTCACAACAGCGGGAGCGGAGTACGCAGCCACGGCGGGAGCGGCATACGCGGCGTAGGAAACGGGAGCGGCATACGCGCCATGAGCGTAAGCAGCGGGAGCGGCATACGCGCCATGAGCGTAAGCAGCGGGTGCGGCATAGGCGACGGCGGCCTTAGCCACAACGGGGGCAGCGGCGTAGGTGGCGACGGGAGAACCGTGAGCGGTCTGGGTAGAGTAGGAGGAGATGGAGCTCACAGCGGGGGAGATGGTCTTGGTCACGACGGCAGCGGGGGCAGCAGCGTAGGTGGCGACAGGCGCGGCGTACGCGGCAACGGCGGGAGCGGCGTAGGCCTTAGCGACGACGGGGGCAGCGGCATAGGCGACAGGGGTGGCGTATGCGGCGTATTCACCACCGTGAGCGGTGTGGGTGGAGTAGGAAGACACGGAGGAGACAGCGGGGCTGATGGTCTTGGTCACCACGGCGGGGGCGGCGATGGCGTGCGCGCTGTAGCCCAAAGATGCGGCTTCATACAGACCGCTGGCACGGGCCACTCCCACGGCGCAAAGAGCGATGATCAACTGAAATGGCAACATTAGAATATTACTTAGAACTTACTGCAAAACTTGTAGATAATTATCTACTTCCTGGTTCAATGCAAATGTCCTATTAAAGAGCAAAAAAAGCAATTCCCAGGGCATTTAAATTTAAATGTTATCCTTTAAATTAAAGAAAATTATTTCCTTATGGTTTTAATTGATCCTGGATGACTGTAACTTAGTGTCTTAGTCAACACACTTTTTATCGTTTTAAATTAAAAGTAATAAATAAATATTTGTAGTACCTTGGCGTACATGTTTGTTCTGTTAGTGCTGGTAACTGAATAATTTTGACAGGAGGTGCTCCGGTTTTTATACGACTAGAACGCGATACATTGTCCAATTCACTTTCATTGTCAAGGTGATCCGGCGTACTTACTGCTGTAAGTAGCCTACGCCTGTGACTCAAAGATAGCCTTTCGATTTCATTTGTTCCGTACTTACAGAAGCACAGGGCGGTTACAGCCTTGGGCCGAAACTAATTCGTCCTCGTCTTTGATATATCGCAACTAGTATTGACTGATCTATTTTTCGTTTTACATAAAGGTCAGAATAAAGTACTCAGTGTAATTTATTCGTAGAAAATAGTGCTGTCGTTTTTGGCAAGTATTTATTATTGAAGCTTGATTCGTTTCCTTGTAAATGAATTGTACCGATGATACTGTTTCGACTTGAAATTAAGGATAATTGTTTCCTGGAATACAGTTAAAGGTAAGTTCAAAGTATACCTTGTTTTATATCGTTTTATCACAAAGGATTATGGCTCGTGCTGTATTAATTCATGATCGTATCGTTATTTTTACCACATATCGTTTTTGATTATTGGTTTTATTTTCACATAAGAATTAAGGATAACATCGAACTGTGCATTGCATGGTCCATGCATTGTTTAAGCTTAGACAATCGCTCAGAGCATTATCAGCTAAATATACATCAATAGCTGTTGCCAGCGGCTTCGCTCCCGTGGACCACCCCACAGGACCCGATTTCGGGATTAAAAAATAGCCTATGTCACTCAGGAATAATGCAGCTTTCTATTGGTGAAAGAATTGTTTAAATCGGTCCAGTAGTTTCGGAGCCTATTCGGTACAAACAAACAAACAAAAAAATCTTTCCTCTTTATAATATTAGTATAGATATCATATCTTTTCAGCCCGGCATCATCGTCTGCTGGGTATAGACCTCCCCTTTCTTCTGCCATACTTCCCAGTTCCGTGCCACCCTCAACCTTGTGTTTACCGGGAGATGGACAATATCATCAACCTAACGTGCTTTTAGACGACTTTGATTTCTTACTTAAGGCGCCTCCCCGAGAAAAACGCCGCGCTAGTTGTTTTTGTGCGGTTTTTAAGAGCTATCTACTCTTTATTTAAAAAGAAATATCAATTAATAAAAATACATTAAATTTCTACATAATGTTGATTCTAAAATTGTAGTACACTTTTTTTTAAAGAGGTCGGAAGTATCACTAATCTCCTTCCAACAACAACATAAAAATGAGTAATAATTATTGATAGCATGCATCTCCTCGTAAAGTGTTCATTAATTATATTTTGTCCTAACACTAATGGATAGACAATTTGATAACGAACCTTTTGTAAGTTTTATTTTTTTCAAAAGACCAATATTCGATTTTATAAAGATTTTAATCTAAAATCTGGGCGTATTAACTACTGTTATTCATGCGCCACCAGTGCCGCTAGGCCAATAGGAATGCTCATATCTCATGCTGATTTTTTGGTCAGGGTACGGCCTTAATCTATTATTTGTCTGCCTTGTAGCCAGAATTATCTAGTTTAAATTTTACCAGTTTTACCCGATTGCAAGGAAAGGGTTATGTTTTTCGTGCATTTCTTGTACGTATCTTTCAAACCGCTTCAGACATCGTTAGATACGGCTTGACCGCCCAAGTGTTCTTAGAGCCTGTCCAGAAAGCGCGATTTACGCGCGAGTCGAGAGTCCCGCTCATTGCAAGCGTTTTACGCGCGTGTGAGGAAACGCGCGTAGGCATCTGGACGGGATATATGTAGCTCTAGTATCTCGGGTACGCGCGAGTGCCAACGCGCGAGTCCGCTCGCGCGTAAAACGCGTCATCTGGACAGGCTCTTAGATAGGTAGAGTTAGACAGTATTTTTTTTTTCTTAATTCATATTGTTGGGGCTCGATAATTTTTTTTCTTTCAAGGCCAACGACTGGGGTATAAAAATGAAGAGTTTTAAGAGGTGATTACAAAAATATATACAACTTCTATGACTAAAAGTAATTCGAAAATAAAATGATACCTAAAAAGTTTAAAAATAAAAGAAGTTAATTTAAAAATCAAAAACCCGACAGCTTAAGAAGCAAACTAAAAAGCTGTAAACAAAAAAAAACATGCTGTGCATTCGGAGGATCAAAGGATCATCAGCCAGCTCGCGAATATGTATCCTCCAACAAATTTTTAAATTGACTTTTTTATTTAATCTTTAAATTCATTATCATCAGCATTTCAGTTGAAAGTTTTTTCGGTATGTGGCCGCCACTCCAGAACTTTTCGGGCCCATAGATCATCCGTTCTGCGAGCAATGTGCTCTGCCCACTACCACTCCTGCGCTAAGAAAGAAAATTTGGTTCAAATAAATATCACTAGATGGCGCGTTATGCTAGTATTATATTATCTGTGCCTTAGTGCAACTTTCACAATACGGCAACGCTGCTTGGATATCGAAATAGGCACAATCAATTTACATAGCCTTTTCCCATTAACCATGATGGTTTGGCTTACCAGTATTGAACATGGAGTGACTGCCTATCTTATCTCCACGACCCAGTGACTGGGTAACACGATAATCCTTGACAAGACTATCTATCATCAGCCTTATAATGTGGCCACCGCTGGGACACAGAGATCCTCTCTGTGAGAGAGTTAATGGGCCTTAATCCGCCACGCCGACCCAGTGCGGGTTGGTTGATGTCACACGTCTTCGAATTTTTGGACATGTCGGTTTCCTCACGATGTTTTTCTTCACCGTTTTAAGAGCAGTGGTGATGAAATAATTTACACAAAGTAAAGCGCCTGCCTGGGTTTGAACTCACGACCTATGGCTTCTGGCTGCCAGTAACGCTGTCAAAAATTTACAAATGAAAGACGGGACCAAGGGCTTAATGTGCTTTCGGAGGCACGGAGAAGTCTTGGCACTTGGATGACCACCCACGGTTCAAACACGGCAAGCGTGGCTACCTCTATGGAATACCTACATTATTCACTTTTAAATATCTCAATGAACTTGTTTTTTTTTATCTATCTTTACTTAGGCAACAGACCTTGGTTTCTGTACGTCACGCCATCAGCGCCGTGCTGTGGGTCCCCACGGCACAGCATTATGAAAGTATTATGGATGCCTTCTTGCCACAACCATGACATGCATCTGCTTTTATTTATACTCACATTTTTTTTTCTTTACTAACATATTTTAAGAACTACTAACACTAACGTTAAGGGTTCAGTTTGCAAAATCTACTATCACTGTTCTTGTAATGTAATGTTTGTATGTCGTTTTGTGGCAATAAATACTTTTTCTTATTTCTTTCTTAACATTAAGTAAATACTTATCGTTGGAAAATATACTTATGCCTCACGGTCTTACTATCAAAGTGACTTTAAGTAATGCTTAACCCTTTCATGGCAGTCGGGTAAAAACAGAAACCCGGATCCTCTTAACAGGAATCGCTGCTGTAAAAACCGCATGAAACTAAAATCCTTTTTTTTTATTTTCAATAGACTCGCGTTTGACCACTATCTCGCCTGATGGTAAGCGAAGATGTGGTCGACGGTGTAGCACGCTTGCCCAGTAGAAACTTATTCACTCTTGACTTTAATACTCCAAGTTTGTAGCTATCAGGAAACAAGGACTCCGGCAGGGGATTCCACTCCTTAGCTGTGCGCTTTGTACGTATGTGTGGGATGTCCACCATTGGCGCATTGCCGTACGTCTTGTTGTCCGATGATGGAAAGGGCTAGGCGGAATCAAAATGTGCAGTTCGTGAAAAAAAACCGTGAACAAATACCGAGAATAGTTTAGTCACACATTCTCTAAATAATATTCGGTAACAGATATTTCTTTCTATAGGTACATACCGGAACTGTACGCGTCAATAAACTCGTGTAAATTGAAATTGGCGAAACACAATCATGTCGACATTTCAAGGACTTTTTCAGATCTTATTTCCTCAATCATGTAAGTTATTAACAAAATGTGGACTGTATGCATCATCGGTAGGTTAATGGAAAAACCCGACATTGGTCGTGATGGCCCAGTGGCTAAGACCCCGCCACTCGTTCTTGAGGTCGTGGTTTCAAATCCGGACCATAGTACGCCGTGCTCCATTGGTGTATTGCTGCAAGGCGTTCCAGTGTGAGGATAACCGAATAAATTGATTGATAATAAATACCTATATGAAACATGTATGTTTGTACGGAAACACATAGATCTTTTCAGAACAGCAGCAGATGTATGCTCTAGGAATCAGCGTGACAAATTCAAACTTGTTTTAGATCAAACCCCTCGATTAACAAAATATAATAAAAGCTGTTTAGCTATGGCTGTACACATATAAAACAAATTACCATGTAAACTTAAAATACTAAATAGCAGACTGTTTAAAATTCACTTGTTTAATTGGCTAGTTAAATGATAATATTTTTTATAGCATTAAGGAATACTTTTCAGTAGCCCAGCCACAATCTATTACCCAGATCGTACTCCTGTGCCGAAAATAAATAAAATCAAATACCTAGGCTCAGTAATCACAGACCAAGGAGACGTCGACGCCGATGTAGCACACAGGGTAAACGTGGCATGGTTGAAGTGGCGATCACTAACAGGAGTCTTATGCGATGCTCGTATACCAGTAAGAACTAAAGGCAAGATCTACAGAACGGCGGTGAGGCCGGCAATGATGTACGGAGCAGAATGTTGGCCAGTGAAAAAGACGCACGTACAAAAGCTTCACACTGCCGAGATGAAGATGCTGAGGTGGTCTGGGGGTGTGACGAGACTGGATAAAGTAAGAAACGAGCATATCCGCGGTAGTTTTAAAGTCGCTCCTACATCGGAGAAACTAACCGAGAGCCGTCTCAGATGGTATGGTCACGTGATGCGAAGAGACGAGGAACACGTAGTGAAGAAAGCTTTGCAACTATCTGAACATAAGAGAGGTAGAGGACGACCTCCAGCTACGTGGTGGAGTAGCATGACAAAACTCCTATTGGAGGCAAAGTTGCCCGACCCGACAACCCAGGACAGATTGTCCTGGCGCCAGAAAATTAGGAGATCCGACCCCACCTAAAGTGGGACAGTGCTAGGTAGAAGAAGATTAAGGAATACTTTGAACATAAGTTGTGTTAATCATTTAGCATGCTTTAGTCTTAAGCAAAACATTTATGATCTCACCCTTAACTCATGTAACACCTTTTGTATACCATGTGTTATGCAATAAAATAAGTAAATAAAAGATAAATAGTCCTGCTACCAATATTACTGAGTAGATCCTCATTATACTTTTGTGCCTATTGGCTGTTCCGCCTAGGACTAATACCTAATCAGCATCTTAAACCTTCCTAGTGCTGAGACATATGCCTCCTTCTGAGGCAAGGAGCGGACCACTTTCCCCAATACGGGCGCAGAGCGGGTCGATAAACCCATCGACGTTAAAGATATCGACATATTTTTTTTCCTAAATTAAATCTATTCTTCGCCTGTCGAAAACCACCGCACACGATGAAATTCGTTAGATATTCTATTGAGATGTCAATTCGTCAAGGGTTTTATCAGAATTTATATGAAAAAAGATTCAAGACTTTTTTCATAAAGAATTGAAGTACTTATGTACTCACAAAGCTTTTTTTCATTATGTGGTGTACAAAATTTCATATGACTCTGCTTCATATTAATATTAGATTCCTAAAAATATACTACTTGGAAATAAATTTTCTTGTAATATTAAAAGCTTTTTATTCGGTAGATAAGTTAAAAGAGGTACATTTTTTTCCCCTTTATACACTATGGAGACAGAACGGCAGAGGGATCTATGGCCCATAAAAACACACTTGATAACGAACATCAGCGTCGTCAACCTCAGCTTAGAGTGCACAAGCTGAACTGAGGTCTTTTATTGTCCCGAAAAAGTTTCTTTGATATTTGAAGCCTGACTAAAAAGTTGAACAAGCAAATCTAAAATAAGCTAAAAAAAAACGGCCACGCACTAGTAATGGCACTAGTGGCGGTCACTTATTGCCGAGCAGCATACAGGCTGATCCATTGAGATGACCGTACTTACCCTACGGTCGTTGTTACTTTGAGCCAGACATCTAGTTTTATAACACGCTTTTATTAGCTTGGTATGTATGTATCTATGTATCAATGTAACGAAATCTTTGAACGTGATTTTCACTCCCTTCAAAACGTCGGATTGATTTGAAACTTTACACACTTATCAAGGACCGATGACAATGCAATAATTTAAATAGTTTGTCCTATTATCCTTACCAGGATCTTTAGGATTAGTGACTTTTTAGTTCAATTTACCATTTTAGCGTGTTTTTTAGTTTTTAGAACTACAGTTTTTGTTTAAATTATTATTTATGAGACTAGCTTCTGACAGCGGCTTTGCCCGCGTGATTGTCGAAAATTATACCAAGGGAACACATTCCCGGGATGAAAAAGTATCCTATGTGCTATTCCAGACTATAATCTATCTCTGTGTCAAATTTCATCTAGATCCGTCCAGCCGTTTGAGCGTGAAGAAGTAACAAATATACAAACACACACACACACACTCACAAACTTTCGCCTATATAATATTAGTATGATTAGTTTATGGTAGAACTAAAAGATCTACACCAAATATTGGTAAACAAGGTGTCTTAGGGTTCCATCTAAGATCCTCCAGATAGTCTTATCCTATCCATCAATCATTTGCATCATCCTAAGTAAACAGGTACCAGCAGTACCAGTCAGTAATATCTCATTAGCTACGCAAATACCGCCCAGTCAAGGACCTCCATGTTCGTCGGTTCGTCGCCACTGATTTGACGAAGCTGATATTTGTCGCAGTGAAAGAAGCCACAGCGAGGCAAACCGGATCACTTTGAGTTCCTACTGCCGATACCCTTTCGATACTGTTATTAAAATTAATCACGAAGGCCGGTCTGCAAACTGCCGGACACGTGACGAAAACACTGCGGTAAATGAGTTCACTTACCTACTTACTGGAATATAGAGCGCTTTTTACGGTTCCGTAATCAAGAAGGAACTTGCAGTTTAGCTCAGATACTCTTAGTACAATGTTAGGACCTATTAATATAGAGATGTCAGCAAAGTGACGGGGTCCGATAGGGCCGATGCCTGTCTGGGTCGCGGATAAATTTGAAAGAGAGTTACCGTGGCCCTGGCACAAGTAACTGAAGGAACACGGGTGGGTTTTAGTCAGTAAAAGTCTGACATGCCCTCCCGCTTCACCCAGAGCGGGAGAAGTCATCGGATGATTTCCCACCCAAAAAAAAAAGGACCTATTAATATTAATGCAAATTTTTATCCGTGAAGCTAGGCAACTGGGCTTATCCCAGTTGTAAACGACCCTTTGTGCCAATTGGCCTTTTTTGTTCTGTCTCCTGCTTGAAAAAAAAAAATTTCCACTTCCCCCCATGGAAGTGGAAATTATTATGTTTTCCTTCTCTTCCATTATTCTTTTCTGATTAATTTCGTTGCGGGATCCAAGACAGTTAAATTTACTCTCCGTGACTTCGTCGAGCTTCATTGCCTCGGCGCTTTTCTGGTGGTCGCCACTATTGATTCTGGCTTTCAGGAGTTACAGTGGTTTGGGAATAGTACGGTGGGATAGTAACAAAAACAAAAAAAAAAGACTTAGTAGACTTACAATGTACGGTGCTTTCATTGTTTATGAACTTGGTAAATGTAACTGTTTGTACGGAACCCTCGGTGCCCGTATCCGACTCGCACTTGGCCGGTTTTATGAAGTATTTCTGGGGAGTTTGTTGCACCATCGCCACTTCGTTTTCCAGCTAAAACACAAGGAAGTGGTGACGGGGTGGCGTTTTGGGGGACTGTCCTTATGAAGAGCTTTGACGTTCAAAAAGAACTGGTTCTCAGCTTATTGTAATTTGAATGTATTGCTCACTTTGTATAGGTATACTCTTAACCTATGTACTTAGGTACTTACCTAAGTACATTGGTTAAAGTTAACTACTAAGCTGGATTAGCGATGTTGGCTAAATGTAAATCAAGTTTTTTTGTGTTAAAGAAATTAATTTGCCAAGAAACCACAGAATGAAGCGTGATGACAGGTTGCTTCTAGGCAAGCGTGCTTCACCTTCGACCACATCATCACTTAACATCAGGCGAGATAGTGGTCAAACGCGAGCCTAGAATAAATAAAAAAATAAATAAAAAAATTGAAGAGATGCTGTTACTAAGCGTATGTTGCCAGTGATAACCTATAGCTCTGGGACGTGGTCTCTCACAATGGGCCTCTTCAGAAAGCTTACAGTCACCTAAAGGCCAATGGAGAGGGCTGTGTTCGGAGTTTCCTTGCCAGAATCGAATCAGACAGAAATGTAGAGATCCGCAAGAGAACCAGGGTTACCGACATAGCCTGAAGAATCGCCAAACTTAAGTGGCAGTGGCAAGGGCACATTTCTCGCAGAACGGATGGCCGATGGGGCAGAAAAGTTCTGGAGTAGTAACCGCGAACCGGAAGACGTTGCGTTGGAAGGCCTCCCACCAGGTGGACCGATCAATGTGGCGACGCTTGGGGGAGGCTTATGTCCAGCAGTGGACGTCTTTCGGCTGATATGATGATGTTCTGAGTGCAGAGGCTGTAAAACTGGGTATAACGAGGTAGGACTTTAGGTCGGTGGCTTGATCGATCATAACCCAGTCTGCATCACCCAAAGGTCGACTGTTATAAAATCCCTCATAAGGCCTCGTATACGGAGACACGGGGCGTCATGCGTCGGTTATGGTAGTTTTACCTTGTGAGTAGATACGTATTCTATTTTTAGGGTTCCGTACCCAAAGGCTAAAAACGGGACCCTATTACTAAGACTTCGCGATCCGTCTGTCTGTCTGTCTGTCCGTCTGTCACCAGGCTGTATCTCATCAACCGTGATAGCTAGACAGTTGAAATTTTCACAGATGATGTATTTATGTTGCCGCTATAACAACAAATACTAAAAACAGAAGAAAATAAATATTTAAGTGGGGCTCCCATACAACAAACGTGATTTTTTTGCATTTTTTTGCGATAATGGTACGGCACCCTTCGTGCGCGAGTCCGACTCGCACTTTGCCGGTTTTAGTATTTATAGGTTCGCATCAGAATTGTAGCTTTCTCACGAAATTCTCGCAGTTATGATGGATTCAAGAAACCTCAGAAACCTGTATCATATGAACATAACCGTACATACAGCGCAGACATTCACCAAATCTCTGCAAAAAAAAGGAGTTGCATTTAGACGGCCTCTAGTCAACTCCCCTAAGGTCATTGACCATAAATCGTTAAAAAAAAAATGACGTATCGTATGTAATGTCACGACGTACATGTTTATGTCTACATTTTGCAACCGGTCTATATATAAATATCAACAAGTGCACTAGCTTTAGGTCACGATACGATGACAGGATTTATTAATGCCTTTCGTCTGATTTAGAACGAATTTAAAAAAACTAGGCAAGTGCGTCTCGGACTTCGTAAATTTAGTAAAATCAAGTTGGTTGTAATAGAAAAAAATAGAGAATTTCAAAGAAAAACCGGCCAAGTGCGAGTCGGACTCGCGCACGAAGGGTTCCGTACCATTATCGCAAAAAACGGCAAAAAAAAACACCATTGTTGTATGGGAGCCCCACCTAAATATTTATTTTATTCTGTTTTTAGTATTTGTTGTTATAGCGGCAACAGAAATACATCATCTGTGAAAATTTCAACTGTCTAGTCATCACCGTTCATGAGATACAGCCTGGTGACAGACGGACAGACAGACAGACAGACAGACGGACCGCGGAGTCTTAGTAATAGGGTCCCGTTTTTACCCTTTGGGTACGGAACCCTAAAAACCAGATTTATCAATATATTGGTATTTGTTGGCAAAATATACGTAATAATAAAAACATTATCACCAAATTTCAAGTTCATAGGTCAATGGGAAGTTAAAAAATTATACGAAAAAAAATATATATTTATTGAAAAAAAAACATTGAGGTATTAATGTACTAAGTACATATAATCTCAATGTAAAAAAAGCTGATTTTGGTGTCTTCTTATTCCTTTGTTTTCCAATACAAACAAAAAATACATTATTTATCTACTTATTCAAGGAGCTCTAAACAACGATACTCCTCGATGAGGTAAATTTTTTTACAATGCATTTCCTTGAAAATAGCGTTTTCCAAGCAGCCAAACTGTGCGGAAAGTGTCACTTTTTTTTACTAGTGCTTTTTACTTTCCTGTACTTTTTAATTTTAACTCCACCGTCAGCCCGCCGCATAGAGTTTTTATTATTTGAGAAAAGTTTTAAACGTTTGTTAAGTACAGAGTATCATACATATAAAAGGTAAAACAAAACTAATACTTCATTTAAGGCGTCTTTAATTACTCTAGATTTAGATTTTAATCAATAAATTAATTTTAAATATTCATTAAATATGTTTGGCAGAATGAATATTTAGCTCGTGCCTTTTTGCGTTACGACGTGACAGCTATTTGCACATGCGCAGTAGATATGCCCGAGGAACTATGAACTTAGTTAATCTGTGGATATGCTGAGCGCCCTTGAATAAGCGCCATTTTATTAATTTCTTGCTTGGTTCAGATACATTTTTTTATTTCCTCGCACAATGCATAGTAAAATGTTGTATTATACACGTGCGTTAGATGATTTCCGAATCGTGTCGATTTATCCACTCACTCGCTTCGCTTGCTCGTTAATAAAACTACCGCTCATCGGAAATCACCTATTTTCCGCACTTGTAGCATAAATAACTATTTTCAGGCTTTGTCTGTTTGCTTTGCATCCCTTAAAAACATTTAAAAATATTTTGTGACAATTTTTAAGGCTTCGGGTCAATAAGATGCTCATACTGTGAACATTTTGAGACTGTAGCTCCAACCGTTTGGCTGTAAAAACTGTGTGACAGACGACGAACAGAGGCGGGCAGGCAGATACGTGAATGACAGCAATAGACCGTTTGGACCCTTCGGTTACGGAAACCAAAAAAGTTTGCGAGTATAATTAGATCGTTAAACTACATAAAATATAAACTTTTACTTAAACAATCTAATTATACTCGCACCAATTTTTGGATCCATGCAAAAAAAAAGTAGTGTAAGCCGTTTAGGGATTAGTAGCCTGCTACTACCTAATCCCTACACGGCTTACACTACTTTTTTTTCTCTTACACTACTTGGGGGCCTGCCCCCTAGTAGTGTTTACCGTTGGCCCCACAAATGCACGATCCACCCCTGCCTTTGTGCAACGTCTGTTAAAGACACATCCCTGGGGAGACGGGACCTCCTCTGACTGAGTATCACTGCAGCACGGCAGCACATGATCACTGTGCCGTCGTCGTCTATTCTGGGGTCACTCGTTAGGCTGACAGCCCACTCTGAGCGCTCACGCAACCTCGGAGAACCTACATAGCTACCGCTTATCTCCAATTAGGGTTGGTAGATCAAGGCTTGTAGAGTTGGAGACATCCTGCAAAATCTTATGATTTGAATCAAGAATTGAAACACATGACGTGTTTGATTTAACTTTATTTTATAAGATGTGTTTACTATGTTAACGTGAATATATTTAATTTAAGGGCCGACGTTTCAATAGTCTGATAACGTTTAACTGATAAATAAAAATGGACGTTTGACATATCTA
The DNA here is from genome assembly GCA_948252205.1 of Orthosia incerta. Classification (NCBI taxonomy): domain Eukaryota; kingdom Metazoa; phylum Arthropoda; class Insecta; order Lepidoptera; family Noctuidae; genus Orthosia; species Orthosia incerta. The sequence continues at coordinate 56,012,606 of OX411742.1, forward strand.
TATATGTATATAAAAGAGAAAGTATGTATGTATGATCATGTAGACTCCGAAACGGCTGGAACGATTTTAATTAAATTTTCAGACAATCTTTAGATTGATCCAGCGGATAATCCTGTTGTTGAGTGGCGATCGGAGCATTTTTTGTATAAAAAAGCTGTCAAACCGGCATTTTTATTCCTCCGCCCTAGACCGCCAAGGGACCATAAGGCGCCTTTTTAAATGTTTTTTTTACGTAATTACGCCGGCTGATTTATATTTTTTTGGCGAGTTTTGGGTTGATAGTACCTATTTAGTATTATTATTTGCCCAATAATTACTAAGTCAAAATTATTTGACGGCACGGCCATGGCCTCATTAGACAAACAAAAATTAAAGATATATACTAAGCACTAGAGCCCTCACAAAATGCTCAAAATTGCGCTGTCAACAGAGGCTTAGTGTACAAATTTGACAAATATAAATGAAAAAACGGGCCAAGTGCGAGTCAGACTCGCGCACGAAGGGTTCCGTACCATTATCGCAAAAAACGGCAAAAAAAATTACGTTTGTTGTATGGTAGCCCCACTTAAATATTTATTTTATGCTGTTTTTAGTATTTGTTGTTATAGCGGCAACAGAAATACATCATCTGTGAAATTTTCAACTGTCTAGCTATCACGGTTCATGAGATAGGTACCTACAGCCTACAGACGGACAGACAGACAGACAGACAGACAGACAGACGGATCGCGGAGTCTTAGTAATAGGGTCCCCTTTTTTCCCTTTGGGTACGGAACCCTAAAAAGGAAAACATAGGGACATAGTATATATCTTACTTTACCAGTTCATGGAATATCTTTTAAATTGGTCCAATATTGGAGGAGGAAAGAGACGAGAACCAAACCTCGAATTATGACTTTTTACTAAGGTAATTCAGTCGGCGCTCTCTGCCCAAATTTCCTCTTAATATTATTTGCAAATTGATTCCTAGTGGAATAAAATTGGTGTAGTTTTGTTTCTCAACTGTCTACGCAACTGGACAATATGTGAAATCATTGAGATCCTTTGGGATATATTTAGTTGCCGGTATTCCAAAGCATCGTCTGAAGACTGCAGGATCATCTCACGTCTCTCCCTCATGAGCTTGAGAGTAGGATCAGAGTTCAGACAGCTTTTTGTTCCTATGTATACGATGGGTCTTGAAAAACGAGACTTGGGATTTGAGGATTATCGAGTCCTCCCCATATCTTCGAACTTCAGATAACCCTATAATATTCCATCGTAAACTGCTCAATTCCACTTCGAGTTCGATGATCTTTTCATCGGTCTGGAGTCCGGAGTGTGCGCGTGTTGTATGGTGCCAGGTCCTGTTCTATGTTAGGGGGGGTTTGGTTTCCGCACTTAGTCCTGGATGGACCTTTGTGCGTGACGTGCCAGGTCCTGTCGTAGGTATTTGTTAGGGTAGCCAGATCTCGTCCAGGATTCTTAGCACTCCTTGCCATACCGTAACCTCGACCGCTACCGCTGTTTTATTTGCAGACGGGTTGGCGATCGCAGTATGGTTTTTACAAATGCACAGAGAACGCTGCTGCCCATTCTCTGGTTTCTCCCTTAGTCGCCTCTTACGACACCCACGGGAAAATATGGGATGTTGAAATTCTTTACGCCCGACACCATACGGTGATGTAGATTTCAAAAAATATACACATTTTTTTTTTATTTACGATAAATTAGGTAGGTTTTGGTAGCGTAGTTAGGTAGCATAAATATATCGGGATACTTACACTATCATTTTTACAATCAATTTGTCCCGTGTTCTGTTTGGTCATGGTCACTTCATTAGAAAGAGACACACTACCAACGGGAGCCCTCTCGTGCGGACCGTTTTTTGTGCCATAGTGCACAGTCTAGTAGTGGACTATACTTAATAAAAGATAGCTTGATCGCCGCGACATATGTCAAACTGATGTGTACGTTATGACCTTATTGTTAGCCTGTCAAGCGCTATTGTTACTGTATTGATACTGACAGATGTCGCAGAGATCAAGCTATCTTTTATGAAGTATATGGTCTATGAAGACTTATAGAATCGTAGATATGTAGTAAATATCTAAAATTCAAAAACATCGATTAGAACTACCATGCTTTCAATTATTCAACCTACTTACAACTCTATAAAATCTAACAATATACCTATCTACATCCAAGGTTCTTAAATTGAAACCAAAAGATAATACCTACCTATTGAGGTAGATAGAGAAGACTAATGACTTGCACTTACGAAACAGCCTCGCAGCTTAAAAGTTGTTCTTTATTCTTTTTTCGGCCTACATTGTTATGCTTTTAGATCTAGAATACGATAGATAATAGTTCTTGCAATATGGTATGACATAATATAGGTAACCTCATAACATGAAGCCAGCCATTTTTTGAAGGGGAGGCAGTGTATTAAATAATGGTCGTCCACTTTTCTACAGTGTTTATAGGCCTAACTTAACCCTGTAGGTACAGGGTCAAATTAAACGATCGTATCTAATGGGTACCTACTTATCGATTTTAATGACGATAAAAAATATCTGAAACAACATTATGAAATTTAAATGCAATAGATGAGAGTAGGTACCTACTTGTATAATTTTAAGTACACAATAGACAGCTTCATTTTTTTTCGGTTTCGACGGTACATTTAATCAAACTTTTTGGGCCCAGTAGGTAGTTATTGCGAAACTTAAGTGGCAGTCTGCAGGGCACATTCCTCGCAGAACGGATGGACGATGGGGCCGAAAAGTTCTGGAATTGCGACCGCGAACCGGAAGACGATGCGTGCGACTAGGTGGACCGATGCCCTGATTAAGGTTGTGGGAATACGATGGATGCGAGACGCACGGGATCGGTCAATGTGACGACGCCTGGGGGAAGCCTACATCCAGCAGTGGACGTCTTTCGGCTCGAATGATGATAGTGATGATGAGGTGGTTGTTGCAGCTCCAGATACGTTGTTCAGGTCATCTAGGGTCCAAACGAATGGATTTGGAACACTCCAGCTAGTGGGACATAGTTTGTACAGGAGCACCGCATTCGCACCGGGTGATAGATGGATCAGTCAACCCCCATTTTGACACATCATCAACAGCCTTTTTTGTAATGTTCCCACTGCTGGGACACAGGCCTCCTCTCGGTGAGAGGGAATGAGCCGTAATCCACCACGCGAGCCCAGTGCGTGTTGGTAGATGTCACATGTCATAAAATTTTGGTTCTAGCACATGCCGGTTTCCTCACGATGTTTTCCTTTACCGTTTTTAAGAGCAGTGGTGATGAAATAATTTACACCAAAGTAAAGCGCTTGCCTGGGTTCGAACCCACACCTTACCACTGGGCCACCACTACTCTCCATTCAACCTCGAAGTGGGAATAAAATAAAACATGAATTCGACACATAGTAACTTTATTTGTCTTTTAATTGACAGACAGTTCACATAAAGAGTGGCTTAGGATCTAACACGGATTACATACAGCCCATATAAATGGCATTCAATACTAAAACTCCTAACAAAAATAACTCATCAATAATTAATTGCCTTGGTACAATATAAAGATAAAAGAGAATATGAAAACCATAACCAAACAATACTTTAAAAAATTTACGAACTACTGAATCCAAATGTCTTTGAGATCTAGTCTTTTAAAAATCTAATAACGAAAGGTACTTAATGATTATTTATTTTGCATTCGGAACCACTATTTCTTGTTCTTCTCTTCCCAGTATAAAACTTCAAAATAGGGTCTTATTGTCTTCTCACAAATAGGACATGACCCTGTAAATTCCTATCAACGATTAGGTACCACGCCAATAACATGAGTACCCACCTTATATTAAATTTTGATGCAAAATTAAAAAGCAAATTAAGGTTAAACTTTATAATTAGCACCCTATATTTAGGCAAATGTCAAGCATCAATTCAAAACTGTCAAATCGATTTAAAATCTCATTGATAGGCGATTAAGTTTACTGTAGCGTTAGCAAAAAACAAAGTATCGTCAAGAGTATATTGCTGTTATTTTTATACCTAAGTTATACTTGTTTGTATAACAATTACACTGTGCGTGTGTTATCAATAGTACGTTAATAAAATAAAAATTATTATATCTATATTATTATAATTGATCCAAATTTTATTTTTCAGAATAAATTTCGAAACTAAATTCTTAAATTATGGCAACAGCAATGTACTCGAGCGACTGCAGTATAATGGCACATTTTAAAGTTAAGCAATAAAACTGACATTTTGAATGTCTTTACAATCTTCAAATTTCTAAGCAGTTGCAATTTTATGCAACCATCTCCCATTTAAGAACATTCTACGTGACTATCACACGTTTCCGAAGCACCCATCCCTTGATTCTTATCACAAATATACGCAGAAGATTACCTTAAATGCTGATCTACGACCATCCCTTAATTTTATTTCAATCAACTCTACACTACTACCAAAAAAACACATTCTGTCTTTGGCATATCTAGAACAGAAAACCGTTTCATTTCTTCTTTCACAAGATCAGCTGCGAATGAAATAATTAATAAAAACACATCTACAAATAATCTTAATACAACTTATTTTAACATATTAGTGCGTACTTATAAGAAATATATACCCTCAAATCAAAACATCATCGGTACGCGATTTAGCTATGCAACCTATTTGCGATGTATCAAGGTATATATTATCTAGCATATATACCTTACCATCATTAAATAAAATATGAGGGCATATATTGCTTATACCGGATCTAAGACCATATTGTATTGTTAACCCAAGATAATTCTAATCCTTGAACTAAGTAATATCCTAGGTACTAAGTGCGTTTGTGAAATGCGTTCGGTACGAATATGTTATCGTGATGTTCGGAAAAAAAAACCAACACACAACACGGATGTTTGTTGATTATCTTGTATAAGACAAGATAATCAACAAACATACATTTAATTTTTGCGTTCTCATTTGTTCTGCCATTGTTCGAATTCCTAAAAATATTAGGTCCCCTCTTTCCCTTACTCAACCGGAATACAGGGGCGTTATAAGTTTGACGTGTGTATATCTTTGTGCCTTTATGTGTACCACAGACAGATACACAAATACACATATTTGTGTGTCTGTCTGTGGCATCACAGCTCCTAAACGGATGAACCGATTTTGATTTAGTTTTATTTTTGTTTGAAAGGTGACTTTAACGAGCTGTTTTTGATGATGAATTTTACTGTTTCATTCGGGGTATTTTCGCAAGATATTGTTTTAAAATTACGTGTTTCGATGGATTGTCGATAAATTATGTAGTTTTAAGAGATATTTGTTTCGGGTATTCAACTGAGCAATATAGGGGGCTTTAGCTTAATTCAGCAGAATTATTATCTGATCAAATCCGCACCGAACGCAATGCAATGTATCCTAATTAATTCACCCTAAGGGTAACTACACATTCAAAATTGTAGAGACAAATACAAGTATCTCAAGTGTCATAAACGACAGGGTGAGGACGAGGTGGGAATCGAAAAATACTACTGTGACAGATGAAGCACTGGACAGCCTATCAAACGAATCCCACATCTTTTGCCTTCTCTATAGATACTAGAACAGCACAAAGCAGCCCGACTGCCAAGTGCATCATCTACCTAAAAGTTAATCTAAAAATCTACTTTTTCTTGGATAATCCTGACTTATTCGCATGAAACCTACTCGTGTCCCTGCACGATCCAAATCTCCTTTCATGCAGCAAAAACATCCAAGTCAATCGATAATTCGATCACCGCATGAACGAATAAGTCCGAGCGATCCCTAATACTACAGAAAAATCTGAATTACATCTAAAATCCTACTTTATAACCTAACATCCGTATACGAACGATCAAAGACAATATTTCAAAAAATGGCCGGAGCCCTACTTTATGGAATATATCAGCAATAAGCATAGACACCAAAATATGTAATACATTTAACTACGACAAATATGTTTGTTCGATAAAGAATGGCATTGCCAACTGCTAAAATACTGGTTCTTCGACGATTCGTAACTGTCAATAAACCCTCAAAAACACGACTGACTTGTCCGTTATAATAAATAGACTTGTAAGAATTTTAAAGCGGATTTGGCCAAAAAGCCCAATTTCAATAATTTCGACAAAATAGACTTTCAGTCTATATTTTAAAAAAAGTGAGTAACTTTCAGCCTTGAGATACGTTTATCTTATAGGCATCTTCACAATCTAAATATTCTTAACTGGCTGTTCCTTTCTACAATATCATTTTAATCATCTGGTGTGCTCATTTGGCACAAACGTCATTGTTTTTTATGTTTTCTCAGATACAAATATCACCCTTGGGCTAACCACATAAGGTTCAACGTGCAAAAGTTTCAGTGTCCGTTTCATATTTAGTTTGAAAATATTTATTTAATTTAAAGAGTCCTACAGACGATAAGTCCATGTAGTACTTCGTGATGATATACACATGAATGTAATAGAAATAAAATTCGATGATATCATAAACTCGTCTGTAGACCGCTTTAGGTGCAGTTAAACTATATCTTACGAATAATGTACTCTGTTCTAAAAGAAAGTTTGTACGTGAAAATACTTAATGAGGTACGATATGAATGGTATTTGGAAAGTGGTCCACAAGATTAGAAATATACAAGAAAAATAATGTTATATGTGTAACTAATATTACTAAGAGTATACGTTTAACGTTAGGAGACCGTACAAATATGTACCGACCGAGAAATAATTATATTTTACTGAGGGGATACCTTTAGATATAAAGATAGAATCTTTAATAAATAGGAATAATAAATTGATTTTACTTTATGGCAGGGAATATCGGAAGGTCGCTCAAAAGGGATTGGACGGTTCGTACTAAGAAAATATTTAAAAATAATCAAAACATTTCGGTTCGTGATTGCAGGATTTATAAAACTTTTTAAAAGTTACACCCTGTTACGATCACAGACAAAAAACTTATAGTTAACTAACATTAATAAATGATCAAGGTTTTAAAAGCTGGCAAACATAATAAGTTCGATATATCACTTTGTATTTTCGTGACGCAACACCGCACGTGTTCAGCAGTTCATGAGGAGGAGTATGACATACATACAGACGCATGTCAAAAAATACCGGACGATATATCGATCCTGAATGCGCAAATTAACTGCTGAGTAGCTATAGGTGCGTAAATTAAAAATTATAATGAAAAATAACGCGTTTTAGCGTACGTCAGCGAAATAAAACATAGCGACATAGTATCAAATCCTAATATGATTACAATGACGTGATATGCCCCAAAAGCCGATTCCATAAGGCTTTCGATTATTTTTACGTTCCTACTTTGTGCAAAAGCTACTTCGTCAACTGGTAAAAGTTGTTAAAATTTAAGTATCCAATTTTGGCAGAAACTTAAATATTTACGTATTGTATTTTTTTTTAATTTGTAAATTAATATTTTTTGGTAATATGTACTTATAAAATTAAAATTAAAAATGTATTTTTTGAGCAAACATTTACAACTTATTCTAGGTGTATGTGATACTACGGCAGCCTTATTGCGTAATGAATTCGGCAAGGCAAAGAGTATGAAAAATCAACCAATCACATCGTGTCTTTAATCTTCCATGTGAAAGGTCGATTTTTCATACTCTTTGCCTTGCCGAATGCCAAAAAAAAATGCAAGGCAAAGTGCCGAATTAATTACGCAATAATGCTGCGGGTATCCGATTCGTGGCGCAAGCCTAAAGTGTGGTCTTGTGAAAACTGTTTTAGTTTTCTAATTTAATAACTAAAGACATCTTACCACCAAAACATGAATTCTTGTTCAATATCATAGACAGCGATTCGCCGATTAAAAATAGGCGTACAATGTTGAACATGAAAAAGATTCCGACAGAGTGCGAGTTATTACTCACGCGCAATCGCGTTAACGTAAACGTCAATTTGTATTGAAATTGGATAAGCGCCGCCTGGGCACGGTAAGGAGAAACCTCTTTTTTTGTATACATTTTGACATAAGAAATCTTTTACGTTATCACGAGTGAGTAAGTTAAAAAGCTCGGCATAAGCACACAGAATCACACAAAAACATTTTAGACGACGGGCCATGGCATTGCTAACTCGCTTATTATGACGGGAGGCGGAGGACACAAGGCCGGGTAGTACATAAACGGCTGGTAACGATAAATACTCGTTGGATTCGGCCTAAAAGACCAACCAGTTATGGGATCGTAAATGACAATATTCTGGGCCAGGAACATGAGAGGATCTAGATCATCATACTTGGGCCAATATGTAAGTTCGAAGACACATCTGAAGTCAGTGCAAGCGCGGAAGCGGTAGACTACTGGGCCGTAGCTGGCTAAAACGGGGAGAAGAACGGCATATTCCTTGCCACCAAGCATGGTGAAAGCGCCATCGAAAACAAGCAAGACGCGACACGGTCTTTTAAAGAAATACGTGTCAATGTCTTGGCTGCACGTTCCCTAGGGAACAGATACTTGGTACGTCAACTTGGTGTCGACGTTCACTTTAGCAGCAAGCAGGCCTGGATTCTTTAGCGAATATCTGGAAAAGAAAAAGCTGTACTTAGTAAGCAGGCAAACATAACACTGGTGTATTGGTAAAATTATTATACGTCAATTATAGCTTTTTCCACTACCTTGTAATGATGTAACAAAGAAATTCGTGTTGAAATATGAGCATTAAGACACAAGATTATAAAAAAAAAAAACACAATTACATAATAACAGTTACGAAATACTTTTGTATGGAGTTTTGATATCATTATGTAACTGGCAGAATGATACTGAACCTGTTACCTCTCGAAAAATGTCGTCGTAGTCGTATCTTGTATATAGTCTGTGGTTTTTAGTCTGAACGTTTCTAATAAATTGTTGTTGGAACTTATTTGCATTTCATTAAGTAAACCCATCAGGTAGTTGAAAAAGAATCGTTCGGGGCTTTGAAATGTACTATATACGTGGCTCATACGTTTTAGCCGAAGGACGTCCACTGGTGGACATAGGCCTCCCCCAAGTGTCGCCACGTCGAGCGTCTCGCATCCCGCGGATTGAAGAGCGCGGTAAATGCATTGTATGTGTCATGGACCAAGTGATTAATCAGGCCACTATGTAAAATGCCCGGGCATTATGAATCTAGTCAAGTCAAATCGGGCAATGTAATGAATACTAATTGAAACTCCTATATTTATCACATTGTCTGGTCATTATGAATATTACTACGTAACGGTTGGGCTATTCGATTTTTATGGTCAATGAATTAGTCCAAGAGCGAGCGAAGCGAGCTCGGGAGCTTAGGGCAACCCGACAATCCATGTCGACCCTGCACACAGAAATAGAAACCCAGCGCGGCGAGGCTCCGTCGACTTTGTTGCTTAAATAATAAGCGTGCCAACCATCGACCATCGTGGTCAATATAAGTTTTTAAACTGTCATGGTCACTAACATTAACATTAAAAGCGGGTTATTTACCATGTTTACTGTTTGTTGCGAGTTCCCGATATTTCGGTGCTGTTTCAAGAACCATGATCACGGATAAACTGAAAGTCATTGCGGGTGGGTGTTTATGAGGAGACAAAACGGTCTACCCTCTTTCTTGTTCGTTTTTTGCACTCAGTACCGATACCATTGTCACTCACAACTCGATTCTGTTCCCGACACACGAAACTCACTGTGTCCGATCGCGAACAACAAACAGTAAACATGGTAAATATCCCGCTTTTAATGTTAATGTTAGCATCGTGGTCAATGTCAACATTAAAATTATTAAAAAAGAAACATCTTTTTATTATCCGGCCCAATAAGCGATGGGCATTATTGCCTAGGTACTCATATTGGGCATTTTTAAATTGCCCGGGCATTATGAATAATGCCGTATTAATCACTTAGTGCATAACATATGCATGGATGGTGAAGAAATTTTTGATGATTTCGGTTTTAGATTATGACTTCGTTAGTAAACAGCGCTTGAGCGTAGCGGAGTAATTTTTCCAAAAATTTCATCAAACAAGTATTTCCAAATATAGGTAAAACAAACTGCTTGATTCGAACAAGGAAAAGTCTATGTTATTGGATACAATCTCGTAAATTTTAAGGAAAACCACATATAAAATTCATAGACTGCAATAACTTGATTCATTATTATCGTCCTACGTAAATGGTTAATTTAATGAATATGCCTATTCTTGAATACACGCTTTTAATAAAAAAAAATACAGTACTATAATATTACACAAGCTTACGTATACGTAGTCTAAGTTGATTTTTGATGAACCCTTCGTTAAATAAAAAGGTCCAATGAAAAATAAGGTTGCAATGGAATTTGAGCTTTGTAGTGTATGACACTGAGTTTTTGTTCCAAAAGTTGGTGATTATTTATTCTAATCATTATTTGCCATAGCACTTGGAGTCGGTGTGTATACATACCTAGTCATAATAAGGTCTTATGGTAAATCAAGTTGCAATGGAATTTGAACTTTGTTAAGTAACACATTCAGTATATTGTTCCAAAACTTGATAAATATCTCAGATGCTATATATATACAAATATTTGGCTGCGGGAATCCGCTGCCAAAATATTTATGAATATTTGGTGCGAGACGCACGAGACCGATCGCGGTCTCGACACTTGGGGTAAGACTATGTCAAGCAGTGGACATCTTTCGGCTGAAATGAAAATGATACAAATATTTGATAACGTACCCAAGACCACGCTGCTTCAAGCGTTCAATGGTAGCTGGCTTTATGCGAGCACGTCCCTGGCTATGGCTGCCCCGTCCAGTGATGAAGAACAGCATCTGATTGCGACGCACGCCGGAATCCCGAAGCTTCGAGATGTGAGTGTCTATGAACACGTCCAACGATTCCTTTGCCTCCTTCACGCGTAGGTAGTGAAGGTCTATGGTTGTGCAGTCTGGATTATTGGTAGCGTGGTACTGAAAAATAGGGTATGAAAATTAGATATTGTTTTATTAACCAACATCAAAAGAGGGGGAGGTTTACAATCCGTCCGAATCTACTTTTTTTATGTATGTTCCCCGTTTATTCAAAGACGCCTAGACCGATTTCAAAAACGTTAAAAGTTAGCATTTATTTGTATTCGGAAATGCGATGATTACGAGGGACGAAAATAGTTGCACTGTACATTAACTGTAAACTTCACAAAGGGGTCGTTTATTTTTGATCTCCCGCTCGAACAACTAAAAAAAAACCGGCCAAGTGCGAGTCGGACTCGCGCACGAAGAGTTCCTTACCATTATCGCAAAAAACGGCAAAAAAGTCACGTTTGTTGTATGGGAGCCCAACTTAAATATTTATTTTATTCGGTTTTTAGTATTTGTTGTTATAGCGGCAACAGAAATACATAATCTGTGAAAATTTCAGCTGTCTAGCTATCACGGTTCATGCGATACAGCCTGGTGACAGACGGACAGACAGACAGACAGACTGACGGATCGCGGAGTCTTAGTAATAGTGTCCCGTTTTTACACTTTGGGTACGGAACCTTAAAAACTTAAAGAAATTACCACACTTCTGTACTTACTTGCATCAAAGCTGACACAGCCAATCCGTTGGCATACTCATACTTCTGCTTATGAAAGTTAGCAAGGTCGGAATAATAGGTCGCGACTTGAGTCATACCGCGGCGAATGCAATCTTGTGCCTTTTGAAAGTTCCTGTAACACATAAAAATATATTAGAGACTAGCGGTTGCCCGCGAATTAGTCCGCGTCAAACTATTTGAATCTTAAAAAATAATGAGTGCCGTCATAATCGGGCCGTTTCAGAAATTACCCAAAACAGACAGAAAATTTTATATAAATTGAATAAGTACTGCATAAACAGTACAAACATTTTCTTAATGATCCTCAGCAAACTTCGTGTTTCGTCAGCCGTCGGCGTTCTTTCAGTTGCCCTTTGCACTTGGTGCAGATCGGACGCTGCCAATCGATTTGGAAGTATATAGAGTTCTTTATACTCTTTTAACATAATTAAATTTATTTAAAAATGGGAGGAATGCTGCTATTTTTACAGCTCTATATATTTCACACGGAAACCAAAACAAAACAATAATAAAGTACTTAGTTCTGAACTTCTGAATTCAAATTATTATACACGATAAATCTTATAATTGATGGACATGGCAATTCGAATGCTTCGTGTGTATTTGGAAATGTGATGATTGCCGGGGGACATTAAGAAAATATTTGTACTGTACTTTAATATGAATTCACAAAAAAAATCTATTATTAAATATTACAAGAAGACACATTTATTTTACCTATTTATTTTTAAATACTTTATCATCATTTCGTAACTATTTTACTGTAAATTTAAAACCCGTACAGTAGTTTTTGCGTGAAAGAGTACCTAATAAAAAACCCATCCATCCTCCTTAATTTTGCTTTAGAAAGTACAAGAGTGGACTATACTTTTAATTGTAGTGCAAATCAGTCATTACTTTTAATATATTTTACTTACAGATTACGGCGAGCAAGATGGTTGTCAGCCTCCTCGCGGTATGCATCCACAGTGGCCATGTCCACTTTTTCACCCTTGGACAGCAACGGCCATTCTGTCTCGGAGAGTTCCTGCAAAAAAAAATATGTTAAAGCGTATAGTTTATTTTCCAATGTTAACGCGGTACTGGTAGTGCTCCCGCACGAATGAAGCCGAACGTTCAGGGCGCCCAAAAGAGGTCGTCACGCCAGAAATCGCCGATAAAGTTCAAGGAATGATATTGGATTATTGGAGAACGAAAGTGCGTGAGGTGGCTGAGGCTCAGGCATTTCAACTCAGCGGGTACATCAGATTATACGTGAATATTTGGACATGAAAAAGCAATACGCGCGATGGGTTCTGCGATTGATCACACTCGACCATAAGCGCAACCGTGTCTGAACGAACCCGCAATCTGAACGAGTTTTTGCGCCGTTTCGTAACCGGCGTGGACGAAACATGGATCCATCACAACACACCAGAGACCAAGGAACAATCAGACAGTGAGTTTCTACGAGTGAACGTGCACCAAAGAAGGCATAATTGGGTCTATCGGCCAATAAGGTCACAGTTTTCTGGGATGCACGCAGTGTGATTCATATCGACTACCTTGAAAAGGGTAATACAATCACCAGTGAATATTTTGAAGCAAAAATGACCGCATTTGATGAAGATAAAAGTGCTGTTCCATCAAGACAATGCAAGGTGCATACGTGTGTAGTCACCATGGCAAAAATCCATAAATTAGGCTACGAACTGCCTCCTCATGCAACATTTTCGCCAGATTTGGCCCATTGTGACTATTAACCTGTTTCCAAACCTGATGAAATAGCTGGGTGGCAGAAGATTTGGCTTCAATGAAAAGGTCATCACTGAACCTCCAATGAAAAGTGTTTTGACCTTTATAAAACCTATCATTATTTGAAAGGAATATTTTTTTTTAATGGAGGACTAAATGTATTCAGCTAAAAGGAGACTGTGTTGGGAAATAAAACGCTTTTTGCCAAAAGCTACTTTTTTTCTTCAAATAATCATGGACTTATTAAACTGCCCCCGTATAAAGAAATATCAACCTTGAAGCTGATCAAATGAAACTATTTCAATCGCAAAAGATATTGAACTGTATCGCAATAAACTTAAGGTTCTTAATACCTGTTGTTTTAAATTATTCTGAAATAACAGTAGCTGATTATACTACGTACGTATGTAATGATGACTCAACACAACTTATAGATATGTATGAAGTATTATTATTTGTGACTCAACCGTTTTAAGATAAAATTGTTTTCCTTAATATTAACACTTTACAATACAATTAAATTATAAATCTGTGGTCAACTGAGGTCATTTCAGTAACACACGTCGGAACATTGCAATGTATACCTTACGAACTTCTGCCAGCTGCTTCGCCCGCGTAAAGTGTTGTCATCCCAAATAAGGGACGTCTGATAACGGGATAAAAATAGCCTATTGGAATAGCACATTCCAGACTACAATCTATCCCTATGCCAAATTTCATCCAGATCCATTCAGCCGTTCTGGCGTGATTGAGTAACAAACATACATCCCACACACATAAATCCCACACACATCCATCCAAACCTTCTAATTTTTTTACTAGTAAACAATGAAATATTCAAGTCCCTAATAAATAAAGAGAAAAAAAAAACACAATGACAAGTATAGAGACTTATATGATGACGATGGCGATGATTGTGACGATATGTATTCGTGTATTTCAAGGTCACAACGCGACTCTTGTTGTTGCCGTTTCGCGAACACTTCGGATCGACGAGAAGATCACCAAACTCGAGGAAGACTTGAGCAGGTTACAATGGGCTCATCAGGCAATCATAGGGCTATCTGCAGTAGAGGAAGCAAACCGGGATCCCGGTATTTTCAGACCATAAGACGGATTAAAAAACACCGTAGCGACTCATCGATAACATATGACGCGGGTTTGATGTTTATGTTAAAAAAAAGCTATGCAACGTGAGTCAGTTGCTCGTGAACTTATCACCTCGTTGAAACGTAGGATTAAGAAACGAATCAGCCTTTTAATGTTCCCTGCTGGGACACAGGCATACTCTCTGTGAGAGGGAATGGGCCGTAATCCACCACGCGGGCCCAGTGCCGTTTGGTGGATGTCGAATTTTTGGTTCTAGGACATGCCGGTTTCCTCACGATGTTTTCCTTCACCGTTTTGAGAGCAGTGGTGATGTTATAATTTACACAAAGTAATGCGCCTGCTTGGGTTCGAACGTACGATACGTAACTCGCGGCCGTTACCACTGGGTCACCACTGTTCTGTCCCTGATTTCCTAAAATAAATTAAGCCCCCCGTGAGTAACGTGGTGAAGATCGAGAGTGGATCGACCAGGATGGCGCCACCCTCCTCCCACCCACCCGCACTGTAAGGACTGTACCTACCTTTTTCTGTTCCTCCATTATTTTGTCTTTGAGTTTCATTTCCTCCGTTGACACGAATTTGTTTATTCCATTTTCTTGTTCCAGTATTTCATTGCGGCCAGTAGACATCAGCAGAGCCTAATTATAAAGTAGTAATTAAAAATAACATAATAATGATTTTGTGTGGTAAAATATCAATGATTGTGGCACCAAACAAATTAAGTCTATTTCATATTCAATTAAATCTGTGACCTCAGATCAAATAAAAAGTCAAGATGGAATGTTGCAAACAAGGTGAAGCCGGTTCAAACTATGCCTTGCCGTACAAATACACAGTTACACGCACTCACGTACAACGAAATTACGCCTTAGCTTGTCAGTCGAGCTCACATATTAGCTAAGGGGTAGTTTCGTTATACGTACGGCAAGGCATAGTTTGAGCCGGCTTCACTTTGTTGTTTGCAACGTTCCATCTTGACTTGTTATTTGATCTGAGTCTGTGACCAAACTAACAATGAGGGACTCCCAATCTCTAAGTACTATAAAACAAAGTCGTTGTCCGCTTCTGTTTATCCGCTTAGTTCTTCTAAACCACTTTACTTAGAGATCGTAGCAGGTGCGTTTTGTAGTTTCTGCCAACCCCATGGGACCATATTTGAGTTTATGTACATAAATATTTAGCTAAGTTAAAAGGAGTACTTGCAACATAAACAATCAACATTAAATTACCTCAACTGTAGCGCTAAAGTTATTGTCATGAGCCATCAGCAACTCAGTCAGGGTATCCTTATCAACATCAGGGAACAAGTTGTACAACTTGTCTCGGGTCATCTTAGCCGCCAAATCAGTTGGCATATTGTTACGCCACTCAGCCACATCTTTTTGATAAATGGCGAGCGCCATATCCATGTCCATGATTTCTTTGAAGTCGGGAACCTCTGGTTCTTTGCCGGCGAGAGATAGCTCTTCTTCCTTCATCGCGATTTGTCTATAACGGAAAAAATATAGGTTTGAAGATGCAGAAAATAAACAGTGGATAAAGGGCGGGCGAATATAATGCAAGTTGTGGCTTAGTTCTAATCACAGCTTCTGATCAAAAAAACAGATATTTCCAGAATATAATCAAAAACCTGTTCAAAGGGTTGGAAATCGGGATTGGAGCTTAGACCTTCTGCTGCGTAAGGCAGCCGTTCAGGACATAGACAGCCCTAGTAATAGGTAACTCAGGTGTCAATCAACAAAGGTATATAATAATAGGTTGATTGTATTATCATGTTTCGAATTCATATTTATATATAAAATAATTATGTTATTATCTCACCTTGCGAAATCTTCATCCTGCTGCATCATTTCTGCGGTTTTTTTCGCATGATCGTCGAGCTGAAATGTCAATGATTCCATCCATAAAGCATTCAATTCGTTCAACTTAGACATTGGGATGCTAATCCTAGGCACAATGTAGTCAGGGTATTTCATACCTTGCCTGCCAAACTTTTCATCTAACTCTGCTATGAGAGGGCTCCCCAAATTAATCGAAACCATAACATCATCGTCAATATCGCTAACAGAACAATCATCGTCCTCACTTAGATCTAAGTTGTTGTTGTAGTTAGATGCAAATGCTGCAACTTCAGACGGCAATCCTGTAGCTCCAATTTCTTCAATGTTATTCTCATATACATCTGATTCTCCGCGGCGTATCTTCCTTATCTTGAGGCAATGTTTCGAATAATGATTGTCAGCGATAACCACATTCTGCTCAATCTGGCGTTTTATTTTAATAGTTTCTTGGGACATTGATACATCACGTTTCTTCTTCTGGGATTGTAAAACGTTCGAAACTACTGATACTTTCTCTTCTATCGGTGGAGTTTTTACTGCATCTGGTGTAGCCCCATCAGGTATAATACTATAATTTGCCATACATGCACATTGTTCCATGCTTTCTTCTTCTTGATCTGATTGCTCTTCGGTTTCAACTGTTTTGAACTGATTGTTAGTCATTCCATCAAGCACAATTTCCACACTCCAATTTGCATCACCGCAACATTTGTCGAAGATATCCCGTAGATCCGAACGTGCGATGTTCTTGAATAGCTTCCTAAAAGCGATAAAATGTTTTTCCTCATTAGGACACCTATATGCATTTGTGATCATTACTTCATTGGTCATGCTGCTTTTATCGAGCATCCGTTTTTGCGGGATCTTTTCACGGTCAAATGATATATGAAATTGATTAATGTTACGTGATGTGGCAATGATAACTTTGTATTGACCATTCACGTTTGTGTCTCCAATTTCCATAGATGTGCCGCTAGATGTTGTTTCAATGAAAACCTCTCGGTTAGTAACAGAATTCAATGGTGCAGATGAATCGTCCCAGGACGGCATATACATTGATATTTTACTCCAATCTTCACATTCATTTACGGTTTTCATCAATGATCCCGTAGATTTCAATGTTCGAGTTTCAAGGGGAGATATATTGGATTTCCTTTGTGGTTTTGCATCAGGCAAAGAAATGGGAATAGTAGTAACAGTGGGTATTTTTGAAGTCACTTTCGAGGCAGACTCTTTTACTAAACCTCCATCGTTGATATCCCAATTCTCACCACTGTCCCATTCTTTTTCTACTTTTTCAATTTCTTCAAGCTTCTTCTGAGCTGCTGTGTATAATTTGAGCTTTTCTTGTTCTTCATCTGTCATATCATCAGTTTGATCAATTAGAAAAATATCCTTATTCTCTACCTTGATGTTCACTTGCGGTTCTAGATTGTTGAGTTCTGGATTGGGGACAGTTAATACTTGCGGCGTTTGAAAATTCACTGTTGATGGTGACGACCGAAAAAACAATGCGTCAGCAACAGTTTGTGAAGTAGTATTAGTTACATGATCTTTAACAATGGTACTTGGCTTTGGACCTGGCTCTTCTTTAACGATTGGCGGAAGTGTCCGCTTTACGGGAGGAACCTTATCAGCAGGATATGCTAATCCGTATGTTTGTCTTAAAATGTTACCAGTTACACCATCACGGTAATTGTCTAACATTCTTTTAATGTTCACCAAAGGAACATTGTGCATGTTTTTTTTGGCTAGCTGATTCGCTTTTTTAGCCCATGATGTTTTTGGCTCCACCACTTGAATAATGTAGCCATTCTTCACGCCTTCTCTTAAATAAGGTTCCATTTCCCATAATTCAATGTTTGTGTTGTCGATAATGACCGGGCTCAATCCTGCTGCCAAAGCGTTTCTAGCTCTGACGTGATTCCATGAATGTGCATCTGAGAGTTTGTACTTATCGTACTGATATTGGCCTCTGACCATGAAATAGTCATCTGTAGTCAAAATATGAGTCTTATAATTGTTGAGACCGGGGCCAATCATCATGTTTACTAATTGTTGGGCCAAATAGGATTTTCCACTACCAGGCACGCCTCGCATAAGAATCAATGTTCTGTTGCCTTGATTGTGGTCAGTCATGATTTCTCTTATCTGATCAGTCCAGAAGCTACTGATGTTTAGTTTTGCCCTTTGGGTTGTTTTTGGTATAGCACCAGTGCTCTGTGCTGGTTGAGAAGCAAAACCAGCATATGACGCGGTAGGTTGAAAAGGCAGGCTGCTTGTTGAAAGTTGCATAGGTTTGTTGGTTGTTGAAGGTTGAAATGAAGGGCTGGTTACTGAAAGTTGAATTGGTTTGCTGGTTGCTGAAGGTTGTGTAGTTTGTGTGATTGCTATATTTTGATTTGTTGCAGTTGGCGCCTCCTCTTCTGTTATCGTATTGGCATCATTCGTCATATTCATTATTGCGTCCACAGATAGATTCACTAGGAACAAAAATAAGATTTTAAATATATATAAAAAACTAAATTATACACCTACGTGTTGGTGAAAGAAAGAGCAAATGGAAAAAAATTGAGAGGATCGAGCAGGATGTGCATAATTTAAAAGGAGACTTTAAAAAAAATTACATATTATTTTAACCCGTTTTTTGGGATTATTCCGAATCTGACCCGAAATCCTGACCCGGTCGCGGGTTAGGTTAGGAACTTGAAAAAAATTATAAAATTAGTTCCGAACGTAACCCTCTTCCTAACCTGACCCGATGTATCGTTCCTATCATAACCCGAATTGCGATATGGTAGGTTTCCCTCTCCTCTTTCTCAGAATAAAAGTTTATTTACAATACGTTATCCATATATCACAGGAGAGCAGTGGTGGCCCAGTGGTAAAGGCCTCGACTTACAAGTTATAGGTCGTGGAACCCAGGCAGGCACTTTGCTTTGTGTAAATTATTTCATCACCACTGCTCTGAAAACGGTGAAGGAAAACATCGTCAAGAAACAGGCATGTCTTAGAACCAAAAATTCGAAAACATCCACCAACATGCACTGGGATCGCGTGGTGGATTACGGCCCATGCCCTCTCACAGAGAACAATTTTTTCTTTTTTTTCAAGTTCCTAACCTAACCCGTGACCGGGTTAGGATTTCGGGTCAGGTTTGGAATAATTCGTTTTTTCCTGGTGTATGACGATTCACGATACTTCTATCTACAGTGTTTTTACGCGCCTTTTGCCTTTCCATTTGCTCTATTCACCCATTCAGCATAACTAATAAACAAGTTTTTTTATACACTCAGCGTCACAAAACTCGCACCTCTCCGAAAATAGCATTCAAGCCTGTCCAGCCATAAAAGCATTAATTAAAGCCAGTTAATATTGCTATCAACTGAAAGTACGTTTAATGACTTTTTAATGAACAACAATTAGTTTTTTTTTGTTATTGGGCAATCCCACCGCACTATTCCCAAACCACTGCAACTCCTGAAAGCCAGAATCAACAGTGGCGACCACCAGAAAAGCACCGAGGCAATGAAGCTCGACGAAGTCCCGGAGAATGAATTTAACTGTCTTGGATCCCGCAACGAAATTAATCAGAAAAGAATAACGGAGGAGTTGGAAAAAGTACAAATTTTCACTTCCCTCCATATCAAGCAGGAGACAGAACAAACAAGGCCAATAGGCACAAAGGGTCGTTTACAACTGGGATAAGCCCAGTTGCCTAGCACCACCGATAAAAATTAGCATTAATATTACAATTAGATTGCATAAATAACACAATTCTTCAGAGCACGAGCCGTTATAAAACTGTTGTTGAAATATGCATTGTAGGAGCCACTTATATGCACCACCCTGGAAGGGTATAAACGGCCGATCAAGGTCAAATGAGAGTCATTCCCCATCGATACTTTAAAGTGAACATAATTGAACAACTCTAAACATGTTTTCTTTGATTCAGTTAACCTGTTTGAATTAATGCCTTGGTTAATAAATCCTAAAACTCTGAACTTTTTCTGAGAGCTGAATAATTTTTTTTTCAAATGGTGTACCTTAGCATAGCATACCATAATCATACTCGTACATTGAATTAATATGGTTGAAATCATTTAGAGAAAAAGATGCGATTTTTGTGACTCCGAGTGTATATTCAAGCAAGTTTTTACAACTTAAAGCTGATTATAATTCTATAATTAGAATATTTATTGGCAGAGAAAGGTCACAAGATAAATGAACAATAACTGCAATACTAAGAGCTCTTGTAATGCAATAAGTACCTATTGTCTGTTTGGAGTAAGCTAGGGATTTTCCCAGTATTATGGTTAGGGGATTTCCCTTTCAGAGAGATACTTAGTCTCTTGTGTTTTTATACTGTTTAATTATTACTTCATCACTAATTTCCTTTCTTTATAAAAATATAAGGTGTCATCAAATTCGGTAATTGTATGTCTGGTATAATTGAATTAATATAATTCATTGTTCATTTATTGTTCTGTATTGATAAGGATGTGGTTTTATTCAGAATGTGACAAAGGAAAATTATTCGTTCATATTATTAGGTATTATAGTTATTTATTATTTTAGTTTACATAATATGAGGTCACATTCATTTATTTAAATTGAGAAAGTTATTATTCCGATTTTTAGGTGTTTAAGATAAGCAAGTTATTTTTTGTTTATCTTAATTCTAAAGGAACATGCACATTGTGCACACCATGAGCATTCACACTACATAAATGTACACTTAGCAGATAGTTAGCACTGTTTTTATGGCCAGTTTCAACAACTACAATGCTTCCATATTATTATGATTTTGTATAATTAATTCAGAACAAAAGTTAGGCTTGCAATGGCTTTGTTATATCAAAATGTTTTTTTTTTTTGTTAACGATATAAATGAAGGCTCACAATGTAGACATACTTTAATAATGAATTGCACAAAATTATTCTTAGAGAATTATTTAAAAAAAAATAACCATAATTTATGATTAGTTTAAATACCGCTAAGCAGATTCTCTATTCATATTTTCCAATCTTTATAAACAAATTGAATTAAGAACCTACTTATCAGTGGGCTTGTCTTCTTTGTATGAAAACAGGTCTTTTTCTGCAGTAAGACAGTAACAGGCTGGTATTGATATAATAATCAGTATGTAATTAATCATAATTATGGTTATTTTTTTTAATAAATAAAGATGAATGTGTATAGTTCTAGTACATATGGTCTATTTATATGATTACTAAATATGAAACAAGGATGGCACTATTATAAATAGAGGCTGTGTAACCTGTAGACCTAGCAAGTCTGGCTTTATGGATTATTTCTGATTCAGATATTGAAAATGTATCCTTTTTTATTTGCAAAAACTGAATCGGCCAAAATATTCCATATAATTATCGAACCTGCTCACAAAATATTACGAGAATCGGTTGAGAAAAACAATCTGTAGAGGAGAACTAAAAGCATTTTTGCCCAAGCTGAAATGGAGACACTTCAGTCGCGCTTCGTGCTCGCTCAGTCCGTTTTATTTTACTTTATTTAACGTTAGGCTCGCATTTGACCACGATAATAAAAAATTGTATTATTCAGAACAGCTGGCGTATAGATTTAACGCCAGCTGATGTCTGCCTATGGGGCTATAGTTCTCGCCAAACTTCTGGGCTGCCCTGAAGTTGGCTTTCTGATGTGCAAGGCACGGATCGCTGCTGTTTAGTATGAGATTTACTACTGCACAGCCATTGTAGCCAACTTCAGGGCGGCCAAGAAGTTTGGCGAGAACTATACTTATAAAGTACTTATAAATTTTAGTTCCAGGCTAAATGGGTGTCAGAAAGTGGAGGGCACACATTAAGTAACTATTGTTTAACATAATCAAAATTTTAAAACTGCTCTTTCAGTAAATAAAACCAGTTTGAACTAATTGTTTTTGGTATTTTTAAGTATCAAAAATAAAAAGAATTTTGAGACATCCTTTACACAAAATTTTGAAGATTGAACTAATGTTCTAGTAAAGTGCTAGCTGAACATCATCATCAGACAATTCTATCAATATTAATATACCTACACATTAATAACAGATAAGATAAGCAGAGTAGCTGATAAAAAATTATAAATACTGAAACCCCAGATGTTAAATAAATAAGTTAGCATTGCTTTGAGTAAACATCAACAAAAACATATTAAAATAAACTTGTTACTAACAAAGAATTCAAATTTAATACCCTTATTGTAAGTTCACGTTGAATATGTTTCTTTGTTGTTCAAGTACGTAGTGAATTACAGATTGCCCTATAAAAGGCCCCCCTTCATTTCAAACAAAGCACATACCCTTCAGGCTCATCTTTTATGTGCAGGTATTGATGCAGCCCAGTTATAAATAGTTATTGATCAAAGCGGACCCCCAGACAGAGGGGAGAGGTGGGGGAACGGTGTGAAGGGAGCACTGCCCTTGAACGGACCCCACACCATACCCGCGCCAAGCATTTACATATCAATCAATAACATGATAAAATTATTAATTATCATTCACAATAATTTTTATGAATTTTAAGTTAAATCATTATGTCACTACAAATTTTAATACAAATGTTTTTGTTTGTGACAATAAACAACACAGTGATACTAATATCAACACAAACATCACTGTTGTTAATCTCTACACAATACTGCCTATTTTATCATGTTATCTAAGAATTGGAGTTAATCAATTGAATATCTACCTCCGTGTCCATAGTGACAGATATACGGCCGCCAAGGTCCCTCGAGATGGACTGAACCCTTACCGCCCTATTAATATAGATTTTACGAAAAGTGCATCTACATCTGTCATCCTTGTTCCGCATATTAGCATCCTGGGCTGTAACTATCGACCTAACTACATACAGCATATATACTATTTGTTGACCGATAACTTCGAAACTGCGTTGCGAGCATCTATTGCGCCGCGCAGCTAATCGGAAGTCTCGATAAACACAGTTGCATTTCATTCTAACATAAAACTATTATTAGTTGATGGTTTTATACTTACGATCGCCTTCACAACCCTCGACAACAGCAGAAATCACATCTTTAGTCATGACTTCGCCAAACATGTTCATTAAATTTTCAATAACATCACAGTAGTTATTTTCTTCGTCTCCGCAGGGCTCCATGTTTGCACCGTTAAGTCAAATGTATTATTACTAAAACAGGATGACACGCTCTTTCTGAAGACACTTTCACTTTTATAATAATTATTAATCCTGCTCAAGATTCTCGATATTTATATTGAAAACACACTTTACACGAACAGGAGAACTTCGAACTGACAGAAACAGTCAAATCACAAATGCAGTCAACAATTGTTGTCTATGGTCAACAGTTCAACATTTTATGTTTGCAGTGTTGCCATTACCATATTTAAAAAAGGCCATGCGACCAATTTAATATCTTACACTCGCTGATAAAGGAATAGGCCGTTCTAATCAAACGTTTGGTCAAAACACAAGTCAAGAGGACCAAGAGGTAACCGAAACAGACGTCTACTACTACTACCCGTCGTCTACTACTGATGTATTCTGTCATCACTTCAGTAACGTTTACTATAAAATAAGTCATTAGTTAATTACACAGGATTCTCTAATGAGCTTTTGTCAAAATTGCGAACATAACATTAGGTAAATACCCAGATCATGCAATTAACTAAATGAGTGTAGTGCAACTTTGCAGTAATTTACACCAGAATATTAGATAGGCTTTAATTCAAAATATAGAAGTATTATTACCACGCGGGCAGAGCCATCCATATGATTATTGTGAAAATGCGAAAGTATCTATTTATCTGTTTGTTATCTTTTTACCTCTTACCTTTTTATCCCGGGAATACGTTCCCTTGGTATCCCAATGTCAATGTCAATGTCTTGGCAATTTCCAACTTTCTCGCAGGCGAAACCGTTTGTAGTAGTCATTTTACGATAAAATATTTAAAGATTTGGCAATTTTTAATACACCTACCTAAAGAACCGATTAAATGTAGTAGAAGTCGTAAAAGTATGAGGAAATTGATGCCTCATACCACTATAACACCATATCTTCTTTCATGCTGGATTATTGCTGAGCTGGTGATAATGATACATCAAGGTGTTGAAGTGTTTGTACAAAAACATGTCAGTCCGACTTCTCTAAATCTATTCTTCTGCAGCGTGGTGTGACAGGGAGACGTCGTATCTCCGAAACTGTTCACCGCTGCTTTATAGGATGTCTTCAAGGTTCTCGACTAGAGTTTATACTCACCTTTGCTTTGCCGAGGATATAGTGGCTGAGACTATGGAGGACCTCAGTAAAATTCTCGTTGACCTCGGTAGAGCTTCCAAAAGGACTTAAACAAAATTAAGATCATGTTGAATTCCCATGGAACACCCACTCCTATCAAGATAGAATACCTACTCTACAATTGAAGTTGTAGACGATTATGTATACCTGGGAAAAACGGTCAAGTTTGACTATATAACTATTTTTGAGAAAGAGCCGAGTGGAATCCGACGGTTGACCATCGTCGGATGTCGATTCGAGTCGTCAGTCATCGACGGATCGTGGAGTCTTAGTAATAGGGGTTTTCACACTTTGGTTACGGAACCCTAAAAAAGAAATCTGACATCTTTGAAACTTCAAAATACGAGTTCGAATTCGCTGGTATCAAGAAACTTAATATTGTTTATGAAGATTTTTATAGGAAAGTAACGTACCTATTCAAACTATAGAATTTTTAAGCGACTTCAAAAATATTTAGTGAAGAGACTATAATTTGTATAGTATAAGTAAGTAAGTTGTAAGTACCTAAATAAAGGTATTAATTTGTTTTATAAAATCTGCACAATTTTATTTTTATCAATGACTAGGTTTTCCTCGTGGCTTCACTCCCGTGGCCCAACCCATGGGAACCGTTTTCGGGATAAAAATAGCCTATGTCACTCAGGAATAATGTAGCTTTCTACAGGTCAAAGAATTTTATGTATTTCTAAAATTAAACCTTAAACCGACAAAATACGACTCATATTAGATAAAAGCATTTTGACATGTCATTTTAGTATTTTTAATAGTTCTGCAGATTCAATATTATAGATAATTCTGGTGACAGTTTCACTTACCCCATAAACGGGGGCAGTGAAAGATAACCATAGTCTACATTTTGATGAGTTCATCGATAAACGGACTCGAATTTACTGATACTTCGAACTCGTATCACATTTTTGTTTTTGTTTAAATTTTGCCCCTCACTAGGAATTTCTCCTGTATCGTGGGTGCGATTACAAACATATAAGCTCACAAACATAAACACCCAGAGCAAGAGCAACTATTTGTAGGTCATACAAATATTTGTACCGTGCGGGAATTGAACCCACGACACGCAGCACAGCAGTCAATCGCTCAACCACTGTGCCAACCGTGCGCTGACACAACCTAGATGGCTGATTAAAGGTAGAGTACTTCGCATTAATCAATATTATAAATGCGAGTCATATTATTGTGCTAGAGCTATAATAAAATAAAAGTAAATACAATAAAAATAAAAGTAAAGTATATTTCACTTACCCCACCTGACCTTACTCAAAAAAAATAATTAAATAATAATTTGTTTTATTTCAGAGTTTTTGGTTTAAGTAATGAACGAGTTCACGAATTCTCAAAAGTTATGTAGTTATATTGTTGTCAAAGTTACGCTTATCTTGAATTTGTGCCAAAACAGGAACATAAAAGTGTTACAAAATATTTAAAGGTATTTGGAATGACCTTATTAGTAGCTTTCATTTGATACACATATTGTTAGGATAACGAAAAAAATTGCATCACCCACTTTTTACGGGGGGCGCTACTTTAAAAAAATATATAGCCTATGTCACGCCCACAATTGAGTTAGAAATGGACATACATACATACGCTCGAAAAACATTACCCTCTCGCGGTCAAGTAAAAAAAATAAGGGCACCCCAAGACCTACTGAATAAAATAAAAACAGCTTGTATGAGTTGGTAGTATACATAGAACGGCAGGGTCAGCTCAGCGGCTTCATATTGTGCAGCAACTGTGCAGGATCACCAACCATCTTCAACATATTGCTTAATGCCGTAGGACGGGGTTAATTAAGAAGGAGATATAAAACCAACTTTAGCGTGAATTATTAATCTAATTAAAACGGTAGCATTTTTCTCTTTTTCGCCAAAGAATCAGGGAATTAATTGTGGATTGGCAGCACCTTTTGTGTTTTGTAACTCTAAACTCATGTGTGACTTGTTTAAAACTACGGTAAACCACCGCACATAAACAAAAATGTTTTTTGACTTTCTGTGTGCCATTAGAAGAAGTAAACATAGTATTACATAATCTTTGTTAGAAGGATGAAAAAGCTTTACTGTACAAGGTACAAGGCCAAACTTAAAATCTAATGTAAGTAATGACGTCATTCATTCAGAGTAGCAGAAAGACTTGTGTAATCGTATAACAATATATGAAACAAATTTTATTTTTCCATGTTACAAGTCTGTCACCTAAAAAAAAAAACAACCGTAGACAGTGGTTTCACTGTTGGAAACAACGATTCCTCCATAAATAATATAATAACTGTAATACCTAGACGGAACGTGTTTACGACGAAAAAGAAACTGTCAATTCTTTCGTTCTTACATATAGAAAAACTCTATGAAAAAGAAAGAGACAAATATAGACAAACGCTACCATCCTGAACGTCAAAGAGACAACTTTTTAGTCACTGTTGTAACCCATCGGTTAGCAGCTCTAATTAAAGTTTTTCGCTGTTTTCACGCCTTTGTTTCGTTTATATCAGGAAGAATTTTGTTGTTTAATTATCTGCATGAACCACGTCGTGTGTGGCTATCGGTTACAAGAGTAGAATGAGTGTATTAACAGAATATAATCAAAGGATATCTTTCCACAGGTGAGTTATCGACTAGCATACTGAAATTATTGTGCAGGGAATATATTTCATAGGCTGTCCGGAATAAAGGAATCTAAGTTCTAAATACGTCGAGGACGTATAGTATCATTTAAACCATTCTATTTAGTGAAATAATTAACTTTTATACGTTCGCTCATAGAGCTATGACAGTTTACGTACTTACGTTCTGATGTTAGAGATGTGACAAAAGTCACGAGAAAGATTTATCGATACTGTATTTTTATTTTACTTACTTTAATTTATTTCATAAGTTTATTTGCTATTTGTTATTATTACCTAATCTAATATCGATTGTGCACAAGTTTCCTAAGAGTACTTATTTAAGAAATAAGTGGATCAAGAATATAAAACGAGCTATAACTGGACACCTTCATTATAATATTCTCGCTTGTGTTCACTGCATTTTAATGAATCATGCTATCGCTATCCCTTGACCCATATATGGACACTGGTTGATGAATCATTTTTTTTTACATTTTTTTTTTAAATTAAATGATTATATTTAAACCATTTTGTTATAATTAATTTTATTAGTTTTATATACATACTCGTCTGTAAAGTTTCTTCTCAGTCTTGCACAAGAACTAGCATACTATCTAACAATATATTGATCAGTACCTGTTGTACAGTCCTAGGAGTGTACCAAAAACTGTCACTTTGATCTGATGATGTACTTCGTTTTTGCGCAAGGTATGAATACACGTTATTATACAAAGCGTATAATGCGCAGAA
Source organism: Orthosia incerta (assembly GCA_948252205.1). NCBI lineage: Eukaryota > Metazoa > Arthropoda > Insecta > Lepidoptera > Noctuidae > Orthosia > Orthosia incerta. The sequence goes on from OX411742.1 coordinate 56,040,571, forward strand.
AAACGATGAAATAGTGGCATTTTACACTTACAATGTATAAGTTCAGTCTTTGTACGAGTACACTATTCACTTTTTAACCGACTTTCGAAAAAGGAGGAGGTTCTATGTTCGACTTCTAAATTAATTATAATCTTATAATTAATTTAGATAAAACAAAAATAGTCAGTTATTCCCAAAGAAAAACCGCTTTGACATTAAATGTAAATTATGAAATGAAAAAAATAGAGGAAGAAGATACCATCAAATTCTTAGGACTATGGATTGACAAAAATATGTCATGGAAAACGCAAATTGATACGGTGTGTAAAAAACTTAATAAATTTTCTTACGCTTTATACAGACTATCTAGGATTGTAAACCAATCAGCAGTACTAGTCGCCTATCATGCCTATGTAACGTCTACGCTTAGATATGGACTGATTTATTGGGGGAATGCTACAGACAGGGAACTCGCTTTTAGGGCGCAAAAGAAATGTCTTAGAGCTGTTTGTGGTATACGTGCCCCAGACAGCTGTATGCCATATTTTAAAAAGCTCAAGATTTTAACCTTTCCTGCCCTTTACATCTATGAGGTCGCTACGTTCGTAAAAACCAATGGAGAAAAGTTTGCTAACCTGCACTCACGTCGACATGCCGATAAAATAGCAAATATTTTGACCTCAAAAACAGCCCTACTTTCTAAAAGTTTCTTTGGAATGTCTTCACGAATTTATAATAAACTTCCTAAGCAAATACGAGAAATTGAAAACGTCAAACTTTTTAAGAAAAAATTAAGTGACTTCTTGGTAAATAGACCATATTATACAGTACATGAATTTTTGTCCGACAGATTCGTGATCAGTTAGTGCCAAACTGTTTTTATGTTTTGATGCAAAATAAGTGTCTATTTAATTGAAATATCTGTAAATTAACACATGTCACATAAACTTATGTCTAAGATAACAATTATTATTTTTTTCAAACTATTGTATGCCTAACATGGTGGAGCAGTGCAAATGCACACAAAAATAACTCAATAACAACTCTGTAACCGCTGTCTCACAATAAAGATACTTTGACTTTGACTTTGACTTCTTGTGTTTTTTTTTTGTTCACCGATATCTCCGTCAATTGTGGACCGATTTAAAAAATTCTTTGTTTGAAAGAGTATGTTTCGAAATTGGTCCCATTTTAATTTGGTGAAGATCTGATGAAGAACTTCGAAGATATACAACAGAACTCTTCAATAAATAACGGCAAATCTCTCGGGACTGCTGCAAACGCATGTCTGTTTATTGTTTATACCATTTCATAACATAACATCACGCCAGTACGCTCTTAAGGGGTAAGCAGATCTCTCATTTGATCGGTTTTGTTCAAGTTTCATGATATTCGGGTAATCTATTCTGGCATTATAGGAAACTTACTAAACAACTTGCCTATTAGGTAGGTACAACTAAAAAGTGAAAAATAAAAAAAACTTTTTAACAAAAAAATACTACCGACTTCCAGAAAACTACAAAGTGAAAAATAACTCCATAACGCAAAAAAATGGTACCTACGAAAGACTTCCAAAAATAAAGTTATTTTTCACTTTGTAGTTTTCTGGAAGTCGGTAGTATTTTTTTGTAAAAAAGTTTTTTAAATAATTATAAAGAATCCCTAAAAAAACGTAGAAAAAATTTGCCGCAGTCAGGGACGATTATTACAGATATTTGACCAAATTTGTAGATCGCTCCTAAACTGAACTCGATAACATCGATATGACAGTGGCACAGATCTAGTACTGATATATGTCTATAGATAAGTATCTATAGCATCCTCGGTCACAATGTCACAAAAGATGGCATAGACAAAAGTATATCTATCTCTTTTTGCTTATGATGTTATCTGTTAGTGCGAAAGTGAATACCGATATTGAAATTGCGTCTTAAACACGTTCCGTCTAGGTATTACAATGTCTCTGATAATAACTTATATAACTGGGTTGCTATCTGAGCGATTGTGGCGCCCTCATTTAATTTCTACTCTTTTATGTTGCACTGTATAACAATGTTTTCAACACACTTGCTCATAAAATGGCTCTAATTTCACCGCAATTAGGCACATAATGATACCTTTTATCAAACTGTGACTTTTTCATTGCTATTATTCATAAGTGAGTTACAGTTTTTTTTAAATTTATTGGTTGAGTTACTAAAAAAGTTTCGATACAAAAAAGATCGTGCTCAATAGTATAAATAAATTAATGTACCTATTGCTTGCTCATTTCATGCAACTTCGTATTAATTTTTACTTGTACGTGCTTAATAAATAAAACTTTCACTCAAATATAAATTTTATTTGCTCTGTTTTAATCAAGAAAAATTGAAATTCCCTATTTTGTACGTGGCTAAAACACTATTCACGAAAAGCCAAAAAAAAAAGAAACCTCATTCTTTTAGTCTATGGCCGATCGCCATTGTTAGATGCGCGCGCATAGGACAACTGATTAATTTGGCCGCCATTGTGAAAAAAAATTCACAGCTCGTTTTTACTGTTGAAAATGAGTTTTTTGTATTATTTTCTTCACAAGTGTGTTGAAAAATGTCGTATGATACACGTGTGTATTGATGGTTACCGTCCTCGGCTCTCATAAGACCCTCACCTACGGCTCGGGTCTCAATGGCGCCTCAGCGGTAATCACCAACATTTCATTTCACACTTGTACCATAATGTATCATGAGATCAAAGTGACAGTTTTTGGTACACTTGTACGACTGTATAGACATGAACTGATCGATATACTGATGATGACTGAAAAGAAAGTTTACAGACGAGTATGTATATAAAAGTAACAAAATAAATAATAACAATATGGTTTAAATATAATAATTTTATTTTAAAAAGTAATATATGAAAAGAAACATGATTCATCAACCTGTGTCCATAAATGGGTCAAGGGACAGCGATAGCATGATTCATTAAAATGCAGTGAGCACAAGCGAGAATATAGTGAAGGTGTCCAGTTAGCTCGTTTTATATTCTTGATCCACTTATTTCTTAAATAAGTACTCTTACGAAACCTGTGCACAATCCATATTAGATTAAAAATAGCAAATAAAGTTTATGAAATAAATTAAAGTAAGTAAAATAAAAATACAGTATCGATAAATCTTACTCGTGACTTTTGTCACATCTCTAACATCAGAACGTAAGTACGTAAACTGTCATAGCTCTATCAGCGAACGTATAAAAGTTAATTATTTCACTAAATATAATGGTTTAAATGATACTATACGTCCTCGACGTATTTAGAACTTAGATTCCTTTATTCCGGATAGCCTATGAAATGTATTCCCTGCACAATAATTTCAGTATGCTAGTCGATAACTCACCTGTGGAAAGATATCCTTTGATTATGTTCTGTTAATACACTCATTCTACTCTTGCAACCTATACCTACACACGACATGGTTCATGCAGATAATTAAACAACAGAATTCTTCCTGATACAAACGAAACAAAAGCATGAAAACAGCGAAAAACTTTAATTAGAGCTGCTAACCGATGGGTTACAACAGTGACTAAAAAGTTGTCTCTTTGACGTTTAGGATGGTTGCGTTTGTCTATGTTTGTCTCTTTCTTTTTCATAGAGTTTTTCTATAAGTAAGAACGAAAGATTTGACAGTTTCTTTTTCGTCGTAAATATGTTATGTCTAGGTATTACAATGTCTCTGTATAAAAGTTTGTGAAGTTTCCCTGTGCCCAATTGTCTATGAACGAACCCCAACACTGCCCAACAGCATATTTATTATTTTCACTGACTACTCTTTGCCAACAGCTCTTTGCACAGACTACTAAGAGTTATGGCTCTTTGACAATGACAGGCAAGGCAAGGCAAGTGACGTTATAAAGAACAGAACGCGAAGTGCCCAAAAACGTATGAAATCAGTTTTAATTTAAGAAACATTAGCAAAGTTCTCGCATTTAATCAATTGTGTAAAAAATGCAATAATCCGAAAAATACTTGTAGCATTCATTCACAGAAAGGTAGCGACAAAAAATAAAAAATGGGTGACAATTTTCAAAACAAAACCATGGCTCCGGTTATGATGGATTATGATTTCAAAGTGAAGACTCAAAATGAACGTTCTAAAGTCGAGGATCTGTTTGATTTTGAGGGCTGTAAAGTCGGCCGCGGTACATACGGTCACGTATACAAGGCTAGAAGAAAAGACAGCTCAGATACTAAGGATTATGCCTTGAAGCAAATCGAGGGTACTGGGCTGTCTATGTCTGCGTGCAGAGAAATTGCGGTAAGTTCGTGGGTATATGAAGGTGCAGAAGAAGCCTATTGAGTAAAAAACATAGACAGGTGTTATGAAGTTAATTAGCAAAATTTATTGGGGGTTATGAAGAATTGTGTGCAGTTTAGCCAGGTTTCTGTCAGTGGGTCGTCTTATCATTTGGAAAAACACATTATACCTATCTGAAGTTAAACACAAAGCACCAACAATGTCCTTTGTATATTATATCAACATAGAAAAAATAAAGGACAAGTAAGTGTCACTAACAGCAGAATCAAAGTTTGATCAAATAATCTTCTTTTTTCAGTTACTACGAGAGTTAAAACATCCTAATGTAATAAATCTCATCCGAGTTTTCCTCTCACACACTGACCGTAAAGTCTGGCTGCTATTTGACTATGCCGAACATGATCTATGGCACATCATAAAGTTCCATAGAGCAGCTAAAGCTAACAAGAAGTCTGTAATGGTGCCTAAGGGCATGGTGAAGAGTCTTCTCTATCAGATTTTGGATGGGATACATTATTTGCACTCTAATTGGGTTTTGCATAGAGATTTGGTAAGTGATTTATTAATATTATATTTTTTTTAAAGTTTATTTTATCACAATAGATATCATGAGTTGAAAATGTAGTAGACAGAGCCTGTAGAGCTTCCTTAGTGTCTATATTTTCTTTTTCTTTGCCACCACCATTTCAAAACTACTGTTTTCAAAATGGTAAAGGAAAACATTGTGAGAACTAGATATTCGAAGACATGACAGATCTACCAACCCACACTGGGCTCATTGGGGATTATGGCTTGCTCACTCTCAACAGGAGTGGGGGAACATTATGGACTGATTATGCTTTGCTGCTGTTTCTTTTACATAATTTTGGTTTTAGGAATGTTTTTATTTCACCCAGCCTACAACAGAGAGGGCATGGGCCACCATGCGGGCTCAGTGTGGGTTTGGTGGATGTCACATATCTTCAAATTTTTGGTTATAGGCCCTCCCAGTATCCTCACTATGTTTTTCTACACTGTTTTTAGAGCAGTGGTGGTGATATATTGGTGCCTGCCTCGTAAGTCAGTGCCATTACCTCTGGGCCACTTCTGCTCTCAACAGTCAATAAGACGTAGCTACCTTCATACTTCAATACTCTTCTTAATCGTTTCCAGAAACCAGCCAATATACTGGTCATGGGTGAAGGCCCAGAGAGAGGCAGGGTCAAGATTGCTGATATGGGTTTTGCAAGACTGTTCAATGCCCCTTTGAAGCCGCTGGCAGATTTGGATCCTGTGGTGGTCACATTCTGGTACAGGGCTCCGGAATTGCTGCTTGGAGCTAGGCATTATACTAAGGCTATTGGTATGTATAATTTTATTTTGATACTAGCTTGTGGTTGTGGCTTTGCTCGCCTAAAAAGTTTTTAATCATCCCAAGACACACACACACTACCAGGATAAAACTATCCAATGTCCTTCCCAGAGTTTTAAACTATTTTCGTAGCAAAATAAATTCTGTTCAACCGTTTAGAAATGAAAGGGTAACAAACTGTGTTATTTTCACATTCATAATAATTATTAAGTATTGATAGATTCTTGTATGTTGAGTAGTTCTGTAGTACCTCTGGTCAAGATAACTGAGCACCCGAAATGTCAACGTCACTCTGACGTTCGACTCTTGTTAATGGCTCGCGGGGTGCCGCTCTGGTATACGAGAGTGCGGTCGTTTAACTTTTCGGGTGCTCAGTTATCTTGATCGAGCTACATCTGTTATAATTTGTTTTTTTACGCACATTCCATGTTATCTTGATTGACTGGTAGAGAATCTCTGATGCATTAAGTCAGCCTGTAAATTTAATGAGTTTTGATAAATAAATAATTGATAACTATTGGCGGAAAGGTGGAAAGATGACTAGCACTCCTAATGCTAGATGCTGCTGTTGTTGAAAGGTAAAGAATACCTAGTTTTTTTTTTAAGGATAGGCTGTGAAGAAAATCCCCCTTCTTCACAGCCTCATCATCATCATTTCAGCCGAAAGACGTCCACTGCTGGACATAGGCCTCCCCCAGGCGTCGCCACATTGACCGATCCCGTGCGTCTCGCATCCAGCGCCTTCCCGCAACCTTAACCAGGTCATCGGTCCACCTAGTGGGAGGCCTTCCAACGTATCGTCTTCCGGTTCGCGGTCGCCATTCCAGAACTTTTCGGCCCCATCGGCCATCCGTTCTGCGAGCAATGTGCCCTGCCCACTGCCACTTAAGTTTGGCGATTCTTCGGGCTATGTCGGTAACCCTGGTTCTCTTGCGGATCTCCACATTTCTGATTCGATCACGCAAGGAAACTCCGAGCATAGCCCTCTCCATTGCCCTTTGAGTGACTGTAAGCTTCCTGATAAGGCCCATTGTAAGCGACCACGTCTCAGAGCCATATGTCATCACTGGCAACACACACTGGTCATAGACTTTCGTCTTGAGAGACTGTGGTAAGTTGGACGAGAAGATACCGCGCAACTTCCCGAACGCTGCCCAGCCGAGTCGGATTCGACGGTTGACCTCTTTCTCGAAGTTGGCCCTACCCAATCGGATCGTTTGTCCCAGGTAGACATAGTCGCCCACAACTTCGATTGTAGAGTCTCCGACCTTGATAGGAGTGGGTGTAACATGGGCATTCACCATGACCTTGGTTTTGTCCATGTTCATTTTAAGACCCACTCTTTCGGAAGCTCTACTGAGGTCATCGAGCATTTTACTGAGGCTCTCCATGGTCTCAGCCATGACCACTATGTCGTCGGCAAACCGAAGGTGAGTGATGTACTCGCCATTAACGTTGATGCCAAGCCCTTTCCAATCCAGAACCTTAAAGACATCCTCCAGCGCAGCAGTGAACAGTTTCGGAGAAATGACGTCTCCCTGTCTCACGCCGCGCCGGAGAAGAATTGGTTTCGAGGTCTGATCCTGAAGACGGACTGACATAGTGGCGTTCTTGTACAAACACTTCAACACTTCAATGTACCGGTAGTCGATCTGGCACCGTTGGAGAGACTGCAGTACAGCCCAAGTCTCGATCGAATCGAAGGCTTTCTCGTAGTCCACAAACGCTAAACAGAGAGGCAGGTTATACTCTTCGGTCTTCTGTATAACCTGCCGCAGCGTATTTATGTGGTCTACCGTGCTAAAGCCTTTTCGGAATCTGGCTTGTTCGGGAGGCTGGAAATCGTTAAACCTGCGCGCGAGACGATTCGTGATGACTCTTGAAAACAACTTGTAGACATGGCTAAAAAGTGAGATGGGCCTATAGTTCTTCAGCCGGGCATTGTCGCTTGAAGAAGAGTACCACCACACCCCTGCACCATGCCTGTGGCGTTTTGCCCTCGAGTATGACGGAATCAAACAGCTTCTGAAGGGCCTTAAGGACCGGTTTTCCACCCGCCTTCAGGAGTTCAGCCGTGATTCCGTCATCACCCGGTGCCTTGTTGTTTTTAAGCTGTTTCAGAGCCATCCTAATCTCGTACAGGCTGACGTCCGGCATATCTTCGGTATAGTGTCGGGTCTTCTTCACAGCCTATCCTTAAATAATTTTTATCCTTAAGGTTACAATAGTCGAAAATTCTTCCATACAAACGTAGTCTAGGGATTACTCCACTGTTTGACGATGTACGTTCAAAATAAAAAGTGATATCAATTTGTCTCATCATTATCTAGCCCTGTATGGAAGCGAAAAAGTAAAAAAAGAAAATCTTTGAGAGTTATGAGCGTCGAAAGTTCCACATTTCGACACAAATTTTAACGCAGTTTTGGGCGCAAATAAATACCATAAGAAGACGGAAAATTGCAAAACGGCCTCCATACAGAGATAGATTAGTAGTTCAACAATGCAAATAATTTTATTTTGAATAGATAGATTTAGTCGTTTTTTCATGATATTTAGACTGCCAAAGGTCTGATTATAAAATTTCGCGCGCTCGGTTTCGTCCTAAATCATTATCCATTTCGCTACAAATTTGCAAAAGTGTGTATTCGTACGCGAACTAGCTTCCTACTGCTCATCACAGCATCTATCTCTTCCGCACGTATTGTCGGTTGATATAAAATGCATTTTAACCCCGCGCACAAAATAGTTCGTGCCGTCGACTAGTGTACCCTTAAAATGATAAATTATAGAAAAGGGCTTGCAACCGACTTTTGTGTTTTCAATGATATATGATGTTATCTCGCTGTTATATCTGTTAATGTTTAAGGTTAAACAGGCTGGTGTCTGGAACTCTACTACTAACTGTCTAAGCGCGTATTTTGCTTACGAGCAGCTCCTCAAGGAAGGCCAGCAGCGCCTTGGTCTTGCTGACAATCTCTCACAGGTCCCCTTGGTGACCAAAGTATTTTGCCCTGTATCCAGCAATTATTGGCAGCTTAGGAGCAGGCGTTCTGCTGTCTTGACCTCCTCCATGCAAGCTCTGCAGACTGGGCTGTCTGTTAATAATCTGATTATAATTTTTCCAGATATTTGGGCGATAGGCTGCATATTTGCAGAGTTGTTGACCTCTGAGCCTATATTCCACTGTCGGCAAGAAGACATCAAGACTAGCAATCCATACCATCATGATCAACTAGACAGGATATTTAATGTCATGGGCTTCCCACTGGAAAAAGATTGGGAAGATATCAGGAAAATGCCTGAACATGCCACTTTAGTTAAAGATTTTAAGAGATCGAAGTAAGTAGATGTTTAGTACTTCATACTTCTGTATTAAATTCGAAGACATTGACGTCATTATCATAAGCCTTTTAATGTTCCCACTGCTGGGACACAGGCATCACAGACACAGGCCTTTATGCGGTAGGTGTACATTTAACTTTTCGAAATTATTTTAGAAAACTCCTCAAATGGGCATGAGCTGAGCAATCACAGGATTATCTAAAAATCTGGATCACAGCCTGATTTTACCCACTGCTGGGCTGGCCTAGGTCGAGTGTCTTACTTATGACTCAACTGGGGATCAGAATGGCACACATGCAGTTCATAGTATTCTTCATATTTAAATCTCTATCAAAGATGATTGATTTATTTTCTAAGCCATTCCTTAGATTCAAATTAACATAAAACCACCTGATTTAATGTATTGTAGCAATGAGGTCATTGATTTAATGATTGGAACAATGCAGTGGCTTATTTGCTAATGATAATGATGATGAGAGAATGTCTAATTTCATTTTAGTTAATCATCCTTAATTGCTATGGATTAATTTATGTAATAAATACCTACATTTTAATTAACTACCTTGTTGGTCTCGCGTTTGCAACTGCAACTTTTGAGTGTGAGGTCCCGGGTTCGATTTAGTGTCATCTGGGTTGACCCATTAGAAATCTTTCAGTGGCAGGCTGGACTTTGGAAATTTCTGGTATAATGCTTAAGCAACGGCTTAGCCGTCGGTACTGCTACTGCATATCTCTAAGGCCCACTTACACGAAAAAATTAACTCGAGTTAGTTGCTAACACGAGGTTAAAATTATAATATTGTTTGGCAAATTGTCATGTTAACCTCATATTAGCAACTAACTCTGAGTTAAGTTTTTCGTGCAAGTGGGCCTTAGTCCAGTCAAATTAGGGATTAACCTCGGAATTAGAGATAATAAGCTGAAAACTCGTATACAACTTCATATAGGCGTTCTAAAGGTTGTCTCAAAAGTCTCGTGTCTGCATCGAAAGTTTTTTTTGCAGATAGGTTTCCAATTACAATTATTTATTATTTCTCAATTTTCCTTATGTTCGAAACTGTTTTATTCCTTTAGTACTGTCAGTGAAAAACACTGCTATGTATATTTCAGTACAGTACCGTTAACTTTCTGTTATTACGTATTTTAAGTACCCAAAATTTATAATATTGCTGACAAAACATGAAACAGACTAGAAAATGTAAATTGGAATGTTAAACGGCTGTCATGAGCATAAAAATATAACTTAATAGCCTAAATTAAGTAAATCATACGCAGGACTTTTTTGTGCTAATTGATCAAGGAATAAACTTGTCCTCAGCACAAATTGCAGTAAAATCATAACTTTCCGAGAATTAAGAATTAATTATTGGGCCCTTTGAACTTAAATAACTTACGACGCGACGCAGACACGAGATTTTATTAGAGTTTTGAGACAACTTGTAGAACGCCTAAATGAAGGTGTATACGAGTTTCCAGCTTATTATTTCATATGCCGAGGTTGATCCCTAATTTATGCTTAAGTGACTGAAATATCTTCGGTCGGTCGAATTGTCGCCCCATCGGACTGAGAGAGTGAGAGGGATCAGAGAGCGCAGATATGTTTGGGCACACACTAATGCACCATAATATTTCCCGCGTCAAAGGCTAGTCTCCGTTGAGATTGGCCGCTGTGGTCAAAATTCCGTCTGGAGGACTGATTTGGTTCCGTACCCAAAGGGTAAAAAACCGGCCAAGTGCGAGTCGGACTCGCGCACGGAGGGTTCCGTACCATTATCGCAAAAACAGCAAAAAAAACACGTTTGTTTTATGGGAGCCCAACTTAAATATTTCTTTTATTCAGTTTTTAGTATTTGTTGTTATAGTGGCAAAAGAAATACATCATCTGTGAAAATTTCAACTGTCTAGCTTTTACGGTTCATGAGATACAGCTTGGTGACAGACGGACAGACAAACAGACAGATAGACGGACCGCGGAGTCTTAGTAATAGGGTCCCGATTCTACCCTTTGGGTACGGAACCCTAAAAACGGGACACTATTACTAAGACTCCACGGTCCGTCTCTCTGTCACCAGGTATATCTCATGAACCGTGATAGCTAGACAGTTGAAATTTTCACAGATGATGTGTTACTGTTGCCGCTATAACAAAAAAATACAAAAAAACAGAATAAAATAGATACCTATTTAAGTGGGGCTCCCATACGAAAAACGTGATATTTTTGCCGTTTTTTGCGATAATGGTGGGAAAAGCGTGTCCGACTTGCACTTGGCCGGTTTTTTTAATCAAAACTTTATGCATAAGTACAAAGGCGGGCTTAATGCCTTACGTATTTTCTAACAGTCGAACTTAAAAACTTGAACTTGGTGCAGAGATAAAAGGTGGCAGATGCTTGATTTTATGTAATGTGTGTATTTGTGTGTTATGTTTTTCGTAATGTTCATGAACTAGTTCTCAGATAGCTCACCTTTAGAAACATATAAGACTAATGTACCGTTCTGGAGGACTAATAATTGCTTTTTATTAACCTTAGTATTTATTTGCAGTTACCAAAACTGTTCCCTAAGCAAGTACATGGACCGACACAAGATCAAACCTGACAGCAAAGCCTTCAGTTTACTACAGAGACTGTTATTGATGGATCCTAACAGGAGAATCACATCGGAACAGGCTATGCAGGACCCGTATTTTGCTGAAGACCCACTGCCAACACAGGTACCATAAGCAAAAGATACTTTTAACTTGACTAAATGTACGTCAACTGGCTACCTAACTACCTACCACCTACCTACCCTACCTACCTTACCCTGCCTACCCTACTCTACCTACCCTACCCCACCTACCTCCCTACCTACCTAACTAAAGCTGCTATTGTGACTTAGGGGTACACTACAAGGGTCGAAAATTCTTCCATACAAACGTAGTCTAGGGATTATTCCACTGTTTGACAATGTACGTTCAAAATAAAAAGTGATATCAATTTGTCTCATCATTATCTAGCCCTGTATGGAAGCAAAAAATTAAAAAAAGTAAACATTTGAAAGTTATGAGCGTGGAAAGTTCCACATTTCGACACTGATTTTAACGCATTGTTGGGCGCAAATAAATGTCATAAGATGACGGAAAATTGCAAAACGGCCACCATACAGGGATAGATTAGTAGTTCAACAATGCAAATAATTTTATTTTGAACAGATACGTTTAGTCGTAGTTCATGATATCCGTCTGGATATCATGAAAAATTGACTAAACGTATCTGTGGGAGTCTTTGGGAGTCTTCCCGAAGGCCTGTTTATAAAATTTCGCGCGCTCGGTTTCGTCCTAAATCATTATCCATTTCGCTACAAATTTGCAAAAGTATTGATTCGTACGCGAACTAGCTTCCTACTGCTCATCAGAGCATCTATCTCTTCCGCACGTGTTGTCGGTTGATATAAAATGCATTTTAACCCTGCACACAAAATAGTTCGTGCCGTCGACTAGTGTAACCTTAACTATGATAGTTATATATATTCTCTCGCCGCCTTTTTTGTAGGTAATAATGAGTACTTTAACCATGCAGTACATAATGTCACAGATTATATAATACTACAGTACAGATACCCAATCCCATACAAAGAAATGTCACCTCCTTAAGTCGGGCTATTCGTCGGGCTATTTTTTCTTTCTCCATATTTTTAACAGGTGGCAGCACCAGTGACTCATTAATAGCCCGAGGCTGTGGTTTTTTAACGCCATCTAGAAGTTTGCGTAGATACTAAATCATATGGCAATTTGAGCGAGGAATCGCATCATGTAGGTACTCAGAGACGTTATTTGCCAGTTGTCCTTGAACGCTTATTTCGTATTCGTAATAATAACATTAGGTATGATCGGGACAGACTCCTCACTCTGCTCAGACCGCGGTAACTTCTTAATAGTGGTCGCATTGTGTAGCGAATTTCACAATATTCACGAATATTCCAAATCAATCAAAACTATAGAATTCCTTGTAAAATTTAATGTAGGTAGGTAGCTTGCTTCCGCGGTAACGGAATGACATGATATAGTTACCTACTTCAAAAACAAAATATTATTTATTTTTTTAAAATATATAAAATATTATTTATTATTTTTCTCAAAATATTATACTAAAAAACAAAATATTGGAATTATACAATCAATAGAACATCTATCTGAAGATTATAGTAACCTAAAAAAACAGCTGGATTTGATAGAAAAGGAAAAGCGAGAAAATTTACAATACATTTACACTCTAGAAAATAGAATTGAAAATCTAGAAAACGCGCAAAGAATCTCCAGCATAGAGATTAGAAATATTCCTCCTCGGAAAGGTGAAACTAAAAGTGATCTCGCAAAGTTAATAAATACAGTCGGACAAGCAGTAAACCTCACTATTCAAAATAGTGATATAAAAGACGTCTTCCGGATTAGTACAAAATCCGAAGAAAATAAACCTATAATATTGGACTTCAACTCAGTTTTACTTAAGGAGAAGTTTATAGAACACACAAAAAATTTCAACAAGCAACATAAAGAAAATAAATTGAATACATCACATCTTCAAATCCATGGCTCCAGTAAACCTATCTTCATAGCTGAGAATTTAACGAGCAAAGGCAAGAGGCTGTTTTTCTTAGCGCGAGATTTCGCTAAGACCTATAACTTTGCGTATTGTTGGACCGCCCATGGCAAGATATTTATTCGAAAAACAGAAGGAGACAATCGCATACGTTTAAGTTCAGAGGATGATATAGACAAGCTTAAGTCAGAGTATGTACATGACTAGTCACTTTTTCTTTGCTGCAGTATTTTATAAAATTTTATGTGCCATTGTTAACGTTTAATAATATTTTGTTAATATAGTTAAAAAACATACCTATGACTAGTCAATACTTTAATAATATTTTGATATTAATAACTTTAAAAAAAAAAATATTGTTCGTAATTAGATGCATTTGTTTCTAATATTCATTCACATTATACCTCATTTTATTCACTTACACACACAAACACACACAATTTCACACCCGTTATCTGTTATAGCTATGGTTTTAATATCTTTTGTTAATATCTTAAGCGTTGGATACAGTGCCAGTCGATGGCTGCTTATATAGCCATACATAGATAAATTAAATTGCACCCTAAAATATAGTATTTCGAATAATGGATGACTTTAACGTAATACTTAACAATGATTTGGATTCTGTTACAGTAGCTCAATCTGCGTCTTGTGATATTGACGACTGCAACTCTTTGTTAAAAAATCCTAAAAAAACCCTAAAAATATTAACTCAAAATATACGCAGTATTAATTGCAACACGCCCAACTTTCAAACTTTACTTGCCAGGTCTAATGTTGATTGGGATGTTATTGTCCTAACTGAATGCTGGCTGCAGCGTAACCCTAATGTTCCTGAACTCGATGGTTATATTTCATTCGCTACGCTCAATAATCAAACTCAAAATGAAGGTGTGGTTATTTACTGCAAAAATTTAGATCAGTACAGCATTGAGGAACCGGAAATGTTGGATTCAAATTGTCTTATTTTAAAAATAAGCACAAACACTGTAATTGTTGCTGTCTATCGTCCACCTAGTCATCAATATCGATAACTTTTTAGCATCTCTTAACGATTCTCTAAGCAAACTATCATCATTCCAAAATATTATATTAGTTGGCGATATTAACATTGACATTGTTGAAAATTCCCAAGACAACAGATCGTACACCTATCTCAACCTTATCGCTTCTCATGGTTTGCTCCCAGCTCACACAATTCCTACTCATAGTCGCACGTGCTTAGATCATATGATGATAAAGACAAGATTATCAGCTAAGTGCTATGTTTCTCAAACTTCAGTTACAGACCACAACAGCGTTTTACTATTTCTAGACCGTACCAGTAAAAAAAGCCAGGATCTCAAAACGTTTAAAAGACTAGACGATGAAGGACTTGAAAAGGATGTTAAAAATATAGATTTCCAATATATTTACAACATTTCGGATGTTAACGAGGCAACAAATTATTTCATACACTCACTTAGTCAAGCCATAAATGATAACACGAAACTAATCACTACATCCAAACGAAAATTAATATTGAAGCCTTGGATAACACCGGGCCTTCTTAGATGTATGCGAAACCGTGATCAATTACAAATTAAAGTATTAAAAAATCCAGATAATGAAATAGTACGTGCCACTTACAAAAGATACAGGAACTTTTGCAACACCTTATTAAAGAAAGTTAAGCAAAATTACGAACAAGAACTGATTAAGCAAGCAGGGAAAAATAACAAGAAACTTTGGGAAGCAATTAAAAATATAACATATACCAATAAAACAAAACAACAATCCACACAATTAATCTCAGCAGACAATCTTATAGAGTCTATAAATTCAGTTAACTCATTTTTTGCAAATGTAGGAAGGAAACTGTCAGAAAAGTTACTCTCACAACATATAAATTTTCCAAATGATAATGGCAACAGCCATCTGATAAATTCGCCTCAAAATTCCTTTGTTCTTCTGCCTACTGACGAAGAGGAAATACAGTCCTTAATAAGTAATTTAAAAAGCGAGTGTGCGGTCGGCGTTGATAATATATCTGGATCCTTTTTAAAACGTTTTTCCAAAATTATTAGTCCCCCACTAACATACATATGCAATCTCTCCTTTTCTACTGGAATATTTCCGCAGGCCTTCAAAACTTCCAGGATTGTACCCGTATTCAAAGCAGGAGACAGATACTGTGTCAATAATTATAGACCAATCTCCATACTTCCAACATTGTCAAAAATATTAAAACGATTAATGAACACCAGGCTTACTAAATATCTTGAAAAAAACTCTCTTCTATCTCCATCTCAATACGGATTTCGCTCTGGCAGGTCAACAGCTGAAGCCGTCCACGAACTAACAGATCACATAATTAATAAGTTAGATAATAAAAAGAAGACCTTAGCCATTTACCTAGATTTAGCCAAAGCATTCGACACAGTATCTGTTCCCATTTTGATTAAAAAACTCGAAAATATGGGAGTCAGAAGTCTGCCGCTGCAACTATTCACAGACTATCTATCTGACAGAACACAAAAAACGAAAATAGGAAATTGGGTTAGCGATGAACTTCCTAACCAATACGGTGTTCCACAGGGCAGTATCCTCGGTCCAACATTATTCTTAGTTTACATAAACAATTTATGTAATATCAGCTTAGAAAACGGGAAAATTATCACATTTGCCGATGATACTGTCTTGATATTTCATGCTAACACTTGGGATGAGGTTAGACAATATGCTCAACAAGGATTTGATACCGTCTATAAATGGCTGCATTACAACCTGCTAACCCTAAATGTGGATAAGACGAAATTTATGATTTACTCACTTAGGCCGCAAGATCAACCTGATTTTGACTTAAAAGCTCACTCTTGTGATAATATCAACCAGTGTTCCTGTCCTGGCTTGGTTAAAACTAGTTTTATTAAATATCTTGGTATAATTATAGATTCCAGACTCAGCTTCCAACAACATATAGAATCCCTTGTTAAAATTAACAAGGGATATCAAATTCGTTATCAAATTGTCTATCCTAATGGATAGACAATTTGATAACGAACATTTTGTAAGTTTTTGTTTTTTCAAAAGACCAATATTCGATTTTATAAAGATTTTATTCTAAAATCTGGGCGTATTCACTATTGTAATTCATGCGCCACCAGTGCCGTTAGGCCAATAGGAATTCTCATATATCATGCTGATTTTTCGGTCAGGGTACGGCCTTCAATAAATAAAAATGGGGCCCGTTTTCGGGATAAAAAATAGCCTATGTTACTTAGGAAGAATGTAGTTTTCTACTGGTGAATGAATTTTAAGTAGTTTTTGAGTTTATCCATTACAAACAAATCTTTCCTCTTTATAATGTTAGTGTAGATAGTCTCGTGCTTGACCATTATCTCACCTGATGGTAACCGATGATGTGGTTGACAATGAACTAGGACCAAGACTGACAAGTAAATGGTCCATCTCAACGATTATAATTATTGACGCGAAAGTAAGTGAGGAAGGTTGTATGTTTGTTTGTTACTCTTTCACGCAAAAGTACCGAAAGGATTTTGATTAAACTTTACAATAAACTTGCAACGAATATTCGGCTATTATTCGGTATTCGTCCTATTCTGCTACTTTTATCCTATTTGGCCAAATACCGAATATTTAATTTATTTAATTTAACTGTACTATATTCTGATTTTTAATTTCGTTGACGTAACTGAAATTTGGAGGGTTGCCACTTTATCGTTACATAAAATTAGTGTCGTATCCTGACTGTCCTGAGTGATCAAAAGTTGATCGAAAATCGAAGTAGATCCAAAATGGAACTATATCACGGCAAAAAAACTACATTTGTTATGAAACTAGCGGCCCTTATTTAGTTTCTACTCATTTATGTCAGACTTCATTTTATCGATCGCATTTATTTTATTGTTAATTTCATATTTAACACAATAAAAAATTACGTACTATGTGTACGAAAACTGAATATGTTACGTTTGTATTCATAAAACATTTATTTAAACCAATTACTAAAATTAAATTGAGGAGTCATGTCACATCGATTCGATGAATCACTTATGAATGAGCCGTATCTACAACACTATGCTCTGTGCATGCAACATTTTAAAAAAAGGACATTGCTAGCTGTCAGTTTAGTCAACGAAATAAAATATCACAGTATAATTACTATCCTCAACTATTCAATAAGTCAAAGTTGTCGGCGTCTTAACATTTCTCTGAATAAAGACGCTAAAGTTGGTCATTTAATGCAAAAATCATAATTGAAAACTCACGAACACTTATATAACGTCATGTAATATTCTCAGGATGTATTCGCTGGGTGTCCCATTCCTTATCCGAAGAGAGAATTCTTGACCGATGATGATCAAGATGATAAGAGCGACTCAAAAGCGCGGCAAAATCAACAGCAGCAACAACAACAACAGCAAAATAATGTAAGTATACCAATATTCATCTTTTCTTAGTTAGTAGTAGAAAAAGAGGTGTGTCTTGTTTGACGTGTACATATCTGTGTCTGTCTGTAGCATTATAACTCCTAAACAGATGTCAAAAAAATGATTTTAGCTTTGTTATTTTGTTTGATAGGTGACGTTGTCGAGAGTGGTCTTAGCTATGTTTGATCAAAATCGGTTCAGCCGTTCAAAAGTTATGCTAATTTTACTGTAGAATCCAGGGTTATTTGACTAGCTGTCCGGAGTCTTGGACTTGTACCCGATTGATGGCAATAGGTTCGCCGTCTTTTACATGAGACTGCTTCTCTGCCTAACTCCTAGGGCAAGGGTTCCCAAAGTTTTTTTTATCACGCCCCATACTACATACAATAAATTGCTGACCCCGCCCCCTCCTCTTTTTTTATTTGTGTGGATAATCTAATAAGGTGCCTATTCTTAAGCTAAATAAATAAGGAAGGCTGGAGTTTATTTTGGCCCAAGAAAAGAAAGTTTTATGCCTATACTACTACCTTTTCGAAATCATATTTGGCTGGAGAATCATTTTTGATTGCCAAAGCTTGCTCTCGCGGGCGCAGTGGTATGCCCGGGCGACGGAGTATAATACACTGTCCCCCGAACTCACGCCCCCTTAGTGGGGTGCGCCCCCCACTTTAGGAACCACTGCCTTAGGGCTTACAAGCGACTATGTATGTTACAATATAAATAAATATTATTATCAATAAATTTCAGACTCAACAAAATCAAGTACAAGCCAATAATCATGACCACGCAGCAAATAATGCGAAGAGGATGAGAATGTCAGGTACTTTATACCGTATGTTATTAGTTTTTATTTTATTTTTATCACAACACACCACTCATGTAATTATAGTTCATTTACCACATCACACCACACCACACCTTCACCCTTACAGACTAATCAGAATTAGATAAAGTCCGACGTGCCATCAGTCCTCAGTGCTATCTGACGACATATGGCACGTCGGATTTTCAAGACGTCGAATCTCATACAACTGCCATACAAAACAGCGCTTTTGTAGAGGGACAGACTATACGTCTTTAATAAATTGTTATTTCTCGTTTTTTCGGTCAATTTTAGTATCAAAATGTACACTATGAGAATTCTTGTTTAGTATTTTATCGATAAACTGGTCAAATAACATTAATTTTCATGTATATTCCCTACCTCTTTTAATCTAATTTGACCCTGTAGATAGAGTCTGTCAAGAAATGACCTACGATTTAATCATATGAGTACCGATTTAATCATATGAGTACCGATTTAAACATATGAGTACCGATTTAATCATATAAGTACCGATTTATTCGTGAGTACCGATTTAATCATATGAGTAACGACTTAATCATATGAGTACCAATTTGATCATATATGAGTACCGATTTAATCATATATTAGTTCCTGTAACATTCAAGTAAAAGGGTAAGATGCCTTAGTAATTACATTAACAATCTTCTAATCGAGACTCAAAGTAATAAATTAAATAAATGGAATGCATATTTTCCATTGTTTGTGGAATAGCAGAACAATTCAATATATAATCCCCGGCACGTAAGTTGGCAAGAGGACGCGCATAAGTCGTTTTTTTAGGTATCTTCAGTGAAGCGGAGCGCGGGTAACGTTTAGGACCGTTCCGAGCGCGCGATTGGTTCGTTAGTTGACACAAGGATTGACTGACCAATCGTGTCGCGTACACGTTTCGATCACTCTATGGTGGTTGGTCTGTTCGCGGAATATGCGCGGACTTACCCCCCACTACACCAAAACCTTGCCAACTTACGTGCCGGGCACTATACAGCTGATACGGGTAGCCTTAAGTTTGAATATTTGATGATAGAATATTTTATTCTTTACCAATTACTATTTCACAATTAACACACTAAAGGTCGCTGCATACATAACGTGTTTATCCGGAACGAGACGATAAGTTTTAAATATATCGTTTCTTACAAAATGTATACGAAAGAGCATACGACTGATGCAAGGACGGGACGGCGACGTGGCGTCCCTTGGGCTTTTGTATGAAACGATATTTTCAAAACGTATCGACCCGTTCCGTCCTCATTAAAACACTACGGTTGTAGTGACCTTTAGTTTCTTCTTTTTCTTTCGATATACACTTATTTAAAGCGACGTTTCCATCTGCAACTAGCTCACATGCATGTTGCATTACATTGGGGGCAACTGAGGTATAATGTGACGAATCGCTCGATTTGCCCCCCACAATGTATTTAAAGTTGAGTTGGCTGCTCATGGAAACGTGGCCTAATTTTTTTTTTTATTTTTTTTTTTTAGTATCTGTATTTACCAATAACTGGTAGGAGTTAATCTCGTGTGCAGTTAGTGGATATTCAATCATTACTAGTTTTTATTTCACTTGTCTTGATAGTTAGCATGTATGGGTCAAATGCAACTGAATTTTAATACAGTTATCCTCAACCCTATTGAGCTGACATTTGTCATCACAGACATAAATCTAACTATATAACGCAAGTCCCTCCATCTGTATGAAAACCAAGCGTGCCACTTTTTATACAAGCAATTTAAAAAAAAAAAAAAAACTAACTCAATGTGACATAAAAAGGCATTTGTCTAGATTTCGGTGGATTTCCGTTTGCTGATAATGCTAAATGAAAAGCTCAGATTAGGGCGCACGGTTGGCGCAGTGGTTGAGCGATTGACTGCTGCGCTGCGTGTCGCGGGTTCGATTCCTGCACGGAACAAATAATTGTATGAACTACAGATTGTTGTTCCGGCTCTGGGTGTTGTGTATGTGAGTTTATATGTTTGTAAACGCACCCACGACACAGGAAGAAATTCCTAGTGTGGAGCAATGTTTAAAAAAAAAAACTTAACTTTACTCCGTTTTTGGCACGCGAAGTACATACAATCGCGTTAGTTAGATTTATAACTGTGTTTGGCATACACTAATGATTTGGATGTCAATGCACCATACAATTAAAATAAAAGCTTGTTTTATAAAATTATTTTTTTAAAGATAATATTTATTCCTGTTTTATAACTGTGTTTGGCATACACTAATGATTTGGATGTCAATGCACCATACAATTAAAATAAAAGCTTGTTTTATAAAAATTTTTTTTTAAAGATAATATTTATTCCTGTTTAGTCTTACCTATCTCTAATGTCGTACTTAAATTCACCCCAGTGTAGTTTCACAAAGTTTTATTTGATTTCAAAATTCGCTGTACTTAAAATCCTGAGAGTTATGTATATGTATCCAGGTCCGAATCAAGGCAACAATGCTGGTGGCGGTGGCCAACAGGAATTCCATCAACAACAACAGATGATGTTTGGCGGACAACAACAGGGTGGTAGTTCTCAACAACAAGGGAACTTCCAACAAAGATTTTAGTACGTACCTGGAGTACTTGACTTTAGTATGTATAATCATAGAAATAACTAAAGTTTTATGTTCAATGTATTTGTACTAATCCCTAGTTTCTCGAACATGAATTATCGATGATATAAAGTAACAATTTGTCAAGCGCTCGTTAACTGCTCTGCTTGGTGAGCATGCATTGTCAACGGCCAATGCCAATTTAATCAATTTCTCAAAATGTATTTTTTACCATAATTTTCGTCCGAAAAACTAGGGTAAAAATGATTTTAGTTGTCGCCTCTAAATCATAATCATTCGGTGTGAATAGGCCTTTATCACTTGACTACGGCAGGAGACGTAATTTGTAAAAATTTATTAGTTAATTCGATGTCTATTATGTTAGAAAATGTTTCTAAAAGACTGACATTTAGTATTTTCATCATCAATGCATTATTATTTTGAACTGAGTTAAAGTTCCTTCATAAATCTATCAATGAATTAAAAAATATATTTAAATGAAAAGATATTTTTTTATACAATTTCATACTATATCGACATGTGTAACTGTACAATGTTCCCTGGATGGGGCAGATCCACAATAGTCCTCGACATAGTAAGCAATTATTGGGAGAATCAGTGTTGCCAAACTTACTTTTTATTCTATGACATTCTCTTTGTGTTTTTATCCAGCTGAACATATGCATTACCAGATTTGCAAACTTTATTCTAGGTATATCTTATTCTGTTCTGTCTATTGTTACTATTTACTGTCTTTTATGGTTCGGTAAGGTTGGCAACTTTGAGGAAATCCATTTAAAATGGTAAAAATCTCTATATCGGGATTTAGTTTATATAGGAACTCGGTGACCCAAGGGTTTATGTCCATATTTTGACGCCTGTGGTCTCGAGAACCATGTGCGCGACCTTTTCTTCCGCCTCTATGCATGGAGACATTACACAAGTCTGTAACTTAAATAAAGGGTCCGGCTACATGCTCAATCTTATTTGCACAAATTCTTGTTTGTACAAGCATACATGTGTATAAAGACGGCAAAACGGCATACCGCCAAATGTCTTGCCACAAAACGCTAGATTTTACAAAATTAAGCATGTAATGCGTACACGTTTGCACCATCAAGCAAACAAGCAACAAGCCTGCAAGTCGCTATTGTGTGAACGCCATACAGTTTTTGCGCAAACCGTTTGCGCATGCAAGGCGCTATCGTGTAGACACCATGCAGTTTTGTCGCTCATTTTTGCACAAACTATTTGCGCATGCAAGACTGAGCGTGTAGCCGAAACTTAAAGGTGTGCAAGTAACTTGCATGCTATTATATAACTACTTCTGATTGATGAATTTCACAATGACATGCGAGTTTTTGGCATGTCTATTGTCACCTTTATGCCTATTGTGTATAAGTGCGTGTTTTGTGAGCGGTGTCCGGTGCCAGGCTGCACGCTGCCTCTACCCCGATTTATTCTGTATCTCTCACCGTGATAACTTAGATGCAGTGAGAGGACTGTCATCATTAGGCTAGAAATTGACCTCTCACTTGAATCTCCATCTCCCTTCACTTAAATTTCCACATAGAGATTTTTGCAGAATAACGCTACAGTTGCAGTAGGTGCCTGGTCGCTGTTCGAATCCTATGTTGATCTGTACAATAAAATCTTCCTAAAATTTGACACAATCTTTCTTTGACTATATACTTTAGTATTGTGCCCAATAACAGAATGTAAATATTAGACCATAAGTGTAATTTGTATAAATTGTTTTTTAAAATAAACTCCTAACAAGTACAACAATTGAATTTGTTAATTAAAACCCCAGATCATTATAAAACATAATATTTATTGTTAAACAAGTACTTAAATATGTACATCTTTGTGGACGGAATGATGTAAGTAGGAAAAAATTGCTAAAGACGAAGTCGAATTATTATAAAACTAAGAACTTAACCATATCAGTCGTAATAAGGGCGCGTAGCAAAGACCAATCATAAAAATACATAATATCAGATATTATATTGTAACTTTCACAGTTATGTTCCATATTATACAATATTATTTATTATTAATACAAAATACATAATATCAGAATACATATTGTAACTTTCAACTAAATATTAATAATAATAATTTAATTTTTTTTCACAGTCATACTCCATATTATACAATATTATTTATGATTATTATACAATTATATTAATGTTTTTTAAAACCAACATTTCACACTGTTGATGTCTACTTACCGCGTGAATAATATGTTATAAAATAGTAGGTATTGTTACCGTTACAGTGTCGCCATAGCCATACAAAATTTTATATTGTGATGTGTATGTATCACCGTTAGGTGAAACTTAACACTGTACAGTACCTACATAGATTTGACAAAATATTACGGTTAGCATCGCCAAAGTAAAGTAAACTTAACGTTATGCCAATTTTAAGTTCATATTCGCAGTACACATATGTTTATTTCAGTGCGCTGATATAACAGTTGGTATTTTGTGCCCCTAATATGCCTATGCAACATTATCAAATAAAAATAATAAAATTAGTTCAACGTAATTATTGATATTCTATTTCAGTATATTGATATCAACGCGTTTTTAGAACTGATAAATAATTTATAGTTCTGTTTTTTTTGCGAGGAGTAATAAATTTAGTGGTGTTTTAAATACAAATGACAAATGTATATCTGTCTAGCATCATAATGGTAATCTTAGGCGCAGGCCACACAAATGTCGTCATAAACACGTCCGATCAACGACATACAGTATGTTCTAAATTGCACTTTATTTCTATGCATTTTGTTTTAAATTTGAATGGAATAGGAAGCCGCCCGTGCCATGTCCGCGCCCGACGCCATTTCTGTGTGGCCAGCGCCTTAAATGATTCATCGAACGAGACTGATGGCGCTAGCTGTCATGTAAACATTGAGCTCCCGTTATAAAAATTTCTAAAATTATTATTTAAACACTATCTACTCTAATACATCATAAAAGTTAAGAAGATAGTACAATACGCGTGTGAAAGTGTTATCCTAACAAATTATTCGCTGTGAAACTTATGGACGAAACTTATAAATTTGGACAAAACTTTGTGAAAAAAAACAATTTTGAGTGTAGTATTTGTGACTCTAATGAACTACATATTGCTAAATACTTAACTAAAAAACGTGTGACAAATAAAATATAAACAATTACATCGAAAAAAGTGAAAAAAAAAAAAAAAAGTGAGTCATAGTGAAAAAATATTCAAATCGTTCAAATCACAACCGATATCATTAACGATTTTTTACTTGGAAGAGCCTACTGTTCGACTATTTCGACAACACACTTAACAGACACGGTGGCAGGTACGGCAAACCGCCTACATGATACATTTGTAGCCTATGACTCGAGTTCGATCCCCGCAATCGAATTCACTTTTTGGGATATCTACAAATTAATCGGAATTTATCTGATAGTCAAGAATAACAACGGGCAACGAATACTTACAAACGACGGTAGTAGTAACATCATTAATACAATTTATAACTGCAATCTAAAATGAATTTCTTGGAGAATATAACTTTCCGGCGGAACCGCACACGGTCGGAACCAAATGATGACGAAAGCGATATTATATCACAAACTTTGAACTGTACGACGAGTAGTCTACCCGATATATCCGAAGATGAAGACGCTCCGCAGTTAAAAATATTGAAAGATGAGGTAGCGAGACTAACATCTCAACTTAATAGTGCTCACAAAGAAATCGAGCTTCTGTCATTAGAAAACAGTCAGCTAAAAGAATTGAATGATGAATTTTCAAAAAAAAATGAAATGTATAAAAAACTTATTAACAGTCCAGGAAAACGTGTACCGAAGACAACATTAATGACACCTAAAAACACACCTAAAAATAACACGAAGACAAAACAAACCCAGACCACTCCAACTATTGAAGAAAATGACATTTTACGTACAAAAACTGTCAACTGCAACGATTGCGTCTCGAAAGAAACAAATAATATAAAAACAACCAGAACTGATGTTGTTATATCTCCTTCCGTGAAACATAAAATATGCCTAGTAAGCAGCGAAACTTCAAACAGACTTTATACAATTGCTCAAAAAACTAATTTGTGTAACTTTGAAATCTGTCACTATCGCAAACCAACATGTGGGTTGTTGCAACTTATTGACAAAATCAAAAGAAAAGTACATAACTTTACACACTCGGACTTTTGCGTTATTTATATCGGCGAGGAAGACTTTCGAAAAACGCATAACTACTTAGAACTAGTCATATCTGTCAGGGAAAAATTGTTACCACTGAGTCATACAAACTTCATAATTTGTTTACCGACTTTTAAATATATGACAGATGCCAACATAATGTTTAACAGCCGTATAGAAACCTTCAATAACCTTCTTTATTTAGATATAAATACGTGGAATTATGCTCATTTATTAGACTCAAATTTTAATCTACCTTACAATTACGAATCCTACAGTAACAAATATGGAACTTTAAATTACTCTGGTTTAAAGATTGTTGTATCAGATTTGCAAGACCTTATATTTGACCTTGGCGACCTAACTACTACACACTTGGAAGTGGACTGCCCATCTCAGAATCAAAATACTCAGCCTATAGATTCACAACATGCAAATACTCAGTTTTTTCTTTAAATACCTTACCATTTTACATCAGAACATAGCTGGACTAATTAATAAAATTGATAATCTGACTGTAAAGCTAGTGGAATTATCTGACAGAGGAACTATTATAGATATTATTTGTATCACGGAGCACTTCGTACAAAAGGGTTTTGAAGATTTATTACACATTCCTAATTTTTGTCCAGCAGCTTTTTATTCTAGAGAAGTGAAGAGAGGAGGAGCGTGTATTTTTGTTAGAGTAGGATTACAGTTTAAGGAAATACCGGAAATATCAAAACAATCGGTTTCAGGGATTTTCGAATGCTGTGCCGTAGAGATAATAACTCATAAAATTATTATAATTTGTGTATACAGAATCCCTAAACCTAATTATGAAATATTTTATGAAAAATTAGATTATGTTTTAAGTAAAGTTTCTATCTCTTCGAATAAAAAAATAGTCTTGTGCGGAGACTTTAATATTGATGTTTTGAAAAGAAACAAGGCAACATTAGAATTGGAGTTTTTTCTTATGAAGTATAACCTAAAACTATCACTTTATACACCCACAAGATTAAGTAGTAATACCTGTATTGATAATTTTGCACACAACTGCAGGAAAGGTTGCGAAACTGAAGTTATAGATTTAATCCTTTCAGATCATGTATCACAAATAATTAAAATACCTATTAAAAAAACCTGTAAATTACAGTATTGGAAAACTAAAAAGCAGGACCTAAATATGAATCATTTACTTACTTTTAAAAAACATCTTAGCAGTCTATCATTTACACAGGTTTTTGATGCACAAGAGGCAAACACAGCTTTTGATGATTTCATGGATGATTTTACTCTTTTTTATAAGCTGTGCTTCCCGGAAAAAATTGTAACAATTAAAACGAACAAGGAAACAAAATGGATTTCTCGAGGAATAAAAATATGTAGCAAGAAACAAAAGCAGTTACTTTGGGCTTATAGGTTAAATTCTAACTCACAAAATAAAAAAAATCTTAAAAACTACACAAAACTTTATAGGAAAATTATTAAGCTAACACAAAAAGCTCAAAATAATCATTTTATAAACATCGCTGAAAACAAATCAAAGGCTACATGGCAAATAATAAATAAAACCAAGTTATGTTTGCCACAGGAGTCAATCATGACCATAAATAGAGATAATCTAACGTTTACACACCCTATAGACATTGCGAATGAATTTAACAATTATTTTATTGACGAAATTGAAAATAAAACTAAAGCTGACATAACGTTAAATAATATTAATTTAAAAAATCAGACATTAAATTCCCTATTCATGCAACCTGTTACTGCCGATGACATTATAAAAATAATTTCTAACCTAAAAAACACGAATACTGTAGGATACGATGGCATTTCTACAAAAGTCATAAAATTTGCAAGAGACGTAATAGCACCTCCATTGGCGCATATTATTAACTTGTGTATTGCTAATGGCGAGTTCCCAAACAAGCTCAAAACGGTTGTCATAAAACCTTTACACAAAAAAGATGACAAATCGGACTTAAAAAACTATAGACCAATAGCGAAAATCCCAATATTCTCGAAAATTTTTGAAAAAGTTGTATATAACTCTCTTTACTCGTATTTCGAAAAGTATAAATTATTTTGTAAGGAACAAAAGGGATTCCGCAAAAATATTACAGTTAATATGGCATTCTTTGACCTCTTAACAAACATTATGTCATCTGTAGATAAGAGAATTCCAGTTTGTGCTATCTATACTGATATGTCCAAGGCTTTTGACCATGTGGATCATAAAATTCTGTTGGAAAAACTGCATAGCTACGGAATAAGAGGAAATATTCTTCAGTTAATAGAGTCATATTTAAGCAACAGAATTCAATACACAGAAGTCTCTAGAATCTGTCCGAAGACTAAAATGGAAACCATTTATGTATCAAAGCCAAGACACGTAAAATATGGTGTTCCGCAGGGTAGCGTACTGGGGCCACCATTTTTTCTAATTTACATCAATGACCTCCCAATTGCAACATCAAATAAAATGATTCTCTTTGCGGATGACAGTACAGCTGTGATTAAGTGTGAGAATCATATTAATTACGAGCAGGACATAAATACTTGTTTACATGACATAATAAATTGGCTAAATAATAACAATTTAATTATAAACCTCAATAAAACAAAAATAATGCAATTTCATCAACGCAGTGAAAACCCAAA
This sequence comes from Orthosia incerta, assembly GCA_948252205.1. NCBI lineage: Eukaryota > Metazoa > Arthropoda > Insecta > Lepidoptera > Noctuidae > Orthosia > Orthosia incerta. The sequence continues at coordinate 56,068,808 of OX411742.1, forward strand.
TATTAGCATTGCTTACCAAGGTTGTAATATTGAGGAAGCAAGCCAGGCACGGTTTTTGGGTATAGTTATTGACAGTAAACTCACTTGGAAACCTCATATTGAAGTTGTGTGCAAAAAACTCAGCAAAACCGCGTATGCTCTCCGTCAACTTTCAAAAAAAGTCAACATGCAGGCTCTTTTATCAGCATACCATGGACTAGTTGCCTCTGTCTTGCGGTATGGTATCATATTTTGGGGGCAGTCTACCGATAGGGAACTAGTATTTAGAATGCAAAAGCGATGTATAAGGTCAATGTGTGCGCTTAAAACAACAGATAGCTGTCTTCCCTATTTTAAGTCTCTAAACATTTTAACTTTCCCGTGTTTATACATTTTAGAAACAGCATTGTTTGTAAAAATTCATCCAGAATTATTTGTAAAACTGTCAGCAGGCAGAAAAAATCCGACACGGGCTCAATATGTTAATAAACTATCCCAAGTAAAATGCAAAACGGCACTTATGCAGAAGAGTTTCTTTGGTCTTGCCCCACGAATCTATAATAAAGTACCTGATGCAATAAAAAATATGACTGTAATAAAATTTAAAAGGGCACTAAGCCAAATATTAATAGAGAAATGTTATTACACAATTGATGACTTTCTTAATGATAAATTATTACAATGACATAAAAACGTATTATTGTGATGGACATGTATGATACTATTTCGACATTTATATTTTGTCCAAATTGACTTATTTATTATTCTCTTTGACATTATTATAAAAATTCTACTACTTTCACTTGACTAATTTTAAAAAAAGATATTTTTTTTTGTATTTTGATAAATTGACATTTAAATTTATATTATCATTACAATTTTATATTACTATTTTTTGTGAATGAAATAATTTTTTGCATGCCCACAAGACGGTAGAATATGGAGGAGCTAATTACCTTTAAAAAACATCTATGTACCAATCACCCATATTTGCAAAGAAATAAATGATTTATGATTTATGATTTATGATTTATGAACATCTGAAAGTATTACTTAATAAAATGTTCGTGAATCTGATTTTTTTTTCGCCAAGGAAGTGTCAGTCACTGATATCTGTGCTTGAAAGAAATTACCAATGTACTTAAATTATTAAAAAAACGGTTTAAAAAAACACGTAATATTTCTTCTCCCGTCAAATTATGTGATTCAAACATCACTATAGATTATTACTAACATGTCCAACAACTTTGCCTTTCTACCTACAAAAATTACAACATTATTTATTTAAACCTGAGAACTCAACAATAGTTTTAGTACCACTGTTGTCAAGGAAGTATTGGGCCTTGTTCAGCTCGTCTCTCTTTAGCTTAGTGTTAGAGTCGACTGTCCTGATACGCGTGCGGAGTCTGCCACAACGACCGTCCAGCACCTTTTCATAAACTGAAATTGACAAGAAAAAACATGTTGAAATAAAAGTTCAATCATCATTCAGACGATTCCATCACCACTGCTCTCAAAACGGTGAAGACAAACGTCGTGAGGAAACCAGCACGTCCTAGGTCTAAAATTCGAAGACATTGTGACATCCATCAATCCGCACTGGACTGAATGTGTGGGTTACGGCTTATTCCCGCTCATGGAAGAGGTATGTATCCCAGCTGTGGGAACGTCAGGCTGCTTATGCTGTAATGCATTTAGACGAAAGACTGTCTCTATTTAATAGAATAGAGTCTATTGGACATGTCTCACTAAGCATGGCCACAACAAATTATTCTAGGCTAACTGCATATGTACCGTAATCCCTAGTAGCATTTTATGTTGGCATCCAATGGCCAACAGTATGGGGAATCCGTTGGGATATAGTTAGTTAGATTGCCAGCATAAAACTAACATTGGCACAATGCATTAAAATAATATCATTACGTTCAACCATTTACCAACGTTGGGCCAATGCTACTTCTGTCTACCGTTAGTTAAAAACTGTTGGCATTTCTGCAGCATACGTATCGTAGGCCCTATTAGATATCAACTAACATTGGCCCAAGGTAGTAAAAAATTATTATTTCGTCCAACCATTTACCAATGTTGGGCCAATGCGACTTCTGCCTACCGTTAGTTAAAAATTATTGGCATTTCTGCGTATATACTTGGGTAGGTTTTGTTGCCATCTTAAACTAACGGGTAGGTATCAACTATCAAATTCATTTACAGACAAAAAATTGTGTTATGTACTTATCAATTACGATCATCGGTTAATAACATTTTCTAGGTATTACCTAGTAGGTAGCACAGTTTGGTAAGGAGGTATCTAGCAATGTGGAAATGTATTTTAAAGCAGAATAGTTTTTGTAAACTAGTTTATACGCACTGTTGAAGACAGATTATTCATTCATCGACCGAGGCAATCGTTATTTTTTAAAGCAAAGCGATAACACTTGTATTTGCAATGTAAGTATCAATCCGGTTGGATCAGTTTCAAATGTAGTTTTTTTGTCCATGAAAAACGTGAACGAAAAAGCGTGAATTTGATTAAATTGTGCGCTGACATGCAAAGGAATTAAGAAATAAAAAACATATTTTGTATGTGCAATCATGAATAAAATGTACCAACAGATAAAGAAATATAGGTATGGGAAGGGACAACCGGTTTCAATGTCGGCAAATAACAATAAACTGCAACCACATATACCTACCTACATCTGACTACACAACACGATATAGCCAGACGGTATTATACATTGCGACTTTGGCAGTGCACCTATTTTGCACAAGCCAATATAGCCAAAGCCAGATTATAGCAGAATACCAACGATTAAAGTAGTGAGAATCTAAGCAGTCGGCTTTGGCATCCTAGGGGTGAAAGTAACTTATTTAGTCCCGAGACGGGGTTTGGCGCCCGGAACGAAGTGAGGGCGCCAATAGTTCGAGGGACTAAATAAGTCTTTAACCCGAGGTAAACACTGTGCTTTTCATTACAAATACAAGGAAATAAAAATAAAAACATGAATTAGCTAAAGAAAAAATGATTGCCGCTTTCCCGCCTATTTTGTTTGTTTTTTTTTCTGTGGCCGGCCTGCTATTCAGCCATTATTTTTTATTTTCATCATTGAAAAAATGGTAAATATTTTGCCCAAATCTAAGTTATTTTAAAGAAATTGTTGAAACTAAATTATAATAAAGTTATTTAAAAAATATATATTCTTTAATCAATACTTAACTTTAAGTTATTTCAATTTTACTTCGTGGTTGTATAGAAAGCTGGAACATGGTTCAATAGATATGTGAAAAGGAACTAGTTTTTTTTTTAAATAATTTGACAGCTGTCAGTTGAAAGCGATTCTCCCTAGGGCTGAAAAGTATTACTTTCAACCCGCTCCTCAAGCAACTTCAGACCTACTTTCCGAGTATGAGTAATGAAAAATACGTTAATATAGGTTATACCTACTTGATGCTTACGAATGATACTCGTCGTTATAACATAGTAATTAGTTAGGATTATGAACTTGATTTTACGTTCATACAAAGTTATCGCTGCATGTAAAATGAGAAACGCCATCGGGCTTCTTATAATGTCACGATTATAGGAAGTGGTACCTACAGTACAAACAGTTTCTTAATGTCCCTCGACAAACTTCGTATTTCGCCAATCGTCGGATGTCTATCCTGAGATATGTTACCCTTTGCACTTAGTGCAGACCGCTCTCTATCAATTTGGAAGTCTATAGAGTTGTTATTACTCTTTTAACATAATGTAGTTTATTTAAAAAATGGGAGGAAATCTGCTAAAGCTGCTATTTTTACAGCTCTATATAATTCACACGGAAATCAAAACTAAACAACATTAAAGTACCTACCTACTTAGTTCTGAATCAAATTATCATACACGATAAATCTCGTAATTGATGTACATGGCAATTAGCATTCGTTTGTATTGGGAAATGCGATGATTGCCGAGGGACATTAAGAAAATAGTTGTACTGTAACTAAGTAGACAAGTAACAAGATAATAAAAAGATACACTTACGATCTTTTCTGTAGGAGTTATGGCAAGCCATATGACAAACAGATGGGAAGCCCTTCAATGTGTCCGGGTTCAGGAAGGCAGTTGAAAGTGGGGCTGCACATATCGGCTCTCTCCTGCCCTTGCAGCCGTCAGTACACGTCTCATAGTTATTCTTCCTAGGCCGTGGCGTCTTTCGGGTTCTAGTCGTAGTTGGTCTTCTTGTAGTCGTGGTTCTAGGAGGGTTAAAGTTGACGTTAGTGATTGAACCGCTGGGGGCCACAACCCTGATTCTTAGCGGTGCACCTAATACTGGAAGTCGCGGTCCGACATTTGTGAAATTTTGACAGGGAGGGGTGGTCCTTGCAGTAGGTGTAGTTCGAACTCGTGTAGTCGGCAATGGAGTTGTCGAAGAAGGAGGCGCTGTGCGAGTAGATGTAGGAGACACCGTAGGAGCAGGTTGAATGATCACAGTCGAAGGTTCTCGAGTAGTAGTACTTGGGGCTACTGTACTAAACTGTGGCACTTCTTGCGATGTTCCTGCCTGTCCGGGAATGCCCTGAATGTTCTGTGGCGCTTGTTGGTAAATCAAGAAGTAGTTTGACAGTGGTTTTAATGTAGACGATTGCGGCGCTAGAGTCGAAGAGTAGGTTGGTGTCGTGGATGGCGTTGAAAGAAACGTTGATGGCGTTGTTTGGAATGTCGTTGGTGGTATAGTTTGAAGCGAAGACGGTGGTATTGTCTGTATCGTTGGTAGTGAAGGCGTTGAAGATTGAAACATAAGAGATGACTTCGAAAAATCTTCAACAGAAAAGCCTGTCGTTGAGATCTTCCTCGGAGGTGCTAATGTAGATAATAACAAAATCTCGTCCGGCACAGAACTGGGTTGTTTCGGCAAAACAACTATCGGATTTGTTGAAGAAAACGGCGATTCAGTTGAAAATATCTCCGATATCGGTTTGGGTTGGAAGCCATTATTGATAACGTTTGCCGAATACCAAGATTCTGGTAAGGAGTCCGATATTTCAGCTCGGCATAGTTGTAACACTGGAAAAAGAAAAAAATAATGATTAGAGAATATAGTTTAGCAGGCTTTCAAGTTGTAATTGATAATTTTGTACATCGCAACTAGACGACAAATTCCAGAGCTATAGATACCCAGAACTAAAACGGTAAACACAAGCGGTTGCAGCATACCTAGTACGTAACAAGAGCAACCAGTTAATAAACAAAGCCAACAGAGCTCAGTTGATTAACGCATATTTTTGCTCCATCACATCCCGTCTTGTCAGAACCAGTTTTCAAGCACCGCATTTTGCGAATCTCGTGTCCAGAGAGGTCAAATACCTCAGGGACAGAACCCTTGTGTTGTTCTTGTTTCATTGAGTAAATCGCATGCTCTATATGTATTATACAATGAGTACTCTGGCAGGCGAGGCGGTCGGAACTTTCACGTTGTCTACTCAACCGTGGCTATACCAACGCCAAAATATACATTGATGTCTGTTTTATAATGTTGGGATTATGTATTTTGTATTGCAGTCTTTTTAACTGTCTGAGTCAACAGCTAACTCGTCAACAGCTGATTGAAATCGAAGCAAAAAAGTCTATCATTGCCTCAGATGCCCATTGTTGTATGAAACAGATGATGCGTATTTCTTATGTAGTTTATTATTTACAAGACAGAAGTACCTGTATATTTTTATAAGTATTCGAGAATTGAATATGGTAAACACTTTTTTTGCTAGACATCAGTCAACGTGATGTTGACCCCCCCTTCTACCATCGGACATCTAGACGCACTGCAAGTTATCATCGAACCAAGCGCTTCCAAACATCCTTTATAATGCGCACAGCGAATGAATGGAACTCACTACCTGCGTCTGTGTTTCCGAACGCATTCAACCCGAATCTTCTGGGTAAGCTCACTCCATCGTCGACTCTGTCTCTGTCACCTATGACCTAGACTAGAGTCAAGAGCAAACCCATTAAAAATAAAAATAAAATAAAAAATGTTACTTGGCTGATGTCACCCAAAATTTTAAATTCTGTCGGCCATTTGTTTTCAGCACGTTTCGGACTATAACGACAACTAAGTTAGGTACTAAGAATACACGCGTAAGAGAGTTATCTGTAAACAAAAACGATCAAAATTTAAATAAAGGCACGTTTTTCATCATCGCGTAAACTCAATGGAATTTTCTGTAAATAATAAATAATTCTAGAATTCTAACCATTTCGTCTGTGTATAATACCGATGGAAATCTTGGTAGACAATTTTGAACCTGTTGACCCCGTCCTAAGGTCTAATATAAGCAATCCCATTTCGATTTACTATTCAAACAGCTGCAGTTACTAGCGAAGGAATTTAAAGACTATGAAGCAATCTTGACGCCTTATAGGTACAGCGTCGGCAATCAAGATGGAACTTTATTGCATTGCCTTTAGGTATCAAATTTTGTTTACGAGGGTAAATAGCTCATAAAACTGTCAAGAAAAGACAGTTTATGTCATCTTTTATAGCATTTTCATAGCCTGTGACATGTTAGGGATGATTAATTACAGGGCTAACATTGTCACCTACTTAGAAATACCTAGGTACTTAGGCATCTATACACATGTCAGTTTTCGAAGACTTGGTGCGTGGTCAATATTGGAATTTCTTAAACGACTGCGGGCGGGCCGCTTTAGGAATAGGGATGGGTCCGATATATCAAAACGTAACTTATATCGGATATGGGGTTCGATATCATATCTTATCGATATCCATATCAAAATAACCGATATCAAAAAACTGTATCGAATCAAAACTACTTGCGACGAACGGACGAATAACTCAAAATTTTAAACTAACTATGCAAAAACGTACGAACATAACGCAAACTTCACAACCGATAGGAACCATATCGCTGTACTACTGATATCGATATCTAAAAACCATTTTCGTTATCGATATGAAAACTGTATATCGGTTACATAACCGTTTACGCAAAAAACCGAAAACGCCCATCTCTATTTAGGAATAATCTGGCGAAATGGAGTTGGTATCATAGGCCCGCCCCAAACACAAAGTACATAAGTTTAGAGCCCTCTCACAGGACATATCCTGACCAACCGTCTGCACGTTCCAAGATCTGAACGACTGATTATTAACAACTTCTCTGTCAACTTGTAACTGCTGTAAGTGACAAATAACTTGAATAAATGTGGAGTAAATACCATAGATAGTAGCAAAAAAAATTGTAAATCTATGGTAAATACGGACATCACGTTCCAAGTTGACTCAACACGCGATCAGTAAATCTCTAGTCTAATCAGGAGAAATTCCTAGTGTGGGGCAACGTTTTTAAAAAAAAACAAAAAAAAAAAACTAAATCTAATTTTATCATCTGTTAATGCTGCGATAGACAGACTAACAACAGGCAGAGGTGGGCAAAATACTTGCTTTGCTATAATGAAAATACAAATTACAAAATACTATCTCGCATGTATTTAAAATACGAAATGCAAAATATTTGTAATCGTGTATTTGAAATATAATTTTAAATTTAAAACTATTGTTAAAACCACACTTTTTAAACAAGCATATTACAAATTAGATGATTACATTCAAGATAAGAATGTTTGGAAACATGCTGGTCCTGCTCCACAGGGCAATCTTTAATGTAGACAAAATCAAACTGGTTATCTATATTATTTTCATTTTTTTTCTTCTCTTTTTGTTTAAGTAATCTTAGTACATATAAGTAGTATAGTAGTGCTGGGTGCATCGTCCTCACGTATATGAATTTATGTATGTAACTATGTAAATGTTATAAAACACTTTTTTTAAAGAGTAAGGGGGCGGGACACCCAGAAAAGACGAGGTCGCGTCGCAGACGTCTGTGCCCTGTCTCGTCGTCGGGTCGCGGTTAAAGTACAAAGAAGAAAGAGACGATACTGAATTCCTCACTGTTCAGCTTTGGATTTAATCGTCTGCTTTTGAGACGAAAACATGTCTTCTTCAGAAGACGAGGATATTCTGGCTTTGGTTCAACTTGCTAACATTCAAAGGGCTAGACGTTACTGCGTACATTCGGTATAGCGCTGCAATGAAGAACATAGATTGGATGCGCTGGTGCCACGTGAAAGGGAAAGGTAAAGGGTTACTTTGAGTAACCCCCCGCGCACCCCTTTCTGCCGCATCTTGTCTGCGTTTGTATGAAAATTTATTAACTTTAAATTCATATTTTTGACGTTCAAAAGTGCCGCTTAAAGACAAAAATGATTTATTTCAACTGGGCCCAGGTAGGCCATCGAATCAAAAAAAAAAACAAACAAATCAAATCATTGAAATCATTTTTGTCTTTGTCATAATAAAATACAGAATTTAGATAAACTATTTTTACTTAAAATACTAAATACAAATTACAAAATACAGTCAATCATCCATCGTGACATTCGTACTAATAAACAAATCAATACAAATAATACACTGAAGTTTCGTAAAAATAACCAATTGAAATGACAATTGACAAGATACTTGACAAATTGACGTCCGCGGTCGCTATTTTGCTTACGAAAGCTATCGAACGCTATTTTCTGCAGAAAAAAATATACAAGTTGAAATGTATTTTTTTGTGCATTTAAAATACTAACTACAAAATACTGCAGCGTCAGGTAATTGAAATACCAATTACAAATAATATTTTTAAGAAGTAATTGAATTACAAATACCAAATATGTATTTGTGTTGCAATCATCAGGCTAATCTCTTTAGAGCGTTCAGGGCGTTTAGCCAAGGCAATTTTTTTTTTATTAACCCCAACCATTTTACTTGTAAAGACTCAACTTCTCACATCGCGTATAGAAATTACAGATTACAATCTGTGATAGAAATAATTAGATTACTTTTCTAAGCCTTGAAGTTTGTTAGGAACATGTGGCACCACCAACAGTGTTTACCCTTTATTTTCCATAATCATAGGGATCTTATCAATCCATTGCAATTCCAGGGTGTCTCCAGAAAAACCACTAATTATTTAAATAAATTCTCCCGAGCCCAGAAATTGTCAGTATTCTTGCCGTTGCTAAATCTTCTGGCTAAGTAAGATGGGCAAGACTTTCAATTTCTGGCAAGCAAAAAAATGTCATTAGTAGATTAATCTTTCTATAACCTCGGGCTATTACAGCCTCATTAACGGAACCTGCCTACAGTGCATTTTATCCCAATGAGGGCAGGTGTGCACCGATGATCAAATATTTACAGGTAATAGAAATGTTAATGTCTGATTTATTGAACCATTTTGTCTGCGTGAGTGAGTTCTAAGCATTTTTTGCTTATGATATCTAATCGTTATTGCGTAGAGGCGTTACTTAATGCGGGTAGCAGGATTTTAGTTTACTTGAGTAGGCTTATTTGTAAACTGATTTTGATGGATGTTCAAGTTTTTTTGAACCGCTCCATTGGTTAAGCCAGTGGTTGAGCGCATATAAAATACTTGGGATAGTAGGTATTCTGTGAGCTCTGTCCAAGGATGTGCTTTATTAGGCCTTGCATAGATGGGATTCCGGTGGGATCTTTTGGGAGGTAAAAATCTCACACTCACTGGCGTTTTCCTCGTAAACAAAGTAAAAATAAACTTTGTGAGTTAAAAACGTGCTGAGAAGAGCTCCGGTGAGTTGGTCAGGCGCGATTAAAAGGGCTGTTGGTGGTCGCATCTACCGAGCAGTAACTTGGAGACGCGTCGTATCTGGTTGCGATCCTCAGTAGTGAGAGAACGACGAAGAAGAGAGACTGATAACTGTTAAGAAAAACTTAGGGGGGGAAGGCCTTTGCCAGCAGTGGACGTCTTTCGGCTGATATGAAGATGATGATACTTAATAATCTTTTTTCCAAAATTAATTAAGTACTTTTAACAACGATTATTGGAGAAAGTCAGATCGTTTTAAGATTAGCCTATGACATTAAATAACTTCAACTGATTGGAACACTGCTCAAGTTTCTAACGAATATATAGCTTTCATTTTATATTAATTAAAATCTTGTAGTTGGTCTACCTTGATTAATGAAGAGAGTTAGGATAGGCTGCAATATAAGAATGTGAACCAAACAAGAGCAATGATTGAAAGGAAGATCTTTACCTTTTAGTTACTCCGTATAGCTAAACTTAAAAAGAAAATGTTTACTTTTGTGAAGTGGTGGCCTAGTGGTAACGGCTTACGAGTCGTAGGTCGTGGGTTCGAACCCAGGCAGGCGCTTTACGTTGTGTAAAATTATTTCATCACCACTGCTCTAAAAACGGCGAAGGAAAACATCGTGAGGAAACCGGCGCATGCGGCATGTCCAAGAACCAAAAATTCAAAGACATGTGACATCCGCGTGCGTTTCCCTCTCTCACAGAGTGAAGGCCTGTGTCCCAGCAGTGGGAACATTAATAGGCTGATGATGATGATGACGTATGTTTTCTTTAAGCTATTTATAAGACAATTATTGGAACAATGATTTAATAAAATTATAATTATTTAAATTTATTAAACAGAGTATCTCCGACACTGACTCGATTAAAACAAAAGTCGACAAACATTCATTGCCGTGATTAACGTATGCCTGCCAAACCTGTAAGTACACCGCAATAATGAAGGCAAAAATTTACCACGTGTTTGCGGAGTCTGGGAAGGAGCAGGCTAAAAATAGAGAAAATTCAAAAAATACGAAACTCTAAAATAAGAAGCATAACATAAGCCGTTGATGTTCTTAATTATGCAAAAAAACTAAAATGGAAATGGGCGGGGCATGAGAGTAGTGGTGGTCCAGTGGTATGAGAGCAGTGGTGGCTCAGTAGCATCGCCCGCGACTTACAAGTTGTGGGTCGTGGGTTCAAATCCAGGCGCTTTACTTAATGTAAATTATTTCGGAAGATTGTTGCCTTGAAATTGAGCGGAACTAAAACCGAATACTTGTTCTGCGATTTTGGTGGTCTCTCCAGTTCCGTGCCTATAGCTCTCGCTGGAACACCCATACCGATGTGCTTCGTCTTCCGGTAACTTAATTTTTTATTATTTTTTTTCATGGGGAAACCTTCTAAAGGCGCCTGGACTTTTGGGGAAAAGACCAGGGAGTGAGCGATTTTTACCTCACTAAAACCACCCCGATGATCAGCACGTAGAAGAGGCCCCGTGACCTCAAAAGGGATCTAAAGACCACCCCGGAGCAACGCTGTTTGTCTGGCTGCAACGCCTGTTAGGGCACATCCCTGAGAAAATTTACAATGTCCGTGATTAGACCTGTCGTACTGTATGGATCAGAATATTGGGCTGTGAAAAAGATGGATGAAAAGAGATTGCATGGAGCAGAGATGAGAATGTTGAGATAGATGAGCGGAGTGACGAGAATGGATAAAGTGATAAAGGAGTATATTTGAGGCAGTTTGAAAGTGGCGCCAGTGACAGAAAAGTTAAAAGGAAACCGTTTGTCCTGGTATGGTCATCTGATGAGGAGGGATGAAACGCATGTTGCTAAAAGAGTTATGAATATAAATGTGGATGGATGGAGAGGGAGGGGACGGCCAAAGAAAAGATGGATGGACTGTGTGTCTAAGTGATATGAAAGAAAAGCGAGTCAGTGATAGCGTGACGGGGGACAGGACGGTATGGAAGCAGAAAACGTGTTGCGCCGACCCCAAGTAACATGGGACAAAGGCAGGAAGATGATGATTTCATCACCACTGCTCTCAAGGTGAAGGAGAACATCGTGAAGAAACCGGCATGTTCTAGAACCAATAAATTCGATGACATGTAACAACCAACAACCCGCCCGCTTGGTGAATTATGGCCCATTGCCTCTCACAGAGAGCGGAACTGTGTCCCAGCAGTGAGAACATTAATATAGGCTGATGATGATGATGATATATCCAATGAGTCTAAACACTATGGTGCTATGTTTTCTAGTTGAGGAATTGCTATGGCCACCTTCCGGCTCCATCATCCATAGTTCCATATTATTTCAATGTATCCAAAGTTACATGTGTACCTACACCGTCCTTGAAAAATGGATTGCTGGACACACATACAAAAGCGAGGTAATGTAAACCTTCTAAAATCACGATCTTACTGTATTAAACACTGAACCGTACATACCCAAAACACTTAGAAAAAAAAGCAGCTGATAATGTGTTAAACTAAGAACTTACTTTACACCAAGATGTTTATTTACTTTATCAACTACAAATTCTTCGAGGCATTTCTTTACTTATCTACATTCTTGAAGATAATAACGGGGCAAACCTGCTTGACTTTTTCAAATGGGAAAGTATGTCCCGTAGTTAAAACAATGATTGTGATGGTGGGAATTGTAAGAACTGACTCGAGGCAACAAGATGCATTGTTGGAATCATAGATTTAGAATTTTTTTTGCTACGCAAAAAGATACACGAAGCGTGCGAGCGAGAAATCCTAATCAAGAACAAACCGCCCAAGAGAAAAAGAGAGAGTGAATGACGTACCGGTATGTCAATTTTTTTCGCGAATAAGTACCCCTAGCGGCCCATCTGTTTTATGCCGCGGTGAATTTCTTGCATTTAAATAATAATCTTTAGATTTAAATTGATAACATTAATTATACAATTATGGTGACTTGTTCTGTGAGTGAATGTGACGTCACAAGACGAAATAACCCCAATAAATACACGTTTCACAGGTAAATACAATTTTGTCCTTGGATTGTTTTGGACCATATTTTGACGAATTTCTGCTAGTAATCGGCTCAGAAAAAGAGTCTTACAATAGTGTATTGAATTTCAATTTTTTATATAAGTATATTTCGTATATATAAACAAAATTGGCGAAAATTTTATGTAAAAGAGTAAATTGTTTGTTTACGCTAGGGCTTGACAAAGCGGTGACGTCATGAGTATCGATAAACACTTAATCGTTTTTAGTGGCATCATGACATGAATACAAACTTATTTAGTCAGGTTTTGTTAAAATACATTTAAGTTACGATTGAGAAGATGTTTTTATCGAAACTGTACTTAAAGTTGCATGTTTATTATATTAGCCTTTATTTTTCAAAAAAAAATCGGAGTTTTGATGTAAATATAAAAGTTAAATATTGTGTTTGGCCCAGAATTCAGCCACGGTAATACCATTCGGTGACGCAGTCATAAGGTCTTCGTAAGTACAGGTGACATTGCATGCTGCGCTCTCCGTGAGATGGTCCATGGTCTGCAGAGAAATGCTGCATAAGCACTGAAGACTAGTGCCATCAGAGAACCCCCACCTGAGGAGGTTGTCCTTGCTGCGGCCAACCCGAGTGCGGAGTCTATTTAGGGTCATTATAATTGTATGCATTTATTAGTTAAACAGTGGCTAGAATACATCAGTGCTCTGCTCATCAGCAATTTTTTCTGTTGTGTAAATAATAATAAATAATATTTATGTACCTACAGATTCCCAAATAATTCTGTATTAAGAGAAAAATGGATTCGAATTTTAAACAGAGATGGATGGTCTCCAAATAAAAACTCTACATTATGTAGTAAACATTTTGAATCGAAATACTGCATACAAAGAAAACATCGACGACTTCTAATGAAAGAATCTATACCTACTTTATTTGTGCCTGTAAGAATGACACTTCCTATCGTATGGTTAGTTAGTGGCCAACCTAGTGTTAGTTTTCAAACCATCTAGATACCTCTAACATCGACGACCGACCGACCGACTGCCGACCTCGTCTACTTTTATAAAATATGTAAACGTGTTTGTACAAACCAACTTACAGAAATAATATCATTTATCATTGAACTATCTGCAGGCCATACAAATATTTGTTCCGTGCGGGAATCGAACTCGCGACACGCAGCGCAGCAGCCGATCGCTCGACCACTACGACAATCGTGTCGTCAATTTCAAATACCTGGCGCTGCGGTATTTTTTTACTAGTACTTCAAATACTTGTCGCTTCAAAATACATTTAGCGATTTTATTAATAGATGCGTTCTGCAGAAAATAGCGCTTGATAGCTTTCATAAGCAAAATGGCGACCGCGTACGTCAAATTGTCAAGTACCTTGTAAGTTGTAATTTTCATTTCAAACGGTTATTTTCACCGAACTTCTGTGTATTGATTAAGTTTATTAGTACGAATGTCACGATGGATGACCGACTGTATTTTGTTATTTGTATTTTAAATAAAAACATTTAAAATACTGTATTTTACATTTTAAATACACGACTTAAATATATTTTGTATTTCGTATTTTAAATTCATGTGAGATATTATTTTGTAATTTGTATTTTAATTAAAGCAAAGCATGGTTTTTGCCCAGAAATCGTGGTTCTTATGGTGTTCACCAAGTATCGATATCTATATTGAACATGGACTTTTTATCAACACTTTTTTAACTAACACATGGACAAATGCCCTCACACATAGATTTTATATTTTTGGTTTCGTTTTTCATCTGACTCTGTGTATCTTGTACATACTATATCTATGGTTGGAATAGCATTGGGTGTTACGGAGAAACCGCTTTCTTTGCATAAGTTGGAAGTTGGAACTTGACAGATGATATCTGTCTTGTTTTAGGGCCAGTTTATGGCGTATATATTCCCCAATGTTAACGCAGTACTGGCCGTGAGCCCGCTCGGAGCCAAAATATCAATATTGAACCTCCTTTTGAACAGTTTTGTTTGCAAAAAAAAATTTGATTTACATAATGCTATTTCAATTATGAAGATCATTTTTCTGTGTACAAAATATTTTTGAACATCCAAGTCGTTATGGAAGAGTAACCAAAAGTTGCGAAAAAATATCGTGTGGTCAATTAGTTTTTTTAAAATACAACTATTATAGTTACAAGAAAAAACCTTATTTAAAAAATAATGTACATGAATAGAAAATATTTTTTTTCAAACCTTTTAACCTAGCCGTTACTGAAAAGTATGCTTTAGAAAGTAACCGTTTTACGAACGTGCCAAACCCCCGGTCGAATGCCCAAATAACCGAAACAACTCAAAAGCGTGTGTCTCGCGTGGATCTACGTTTCCGGCACTCAAGGGGTTAATGTCAAAGTTTGAAAGGTTTCAGCCTAAAGTAAAGTTTGGCAAGTTCTCAATCAACTTCAAATTCATAATTCGGAAATTGGAGACAGAACAATAGATTAAATTTTCGCCAATTTTGTTTATATATACGAAATATACTTATATAAAAAATTGAAATTCAATACACTATTGTAAGACTCTTTTTCTGAGCCGATTACTAGCAGAAATTCGTCAAAATATGGTCCAAAACAATCCAAGGACAAAATTGTATTTACCTGTGAAACGTGTATTTATTGGGGTTATTTCGTCTTGTGACGTCACATTCACTCACAGAACAAGTCACCATAATTGTATAATTAATGTTATCAATTTAAATCTAAAGATTATTATTTAAATGCAAGAAATTCACCGCGGCATAAAACAGATGGGCCGCTAGGGGTACTTATTCGCGAAAAAAATTGACATACCGGTACGTCATTCACTCTCTCTTTTTCTCTTGGGCGGTTTGTTCTTGATTAGGATTTCTCGCTCGCACGCTTCGTGTATCTTTTTGCGTAGCAAAAAAAATTCTAAATCTATGATTCCAACAATGCATCTTGTTGCCTCGAGTCAGTTCTTACAATTCCCACCATCACAATCATTGTTTTAACTACGGGACATACTTTCCCATTTGAAAAAGTCAAGCAGGTTTGCCCCGTTATTATCTTCAAGAATGTAGATAAGTAAAGAAATGCCTCGAAGAATTTGTAGTTGATAAAGTAAATAAACATCTTGGTGTAACATTTGGGCTTTGATTCAGGAGTGTAAAAAATCTATGTAGGTATTAGGCATTTTGCGAATTGGGTATTTGACGACTAAGCCATAAGTGCCTATGTATTAATATCTAACACAAGACTTAGATACCTACATAATATATTATACTATTTCAAATTATGATATGATACATTCTTGAATTGATTCATAATAAGAACATCCACCTATTGTTGAATGCTTGATAAATCTCAAGAGAATCCAAACATCATTATTATTTTTTAAATACTGGTTTTAATATTAATACTGAAACTATTACTAAAACTGTAGCAGAACACGAGAAAGATAGGAAAAAATATGGGTTACCAGTTTAGGTAACTATCTACCGTGTTAAGATGTTCATAAATTATTTCATCACCACTGCTCTCAAACGGTAAAGAAAAACATCGTGAGGGAACCGGCATATCTTATAACCTAACATTCGAAGACATGTGACATCCACCAAACCGCACTGGGTCCGAGTGGTCATGACTCAGGACATTCATCCAAACATGGTGAGAATAAGAAGCGTGTAGAACCCAAATTACGAAACTGAAGGGAAAAATCACGGGTATATAGGTTTTCATACAGGTACACGCGATTTTCCTCGGCTTTATGGTAAGTTAAGGAAAAATCGGCTTAGTAGGCGTTTCGGCCGATGAGTTTCGCCCAATCCGGCCGAAACAGGAATTTCATTTAATATTTTTAAGTGGTGATTCGGCCTATATTTTTTTTAAGCAAATTTTATACAGTCAGAATGAAAAACCTTAGGTAGGGTTTATATTATTTAAGTAAAAGTCAGGCAATTTTTGGAAAAAGATAAAGCTTAATATTATTACAACAGTAAACATGATACATCACAATAATCAGTCTTAGATATCAATTAAAAAGCGTACAAAATGGCACCAGAGGTGTTCCACGTACGGCACCTATTAATATTTTTCGCAGGTGCCATAAGTGGCATTTCACATTTGGCACCTATGGATCAGTATGTACTAGTGTTGAGACGTTTAATTTTTTAGGACGTCAAAGTCACAAAATCGAATAAAATCAGTTGAGAGTTTAATAACATGATAAAATATAACTTCCTCTTTTGCTTTTTTAGTTACCTGTTCAACATTTATATACAAACTACCAGGAGGCCAGAATCATGAAGAAGTATTTGCGGGCCTAGAATCATAAGCGGTAGAGACTAACGGAGTACCAGGAGATCAGAATCTAAAATCTCCCAGTACTCTTTTTACATCTCATGATTCCAGCCTCGGTAATACTTCCTCATGATTATAATCTACTGGTACTTAAGTTAGTCTATACCGGTAACGATTCCAGCCCCGCAAATATTAAGACTTCTTCATGATTCTGGCCTCCTGATAGTTTGGTTATAAATGCTTATAATGTTTAACATCTAACTAAAAAAGCTAAAGAGCAAGTTATATTTTTATCATGGTATTACACTCACTTCCTATTTTATTTTTCTGAAGTTACTTTGCCTCTAAAAAGGGATTCGTCCGAAACACCACTCAAAAATATTAACAATAATGAAATTCCTGTTTCGGCCGGATCGGGCGAAACTCATCGGCCGAAGCGCCTACTAAGCCGAAAAAACGCACTTGATTGTTTTAGTGTTAAAATAGGACATTGATTAAAAAAATATACTGGGGTAACCATGCGGTTTCAAAACTACTCGCAGCCTAATTGCGTAAGAGAGTTCGACAGGGCAAAGAGTATGACTCCATGAGAGAGTATGACAAATTCCCTTTTTTGTTCGGTATCGCCAAAAATGATTGGACGCTTTCATTGATGAAGATACTCTTTACAAAAGAGATATAAGTTTAAAGGGAATTTGACAAACTCTTTCATGGAGTTATACTCTTTGCCCTGTCAAACTCACTTAAGCAATTAGGCTGCCGGTGGCTCAGTGGTTCGCCGACCTCCACCGGAATGTCTCTGTGAAAATGTGGTAAAATAAAAGCAAAAAGAACATGAAAAAGCCTTTTAGGATTAAATAAATTGTAGTTCTAAAAACTAAAAACACGCTTTAATGGTAAATTAAACTATAAAGTCGCTAATCCTGAAGATCTTGCTAAGGCTAAAGGGAAAAACTATTTAAACGCGCACGGTAGAATCAACTTTTATTACTTGTAAATTTTAATTTTTGTTTGACGTTCAAAAGTGCCGCTTATTGGCCTAGTTGAATAAATATATTTGACTTTGACTAAATTATTGCATTGTCATCGGTCCTTGATAAGTGTGCAAAGTTTCAAATCAATCCCACGTTTTGAAGGGGGTAAAAATCACGTTCAAAGATTTCGTTACATTGATACATAGTTACATAGATACATACATACCAAGCTAATAAAAGCGTGTTAAAATAGGCAAGAACATGGACTATCTATAAATATAGAGTGTAGGGACAGGCAGTTTAAAGAATTAGCATGGCTCACATTAAAAATAGCTACACAGTGTAAAGGAGATACCTAATAAGTCAGAGGTGTCTAGATATTGTAGAAACAACGCTTCCGACAGGAAAATAATATCAAATTTGTCAAAACAAGACAGACAGGTTTGGTCGGTAGGGTCATGACTACTCATGACTCATGACTCAATGGAAAAGTAATACGGCCAAGCTTTACATTTGGCTTATCTGACTTGAGTTAGTTATTTTTGACCAAATTTCCAAAATGGAGCAGTTCTATGTTCGACTGTATGTCTTTTTTGTGTATGCTCACCGATTTCTCCGTCAATTGTGTACAAATTTTGAAAACTCCTTTTTGTTTGAAAGAGTACCTATGTTCCCAGATTGGTCACATTTAAATTTGGTGAAGATCTGATGAATACCTTCGGAGTATTTACAACAGAACTTTTCAATAAACAACAGCAAATCTCTCAGGATTTCTGCAAAATACTTTTAGAAAAAAATACAACAGACTTTGTAGTGTTTTTATTTGGAATAAAATCACCACACAATATCGGAAAAAAGTAGGTCAAAGGATTTATTTTAAAGCTTATTTTAATCAGTTCCTTTGAGTTCCCAAAATCCCTGTAGGTACATACTGTAGGCTGGTTAAATCAGACATGGTTCTCTACCATAGGTAAGCCCCAGGACTTAGTAACGTGAACAGGCGGCGCATGGATCGGACTGACGACCTGGCCCAGGAGACTTTAAGGAGTTGAGTGCAGGATACCAAACACTGGAAAGAGCTTGCAAAGGAGAGGAGAGCTAGTCTAACTACATACGTCTACTTACAAGTACGAGATACAGACAGTAAAAATACTTTAAACATTCAACGTCGGTTGCTTACACTACATAACGCTACTGTAGTTCGTGACTTGTATGATGAGTATCAAGGTAGATATACTGTTTACTGTGCTTGTATGGCACGTAGGTATCGTTGCATGTCTTAGCATATAACAGCGAGGCGTAACTGTGTGTTGCTAAAGTTAAATCTACCGTCTACAATAACGCCTCGTAATCGGTTAATAATATAGAAGTTGTTTCGTTATTTTGTATGTGGACATGTAAACTTATGTATAAATGGCTATAAATGATACATATACACAGAGAGAGACGCAAAGTGTCAATAACTTATAAGAGTTTGTTTAGGCCATCAAGTGATTAAATGCACACAATACGGTATTAACTGTATTGGGTAACACTAGTCGAAAATTCTTCCATACAAACGTAGTCTAGGGATTATTGCACTGTTTGAAGATGTACGTTTAAAATAATAAGTGATATCAATTTGTCTCATCATTATCTAGCCCTTTAAGGAAGCAAAAAAGTAAAAAAAGAAAATGTTTGAAAGTTATGAGCGTCGAAAGTTCCACATTTCGACACTAATTTAAACTCATTTTTGGGCGCGAATAAATACCATAAGAAGACGGAAAATTGCAAAACTGCCTCCATACAGGGATAGATTAGTAGTTCAACAATGCAAATAATTTTATTTTGAACAGATAAATTTAGTCGTTTCTTCATCATATCTAGACTGCCAAAGGTCTGTTTATAAAATGTCGCGCGCTCGGTTTCGTCCTAAATCATTATCCATTTCGCTACAAATTTGCAAAAGTGTGTATTCGTACGCGAACTAGCTTCCGAATGGGTAAGGAATATATTTTAAATTCGTCCAATATTGGAGGAGAAAATAGACGAGAAACAAACCTCGTATTAGGTAATTCAGTCGGCGCTCTCTGCCCATATTTCCTCTTAAGTGAATCACAAAACTCAAGGCGTTATTGTACTACTTATGCTGTCGGAACTAATTGCAGAAGAGAGAAATGAGATCAAGCAAGACGTGACAAGATGATAGAGCACAGATAACATTACTATAATACTGAGATAGAGCTATGAAAGGGTAACCGAAAGTTGCACCTGGTTACTTTTAAGTACATACTTACTCATTGTTAGTCATAATATGACGCTTGAGTAGGTCATTCTGGTCATCAACCGCAAGGAATGTAAGGTTTGGTAACTCAATAAAAAATGTAAGACAAACAAACCACTTAATTCGTTGGCATTCAATCGACAATAGTAGGTATACGTACAGTAGGAAGGTACCTATTACCTAAATAAATAACTGAAAGCATTTTCATCGAATGATTGAGTAGGTGTAACTTCGAGAAAATAAAACATTCATGAATCACAAGAAACCAAACGGTACGGTTGGCACGTGAAGCCAAAACACTCTGAATATCACGCCTAAAAATTACCTTCGATTGTTTTCATTTAAAAGTTTTTTTTGATAACTTTTAGCGCAATTTAAAATAGATTTGAAGACGGCACAACAACAAGACCACAGATAAAACATGACATAACAAAAAAATATTCATGCGCATTGGCGTCACAACACTAATTTTGCCCTCTAACAAAACGACCACTTTGTACACACAGGTATAAAAATTGACGCACATAAAGATAATCACGAAAATAGGTAACTAGAGATATAAATCATGTTGTAAACATTGTAAAAATTGACTTACAAGTTAGAACGAAGAGCGAAATCACGCGCGTGTATGCCATTCCGGTCGGGCGATGACGGTGTGGCGAGCGAACGGGCTGCGTGTGCGCAGTGCCCACTTGCCCACCACCGGAGCTGAACTTGATTGCTTGGCGTTGGCAGGTGTTTCAAATGATGCATGCGATAAAGGTGGACAGGGTCCAGTTTTGAGCGCATACAATGGGCATTTCTTGAAATTAAATAAGATTGAGATAAAGGCCAAATAATAAGTTGAAAAATAAACTTTTATATCAATAATAATTTATTCTTTTTTTTTAAGTACAAGCTTTTTTCGTATTTTTCTCAGCAAACCCTTTCATTTGATACCCATATCATGGCAGTGCACAAAAAATCACTAGTCCACCATCTTGGGCCATCCGCCATATTGGATTTAGAATGACGTCACTTATCTAACCATGCATTGTCATCCAAACTAAACGGGTATGCAAAATTTCATCTTGATCGGTGAAGAATAACTGCTTTAAAATTCAGTTGCAAGATTTGACCCGAACACACTTACATACATATATACATTGCAAGTTAATTAAAAGCTTGTAAAAAAAAACGAAACCTACCTACCTATGAAAGACACTGACTTCCAAAAAATAGTTATTTTTCACTTTGTAGTTTTCTTATTTGGAAGTCGGTAGTATTTTTTTGTAAAAAAGTTTTGTTATTTTTCACTTTTTTGTTGTACCTACCTAATAGGCAAGTTGTTTAGTAAGTTTCCTATAACGCCAGAATAGATAACCCGAATATCATGAAACTTGAACAAAACTGATCAATTGACAGAGAGCGTACTGGCGTGATGTTATGTTATGAAATGGTATAAACAATAAACAGACATGCGATTGAAGCAGTCCCGAGAGATTTTCCGTTATTTATTGAAGAGTTCTGTTGTATATCTTAGAAGTTCTTCAACAGATCTTCACCAAATTAAAATGGTACCAATTTCGGAAAATACTCTTTCAAACAAAAAAAGAATTTTCACAATCGGTCTACAATTGACGGAGATATCGGTGAACACACATAAAAAAAAAAACATACAATAAGTCGAACATAGAACCTCCTCCTTTTTCGAAAGTCGGTTAGTAAAGAAAACAAAGAATGAGTTGCAACGTTTTGACAGTTCAAGCAGCAGGTTAATTTGATTAAGTCACATAATCTCTATACTGTCATATTTAATCATTTGGTTCTAATGAACACAAAAACAAAACAAAATTGTACGCTATCAACCAGCTTGGTAATGTTCATCAAAAAAGCTAGATGCGTAGTAATCACAACCGGTTTGCGTGTATGACCCAGATGTATGAATGGAAATTAAGCTAAAGGAGTATGCAAGGATTCTAGCAGATGGCGTTTTATAGTTTCTGCCCACAACTGGGGGAACAGCGGCCGTTGACTCCGTTGTAGCTAATTGAAAATCCCACCACGTCTGCGGAGTATCTCTCACTATTTTTATTTGACCTTGTATAGTTTGGCAAATGTCAAGCGATGGTCCGTCATCCCGTAATTATGATCTTTATCAATGATCCGACGGTCTTAGATATTTAGATGGTTGGATAAGGTTATGACTAGCAGGAAACGAAGTTTTATAGAGCGCCGATGTAAAAATATTATTAATTCGAAAAAACCCCGATTCAAAGAGCATTTGCATAACTTTTGAACGGCGACAGACTTACAGATACATAAATACACAGATCACGGATACACTGATACATGTCGAACTTATAAGTTTATAACGGGAGTGATATGAAGTTTCGAATGACGTCATAGCGACGCAAGCTGTTTCGAAAAACTGTTTGATGGGTACGCTAGTATGAAAGTCTTGATATCGAAATACACTGTTGCGAATATTATATTCCAATCTGAATTTTTCTGGGGATCGAACTCACGACCCAGTGAATACCAACAACTACCAACGCTACGATGATATAATTGACACTGAGCTTTTTGTCTATGCCACTATGTATAAATGATTATTCTAGTACTCATTCAACAGAATAATGATCATTCTACAGAGACAGTAAAATTGTGTTCGCTTGAAATATGTCCTAGCTCTTCACTACTGAACTTGCGATATTGGGTTCGATCCCCAAAATCGTGCAGTATTTATTATTGGCTTTTTGGCGACTTCAAAAAACTAAACTGTCTTCCAAAACAGAACACTACCTACAAAGCGAAAAATAATTTTCTTTTCGGAAGTTGGTGTCAAAAACGAAAAAAATATAGGTCAAAGACACCGACTTCCTAAAAGAAAGTTATTGTTTGCTTTGTAGTGGTTTGTTTTGGAAGTCGGTATAGTTCTAGCCAAACTTCTTGGCCGCCCCGAAGTTGGCTACAATGGCTGCGTAGTAAATCTAATACAAAAACAGCACCGTTTCTTGCCTTGCACATTGGCAAGCCAACTTTTTGGCGGCCCAGAAGTTTGTCGAGTACTTTTTTTTTCTTTGCTAAAAGGCACCCCGGATTTTGAAATTGTGCCGGGTTGATGACAATAAATCTGCCTAGCCTTTTCCCAACTATGTTGGGGTCGGCTGCCAGTCTTACCGGATTCAGCTGAGTACCAGTGTTTTACATGGAGCGACTGCCTATCTGACCTCCACAACCAAGTAACTGGGTAACACTGTACCCCTTGGCAAGACTGGTGTCAGATCTCAAGCCGGGTTGATGACAATGGGCCCTATTACATAGAACTTACGACACGAACGTCACGACCCCCAACTTTGGGGAATCGACGCATGGAGGAGAACTACTCTTATAAAAGCGAAAGTTTGTGAGGATGGATTGATTTTTTCTGTACGCAAAAGGTACTAAATGGTTTTTTTTTTAAATTAACACTATTAAAGTTAAAAGGTACTTATATCAGAATAACACGCAGCCTATCTATATATATAAAAGAGAAACTATGTACAGTCAAGGGTCAAAAGTGCAGTCATACTCTTCCAAAACTCAAATGGCCAGTTTTTGTAGAAGAAGTTAAATTATCCACAACTGATTTTATATTTTGTATAGACATTAAAGTATAGATTATTCCTACTAATCGCGAAAAGTTGAAATTCTGCTGCCTACAAAAAAATTGCCTTTTCTGTTTTGGTACAGTGTGACTGCACTTTTGACCCTTATAGTATGTATGTATGATCCTTATAGACTCCGAAACGGCTGGACCGATTTTATTGACATTTTCAGAGAATCTTTAGATTGACCAAGTGGGTAATCCTGTAAAGTTTGGTGAAGTTTTTTTTTAACTTTGAACGCGGGCGAAGCCGCGGGCAGAAGCTAGTCTATACTAATATTACAAAGAGGAAAGATTTTTTTGTTTGTTTGTTTGTACCGAATAGGCTCCGAAACTACTCGATTTAAAAATTCTTTCACCAATAGAAAGCTACATTATTCCTGAGTGACATAGGCTATTTTATAATCCCGAAAACGGGTCCTGTGGGGTGGTCCACGGGAGCGAAGCCGCGGGCAACAGCTAGTTGTTTATAAAGATATTGGGGGAGTACCACCGCGGGTGGCAGTATAAACGGATGGTCATGTCAATCTCTATTATTGATACAGTGGTTGTTCTCTGTATTAATTCTTTTAATTTCTACCTTAATATCCCTAACACAATAACAGCAAGAACAAACCATTTTTTTAACCGACTTCAAAAAAAGGAGGCGTTTCGCAATTCGTCGGAATCTATTTTTTTTATGTAGGTATGTTCCCCGATTACTCAAAGACGCCTGTACCGATTTCAAAAATTCTTCTTTTGTTTGAAAGGATGTACTTTCTAGTTGGTCCCAGAGTCATTAGGGCAGGATCTGATGATGGGATATCCTCACTCCTCATCCTAACTCCTCAAATATTATAGGCATACATATAGCGATTTTGGTATTTTCATCAACAATGCAATCATTTGCACTCAGAAAGTATCATTTGGTGAAGTGGAACTGATAAAGAAGACCACAGATGGCCACTGGAACTCCTAAATGCTAAGTATGTCACGAGCATTAGATATCTGGAATGCTTAACCGACTATAATGAAGCAAATACTTATAAATCAATGGTACTGATGAAAATGGCACCATCGAAGTAATCTGATGAAGAAGCCGGAACGTAGGCACTGCAACTCCGAAATAAAACAACGTATCCTAGTCGTGTTTGGGCTTATTGGAATCGTCATGAGATGTACTTTGGCTATAAATGATAACCATGTTAATTGGAGGTGTATATCAAAACTAAAAAGAGAAGTATAAAAAACTTTTTAACAAAAAATCAAACCGACTTCCAGAACAAAAAACTACAAAGCAAAAAATAACTTTCTTTTCCGAAGTCGGTGTCGAAAAACTGAAAACAATGGGTACAAAAGACACCGACTTCGGAAAAGAAAGTTATTTTTTGCTTTGTAGTTTTTTGTTCTGGAAGTCGGTTTGATTTTTTGTTAAAAAGTTTTAAACCACAACGTTGTCTTATTAAATAATTCCTCAATCTATTATTTAAAGTTACACCACACAAACTTTGCAAGGAACGCATTTCTACAGCATTAATCCTATTTACATGTCTTTTTGTCATAGCCAATCTTTACTTCCATACATAAGTGTAGGCACCAGCACACTGTTGTGAACGGTGAGTCGAGCCTCCGGAGACATCGCATTTGTCTTTCAATTACGTATTTTAATTACATTAATCTTCACCAAATTTAAATGGGACCAATTCATTAAAATATTCTTCCAAACAAATAAAGAATGATCAAAATCGGTTAATAATTGGTGAAGATAAAGCTGAACCGATAAGTAAATAAAAACATTCAGTCGAATTGAAAACCTCTTTTATACCATTCCCCCTCTAAAAAGCTTATTTTATTCACTGAAAACAGTGAAAAAAAAAATCTTTTTTACAAAAAAATACTACCGACTTCCAAATAAGAAAACTACAAAGTAAAAAATAACTTTATTTTTGGAAGTCGGTGTCTTTCGTAGGTACCATTTCTTTGCGTTATGGACACCGACTTCCAAAAATAAAGTTATTTTTTACTTTGTAGTTTTCTTATTTGGAAGTCGGTAGTATTTTTTTGTAAAAAAGATTTTTTATTTTTCACTTTTTAGTTTACCTACCTAATAGGTAAGTTGTTTAGTAAGTTTCCTATAACGCCAGAATAGATTACCCGAATATCATGAAACTTGAACAAAACCGATCAAATGAGAGATCTGCTTAGCCTTTAAGAGCGTACTGGCGTGATGTTATGTTATGAAATGGTATAAACAATAACCAGACATGCGATTGCAGCAGTCCCGAGAGATTTTCCGTTATTTATTGAAGAGTTCTGTTGTATATCTTCGAAGTTCTTCATGAGATCTTCACCAAATTAAAATGGGACCAATTTCGAAACATACTCTTTCAAACAAAAAAAAATTTTTTTAAATCGGTCCACAATTGACGGAGATATCGGTGAACATACACAAAAAAAAAAAAAAAAAAAAAAAACATACAAGAAGTCGAACATAGAACCTCCTCCTTTTTCGAAAGTCGGTTAAAAAGCACTTTTACTCACTGTTTTGGTGTTTGAATTTAGAACACACTTATAAACATTCCTCCATCTCAATGCCATACAACCTTTTTGCGCATAAAATACTCGATACAAACTCCAAGAAACATCTTGTGAAAAGAATATTCGATTTTTAAACTCCTTCATCGATTTAATTTTGAGTTTGTTTATATTTAGGATTTTAATTTTGATTTTAGTCTAGGATGTTTACTGAATACTTATTTTGGATTGTAATTCTAATATTAAATGCATTGGTATTTAATTAATTATAATTATGTAACGTAACAGAGGTGGTCACTGGCCCCCCTAAAACACAGGTGCCATTACCTACCTAACTCAGCTTCAAAATTTAAACCCTGAGGTTTCACATTTTTTGTAAATTTTCAAGGTAATAAACCATTCATTTATTATTATTCCTTGTGCTTACCGCTTAAATCTTTCTTTTTCTCGTAGTCATGGTATAAAATATAGTATGCAACTCCTGAATAAATCGGATTTATATCGAGGGCCATGTATCACTCGCGTCGCTCAGGATTCTAACACTTGAATCACTCGCTATGCTCGTGATTCAATCATCATGAATCACTTCCTACGGTCGTGATTCATGAGTGTTAGAATCCTTCACTTGTTCGTGATTCATCTATGGCCCTCGCTTTAAAACCGTCCTTTATTCACTAGTTGCATAATATACTATTTATTAATCGTTTTAAAGAATACGAGGGATTTAGTGTGAGAGCAGGAAAGAGAGAAATCTTTCTTTTCGCTCATGTAACGCTCATGTAAATATCCCTGAACGTGACTCGTCCTTGTAATTACACTGTCAATTTTTCAAAATTTCGCTTTTCCAATTAATTATGACATCGCTGCCTTAGAAGTTACATCAAACATTTAATTTACACATAGGTTCCGTTAGTACCTGATTTGGTCTTTCTTGATTAAGAACGTTTATAGACGTTCCCTTTATCTTTTAAGAGATTTCCAGTTCATCTATTCTCTTAATTTTAATCTATACTAATATTATGAAGAGGTAAAGTTTGTGAGTTTGTGACGTTGTAAGGGGTAATCTCTGGATCTACTGAACCGATTTTAAAAATTCTTTCACCAGTAGTAAGTAACATCCTGAGTGTCATAGGCTACAATATATTTTCAAAAAAAATAGAGATCCTTATGAAAATTGCAATAATGTAACCCAAGGTAGCAAAATGTTGCCTATAAAATTCAATCTTTGGCATGCGCTGAGAAAACTATTGATGATAGATAAAAATTATTAGGTAGGTAGGGTTGGGTAGGTAGGGTAGGCAGGGTAGGCAGGGTAGTCAGGGTAGCCAGGGTGGGCAGGGTAGGCAGAGTAGGCAGGGTATTCAGTGGACGCAGGGTAGGCGGGGTATTCAGTGTAGGCAGGGTAGGAAGGGTAGGCAGTGTAGACAGGGTAGGCAGGGTAGAAAGGATAGGCAGAATAGACATGATAGGCAGGGTAGGTAGGATAGGCAGGGTAGGCAAGGTAGGCAGGGCAGGAAGTGTAGGCAGGATAGGCAGGATAGGCAGGGTAGGATGGGTAGGCAGGGTAGAAAGGATAGGCAGAATATACATGATAGGCAGGGTAGGTAGGATAGGCAGGGTAGGCAAGGTAGGCAGGGCAGGAAGAGTAGGCAGGATAGGCAGGATAGGCAGGGTAGGATGGGTAGGCAGGGTAGGATGGGTAGACAGGGTAGAAAGGATAGGCAGAATAGACATGATAGGCAGGGTAGGTAGGATAGGCAGGGTAGGCAAGGTAGGCAGGGCAGGAAGAGTAGGCAGGATGAGAGGATAGGCAGGATAGGCAGGGTAGGCAGGATAGGAAGGATAGGCAAGGTAGGCAGGATGGGTAGGCAGGGAAGGCAGGGTATGCAGTCCCAAATAAAAAAAACGCAGTTTGGATCAACATGACTTCTAGGTTTACTTTTTTAGGGTTCCCAAGTCAACAAGGAGCCCTTATAGTTTTGCTCTGTCCGTCTGTCCGTCCGCAGCTTAGCTCAGAGAATCTAAGTACTAGAAAGCTATAATTTGGCATGTATATACATATTAATAATTCCGACAAAGTGGTAAAATAAAATCATGAAAAAACCTCCCAAAGACGTAAAGTGGGGATGTATTTTTTTTTCTCATCTGTCCCATGGTGTGGGATATCGTTGGAT
This sequence comes from Orthosia incerta, assembly GCA_948252205.1. Taxonomy (NCBI): domain Eukaryota; kingdom Metazoa; phylum Arthropoda; class Insecta; order Lepidoptera; family Noctuidae; genus Orthosia; species Orthosia incerta. Next base: position 56,097,301 of record OX411742.1, read on the forward strand.
AGGCCATTCAAAAATATTATGGGTTTGTAAAAAACATTTTTCAATACAGTTGTTAAACATGGCGTACTTTCGGAGGCTATAATTATGATTCGAAAGTTAAATCTTACGCATAGGCATCTTTCTGTTACGCGGTCGTGACTTTTGTTTACGAGCTCGATCATTATGTTTGCAGTTTAGTTTTAAATTTATAAGTCAATTTAAAAAAGTTTAGGAGCAAGGAGTTTTCAAACATAGAATAAAATGGGATAGATTTTCTAAGAGGAAAAATGAATGATTCCGTACGTTTTAGCTTTGAATTCTCAAAAGTCTTATAAATGGTTGTTTAATATATTTAATTACCAGTTTTAATTAAATTATTTTCACATCAACATTTGTCAAAAATCGAATAGGCTGTATAGCTGTATAGGCTGATATCGTTGTAAAAAAATAAGTCCAGTTGCAAAAACGCACCATAAGTCAATTTAAAAAAGTTTAGTAGCAAGGAGTTTTCATACATAGAATAAAATGGGATACGATTTTATACGAGAAAAAATTTATGATTCCGTACGTTTTAGCATTGAATTCTCTTTTTTTTTTTAAAGTTGTTTAATATGTTTAATTAACAGTTTTAAGTTAATTATTTTCACATTAACGTTTGTCAAAAATCGAATAGGCTGTATAGGCTGTTTTCTTTGTAAAAAAATATGTCCAGTTGCAAAAACGCGCCATATTGAAAATTTTATTTTTTGTGAATAAACAAATCTAATTCTTTGATTTGTTTTTACTGTTTCTCACAACTGTATTGAAAAACGTCGTGTGATACACGGGTGTGTAGGTTATTGCAAACTCGTGTCATTAAAAACCCTCGCCTTCGGCTCGGGCTTGTTAATGACAGCTCGTTTGCAATAACCTACTTCCCACCCTTGTATCACAATGTACTATTTCAATTCAGAGATCCGTTTGCGTAAAATTAAGCTTTAAATTGCAAATTTATGTTAGAGTCAAGTGTCCCTCCCCCCCTGCCAGCGAAATGGTTGCTCTTGGCTATGTGAAAAAAATCATGGCAGTAGCAAATATAACGAAATTAAAAGGAAAACTATCACAGATAAGTAGGCTTTACAAGTTTACGAGTAATATTCGACCAACTTATAAAATGTACTTGGCACAGTAAAATTTTTGTACAAATTCTATTGAAAAATTACTTAAATAACGTTGTTAGCTGTGTAAAACAGATAGTAAATATATGCTTATGAACCATGTAAAAATATACAAAAATAAAATCATAACATCCTTAATAATAATGATTTCTAGTATTTTTAGTTCCTGTCTCTGGAGCCCTAACCACCGGTAGCTTAGTAAATGTTTTATATATTTTTTTATATTTTAAATGTTTTTTAAGTTTTCTTTATTTAAATATTTAAAAATGTAATAAAATAAGAAAGAAGATGAATAAACGATATAACAATGATTTCTAAATTAATAATATTTAAGCTCTAATAACGCATTGGAGTGGCCGGAGTCGTTAGTAGTACCGGTCCGTTTAGGGCTTGCAATATCCGTTAATTTTTACTATCCGGATAATATGGATGTAGTTATTTTACTACCCGGAGTATCCGGATAATAAATAATACGGATATTTTTAGTTTTTGTTATAGATAAAACTAATAAGCTTTTGTAACACGTTTTAATCAGTCTCTCAAGCAAAATGACAAAGAATTGATAAACTATACCAATATTTCAAGAAACAATCACATAAAACTAGTTCACTTTCTAAAATTATACAATAAAACACCGATACCGCACATATAATTTGTATCTATTCTTCTCATACTAAAAACTATTCTAATTAAAAATGAGATCTTACATTTATCACAAATCACAACATCCCAATCAAATCCACCTATTTAAAAATATTAACTACATAAAATATCACTTGCCCTGGCAAATCAGCTCAATTATTAAACAACAATAGTATAAATCAAATATAATAAAACAAAACTGAACAAAATATCTCAAAATAATCAAATAACCCTTTACAATATAATATTATGTGATTCTTAATTTCTTTTTTTATCCAAATTCTGGTAATATGATCATAAAAGCTTCTATCTAATGAATCTTCTTTCATGCAAGTCAAATTATTACATAAAAATTATCCTGTAGCAGAGAACACTCTTTCTGCTTCAACGCTGGTCGGTGGTATTGATAAAAGTAGATTGTAAACCCTTTCTTAATTCCTGCTTCTCTGACCATTCTAATCAAATAGTGCTATCTCTACTTGAATTGTGGTGTCTTCTTCTTTTGAGTGATACTAGAAGTTCATTACTGATTGTGCTATCTTTTTGCGATAATTTCTGAATCATGAATCTTAACGCTGTGTCAGCAGTCAGTAAGTTTTCATCTTCTTCACAGATCGCTTCTACCGTAGCTTTAATTATATTAAGGGACTAACTTCTGCCAGCGGCTTCGCCCGCGTGAATGTCGAAAATTATCCCAAGGCAACATATTCCCGGGATAAACCGTATACTATGTGCTATTCCAGACTATAATCTATCTCTGTGCCAAATTTAATCCAGATCCGTCCAGCCGTTTGAGCGTAAAACTTTCCAGAACGAAATAGTGAATACTGCAGATTAGAGGTGAATACATAGGAAATTTTTCAAATTCCGAAAGAGAAATAAACGAGAAGCGTGCGCGCAGGGATCCAGGAACGAGCCATACCATTCCCCGTGGCTCTAACGCGTGCTCGTATCGGCTCCTTTCGCAATTCGCACCCGCGGTGGTACTCAAATAGATAATATTTTTCTAACTTCAGTTGCGAAGTTGGATTTTATAACTCCATCTACAGTTACCAGTTAGACCGTATTTAGTTAAAAGTCAATACTGAATAGGTTACATCTAGACAAGCGTGCTTCACCGTAGACCACATCATCGCTTACCATCAGGCAAGATAGTGGTCAAACACGAGCATATAGATTGACGTTGTGTGCCGCTGAAATCGTTTTAATGTTCATGTAACAACAACAAAACCCCTTTCTTAGTCCGCATTATTATGCAACTTCGGAACCCTATTTACTGCGCGTGGCCCGACACGCACTTGGCCGATTTTTTATTAATGCTTAACTGACACGGGCAGCTCGTTTAACTTTGTAGATATAATACACGATTTTACGAGCGTTTAAGATACTTATAGTTCTAAAAAACAAACGGTGTAACTCCGAAAATATAAAAAACATGTTCATAGACGTGGACGTGGTAAGTTATTTTTAAAAGGGATGTGTAACTTTTTTGGTGTACAGTACAATACAGTTTATTTAATTCTTTTAGGTAATTCCGTATTGGTTGCTGATATGTTAGGTAGGCTAGCAGAAAGTCACAAGATATTTCTTATTAATTGGTATTAAAAAGTTTAAAACATAACGTTTTTATGTAATATCAGTGGTGATACCGATATTCCCCGGTGCCTTTATGCTTTCGTTAAGAATTGATTTAAGGCAAAAACAGGACACACATCACATCACATCATCAGCTTATTAATGTTCCCACAGCTGGGACACAGGCCTCCTCTCTGTGAGGGGAATGGGCCGTAATCCATCACGCAGACCCAGTGCGGGTTGGTGGATGTCACATGTCTTCGAATTTTTGGTTCTAGGACATGCCGGTTTCCTCACGATGTTTTCCTTCACCGTTTTGAGAGCAGTGGTGATGAAATAGTTTACACAAAGTAAAGCGCCTACCTGGGCTCGAACCTACGACCTACAACTTGTAAGTCGCGGCCGATAACACTGGGCCACCACTGGTCACAGGACAGTTAATAGTTATGTCTTGAATAGATGAAATACCAATAAACTGCTTATTTTGTGCTCGATACAGCACAAAATTGTTTTCTCAAAAGTTGACGTATAATCTTTTCTCTGTAGGACGTCGACTATACTAATGAAACTTTAAAAGGGTCGACTTGTGGTAGCAGGTTTCATTGCGTATTTATCTTTTGGTGTAAAGGTTTGTGGTCCTTAGTGTTAAAAGTGAGTAATTATTTTGTTTATTATATGTGCCTAGCCTTTAAGAGACACATCTATGGCTTGGTATGCAAGGGGGTGCACTTGTATCACCTTGCCCGATTTTAATAGTATATTGAGAATTTAACCTTACACATGAAAAAAATTCAAGTTCAATTCAATCGCTCTTGTATCTTTGACCTCAATATCCATAATTCATATTAAGGGTACACTAGTCGACAGCACGAACTATTTTGTGCGCGGGGTTAAAATGCATTTTATATCAACCGACAACACGTGCGGAAGAGATAGATGCTGTGACGAGCAGTAGGAAGCTAGTTCGCGTACGAATACACACTTTTCAAATTTGTAGCGAAATGGATAATGATTTAGGACGAAACCGAGCGCGAGAAATTTTATAAACAGTCCTTTGGCAGTCATTAGTGTCGAAATGTGGAACTTTTGACGCTCATAACTTTCAAATATTTTCTTTTTTTTACTTTTTTGCTTCCATACAGGGCTAGATGAGAAAAATTGATATCACTTTTTATTTTGAACGTACATCGTCAAACAGTGGAATAATCCCTAGACTACGTTTGTATGGAAGAATTTTCGACTAGTGTAACCTTAAGTTATCAAGTTTATTTTAATCTTATATCTTTCTAATATTATAAATGCGAAAGTTTGGATCTATGTTTCTTACTCTATCACGCCAGAATGGCTGAACGGATCTAGTTGAAATTTGCCACAAAGGTAGATTATAGACTGGAATAGCACATAGCCTAATTTATATCCTGGAAATATGTTCCCTTGGGATAATTGCCGACTTTCACGCGGAGGAAGCCGCTGGCAGAAGCTAGTAATTTGATAAAGTTAGTCCTAATTGTTATCTGTGTAAATAGAACAAATAAAACAAATAATCTATTTTATTCGATGCAAGGTGCTTGTATTTCCGTTTTCGCTTCGCTCGATCTTATATTCTCTGCATTTTTAGTGTTTTAGTATAACTTTACAAAGTTACTCCAATTCCTATGAATAGTCATACAGCATTGTGGTCAAAAAGATTTTGTGGGCACTTTGTGCAATTCATTTCATTACCAGTGCTCATAAACTGAGAGGGCCAACCTCGTGAGGAATTACCAGGAGTACTAGAGTTTAAAATTCGAAGACATGAGACGCCCATAGACCTGTCCGCTAAGACCGTCTGTCCGTCGTCTGTCACACAGGATTTATAGCTAAACGGTTGGAGATACAGTCTTCAAATATTCACAGTATAAGCATCTTGTTGATTAAAGCCATACAAATTACAAAAGCGAAAAAAAAAAATTACCTACCTAATGAACGTTATTGAATCTTGTGAAGGCCTTTTTTGTACACAATTGAACAAGGAATAAACTTGTCCAACATTCCCTCTGACAGTCCTTGGACGCTACGCGGTCAGTGCTTTACTCCACCTATCATCACCACGCCTAATCAATTTGAGTTCCATTTCACGTTTTTCGATAACGACCTCGAGGGATGGTACGTATTCGGATCTCGACGTTTGGTAGTCGGTCTAATAACATTATACCAAGCATAGAATTGACTCCTTTTGACATGTCATGGCGCCAATTAGTTCTTCTGTTTAGGGAAAGTGTGTTTTTGTCTTTTTATCTGGAACTTCTGAGTAATATCCCAATTGATTGCAATTGACTGTTATGTTATTTAAGAAAAACACTAATAATCAAAAAATAAGCCTCTTACTCGCGTCGGGGAACCAGGAACGTTTACAGCAGTTTATTAAATTTATTTAGCGGTTTCCCGACGCGAGTACAAGGCTTATTTTTTTTGCTTTTTAGAGGTTTTTATGTCGGGGGTTTTTAAATTAAAAATTTTGAATTTATTTTTTATTGAATACTTTTTAAACTATACATATAAAACTAGCAGTAGACACGCTTCAATCGAGAATCTAACGAAACACGTAATTATCACATGATATCTTGCGAAAAATTCCAGATTCAAAGAGTAAAATTCGAATTTCTTTTGAACGGTTGAACCGATTTCAACCAAACATAGCTAAGAACACTCTCGACAAAGTCACCTTTCAAACAAAAAAAAAACTAAATCAAAATCGGTTCATCCGTTTAGGAGCTATGATGCCACAGACAGACACTCGTATACACAGATACACAGCAACACACGTCAAACTTATAACACCCCTCTTTTTCCGTCGTGGGTTAACAAGATTTTATTGGACCAAAAAAAAAGTAATATCGCTTGTCAATAGTATATCCGCGAGAGAACCAAGGCTACCGACATAGCCCGAAGAATTGCCAAACTTAAGTGGCAGTGGTCAGGGCACATTGCTCGTAGAAAAAGTTCTAGATTGGCGACCGCGTATCGGAAGACGCAGCGTTGGAAGGCCTCCCTGAATGAGCCCTAACATGATGGTGATATCTTGACTGGTTGAGGAGTTCCTATGGCCCCCTTCCGGTCCATCATGAGACCAGTTCCATAGTATCATATTATTTCAATGTTTCCAAAGTTACATAAGTACGCAAAGTTACAGCTTCATCGGATGCCAGAAAGTGTTTGAAAAATCGAATAGGTACTAGTTGCCAGACACAAATAATGTGTGTCTGGCAACTAATGCAAATAATGCAAGCAAGGCTAATAAAGCTTGTAATAATAATAAACATCACATTATCTCTGGTTGTTCTCGTCTAGCTAACGAAGAGTACTTGAATAGGCACAACCTTGTAGCCAGGATTATCCATCAGCAACTTGCTCTGAAATACACTCTTGTGGCATCGGAGGTACCGTACTGTAGTACGGTACCTCCGATTTCGGTATGTGCCCGACCCAGTTCTCGAGAATGGCAATATCATATTGTACTGGGATCGGTCCATCATCGCTGACAGTACTATTGTCGCTAATAAGCCTGATATAGTGGTGGTGGACCGAATTGAGAGGCGTGCTATGATTGTTGACATAACTGTCCCGCATGACGGGAACCTCGTGAAAGCCGAGAAAGATAAGCAAATCAAGTATCTTGACTTGGCTCGCAAGGTTGTCGACATGTGGGATGTGGACACAGCGATCATTGTACCGATAGTCGTATCAGCCAATGGCTTAATAGCCACGAGCCTCGATCAACGCCTTAGGAGGCTCTCATTAGGCGGCTGGGTCAAGGGCCTGATCCAGAAAGCAGTACTGCTGGGCACGGCTCTTATTGTTAGGAGGTTCCTCTCTATAGAGCCCTGAATGACGGTAGATATTTTATATTTCTAAATGTTTTTATTTTTTAAATTTTTTTATAACACTATTTAAAAATGTAGATTATAAGAAACAAAATGAATAAAGGACATAGTAAAAAGGCAACAAACAGTTGCACCAATTATTAACAAAGTAATTGCTTGATGTATTTATGTGATATTTACATGGTTCTAGGTTAAGTGCCTACCAAAAATCGGTTTTCTAAATTACTAAATGTGTCATGAATAAAATGCAACAAAATTTGTATTTTTTGTATATTCATGGGTCCATATTCTATATCTATGGGTCCATAATAGGTATAAGCCATTATTATTAGTATTTGCTTTGACTTGGATGCCACACGGCTTCATCCCGGTGGCATTGGCACCCTTAGAGTACGGTAAACTTTGCATGTGCATACATTTTTATCTATTTCGCCCTCAAACATCAAATTAAATAATTTATTTAGATTAATAGAATCCATTCACTATGAACACGAATTTGTTTTTTTTCGTAATCGCAGTCCCTCGGCAAACTTCGTGTTTCGTCAGTCGTCGGCTTTCTATCAGACTTCGAACTGATCTAATGATGAAGCCGGAAGTTAGGCACTGGAACTCCGAAATGAAACAATGGATCCTAATCGTGTTTGGGCTTATTGGAATCGTCATGAGATTTACTTTGGCTTTATAGCCAAGCGAAAACATTTATATGTTTTTCATGGTATTTGGAGGTACCTACTAAAACTAAAAAGAGATAAATTAAAAAAAAATATAGCAAAAATATCAAACCGACCTCCAAAACAAAACACTACCACAGATAATATAATACTAAAAATAACTTTCTTTTCCGAAGTCGGTGTCCAAAAATAGAAAACAATAGGTACCAAAGACATCGGTGAACAAACAGAAAAAAAAACATACATAAAGTCGAACATAGAACCTCCTCCTTTTTGGAAAGTTGGTTAAAAAGAACATTTCAAAGATTCCAATAATGCGTAATTAACTGCGCTTGAGTCGTATAGTAAACATTGCCTAGATATGTTCAATTAGCTCGTATTCGGTAAAGCGGTCAACACGAGAATTATTAGCATTCTCGTTTTTAAATAGGCAGGATAATTAAAGCAACGTAAATTGACACAGTTTTCAATTATATAGTAAACAAGCTGTTCCGCGCGGCTTCGCTCCCGTGGACCACCCCATGAGGACCCGTTTTCGAGATAAAAAAATATCCTATGTCACTCAGGAATAGTTTAGCTTTCTATTGGTGAAAGAATTTTTTAAATCGGTCCAATTGTTTCGGAGCCTATTCGGTACAAACAAACAAACAAACAAAAAAATCTTTCCTCATTATAATATTAAGTATAGATTATTATTAGTATATTAGTATAGTAATTAGTATAGAAGTATAGGTAACACCTAATTAATCCAAAGTATATAAAAATTCACGCCTGTATTCCAAGAATACTCAGACAGAGGTGGATATGAGTCTTGATTTAAGATCCTATGTCTCCTAGCTGGGGCAAAGGGCGTCCATAGTTGTCCTCCATCGCGACTGGTCTTGAGCTTCGCGTTTCACCTCGCCCCACGTCATTCCGATACTCCTCACTTCAGCCAATACCGTGCGACACTAGGTATGACGGGGACGGCCACGGTTCCTTTTTCCTTGAGGATTCTAATCCAAGGCCTGTTTAGGAACGTGATCGGAATCCCTCCGCAGCAGCACGGATTTGACATTGGACCCGAAGATTTTGAGTGTAAACCTTCGGGTCAGTTTCCGCGATTGCCAAACAAGTCTCAGCTGTGCGAAGGCAGCTCGCGCTTTGGCGATCCGGGAAGTGATATTCTCTTCAATTTCTCCAGTCTCTGACACGACATTCCCGAGGTACGTGAATTTATAGACGCGATCTACAACCTCTGTGCCGATTAACATCGGTGTAGAATTCTTTATCCCTGTACGCATCTCCTGGGTCTTCCGGATGTTAATTTTAAGCTAACTTTTCGCAGCCTCCTGGCGTAGGTCATTTAATTTCGCTTGCATGTCGGCGTGTGTATGACTCAGTAGGCATAGATCATTGTCATAGTTCAGGTCTTCCAAGACATTGGGCAATCCCCACTCTATCCCGCGGCACCTGCTATCGTATATGCGAAGCATGATTCCATCGAGAACGACTACAAAAAGGAGGGGCGAAAGAAGACAGCCCTGGTGGACACCTGCTTGCACTGCAATGTGTTCTGAAATGAGCCTGTCGTGAGTCACATTGCAAGAATATTTCCTGTAGATGCCTTAAAATACGCGAACTATTTTTGGCAACACTCAAATGTCCAACAGGCGGGACCAGATGCCAGACCACTTCAACGTATCAAAAGCTTTTTCAAAGTCGACAAAGGTAAGGTAAATCTTCCTTTGCCATTCTGCTGCCTGCTCGAGTATGATACGAAGAGTGTTGATCTGTTCCATGCATGAGTGGCTCGCACGAAAACCCACCTGCTCCTTGCTTCCACGGCCTTCGATCGCCTTTCCAGTATTATTTTCAGAAGACTTTTGAGAGAACCGACAGCAATGTCAACCTCTCAAGTTTTCGCAACTACTGAGATCCCCTTTCTTGGACACGGTAATATAAGACTCTTGTTCCAGTCCTCCGGAAGTTCTTCAGTGGTGTAGATCTTTTCAATAAGAGGCGTCAGAATGTCGACGGTGGCGGACAAGTCGGCTTGTAGCATTTCCGCAGTTATCAGGTCGAGTCCTGGTGCTTTGCTTGTCATAAAAGAGAGGATCGCTTCAGCTACCTCGAAAGTTGACGGTCGTTCCGTGTTAATGTCGAGAAGCCTAGGTGTTGAGGAACCGATGTGCAGCGTGTCAGGCATCGATGATGCCGACAAGCGGAAGACCTCCCCTAAGTGTAGACGCCATCGCAGCCCCTCTTTGGATTAGTAGTTTCGGTTTCCTGCCAAGGTCTTGGAAGCTTTATACAGCTCTTTTAAGGTACCGGTGTTCGCAGCGTGTTGAGCACGATCAGCTATATCGTCCGCACACCGCCTTCTATCTGCACGCGGACTACGACAAATTGCCTAGCGATTCAGAGGGCATTGAGCATTAGGTTGGCTCGTTCGGCGTCATCACGGGATTCACGGGTCTCAAGAAGTTTAAGATATATCTTCAACCTGTCCACAATGAGGCTCCATGTGTAATGCGACATCGAGTCCTCGCGTGAATGAATTGTCTTATGGCCCTTTTAATGCGGTTCCAGTCCTCGTCCACTGAGTCTGCGGCATCCTCAAGTCCAGAGAACCGATTGCGTAGCTCAAGCTGAAATGCAGTACGAACACTCGTCAAGACTCGTACGATGTGGACAAACTTCTTGACTTGGACACCCAAGTCAAGGAGTTGGCCCGTATCGTGCCATCTCCCTACTTTGCCGGGTCCGCCAGTTGAACGGGCCGCTGCTACCTTGAGCCGAACTTCAGCAACTACCAAATGATGGTTACTATCTATATCGGTGTATATGAGTAGGTTCACCCATATTTCACCAGTTACGTTTAATATTGATTTGTAAAATAACTCAAAAACTAACAAAAACACTCATGAACGATATGTGTTCAAAACAGGACATATTGTATTTTTAGTTTATAGGGCTGACTGGGGTGAGCCTTATGAATTCTTATTATTTTCTATGATCAGGGGACATACATGTCAATGACATCATTATTCCGCTGTGAAAAAAGGATAGTGCTATTCGTCCTGTACAGCTCCGTCACTGTCTGACATCCGTCATTGTTCGACCTGGGAATCCAACCCAGGACATCAAGCTCAGCAGTTAGTTGCGCTATCGAGATGCTATATAGCAATTACCCACGGAGAAAATCTTTTACTGCTGTGGAGTTGTGGACATCGAACGGACGATGCTCTAAGCTCCGACAGGTCGCACCTTCACGCACGCATATTTTTTGTTTTTGTAGTAATTTTGCCTGAATGTCCTGTTGACCCTTGGGAAGTACTAAAGTTAATGCATTTATAATGTGTTTTTGTTTGTAATCTCAACATCTTTGAGAGTCATCATCAATTTTGTAGTAATCTCAAAATCTTTCAGATCTGTACGAAGGTTGTATATTTGATAATAGAATGGGTTGCTTGAAAATCTATTAAGATCTAGTATTATTTCTCAAAATTCATAATGTTCGAAATGATTTAATTTCTTAACACTATCAGTGAAAAGCACTGCTATGGAGTATATTTGTATGCCGTTAACTTTCTATTTTTTACCCGACACTAAAATTGGAAAAGAAAAAAGATTGCGGCTTTTGGGCGCCATTTTGTGGGCGAAAAAATTTTTGTTTCTCTCAAGCCCATCGTGTGGGGTATCAAAATAAAGGGTTTTAAGAGGTGATTTCAAAAATATGTAACACTTATATGTTTAAATGTACCTAATTCTAAAAAAAAAAACTAAAAAAGGACACCACCACAACATGATTTTCTTCTTGTTTACGTCTATTTAGTTAGCTTTTTAAGCAGTCGGATTTTTTTAATTAACTTTTTTTTCAACAACAACTTATTATTTTTTCTATTTTAAGTACCCAAAATAGATAATATTGATGTCAAAATATGAAAACATGCCAGAAAACGGGCATTGACCGTGAAACGGCTCTCTTGAGCATAAAAATATAATTTAACAAAATACTTATTTTTCGTCATCATCATCATCATCATATCAGCCGAAAGACGTCCACTGCTGGACATAGGCCTCCCCCAAGCGTCGCCACATTGACCAGTCCCGTGCGTCCCGCAACCAGCGGAACCCTGCAACTTTCACCAGGTCATCGGTCCACCTGGTGGGAGGCCTTCCAACGCAACGTCTTCCGGTTCGCGGTCGCCACTCCAGAACCTTTCTGCCCCATCGGCCATCCGTTCTGCGAGCAATGTGCCCTGCCCACTGCCACTTAAGTTTGGCAATTCTTCGGGCTATGTCGGTAACCCTGGTTCTCTTACGGATCTCAACATTTCTGATTCGATCACGCAAGGAAACGCCGAGCATAGCCCTCTCCATTGCCCTTTGAGTGACTGTAAGCTTTCTGATAAGGCCCATTGTTAGCGACCACGTCTCAGAGCCATATGTCATCACTGGCAACACACACTGGTCATAGACTTTTGTCTTGAGACACTGTGGTAAGTTGGACGAGAAGACACCGCGCAACTTCCCGAACGCAGCCCAGCCGAGTCGGATTCGACGGTTGACCTCTTTCTCGAAATTCGGCCTACCCAACTGGATCGTTTGTCCCAGGTAGACATAGTTGTCCACAACTTCGAGTGTAGAGTCTCCAACCTTGATAGGAATGGGTGTAACATGGGCATTCAACATCACCTTGGTTTTGTCCATGTTCATTTTCAGACCCACTCTTTCGGAAGCTCTACTGAGGTCATCGAGCATTGTACTGAGGCTCTCCATGGTCTCAGCCATTACCACAATGTCGTCGGCAAACCGAAGGTGAGTGATGTACTCGCCATTAACGTTGATGCCTAGGCCGCTCCAGTCCAGAACCTTGAATACATCCTCCAGCGCAGCAGTGAACAGTTTCGGAGAAATGACGTCTCCCTGTCTCACGCCACGCTGGAGAAGGACTGGTTCCGAGGTCTGATCCTGAAGACGGACTGACATGGTGGCGTTTCTGTACAGACACTTCAACACCTCAATGTACCGGTAGTCGATCTGGCACCGTTGGAGAGACTGCAGTACAGCCCAAGTCTCGATCGAATCGAAGGCTTTCTCGTAGTCCACAAACGCTAAACAGAGAGGCAGGTTGTACTCTTCGGTCTTCTGTATAACCTGCCGCAGCGTATGTATGTGATCTACGGTGCTAAAGCCTTTTCGGAATCCGGCTTGTTCGGGAGGCTGGAAGTCGTCAAACCTGCGCGCGAGACGATTCGTGATGACTCTTGAAAACAACTTGTAGACATGGCTAAGAAGTGAGATGGGCCTATAGTTCTTCAGCCGGGCATTGTCGCCCTTCTTGAAGAAGAGTACCACCACACCCCTGCACCATGCCTGTGGCGTTTTGCCCTCGAGTATGACGGAATCAAACAGCTTCTGAAGGGCCTTAAAGACCGGTTTTCCACCCGCCTTCAGGAGTTCAGCAGTGATTCCGTCATCACCCGGCGCCTTGTTGTTTTTAAGTTGTTTCAGAGCCATTCTAATCTCGTACAGGCTGACATCCGGGATATCTTCGGTATAGTGTCGGGTCAATCTAGCTCTTGGGTCGTTTGCTAGATTCGCAATGGGTTTACTGGTTGACGTGTACAACTGCCCATAGAATCTCTCGATCTCCCTCAGAAGCTCCGGTTTGGTGGAAACGATCCCGCCATCATCGGTCTTCAGTTTTGTGAGCTGGCTTTGCCCAATAGACAGATCCCTTGCAAAGACCTTGGAGCCCTTATTCCGCTCAATCGCATCTTTAATACTTTCAGTATTAAAGCGGCGGAGGTCGCTTTTCAAGGACTTTGAGATCCGTCTATTTAGCTGCCGGTATTTCACCGCATCGTCTGAAGACTGCAGGATCATCTCACGCCTCTCTTTCATTAGCTTTAGAGTTGGATCAGAGAGCTTTTTGTTTCTATCTGTACGGCGGGTCTTGAAAAATTTAGACCCGACCGTATGGACAGCTTCCACGAACCCATCGCTGTAATCGTCCACGGAGCTCCCTAGGCACTCGAAACGATTCTGGAGTTCAAGCTGAAAGGTTTCGGGGTTTTGGATCTGGATCTGTGCTGGACGGAGCGTCGACTTCATCAGTCGAGACCTTTCAAGATTGATATTAATGTTCAATGTGCCTCTTACCATGCGGTGATCGCTCCCGGTTTTCACCGAATTGATCACAGAGACATCATTGAACACTTGCTTCTTGGTCGACATGATGAAGTCGATCTCATTTTTAGTTACACCATCGGGGCTTTGCCATGTCCACTTCCTGTGCTCACGCTTTCTGAAGAAGGAGTTCATCATATAGAGGCCTTCCTTCTCCATAAAACTAGCCAGTAGGTGACCCCGGTGGTTCCGACGTCCAACTCCAAATTGCCCCACTTGCAGCTCATCCTCGTCTCGTTTGCCCAGTTTTGCGTTGAAGTCCCCCATGACAACGGTGAAGTGAGTTTTGAAACCATGCATGGCTTTAGAGATATCCTCATACATGGTCTCTACCTCGTCGTCGGGGTGTGCCGAGGTTGGGGCGTAGACCTGTATGACCTTCAGCGAATATCTTGCGGATATTCTGAGTATAAGGTACGCCACCCTGGTCGACACACTCTCGATCTTCACCACGTTGTTCACAAGGGACTTGTGGACGATAAACCCGACACCACCTTGGGACTGCCGGTCACCCTCTCGGAAATAGAGCAGGTTACCGGATTTGAGGATTATCGAGTCCTCCCCCTCTCTTCGGACTTCAGATAACCCTATAACACTCCATCGCAACCTGCTCAATTCTTCCTCGAGTTCGGCTATCTTCTCGTCGGTCCGGAGTGTTCGCGTGTTATACGTTGCCAGGTCCAGTCGTCGGTGTTTATTGAGGTAGCCGGGTCCACTCCGGGGATTCTTTGCACCCCTTGCCACGCCATCGCCTCGACCGCTACCGTAGTCGAGGGTAGACGGGCTGCCGGGCACTCGGGGCCGTTTTTTTGTTGTGCTTATCATGGTTTGGGGGGGTTTGTCGTAATCGCCACGCTTGGCAGGCGGGTTGGCGATCGCAGTTTGTTGATAAAGTGCCCAGAGAACGCTGCTGCCCATTCTCTGGTGTTTCCCTTAGTCGCCTCTTACGACACCCACGGGATGATATGGGATGGTGAAAGTCTTTACGTCCGTCACCATACGGAACCATATTATTCGAACCTTATTTTTCGTACCTCCCTATAAATACTTAATTTTCAATAAATTGCCAAATTCGACAACTCAAGCTTTATACTACATTCAGCATTACAATAATTTTGATTCCGTTTAAAATATTCTTCAAAGACTTATTCATGTTAACTTTAAAACTTTCGCGTTTCTTTTTCATGACATCAATTGCATGATACGAGTCTTCCTAGATTTCATAATAAAAAAATGTAAATGTACATATAAATATATATATATATACTATTTAATGTTCCAATCGCGGGAGAACTTTACTGACCATGACGCAGAATTTGAGTGACGCTTAATAATTTTTGTAGTTTAGTATCTGGCAGCACATATTTACATCTCTGTCCCACCGATCTGTACTATGACGTTATTTTTTAGGGTTACGTACACGATGGGTCCAAATGGAGCCGAAATGCTATCACTCAAGTGTCCGTATATCTGTCCTTTGTCTGTCAGACATTTTGTTCCGAAGAATTTTTTAACTGCCCATTGACCTATGAAATTGAAATTTGGTGATAATGTTTATTCTTACGTGTATTAATCATCATCTTCCTGCCATCTTGTCCCATGTTACTTGGGGTCGGTGCTACACGTTTTCTTCTTCCATACCGTCCTGTCCCCCGTCAGGCCATCACTGACTCCCATTTCTTTCATATCACTCCTCACACAGTCTATCCATCTTTTCTTCGGCCGTCCTCTCCCTCTCCATCCATCCACATTTATATTCATAACTCTTTTAGTAACATGCGTTTCATCCCTCCCAATCAGATCACCATACCAGGACAAACGGTTTCCTTTCAACTCTTCTGTCACTGGCGCCACTTTCAAACTTCCTCTAATATACTCATTTCTCACTTTATCCATTCTCGTCACTCCGCACATCCATCTCAACATTCTCATCTCTGCTACATGCAATCTCTTTTCATCCATCTTTTTTACAGCCCAAAATTCTGATCGATACAGTACGACTAATGACGAACTTGTAAATTTTCTCCTTTAACTTGAGGGGCATCCGTGGGTCGCAAGTTGTTCCAGTGACCTGTCGCCATTTCATCCATCCCGAGTTGATCCGGTGCGTTACGTCTCTGTCTACCTCGCTATCCCTTTGGAAAAGCGACCCTAGGTACCGGAAGTCGGCGCACATCGGAATGGGTGTTCCAGCGAGAGCTATAGGCATAGAAGTGGAGAGACTGCCAAAATCGCAGAACAAGTATTCGGTTTTCGTTCTGCTCAATTTCAAGCCAACACTCCAGTCTGTGCCACTACATCTCTAAACTGCTCTGGACCTCTAGGCCACTTTCGGCAACCAGCACAATGTCATCGGCAAACAGCATACACCAGGGTGCCTCTTCCTGTATGTCCGACGTCAGGGCGTCCATTATCATCAGGAAGAGGTAAGGACTGAGAGCCGACCCTTGGTGCAAGCCGAATGCCATACTGAAGCTGCCAGTAGAGCTCACTGACAATCGACTGTAAATCGCGCGGACCAACTGTACGTACTTCCCAGGTACACCTTTCTTCTTAAGGGCCCACCACAAAACCTCACGGGGCACCCGGTCGTATGCCTTGTCGAAGTCAATGAACACCATGTGCACCTCTGTATTTCTCGCACAAGTGGCGGATTGTGAAAATGGCATCCGTTGTATTCCGACCAGGTTAAAAACCGAATTGCTTGTCCGATATTTCACTCTTGTTCTCTCAGCCGCCTTTCAATAACTCTCTTCCAAGCTTTCATACTATGTGACATTAGCTTTATTCCTCTATAGTTGTTGTACTTCAGCACATCACCTTTGTTTATTACATGTATTTTAATAAAAATAGAAATATTTTGAATAATTGGTACGGAAAATGTGCGAAGTCCGACACGCACTTGGCCACTTTTTACTTTGTAAGAATAAATCCCATCAAAAACTTAAAAAAATAATTTAACCTAAATAACTAAGTAGCAAATCTAGGTTTTTTCATAAGAGGTTCATTATTATGTGTTCTGCTAAAGTAAGTTGATGTTGCCAAGTTGATTATTTTAGAATAAGATAAGAATAACAAATTTTATGTGCTCAAACATGTGTATACATATATAATTAAAATAATACATGCATGCAAGATCTTAAATAAGAGTGGCTCACGACATGTCTGCCACTTCTCATGGCGTGCAAATATTTTAGGTACAATTATTATTATTGAATTAATGATTTTTAAATTTTGCAACTATACATTAAACATCATTCACACAAACAGATTTCTTATATTATATATTATTTACATTATCCAATGATTTATAATTTATTTTCCTAGTCCAATATTAAAGATAACAATTATCACAATGAAGATTTACATCACTTTAATAGACATTCAATTATAATGAAATTTATAATATTATAAGCATTTCTAAGTTCGCCACTACTACATGACCATAATTACTACAATGTTAGTTATAATTATTTATAATAATCACCATGAGTCGTTTAAAAATTCTGTTATACTATAATATGCTTTTTGTGCCAAAATCAATTTTATTGTTTGTTTAAATTTAGGTATAGTTTGCTCTTTCCAACTTTTGGGCAATTTATTGTAGATAATTTGTGCCATGCAAAAAACACTCTTGCGCATAAGTGCAGTTTTTGATGTATGTAAACATAGCTTGCTATCATCACACCTATTTCTTGGAAATTTGTTTGCCATACGAGGAAACAAATGTGGATTTGTTTTTACGAACATTGCCATTTCTAATACATATATAAAGTGAAGGTAATGTTAATATTTTATATTTAATGTAATAATTTTTACAGCTATCGGTAGTTTTGAGATTAAACATAGATCTCAAGCAGTACTTTTGTCTTCTAAAGATGATATCCCTGTCGGTTGAGTTACCCCAGAAGATAACACCATATCTAATGACGGATTCAACTAAACCATAGTAGGCCGTTAATAGCGCCTCTATATTTAGAGTACGTGATAATTTTATATAACGCATATGCACCACAGCACCACTGCTTATTCTTTTGGCTAGAGCCTCAATATGCGCTTTCCAAATTAAGCTTCTGTCGATTGTTAGTCCTAAAAATTTTGTACTATTAGCTGTCTGTATTTTATTATTATTATATTCGATGTCAAGACTAGATAATAATGATGATCTTTGGCTAAAGTGCATAATCAAAGTTTTATTTATATTAATTTTGGAATTATTATTATTCAGTCACGTTACTGCTTCAATTAATGTATTTTTTTATGTCCGTTTCATTATGTATTCTTAGTATGGCATGGTATAGTTATGGTACTGTCATCCGCAAACAGTGTCATGAGATGTTTAATGGATTTTTTTAATGTTTTCTTTTTTAATGATTAAATTAATGATTTTTTTAATGGATTTTGTGTTAGTATGTTTTAGATGGGTACTATTTCTTGTGCGGCTACGGACTTTTCTGACGTCATGTTCGATTAGGAGGGTGAATTTAAATACTTAATCCTTTTTTTTTTTTAATTGTTATCCCACGTTATCGTATACCCACACTAGGAATTTCTTCCTGTATCGTGGGTGCGTTTACAAACATATAAACTCACATACACAAACACCTGGAACCGGAACAACTATCTGTAGGTCATGCAAATATTTGTTCCGTGCGGGAATCGAACCCGCGACACGCAGCGCAGCAGTCAATCGCTCAACCACTGCGCCAACTCAATCTATTCTGCTATAATTTCGCTAAGATCTCAATCTCATCACTTGAACCGACTTATAAGTATGGTATTGGTACCTATATTGAAGGAGAATTTGTCTGTGACTTACAGTACCTACCAACATCTTCACTATTTACCTACCACCTACCGATGCAGTGATGAATAATTTTATGAACTGTAATTTTGTAATCGCATATATCGCGTATCTATTTATATGGGATTACAAAGTTTCTTATGCAGTTTGTATATATAGAAAACTTACTTAAACTACTGGAATATGTACACGAATACATCTACCTCGGCAAACAAATTTCCTTTAAAACATCCAGACATATAGATGAATTGAACAGACGCGTAAACTTAACATGGAAAAAGTTTTGGAGCTATAAGGAAATATTAAAGTCAAGTCTACCAATCAACCTAAAATCAATTGTTCCGGACTCCAGTCTACTACCCTGCCTATCATATGCGTGCCAAACATGGATCTATAACAAGAAAACCGAAAGAAAAATCCAAACCTGCCAAAGAGCAATGGAAAGGAGTATTCTAAACCTTAAACGCATAACGCAAACAAACAAAGGTAATAGATGCTCTAAACCACTGCAAAAAACTAAAGTGAAAATGGGCAGGCCACGTAGCACGTATGAATTCAGATAGATGGTCCAACAAAGTAACTCACTGGCCTGGCCCGTTTGGAAAAAGGAAACAGGGTAGGCCTCCTGATAAGTGACTTGATGAGATTAAAAAGATAGCAGGAGACAACTGGACGTCAAAAGCCAAAGATAGAAAACTTTGGAGTAAAATGGAGGAGGTCTTTACTCGAAAAGAGGTCCTTAATGAAAAAAAAATAACTAAATATACATGATTTACTAAAAATAACTAATTTATTGTATGTTAAGGATAAATAAATGGCTTAAATAAATAAATATCTAGAAAACGGGACTGGTACTGCGGGATGTTTTAGTTTTTGATTGCTCGTAAACACTAATTGGTTTCAAAATTTAACTTTTTTTTTGGCTCGTGTGTCTGCTAGAAGTACCTTAGATTTTTTTATGATCGTTGAGTGAGTGAATGAGTGAGTCGGGGACAAAAAAAAAAAAAAAATCGTTCAAATTGTTATAGAATGTAATTTGGGAATATGACCATACGCAGGAGCTCGTGGCTAAATAATAACAGCCGCACGGGTCGATCATCAAGGTTAAGCAACACTTGACGAGGTCGGTCCGTGGATGGGTGACCATTTCAACATACCGAGTTTCCTCGGTGCCTCGGAAAGCACGTTAAGCCGTTGGTCCCGGCTGTCATTTGAAGATCTTTGACAGTCGTTACGGGTAGTCAGAAGCTTGAGATCTGACACTAGTCTAGCCAAGAGGTATCGTGTTACCCAGTTACTGGGTTGTGGAGGTCAGATAGGCAGTCGCTCCATGTAAAACACTGGTACTTAGCTGAATCCGGATAGTTGGGAAAAGGCTAGGTAGATGATGATGACCATACGTGTTGTGTTTCCTTAGTCACTGAAAATTCAGGCCTCAGCTTTATCCACAACGAAGTTATAGGTGTGTCTAAAATGTCTTGAATGGCTTCGCGAAAAGGATGGTACAGCAGTCGTGCCTTTGTTTGTTTGTTAACCGACTTCCCAAAAAGCAGGAGGTTCTATGTTCGACCGTATGTATATTTTTTAATTTATTTCAGTTCATCGATTTCTCTGTTTCTAGAAAATTATTTTTGTATTTAAAAGGATACTTGCCCGAGGTGTTCCCATTTATTTTGGTAAAGATCTGATGAATAGATATATAAGAGAGATTTCCTAAATTAATGACGGCAAATCTGTAAAGACTGTTTACTGCATTTTATCCACTAGAACTTATCCACTAGGTGACACAACTAAAACGATTTTCTTTGCCCTTCTTGTCGGGATCACCAATACGATTTCCTTAGTACTTACTCATAAATATTATTATAATTATGATCATACTTGTAGGTAGTTAGATATTGATAATACTCGTATCACTTTTCGAGAATCGTTAACAATTTTATGTGTTGGAGTAATAAATTCGTAATTATATACCTGTATTATTACAATAAAATTTTACAGTTTCGTATTGTTGGTTGCACTGCCAAGTATTGTAGGTATAATAAATTGTAGTTCTAAAAAGTAAAAAACACGCTTTAATGGTAAATTGAACTATAAAGTCGCTAATCAAAATCCGTTCACCTTGTAAATAGAAGATCTCGGTAATGTATGTGGGAAAAACAATTTAAACGCGCACGGTAGAATCAACTTTTATTACTTGTAAATTTAAATTTTTGTTTGACTTTCAAAAGTGCCGCTTATTGGCCTAGTTGAATAAATATAAACACATCAACACGGTCTAGGGATATTTCATACTCAATTAAATAACTCGAAAAGTACTGGCCGCATTGGAATCTTTTATAGACCGATTTGTTTGTAATTTATCTCAGACTAATTCCAAATTCAAATTTTTTAAAATTCTTTTGTTTCGGTGGCATAAAAATGTCTTGATTTGTAGGAGAGGGAATTTGCATTTGTGCGAAATTTAGAAATCAATACGAATTACGTTTAGTTACAGTTTTTTTTTCATTTTTAAACGAAAGATAAAGTTAAAATTGAGGTATTGTAGCCATGCAACGCCAACATTTGACGAGGGCGGAGATTTTACGAGCTGTGGGAATGCTGGAAGCTGGGTCTGTTCAGCGTAATGTTGCTGAGGCCATAGGGACCCACCAAAATGTAATTTCAAGATTGTGGACACGCTATCGTGCCACAGGTGAAGTAGCGGAGAGGCACCGGGGGCCAAGTCGCATCACTTCCCCCAGATAAGACCGATTTTTGCAAATTACTGCGCGAGCTCAACCAAATGCAACGGCGACTCAATTGGTCCAAAGGCTGCGAGTGGAACACCAAGTGCTTGTGAGTGACCAAACTGTAAGAAGGCCACTGCATGAAAGCAATCTACGCTCTCGTAGACCACTCCGGGTCCCACCTTTACAGAGAGGCAATCGTGGACGACGATTAGAATGGGTTCGGAACCACGTGGACTGGGGCCGTGTGCAATGGTCCAATGTGCTGTTCACGGATGAATCCAGGTTTGGCTTCCATCCAGATTCACGAAGGACGCGTGTTTGGCGAGTTCCTGGACGATGGAGCCGTCTTCAGAACCCTCAGGAAGTTCACCCATACCAAGGAGGAACAATTATGGTTTGGGCAGGAATTCGTCTTGGAGGACGGACGGATCTCGTTTGGGTGCGGGGCAATATGACGGCAGAACGATACGTCCAACAGGTGCTGGGGCCCGTAATCTTGCCCCACAGAACACAAATGGGGCAAGATTTCCTGCTCATGCACGACAATGCTCGGGCACACACGGCGAGAACGGTAGCAGCTTGGTTACATACACACAATGTTAGGGCCTTAGACTGGCCTGCTCAATCGCCAGATCTAAATCCCATTGAGCATGCGTGGGATATGCTGCAAAGAAGAGCTCTGAAGGAAGTTTTTTTTTTTATCTTATATAGGCTCACGCTTGACCACCATCTCACCTGATGGTAAGCGATGAAGTGGTCGATGATGGATCATGCTTGCCTAGAAGTAACCTATTCACTCTTGACTTAAAGACCCCTAGGTTGTAGCTATCGGGAAACACAGACTCCGGCAGGGAATTCCACTCCTTAGCTGTACGCATAATAAAAGTATTTTCAAAACGTTTAGTGCGTATGGGTGGGATGTCCACCATGTACCGATGGCGCATGGCCGTACGTCTGTTAGTCCGATGATGAAACGGGCTGGGTGGAAATCTGGCTACAGAATGGGCGCACGGTTGGGCGCACGGTTGGCGCAGTGGTTGGGCGATTGACTGCTGCGCTGCGTGTCGCGGGTTCGATTCCCGCACGGAACAATTATTTGTATGATCTACAAATAGTTGTTCCGGCTCTGGGTGTTTGTGTATGTGAGTTTATATGTTTGTAAACGCACCCACGATACAGGAGAAATTCCTAGTGTGGGGCAACGTTTATAAAAAAAAAAAAAAAAAGAAAGAAAGAAGATCAACTTTTTGCGCACCTCAGAAGGACATGGGACAATATTCCGCAGCAAGACATTGACAACCTTGTTCTGAGCATGCCGAATCGTTGCCGATGTGTTATGAACATCATGGGCGCTTCCTCAGACTACTAACTTCAAGTTTATAATTTTTTGCAGTTTTTACTCATAAATTAAAAGTTAATTCATATACGGTTTCCGTCTATGCTTCATTTTTTTCCATAAAATCCTGAAATTTTAATCGAAGTACCTTAACCATTATTAAAAAATGGTAGAATATTAAATAACGTATCTTTTAAATATATACATGTCACATAAATAATTAACACATTGATAGTAATTCGCTTTTTTTTAAATATCCCTAGACCGTGTTGATGTATGTATTTGACTTTGACTTGGACTAAATTATTGCATTGTCATCAGTCCTTGATAGGTGTGCAAAGTTTCAAATCAATCTGACGTTTTCAAGGGGGTGAAAATCACGTTCAAAGACTCCGTTACATTGATACATAGATACAAGCTAATAAAAGCGTGTTAAAAAGAAGAAAAAAATGCTTTCATATTGTGCACAGAGACAGCATCCAATATAGATAGGTACCTTCTACACATAATGATACTAAAGATTCGAAAAAAATATGAACAGCGTAGTAACATACATTTTCAGTAGCGGTAGGACCTTCGCGGGTGGAACAATCTTTTCTGTGAGACAATTGTGTTTTGTTTAATGGCCCAACGGATCGCGGATAACGGCTTTGCTAGTGCGATATTGCCTGTAAGTTTTATTTTTATTTTTAAATTGCAACTTATATCTATTAGTAAGTATTTTCATACGCCCAGGATTTGCTTAGAGGTGTGGCAAAATTAAAAACACTCGATAACTAGTAGGATTTTCAGTGGCGGATCAAGTCTGTTGGGGCGGCTTAAGTCAACGACGGCAAAAAAACAATGAGGCTATATCCGCCCCAGTACAAAAAACCGCTAAAGAGTGTATCAATTTATGAAAACAGGGAGCGAAGCAATCTCGAAAATGTTAGGTCCCCGTAACCTGTAGGTTATTCGTATGATGCCCGATAAAATTTCTAAAGAAAAGCAGGAATACACAGGAATACACGCAAGGTGAAAGCGAAGGCTAGTGGCCCACCATGCCCTACTGTGGATTGATTTGTCGCATTATAAAAAATTGGTACCTACGGTTTCCATGCTTTGGTATACACGGGAATATGCCATTACAGTTCATGCTTTGCAGTAATTTCCTCCTTAAATTTTTAGTAGGTATTAAAATTAGGAGGAACCCCCCACCACATTGCTATAATAATTGTATCAGGCATTCTGCTCAACAGTTTCTAGAATCTTAAGAACGAATGTGTCATTCATTTATACGACTTGGCGACCTTTATACTCTATGCACGATAATTTTCGATAATTATCTTGTTATTGGATTTTAATTTAGCCCCATGTTTAGCCGAAATACACCAGGAATATTAAATGTAAAAAACTGTAACTTTACGTTTGCTATCAGTTTTGAATAAGGCGGAACACACCATCATAATTATTTCTGCGTCCTCCCCCAAGCGTCGCCGCATCAACCGTTCCTATGCGTTTAAACCCCTTAAGGTTACACTAGTCGATTTTTTTTCCATACAAACGTAATCTAGGGATTATTCCACTGTTTGATGATGTACGTTCAAAATATGTATGGAACTGTATGGAAGCGAAAAAGTAAAAAAAAAGAAAAGATTTGAAAGTTTTGAGTGTCGAAAGTTCCACATTTCGACACTAATTTTAACGCATTTTTATTTTTGGGCGCAAATAAATACCATAAGAAGACGGAAAATTGCAAAACGGCCTACATACAGGGATAGATTAGTAGTTCAACAATGTATATAATTTTATTTTGAACAGATAGATTTAGTAGTTTTTTCATGATATCTAGAGTGCCAAAGGTCTGTTTATAAAATTTCGCGCGCTCGGTTTCTTCCTAAATCATTATCCATTTCGCTACAAATTTTCAAAAGTGTGTATTCGTACGCGAACTAGCTTCCTATTGCTCATCACAGCATCTATCTCTTCCGCACGTGTTGTGCCGTTGATTAAGAGTAATCAATTATACCGTATACGTAGTTTTCAATATAGAATCGAAGGTAAAGATATTCTTAAAAAGGTCAGGCAATCCACCTGTGGTAGTACCAGAATGTCAATAGACGGTAGTGACCATTTGCCATCTTCTTTAGAGCCCGTAAACTGGAGATTTGTTATCGGCCGGTAGTTTGATCGGACTGAAAATCAAATTCATTACCGAATCGTTGTAATGTGTTCACTTGCATAGTTCTGTGTACTGATTAAAGGCCCGACCAAAGTATTGGCCGATAAATTTAATAGTCTGTAGTTTGCGGGGGCTCTGAAAAAACAGAACGGATCAGTCATGTTTGTCTGTCGTAGCCGATTTGCTTCGAATCCACTGTTTATACTGCTTGTTTGCCACTCTATGGCATATACGATATTTGGAGTAGATCAAAAAGAAAGAAAAAAAAACATCTTTTATCCCCAACTATCGCCCTGTTTCGATTGATGCACGATTTTTGCCCACCCTGATTATGTATTTATAAAAACACTTTGTAAAACCACCAGTCATATGCATTTAAGCGGAAGTTGCGACTTTATTTTCTACACCATTAGCAGAGTCGTCTCAATCACCTTTCTATTAATTTATATATGTATATATATATATAAAGGTATTTATTACAGTAAATATATATGTATGTTTATTTTAGCTACAATTTATTCAATTTTACTTCAATAATTATTTCAATTTTTATGCACCTGCCATGTTATCTCTCCACCACCCTTCGTTGATTGGTAGAGAATGCCTTAGGCATTATGTTCACCTATGTACTTGTATGTTGCATGAAGTTTTAAATTAATAAGTAAATAAAAACATTACCTACGCTATGCGCTACCAGCTATGAATTTTTTACGTAAATCGGGACATTGCCTTTGGATTGGAACGACAAGTTCAAGGTTTATGTCAATGTGTAGAATAGGTCAATTGTTGGCAAACAATTGTATAATTATGTGATTTAGAATAATATTATAATAAATTCTTCCTATGATTAGTATGTAAGTATGCAAAAGTATTAAAACTTGATTGTTCTACGAATCTACGTCACTTTTCAGATACAAGAGGACGACACTGTTGAATTACTGTGATTATTCAGGACATTTCACACATCACATCACATCATCAGCCTATTAATGTTCTCACTGCTGGGACACAGGCCTCCTCTTTGTGAGAGGGGATGGGCCGTAATCCACCACGCGGGCCCAGTGCGGGTTGGTAGATGTCACATGTATTCGAATTTTTGGTTCTAGGACATGCCGGTTTCCTCACGATGTTTTCCTTCACCGTTTTTGAGAGCAGTGGTGATGAAATAATTTGCACAAAGTAAAGCGCCTGCCTGGGTTCGAACCCACGACCTACAACTTGTAAGTCGCGGCCGATACCACTGGGCCACCACTGCTCTCAGGACATTTCTAATGGCAATGTTCTTATTCGAAAAGAAGTGGGTGCCAAACATATACACATTAAATCTGAAAAGTGCCTACTAAAGTTACAACCTCTGCTTTGACTGTGTAATTTTAATTATTTATTTTATTATTTCCATTGTTTAATTGGGAGAGTAAAGGTTAGCATGCCCAAGGTTTTACTTTCTAATTTTCTAAATTGCATGTGTTTGGTTTTTATTGTTAGGGTATTATGTAAAGCTTATCACACAAATTCCACACTCAAACTCATAGCTATATTAACCTATTACACACACATTTATTCATGCATAGCCTGGTCTGAACTGAAAATTATCGACTTGCACCCGTATCTTTTGTCTCTATTTCGGTTTTTGATCTATCATTTCGCCTCTATTTTTTTGGTGTCCTACTTTTTGCACTTTTGTTATCTACTACAACGTATTTTAAACAACGTTTCTATTTTTCTCGTGCTTATAACAAATGGCTAATCTGGATTTTATAAATAGTGAGTTAGACTCGCTAAATGTTTCGAAATCGTTTAAGTGTCAACCTGAGAGGTGCTTGCAGTTCATTGGAGACCCAACTAAGGGTTTAAAAATTTTACATTTAAATATCCGAAGCATCTCAAAGAATTTCGATGAGGTTGCGGTACTTATGCAGTTATTGGGTTTCCATTGTGACGTTCTCGTACTCTCCGAGTGTTGGTTAAACAAACTTTCACACTTACCGACCTTGGATGGCTATACATCCTATTTTACAAAAAACATTTATAATCAAAATGATGGATGCGCCATCTATGTTAAATCTTTCCTCAAAGCTGAAGTAAAAGAACCATATTTTGCAGACGCTAACTGTCTCGTTTGTCACGTGGATGACATTACAATAGTGGCTATTTATCGGTCCCCTTCCTTTAAGAATATAAATAATTTCATTGATAGTCTCGATAAAGTACTCAAAATATCTTCTCCTACCGTGGTTCTGATCGGTGATATCAATATTGATATTAAAGCTGATAATAATGACAGTCATTCAGATGAGTATCTTACTTGTGCTGCTTCAAACGGACTTCTCCCTGCTCATTTGTTTCCAACACGGCTCAAAAACTGTTTGGACCATATTTTACTAAAAACAAACAAATCCGCCACATCATTTGTTATCGAATCGTCCATTACAGATCACGAACCACTCCTATTATTTCTTCAAAGCGGGAATGCCAACATGATTGTAACACGCACTAGGTTAAAAATTGACTACGACTCCGCGATTGAGAACATCAAAAGCCATGACTGGTCCCCCTTACTGGCAATCAGGGATCCTGATGAAGCCGCAGATAGTTTAGTTGAAAATCTTTCGTCCATTGTACTAAAGCACACGTACCAATTTACTGTCCCTAGGAGTAAACGTACCCTCAAGCCCTGGATTACGCCGGGTCTACTGCGCTGTATTCGTCACCGCGACCGCATGCATGCCAAACTCGGAAAGTCCGTAGACAATCAATTATTAGAAATCACGTACACCCGATACCGAAATTTTTGTAATTCACTCTTGCGAAAGCTAAAATGCTCTTATGAAAAAGAACAGTTTAACAAGGCAAAAAATAATATTAAGTCTACCTGGGATGTCATTAAGAAGGTCTCAGATCTGCGGAGTAGTGGTCTACCCTCTTATGACCTTTTACAATTATCAGATTCCCCAAAATCCTCGTTAAATCGCGTCAATAATTTTTTTGTGAATATCGGTAGTAATTTGGCTTCCAAAATTATACCACCCCCCACGAAGCCCAAATTTGTGGCTGACTCTAGTTTGTGTAGCTCAATGATTCTCCTTGAGGTAACTGAAGAGGATATTGATGCCATTATTTTGGGTCTGAGGTCTGATTGTGCAACTGGCGTGGACTGTATACCGTCTAAAATAATAAAAGCCTCGCGGTGTGTTTTGGTGCCGGTTATCACACACGTCTGTAATATGTCGATTGGTGCTGGTGTCTTCCCAAAGGCTTTTAAAAAAGCATTGGTTCACCCCATTTTTAAGTCTGGGTGCAGAGATGATGTGAATAACTACCGTCCAATTTCGATTTTAACAGCTATGTCAAAGATCTTGGAACGCGTGCTGAACAAAGGTCTGACCAGTTTTCTCAGTGCAAACAATATCCTGGCTGAAAACCAATACGGATTCAAAAATGGAGTAAGTACCGAAGATGCAGTTATGGCTTTATCTGATCACGTAGCTAGATCGCTTGACAGAAAATACAAGTGCTTGGGAATTTTCCTTGACCTTTCAAAGGCATTTGATACAGTCTCTGCCCCAGCCTTATTAAAAAAAATGGAAAACATTGGTATCCGGGGACAGCCATTGAAAATCTTTGCGGACTACCTCAGTGGTCGGACCCAGAGGATTAAAATCGGCTCACACGAAAGTGATGACCTCGCTATCACGTACGGCGTACCACAAGGCAGCATCCTGGGGCCTACCCTATTTCTCATTTATATTAATGAACTATGCAAACTGCCTCTAGAAAATTGTCGGATTTTTACTTATGCCGATGATACCGCTCTCATAATTGATGGTTCTGACTGGCCCCACACATATAAAAATGCCGAGGCTGCGCTTTCCATCGTTATGAACTGGTTGGCAGACAATCTGCTAACTTTAAACGTCGAGAAAACGGTGTACATACCCTTTGCCATTAGGTCAAATCTGGGTCCGCCAAATTCTCTTACCCTACAAGCGCACACTTGTATGAGCCCAACGCAGTGCAACTGCCTATTGCTCACTAAGTCTTCTAGTGTAAGGTACCTGGGAGTTATCATGGATCGGCATCTAAATTGGCACTCGCAGATAGAGAAAGTCACGTCTCGAGTACGTAAGTTGATTTATGTTTTTAAGAAGCTTAGAAATTCTGCTGACCATGATATCCTCAAATTGGTATATCTTGCTTTGTGTCAGTCCGTCCTATCATACTGCTTGCCTGTATGGGGAGGTGCTTCTAAAACCGTCTTCATACATCTAGAAAGGGCGCAGCGAGCCGTCCTGAAGGTAATGCTGTTTCGTCCTCGACGGTATCCAACTGCGCAGCTCTATGCTGACTGCAAGGTACTCACAGCCAGGCAACTTTATGTGCTCCTTTCAACTCTACGCAAGCACTCGGCTCGTCCTACTGCGGGGCCGGTGGGCAGACAGAAACATAACGTTTTTCCCTCAGCAAGCCATAGAACTGCCTTTGCCGAACGACAGTTCTATGTTAAAAGCGTAATATTATATAACGCCCTAAATAAAAAGTTGAAGATATTTTCGTACACTAAATTCCGATGTAAGAAAGTACTTACAGATTATCTTCAAACACTTACATTTAACTTCACTGAGGATCTTCTGCTGGGTAACTTACAGTGATATCTAAATAATGAAACCTAGCTTTGAATACACACTTTACACACACACACACACACATACTTATACCTTGGAATACGCTGCTGAACCATATTATTAAATTAAATTGTATTTTATTAATTATAAAAATATTATGAGAAACTAACTATATTAATTATTATTGTAATGATGTTGTAATGTGTTTAAATTCTTTGACATTATCATTATTTTCTCTCTTTTGTATTATTTAATTTAAAATGATATAATGACTGTTTTATACATGTTTTACGGCTCTGTTGCTACGATGGATCACTGACTCCTAAGTCACAGGAATATACACCTAGTTTAGGAGTCAGAGTATCTAAAAATTACCTACTGTTTAAAGCTTTTTTATATTTTTCTAACTACTATGAATGTTTGTAAGACAGGCTTTTTGATGAATAAATTATTATTAATTAATTAAATAAAATTAAAATAACGTCACGATACGATATCACTGACGTCTGTAACAAGTTGTTACTACTCATTTCCGTGACTTCAAGTCTGCACAATTTTGTTAAAACGAGTTCCGATAACATCGCGCACTTGTTATCTTATGTAGGTACCCATAAAAATTGTAATATATCGAAAATAATAATAAAATATCAACACATTTCCCCAACTTTCTGTTTCTTGTTTGACGAATTGGGAACGAGGACGACGTCATTATGAGTGATATAAACCCCAGTTTTTTGGTAGCTATACGTGTCTTAATTAAGTGATCACAGAGAGGCCTTAGTGCTAGAGAGGCCTAACATAAATGTAAATTTGTATTAAAACAGTAAAAAAGTATTCTGTGAAAATATCACCTTGAAAACTTTGGTGAAGTGGTTGAAGTAAGCTGTCAATCTTTACGTTTAAGGTGGAATGACAGCAGTGCGTGTTTTAATTAAGTGCTGTCAGAGGGGCCCTAGTAACAGAGAGAGGCTTAACATAAATGTAAAATTTTATGGTAACAGTAGTGCTATTCTGTGAAAATATCACCTTGAAAACTTAGGTGAAGTGGTTGAAGTGAGCTGTCAATCAGATGGAATGACAGCAGTGCAATTCTGTAAACTAGTGCTATTCTGTAAAGATTTCACAGTGATATCTTATGTGAAGTGAGCATAACGTGAGCAGTCATTCCATCTAGTTAGTCATTGACAGATCACATACTCGTAAAGCTCAATTCATCAAAGTTCTCACGGTGAGATTTTACAGAGTGGGCTTATGCCCTGTTTTTTAACGTACTCACTCGTGATAACGTAAACGATCTCTTATGTCAAAATGTATACAAAAACCGGCCAAGTGCGAGTCGGACTCGCACACGAAGGGTTTCGTTGTATGAGAGCCCCGCTTAAATATTTATTTTATTCTGTTTTTAGTATTTGTTGTTATAGCGTCAATAGAAATACATCATCTATGAAAATGTCAACTGTCTAGCTATCACGGTTCATGAGATACAGCCTGGTGACAGACAGACAGACAGACAGACGGACGTTGGAGTCTTAGTAATAGGGTCCCGATTTTACCCTTTGGGTACGGAACCCTAAAAAGAGGTTTCTCCTTACTGTCCCCAGACGGTGCTTATCCAATTTCAATACAAATTGACGTTTACGTTAGCGCGATTGGCCTCAGTTCTCAGTTGCCAAAGTTAGGTGAAGCTGTGGATGAAGCGAACATAAAGGGAGCTGTCTAACCATTAAATCATGGTGGAATGACAATTCACTTCAAGCTCATTCCAACTTAGTTATCACAGTGAGAATGATAGAAAACTAGCTTCTACACGCGGCTTCGCCCGCGTGAAAGTCGAAAACTATTCAGAGGGAACATATTCCCAGGATAAAAAGTATCCTATGTGCTGACTATACCTGACTATAATCTATATCTGTGCCAAAATTCATCCACATCCGTCCAGCCGTTTGAACGTGAAGAAGTAACAAACGTACAAACACACACACACTCAGAAACTTTCGCCTTTTTTTTTTTTGTTTATGTTCACCGATATCTCCGTCAATTGTGGACCGATTTCGAAAATTCTTTTTTTTGTTTGAAAGAGTACATTTTGAAATTGGTCACATTTTAATTTCGTGAAGATCTGATGAAGAACTTCGAAGATATACAACAGAACCTTTCAATAAATAACAGCAAATCTCTCGGGACTGCTGCAATCGCATGTCTGTTTATTGTTTATACCATTTCATAACATAACATCACGCCAGTACGCTCTTTAGGTGTAAGCAGATCTACCATTTGACCGGTTTTGTTCAATATTCGGGTAATCTATTCTGGCGTTATAGGAAACTTACTAAACAACTTGCCTATTAGGTAGGTACAACTAAAAAGTCAAAAATAAAAAACTTTTTTACAAAAAAAATCTACCGACTTCCAAATAATAAAACTACAAAGTCAAAAATAACTTTTATTTTGGAAGTCGCTGTCCATAACGCAAAAAAATGGTACCTACGAAAGACACCGACTTCCAAAAATAAAGTAACTTTGTAGTTTTATTATTTGGAAGTCGGTAGTATTTTTTTGTAAAAAAGATTTTTTTTATGTTGAATAAAATGAATTGTCTGTTTGTTATATCAAAATAATAGCTTTTAAGTAAATGCATACGAAATTATATACTACTTTTGGTACTTATGAAAAAAACAATTTTAAATTTTTTTGTTTATCTGTTCCGCCGGGTAGGTAATCTCCGAATCGGCTGGATCGATTTTGACGGGCAGTTCACTATTAGACGAAAGTAACTTCGGCTACTTTTATTGAACAAAAAGATTTAGGTTTCCACCCAATAAAATAAAACAACATGGGTTTTTAAGTCTGTAATGTATGCAATTTATAATATACTAGCTGACCCGGCAAACGTTGTTTTGCCATAAAAATAACAAACACCAAACATTCATTTATTGGATTCATTATACTTTTATCCTACTAAATAATTACTAATACTAAATAATAACAGCCGCACGGGTCGATCATCAAGGTTAAGCAACGCTTGACGAGGTCGGTCCGTGGATGGGTGACCATTTCAACATACCGAGTTTCCTCCGTGCCTCGGAAAGCACGTTATGCCTATGGTCCCGGCTGTTATTCGAAGATCTTTGACAGTCGTTACGGGTAGTCAGAAGCTTGAGATCTGGCACCAGTCTTGCCAAGGGGTACCATGTTACCCAGTTACTGGGTTGTGGAGGGCAGATAGGCAGTCGCTCCATGTAAATCACTGGTACTTATCTGAATCCGGTAAGACTGGAAGCCGACCCCAAAATAGTTGGGAAAAGGCTAGGCAGATGATGATGATTGTACTTTTATCCTACCAACCCTACCCTACCTACCTACATACCCTACCCTGCCCTACTCTACCTACCTACCTACCCACCTACCTACCTAACCTACCCTACCCTACGTACCTACCCTACCCTACCCTATCCTATCATACCTACCCTACCCTACCCTACCCTACCCTACCTACCTACCTACCTACCTACCTACCTACCCTACCCTACCCTACATACCCTATCCTATCATACCTACCCTACCCGACCCTACTTACCCTACCCTATCCTACCATATCTACCCTACCCTACCCTACCTAACCTACCTATCTACCTACCCTATCCAGCCAATCTACTTTATTTTTGTTTTTAAACCTTCCCTGTATTCTTGCGAACGAAACAAAAAAAAAAAATTTAAATCGGTACAGCTTTTTTTGAGTTTTAGCGAGACTAACGAACAGCAATTGATTTTTATATATATAGATAGATAGATAGATTAAGTGAATATTTAGAAAATAATAATGTACTAGTCAACGAGCAAAAAGGATTCAGAGAAAACCGTACTATTAACATGGCTATTTATGATTTCCTACATAGGGTTATGGTAAATGTTGATAAGACAATTCCCGTTTGCACAATATTCTGTGATATGACCCAGGCGTTCGATTATGTCCGGCATGATATTTTGGTGGATAAACTAGAGGCATACGGTATTAGAGGCAATGTTCAAAAACTAATAAAATCGTATCTTGATAATAGAAAGCAGGTTACGGAGATAACGTCAATAAATGTAAAGACTAAGCGTGAAGAAGTGTTTCACTCACATGAACGAGTCGTCAAGTATGGAGACCCCCAGGGAAGTGTATTGGGCCCTCCTTTATTCATAGTTTATATAAACGACTAACCTAAGTATGTAGATCATCCAGTAACACTCTTTGCTGATGACAGCACCATCACAATTCAATGTAATAATAAAGATAGATATAATAGTGGCATTAATAATTCTCTTACATCAATAATAAATTGGCTTAATAATAATAATCTGAAAATAAATCTCAATAAAACTAACGTAATTCATTTTAGTCAACGCTCATCAGCAATGACTGATCTTATGGTACAATATAATAATAAAATTGTTACAGAAGTTACACTACTAAATTCCTTGGGGTAATGATTGACAAAAGACTGAACTGGAAAGAACACATTGAACAACTAAGCAAAAAAATTAGTTCTTCTACATATGCTCTATTCAAATTAGTTCCAGTGCTTAACATTGACTCACTGCTCACAGCTTACCATGGTTTAGTTTCTTCACATTTGAGATAAGGAATCATCTTTTGGGGTAATTCAACAGACAAAGATATACCTTTCAAAGGCCAAAAACGGTGCATTAGGACTATGTTTAGATTGGACTCAACAGAAAGTTGTAAGCCTTACTTTAATAAATATAAAATATTGACTCTGCCATGTCTTTATATATTAGAAATTGTCATGTTTGTAAAATCTAATCGAAACTTATTTACACGGCAATCAGAAGTAGTCAATCGTAACAGACGTGACGACACAATTCTTTGTTTGCATAGATCGAAAACCGCATTAATACATAAGAGTGTTTTCTGCATGGCTCCTAAAATATACAACAAACTTTCAAAAAGTTGGAAGGAGGAGAATGCCTGTATATTAAAAAAGAAATTAAAGTTACATCTTGAAGGGAAAGCATACTATAGTATAATAGAATTCCTTAACGATAAAATTTTATACCATATAAGTACCTACCTAGGAAAGTTATCGATGCATCTTTGGCCTATTTGGCAGTGTAGTGTAGTGAACTGACAAGTACCGTTACATGTTACTGTTTTACTTTATTTTTATTTTTTATTATTTAACTTGATTGTTGTATTTTTTTGGAGACATATACTTGACATATTTTCGAATTGACATTCAAATGCACAATTATTATAAACGTATTTTGTGTTGTAGGACATTTTTCATTCCATTGATTGTTTTATTTATTTTTATTTTATCCCACAAAGGCCATAGGTACCTGACTAATCCAAATATTTTGTTGAACAACTTGCATGCTCTGTACTTGTACTCATGGTCGACAGTTATAGAATTTTGTATCTTGAAGCGTGACATTCAAAAGTGATTATTTTGTTATTATTCTATGAATTTATTATATGCAAATGTTTGTTTTATAATTTTTACTGTGACATTCTAGAACGATTATTTTGATATGATTTAATAATTTGACATTATTTTTAAAATATTTTTTTATCTGACATTCTAGAATGGTAATTAAGACTTGCATTATTTTTATTGACATTTGCACATATTTTATTGTTTTTTTTTTTAATTTGATAATCTAGAATAATTATTTTGAACTGCATATCAATATTTGCATGCCATTACCAAGGCAAACATGACGTTCCATAATCTTTGTATTTTAACAACTCTTCATGCTGGCAATTTGTTATGTTTGTATGATACTCATGTTTGAGCGAATAAACAATGATTTGATTTGATTTGATTAGTCTCTTGTTTAGTCAGTTGAGAATCTTCATTTTTCTCATACGAATTACAATGGCTTATAAAGAGTAATATAATAATACGGCAGTGGCTTATTCACTTACATGAGGCTTTGATCAAAGCATGAGCACTTAAATGTAAGCGAGTAACAAGATAATTGTTTGAATGTTAATTTAAATTAGCTAATTTTATCGTTTTGGTTGCAAAAACGAAAAAATAAAACAAAATACGGTACTTGCATAACAAATAAAAATAAACAAAATTTTGTAGGTAGTAGAACATAAGTACAATAGAATTAGTGGACCATTTGCAAGAAGTGCCATGTTCACATGTTGACGCTGAGCGTATAGTCGATGTTATTACTGTGAGTTATTGTTTTCGTTGAATAATGTTTTGTTCTAGTAGATTTTTAAATATTAATAGTGATTTTCATTTTAATATTTAATTTTATTTTACTTATTAAGGGAAACAAAATAGACACGTTCTTTTTTATAGAAAGAATAACAAAAAAAATATGAGCAACAAAATTTTACACGGAATATGTGTGGGTAGTTTAGTAAATATTTTGTGCACCTTCGCGCTTTGTGCTTTTTATTCTCCGTAGGTACTTAGTTCG
Organism: Orthosia incerta; assembly: GCA_948252205.1. NCBI lineage: Eukaryota > Metazoa > Arthropoda > Insecta > Lepidoptera > Noctuidae > Orthosia > Orthosia incerta. The sequence goes on from OX411742.1 coordinate 56,133,464, forward strand.
GGTAAACGACAGGTGGATGTCTTGAGTATTCCTGAGGCAGCGTTTACGTAAACTACATTTTTGGTAAATTTTATTTGCGTATCATTATCATCACCATCTTCAGCCTTTTAATGTTCCCACTGCTGGGACACAGGCCTCCTCTCTGTATTTGCATATGAATAGTATTATTTAGGCATTTGAATATTAATATGATTTACAATTTTGTGTGATGTTTAGTAGTTTGATTTTGTAGGTTATTTTTTGCGTTCGAGCCCCACACTTTTATCTCAAGTGTAGTTTGTGACGAGTGAGTTGTACGAGTAAATAACATATCGTATTATTCGCGGCCGTATCGTATTATTAGGTGTGACTTACTTAGAAACTGATTGTTTTGTACGTAGCTTTTTTATGTTATACGAGTAGTGCGTGATTGTGCGAATAGACAGACATAGAGAGGCTGACAAAATTATTAAAGGGATGAGGTGAACGTTAAGGCTAACGAAGTATTTCCCTAATTAGCTCGACTTTCCCAAATCACACAGTAGATACGAAAGATAACTAAAGAGTTCTGTGTGATTTGGTCACCTTTTTGACACCTTTATTTAAATCTACCTACCTATTTCTTGCAGAACTGAAAAATGGCTCAAAGCGTCCGAACAACTACGATTTTGAAAGAAGAGGAAGAACCAACAATGACTGTGCTGGTGCCTCAACCATCGCCCAGGAAATTCCAAATTGTGTACCAAAACCTTATCACATTTGGGTATTGGCACATAGCTAGTCTGTACGGGTTATATTTGTGCTTCACTTCGGCGAAATGGCAAACGATATTATTCAGTAAGTAGTAATGGATGCGGTTATCCAATTTCTTTATCATACAAAATGCTTCATAATTTCGCATAGTAAGTTTCACAGCTACCCCTGACGCGTCGTTCGCTCACCATGTGTGCGTAAGCGATTGTTTTTTTTCTATTGTCTCTGTAATTAGACGCTCAATGGGATGCTGTTTCTACATGGTGTTACCACACTTATCGATCAAATGTCGATATAGACGTCGCACTGTGGATGACGGAGCCATTTTTACTTTCCTGTACTTATTTCATTTTTAACTCCAACGTCAGCCCGCCGCATAGAGTTTTTTATTTGAGAAGAGTTTTAAAAATTAGTTTAGTACAGATTTTCATTCATGTAAAAAGCAAAACAAAACTAATACTTCATTTAAGGCGTTTTTTACTACTCTAGATTTAAATTTTGATCAATAAATTAATTTTAAATATTCATTAAATATGTTTGGCAGAATGAATATTTTGCTCGTGCCTTTTTGCGTTATGACGTGACAGCTATTTGCACATGCGCAGTAGATATGCCCGAGGAACTATGAACTATTAGTTAATCTGTGGATATGCTGAGCGCCCTTGAATAAGCGCCATTTTATTAATTTCTTGCTTGGTTCAGATATATTTTTTATGTGATTTTATGATTACTTCTACAGATACCTCCATGCTGAGTTTACAAATTACCCATATTTAAAATCTTATAATTAATACTGTCAGTTTCCTTAAAAAAAAATTGATTATTTTTGACTAGGCAAGTGGTTTTAAACCCATTTAATCAAGATTACTATTTACTTCCATATTTCGAACAATTTGATTATGATGCGAAGATTATGGTAGTAAAATTATGTTTTTAAGTATAACCTTGTATGGACAGGCCCTGGTGTGTGTCCTCGTTTGATTGGTGTGGTAGACATATTGGTATAACAGGAACTTCGATCGATGTCGACTGATCCATTCTACCATCGACCGACGCCATCGATCGATTGGTCGATTGAGTACCGTATATATTCGTGTATATATTCCCCAATGTTAACGCGGTACTGGTCGTGCGAGCGCTCGGTGCCATCAGAACCTGCTTTTAGACAGTTTTGTTTGCAAAATATATTTTGAGTTACTTATCCTATGTAGGTTAAGAAGAAATTCCAACCATCAATTTGTATGTGTAAAAATATTTTACATCTCTCATGTTCGGTAAGTAGGTTCTTATTATCTCCAAATGGGGCTTGTAGGTGACTAATTAGCGCTCTAGGGTAATAATGTAGCTAGAAACGCCCTAGGGCGGTAAGTAATTAAAAAAAATACTTTTTTCTTTCAAAAAGTTCGCGTACATCTAACCATCATACTGGCAATAGACATCACGCATTCAGCCCAATGACCAAAGAGGTCGCTTTGCTATTCAGCCTTGTCTTCGTGTGAGTATAATAGTCATCAATTTTATTCTTGTAATGCCGGTTTTTTTCTACTTACCTCACAATCGAGATGTAAAGCAGAATAGTTAGCTCGGGTGTAAGTACCAATTGCACCCTCGAACTATAGGCGCCCTCGCTACGCTCGTGCGCCTAAATATCTCGGGCTGCAATTGATGCCTTACAGCCCTTGGCTACTAATCTACTATTTAAACATCCAAGTCGTTTTGGAGGCGTTTGCAAAAGAAACGAAAACATGTCGTGTTGTGTTATTTTTAATGCAAAAGTATTAGTCATACGAAAAAACCATGTTTCACAAATAATGTTAATAAAAGTAAATAGTGTTACATGCTTACGAAAGTAACCGTTTTACGGCACTAAAGCGGAGTAAGGCCCAATTAATTGTGTTAAGAACCGCGAAAATGTAAATTTTTTTCTTAAACGTGTATTTAAAGATACATTAATTAAAATAAAATCTTTTTTCTTTAAGGTTTCATCCTATTCGTGGTGGCAGAAGTAGGTGTCACAGCCGGTGCGCATAGACTGTGGGCCCACAAAACGTACAAAGCGAAGTTACCCTTACAGATTCTTCTGATGATAATGAACTCTATTGCCTTCCAAAACTCTGCCATTGATTGGGTGAGGGACCATCGCCTCCATCATAAGTACAGCGATACTGATGCTGATCCTCATAATGCGACTCGAGGTTTTTTCTATTCCCATGTCGGATGGTTGCTTGTTAGAAAACATCCTGAAGTAAAGAAGCGTGGGAAAGAACTTGACATGTCTGATATTTACAATAATCCTGTGCTGATGTTTCAAAAGAAGTGAGTAATTGAAATAATTAGAATTATCATTCATCCTTTTGTTTCATTGATTTACACCTATTTGTCTACAATATTTTGGTCCATCAACCATTATTAAGACACTGCTGCTAAAAATGTTTACAAACTTTTGTAAACATTTTTTAAACAAATATTGATAAAAAAAAAATGTTTTCATGTTAGGAATGTTTGTAAACACAAAATTGTTAGTTAACAAATTGTAATAAGTGCTTGTATCCAGTTAGAGTGCTTTTCCTTTGTAAACATTTTCAATCAGTGTTGGAGCACTCAAAACATCTAATAATGCCAAACGGAATGCAACAATTCCTAACATTTGTTAGTAAATATATTAGTGTTAGAAAATGTTTGTAAACATTTTTATCAGCAGTGTGGAAGCACCAGTAGATCTCTTTGCAGAAATGGTACCAAATGCTGGAAAATACTTGGAACTTACCTTATTTAATATCTTTAGCAGGAGGTCCCGGGTTAAATGCCCGGGTAGGGGCTTTACCATTAAGATTTTTTTGGTGGCTGCCAGGAGTTTTGAAGGTGTGCCTCGGAAAGTACTGACTACCGTTACCTGAGCACTCTCCGTTCGTGACGGATCGTCGTCTCATCGGAATATGATAGTTAGGGAACAAAGAGTGAACATGCGTTTGCGCACACACTTGTACACTTCTCCCGCGCCGATGGTTAATCTCCGCTGGGATTGGTCGCCGTGGTCGAAATTAAGTCTGGAGGACTATTAACTTGGTCTGCCAGCAATTAGTATCTACTGTTTAGTTATGACCATCAAAGCATAATCCTATGGGCGTTATATATGCAACGAGTTGAAATCATTTTTCACCATCGATTAATTTGCTAATATTCTGCCAAATACCATGAACATCAACTGCGATCTTTAAGTTTTTTTTTTCTTCATAGGTACGCAATACCCTTCATCGGGGCAGTGTGCTTTGGATTGCCGACTCTCATCCCTGTCTACTATTGGGGAGAAACCTGGACCAATGCTTGGCACATCACCATGCTTCGATATGTTATGAACCTCAACATAACTTTCCTGGTCAACAGTGCTGCTCACATTTGGGGTAATAAGCCTTATGATAAGAAAATCTTACCTGCTCAGAACATTGCAGTTTCCATTGCAACCTGCGGTGAAGGTTTCCATAACTATCACCATGTGTTCCCGTGGGACTATCGTGCAGCGGAACTTGGGAACAATAGCCTTAATTTAACTACAAAGTTCATTGATTTCTTCGCTTGGATCGGATGGGCTTATGATCTGAAGACGGTGTCGAAGGATATGATAAAACTCAGGGCACAACGCACTGGTGATGGGACCAATCTTTGGGGGTTAGAAGACAACCATGATGAAAAAAACGAAAGAAAAGATGAATGAGATGGTTTGGAGATTTAACAGTCATGATCTTCTTCGTTGTATTATTCATTCCAATTAATTTTATTTATTTTTTGCGAATTAATGATGATTATTGTGATATTTTTAGTTATTTATATTGTGATAAGATTTTATTGTTGTTGATGGCACATTATTTATGTCTTTTTGTGTAGGTTATATTATATCCTAATTTGTGTTCTTTTGGTTTTTGGGTTCTCCAATTTCCATTAAAGGCTTTTTGTAAACCACATAAAAAAGAAAGAATTCGAAACAAATGTTTCAAAAGCGGAAAAGGTGGGATGTAAATATTGAAGGGGCAAATATTACTGCATGGGGTTTATTCCCACCTTCTCTATTGTTTACCTAATGTTAAATTAATTGAATAATTATTTAAATTAATTTTAAATTAAATTAATTCATATTATTTAATAATGAGTTTTATTAAATCTCTTCTGATTATAAGTTCGACCTCGTTATCTCGATCGTTGTGTTCCAGTAAGTATAATTTCCTGTTGTTACCTAATGAGGCAGTGATCTAATACAACAAGCAGGTTATTTCCAAGACATATTTTCGAGACATTTGTCATCGTGGGTAGTAAATTTCGGTATAACAATGGGCAGACGACATCGTTGTCATCGCGGGTATAACCTGGATAAGGGTGGCACAGGAGAGTGAGGATTGGTACAAGAAAAGAGAGGCCTATATGTCCAGCTGTGGGCAAAACCAGGCTGCGGCTGATAATGATGATAATATTTTATTTTCTATTACCAATTTTAGTAACCGACTTTCCAAAAAGGAGGAGATTCTATGTTCGGCTGTATGTTTGTTCTTTTTTCTGTGTTTATTTTCACGGATTTCTCCGTCAATTGTGGACCGATTTTTAAAATTCTTTTGTTGTTTGAAAGAGTATGTTCCCGAATCGGTCCGATTTGGTGAAGATCTGATGAAGAACTTCGGAGATATATAACAGAACTCTTCAATAAACAATGGCTAATCCCTTGGGATTGAAATATTGGTGTTTCTGTATATTAAATTAAAAAAGAATAAAAATTTGCATGCCGTAAGGCAAAGTGTATTGGGACTCTCTACTAAAAGTACATCTAATTTGTACACCTACATCTAGAAAATAAACGATTTCATTCATTCATTCATTCATTACTGCAGTCGCATGTCTGTTTACGCCATTTTATAACATAACATCACGCCGGTACGCTCTACTAAAGGGGTACGCAGATGTGTACAGTTCACTCTGATACACTCATTTCGCTGGTTATATTTAAGTTTTATTTTATTTAGGTAATCTATTTTGGCATTAAAGACTTGCTAATTATGTACCAAAACTAAAATGTGAATGAATGTGAATTCCTCTTCAGTCGTGTTAGTCATAACAAATGAGTTGAGCTGAGAAGATACGGAACTAGTGGGTCGACTATCATCAAGAGGCCCAGGGGGGTGACCATAAGCTCTTAGAGCGGTATCAATTTGATATCGAGTAAGTGATAGATGTATACAAGTCATATACACAGCTTATGGTCACCCCCCTGGTGACGGGTTGTGATGCGTTTCCATACATGCTTTTGCCAAGTTTTTGCCTACAGTTGCAAAGTATTTATTGATGTCATTAACCGATAATTCAGGTGTAGAACGTAGTTTGTTATGTACAGGCTGCATCAGGAGTTGTTTACTATACGGACCTTGTGGAAACTAGAACAAATTTCCGTGCGTTCAAGCGTTTTTGCCATACCTATTATTGGAATCAAATATAAACAGCTCACAATATTAGGACCCATTAATATTAATGTAGGACCCATTAATATTAATGCTAATTTATCCGTGGTGCTAGGCAACTGGGCTTATCCCAGTTGTAAACGACCCTTTGTGCCTATTGGCCTTTGTTCTGTCTCCTGCTTGATATGGAGGGAAGTGGAAATATTATATTATTTTTTCCTACTCCTCCGTTATTCTTTTCTTTTAATTTCGTTGCGCGTATGGCAATCTGTTCGAAAACAATAAGCCACTTGTTTGTCTGGAACTACATATCCTGTTTATGTTCATTGTTATCATCGAGAGCCAATCAATTGCTGGACTTTCCAGCAAACCCTCTTCTTGACTCAGTCTAAAAATCTTTGGGCGAGACTGGGAATGCCTTGTCTCTTCAGTCGATTGTACTGTAGTCCACCCCCTCCACTTAAGGCCTGTGCGAGTTCGTTTGTATGAGTTGTTAGTTTTTCCTGGTATTTCAGGCTTGCCTGGACTATTTCCTCACGAACAGTGCTTATGCCTAGGTCAAGATACATGTATTTGTTGCTAATACATTGAGGTATTCTGAACATGGTTCTTACTGTTCTTAGTGCTTTACTTTGGAATCTTTCCAGTATGTCGATGCGTAGATTACTAGAAAAGCAACGACCACATCAACGCTTACCATCAGGGGGAATAGTGGTCAGTCAAATATAAAAAAAACTGTAACTACTTTTTGACTTAAAGTATATATTATAGTCATCATCTGCCTAGCCTTTTTCCCAACTATTGGGGTCGGCTTCCAGTCTTACCGGATTTAGCTAAGTACCAGTGTTTTACATGGAGCGACTGCCTATCTGACCTCCACAACCCAGTAACTGGGTAACACGGTACCCCTTGGCAAGACTGGTGTCAGATCTCAAGCTTCTGACTACCCGTAACGACTGTCAAAGATCTTCAAATGACAGCCGGGACCAACGGCTTAACGTGCTTTCCGAGGCACGGAGGCAACTCGGTATGTTGAAATGGTCACCCATCCACTGACCGACCTCGTCAAGCGTTGCTTAACCTTGATGATCGACCAGTATATTATAGTGTTGTTATAAATTTGTGGTGTATTTATTGTGTCTATGTATGTATGTAAGTGTGTTCGAGTCAAATCTTGCAATTTAATTTTAAAGCAGTTATCCTCCACCGATTAACATGAAATTTTGCAAATCTACACGTTTAGTTTGGATGACAATGCATGGTTAGCTAAGTGTCATTCTAAATCCAATATGGCGGATGGCCCAAGATGGCGGAATTGTAAATTTTTGTGCACTGCCATGGGTATCAAATGAAAGGGTTTGCTGAGATGAATATGAAAAAAGCTTGTTTTAAAAAAATATTTTTTAATGAATAATTTTATTTTTAAATCAGTAAACGTTGTTTTTCCATAATGTATACTATCGGAAAAAGACGTGAAATTATATAGATAGGCTAAAACTCAGAATGCCACCCGCTATAATCATGACATTTCTATTTTGTTTCGTTTATGTTGCCACGGTTGGCGCAGTGGTTGAGCGATTGACTGTCGCAGGTTCGATTCCCGCTCGGAACAAATATGACGTGACCTACAGATAGTTGTTCCGGCCCTGGGTGTTGTGTATTTGAGTTTATATGTTTGTAAACGCACCCACGATACAGGATGAAATTCCTACTGTGGAGCAATGTTTAAAAAAAAAAAAACATATAAAGTCATCATTACCGAATGTAACTTATTTACTGAAAGTAATTTTAAGCTAAAGCTTTTTGTCTTTGGCCATTTTTTGTCAGGGGAAAAATATATGAAAAAAATCCTTTTAGATTGAATCAAACGCATAGAATTATTAGTCTATAATGGTATTTGTGCTGCTTTACGAGTTTGACGCGGACGAAGTCAGGGGCAAAAGCTTGTTTATACAAACACATCGTATATCCCCATCGTAACCCCCTACAACAGATAATATAATACTAGCATCCCCCGCCGTCGTTTTTCCGTCTAGGCCCCGACGGAAAAAGAGGTGTATTGAAAGTTTGATGTGTGTGCATGCCTGTGTGTTTTTGTATATGTCTGTGGCATCATACCTCCTAAACAAATGGACCGATCTTGATTTCGTTTTTTTTTTTTTTTGGTAGGTGACTTTATCAAGAGTGTTTGGTGAAAATCGGTCCAGCCGTACAAAAATTATAGGCGCTTTACTGTTTGAATCGGGCTGCTCCCCCAAGATAGACGTGCTCAATAGATTGTCAATCGAAGCGTGTCTACTACTAGATATACTTCTACTATAGCTACAGCAGTGGTGGCCCAGTGGTGTGTAAATTATTTCATCACCACTGCTCTCAAAACGGTGAAGGAAAACATCGTGAGGAAACCGGCATGTCCTAGAACCAATAATTCAAGGACATGTGACATCCACCAACCCGCACTGGGCCCGCGTGGTAGATAACGGCCCATTCCCTCTCACAGAGAGGAGGCCTGTGTTCCAGCAGTGGGAACATTAATAGGCTGATGACGTGACGTGACGTGACGATAGCTACAGTGCCAATATGACATTTGGTCTTTGTGTGAGTTTTTGTCTTTTCATCTTTTTAGGGTTCCGTACCCAAAAGGTAAAAACGCACGGAGCACACAGTGTAAGAACGGGACCCTATTACTAAGACTCCGCGATCCGTCTGTTTGTCTGTCCGTCTGTCACCAGGCTGTATCTCACGAACCGTGATAGCTAGACAGCTGAAATTATCACAGATGATGTATTTCTATTTCCGCTATAACACCACATACTACAGAAAAAAAAATGGGTCTCCAATACAACAAACGTGATTTTTTTGCCTTATTTTGCGATAATGGTACGGAACCCTTCGTGCGCGAGTCCGACTCGCACTTGGCCGGTTTTTAATACAACACCGCTGAAAAATTAATCATGGTATTATTTAAAAAAAACTGAAGGCGGTGGCTCAATATGTTACGAAACCGGTGATCCTGCGGAGGTAGGTATAAACCAAGGAGTGTTGGTCGGCGTGACATCAATTATTCAACAAATGTATAACAGATACCCCTGTTGTATCGTGCATATCAACAAATTCGGCATTGTTTTTATACTGTTTGTATTGGAACTATTCTTGTGTATTTTTGTTGTTTTATTCAATCTTGATTTCGTCTTTGCATTAAACTCTGATTTTTTATTTCGTAGACTAAACTGACATTTGGGTGGTTGGTACGATCCTTGGATGCAACATGCTTATAGATTTTCCTCAATGTTTTTATTTAAATGTTTTGAAGGGAAGAGAGTATATATTTAATCGAGCACAAATTCATCAAAACCTTACAATACTCAATCTGTATTATGAGATATATCGCTTATGTTGACAAACAGCATTAATTTTTATTATTTAGCGGTTTTTCGTCTGTAACTAAAAATATGATATTGTCAGATAGTTACACTCTAGCTATAGGAACATTGCATGTCTCCTATCTATACTACATATTATCAATACATATAATAAATCTGTAGAAAAGTAGTTTTTGTACATCGAAAATATTTCCAAAAAATTAGCCACGCTGTTAAAGGATAACGAACAGAACCCATATCCAGCATTTTTTTTATTTTTGTCTGTTTATTTGTGCACGCATCATGTAAAATGTACGAAACTAATATTGATAACTTTTATACAAAAAATTGTGCGTAGCTTGAAGTTTGAACCGATTGCGATGAAACAAAAACTAAGTTAGTTTTTGTTTCATAAGTAGTGTTTAATATCGTGATCTGCGATATATCTCATAATACAGATTGAGAATTGTGAGGGTTTGATGAATTTGTGCTCGATTCGAATCTATTACAACATTTAAATAAAAACATTGAGGAAAATGTATAGCATGTTGTATCCAAGGATATATATCCCAATCTTCTATAACACCCCCACATGAGAAACATGCTGCTTTATCATTTATACTGTTTCCACAATAAAAAAATCCAGAGTCAGCCATTTCCATCACTAATCTTTTCTTTGAATCAGCCGTTGCCCAGTAATAATTTAATGAAAATTCACGCATTTTATAAGTATTATACATGTCATAACGAGGTTTGTAGTTATTTTGAGACATGCCCCGTTTTACAGATAAACAGATAATGACACCGTATAGCTACAGACAACAGCTTAAGGCTTTTAAATGATTTGACGACCTTGTCGTGATTGGGAGAGATAGGAAACGTTTTACCGTAGTATAGAAATTAAAGAAGAAAATGTTAAAATTTTATTATCATAATACCATTTATTTAAACACAATACATTTTTAAAAGCACATACAGAGTCATGATAAATACAGTTATATAAATCTTGAGAATATTGATCGTATAAACTTATCAAACTAGAACAACCCTTATCTTCTAAATTAAATATATTACAATTACTATTTTCTAAAATATGCTTTAACCACAAAACTTTTTCTGAACCTTTAACGTAGATAAAATATGTATAACCGAATTCTGATAATTAGAATAGGGTAAAAATCCTCCACGCCAGTGTATCTTTCTGTTACGTTCAATCCAACAAACTTGATTTTCTTCTTGTATCGTTAATTTTGAAAATGGAAATGGCTTCATTAAAAACACTTGTAATATTTTATTATACAACTCGCTGTGCCCGTGGCTTTGCTCCCGTCATCTGTCTGCCAACCCTACCCTACTTACCTTCCTGCCTACCCTACGTACCTACCTACAATTTTTTTTTTCTAAGGTCATCATACTTTCGCGGATAATCTTAACACTGCCATTCAGAAAATGACTTCAAATGCACAACGCCATCTATCGAATATCGAGTTCAACTGTCAGAGTATCTGAATTGCGTGTGTTGTGATAATTTTACTTCTTGAACACTTTAAATACATCTAACTTTTAATAGAATGAACCGATTGCGATGAAACTAAAACTCAGTAATTCTTCAAGTTACGCACAATTTTTATGTATAAAAGTTATCTACATTGGTTTCGTACATTTCACGTGATGCGTGCACAAATAAACAGACAAACAGATAAACAGACAATAATTCCAAAAACGCTGGAAATGGGCACAGCAATCCTTTAACACCTTAGCTATTTTTTTTTTTTTTTTCTGTGTACAAAAAAATATTTTCTACAAATTTATTATATGTATTGATGATATTGATATTGATGATGATGATTGATGATATAGCGATTTCTTTTATTATAAATTCATTTGTCTCTGTTTTATAGCCTTGAATATCCGCAATAGCAATCATGAACAATGTTGCTGAGAGGTTTGTATTCCACAAGTCGATCGTTTATAATCAAACAGTATGCAGTTGTCTTATCTGGTATTACTGTAGAACATTCAATTTCCAACCTCACATCCACTGGTCCTGTTTTCAGGCTATCGTTTTGTCTTAAGCAGTTTAAGATAAAGAGAGGGGCTTTTTCTTTTGAACTCCTTTAGGAAATTGTATATCTTAAGATCCATCCTCTACAAGCACTCTATGATTCCGTTCAATAAGCTGCTTGTCAGTCAGCGGCATCGTGGCTTTCCTTTATGTCCAACCGTTGTTACCGTGTTATGTCCTGTAGGACTGCCTTCGCAAGTCGACAGTTTAATAGCCTAAGTGCTAGGCTCTATAATAAAGCCCACAAACAATTTAATATCTACGCCATGACTAAGCGTGAGGTAAAATACGAGATTAATTCCTGGCTACTGACATTGACTTATGGTGATACCGAGGAACTTCTAACCACTGTACATTAAAATGAGATAGGTTTACACACACTATAGGCTTCAAAACAAAAAGAAAAACAGAAACACATACTCACTCTCATACACATACTTTCTATACACACGCATGCACTATCACACACTTACACACATTTTTATTTTTTAATCTTATCCTTTGCTTATTTACTGCACGTACCAATATTTTGTAACCACAATAAGACTCATTATTTATGGATACTCTTTCCTAAGATACAGACAGGTTTCCTGCCTAGTTTAGGAAAGGGAGTTCTAAGACCCATTTTATATTTGAAAATTAACAATATCATCAGTAAGGATAACGCTATTTAAATTAGTGTTACTTCTGTTCAATATAAGTTCATGTTTACAATTTATCACTATTTTATTGTAATCCTCTGCAAATCCTAATACCTTATTAAATGGTATCACAGCACTAAAGTGCCCATCACTTTAAAATCCCTCTAAACTCCAATCCCATAGGACAGCAACTTTATTTTCTGCTTCATTTAATGAAATGTATGATTTTATTGTTGATGTTATTCCAGATTTTTTTATGCGGTCTATTTCAATACCATTCATTTCGTATATGATATCTTGAAACAAAAACATAACAGGGTTATTAGTGAATATTTTTCTTGATTGGATGCCCATCTTTACCGAAGATCTTCGCTTGTCCTTCGATGTAAATTGAACTGGCTGATGGTAGCACGTATATGTCTTGCTGGTGGATGGGAATTCTGATTTCATCGTTTTCTCTAACGCTGTTATTGTAGAAATTGTATGAATGGAACTCATAACTTTCAATCGAAGTGTCGAAGTGTGGTAATTCAGTAATCTGTAGTGTATTCATACTTTAAATCCTAGGGCTTTAAGAAAATATTTATTTGCTTTAGCCAATTTCCTAACTTTTTCCTTGCGTCTTTGCACTTTAACAATCGCAGAAGAACTAAGACGTTTTTCATTCGCTTGAATGTTTTTATAATATTCGATCATTTTGTTTTCCTTAAGTGAAGACGTAACTGAACTTGTTCCTCTCCAAACTTAATACAGTGACCGAATTGATCTACAATCTTAACAGATACCGATGAAATTATATTTTTATACAATTTTCTCATTTTCAACCCTTTAATTACTCAATAGTTTCAAATTAAACAGAATCACAACAGATCCTAGGAAAAGGCCTACCGGGGAAACCACATTAAAAAACGCGCTAAGTACACTACCTCAAAAGTGACGTAGAAAGGTGTGCATATTATACGATTACAACTCTTTCAAATGTTTGAATCGTTCTTTCTCAAAAACAGTGGCTCTTAGGAAAAAAGTATGTAGACATTTTTTTCTGATCTACAATTTTTATCTGGGCTAATCTTATGATAAAACTTACCGTTTTGCTGTAATACCGAGTAAAAACATAACAGGGTTATTAGTGAATTTTTTTCTTGATTGGATGCCCATCTTTACCGAAGAGCTTCGCTTTTCCTTCGATGTTAATTGAACTGGCTGATGGTAGCACGTATATGTCTTGTTCGTTGAGTCAAAGTGTCGGAGTTTCCAGGTGTCGGATCGATGAGGACTTTTTAGATTTCATTTATGATGGTGTTTTGACCAATCCTACCAATTTTCAGCTGTGTGTGAATTTTGGTAATCTCACTCCTATTTTTTGGTCTAATTTGACCGGATTATTCACCCGGTTAGGTGCTATGCAGGTACACAGATAAACACTTTAAACCTATAAAACCCCTCTTTATCTATCGTGGGTTAAAAATAAAACAAATCATAATACTAAAAACGTTTTATATATTAAAACAATTGCTATAGCTGTACATGATCGCATGTTGTATTTATACATGAGCATAGAAACCGAGTTTACACCGCTGATGAATTTCTTGTATCTTGAGACCCTGGTAAATATTGTCACGTAATTAAGTATAGTTCCGCTGACCACTCCTACTATTACCCCCGTGCCATTTGTATCTTCAGGATCGCCTGTCCCCTTACATACTAGAGGTCCACCGGAATCTCCCTATAGACACGAAAACAGACAGATCACGCATCAGCTTTTAAAAGTTTAAAACTGAGTATTAAGGATCACATTGACTTATATGTGGGTTTAGTTGACATTAGTCACAACAATCATAACTTACAGGTATACCACGCAATCGATCGCAACTTATACTTAGGTACAAAACACGTCAATCAAATTTAAGACGGTAGTCTGATGTATGTTACCACAAGACATTCAACCAGTGACATCTTTCTCATCTATGGAGACCTACAGGGTTGTGTCCTGGGCCCATACTATTTTAAGTATAGCACTCAGCGGGTTACTGTGTAGTTGTAATATGTGAAATAAAAGTTATACGCACAACCTCACACGGATGTTCTATTTTTCTGAAGAAAACAAACTCAAATCAATCTATTTAAAAGCTGGACAGCTCAAGCCGACTCTTGCTATGATTTTGGAGGTTGGCTATAATGATTGCTCAAAAACCCACTAATATATTTATTTGTGCGATAAATGAACAAAAAACAATTACGAACCTTTCCAACGTCCATGAACTTGACAGAGGTACAAACGAATAAATCCATTGGCTTGCCGCGTAACTCATTGCACAGCTTATTAGGTATTATTGTTAAATGTGCTAATAAAAGACGTGTACTTATCTCCTACAAAAAATATATTTAATATTATAAGTAATATCTTATTTACACGGAGTAAGATTCTCGCCTCAAAGATACAATGATCTTAAAATGTTGAGTCGTCTTATTACAAAAAGCGGTTTAACTAAAAACCCAGGTTTAAATCTCGATAAACTGCGGTTTAGACAAAAATTATATTACAAATAGTGGTTTATCCATAAACCATAGACCAAATCATGGGTTAACGCTAAACCTCGCCGGCCCCTAGTTTAACGATGGTCTTAATCGTATCTGTCAAAGTTTATCTTTTAGGTTAGCATCTTTTTTATTGTGTTCTGTTGTTTTTAGCCGATAATGGCTATTAACAATTGACTCTTTGTTAATAATGTATTGTGATGGACCAACAAAATAAAACTATCTGAGAATTGGAGTAGGCACCCAGGAGAAATAATATCCTCAATATCAATTAAATCCACCATGTTCGAGTAAAAACAACAGAACACAATAAAAAAGATGCTAACCTAAAAGAGAAACTTTGACAGATACGATTTAGACCATCGTTAAACTAGGGGCCGGCGAGGTTTAGCGTTAGACCATGAATTTGTCTATGGTTTATCGATAAACCACTATTTGTAATATTTTTTTTGTCTAAACCGCAGTTTATCGAGATATAAACCTGCGTTTTTAGTTAAACCGCTTTTTGTAATAAGACTGTTATTACAGTCTTATTAATAAAAAATGGCTTATTACCAGCTTACTCCGAAGTTACTCTTGGACTAGCTAATCCCGGAGTAAGTAAGGATTAACATAGGCTTAGCAATGTTATTAATAAACATGGAATAACCTCGGACTAACTATGCATTTGTTACTCTTGGATTTACGCGTAAGCTATGGCAACCCAGTTCAATTTAAAAGTAAAAAGAGTGAACAAGTAAATAAACCAAGAAATTTGATGACATAAAGTAGAAAAAGAAAGAACAATAGCGGACAAAGTGACATCTGTCATACTTAAATCGCATGTAATAAAATATTATAAATGCGAAAGGAACACTGTCTGTCTGTCTATTACCATTTCACGCTTAAACCGCTGAAGTGATTTTGGATGGAGTTAGTCATTGAGATATTATGTATTACATAATTATCTCAATGGAGTTAGTGTGGGACCCTGGGAAGGACATACGATAGTTTTTATTCCGGAAACCATCCTTATGGGGGTCCATAAGGATGGTTTTCGGGATGAAAACTCCCTCCCCCACCAAGGATATATAAGGATGGTTGAATGGTGGTAAGGAAGGTAGAAATTTGTATGGAGAACTAATAATTTCTCAAGTAAGGCGGCCCTCACAATATAATTAGTGCGACATTAAAAATAGGCTATTAGGAGTACTAATGCTACGCAGACGAAGTCACGGGCAACAGCTAGTATTTAATATTCGTAGTGCTTTGATATACCTGATGACGAGTGTATCTCTCATACTAATGTTAGTAAATAACCTAAGTATTAAACACATCTTCATGCCAATTCCTGAAATAGTGTTTCCTGTCTAGAACAATATATTTATATTAAACTAAAAATTTTCATCATCAAATCACAACGAACAAAATGTCAATAAAAAATTATAAATGTAGTCGCCATGGATACACTCTTAATCCAACCTTACTCTGACCTTAAACTAGCTAGCACCATGGAATAACTTTTAGTCCAAGACTAGAGTCAGATTAGTATAATCTCTCCTTATTCCGTGTTTATTAATACGGAAATTTGTTAATACCAAGCTAATGCTTGGAATAAAGTTAATCTTACCTTAGTCCACGTTTATTAATAAGACGGTAGAGTACGGCGAGCCGCGTATTATTTTTTGTATTCATTTTATACTGAACAGTTTCATATTAAGCCGTTGTGTACGTTGAAATAATCACATCGGTATTTATTGAGGAGCCCGCCAGGTAAGAAAGGTGGGGATGTGTGCAGTAGATTTAGGTAGAAAGAGAGGTAAAATTCAACGGGAACATGGAAGACCTTTCTCAAAAGTAAAGCTTTCAATAACGGTCAAGTGGTTTAATGACTCTTACGTATTTGCCTTGCCCTATTCTTCCATAGCCCGAGACCAAACATTTTCCCTGATAATCTAAATTAAGACTTGCCATTGGAATAGGGCCAACGTAATGATTGTAATTGAATTTTTTTTTTGGAATCTGAAAAGAAAATACAATTAAACAAAATTTAGATGTGCCTATATCTAGGTGTATTGGGTGGCTGCTTAACTTACTCTGACACCAGAGGTGGCCACATCCTCACACGAAAAAGAAAGAAAGAAGACTGTTGGGTGCTACTTTTGTAAAAGGTACAAAAACGTATGGAGTAGCGGTGCTTATTTTTATGAAAATTTGATAACTTAAATATACAAAATTAAACATTACTGTAATGTTTTATAGAGTAAATCATAAAAAGAAAATCGTCCAAAACTGAGTTATATCAATTTATACAAGGTGATTTTACGATGATACTTGTAAAAATGTACGTGAAAAGGACTGAGATAATTTATGATGTCCTAAAGTGTCACGTTGCCAAAATTTTTGGAGGCAAATATCACAAGAACTTTCAACTATATATCTCGGGAGCATGGCACATTCAAGTTACCTACTATATCCCTTGACATTTATTGTTTATTCAGTTTCCATAAACAATTGACTATCATTTAAACGTTCAGCCAATTAAAGATGTTTTGGTCAGCTCCAAAATGTATTGAGCTGCTTTTAGTGATTGGAGCAGTGATGGGTTACCACTTGGGTAACGGCGGCTTACAAGTTGTAGGTCGTGGGTTCGTAGCCAAGTAGGCGCTTCACTTTGTGTTAATTATTTCACTACCACTGCTCTCAAAACGGTGGAGGAAAACATCGTGAGAAAACCGGCCTGTTCTAGAAACAAATATTCGAAGACATGTGACATCCACTGACCCGCACTGGGCCCACGTGATGGATATTGGCCCATTCCCTCTCAAAGAGAGGAGGCCTGCGTCCCAGCAGTGGGAACATTAAAAGGCTGATGATGATGATAGTGGTCGGAAGAATTAACTAAATTGTTCAGATAAAATAGATGAATGGTCAGTCACGGGACATTTTAGGGGATATTGGGCAATCTTAAATTGATGTCATGGAAATTAAATATATCTGCAGCAATATTAGTACTTTACGCAAAATACGCGCTTGGTCGTGGAGTTGCGGCAAACAGCCAGTTTTAACCTAACCTAACCTAACCTAGAGCTGCAAATCGTGGTTCGGGTTTTATCCAATTTGGATTAAATCACGGTCGTATCGCAAGTAAGCATGTCGACAAAGCCCTGCTACGCGGTTCTCCTATTTCTGTCTCCAGGGTTTAAAGGAGGAGGAGGAAGGGGTCTCAGCAACATTGTTCTTGTTGCAAATAAATGATCTGTTAAAATCTGTTGCACTGTTGCTGAGAGATACGTATCCGACGCGCGCGCGCGTTAGTATTGGAAGTACGTGTGACGTGATTTAATCATGAATTTTTACTTTTTAAGCACAATGGTTTGCTACAAAATACAAACTGTCATATTTATTAAGCATCTACTGACAAATTTCGAAGTACCTACCTAAATTATAATTGTGTTGTCAAATACCTACAATTGTTAGAGTACCCACCTAAGTAAATATTGTTGTGTGTACAGGAAGTAATTCTAAAGGACATGGCTAAACAACTGCCCTTAGCATGAATAGAAATTGTTCACTAGCTCGTAACATTCAAATATTCATTAATGAATTATTACAGTTTTATTATTCTTCTAGAACTTTCGCGAATTAATCAAATAATTAAAAGTTTTTGTTTGACAAGAAGAACATATGGATTTTTGTTTTTTTTTTTTGGTACATATGGACTTTTACGTCCGAAATAAAGATATTATATTCTATTCTATTCTATAAGATTCAGTTCTACGAAAAATTGTAGTCAATAAACCTACTTTTAAAGACATTTGGGTATTATTATTTATTTTTGTACCTTTCGCTATACATCTCAAAACCTTAAATGTTGATTTCTTTTATTGCATTTATATGTTTTCTAGAAATTATTGGCAAAATCTGGAAAGAAACGGCACTTCTAGATTACACTTGATTCGATTAGAACCAAATAAAAAAAATACATGTTGGGGTTGTTGTGGGAACTCACTTTGATTGAAGTTCCTTTCGCCGGGTATTATGTATAAATACAGAGCCAACTAGAATGGCCTTAAGTTACAATTGCGTATTGATTCATCATAAGATGCATAAACTGTGGTGTTGCCACAAATGACAGTTCTTCAAATGACAGCCGGGACCAACGGCATAACTAGCTTTCAAAGGCACGAAGGAACCACGGAATGACCACGGCTAGCGTTGCTTAACCTTGGAGATCGACCTGTGCGGCTGTAATTACTAAACCACGAGCTCCTCTAAACGCCTTAATAAAGTATCATAGCAAAATATTATTATTTTACAAGTTTGTATACCTACCTATTAATGTAGGAGTTTCTACGATTTTATTTTCAGGATTGTGACGATATAAAAAGTTCCAGTAACTTTTTTCATACAAAATACTAATATACAGCTATTCAGCATTACATATTACTAGTTAAAATGTTTATATATTGCTAGAACAGTCGTACATACTTAGTTTAGCCATGTCCTTTACATTTAAGATATAGTGATCATATTCCTATAACATATTACGTAATTTGTAATTATTATTATTATTATTTATTTATTTCAATCAACTTTGGATCATACAATTAAACTAAATTGAAAATTTACAATCAATACAAATTAAAATTACAATAAAATTTAAAATTATACATTATCATACATATTATACTAAATTAAAACAAAATCTTAACATTAGTCAGTACGTGAACCATGCAGCAATGGTTCACATACTGACAGTCGAAACGTTCCGTAATGATCATTGTGATGTATCCTGGACTTTATATTGCTTTTTTAGTATTATAAGTCCTTTGAGGCAAATAATACAAAACTGTAGTATTAGTATCAATATTCTTTCGAATATTGATTAAGAATGACTTAATAGGCGATATAAAATTCCTTTATTGTCTTAATACGTTTTAAAAAGGTTGCATTACTAAAGAATTGATTATTGATCTAATTGTGAGATCAGTGTTGAAAATAGTGGGGGTACCGCACTATTTTCTAGTATTTGACGTTTTGAGACAGGTCGACTCTTTGTGGTGAACTACAAGCCAGTACGGTCCAGATACGAGTATTATGTTGTGATTGTGATAGTGATATTGTTCTTCTGAATTGTTATATTTTGTGAAAGATGGACTACACAAGCTTCACGAAAATTATTTGATATTATAACTTGATTATTGCTAATGGTTGTGTTGAAACTCTATCTGTATCATGTTAAGGTCTTTATTCCTAATGATGTTAAAATTATTTAAGGGCTAGTCATATTACTTCCCTTACCCTTGTTGTTTTGATTATGTAACATTGTGAAATATTACATGATTCATCATATAATGGTAATAATAGAATTAGATCTTTATTGTGATGAACGATATTTACATAGTTGTAATATATATCTATAAATACTATAGAAGACCTTCCGTGGAGTTTCTTGCCCTTCTTTATAAAAATATCAATGCTTTTAAATCCGGCCTCAGAGCCGGTCTCTCCGGGAGGCTATGGTTGGGCGCTCGAATCTGTCCTTGAAGGCAGTTTCCGAGTGGGGAGATGCCAATCTGGTCTGGTTCAATGCTGCTAAGACCCAGGCGTGTCTTTTTTACGCTAAAAGGAGCCAATTCCACCCGGCTCTTTCTTTCCGTGGTGTGACCGTGCCGATAACGGACAATCTTGAGCTTCTTGGCGTTACGTAGACATCGACCCTCAATTTTGGTCCATTCATTAAGGCAAAAGCTCATCTGGCTGCCATAAAGTTGGGGATCTTTGCAAAGGTGAGACGGTACTTCACGCCAGAACAGTTGCTCAACTTGTATAATGTAAATTGTAACTGTTGAGTAACTTGTATCCAGCGCAAGTTAGATCATGCGTGGAGTAATGCTTTCATCTCTGGGACGGATCTGCCAAGTACCAGCTGGATGTACTAGAGTCGATCGAAAAATAGGCCAAGAGGCTCATCGGCAATGAGATACTGGTCGAGTCTAGGCTCCTAAGCCTTAAACATTGGCGCCAAGTTGCTAGTCTGTCGGTTTTTTATCGGTTACATTTCGGAGAGTGTGCGATGGAATTCAATACCACCACACTATTCCCAAACCACTGCAACTCCTGAAAGCCAGAATCAACAGTGCGATGGAATTGCATGCACTAAATCCTCCTAGCCCGTTTCATCATCGGACTACAAGACGTACGGCGTTGCGTCATCGGTACATGGTGGACATCACATCCATACGCACCAAACGTTTTGGGAATACTTTTATTATGCGTACAGCTAAGAAGTGGAATTCCCTGCCACAGACTGTATTCCCTGATAGCTACAACCTGGGAGTCTTTAAGTCAAGAGTGAATAGGTTTCTTCTAGGTAAGCGTGCTACATCGTCGTCTAAATCATCGCTTACCATCAGGTGAGATAGTGGTCAAGCGCGATCTATCAAGACTAAAAAAAAGGAGCGAGCGAAGCGAGGTCGAGAACTTAGGGGATCGCGACACGGACCGGTCAAGTTTGAAGGGGATGACGTGTGAGCGAAGCCATCTCTCCTTCGAGATAGGTTCCTTTATTAGTTTATAATACTACGCAATCAGAATTAGGAGCCCTGTGCAGCGAGGCTCTGTCTATCTTTGAAGCGATGTTCTCTTCAGTACAACCAGTTTCTGACACGGCGCTCCCGAGATAAGTGAACTTGTGGACGTGTTCCACTGCCTCCGTGCCAATCAGCAACGGTGAAGTATTCTTCACACACCAGATCTCATCTCTTGGATCTTCCGGGTGTTTATTTTTAGTCCCGTTTCTGCCGCTTCCTGACTTCTTCTTCTTTCAATTTAGCTTTGTCTATGACGAGACACTAACTTGGAGCTTGATGCTCAATAAAACGAAGGAGTTTTACTTAAAACCTTGAATTTAATTTAGACAACAGTAGAAAACATAACACTTCGTTCTATTATAATTTTAAACAATTTTTAAATGAAAAAATGTGCGGACCGATGTTCGTCGATGTATTAGAGATTTTTTTGGAATTATTTTTCGAAAAAGTCAGTTAGAAGTTTTTCCTTAGTAGATTTATTTTGTTCGTGAACTACCGTCACTTAAATGAGTCTAATCCGACCGTTAGCAACAACTTGACATGGACACTAAAGTCACTAAGACTCCTCCGGCTTTTAACTCTCACTCAATAAGATGCTCCGTCGCATGCAGAGGGCAGAGTCGCTTGAAGGGCCTCCGGTAACTTCCTTGTATTGTTTGAACATCTGCGATCCGACATACTCCGTCAGGACCCGGCAAGCGTTTGCTGATTCAGCCCGTACGCCAGCACAATGGTGGTAAGTTGTCTTCCTGCAACAGGACTAGGTCGCCAACGTTCAGTGGAGTACAATTGGTGTGCCATTTTGACCGTTGCTGCAGCTCAGCCAGGTATTCCCACTGCCATCTCCTCCAAAAGTGCTGCCGGATTTGTTCTAGTCGTTCGTAGTGCTTTAGTTGAGTGGACGTGCAGTTCTCTAGGCTCGGTGAAGGCAGCGCAGTCAGCGGCCGTCCAAGCAGGAAGTGCCCTGGGGTGAGGAAAAGGAGGTCATTTGGAGACGAGGACATGGGGTAAACTGGGCGGCTATTTAATATGGCTTCCACTTGTGTGAACAACGTGCATATCTCTTCAAAATTCGTGTTGCCCATTACACGTTTTATATGATGTTTAGCGGATTTTACCCCGGCCTCCCAGATACCACCAAAGTGGGGAGCGTAAGCAGGTGAAATCAAAAATTTAATCTCTTCTTCGTTAGAGAAATCTGTAATTGCTTGGCGGTTACATTTAAAAAATTTGCCAAATTCTTTGGCAGCGGCCACAAAATTGTGGCCGTTGTCACAAAAAACTTCAATAGGCTTACCCCGACGGCATACGAACCTACGCAGGGTACGAATGAAAGCGTCCTTCGAAAGATCATTTACCGCTTCCAAGTATACGCACTTGTATCTTAAGCAAACAAAAATGCATAAATAACATTTTGTGATCCGCGACCCGGGTGCGCCAAAGTTCACCTAAATTTTCAACTCCGATAATTGGAAATCCGAAAATGTTCTTCCTAACATTTTTCATCCTAACAATCACAATTCCTAACTACTCTGTCTCTGATGTCATAATTCCGAAGCATTCAACTTCATAATGTCAGTAGCAATAAACATTTATTATACTTTTATTTGTTTTCTTATATTTTCTCAACATAACCATCTTTTACACTATTATTCAAAGTCATATCTTTTTGTTTAGATTTCTTTTTATTCATAATAATCAGTATTATATACATTAATTTTGCGTAACTTTATTTTCACATAACATGAATAATAGTACCATGGTACAAGTAGTTAAATACATGTTATCATATACACATTTCAATTAAATAAGTTTAATATTAGCAAAGATATTCATAGGTTAGGTTAGGTTAGAACTGTGACCAACTACGCGTGAGCCAAGCGAGCGAAGCGAGCTGTACCGCGGGAGCGGCCGCCGAGCGCAACCTCGAAATTGGTCGCGAAATTTTTTTTGGAAACATGGTCTGTTATGAACATCGCCGGTAGCACTACAAATAGTATGAATGAAAACTTTAGGATGAAACATTTTAGGAAGAGTGATCATTCGGATTACAAATCATTAGGAAGAACAATTTCGGGTAAAGAACTTTAGGTGACCCAATATGGACCCCCGCGACCCTTCCTATTTGAGACAAAAAAGGGTCCGGCAAAATCAACACCGTGTTGGTGGTTCGAAACGGCAAATCCACCGTAACGCGCTGTGAGGGCAAGTTCCCCATTAAGAGTGTTAAAGTCTTGCCCTGTACCTTCCTGCATGTGATTCAGTTGCGCACAGTTGCTCACACAATGGTGTGAGCGCTACGATGGGTGATTTAGTACTAATTGATTTTTCTTTACTTAACAAATCGTACTCCACAGGAAAAGATTCCTGTTGAGCCTTACGGCATAACAGATGAAATGTATTTTGTAATTCTTCTAAATTAAGGTCATCAAAACGCCGAGAATTGAGATTGCGCAAATTATGAAAATATCTTAATGCATACGCGTAATCTTGTTTAATATTTTTTTTTTTTTATTTGTGATGGGTTTGCTCTTGACTTTAGTCTAGGTCAGAGGTGACAGAGACAAAGCCGACGATGGAGTGAGCTAACCCAGAAGAAGCCTGTTCACTCTAACTTTGAAAAGATTCGGGTTGTATGCGTTCGGAAACACAGACGCAGGCAGTGAGTTTACACAAGCGCTTGGTGCGAATTGGTGGAATAGCAACTAGGTGAGGATGGTAACTTGCAGTACGTCTAGATGTCCGATGGTAGAAAGGGGCCGGTGGGATGAGGTCGTCAAAATACAGTCTGTAGAAGACCGACAATTATGCAACCTTACGGCGATGAGCCAAGCTGTGAAGCTTGGCATCCACCAGTTTGACGTCGCCAATTAGTCTCTTAGCTCTGCGTTCCACCGAGTCAAGCGCGGCAAGCTGATATTTAGCAGAGCCATCCCAGAGGTGGCTGCAATACTCCATGCAGGATCGGACTTGCGCTTTGTAAAGAGTTAATAGATGTCCAGGCGCTCTGTTTAGGACGCCCAGTTTCTTTGCCGCAATTTGGGCTTTGTACTCGATGGAGGCGCCGAAGTTGAGACTGGATGTCAACTCCATGCCAAAGAGCTCGAGCCGATCAGTTACAGGAACAGATGCATTCCGAAAAGTAGGCGTTTGGATGAAATGAGTTCTCTTTGCGGTAATAAGACATGCCTGTGTTCTGAACCTGTGTAAAAGAGACCAGAGTGTCATCACCCCAACGGGAGACAAGACTTAAAGTCAAATCAGTACGCTCCAAGGAACGAACTTCATCCCCGCCGGTTTTTGCGCTGAACAAGTATCTCTCTGAAACAGTACTGTTTTCTGCGTACCCAACAATACCAGGCAGAAGTAGGTCATTGATGTGCAGCAGGAAAAAAGTTGCAGAGAGAACAGACCACTTAGGAACACCGACATTAATAGCCTTAAGGTCAGAGGAGCAGCCGTCAACGACTACTCGGATCGACCGTTCACTGAGGAAGACTGATATCCAGCTACAAAAACCGGCTGGGATGCCATAAGCAGGAAGATTGCTGAGTAGACTAGCGTGCCAGACCCTGTCAAAGGCCTTTGAGATATCGAGCGATACGGCAAGTGCTTCGCCGTGTTTCTCGATGGCTTCGCCCCAGCAGTGCGTGACAAACACAAGAAGATCGCCAGTTGACCGTCTCCGGCGAAAGCCATATTGACGGTCACTGAGGAGCTCATTATCTTCAAGGTAGGTCAGCAACTTACTGTTTAGTACCCTTTCCATAACCTTACATAGTATGGAGGTAATGGCTATCGGACGGTAGTGGGCAGGGTCTGCACGGTCGCCTTTCTTGGGTACTGGTTGTACATTTGCAAGCCTCCAGGATTTCGGTACCGTTATTTTTTTAAGAGAGAGGCGGAACAAGCGTGTCAATACTGGAGACAGTTCAGGCGCACACTGCCTCAATACTCTCGCTGGAATGCCGTCAGGCCCGCTGGCCTTGTTCACATCTAGGCTAAACAGTACTCGCCGAACCTCTTTAGTGTGAACTGCGATGTCCGGCATTAAAGAGTCACAATGAGGTTTAATAGGTGTTTGCTTAGAGCCAGCATCCAGACGTGAATTACTTGCAAAGAGAGATGAATATAAATTTGCTTTCTCATTTACAGAGTGAGCCAGCGACCCATCAGGTTTCAGCATTGGAGGTAAAGTGGGACGACAGAAATTAGTTTCAACCGCTTTAGACAGGGACCAAAACTGTTTACTACCCGGAGGGTGCGATTCCAGCTTGGCCCCGATACGTCTAATATGGTCAAAACGTGCCCGACGCAGAACCCGCTTGCAGAGCTTGGCGGCAGAATTAAAGGCTCTCTTCCTCGCGCGAACCCTACGCACTCTTACTTTGCGGTCGCGGGCCTTGACCCAGGCTTGGAAGGCAGACTCTTTTCAGGCCTCAGCATGGGCGCATTCTGCATTATACCAAGGCCGGGATTTGTGACCGAGTTGGATGTCGGAGAATGGAATAAAATACTCCATTCCCTGCCGAATCACGTCCGCAACCACGTCAGCACAGCACGAGGGGTCACCCGAGGAGAAGCACATATGCCGCCAAGGATAGGACGCAAAAAAATGCCGCATCTCATCCCAGTCTGCTGACTTGTATCGCCATACTCGCCTCGTGCCTCTAGGACTCTCATCTGGAGGAGAGCAGGTCGAAACGGATTTCACCAGACAGTGGTCAGAAGTTCCCAGCGGGGCTGAGACCGATACTGAGTAACTGTCCGGATCAGTTGTCAGCAGGAGGTCCAAACAATTGGGTGTATGGCCGTCTACATCCGCTATCCACGTTTCCACATTCACCAGCTGGGTAAGATCTAGCGTTAAAGCAAACTTGCGCGCCTCTAACCCAGCATGGTCGGTTTTCTGGTACGGGAACAGCCACTCCTTATGATGGGCGTTGAAGTCCCCCAGAAAACAAGCTTCGCTGTTGGGTACCGTTGCTGGGCTACATCAGTCGACTCTACAAGGCTATTAAAGAGCGCTGTTGACTTCTGGTCACCGCTATGCGATCGGTATACGCCGACGTAAATAGATTTCTCCACGCCTGTGTCCACAAGTAGCCATATGGCAGAACAACCCGATTTCTCAAAGCAACGGAGATGACGACAGCAAATGTCATCGCGGACGTACACACAGACCCCAGCTTGCTTCTTGAACTTGTGTTCAAGAGAGTAACCCGGGTAGTTGAGGCACGCCACGTTCGACGGGGTTGTTATCTTCGTCTCCGTTAGGAAAAACAGGTGCGGCTTCTCGGTCTCTAGGTGGTGGTGGACCGGATAAAGGTTGGAGTGCAACCCCCTGATGTTAATGAGGTGCACTTTAAGCGGGAGGAAATGCAGCCGTTGTTTAACCTTATTTCTCTTCTTTGCTTTGGTCATTAAATTTGTTAAGAGTTGCTGGGCAAACAGTTGAACTGTCGAGGCGCTGCTCAGATAACCAAGTGGACCACTAAAACTAACCCAACCTATGGGGAACTCATTTGGAGACTGCGGGGACGCCCGATTTTTTTTTTCATCAAACTCTTACGTTTACTCGTCGTGGTATCTATGGATAGGTCTTCAAAAATGATATCATATAAAATGATA
Source organism: Orthosia incerta (assembly GCA_948252205.1). Lineage (NCBI taxonomy): Eukaryota > Metazoa > Arthropoda > Insecta > Lepidoptera > Noctuidae > Orthosia > Orthosia incerta. The sequence goes on from OX411742.1 coordinate 56,160,446, forward strand.
TTTCTAATATGTTTTTTTTCTAAACTGAATAGTTTGCGCGAGAGACACTTCCAAAGTGGTAAAATGTGTGTCCTCCCCCCTGTAACTTCTAAAATAAGAGAATGATAAAACTAAAAAAAATATATGATGTACATTATCATGTAAACTGCCACCGATACATAAGTAGTTTTTTTTTAATACGTCTTTAATCGTAAACCGCAATTTACCAAGTATTTACTATTACTACTACTCTACTTTATTTTATTCTTATTTACCCTTCGTGCCCGAGTCAGACTCAGACTTAGCCGGTATTTTATAATCTAACTACAATACTATCTAGTTGCTGATCGAATACATTTCGATCAACATCGATATAGCGCCAATAATCATTGAGTAAATTGCTATAAAAAATTTGGTAAATTTTTGGATGAAGTCGTTAGGATGTTGTTAATCTAGATGCGGTACGTAGTTAGGCTGTCTGTATGAACTTGACTGCATGAATACTTACAACAACTGCTATATCATCTTTAGGGAATTTGTATTTTACTGGGAAATACACCTCCTCCAGTGACCTCCACTGTCCATCTGAATTATATTTTGCAATGTTTCTTAGAGTACCAGCAACTGCGTACTTTGACTTGAGGCCCGAGCTACTGACTTGTCTATATTAAAAACATCAACAGGAATGTAAAGAATTTAGGTCTATTTTCAATTTATATCATAAAGGCAGGTTTGGTTTATTTAAATAGTGCGTGTGGATTTATTTTACATGCACCTGTACACTATTATTTCCATGAAGATTGATCGACCAATACTGAACGTTATCTTACGTACACAGAAACTATGTATGTACTTACGTGTATTATCATTCATCACATATACATAGTACAAGATCAGTAGAAGATCTACCAGATGAAAGGTATGTTTTATCAAATATATTTATAAAAATATCGCGCAAACAACAGACATTTTATCGGCTGATAGATTGGTCGGGCCTTTAATCAGTATAAGGAAGTATACAAGTGTGCACATTACAACCATTTGATACTCGTAAAGAATGTCATTTTCAATCCGACCAAACTGAATAGCTACTTGAGTCCGATTTATTTTAACTAATTTATTTTATTATTGATAAGTGTTTTTAACTGTGTTGACTGTATTAGGCTCTGACGTTACTTACTTGTTAATTTTAATTTAAGACAAGTTAAAGGGAAAAATTTACAAGTCCGTGAATAGACATGTCATACTGTATGGATCAGAAAGTTAGGCTGTGAGAAAGATGGATAAAAAGAGATTGTATGTAGCATAGATGAGAATGTTAGGCAGGATGTACGGAGTGACGAGAATGGATAAATTGAGAAACAGGTATATTAAAGGCAGTTTGAAACTGGCGCCAATGAAGTTGAAAGGAAACCGTTTGTCCTGGTATGGTCAATTGATGAGGAGGGATAAAACGCATGTTACTAAAAGAGTAATGAATATAAATGTGAATGGATGGAGAAGGGGGAACGGCCAAAGAAAAGATGGATGCACTGTGTGAGAATTGATATGAAAGAAAAGGGAGTCAGTGATAGCGTGACGCGGGACAGAATAGTATGGAAGAAGAAAACGTGTCGCACCGACCCGACCCCACGTAGCATGGGACAAGGGCAAGAAGATTCATTTTAACTTAAAAAATTGTGTACAATTACAATACAGTTGTAACTTTGATAATAATGTTGCAGGGCTAAATTAGTAGAACACAGTAAACTGCGCATTCACTAAACATCCGGTAATATATAAATAAGTACTGTGCTGAGCAATAAAAAAAAAAAGTTTATTGCAGAACTTTTGGTCGGCAACATATGATTTTGTGATTGTTCAATAATGTAAGTGCTGAAAGTGAAGAAAAATACGAAAATTTGTCCTACCCGGGATAACATAACTTATTGCAGTCACTTAATATTTTTTCATCAAAGCAGTGGGCTGCACTAAGTATCTTCCTTGGAGCTATGATAGTGGCGCCACAAAAAGTTACATATAGAGATTTCGCACGACTTAGTAAAGACTTCAGTCCTATCTGTAAAATATGAAAAATTATTAGGGCATACAGTTATTGTTTGGTTATGATACGGGTTTGGTCCGTCTTAAGCCCCATTGTTCTTCTTGGAGGAACTCGAATAATTGTGATACTAAATTGGTTAAGTAGAGTCACTACTTAACTAATTTAGTATCACAATTATTGAGGCTCAGGGGGGTGACCATAAGCTCTTAGAGCGGTATCAATTTGATATCGAATAAGGGACAGATGTATTTGACTTGTATACATCTGTCACTTACTCAATCTCAAATTGATACCGCTCTAAGAGCTTATGGTCACCCCCCAGGTCTCAATGCACGGAGGCCGCAGAAAATTTGAGACCTTTAGCCCGTCCATCCTTCCGAAAGTCTCGCTACCGATCATGAATTGAACCACGATCGTAAGTGAGGGCTTTCCCGCGCCATGCGCTTTCAGACCAAAGTAGCAGGCCACACTGCGTCTCTGCGTTAGCTTGGGAGTGAGAGCTCCATTGTAGCGTTATGTTAATTATAGGTGCCACAAATGCAAATACGACGAAATATAATATTATAAGCAGAACTTATTGCTGGTAGTGGTTGTACCTACCGATTAATATAAAAGCGTGCGCTCGAGCGAGTATCGGCCACTTGTCCGTTTTTCTCCACGTAGGCTTATTCCGAACGGATGGTAGAATCACTTTATTAAGATCCAGTCATAGTTGTCCCCCCAGCGACGCACTGAGCCGAGGTTCGACCCCACAGGGGGTAGCCCTCAGTGTTGTCGCTTAGGATTTAGAAATTTGTGCCTGGCTGGAGGCTATATAGCTTAGTCTCCACAGGGAAGCCCGGTTAAGTAGTTGTCAGTCACTTTGACCGAACTAAGACACGCCAAATAGAAAAAAAAAAAAAAAATATCGGCCCTTTGCTCCTGAGTCGTCGCACGGTAAGGTTGTCGGTTACTTTTGCTACTTTGCAGTAAGTTCGTTCCATATTGTGCTATTTGGGTTTTTATGTTATTGGTTCTCGTTTTGAATATCAACGGTTGTTTGTGATTGCTCGAATTTTAATGATTACTTGAATTATTGTTAAAATTAAGTCTATTCTGAAATAAATTCGTTTTAGTTTGTTTGGATTGTTTTTTTTATTTGTTTTTCCATTCTGGTCGCTAAAAATATATAATATTATTTTTGCTCACAATTCAGTTTTGTAAAAATTTTAACCAATAAAACTTAACCAAGTTACTTTATAATTCGTATTCTGATGTCGGAAACCTTCGTAAGTCAGACAAATGATGAAACATCAATGGAGCTGGGCAGGACACGTGGCACGGTGCAGGGAGTACGGCAGCGAGACTGGCTGGTGACATTTTTGCTATCACGGGTAGAACCTGCAGCCTAATTGAGTAAGTGAATTCGTCAAGACAAAGCGTTTTTAAGCTATCAATCGACCAATCACATGCGAGATGAAAGACGCGGTCAAACCCTTTGCCTTGCCAAATTCACTTACGCTATTAGGCTGTTGGTCGAGGTTTGCAGAAAAACGTAGGGATTGGTGCGAGAAAAGAGAGGCTTAATATGCTCAGTAATGGACCTGCACTTAATGAAATTTAAATGAAGTCGGGCTTCGGATAGTAATGAAGAAGATACCTACTTTTCTCGGCAAGCAGTGGGGCCTGAACTTAATGGCAATCGACAATCTTTGCCCCACAGGTCCTCCGTTTTATTTAGGTTTTTGGCTAGCATTTAACAGAGCAACAACAACAACAGATCTCAAGACCGTTAAAAATAAATGGAATTCGAATTTTAATTTAACAATTTTAAATTATAATAACACTGGTAAACAAAATTTAACTTTTTTTTTGTTTTATGAAGCTTCTAAACTGTTTCTTAGTAATTTGAGTTCGCTGATTTCATATCTACCCTCAGTTTTTTTTGTAGCAGCTCTTGTTTTTGTGATACAGGGCCTTATTAAAATTTCGTTACGCGGCTTACAAATATATCTTTTTGACTATATAAAACAGGCCTACTTGGACTTCTTTGGTACGCCATTACAAGTGTTTAGTAAGCCATGGATCAAAATTTTTGTATGTGGTAGTTGCGTAACAGCATTGCGTTTATGGGCTAGTAAAAAAGACCTACTTTAAAGTTCAAAAGTTCTATGACTTGGCGTGAACCGACTAATCATCACGATAAATGTTATTTTTGTGTTGTGAATATTACCGAAATAAACCACAGAAATCGTTCCTACCCGAATTTAAAATCAGGTATTAGACCAATTCTAAATACCAGCGAAAAACATGTGGCTGATACGCAACCTAGTACTTCTAATGTAACACTACAAGTTCTTCCAGAAGCCAGTGATGATGAGGCCAGTGATGATGAGGACAGTGACAAAAAAATAAAAGCTGGTATTTTTGACGGTCCTCAAATCAGGGAACTAATAAAGGATCAAAATTTTACTGACTGTATGACAGATAAAGAGAAATCTGCAAGGATTGAATTTGTTTGGGTTGTGCAAAACTTCTTAGGAAATAAAAAGTCTCCAGACTACATTCAACACATTGAGCAGCTCATGTTGCACTTTCAAGGACTAGGATGTAACATGAGCATGAAGATTTACTTCCTCTTCAGCCATTTAGAACACTTCCCAGCGATTTAAGCGAAGAACAAGGAGAACGCTTTCATCAGGACATTCGCACGATGGAAGAGCGATACCAGGGTTGTTAGAATGCAAATATGATGGCTGATTACTGCTGGACCTTCAAAACAAGGCTGAAGTTTCGATTCATGCAAGAAAATCTTGTAAAAGAAAGTTTTTTTCATGTAAGGCGCAGGCCATATAGAAATGGCGTCGGGCGCGGACCTGGCACTGACGGCTTCCTATTCCATTAAAATTTCATACAAAATGCATGGAGATAAAGCGCAATTTGATCAGGCGCGGCCGCCGAAATGGCGGGTCATAACCACGTCCGAGCAACGACGGCGACGTACCGTGTGTCATAAATTGCCCTTTATTTCCATGCATTTTGTATGAAATTTGAATGGAACAGGAAACCACCCGTGCTATGTCCGCGCCCGACGCCTTTCTATGTGGCCTGCGCCTTAGGTTACAGAAACAATAGTTTTTCATTTCATAATTAGTGTATTTTTCGCAAAAAATGTAATACCTATGTTAATATTTCAAAAACTGGAGCGGCTAGAGAAAAAATGACAACATATTTGGAATCAGCGTGGTAGAATCATACAAAATAAGGTATGAAACTTTATAAAACAAAACTACTGCTTACCAGTGTAATCTTAACAATAACTTTTTTTATTCATATCTATAGGTAATTGGTAACCTTGACCAAGGCAAAAACTGTAGCTACGCACCTGATAAGGAACATCCCCTAACTTTGCATCCCAACCATTAATAACACGAGGATTCCATTCTTCGTCTTCTGCAAATGCTGATATTGAATTATCATCTTCGTACAAGTTTGATAAATTCAAACTTTTACGAGTATTATTTACTGGACTGGACTGGACTGGAGGAAGTACGTTGCCCGAGCCCGGCAAAGGTAGAGTTTGCTATAATAATAAATAATGGACGTTTGTATCATCGACAAAATTGTAATAATGTACTTACGTAATCATACACGTACTATTGAAATTAAAAGTATACATAATATACACTTAGAAAACATTTCCTCCTCCCTCACAATTTTGAATTTAGCAGATTAAGGTTATTCATATGGCTATTTCCAAAAATGACATGCAAGTCTCTGTGATGACATGTCAGTAGAAGAAATAACCTCCCTCACAATTATGAATTTAGCAGATTAAGGTTATTCATAAGGCTACTCGTATTCCCAAAAATTACATGCGTCTCTGTGATGACATGACAGTAGAAGAAATAAGGTACAGTCCTACCAACATGTGAAATGGCGAAAATTGGCACTACGGCCGTCATGTTGAAATGTCATTAGATTGTCAGTGTCTACTACATTCGGGTTCTTTGGTTATTTTGTCGTGATATTGCTGAATTTATAAAGTTAAATATGCCGCAAACTATTAAAAGTGATGCTCGAAACATTATTCTAAAGGTGAAAACCTTTTTTGAAGAAGAAGCTCACGCGGGGTCTCCGATTATTCCATTTAATTTAATCAAATATACAAACGCATTTCGGCAGCGACAGGTTAGTGTTGTCAACTTTCTTGTTATAAATTGCCCGATACTTAACTAATTATTTAAGTCCACGAAATATTCGTTTCTATTCTTGCTGCAGGTTAGCGTAACGGTAACGTACAACTATTAGGTAACCTGCTAAGTGAGTGAGCAACTAACCTGCCAGATTTCAAATTTCTACTAACATTTATTTTATTATCTTATATTTCAGGTGCGAGTCAAGGTCTAATTTCAGAAATAGTTAAGGAAGGGTACGCAGCAGAAGAAACTGGTACAAAAATTCGGACACCAGGCAAGGAGAGAAAACGTAAAAGTGGATTTGTGTATGTTGACGATTTTGACATGGAACTCCCATACGGAGGAAAGTACATGAATTTTATTCTGCTAAAAAAGAGGTCCCTATTGTCAAAAAGCTTCTAGAGGTCTTAAAGACAGAAATAAATTACACAGGACTGCGAGAGAGTCTGTGAAAGCTGCTTCACAAGGTGGGATTTCGTTTTAAAAATCTTAATCCATTCGGAAGGTTCTTATGGAGCGTAATGAAACATCAGCTTGGAGAGCTAAGTACTTGCATGCAGTGGATAAAAATAATAAATCCCCCAGCCCCAGCCCATAATTTATTAAGATGAGACCTATATTCACTCTTCGCATACATCGAGTAAATGTTGGCAAGGAGAGGGTGAAGACGGAGTATTGGAGCCTGTATCGAAAGGGCAAAGATATATTATTGTTCATGCGGGAGGAGATACTGTTTTTATTACAAATGCACTACTTGTGTTTAAATCAAACACAAAAATTGGTGATTATCATGACAAGATGCATAGTACCAACTTTAAAAAGTGGGTTATTGAAAAACTTGTGCCTGATTTACGAGAGCCAACCATAATAGTGATGGATAATGCAAGGAGCATCACCGTATTTGTGTGAATAAAGTCCCAAATACGAGTTCCTTAAAAAAAGACATGCAATTATGGTTGACCCAAAATCAAATTGACTACGGAGAGAATTTGACTAAACCTAAAGCTTTTAGAAATAATTAAGAGAAACAAGCCTGAACCTGTATATGAGATTGAAAAAAAATTTGAAGACAATAGACACAAATGCTTATATTTACCACCTTATCACTGTGATCTCAATCCCATTGAACTCATATGGAGCACAATGAAAAGAAAAGTTGCTGATGTAAATATTGAGCACAAAAATGACGCTATCGCTATTACAGTTCATGAGTGGGTACAGCATTGTAAACTCGTTCGCAGTTTAGAAGGAGAGTACTTAAAGCGTGATTTGTATTTAGATAAACCTTTCACTATAGAAGTGGTAAGTGACACTGAAACCGAAAGCGATAGTGATAACGATGATAGTGGTACGGAAATAAGTGGAGTATGGCCTCACAACCAGGATGAAGTTGTGTATGCAGGTTCATCTAAAGATTACAATTACTGTAAACCTGGTTTTCAATAAATCATTGTAAAGCAATTTGTTTTTTTTTATTACACTACACTACCACTAGGTACCACTGCTAATAATAATTAGTCAAATCTGGTGTTAGGGGTTAGGTACGGTCAGAACTAAATGCTAGACATCCAGGTACCTCTTGCAGGGTAGGAACCTACTGAACTTCGCATTAAATGAAACTTGTATCCCCCCGTGGAACATTTTATCTGCTGAATTTCCACTTCATTGGATTACTTTTTAGATAAAGCCATTGTTTATTGCTGAGAGACTAAACTGTTAGCGTACCTACGTTACTGTAAATTAACAAATTATTTTTATTTATTTTATTATTTTTATATAGGTATCATTGTTTTTAATTTGTATAAACTGTAATTCTTACTAAACGATTAAGTATGTCTAATGTGAAATTGCCTTCTTGAAATCTTACTAAATTTTGGGCACCTTCTATTAATTAGCAACACTGAATCGAAGGTGCCGTCCTCTTTCAGTTCGCAGATAAGTTGGTAGAACTGTAAATAGAATGACGGACTGGATTCTATGGTAGCAAAGGTTGCACTTATTAATTCCATGTTTTTTAATAAATTTTGTTCGTCATTCTACTTCTGACTCATTAAAATATTATAATTATGTAAATAAAAGCAGTCCTATGTCCAGCAGTGGACGTCTTTCGGTTGAAATGACGACGATGATGATGACGATGAAATAAAGACAAGTTGCTTTTACTTACCGAAAATAAAGAATTTATAAACTTTATTTTCGCAGGCGATAGCTTTGCCTTGTATGAGCTTCATACCTACATATTTGCGTTTAGGGGTCGTGGTCTAACTATAATGTCCAACTAGTTGGACTACGGGTCTTCGGTAGGGGCAGTTGTCCAACTAAAAATAATGATTGGACAACTGCCCCTACCGAAGACCCGTGGTCCAACTGACTTATTTTATTAATTTATATTAATTTATCCAACTAGTTCCAACTAGTTGGACTTTTTAGTTGGACCACGACCCCTAAATGCATATTTGAGTAGCACAAAATATAAGTGAATCCAAATAATTTAGATGGGACGAAATGAGCACTAAATAGTTAATTAGTTCATGTTGACCACTCCCTGATGTCCAGATTATGTAACTACGCAGTTGTTCGTGAACGCCGCTGCAGGCACAATCTGAAAAATGCGGGCCCCGTCAAATTTGTATAGTGTTCGTACTACACTATAACAAAATAATTCAATAAAATATGACAAAGTGCAGGTACATACTGTCATGAGAAAAAAAACACTCACGTAAGATTCAAAAGCGATTTTCTTTTGAAGTATTGATGGAAATTATGTTACAAACTAGCTGTGCCCGCGGCTTCGCTCCCGTCAACTGCCTACCCTACATTCAATTTGATCAAGGTCTGATGAAGAACTTCGAAGATGTACAACAGAACTCTTCAATAAATAAGAAGAAAGAAAGAATATGAATAAGAATAATTTATGTTGTTAAGAAATTACATTCAAATGCGTTGCTTCCTGGAACTCACACTAGGATTCCTTGTGTCGTGAGATTCAGGCTCCTTCGTAAATGAGGGCAAGTCTTTCGGGTTTGCGGCAATTGCATGTCTGTTTATTGTTTACACCATTTTATAACATAAAATCATGCCGGCACGCTCTAAAGGGGCACGCAGATGAGTACAGTTCACGGTACACTATAATTTCACCAGTTGTGTTCAAGTTTCATGTTATTCGGGTAATCTATTCAGACATAAATGCCCATGGGCATTATAATTTTTTATTTTTTTCTCAAATATACGACCCACTTCCAAATAAAAAACACTACAAAGTAAAATAACTTCACTGTAGTGTTTTTAGGGTTCAGTACCAAAGGGTAAAAATGGGAACCTATTACTAAGACTCCGCGATCCGTCTGTCTGTCCGTCTGTCACCAGGCTGTATCTCATGAACCGTGATAGCTAGACAGCTAAAATTTTCACAGATGTATTTCTGTTGCCGCTATAACAACAAATAATAAAAACAGAATAGAATAAATATTTAAGTGGGGAGGGAATATTTAAGTACGGCAAGAAAATCACGTTTGTTGTATGGGAGCCCCCATACAACAAACGTGATTTTCTTGCCGTTTTTTACGATAATGGTACGGAACCCTTCGTGCGCGAGTACGACTCGCACTTAGCCGGTTTTTTATTTGGATGAGGGTCGTATTTTTTTTGTGAAAGTTTTTATTTTACACTTTTTAGTTGTCACTGTTACTGTTGTATTTTTTTTGTAAAAAGCTTTTTTATCCTATGTTACATAGGACGACGAATCGATTGACACCTTATTATTATAAAATCGGATGAATAGTTTAAGTGCCACGGAGGCACAAACGTATACACAAACATAAATAGACTGCTAAAAGCACAACACTTCCTTTTGGCCTCACCGTAGTCGGGTAAAAAGAAGAAAAGCAACACAGAAGAAAATAAAACAAATCATAATAGTATAAACATTCTGTATATTAAAACAATTGTTACAGCTATGCATGAGAGCAAGTTGTATTTATACATGGGCAGGGAAGCCGAGTCTACGCTGTTGATGAATCCCTGGTAACTTGAGACCCTGGTAAACAATGACAATTCACCAACAAGGCTGGCGCAGGTTACTCCAACTAACACTCCCGTGGTTTTATTCTCTGTAGGATCGCCAGTCCCCGCACACACTAGAGGACCACCAGAATCTCCCTGTAAACACGAATATAGACAGATCATTGTGTCGGCGTTGAAAGGTTTGAAACTGAGTATAAACGATCACACAGACTTAAATGTGCGGTACTTAGACCTACATACTAACAGCTCACAGGTCGATTATAACTTACGCAGCAAAGGAGAATGCCCATTTTGTAAGGCAACTTCGGCCCCTTTGAAAAAATGGTTGTATCTGGATGAATTTGGTTGTACATTCTAGAAAAACACTTTTATTTTATTCATAATTAAAAACATTTTTTATTTTTCACGAGATATAATGATATTTCTGTTCTTGAAATTAACCCTTATTACAATGCAATAAGGTGCAGGCAAATGTCCAAGTGAAGGCACCTGATCTGTTGTTGTCTGTACATATGAAGTAAAGGACACGGATAGAAAAAAACACAAAACACACACGTATGGGCAATCTCCTTTGTGGTTTGTAAAGTTTGAGACGGCTGTTTGGTTCACGATTGCAAAACTAATATATGCAACGACTCATGGCGAGTCGTTGTAGGTGGACACTAATGACTGTACCACAGAACATTTTCTCTAATGCACTTATTGATTTGGTTCGTTGACAGTGTCGACAACTGCTCAGAAACCCACTGACGTAGTTAATTTTACTAACATAGGAAGACACTGGACCGCACAACACAGGGTATCCTAAATTGGGTCCAGAGGATTTGTAGACACAGCACTTAAGACCCCCTATTGTAATATTAGTTGAATATTGTACTGTTTAAAAATGATCAGAAAAAAGATAATATAGATAAAAAAATAAGCGATAAAAACACAATTACCAACCTGTCCAACATCTGTCTTCATGATAGAGGTACAAACAAAATAATCCGTCCGCTCCTCCATCACCTTATTGCACCAATCAATGGGCATTAGGGTCAAATGTGCCAATAAAAGAACTGGACTATGATGCTATAATAGAAATATAATATTTAATTTACATGGACCAAGATTCTTGCCACAAACCAAAAGATGTTGCGTTGGTTGGCCTCCACAAGGTGTAACAATGACCTGTTGGTTGCGAGACGCACCGGACTGGTCAATGTGGCGACACTTGGGTAAGGGCATACAATTTTTTTTTTCAAATTTTAAATTTTTTCGATAGGCGGCCAACGCTATACTGACACTCCTCCCCTGCGGACCCACCGCGTCCGTGGCGTGGAAGGTAGGGAGAGCGACGCACCGCAATACTCCTCTCCCACCGCGGCTTCCATCCCTCGGCCGCGATATCGTATAGGTATGTATGGGAGGCCCCATATGACATCGCGGCGCGCCTCAGTTGCGATGTCGCCCAGACGGCACTTCTTCAAATATTTGCATCCCTCTGATACTTTCTTCTCTTGAACAGTTTTTTAGTTTTGAGTCAGATCGAAGGGTGAGGCAAAACTAAAATTTATACTAATATACCCTCAATGGCAATTATTCGGGCTAAGTCGGTAACCTTGGTTCTCTTGCGGATGTAAAACGCACAGGACCGAGCAGTGTGGCGACTCTTGGGGGAGGCCTATGTCCAGCAGTGGATGTCTTTTGGCTGAGAAGATGATGATGATGATGAAATATTTTTTACACATTTGTTTTTACACTAAGGCAATCCTTCTTAGTTCTATGGGTCATATCATTTTCGCGCCACTTTCAGACTTTATACTCACAATATACTCAAAGTATAAGTTTTAACACACATTCGAATTTGGTCCGGCCGGACCACGGATTTGTGGGCGGGGTTAGTACGGCCCGGATCATATCCAAGCGTGTGTAGAGTGGTCCGCTGTACATTATTATTATTAATTGAGTCCGTCTCGCTCCCCACAAGCGTGTGTAAGCGAGAAAGAATTTGTGGGCGGAGTTAGTCCGGCCGGACCAAATCCGTACGTGTGAAAACACTATAATAATTAAATTACTCTTACATTTGCGGATGGCCCTGTTCTTCCATAGCCCGAAGCCAAACATTGCCCTCGATAATCTAAATTTAGGCTTGCCATTGGAATAGGGCCAACATAATCATTGTAATAAAATCTGTATTTTGGAACCTAAAAAATAGAAATAAATAAAATCTTACTCCTTACTAATATTATAAATGCAAACGTTTGGATGTATGAATGTTTGTTAATTAATCACGCCAGAACGGCTGAGCGGATCTGAATGAGATTTGGTACAGAGGTAGATTATAGTCTGGAACAGCACAAAATCACTTCTTATCCTTACATTATTAGTGTTTTATTATCCCAAGGAAACATTATAGATACCGTATACATATAATGTTCCCTTGGAATAATAAACCACTTTTCACAGGCAGAAGCTAGTGGGCATATATATTTGTAATGTTATATTCACTACAACATTACTTCTGTACTGCCTCGTTGGTTTCGTGGCCGCAAGTGCGACTGCTGTGGGGTCCCGGTTTCAATTGCGAGTACGGGCACAAGTGTTCTTGAGTTTTTTCCATAAAATTTCTCAGTGGAAGCCCAGAGGTTGGAAGTTGGCGGTGTGATACCCCCATGCCTCACTAAGCCAGAATCAGAATAACATTTATTGCATACTTTGTGTATTACAAAATTATAAGTGTTATATATTTTTGAAAACACCTCATAAAGGCACACTCTTGAGGCACCAAATATTGTTTTCTTCCAAACCCATCGTGCCCAACAATATGGCGCCCAAAATCCGCCATTTTTTAATTTCCAATTTTAATGTAGCCAGTGACACTCGCAGGGTTAAGACGAATCGATTGACGTAAGAATCATCAAAATCGGCCATTGCGTTTGGTCTTTAAACGCCACATAGGAACAAAAATACATACATACAAACATACATACATAGACTGATAAACACATTACCCTCCTTCGGCAGTCGGGTAAAAAATGGAAGGCCGTTGTTTTTTGTTTAGATCTTCAAATCATTGACACCAGCTATAGATATTTTTTCAACCAGTGTGTAATTAATAATAATGAATAATCAAAAAAGCAATACCACCTAGCGGAAAAAACTACTACAGTGTTACCACTCGACAACTAGTATTACCCAAATAAAATAAACACATAGGGTAATAAATCTTTAGTACAGACTAACTACCGCACTGTTCGCTTAGTACAATAATGGACCCTGATTCAAATATAATTAATCATTAATGTTTTGGTGGGCCGAATGCTGAATTCACCTCTTTCAACGCAGAGCCAATCCTCCGAGTAAATTGCTATAAAATACAACATTCGAACAGTTTCTTGATTAAGTAGCTAAGATGCTGTAAATATAGATGCGGTACGTACGTGATACCAACTGTGTGAATTTTACTGCATGAATACTTACAACAACTGCTATATCATCTGTAGGGAAATCGTATGATTTTGGGAATTGCACTTTCTCCAATGATCTCCACTGTCCATCCGACTTAAATTTTGCAATATTTTTTAGAGTACCAGCAACCGCGTACTTCTCAGAGAGACCCGAATCGCTGACTTTTCTATCTTAAAAATATCAACAGAAATATATAGAAATTTGTTTTTTTTTATGTCACAAACGTGGTATTGGTCTCATTAGTGTACTATGGGCCAAAGCTATATCTGATCACCGTAAGGACTATTTCTGCTTGCATGGCTCGTCTGCTAGAGTAACGCCGACTTATACTCATCAACCAATAGCATCGCAGCATTGGGTGTCAGTCAATCTCAGGAACCACTGGTTGGAATTGAAAAATTATTTTTGTGTTGGATAGTCCAATAATCGAGGAAGGTTATAGGCTATATAACATCACGGTACGACCAATAGGAGTGGCGGATAAATGAAAAATGTTGCAAAAACGGGAAAAATATTCCTTTTTGAAAGTTTCCTTTGCGTGCGCTGCGTAAGCGGTAAGTAGAGTAGGTAGGTAGCCAGTTGACGAGAGCGAAGCCGCGTGGGTCTGCTAGTATATATATAGTCAAAGTCAAAGTCAAAGCACTTTATTTCAAGTAGGCCAGTTACAGGCACTTTTGAATTGTCAAAAGACAAAATAAAATATTACAAAATTATGGTGCTACAGTCCCAGTCACAAGACATAATAACTGTGAAAGTACCGTAGATGCCCATTCCAAGGCGTAGATCTCTATGGAGAAGAACGGGCAAGAAACTCCATGGACACTCTTTTTCAATTAGGTAATTATTACAAATCATTTGTTACATCATTCATGTTGAGATTACACATTATGTGAGAACGATGTAGAAAGTTAAAAGTGTCCATAGTAAATATAAAAAGACAATTCAGAAATAAAATTAGAATCAATTAAAATAAACCATGGCAGCTAAGAGATGACCAGTCCCAACCGACAGCGCCCGTTCACGAACATGACACATGTATCAGCACCATTCAGCTCAACCATTTTGAAGGGAGCTAAATGATCCGACACACGCGCTATGGCTGTCGGATATAATGGCTGTCGGAGTACCCCGCACGTGAGAAGTGTGCCGAGCAAAGTGTTGCAGCGAACTTTTAAAGTCTGTCAGTATCACAAATTTATCGCCATCAATTGATAGAATATAAGACAAAGCTTCCAATATTGTGATCAACTCAGTGTTTATAATAGAAATATCTGAATCAATTTTAACCTTAATCTGGTCCAGAAGAATGGGGTCTAAAAAGGCAGCACCTCTGAATTGTTTATCTTTAGAACCGTCAGTAAAAGTTGTATGATAACCTGCATATTGTTCTCGGATATATGAATCAGCAAGGTGGTTTAATTGTACAGTACTGTAGGTGTTTTAATTGTACAGAACTGTAGCGGCGTTAGTTCTAACTCTTTGTTCAACATTCTCGAAAGCTGAACCAAAACTTGTATATTGTGTTGAAGTTGTGGAATTATTGCAGAACTGTCATTTGGCAGTAATATCTGATTGCCTCATTATTCACTAATATTTGATTTGAAAGGGAAGTAAAGAATACAAAAAATAATTCAGCATGCCTACCCGGGATAACAAATCTTGTTGCAGTTACTGAACACGGTTTCTTCAAAGCAGTGGGCAGCACTAAGCACCTTTCTTGGACCTATAATAGTTGCGCCACAAAAGGTAATATATAATTGTCTCGATCGACTTGCTAAATACTTCAGTCCGATCTGTAAAATTTTAAAATTAAGGCATCAAATTAATGAATGGCTACGATACAGATTTATTTATTATTTACAACAGAATTCAACAAAAACCAGACACTAAGATACCAAGCAGTGGAATTGTTTAATAGATTACCGGCGGAATTAAAACTATTAATTTATAGCTTCCACATATTTAAAACCAAATTATAGGCCTTCTTGTTGGAAAAATGTTATTACTCGATGTCAGATTTTATATCAAGCAATTAAAACTAGATTAATTATTAATGGATTAATTTGACATTGAAGTGCTTCGGACATACACTGGATTAATTAACATTTATACTAATGTTAGTGACTTAAGATTAATTTGAAATAATTTTGACATTCCAATTATTCGTGACATATTTATAGATTTGACATTATTATTGCTTTTTTTTTAAATTTTTAACTAAATATTTTAATTTGTCATTATATTTGCACGTGAAATATATTGTATTCAACTGATATGCCAATAATTTGTGACATATTTGATTAATTTGACATTCTAATTATTAATTTATTTTCTGAAATATTTGAATTATCATTGATTATAGTGCTTTGTAATTATTTTTTATTTTTTTATGTCGACATACAATTTTCTACAATAATTGAATTAATCTTCAAGTGTATGTATGTTTGTACCCAATATTCGACACAATGTTAATTGTTTGTGAATAAATAAATGAATGAATGAAAAAATATAACACTAATAAATAACGTACCTATTATTTACTATATACCAGCGTGTATAAAAAAAGGAAAGAGGATCACTGCGCATCAAAAAAATTGTCTATATCGTTGTCAATTGAGAAAGTGCCCAGAGCACCAGACGAGATACCAGAGAGCTACAAGACATACGGCCATGCGTCATCCCACCCATACGCACCAAACTTTTGGCAATACTTTTACTGTGCTGTGAATGAATAAGTTTCTTCTAGGCAAGCGTGCTTCATCGTCGACCACATCATCGCTTACCATCAGGTGGGTTGTACTCAAGGGCAAGCCTTTCAAAAATATATAAAAAAAGCCTTTGTTCTGGACACTTTATGGCAATACTGCCAGCAGTAAAAATAGCCAAACAAAATTAAATATCTACGGATATTATATTTGTAAAATATTATTCCATTTCAAATTAGCATCATCATTCAATAGCAATTTTTATTAGTATAGATGGGCAAGGCAATGAACTATCGGTACCTGATAAGGAACATCCCCTAACTTAGCTGGCCAGCCATTGACAACGCGACGATTCCACTGTTCATATTTTGCATACTCATCTAAGGCATTCGGCTCATTTATAAAACTTTTATTATTTAATATTTTTGGAGGAAGGAGGCTGCCCAGCAGTGGGTGTGTTCTCTGCAATAATAAATTACTAGATGTAGCTACTTATTTTGTATCATTCGATAAAATGGTAATAATGCGATATTTGCATAGTCAGAAACACATACTATTGAAAATGAAATTATAAATAAAAAACACTTAAAATACATTTATGAACAACAAATTTTTAATTTAGCAGAATGAGGTTATTCCTATGGCTAGTTCAAAAAATTAATTGACAGTAGAAATCATAGGTTATAAAAGATAAATATTTTACTCTTTGGTGTCTAGTCTCAGAGCAAAGACATACGTATTTTAGTATTACGAGTAGTCTGTCGCAATGTCTAAAGCAAAAACCTTATACTTCTTACGAAATACATATAAAGTCTTTGGTCTAAAGTATGGTCTAAAGTGTAGTTTCTAGGGTGAGGTGTAAGTACTTATTAATTCCATGACTTTAAATAGAATTTTATCCTTTGTTAATATACTGACAGTTTTTCTTTAAACATAATTTAAACGGGCGACTTCTTCAACTGCACGTTTGATCTAATAGTTGATTAAACGAGTAGGAAGACCACACGACGAGGAACGGAAGACATGGCGTGGCGGTCTTCCGTTTTGGTTTTTGTTGGCCCAAAACTTTACAGGGAACGATGCCAGTGCAGAGGTTTTCGCTGTATGTTTTGGAGCTCTAAGGGGTAGGTAAAAAGATGGAGCATAGTTTGCGACACAGCTCCGCATCCATACCTGCTGCCATTCCATCGAGATAGCTCTACTTTGCGAGGTTGCCGTTACATCTTAGCTAAGGAGTGGAATTCCCTGCCAGAGTCTGTGTTTCCTGATAGCTAGAAGCACAGAACATTCGGACAGGTACGTCTGGTGACGTCGGCGCCGGCGGCCGAGCTTGCTAGTTAAGCCGCGCAGTCGAACCAACCTTTTAAGAGAGACGCCGCGCCGCTGGCGCGTGCACTCCGCACTCTCAACCTTGTGGGTTTTAAGACGGACCTATTCTGCTGTACTCTGGGTGAATTTACAAGGAGTGCATTGTTTAAAATTAGTGATAGATAAAATTTGTTATGTAAACTTCTAGGCATGCATGCTTCACTGTCGACCACATCATCGTTTACCATTAGGTGAGATATTGGTTTCTCCATTATCTCACGCCAGCCTATCAAAAATAAAATCAAAACTGCAGAGATATATGGAACAGGATGTAAAGCGTTGTTTGTTGCATATGTGTCAAAGAAATGGGTTTTCTTTCTTTCTAAAGTCCTACAACTTTCATTGAAATTGGACGGTTCTCCAAATAGTCCAAACACTTGTCTTGTCGAGCCGTCACAAATGTTAAAATTAAATTGCTCGATGTACAATTTGTACTTATGTCAGTTGTATTTTTAATCAACTTCAAAAAGGGGGAGGTTATCAATTCGATCAATTCTCTGTATTTTTTTTATGTTTGTTAACTCAAAACTTTTTACTAGGTGAACCGATTTTAAAGATTCTTTTTTATTTGAAGCTGATGCTTTTCATGTGGTCCCATTTAAAGTTGGTAAAGATCTGATGAAGAACTTTGGAGATATACAACAGAACTCTTCAATAAATGACGGCAAATCTCTCGGAATTGCTGCAATCGCATGTCTGTTTATTGTTTACGCCATTTCGTAACATAACATCACGCCGGTACCGTCTAAAGCGTGAACTGTACCCCACGCAGATGTGAACAGTTCACTCTGGTACACTCTCATTTCACCGGTTATGTTCAAGTTTTATGTTATTCGGGTATCTAATCTATTCTGGCATAACTTTGTGCATTACTATAGAACTTGCTCATCACAACTAAAAAGTGAAAAATAAAACATCCTATGTGGCGGTACGCCAGTACAGTTGCAGCTACACGCCTTTCCTCTTTCCTCGTAGACCACGTCATCGCTTAACATCAGGCGAGATAGTGGTCAAACGCGAGCCTATAGACTATAAAAAAAAAAAAAAAAAAGTTCGGAGACAATTCAGGGACTTAAAAGTGGACCACTGAAGGTTAGACTCTGCGGTAAGATGCTCATTCATTCATTTAAGCCGAAAGACGTCCACTGCGCCTAGGCCCTATATTCAGGCTCAGGGGAGGTGCATTATTATCTCCCCAGGGATGTGCCCTAACAGGCGTTGCACAGAGGGGGTTCCGGGGTGGTTGTTTGAGAGGTCACGGGGTCCCTTCTACGTGCTGATGGTGATCACCGGGGTGGTTTTAGTTAGGTAAAAATCCCACACTCCCTGGTCTTTTCCCCAAAATTTCAGGTGCCTTCTGAAGATTTCCCCCGTAAACAAAAAATAAAAGGCCCTATATTCAGCAGAAATGACAAGGATAAAATAAAAAACAAAAACACGTGAGTCAAACCTATATACCGATATAATTTTGTAATAAAATAAGAGAATTAACAAAAAAAAAATTAATACTACTGCTTCTTCCACAGCGATTTCTTACTATATAACTTTGGTATGATGACAACCTTACGAAGATTGAATTGCGGTGTTCGATAGTTCCACTAGCGATGCCAATTAAAGTTGTGTGCTGGTCGGGTTCCATACTAGAGGCATGTGTGAAGACTAACGGTCCACCGGAGTCACCCTATAAAACAAATCAAGAAATATCGATTATTTTTTGTTGTTGCTTTATAAATTGACTACTTAAAAAAAAAGCTTACACAGGTACCAGGGCAAGTTGCAGACCTAGAGTCTGGCAAATGAAAGTAGACACTCGAATTATTTGAAAACTTTTTATATGGCAATGCTATATATACTCACAGAACAGATAAAAGAGAGAAAACTTCTTTTTCAACACACTTGCTCATAAAGTGGCTCTAATTTCACCGCAATTAGGCACATAATGATACCTGTTATCAAACTGTGACTTTTTCATTGCTATTATTCACAAGTGAGTTATAGAGTTCTTTTTTAAATTTTATTGGTTGAGTTGCTTTGTTCTTAAAAAAGTTTCGATACAAAAATGATTGTGCTCAATAGTACAAATAAATTAATGTACCTATTGCTTGCTCATTTCATGCAACTTCGTATTTAAATAGATAATTTCAACTTGTACGTGCTTAATAAATAAAACTTTCACTCAAATATAAATTTTATTTTCTCTGTAATAAAGAAAAATTGAAATTCCCTATTTTGTACGTGGCTAAAATACTATCCACGAAAAGGCAAAAAAAAGAAACCTCATTCTTTTAGTCTATGGCCGATCGCCATTGTTAAATGCGCGCGCATAGGAAAACTGATTAATTTTTCCCGCCATTGCGGCAAAATTTTAACAACTCGTTTTTACTGTTGAAAATGCATTTTTAGTATTATTTTCTTCACAAGTGTGTTGAAAAACGTCGTATGATACACGTGTGTATTGATGATTACCGTCCTCGGCTCTCTTAAGACCCTCACCTACGGCTCGGGTCTCATTGGCGCCTCAGCGGTAATCACCAACATTGCACACTTGTACCATAATGTACTATTATCTGTTCTGTGGCTATACTAATGTCAACCTCAATTTTCCGTATGACGCTACTAAGTTGATACTTTTTTTTAATTCGAAATCACTATTTATCTTTTTTTTAAACATTTTCTATATTTAATAATTTAAAAAGTTTAATTACTAATATAGAAAACAATGGTTCCTGTGACTCTTATGAATCTTTTCACATGGAAGTCTTAGATTCAGATTTTGATTGATAGTGAATAAACCAAAATTATTATTGAATACTGTTGCTTTTTTTATTCAGATTGATATATCTAAAGTATTACGTAACTAAATGTACCTATAATATTTTTATTCAGATGAATTAATATAAATAATTCTAAAGTATCAAATTAGGTTATTCCAGGTATTTCATACTACTTCTATGTTGTTCTATGTTATGGAGTTTGGTTTCCGCACTTAGTCCTTCAGGTGCATTGCATACTTGTTTTTGGGGTTGCTATGCTGATATTTTTTTAAATTTGCCGCGCTTTTTCAGTCTCTACTTTCGTTTGCCAGACTATATTATTCTACCGCTAGGCAAATTCCATGAATTGGTTGAATTGGGCGTCAAGATATGTATGACAAAGGGCCGGTTTCTGAATTGTGTACCCTTTTAACCCTACCAAAATTGATTTGCATAATCAAGCATGTACCTACGTGAAGATGGTATAATACTAATGAGCAAACGTTTGCATTATCCAATTTTTGCGAAGCAAGTCGCAATCGTGTAGACACTTTTGCACAAACTGTTTGTGCATGCAAGTTTGAGCGTGTAGCCGAACCTTTAATGAATGATTTTTAAAGGTTTTCGCTTTCAGGTTAAAGTATATTTTGACTAATACTCAACTTCCAATACTTAATACAGATATATCAGGGGTATGCTTAAGATCAAAAACTTAGGTTCAAAACCGGGCCATAGTGATGTCCAGGTCAGAGCTATAAATAGGCAATATTCAAGTGGTTAATTACCCTTCCAATGTCAGCTCCAATTAGCGATGTGCATATCTTATCTCTCATATCTTGTTTTGGGTTAAATCTAACACAGAAATCATAGGGAAACAGTAACAGTTGTGCTTTTAACAAGCTGTCGGAACCAATCTGAAACACAAAATCATAAAGAAGTATAAAAATATAATTTATGATTAGTAATTTTCATGTGTACAGGTTGTAGTAGTTAGCTTTGTACACCGATTTATAAGACGTTCAGTTAGCAATAGAGAAACATGTTCCACTTTCTGCTAGTTTTGGTAGGGACATAATTGATGGTGCAACGCAAAATAAATTGCTTCGATAGTTACAGTAATAGAATGGAATAGGAAAATTAAAATTGAAGAAAATAATCTCTAAAAAAATTTACAAAATCGTTTTAAAAAAAAAAAAAATACAACCGAGTTCCAAATAAAAACACTATAAAGTGAAAAATAACTGTGTTTCTGTTTTCGTTTCTTCGTTTTTTGACACCGACTGCCGAAATTGAAGTAATTTTTCACTTGGCAGTGTTTTTATTTAGAAGTCGGTTGTATTTTTTTGTAATATTTTTTTTTTCCACTTTTTAACCGACTTCCCAAAAAGGAGGAGGTTTCTCAATTCGACCGTATATATTTTTTTATGTGTGTTCGCGGATAACTTCGTCGTTTATGAACCGATCTTGATGATTATTTTTTTGTTGGAAGGAAACCAGGATCTGATGATGGGATCCTAGAGAAATCGAGGGAACTCCTCAAATATTATAGGCAAACATAGATCGATTTTGGTATTTTCATCAATAATGCAATCATTTGCATTCAGAAAGTATCATTTGGTGAAGTGGAACTGATGAAGAAGACCACAATAGCCACTGGAACTCCGAAATAAAACATTGTATCATGATCGTGTTTGGGCTTATTGGAATCGACATGTGATGTATGGCTATAAATGATTTTCGTGTTAATTGGAGGTACCTACCAAAATTAAAACGAATAACGGAAAACAATGGGTACAAAATACACCGACTTCGGAAAAGGAAGTTATTTTTCGATTTGAAGTGTTGTCTTTTGGAAGTCGGTTTGATTTTTTGTGTTAAAAAGTTTTTTTAGTTGTGGTACATAATGGCGAACATTATCAATGTAGTCGCAGTCAATTAAATACGCATTATTAAGGATAACTCAAAAACTTCTCGTCTGATCTTGATCGATGATACAAATAAAATATAAAAAATCATCAAAATCGGTTCATCTAGTAAAAAGTTCTAAGTTAACAAACATAAAAAATACAGTCCAATTGAGAACCTCCTCCTTTCTGAAGTCGGTCAAAAAATATGAAGATGAGATCGTTTATCGTGTCTGTTCGTTTGTCTACTTAGTTCTTCTTAAGGATTTAGTTCTTCTATGGCTTTTGATAAGGTTTGCACCATCATTTAGAGAATTTATTCCGGTTTTTGGGTTTATGTGGATCTAGAACAACTATCTGTAGGCCATACGAATATTTGCTCCATGCTCAAACCCGCGACGCGACATGCAGCGCAGCAGCCGATCGCTCAATCCCTGCGCCAACCGTGTCGCCCGGATTTAAGAATTGAATCTACAAGCTTGGACAGAAAAGGTAAAATAATAGTTTTCTGGTAGCTCACAATAGTTAGTAAGTAGAGAAAACCAATTATGACTCTCGACGGCATCCCGCTCTAAATTAATTTGCAGTGATTATGGCAACTATTCTTTTTTATATTGTATTTATGTACTAGCTGTGCCCGCGGCTTCGCTCCCGTAAAACTGCCTACCCTACCCTACATATCTAACCTATCCTACCTACCCTAACCTATCTACTACCCTACCTACTTTGGCAGTATGCGGAACAGGGTGTAAAGTCCCACACACCTCCATTGAAAATGGAGGATCATCCGACCAGACGGCTGTTGTGTCTGGTCGGGACAACTGCCCAACGGTTATTGTCGGATGTTGAATGTTTTCTAATTGCGTTGAAAACTTTGCTTGCGCGATGCAGGATTTGTGTGACGTCATGTCATTAGTTCGTAAGTGGTGGCGTGGATGTCGCTACACTACCTACCCTACCCTATCTTACCTACCCTATCCTACCTACCCTACCCACATACCTACCCTACCTACATACTTACCTTACCTATATACCTACCCTACCAAAATACCTACCTAACTTGGGCGTGTCACTGTCTACATTAAAATTGGAAAATAGAAAAATGGCAGATTTTGGGCGACATAATTGTGGGGGCCCAGTTTATTTTTTCTTTCGATCTCATCGTGTGGGGTCATTGATAAAGGGTTTTAAGAGGTGAATACAAAAATAAAAATAAACACTTGCATGTTTAAATGTACGTAATTCGAAAAAAAAATTAAAATGTTATCAAAAAAAGTTAGTAACAAAAAATAAAAAAAATCGACTGCTTAAGAAGCGAACTAAAAAGACGTAAACAAGAAGAAAATTATGCTGTGCAGTCGGAGGATACTTCTGGTTTTGGTCAGCCAGCTCGCGAATCTGTATATAGATTCCGAACAATTTTTACATTGTGTTTAAATCATTATAGTCAACAAGCACACTTGTTTATCACTTACCATGTGAGAAATCTCACCGAATCCCGACACCAAGCTAATACCTTCATAATCCAGATATCTGTCTGCTATCCTGATTGGTTTCACTAAATCGTTGAATTTGAATGGTTCCGTTACAAACTGCAAAAAGAAAACAAAATAAATTGTAGTTCTTAAAACTAAAAAACCGGCCAAGTGCGAGTCGGACTCGCGCACGAAGGGTTCCGTACCATTACCGAAAAAAACGGCAAAAAAATCACGTTTGTTGTATGGTAGCCCCACTTATGTATTTGTTGTTATAGCAACAACAGAAATACATCTGTGAAAACTGTCTAGCTATCACGGTTCATGAGATACAGCCTGGTGACAGACGGACAGACAGACAGACAGACAGACAGACAGACGGATCGCGAAGTCTTAGTAATAGGGTCCCGTTTTTACCCTTTGGGAACGGAACCCTAAAAACACGCTTTAATGGCAAATTGAACTAAATAGTTCATTTTACCATTAAAATCCTGAAGATCTTGGTAAGACAAGCTATTTAAACGCGCACGGTTGAATCAAGTTGAATATATATATTTGACTTTGACTTTCACTAAATTATTGCATTGTCATCGGTCCTTGATAAGTGTGCAATGTTTCAAATCAATCCCACGTTGTGAAGGGGGTGAAAATCACGTTTAAAGATTCCGTTAAATTGATACATAGATACATACCAAGCTAATAAAAGCGTGTTAATGAGTAATAAAATAATAATTTAAAATAAATTGTAGTTCTAAAAACTAAAAAAAACGCTTTAATGATACATTGAACTAAAAAGTCGCTAATCCTGAAGATCTTGGTAAGGCAAAAGAAACAACAAACACACAAACAATTTAAACGCGCCCTGTAGAATCAACAATCATTATTAGTAAATTTCAATTTTTGTTCGACGTTCAAAAGTGCCGCTTATTGGCCTAGTTGAATAAACATATTAGACTTTGGCTTTGACTTTGACTAAATTATTGCATTGTCATCGGTCCTTGATAAGTGTGCATAGTTTCAAATCAATCCCACGTTTTGAAGGGGGTGAAAATCACGTTCAAAGATTCCGTTACATTGATACATAGATACATACCAAGCTAATAAAAGCGTGTTAAAATATATTGTGAGAGACTGGTGTGTGATACACCTTCAGGTCCAAAGATTTTTTACTCCTTTACTAAAAGTGCACAATGTGATTAGCTTTTAGCTAAATAATAACATCTGAACGGGATGATCGGCAAGGTCGGTCCGTGGATGGGTGACCATCTTAACAAACCCAGTTTCCTCCATGCCTCGGAAATCACGTTAAGTTTTGGTCCCGGTTGTCATTTGAAGATCTTTGATAGTCGTTACAGGTGGTCAGAAGCCTGAGATCTGACACCAGTCTAGCCAAGAGATATCTTGCTACAGTTACTGGGTTGTGGAGGTCAGATAAGCAGTCGCTTTATGTAAAATAATGGTACACAGCTGCTGTTAGACTGGAGGCTGACCCAACATAGCTGGGAAAAGTCTAGACATAATTGAATAAAAGTGCACTATTGATTTATTCCACGTTTTGACTAACCCATTATTGCACTGTCATAAATATTTGAATGGCTTAAAAATGCACACAATGTCTATTGAAAAGAAAAACTGTATTGTGTTTTATTGACCAGTTAGGAATTTCGGTCAATTGGATGAAACAGGGGTTGACATTTATGGTTAGACAAAGATAGAAATAGAGTATTAAAGTGGTGTAGATTTGTTTTTGTTAAACTCCAACACGCAGACTGCTTACCAATACAGCTAAATCATTATTAGGGAATTCATAATCGTCAGGATATGTTACACTTCGTAATGCTCTCCATTGCTCATATTCTTCTTGTTCGAAATAAACAAGATTCCTTATAGTTCCTGCAACTGCATATTTATCATGTAAACTTCTTAGAAACGTATAACGTCTGAAAATATAAAGAACGAACATTTTTCTGTAGAAGCTGAATAATCTTAAATACTGCCTAATTATTAGCACCATCCAAATATTTCCAGGTATAAAGATGGACGCACACAGGGATCGTCGCCGTATCAACTCGAACCGTTCGGCATTCTTTGTATGAAATTCCCTACTGCAACGCAAACTAATCAGAATCTTAACTGCATCGCCTCGCCTCGGGACAAGCTCGCAAACCTCAAGCGGTACGTGTTCAACTCATAGTCCCCGCGCTTACGACGAATCGTCATCGCACGTCTATCCGTCACCGCGCTTAAGATTTTAAGGATGTTTCCTCTTTATCAAGTAAAATGGCTATGATAGCATCTCACGTATACTGAAATGGGAAATACTCATCAAGTCGACTTCAAACTGATTGAAAGTTTACTTGTTGAGACCAAGTTGTCCACTAAGTATCCGTGCTAGCTTTAAGAGCCCCTACAATTTTCACGAGCCAAAAACAGAAAACAGCTACTTTTTCAGCGAAAATTTCTCAATAACTACAAGATATATGATAAACAATATAATGACAAAAATAAAAACGACACAGGTCCGTCGTCTACAAGCCCTTGAGCGAAACTGAATACCACGCGCGAGCGCAACGGTTTATAAGACAATATTTAGAGAATTTATTAAAATAAAATAAGTACTCAAAAATAAAATATAAAAATTGGATTCGATTGATAAACACCTCAAATTTCTAATTATTTACCAGTTATTTTTATATTCAACATATTCTTACACGTAGACGACGCTTTCGCACATGATAAAATTGCCTTTTTTCCGCGTGGACAATATTTGTTTTTAAGTGCAAATACAATAAACTTTAAAAAACTAAATTGGTGGCTCACTAGTATACTATATGCCCAGTCCACACCATTTTTTGCAGATTGTTTTTTGCCACCAGTAAGCTGAAAAAGCAATTGAAAAACCTGGTGTTTCGTGATTACGTAAAAACGTGTGTTAGGAATTTATTTTTTTGTAATTTAAATTGAGCAGTTATCAAAAATATGTAATGTACATTCCCTAGATAACTATGTGACGCAAAAAGTTACATCAAAAGATTTATCATATATCTTGTAGTTATTGAGAAATTTGCCCTGAAAAACTAGCTGTTTTCTGTTTTTAGCTCGTGAAACTTGTAGGGACTCGTGCGCCGTCACCTAGCCACGACCTAGCGGTAACCGAGTTGACGTGCCGGAGCTGTGGATCCGCTTTCGTTACGTGCTTACGTTAGGTTGACGAACAAAAGGCGAGGCGGTGACGTTCCATCATCATCATCATATCAGCCGAAAGACTTCTACTGCTGGGCATAGGCCTCCCCCAAGCGTCGCCGCATCCAGCGGATCCCCGCAACCTTCACCAGGTCAACGACGTGACGTTCCGATTACGAGTATGTGTACGCCAACTGTTTGGTATCAATAAAATACCACGATTTCAATAATTCAAAAAATCTGTTATTCATTTAATTTTTGTTCGTATTACTCAAAACAAATTAGGAGACAGCGTTGTTTTTCTTTTTAATGAGCTGTTTTTTTATCGTTTCTTAGATTAATACCAAATGCCTGGGAAAAAATTGGGTTCTGATAAAATTTAAGACTCCTCTCAAGGTTGTTCGAGAATACGATAATCTCGGGCAAAACACAAGAACAAATTTGTGAAGGATGGTAACAGAAGAATACAGGCTGGGCGGCGTTTAAAAAACTTCCTCGAGTCTTCTCTTCACTTGTCCACAGAGCCTAAAGACTAAAGTCAAAAATTGTATTGTATTATATTATATTATAATTATATTAGTATAAATTTACCTAGGACATGGAAAATATTTGATATCATCTCCGACAAAACAATGCGCAGCAGACAATATTTTTGTTTTACCAATGATAGCACCGCCACAGAAAGTATAAAACCTTTCCGGATCCTTATTGTGTCTCGTTTTGAAACCTACCTTTGGAAAAAAAAGTATTAAATTTAATTTATTAAGCTTAGAAAATCCACTAATGCGTGAAGACACTAACTATTTTAACACAGGTTACACCTTATAACTCAGGGTTAAGCGCTTCATGTGAAAATGTAACACATTATTTCTTAGAACAGGATCGAGCAAATTTAATACATTATAGTCGAAACAACGACCAATTTTTGTCGTCATAAAATCGTTCGCCGTTAAAATTTCTAGTGACGAAACTCGACACAAAAAGTTCTATCGGCGAATGTAATAAGTTAATCAATCTGTCGACGAACTGTTCATCGAAGAAGTGAATGGGGGTCGCGATTTCAGAATGGGGTCAATGCATTGCCCAGTTGCATTGAAATGTCTCATGTGCCTGTAGCATTCCAATGGTCATTTAGGCGGTATTTGAGGCTTTTCCATTTAGTAGAACTTGGTGGGCTACGTGATTAACTTGACCAGGGTTTGTTGGTTCAGTGGGATCGACAATAAGTTGTCCATGCTTTTTGCTGTGACCTATGCAATGCCACAACAATTCTGTAGAAGTGGCAAAGTTTTGGGACAAAAAATCTGAGTTACTGTCGTGCCAGCGACACGAAGAAGAAGAAGCATACCAATGTCAAGTACATTGGTATGCTTCTTCTTCTTCGTAGAGGCAGAGTAGTAGCAGTAGTATTACCACAGAATACATAATGGTATTACCACAGCCTTTTTACCCGACGTAACTGTGTGCCGATTTCTTTAGCACGCTCTACAGCCCAAACGGCTTGACGGATTATGACATATGAGGTGTCGTTGGATTTGTCTCAATTGTGGGCATGTCATGCACTAAATATTTTTTTTAAAATCTGACCCCCGAAAAATGGGGTTCATATAATTTTTTTTTGCGTTTACCTAACAATATGGGTAAAGCTAGTAAATAGACCATTCCAAAAAAATATATATCATAACACTTTCATGTTACTATTTTGGCACAAATTCAAGATAAGGGTAACCGTCGACCTCATCATCGCTTTCCATCAGGTGAGATAGTGGTCAAACGCGAGCCTAATGAAAATAAAAAAAAATTGGATTGCGAAATAAATAATCTTTCACCACATAAGTACTTAACTTATATGGAAAACTCGTTCATTAATAACACTAAAAAGTATGAAATTTTAATAAAACAATCTACAAAGTCTTGGACATGTTCAGCTGTAAATATTTCAGGCTGATATAGTTAATGATTTTAAATGTAAAGAAAACTCATAACCTGGTAAGGTAGTTCACCAAGTTGCGCGGGTATACCTCCATGAACACGCATCGTCGCATTTTTTGGGAAATAACGTAAATCCCGACATCTGTTCGTCTGCAATAAAAGGTTTATGACCATATATAAAGTTGTTATTCTACTTAAAGAAGTACTCATTTCACCATTGTTATGATACAACAATTCATTGCATTGTTAGATTTATTATATTAGCATTTCACTGAATTTTCGTGGTAAATAGTCAATAATCTTTGTAGATAAAATTAGTATAATTTTAGAGAGAAGTCAAATAAGTGCCAAATTCATGTCAAAATGATGTCCAATCACGTGCAAATTAAATACTTTCTGAAACTTTAAAGAGTTTTAAAAAATAATACCAGACAAAGACCTTAGAATCCGTCTTTAAAAGTAAAAAATATTTCTAAGCCGAATTTCTGGACATGTATGTCCAGTGTCAAACAGTACTTTATTGTTTATTCGTAACAATTTTACGAGATTACAATCTTATGTAATACAACGAACAACGTTAAACTGAACAAAATTTGCAATAAACTTTCATTAATGGGTAATGTTGCAGGTGAAAGTTGTTTCTGTTTTAATTTTCTACATGCTGCTGTTCTTCGAGAAATCAGTGAATGCAGATCTGTCAAACAAATTTATTGATTTTATAGTAAGTAATCAGCACTATCTATTTCTGAATTTATTAGCTACAAACATCGATATATGCACTAGATTTGGCGATGCGAACACACACTCTGTTCGACTGAACTGTACTGCAATCCGTACACCTTTTTCTAAACTATGTTGAACAAAACGCGTAAGTGCCTGGCATTTCATGGCGCTTATCTCTAGCCCTCTCCAGTCCAGAACATTGAAGATATCCTCCTGTGCAGCGGCGAACAGTGTCGGAAATATGACGTCTCCGTCTCACGGTCTCATACTTAGCTGAGGACAGGTTCCTAGGTCTGATCCTAAAGTCGGACTGACATGGTAGCGTTTTTGTATAAACACTTTAGCACCTCGATGTACCGTTAGTTGATTTAGCACCGTTGCGTTGGAGAGACTGCAGTACAGCCCAAGTCTCGATCGTATCGTAGACTTTCTCGTAGTCCACAAACGCAAAGCAGAGAGGTAGATTATACTCTTCGGGCTTTTGTATAACCTGCCGCAGCGTATGTATGTGGTCCACGGTGCTAAAGCCTTTTCGAAACCCGCCTTTTTGGGCGGCTGGAAATCGTCGAACTTGCGCGCGAGACGATTCGAGATCATTCTTAAATACAACTTGTAGGCATAGCTAAGAATTGAGATGGGCCTATAATTCTTCAACCGGGCATTGTCGCCCTTCTTGAAGAAGAGTACCATCATACCCCTGCACCATGCATGTGGCGTTTTGCCCTCGTATATGAGGGAATCAAACAGGATCAAAATCAGGAATCAACCTGGTTATCTTATCAAATCGAAAAAGTTTGAGGATTGTATACCTGATTCAGCGCCAACAAATATGCAGGGGTTCAGTCTATCTCGCGTAGCCCTCAACCATCTACGTCCGACATAAATAGCTTAGAGTTTTTAGATTGCAATCGTATTTCTGTTGGAGCTCGTGGCTAAATTATAACAACAGCACGGGTCGGTCTTCAAGGTTAAGCAACACTTACCGAGTTCGATCCATGGATGGGTGACCATCTTTAAATAGCGAGTTTCTGCCGTGCCAGTATGATCCGGGCTGTTATTTGAAGATCTTTGACAGTCGTTACGGGTAGCCTGAGATCTGACACCAGTCTTGCTAAGGGGTATCGTGTTACCCAGTTACTGGGTTGTGAAAGTCAGATAGGCAGTCGCTCCATGTAAAAAAAAAACGAGTTATAACCTAGTTTTAGCCAATCGGTTAGTGGGCTTTGACCCACTAACCATCTCTAGATACAAATGGAGGATATAGTCCTTTACACCGACCTTTTATAACAGAGGCCAATTTTAGTGGTGAACAGCCATCGAGGACATGGGTGATATTATATTTTTTTACCTTCACGCGGGCGAGGCCGCTGGTAGAAGCTAGTTGTTGATTAAAACTTCGCTTTTCAGTCAAGACCATCTCGACGTGTCCGAGTGGTATGTGTTCCTTATAAACCAAGGGATAAATGCGTAAACATCTACAGAAATTTAACAGAATATCAATTTTGCGCTGGAGATGTGGAAAAGGATAGCTATAAGGTATGGCAAAAATTAGCGCTTTAATATATTTTTATTAATTTTCAAAATGAAGATCGTACAACATTAGAAGAATGTCATCAAAACTCCTACCTAACCTATTTGAATTTAGCAGCCTATTAAATCGTTAAAAACAAGTCAAATCATTTAGGGTCAAATTGAACTACAAGTAAAAAAACCGGCCAAGTGCGAGTCGGACTCGCGCACGAAGGGTTCAGTACTTGGTAAATTGCGGTTTACGATTTATGACGTATTAAAAAAAAACAACTTACTAGATCTCGTTCAAACCAATTTTCGGTGGCAGTTCAGTTTAGTTCTGTTATAGGATATAAGTGATAGTTTCGGAAAAAAGTGGCTGTGACATACGGACGGACAGACAGACAGACAGACATGACGAATCCTTAAGGGTTCCGTTTTTTGCCATTAGGGTACGGAACCCTAAAAAGATATATAATATTTGATGGCAGAATCAAGCACGGTGATTCTATCCGTATCGTTCAAGAAAATATTTGTATATCAATTCAGCCGAAAGATGACATAATATTTTAAAAACACTATTACAAGTTTCGGGAACGTTATGGTTACTTAGTTATATCGGCGTTACGGGAATCGCGAAATGAGTACTTGGTTTACTTCGTGTTGGAGTTAGTTTATTTAAGATAAATTACAAAGAGTAGGAGTGCCGACCGACCGCTCCTCTAGACCGAATAAGACTGAATGAATGCTAGAAGCATTCATTCACAATTGTTGAAAACTGGGATAACGGTCCGGTCGGCACGTTAAAATACAAAGGTTTTTACAGCTATAATGGGTTGCACAATAAATATAAAAAGTTAACATTTACAAAAAGAACCGTCGGCATCACAACAGAAACCTTAGCTAAATTCTTAAAACTAAGATAATAAACTCATTGTTCCAAAGGACTCCCTTGCACATTACAATAAAAGACAACATAACATCTGTGTGCAGGCCGTGAGAATCCTTAAAATAGCGGTAATTTACAGTTAATTAAAATACAATGTATTTACTAAGTTCCCTAAAGTAATACCTATTATATTATAAACAATTAGTGGAGTCGCTACACAAGTAATAATAGCCTCTCACACAGAGAGGAGGCCAGTGTCCCAGGTGTGGGAACATTAATAGGCTGGTGATAATAACTTATTGATAACAAGTAAAACTTTCCCAACGACTCATCAGGGCAATGTTAACAAATTTTTGAAATATCATAATCTTATGACATGATTATATCCATGTATGCAGTAGGGGTCATTAAGCAAGACAACAAGCTTACAGGCACACAATATGTTTTGGATAAAATAAACTAAAATAAAAAATTGTAGAAAAAAAAACATGCGAAAAAGTGTGCCTCACGGTTGCGCCAAATACTTCGGAGCCTTTTTTTTTGGGACAATCCCACCGCACTATTCCCAAACCACTGAAACTCCTGAAAGCCAGAATCAACAGTGGCGACCACCAGTAAAGCGCCGCGGCAATGAAGCTCGACGAAGTCCCGGAGAAAGAGAAAGAATTTAACTGTCTTGGATCTCGCAACGAAATTAATCAGAAAAGAATAACGGAGGAGTAGGAAAAAATTATATAGTTTTCCACTTCCCTCCATAACAAGCAGGAGACAAAACAAACAAGGCCAATAGGCACAAAGGGTCGTTTACAACTGGGATAAGCCCAGTTGCCTAGCACCACGGATAAAAATTAGCATTAATATTAATGGGGCCTCGGGGCCTACTCTCTAAGCACGAAGTCCGTAGTTTCGGCCTTCGTTACGGGCGTTTCCTACTTCGTATCACTGATGGATGATTTGTTAAAAAAATGAATGACAGTTGTACCTACTCCCGATGTCTTTTTACCCGTCCGAAAAATTTAACTTAACACTAGTTTTTTTTACTCCGAGGTATCGGAGTACTTTCGGACAGGGCTCGTAACTTCGTTGACGGAGATAGGGAGTAGACCCCCAGTTTAGTAATAGTAGTAGAAGTAGTATATTATAGTTGCTTGACGCTGGTTTTCAACTGAACCTTGCGTTGAGTGTGCGCCATACGGATGTAAACCTTGAAAAAATATCAACATTGCTTTGCGGTGACTTGGCCAATTCAGTTCAATACTCTGATTACTTAATTTGTTTTTATTTCAGGTTGATTCTAGTGGACAGATCACATTTCAAGGATATTTGATCGGTACAGTCTCTTACGGAGGCACATGTGGCCATACCCCCATATTGTATACTAAGATTTCTGCTTACACAACCGGGCAAATAATATCTTTAGCCACAAGCCACTGTGTTATACTAAGTCTTAATATCCTAAGAGTTGTCGGTTTTTTATCCTCAATTTTTGTACATAATTTTATTCTGACAAATTACTTTATATTCAAGATTTTGTGCACGTGATTTTTCTGTGTTATTTATGTGTTATGCCTATATTAAACTTGGCTTTATAATTAAGAAATTACTTATATTTTGCTAGTTATTTTTGGTGTTAAATTCTTAATGAGCTGTGAGTTGTTTTATTGGAACGAAGTTGCGCTAGGAATTGCCTGGTAGAAACCGTCATGTCACGAAAAAGCGTTATTATTTCCACTTTTGAGACGTTTAATTCCGTCCAGCATAATTCAGATATTATCGTCAACCGTTGGCCGCCATACTTCTTGTTTACTTACATCATGTAAGTATTGTGTTAATTAAATCTGACTTTTATTTTACAGAGTGTGACTATAGACAACAAAAGATTGAACACAGAGCATTTTTTAACTAACAGCAAACAGCTAGTGACGTTAAATACTGCCATCTACCGGAAAGGGCCAACACTTTTACAAACCTAAGCTAAGAGCCGGTTTTCAGTGTCACCCACGGTCGCCGTCACCGTGTAGCGAACGTAGTAGTTAATTCTCACAAATACTGATAGATGGCGCCACTAGCGCAAAGTTATAAAATAATATTTAGTTTAGCATAGACATTGTTAATAAAAAATAACCTTTGCTTTTTCACACAGGAATGTAATGTTATGAAAAATACCTACTTAACTTTCATTTGTTAATAAATAATAACAGATGGCGCTGTATAGCTTCCCCTAAGAGCAGCGATGGCCCAGTAGTTACCCCAACTTAAGGGCCTACATGCGCTTTAGTGCCGTAAAACGGTTACTTTCTAAAGCATACTCCTTCGTAACGGCTAGGTTAAGAGGTTTGAAAAAAATATACATTTATTATTGACTCATGTACATTATTTGGTACACAAGGTTTTTTCGTGTAACTAATCGTTTTGCTATAAAAAAATAATTAACAACACGATATTTTTTCGCAACTTTTGGAAACTCCTCCAAAACGGCTATGATATTTAAAAATATTTTTAGGTTGACAGATTGGGGGTAAAAGGTTCTTTAGATTGTACTTTGCTTTTTTAAATCAATCAAAATTTTGCGAAGAAAGTCTTGTAAAGTAAGGTCCAATGTATATATTCTAGCTCTCTACAGGGGCGAAGCCAGTACCGCGTTAGCATTGGCACGGGAAGGCTGTGTCGCTCGCTGCTCCGCCGGGCTATCGTCCGACTAAGCGCATTCGTACGTGTTAGTGCAAATGTTTACTAAATTTGTGTATTAGTGTGCGTTCATAGACTAGCTCGACGCAGAGAACCCAACATGATCGTGCGCGTACGCGTGTACTGACTGTACTCTTTATTGATGCTTTATATTTCTAGACTGTTTATATTGTGCATCATGAAAATTTATAGTAATGTCAAGACCAAGTAAATCAAGAAAATGCAGTACTAAGGGCTAAGAAAATGCATCTTGTTTTGTAAGTACCTAATTACTTATTATACCTAAATATTGTCAAAGTACTACTTTAACTTTTTTATTATCTGATGTAAAATATAATGTACTTTATAATTGTACTTACATAAAAACAATAACACATTTCCACGACTGTTTACTAATTTTATGTCATAATTGATATTAAGTTTTTACGATCTAAAATAATTTAAAAAAAAAAAACAAAAGAAATCGAAAGGCCATAATCCGTCTAATTCTTAATTCTATTA
Organism: Orthosia incerta; assembly: GCA_948252205.1. Lineage (NCBI taxonomy): Eukaryota > Metazoa > Arthropoda > Insecta > Lepidoptera > Noctuidae > Orthosia > Orthosia incerta. The sequence continues at coordinate 56,195,750 of OX411742.1, forward strand.
ATGTAAATTTTAATAGTATACTAGTAGTAGAAATAACATGATAGCGGTAGGTAAATAGTCACTTGTTTTATTCATATTTATAAATAGTACAAAACAAAGTCTGTCGACGTCATTTCTGCTTTTCCGCTAAATTCTTCTAAACCAGGGCTGTCCAAAGCACGGGCCGCATGTGGCCGGCGGCTAACATTTGTGCGGCCCGCGGCTTTTTTCTAATTTACCACATTTACGCAATTTTGTTTTGTTATTTTGGTAAAATTACATTGTTTTACCTTTATGGTATCTCAAATAAATGAACTAAAATGTTTTAAATAGTTTGATATTACTTAAATGATTAACTTTTATTAGGTATTTGTTTGTGCGGCCCTCCAATCTATTCAGTGAATTGCATTGGCTCGCCATCGTATCTGGTCTGGTAGCCCTGCAGCCTAATTGTGTAAGTGAATTCGGCAAGGCAAAGGGTTTGACCCCATGAAACAGTATGACAAATACTCTTTAAATAACAAGGTATTGCCAAAAAATATTAGACTCTTTCAAAAAGAGTATCTTCACCAATGAAAACGTCTAATAATTTTTGGCAATACCTAATTATATAAGGGAATTTGTCATACTCTTTCATGGGGTCAAACCCTTTGCCTTGCCAAATTCACTTATGCAATTAGGGTGCTATTCCAAACCACGCAACGGATTTATCGCAAGTGTATAACCTTTTCAAGCTGTTAGGTGCCTCAATTTTTTTGTGTAATACTCTTCCAATAAAAAACTTTCAAAAAGTTTTATAGTGCGTAATCTCATAGTTTTTGAGAAAAAGACCTTGTTTAAATAATTTCTAACAATTAAGTATTAAAATTGACATAATTTACCACAGGTAATAAACCAGATAATCAAGAACAAAGCACAAAACAGGAAATCAAAGATTATTCAAATGAAGACCAGAATAAGAAGCAAAAACGGATAAAAGTTTTAGCAGAGCTGAAATGAGAAAGAGAATTATAATTTACTGATTTTTAGAATGAGCTGTGTTTGATTTGTAACCTGGAAGGAAACTGTTACCACTGACATCATCATCTTCCTGCCCTTATCCCATGTTACTTGGATTAGGCGCAACACGTTTTCTTCTTCCATACCGTCCTGACATTGCAAAAAGATGTGTATTATTGGTTTTTATCAATCACAAAAATAATTTTGTGTTTCATTGAATTTCTCGATAAAATTGTGAATAACAAAGTTATCTTTAGGGTTGTAAACGAAAACAACCCATATCTCACAACCATTGACTTAAAAAAGTCACTTAGAAACATTATAATATTTTAATTATGGGATCCAATAAAACGTCACACACCTGTTGGATGCATGCAACAAAATGCACTTCAGCATGTGAGGTACTTTTCTTTGTTACCCATTATTTAAAAGATGCTGATATTTGATTTGCCGCGATTAATGTGTTTCGTTTGTGAGGCATGGGATGTTTCTAGTAACAACCACAGAACTAACTATACTTATTACAATTTTTCGAGAAATTCTATGAAATACAAACTTGGTTAAATTTCTGTTGACAAAATCAATCCTGTACCTGTTCCTCCGTAAATATTTGTACGACTACGGAACTATTCACTGTCTAAATCTACGCAAATGAGGCACTCTATTCTCAACAAAATGCTCGAAATCATTTCTAAAGTTTTGAGGGTGGGATGAAAATGTAACTATTAAAAACTGAATCGCTCATGGTAAAAATAATTTGAAAGCGGATTTAACTAGACAAATGTCTGTTGACTTTATGCTTTATTGTTACCATTCCAGTTTGAGTTGTTTTTTTAAAATAATTATTTTTAAATTACCTACTTAGTATATATATGTATTTACAAATATAACAACTTAAAACATCTGTACGGAAGTAGGTTTTAACCGGTTGAATGCCGTAATCTGCGTTTCCGGTAATCAAGAGGTTAATCTAAACTGTTTTGTATGACTTGACCTACATACTTAATGTAATAAAAAAATATGTCTAGTAAAAAGTATACGTATTATTTATTTACGGAATCGTAGGCAAAATACCACCGAGCTAGTCGCATCTGCGTCCGCGTATATTCTATGATCACAGTCCGTGCGCACTATGTGTGCGTGAGCCATGCCGGTGTGTGAGTTTAGCTTCGCCGGGATGCTCAAGGCCATTGGGGCATACTTGCGCCTTAAGTGACGTGGGTTCGAACCCACCTATACACACATAAATTACACAAAGTAACGTGGCACCCAAGGTAGCCACGTTACTTTGTGTAATTTATTTCATCACCACTGCTTTCAAAACGGTAAAGGAAACCATCGTATAGAAACCAGCATATCCCAGAACAAAAACTTCGAAGACATGTCAGGAGCATGTTTCTAGGCAATGGGAACTGAGTAGACTGAATATAACAGAAAACATAGAAAGTATTTGATATTTCTCTAATTCTTACTCTTAAAAACCTCTCTTAAAATTAAAGTAAAACTTTTTACAAAAAAATACAAACGACTACAAAAAAAAAACACCACAAAGTGAAAAATAACTTAATTTTCTTCCTGTTTTTGTTTCTTCGTTTTTTGACACCGACTGCCGAAATTGAAGTTATTTTTCACTTTGTAGTGTTTTTTTTTGCAGTCGGTTGTGTTTTTTGAAAAAAGGTTTATTATTTTCTCTTTGATTGTGGTACCTAATGAACAAGTTCTATGGTAAGGTACCTATTAATGCAGAACGTTATGCCAGAATAGATTACCTGAATAACACAAAAATTTACACATAACTGGTGAAATGAGAGTGTACCAGGGTGAATTGTACTCATCTCATCTGCGTACCCCTATAGTGCGTACCATGTTTTGAAATGGTGTAAACAATAAATAGTCATGCGATTGCAGCAATCCCAAGAGATATGTCGTTGTTTATTGAAGAGTTCTGTTGTATATCGCCGAAGCTCTTCATTAGATCTTCATAAAATTTAAATGGAGCACTAGCTTTCAATTAATAGAAGAATCATCAAAATCAGTTCACCTAGTAAAAAGTTTTGAGGTGACATACATAAAAAAATCTCTCCTTTTTGAAATCGGTTAATGGGAAACTTCTCAATTTATTTGGGATTGGCGTTGCATGATTTTAAATTCCATTCATATTTATAATAATCGTAATCTCAGACATCTCCTTTCTAGCCATACCATCTACTACAAAATCTAACCTACGTTTGTAAACCATCCATACTGAAAACTTTCCTCACGACACGTTTGTACATCCTCCTCATTACATGTCAATACAATCGAATGCCTCAAAACTTATCGATCGCCTTAGCCAATTTTAGATTTTTATTCCTAAAATAGAATATATTTTAAACTATACAAAACAGTAACACATCGTTTTACAAAAACTTTATATCTTATCACTGACAGCGACATTTTGGATGGACTGCAAGAACCGTAAATAAAAAACCGTTCAAGAGCGATTCGGACTCACGCACCGATGGTTCCGTACCATCAAAAATATAAGTATTTTTAATGTGTTACTTTACGTACAGTCCTTTAAAAGTAGGATAGATGAACAGGCAGACAGGTGGATGGGCGGACAGGCGGACAGGTGGAAGGGCGAACAGGCGGACAATACTTTACTTTTACATCTTTTGTGTTAATTTTGATTTCTGAAAAGTGTTATATTTAGAGACATCGTTTTATTTTGCCTGTAATCTTTACATAAACTTCTATCACATAGAATAATTTCAGATTTTTCTCTATGCAAAATTCGAAGATAAGGGAGCGGGAACGGTATTTTTTTTTACTTTTTTCATCAAAATTCGATAACAATGCGGCATAAATAAAACGAAAAATGTTTGAGAATGTGCAAATAGCGCTCTTTCATATGATAACCCACATGCCCTAGTAGCCCCACTTCGATTTTCGAAGCCGCTTTCAGTAAATGTAGAAAAAAAAATCTTTCTGATTTTAAAATAGTTGGGCAAACGTCATCTAAAACTATTCCAAATTTCAAGTTGATAGCATTAGCAGTTCTTGAGACACCCAACTGTGACAGACGAACAGACAGTCTGAATCACACCATAAGGGTTCCTTCTTACCATTTTGGTACGGAACCCTAAAAAGGGGTAGTATGCGGTGTGTGTTGTACAATAAAATATTAAAAAAATGTATAGCTATATAAAATACTAAACGTAATATTACATGTTACAGAATTAGGTACCGTAGTGCTTAGTTATCGAAATAATATACACCATGCCTCAAACTCATATACATACCTTTGCTTCTTTGTTAACAAGTCTTAATTTAAAATCTCTTGTCTACAAAACTTCCTCGTTCTAAAATCTTAGCCGTAGTTTTAAGGCGATCGTAGACGCTGTGCATTATACATGAGATGTTTCATTACCTGTAGACTCGTGCCCAAGGCTCCGGAACTTGCTTCATAAATAATAACTTCCGTTAGTTTAGACTTGACGGATCAAGCGTTGTGATACAGGGGGTGATTTTTAGCTGAGATTGATATTATTCAGAAAAGATTATAATTATTTGAACTGGTCGAAATTTGATGAATTTTCCGACATACAAAAGGTTTAAAAGAATAGATACTGTATCGTAACGTAATCCACGTAAGAAAAACCGGCCAAGTGAGAGTCGGACTCGCGCACGAATGGTTCCGTTCCATTATCGCAAAAAACGGCAAATCACGTTTTTTGTATGGGTGAAAACGTTAAACGTGAATGTTAAAAAAAAAATGTAAAATGTTACTGTTGTCACTTAAATGTTTATTTTATTCTGTTTTTAGTATTTGTTGTTATAGCGGCAACAGAAATACATCATCTGTGAACATTTCAACTGTCTAGCTATCACGGTTCATGAGATACAGCCTGGTGACAGACGGACAGACGGACAAACGGATCGCGGGGTCTTAGTAATAGGGTCCAGTTTTTACCGTCTGGGTACGGAACCCTAAAAACTAATACCTACACATATAATTATACCTACTCGAATGAGGGCTACCGCGTTTGAATTTTCCGCTAGGGGCGCTGGGTGTAGAGTGAGGTCCTCAAAACGTTAAATTTCATAGTTTTTAGGCTTTTAGTGCGAGTTTATTTACATTTTCTTATTGTTGTGAATAGTTGCCAAATATTGCAGATTGAGATAGATACGGGATTTACCTACCACTGTTTTAATAGTGTTATGTGTCGGGAAATGTTATACTCATTTTTTTTCGTAAAAAAAGGGCCTGAGCAAAACTGCAGCATGCTTTATTTCCGTGCGCGTCTTAACAATGTTTAATAGCTATATTTAAGACGGCCTTTCTCAACATTGGCACCAACTGGTGAGCAATAAAAATCAAAACCAAGTTTTTATTTTATTTTACATAGGCCTACATGGGCACTTATAAAACGTCGACAAAAGGTGCACGGTTCGGGTTAGTCGTTTCCTATTGAGAAGAACCGGCAAGAAACTCCATGGTTACTCTTTTAATAAAATGGTTTGGTTTTACAATATTTCCATGTTACAGCATTAGTACTAGGATATGGCGGGACTACGTAGGCCCGACAATAAGTCGTAAAGAAATTAAAAAAAAAAGTAAAACGAGATTAAAACTTAACAAATGTTAACAATCATCTAGAAATCTAGAAGGCCTACAATGTTCACACATTCACAAAACAATCGGTAAAAGAATCTATACAAAGGTTAAAAAAAAACAAATAAAAAATAATGTCTAACAACACAAAACAAAGGGTATTATTATAATAATAATATATAATAATAATAATGTGGACTCGGCGATCATTGTGCCGATTGTCGTTACGGCCAACGGCCTGATGGCCAAGAGCCTCGACGACCATCTGTCGAGGCTGTCATTGGGCGGTTGGATCAAGGGTCTGATACAGAAGGCAGTACTCCTCGATACGGCTCGCATTGTGAGGAGGTTACTGTCTCTGGAGCCCTAACCACCGGTAGCTGGGACCCTGTTCCCGATACCGGTTGGCTTCTATTTTTTATATTTTTAAATGTTTTTTAAGTTTTCTTTTTTTAAATATTTAAAAATGTAATAAAATAAGAAAGAAGATGAATAAACGACATAATATACAATAATAAATTTATTTTCTCAAAAACGCATAATTGAATACCTCTTACGCTTTAAAAAAATAAAAGTAAGAAAGAGTAACATTTATGTAACAATAGTTCATGAGACACAGTAGCGGTACGCAAAAATTAAATAAAGTAAAATAAACAGCTCAGGCCATGAATTTTTGAAGACTCGTACAGTTTTAAAACATCAAAGCACCATAGAAAAGGGGCTAATTTACTCCACAAGCAGGCGTCCGATCATCCAAAAGTCTCAGAAAAGTTTATTTTTGCTATTGTGACCCGTACTGAGGGCCTAAACGACGACAAGAATAATGTTAATACCCACTAGTGGCATACCTTTCAAATATGTGTCGTAGATCATTGTAGGTAATGGTTTCAGAGAGTACTCTACACATCTAAATAAATTTACAAAATTCGGGCTCTCTCTCTCAAATTCAAATTTAAATACACGTAATGCGAAACTAGGGACCACGTTAATTCGCTAATTTTCACCTCGTATGGTTCAACCCTCAGAAATCCGCTCCTTGAGAATTGTCTTGAGATTTCTATTTAATTAGTGAGACCGACAAGTCGATGTGTGTAGCCAAACCGGATATTAGGCCTGCATATCTAATACCACGCACTTTGCAAGGCAACCGACGCAAATTGGACGTGAAATGTGCCTAGCTAATTGATAGGAATTGTTCTTGGTGATTTTATTTACAGAATGGAAGCGATTGAATCTAATCGTCAAGAGTTCTTCGTTTGTTGCAAGAGCTAGAGTTGCAGTAACTAACCTTATATTTCCCACTTTTTCTTCTTCTTCACTCAACTCAAATTCTGTCCGACCAGAATGTAGCCACCTGGGCAGTTCTGTCGTTGGCCTCGTTTTTACAAGCTTTTTTTTAACTTGCATTCTCGTATGTATGTATTTATGTATGTTCGGGCAACGGAATTTTAAGACAGTTATCCTCAACCGATTAAGTTACACGTTTAGTTTGGATGACAATGCATGGTTAGCTAAGTGACGTCCTTCTAATTCAAATATGGTGGACGGCACAAGTTGGCGGACTAGTTATTTTTGTGCACTGCTATGATATGGGTATCTTAGATGTATATGATAAGTGTTTGCTGAGAAGAATACGAAAAAAGTTTGGTTTAATAAAATATTTTTTTAAATAATTTTGTTAAATCGTGGTAGTTGTGCATGAAAGGAGGCAGCGGCGCAGCAAAGGAGATGGTGCATATCTTGAGAAGGGGCTCCACACTAGCACCGTGTTTCGGATGGGTCAAGAATGCCCCATTTTACCATTGCATACTGCTGTCATCCGTCCCCTTTTTCACCCAACGTCACGTGTAGTTCACATAATGTTAAAAATATAAAAAAAAACAATCAGTTGTTTGGTAGTAAGTCTGACACATTTATACGCTGCGGCAGGATATACAGAAGACCGAAGTTTATAACCTGTCTCTCTGCTTAGCGTTTGTGGACTACGAGAAAGCCCTCGATTCGATCGAGACTTGGGCTGTACTGCAGTCTTACCAACGGTCCCAGATCGACTACCGGTACATCGAGGTGTTGAAGTGTTTGTACAAAAACGCCACCATGTCATTCCGTCTTCAGGATCAGACCTCCTGCTGCGCTGGAGGATGTATTCAAGGTTTTGGACTGGAGGGGGCTTCAAAGTTAATCAACATAGTAGTCGACTTGACAACCTAGTGGTCATGGCTGAGACCATGGAGGGCCTCAGTACAATGCTCAATGACTCAGTAGAGCTATCAAGATCAGAGACTCTACACTCGAAGTTGTAGACGATTATGTCTACCTGGAACAAACGGTCCGATTGGGTAGGTCTAACTTCGAGAAAGAGGTCAACCGTCGAATCCGACTCGGCTGGGCGGCGTTCGGAAAGTTGCTCGGTATCTTCTCGTCTAATTTACCGCAGTGTCTCAAGACGAAAGTCTATGACCAGGGTGTTTTGCCAGTGATCATCTATGACCGAAACGAAGTCGCTCACAATCGGCCTTATGATAAAGCTTAAAGTCACTCAAAGGGCAATGGAGAGGGCTATGCTCGGAGTTTCCTTGCGCGATCGCATTAGAAATGAGCATCAGAGTTCACTACTTGACCGTGCCACCGTGCGTATAGCATCTTGTTGTTGTTGCTCCTCTAAATAATATTAAACTTACGTTCCACAAGTGATAAAAGTGCAAGTTAAGTTGAAGTACGCACAGTATCAGTCTATTGCAGAAAACCTGGACCAATAATAAGTGATTTTGAGTGCGTTTCTGACTGTAATTCATTATCGAAAATTGTTATTCGGTTAATAATATTTTTCGACCTACCGCCGGATCTATTTTGGTTGCGCATCGTGACTAAACGCGTAAGCGCCACTAATTTCACGGCGCTTACGACATTCTTCTCGCGAACTATTACTACCGTGGGACTTTTTTAGTGTGCGATTTTGCCGCTGGAATCTTTGGGCCTTTATAAGTGTCCTGTTTTGAAGTGTCTTAATTATTTATTTATTTTTTAATTTTTTGTAAGAAAAAAATAAAAATGCCTCGGTCAACACCAGAACCAGAAAGGTCTCTCTCCGAACCAGACTTGGCGGCTGTTATTCAAAACGAGCCAGAATTGGAACGCTCTCCGAAAGTGACGCAAAGATGCAAGCGTCCCCGTTTTTGTATGGATTCCCCGAACAGCGAGACAAACATGACAAAGCTTGATGAAATACTGGAAAAAGTAAATTCCATGTGTGCTAGACTCGATAACGTTGAGGAGCACATCAGGGAAGTAAAACATCAAAATGATGGCATTCAAACAAACAGTGCCGAAATCATGAAATCTGTTGAATTTCTTGGCAAGCGACTGGGTGATCTGGAAAATCAAATTCATGGGATGGAACTTGAGAAGAGAGAAATTGCTGACTGCTTATCTAAACTGGATGATAAAATTGACCGGTTGGAACGGAATGCTATTAAAACGTCGGTAGAAATCAGAAATGTGCCGAAGGTTCTTAAAGAAACTAAAATGGGTCTGTATGACAAAGCTCTCAATTTGTTTAAATCAGTTGGAAGTGAAATACCGAAGTCCGATGTTCGCGATGTATATAGAGCTCCGAGTAAATCTTCCGATAACAAATCCACCATAATCATAGAATTTACAGACACATTTACTAAGAGCAACTTCCTAGGAATAACTAGAGACTACAATAACAAAAACCCGTCCAACAGGCTCAACACTCTTCATCTGGGGATTGGTGGAGAAAGGAATCCGATATATATATCAGAGCACCTCACAGCTAAAATGAAGCGGTTTCATTTCTTAGCACGAGACGTTGCTAAATATGCTCATTACGAGCATTGTTGGATATCGAATGGTCAAGTTTACCTCCGCAAACGTGAAGGCCAGCCCTATATACGGATCAAGTCGGAAGCACAGCTCCATGAGCTTAAACTTAACCACGACAAACAAGATAAATGACTAACCTTTAAATGTAGTCGGCTGAATCTTTACTTATTGAATCGATGTAATAATCTCATAAATTTTGTGCCATATCCTTATTGTACTTCTACTACTACTAAACCCTGCGAAACACACATAACAAACACCCACATGCCTCGTCACATCTACACATTCACAAGTTCTCTACACATCATCACTGCCATCTCTGGCGCTTACATGGTGAGTTTTTGTGCCTTCCTTGTTTGTCTGCCACAATCTTGTTTTCTTATTTTCTTGCATAAAACTTTGTTTCGTCCAAGTTCCATATGTGATCACTGCCGATGCAATGGGGAGATTTTAGGACCTCCTGAAGAGAAATCAAAAACCGTTACACCAATCTCTAGTCTACTCTTCCTTCTTAATTTACCCACATAATGGATAGTGATCTCCTGCGTAGTATTGACGACTCTTCCATGGTGGATTGCTTCCGGGTCTCCATCCCAGAAGATATTGTGGTCAGGCTGGGTAACCCTTGTAACTTCTTGACTCTCTTGAGTCAGAACATAAGAAGCATTCGTAAGAACTTTGTCTTTTTTTCAGTATTTCTATCTAGACTAGGATTTCTGCCGGATGTTATTATATTGACAGAGTGTTGGCTTGATCACAGTTTCAGCTCCGTAACCCTACCCAATTATGATTGCCACGTCTCCGAAGTATACTTAAACCAAAATGATGGCATCGTCGTTTTGTCAAAGTGTGGTCTCACTGTACAGGTACGTGAACCTAAATTTCGAGACGCTAACTGCCTTTTAATTGATATCGGAACGGACTACAGTATTATTGCTTTGTATCGCTCACCCTCCATACACAATATTTCTTACTTCTTGGAGTCACTAGAAGAGGTGATGAACTTGGCTAAAGGTAAAACTTGTATCATCACCGGCGACATAAATATAGATATCAAAGCGAATACTGCTGACTCAAGAGCTAACGAGTATCTTAATCTTATTGCGTACAGTGGCTTTATGCCCGGTCACATCCTTCCAACTAGGGGACCAAGCTGCCTGGACCATATGCTGTTTAAAACTAAGTTACCAGCCCGCGTCATCGTTTGTGATTCCGACATTACTGACCATGATACAGTAATCGCTGGTGTCAGCAGAACGACAGTCACCACAAAGGATTCGAAAGATTACCCGAAAATTGATTACCTGGCACTGAAAGCGAGTATTGTCGAGACAGCTTGGACTGGGATTACGGGCGAATCAGACGTTAATATTGCCACTTACCGTTTCATTAACTTGATGATACAAAAAATTAAAGATTTTAGTTCTCAAGCCAAAGTACGTAGTTCAGAAGTGATACGTAAACCCTGGATGACGGCTGGTTTACTTAAATGCATCCGAAAAAGGGATCTTCTGCACCACAATGCCAGAAAAAATCAGGACGATACTACGGCTCAAAGAGAATATAAAACTTATAGAAATTACTGTAATGACATTATTAAAAAAGCTAATCAGGAATACAACCGGCAATTGCTGGCAAAAAACAAAGATAATACCAAAAAACTTTGGCAAAGTATTAAAGAAGTCTGCTATATGAAAAAAAGTACCAATACAAACGCAGACATCACCAAAATCCTAGAGGATCCTGTGGAATCGGTTAACTCAGCAAATGAGTTTTTTAGTAAAGTTGGTCAAAAATTGGCTGATACCATTCTGTCTGAGCTAAAAGTGACTGAGAAACAACTGGCGGATGATACAAGACTCGAAGGCACTTCTGGGAACTCCTTCTTCTTTACTCCAACAGATCCAGAAGAAATTATTAAAATAATTGACAACCTTAAAGGGTCGTCTGCCCCAGGAAATGATATGATCAGCAATACGATTTTAAAACAATGCAAAATCTCTCTTGCCCCTGTACTCTCCTACATAGCTAACCTTAGTATGTCCACCGGTGTCTTTCCGGAATGTCTCAAGGTAGCCAATGTCTGTCCCATATTCAAATCTGGCGACCCTCTTCTGGTTACTAATTACAGACCTATCTCCCTGTTATCTTCAGTGTCCAAAATACTAGAAAAACTGGCCAACAACCGGTTACAAAAATTTCTAGAAAAGGAGAAACTGCTATCCGATAACCAATTTGGCTTTCGTCAAAAAATGTCTACAGAGGATGCAGTAGTAACACTTGTTGACCACGTCACTGAAAGGGTAGATGCTGGTGATAAATGCGTTGGTGTGTTCATAGATATGGCTAAAGCATTCGACACAGTGTCTCGGCCGATACTCTTACAGAAACTATCGTTAATGGGAATACGGGGTCTAGCACAGAACTGGTTTCACTCTTACCTATCAAACCGACAGCAGAGAATTAAAGCTAAAGGAGAAGCAATAAGTGAATATTCTGATATCCACTTTGGCGTTCCTCAGGGTAGTGTGCTCGGGCCAACTCTATTCTTAGCCTACATAAATGATCTCTGCAGCCTTCAAATAGAGAAAGCAAAGATCCTAACTTTTGCGGATGACACGGCTATTGTATTCCATGATAGTAGTTGGGCTGGGGTCGTTGATGCTACTGAGAGAGGACTAACTAAAGTGATGAAATGGCTGCAGCAAAACCTTCTTACGTTGAATGCCAGTAAGACAAAATACGTGGCCTTTAAAATTTCTAAGCGTGTTAAGCCCGAAAATCCTCTCCGTATTAAACTCCATTCCTGCAGGCACCTTGGCAGTGACTCTTGTCAATGTATCGAGATCGAACAAGTTGATCATATTAAATACCTTGGCGTCTTGATCGACAACCAATTATCTTGGATCAAACAAATTGATGCAGTTACTGCTAGGATCCGCAAACTTATGTTCATATTTAAGCAACTGAGGAACATAGCAGACCACAACACCCTCAGGTGTGTATATTTCGCTCTGTGCCAATCTATCCTAAATTATTGTATAGCGGTATGGGGTGCAGCAGCAAAGAGTCACTTGATAAAGCTTGAACGAGCACAAAGGGGCGTCTTAAAGGTTGCGTATGGAAGGCCCTTTCGATATTCAACAGACAGACTATATCAGGAATGTAAAGTTCTTAGGGTAAGACAACTTTTTATAATGTCTGTCTTATTACGTTTTCACCGACAAGCCCTTCATACCCAAAATAAATCTGCTAGGTCATGTAGGCAGATAACATGGAAAACGCCTACCACTCGTACTAAATTTGCTAACAGATCTCCTAGATACACGGGTCCTTTCATATACCAAAATATCAATAAGGTTTTGGACATAGTAGGATGTACAAAGCACAATTGTAAAGTAAAAGCAGTCAAATGGCTATCAGCTCAAGACTATACACAGACTGAAGCTCTCCTGACTATAAATGCCTCTTAATTACTCATCCAGGCGCATCACATAAATAAAAACTACACTAAACCACAAATAGACACACACTACACACAATCATAAACATGTTTACACACATCACAAACCTTTCGTAAATATTTTAATTTTGCATGTTTCCTTTAGTTATTAAGTTAAGTTTAAATATTGTTTAGTGTTGTAACCATATATTCATGAACTACCTCCAGGTGCTCTTATAATATTGTGTAATTCATTAACAACGAAAATACTAGATCCCACGACACAGGGTATCCTAGTGTGGGGTCTAGGGCTACTTTAATGCACGTAATGTTGGTATTTTCTTGTACATACTATTTATTTGTTTTATTTTTGTTGTGCTTTATGTATGTATGGAATGGTGTCTCAATAAAAAATTATCTTATAAATTATCTTATAGTTACCGACATAGCCCGAAGAATTGCGAAACTTAAGTGGCAGTGGGCAGGGCACATTGCTCGCAGAACGGATGGTCGATGGGGCCGAAAAGTTCCGTATGCCATTACGGAACTTTTCGGCCCCATCGACCATCCGTTCTGCGCCAACCGCGAACCGGAAGACGATGCGTTGGAAGACCTCCCACTAGGTGGTTTCAACACAGAAACTTGTGTCTATCTAACCCTTCATTATAAACTATCTGTTGCCCACAGCATCACCCGCGTAAATAGTGTCCGTGTGCCCATAATTACCAAAAGAATATAAAAGCCATTAGGTCTCGCGTAAATCCACGTCATAAACACACGAAAGGTTGATCATCCCAAGGGAACAAAATACCGGTATGAAAACTATCCTATGTCCTTACCAGAGTCTCAAATTATCTCCATACCGAATTTCATCTAAATCAGTTCAGCCGTTCAGTAGAAAATTCTTGCTATTTTTGGCAGCTGCCTGCAGTTTTCAATCAAGTAAGATAGTCTTAACACTAATTTTGGGTACTTCAAATACTTAGCTACATGCTTAGTTCTAAGTAGACGGCTAACAGGCAACACGGTACAAGGCACTACTAATTAGGTCTGGTAAGTTAAACAAGTTAGAGACACTGTCACTACCGAAATACTAATTAAGTGATCCAATGTTCTACTGAGTTCAGCTAAGTTGGTACTAAGTTGTATTGTCTAAGTTTGGTTCGACTGCATTTGGAGGCTATTCGGGCCTCGTAATCTGTTCTTTGCTTTTAATTTTAATTAAGTACGGAAAGTTAATTAAAAGGGGCTTTTCTGTAATAAAAACGACAGTGTTTTCTTTTTATTTAATGTCATGTCGTTTTCTTTTAATTGCGTTAGCGTAGATTATAATGACTCAATTAGGTATTGTACTTTTTTATCTTATGTACCACGAGGTAAATATAACAGGTTTTTTTGAAAATGTGTATAATAAAAACAACCCAGTTATTTTGAATTATAATTTAGAAAATTGTTTCAAATTATTATTTTTAGTTAGTAATAAAATAAGATTTGCTTATTTAATCTGATTCACATTGAAAATTTAAACTGTTGTTAATATTTTATTTCACAAAATAAGGAAATGAATGGTTATTATACCATTAGAAAACCAGATCATAAACATACATGCATTACAACCGACTCTGTCTGTACTATACTTGTCAAAGAGCATAAAAAGCCACTAGAAAATAAAATGAACAGATGCGTCACAATACTTCGTTATGCCGACGCCTCGCGTACTCAATAAAAACATCATAATGAATTATAATGTTGCACATATGCGAGTTTTTAAAGGACAGTAGAGCGGTTGGGTTGGCCCATGTCCTTTTGTTAGCACAATTATGAGTGCCAAATGGTAATAAGTTGGGATTATCGGTTCGTTATCAAGTGTAACACTCGGAACTTAGGAATATTATTGTGTTCCATCCAGTTCCGCAAGGTTCACTTGAAAACCAGCATCAGGCAATTCTGTACTAGTTGCCTGGCATTTTGCTGAATTTGCACTATTTGACGCAGCCGTGAGGCACACTTTGTCTAATGTTTTTGTTTTATATCATTAATTTTAAATTAAAAAAAAAAAACGTTCTTTTGTAAAAAAAAATTGTGTTCTTTTTTGTTGTGTGTGTGTTGTGCCAAATCGTATTATATTTCTTATTCTTTCTTTAGTTATCAAATTGGAAGTTTTGAGCAAGCAAATCAGTTAAGATTTGAAGGGTCAGACAAATTTTCATTCCGTGCCTAAGTGATGGCGATGGTCGGGATGCCAAAATGTAAGGGTTTGTTATCGTAAAATTTCGATAGTTTTTGGCATTCCAATTCAATTTTGTATTTTTTGCAATCGCTATCGTGGCGCTTTCGTTGATAAGCCACTTATCTAGAGCCTCTGAACTGTCATATCTAATAAAACTTTTGTATTTTCACAAAACGGAGCATAAGGCTGCCTGTTCACTTGGAGCGGAGCGGAGAAAAGAGGACCGGAGCCGAGAAAAGAGGACCGGAGCCAACCAATTGAATTGCAAAAAAACTCTATTTGCGCGTTGGAGCGGAGTTTTGATATGCAACCAAAGCATCCCGTAAACGTTTCTTATTCTAATATTGTCATATTAAAATTTGTAAGTCTGTTTGCATGTTGGTTTATCAATAGAATATAATACCCTTTATTATGTACACCATATAAGTTACAGAAAGAATAGAGAAGAAAACATTACACTGGGTGAGACAATGGGCGGCCTTATCGCTAAAAGCGATCTTTTCAAGACAACCTTGGGATGGATTTAAAAAATGAAAGGAAAGACAGTACTGTAGGTAGTCTTTGGTGTACTATTTATAAATAAAATAAATAGATATATATATTATATAGACAAATATATACAGTAATAAGTATGGAACAAAAGCATAGAAATCAAGAATAACAACTATTAAAGACAGGGGTAGTAATTCTTTACCGTAGTCTTAAAAATGGGCAGAGATTGAGCACGCCTTATTGACACGGGCAAAGCATTCCACAACCGCACCGCTTGAACCGTAAAAGATTTGTCGTAAAAGCTGGTGGAATCCGTCGGCATCTCTAGTCCCAAGTTTTCCGATGACCTCAGATATCTATTATGTGTGTCATATAATCAAAGTTGCATCACGGGTAGACCATGACCTGGTTTGTTTAAGGACACAAGACATAAGATTTCTATGCCAGCAGTAGTACGTTCCCGTAGGAAATTTCAGATTTTCACGCCGGCCAAGCCGCAGACAAAGCTAGTTTCTAATTTGCATTTGAACATAGAATAGAAAATATTTTATTTTCGACACAGACACAGCACAATAGCAACAATCACAAAGTAACAAAAAAGAACAGTAAATAAAGTATAATCAAGGTTCAAAATATTGCGCTGGACGTGTTTATACCGAAAGGGCTACCAACTAATTTCTAAAAACAACTACCAATAATCCTGGAGTCAAAGTAAATCACTTATTCACAAACATACAAAAAGCTGACCATACTGGAAGGTCACTCAAGTGTCTAATAGCTCAACAAAAAGCTATTTAATAGTGGGGCTCGTCGGGGCATTTTTGTACAAGCGAGCGGTGCTTATTAAAAATGTGGCCTGAATATCAAATTGCTATCTCTCTATTGTGTCGCACCCTTAAATCATTGGTACCCCTTGGATTTTGATGGTAGTGGAATTGTAGTCGATGGAATGTTTAGATGTGGCAGGTTTTTTACATGTGCTAGCTACTCGGTGTATTTGATTTAGTGTGCTGTCGTCATTGTGTGTTAGAAAGAAAAAGGAAGAATAATGAAATAAATAATTTATTAATTTTAATTGAATACATATTTTAATTAAATATTTTTTAAATAAATTATATATTTGATAGGCTCGGTAAGCGATGATGTGGTCGACGGTAAAGCACGCTTGCCTAGAAGTAACCTTAGCAAGTATAAAATCTAAAAGAAATATTATTAATTAGATTTCAATGCTTGACCATTTCAACGTACCGAGTTTCCTCGGTGCCTCGGAAAGCACGTTAAGCCGTTGGTCACGGCTGTCATTTGAACATCTTTGACAGTCGTTACGGGTAGTCAGAAGCTTGAGATCTGACACCAGTCTAGCCAAGAGGTATCGTGTTACCCAGTTACTGGGTTGTGGAGGTCAGATAGGCAGTCGCTTCATGTAAAACACTGGTACTTAGCTGAATCCGGTAAGAAGCCGACCCCAATATAGTTGGGAAAAGGCTAGGCAGATGATGAGATTGCAATGCTTGAATAAAATTTATTGTTAAATAATAATACCAGCCTGTAATTGTGTCACTGCAGGGCAAAGGCCTCTTATACAGAGAAGGAACGAGAATTGATCACCAACTTGCTCAATGTGGCTTCATAGAATTATATTAACTACAATTCCAGGTTTCCTCACGATGTTTTCCTTTACCGTAGTCATTAATCAGAAATAATACCGAGGTAAGTAATATAAGTAATATGAAATGGGAAGTGTTAAATAATTCAGATTGCATCTTAAGAAAAAAACACATGTTTTTTTAATTTGGAAAAGTACCCTACCAGTTTTCTATCAACACTTCAGAGCTTAAATGTTTTTAAAATAATGTCATTAAAAATTTTCAACAAAAATATTCGAAATAAAAAGAAATAACTTTAAATTTAGAATTGCTTCCTCTAAATTGTCACAACTCTACATAAAAAAGCTACAAGTCCAAGCACCAGTTAACAGGGGCGCCACTAGCCCTAACGTCCTATTGTTTGTTTTTTTATATAAATAAATTCAGTTGTCACATCTCAGATGATAAATGGTAGCACTGACATGCGGCTCATATGGCGAATTTAGGAGGAACCCACTTGGACCACTTGTTACTTTGTTAGTGCCTTGCCTGAGGGCGCGATGTTTTCGAATATGGAATTTTTATTTTTCCTTTTTATGGCGTGTTGTATTATCACATGGTGTTTGAAATTATGATTTGAAACCTACTTTCTAATTACGGAAGGTTTAATGCTGTTAAGTCATCATCATTATCTAGCCTTTTTTTTTAATTTTGCCACTGCAGGGAATGGGCCGTAATCCACCACGCGAGCCTAATGCGGGTTGGTGGATCTCACATGTATTCGATTTTTTGGTTCTAGGACATGCCGGTTTCCTCATGATGTTTTTCTTCACCCTTTTTGAGAGCTATAAGTGTTTGAGGAAAATTTCAGCAACGAATAAAGATCTGCAACTTGTTAAAGTTCTGTTGCTTGTTTCGGATAGAAATCTTTTACTATACTGAGAAAAAACGGTCAAGTGCGGGTCGAACTCGTGCGCCGAGGGTTCCGTACCTACCCATTATAACGCCATAATACAATTGGTATCGTTTTATTGGTGGCAAAGTTTTAAGTGTGTGTGTGTGTGTGTGTGTGTGATGTTATGGTTAAGGTGCTAACGTGTGGTATACAGGGTATAAATATCAGGGTCCTCAGTCAACACGATAAAAAGATATGTGCAAATTTAGATTTTCGCGAAAATTTATAACTACCAAAATTCTACTAGTATATAGGACTATAGTATCTGGTATAAATTTCAACATGCTAGGTCCACCCGTTCCTGAGAAATTTGGTGGTGACACACGGGCAGACAGATGGTCAGACGGACAAGAGTGAACTTATACGGGTTTACCTTAAGAGGTACGAAACCCTAAAATAATGAGATTAAATACATAATCATCATTACCTATAGTATTTTTATTGTAGCCACTATCCATTCAGGAAAAAACAAGAGGAAGAAGTTTGGTCACGCCAACAATAATTCGGTCCTGAAAAAGTATCAGAACCAACCTTCGATACGAGCGGACGTGTTAATTATAGTGAATCGGCAGTGACAAAAGTCGAGGCGGAAAAGAGAGGAAGAGAAGGGACATGCAGCACTCACCTGGGGCCAGCCAGCAGGATCCAATCTCCTTCAACAATCACACAGCCGAGTATCACTACGCGGGTCGCGCGACCATATTTGAATATAGTTTCTTTCTTATTACACTGGGTAATCAAACACAAGGATGCGTTTGGCGGAGCGGGAATGTATTGAATATTACAGAGAGAGGTGATGATCCTCGTCTCTTCGCGGATGATCAGACGAAAGGGCTCGTCATGCGGTGCGGGGTGGTTCGAGAGATCTGTTACACACGTACGTCCATGTGCAATATTTTCGTCGAACTGAACTGTCAGTTCTAGCTCCCTCGTTCTTCTGTTCTTGAATGATGCTAAAGCGCTGCATGTGTGGGTTGGGGAAAGGAGCGGGAAATACAAACTGCCTCATATTATAAGAGTGAATCTATCTAATCAGTGTTGGCGTTACCATTTCCACCCCCCCTTAATGGGTCACCATTAAAGAAGCGACAATAAGACGAGAGAGAGAAAAGCATTACTATGACTCTAGGAGCGCTCAATGCGCGCGGTGAAATAAGTAGTCCCATAGAGTCACGGCGAAGCGGGTAAGCTAATAACTTACGTTACAAACTAAAGCGATGCGGTATTACTAACTTAAACTAAATGCGAAATGCGGTTTTATTAACTATTGTCTTGGAAGAGGACACAAACGAACGACCGGGCGCAGGTAAGTTCCCCTGGCGGTCCTAACTGTACAGACGCGCACGACGCCATCTTTAGACGGGTGGACGTTCTCCACAATAGCCAGCGGCCAGGATAGGGGCGGTGAGTTATCATTCATCACGACAACCACGGTTCCTGCTGTGATAGGAAGCGACGGTGTGTTCCACTTCTGCCTAATCTGTAGACCGTGTAGATATTCCATCTTCCAACGACTCCAAAACGACTGGACTAACTTGTCCAGTAGCGAGTGTCGATGAAGTAAACTGACAGGATCAGAGTTGACTTCAAGCGCGGGTAAAGAAAATAGAGGCGCGGTATGCAAAAAATGGCTTGGCGTAAGGGCCGTGGGCTCTGCGGGGTCGGAACTCAGTACTGCCAGCGGGCGTGAGTTTAGGAGACACTCAATTTGAGTGAGAACAGTACAGAGTTCTTCGTATGATAGAACCTGCTGTCCGACCACTCGGAACAGATGCATTTTCACGACCTTCACGACACTTTCCCAAGCGCCTCCGAAGTGTGGAGAGTTGGGACAGATAAATTTCCAAGCTATCCGACTCTCAGCGTACTCTTCCTCCAACTTTGGGCGATACACAGTATTGAGAAACTTGTACAAATCGCGGAGGTAAGAGTTAGCCCCCTTAAAACATGAACCATTATCTGAGTACATGATCTGAATCGGTCCTCGGCGGGCGAGAAACCTCTTCAGCGCGGCAAGAAAACTGGGAGTGCTGAGGTCCGTGGCGACTTCAACGTGCACGGCACGAGTCGTTAGACATGTGAAAATGCACAGGTAGGCCTTCGCACTGTGGACGCCACGACGGCGGACAGGAACGTACGGCAGAGGACCAGCATAATCGCAGCCTACGTGCGTGAAAGCTTTAGTGACCTGACGCGTGCGGTAGTCAGGTAAGTCGGCCATCAGCGGATAAGTTGGACGCGGCCTTAAACGAAAACACGTATTACACATGTGGACGCGCTGTCTCACAATGCGGCGTGCAGACAAGATCCAGAACTTCTGTCGAAGAAGCGACATCAATAATTCTGGTCCCGCATGTAAATACTTTACATGATAGAAATCAATGATCAATTTTACGACGGGATCATTGCGCGGTAAAATAACTGGATGCTTTTGAGCATAATCCAGTGCGGAGTTAACGAGTCGGCCTCCTACGAGGATCAGACCGTTTTCAATGAAAGGCCTCAAGCGGTTGAGAACCTGCGAACAAGATTGATTATTCTTAATCTTAGAATAATCCTCCGCAAAGTGTTGCCTTTGCAGGGCGCGAAGAATTTTATTTTCAGCGAAATTTAATTCATCAGCAGACACTGCAATAGTGTCGCGGCGGGGTATCAATTTTGCGAATTTACAAACGTATACAGTTATACGAAGAATTTTACTCCATGAGGAGATGCGGTTAGCGAGATCATATAAAGCACAATGCTTTACAGGCGAGTACACAGCGTGTGTATGAATTTTTTGTTCAATAGTAGGCGGAGTAAATTGGTCATCAAGAGGCTTGAGAGGCCACTCAGAAGGATCCAATGTAGCCCACTGGGGCCCGTGGAGCCACAGAGGGTGCTTGGTTAATTTTTGAGGCGTAATGCCACGTGAGAGAACGTCTGCGGGATTTTCAGTCCCCGCGACGTGGTAGAAGTTGTCAGCAGAGATGTTTTCCGTAATCTGAACAACGCGGTTTGCTACAAAGGTTTGCCACCGAGATGGTGAACTTTTGACCCAATATAACACGACCTTAGAGTCAGTGAAAGCGAATACCTTGATTGGAAGATGATGCGAGTAATTTTCATAAACTATGCGTAACAGTTTTGACATGAGAAGCGCGCCGCAGAGCTCTAAGCGTGCTATAGACAGAGGCTTGGTAGGAGCGACCTTGGATTTTGCGCAGACAAGCTGGACAGTGTTACCTGAGGCGGCGGTCACATGAGCGTATACAACGGCACCGTAAGCATGTTCACTTGCGTCCGAAAAGGATAAGAGAGTGAGAGTGCAGTTGTTAGAAACGCCTACATGACGCGGAATGCGTATATTGTTAAGAGCTGGTAACTCGTCGCAGAACTGCTTCCACATTTTAACAATGTGTAGCGGTGGGGTGTCATCCCAATCGAAATTAAGATGCCAAAGCTGTTGGATCAGTAGCTTAGCATAAACGACTGCGGGGGCCACGAAGCCCATTATATCCCACAGTCGGGCGACTGTAGAAAGGATGGAGCGCTTTGTGCACCTCACATCTGCGGGAACCGTAATTTTAAAATAAAATACGTCATCATCAATACACCAATGCAGGCCTAGTATTTTATGCTGCATGGTCTTATCAAACTCAACCTCCGTAGGGAGTTTGTGCGAAGCGGGAAGATTATCTAGCACAGCACGACTGTTACTGTTCCATTTTACGAGATCCCACTGAGCTCCTTTGAATAGGTCAATCAATTGTCGTGACGCAGATATCGCTTCTTGTTCCGTGGGAATCGAGAAGGCGAGATCGTCCATGAAAAGCGACGTAGACGCGAACTTGCTAGCGAGAGGATAGCGCGCGCCATCATCTTCGACTAACTGTCTCACAGTGCGCAATGCATGGTAAGGACTTGATTTTAAACCGAAGCAGACGCGGTTAAACCTATACAATTGTAGTGGCTCTTGTGGAGTAAAGCGATAAAGAAAACATTGATAACGTCGGTCAGCTTCTCGCATGGTAATCTGTAAGAACTGCTGGCGACAGTCCGCGGTCAATGCGATCGCGTGTAAGCGGAAATTTAATAATATTGTAAACAAGTCGCCTTGCAAATTCGGACCTGAGTGCAGAATACCATTCAACGATGGCCGGCCACCAGAAGTAGATGCGCTGGCGTCTAGAACCACGCGCAGCTTAGTCGTTGTTTTATCTTCGCGCACGACTCCGTGATGCGGTATGACGTATATGGGTGTTGGGTCGCGGGGATCGTACGACGCAGGAGAAATGTAATCTTTCGAAAGATAATCTTTTATTACGTCATCATATGCAGACCTAAGTTTAGGCGAAGCTTCTAGCTTTCTTTCGAGGCATATGAAACGCTTGCGGGCATTATCAAAGGAATTCCCGAGGGAATAAACATCCTCGTTGAATGGCAGTGCTACAGTGTACCTACCACTAACGGGATCGCGGGTTGTCGTGGACTTATAAAATAATTCACATTCAACATCAGAGGGGTGTTGAATGGGCGGTGCGGAGGGAAGCTCCTCGAGCTCCCAAAAACGCCTGACTAATGAGTCAATAGCGACAGGCTCCTGAGCGAGGCAACATGTCAGGACCTGGGCGGTTTGATGCATTGGTAACGTAGGCGCGGAGCCCATAATTACGTAGCCGAAAACAGTACGCAAAGCGCGCGGCACCGACGTGTCACGATTGTGAACAACGTCGGGGAGAAGTAAATGCGGGAAAAGAGAAGCACCTATTAAAGCGTCTATCTTACTAGGCACACCATACGATTCGTCGGCTAGCGGTATATTATGTAGATGTGATAAATCACTGGTATTTATCAAAGAGGTAGGCAGTAAGTCCGTTATCTGATCAACAACAAGTAGCGAAATATCAAAATTAATTTTGTTGTCGAATCGCGAATATAATTTAATATTAATCGGACTAGTGTTAACTACCTTCTCAGCCCCACCGAACCCCTTTACAACAGTACGGTTCATGTTTTGAGGTTGAATACCTAAACGCTCACAACACTCGATAGTGATAAAATCGCTTTGTGAGGCGGAATCTAGAAGCGCGCGAATAAGGTGTGGATTCCCTTTAGAATCGTAGGCAACGACTTGAGCGGTTGATAACAAAACAGTCGTGGACTGCTTGTTATGTGTGAGTTCATTACTCGAACAATGATGCAATCGGGAATCAACAGATGCACACAGCGTAACATCTGACCGTGACGCGGATGCGGCTAGGTCCGGTGAGGTAGGTGCGGGTGCGCAGGTGGGGGGCGCCGCAGCGGTGGGCTCGACCGGCTGATTAACGGGAGTTGCTTGTGCGTTGAAGTGTAACAATGTGTGGTGATTTAATTTGCAAACGCGACAATTTGACTTAGACGAGCAATTAGCGACTCGATGTTTTAAACTAAGGCAGTTAATACACGCATTGCTATCCTTCACACACTTATAACGCTGTTGTGGAGTCATTCCATTAAAATCGGCGCACTTGAATAAATGTTGATGCACAATATTAGCGCATAGGCACTTGCCCGCGGGTTCAACCGTTGTGCTTAAATATGTTTGACACTTCGGTGGCGAAGAGTTATTTAAGCGCCGATTAGAGTTAACCGGACGCTTATTACTTGAAGAAGTTGGCTCAGTACGTTCTAACACTTTGGCTCGATTTGAAATAAATTCGACTAAGTTAAAATTATCAAAGGTAGGTATTTTTGTTGAGTATTTAATTTCAAACGCGCGGACGGTTTCAAGGTCTATTTTCTGTAAGGCGATATGAATCAGAATTAAATCGGTAAGGTTATCCATTTTAAGGTTTTTTAAAGCGGCGACTGCGCTGCTAAATTTCTCGGTAAATAAATCAAAGTTGGTTGCTGAAGCGCATTGGAAAGTTTTGAACTCAAACATTTGATTTAAATACGTAGAAACCAACATACGTTTGTCGTCGTACTTATCAATGAGCGTTTGTAACAACAGACTATAATTTTCCGGACATGGAGATATCCCGGCGCACACAGACTGGGCTTTACCGGTTAGCTTCCCCAATAGATAATACAATCTATCGGCGTCAGTGAGAGATGGATTATCGTGTACGGTCGATTTAAAACTGGCATAAAATAGTGGCCATGAGCGAATGTCACCAGAAAACTGGACTAATTCAATCGGCGGGAGTCTAGGTTTAGACTTGTGCGGAACACTATCGCTATGTGGCGAGCACTGTGACTGCACTCGCTTTATCCTACCATACAGAGACTCAAAAGCCATGAGACTCTTATAGTCAGGCTTAGCGGCTGGGTTAGATGTCAATAAACGATTATTATATTCGTCCAGAACCCGTTTGAACTCATCGTGCAATGAATCTATTTGTGAGGATTCGTCAAGAAAACTTTCCCTTAGATCGGTGTTCGAAGAAAGATCGTAAATCTTTTGAACAATTTCAAAGATGGTTTCGCGTTTAGCTTGTAACATAAGTAACCGTGCATCTTCCGCATCATCATAATCAGAGCCCGCATCACAAGTTTTCTTAGCTTGTTTAGGCATAACGAAGTTTATAAATTCAATCTATTGTAAACAAGCAGCTGATCTGAGGTTTAGTGAATCACAATAATACGATGAAATTAAGTAGGTTACTATTTTGCGTAAAGAATAGGCGGAAAACGGCTTCCTACTTTGTTCGGTTAATAATGAACTATAGAATGCAACTTGAATGAACAACTTGAGAGTTAACAAATGAATGAACAACTTGAAAGTTAACGAATGAATGAATGACCGAATAAATATGAATGTCAAATCAAATATGGCGAACTTTTAAGACCTTTTAACATTTCATACTACACGGCAAGATAACAATTTAATTTGAGGGTAGTTTAATATTACAATTTTACAATATTAAAATTCGAATTTATTTAAAGTTAGCGTTATTTATGTACTACAATATTGATTAGTTATTGAGTTAATATGTTTATCTAGATGAATAAACACTTATTTCTGAGAAAGATCAGCGCAATGTTGATCTACGCGGTATACTACAATGGGGTAGATCTATGGATGTTTCTCCTATTAGGGCCTATTAAATCCTAATAAGGGCGGCTGGAGGGTTCTAGTATTAAAAAGAATCAGAAACCCGGTACGAAGGACCACAAATATGGTCACGCCAACAATAATTCGGTCCTGAAAAAGTATCAGAACCAACCTTCGATACGAGCGGACGTGTTAATTATAGTGAATCGGCAGTGACAAAAGTCGAGGCGGAAAAGAGAGGAAGAGAAGGGACATGCAGCACTCACCTGGGGCCAGCCAGCAGGATCCAATCTCCTTCAACAATCACACAGCCGAGTATCACTACGCGGGTCGCGCGACCATATTTGAATATAGTTTCTTTCTTATTACACTGGGTAATCAAACACAAGGATGCGTTTGGCGGAGCGGGAATGTATTGAATATTACAGAGAGAGGTGATGATCCTCGTCTCTTCGCGGATGATCAGACGAAAGGGCTCGTCATGCGGTGCGGGGTGGTTCGAGAGATCTGTTACACACGTACGTCCATGTGCAATATTTTCGTCGAACTGAACTGTCAGTTCTAGCTCCCTCGTTCTTCTGTTCTTGAATGATGCTAAAGCGCTGCATGTGTGGGTTGGGGAAAGGAGCGGGAAATACAAACTGCCTCATATTATAAGAGTGAATCTATCTAATCAGTGTTGGCGTTACCAGTTTCTAGAAAACAGTCAAAAAGCATAAAAAGTAAAGAGTTCTGCTGCTTCGCACATCCACAAATAAACAAGCCAGACCAAGCTAAGTATGAAAATGCATCTTGACAAAAATAATCTAAACAGATTCCGTGAAATAAATAATCAGACTTCGTGAAATAAATAAATAATCAGTTCGCAAATCCATTTGGTTCGGTTTCCGTATTTTTTCGCCTCCATTACAAGACCGGTGTGCAGCCAATTTGAAAATATTGAATAAGTAAAGCTTCCCGAAATATGAATGCAGAGATGAGGTTGATAACAGAGCTGATACTTTGATGAAGCTGGCGAAAAATTGTTGAGAATAGGGATGAAGATAAAAAAAAAAAAATATTCCGTTTTTGGTTTATAATTGTATATTTATACCATTCCCCCTCTAAAAAGCTTATTTTATTCACTGAAAACAGTGAATAAAAAGCACTTTTTCTCACTGTTTTGGTGTTTGAATTTAGAACACACCAATACATATTCGACGTCCATCTCAATGCTATACGAACTCCTTGTGCAAAGAATATTCGACTTTCAAACTCCTTTATGTATTTGATTTTCAGTTTGTTAATGTTTAGGATTTTAATAATGATTTTGATTTTAGTCTGAGATGTTTAGTGAATACTTATTTGGATTGTAATTCTAATATTAATTGCATTGGTGTTAATTAATTATAATTATGTAACGTAACGGAGGTGGTCACTGGCCCCTGAAACACAGTTGCTGTTACCTAGCTCTGCTTTAATTTAGAAAAAAATGTGAAACCCTGAGATTTCACATTTTTTAAAATATTGAAGGTAATAAAACTTTTATTTAGTATTTTTCCTTGTGATTTTCGCTTAAATCTTTCTTTTTCTCGTAGTCATGGTATAAAATATAGTATGCAACTCTTGAATAAACGGATTTATATCGAGGGCCATGAATCACTCGCGTCGCTCAGGATTCTACCACTTGAATCACTCGCTATGCTCGTGATTCAATCATCATGAATCACTCCCTACGGTCGTGATTCAGTTGTTAGAATCCTTCACTTACTCGTGGTTCATCTATGGCCCTCGCTTTAAAACCGTCCTTTATTCATTAGTTCACAAAAAATAACGATGATACCAGGGGGGTGACCATAAGCTCTTAGAGCGGTATCAATTTGAGATCGAGTAAGTGACAGATGTATACACGTCAGATACATCTGTCCCTTATTCGGTCTCAAATTGATACCGCTCTAAGAGCTTATGGTCACCCCCCAGTACGTTGAAATAAGGCGTGATGTCAGGTGCATTTTTTACTCAAAAGTGACGTCGCAAGCTCCCACTCCTGAACTTTGACAAAGATAAATATCTTTGTCTGTTTATTTGATTAACCAAAAATAAGTATATTAGTAGAATTATATTTTTTTTACCCAGGAATTATTCCTATTATTCCTACCAGTCTTTAGAAAGCTTTTAAAGTCATGGTTCTAAAATAAATAAATGAAAATATTTTTGATTGTATTTGTTACTTTTGTAAGCGAGTTGTTCATTAATTACAGAATGTAAAGGATCATGTCATTGTCTTTTTTTTGTTAATTTTTTTTATTTTTTCCTTGGTGGAAAATCATCATTGGATGTCCTCCAAGAGGAACGGCCTGTCCCCCCCGGTGTTCCACTTCACATCTACGTTGGGGATCGCGGGAACTTACGATCCTTCCGCAATCCCCGACTGATCAAGTCATTATCTAACCTAACCAAACAGTAACCTCTGAAACTACTGCAAATAAAGTATTTATATGTTACAAAGAAAATGGTTTCATGAAGTAAATGTTAATCTATCTCTACCAGTTATAATTCTAACTGCGGCAAAAGGAACTTATCTCAACCAATTTTGCAATGGCTCATCTGAAAATGTTACCAAATTACTCTTTGCGTGCTCAGCGGAAGAGTGAACGCTAAACACATTATGACGAGTTACCGTGTTATATCATGACGCCGCTTCTCAAATATGATAACACGGTTCTGTGGGAAAATACAACCTGGAAACGCCATGGAAATATCATGAAAATTACAGCCGCACCATTAAGGCGATGTGGATACACAGTACAGTATGCATATTTTGTTTGAGGAAATGGATACTTCAGGTCTTGTTGCCTTTTTTGGGCTTTTTTGTTTTGTTTTGGTCGTGTGCTGTCCGAAATTGTTTGGGCATTACGAGATTTGTTTTAAAATATTTTATGTGGATATTAATAACATATATATATATATATATTATATTTGTTAATATTTTTTGGTGAGAGCAGTGGTGGCCCAGTGGTATCGGCCGCGACTTTCATTTGTAGGTCGTGGGTTCGAGCCCAGGCAGGCGCTTTACTTTGTGTAAATTATTTCATCACCACTGCTCTTAAAACGGTGAAGGAAAACATCGTGAAGAAACATGTTCTAGAACCAAAAATTCGAAGACATGTGACATCCACCAACCAGCACTGGGCCCGCGTGGTGGATTACGGTCCATTCCCTCTCACAGAGAGGAGGCCTGTGTCCCAGCAGTGGGAACATTAATAGGCTGATGATGTGATGTGATGTGATGTGGATATAGTTGATTAGGTATACCTTTGGGGAACGACCAAGGAGCGTGGGGTTATTTCCTGTTTTTACTAAAACCATCATTTGAATTTTATTGACATTTCATCTATAATTTTCAGTTATTGTTTTATAATTCTTAACCTTTTATTTTAGTTTTGGCTGTATTAATATATTTTTCAACACACTTGTTCATAAAGTGGCTCTAATTTCACCGAAATTAGGCACATAATGATACCTGTTATCAAACTGTGACTTTTTCATTGCTATTATTCACAAGTGAGTTATAGAGTTTTTTTAATTTATTGGTTGAGTTGCTTTGTTCTTAAAAAAGTTTCGATACAAAAAAGATCGTGCTCAATAGTACAAATAAATTAATGTACCGATGGCTTGCTCATTTCATGCAACTTCGTATTTAAATAGATAATTTCAACTTGTACGTGCTTAATAAATAAAACTTTCACTCGAATATAAATTTTATTTGCTCTGTAATTAAAAAAAAATTAAATTCCCTATTTTTACGTGGCTAAAACACTATCCACAAAAAGCCAAAAAAAAATGAAACCTCATTCTTTTAGTCTATGGCCGATCGCCATTGTTAAGAGTCCCTACAAGTTTCACGAGCTAAAAACAGAAAACAGCTACTTTTTCAGGGCAAATTTCTCAATAACTACAAGATATATGATAAATCTTTTGATGCAAATTTTTGCGTCACATAGTTATCTAGGGAATGTACATTACATATTTTTGATAACTCCTCAATTTAAATTACAAAAAAATAAATTCCTAACACACGTTTTTACGTAATCACGAAACACCAGGTTTTTCAATTGCTTTTTCAGCTTACTGGTGGCAAAAAACAATCTGCAAAAATGGTGTGGACTGGGCATATAGTATACTAGTGAGCCACCAATTTATTTTTTTAAAGTTTATTGTATTTGCACTTAAAAACAAATATTGTCCACGCGGAAAAAAGGCAATTTTATCATGTGCGAAAGCGTCGCCTACTTGTAAGAATATGTTGAATATAAAAATAACTGGTAAATAATTTGAAATTTGAGGTGTTTACCAATCGAATCCAATTTTTATATTTTATTTTTGAGTACTAATTTTATTTTAACAAATTGTCTAAATATTGTCTTATAAATTCAATATTCAGTTTCGCTCAAGGGCTTGTAGACGACGGACCTGTATCGTTTTTATTTTTGTCATTATATTTTTTATCTTATATCTTGTAGTTATTGAGAAATTTTCGCAAAAGTAGCTGTTTTCTGTTTTTGGGTCGTGAAACTTGTAGGGACTCTTAAATGCGCGCGCATAGGAAAACTGATTAATTTTGCCCGCCATTGTGAAAAAAATTCACAACTCGTTTTTACTGTTGAAATTGATTTTTTTGTATTATTTTCTTCACAAGTGTGTTGAAAAACGTCGTATGATACACGTGTGTATTGATGATTAACGTCCTCGGCTCTCTTAAGACCATCACCTACGGCTCGGGTCTCAATGGTGCCTCAGCGGTAATCACCAACATTGCACACTTGTACCATAATGTACTAATAAACATGATTGGATGTATCTTTTGCATGTATTTTGGGCTACACATTATTGTCTATTCTCGAGGGTACGGCGCTGTATGCCGAGATAAAAGATCCGTCTTAGTTCGGCTACAGTGGCTCCTTTGTAAAGTTTTAACCTTTAGTAGTAGCCTGTAAGATTGCTGTAATCTGTTGTGTTGTTTTTGGTGAAATAAAAATATTATTATGATTATGATCAGCATGTAGAAGGGCCCTCTTAAGGTTACACTAGTCGAAAATTCTTCCATACAAACGTAGTCTAGGGATTATTCCACTGTTTGACGATGTACGTTCAAAATAAAAAGTGATATCAATTTGTCTCATCATTATCTAGCCCTGTATGGAAGCAAAAAAGAAAAAAAAGAAAATATTCGAAAGTTATGATCGTCGAAAGTTCCACATTTCGACGCTCAAATAAATACCATAAGAAGACGGAAAATTGCAAGACGGCCTCCATACAGGGATAGATTAGTAGTTCAGCAATGCAAATAATTTTATTTTGAACAGATACGTTTAGTCGTTTTTTCATGATATCCAGACTCCCAAAGGTCTGTTTATAATATTTCGCGCGCTCGGTTTCGTCCTAAATCATTATCCATTTCGCTACAAATTTGCAAAAGTGTGTATTTGTACGCGAACTAGCTTCCTACTGCTCATCACAGCATCTATCTCTTCCGCACGTGTTGTCGGTTGATATAAAATGCATTTTAACCCCGCGCACAAAATAGTTCGTGCCGTCGACTAGTGTACCCTTAAAAGACAACTCTGGGTTCCCTTCTGTGCAACACCTGTTAGGGTACATCCTTGGTATTTTAAAGAATACCTAACCTATTTAGAAAGATTTGCATAGGCAAACCAGTTTGACTCGTGATAGAGCCATGACACTTAAGCTTCTGAAAAGGCCAGCTTTAGTTTTGTAAAACTTAATTCCACTTTCTCTAAACGCGTCAATTATTCGCTCCAATTATTTATGTGCGCGGTTTTCGTTTACCAAGCTCTTTTAAATGATGGTAGTTTTAATGATTTTTAAGCAGTATAAGTTTTTTTTACTATTGATTGGTAGTCATCTCTAAAGCCGATTATTCGTCTAAAAGATAACTGCAGTTAACCCTTATCTATCCACCTTTTTGAATCCATTTTAGCTGGCAGTTCCTGACATGTTTCATAGTTGGCATTAGTGCTCTTTTTATGACGTGTACGTAGAGTCGGTTGATTTCTTTCTTTTTCACTTGCAACGGTCTGTTCAACTGGCTGTTTAAATTTTTAATGTTTGCGTTTCTGAGCTGCTATCCTTTTTAGAATGATAAAAGTAGTTTTGATAATTGGTCGGTTTTACTTTAGTTATTTATCTATTGTTTTGTTATTTTTCTTTGTGCATAAGTGTTTTAATAAAACTATTTTTGGTCCTAGGAAATTCGAAGTCATGTGACATCAACCAACCCACACTGGGCCCGCGTGGTGGATTAAGGCTCGTTTCCTCTCTCACAGAGAGGAGGCCTGCTGTATCCCAGCAGTGGGCAAATTAATAGGCTGATGATGAAACTTATTTGTTATAGCATATTCTTTTTTCTATGTGATATTGTCTATGGGAAGAATAAGAATCGTTTTCGGGTATGTAACTACATACCTAAAGGATATTCGTATTCTTATAGATCAGACATATCTACATAACTGATTGATCTTATCGGTATCACGACAGTAATTTAAATTCAGCTTACCGTGCATTGTCATCCAAACCAAACGGGTAGGATAGGATAGATGGACCCCTTTGCCGCACTTAGACTCGCATTTGGTCCGTTGTACGTACAACGGACCAAATACGGCCTGCACGTGCAGGCCTCCTCTCTATGAGAGGCAATGGGCTGTAATCCACCTAGTGCATGTTGGTGGATGTAAGACATGCCGGTTTCCTCACGATGTTTTCCTTCACCGTTTTTTAGAGTAGTGGTGATTAATTTACACAAAGTAAAGCGCCTGCCTGGGTTCGAACCCACGACCTACAACTTGTAAGTCGCGGCCGTAACTACTGGACCACCACTGCTCCAAAAAAACCAAACGGGTATACAAAATTTCATCTTAATCGGTTGAGGATAACTGCTTTAAAATTCAGTTGCACGATTCGGCCCAAACATACTTATATGTTATTAAAAAGCTTGTAAAATATAAATTGAAAGAAAACATAAGTTGAATAACATAATTGTCATTTCATAGGAGCTGTCAATTGATACAAAACTTCGCCGTCGGGTTTTCGCAAAAATGTCACAGCATGATATCAAATTCAAGTTAGAAGTTTTGCGAAAAAAGTCGGCAAACTTTTACAGTACCAACAAAACAGTAGTATCAGTGTAATGGACGGCTAACCCTTTTACAGCGGACATGGGGTACATTAATACCCTTTTATGGCTTATTTGTTTTGTCAAAGACGTCACTGAAGACGTATTCAGAGACCAGTGACGGCGTATTGTGTCACAATGTTTGAGGAATTTGTTTCACAGTGTGACATCGTTTTTTTTTGTGATTTTTGATTGTTATGTGCTGGTTAGTAATTTTTGCGAGTGTGAATAGCGATACGCATTTTGCGGTGGTGTGTAAGAAAATGTGACGTTTCAATTTGCATTTTGAAACGCAGAGAACTTTTGTCTATAATAGGGGATACAAATTCGAATGTAAGTTTTTCCGAATTGGTAGAACAGTAACCTAACGATTTTTTGCCTTCGGTTCTCTACCTAGTTAGTAACGATTTGTCGACTTCAAATTACTAAACAAAAACCTTTCACTTCCTAAACGTGTTAAACTAAGTGGCCAGACTTTTTGTCCACTAACCACTTAATAAGTGTGAACAACGAAAAAAGCCACTCGAGTCACCGCAGACATCAAAAATTCACACTGTTTGCAAACTAATCAATTGGTATCAACATCCGTTGCGCGCATCTGTCCGTTTTTGTCGCGGACATTTCCTAGAGGCCCTTCATAGAAAAGCAATCGGGTAGTCGTAAACGTTAAGGGTCTGAAAGCACCCCCTAGGGTGCTTGTGAAGGCAGGACGATGTTTCTTGACACTGGCAGAAAAAGTACCCGTTGGTACTTTGGTAGCCCCTAATCCGGGATCCGCGTCAAGGGGGTTATAAGGCCAGCAAAAAGTGTAATTTAAAGCTGACTTAAGGTTTCGAATTAAAATGAAGGAGGAAGTCAAGCCAGCTTGTTTGGGAAGTGTAACGGAACTACTGTTTTGGAGTTTTTTTTCGCGAATTTTGCACGGGTGTCTTGAATATTTAAGATGTTGTTTCGTATCCTTTTTGGTGTCAACTTTTGAATTTCGTCGAGTTATGATTTATAGTTTATAGTTCAGTACCTACCTTTTTAGGGTTCCGTACTCGAAGGGTCCAAACGGAGCCCTATCAGCCACTCAGGCATCCGTCTGTCTGTCCGTCGTCTGTCACACATTATGTTAAGAATAATTTTTTAACTACTCATTGACTGAAATTTGGTAACAATGTTAATTATTACGTATATTTTACTAAAAAAATACCAGTATATAGAAAACTTGGTACGGAACCCTAAATTTGTGAAGTCCGACACGCACTTGGCTGGTATTTTCTTAAAATTTATTATCTATGTTTCAGTATTATTTTTTATTGATTTACTTAAATGCGGCGCACGATTGGCGCAGTGGTTGAGCGATTGACTGCGGCGCTGCGTGTCGCGGGTTCGATTCCCGCGGGGAACAAATATTTGTATGACCTACAGATAGTTGTTCCGTCTCTGGGTGTTGTGTATGTGAGTTTACATGTTTGTAAACGCACCCACGATACAGGAAAACATTCCTAGTGTGGGGCAAAGTATTAAAAAAAAAAAAAAAATGATACTATCTAGCCGGTCACAGCGACCGCATTCCTCCTCATTGTGGTTACGAGCTCAGATTACTGCTAATTCAGAACATCCTTGAAGCACAAAAACTGTCCACCACGCTTCCTTCCTGGAGCTCAGAATAGAGGACACGCTTTGCTAATCTCTGTCCTTATGTCCTAGAAGCATGCCCATACCACCTAAGCTGACGTCTCAAGTAAATCTCATCAAGTAGGCCTCTAACTAAAATCCGTACAAATCCATAATAATATCTATTATACATGCGAAAGTAAAAACCGGCTAAGTGAGAGTCGGACTCGCGCACGAAGGGTTCCGTACCATTATCGCAAAAATCGGCAAAAAAAACACGTTTGTTGTATGGGAGCCCCACTTAAATATTTATTTTATTCTGTTTTTAGTTTTTGTTGCTATAGCGGCAACAGAAATACATCATCTGTGAAAATTTCAACTGTCTAGCTATCACGGTTCATAAGATACAGCCTGGTGACAGACGGACAGACAGACAGACGGATCGCGGAGTCTTAGTAATCCCGATTTTACCCTTTAGGTACGGAACCCTAATACCTGTATCTGTTTGATAACTTTTCACATGTTAACGGCTGGACGGACTTGGAAGAAACTTGGCACAGAAGTAGGTAGACCACGTCCTAGATTAGGGCAAGGGGAATTTGTAGTCGCTTTTTGGATATTGTGTCTACTATACTCCCCTATGGGATAATTCTAACTTTCACGCAGGCGAAACCGCTAGCAGTGTTTAAAGACAAATTTTCACAGGAATAACGGTTTTCAAATACTCAACTACTACCTACTTTAAGGGTCTTTTACAATCACGTACAAAACCATCATTCATTCAATATCATCGATTAACATTCACTCGCCTCCTGCACTATGCTAATTCGTAATTCCCAACTGAGTTCGCTCCAGTTACTGGCACAATAGTAACCTGAATACAATGCCTGGACCTAGATCCTATTGTTCCAATAAAGGATGTACAGGAAATTGACTTAGTATGCCTAATGAGATTGACGTCTTCGACGGCTTTGAAATTACGTTATGAAGAAGTTTATTTTGATATTTATTATTTATTTATCACATTATATCTCGTATATCACACTAATATTATAAATCCGAAGGTTTGTGAGTGTGTGTGTGTGTGCGTGTGTGCGTTCTTATGTTTGTTACTTTTTCACGCTCAAACGGCTAGACTGATCTGGATGCAATTTGGCACATAGATAGATTTAAAAGTTTAAGTTGTATAACTTAACATGTTAAGAAGACCTTAGCCAAGGTTACTTTATACAACGTTTCACAGTATGTGATATTTTGTTGTCATTGCAATCTAGCTTAAAATGTTGTTTACATTGCAAAAACCTACTTGCATGAAAAATTAACTCAGAGTTAGTTACTAAGACGAGGTTAAATTGACAGTTTGTCATACAATATTGTCAATTTAACCTTGCCTTGGCTTTTCATGCAAGTCTAAGTAATTATAGTACATTGTGTATTAAGGGCGGTAAGTAAGGAATTACGATCGAGGCTCTAGTAGAAGCCCGAAGTCGAAGACTGAGGGCTTTCTGAGTCGAGGTTCGTAATTCCCGTACCGCCCGTGAAACATACACGTAAGCTCACTCCATCGTCGACTTTCTCTGTCACCTTTTACCTAGACTAGAGTCAAGAGCAAACTCATCACAAAAAAAAAAAAAAAAAATTGGGCCGAAATAACTTATTTATTATTATTTTTTTTAGTCAATTTAAGACAAACGTATTTTTCAGGGAGTCACAATGTTTGAGACAAATAATTAGTAATAATTACACACATATCCATCTAATTGTCTTTTTAAAAATGGCGTCAACTTTGTATATTCCTTAATGTTGATACAATCCTTAGATTGGAGAGTGGTTTTCAGCATAGAGTAAGTGGACCACAGTGAAGACGGTTTGTATTTATTCGCCAATTCTCCAAAATACGCCAGCAAAACATTTTCAGAACATGAACTTGTTTTCTTTTCGTTTCTCCATTTTATAAATTGGTCCTACGAGTATGCAGCT
The DNA here is from genome assembly GCA_948252205.1 of Orthosia incerta. Taxonomy (NCBI): domain Eukaryota; kingdom Metazoa; phylum Arthropoda; class Insecta; order Lepidoptera; family Noctuidae; genus Orthosia; species Orthosia incerta. The sequence continues at coordinate 56,231,650 of OX411742.1, forward strand.
ATATACCGCTTAGACTTCTTCGGTAAAAGATTTTCATTAATTGTTTTTGCTGCATGTATAATATCTGGCGGTGTTGCATTTAAATCACACTCATCGGACGACGACGACGACATTTTTTAATTATGAATTATAGCTTTAATACACAAGTCAGCACAACTATTATTACGAAATACGTGAACATTTTTTTAAGCGGATGGCGGGTGCCCACACCACAGATTATACAAATGTTTCGTTCAGAAACGTTAAGGGCAAATACTTACGTAGGTACAAAGCCATGACGGAGTGTAAAAAAAATAAAATAATTTCGACGTTTTGGTTACTAAACGTCGTTAAAATTAAAAAAATTAAAAACTCACGTAACACGTATACTATTAAAATCGATTATTAAGAACATTAGTTGAGTATTTAAGTAACATGTAGCGAGATTACAATGAAATGCCTGTTTAGATAACATTTTTAGACATTTTTTCAATTGCGTGTAATCTCCTTGCTTGAACTTGCATGACCTGTGTGCAGTGCTATAAATAAAATAAAAATACTTACCGACCTTGGGTTTCATGGAAAAAAGAAAGCTCGAGGGTTTTATATGGGGCATTACGGTCAAGTGAACCTGTATGTTTAGATACTGTTTACGTGCAAGTGTGATGAAAAATATTAAGTTTCAATGCATGTAAAAAATATTCTCTATTTTATTTTCTATTTATATTTATTACCTGTATTTAGTCCAGCACGACATTGCTTAACATCCTAATGCGTTACCAACACACAAAGCTTTTCGCTCATATGATCTTGACCTTCAGATACACATATATTAACTCGCGCCTTTACCTATGGGGATAGAGGGAAACTATAGAACGCCAACTGCTACGATTCTTACATACTCCTTTTACTAAATTTACGTTCGGATATACTCCTTTGAAAGGTCTTAAAATACGTGTAATATTAACCGCCTGTCCGACACCCATATACCCTTCCAACCATAACGCAGCTATACGGTATAAATATAGACCCTTGTGGGATAACACGACGAGCTTTACTACTACGAAAAGAAGACATTTTCCTTAAGAAGCATCAAAAGAACCTTTAGCAAAAATACTGCATTACGTACCTAAGTGTTTTAAGTACTTACTTAAAGATCATCTCCGCATACTTAAGAGAAATACATCATACATCTTAAGTTAAAACAAGCACCGATGTTTCACGTAACAGCCAAGTCTCTAGGCACTCGATGGGCGTGGTTTGAGGTGGGCGTGGCCAAGAGGGCGGTCCCTCTGAGGCCTCCCAAAGCACTCAGGCCCCGGAGACGAATGCCAACTTGTTTGTGCCTTGTAGTTGAACTTGGATATTAGTCATTTTATGTGTACCTAAGTTGGGTGTTTTTACTTACCTAAAGGCGATGGTAGTACCATGGTAGAACCTAACCACTTACGGTATTGTACCCAATCCGCTATTTTTTTAAAAGGCTCTTTAGTATATTTAAAAAACCGCTATTTTTTTATAAAACCGTGCCGATGTACTGTATGTGATTATACTGCTTATTTTTTGTACATCGATCGCGTTCGGTTCCGTTCCACGGATATAGATGGTGATCTATCTATCGCCGTGGAACGGAACCGAATTCGATGCGAGATGAAAAACGCTAGTTACGTGGGCACAGTTTCTTTGTATGGGATGAGGCATCTTTATGCTAGTATTATATGATCTGTGGTATGTTCTTCTTTGCTCGTAACGTGAGAAACTGCAGTACTCATATCATTATCATTTCAGCCAAAAGACGTCCACTGCTGGACATGCTTAGGCCTCCTCCAAGCGTCCCCACATCGATAGGTCCTGTGCGTCTCGCAGTATTAGTCGTGTATTAAAAATATCAGCCGGTCATTGAGGTTATTGGGAGGATGACTGCCTAGGACCTACGGTATGCCAGACGCACATTATTATTATATTTAAAAGGTACCACCCCAAACTACCACAAGAGTCTTGAAACTTTATGTAGGTAGTTGGCAGAGAGTAAAATCAATATTACGTGACCTCTCTAGCATTTTGTCAAGTAGGTATGTCGGCGTCGAAATCCAGTACAAATGTGACTATCAGTATTTAGGTTACTGTAGTTTTAGATAAGTACACTGCTGTCTGATTTTCGAGTCAGACGCCACGGACAGATTTATTTTATCCAAGCTTTTATTTAACTTGCAATGTATGTATGTAGGTGTGTTCGGGACTACGGGTTAAATCTTGCAACTGAATTTTAATGCAGTTATCTTCAACCGATTAAGATGAAATTTTGCATTCACGTTTGCTGTCATTCTAAATCCAATATGGCGGACGGCTCAAGATGGCGGAGTAGTTATTTTTGGTGCACTGCCATGATATTGGTATCAAATGAAAGGGTTTGCTGAGAAGAACGAAAAAGCTTGATACAAAAAAATATTTTTTAGTTAATAATTAATTTTTCGTTTATCAAACCCCTTGTAGCACTTACACCAATGGAGCACAAGCGCCAGGCTTCTTTACGATGTTGGTGTTCACCGTTATCAGTGACGTCCAAGATAAACTTATGAAAGTATGTGAATTGGAAAAGTCACATTTTCTTGCCCGGATTTGTACCCACGAACTCAAGCACAAGAGGTGAAGCTTTATTCACTGGACAACCACGACATATAACAAACAGACACACCACACACACCCACAAAACACACACAAACAGACAGACAGATCATGAACGGGCAATACCCATAAAATCTAGTAAACCAGCACCTAAATTGCGTTACACACTAAATCACAGTTACAATCACAACGGAATAAAATTGCTAATCTTTTGAATTAAAGAAAGAAAGAAATAGAGTTAATTTGCGCCAGGCACGACGTATACCATAAAAAGAACAAAAAACTAACACAAATTCGTCTGCTCGACAACGAAAAACACGTAATGAATATTGTTGAATTGACAAAATTATTACCATCGAATGTGAATTTCTGAGTTAAGAATGTTATTCCGCAGTTTTGTGATCTTTCTGTGTCAAGCTACATAAGTACAATAGTTAGTTAAACGAAGGGGCTGCAAGCACTAGCTGTGCCCGCGGGCTGGCTCCCGTCAACTATGTAGATAATCTTAACACCGCAATACAGAAAATGACGTCAAATGCACAACGCCATCTGTCTATCAAATATGGAGTTCAACTTGTCCGAGTATCTGAATTGCGTGAGTTGTGATATTTTACTTCTTGAACAGTATACATTCATATATATTTTGATAGAGTGAACCGATCGCGATGAAACAAAAACTAAGTAATACTTCAAGTTACACAATATTCTTATTTATAAATTTATCTACATTGGTTTCGTACATTTTACGTGATGCGTGACAAACTAAACACACAAAAACTCCAAAAATACTGGAAATAGGTAATATACAAAAACGACTTTTTTACAGATTTATTACAATTATTATGTATTGATATTGTAATCAAGGAGCTCGTGGCTAAATAATAATAGCCACACGGGTCGATCTTCAAGGTTAAGCAGCATACCGAGTTTCCTCCGTGCCTCGGAAAGCACGTTAAGCCGTTGGTCCCGGCTATCCTTTGAAGATCTTTGACAGTCGTTACGGGTAGTCAGAAGCATGGGATCACCAGTCTTGCCAAGGGGTACCGTGTTACCCAGTTACTGGGTTGTAGAGGTCAGATAGGCAGTCGCTCCATGTAAAACACTGGTTCTCAGCTAAATCCGGTAAAATTTGAAGCCGACCCCAATATAGTTGGGAAAAGGCTAGGCAGATGATGATGTATTGATATTGTGTCAACTTTTTTCGTTTACCGTTAACTTACTCAACACCGTGTAGAAACTAGGTATAGAACATTGATCAAAAATGTAATCAAAATCATAATTGAAAAACATACAGCTAACTGACACCACCATACATAAAGTTCAGAAATTAGCTTAAACACGATGGTGCTATCTTGAAAGTTTTGTATAATGCACTGGTACAAAGCCACCTGGAAACCTGTGCGATTATTTGAAATCCTCATGAGGGAAAGTACAGCCACATGTTGAAAAAAATACAAAACCAGTTTGCGAAGTTTCTGTATTTGAAATAATATGGGGTTCACCCTTTTTATCCCCTCATGTACCCGATTCTATTCGTCCTGGGCATGGTTGGCTGGCGATTAGAAGAGATGTTGCGCTGGTCAAGTATGAGGCTAGTGTACTGCAAGGTTTATTGCATTACCCAGAAGGTGTTGAAGGCGCTGCGGCTGTGCGCGCCGGACGGGTGCATGGGCGCGCGCCCCGCTCTGTTAAACGTACCCTTGGCTAGGACTAACTTAATTAAGTTTACGCCTATGACACGAGTCATACGTTTGTTAAATGCTGTAACGCTATCAGAAGATATATTTTGCCAAAACTTGCCGAGTTTTGTCAAAGTAGCGCAAAATTTCATTTAAATGTCAGACCATTAAAATAATGATGAAGGTATTGGAATGTCTTGTAACGTATATTTAAGTTATAACATTGCCTTGGAGGTCTCTGTAAAGGTGTTATAATAATTAATGAGTAAATAAATAAATTTTGTCTGGTTGAGACGTTGCTATGGCCAAAGTCCGGCTCCATCATGAGACAAGCTACATAGTACCACATTATTTCAACGTTTCCAAAGTTACACTAGTGGCTCTTTGAACTTTAGCCCTCGCGAGTCTGTCTTTTAGATTTTTTCGTCGATTCAGTTTTTGAAAGTTTTCAAAATGGCTCGGCTATTATGTTATCTGTGGCTCCGCTAAATTTTCTCGCGCTCGCGCAAATTTTTAATTTTTTTCGAGAATCGCCGGTAAAATGCGACTTGTAGACAACAGCCGGACATACGAAAGAATTTTTGCCCAAGCTGAAACGGAGACGCTTCGCTCGATCAATAAATATGTACAAATTTTAAACAATATTAGTTTAGATTTAATACATATAAGTTGATCACGTGAGTGATTAGACAAAACGGTGGATTGTTAGTGATACGCACAGGTATATCGAGCTGAATTTATCAAGAAACTGTTCTATCTGTGGAGTTACTTTTTTATGAATTCGAGCAGGCGCATCGTTATCGCATTGTCACGTTGCTACGTGCTTTGCTAGCTAACTAGCTTGCCCTATTCTACCATCTATTTCTAATTTAAATTTCTCTACATCCCAGGTCGTTGATTCAAATCCGGGCAAGTACCAATGTGTTACTTTTTCAATTCATATGTAGGTAGTTTCTAAGTTTATCTTTGCTGCAAGGACTTACAGTGCGAGGATAAACGAATAAATAAATAAATCCTGCCTGAATAATACAGTAAAACAGTGAACCTTTAGTAGATGCCAATGACTCTACTAGGCAAAATCGATCGCAGTGCGACCTGAACTTGTCATCTATTTGCACCACGCCGCGCCGTGCTGATTATTTCCATACTCCCCTGCGCCTGTTCTGTAATGCTTTCTATATTCATAAACCTTTTATGGAATGTGAGAGTCAATTTAAATTTAATTTACAGTACTTTATTCGTAAACTAGGCGTAAACTAAAAATATACATTTATTTTTTTGTCACAAATAGACATGACAATATATATATACATATATTTATTAATATTTCTCTAAAGCGAAGTAGCCGAGTTTTTACCCGAAGCCAAAAGGAGGGTTATGATTTTATAGAAGAATATTTTCTTGTATATTACTTTTCAGAGCTCGTGGCTAAATAATAACAGCCGCAAGGGTCGATCATCAAGGTTAAGCAACACAGTACAGTTGGGAAAAGGCTAGGTTGTAGATGATATTACTTTTCAGAGCGCGATTTTGTTCTAGTCGGTTTTTTCTTTTAAAAATACTTCGTTCTTTGTTGAATTAAAGATTACGCATCATTATCAATGACTTGTTAAGTAAGTGAACCAATTAAGTAACTATACCCTTAACTTTGGAATTGACCGAAAACTGTATTTTTTTTTTATGACAATCTTTTTTCGTATTCTTCTCAGAAAACCCTTTCATTTGATACCCATATCATGGCAGTGTACAAAAAATAACTAGTCCGCTATCTTGGGCCCACCGCCATGTTGCATTTATAATGACGTCACTTAGCTAATCATGCATTATCATCCAAACTAAACGTGTATCAAATTTCATATTAATCGGTGGAGAATAACTGCTTCAAAATTCAATTGAACGATTTGACCCGGATATACATACATACATACATTGCAAGTTAAATAAAAAGCTTGTAAAAAAAACAAGTCGAATTTACAGTTTACTTATATATCGTAAATCCTAATACCTAATCTAACTAATGATATAAAAGTGAATGTTTGGATGGATACTACACAGACAGTATCGATAATAGAGATACTTCACAGAGCTAGATTATTGTCCCGAAAAACTAGCTAACTAAGTATAATGATCCCTTGGGATAAAAAAAACAGTTTTCATGCATTCGAGCCCGTGGAAGCTAGTAATAAAAAAAAGTATTTATAAGCCCCCGTTACATGATTCCCTGTTGAATTAACACCGACGTTTGAAACCATGGTTTTGCATTCCACATTTTGAATTTTATGACGGTAAATAAAAGGGCAGTATTTTATCATGACAGAATGTTATGAATGCAATGATTTTGTTACAAATTCGGATGGTATTTTTAATAATATCTTAGTACATAAAATACCGCGAACCGGAAGACGATACGTTGGAAGGCCTCCCACTAGGTGGACCGATGACCTGCTTAAGATTGCGGGAAGGCGCTGGATGCGAGACGCACGAGATCGGTCAATGTGGCGACGCCTGGGGGAGCACTCGGACCCCACGGACCAAGAGTTTCAACCCCAAACGGCTCGAAAATATAACTACCGATGAGATTATTAGATTTCCGCTGCTTGAGGTTATCTGCAGCCGCAACGGCAGCGCCAGCACAGCACGGCGATCTAGGAAGATGGGATGGCGCAAGAATATCGACACGTGCAGCGTCCCACACTAAAGACCTACCCATCTTCCATGGAAACAAAGACATCCCGTCATCATCATCTTTATTTAGTTAGTTTTCCTATTCTTCTATTTTCCTATTCTTATACTTACTGCTGCTAATGATTACCGTTTGAAGTGTCTGTCTGCTAAATTATGACTAAAGTAAAGTCGAGATCATAGACATTTTGGGACGTTATAACGAACGGCCATAAGGGAATATTCTCTCAAATATAATGAATGTAATCCTCTAGGCACCATCCTCTCTAAAATCCAGAATTTATTTTAGTTCCCAAATATAAATCAGTGGCATACGTCGTGTCAACGACCCGAAACGATATTTTAACGACAGTATTAGCAACTGAGATTTGTTCACGTTCAAACATACAGAACACTTTACATATAATTAATGAGGCGACAAAACCTCATCTCGGTCGCAGTTAAAGTCAATTCCCACTGAAATTTCATCATCGTCAATCTAAGTTGGGTTTAATAAGTGATGCTGTGGCGTGGGCCGTCCCAGAGCTGGGCTGCTCTCGTCCGGCGAGATGTTTGTCGTCTCATCCTACCGCTATCCCTTACTCGCGCGTTCGTGCTGCGGTCTCTGAGGGAAACCTCGCAACGTCCCTCCATTACCATAATACGCGTCTATAAATCCACTCGTGTGTGTTGGAATTTTAACTCTAAAAAATCAAACGCGATTTTAAGATGTAACTTTAGTCTTTCTTATCTAAAAAAATAATTTGGTTTTGAAAGAAATGGAGGTGTGCAAGTGGCGCCACCTGCGCCGGTGTATCCGTCCCGCTCTTGAGGCGAGGGCGTGTCCCCAGGGCACCTCCCCCAGTCCGCGGGGACGGACGGGGCTCCACCAAGCTCGGGCACTCTGCGCCGCGCTCCCGCGACGCTTGTTAGTGTTCCGCAAATCCACAGCGGGATCGCCCGCACAACCGGGACTCGATCCCAGAACGCACATACGATAATACAGAGCCGCCTACCGGATAGTTATACAACAGATAGTTGGAACGAAGTTGAGAATTTTTTGAATAGCGTACTTTTTTGTCAACGAATGATTTTTGTGTTGTTTTTTTGAGGTTTTCCTGTGATTTTAAATTGAAATTATTTTTGTGGTATAACGTTTCTGCATAAGAAACTTTTGGATTCAAAAACATTTTTTTTTAAACATAAACGAATTTCTCACATTTTAAAATACAGACCAGCAATTAAGAAAATAAATTGCAGTGCGACAAAAATTAAATTTTGAATTTAGGCCGCGTTTTTCGGGTGTCTTCGTGATTTTCCGGGGGTGTTCGTGCGCTCTCGGGCGCGTAATCGGGTGCGTGTCGTGATTCGAGATTCGGTCGGACGAGTTGAACGCGGCGGGCGGGTACACGGGTTCACCGTGGCCGCCGCTGGAACTCGACCCCGTGGGATGGGGCCGAAAGCTGTACCCTTCGGGAGCCCCAAGATCTTCAGGTATGTAAAAACTTTGGTCTAACTGACAATTTCTTATTTCACAGGGACACGTTTCTGATGATGTTTAGATTTTCAGATCAGTGTTTTGGCCTGAAACTGATATTAAAATAATTTTAAAGAGTATGTTGTATGAATGTTTAACTTTTAGATTTAAAAGTGCCAGATATGTTTTTCACTGAGTTTTGATTTCCTCCTTTAATAAATAATTTAAAAAAAAAACACAGAGTAACAATTAAGTAAAAGTCAAATAAAATCATTGTAATTCTGAATTCAAAGTGTTGATAGAATCAAGTCTACGAAGCGTCTACGGCGTAGCATAACAAATTATCGTAGCCGTCGTAGCCGGCGTAGTAATTAATTTTCAGACTAATTCAGTGAGGTCTTAGCGAGAAGTAATTTTATTATAGTTTAATTGATAGACCTGAACTTTCTAATATATTTTTGAGTTCATTTTGGAAAGTAGGACATAATTTTGTAAATACTTGATTGTGTTAGGAGTGGTTAAAAGTTTTAAAGACAGTTTTATGATTCGCCCGTTTTAGTTTTCATTTAGAGTCTTACTAAAATAAAATAACTCCAGCAGGTACAGGGTGCTTCAGCAAAAAATAACTCAGGACTAAAAATGTCAGGTCTGGAATATTAGAGAGTGCCAGAGCCGCGAAGGACGATATTTGAATAATGTTATTTTCAAAAAGTAATTATACCATGTCTTCAGTTTCTGTTCTTGTAATTTAATGTGTATATATAAATATATTTCTTATTTTTTTATGCATCTTCAAAAGTTAGTTTTTCTGAGAGACCCTATAAGTAAAAGTCAAAAAGTTTTCTTAGCTATGTATAAAGGAATAGCTAAAAATTTGTATGTTTTAATTTGAACCTTAATTAAATGCGTTTGAACCTTAATCCAGACATTTATTTTAATAAAAAGGAAAATATTTAGCAGGATCATAGTAATGAAATAAAGTTTAAAACTATATTAAACTCAGTTTGTCAGTAACCTTGTTAATTGGGAGAAGTCTGAAAAATATAAATTCATTATTAACCAACTTGAAAAAAAGGAGGTTTTTTTCTCATAAGATAACCTACAAACTGATTATAATGCAGTTAATCATTTAACGACGTATGTTTATAATTTTATTAAAAAAACTAGCTGATGCCCATTATTTCGTCCGCGTCAAACTCGTAAAATTAGAAGAAATATAAGTGTTATTTTTTTTCCGCGGATCCCTAATTATTTTATTAAAATGAAAGTAGCCTTATTACACCTTATTATTTTTATCAGATTTTCTTTTACATACTTTATATAACTTTTATACTTTCATATGCATTTACTACAAATATATATTTTTTATATTTCAAACAGCCAGACTTCAGTTTAATTTACTTGATTAGAAGACCTAGTATTGTACTAGTTATGTATCTGCGTTTTACCTGCTATTTCTAAAATATATTAAAATATTGTTTGAAAATCGAATACAGTTTATGGTTTATGAGATATAGGTAATATTCTAATTTATATTAAATGCCTATCTGCATATTCTTTTCAATGTATTGATACTGTATCAAAAAAAATAAGTTTACAGTTGAAATTACATTTAGGACATATATTTATTAAAATTTCGCGCAATACAAAAGTACAAATCAAATCATTTATTTGCGAAATATGGGTTGTTTTCAGGGTCACATTTTTACATAAGTTCTTTAGACTATACCCTACCATGGCAGGTGTGCAAGATATTACAATAAAATATTACAAAAGCGGCATTTATTTCTTTTTATGAGTGAAATAACTGTCATTGTCTTGAAATTATTTTTGAAAATGGTATTACACATTGTAATCTAATCATTGTAAGTTAATAAAACGATACCTAATGCAAAATTACACGGCAAATTTAACCAACTGCAAAAAAAGGAGGAGGTTTTCAATTCGTGTGAATGTCTGCTCATTATCCGCACCTTATTACAACTTATTTGTATGCTCTTTCTAATAATGCTAAGTTTTTAAGAAAAGACTTATGAGGGCTTTTCCACGAGTTCATTCTATGATTATAGAATTCTTTTATTCCGTAAATCTTTCCAAAATAAAAAGTGCTGAATAATAATATTTTATATAATATAATTTGTAATTTATGTAACGGTGATTTATTATCCGGTTGAGATAAGTTTTTTAATGCAAATAGAAATAAGTTGCTCCTTTAGTCGCTATTACAGTTGTTCTATCTCACAAGAAGGGTTACGTGACTTTTATGACGCTGAAATAAGATTCATTTTGCTATTATTCATCCGTCATCGTGAGATAGAACAACTATACCTACTTCAGAGAAACCTTTCGCTTCACCTCATAGAGATATTCTAAGGCAAACTGATGCAGGTTCTTTTCGATCCTCCGTTTCTTTCAATAGTGTGGGTGTTTGTATTTTTAATAGGCAAAATAATGTAGGAACTCAAACTTCTATTTCTTATATCTTCTAAAATTTTTAAGTTCCTGCTTACTTATAAACTAAGATCCCACTGCAAAAATCTACAGGTTTTTTTTTTGTTTTTGATTCAACTTAATTTTCATGAAGGATACTTGATAAAAGAAAAGAATGCAACTGGGTTGCCTGGAAATATCTATCTGTTCACTTAATTAAAAAAAAAATATGTTTAACCCCAAATATATGAGTTTTCAATTAAATTTAACGTCATTTGAAATTAAGTAGTGTAGAAAATAGCATAAAATAAAGTTGCCAGCTCTCAGTTAGACTCAGTCTGTGGATTGCCAGTTTACCTGCTAAACCTGGCAACCTGGTGTTAGTGTCACTGTTCCTGAACTCCTTAATTCCTCTGCTCCATCTAACAGCAGCATGTTTCCAGGCGGGCTGATGTTCGGCCTGCACCACCAGGAGGCGGCGGGCGGCATCCACGCTCAGCCGCGAGGACCCGTCACTTCCCTGAAGGAGGAACCGCTCACCCGCGCCTGGATGACCCCCACCTCGCTAGTTGATAATACCAAGTAAGTGTTCGCCAATGGTCTTAGCATCTTTATTGCGTACAGTAGCATTTGTGGTGAATAAAACACCTTAACAGGTTGCGATATACTCGTAGATACGTCCTGTGTAGTGGGGTCGTTCGTCGGGCAATATCTTTATATAAAAAATAAATATATAAATGAGCTATTCTTAATACATGTTAATTTTAGAGAAAATACGGTTCGTTGCCATTAACAGTTCCATGATGGAACTACTAATGTTTTTTTTTTTATCGCTATGTCCATTTTTAAAGGATCTGAAAATAATGGAACTAATGTTGAATTTTTTATCACTAGTTCCACATTATTATTTTAGACACTTGTGATTTTTTTCTATTCCTATAAGTAGATAAGAGTTGTTATCTTAGAAAAACTACTCGTGTTTTGTTTTCTAAAGCGAGATTAGTCAGTCAGGGTTAATAAGTCCAAGTGATGGGGAGTACATAGGTAATAAATAAATAGGTGCAATAGAAACTATTGATTTATAATAGTGTTTGCAAAAAAAATTGTTTTATGAACACGGTAGTGTGAGTTGTTCAGATTGCTTAAAAGTTAGTAAAGTAATTATATTATTTTGGGCAGAAAGCTCTATTCTCTATTTAGAGACAAATAAGTTTATGAATACCAAAATCGAATGTGAAAAAAGGGAAACACAAGCTTATAAATAACTAGATGTTCCCCGCGGCTTCGCTCCCGTGGACCACCCCACAGGACCCATTTTCGGGATAAAAAAATAGCCTATGTCACTCAGGAATAATGTAGCTTTCTATTGGTGAAATAATTTTTTAAATCGGTCCAGTAGTTTTGGAGCCTATTCGGTACAAACAAACATATAAACAAACAAAAAAATCTTTCCTCTTTATGATATTGGTATAAATTGATTCACGTTCAACTAAGACAAAATCAATTATCACAAAAAAGTAAGTACCTTTTGTTTGATTCAAAGAAAAATATTGACAGTACAAATACAAACTACCCTAATTTTGATACTCGGTTAAACCGTTTAGTGGACGAAAAGAGCATCGCACTAAAGTTATTATAGCAACCAAAATTGTATTATCGCTCTTCGAACTCAAAGCAAAACGAATGTACCCTATTTGACATTAAATAACTGTAAGGGATTATGTTCGGTTGCTAATACGGCTTTTTGAGGGTTGCCGTCAATCAACATGTTTGTCTGTTAGCGGGGAAAGAACAACTGGTGGATTTAGTTTTACCCGACTACGGCGAAGCCAAAAGGATGGCTATGATTTTGATGTATGGCATACGAGCACGGGTATTCTTTAAGAATATTTTCTTGTTTCATACTTTTCAGAGCGCGATTTTTCAGTTGTCTGGTTTTAGTTTTAAAACTGATTTTTTATCTATTTTGATCAATACTCAATATCAAATAACCTGACGTTACAATCATAATTAATTATTACTCTAGTCCTTAAGTAGAATATTAATTATTCATTGTTAATCTGTTCAATTGAACTGTGATCAAAATATACCACAAGTGAAATAAATATCTTCTCGTCTTTCTATACTTGATTAGCTCCTTAGTGGAATTCATAAGCATAATCCTTATTGGAATCAAACACATTATAATGAACAGCCCATTCCTATAAATTAAAGCTAGCTTCTATTATTTATAACTTAAATGCTTTCTTTATTCCAATCCTAGGTTTTGAACAAACTTGGTCAAGATGAAAGACATACTAAATGTGAACTTAGATGTTATGTTACATAATACAATTCAAACTACTGAAGGCACTCGAACTGGTCCTGAAGTACATTCAAAATATCCCTATGTTACCCTTCCCTGTACAAAAAGTACTGTTAAAACTCCTCAAAAGCAATCCTCTTCCTGCGTCCAAATCAATCAAAACACCTCTTCGATTTTTTAACTGAGAAACATCACAAAAGTCGAGAGTCAAATTGAGAGTCAAATCGATAGTCAAAATGAGAGTCAAATTGATAGTCAAATTGAGACTCAAATTGAGAAATCTTTGAAATTGAGAAGCTTTCACTGGCTCTAAATACCAGTGTGAGCAAAAGTTTTAAGTTACCGAACAGTCTAATTTAAATTAAGAACAAGAAATCATCGGCTGAAGGAAGAAGATAGTCTAACTACTAAAGTCTTAAAAACATAAACTGCAGTTACTGAAGTACAGTCAAACTTTCTGAAAAATAACTGACCCTGCAAATTATTATGATACAAAACTGCGATTTTTACACTAAGAATCTTTACAAAAATCACCTGCCCCTCTGTACCAGCCAATACATGAGTACAATGACTCTATTATCACGCGGTATCCAATCAGGGGCGTACAAATTTCGCACAGCCATAATGAAGCATGCGGTAACAAGTGTGTATTCATAAAAGCAAAGGGCTCTATAAATCATAGGATGGTGCGACGCGGTGGGGAGAGCGGGCACAGAATTTTGCTTGCGACTGTACCGGGATTATTAATGGGGTACAGATGCTTTCGTTGTCTCAGTAGATGATGTGTCTGGAGTGGTGAAGGTAAAAAGTAGGTTTCAATATAAGTAGCAAAAAAAAAAATAAGTAGTTTTTTTTTTTTTTGCCCTTGACCAATATGTCACCTGACGGTAAACGATGACGTGGTTGACGGTGAAGCACGCTTGCCTAGAAGTAAGATAATCACTCTTTATTTAAAGACCCTGGGTTGTAGATTTTTCTTTCGTAAGATTTTTCGTGAATAAACAAGTGATCTGTAATAAGTAGTGGATAAATAGGAATGATATAATATCGATGCACCATTGTCATATATTAGACTAGCTGTTCCCCGCGGCTTCGCTCCCGTGGACCACCCCACAGGTCCCGTTTTCGGGATAAGATAAAAAAATTCCTAATCGGTCCAGTAGTTTCGGAGCCTTTTCGGTACAAACAAACAAAAAAATATTTCCTCTTTATAATATTATTAGTATTAGTATAAATGTGGTACAACTTATTTGTAAGATGTAATTAAAAAAGAAAAATAATCATTTTCACTGTTGTGCACTACAAAAGCATTAACACAAGTATAATTTGTGGATGAAGTAGGTAAAAGACCATAGTAATTTTAAATAACAGACATTCATTCTTAATACTATTCAATTATTTATTCAAACTCATAATTTACGAACAAACCCATACATTTTATGATAATAATGAACTTGTGCAACAATAAACATTTGGCGCACTGTATAATGTGACGTATTGATGTACCGACTGCGAATTAGGGAGGTATTGTGTTTGCACAGAATCATAGAGCGCCCTCACGCCATCTGTCGTGTTTTAGCTAACCGAGTTCCGTTCATAAAATGTTTACTTGAATTGTTGAATGTTTTTATTTGTTTAGATGTTGTGTTTGGAATAAGTGGTGGTTAAATTAATTACGTTACGAATAAATTACGGTTCTTTATACACAATATACATAGTACTGGTTGGATAGTAGCAAGTAGCCGCTATAATTTTTTTTTAATTTACTTTAGTGTCTATATTTTACGATCTCAACATTATATAATAGACAGCGAAGTAGTGAGTGACTCCCAACACATGTAAAATTAATAACTCACTGGGAACTATGTATAAATAAAAACATTTTATTTTTCTTTTTATTTTGATATTTTGAAATAATTAAACAGACGGATTGCTGGACGTGAGTTCGAGCCCAGGTAGGCGCTTTACTTTGTATAAATTATTTCATCACCACTGCTCTCAAAACGGTGAAGGAAACATTGTGAAACCGGCATGCCCTAGAATCAAAAATTTGAAGACATGTGACATCTACCAACCCGCACTGGGCCCGCGTGGTGGATTACGGCTCATTCCCTCTCACAGAGAGGAGGCCTGTGTCGTAGCAGTAGGAACATTAATAGGCTGATGATGTGATGTGATGTAAATCGGAAGATGGTCGTGGCGTCGGTCGTCGCCATGGGAGGCCTTAGGAAATGCTGGCGTGACGACTTAGAGGCGTTTACAAAAAAAAACAAAGTTACAATAGTAAAACCTACTATTGTTACCTTGTTTTTTTTTCTTCGGCAATGATCTACCTCTTTATTTTCCTAGCTTTCAACTTTTCCTGATTATTTGCCATCTCCTGCCAATCGCCCGTAAACGCCTCTTAATCTTGTAGTATTTAGAGCATATTTTAAAGAAAAATAACGAGTGCCTATTTTTAGGGTTCCGTACCCAAAGGGTAAAAACGGGACCCTATTCTAAGACTCCGCGATCCGTCTGTCTGCCTGTCCGTCTGTCACCAGGCTGTATCTCATGAGCCGTGATAGCTGGACAGCTGAAATTTTCACATATGATGTATTTCTGGTGCCGCTATGACAACAAATACTAAAAACAGAATAAAATAAATATTTAAGTGGGGCTCCCATACAACAAACGTGTTTTTTTTGCCTTTTTTGCGATAATGGTACGGAACCCTTTTTGCGCGAGTCCGCGTTTTTTATTTTCATGAGCCAGTACTTACTCTCGGTCAAGCTGACGATTCGGCTAAAATAATCAGTAATGCCAAAAAATAATCACTTGTTAAAGCTACTAGGTCAAGCACCAAAAAATAATATAGGCGGAGTCAACCTAATCAACAAAATGAATTTTTCAATAACCCAGTAATTAAACTAATTGCGAGCAATCACCGGGTCTTGGGATGACAAATGTTGACAGATAGCTACCCGTCCGCGATGACAGGACTATTTGTAAGGGCACAGTAAATCATTAGGCCGCACCCGTGTTGTAGCGTTTTTAATAAATTACATTACTAGGTAATGATCCGTCTAAGAGTTGCTGTACACGCAAATTGTAATTGTTTTGTATTCTATAAAAGGAGGTAATTACGTTTGAGTGATTAGTTGATTTTAATTGGTTCTAGGTTTTTGGGTATTCGGAAAATTACAGTTTGTAAATCATATTTAAATTAAGGCTAAGCTTGCATCTATTGAAAAACTAAAGATGAAACTTGTGGCTTTATAATAACAGCCACACGGCTCGATCTTTAAGGTTAGTCCATGGATGGGTTCCAATCCGAGATTGGTCCGTGCGTTGGAAAGCACGTTAAGCCATAACACTGGGTTGTCATTTGTAGATCTTCGACAGTCATTACGGGTAGTCAGAAAATCTGACAACAGTCTTGCCTAGGTACCAAGTTCAGGTACTGGGTTATAGAGGCAGATAGGTAGTCGTAAAAAATACCTACTCAGCTGCATTCGGTAAGACTGGAAGCTATTCCCATAACTTATTTGTAAAAAGGTTATGCGGATTGATTGGTATGACCTATAATAAAAACAAGACACGATTCATGATTTCTTTAATTATAGAAAAACAAACCCAGTTAAATTAACAGCAAAACTCTAAAAAAAACAGGCAACAAAACATAAAAGAAAAAACAAAAAAAAACACACAGCCTAAAAAAATCGCCAAAGATTGACAAAACGCACGCGATCTGTAAGCGGAAAAAGCACTACAACCTAATCGCGAACGCGCCGCCGAAACTGGTAACGATAAATAAAACAATGGAGTGTCGTGTGCGAGAGTATAAAATGGCAATCGCGAAACCAATTTGTTTACGCAAATTCTGCAGCGGGGAGAGATGAATGGGCCACCATAGCGTAATACGGTCCTGGTAGGTAATGTGTTCTAGTGTTGCTACTGGAGTATCGAGGTTTTGTGGACGATATGTTTGTGTGGATAGATGTCTCTAATACATAAGAAGAGATGACGATGAGCGGAAAAAAATGCAATTACTAACTCGATTAAATGACAGGTTTTTTTTTTTTTTTTTTAAGAAACGTTGCCCCACACTAGGAATTTCTTCCTGTATCGTGGGTGCGTTTACTAACATATAAACTCACATACACAACACCCAGAGCCGGAACAACTATCTGCAGGTCATACAAATATTTGTTCCGTGCGGGAATCGAACCCGCGACACGCAGCGCAGCAGTCAATCGCTCAACCACTGCGCCAACCGTGTGCTCAGATTCCTTGAGCGCTACAGAAATCTGAAAGAAAATACTAAGGTACTTAAAGAATACTATTTTTTTTTCAAAAATTGTGCCCTACTATGTATTACATAGAATTCCGGAGCAAACTTCTGACTACTGATAACTAATGCAGTTGAAACAAAAAATGATAAATAGGATGCTTCTAAAATTCTATCTAATATTAGATATTACTATGTGAATGTAATTCTTGATATACCTACTACATTAGTTAAAGGTGATCTAAATCATATATAAACCAGTCATTTTTATCGTAAAAATAGCTGACCCCGCGACTTCACTCCCGTCAAAATTATAGCCTATGTTACTCGGGAATAATGTAGCTTTCCATAGGTGAACGAATTTTTAAAATCGGTCCAGAAGTTTCGGCGCCTTTTCGGTACAAACAAACAAACAAAAAAATTTATCCTCTTTATAATATTGGTATAGATAAAATACTACAGTAGAACATCACTAAACACAAGCACATTTACGGGAAACAACAATGAGAAATGAGACCGAAGATTTGATGAACTGCACACATTTGAAATGTTGTTCTATCGATGCATTTATTGAGCTCATTGACAAACGCATACTACTACTTGAACGTGCAACATGGACCTTATTACCTTTGACGTAAGAGTGATGGTAATCGTATGTTTTATCTTGTATTTTAGTTCGAAATTCGAACAGCCCCACATGGCGATATCGATGTGTGTGGGGTTCTATTCGTACATCGCCACTTCATTAGTGTTATCGATATTTTAGAATTGCTTCCGAATGTTAATCTTACCTCCATTAGTTTGGGTATGATTCTTCTTCCTAGTTGCAGAGATAAACCGCTCTCATTTTCATCTGAGTTGATAAAATGTTTGATATTTTATTATTTATTGTTTCACTTATTATGCCAATCAAAATATTGAGTGATATGCAAAATAAAACTTTTGAAACATGTTCTACAACTGGAAACCATCAGTGAATAAAATTCTCATAGCCATAGACTCACAATAACACTGTTAAATACATTCATTTATTAGAAAATGAAGTCATCAGTACTATGAAAAAGGAAGGGTTAACAGTAAAATAAAAAAAAAACGGCAACAGTTATATTGCAAAATGTCATCTTCATTCTTAGTAACGGTAGTACCGTAAGTAAAGTCATAAATCATTTTTTAAAAGGATTATAATCTGTTCTATTGTTTATCTGTGGTCTTTGTTTACTCTGTGGTTTGGCACAAAAGGGCGCTAAACAGTTTGGTGGCTGTACGTCTGTTGACAAATTGCCGCTTGAAAACAAAGTAACTGTGAAAGAAATGTGATAATTTATGACTGCAGAATGTGGGTTCCGGATGTTTTTGTGACGAAACTTCATGGTTAATTAATATTTTGTTTGTGGAATAGATATAGCCATTAGTAGCACGAGACAAGGTGCACGCTGTGTGGTTTTCTCAAATGAGAAGCTCAATTAAAATTAAGGTATGGTTTTTAGGGTTCCGTACCCAAAGGGTAAAAACGGGACCCTATTACTAAGACAACGCGGTGCGTCTGTCTGTCTGTCTGCATGTCTGTCCATCTGTCACTAGGCTGTATCTCATGAACCGTGATAGCTAGACAGCTGAAAGTTTCACAGGAGATGTATTTCTGTTGCCGCTATAACAATAAATACTAAAAACAGAATAACATATATATTTAAGTGGGGCTCCCATACAACAAACGTGTTTTTTTTGCGATAATGGTATGGAACCCTTCGTGCGCGAGTCCGACTCGAACTTTTCGGCAAATAATTTGATTTAGGTCATATATTTTGTCAGTTTAAACCACAGTAAGTAGAAAGAAAACTCGCAGTACTTAGCTATTGTGATAGGTTCAAACGGATAAGTGAATAGATCAATATCAATAGCATCATTTGACTTTCGTTTGGTATTTAAAGTCTCGCTATACTGTATTTTTTATTTCGTAGACTGAACTGACAGCTGCCAAAGACCTTATTTTTTTTTAATGTTGCAAGCGCGGAGCATAGTGTTGTAGGTAAGGCTCAATCATAAGTGATTCATCGAATCAATGTGACATGACTCCTCAATTTAATTTTAGTAATTAATGTAAATAATTGTTTTATGAATATAAATCTAATATATTTAAATATAACAGTATTAATGCACATAGTACATACATTTTTATTGTGTTAAATATGAAATCAACAATAAAATAAATACGATCGATCATAAATGAGTAAAGACTAAATAAGGGCCGCATTTTTTTGCCGTTAAATAGTTCTATTTTCGATCTACTTCGATTTTCGATCAACTTTCGATAATTTTGGATAGTCAGGATACGACACTGACAACCCTAAAATGCCAGTTTAGTCTACAAAATTAAAAATCACAGTATAGTTTTTTTCAAAAACCGGGGATTATGATAGTGTTTGTGTTTAGACGATATATACGCCCCAATGTTAACGCAGTACTGGCCGTGCACTCGCTCGATGCCAGAATATCAATATTGAACCTCCTTTTGAACAGTTTTGTATGCAAAATATTATTTGATTTACATATGCTATGTTAGTTATAAAGAAATTCCAGTCATCAATTTTTCTGTGTAAAAATATTTTTAAACATCCAAGTCGTTTTGGAGGAGTATCTAAAAGTAGCGAAAAAATAGCGTGTTGTTAATTATTTTTTTAAAGCAAAACTATTTGTTATAAGAAAGAACCAAGTGTTAAAAATAATAGACATGAAAGAATTATAAATGTATATTTTTTTTCAAACCTTTTAACCTAGCCGTTACTAAGGAGTATGCTTTAGAATGTTACCGTTTTACGGCACTAAAGCGGATGTAGGCCCTTAAGTACTATACGGTCAAATAACTGCACCTAGCTGGAATACGACCCGACTCCCGCCTACCTGCGCGGCGCCCCGCGTTCGCCTCGTGCGCCAATAGCGAAAGTTGAATGTCAGACGTCACAGCATTTGGTGCAGAGTTATTTTAACCGTATAAACGTGTCTGTTACTCTTTTTAAAATGAATTTTCTTTGTCCCTACAGCAGCGTAGGCGTGGGTCGAGCGCACTTCGAGAAGCAACCGCCCAGCAACCTGCGCAAGAGTAATTTCTTTCACTTCGTGGTCGCGCTATACGACCGCGCGGGACAACCGGTCGAGATCGAACGGACCGCCTTTATTGGGTTCATTGAGAAAGATCAGGTAAGGTGTAACGTTATGTTTTAGAAGCCGTACTATATGACTTGTCAATGCCATCGTAATTCCATTGTAAAAAAAGGGATAGTGCTATGCGTCTTGTGTAGCACTATACCTTTAAGAAAGAAAGAAAACTATTTATTTGACTACAATGGCTTTAACATTTCATTGTACAGCCGCAGATGAAACTAAAAATTAGTAAATCAATAAAACCAGTTCTAAAGATGTTGGTACTTATTTAGGATTTTGCGCAAAAATATATGTTAAGGGTACACTAGTCGACGGCACGAACTATTTTGTGCGCTGGGTTAAAATGCATTTTATGTTAACCGACAACACCTGCGGAAGATATAGATGCTGTGATGAGCAGTAGGAAGCTAGTTCGCGTACGAATACACACTTTTGCAAATTTGTAGCGAAATGGATAATGATTTAGGACAAAACCGAGCGCGCGAAATTTTATAAACAGACCTTTGGCAGTCATGAAAAAATTACTAAATCTATCTGTTCAAAATCAAATTATATGCATTGTTGAACTACTAATCTATCCCTGTATGAAGGCCATTTAGCTAATTTTCCGTCTTCTTATGGTATTTATTTGCGCCCAAAAATTCGTTAAAATTAGTGTCGAAATGTGGAACTTTCGACGCTCATAACTTTCAAATATTTTATTTTTTTACTTTTTCGCTTTCATACAGGGCTAGATAATGATATAATCACTTTTTATTTTGAACGTACATCATCAAACAGTGGAATAATCCCTAGACTACGTTTGTATGGAAAAAAAATCGACTAGTGTAACCTTAAACGAGATAACACGTTTTTATTTACATGTTTTTTGCAGCGTTTGTGAAGAATAATTAGTACAATAATATTGATACGATTATTATGTATTGTAAAGGTAATTCATTGATTAGCTACGTGAATTAACCATTCTATAGTTACTTCATACCGCTATAAAACAACAGTTGGTATTCGACTAAAAGTTCAACGTAAGTTGGTAGTCAAATTGCTAAACTGACTTAAGTAACTGTAACAAACAATGAATATTGAAAACGTATTCAATATTCATTGTTTGTTACAGTTGTTCTATATCACGACGGCAGGTTAGTATTAGTCGTGTGTGTAGATGTTTATGTGTGCGTAAGCGATTCGCCCCTTATAGGGCACAAATCTAGACTATGGGCTCCTACTGATTAATTCCAGATTGAAAAACCCAATAAATATTTGCTCGTCTCGAATCCGCACCCAGGACCTCAAGCTTAGTTGAAGCCAACGAGGCAGACTTAAGGCGTATATATTCCCCAATGTTAACGCAGTACTGGCCGTGCGCCCGCTCGGAGGCAGAATATCAAAATAGAACCTCCTTTTGGGCAGATTTGTTTGCGAAATTTTCTTTGATTTACAAATATTATGCTATTTCATTTATGAAGAAATTCTAGACAGCAATTATTTTTTTGTGTAAAAATATTTTTAAACATCCAAGTCGTTTTGGAGGAATATCCAAAAGCTACGAAAAATATTGTGTTGTTAATTATTTGTTTAAAGCAAAAATATTAGTTACACGAAAAAGCCATGTTTCACAAATAATTTTGTATAGAGTCTGGCAAATGAAAGTAGACACTCGAATTATTTGCAAACTTTTTATATGGCAATGCTATACTAATGTCAACTCCAATTTTCCGTATGTCGCTACGGAGTTTTTGGCGGGATTTTTTCGAGTGAATTTCAGCGGCTGTTAATATTATTTGCAAATTGATTCCTAGTGGATATTGTGATATAAAATTGGTGTAGTTTTGTGTCTCAACTGTCTACGCAACTGGACAATATGTGAAATCATTGACAGAAGCGATCTCAGGATAGTGGAGCGGAGAATTTTATTGTAGTATTGACTACCTCCGCTAAGCTTACTGGGAAGGCTGACTCAATACAATTTGCTGCCAAATACTCCATAAAACATTAGAATCTGTTACATCCGTATTCTAATGCATACTAAAGAATGTTAAAATTGCACTGAAGACTAGGCAGCATGGTCTCAGACCTTAGCCTGTTCCGTCAGGAACAAATACAAAAAAAAAAAAAAAAAGTATGTCGCTACTAAGTTGATACTTTGTTTTAATTCGTAATCACTATTTATCTTTTTGTAAATATTTTCTCTATTTAATAATTTAAAAAGTTTCATTATCAATGTAGAAAACAATGACTCCTGTGACTCTTATGAATCTTTTCACATGCAAGTCTTAGATTCAGATATTGATTGATAGTGAATAAACCAAAATTATTATAGAATACTGGTGCTTTTTATTCAGATTGATATATCTA
This sequence comes from Orthosia incerta, assembly GCA_948252205.1. NCBI lineage: Eukaryota > Metazoa > Arthropoda > Insecta > Lepidoptera > Noctuidae > Orthosia > Orthosia incerta. Next base: position 56,254,587 of record OX411742.1, read on the forward strand.
ACGTGTTAGGTACCTACCTAAATGTACCTATGGTGTTTTTATTCAGACGAAGTAATATAAGTAATTCTAAAGTATCAAATTAGGTTATTCCAGGTATTTCATACTAGTTTTTGGGGTTGCTCTGCTGATGTTTTTTAAATTTGCCGCGCTTTTTCAGTCTCTACTTTCGTTTGCCAGACTCTATGAATCAATAATAAATACATATTTTTTCAAACCTTTTAACCGAGCCGTTACTAAGGAATATGCTTTAGGAAGTAACAGTTGTACGGCATTAAAGCGGTGGAAGGCCCTTAATTAAAATTACAACAAAATAATACGTAACAAAACTGAGCCGATTACCCAGTCTCCAAATAACTTTCAACTTAGTTAGCCCCTTTCAATACAACCTCATATTGTTAGTTTATCAAGAAACGTTCGAGACGAGATACGGATCGCGATTCAGTCGAGTTCATCAATCAGGATCGACTCGACATGATTTCTATTGTGTGCACAATACGCATTTACATAATACGCATGCGTGTTGGTGGCATGTGTTAAAATGTATCTTATGAGTTTTGAGAATTTTGTAGTTTTAGATTTTTGTGACAAGTTTTTAGTTGACAATAAATAATAATTTATCGATCTTTCGATGTCTTTTATCACCTATCGCTTAAGCTTCATAAAACTTCAGTTTTTCTTGAACACAAAACTTTAATTCAAATTTTTCCTTTTTTTTTTACATTTTACATAGGTCTTCATGGGCACTTATAAAACGTCGACAAAAGATACACGGTTCGGGTTAGTCGTTTCCTATGGAGAAGAACCGGCAAGATAATAATAATAATAGCCTTTATTTAACAATCTTACATAGTACATGTTTACTTTATTACATTTTTTTTCTTATTTGACACCCGTTTCGCGAAGACTGTTGTTGTCATTGGACGAAAAAGTATGTAATGTAATAAGGCTTGTCAATGTCCAATGAGCCTTAACACAATGGTGCTATTTTGTCTGTTTGAACGGTTGCCATGGCCACCTGCCGGCTCCATCATGAGACCAGCTCCAAACTATGTATATATTTCAATATTGCCAAAGTTACATAAATACGTCAAGTTTCAATTTAAAAGAAAGCACTCGAAAATTTTATCACTAGTTGTGCGGGACACATACGAAAGCAAGGTACTCGAAATATAAAGCTTGTAATAATCTTCTATTAATATAAAAGAGAAAGTATGTATGTATGTTCCTTATAGACTCCGAAACGGCTGGACCGATTTCAAAAATTCTTTTACCGTTTGGAAGCTACACTATCTCCGGGTGACATAGGCTAGTTTTTGTCTCTGTATTCCCACGGTAACGGGAACTACGTGGGAGAAACCGCGAGGCATCCGCTAGTTATAAATAAATAAGAACTCGGACATCTAACAAACTCTTCTTACAAGCATCCACAAAAAAAGCTGCCAGTATTAAAATTACCTTGTATGAAAACAAGTGAAAAACAAAAAATATGTCTCCCTATATAGGTTACTGAGTCTGTCGCCAGAGGGCGTTGGCGCGTTCACACGTCTTGTTTGTTGGCGTGGTGTTAATTATTCACATAGTAAACATTCATGTTCGCGTTTTTACTGAATGTGTGGCCCGCACTTTATATGTAAGTGTTAAGTATATTGCTGACGGGTTTGTAGTTTTTTTATCGGATTGAGTATTGGTAGGCTTATTTTGATACTTTTCTGCTCTTGCAGACTAGTTCTTTCTAGGTTAACCTAACCATAAAAAAATATAAAAAAACATGAAATATAATTCTCTTCTCCTTTCTTCTTTTTTTTTTTTTTTTTGTTTTTAAAAAGAAAAGAAGAAAAGAAGAAGAAGAATTATATTTTTCTAACACGGCCATGAAACATACGCCAATTTATTTAGAGACGTAAATAAACAACTATAATAGCATCGAATATGTGGCTATTGAAGTATTTTGTAAAAAAACAAAACTTAAAATCAAGGACTGCTCAGTTTTGTAAGTAGACTATGGGATAGTACTTGCTGACCTTTTGCTACGACTTTGGCCTTGTATAAAAAATTACATATAAACGAACGAATAACCTCTTATAATAGTAGTTTATGCAACGGTCATTTAATAGGGGTTCATAAAATACAAGTGTGGTAAAACAATAGTATCACACGAGTATTTTAATACCTAATTATAAGCCGTTGCTTGCACTGTTGAAATGTTATCTTTACTCATACAGTTGACATAAAACAAAAGTGGAATCGGAAAAAAATATGTAGTACGGTGGAAAATTAAGATTCTCATTACGCATGACTACGCAGTGCGCGCATCCATAGACAATGACACTATTTTTCTACATTAAGCCAATGAGCCATACGCGCCAATAAATTAAAAAGTAAAAGTGTGCTATAAAAATTAAAAAGTTATTTTATGATGCAGTTGTTTGAATATCGAAGGAAAATGTTGAACTGTAATGTTTTTTTTTAATTTTGCCTATCCACGATAAAAACGTGTATGCACAATTTTTTTTGAATTAATATTTGGAACATCACATTGTGAGCGTAAATAAAAATATTTTTATGACTGTGTCTATTCATAGCTTCAAATCACAATTGATAGAACACTTGAAAAAACCAAACACCGCAGAACATTTTTATACATCAGACTATTTCATTAACTATAACATTTTGTTACAGGAAGTCGAAGGGCAAAAGACGAACAATGGCATCCAGTACCGACTTCAATTACTTTATGCAAATGGTAAGTGACTATCTGCCCAGTTTTGGGGTTATTCCATGACGAGCTTCAAGATATAGATGGACAAATCTTCCCTTTTTATGCTACGGGAAAATTTTGGGGACTTGCGTCTTTTGTCAGATCTTGTTTTGACTTGTAGAAATAAATTACTACAGTTAAGAGCTCCCGCAAAATATAGACTTTTTATCCGACTATAGTTTAGTCGGATTGAAAATTACATTCATTACTGAATCGTTGAAATACTTGCATACTTCTTATGTTTAGCCGCAATGATCCTAATTAAATAAATTGAAATTTACGTTTGATACTTACAAAAGAAAGAGGGCAGCGTAGAGCAAAGTTAAAAAATCAAAAAAAAAAAGTTGCGGCTAGATGTGGCCAGGCAACCCTGCAGAAATCAATTCTACTATCAAGAATCATTCATAAGTTTTATAAAAACACTAGCTGTTCCCCGCGGCTTCGCTCCCGTGGACCACCCCACAGGACCCGTTTTCGGGATTAAAAAATAGCCTATGTTACTCGGGAATAATGTGGCTTTCCATAGGTGAAAGAATTTTTTAAATCGATCCAGTAGTTTCGGAGCCTATTCGGTACAAACAAACAAAAAAACAAAACTCTTTATAATATTATATTATTAGTATAGATTAGGTATACATGCAGATTTTTGCAGTCGGATCTCATACTATTAGGATAGTTAGATTTACTTCTAATCAGATCAGATATCCTTTAGAATTAAACATAGATACGTAATTGCAATGCACCTCAATGAACCCAGCTTCACTTAAAATATGCACCCTGTACCTACGTACAGTCCCGGACATAATTGTAGACACAGTTCGTCTCAATCGTCAACATAGTGATGTGCTGAGCATTATCGCCCGGTGGTCGGGAGGTGAGCAAATATTGCCAGACTTGGCTTGCATTGTCGTATGTCAGGGTGCTATTATCTTCAATAGCTATTCAAGCCTCTAAGATGGCGCAGGTTATGTGCTTCGAAATATATTAAAGTTTACCTAAACTTGCACGATTAATTTAACGCCGAGTTAAATGGGTCACTTATGAACACTAGCACAAAAATACATAACTCAGAGTTAGTTGTTAACACGAGGTTATATTGACATCATGTCATATAATATTGTCAATTTAATCTCATGTTAGCAAATAACTTTGAGTTAAGATTTTTTTATCAAGTGCGCATGAGTGATCCAGGGAGGATTTTGCATTCATCTGATAATTTGTATCAGAAGAATAAAGATGGTGGTTTAATAGTTTTTCCACTCAGAAGCCGCGGCCATTATGCGCGTCATCACTCATAAGCCTGTCAAACCACTTATTTTTCAGTTGTAACTTGTAAGTAATCAGACAATTGAGAATTATCCCTTAATTTATGTATTTTACAGAGATTATTTATTTCTTAGTATGGAAGGTTATAATACTAACCATAGGTGCCTGTACCTGCTTAAGTGAACAAATTAATGTATTTGATGTTGACCAAAAGTTCAATAAAACCAATTTTTGAATTAAAAATAACAATGCAATACTCAAACAAATATATATTTATTAAAACAAATAACATTTATTTTTTATACAAACTATTTTAAATATACTATATTAAACGAGCAATTATGGCCCTTGTCCCAAAGCAACAAGGCGTAAATCAAATGTAAACCCCGATCTCGTATTCAACAGACGTTCGGTGACAACACAGACTACACGATGGCTAGCATTGTAAATATTTGCCGTCTTGCTAGACCAGGGATAATGGAAAATTGGCACAGAATAGCGAGCTCCTGGACTATGAATGACGACTGCATTGAAGCTCTTAGACTATGTTATAGGAGCTGGGTTGGGTAAATGAGACAGTGTAGGAAAGCTAGGGTTGTTAGTTTTGTTTTATGAGAATAGAGTTCTGTTAGCGCATTGAGTAATGTATTAGTCAGAAAATATGTTTCTTTTTCAATAAGCAACCTTAATTATTACACAAAACCATTCAAAGTAATTTAAAATCGACTGGAACATCTTTGATATTTCTATTGTGAAAATGTGTGATTGGCAAAAAAATATAAATCCCTTAAATAAATGAGATTAAAAAAAAACTACTTACAATACGTAAAGATATAAAACTTACGCTAGTTTTAACGCCTTCAGGCACGGAACTCTAAAAGGAGAGAGCCAAGCGTAGAGCCAATTGTAGGAGGTTAACAAATTGTGCAATGTCTGCTACGCCGTGCTACGCTCTCGTAGCCGTAGCTCGTAGCCCTCGCTACGATCTTTATTGCCACTATGTGTAAATGTTACTGTTTTATAGGAGCGAGAATTAGAACGATCTTAATATAAACACAACATACTAGAACCTACGAGGGTGTATGTTAGCAATGCAATTATCTGTCATGTTTTTTTTTCTAATGTATACTTTGTTTAAACATTTTGAAGCAAACACTTTAGATACAATGATCTATCCACTAAAGTTAGTGATATTATTTAATAGTACCTTACAAAACGTAAGTGCAAGGTTAGGATAGTTAACGTGATATTAATGTGCTTCCATCTTTTACAGGTATCCGACAAGAACAAGATATATTCGTTCGACTTATCGATTCGGTGACGAAACAGGTAAGCTCTTCAGTTTGTTTCTCTCTACAGGACAGGACGACAAAAACACCTTTATATAATTTATTGATTTTACTCATTTTGTCACCATATTTATTGAACACTTTCCATCAGTTCTCTCTATGTTGCGACAAGACAAAACACAACTGTAATCTTTTAATTATAGTTGTTCTATCTCACGAAGAAGGGTTACGTGACTTTTATGGCGCCGAAATAAGATTCATTTTGCTACGATTCATCCGTCATCGTGAGATAAAACAACTATAACGTATCTCCAAATTCCTGTCAATCATTTGTAAGATATCTCTCGTATTTGATACAACAGGAGAAGATAACACAACACAAACAATCATAGTTACTTGAAATATCATACATCAAAAACATAAAAAACTCATACAAAAGGAAGACACTGACTATGCTATGTCTATGGCACAACTTCCTCCTTACCTAATACCTTGCATACCGACTCGAGAAGAGAAGACTTACGTCTAAATATTTCTCCAACTTTCCATACAAACATCATGACACATGTCTTGTTCCTCCAGTAATGGTACTACCAAAAGTGCCCCAACAGCCACGTGTCATCCACGTGGCATCCACACGACTGATTGTCATCGGCGCCGCCCGATTAGACCCCTAATCCACACGCCCTCTGGTCAACTAAATTGCATTGCGCTTGAGCACAATCATTATCTGTATCTCCTGTTACAATTTTATTTTAGTTTAGTTTTACAATTTGACATTGAATAGGAGCGTCACGTTGAAAGATTTTTGACAGATCGAAGGGTTGAATCAGCTGGTAGGTGTTAATCCGTTTGTAGGGATTTTGTTACGTGGGAATTGTAAGGGATTCTGACGTGCTAGATGTTGGAAGTAATCCTGTAATAATAGCTCTCGTGCCATGTAGTCATATTACGTACAAAATATTAAGTTTTTGTAAGTAATATGACTTCTTTTTATGAGTAAGTTTTCTGTTGTTAGTGTAAGTAGAAGTATTACTAGATGAGTAGATTACTATTGCAATCCAATATTCACGACATACAATTACAAATTTTCACTGGGCAGAATATAATATATCAGAGGCTCTACTTTTTTTTATAATTATCAAAATATATTAATAGCCTCGCGTTTGACTGCCGTTTCACCAGATGGTAAGCGATGATGTTGTCGACGATGTAGCACACAAATCGAATTCACTCTTGAATTGAAGAGTTCAAGGTTATAAGCTATCATAGAACACAGAATAAGACAGAGAACTGTCTAGTTAGCTTCTTTTTTAACCCTCGACGGAAAAAAGGGGTGTTATAAGTTTGACGTGTGTTGCTGTGTATCTGTGTGTCTGTCTGTGGCGTATCTGTATGTCTGTCTGTGGTGTCATAGCGCCTAACCGGATGAACCGATTTGGATTTAGATTGTTTTTTTTTTGTTTGAAAGGTGACTTTGTCGAGAGTGTTCTTAGCTATGTTTGGTGAAATTCGGTATGGCCGTTCAAAAGGTATGTGCTGTTTTTTTTTAATTTGTGGTGGGTTTGCTCTTGACTCTAGTCTAGGTCAGAGATGACGGAGACAGAGTCGACGATGGAGTGACCTTACCCTGAAAATGTTTTCTGTTTGAAACGGAGTATTTTCGCAAGATATCGTGTCATAATTACGTGTTCGATAGATTGTTGATCTAAGCGTGTCTACTACTAGATAAATTATATAGTTTAAAGAGTATGAAATAAAAAAAAAGTGCCGGGTGTTTTGGAAATTTTAAATTTTTACTTGTATTAACGATGTTTACTATCTCGCCTGATGATAAGCGATGATGTGGTCGACGGTGAAACACGCTTTCCAGAAGCAACCTATTCACTATTGATTGCTCCTCTTTTAGTATTTTTTTCCAGTTTCAAATTGAATTTAGTATTTAGGACGTATCTAAATCAAAATTAGCCCTGCCAAAATATACAAAACTCTTCCCAACAATCAACAGCAATTATAAACGCTACAAATAACAATATTAAAGTCATGATGAAACTTTGCCACCTCACATATATAATTTCAACACGTCCTCTCTTAGTATTGTGTAACCAGAGGCCAATTACCAAAGATTTATGTTGAGAACATAATTAACTTAGGCCGAACGTTGTTAACTAAGAATTACGGAATCGTATGTGGAGAACAGGTTGCAGTGTTTTGTTTAGACGGTAGTTGTTGAAGGCAGTGTTTGTTTCTGCCGAATATAGCGCATCCTCAGTATAAAAGTGACCTAACTCAAAAAATGCAGTTTGTGGGCAATGAGGCAAAAGTGTCTTCAAAAAAGTATATTGTTGACTGTGCTGTTTCGTACAAAAGCGACCGATTTATAAGCTGTCTCTTTCTTACTCATAATTATTTGGGGTCTTTTTACCCGGCTGCAAGGAAAGGGTTATGTTTTTCACGCGTATCTTGTATGTTTGTATGTATGTAATATTCTTTATTACCTCATATCTTTCAAACTACTTGACGGATTTTTATAATTTAGACATCGTTAGATAGGTCTTGACCGCCCAAGTGTTTCGTGCCAGTTGCCGTTAAAAAAAAGGAACATGGCGGATTTTGAGCGCCATATTGTGGGGCTTGCAATTTTTTTTCTTGCCCATCTGCAATTGCAAACCCATCGAGTGGGGTATCAAAATGAAGGGTTTTTAGAGGTGATTACAAAAATATAAACCACTTATATATGATACATATTCACAAACTGGCTGACCCCATGATCCTCCGACTGCACAGCATGATTTTTCTTGTTTACAACGTTTTAGTTCGCTTCTTAAGCAGGCGGGTTTTTGTTTTTTTTTATTCATCACATAGTTTTAGACTAAATACGCTTTTTAACAGTGGTGGCCCAGTGGTATCTGCCGCGACTTACAAGTTGTAGGTTGTGGGTTCGAGCCCAGGCAGGCACTTTACTTGTGTAAAATTATTTCATCACCACTGCTCTAAAAACGGTGAAGGAAAGCATCGTGAGGAAACCGGCATGGCCTAGAACTAAAAATTCGAAGACATGTGACATCCACCAACCCGCACTGCGCCCGCGTGGTGGATTACGGCCCATTCCCTCTCACATAGAGGAGGCCTGTGTCCCAGCAGTGGGAACATTAATAGGCTGATGATGATGACGCTTTGTGAGGTCATTATAGCAAAATCAGAAATTACAGCAATTTTATTTCTAAGGATGGGATTAGGATATGGACTTACTCCACGATCTTATCGAAATGGTTTGATAACAATAGATGTTATTGAAGAAACATAAAAAAAGAGAAAATACTCTTTTTTTTACTTTTTGCCACCAATGTAGCACGCCAGATGAACGCAGCATATTCATTTGTTCAATGATTAAGTGTCTTAACTGTTACAGAATATATTTAATAAACTGTACAAAAAAATCCTCACCAATTATAAAACACCAAGTACATATAAATAAATACGAATAAAACGAAAATGATTTTTAGGGTTCCGTACCCAAAGGGTAAAAATGGGACCCTATTACTAAGACACCGCGATCCGTCTGTCTGTTTGTCTGTCTTTCTTTCACCAGGCTGTACCTCATGAACCGAGATAGCTAGACAGTTGAAATCTTCACAGATGATGTATTTCTGTTGCCGTTATAACAACAAATACTAAAAACAGAATAAAATAAATATTTAAGTGGGGCTTCCATACAACAAACGTGACTTTTTTGCCGTTTTTTGGTACGGAACCCTTCGTGCGCGAGTCCGACTCGCACTTGGCCAGTTTTTTTATTTTTGTATTCGATATCGTCAATAATGATAAAAAAACACAAACTTCATATTAGGGCAGTATTTTAAATCATGAATAATTATTTTAGTTCGCAGTATATAATATATATATATATTATAAGACCAAGATGGTATTTGATTGCAAGTCAACAAAAGCTCTCATAAATTAAGTAAAGCTAATTAAAACTGCACCACATATTCATACTTTACCCCTTCAAAGGGGTTGCTTAAACTTATGACGACAGAATACATGGACTTACCTTGTTGAGGGAGGCTAAGCGATGTATCTCTATCTACCTTCAACCTGTTTTTGTTGAACTTGTATACTTCTTATTTGACGTTAAGAACTTGTCAAACCCTACATTAATGCCAAATTTTGACAGGTTTTCGGTCTAAAGTACCGTTTGAGCAATACTCAACTTCAAATGCTTAATGCGGAAATTGTGGATTAGACTTACAAATAATTATAACTTAAGTTTTTATACGCATATTCATAACGCGCGCTACTAAAAAAACATTAAATTAATTTGAACACTACATCTTAAAATAACGAACAGTTCATTGAGTGACCTCTAAAATTACAGACACACCATATTTTAGAAGATTTTTTTAACACGCTTTTATTAGTTTGGTATGTACTTATGTATCAATTAACGGAATCTTTGAACGTGATTTTCACCCCCTTCAAAACGTCGGATTAATTTGAAACTTTGCACACTTATCAAGGACCGATGACAATGCAATAATTTAAATAGTGTGTTTTTATTATTTAGTTTTTGCTTGCGCGGTGTTTGTAATCAAATCTTGCAAATTAAATTTGATCCACTTCCCAGTGTCCGATTGAACTGATATAATGCAAACACGTTTGTTTGACGTGACAAAGCAATTTTTAAACATGAAAGCTTGTTTAATAAAAAAACATGTTTTTCAACTTATAAAATCCTTTACCGACTCAAAAAGCCCTACAAATAACGCAATTATACAACAACAAATAAATTATATTATATCACAACCACAAGCATGATAGTGTTGTTTTATGAGCGAGTAACAAATAAAAAGTACACTGCAGTGGACTTGAGACGTACATACTTGTCTTGTACTCGCCATACTTGGCGTACTTGCATCGCACTGGCGTGATTTACATGAGGGACAACGCATACAGACTGGGAAATTGTACTGTGCACAGTTTTCAGGCACATTTTGTTTTGTGTTACGTGTCGTTTGAGTAGGAGATGAATAGGGGCAAGTTTTGCAAATAAATGTTTAGATTTTGTATCTCTTAAATTCCAATTAGAACTAAAAAGCCATCATCGTCTCTGATAAATGTCCACTGCTGGACAGAGGCCTCCGAGGCTTCGTACCATCGCCAAATTAAGATACTGAAAGATAAAATGTGTGTCTATATTATAGATACAAATAATAGCTTAGGACTGAGTTGGAAAACTGGCTCGAGTAGCTAAGCATATAGCATATAAGATGCATATGAGATTGTAAAGTCTAAAGATTCATAAATTCGTTCGTGCCGACTTTTATACAAAACTGTGTTATATACAAATTTATAGCATGCACTGATGTTTATATTGGGTCACCTTTTAGTGCACAGAGTAATTGCAATAAATAATATAAACATTTATAAAAGAGAAGTACCTCAGTTTATAAGTTATTCTTCACGTAGAATTGCTTCTGAAAACGGTAGTAAAAACAGTTAAAAAGACAACAAACACAATGATTTACGCACGAGGCAAAGAAGCCTGGCAAGGCTGCCAGAACAGTAACTGTAGATACCTACTTTTATTATTATTATTGCTGTTGCACTTCAGTACAATTTATTTATGTACTTAGATTGTACAGTGCTTTTTCTTTAAATAGCTGTCGTCATGTATCAAATCAGTGGGTCAGATTGTGATAAAATAATAGGAAGGACCGGTGTTCTTAGATAAACTTTTAAAAACAATTGATTCGGTAAATATAACCTATATGTTTAAGTAAATTTATTCCTGGATTGAGATTTCAAGAGCTGTTCTAGACAGAGAATCTATTAGCGAAAAACGATTCTTGGATTGGCATGTACTACCAAAATATCACGTATGTTGACAATTCTAAATCTTTGTAACTTTTGGCAATCGTTATTGTTGACAGCTTGTTACTTTTACTCAGGCTCCAGAAACGCAATGTTTTGAAATATCGAATCCATACTAAACTCTATGTAATAAAACCATAGACACCTCAAGATTTACACTGAACTTTGGCGAAAAAGAGCGAATTGCTGGTTTAGTGAGAATTTTACCAATAAAACTGGCCCGTAATTCTTCGCAAACCAGCTTCCGAAAGTCATTTTCTCAACAAAAGGCAACCAAATTAATATGTTGTTTGAACATCGTTAAATAAACATAATCATGAGGCCACGTGCGACGCGCACGCCTCTCCATTCAAACCCATGGAAGTTCTATGGGATTTAGTCGAATCTCATTCGACGAACCATGGGCCAGTATCTTAAGACTATATTCAAACAGAGGGTCGGCAGATTGATGTTTTAGATATTGATATGATAGTGATTTAGTATGGGAACACAAATAATCCGGTTGTTGCAACTTTTGGCTGTAATAGCTGCAATTTACATACAAAAAAAACATGTTTTTTTATAGGCTTATTGTAAAACCGATATCCATTAGCAGATTAAGCTAAACTAAAAGTTAATATCCGTTTTTCTAGACCTATTGCTAGTACTCGTGTGAATTAATCTGAATTTCGGGCGCCATATTTAAAATATAGTGCTTTGAGATAATTTTCACGCGGACACAGTCTTATTTTTGTGTCTTACCAAAACAAGAGTTGCGTGTCCCGTTCGCATGCACCGTACGACATTAGCTGATTGCTCGTGTGCCGGTAGCCTAACGTTTTAATACAATTAAATCGACCGCAACTCACTTATTACCCGAACATCTTTTCATCGCCATTTTTGTGAACGACTCTTTTGCGTGTCACTCGATTTGTACGGACTTATTAAGATAATGTTACGTGACATTTTGGACGATTACCTGCTTTGTTTCAATCTGGTTTATTCAATCAGGTGTAGATAGTGAAGCAATCTTATCAATTTTGACCAAAACGTCCGTGCTTTGAAGTGATCTAGCAGTTTTAAGTGACTCGAATAAGGTTTTTTGGATATTTTTATCCTTCGTCTATTCCAGGATTCTTAGTCTTTAAGTAGATTAATTAAAATTAACTCAGAGAATCTATATTTAAGAGCCATTTTTCTCAGTAAACCAAATAATTATCCTAAAAAATGCATTCAACACTAACACAACATCACTAATTACCAAAATATGAAACTACTGACCACACTAGCATAGCTAAGCGTATATTTTTTTTAAATCCCCACTAATTCCCCAGAGATTGAATCCCATGCGACGGACTATGCCCAGTGCGGCGTCGACCCCAGAAATCCTGGGGGATCGTCTCATTTCAACAAGTGAACTTGAAAAATGTTAGTTCACACCACTATCTGGTCTCTTATGGCCGGTTTCTGATTTAAGTAAAGCAGCAATAATCAGTTGAGTATTGTCAAATAATTTAGGAAGCGTTTGAGTATTTTACGTTTCACAATTGGGAATCTACCTAGGTCAGTTAAGTAAGTACCTACTTATGTATGGACCTGCCAAAGTTCCATTCACTTTCTCTTTCACCCTTACGTTCCATTTTACAAAAGAAATCCGAGACATCACAAGATTGCATAAATATTATTTATACATTTTATACAGCCATAAAAAGAACAATAGTATTATATTACTTTATTCAAGAGTAAAAAATCAAGTTAATAAAGATGTTATAATCTGTAATAACTTGATTTTTCATATTTAAGCAATTTCAAAGCGGTGAAGGAAAACATCGTGAGCAAACCGGCATGTCCTAGAACCAAAAATTCGAAGACATGTGACATTCACCAACCCGCACTGGGCCCGCGTGGTGGATTACGGCCCATTCCCTCTCATAGAGAGGAGGCCTGTGTCCCAGCAGTGGGAACATTAATAGGCTGATGATGATGTGATGAAGCAATTTCAAAGATATCTATTTGAAATATATACAACCTTATTATGAAACTATGAAATGGATCGTAGGCACTAGTCAATTACTTCAAGATTGTCATGGCAACCGTATTTATTTTGTCAATGATGTCTTATCGAAAGAAAATAATATCTAATATAATTTGTTATTGCCAAAATAAAGAATTTAAGCTTATAATTACTAGGAGTGAATGTGTTCAGAGCGAGCAGTTGCTGGTTCTTGTGATACCTCATAGGACTATAGAATATTTTACTCAGAATTTCACAAGATCTCTCAAGTGCCCTTTGTTCATCTGTATTGGAATCTGGTTGCAATTGTGATTTACCAACAAAAATGGACTATTGTGATGCAATTTTTAATGAAAAACCTGGGTTTTCAAGATCAAAGGCTTTGCTAGCCATCGAAGAGCCTCCGAAGAAAAAGAGTAGTAGCCAGGGTCGGTGCCATTGGATATGTGTCGGTTATTATGAAGGAGGACTGTGTTTTAATATGTGTTAACAAACAATATACTATCTGCCTACTTATTTTGTAAAATAATAAATAAATAAGACCTATCATGTTGTTTTTATCGTCTTTTATTATTCTGATACCAAAATCATATCATACAAAAGCCAAATTCTGTACACAATTTCATCGTTGTAACATCTTCTTGTCTTGTGGATCCTACTAATACCTATTCTATATAGGTATGAAAGTCTGTATGTTTGGCTATTTGTTAATCACACTTTAATGGTTGAACGTATTTGGAATTATATACTTTGGAAAACAATTACACAATGATGAGAATTAGAACCTAGGATATAAATTAATATAATAAAATAGATTAATAATAAATACACGGCACGGCATAATAAAGCCTTTTATTCTGAAATCAGAGATATTAAACTGTAGTCTATACAATACATGTTTATAGTTTATAAAATGTCCCTAATCTCAGTGTGCCTCTTGGCATAGGCCTCCACTCCACTAAGTTTCCACTGGGGTCTGTCCTGTACATCTTGGACCAGCGGTCTTTCCCATATTTCATTCGCGTCTTCCACGTCTTCTTTTCCCATCTCTTGTGTACCAGTTTGTCACTTTTTTCCATGTCCCTTGGTTATCGCGCATCACTTTTCACATAGTTCATCAAGACTCGGTTTTCGCGCACCACGCGACCACAAACACATTAACTGGCACTTTTTGAATATTTTTCTTGAAGATCTCACTCAACATCGTCATAATTTCTGCCGAAAGACTGCTGGATACAGGACTTCCCCAGCGTCACCACATCGACCGGTCCTGTGCGTCTTTCATACATCGGATTCCCGTGACCAGGTCATCGGTCTACGGAGGCCTTAAATGCGTATTCCACCACGCGGTCGCCACTCCAGAACTTAACAGCCCCATTGACCATCCGTTCTTCAAGCATCTGAGATTTATCAGGCATGAAATATTTGCATCCAATCTTATGTTTTCGATAATTCAGGGCGAACACTCTTCTTCCACGCATCGGTCTTCGTTGAGGAATCTCCAAAGAAGACAAGGATGTATCTTCGACACTCGTTTTATAAGTTTATATATTATTTTGTATTTATTTCGCTTGATCACCGTTTAAGCACAGGCTTGTCAACTATCAACTGCCAAATGTAACCAGTGTAGCCAGATTCGACGAGCACCAAATCGGCAAAAATTTCGTTTTTCCATTTATAAAAAACTCAAGTCGAACATTATTCACTAAAACCCTGAAACATTCTTCGAAACTTCAATGCGTTAAACACAATAATCATAATAGGTTCCATATAAAAAAAAATTCAGCATTTCTCTATTTTCCCTGTGTTGTCGCGACTGATGTATAATAAAATTTAAAATAGTGATGAACAGTTAAAAGCATTTTGGTTTCCAGTTATTTTTATCATTCCTCAGATAATGTTGTATTAGATAGTCACATTCCGAAATCATCTAAAATCACCCCATTTTTTTTTCTGAGGTAGCCTAATTGCCACCACTCGTAAAAATTGGTCGCCCCGACACCCTTCCGAGTAGCCTAAATGGCAAAAAGTCGCACAATCTGGCTACACTGTTGATGTAACGTTGACAACGGTTTGAGAAAACTTTGAGAATTTGAGAATGATCAAATGTGTTTTTCTCAGTTGAGAAACCCAATTGAACGTCAATGAAGGTTTTTTGTATGACATAAGGTATACTTTAGCATGACTTTGACTAAAATACTCAAACCTTGCTCAGTAACCCAGAAAACTTAAAGTGGCAGATGATCAAGAGTGACAGATGCTTAAATCGAGATCAGCACATACTTAGCGTCGAATACTCAAATCAGAAACCCGCCCTTAGTGTTTTTATTCTTAGTTTCTTACATAACGTTGGTACAACTGTTTCTGCTTGTAAGTTGGTAAACTTGGTGATAAGGTTTGACCTTTTCAGTTTGAATGGGCGTAATGTTTGATATCGTTAGGCGTTTTGTTTTTGTTTTATAATGTTCGATGTTTGAATAAGTTGTGTGCAATAAACTGACGATATGACGCATAAAAGTTTCAGAGACTGTCAAACAGATATGAATACAGTCTACGCACTACAAAGCTCAACTCTCTTCAATATTGTTGCTGGTTTTCTATTGACACAAATTACTATTAATAAGTGTCATTCACTAGATGATTAGAAAACGGTTCTTAACATTTACCTTAAAGAAAGAAAAAATAAAGAATGAATGAAAAAAAGAAAAACTCAAAGAAAAAAGAAAATTCCAGAAAGAAAGAATGAATGAAAAAAAAAGAAAAGTTAAAAAATTAAAAAAGGTATTTAATTGCCACAAAACGACAAACAAACATTACATTACAAGAACAAGAACAGTGGTAGTATATCTGTCAGGTTTTCAGTATCGACTTCGAACGGTTTTGTTTTTTCTCCTAAAATGACTCACGCACGAGTCATTTCATTTTCGTCATCTAGTCATTACGAGTATTGATTATTACACCCACTGCACAACAAAAGTAGCCCGAAATCTATTTGATTTACAACAACACCTGATCCCGTCCCCTTACTTATACTTAAGCCAAATGTAGAAAATACGACCCCAAAGCTATTTTGGTGTTCCTAAATACTTTTGTATGACCCTTAGATACCTATTACAATATACAAAGCAAAGTCCTTATAAATCCATGGTACAAAAGACGATAATACCCCTGTTTCATATTCAATTAAATATTTTGTCAGGGATGAAAAAATCTATTTGGGATTTAGGGAGCTCAGTGTAGTGTTGGATGTGTAAGTAATAGTTGTGCAAATTGTTGTAGATACTTTTGGTAGGAGAAAAATGTATGCTTTTTAGGCAAAATATTTCATTGTGTGAAAATAAATAAATGTTTATATTTTTTAATAAATATTTCAGTGGACGAATATTGAGCGAGATGGGAACTTTTTTTTTCTGTAATACGTTATTCAATTACCATATTACAATCCATCTCATTCAGGATATTTCACGAGTCTTGCCTTTTTTATAAACCAGAGTTATTATTGTACCTTAACATATTAATATTAAAATGTAAGTACTAAATAAAAAAAATCGTTTTACTAAAAAATACTACCGACTTCCAAATAAGAAAACTACAAAGTGAAAAATAACTTTATTTTTGGAAGTCGGTGTCTTTCGTAGGTACCATTTTTTTGCGTTATGGACACCGACTTCCAAAAATAAAGTTACTTTTCACTTTTTAGTTGTACCGACCTAATAGGCAAGTTGTTTATTTAGTAAGTTTCCTATAACGCCAGAATAGATAATCCGAATATCATGAAACTTGAACATAACCGGTCAAATGAGAGATCTGCTTACACATTAAGAGCGTACTGGCGTGATGTTATGTTATGAAATGGTATAAACAATAAACAGACATGCGATTGCAGCAGTCCCGAGAGATTTGCCGTTATTTATTGAAGAGTTCTATTGTATATCTCCGAAGTTCTTCATCAAATCTTTACCAAATTAAAATGAGACCAATTTCAGAACATACTCTTTCAAACAAAAAAAGAATTTTCAAAATCGGTTCACAATTGACGGAGTTATCGGTAAACATACATTAAAAAAAACATACATGAAGTCAAACATAGCACCTCCTCCTTTTTCGAAAGTCGGTTAAAAAGTCAAATATCAAATGACCGAAAATGCAATTCCCACGAAAACAATTATCTACAATAAAGATTAACAATATTTTTGTACCCTCTATCTTTATTAGGGGTTATCAGTAATTAGATGTTAATAGATAAACGCGTTGTACACGTGTTAGGGCTGATGAATGTTGCCAGATGAAAGTAAATACGATCATAGAATCTAACTAACTGCAACTGCAATAATGTTTGAGTCGAAAACTTTCTTCAATGAGACTGAAGAAGAGTTTTTTCTGTAGTTTTCTTTCTAGTTTTCCCTT
The DNA here is from genome assembly GCA_948252205.1 of Orthosia incerta. Classification (NCBI taxonomy): domain Eukaryota; kingdom Metazoa; phylum Arthropoda; class Insecta; order Lepidoptera; family Noctuidae; genus Orthosia; species Orthosia incerta. Next base: position 56,272,174 of record OX411742.1, read on the forward strand.
ATATTTTAAGACATTACCAGGGGGGTGACCATAAGCTCTTAGAGTAAGGTTATATTGAGATAGAGTAAGTGACAGATGTATATACGTCAGATACATCTGTCTCTTACATACACTCAAAATAACCTTATTCTAAGAGCTTATGGTCATATTTGATGATACGAGTCCCCTGCACTCGTATCATCAAATTGACAGTTATAATATATCACATTTATATCTTGTTATTGTCATTACTCGAAATATTTTTCCATTATCATGGTGACTGTCGAATGTCGTGGTGGCCCATTGGCTAAGACCTAGACTTGTGCTTGAGGTAGTGGTGTCAAATCTGGGCAAGTACCAATATGACTTTTTCAATTCACATTTATACTACTTTCTAAATTTATCTTGTACATCGCTGACAACGGCGAAGGAAAAAATTCGTGACTTATAGTTAAGACGACGATTAACGCCAACGACCTTGAGGGAACAAAACGCGCACTCGTTTCACACCCGCGCGACCCAAAATTTAGTAGTTTTTTTGTACTTTCCTTATTATTCTATGACTTAAAAAAAAAAAGCCTCAGATCAAAATGTAGATAATTAAATTGTCTTTGAGATGGTGTCGATTTCATTAAAATACGCCCAGCGGTTTTGGTGTGATTGTCCTGTTTTTGTCCGTTTTAGACATAACTTTACAAATTAATTAAACTATGTTATACGAATAAAACTCAAAATTTTCTCAGATCAAATTATTAAGAAAATAGTCTAATGTAACATATATTTTTTTCAAAAAATTACGACTAGCCGTTTAGACGTGATTCTCATTTTAAATTCAGCTACTCAAGGGAATCGGTGCGGCGGCGCCTTAATACCTCTAAGCTTGAAATCGCCAACCCGCATTGAGCAATCGTGGTGATTAATGCTCCTGCCTTCTTTGTATGAGAAGACGCCTTTTCCCTACGAAAAGGTGAGTATAGTTTCGAGCAGGGCTTCCGATTTTTTTTTATACTGTGACTGCCTTTACATAGTGTATTTTTTTGCGACGCCGTTGTATCTTAGTATTGATTACTAACTGATTTTTCACGTTGGTTGAAAAAATATTGATTAATAGGAAAAAGTATAGTCTATGAGCTCGTTTTTCTGAGCATAACTTTTAAAATCAGAGCTAAAATTTCGAAAAGTTTATCTCGTTTAATTTTCTCAATTGATTTGTAATTTATCGTCACCATCATGTTCAGCCTGTAACAGTTCACTGCTGGCTTGTAATCTGTACTACGACTTAATCTTAGTTCCGAAAGCTGTTCTTTCTCGTTTACGACGTCCGTGAGAGAGCTCCACGATGCCCCGGGGCGTCGAGACGCACAGTTTGGGAACCACTGGACTAGAGCGTTTACTTGTTACACAACATCGAACATTCGCTGTTTTTAAATTTACTCGAACCACACTTCGAACATGACGCTCGATGTTTTGTTACAACCTGATTTTCAGAACCAACGAGCGTTTTGGTGTAACATTAGTTACATCAACAGCGTCAATAATGAATGCAAGGTACAAATAAATGTTACAGGAAAATGCTCACTCGCTGTGAGCATTACGTCGAACACAGCGTCGACCATTCGCAAGAACGTTACATTACATGTAAATGATTTAGGAAACTGAGCATTTGTCTGTATTGTAACATTCGTAAGAACGTTACATTACATTGTAATGCTCGCGAAAATGCTCTAGTATATACTCACCTGAAAGGAGTTTCTTCAAACAAACTTAGAATATAGGCGAACGTTTTATGTAGTTTTAAATTATGACGAAAGCGTTTATATCGATTTTAAAAACGTTATCAGCTTCGTGTATTCAATGCGAGAATTATGCAAATAAGTTTTTGGTTTAGATAATAAAATGCAATAATTATGCATGCGAGGGTGCATGAATTAGCAAAAGTAATAGCTTGATGAAGAGGGCCCATTTTATCTTATCTTTCGACGATTTTTAATTAAATATCATGTTAAAATTATTATCTTGTGTCCCTCATTTATAATTTGGGTAATGAGAATTTTCTGACTCATGAATTCAAACCACATTTATATTTTCAGATCAAATGGTAGTTTACACAAATTTTTGTCAAAATTACTTTAGTGGGTATATTAACGTTTGTATTTGTTTCAGCCCATCGTCTATGAAGGTCAAGACAAGAATCCAGAAATGTGCAGGGTTTTACTAACACACGAAGTTATGTGCAGGTACGGTTGCTTATCTATACTAATATTATAAAGAGGAAAGATTTTTTTGTTTGTTTGTACCGAATAGGCTCCGAAACTACTGCACCGATTTAAAAAAATCTTTCATGAATAGAAAGCTACATTATTCCTGAGTGACATAGGCTATTTTTTAACCCCGAAAACGGATCGTGTAGGGGTGGTCCACGGGAGCGAAGCCGCGAGCAACAGCTAGTTATGTTTATTTTAATAAAAAAATATTTTTGGCTGTAAAGTGCCCCCGAGACGGTCAATCGATTTGATTTTGGTTTGACTCAAACCAAGAGTATTCTGTAAACCTTTCAAACTAGCTGTGTTAACGATTAAAATTGTTTGGGACAGTACAAATTCTACATGTTTTGAGTCAAACCGTTTAACCGTCTCAGGGTCGCTTTATAGATTATATTAATTAACTCTATGTATATTTGAATTCAGATCTCAAAGTATATGACAAATTTTGTTTGTGTCTCGAGTTGAAATGGCTTTGCAACCAATACTTTTTAGGAACTTTTATTACAAATGGTCGCTTAAAAATTTTATCCTCCGCAAAACTGAAACATTGCAAGGAGATTCAATTACAACTGGTACTTAAAATGACTGGCACATTGGAAGCCATATTCGAATTCCATATTTGAAAATGACATAATCACAAAAAAAAGCTACACACACTCCTTCGTAGAAAATGGTAGCGATAGTCATTTGTCATAAATATTGACTCCCCAAATATTATTGCACGGTCATGTTTCTCCAAACGGCAGGCTTTTGTGGCCATTCATGATACGACTGTGTCAATACTTTTACAATTGCTCATAATGTATCGGTATTATGGGTAGCGTCCCTTAAAAAGGTGGGTTATTTCTTTCACGAAATGTCATTTCATGTCTTACCTAGAAATACAAGTGACAGAAAGCTGGTTGCAAAATGAGAGCCAAGCTAGGCATGGCGGGATCTTTCATACCCACTTCTAAGCAGACCACAAACTATGTTATCTAAGCTATGTAGCTTAGAGCTTCTTCGTTCTTAGTTCACAGCTGACTTAAAAGTTTACCAAAACTAAGACTATTGAACCAAGCCAACAAACAACTGTGTATTTACAAGAATTACAAATGTGAACAAGTTATACACAGACCATCTTGTAACATCCTAATTACAGGCCCTGAACAAAGAAATGAGCTTATTAATTTAACCATTTGTTTGGGGTGGTTTTTCCGCTTGTAAATGTACCGTGTCTCGCCATTACGTCAATGTATGTGTGTGTGGCGATACTAGACCGTGTCAGTGTGAGCAATTAAAATTTTATTCCACCTTAGACTTGTGTATCGTTGGCTCTGTCTGCTGGATATGTGCGTCTCTGTCCCTCGTCTTCAGGGGAGGAGTCTCCAGGGAGTCTGTCCTTTCAATGTCTTTGCCCTTTGCGTCAAGAAGCCCCCGGTAGGGCGCGTGCAGCGTATTGTTGGTTTAGTGTGGATACGGCGTTTGATAACTTTTTTTTGTTGTCCAGTTCTTGAATACTGTGGATAGGACGGCAAATCTGCTTTGACTCTGCCAACCTACTCCTTCTATCCATACTATAAATGCGAAAGTAACTTTATTTGTTTGTTACCTTTTCATGACTAAACGGCTGATCCGATTTAGATAAAATTTGGTTTGGAGATAGTTTGAGACCCTGGGAAGGAGATAGGAGAGCTTTATCCCGGTAGTGTGTTCCTTTGGGATGATAAAATAATAATTACGCGGGCAGAAGCTAGTATTATTAAAAATGCGAAAATTTGGATGGATTGATATTTCTTACTCAATCACGCCAGAACGACTGGTCGGATCTGGATGAAATTGCGCACAGAAGTAGATTATAGTCTTGAACTTTTTATTTCGGAATGTACGGATCCCGAGGGCCAAATGCAAAATATTGTCTAATAATTATATTCCCTAGAAATTGTTATTAGATATACATATTTCAAAGAAATTTTAATTAAAAAAGGAACTAAGTATCTACTACTACCTAGCTGCCGCCTGCGTGGAATGAGTATTTATAACTGTAAAGTTTCATCAAACTCCGTTCAGTTGTTCTAGCGTGATAGAGCAACAAACATGTAATCTGTCACATTTATAATATAAGTAGTATTGTGTTATGCTTAACAGTGACAAGCACTAGATATGTTTTATGTAATTATATAAAATATATATCGGTATTTCAGTACCCAAATCACAGTTTCATTTATAAAATTTCTTTACTCATGTTCTATCTATTACAAATCGCCTATATTATGAAAGACACGATGCATCAAAACCCTTCGCTGCGTTTACTAGCAATATATTGATTTTTATCCCCAAACCGAATAGGTATCCTTTTGAGTACTCCGCTAAAGGTATAGGGGATCGCCCTAATTTGTCCCGATATTGAGAATTTATTGTGCTTTCGATGTTATTTTTGACGACACTATTTTTAAAGATAGATACGTTTTTAGAAGTTTTATTCTGTAAATGAGGTTAGTTTATTTGTGAGTCTCAAGTTCATTGCGGGGTCACAAATAAACTAACCTCCGTTTAGCCTATTCATTTTTAGGATTATTTTCTTTTCAAAATTGAACTACCTTTAGATTTATAAACTAATAAACCACTTTTGGGAGAAGATTTACAAGAAGTGTCTAATACAATAATTTGTTTACAGTCGGTGTTGTGACAAGAAGAGTTGTGGTAACAGAAACGAAACGCCCTCAGATCCAGTTATCATCGACCGGTGAGTGAATATTATAAAAGTTTATATAGGAACATAAAACAACTATTTTTTTAACACATTTAAACTGATTTTACTTAGCTTTTTCTTCACGTCACATCGTTTATTAAATATTACCCAAGCCGTAGGTAACCATTAACTAATTTTCAAACTTAGTACTAAACCTTAAAATAACGTTCTACCTGACACCTCTAATGTCACATTACGAACTCCACGAAACTCCTATTCCCGTACTCAATTAATCAACAGAAACTCGAAGCTGAAACAAAAACGAATCGCAAAGTTCATTGAACACAAAAACAATAGAGTAACGTTTGTTAAAATTCCGTATTCCACAATTCGCGGCGATTCATCAGGCTGCAATGACGGCAATCTCGAAACTTTCCCGAGGCAAATGCATTTTCGCGATACTAAAACTTTTGAGGCTCTCTCTCTCAGTTTCCATTGTATTTTTATTGCGATCGTCGCTGCCAGATATCTATTGCAGAGTTTTAGTTCGGAAAATTTTATTGAAAGCTCTTTTGGCGACCTTGTTGATTTGCGGAATTTGTTTTTGTATTTTGGCTAGTGATACGTGGTTGATAAAGTTTTGTTAGACAGAATTAAGTGCGCCTTGAATAGATTTGATCGAACGACCACGCGGAAATTCACCACAACTCACCTTTTATTTTTAATAAGTCGGTACTCCCAAAAATCCAACCTATTGTGCAAGAATAATCACCCTTCCCATACACCAATATGGCCAATTAAACCAAAATTTTTATTCATCGCGCACATTTTTCGGCAATCCCAATACCAAACGTGAAGGTATACCCACAAACATTTCGGCAGCCATCAATCGGGGGCCACAATCCACAAACAACTCAATAAAAACAAAAGCCTGCACAAAATTGCGCTCACATCGGTCTCACGCTGAGCCATTCAGCCTTCTGATGTAGAACAGTGTCGGGAGGACCGGCAGCTAATCAGGCTGACAAATATCCGAAAATTTCAATAGAGCTGCCACCACTATTGATACGAGGGGTCGCGGGGCGTTCCGAGATATTTTTTTTTATTTTCGGCCTTTTTCGGGAATTCAATAGAGATAGGCGTCTCTCGTTCGGTACGTCGTTCGATATTTAGGGTTGGCGATTATGTTTTACCTGAGTGAAGGTCGTTTATTCGATTTCAATTAAGTTGCATTATAAGTTGGCAGGCATTAGATACCACTACTCGCCATTATTTTACCATTTTATTTACATCTTTTTGACTTATGAATACGGATAAAATAAAGTTTTTTTTTTTGAAAACTATGTAGATGTACAAACAATGTTTTCTGAAAGAACATGACTGAAAAACGCTTAAATCATTAATGATTATCTAGGTAGATTACAGACATTATTTGCTTAAAAGGAGGTTCCAATCACCAATGAATGTAAAACTTTTTGGTTCAGAATCAAAAAAAAAATTGTATTTGTAGATCTTCTATGAAGGCGGTAACTTGATTAAGTGTCCCAAAATATTAATCATAAATAGATAGTTATTATGAAGGCAAATACAGGCAAATGAATGTATACGGGCCATTATAATTTAAAGAAAGAAGAAAAAATATTTATTTGTGACCGGTTCAGGAGACACGAGATAAGCAAAACACAAACAGTAATAAAAAATTTAAAAAAAATTACCCTGTGTGAGACCAAAAAGGCTCCTATCTCAGCATGTGCAACGATATTAAAAAGAAAACATCACTGAATTTAAATATTTTACGAAGTTATTGCGGTAACGGTTGATGGTTAAAAATACAGATGTCTAATACCTTTCCGCCAGCCCTATACACCAAACGTCGCGCGTCGGTTTTGTAATTCGCTCGATTCAAATTTTTTTCTACCTTGAAAACAAAAAAAAATCAACGGTTGCCTTTGTGCCAACTTTCCTTTGGTTTTCGGCGCATGAAGTTGATCGTGGAAATTCTCCCTCACCACCAATAAAACTTGTGATTTTTTGAGCGTTTGATGTATCTAAATTAAACTCGGCTTTGTGATGTCCATTATTAGAAGGGAATTTTTCAGATAAAAGGATTTTTATGAATATTTATTGTCATTTATGATTGGTGGAGTGGGAAATTGTTTTTGGATTTCACAAAGCTTTTGACAGTAGAACCTAACCATCAAGTCAAAATTTGAAAGCCTCAACTTCAAAATTTCCCTTTTCATTGTTTTTGGATTTTACAAAGCTTTTGATCGTATAACACACAGACCGCAAAAAAAAATTTGCGTAATCTGATAAAACCTCACCATCTAATCAAAATTTTAAAGCCTCAGCTTCAAAATTTCCTGTTTCAAAACACTGTAGTGCACTTAAAACTACATACAATTTACACAAGTTAACGTCAAGCATCAAGTACTATCACTGTCACAAGTCAGTATACACGCAGCAATATCCATCAGCCATTCATGTACAGTGCCTCGCCCACGGTACACTCGCGAACTAATGCGATAATTGAAATTGTGCAATTGCGTGCGAAACGCCCAACACCGAATTCATTACAGTCGTGTTTTTTGCAATTTGTTTTTTTTTTCTGTTTCACTTTTTTGCACTGTCGCTGCCAGCGAAATGATACGTTCTCCAATGGTTTAATTATTTTATGCATGCGTCATCGTTATAGTCTTTTTACTTAGCAAATGGACGTTTTATCATAAAAGTTATTTTATGGGTAGCATACTTTTTGTAGACGTTTAGTGTAATTTTTATTGGAGTACTTTTTCTATGATGGATTAGTTTTTCGTAGTTTGCATCTGCTTATGGATAGTTGATTACTTGTAAACGATGAGGCCGATGTTATTAATTAATATTATAGGGTAAAAAGTTTATCTAAAACTAGAAAGAAAGAAAATAGATATCAGATACATGGGGGTCTAGGGGTCTTTAAGTCAAGAGTGAATAGGTTTATTCTAGGCAAGCGTGATTTACTGTCGACCACATCATCGCTTACCATCAGATGAGATAGTGGACAAAAGCGTGTAGAAAATAAATAAAAAAAACTTGTATGTATCGGGAAAATACTAGGCTACCGGTAAATTAAGGCCAAACAGAAAAAAAAAAACAGTAAACCGTCATATCACTAAACCAACACAAATGATTACACCGCTACTCACCTTTTCCCATCCCTAACAGAATCGGACACAAAACTCGAAACAACACTCTAAACCGTTCCTGTATCGATAACACGGCGAATAATTGACGTAACGGTAAAAGCAGGCAACAATCCAGAACCCTACGAATCAGCAGCAATTTGTTAAGTGGATTTTTGGCCGAGACACGCTCGCGGCTCGTTGCGCTTCTGTACACAATTTCATTATCTCTGCCCGCGTGCCCGGCCGACTCCACTATTAACTTATGCGATACTGTTGAAGCTATGGACATTTTTATTTTCAATATATTTTATATTTTTAGGGGTTTTTTTTGGTGCAGTATTGTTAATATAGGGTTTGGTTGGTTGTCTAAAATCAAAATATAATATTACTAAATGTTTCCCGCGGCTTCGCTCCCGTGGACCACCCCACAAGACCCGTTTTCGGGATTAAAAAATAGCCTATGTTACTCAGGAATAATGTAGCTTTCTATTGGTGAAAGAATTTTTCAAATCGGTCCAGTAGTTTCGGAGCCTATTCGGTACAAACAAAAAAATCTTTCCTCTTTATAATAATATAGTACAGATGAACCAAACTTCTGTTCAATTCAAAATTAATCCCTTAAATATTGGCTGAGTATGTTATTATTAGTTTCCCATGAACTGTGCATGTTTGTATAACTTTCTTTCGCTAACATAAGATTTACCAGGTAAACACTGTTAACATTATTTATGGTTATAAATATTAATTCATTAATTTATGGTTAAAAATAAAACCAGCTCAAAATAAAATAAATCGATTCTTTTGACCTTTTAAAATAATTAGCTTTTCAATCCGTTGCCTCCAAAAATACACGCATCAGAACCCGAATTAAAACACAATCAACTACACTTAAAATCATTTGAAGCACCCCTCAATATTGTTCCAATAAGTACTACCGTTTACTGGGCAGGTACTTTAGAAGATAGACTTTACCAAATCAATTCATGCCCACGCAAACGGTCCCCTACGCAATCACTTAAGAATTTTATGAACCGTAATGATTAAGATGTTTTGTCGTACTTGGGTTTAAAGGCGAACCGTGTATGAGGGGCTTAATCGACAAACTAGATTGTTGTGTTAAACATATTGTGACTGGAATAGCTATTAAAGGATTAAGCGACGTTTTGAAAGTTTGTTTTTAAATTGGGGGAGTCATTAATTGAGAAGGAGCGTGAGAGTGTTGGTAGGATAGAGTTATAGTCATAGAATGTTGACGTTGTAAAAAGAGCTAACAAGCACGAGTATATCTGGTTTAATTATAAATAGCGAGTTTTCTGAAATAGGTTTGTGAATAGAGAGTTTGGTAAAACCATCATAAACAAGACATTTTCAGAACTACATGGTACATGGTGGACATCCCACCCATACGCACAGAACGTTTTGGGGACACTTTTATTATGCGCACAGCTAAGGAGTGGAATTCCTTGCCCGAGTCTGGGTTTCCCGATAGCTACAATCTTAGCTGGGTATTTAAGTCAAGAGTGAATGAATTTTTCTAAGCAAGCGTGCTTCACCGTCGACCACATCATCGCTTACCATCAGGTGAGATAGTGGTTAAGCGCAAGCCTACAGACAATAAAAAAAAAATTGAGATAAGTTTTTCATGACAACAGATATCAACACAATTACTAAACAACCAATTTTAATCAAACATTATAAATCCAATCAGCCTTCTGATGTTACTAATTTTAGCTACTGAAAATCAATAGCATCAAGCTTTTTAAATGACAAATGTAGCAAAGGGGCAAAAAGTCCGCTCTCTTTCGACATATGGCCAACATCTATATTACAATGGGATCTTTACACCCTATTTCGGGTGCGACAAAATCGATTCCCAATTCGATATGACCCTCTTGTGCTGCTGGTTTGATAGAGACATATTTTGGGTATAAATATAGGCTTGGAGTAAGATAGAAATAACTCGAAATATTATTTACAGTTAAAACGATTTAAAGACGAGTAAAAACAAAAAAAAACGGGTTTCGGTGGAATTGTGATGCTGTCCAAAGATGATGCCCAACTGCCGATGATAGAAGGCCATTCCGTCCTTGACGAATTGAAATTTTGCGTCTATTTAGCACTATATTTTCATATCTGACGATATAAACAACTCATTCCTCCATTTTCAGAAGCGTGCTACACGATAAATAAACTTCCCAATTGCTATTGGAAAACTTTCACAAACACCGGAGTTCTAAAAGCAAAATTCTAATTCCAAATTAAAATTACGTAACCAAAAGGTGGATTTCTATCGGCTGCAGTTTTCCGGTAATTTTCGGTCTGTAAACGCCGGTGTGAGGGAATCACGGCTATTATATTATCTCATTAGACACGCCGAGCGGCGCGCTCTCGCCTCTTTCTTCTCGCCAAATAAATTCCTTTTCCGTCTGATATCTCTATTACCCTTTTGTTTTTATACTTATCTAGATATCTTTCAAGACAGCCTTTATTGGACCCTCCTTTATTTTTACTGTCCGTAAACTATTTTTAGTAACTATTTCATTTGTTTTATCTTTAAAGAGTTTAAAATTATCAGGTGCAGAAACCGGAAAACCAGTGTTAACGTGAAACTATAAATTTATATTACAAATAGTTACCAACTACAAGTTTATTGGTGCACGACTCCGGAACGGCTTAGTTTGCAGTTACACTGAGAAAGTTTCCATAACTTCATAAGTCTCTTTATTAATAGCTTTGCACTTTCTTCTGTTCGCGGAGAAAGGGGAATTTATTTAACAGTGCTCTTTATTAGGTGAGGCTGGTTTTGTTTATAGAACAAAACCAGCCTCATCTAATAAAGAACACTGATTCTGAATATCTTACCAGAAGTTTTTTTGCTGCATTAAATATATTTATTGATTTAAGCTTATCCACACTGTTGCTACATTTTATAAATTTCACGTCAAATTACGCTACTTATCCCGTTAAAACGATACTAACACAAGTAAACACAATACAAATCACACAAATCTGTACAAAAAGCGGAGGCGGCAACAAAAGAATTCGGCACACTTACAGTGTAATGTAAACCAAAAAAGAAAACTGGTCCCAAAAGAGTACCCTGGGGAATACGCGCGCGCTTCGTTTGGCCCGATACAGACACGACGACTGGTGATTAGGCTTCTTATCCACAAGATAGCGACAGAAACTGTGCAAGACTTAACAACTAGGACCGTTTTCTTATTCCCTCCGACCAAGCATTTTCTTGCCCGCCGACTTATCTAATGCTGCTGTTCGGCTTAAAATTTCTATGTAATATAAGCGGCTAACTTTCGTAGCTTATGAATTTTATCCAGCGTATTAAAATATAAATAATTTATATGGATATTCTACATCTTCTATAAGGAAACAGAACGAAAATTGAGTATCAGTAAAATATGCTACACGATCAATAAATCATATTATTTCGGTAATGAGACGTCTCATTGCTGATTTATATCTGCGTATTGGTTGCCCCCCGATTTTCTACTCGATAAGTCTGGGTGGTGATCGTAAATTGAAATATGATAAAGTCGCAGTAATAAGCTCCCATAATCGCATCGACCCTCTGACTGTAGGCGCTCGAGTGGCGACGGGAAAAGTCATGCGAACCTAATTTGGCAGTAGTTTTTTTCTAAAAATATCTTGTTAGAAGCGAAGCTACGTAGCCATAGCTCATTAATTATGCTCATTTCTATTATCTTTCAACGCAAATCTTTTACTGGAAGCTCCTTTTATTCCAGAATGTTCGGGTATTCTATCTCAATTCCGACCTCATTCCCGATTCCAATACGTGATTCGTCGGTTCGCAAATTATTCGGTGAAAATTCACCATCTCGTTAGAATGTGCGATCCAGTCGGGCGCGGCGAGCCAACCGCTTGATAAATTGTCTGGAATAATAATGATGAATTGCAACTAGTCCGATCCCGATGTAGGATCTAATCTATGGTGCTATTTTACTACCAAACCTACAATGCCTTTATAAATTCACCACGTATATATTTTCAACATCTTTTATGTATAAGATTTAAAATTTTCTCCGAAATGAGAATATTTCATTCTTCCAAATATGATTTCTAATTAAATTTTATTCGACGGTTTATATAACGTTGAGCTCGACAAAATTACTTCAAATTAGCGACAAATCTATTAAGAATAGGACGTCTCGAGCCCATTTAATTAGTGACGGAGTTTTATCATCCGCCCTCTTTCCTACCACTCGTTGAGAATTTCAACTGTAATACTGCCATATTGGCGAGGCTTAAATAATATTGGGCGTACCTAATAATAGACGTTCTTTGTAATTTATATTTTCAGAGGAGTGTATTTTTCTGTGCCAGATATCTGGTTTTATTTCTATTCGTTCATTAGTGTGGGTAGTAAAAGCGGTAATGTAAATGCGTCATTAAATTTAAATACAAATTCACGCGTGACATCTCCTTTGAAGACAAACACACCCAGTACTTGGTAGTAAAACAAACTAAAGTTAATTGTCGCTTTTATGATGACATCGCGTGAGTTGGGGTCAGATAGCAAACAAATTGTTACTTTTATTCTGTCTCTGATGTGTAAGTAAGTTGCTGTTTGGATGTGGCATTGTTTTAAGTTCAAGTCGTCATACTTAAAGTTGAACTCTTTAACGTAATAAATCTGTTTCAGCACTGCTTCATGATTTGATAACGATACAGGAGATTACTGCTCTGAGTTAATATTCTACAGCGTGTTATGGATTAAGTGCAAGGTAGTTAAGATTTAATCCTAAGATCACAACGTTATCCACTCTGCTGTTGCGAGTATTCACTTCTCCATTAAATAAAGTATTCAAAGTATTGGTTTCAATTTTTTTCCTTTGATGTATATGTACTTAATGTCTAAAGAACGTTTAAAATTTAATGTCCTGTCACAATAACCACAAAAAGCAAAACATCACTTAGATTCAATTTATACGAGTGGCCCATTCATTTGTTTATCTAGATTTGTATGTAATCATGGCCTTTTACTTGATTGATAGTATCTCCAATCTTCTTCAATTTTACGTTTAGTTAATTGCGGTTTGAATCGACCCTGTTACAGCGTAACCACAGTTTTATGTCCATTAGCTTGATGATAGTGAGTTTTGTCATTAGGATTCTACTGATTTTTTTGGGGGAGAGTTTTTGTTCCGAATTAACTGGATTATTTTTCACTAATTGATGTCCTTTAGACATTAGATATTCAAAAACCGGCAAAGTGCGTGTCGGAATTAGCACATTTAGGTTTCCGTACCAAAGCAACGGAGAAAAATGAAGTTGGTTGTAATAGGAAAACCCGGCCAAGAGCGAGTCGGACTCGCGCACGAAGGGTTCCGTACCATTATCGCAAAATACGGCAAAAACAAACACTTGTATGAGACACCCACTTCAATATTTATTTTATTCTGTTTTAGTATTTGTTGTTATAGCGACAACAGAAATACATTATCTGTGAAAATTTCAACTGTCTAGCTATCACGCTTCATGAGATACAGCCTGGTGACAGACGGACAGACAGACAGACGGACCGCGGAGTCTTAGTAATAGGGTCCCGGTACACTTTGGTTACGGAACCCTAAAAAACAGTAGAAACGTAAAACACGAGCTAAAAGAATACCGCAACTACATTTAACTTATTTGTCAATAGCGCGTTGAGTAAATTCCAAACCATGGCATGCTAAGACAGACCCCAGAGGTCTAATAGTGTCCTTTATTTAAGAATAAGGACAATAAATCTACAGATCTGAAAATACAGATCACAAGTTACCATTCGTTATTTTTATTCCACATCTAAAACAATATCCACTTCTCACAAGCACGATCGAACACAACCCCAACTTTCATCTCACCTATCAACAGAAATCTCATTCCGTATAACAATTTACAAATTCAAAACATGAGCATACCCATCTCCACTTACGGATAGCAAGCATATGCATAGGAGCTGTTAGTGCCCCCCTTAGGGGCTCCAAGAGCCTCCAAGACGTCAGCGCGTTTAAGCGCCAATTAATTATTAAGGAACACTGAGCTTCCTTTGGCTCTTTGACGGCGACTGTACAACAATGTGGCTGACTCTCGTGATTGGCTGCTTTGTAAATTGCATTAGCGTGGTTTGCCTGTGTGTTTGTTTGCTTGTATTATGCTGAGATTGGATGTGTTTATTGGGGATTTATTGGTTTAATAGTCGGTTAAGATTTAAACGATTTTCTACTTATAATATAGAATCGAAGTTTATAGCAATACTTTGGATTCCTTGTTTTTCACACACACACACACACACACACACATCACATCATCAGCCTATTAATGTTCCCACTGCTGGGACACAGGCCTACCCTCTGTGAGAGGTAATGAGCCGTTATCCACCATGCGGGCCCAGTGCGGGTTGGTGGATGTCACATGCCTTCAAATTTTTGGTTCTAGGACTTGTCGGTTTCCTCACGATGTTATCCTTCACCGTTTTGAGAGCAGTGATGATGAAATAATTTACACAAAGTAAAGCGCCTGCCTGGGCCCACACACGACCTACAACTTGTAAGTCGCGGCCGATACCACTGGGCCACCACTGCTCTCAGCTACTCCACTGCTTTCAGTTTATAATAATAATCGTTTATTGCAGGCAAAAAAAACATTATAATATTAAAATAGTAATAAATTGTAGTTCTAAAAACTAAAAGATACGCTTTAATGGTAAATTGAACTAAAAAGTCGCTAATCCTGAAGATCTTGTTAAGCCTAATGAGACAAAAAATTTAAACGCGCACGGTAGAATCAACTTTTATTACTAGTAAATTTAAAAAAAAAATGACTTTCAAAAGTACTTTGACTTTGACTAAATTATTGCATTGGCACGGTCCTTGATAGGTGTGCAAAGTTTCAAATCAATCCGACGTTTTGAAGTGGGTGAAAATCACGTTTAAAGATTCCGTTACATTGATACTTAGATACATAGTTACATAGATACATACCAAGCTAATAAAAGCGTGTTAAAAATACATTAATATTTACTCATGAAGGTTTAGACAAAACAATATCATTGAATTAAATGTGTTAAAATACAGAGTATTAACTTGGTTGAATCAAATAAGATTATCAATCTCTGAAAACAAAAATGTTCTCTCGAATTACGACGTAACATATTGATTTTCGAAGTAAAAGTAGATACACTTACATACACTTTCGATAAAACGCAATAATTCTTCTTTATAGGAGTAGAGAGCGCTTTTAAAATGTATTTCGGCAAACATGTTGCAGGGGTCGCCTTTGATGGAAGCGCCTTCTTCAATTGTCAGTTGTAAATTCAATTTTCACTTTATATTGCTAGTTTCACATATCGTGGGGTGACTGATATTAGATACACATCTTTTGCGCAATAGATGTAGGATGATACGAAGTGGATTAGAATCCACTTTTTTTCCAAAGACAAGCCAAGCCAAGCCAATCCTTTTTTTTACTGATTGTAAAATAAAGAAAGGAATAAATCAATACCTACATACCTTACTATTTTTAATTAATAAAACAAACAAAAATAACCCCCTTGATTTTGCAACGAAAATAGAAATAAATTGTAAAAACTGGCCAATTGCGAGTTGGACTTGCGCACGAAGGGTGCCGTACCATTATCGCAAAAAAATGGCAAAAAAATCACGTTTGTTATATGGGAGCCCCACTTAAATATTTATTTTATTCTGTTTTTAGTATTTGTTGTTATAGCGGCAACAGCATCATCTGTGAATATTGCAATCTGTCTAGCTATCACGGTTCATGAGATACAGTCTGGTGACAGACGGACAGACAGACACACAGACAGACAGACAGACCGCGGAGACTTAAAAGGGTCCCATTTTACCCTTTGGGTACGGAATCCTAATAAAAAAGACGTCGCCATAAGAACGAGAGTGATCAAACATTTTATGTTGATATTTGTTTTTTATTTTTCAAATCTTCTCTGTTAATAACATCCAGCTTCACTTTTTTACCGATGAAAGTAGTATGTATAAAATAGAAATCAAACTCTATAAAAAAAAAACAAAATCTATGCTAACCAATTCAACATCTCATAGAGGGAACCCTAAACATTTTTTTCTCCACTAAAATGTGCGTATAAGGAAGAAATTCGGTTATACGCCAACTGGGGTAGATTAAATTGCATTGAGCTACCCATTAACGCCTTGTCAGATCGGGTTACGATTTATATATTTGATAAATCGGATATATTGCAGTAGAAATGCAGGGTTGTACGTGCAAACATCATGAGGAATATTAATATAATTATGTCTAAGATAACTCCAGGGCCATAAAAAGTAAGCTAAGGTGTTAAGGAGTGGAATTCCCTGCCGGAGTCTGAGTTTCCCGACAGCTACAATCTAGGGGTCTTTAAGTCAAGAGTGAATAGGTTTTTTCTAGGCAAGCGTGATTCATCGTCGACTACATCATCGCTTACCGACAGGTGAGATAGTGGTCAAGCGCGAGCCTACAGTGTATAAAAAAAAAGAAGTGTAGAACTGAGACTACGTCCAAAATGTCGTTTGTTACATTATATAACATCACGCCTATTGTCATTGACAGGTATGCAGACATATACTTGGCGTAGACGTATAATCGGTACAACCATAGTTGCCAGTGATGTTTAAGTCTTATATAGGTAATACATAATACTATTTACCAGGCACAGGATCCAGACCTCAAGCTACCACTGAGTAAATCCTGATGGAAAATCTATTAATACTATGCACGAGCCGGGAATCGAACGCAGGACCTCAAATTCGTTAGTAAAACTTGCAATCACTAGACCACTGCGAGGTAAATACTATGTCAAAGATAAAACTGAGGTTAGACATAGGTACATTATGTGTCATAGAACTGAAACTGTTATTATCATCCAAAAATTCCGTTTATATTACTGGTGATTTAGGGTAGTATATCATATATTATATAAGATAGTAGTAGTAGTTTTAGATGCAGATTTCAATAGTTATTTATTACAACCAACTATTAAATTTATCCAAATTAATTTTAAAGTCCGAAAAACCCATTTTGAATCGAAAAAAAAACCGCTCTAAAGATTTACTTATCCAAACTTCCTCTACATTTGTTTTCGTTTGTCTTCTACATTTTTCCCGTTGTCACGAAGAGTTAATGAAAGAATTAGCTTTCATTACAACTGATACGATTCCTTAAAGGGATTCCCGAATGAAGACGAAGTGCCTTCGTAACCTTTCTGATGGCTAAGGATCAATGTGGGGAGGTCGTCCTCTTATCTGTGATTAGTTTTTGGGGACATATAAAATGCTGTTAGTACTGACACCTACATAGCCGTATCTACTCAATAATATTTAGAAGGAACCGTTCCAATTAATAAAAAGTTTATAATTTAATCTTATTAAGGATATGAAACGTGAAACACAAAGTAAAATGGATGGTTAAATGAAGAGTCGTCGGGACTTTCAACTCTAATGCATTAATTAAGCTGGACCGATCCCCGAAAATCGTCTAGAAACTCTCTCTGTTTAAATTAGTGCAGAATTCATTTTCTTTTTTTAATTCGTCTTCCAAATTCAAATAAGATTTCTTTTTTTTATTACGCTGCGCCGCATAAAAGGGTAGACCAGGATTCGTCGCTCCGTCGTTCACTTCGGAACGCTAATTCCTCCTCGTTCCGAGATACTGATTGGACGATATATTTAACAATGCTACCGACACGCTTCTCTGCGAAAAAATACATCTTACGTACTACCTTTTTTTTCTCGCGCTTGGATTCCTTTATTTTCTTATTTTCTATTTGGCATCGCGGCCAAAGGTTGGAAGGGGCGGTGGATTGTACAAGCGTTAATGATACTAATAGCAATTAGTGGAAGGTTGTGTTTGGCTTGTACGGTTTTGGTGTTTAGTTATTCCGTGTTCTGGCTGTATAAGCATATTACGGGGCACCCAGCCCATGGAGGGTCTTAACGGGAGGTCGTTTGCTGCGCTGCCAGCCTGCTAAGATTAATGACATTACGCCAAGACAGTTTGTAAGAGACAAACGTGACAAAAAACTGAGTTCTAATTAAGTAGATCGAATGAATAGATTTAATGGCTGATATAGTGGTTGTTTTTGAGCTTTATTGCGTTTTTATTTAAAGTTAAAGCGATTTACGTTCGTTCACAAATTAAATTGCCATCGCAGGACATACTTTGTAGCTTATTTGCTGAAGACAAAATAAGCTCTACCAACAGAATTTGAGGTTAAACTTGATAGATGTTCGCAATAAGATAAGCGGTGTTGTAAAATTGCAGACGGCGTATCGCTGTAGAACGTACAAGGCTTTACAAGATCGTGTCCGACTTCAAACTCTGAAGTCCGCACTGGACATCATAAAATATTTAACACTCATATCTCGCGGAGCGGTCCAAATATTATCGACTTGCCTATAAAACGGAAAAGTCCCGCTAAAAAAAGATAGACATATACTTTACACTTATGTAAGAAAGAGATGTGAACACCGTTATTGTACGATCTTTGGAAATTCGTCGGAAACGTTTGGTTTCTTTTCCATCGTTTTTATCGCAGTCGTTATATTTTGATAGAGCAGTTTGGTAGGATCGCCGATATAACGTTTATGTTTTGGTTTTCGGTAGATACCTTTCGCGTTGTTTTGTTACAATATTTTGTTACTGGTTGTTGTTTAGATAGTTGGAGAGGCCTGTGGTTGGAAAATTGATAGTGGAAAACAGTAGTTTTAATAGAGCTAAAGAAACAATGATAAAGTTCTACTCGTATTTTAGAAGCACGTGGTCTCTCCACGTGCTTCTAAAATACGAGTAGTAAGTATATATGTTGTCAATGGCCTTCACACAATTTTTGTTTCTCTGATTTAATATCTTGATGCCTGTCTTAAGATTACTCATTCGACTTATTCAGTCTCACTCCACTGAATAGGTCGGTAAGAAACCTAAAAAATGTTTGAAAATATTTCGCCATATTTTCCGATGCCCAAAATTTTCTTTATTTGCAGAGATCGCATTTTATCAGATATCTCTACTAAAGGGACGTAAATATGCTTACCTTAAAAGTTTCTAGTGATAAATACCCTGTAGGGCCCGTGAATGTAAAGCATCTGGTACAGTCGCGCACATAACTCTTTGATTCGGATTTGATTGATGACAGTTTTTCCTTAGTCTTGCCAGGTTTTATTAAATGTATCGTGGATTTGTATTTTTATCATCTACTTAAATATGTTACTGGTTGATTTATTTAGATGCTACAACGTTTCAAACATATTATGTTTTGTAAGTAGGTACCTAAATACCTACTTACTTAACGCTGGCCTATAAAAGTTGAAATCTGACATTTTCATTAGTATTAACTACCTATTCAAACTAATATTATAAATACGAAAGTTTGAATGGGTTAATTTTTATTACTCAATTACGTCAGGACCGTAACGGATTTGGATGAAATTTGGCGCAGAGATAGGTTATAGTCTGGAATAGCACACAGGCTTCTTTTTTAATTGCCACGTGAACAAACTCTCTTTTAACAGTTCAGTAGTATGTGATATTATTAACTAGTTTGAGGCACGGTTTTAACTGTAATTTGTTATGACTAACCTAACAATTTTCAACAGTGATAATTGTGATAAAACATTTACATATTAACAAAAAAACAACATTGCAAGTGGTGTTAACCCTTAAGTGAGAACCATGTTCCTAATTATCAAGTGAAGGAATTTACCTGTTAGTGCTTGTAATACTTTATACCTATAAGTAGTATAGTAGTGCTGGGTGCATCGTCCGCACGTATATGAATTTATTAATGGACTAGCTGTTGCCCGCGGCTTCGCTCCCTTGGACCACCCCATAGGACCGATTTTCGGGATTAAAAATAGCCTATGTCACTCAAGGATAATGTAGCTTTCTATTGGTGAAATAATTTTTAAAATCGGTCCAGTAGTTTCGGAGCCTATTCGGTACAAACAAACAAACAAACAAAAAAATCTTTCCTCTTTATAATATTGGTATAGATGTACTTATGTAAATATTGTAAACAAATATTTTTTTAAAAGAGTAAGTATGGAGTTTCTTGTGCGTTCTTCTCCATAACAAGCTATTTTTCCGAATGCACGGTAGAATCAATTTTTATTACTTGTAATTTTTTATTGTTAACGTTTAAAAGTGCCGCTTAATGGCCTAGTTGAAATAAATACATTTGATTTTGACTTTGAGTGCGCGCGTGTACGGCCGGTACAATAACTCAGCGGGTCCCTCTCGCGAATATGATACAGAGCTCACTGCAGCCTCAAATATTTCTCATATGGCTGCCAAAAATCTATCCGTGCCTCCATATTATACACTGGTTTAGGTGACTATCTACTAATGTGCTTTTTGGGAGTTAGGAAGTCTGTTTTTTGACATGCTAAAGTGTCACTTAGTGACTTGAAATAAATGATTTGACTTTGACTTTAAGAGTAGTCTTTGGTTATGAAATAAATGGTTTAGTG
This sequence comes from Orthosia incerta, assembly GCA_948252205.1. Classification (NCBI taxonomy): domain Eukaryota; kingdom Metazoa; phylum Arthropoda; class Insecta; order Lepidoptera; family Noctuidae; genus Orthosia; species Orthosia incerta. The sequence continues at coordinate 56,292,764 of OX411742.1, forward strand.
CACAAGTGTACGGCCGGTACAATAACTCAGCGGGTCCCTCTCGCGGATATGATACAGTGCGCACTGCAGCCTCGAATATTTCTCATGCGACTGCCAAAAATGTATCCGTGCCTATATTAAACACTGGTTTAGGCGATGTGACTATCTGGTGATATGGTTTTTGGGACGTTATAGCTAAAGATCTCACTGCTAAAATCTGCAGTGTGAATAGGATAGGTACTTTTAAGCCAGCGTGCTTTACCTTCGACCAGATCATCGCTTACTATCAGGTGATATCTCACCTGGCTCAAGCGCGAGACTAACTATAATTTAAAAAAAAATGTCATGAATGATACTTGATAGTAGAACAGATTGCTGCGGGGTTGCCTGGCAATATCTAGCCGCAATTAATGAATCTTTCATGAAAAATAACTAAAATCTAAAACGATAAGATACTGTCTGCTGATTTTTGCGGTGGGGTTTTGTACTATTAGAAAGAATGAAGTAGTCTTTGGTTGACAATTTATTCTCGCCTACATTGCCATATTGGTATAGATAAAAAAGTAATCATATACCTAACGAGATGTATTAAATTCACCTATTAAAACTTAGGCAAGTTATTACTAATAACTTGCCTAAGTTTTTCTTTTAATATGAAATATATTATTGAGTTTTAAGACAATATTATATAGGTAAAAAAAGGGACAGACTTATTGGGCATCAACTTGCCATAGTAGATTTTCAAAGAAAACACTAAATGAAGCAGATGCTCTACAAATTCTAGATAGTAAGTTGGAAATCTTTAGTGCTATTTCCTAGAACTTTCCAGACCAATAAACGAAAAACTATTTCAATAGGTTTTAATTAAAATATGCTCACTTAATTAGCGATTAAACCACACACACTTAATAAACCCACGTTCAATAACGTACAGCATGATCCGCATAGCGTATGAAAATACGCGTCCGCGAATTGCCCAATAATAAATTATACTCCTTGTCCGCTTACCTCGGGTTAACCGGCTTTTATAAACTACCTCGGTAATTTATAACTATTACCCGGCCGAAAACGATCACGTGATATCACTTTATAGTATATTCAACGGGTAAATATGAGGGCGGCATGTAATAATGTTACATATATTTACATAAAAGTAAGTGCTAGAAACTATTCGTGATGAGGTTACCGTTATGTGGGTGAAGGGTCAGTTGAGGGTTAAACTATTGGGTCGAGGATGATTAATATTGTGCAGCGAATGAATGGAACTCACTACCTGCGTCAGTGTTTCCGAACGCATTCAACCCGAATCTCTTCAAAGTTAGAGTGAACAGGCTTCTTCTGGGTAAGCTCACTCCATCGTAGACTTTGTCACCTATGACCTAGACTAGAGTCAAGAGCAAACCCATCAAAAAAAAAAAAAAAAAAAAAAATGATGACTCTTCATTCAGACTGAATTTCATTAGTAAAAATCTTAATTCGAGGTTTGGCTCTCGTCTATTTCCTCCTCTAGTATTGGACAAATTTAAAACATATTCCATAAATTGAATAAAATAGATGTATGTTGTGCTTCTATGTTTTTATTTATTTATAATTGTCAAATTTGTACACGCAATGTTGACAGCGCAATTTTGATAATTTTTTGAGGGATCTAGTTCTTTTAAAGATAATGTATCTTCAAAAAGAAAAACATAGGGGTATATATCTTTCATTTTCAGTCTATGAAATATCTTTTAAAATGCCGAGTGCCAAATCTCGAATTACGACTTTTTAATTATGATATTCAGACAGATGTCTGCGACCGCATTTCCTCTTAAACTCTTCTTCCTATCAGCTTTCAGGAACCTTGATAAAATCCTCATTGCAAGGAACTTCTAACTTTCAATCCTTCTTACAAGGTCACTTCTCTTCTTCGAACGAGTAATATGATATTCCCACTAACACTTACCATATAAATAATCGTTTATAAAGTAAACACAATCCCTGTATCTTGTTCAGTAATAAAAGCAAATGTTACACAATTATTGGCATCGAAAAGCAACTCCATGCCAGAAATTCCGACACTTACCCACAGCAACTCCACAACGTTCAAAGTTTTTCATTTAACAACAAAACAGTAACCGGGAAACATCGTGAAAATAGTCCACAAAACACTATCTTACCTTTCTAACACTACAACTGGGTACTTAATGTAATCGCGCTCAATATCCTTTGTTCACTTTCAGACTCATTAAAAAGGCGATGCAATTTAATGAGTTGATAGTGTGCGTTAACCCCCGCTACGTTTGCAGATACGACCTTTTGTTCGCAATCGAATTTGGACTTTATTTCTTGGTGGTAGGTTTGGTTTTCTTTTGGGGTATTGGGGAAGCGTATTGGTATGTAGGGGTCGAAGATTAGTGGCCCACGCCTACCCGCCGGAGCGCTGAGCGGCTGATAGTGCCCAAGAGTGTAGTTACAATTAGACCGGTGCCCACAATGAAGTGATGCCCCGTAATGTTGGCCCTTGTCTTTGTATGTTGATTGTGCACGAAAGACCAATGTTCGTACGTCCATATAGTTTGTATGTTTCTACATGTGCCTTTCAGGCTAGTTAGGGCTTATGAATATTTAAGGGGAGGTTATGATGTTTGTTAGTAGGTAGATGAATGTATAGATTGTAACCTTGACATACTCCCACTTATTAATTAGAGTAGACACGTGTACGGACCATGTCAATAAAATACACCTTTTCATACAGTGATAATTGACAGTACCTACTTTATGTTAGATTACGAATAAAATCTTTTTCTTCCTGCCTATATCAAAATAATATAGGCTGTCCATTACTTCAGGACCCTTTTCAAGTCTGCAATAGAACCTACAATTATTCTACAAGTTACAGATTTTATTTATTTTTGATCCTATTCGCCACTGTTGATTCTGACTTTCAGTAGTTGACTTCTTACCTGTTGTTCACACAACTAACTGACACTCTCAAAATCCTTTCAATATCTCTAGTTCATAGTATATGTAAGCTGTAGATGCCCATAATTGCCCATCTCCCACATGACCTAACAATACATATTATTATAATCAAAGTTAACAAGATACATCTGACTAGCTCCACAACAAGAATTTTAGCTGAATTCTGGCAGACGAAGGGGGGCAAAGGCGCTTACAAGCCGCGAGCGATTGCCCGTCTACCAGTAGGTACATTGTCAATTGGAAACTACTCGGCTCCGAGAGCAAGCGCTTTTAGATTTGAAAGAGTACCTACTACAGTATACGCAAGATTTTCAGAAGAATATTGACTTTATTTAGATGTTTGAAAATGGCTCACAATAAATTTATGTCATTTGGAAGAAACTTTTGTTCGAACTGTGTTAATTTTGTGTAGGTATGTAATGTTTATTTTTTGCAATCACATCATTATTCTCTTCAATTTAGTCCAAATTTATTTGAGGTTGGCTCAGAATGTCTTCTTTTTATATTTCCTCAATTATTCGTTTATCAAACATATTTGTCAAATTATGTCAAGAGTGAATGGGTTTTTTCTAGGCAAGCAAGCTTCACCGTCGACCACATCGTCGCTTACCATCAGGTGAGATAGTGGTCAAGCGTAAAGCGTAAGCCTATGATAGTAAAAAAATAAAATAAAATATATTTACCATGGTATTAAGAGACTAGGCGGTGTTTATTTTCCTTTCGAACACTTATTTGAACTTCAAAAAGTTTTACCACTAACAGTCATTTATAAGCTCATGTTAAAGTTCAGACAAACACTTGCAGTCGACAAGATAAATACTTTTAGTCTGAAAAATGTGGCTAAAAATCACTTAACAAAAACACAAACACATGATCTTTCAAACACTCACCATCCTCAATATGCGTTCAACATAAAAACCATACAATTTCCGTCGAAGCAAAATTCTCTGAAACTAACGTTTACTGTTACGGAGGGCTATGAAAAGGCGAGGTTTTATCGCGTTGCCATGACGACGCCGGGATGCTGCGTCGCCCGCGATACCCTCCTCACTCGACACATTGGAAAAACTACTACAGTGCTTTATATTTACAGCCTTGGATATGTATATATACTATACATGTATACACAGCATTGTAGGAAGTGAAAGTCCCCAACCATGGATGGAAATCGATGAGTGCAGCTTTGTACTACAATGTTAGATGGGAGAGAAATAAAAATTGTGACATCAAATTTTTCTTTTGGCCGTTAAAGTGCAGTTTTATTGAAAGGAGGAAGTAGTTTATTATGGGTGTTAGCTTGCTTTTACAATCGTAACTCCTTTAATGTCTACTAGACATTTGGCTATGCCACCAATGTCATATCAAAAAGTTTATTTTAGGGTTCCGTACCCAAAGGGTAAAAACGGAACCCTATTACTAAGACTCCGCGATCCGTCTGTCTGTCTGTCTGTCCGTCTGTCACCAGGCTGTATCTCATGAACGGTGATAGCTAGACAGTTGAAATTTTCACAGATGATGTATTTCTATTGCCGCTATAACAACAAATACTAAAAACAGAATAAAATTAATATTTAAGTGCTGCCATACAACAAACGTGATTTTTTGCCGTTTTCTGCGATAATGGTACGGAACCCTTCGGGCGCGAGTCCGACTCGCACCTGGCCGGTTTTTCTCTAAGACAACCGTCTAGCTATAATTCTATGTACGATTATGTATGAACAATATTGATAGTCCTCTACTTCAGCGTATTGCTACGGGTTTAAAAGTGGTCACTACAACAAACGGACCTTTATACACGTGATCAGTCCAAAGACCTTATACTTCTAAGAAATACGTATATGATCTTTGGATCAGTCACTAATGTTGACATCCACACAATCACTAATGCAATGTAACAACACTGCACATGCCAGCAATCAAAACGTAAACAAATCATGTACGAACCTATTTAATCACAATAGAAATCGTTCAATTGTTCCGTCTATTTACACCGTCAACGTAGACGGGGAACATTTAACCCTTGAATTTGGTACACACTGAAATATTAACGCCTGCTATGGAAGCACGCGGAAAAACAAGGCGAAAACTGTGCCCGTTATGGGCCGGTCGCATGTTACGCAAAGATTAACTTCACGATGTTATTTTGATGGGCGCAGATACGACAATCTGTTTTGCCGTCTTTGAAGTTACAGTTTTCTGACAAGGTCAAACTTTCTAGTTGTAAAAGTGTTTGCCAATCAAAACGCTACTGGAATTCTGTCGAAATAATCAGAATTTTTTTGAATTAAAGTGCAAAAGAGATTTTGATCAAAAATTCAGTACAGTCAGCATTGTCAAACTTTCCATGCCAATTGCCAACCGTGCTCAGCACACATTGTGTTAACAGGAATATTAAAAGTAATTGAAGTAGTCACTGCTCGTGCGATGATTCCGTACTATATGGGGTTAATACCAAACCACCTATCGAAAACCACAAAATAATTCACAAAACTTGGACCCGCTTGGACGAAAATTTTAACACAGAGTTAGTTGCTAACACGAGGTTAAACTGACAGTTTGTCATACAATTTAACCTCGTGTTAATAACTAATTTATGTTAAGTTTTTTCAAGAAAGTTGGCCTTAACAACTTAACCTACAAAACCATCCCGTTTGACACAATAAACTCCACTTCCACCTGCCTAATCTTTGGCGTCCGCTGGCGTGTCGGTATTGAGTGGTGGCAGGGAGGGGCGCTCGGGGAGTCAATGCCGGCCCAGGGGACCGCCTCCCGAGGGAGCCGGCGACGGGCCCCGGGTGACGGCCCAGGGAGGGGGGGCGAAAGGTTAAAAGGGAAAAGTTATAAGAGACCGCTTGTTGTCGGATCTGCGTAGTTCGATTTTCGTATGCGGTTTAGCGAATTTTTCTTTCTTATGTTGAATTTCGAGAGTGAGGGTTATGTTAGTTTGTGTAAGTTGTGATATTTGGGTGTGGGTTAGATGAGGATTTATTTAAATGTGAAGGTCGCCTTCTTAAGTTAAAAAAAAAAATTAGGAACTGAACATTGTTGAGCAAAGTTCAGCTGAACCTTACATTGAAAATCACACAAGTTTTCAGCGTCCAATATTTTCAAATTCAAACATAAAGTATTAAAAACTTACAAAAGTTGACTTCTGAAAAAAAATCAGCTTTGTCCACCAACTTTCACGCTACGCATCAACAAATAATTTACAGTAGTAGTTTTTTTTTCTAATATTTACCCAAGAAATATCCGATGCAAATAAACATAGTCTATGTTCTGCCAGTGGTGTGGGGAGGGAGTCTTCAAGTGTTCCGACTCGACTTGAAAGAGGGCAACCTACTGCTCGGCTCTTTGCCACGACTTAATGCCGTACTAGATTTTTTCCATCGAATAGTGAGAGATGTAAGGGTATATGTTTATATATGTAGATAGTGGAGCGTCTTAAAGAATATCAATTTGATGTTTTATTTTGTCAATGAGTAAGTTAGGTTTGTAGTAATGAAACAGAGTGGAAAATTACCGTATAAAAAATCAAGGACAACTTACAATGTTTTGCTACTGAATTTTATAACGTAAAAAATAAAAAACTTTTTTGCAAAAAAATACTACCGACTTCCAAATAAGTCGGTGTCTTTCGTAGGTACCAATTCTTTGCGATATAGACACCGACTTCCAAAAATAAAGTTATTTTTCACTTTGTAGTTTTTTATTTGGAAGTTGGTAGTATTTTTTTGCAAAAAAGTTTTTTATTTTACCCTTTTTAGTTGTACCTATAGGCAAGTTGTTTAGTAAGTACCTATAACGCCAGAATAGATTACCCGAATAACATAAAACTCAAAACATAATCGGTGAAATGAGAGTTCTGCGTACCACTTTTGAGCGTACTGGCGTGATGTTATGTTATGAAATGGTATAAACAATAAACAGACATGCGATTGCAGCAATCCCGAGAGATTTTCCGTTATTTATTGAAGAGTTCTGTTGTATATCTCCGGAGTTCTTCATCAGATCTACACCAAATTAAAATGGGACCAATTTCGGAATATGTCCTTTCAAACAAAAAAAAGAATTTTCAAAATCGGTTCATAATTGACGGAGATATCGGTGAACATACACAAAAAAAAACATACATAAAGTCGAACATAGAACCTCCTCCTTTTTGGTATGTCGGTTAAAAAGCAGAAAGAACGTTATATTTTAGGGCTAGGTATGGTTTTTATTTGATTGTGGTGTAAAGATCAATGATCTTAGAATACTAACTGACCCTAACAAGTATTTCTATGAATAGAGTATTAGTATCTATACTACAAAATATAATACGACACTTATCCATATGAGGCACCGTTATTAGGTCTACCTACAACGAAACTAAGTGCCGCTGTTTTCATTGTGGTTTCACTACTGAAACGATCATTAGTAGTTTACGCCAGTTTGAACCATAGCTACCTACTAGTATTAAACTCTATTCTTTTTACATTTCTTTATAACAGATTTAGATTATTATTATTTTTGAATTTTCTAAGTACGGTAATTTCCTACAAGCTAAGGCTAGGTTTTACACATCACATCATCATCACATCAACAGCCTATTAATGTTCCCACTGCTGGGACACAGGCCTCCTCTCTGTGAGAGGGAATGGGCCGTAATCCACCACGCGGGCCCAGTGCGGGTTGGTGGATGTCACATGTCTTCGAATTTTTGGTTCTAGGACATGCCGGTTTCCTCATGATGTTTACCTTCACCGTTTTTGAGAGCAGTGGTGATGAAATAATTTACACAAATTAAAGCGCCTGCCTGGGTTCGAACACACGACCTACAAATTGTAAGTCGCGACCGATACCATTGGGCCACCACTGCTCTCATTTACACATTATAATATATTTTTAAATTAAGGCGCCTTCACGAACACTAGAATAGGAAAGATGACAAAAAAGTTTTTTTTTTTAATGTTTGTCACTTATTTTTTGCAAATAAAAAAAAATGCAAATTTTATTTTTTACTCAGGAATTATCCCTATTACAACCACAACAAAAGGTAAATTCGTAAGAGAATCTAAATACCCTCTAAAAAACCTATTACAGCACAACCCATTCATTCTATTTACCTAAAGGTAATAATTTTACGGCTTACTGGTCACCGCAAGAGCGATACCGCAGGATAACGCTACTGTCAGGTGGCCCTTACGATGATATTAATGTTGCGAGCTTTCGATGACCAGGGGACGACTTTTACGATACGTCTTACTGGGGGCCGGGCAAAAATTATGGGTGTTTACTTGAATTATCGAGTATAATAGTGTTTGAAGAAGAATATACAAAACTGTGAAGCAATACACGAAAAAATGAATTAAAAACTATGCTTTGGTCATCCATTAAAAACAGAAAAAATGTTTTATTTGTGACAGGCGCAGGAAGGAAAAATAATTGAAAATTAAAATTAAAAAAAACTGCTCCATACTAAATAGTCATGAAAAATTTACAGATGAATAGTTTGAGTAAAAAATACTGTATGAGGCATTGAAGTTTTGTAAGCAATCTATACTATAATATAATATTATAAAGAGGTAAAATTTGTAAGTTTGTATGTAGGGGATAATCTCTGGAACTACTGATCCAATTCTAAAAAATATTTCACTGGTAGAAAGCTACATTATTCCTGAGTGCTATAGGCTATATAACATCACGCTACGATCAATAGGAGCGGAGCATAAATGAAAAATGTTGCATAAACGGGAAAGAATATTACTTTTTGAGAGCTTCTGTTGCGTGCGCTGCGTAAACGGTTTCAGTTATGCAATCATGTATGTAGGGTAGGTGTAGGGTAGGTAGGATAGGGTAGGTACGTAGCCAGTTGACGGGAGCGAAGCCGCGTGGGACAGCTAGTATAAAATATAGGGCTCTTGTTCTGAGCGTATCTCGAGCATAAATGTTCGTATGCCACGCACGCAACTTTAACGAATGCTGCGTGCACACCAAACTCTTTTACCGTCTGTACTTACACCACGTCACTGACAATCGCAACAAGGCCTACCACTTATTGTACTTCTTAAAATAAAATCCCCATTCACAGCAAGTCGTTTGACAGTGGCGTAAACTCGTAAAGTCGTAACTCGCAATATTGTGACATAAGGTGTTTAACATAAATAATGCGGGAACAGATGTGTGGCGCCGCCGCGGGCACCACAAATACGTTCGCGCGGTACCAACGCCGCTCCTATCTGGATACGTTTTTACTATTTGTATGGAGCTGTTGTAACGCATGGTAAACGTCACAGATGTCGAAGACTTTTATCAGGGTTAATTAGCTGGAGAAAATATTCTGCTTACTAGGTTCTTTGACAAAGAGGATGAAGGTTTTTGAACTATTGCAATAAGAAATCAAAGGCTTGACCTACTTCCATAATCACTAAAATTAATATCCAACATTGTAGCAGACTCTTATCAATTACATGGTCTGATTATTACCAGAAAAAAACCTTAAAAGCCAAACTACGTAAGTCAGATTGCAATTACGATATTGAATCATGAAGGACTTTAACTCAGCACGATTATTGAAAAATCATTTCTCTTCAAACACAACCTTACCTTTCATGAACGGGAATAATTTATAACGTACATTTAGGGGTGTCTAACAACTCTACTAAATCCACACGTGTTGGCACAGCAATATTCGGCGTGGCGGCATCGCCGGTGCCTCAGGCTATGTAAAATATTTCTGCTAAAGCATTCATCGTGATCGCCCGCCTGATCGTACGCTCAACATTACGCACAAACCAACTTATACAAACACCTCCCATGGACCTTACGACAACGACATAAAGACCACTCTACATCTACAAAGAAATCCGAATAAAATTGCAAAGTCCGACTATTGTGTGTAATCCGATATGCCGATAGTTGGCCCGATAGACTTTCCGTTGGAAATTGTTTGATTCCGTTTCGAGGTTTCGTTTTGACAGCCAATAAAACAACGTGGGTCCTATATTCTTTTATTTCCAAAAATGAAGTCGGATTTTAGTTGCTCTCTGCACTTTGTCCGTACGTTTTGTTTCTTTTTACGTCCATTTGATATTCTTTTTTAAAATCGTCACACGACTTTTCGTTTATGGCGCAAAAAATAAAAAGGTCGTAAAGTTCACACATTGGCTATCAATAAAGCAAAAAGTGCAAAAACTATAGTTGGAACGGAAGAGCGGAAGATACAAATTTGTGAACACGAGAAACAAATTAATAGGTAACGTTGAAGTGGCTTGCGTAGTGCAGAAGTGGAAACAGCTGGTGAAGTTGTGGGTGAACTTGAGACAGCTAAAGTTCTTGGAAGTCATTTGGGTAGTACCGGTGTTAAGCTATATGTAATACTAATTTAGATTAGTATTCCTGCAATGTTACCTTTCATTGATCTATTATTATTTAATCCTTCCTAATATTATGAACAAGATTTTCATTCCACTGAAGTTTCTCTACTTCACGTGACCTTGTAGTTGTGTCTACCACTGTCGAATCATTTTCATATATATCTAGAAATTGTATTAAAAATCTCTACAACATTTTTAATAGGAAACAGTACTGTTGTGTATATAATTCATATGTTGTCGACGTTTGATTTATGCGTCCGCTTCATTTGCAGCATATTATCTGTTCACACGCCCGTCGATATTTTACAACCCCAGTATAAACTTGTGACAGTTTTTAAATAAAAAAAGATTTACAAAACAGTTTCGATGTTCACAGTATTAAAATTGTGGTTTTGTTGCAGGTTTTTCTTGAAGTTCTTCCTGAAATGCAACCAGAATTGTTTGAAGAATGCTGGGAACCCTCGGGATATGAGAAGGTTTCAGGTATGTTATCTAATAAGCATCTAATCTCTTAAATATATTGTAATACAGGTATAATCTACTTGGAAGACTAGAATAGCTAATTTTCTAATAAGAAAGCAAATAATCTATATTATAATGCTGAAGAGTTTGTTTGTTTGAACGCGCTAATCTCAGGAAATACTGATTTGAATTGAAAAAATCTTTTTGTGTTGGATAGTCCATTTATCGAGGAAGATTAAAGGTTATAACAACATCATGCTACGACCAATAAGAGCCAAGCATAATTGAAAAATGTTGCAAAAACGGAAAAAAAAATCCTTTTTGGCAGCTTCCGTTGCGTGCGCTGCGTAAGCAGTTAATGTTACGCAACATTCATGTATGTAGGGTAGGTAGGTAGCCAGTTGACGGAAGCGAAGCCGCGTGGGACAGCTAGTATTCTTTAGATTGTCTTTTCTTACATTGTCAAACGCTTTTGTCAATTCCAAGCATTTAGTCATCTTGATTTCTCCAATTTTCGTAATGACTTTATTTTATTGGATACAGGAATTTTTAAGCTGTGTTTAATATAACAACCAGTTAGGATCATTTGAAAAACTCTAGGTTTAGACAAAGTGGAATTCTATAAGCAGTAGCAATTGATAAAAAAACAAACTGGACAGGATTGACATTTCGGGGACGCATATCAGGATGTTTTGATAAAACGTCACTTTTTAATACCTACTAGAAGAAAACAAAAGACTGTCTATGTCCAAGTAAAAGAATCGGCCATCGAATAGCCAGTAATTAGTAGTGCTGTCGACAAGTGAATGGCAACTTGTTTACCAGACGTGGCGAAAAATTGCCGCGATCTCTACAAGAGTCTGTCTGTATTAGTCTGATTGGATGCTTTCTAAGTCATGAGCTGAAGATTCAAAAGATGTCTAAGTGGTTTTTATCATGTTGTTGACATTGTTTTGCTGTCTCACATTATTTATTACGTTTTCACAAGGCAACTTTATAAAATATCAATGTGATAGATATTTTAAAGTTAATTATAATAAGTCTTAACTCCATATTTTGGGATATGGTTTGAAATTTAATTACCTACTAAAGGCTGATTGTTTCATATACGAATACATTTTTATTAGAGCAATAAATTTTATAACTGTCGACATTTGATAGGCAACAATGCATATAAATTAATGTTACTAAAATATTAAAATATATATTACAACAAAACATTGATATACTTGACTTAGGCTTGCCAATACGGCGCCTCTCTTCCCTTACACCATACCACTGTCTGTATTGCCCTTAACTGAAGGAAGGGTTGCGTTCACGACTCTTGAATATTTGAAGCGCCTCCAATTTAGGGGAGGAATGAAATTAAATTTATTTATACGAGTTTATTTATTTACTTTCAACCGATCTCTGCTTGCCCTTTTATTGTATTTTTTAATTGGTTATGTTGTTTTATTTGGTTGCAAGTGTAATTAATTAGAAGTTAGACGTGGAATAAAAGCAAAAATATAATGAACTAATTAAATATGTGTTTGTATTAAAATTACCTATAAACTACAGCAAAAAGGTTCTATATAGCTATCAAATAGAAATGGCTAGATAATAATGAACATATATTGAAGATTTGACTTTTTGTTTTTTCTAAAAAGCTCGTGTTACATTGACGTATGTTCTAAAACTAAAACAACATTAACTACAAAGTCGTTATTCACACTTAAAACTGCCCCACAAAATCTCGTAACTCATAATATAACTAATTAAGAGCAGCCCTAACATAACTACCCAAAAGGTGCATTCACAGTCTACTTATGAGTACAAATTTGCTTCCACAGTTGGTCTAAGACATATTTGTCTTACGTGTCCTCTTACCAACTTTAAACAAATATAGAACTTAACGTTCTACACATATTGCTCATTTCTATATGCAGCTGAAATACTAACAATTCCTGTCAATGTGTGTGTGAGTATAGTAATGTCTATATTTGGGTTTTCTGTGTGTCATTGAATAATTCAGTGGTCGTTCCCCACCGTTTCAAGGGTAAGAATATATGGGTATAATATATAACTAGGTACATATTTATAGGTAGGTGTCGGAATCGAAATAATGCAGTCGCTTTATCGACGTGAATATTGTATTCCAGGTGATTTAGATGTCCAACTTGGTGCTGTTTTAGAACTGAGCACTGAAGTTTCTATTGTTTGTGTTTTCGTTTTCTCCTTTTAGACTGTTCGGGTTTAGTCATGTATGTGTCTACAGCACATTGATATTATTAAGAAGGTTGGTTAAAAGTCGTAACTTTAAAGGCTTTGCCTTTAAAATAACTGGTTCTATGTTTATACTCCAATTAAACCTTTTGTTTGTACCACTACCTAACGTAACAAGTTAGTATACAAAGTCACGCAGGTAGCGAACGCTTGTTTACCCAACAGAATTTTTAAGCTACACCCCAAAGTACACTCGGTAACAAAAAAAAGTATCGATTGAATGGCAGTCTATCAATCGACCACCCACGCCACACATCTACGTAGATACGCATACATGCACACAATGCACTTCCTTGCATACCCATTGGAAGAGTTTCGTCCATTTCGTCGCTCCCGAGACATTGGCTCCACCTCCCTTGGGACTCTCCCTTTCTGTTCCCTTCGCAGTGGTGTGTGTCGGAATGCGGCGTTTGTTTTGATGTGTGAAACGTAGACGCGTTGTATATCTTCGTGTGTTTTATTTCGGTGACTGTAGTTTTGATTTTGGTTGTTCTATTAATAGATGCCTAAATGTTGGCACAATTTAAACTTTTACAATGAAATAATAGGACTCGCGTTGGAAGTAATAACATGTTCAAAAGATTCTTAGGAAAAGTAAAATTCAGGTTTATGGAGATTTATATCCAAACTACCTTATTAATAATCTCGCAGTACTGTTCTGTATGCAAAGTTCAAAGATATACGATTTTTAGGGTTCCGTACCCAAAGGGTAAAAACGGGACCCTATTACTAAGACTTCACGATCCGTCTGTCTGTCTATCTGTCCGTCTGTCACCAGGCTGTATCTCATGAACCGTTATAGCTAGACAGTTGAGATTTTCACAGATTATGTATTTCTATTGCCGCTATAACAACAAATACTAAAAACAGAATAAAATTAATGTTTAAGGGGGAGCCCCCCTACAACAAACGTGTTTTTTTGCCGTTTTTGCTCGATATTAATAACGGCAACAGGTAGACGCTTGAAATGTTCACAGAATATTTAGTTGTATCTGCCTAGCCTTTTCCCAACTATATTGGGGTCGGCTTCCAGTCTTACCGGATTCATCTGAGTACCAGTGTTTTACATGGAGCGACTGCCTATCTGACCTCCACAACCCAGTAACTGGGTAACACGGTACCTCTTGGCAAGACTGGTGTCAGATCTCAAGCTTCTGACTACCCGTAACGACTGCCAAAGATATATATATATATATATATATTTAGTTGTATATTCACTTAAAAAAATAATAATTATTAAATTAAAATATAATAAATTAAGGGGGGCTTCCATACAACAAACGTGATTTTTTTGCCGTTTTTTGTGATAATGGTGCGGAACCCTTAGTGCGCGAGTCCGACTCGCACTTGGCCAGTTTTAGGTAATGTGGCCGGAATTAAACTTCAAAGTAATAGGTTTAAATACAAAGAAGACTAGCTATAATTTTTATTTTACTCCGCGTTTATTACTAAAGGGAAAATAATAGAATCTGTTTTTGTACGTATGTCTTAAATAGTCAAGCGTTAAAAAATGGTCCAGTTGCGAATTGAACCTTACACGGAAAGTGATTTAAATAACTTTTTACATACTTGCAGTTTTTCACATCTAAACAGCAAAGGAATTCATTCATTCACTTTCTTTTTTGTTCTAGGTGGTAATTTCAACGCAAGTGATGGTGGACGGTCCTCTCCTAGCGATATCAGACAACATGTTTGTGCACAACAACAGCAAGCATGGAAGAAGGGCGAAGAGGCTGGATCCTAGCGAAGGTACAGATGGCGCCACCGACAGCAGTTGTACGTTTTGTTTTATTTCTTTATGATTTTTTATATTTTTCTTGTGGGTGATATTAAAATGTGCGTTTTGAGGAATTTGTAAATGAGTTTTTTTGTGTACATTTTGCTTGGAATATTGTGTGTTTTAATATCACCCATTTTATTACGGGTTTGGTAAAAGGTTTTCAATATCATTTGGTTTTCTTTTGACGACATGCAATAGACATCTGTTTCGCTTGATCCAAGCTTACGTACAACAAATTTTCGACTTTACCCTTTTTTTTATAATTTTCATCTCCAAATTACATTTTATAGGGCATTGTCTATTAAAAAAATTGCCAGTGTCATACCATACCACTCTGTAGAACTAAACCTCAGAACTAAACATGTAAAATACACACAGGATAATGTTTTTTTAACACCTACGTAAATACGTGTGAAATCCGGCAGTCAATTGACGATAAATGTGCAAAACTCATAATACAGCGTTTTAAGATGTCGTTTGTATTCAAGGAATCACTGTAGACATTTCGCAAAGAACTTCAGTCGGGTGTTTCAGGGGGTGGGCGCGTTGAAGCGGGCATGAAGAGAATACGGATAATTTAGTGAGGAATTATGCTCGGAACAAACTTGGAACATGCGTTTGAAATCATTTTTGTGCTGTTTTAATTCCTGGTGTCCTTTTTTGTGTAAAACGTAAGTCATTTTTGTGCTGTTTTTGTGTAAAAAGTAAGAGATTTTTCTTGGCATAATTACCAAAACATCTGCAAAACTTAAGGTTACAGTGCACTTGATTTTCTTCTACTGAACTTTTAAATTACTCAGTATTAAATAAAATAACAAGGAACCAAAATTTCAAACATGTTCAATCCTAGATAGCAATTTTATTGAATAAAATAGGATTGAAGACTCTGGACTGCGGGTCGTTTTATCGTCCGAAACAGCTTTCTTTAATATTTCTATATTTTGTTTTTTAAGTTTGTTATTCTCTGCAGAAAGAGATTCAATTTCCAGAGTTTTTTTTTTTTAATAGCCCTTGGTAGGTTTACAAGACCAATTAAGATTGAGATTTAAAAGGACAGAGATGATATTTTCACCTTTTTATATTTCATTTTACTAGCCTACAATCCTAAAGTAAATGTACGAAAACAAAATTAACCTATTCCACATTAAGTGAGCGTCAAAGTTTCCAAGGTGGCTAGACGGCGCGAAACCGACGCGAAGGGATTACACGGTGCGAATGAGAAAATTTACACAAGTACTTGCAAGCGACGTGAAAACATTCTTACTACCTGTGTTATTGTTTGTTTTGAAGCTGAATGCTTCTGATCTGGCTCGATAATAGTGGACGATGTAGTCAGTATATATTTTGTTAATTTTTTTCACCAATTTAATCAATAATTATTTGCTATATTATCTGAAAACGAATCTTTCTCTGGTAGAGTTCCAAATGAACTCCGATGAAATTGATTTTATCTAAAATTACAAATAATAAATACATCATCCGAGCGACCTTTTCCATGAAATATTAAAACATCTTAAATGGGGAGAATTTAATATTAGTGAAATTAAAAAAGAACCACCGAAGTAATCGCCTTTCGTCCCCTTAAATTCACTTTCTCCCATCTTTATTACAACGTTGTTCGCGAGATTTCAGTTTCCCCCTTGTTCAGCGCGTGTCCCCCTAAACCTTGCACTCGCAGCAGCTGACAACGTCATAACGACCGTGAAACTGTATTCCATAACCAACTTTATTACTAGCTATTAAAATTCATTTTCAATTATCCTTACCGATCTCTTTATGTCCTATATCAGTGACACTTACACGGTGACTTTTACGGTGTACAATTGTCCTTTTTCTAGAACAGTCTAAAGTATACGTTCAAGTAGGACGGAGCGAGTTTTAGTGGTTTTGCGTTCAACTTTTAAGTTGTTGTAGCTTTCAGCCCTTACTTTTGCGGTTTCTTAGAAGATGCCATTTACGACCCTGAATGCTATTTATATGAAAGTTGGGGAACTATTTTAAGCCTTGGCGTCGGAACTTGCGAAAGTATTTGTGGATTCCGAATAGGTATTATTGACTCGGCTTGCTCCCGATACTTTTGGAGACAATATTTGAAACATAGTAATGAATTTTTCTTCTACCAAAGTTTTCATATGACACTTCGTTTTCGTCGGTACGCTCTTAGCATAGCGGTCGTGGTCCTCATGTTGCAGTGAGACTTAAGGTTGACATGATTCGCCACACGATGCGACGCCATCCCTATCGGTAGACTGTTGATTCCGTGACTTATGACACTGGCAATTGAACAACACAGGGCGGTTACGATCCATGTCCGTGAAATTTTGGTTACGGAACCAAAATTTCACGGACATGGATCGTAACCGCCGCGCGTATTTCTTGTAGGGAAGCTTACGAACTATAGTTCGTTCAATCCACGAAGACGCGCCCCACTTGACATGATTAGTCTATTCTTCTTCTTTATATTATTATAATGATTAGTCTATTCATTGTAGTGTGCGTGTGCACTCATAGGTAATTAATGTGTACCGATAACACTCAAATATTGACGGAAGCTTGCACACATATACTATAAACGGTTAGGAGGAATAGTGGTGGGGCGCGTCTTCGTGGATTGAACGAACTATACACCCGAACTCTATCCGTCAAAATCTGTCATAATTCAGAACATTTTATACCCGGTACTCAAACCACGGACACGGACGTATAGACCTTTCAAGACTTTTCTTCAATCTTATTCAAATACCATTTTTGACAGCAGGTCTATATCCTCCTCTTCCGGTAGCCACACCATGCATCAAGGCGATATCACCGAGCGAGGGCTGGACGTCGGGAGGGTCGACAGTGATCATAGTAGGAGACAACTTCTTCGACGGACTACAAGTTGTTTTTGGAACCATGTTGGTTTGGAGCGAGGTGAGTTTCCTAAATAGTTCTATGTTGTTGATGCTGGTCTGAACTGGTAGTCTTTGACTGTTACTAGATACTATGTGAGAGTCGACTTCCAATCTAACTAGATGCAACTGTAAGGTACTGGTTTGACCATATTCGGCGTTTAGCTAATATGCCAGCAATCAGTTTGCTACTTAGACTAACATAAAATATTATACTCTCTACTAGCATCTACCCAAGGCTTCGCCCGCGTAATATCGTCCCAAGGAAATACAAAATCGGTTCAGTAGATCCAGAGATTACCCTCTACAACCTCACGAACTAACTTTAACTTTAGTATAAAAAAATAACCACTTTTAAATCGAGCATGGTAGTGGCTCCAGCCAAGTTCTTATCTTCTATAATTTGCCTCAGACCAGCAATTAATCAACGCCTCATTTATCACACTACGTTTCTTAACACAATATCGTCTGTTTTCAGTTAATATTACTCATTTTACAAAGATTTCTCACAAATCCGGAAGCATGCACGTGCTCAGCCAAGTTCTTGTCAGACTAGCGATTAATCAACTCCTAATTTACCACACTTTATTCATCATGAACAAAACACTAATACAATATCCTCTCGTATCAGTTAATAACATCGCACGCGATAAGAGTGCAGACCCCTCCGCGGCACATACCCGGCGTGGTGGAAGTGACGCTGTCGTATAAGAGCAAGCAGTTCTGTAAGGGCGCGCCTGGAAGATTTGTTTATGTTTGTGAGTATACTGTGTTTAATAAGAAACGTTTTACATTCTTCAGATTTTATTATCTTTAATTCCTTGTATCTGGGGTCTCGGATGAACTTTCAATAGTTGTTAGTTCTACTAAGTTAAAGCAACATTAGTATTTGTTATTATGTTAATTAAAGCAACATTTCTACACTGAAAATCGAATTGTTAGCAAAATTACTAAAGGACATGGCTAAAGGACATGGCTAAACAACTGCCCTTAGGCATGTATAGAATTTTTTCACTAGCTCGTAACATTCAAAAATTTTTTAATGAATTATTACAGTTTTATTATTTTTCTAGAACTTTCGCGAATTAATCAAATAATTAGAAATTTTTTCATGTTTTTGTTTGACAAGAATAACATTCCGTTCTACGAAAAATTGTAGTCAATAAACCTACTTTTAAAGACATTTGCGTAAGTCGAAACGAACAGTATTCATTATTATTTATTTTTGTACCTATCGCTATACATCTGAAATATTCATTATTGAATTATTACAGTTTTATTATTCTTTTAAAACTTTCATGAATTAAACAAATTTTTTTTTTTGTCATATTTCTGTTTGACAAGAAGAACATAAGATTCCGTTCTACGAAAAATTGTAGTCAATAAACCTACTTTTAAAGACATTTGCGTAAATTGAAACGAACAGTATTCATTATTATTTAGTTTTGTACCTTTCGCTATACATCTTAAAACATTAGAGATAGAACCATAGATGTTGTTTTCTTTGCATTTATCTGATTTCTAGAAATTATTGGAAAAATCTGGAAAGAAACGGCAAATAAATAGTGCTGACACTAAAAAGTTACAGTTGATTCTTCTAGATTACACTTGATTCGATTAGAACGAAATAAAACAAAACATGTTGGGGTGTCGTGGGAACTCACTTTGAACGATGTTCCTTTCGCCGGGTAATAAGTTTGTAATTACAGAGCCTACTAGTATGATCTTAAGTTTCAATTGCGTATTGACAGATGACAGATCTTCAAATGAGAGCCGGGACCAACGGCTTATGTAGCTTTCCAAGGCACGAAGGAAACTCTCTATGTACACGATGGAACTACGGAATGACCTTGGCTAGCGTTGCTTAACCTTGAAGATCGACCTGTGCGGCTGTTATTATTAAGCCACGAGCTCTTCTAAACGCCTTAATAAAGTATCATAGCAAAATCTTATTCTTTTACAAGTTTGTATACCTATTAATGTAGGAGTTTATACGATTTTATTTTCAGGATTGTGACGATATAAAAAGTGTCTGTAACTTTTTTCATACGAAATACTAATATTTAGCTATTCAGCATTACATATTACTAGTTAAAATAGTTATAAGTTGCTAGGGCAATCATCCATACTTTATTTAGCCATGTCCTTTGCTATTTCCAACCAAACCTCAGAAATCCGCAGCCTAATTGCGTAAGTGAATCTGGCAAGGCGAAGGATTTGATCCACGTCTATGTGATTGGTCGATTGTTGGAGTTAAAGCCTTCACCTTGCCGAATTCATTTACGCAATAAGGCTGCAGTTCTACGTCTTTTAGGTAGAAATGCCTTTTCCTGTAGACAGAAACATTAGAAATATAAGTGCTACGAACTGCTACGAAGTTTCGTAGCACGTAGAAAATAGTAGCTACGAACCTGATATTTCTTGATCAAACTATGTTCATAAAGCTTATTACCAGAGATAATTATCAAGCTCTTTTCCTTAAATAAGTTACTTTAAAATAATATATTCTTTCTGTTAAGCGACTATGTTAGCTTTGTGATGTATTTACTTTTAGCCTTTAACAAATTGGAAAAAAAATCTTTAGTTTCTAATCATCAGACTACTTCCAAGCTTATTACCAAATGAAACTGTAACAAGATCTCATTATTTACGTCCCAATTTTTTGTCCAAAAATAATCAGTAATTAGGGGACATCGGAAAATCTTACACAATCCATCAATTAGGCTTTCATTTGTTAGTGGACCAACTAATGATTGATTTTGTTTTTCTCTTGTTCGCATAGCAGCGTTGAACGAGCCAACGATAGATTACGGCTTTCAGAGGCTACAGAAACTTATACCAAGACATCCCGGAGACCCGGAAAAATTACCTAAGGTATGTTTTATTTCGCTGTACTGTTATTTTTTATAATTCTTGTGTAGATAGAATTTACTAGGTAAGTGTACTGGAAGATTTTTGTCGAGTGTATTTCTGTTTAGGAAAATCTGTATACCTAAATAACTACAGAATTTTCTGTGGCGTGTATTTTTACAAAGTTTGTTTTACTAGGTGAATGGACACAAGTTCCCAAAAAGTGACGTCTATCCTTAAACGTACATATATTTTACAAATATTTTTATAATGTAACATATTTCACTATAATCTCTTTTCTTCGTGAATTTTCGTTTGTAGTCCATTTCAATTAAGTTGCCATTTCTGATATCTATTTTGTTTTCAAAATCAACAAAATAATAAATTAACAAAATAATTGTATCGCAGGAAATAATCCTCAAAAGAGCGGCGGACTTGGCGGAGGCACTGTACTCGATGCCTCGCAACAACCAGTTGGGTCTGGGCGCACCGCGGTCACCACCTGCTAGCATGCCTTTCAACTCGTACACAGGACAGCTAGCCGTCAGTGTACAGGATACTGCGGCCTCGCAGTGGACTGAAGGTGGGTTATATTGTAAAATTTTATTTTAACATTTGGTTTTACAACATGATTTAATTCATAGGTAATCTTTTAGGGAGTAACAGTGTTCATAAAAAACAGCTATTTAGTACATTTATGTTTGCATAGCTGTAAAGGAGCTGTTCTTTTTGTCGTATCGGTGTTAATCTGAAAAATACTATTAATAATATAAAAAAGTTAATCCTATAGTAAAAGTTGTTTCTATTTGTGAGTACTTAATAATTGTCCTTAAATTAAAAAACCAACTTTTATTTAGGCATTGCTTTCCTAATCTATCTATCTCATTATTTCCTTCAAATAGTTTCCTTCAATTACAATGCAATAATAATTGCTCCCTTACTTCTGTTGCTTTTCCAGGTGTAGTCATTAACAGTATTATGTGTTGATCCCAGGCTTTTTCTTTTAGAGGACTACGCGCGCAGTGGCGGCTCGGTATCGCCGCGATATTGCTCTGCCGCGTCGACACCGCACGCGGCGCCCGCAGCCTACCCACATCCACAACACTATCCCGCTCCGCCGACCTCACTCTTCAATACTACTTCTCGTGAGTGGAATATTTTTTAATTGTTATTTTCGTACTTTATTAAGAACTTGGCGGGTTGCTCTACCGTGCACTTTATATGTGATAAATATGTTTATTTTTGTAATAATTTTCGTTTTATAAAAAATGTTACAGGCACGAACAAAACGTCAATTTAATAAAATTTATATTTTTGTGATTGCTCATCTTTCTGAAAGGGTTCGATCCCCATCATTCATTTAGTTTCAAAAAATAATAAAGTAATGTTCTAAATCCTCAAAATACTACATGTGCATCTAGCTTCTTATATTTAAAATGTTCTAACCAAGCTTATCTCCAGCTAAACAATACAAACAAGATTTAAGTTCACGTTTCCGACGCTTTCTCCGCACGGCATCTAGTTTGTTTACGTCGCTTTGTGTTAACCCCTGTTTTCTTTATCCCGTCCAGTGTCTCTAGGACCGTACCATCCAGCGAACATGAATGGACACTTGTCATCTGACCGTCACTATAACGCGTATAATACGAAAGATAGCGGTCATTACAGTGAAAGAAATGGGAATTCTAAGAGCCTGCCCGACTGTCCGGTAAACATTCATACAAAATGCACCGGCAGCGATATGAAAGGGGCTCAGAATAAAGAGTCTAAGCTGAGAAGCGCCTTTGCCGTTGTGAGGCAGAGTCCGCCACGGGTTGCCAATGAGCATCATCAGAATTGGCACCACCTCGCAGTTCAGTGTTAGTAGTTTTATTTTTATTTGTATTGCGATTTTGTGTTGGACCGCTTTTTTATTTTTTCGTAGCGCTGTTTTCGATATGTTGTATGCCAGTTTGCATGTTTTGCTAACCCTTTGAATTTGGAACGCTCGTGGACAAAAGTGTTGGGACATTAAAATTATTGAAAATTAAATAAATATCATTAAATTTGAAAGTCAGATGCATTTGTATTTTGTGTGATTCATTTGTCAGCTTGCTATAGAATAAAAAAATGTAGGTAATAGGATGTCTGTCTCAATAACTAAACCAACAAAAGGATTTTTGTGAATGTTCATCTTTCAAACTATCACCAACATTATTATGGCTTGAATAATAAAACATCAGACAGACTGTCTCTAAAATAGGTTTACAAAATTGTTCCTATTTGGCAACGATATAGTGAAAAGTTACTAAACAGGGACTACAGTGTGATAGCGTGGTTTTGTCTTAGCTCAACCCCTAGTTTTTATTCCGTAGAACATCACATATATCTTTGAAGCAACCAATCCTTACACTTATTTTCCTTGTCCACAGGAATGGGCGGCCTAGTATCATCGCCCTTCAGTGTGAACCCGTTCTCACTACCAACTTGCAGCGCTCAACAGTATGCTCAGACCGCTCCGCTCGCTTCCAAGTAGCCCCCACTAACGTACGTCTACGACGGTCAGTTTTTATTATAAGAATGGAACTGTATTTTAGTCATAAAACAGTGTTTGTTGAAGGTGTAATTGAAGAAGTGGTCACAATTGGATCCGTTGTTAAAACGTGGAGTATTCTTATTTTGGAAAAAAAAATAATGCTACAGCTACGGGAACCAAAAAAAAATAAAGTTGTTTTTTCTTATTTTTCGCTTTAGCAACAATTTTTTTTGCAGTGTGTATATTGAAGGAAAAAGCTTTTTAAAATAGTCAGATCACCATGTTTACTACATAGATTTGGTCTGTTATAACGATGACTACTTTTGCTAACGATTGTACTAAAGTTTCATGAAAACTAGAATGTGTGCAGGAAGTGGCGGTATTGTAAATATAATTGTAATTTTGATGTAAATATTTAGATTATAAATAACATTCAATAGTTGGGTTGCTAGATTGGTCGTAGTGTAGATTTTTATATACATTTGAAGGCTAACGTTAAACTGCTCAGGACGATTTTAAAATAAATCACTGTAAAAAGATTCTGTTTTCGTTTCCCCGTGAATGTGTGTTGATTTTGTTCTTGTAAAATCTGTGATATATTTATTGTAAGTAACGTTGTAAATTTTAAATGTAAACTTAAAAGTAAAAGTGTAAATTTTTCGATTCTTAAATTTGAATAGCGTCTCTATTATTTTTCGCGCTTAGGTTATGTATTCGGACATCGAAATATTTTACCGAATAACGATCATATCTAGAAACAATACATATCCATTGAATATGAGGCTTGGGATATAATAAAATGTACAACGAAAGAAAATCTGATGCCGAAATGAATGTATACGAAAAAAATAAAATATCTCTTTTCTGGTTCACATTGCTTAGATTCACGCAAAACGAATTGTATTTTGTGAGATAACTCCGTGAATATATTATGTAGTACGTTTTATTGTTTAACGCAACTGTGTATCAAATAAGACATTGTAAATTGTAATCGTTCATGAAACAAATTATCACGAAATACGAGATTAAATTACGTAAAATAATTATGAAGTGTTTTTATTTTAATACTTGCTACAGGACGAGAAAAAATATGATTCATACGATAAAAGTAAGGCCGAGTTTCTCATCTCTAAATTATCGCGGAATTAATGTGACAAATAGTCAAGCACGCGTTCTCTGCTGTGATTGGTCGAATGAATTTTCAAAAGCCAATGACAGCAGAGAAACCATGCTTAAATATTTGTCACATTAATTCTGCGATAATTTAGAGTTGAGACACTCGGACTAAGACACGTAATTAGCAGTCAACTATATTTAGACGACTAACACTTATGGCTGTGATCATACAGGTCCATTTTATTTTCAAGCAAATTACTGTTAGTCGCTTTGTAACAGAATTTTATTATAGTTTCAATGATTTAGTAATTCTAATTGGAACTGACAAAATTATGATGTTATTCTGTTTCTTTGTAATGACAATTTAATTTGATTTGGTAAGAACAGCAAACGGTAGGAAAAATAAATAGTTGAATCCTACTTAATTTATGATATGACTGATGACGATCTATCCTGTCTGATCACAACTGGACAAACCCATAAATCATCGTCAAATGTGATCTAACAAAACACACTTTTGAACCATTGTGATTTCACACATGGTACTTTTTGAACCCTCTTGAAATATTATACTAACAATTTTTGTAGGGGTTTTTGTTCTCTATTGTTGCCCCTGACTAGATAATGCATGGGTTTATATCTGCCCCTAATTGTACTTAGAAAAGAATGGCGATCGTATTACTACTGAATTAGCATTAGAATAGACTCGCTCGTTTTTAAGGTACAATTTTGTGCCATTTAAATTAATTACGGTGATCTAATTTTGGGCTTGGTAAGGGTGTTATAATAAATGGGTACTTAATAAGAGGCATGACACCAAAAACATACTAGATTTTTAACAAAGATTTTTTATTAATATTTAATCTCGACTTTTAATGTTATATTATTTTTAAAGAAACAGTCAAGTGAAAATTTCTAAATAAAATTACGTAGCACAGCATACTAAACATATAAAAAAAAAAAATATATATAAAAATTGCAGTTCAAAACCACATAAGGTTGTGAACACACTGCCGCCTAAGTAGATTACGCTACAATAATCTAAATGAGCGTTTAGTCGAGCTCGTTTGTCGTCGTGTGCGGCGCACGTGTCGCGACTGTCGCACGCGTCCGTCCGGATGTCATTCCATATCGGTGTGAAGACGGACCTATTTGGAGCAGTCGGTGTGGGTTTGTATTCTGTGATCTAATTGTGATTTATTTTCAATTTTGTTTGATTGATTAGCTACAATTTAACTGTTATTTGGATAGGTCAGCGGTGCAGCTCGTGTTGGATCTGTTATACAAGGTTATACAATATGATCTTTTCACACGATAGTAGGTAATAAGACCTCGTTGGAAAAGTTGTTAGCTAAAACTACCTAGGATAACTAACGCTCGAAATGTTTGTGTCCTTGATATTTGATGATAATAAAAAAGAGATCAAATCAATCAAATTCAAAGAGATGTAGGTTACTGAAGTACGCATAATAATTGCTACATGTTCAATCTTTCTTTCAAATAATTATGTGAGTACATGATGGCATTTTTCTATGAATACAAAATGTTATGTAACTTGATTTCAAAATAGAAGCAGATTAGAATGCAGCTATTGTAATTTCTAATTATGAAAATGTGATTGCGTATCAAATAACAAAGAGGGCGTGAGTGACATTTTTATTCTTACGCATATTTGTCTGTCCCTCACGATAAACAAGTTAAGTGAACAAATCGTCTTGTCGCGTCAATCTGTCGCGTGGCGGTCGCAGCGCGTGGCGGTCGCGTGGCAATGTCGCGCATTACCAAATTAGCGACCAGTGTGCACCTAGCCTTAAATTATGAGCACGGGTCATGTTACTAATAGAAATTGGCCTTATCAGATGTAGTTCTTATAAATAAATGTTATTTTGAAATTTTAAAATAAATAATTACTGGAAAAGTGTACCGGTCTTTGAATTTTTCAGTAAGTTTATCCCAGACATCACAATAACTTAACACATAAGGGCGTTGCCTGATGGAGGGATGCAATTTAAATAGCGTTGATTGGCGATATCGCGCACGTGGTTTATTTGAACATACTTGCAATTGCAATTTCACTTAGTAAAGATCGCTGATTGATGTGATATAAATCAAATTGCATCGCGCCATCAGGAAATGACCTAAGTATAATTTACGCAATGAGATTAGTGACTTCATGCAAAAGGTGATTGCAAAGCAAATATCACCGAAAAGGCCTAAAAAATGAAACAGTCTTGAAATAAAAAATAAAATAACTTATTTGTAGAAAGATAAGAAAATATTTACAGTCCAAACTGCAGACTATGAAAACAAAGAATTCGAGCCTAGAAAACATTCTCAAAAATAAAACGTAAAACGCATAAGAAAGTCGAGGGTGGAACGGGCTGAAAACTGGAATGGGGCGACAGGGGGTGGTCGACAATAGGTGTACAGATAACTTTCCTTCTACAGTAGAGTCAATACCGACCCTAGGGAGTTTTACCCTCGGGGTTCGGTCGCTTGGGAAAACTAGACCCAACAATATAGAAAAGGACAGTGCTATACATCACTGGAAGGGGGGAACGGTGCATCGGATTGTACTTATGTATTAATAATATATAGAGGAAAAATGTCGAGAACGTGCGTCGAGTGATATGTTGCGACTGTTAGTAAGAGAGGGATAGATGACATCAATTTGTCGTGTCGTGATGGGGTTTTATTTTGTTCCTCGTTTTGCAATTTTTTTGGGGAGCCATCTATTTGTGTATTTTATTTAGTTCGGCTTCGATTGGGACGGTTTCGTGGTTTGGAGAAAAGTTTGGCTTATTTAAAAGTTTTAAGCAAAACTACTTACATAATAATAATAATTTATTCAACAAGTAGTTTGTACATGGCATACAGAGTTGTCTCAAATACTTAAATGTTATAAACAAAAATCAGTACAACAAATATAAAATAGGTCTTAGGACTACTCTTCCTAAACTAGGCAGGAAACCTGTCTGTATCTTAGGAAAGAGTATCCATATTTCTGATACACACTCATTCTGTTTAAGTCTCTTAGGGGCCAAAGGACTAAACTGTGAAAACTTAACTCTGATTTAGTTGCTAATATGAGGTTAAACTGACAGTTTGTCATACAATATTGTCAATTTAAACTCGGGTTAGCTTCTAACTCGGCGTTAAGTGTTCGAGCAAGTGGACCTAAGGCCCACTTGTGCCAAAAATTTAACTCAGAGTTAGTTGCTAACACGAGGTTAAATAAAAAATATGTCATATTTAATTGGCCGGATTAGCTAATAACTCGGGCTTTAGTAAAATAACCCAGGGTGACGCAAATGGGCCTTAGCAAAACTGTTACAGAAGTATTACAGTGTTACTCAATAAATACTGATTGGCATAGACATTGAAATACGTTATATCGTAGGAAACATTGAATAAATTAAAATCCTAAAGAATGCCAGTTAAAAAAATATCAACACAAACTTCATCTTTTCTCGAAACAACACCAATAAAAATTAAATATTTACATCATAGTCTCCTTATAAAGACCCTAAAATCTGAAGGCCAAGTTTGAACCATAACGCCATAGTAAAACAGTTACAAGGCGATATCGCGGCGGCATCGAGCCGTGTCAACGTGGGCGTTAAAGCGAAATTGAGTGAAAGTCAAGTTAAAGTATTAAAAGTTTTCAGCTAGCGATCTTTGTGAACGCGGCGAGCGACCGCCGTACACTTTGTGGGGATGCGGTGTGGTTGGTGAGTATCGATGTCGATGAAAACTGTAGTGTCAGAATTTTCCTGTCATTTAAGTTTGTTTTCTGAGAGTGCTGTTTTGTTACTTTTAAGAGATCTTCCTTCTTTTCCTATAGAAATACAGTAAAAGTTGCCAACACAAACTTCCTCACTTCAAAAAATAACAGCCATAAAAATTAAATATTCACATCAAACTCTCCTTAAGGGCCATAAAATCTGAAGTCCAAGTTTGTACCATAACGCCATAGTAAAACAGTTACTTACAAAGCGATATCGCAGCGGATATGGACTTAAAGCGAAATTGAGTGAAAGTCAAGTTAAAGTATTAAAAGTTTTCAGCTTGGGATCTTTGTGAACGCGACGAGCGACCGCCGTACACTTTGTAGGGATGTGACTGGGTGCGGTGGTGTGTGTCAATATAGATGAAACTGTGGATAGTTTGAATTTACATCGAAGGTGTGTAAGTATGTGTTTCTGTGGTTAGTATCGGTGGACAATATTTTCAACCAACTTCAAAAAAGAGAAAGTTATCAATTCGACTGTATATTTTTGTAATTGGTGGATTAAAAGCATAACATACATGTTACACGATTACTCCACCAAATTATAAACCGATTTTGATGCGTCTTTTTAGGGTGCCGTACCGCAAGGGTAAAAACGGGACAGTAATAAACTAAGACTCCGCGTTCCATCTGTCTGTCTGTCTGTCACCAGGCTGTATCTCATGAACCGTGATAGCTAGACAGTTGAAATTTGCACAGATTATGTATTTCTATTGTCGCTATAACAACAAATACTAAAAACAGAATAAAATAAATATTTAAGTGGGGCTCCCATACAACAAACGTGATTGTTTTGCCGTTTTTTGCGATAATGGTACGGAACCCTTCGTGCGCGAGTCCGACTCGCACTTGGCCAGTATTTTTTTCGACATTGTCCTGTGATTATGTGGATAAAAATTAAATTAAATTCTGTAACATAATATGAATAAAGTTACTGAACTGGAATTATATTTTATTAATTAATATATTGATTTCTCTTTCAACATACCTTTGACGACTATACTAAAATAAATTGAAAACAAAGTTACAGCAAAGTCAGTTACAGCAAACTCAGCTTTTGCTGCAACTGTTTTTTTGCTTGAGTAACCTTACATACCTTGGGATGAACCCAGAGCCGGTAAAGTATCGATATATTCTTTCAACATCGACAAGAAGTTTCGCCGCGTCCATCCCTACTTCCTTAACACGGTGTAAGTTAATAATGTAATAGAATTACGAGGGAAAAACTGTTGAACTCCGACGGAGCGGGTCGCACTTAATTGTGGCACTTTGTTTTGTGCGTCCCACTGACGTTGCTTGTACACACACTGTTTACGTTTCGATGGTACGTGGTTGGTGGATAGTATCGGCAAAAAATAGTATACGAACGTTAGAAGAATATGTAAGAGTTCTGAAAAGTACCTCTTTAAAGACCTTTTTTCCATTTCGATGCAATAATCTAATTTAAAAACTAAGTTATTACCGACAGTAAAACATTAATGTAATAGCGATAATAAGATAAAAGTAACTGCGGAATAATCATATTATAGAACATTCTAGAAGCGGGTTACACTTAGGCTTAGCACGCATTACGATTTTTCGCCGCGCGGATTTTATTCGCGCGAATTTTTGTCCGCGTACTGAATCTTAACTAACACGCACTGCGGATAAATTGCCGCGCGAAGTTTGTCTCTTTCTACCTGTTCATAGAGCTCAAAATATTCGCGCAAATTAATTCCGCACCGCGGTACGGTGGATTCTGTAGCAAAACACGGATTTCTTGCGGTAATATTTCCAAGCGATTTTTTACCGCAATGCGTGCAGCTGTATGCAGCTTAGATTGCACGTGTCGCAGAATGTACGGAAAATAATATCTATCTATCTAATGACACAGACTACCAATGTTTTCTGTGTTTCCTTATAATTTAAAAAAATCGCTAATAATTTAAAAAAAACAATCACTCTCGTCACATTAGCAGACGGATCCTTTCGATGAGGTAATCGAATTTGAGAACTAATTGCCTAATACTGAGTAGCCTATTCATTCGGATGACTAGATAAAAGTAGGTTCCTACCTAACACAACTAGCTAAATAAATTAATATCCAAAACAAAAACCAGCTACTTGAATATGCATAGACATTAAAACCTGCACAAAAAATGGTAGAGTGACGTCTCCATGAAGCTTAGCAGACGAAAGTTGGACTAAAAATCATGCGCAATGTGAAGGTAGTTAGCCAAAAATTTGCAACTCGGACGTGTGGTGTCTAACATTTTACGGCGAGTCTAAATAAACTGCGAGATAGTTATGAACAGTTCGTGAGATATGAATGTGAGTGATGCAATTTTGGGGAAGAGGCTAATTTGCATGAGGTACTGAAAATAGAACCTTTTAGACAAGCTATAGAACCTTGAAGATGGCTACGTATAATACGAGGTCCTAGACAAGTGGCATTTTATCATCGAAAGTGAGGCAAAAGCGATTGGAAAAAGTATAGGAATATCTTTACAAATTCTTTACTCCGTAAATGTCTGTTGTCACAATACCTTAATTTTTCAGTTACTTGCCGAGATCTGGCTGATGGCCTGTGAGGACTGATGGACCGCACTTGAAGAACTCCGTTAGGCATCATCATCAGCATATCAGCTGAAAGACGTCCACTGCTGGACATAGGCCTCCCCCAAGCGTCGCCACATTGACCAGTCCCGTGCGTCTCGCAAAAAGCGGATCCCCGAAACCTTCACCATGTCATCGGTCCACCTGGTGGGAGGCCTTCCAACGCAACGCCTTCCGGTTCACGGTCGCCACTCCAGAAGCTTTCTGCCCCTTTCTTTCTTTCTGTTATTAATATATTTGTTTACAAATGTCCAGATTTGTTATACAATTGTTTTAAATCTACTATTAAATCCGACGATTTTTATTTTGCGATATACCAGTTTGGTCCCTCAGTTCACACGCACATAAATATCAAACGCTATCAAAATGTCTATGAATCTCTAACATTTTGGCATTTTAACCATTGCCATCGCTGATATCGAATTACATTTGTCTAGCTAGAGCAAGGAAGTCTTACATTTTGATAACTTAACTTGTGATTTATGTTTTAAGGGACCACTAGATACTGCTGGATGCTCGATCTTCATCTTCTTCTTTTCGTGTGTTCAGGTAGCTACACCTTTGGTGTCAGAGTCAATTAAGCCGCCTCTGGAAACCCCACAGGCCTCTGACTTGGCTATTTCAGACTTACATTAACTATATAAGTCTAAGTTTCCTCACGATGTTTTCCTTCACCGGTGCCTGTGATGTCCAAGATAAACTTAGAAAGTACTATATGAATTTGAAAAAGTCACATTGGTACTTGCCCGAATTTGAAGCCAAAGCATCAAGCACGACATGTGAGGTCTTAGCGACTGGGCCATCACCTTGCTCAATGATGTGACATGACTGATTTCAGTCATTTATATTGTAAGAAGAGAGTATACATTTTAGCAAGTTAATCATTTCATTTTCAGTTCAAGAGAAGCTTAAAAAGTCATCATCATTTTCCTGTCCTTATCCCATGTTACTTAGGGTCGGCGCAACACGTTTTCTTCTTCCATACCATCCTGTCTCCCGTCACGCAAACAATGACTCCCTTTTCTTTCATATCACTCCTCACACAGTCCATCCATATTTTCTTTGGCCTTCCTCTCCCTCTCCATCCTTCCACATTTACATTCATAACTCCTTTATAATCATCAATACACACGTGTATCATACGACGTTTTTCAACACACTTGTGAAGAAAATAATACAAAAAAATCATTTCCAACAGTAAAAACGAGTTGTGAAAAATTTTTCACAATGGCGGGGTAAATTAAATCAGTTTTCCTATGCGCGCGCATCTAACAATGGCGATCGGCCATAGACTAAAACAATGAGGTAACTTTCTTTTTTTAGCTTTTTGCGGATAGCATTTTAGCCACGTACAAAATGGGGAATTTCAAGTTTTCTTTATTGCAGAGAAACAAAAGTTATATTTAAGGGGAAATTTTATTTATTTAACACATACAAGTTGAAATTATCTAGTTGAATACGAAGTTGCATGAAATGAGCAAGCAATATGTTAGGTTCTAGCATTTTGCTGAATTGTTTGACTAGAAGCTATGCCACATTTTATGTATTTAATGGATAACATGGAAATAGTAATTACTACCCATATCATGTTATGGATATAGTAAGTACCACTTCCATGACAGGAATAGAAAGAGATTAATGTCGAATGGGACACTTTTAATTGATTAACAGTGTTACATTTTATTATATTGAAAATACTTCAATTTTAACTGGATTAGAATTAATGACTTATTTTATTAATTTTCATTGGATTGATTTGTGACACTTTTAAAATTAGTTTAATTTAAAAGTATTTAAAATGAAGGCAGGAAACCATTAAAAAAAAAAACTATAACTCACTTGTGAATAATAGCAATGAAAAAGTCACAGTTTGATTACAGGTATCATTATATGCCTAATTGCGGTGAAATTAGAGCCACTTTATGAGCAAGTGTGTTGAAAATAACTATTATGATACAGTTATTTGAAAATCGAAGGAAAATGATGCACTGTAATGGTTTTTTTTTAATTTTATCTATCCACGAATGTAAAGTACATGTTTGTACAATATTTTTTGAATTCTATTTGGAACATTACGTTGTGAGTGTAGATAAAGTATATTCTATTCTATTCGCCAACAAAGCACACAGCATACTCACACAACCTACCTATCCTACCTAATCTGCAACAGTTAGACAATAAATTTAAACGAATGTTTATTACTCTGGCACTTCACACAGTATACGTTGCCGATTCGCGCATCCCTTATCAAGATCGCGCCGAGTTTTATGGGTCTAATCGCGGCCACCGCAAATAGGACCCAAGCGGGTAATTTTCTAACCTGACCGATTATAGGATTACGGCTAATTAGCTATTACCGATATATTGTGACTTACAACGCAATTTCACACGGTTATATTAAGGTCTGTTTGTCTTTAGGAAAAAGTTTTTGGGTGTATATGTTGGTTAGGAGTGTTGAAAATTGTGAGAAAAGTGTGTTTTATAGTTCTCTCAAAATTTTTTATAGGTGGCAATTTCCATGGATGAGTTACATCTTAGATTCCGGTTAATAAAGTAAAAGGTGACTAATTGCTGTACCAAATAAATACTGTTCCAAATTAGATCAAGGAAATGGAATAGAATAGAACAGAATATACTCCTCTAGGGTGTCTCCAACTTATATTTCTAATATCATCATCAGTCTGTTCACCAAGCATGGTGATTGTAGTATTCCTTAGACGTCG
This sequence comes from Orthosia incerta, assembly GCA_948252205.1. Lineage (NCBI taxonomy): Eukaryota > Metazoa > Arthropoda > Insecta > Lepidoptera > Noctuidae > Orthosia > Orthosia incerta. The sequence goes on from OX411742.1 coordinate 56,326,049, forward strand.
CACAAAAGTCGCAATCATGTCATTTAGATAGGATGACAAAAAACCAGTTTTTCAAAAAAAAAAAAAATGTTTTATTTTTTTTACATGTTGATAATATCTATTTTTTAACCGACGAAAAAAAGGAGGAATTTATGTATGGTCCCACGCATTTTTATAGAGTGGTCTGATATCAAAGATTATTTTTTTATTAGTAAGAATATAGGTACCTCAAAGTTGGTCCCATAAAAAAATGAAAACAACACATTCTGCAAAGTAGTTTATTTTAAAATCCCTATTCAACGATACCACACATGATGGAGCGTTTTTTTTTTTTGGTCGTTGACTTTGTGCTCCCTAGAAGGCGCCATGTTCAATATAATGTAATGTCACATAGGGACAAACAAGACGCTTCCAACGACACCTCATTTGTTAATTTATGATAAATAGTTTAGAAGTTATGAGGGAACAGATGCACATACATACATACCGGTCAAAAACATAGAAGTCGTAGCGCTAGCGCTACGCACTTTCGTAACGCGGTATCATAGCAGTCGTAACAAACAGTATAACTTGAACCCTTGTTGTAAAAGTTTGGTATGAACTGTAGAGTCAACCAAAATTGGATACGTATTTTATCAAAGTAAGTTCTCTGGGAAACCACACAAAAAAAGGAAACATCTTTTTCTGAAATCAAAGAATTTTTATAGAGCAATCTCAAAGAAAATTATAAACCAATTTTCAATTTTTTTGTTTTATTGATAGGCTCGCATTTGACCACTATCTCACCTAATGGTAAGCGATGATGTGGTCGACGGTGAAACACACTTGCTTAGAAGTAACACTTATGAAAATAGTTATTTATGCTACAAGTGCGGAAAGTAGGTGATTTCCGATGAGTAGATTTAAACGACATGAGTCGGAAATCATCTTACGCACGTGTATCATACAACATTTTACTATGCATTGTGCGAGGAAATAAAAAAAAAAAACTGAACCAAGCAAGAAATTTATAAAATGGCGCTTATTCATGGGCGCTCATCATATCCACAGATTAACTAATAGTTCCTCGGGCATATCTACTGCGCATGTGCAAATAGCTGTCACAACGTAACTTTAAAAGGCACGAGCAAAATATTCATTCTGCCAAATATATTTAATGAATATTTGAAATTAATTTATTGATCAAAATCTAAATCTAGAGTAATTAAAAACGCCTTAAATGAAGTATTAGTTTTGTTTTACCTTTTATATGAATGATAATCTGTACTTAACTAATTTTTTAAACTTTTCTCAAATAATAAAAAGTCAAGGCGGCGGGCTGACGTTGGAGTTAAAATTTAAAAAGTACAGGAAAGTAAAAAGCACTAGTAAAAACAAGTGACACTTTCCGCACAGTTCGGCTGCTTGGAAAACGCTCTTTTCGAGGACATGCATTGTAAAAAGGTTTATTGTGTTATCATGAGTGATAAAGTGTTTTACATCGTATTTTTTTTAAATTAGTAACATACTTAGTTGAGAGTTACATTATTTGAAAACGCCTCCTCCTCCGTTTCATCAAATAGAAAATAATACCAATACCAGTATTACAAGTTCAAGTTGCATTTCAGAACCCACGGCATTCTCAAACCAAACAAAAGATCAAATTAAAACCCTACTCACAAAAAGCTAGAATTTTCTACCAAATCCAGAATACTTATTAATTAATAGCCGATGAAATTATTTTTATAACGGTAAGTAGGTAGCAGATAAGCACCTAGTGCGTAGGACGCTAAGCCGCCCTTGTAAATTGATAAGCTACTTACAGAAGATCGATTTCACATTTTATGGCTGCTGCTATTATTTTATTGAGTTCGTGTAAATCTTTTAAGTTATTTTCTGTATCGACTTTTAGAATAAAATAGAAAACATTTATTCGACATAGACACAACACAACAACAACAATCACAAAGTAACAGAGAAGAATAGTAAAAAAAGTACAAACAAGGTTTAAGAATGATTGCGCCTGGCGTGCCCACACCGAAAGGGTTATCAACTCAGCATTTGCTGGGCACCAGACACCCAGCGCTGATTTTCAGTTGGCACCCCGCTAGTGACACACGGACGTGGGTAAATAAAATAGATACTTAAAATAATGTGAATATGTAGGTGCTTAACTTAAAAATATGTAAAATAGATAATATAAAGTAATAGAAAAATATATCATCATCATCATCATCATCTGCCTAGCCTTTTCCCAACTATATTGGTGTCGGCTTCCAGTCTTACCGGATTCAGCTGAGTACCAGTGCTTTACATGGAGAAAAATATATACTGTATTATAATATAAAGTATAATAAGTGCTACGATATGATGGTTAAATTTTTTCTCAAAAAACCTCAAATGACAGTGTTGCATAGACAACCGGCCTATCACATCCAGCCAACCTCTCATTTCCTCCTTTTCACTTATTGATTGATGATTAGTATATTTAATTGCCATATTATTATTATTTTTATGTGTCATCTTTGTACCTATTGTGTTTCTAAAACTACCCACTAGTTGTTGTAAGTATTATTTCTGCACTATTATTGTAATTTTATAGATGTTATAATTTTGTTTTTGCATGCTGTGTCTATCGCATCATATTGTATGCTATGCTTGTATCATATTGCTTGTATTATTAGAATAAACAGTGTAACAATTGTAGATAGGCCAATAAATAAATTAAATTAAAAAAATACTTTAAATTTATGATTTATAGTAGTTTACAGATGATGACAATACAGTGCGTTGAAATTTGTGTGACTTCACTTTTAATACACTTTTTACTAGAAGTTGACGTCACAAGCCTAAAAAGTGATTTTGATGCACTTTATCTTTGTTATTTTGATTGATTTGCTAAAGAAAAAAATACATGTCCAATGTTGTTTAATAGTCTCACCGACGGACTTAATAGTTCTAACGATGCTCTTTTATAGATATAACAATTTCTATGATAAAGCGTTGTCACACTGTCGCGACGCGCCTGTCTGCGGGAACCTTTATATATACAAGTCTCAGTTTTACTAAAACCAATCCTGGAAGCACTACTTAATATAATTCTACAGTAGTAAAAGAAAATACATTTACTTGTCACAAGCCAAGCACACAATATAAAAAGGAAAACTATACAACAATAAAAAAGAGAAAAAACAATATAAATATGACATTGCGTGTCCCACGGCTGCTTCAAATAGGACCAGTTCAGCAAAATGTCGCGCAACTAATGCCCGACGCTGATTTTCAACTGGACCTGTGACTAGACTACCTAGACAGGGCCACAACATACCTAAAAATATTGGGCAAGAAATCGTTGATTAAACGAAACAGGGCGATAGTTGGGATTATTTGAAGTAAAAAAATGGCACTTTAGGACCTGCTGCAAATAACCTCAACTATCGCCCTGTTTCGTTTGATCCACGATTTTTGTCCACCTGGTATATAAAGGAAAACTATGTGGAGAACATTTCAACACGACTGTACAATTTCTGCCGTAAAGAGAATCTGCCGTAAAGCGAATCTGTCGCAATGCGAATCTGTCTTAAAGCGAATCTGTCCTAATGCGAACAAGGGACCTAGACTAGTACTAGGTATGATATAGAAAGGTTTGTTTAGTTTGAGAATCGTACCTAAGACGACATACTCAATTCTAGATCACCAAGCTTGACAACCGGATGTGAGTTCATAGTATACAGTATGGTAACTGGCAGGCGATATGGCGGAGTGGTGCCAGTTCCTCGCACATTTCTGGTTGGTAGCAGCACATTTTAGGTTTTTATTACAAAACGCAATGTTGCCTAAATACCCTTTTTAAAGGTTTGGTTGCCTTTTCACTCATAAAAAAGTCGAGCTAGAAAAATTAATTAAAATAAAATATGATTAAATTATGCCCAACTTAATCAATTTTTTGCACCCACTTAAAAGTAAATCGATTATCTAAGCAAGATGAAATAGAAATTCTACAAAGATGTAACGACAAGTATTAGAACCAAAACACAGTTTGAACTAAAGTAATTTAACTGAAGCTTAAGACCTGAAAGTAAAATGTTCGAGTCTTTCCTAACAATGTCAACAACTTTTCTGCGTCCCAAAAGGCCTTTCGATACGACCATCGGCGCCATCTTGCTGAAACTTTTTCCACGTAGTTCAGCTATGTTTCCAGAGATGGCGCTGTACAATGCTCGAGGGATTTAGAGCGAACTTAGTTTCAGTGGGCACCGTCCTGAAACAGAACACAGACTTGAGAAAGGGAGAGAGAAATTCTCAAGGCTCGCCGTTTAGGGACTAGTCCCGTTCAGTACCGATGTTCCTTTTTGTTACAGTAGTGGGTGTGTTCACAGACGGCCAATGGGAACGATTTCTCTTGGTCCGACCACACCTACCCAGTTTTCGATGCCTACAGGGAGTTGGATGGAAAAAAATGTTGGAAATAGGTAATTTTGAACATCGTTCGCCAGTGACGTAATTGCGAATTTATGGTCCAACGAATTACCTTGTTTATATTGCGAGCTGATTGAAATGGAATTTTAAATTATACTCCGTGAGTTAACATTCAGTGTTTATGTATTTTCAGCGTAATAACTGTTTCTTTATGTACGACTACGCGGTACTCAATTTCGCGGCAAATGGGCAATGGAACACTTGTAATGTCTCATTTTCTCGGGTTTTTGGGCTTAAAACAACAGTATTTGCAAAGCCGCTGAGTTTTATCGTTTAAACCGTTAGCTTTTTGTATATTTCAGTTAGATTACCTACATAGGTACTCGTAGCTTCTGCAAGAAAACGAAGCTTAAACAATCCTTTTATTGTTGCTAAAATGTCTTTATTTATTTTTATTTAAAACATCATCACTCATAGACATTGTCTTTTCCCTTTAATCTCAAATTCCTTTTTCAAATACGAGTATTTACAACCTAAACATAAACACAAATTCTCCATCTTCTATAAAGCTAGCTACACACAACATAAAACTACGAACGCACGGTATGCAAAAGATATATTGATGGATAAGCGTCGTGTCCCTGGGAATACCCCAGTCTCAACACGGCTTAGCACTTCTAGGGGAAGCCGTGTACCTTCATACGAGTTTTAAAGTATACCAAATTGCTTTTTAGTGGCAGTTTTGAATAGTAGCTGTTTTGAAAGTTTCGTGATGGACGTCGTGATGGAAAAAGTGTGAAAGGACAGCGGTTTTTTAAAAGGTCTTCTGGTATGTTGTTTTAAGGAGATTTTGTGGTGGGATATGTAGTGTACCAATACTTTTTTTTTGACGTTTATGCCCTAAATGTAATCTTAACTTTGACAGTCATGACTCATGATGGAATAATTGTAATACTGATGGTATTACAGTTGCTACCTACCATTCAAAAAGATTCCATAGGAGTAATTGTAAACTTTCGTTTTCATCGTTTGCTTCAGCGCAAAACGACGGTGAGACTAAGTGATCTTTGGTATCCAGCGTTAGTTCGCGATCGCGCTAAAACAGTAAGAACTTGGATTCGAATGTGGATGAAGACATCAGCATGTGAACATCGAGGCAATCCAGCTTCTCGTAACATAGTGAGAAGACAAAAAATAACAAAACCGTGCGAGTTAGTGTTAAGTATATAGTTAGTGAATAGTATAAAGTGCAAAAGTGCTACTAAATAAGAACGAAGTCTATTCGCCTTAATAGAGACAATAAGAAGAGTGCCATTGGACACATTCTTAGTAAAGATAATTTAATAGTTCACGTTATAATTAAATTACTTAGGTATAAGGATAGATTATAATAAGATTAAGGCCATCATTCTGATGAATTCTAAAAGAAGGGATCTTGATATAAATAGGTATCTGAAATTATCCATATTGCGACATTTCATCGCAATAAAACTTACATAAGGACCACGTGTCTCTTATGACAAAATTATTTCTATAACTATAGCAACAAAATCTATAATTTCCATAACTATATCAACACAACAATATCACAATTCTTTCTTTCAATACCCCGTTAACGAGCAATCATAATTCTATCACATTTATACGCTACCCCTTTGGCTGCACCATACCATGTGTTGTTGCTATTACCACTAACTCTACCATACAACAAGACTACAATAGCGACAAGTGATATTTGACAAGCAATAAATTTAATTTCCAACTTGTACCATTGTTGCTTCACGTGTTCAATGTACGATGAAATTAAGATATTTAGCGATTTGGGGTGTAGCGAAAATGTAATGGGTTGAGTTTAGGAGAATATGTTCGGTTGTTCCTTTTTGATTTCGAAATCGGCGATGGACTTAGAACAAAACTTTTTTGTCCTTTTATATATTTTTTTATAAACACTAAATTTAAAGTTGCAAAAATGTAACATTCGAATCATCGATTCGATTTTGGTATACTTTAGTAATCGATTTTTCAAGCACTTCTTGGCATCTGGTTATACTGAAACTTGGCGTACTTATGTAACTTTATAAATATGTAAATAACATGGAGATGGTCTCATGATGGACCCGGACGGTGACTATAGCAACTCCTTAAGGCCGTACCCTGACCAAAAAATCAGCATGAGATATGAGCATTCCTATTGGCCTAGCGGCACTGGTGGCGCATGAATTACGGTAGTGAATACGCCCAGATTTTAGAATAAAATCTTTATAAAATCGAATATTGGTCTTTTGAAAAAAATAAAACTTACAAAATGTTCGTTATCAAATTAGCTATCCATTAGTGTTAGTTTAAACAATAAATAATGAAAACTTTACGAGGAGATGCATGCTATCAATAATTATTGCACATTTTTATGGTTTTGTTGGCAGGAGATTAGTGAAACATATACCCCTTTAAAAAAAAGTGTACAACAATTTTAGAATCAACATTATGTAGAAATTTAATATATTTTTATTAATTGATATTTCTTTTTAAATAAAGAGTAGATAGCTCTTAAAAACTGCACAAAAACGACTAGCGCGGCGTTTTGCTCGGGGAGGCGCCTTAACCAGACAAGATAGCACCATCGTGTTTGGGTTCATTTGATGTGTATTGACAAGGTTCTATTGCTTTTCGTACTTTTTAGTAAATTGAAAGCTTGTTTTAAATAGATTTTTATTTTTAATTATTTCATAAATACCAAAGTTTTCACAATTTACTACTTACCTACGTAAGGCTGCCTGTCGGCTGCCGCACGTACGTTATGCAATTCGATTGGTTGGCTCCGCTTCTCTTTTCTAATTCTCCTTTTTTATATATATTTTTTTTACAATATATTTGCCTCCTAATTATGTTAAAGTTAGCGTTTAAGCGCTTCCTCTTCAAAGGTATGTGCTTTTTTCAAAGGAATAACTTTTTGAAAACTAAACTAAATATTCAAATACTTGTACGTAAAAATATATTTTTTCTGCTGGGTGAGTTTATATGTTTGTAAACCAACAGCACATAAGAAATTCTTAGTGTATGGCAACGTTTTCAAAGAAAATAAGAAGAAAAAATATTCAATTCATCATCTGCCTAGCCTTTTCCCAACTATATTGGGGTTGGCTGCCAGTCTTACCGGATTCAGCTAAGTGCCAGTGTTTTACATGGAGCGACTGCCTATCTGACCTCCACAACCCAGTAACTGGGTAACACGGTACCCCTTGGCAAGACTGGTGTCAGATCTCAAGCTTCTGACTACCCGTAACGACTGTCAAAGATCTTCAAATGACAGCCGGGACCAACGGCTTAACGTGCTTTCCGAGGCACGGAGGAAACTCGGTATATTGAAATGGTCACCCATCCACTGACCGACCTCGTCAAGCGTTGCTTAACCTTGATGATCGACCCGTGCGGCTGTTATTATTTAGCCACGAGCTCCTCTCAAGAAGAAATATTCAATTAAAATACAGAATATCAGAGATTAGACTAAATCAAGAACGCAAAAAACTTTCAACGCCTTAGTAGCAAGAAATTCACCACCCAGAAATCCGCTTTTCATACTAAAACCTTCACAAGAAGGGATGTCAGGTGAACGCACGTATTCTCGGCAATCATTAATATCTCGTTGGCTGTAATGCCGTGCGACAGGCGGAGTACACGCGTTCAAATTGAAATTCTTTCAGATAAACAAACTCACTTATCAGATTTATTCCCCTCTGTAACATTTTCAAGGAGATTTTACGGAATTCCTTTAGCGTGTTAAGAGTGCTTTAAGATACAAGTAGGTATTTTTTCGTGATTTAACCAGATTTAATTCATGCTGAAAACAGAGAAACAAATAAAATGTATCTAGCTATTTGAATGTGATAAAATACAACTTCAGTTTGTAATATGAAGATTTTTAGACCTCATCATCTGCCTAGCCTTTTTCCCAACTATAATGGGGTCGGCTTCCAGTCTTACCGGATTCAGCTAAGTACCAGTGTTTTACATGGAGCGACTGCCCATCTGACCTCCACAACCCAGTAACTGGGTAACACGCGGTACCCCTTGGCAAGGCTGGTGTCAGATCTCAAGCTTCTGACTACCCGTAACGACTGTCAAAGATCTTCAAATGACAGCCGGGACCAACGGCTTAACGTGCTTTCCGAGGCACGGAGGAAACTCGGTATGTTGAAATGGTCACCCATCCACTGACCGACCTCGTCAAGCGTTGCTTAACCTTGATAATCGACCCGTGCGGCTGTTATTATTCAGCCACGAGCTCCTCAACCTTTTAGACCTCATGCCTAAGTTTAATCAAAAAATTAGTATTGTTCACTGTTTTTTTTTAATATAGGATATACATATATATGAAATATGTTTTTTTTTCATACCTAAATAATGCCAATTACAAGTCCAGTTGATTTTCACTGTAACGGTTATTTACTCATGTGTGATTATGTCAGGTGATAAAATTTACGTATTATGACTTCTCTATGCATCGTTTTAATAAAAACATCTCGGTTCCTATAACAAAGATATAGTCACCCCTTATTTAGACCTTCACTTATTTAAGGAACATCGAGTTTGTTCCACAACTCTTTGTGAATTTAATTTATTACGTCACACAAACGAGATTGGTGATGAGATGAGACAAGTTTCTTAGGCAGTGTGGATAAAAAAGGAAAACATGGTTACTGAAGGCATTTTTCTACAGCAGTCATTTTGAATTAGTTTAATCCAAATCTTTTTGTTTTCAGGTTTGATTTTTGTATTTGTCGGTATGTAGAGATAGATACTGGCTCGGAGAAATAGCCTCAAGAGAACATCTCCAAATGTTCGCTGATACGCGCTAAGGAGAACCAGAATGTTATATTTTACAAGTTATTTTCACTGACCCTTAATCCCACCTAGTCGATAGCTATACATAATTGTAATAAACTAGCGACCCGCCCCGGCTTTGCCAGTGACAAATTATACACAAAAACTTTCCTCGTTTCTCATACTTTTTATTGGTGAAAGCCGCATGAAAATCCGTCAAATAGTTTTTGAGTTTATCGCGAACAGACGCTGCGGGGTCTTTGTTTTATAATATGTTGTGATAATACTAAGCAATCAATATCTTATTCAAAGCATTTTTTGCTAATTCTAATCAATACATACAATTTAACTAACAATTCAACCTCTAAACTGAATCCAATTCAGTTTCTACTCGCCTCATTAACTCCATACGAGTGACAATGCTATAAACATCTTATAGTACAATAGTTAATAGCATTTGTATCGCAGAACGATTCGTCAATGTGCTGCGACTTTGTAGCAGATGTATTGCATTACAACTTCATTTTATACCGGGTCGTTATCGGCTGGGGTTGTGTAACGGGACCAGGGGATGTAGAAATAGGTGGATACGATTGTGATTTACTTTAAAACGGATTTTAGGTTTTTTTCAACCAATTTTTAACGATCTGAAAAAATATTAACTGTGCCAGCAATCCACTGCTGAATATAGGCCACTCCAATGGCACGCCATTCTTCTAGACTCTCGACAGATGTCATCCAACTGCTTTATCGGTTAAATTTCGGGGAGTGCGCGATGGAATTACATGATTTCATTCCGCCCAGCCCGTTCCATCATCGGACTACCAGACGTAAGGCGATGCGTCATCGGTACATGGTGGACATCCCACCCATACGAACAAAACGTTTTAGGGACACTTATTATGCGTACAGCTAAAGAGTGCAATTCTCTGCCGGAATCTGTGTTTCCCGATAGCTACAATCTAGGGATATTTAAATCAAAAGTGAATGGGTTTCTTCTAGGCAAGCGTGCTTCACCGTCGACCACATCATCGCTTACCATCAGGTGAGATAGTGGTCAAGCGCAAGCCTATAGACAATAAAAAAAAAGTTATCAGTCATCATGCAAAGATCGTCGCTTTACCTAGCCTGACGAGGTCCCACCTTGATTGATTGACTTGATTTTATGGAAAGGTACATATTTTAGATCTCCATTCTAAGCCATTTATAGCATAGTTTGAAGTTTTGCTTCCAACAATTTCTATAGTAACCAAAACAAATCTCAAAAAACGATACGGAGAATTTAGTTCTATTTTCGTCCATTTTGTCACAAATACCTACATAATTTTTCAATTGACAAATTTATAACGTTCCATTTTCAAATCTCCGTCGCATCATCCCTATTCTACCGACCCCAAGCACCGGCGCGCACGCACCGAGTCACTGTGTAAAGTACGAAATAATTTCACGCATCACCTGACACGCGTATAATGACCCCAGCTCCCCGCGATGTCCCGGACAAAACAAACACGGCCTAATAAGAGAATGAATAAGTCCCCCGGACTCCCGGAAGAATCCTTTCGGAAAAGAAATTGCGTAAAGGAAGGTTAGGTAATGTGTGTGCTAAGGAAATATTTGTTGGAACTCCAATTGTTGCGGGTGACAGGGTTTGTAATGTATTTCTATAAATTGCTGGCCAGGATGATTACTGTAAGTTGTAACTTAATTTTCTTTGCTATCAAAAATTTCCAGAAAACTTTAAGCATGCAAGATATCGTGATTGCAAGCAGGTTTAGTTACAAACCGTTGATGTAAAGGCTGCTTTGGCGTTCCATAAGACCAAAATAAGTACCAAAAAAAGGACAAAATTATGCTGTGTAGTCGGAGGATACATATTCGCGAACTGGCTGACCAAAAATTAGATGTATCTTCCGACTGCACAGCATAATTTTGTCCTTGTATACGTCTTTTTAGTTCGGTTTTCAAGCAGTCAGGTTTTTTGATTTTTTGAATTAACCTTTTTTATTTATAACTTATTACTTTCTTTTTTAGAATTAGGTACATTAAAACATATAAGTGTTATATATTTTGAAATCACCTCTTAAACCTCTTATTTTGGGTGCCATATTGGGTCACCACAATATTGCACCCAAAAGCCGCCATTTTTCTATTTTCCAATTTTAATGGAGCCAGTGACACTCGCAGGGTTAAGACGAATCGATTAACGTAAGAACCATCAAAACAACGCGTTTGGTCTCTAGAACGCCACATAGGAACAAACATTCATACAAAAAGGCTGGTAAACACATTACCCTCAGTCGGGTAATGATAGGTTTTCGTCACAAGCAAATCTGGTCCTTTTGATTACGGTTCGATTTTCAAGCGTGATTTTGAAAACTTTCTTTGCAGAAGTTACGATACATATTGTATCAACTAAAAATAAGACTACATACATATTATATTATCTAATCACTCACCCAATTCAGTTTCAGAACATTGATCGTAACCCTATGAAACTTTTGCTCAAAATAAAGTTTTCTACAGAACTGACATATCTAACAATACAGGCAAATATTGGAAATACTCATAGAACTAAAATAGCTTTTTATTTACGAACAAATCCTACCGTCAAAAATAAAGGGGTAAACACCAATCTGCGACAAAACCAATAAACTCCAGCGCATTGTGCAAAGAGATCAAACAATTGAATCCCACCGCAATCATACCACGCAGCTCCATAGATTGTGTTGACAAAACCAATGAACATTCTTAATTATTTGCCCTGTTTGTATAAACAATGACCTCGCACAAAAACCAATGTAACTTGACCTTTCAACTTCCATAGCCTCTACATCCATAAATACAGTTAAGGAATGAAACGGTATCCCAACATCAAATCAATTTTGACATAATTTATTCAAGGAAATAATTTTGTACACACACAGTATAAAACACTTAATAACTACTAACTAACTAAGCCTAAAATATACAAATGTCAAAAACTGGCGTCGAAAAACTCCCCCATATCTGGAAAGACTGGCTGGATTTTGACATTGTGTAAGACTTGTAATATTTTATCAGTATGATTGGCCAACTGCGAAAATTATCTACAATGACTAAAAATTACAGTTTGAACTAGTGCGAAAAGACTATTTGATGGACCCTTTCGTTCCGCGAGAGTAGAATATATTGATTTGTGAGTATCAACGGAGGTCTTAATAAAATGGTATTCAAAACTTTTGTTTGACAGCGTGTGTAGGGTCTGTCTCAATTAAAATATTGCTAACAAGACAAACAGTTGTCGCTTGAATTTTTGGATTTTAATTGGCTATTTGAACAGAGATTTTTAGATAATAGTGTGGTGTCACATTTGTTGGTTTTGTGTTCCATATGTCAGCTAGTTGTGTTTGAGTATTGATTGAGTTTATCAATAGGGTAGTTGACAAAACATATTTATTAAGTCCGTCAGTTAGATTACCTAAAAATTTTGGACTCGTATTTTTTCTTCAAAAATATCACGTTTGTTGTATGGGAGCTCCACTTAAACATTTATTTTATTATTTTTTTAGTATTTGTTGTTATAGCGGCAATAGAAATACATCATCTGTGCAAATTTTAACTGTCTTAGCTAGACAGTTGAAATTTGTCCCGTTTTTACCCTTTGGGTACGGAACCCTAAAAACGAAGGTATTAAACTATTTTGTTGCTAGCTCTCATGTTGTTATACGTAGTCGATTTATGATGCTTCGCTGCAATTTTTTCTGAATTCTTTAATTTCCACCAAAAACACTCTCTAAGCCTACAAAATTATAACAACACATAATTAACAGCAATTTTGTTGTACTTAGAACTATCTCTCAACTATATCGTGAGTTAAGATTCAATCGCTCAGGAACTTCAGATTTAACACGCCATTATTCAAAAGCAGTTAGAAAAATCTAGCTACCAAGCGCTTCCAAACATCCTTTATAATGCGCACAGCGAATGAATGGAACTCACTACCTGCGTCTGTGTTTCCGAACGCATTCAACCCGAATCTCTTCAAAGTTAGAGTGAACAGGCTTCTTCTGGGTAAGCTCGCTCCATCGTCGACTCTGTCTCTGTCACCTCTGACCTAGATTAGAGTCAAGAGCAAACCCATTACAAATAAAAAAAAATAAAAAGAACTACAAGATACCAAACTATACACCAAAGAAAATCAGAAGGGTATAAAAATCCTTGCATTAATAGAGCACATATCAAACACAGCAAAATAATAAAGGCGGCCTTCGTATTATTAACCAGTAAAGTAGCACTCAATTTGGGTGAAGGGCTCAGTGGCCATGCGCCACATGCTTTAAAATAGGGATCGAGGGGTAGGGATGGGTATCGAAACTATGTATATCGATAATCGAATACCGTTTTATGTTTCGAATATGAATTGATTTCAATCAAACATATCTCATCGATTATAACATTTTCACAATCCAATTCACGATAATATTAGTTACTGTTTTATTTATCCGGCTTGAATTATTCTCGTACAGCTCGATATGACGAACGAGATCAAGACTGTAAAAGAAAAAAAAAAATAAGTATCGTAAATATTGTCTTAACTTTGAAGATAAAAATTTAAACATCGCGAGGCAACCGGCATGTCCTAAAACCAAACGTTCGACCAACACGCACTGGGGCCCGCGTGGTGGGTTGAGGTCCTTTCCCTCTCTTACAGAGTGGATGCCTGTTTGGAAACATTACAAGGCTGATGATGATGATAAATGGACAGTTGGACACTTGAGACACATGTTTTTAAAAAACAAACAAAATACCAGCATTGACATCGATAGTGGATCCTGCACATCACTACGTAAGTCACCCCTAATTTTTTGACCTGACAGGACATCTAAATATTTAAAAAGCTCTTATGTTATAATTACGTTGATTTATTGCTCTAGTTTTATACACATTGTTTACATTGCTATGGTCCAACTATTTTAATTATTTTAAACATAAGTTAGTTGTGTGTGTACCTTAAGTGTTTTTCGTCTCAACGAACAATTCCAATGTTCTGCATTACGTCATTTGTTAGTTTTAGTATGCTAGAATTTTATGGCAACAGAAGTCAGCATCATCTACGGGAGTAAGTACTTGTGGAGATTATTTCCTATTTACTTTAAAATCATAACTCTTTTACTGCAAAAATGCACAATAGATGACCAGATTTATACTAAACTTTTTAGGGTCTATTTCTAAATTGAGTATTTAGAGTTAAGAGTAGTGTAGTGTTTAAAGTTGAGTGTTTAGTTTCATCAAAGAACACAACCCAAAGACCTAAACGTCAGTTCCGAAGGCAAGATAGTACACCCTGTGACAGACACAAAGTTTCTTGGCATTCATATTGACAATAAACTCTCGTGGAAAACGTATTCAGAGCACGTCTGTAAAAGAGTTAATAAATCCTCGTTTGCTCTCTACAAACTCTCAAAGGTTGTCAATCAAGAAACTGTATTAGCCGCTTACCACGGACTAGTTTCACCTATTCTTAGATATGGTGTAATATCCTGGGGTAACTCAGTTGAAAAGGAATCAGCTTTAAAGCTCAAAAGAAATGCATCAGAGCAATGTGTAATCTTAACTTTAATACAAGCTGTATAACATATTTTAAAAACTTGAAAATTCTGACACTGACTTCAATATATATTTACGAATTAAATCTGTTTGTGAAATCAGATCCAGACTATTTTAAAAAGTTACGATAGACAGTTACGTGACAAAAACAGATTAGAAATACCGTATGGGTAAACAGCCTTATTCAATAAAAGTGTTCTTTGTATGAAATCTTTGATGTATAACAAATTGCCTGACGATAGCAAAACGTTACCCATTCCAAAGTTCAAGTCAAAACTACACATATTCCTAATTGCTAGATGTTATAATGTCCAGAAGTATCTACAGGAAAAAATATTGTAATTTAGTTTTATGTGTTTTAATCTATTCTATTTATAGAACAATATTTTTTATTTAATTGTAATTTTGTGTGAAACCTTATAATAATTTATTATGATCTGTATTTAATAAATCTGACATGATGAAATTCCACAACTTGGTATGACCTGTATTTAATTAATCTGACATTATGAAATTCTATGATAATTTAATAAGACGTTAATAATTAATCTGACATTTAAATTTGTAATTTAAATGATGCAATGTTTGAAATTAAATTTATTGTAACTATCTACTTATATTGTGAATCTAAACTTGTATTAATTGTTTTAATCTGCTGTGATTGGCTATTGAAAATTCATTCAACCAATCACAGTAAATAACGCGTGCTTGACAATTGTCACATTAATTCGCCGATAATTTTGAGCTGAGAAACTCGGGGTGGCCAAAGTTTAATAGGTTTTCAGGCTAGAGTTTGATAAATACTCAACTTGAAATTCTTAATTCAGAAATCGGGGGATAATCTAAAGATACTCATATTATTTAAATCAGGAATTAGCTAATCCTGTACCTCTTGTGTGAGTCACCAATAAATAGCTTTCCTTCCTTTTATTTTTTTAACCGTTTGAATGCCGTAATTACTAAAACAATTAAAAATACATTGTCTCGCGTAGATCCACGTTTCAGGCGCACAAGGGGTGAATACAAAGCACAGATTTTAAAACTATCAATCTCAAATAAACTACCCAAACAACACCCGACATATCTACGCAACATTTGGTAACATACAGCTCTAAACCATTTATCAGTACACTCGCAGGACATTTTAGCGTTATCTTCGCTCCTCATCTCAGGGGTCGCAAAGTGGTCAGCCTGTTCTTTGGGGCAGGCCGGGTGTCAAGATGAAAAGCTTGTTTTATTATGAGAAGGGTCACCCGCTAATGAGTTTAGTGGTTTTTGGATTAAATACGGGGTAATTTGGTAGGAAGTTTGAATTTAGTTTGGTGATTCTGATGTTGAAATAGTGGTATTTCTTAATAGGTGTATTATGTTTTGTGAAACTTATGGAAATGTACAGGCAAATAGATGCTGAGCTTAGAACAGAAAAGTGACGAGATCCAACCTCAAATAATGTGAATAGGGATGGACAACGAAGACGAATGGATTCTAGAGAAAATCTAGGAAATCACCTAACAATCTTTCAGATAGTGGGTAGATTGAATTGTCTAACACGGAGAATAATTTTTGCTGCCCACTCAAATTACATAGGCTTGTTGAAAAAAGTGTGGTATTATTTGATCTTGTAATATTCCAAAATTTGCTGAGGCAAAAGATTAGGTTCCTACTCATAAAAGTATCCAATCTAACTCCAATCTCTGTATCCAACATTTGTACAGCATTAAAAATTCACCAAAAGTTATATCGAAATCGAGAAATACAACAGAGAGTAACAAAAATATCGGGATTACATTGTTTCCCGCCGGCCGTCAAGTGTGACGCGAATGCATAATCAATCAGTAATTCTGAGTGTCACAGCTCTGTGACGTGACAATCGCAGGGGATTTGAAATTCGAACAAAGATTTTTCGATTTTGAATCTTTATGGCTTTTGGTTTCGGCCTGATACATGTTAGAAATTTAAAATCGACGGTGCTAAAAATGTTAATGAAACAAAAAAATGTGAAAAATGGAAATAGTTTATTGGTAAAATAAGTTTAGGTATAAACAAAATTTTTGATTGGATCCGTCTTTTAGGCAGATAGTGCCTTTATGAGGAGAGTCCGCTCTTCCATAGCAAGACGTATTTTGATACTTTTTTAATGTTTTCGCATTTAGGTCATTTTACATTTTCCGAAATGTTTGTGAAGAAAAGAGTGTGTGGAAAGATGTGTGGGAGACCTTTGCCCAGATTTGGGACCCTTTGGGCTAATAATAATATGTTTCAGTTGGTTCATCTGTTTTTCAAAAGTAAGGGTAAGCTCACTCCATCGTCGACTCTGTCTCTGTCACCTCTGACCTAGACTAGAGTCAAGAGCAAACCCATCACAAATAAAACAAAAATAAAAAAAATCGTTCCTAAATTGTTTCAAAAACATCTTATCTTTGGGTTTGCCTTTTATGGTTTGGATATTCTTCTGTCGTACAGCTTAATTCCTAATGACGATCACTACATAAATAAACTTTCAAAACCCTGATAACGTAATTTAAAAAAAAACATTTTGATCATAATTATTTAAGACCCAAGTGCTGTTAAGAAGCAAAACCCAACACGTCGCATTAAACCTAACATTAATAAAAGCGAATTCAAACAGACTTCCATTTTTAAACAAAACACATTTCCCAACGGTTTTTCAAAAGGAATCATTCAAAAAGCCGTCAAATCGCTTCATCCCGAACGTCTCCGACAATTCCCGATCATCTGCGGTTATCTTTTAAAAGGGGAATGACAAAGAAATGCGTCCAATGAATGGATTTTAATTTTAAAAGCTTTCGCGGCGTTTTTCGGAATCCGACTTACCCTCGGGAGTTTGACGGTGATTATTGATGTTTTGACAACTCGTATTTACTATTAATTGTGATAATGGATTGAGGAAGGGCGTAAAAATTACTTTAGATGTTTTTGCATTTGTTACAGACTACCGTTTTGGTTTTCTTATGTTTAGAAAAGGATTTTATATTTAGAACATTTTATTTCATAAATATTATATTCAGCATCGGTAGGTTTCTTATATATACTTGTTTCAAGTGGTGATGACTGAACGGTAGGAAGTCGTTAATTCTTTATAGCACGAACACAACATCTTCAGAATAAAAAAACAATTGGTTCTGCAAATGTCTAAGTACATCAATTTGAAGTCCGCTGCTTATATACATATGTCCATATCAAGACAAAAACAATACCGATAAATTAATGAAAATTGAACAAATTGTCCACCTTTAAAACAATAGTAGAGACAGATGCGTTTACATAAAACTTACAAGCATCGCAGAAGTATAATAACATGAAAGTAGCAGCTCATTTCATACCCGTAAAGCGAGCATATTGCGTTACCAATTTATATAGCACCTTACATAAGCTAAAATATACCCTATACCAGTGTAGTAAGAGTTATGAGAAGTGTAAGGGTAAAGTTGCAAGACTAAGCGCACGTCATAACCTCTGAACGAAAATTGGGGAAAGCGTGTGAGATAAATCTCGTTACAGATGTTAGTATTTTTACAGAAATACTCAATGGGGTGTAAGTAAGATATTGATTGTTGATAGTTTCAATATTTTTGCAAAAATACTTTTATTGAGGACAATATTGTGTTATAATGAGATCCAGCCTCTTCTCAGGCCTTATTCAACATCATTTACTTAGTGGACTTTAATCGAGTGGAGAGCCAAAATAAATGGATAGCAATGAGCGCTAATCCAGTTATACATTACATATACATTTATTTAACTAGATCCTCAGCCAATCTCATACATCATCTACCGATAACCTTGTCGTACCTTGTTGATCTCCAGGAAATTCGTTGGAATCACTGTTTTTACGAAAACCCTCTTCTTTGTCGTTATTCGGTCTCCAATTTCAAAATTCAATTACCACAACTAATTCTTCTTCTCCGGCAAAATTCTTCAGCCCACTATAAATCACATACAACACCAGTAAAAACTGGCCTCGTATGGTCACCGTGTACCTCTCAATCTGCCGGGCGTGATTGGTTGAATTTCCCACGAGGACCGACCGAGCCGCGACTCAACTCTTAATTTCTTGCTCCAACTACGTCTCGCCTGTTAGCGCTCAGAAAGTACTCAAAGAAGAAGAAAAGTGTTCTTTGAGCGTTTGCTTAGGTCGTACAACAAGTTGGAATGGATTTTACTGTACGTATTGAAAGGAGGATTTGCTTGAATAAACAGTGATTATTCTGGATAATGAGGTCTTCCACATATTGATCAGTATTTGATTGTATTCAGCCTTATGATCTTGGTATTGTTTTGGATATCGGGCTGGTGATTGCAATTCCACCTTCAGGCGCGTATTTTGTGTGCGGGTTATCGTTTACTCTTAAGTTGTAATCACAATGTCACTGATTTATTTAATTTGTGGATGGCAGTCACCAATTCTGAAACTCTATGTCAAAATGGAAAGGACAAAAAAACAATGTTTTAGCCGAAGGTTCTCTTTGGCTAAAACATTAATTTTAATATAAAATCTTGTCCAAAGTTCACCATCACAGCAAATTAATAAGCACTTAATATATACTCGAAGGTATTTAACAAAGAGTTGTAAGATCACACCGTTATGATATAGAACAAAACCGCAGTAAGGTAACTGAACCGGAAGGTTGAGCGCGAATGAGCTGATGAATACTAAGTGTATGCGCATCCATCCGTGGACTTATCCGTCAGTGACTGCCATCTTAGGTGCATCATTTGATGGAAGTGGTTAGGGTGTCTAATTTGATGGGTTTGGTGGAGCCATCCTTAGGCGTGAAGAAAAGGTTTGAAAATTGTAGAATGTGTGTGAATTTACTTTAAAAGTAACTTCTGAGACAATAATACACTAAGGTCCAGTGTTTTGATACGTAGTTAATCTAAGATGGTAAAATATATTAACCAATGTTTTAATATTTTGATGAAATACCTTTTTATCAATTGTTTGCCTCGAAAATGGTTAAATAAGTTGGAGAGTAATTAATTATTTGACCATTTATTAGACTAACATAACAAGCGATTACACAATTATGTATGAAAACGATTTACAAAACCATTATTACATAGATTGTCAATGTAGTAGGGACACATACATGCGCACACAAATATCTAAGTAAGTTTGTCTATCTGAGTAACAATGATATTCTTCCGTTGTGGTTATTCAGTAGTACATTATTACGGAAGCCGTCCACGACGATGATGGATCGCGACCACCAAATCACATGAGATTTGAACTTACCCTTATGACACGGTACACGAGTTGGGCAACCGAAGTTCTTTGTATTTGAGTATGTATATCACTTTTAAAATAAAGTTTTAACAAAGCGATTTTTGTAATTTTAGTCAGTGTTTTTTTATATTTATAAATGTATTTTGGCATTGATAGACTTCTGAAGCAATAAAATTATATAAAAACTGCAGTGTGTCCAAATGTAGGCTCAGCATTTTCCATAAATATCTTGAATGGCCTTAAAGCTTATTGAAATTTATCTTTAAATATTGTTATTTATTATGTAACTAGCTGTGCCCGCGGCTTCGCTCCCGCCATCTGTCTGTCAACCCTACCCTACTTACCTTCCTGCCTACCCTACTTACCTACCGACCATATTATTTTGTTTCTATAGTCATCAATCTTTCGCGGAGAATCTTAACACCGTGATTCAGAAAATGACTTAAAATGCACAACGCCATCTATCGAATATCGAGTTCAACTGTCCGAGTATCTGAATTGCGTGTGTTGTGATAATTTTACTTCTTGAACACTTTAAATTCATCTAACTTTTGATAGAGGGAACCGATTGCGATAAAACAAAAACTAAGTCATTCTTCAAGTTACGCACAATGTTTATGTGTAAAAGTTATTTACATTGGTTTCATACATTTCAAGTGATGCGTGCACAAATAAACAGACAAATATTCCAAAAATGCCGGAAATAGGTTCTGTTGGTTATCCTTTAACACCCTGGCTATTTTTTTTGGAAATATTTTCGATGTACAAAAAACAAAAATTACTTTTCTACAGATTTATTATATGTATAGAATCTATTCTATACATATACATATACATATTCATCATACAAAACAAAAATTCTACACCTGACATAACATTATTTAAACGGCTGACGTTAAAATCGTTTCCTAATCTTAAACCTGAAAATTGTTCATAGTTAGAGCTAGGGTCCTGTAAAACGCATATTTATTCACTCACATTGAAGGGTTAATTCTCGTGACGTTTATTGAGAAAATGTTTGTATCTGTTATTAAATTTTCTACAAAACTTTTTTCTTTACACAAGAAGTCGCCCCAAATCCTGAACCCCAGAACACAAGGTCTTATATTAACATTCGCAACAATGGTTCTGTATAAATATTTGACGAGGCGACTCTGTCTTATGCCTAATTTATTTTGACAAATCATCTTTACCGAATAAAGGTGTTTACTAAGGTACCGAGGCCTGATGGAATGGATGCAAGGTTTTTTCAAGGTGTATGGGGATTTGAGTCGGCAGTATAAATGTTTGGATGTTGTACGGTAGATTAATGGATGAAGTGCGGCTTCTTTTGTTGGTTTTATATAGATTAAATTATTATAAGAACCTAGCAAAAAAATATAGCATTTGATTCGATCATAAACAATGTCTGAAAAATCCCGGAGTTTATCTACAAATATCACTGTACACAAAATGGTATCATTCATTTATTCATATTATTATTGTTCACTTTAATTAGGCATAATTATTCACGTTAGGCATAACGTTGTCAAGTAACTCTTTATGAGCATTCTCGCAGAATGAAACGAAAAAATATTTTTATAAGAATTTAACCATAATTTAAGCCCGAAGGTCCGTATCTCAATGTCTTCTCCACATCTGGCCGGCAATGTGCAGTTTTAAATATTAAAATATTGAGATAAATGACGTTTCCTATAAGGTCTAGCTCAGAACACTTTGTGTAGGGCTTGCTGTCGCACATTTCGGGAGAACATAATTGGACCATTGAAATTATTGTTTGGTTAATTTATACTAAGTATAGAATCTAAAGTATAGAATAAACTAGCCGTGGACCATTAATTTTCTCAAACATAGAAATTGAGGGTAATTTAGTTTTCGTAGAATGCAACTGCACTTTTGACCCTTGACTGTACATGATGAAAACCATTTCAATAAATATTAATACAGATATAAAGAAAAGCTTAAAAACCCCATGACATAAATATTAAACAAAAAAACCGTTTTCAATATACCTTCTCCTTTCCTTATAAATAACTAGTGAGACAATAAACAACGTTAACTGATATGGGCCACATGCAAATATTGGGCGAGCACAGTGAACACACTGAGCAGATAGTTCAGCTCCAAGTTAAATAAGTAAGCCGCGAGCAAATCCCAGAAGGTCGCGACATCCGACATTCGGCGAGCCTTTATTTTACCTTCCATCTAACCAGACGGTTACAGGGTGTTTCTTTTTGTGGATTCATATTTTTTTTATTGTACCTATTGAGGTTTGTCCAGTGGCTATGTCCAGTAGTAAAAGTATGGCTAAAGTAATTATATTTTAAGCAGATGATTGAAACCTTAGCTATTAATTATTTTTACTATAAGAAATAAGTTTCTATACTTCATAAAAGATAGCTTGATCTCTGCGACATATGTCAAACTGACGTATACGTTTTTGTCAAGCGCTATTGTTACTGTATTGATACTGAAAGCTGTCGCAGAGATATGGTATGTAGAATATTTTTATTGATGTGTGTCAAGTAAAACTCAGACAGGTAATAGTCCAAGATACTAATATTACGTACTTCGATGAAGCAATGTATGACTACTACTACTTCATGACAATTTTTGTTAGGTATCCACAGCACTATTCCCAAACCACTGCTCAACGAAGTCCCGGAGAATGAAGTTAACTGTCTTGGATCCCGCAACGAAATTAATCAGAAAAAAATAACGGAGGAGTAGGAAAAAAAATACAGGTTGGATGCCGGTTTGTTAGGTTGGGTCCTACCTGTAAATAAATAAATGTATGTGTGAATGAATAAATAAAGTTTTCTCAAGTGTTTTTTACCTGCCTAAAGCCAGCTCCCATTTTTCAATTACATTTATTGTCTCTCATCATCATCAGCCTTTCTAATGTTCCCACTGCTGGGATACAGGCCTCCTCTCTCTTTGGGAAGGAATGGGCCATAATCCACCACGCGGGTTCAATGTGGGTTGGTGGATGTCACATGTCTTCGAATTTTTGGTTCTAGGACATGCCGGTTTCCCCACGATATTTTCCCTCACCGTTTTACACAAAGTAAAGCGCCTGCTCGTATTTGAACCCACGACCTACAATACAACTTATACATCGCGGCCGATACCTCCAGGCCACCACTGCACGTAGAGACGTGCACAAATTTTCCACTTGTCAGGCTTCAATAAATTGCTTGATAGGAGAGCCTATCAAGCAATTTATTGAAGCCTGACAAGTGGAAAATTTGTGTATTTGTACTTCCAGTAAAAAAATATTGTTTTAATTTTTTTCGAACAACCTGTAACTACACTCGCCGGTACCCATTTGACATAGCTTCATAATATATGAGACGAGTTAACAAGCATGTAGTTACTGGCTACCTCAGATGACGGTACTCGTCCCCCGGGAGAAGCAAGGAGTACCGACTAGTACGGAAATATAACTTTGTTTTATAATATCGCTAATTAAGTTTTATCGAATTATATTAATTTTGGGTTCGGGTATGTGTGGTCTTCAAAGAGGAATCCTGTTTGTATATCAACAGTTTCTTAGTCTAATAATGTTGGACAGGTTACTCTTTTGGGATTACTCTATTTGAGTGTGTCAGTGCAAGTTTATTATCATTAGAAGTGACTCCAAAACTTGGGGTTTCCAATGTTGGTATCCACAAACGGTCAGATAATATTACTCACCCGTTACATTAAATGTTATCTTTTGTGTAACTTTGCTTACCTAAAAACTTTTTGCCTAAGATTTTGTAGTCATTAACTAGTTTTCTTTCTTTTAAATGATTTCAAAAATATATAACCACATAGACATTTTAAAATCTCTCCTCTCATGAAAATTTTGCTCAATTTCTAAGTTCTAAAGCCATCTAGCAGTTTCGCAATAAAACTACATTGCCTGATCTCAAATAAACTGCAAACGATATTCAAAACCAATATCAAATAACCGGATCGTTTTAAATTCATACTGCCATCCAATTTGGTATCTATCTCAAACGTCCAACGTCTGGCCCTTAATATACCTACCTTCTACCACAGAGCACCGAAATGTCTCAGTGGCCACGGCTAGAGACGGCATTGGCAAAAATTTCCACACAAACTAAGCCTGTCAGTAAATGTTACCATTTACTCAAAAACATTGTCAGTCCATGATCATTCTGACTAAACAGCCGAAACGTATGCTGGGATAAATTGAGTGTTCATGAATATTATTAGGAGGATAAGCTCGTGTGTAGTGTATCTATCTCACTCACACGTTCGCTTAGTCATCTCCACTTTCCCTTACACAGCCAGACACAATCTCGTGCTCACCGCGTCATTATTACGCACGCTACAGTAAAAATGTTCTGTGTTATTACGAGAGCCGTTGGCCAGTGTAGACGTGTTGAAGTTCGGTCATCTAGTACGTTGACCTGTGGATTGCCCCACAATAGAACCGGTCACGACATCGTGTCAAAAAATCCTGTTTAACAAAAAATAACCGATGAAACAACGATCTGAAAAGTCTAGCATTTTGAGGCGTCGCCAAACAAACTATCGACGAAGATCTAACTAGCTACAATCATTCTACGCGTTAGGTAATTAATTTGCATGTTTGTTTATTTGGCGCCAACTTTATAGGTATCACGTTACGCAGTTGCTGGTTTGTGTAGGTCAGCGGTCACCATTATCAGCCTATTAATGTGCCCACTGCTGGGACACAGGCCTTCTCTCTGTGAGGGGCATTCAGTTGCATCTGGTCAGACTGGAAGCAAACCGCAACATAGTTGGGGAAAAAGCTAAGATTTTAATGAATTGAATATTATTCGTAACTAGCTTCCGCCAGCGGCTTCACCCGCGTGTAAGTCGAAAATTATCTCGAGGAAACACATTCCCGAGACAAAAATTATTATTTGTGCTATTCCTGACTATAATCTATCTCTGTGCCAAATTTCACTTAGATCCGTTCAGCCGTTCTGGCGTGAAAATGTAACAAACATACATACTCATCACAAACTTTCGCCTTTATAATAATAAGTAGCTTCTGCCAGCGGCTTCGTCCACGTGAATGTCAAAAATGATCTCAAGGGAACATATTCCCGGGATAAAAAGTATCATATTAGCTTCCAGACTATAATCTATCTCTGTGCCAAAGTTTATCCAGATCCGTCCAGCCGTTTGAGCGTGAAGAAGTAACAAACATACAAACACACACACACTTACAAACTTTCGCCTTTAAAATATTTTTATTTTATTTTTATTGTTGATAGGCTTGCGCTTGACCACTATCTCCTGATGGTAAGCGATAATGTGGTCGACAATGAAGCACACTTGCCTAGAAGAAACCTATTCACTTTTAACTTAAAGTGTGCGATGAAACTGCACAATTTGATTCCGCCAAGCCCTTTCCATCACCGGACAACAAGATGTACGGCAATGCGTCACCGGTACATGGTGGACATCCCACCCATACGCAACAAACGTATCGCTGTACGTCTTGTAGTCCGATGATGGACGGGCTAGGAGGAATTTGCAATTCCAACGCACATTCCCCGAAATTTAACCGATAAAAAACCGACAGGCTGGCAACTCGTGCTGATGTTCGAGATTCTGGAGCCTAAATTCGACCAATACTTCTTTGCTAATGAACCTCTTGTCCCGTTTTTCGATCGACTCAAGTGCATCCAGCTGGTATCTGGCAGATCCGTCCCAGAAAGGAGAGCAGTAGGTACTCCATATATGATCGAACTTGTGCTTGATACAGGTTGAGCAACTGCTCTGGCGTAAAGAACCATCTCACCTTCGCGAGGATCCTCTATTTTTTGGCAGCCAGCTGAGCTTTTGCCCCAATTAATGGACCGAAATTGAGCGTCGATGTCAACGTCATGCCAAGAACCTCAAGATGGTCCGTTATCGGCACGGTCACACCTCGGAAAGAAGGAGCCGGGCTCTTAAAGCGAAAAAAAAAAGTTAACTCAAAAAATCAAAAAAGAAAATTGGCCCCCCACAATATGCCGCCCAAAAGCCGCCATTTTTCTATTTTCCAATTTTAATGAAGCCAGTGACACTTGCAGGGTTAAGACGAATCGATTGACGTATGAATCATCAAAATCGGCAACGCGTTTGGTCTCTGGAACGCCACATAGGAATAAACATACATCCATAGACTGATAAACACATTACCCTCCTTCGGCAGTCGGGTAAAAAGACACGCCTGGGTCTTAGCAGCATTGAACCTGACCAAATTGGCATCGCCCCATTCGGTGACTGCCTTTAAGAACAGATTGAAGCGCCCAACCATATTAGTGTGACTAGTTTCTGCCAGCGGCTTCACCTGCGTGAAATTCAAAAATCATCCAGAGGGAAAATATTCCCGTGATAAAGTATTCAATGTGCTATTCCTGACTATAATCTATCTCTGTGCCAAATTTCATCCAGATCCGTTCAGCCATTCTGTCGTGAAAAAGTAACAAACATACAAACTCACATACTTTCGCCTTTATAATATTACTAGCTTCTGCCAGCGGCTTCGCCCGCGTGAATGTCGAAAATTATCCCAAGGGAACAAGTTCCCGGGGTGGTCTTGTCTGGAATAGCATATATGATACTTTTTTATCATATATGCTATTCCAGACTATAATCTATCTTTTGCCAAATTCCATCCAGATCCGTTCAGCCGTTCTGGCGTGAAGAAGTAACAAACATACACACTCAACTTTCGCCTTTACAATATTAGTGTGATGTGATAGCGCCTCTAATCATTGTTCGGAACGCCGCCGCGCCGTGCGTTCCGTGCTCTGTGCATACTACCTTATAGCCAGTGGGTATCGGTATCGGATGCAATGTAATTATGTGGGGACAAAATGTCACTTCTTTAATATTTCACAAGGGTTAGTTTAGGGTTATTCTAAAGGGGCTTTTAATTTTAAATCGCGATTGGAAATTGTTTTTGTAACCTTTTCTGTAATGATGGTATTTTGGGTTTGAGTTTCAATTGTTTGTTGGAACATGAGATCGTATTTTGTTTCATAATTGCAATGACTAAAAGAAACAATAAAAGATTTTTCTGAAAATTATTTTGGTTTTACTTTAGAATAAGATTTCTTGTGTCGGAAACAAGGAATCATAAAATCAAAGAAAATTATGTTTGAAAGCGTAATTTTTTTATCGCGTTATCAACTGAGGTTGTGGCAGATCGAGTCTTGTTTAAAACAAAGAGTTTAGAACCAACTGAGGTTTCCTTATTAATTTTAAGGATATGTAAACAACTTTAAAAGAAATCCCCAAACAAATTAATCCACTCTTAACATATTAATCTCGAAAACGTCAATTACGAAGCGGTCAGGTAGTTGCCGAGACTTCTGACCGAAACTAATCTATCTCCCTAAGTGTGTTAGCGACAACTTTGATCCCTTCCCAGCGGATATGATCCGACAAGAAATTGTATTAGTTATAGTTGGCTTCACTAATAAAGGGAGAATTTTGGCGGTCGGACTAGAGGTATGTGTGTAGTTAGCTACATATTTGTGAATGATTGATCCGATGTCTTCTAAGTGTATAATAATTATGGTACATATGAACTAATGACTAAAGTCCTGATGTCACAAAATCCTGTACCGCGCAAGATGAGTTTTCGGCGCAATTTGAATACATACCAGACACAACAACCGTCTGGTCGGAGGATCCTCCCTTTTCAATGGTGGTTTGTGGAACTTTCCACCCTGTTCCGCATACCCCCAAATAGTTATCGTATTTCGATATCATTGAAGACTCGTCATAAAATGGTTCTTTTAAGTACTAATTTTACGGTAAAATGCTGTTTTCAACTGCGGATATGATCCGACAAGATATGGAATTATTTATAGTTGGTTTCGCTAATAAAGGGACAATTTTGGCAGTCGGACTGGAGGTATGTTGTGTTGTGGGTATTTGTGGATGATTGATTCGAAGTCTTCTAAGTGTAATAATTGTGGTTAAGGAGAGTTTACGTCGCTTGTAACTAGTCTCGCCGTTTCCTTGCGTGATCGAATCAGAAATGTTGAGATCCGTTAGAGAACCAGGGTTACCGACATCGCCCGAAGAATTGCCAAACTTAAGTGGCAGTGGGCAGGGAACATTGCTCGCAGAACGGATGGCCGATGGGGCAGAAAGGTTCTGGAGTGGCGACCGCGAACCGGAAGACTTTGCGTTGGAAGGCTTCCCACCATGTGGACCGATGACCTAGTGAAGGTTGCGGGTATCCGCTGGTTGCGAGACGTACGGGACCGGTCAATGTGGCGACGCTTGGGGGAGGCCTATGTCCAGCAGTGGATGTCTTTCGGCTGATATGATGATATGGACTAGTCTCAATGTGGTTCTTTCGATCTCTGAATTTAGAATACTGTTTTCTATCCGTTTTGTAAGTCAGTAATCTTCTTATAGTACATATAATATAGCATTTAATTTTCTTCTAAGTTTAAATACATTTTGTGGTATATAACACTTTCTCTTTATTTTTTTTTCTTAACAATCTGAAATCCATTTTCTTGGCTGTAGTATTGTCTTGAGAGAAGGTGCAATTAAAAAAAAATCGGCTGATAGGACTTAGTTCAAATGATTGTTCTGAACTTTCTTAACTAGAATCTAATTAAGATATAATTAGGCCTTTAGTGTGGGACGCAATGTTTTTTTTTTTTATTACATGTATCGATCGATACTCTTGCGCCATCTCATCTTCCTAGCTCGTCGTGCTGTGCTGGCGCTGCCGTGATAAACATTTACCATAAATACATGTCCTGTACCTATTTTAATAAAATACAACACTAAAATCATACACAACCATACATCTACTTGCTAACGAAAGAAAGTTACGAACCCTACACAGACATTGCAAGACCAGTAACTGCGCCAAACAAACTCGCGACAATTTTTAAACCGAAAAATTATGCATGAAACAATGTTATTCAATGAGGTGTACAAATCCCCCTACATCTTGAATATTTAAAGGCCTGATGTCTCGGCATCGTGAAAATTCATTACTGTATCCCGTAAAAATGCCACCCCTCTTTTGTTTAAACACAAAATCTCAATAAACTCGTTCGTGTAATGGTCTATGCATTTTGAGGAGACTGTGTTCTGTAAACCGTTTTATTTATCGTTTTAATCTATGTTGTATGCGCCTTGTGCGTAAAATTATGCAAGACGATCTTGAGTTGATGGTGTGCTGTTTTTGGAATTTTTCACTGTATCTTTGCATCCCCTTTTCCAAAAATCTCTACATTAAAAATTACCTCCTGTATATCATTATCTTTTTAAAAAGCAAGACTGAACATACGTCTTATGGGCTCGCTCGTTCCATAGTAGACCCCATTCTTCGCCTTCTATCAAGTGAAATAGAAGTCAAGAAGCTGGCTAATCAAAAAAATAATACCAAAAATGTTGACATTTCTAAAGAAATAGAGTTAAGGGTACACTAGTTGACGGCAGGAACTATTTTGTGCGCGGGGTTAAAATGCATTTTATATCAACCGATAACACGTGCAGAAGAGATAGATGCTGTGATGAGCAGTAGGAAGCTAGTTTGCGTACGAATACACACTATTGCGAATTTGTAGCGAAATGGATAATGATTTAGGACGAAACCGAGCGCGCGAAATTTTATAAACAGACCTTTGGCAGTCTAGATATCATGAAAAAACTACTAAATCTATCTGTTCAAAATAAAACTATTTGCATTGTTGAACTACTAATCTATCCCTGTATGGAGGCCGTTTTGCAATTTTCCGTCTTGTTATGGTATTTATTCGCGCCCAAAAATGAGTTAAAATTAGTGTCGAAATGTGGAACTTTCGACGCTCATAACTTTCAAATATATTTTTTTTACGTTTTTGCTTCCATACAGGGCTAGATAATGATGAGACAAATTGATATCACTTTTTATTTTGAACGTCATTGTCAAACAGTGGCGTAATCCCTAGACTACGTTTGTATGGAAGAATTTTCGACTAGTGTAACCTTAACTTCATTTTCCCAGCAATCTTTTCAACTATTAAACAAAAAATAAATCAAAATAATTTCAAAACACATTTTATCTTTACTGTACTGTTTACGCTTCAAAAAACACTCCACCTAAATTAATTTAGAGTGACCACGATATATATAAAGCAATGCAAAACGTATTAATCTAATCTCCTCGGATTGTCCCTGGGCTAACTTCGAGCGGACTGTCTGGACGGTCCCCTAAGACTGGACCGCACTGATATTAGAATGTCTCCAATCATTACTATTGCTTGGATACGTAGAGTTATTTATGTGGCGTTTGTTTTGATTAGCATTGGACAGTGTTGGTGGTATTTCTGAGGAAATATACGAGACATGTACCTATGTATTATGACAGTATGTTAAAATAACTATGAATATCCCCGATCAACCACGAGGAAAGGGACGACCGCCCACCACTTGGTGATCAAACATGCAGGTAGAGGTTCTGAGAGAGAACCTGAGCACTCAAACAACCCTGAACAGAGCTCTCTGGCGCTTACAAGGAGACCCGACCCCAGCTAAACAAACTAGGGTTAGATAAAAATGAAGAACATATAATTCAAAAACCGACACGTTAACTGATCAAACTGGTCTTATGATAACTTTTCTACAAAAAATCCTTAGTTTACAAAATTAATAAGACAACACAACACAACACAATTTTACCAATACGACAGCATTATCCTAGTTAAGGGACCTTTTAAACGAGCCGTAAAGCATTTCAATTTGCCACATTTACTGGCAAATCAAGCGAGGCTTGCCAATTTTGTGGCATTATAGTACAAAATTTGGACACTACCTTCATATAGTGATGTTGATACCCATGGGATCATAACCGGTTATTCGATGGTAATGATACAAAGCCTCCTCATTGTCTGCTTCATTAAATATTATTGAATCAAATCGGTGATCCAAATTCGAACACATTAAAACTATTTTAATGTGTTCGAATTTGGTCCGATATCGTGTAATAAAATGACAAAGGGTTGCGTCATTTTCTGGTTTGACTATTTTCTGGGGGAATTTGCCAAAATATTCTTAAAAAAAAATTGTATAGTAAGGCATAGTTTATATTTCTTCAGTTGAACTTCGTATCTTTGGAATCATAAAAAGATTTTAATCAGAATGGAATATCATTTTATTACTAGTAATAGGTATGTTTAGTTCAAAACACCTTCAACCACGATCCCAATGATTTTGAAAGAAGTACCTAATCAATTGCTAAATTTGTACTTCTACAAACATTTTCGTAAAGCTGCAATTTTTTCAGCTCTATATATGTATTTCAAACGGAAATTAAAGCAAAACAACAATAAAGTACTTAGTTCTGAAATCAAATTATTATACACGATGAATCTAATAAATGATGGACACGAAAATTAGCATTCGTTTATATTCGGAAATGCGATAATTTCCGAGAGGAATTAAGAAGATATTTGTACAGTAAATAAGTAAGTAAATAAAAAAGAAGATCCAAAAGATCAGTTAATTACACCTCTTTAATACCCAATCAGCGTTAAAACATCATTATCACAATAAATAAAGAATAATAAACACATTACTCGTAAACAGGCAATTTTATCCCCATAATGAGACAATGCGACAATAAATAAGCTCGATAAAGTTCGGCTTCGTTATTATTTACCGCGATTCGCGACAAATGGAACGCGCATTGTCGCGATTGGCGGGAATTTGTTGCCGATATTTATGGCTATTATTGTCACGGAGGTAGGAAAGACTTGCGGTGGGATCGTTGAATTTTTTGTTCTACTAAATATTTTTATTGACAGACTTTGTGCGGTAGAAACATTGTCAGCGTTTTTTAGGTTTTCTTTTCAGTAAATTAGTCTTTTGTTCTAATTATTTATCATTATTTTAGCCAAAATATGTCCACCGGAGGTTCCAGACAAGGTGGTTATATCAACGAAAGTGTTGTATAGGATTGTCAAGCGCTATTGAAATGTACCGTAATCAATCCCTTAAAGAACAATTCTGAAATCTTAGCTGGTTTAAATTTGAGCGCCTGAAAGCGAGTTATATACGAAAGAAATTTCATTAATTGTCTACGTTTTTTCAAAGTATCACATTAACTGTTTCACCACGGATGAAAAAAAACATTATAAATGAAAGTTATTTGATATTTTCGTTAACTTGCATTAGCTTAGTGTTGCCATTTTATACTTATTCTACCAAGTGACAAGTAGTGACTGTAGTAAGTATATCGTTATTGTATATGTCATAAATAAAACGGAGTAAATGAATTAACAATTCAGTTTATGTCTAAGTGTAGGTGTTCCTTGCTGGTAGGTAAGAATTCTATAGTGCAGTAGATACAAATAAATAACTAATTTTCAATTAATGATAGGCAAAAAGACTAGTATACAAGTAAAAAAAAATAGCCTGGTTGTTTACGACGACCTTTCATTACACCAACAAAGTCACCTAGTATAAATAAATATACTCCTTCCAAAGAGTATATTTTACATTTCATGCTGAAATAACTAGACAAGGGAAATAATAATACGATATTGCCCTTTTACTTCCAAAAAATTGAATAATATTACCAATTGAACACATTAGTAATAACCAGAGATTAGTAACCCAGACGTAACCTACAAAAGTTTATGACTGAATGTCTATTATTCTCGGCGTTCTCGAACAAAAATTCTTGCACAAACTAATTCAGAACATGACCCTGAGTTAAACCAGATATTTTTCACTTAATGACGTAGGAATTCAATCTCAGCTTGAACAATGTATGGACTACTGCCATTGTTCTTTGGAAATTTCGATCACCGCCATCGCTGATATCAATTGACACTTGTCTAGAGCGTCGTTGTGGCGGTCAGATAGGCAGTCGCTCCATGTAAAACACTGGTACTCAGCTGAATCCGGTAAGGCTGGAAACCGACCAATATAGTTGGGAAAAGGCTAGGCAGATTGATATATTTTAAAAGGACTTTTATAAAGCGTCGTATGCAGTTTCTAAAAATGAAATCATTACTTTGCTAGGCTAAAGTCATAATTTGGCTTAAATTTATACCTTTTATCAATAGAATGTCGCCTATTTTTATCCGCAATGGATGATCCATTATAACGTTGGATAGTTTTAAAAGTGCCACATCCGAAATTGATTTCACATTACGTTCGCACGGTGTCCGTTTATATTCGTAAACAGACAATATTGCATACAATTTATGCGTGGGTAATTAAACGTATCATGTTAATTGCGACCCTACAATATTGATGTTTTTACTATGCTACCTAGGTAGGTCTGTAGTTAAATTATTCAACCGTGTATTTTTTTAACTTAAATATACGGTGTTTTATATTGTACTGGACAAGAACATACATAGTAAAAGATAGATAGAGGATAATGTTCAACTAGAACCTCTTACTACATAATGTAGCGTTATTAAATAAAAATAAATACAATTTTTTTAACGCAACGATAACGTATAATTTTGAATTAAATACACAAACACCGAAAACATGAAAATAGTGAAAAAGCAAAACATACTATTTTAAAAAAAGAATGACGCAATAGTCAATATCGCTTAAATTATTTTTAGTATTTAGTAAAATAAACAGTGAAATTATGAGAAAACAAATGAGTGAAATTATGGCAAGGCATAAAAGAATAAAGCGGAAATCACGTGCCTAATCTTCAGACACAGTTGCAACCGGTCCAATGATGGCTTAGCATACAATTAAAGTACGATACCGTAACATGACACAAGTAAGGTAATAAAAGTGTTTAAGTACGGTAACTTAAAATGTAAGCTACATAAATATAAACAAAAATTTCCAAGAAATATGAAAGCAGACAATTGTTATTGGATGAACCAAACCGTCTTCCGTAGAACCTCTTCAACCATTCACGATTTTTTTTATAAAATATGTACGGAACCCGTCGAAAGATGTTCGGAACCCCGAAGACTGCAGGTACTCCTGAGGTCATTCGTTCTGTCCCGGGGTAAAGAGCCGAAAGTCGGCTCAACTGATATCTACAGACAAGGAAACGGACCATCAAAATTATGGAACCAAAAGGGTCTGAAATACCAGAAGAAATCGACATTCAAAAGAACAATTAGTAAGAATAGTCATTACATACCAGTTTTGATTCATGATGCATAAACACTTGTCAGCGACATGGTTATTTTTATGATAAGCTTGTCATCTTGTCTTGGCTGGACTGCCCTATTCTTCAATCTGTCGAACGGCAACTATGAGGCATGTCCTGGTAGCGAAACGATAGTTGGTGTCTCTGACAGAGCTCAATTACAGAAACATGCGGTCCGCAAGCTCCGGCGCGCCCGTGGACCCGAATATCACGTACCCTTGGCCTAACGACAAGGAATGGTTTCCTGCCATTTCCGTACAAGAATGGACATAGCTATGGTCATATTGTCGCTGGCAATTTAAAACAAACTATTAAACAGTTACTTTAAAAAAATACCAATAATAAATTTAGTAGTGGATAACAGAGCCAAACATTTTTATCAAAATTCTTTGTGACAGTCTTAGAAAAAAAAAATCGTCTTCTGTTTTCTTGACAAACGAAATATATCTATTAGCAAAATTATAAACGGCCTGCTTTGTCAAATTAAAAAAAAGGCTAAAGCAAAGCGTCTTGTAGCGATCACGCTACAATAAGCTTTATTTTATTTTGCTCTGTTTATCAATGCCTGTATGTAAGTATATTGGGGTATTTACAAAGGCACTACGGTGGAGTTAATGCCTCAGGCATTCTCTACCAGTCAACTAAGGGCGGTGAAGAGGTAACATGGCAGGTGCATTCGTATGTTTTTTTTTTAAACAACTTTTCCCCACACTAGCAATAACTTCCTGCATTGTGGGTGCGTTTACAAACATTTTAACTCACATACACAAGACTCCCAGATCCGGTACAATTATCTGTAGGCCATACAAATATTAGTTCCGTCCGGGAAACGTACGACCACTACGCCAACCTTGTCGACAACATTGAGCATTTTATGTTATTTTACATTGAACCCACTTTTGACTTGGATCTCGCTTGACAGAAAGCACTGGGTGATAAAGATTTAATCCATTTATATAGTTTTTTCAAAGTCGTAAGAGTTTCCTACGAACTACACAGGCAATCCAGGATAGGCCGCCTGAGGAGAGGAGAAAGTTGTGAGTAGAGAAGTGTCCACCGCCCCATGACTTTGTTGAGCCCAAGGAACATCTACCGCTTGGTCATGAATTGAATCGGCTACGTACCCAAGTAGGTCGCTGCAAATATAACTTGGCAAAATGGGGGATTATTGATTCGTCCAACACCCGGTGCGAGTGTGATGCACCTGTACAGACTATGTCCCACTTGCTGAAGTGTCCTGGCTGACCATTCATTTGCACCCTGGAAGACCTGTACAGTGCTTCTGACTCTGCAATAAGCGTGGCCACCTACTGGGCCCAGACAATCTAATTTAATGTGCCATCGAAACGGAAAGAAGAAGAAGAATTGCGTTCCTGTGTGAAAAGCAATGTTGCAAATCTCACGCTTCCTGCACCATTTGCTTAACTCAGTTATTTTTAATTTCATTCACATCTGTGTAGTCTACAATTGGACAAAAGGACTACCATACCTACAGATAAAACTTGCAGATGTTTCACAAAAACTCAGAAAGAAGGGCAATACATCTAAAAAGTTGAGACAAGGGTTGTAAATCGGTGGCTCAAACGTTTTTCGGTTAAACAAATGCGGGTATAAATTAGCTGAAGACTGACGAGGGTACCTCTGACACGTGGACATACGTACCTTATAAGTACTTTATAAACATTGTAGACAAAGGTAGTATTTATTTGCAAATAGACACACGTTGTCGGCCTTTTCTAAACGCATCTTTCACTAGAAGTATGAATGTACGGCGCCTTCAGTTACTAATGAAGAGATCTATAACCTTGCCAGTTTAGCCATCTTTATTGTTTACAACTTTGAACAAAATCCATTCAAATGTCAGTTGGAATTCCGGGTTCCAAAGTCCCAATATAGAAAGTTTTGACTTAAATCCTGAACTGTTAGTAGATACAAAAACGCGCATGGAGGGTTCCGTATCATTATCGCAAAACACGGCAAAAAAATACGTTTGTTGTATGGGAGCCCCACTAAAATATTAATTTTATTCTGTTTTTGGTATTTGTTGTTATAGCGGCAACAGAAATACATCATCTGTGAAAATTTCAACTGTCTAGCTATCACGGTTCATGAGATACAGACGGACAGACAGGCAGACGGACCGCGGAATCTTAGTAATATGGTCCCGTTTTTACCCTTTGGGTACGGAACCCTACAAAAGAATCCATTGTTATTGATACTTAGTACTCTACAAAATAATATTGAGAAAAATAAATTACAATCACAATCCGTAATACAGTTTGTATTTCAACTTTCAATGCCACGACCGCTACGGCTGCGTAGCCGCCGCGTAGGCAAATGCTACGGAGTTTGCTACGAGATTCTCAATTGTAGCCGTTTTACACAAGATTGAGTTGCCAATCATTCATACATAGAAAATGAATTGACGTATGTAAAGGCGATATTACACATGCCTGTCACTTGCGTAAGAGTTAGC
Organism: Orthosia incerta; assembly: GCA_948252205.1. Classification (NCBI taxonomy): domain Eukaryota; kingdom Metazoa; phylum Arthropoda; class Insecta; order Lepidoptera; family Noctuidae; genus Orthosia; species Orthosia incerta. The sequence goes on from OX411742.1 coordinate 56,362,688, forward strand.
CAGAATGTTACATACCATTTTGACATTCACCAATGAAGTTGTTATTGTACAATGGCTGCAAGCTATTTGCAAACTTTTATACAAGTAACAAGCATGTGTACTGTCTACCATATACAAAGTACATTTTGTACATATTATTGGGAACGTACTACGGCAATAATCATCACCTCATTTGTCATTCCCATGTATAAATTATACCTACATGTAACATACTGTTCTATTGTTATACGTATTTATAAGGCCAAACGTTTGATTTCCAAAGCTGTGTATAATCTAATTACGTCGAACAAGCGTCGTGCCCGACGCATGACATGTCATGACAAGGCATAACATGGAGTTACCCGTGCCTAACTATTGAAACAGTATGTTAATATTGTTTGTTTTAGATTATTTATTTTTGTGTTTAGGGGTTAATTTTAGCCTATTAGTTTCCCATTGTAGGGCAAAGTCGTTTTCTCACTCAGACAAGCAAGATGGAATCCACACCATTCATTTTATTCCGTTCTTTCGCTTAAGTCTGGTTGGAGATTTCATTCTAATATTTTAAATACGTATTAGAAAACAGTTTTGCCAAACAGTGGCATATTACAGGGTACCTAATAAAACCAGCCAAGTGCGAGTCGGAATCGCTCACAAAGGGTTCCGTACTATTATCGCAAAGAACGGCATAACAATCACGTTAGTTAAATGGGAGCCCGACTTAAATATTTATTTTATTCTGTTTTTAGTATTTGTTATTATAGTGGCAACAGAAATACATTATCTGTGAAAATTTCAACTGTCTAGCTATCATGGTTCATAAGATACAGCTTGGTAACAGACAGACAGACCCGTTTATACCCTTTGGGTACGGAACCCTAAAAAAGGTTATCTTTTACAAAAAGATTTTAAGTAAAGACTCAAACAATCAGCTAAATATAAACCAGATTAAACTAAACCTATCAGTAGAAGAATATCTGCATTTAATTGTTTTCGATCTTATTAAAAACTAGCTGACCTAATAGGTTTTGTTCTAAGAACTTCTGTCCAACAGAGATTAAAAAAAAACATAATTATGAATCTTATTTCGCTCCGGGCGTCCTCAAGTCATGCATTTTCCAATGTTCCTTTTTCAAAGGACTTCAAAAAGGAGGAGGTTCTCAATTAGACTGTATGTTATGAACCGATTTTGATTAAAAAAAATTTAAAGCTTGCGCTTCTCATGTGGTCCCATTTAAATTTCAAGATCTGTCGAGTAGTTTTTAAGTTATCCCTAATAATGCGTATTTTCATGAAAAAAAAAATAAGAAGAGAAAAATAAAAAACTTTTAACAAAAAATGATTTTTTTTTTGTTAAAATATTATTATTAGCAAGATCTTTAATTACCAGAAACTAAAATGTTCATTCAAAATACTCGAAGAAGGATTATTTGCATCTAGAACCACATCCATTAAAGTGCCCATACAAAATAATTTATTGCCTAGAAATAGCTCGGACTTATCCCTTACAGTCGACCGCAGTGTAAATGCATAACTAGTGAGTACAATCGGTGACATTGACGTTCTGCCACCGGACAAACGTTGCCCCAAACATTTATTACAGAACAAGGAGAGTGGTGGAGTCGAATTAGCTTATTTAAAACTAATTTTAAATATGTTAACTCGGGAAACGGAAATAGTAAAAGCAGATTTTGGTCTAGTACCGAGCAGTTTCAAGCAGCAGTGTTCTTACATTTGCGTTACTAGTGATACTCGTAGAGTTAGATGGTCAGTTACTGACGTAAGACAATTTGTTATTATAATCATCACTCAAGTTCTTGAACATAAAAACTGAACTACTTACAACATTTAATGCCAAAATAAATTTCACTTTACTAAACATAAAACGATTGGGGGTGGCCTATGTTCAGCAGAGGAAGTCTTTCGGCTGAAATGACGGTAATGATGAAACTTAATAATTAAGAAGATACTCATATATATGATAGCGCTGCTAAATGAAAGTAGTACCACAGACGAAATCAAACTTCAAGGCAGATGACTTAACGGAAACCCGAATTAAGTATTGTTAATTTAAAGATTTCTTTTTATTTGAGTAATATTTTAAAAATCAAAAATGGAAAGTAGATCACTGACTGTTAGTTCATTCAAATAAAATAATTGGTAGCATTCAAAATATTTGTAAAAAGTGTTATTAATTACTAATCAAATATTAAACACAATTACTGTATTTTTACAAACTTAAATCTAAAATTAATTGATAAACTAATGTCACCGGTAGTTGTTGCTATGTGACGCCTTTTCATTTGTCTAAACGTATAAATAGGCTAGTTCTAGTCGAAAGAACTCAATATTGAATTGTATTTTGAACTGTGCACATCTTCTTATAAAATTAAGTTGATTTACTGTTGGTGTGAGTAATAAAAAGTGTTAACAAGATGTCTGATCGTTATCATTTGAGAACCCTGAGTACTCCCACTCTTACATATATTTCACGCCTTTTGTGGGATGAGCAGATACTAATAATTACTATGAATTAAGGAATAAATGTTAACGTGGTACTGACCGTGCGCCCGCTCGGTGCCAGAATATCAATATTAAACCTCTTTTTGGACAATTTTGTTTGCAAACATTTTTTTGATTTACCTATCCTATGTAGATTAAGAAGAAATTCTAAACATCATTTTTTCTGTGTAAAAATACTTTTAAACATCCAAGTCGTTTTAGAGGCCTGATATCATCATCTGCCTAGCCTTTTCCCAACTATATTGGGGTTGGCTTCCAGCCGTACCGGATTCAGCTAAGTACCAGTGTTTTACATGGAGCGACTGCCTATCTGACCTCCACAACCCAGTAACTGGGTAACACGGTACCCCTTGGCAAGATTGGTGTCAGATCTCAAGCTGCTGACTACCCGTAACGACTGTCAAAGATCTTCAAATGACAACCGGGACCAAAGGCTTAACGTGCTTTCCGAGGCACGGAGGAAACTCGGTATGTTGAAATGGTCACCCATCCATGGACCGACCTCGTCAAGCGTTGCTTAACTTTGATGATCGACCCGTGCGGCTGTTATTATTTAGCCACGAGCTCCTCAGGTTCAGTTTTAGATGTGATACTATCGTGTTATTAATATTTTTTTAAAGCAAAGGTATTAGTCATATAGTCATGTTTCACAAATAATGTAAATGAATCAATAATAAATATAATTTATTTAAAAAAACCGGCCCAGTGCGAGTCGGACTCGCACACGAAGGGTTCCGTACCATTATCGCAAAAAACGGCCAAAAAATCACGTTTGTTTTATGGGAGCCCCATTTAAATATTTATTTTATTCTGTTTTTAGTATTTGTTGTTATAGCGACAACAGAAATACATTATCTATGAAAATTTCAACTGTCTAGCTGTTACGGTTCATGTGATACAGCCTGGTGACAGACGGACAGACAGAAGGATCGCGGAGTCTCAGTAATAGGGTCCCGTTTTTACCCTTTGGATACGGAACCCTAAAAATGGAGTAAGGAAAAAAGAAGATTAAAATTAGTATAATGTTTACAGTAATTCTAGCGTAGTAAAATACTAGCGCAGTTATCGTGGATTTTTTATTCCTGCACATTCGCGAATCCACGCCCTTCCCCGTTCCTGTGACGTCTGCATACATCACGGCACACGCGCCATTATTCTAATTGGTCACAAATTATGCCTGATCGGGTTAGCTTAGTTTAGCTGGGGACCGCACGTAATCCAGTTTAACTATTGTGCGATTTACTGCTCTTTATTGATTATTGTATTGTTTCTGTGTCGGTGACTATGTAAATAATTGAATTACTTTTTAGTCCTTTGTTTTGTATTATAATACCAACTGTTATACCAATACTAAGGATAGTTTACGTAGAGTAATTTATTAATTCGTTTATTTTATCCTCGTATATCCTCACACTGGAATGCATTGCAGCAATTACATCAATGGAGCACAAACTTCTTTGGCGTCAGAAGCTTCGATAAGGCTTTCAATTGTCATGAGTGTAAAACAAAATACTTTTTAAAGCTTTTGATGTGTTTCAGTTTTATTTATGATTTAAGGTTCAGAATACTTTTACTGAAATAAAGACATTTGGGCCTTGATAATGTAACTAGGGTCCTTAGATCCAGAAAAAGTACTAACCAGCATAAATTATAAATATATCGATTGGGTGGTGTAGGACATAGCAACATTTTAAAACCTATCTCTCTCTGCGCCTGGCCCTTTCCTATTTTACTTGGGGTCGGCCCTCCGTATCATGCGTCTCCAGGTAGCTCGGTCCTGGATCGTCTCTTTGTTGATTTGGGCTTCTTTAAGGTTCTTATTTACTACGGACATCCATATGATTCGGGGTCTTCCACGTCCTCGGGGTTTAGTTTCGATATCTAGCACTCTTCTGGTCATATGGTCGGATGGTTGCCTCATAACGTGTCCGTACCACCGCAGACGGCTCTCCCGAAGTTTGTCTGGGAGTAGGTCTCACTTTAAAGGTGCCTCTTATGTGTGTTTCTGACATGATCCAGTCTAGTTACACCATCTGCCTACTTGATCATCTTCATCTCTGCGCAGTGTAACTGATTTTCGTGCTGCTTTTTGAGTGGCCAGCATTCAGCTCCGTGTGTCATGGCCGGTCGGACGGCTGTTCTATATACTCGTCCCTTTAAGCGCACGGGCATTCGGCTGTCGCATAACACGTTGGACAGTTCTCTCCATTTCATCCACCCGGTACTTATGCGATGGGTGACATTAGTGTCTATTGACCCATCTTTACTGATGACTGACCCTAGGTACCTGAAATAGTCCACATCTTTTAGCTGTAAACAACAATGCAATAATGCAATGCTGTGCAACATTTTAAAACCTATATTGTTCTAAATATAATAAGGGCATCTGTCACTGGAATTCCTGCCTTCCAAGCCAAATATTACGTTCTTAACCGTTTGCTGAATGTTTTAGGAATAGAATGCAATAGGAAATGATACAAAAGAAAAATTGTTAAAAAAGATATATACTTTTCCGCATACTCTCAATATATTTAAATTAAATACGTACAACATATTATATTATCCAACTAACAAAAGGTACCGAATACATTAACATAACACGAGAATCCCATAAACACACGACATTTGTTTTAACACCCTTTTGGGTAAGCGACGTCGGATTGTCAAGTTCCCCCTTTTGACGACGAAATCTACTGTATAATAAGCATTTGTCTAAAAATATGATTTGTGAGTAACACGAGTTTTTATTAAGTTGTATACAGATGCAAATAAATTTGATTTGGTGATGATGTTCCTACAAAATACAATTTAAACCATTATGTTGTTTTTTGCTTCTGCTTGACGAGTACCTAAGGCCTTATTTTTCGAAGGACTTGCCTTCTAGTTAGCTATACATTGCGAATTGGTCCTTTTACTTTCCTTAGTCATTTAATATACCGAAATATCTAATACAATTGTTTTAACAAAAAAATACATTATCCATATATATAAAAGCCCTTATCCCATGTTACATGGGGTCGGCGCAACACGTTTTCTTTTTCCATACCATCCTGGCCCTATCACTGACTCCCTTTTCTTTCATATCACTCCTCACACAGTCCACCCATATTATCTTTGGCCTTCTTCTCCCTCTCCATCTATCCCCATTTATATTCATGTCTCTTTTAGTAACATGCGTTTCATCACATGAACATACCAGGACAAACGGTTTCCTTTCAACTTTTCTGTCACTGGCGCTACTTTTAAACTGCCTGTAATATACTCATTTTACAGTTTATCCAATCTCGCACACCCATCTCAACATTCTCATCTCTTCTATATGTAATCTCTTTTCATCCATCTTTTTCAGAGCCCAACATTTTGATCCATACAGTATTACAGGTCTAATCACGGACTTGTAGATTTCCCCCTTTACAAAAAATACAACCGACTTCAAATAAAAACACTACAAAGTGACAAATATTTTCAATTTTGGAAGTCGGTGTTCCTGTTTTTGTTTCTTAATGTTTTTGACACCGACTGCCGAAATTAAAGTTATTTTACTCTTTGTAGTGTTTTTATTTGGAAGACGTTTGTATTTTTTTTGTGAAATGATTTTATTTTTTTCATTTTAGTTGTGGTACATAATGAGTGTATAAGTTCAATAGTAAGGTACCTATATTATCCAAAGTTTACCTGAATAGATTACCCGAATAACATAAAACTTACATAACCGGTGACATGTCCTGTTGTATATCTCCAAAGTTCTTCTCCAGATCTTGATTAAATTTAAATGGGACCACACGAGAAGCACCAGCTTTTAAATAAAAACAACATAAAAATCGCTTCAACTAGTAAAAAAAATTGAGGTAACTCACATAAAAAAAAATACAGTCGAATAGAGAACATCCTCATGTCTGAAGGAGGTTAAATACATAATTATTTCTCAAAATATTTCTTGATATCATGCCCATTATACGACTTAATGAAAAGTATAGAATTCTTCGCAGAGATACCCCCGATTTCTGATTTAAGTATAATTATGCAGTTGAGAATTTGTCAATTTCTACTTAAGCCTGAAAACCTGCCAAAAATGGTTTAACGTTCTTACCTCCAAAAACACAAAACAGAAATCAGCCGCTAGTTTTAAAAAGAATTGGCTCTATATACATATTTTACTTTCCTCATTCAGCTTGTAAACTTACCACCTTTGAAATGCCAAGCAGCGCTGTTTCCAAATAAATTGGGCTTATGATGATTACTTTATCACCTTTATTAACTTCTTTACAATAACTAAACTTAATTTCATCAATATTTATAAATACATAATTTAGGTACATCTTCTTCCTAAGATCAACTCATCATGAATAATGTCTTAGAAGAACTACGGCCCAACATAGTAATATAATTAAAAAGCCCACGAAATGAATGTGTGGTATTAATTTATATAAACGAGAGCATGCATATGTGTGATTACAACAGTATTAACTTAACCCTTCCCTTGTTAATGTGATGTCACCGTTATTTATTGATGTTTAGTTTCAGCGGTACGGTCGGCAGAGAAAGTTTAAGAAGATTAATTTGTAAAAAAAATATATCACGGGAATTTAACGCGATGATTTCGATTATTTATTTACCTATTTAACCCAACGTTTCGGCCATGTTGCAACGACCGTGGTCTACCTGGGACCGACCATGGTCTACCCGGGACGTTAAATTCCCGTGATATATTTTGTTTTTCAATTATGAAACGCGAAAGTTTTAATGCTAAGATTATTTGGTGTGTATAAAAGTAAATGGAACTTTAGTTCTGCCTCAGAAGGTATAGAAAATTATCAAGAAATTTTTACCAGTTAGTGAGCAGTAGAATTTATTGGCAATCTAATAAACTATCAGAGAAATAGTTCAAAAATAAAAATGTTTTCTATAAAAGACAACATTAATGACTTATAAAATTATACACAAATAGGTATACATTTTGCATCATTACAGCCATAATAAAACTGAATAAGGTCAATGATGTAGATAGATAGAATTATCTTTATTATAAGAACACCATAACAAACAACTCTTTACCGTATTAGAACAGGTGCATTAAGTATTTAAATTTATTTTGCTGTCGGTACAGTAAGTAGTCATTAATATTAGTAAAAGGGTGTGTGGGCTTCTTATCTCATCTAGTTTGGATATGTCTATGACTTTTAGTCACGATTTTTTTCTATTATAGTTCAGTTATCGAAATCAAAATCGGCCATTTCAATTAATCACGGAAAACATCGTTAGTAAACCTGGTCTATAGTTAATATAAGTCTGAAATCGCAAACCCGTCTGGAGCAAGTGTGGTGATCAATGCTCGTGCCTTCTAGACCTTTGTCTTGCAATGGAACAGAAACTAAGCCTGCAGTGGCTGCATCATCATCATCATATCAACCGAAAGACGTCCACTGCTGGAAATAGGCCTCCCCCAGGCGTCGCCACATTGACTGATCCCGTGCGTCTCGCATCCAGCGTTTTCCCACAACTTTAACCAAGTCATCGGTCCACCTAGTGGGAGGCCTTCCAACGCATCGTCTTCCGGTTCGCGGTCGCCACTCCAGAACTTTTCAGCCCTATAGGCCATCCGTTCTGCGAGCAATTCTTCGGGCTATGTCGGTAACTTTGGTTTTCCGCCGGATATCCTCATTTTTGATGCAGTAGCTGGTATTATCATTATTATGGAATAATTCAATTGTTGCTGGCGTGCCGTGCTATGCGTCCTGCGCTCTTGCAACAAGACAGGCCATGGTGATGAAAGTGTGTTCTTTATAATTTGTTCGTTAAAAAGTTGTGGGTGTTTCCATAAATGGGAAACACGAAGGAAATATGTTAATTTGGGGCCAAAACAACAAAAGCGAATTATGGTGATGGCCGAATCCATGTTAATTTGGAGCAATCTTTCCGAAATGTAGTTGAAATTTTTTTTCCTCATTAAAATCGGAAAAGGAATTATAGAAGACTGGAGACCGAAGAGAGCTGTTTTCAATAATTTTGATTTCGGGGGCTATTTTAATTGAATTTTGAAAGTGTCACATGTCTGTCGATACTGTTAGATAAAAATAACTCACATTTGGAAAAAAATTGATACAGTCCGTCATTCAAAATTGAATGTAGTTGGTTTATTAAAAATTGCAGGTCATCTAAAACTGTATCTACATCGCCTCCTGGGGTTCCATCATCGAGATACTAAATGTAAATTTTTGAGTTTAGCTGTCGAATAATTGGGTGAATAGCCAGACTGAAGATCACTGGCCCGAGAGGGTCACCTTGTTGACAGCCAACGGCGGATTCTAGAAAGTTTTCCCGATAAGGTAATTTAGATGAATGCCTATAACAAGGCCAGAGAAAAAAAAATGAGGTATTTCTTTTTTAGTTTCTGCTAGAAAGGTGAATTAAGAAATATAGAAATTAAGTTTTCGACGCTATCTTTTTATATTTTTAAACAGACATTTTTATTGTTTAGATTTAATATGAAATTCAATTATCTTAAGAAACTTGCAGAACCAAAATCCAACTCAACCAAATCCCATGTAAACAAAACCGACCTGTCTGAAAAAAAAACAACAAAAAAACACATGAAAAACATTCTAAAACCGCGGCCCGGCCATGTTTTATTCAAATTTACTTACATTTATACTAACGGGAGCGACCTTTGGTACGGAATTGTATTCCCTTGCCAGACCATACATCTTCTTCACGCGAAACGTAGGTAGTACGTACTTATTTATTTCCGGAGCGTACAGCAAGGGAGCATGGTGTTTTTGTTTGTAGACCCGCGGAAAATTAAATGGAGACTGGGATGGTGGGGTAGAAATAAACAATGGGAAGTAACTCAAAATATATTCAAAAGGCTTAAAGTTGAAACCTATGTAAAAGGACAGTCACAAATGCAAAGATAAGTTAGATTTCTTTGTGTCTCAGACAAAAGCAAAACACTGGAAGCAAAACAGCGGGTAAAACCTTATACCTAATAAAAGTTACTAATATTTTGTAGGTTTGCATTAAACACAAATAATCTACAAAATATTGGTGAATGTGAATTGGACATTGAAGATTGCGTGACAATTTTCAATGGATTGGGTTAAAAGGATTTTAAAAAAATCAGGCGAATTTTATTGCTGTTCTTTATTGCATCTGGCAATAATAATGTTGTAAATATATTAATAATAGATAGGCGTATTATTGTATATCAGCCTGGCATTCAGTAAAATGTTTAGAATGTTATTTACGCTCTTGATTTTACATAGCGATATGAAAAGAATAAATGTCAGAATACCTTCGCACAACACACCTTACTCACCTAATTTTTCCACTCATATTTTCCAAATTCATCAACCATAACACGAACGATAAATAATACTGGTTGTCTTATAAATTATTATCGTGTTAGCTCTCTGCTCATTTGCTGACGAAGTTCAAACCCCCAGGGAATCCAGCCAATCACGGCGCGCGAAAACTTGTTATGGGAAAAGTATGATCCAGAAAGTTCCGTAATGTAATGAAGTGTGGCGTAGATTGTTTTATATCTGGAGATATGTGTGGTAGATGAGAATAGTATTTAGGTATTATAAAGACAGGGGTTATTAAAATAGGGCTTGGCGTTTGCCTGTTTACGTGCTCAAAAAGTGTCACAGACCGAAGAAGATCCACCGACCACACCGAGTGAAGTGGTACTAACACAGTTTAGAGGCTTATTTTTTTATGAAATAATTTTTTGTAGAAATAATAATAGTATACTGAGATTTTTAATTTCGTAGACTAAACTGACAGCTGCCAATGACCTTATTTTTTTAAGCGCGGAGCATAGTGTTGTAGGTAAGGCTCAATCATAAGTGATTCATCGAATCGATGTAACATGGCTCCTCAATTTATTTTTGCTAATTGGTGTAAATAAATGTTTTATGAATATAAACGTAATATATTTAACTATAACAGTATTCAAACACATAATACATGAACTTTTATTGTGTTAAATATGAAATCAACAAGAAAATAAATCCGATCGATAAAATGAAGTTTGACATAAATGCGTAGAAACTAAATAAGGGCCGCTAGTTTCTAAACAAATAATTTTTCTTTGCCGTGAAACAGTTACATTTTCGATCTACTTCGATTTTCGATCAACTTTCGATCACTCAGGATAGTCAGGCTACGACACTATTTTTATGTAACGATAAAGTGACAACCCCCCAAATGTCTGTTTAGTCTACGAAATTCTAATTTAATTCGAATTTTAGAGTGAGATATTCCATTCGTTTGTAACATCTCTACAATATCTACAAAGATCATGAAAAAACAAAACTCAATCGCGTCCTTCCTACAAATTGCTGTATATTAGAACAAAATGACTAGAAATTCTATAACAAAAGCAGGCAATAAATGAACCGAGGAACGACGTCGGCGATGCATCATCGAGTTATTACAGACGAGCCTCCGACGCGCTGATGGTGACAATTTTTCAACGCGAAGTGGGAACAGAACAATCCCTGATTAAACCTACGGTGAGATTATTGAAGCCATTGTGTGCGATGCGGATGGAGAGGTCTTGATACTTGACAGATGAATTAGAAATAGGATTGTATGGGGTGTGTTAAAAAATACATGACCAAATAAGTTAGCTTGTGAACGTGATGAATTCACTAAAATCAAAGAAATTCTGAATTTATTATTATGAGAAAAATAAATTTTATACGTCACATTTAGGCATTCAACTGGTGAAAAGTATACTATACTAATTTTAATCGACCTCAACCTACTTTTTGCGAAGGGCATATCGTGAAGAAAGTTGTGAATATGAATGTGGATGGTTGAAGAAGAGCCAAAAAAACTTTTTTGTATGGATTGTGTGACTGACTGTAAGAAAGGGACTGTACTGACTATTGAAATGAAGGTATATAGAGGTGAATTTATGGGCAGAAGGATGACGATGATGACATGCTTCTTTGTTCACGCCACCGGTTTCTGAAAAAGGAAACTCTCGTTTTAATATTACCTACCAACAGCTACTAAAACGGATCAAGACTTCTCCATCCAAATATAATATCGCTTCAATACTTACCATAGAACTGGTGCATTAATATTTTGGTTGAGTTTTTCGCCGCCGTCAATTCCCGAAGCGCCGGGATGGGGGGAAGTTATTACCGGTAGATATCGCTCCGTCTCAATAAATTACGGGAGATGAGAGGGAACATTAACTAATTACCGACACCGATACCTGAGTGCTGGAGGAAGTACAGGTATTTGTCGAGCTATTATAGATGAGGGTTTAATTGGTTCTTAGATGATTTTTGGTGAAGCATGTTCTTATCGTGTTAAAACTAGCATTACGTTTCAGTTTACGATAGATAACACACTAAAACACCAAAACAGTTACCTACGCAACTCTTTTTTTACGAATAAATTAGTTCTATGGGTACAATCATCATCAGCTTTTTAATGTTCCCACTGCTGGGACAGGCCTCTTCTCTGTGAGAAGTTCGCTCCCGTCATCTGTCTGCCAACCCTACCCTACTTACCTTCCTGCCTACCCTACTTACCTACCTACCATTTTTGTTTTTATAGTCATCATTCTTTTGCGGAGAATCTTAACACCGCCATTCAGAAAATTACATCAAATGCACAACGCCATCTATCGAATATCGAGATCAACTGTCCGAGTATCTGAATTGCGTGTGTTGTGATAATTTTACTTCTTGACCACTTTAAATTCATCTAACTTTTGATAGAGTGAACCGATTGCGATGAACCAAAAACTAAGTAATTCATCAAATTACGCATAATTTTTATTTATAAAAGTTGTTTACATTGGTTTGGTACATTTCACGTGATGCGTGCACAAATAAACAGACAAATAGTTCTGTTGGTTATCCTTTAACACCCTGGCTATTTTATTTGGAAAAATTTTGGATGTACAAAAATTACTTTTCTACAGATTTATTATATGTATATATTGATTGATGATTTAAGGTTTGCCAACGAGTGTTACAAAACAATAGCAACATACACAAAATATATATTTTTGTACACCATATCATTTACCTGTAATGCACATCCAATTACAGGCAACCACAGCTCAATGAAAAATAATTTATATGCTGCATAGTTCAATGAAAAATATTTGATATTCTATATTTAAAAAAACGATCTAATAAAATTGTATAATTATAAAGAGGCATATTGATTTAAAAAAATAGTATATTAAGCAACTAGTGAATAAAGGACGGTTTTAAAGCGAGGGCCAAAGATGAATCACGAACAAGTAAAGGATTCTATCAACTGAATCACGACCGTAGGGAGTGATTCATGATGATTGAATCACGAGCATAGCGAGTGATTCAAGTGTTAGAATCCTGAGCGACGCGAGTGATTCATGGCCCTCGAAATAAATCTTTTTATTCAAGAGTTGCATACTATATTTTATACCATGACTACGAAAAAAAGAAAGATTTAAGCGAAAAGCACAAGGAATAATAATAAATAAATGTTTTATTACCTTCTAAATTTGAAAACTCAGGTTTTACATTTTTTGTAAATTGAAGCTGAGCTAGGTAACAGCATCTGTGTTTCAGGGGCCAGTGACCACCTCCGTTACGTGACATAATAATATTTAATTAAACACCAATGCAATTAATATTAGAATTACAATCCAAATAAGTATTCACTAAACATCCCAGACTAAAATCAAAATCATGAAAATCATTATTGAAATCCTAAATATTAACAAACTGAAAATTAAATCAATAAAGTTTGAAAGTCGAATATTCTTTGCACAAGGAGTTTGTTTCGAGTATATTATGCGTAAGGAGGTTGTATAGCATTGAGATGGACGTCGAATATATATTGGTGTGTTCTAAATTCAAACACCAAAACAGTGAGTAAAAGTGCTTTTTATTCACTGTTTTCAGTGAATAAAATAAGCTTTTTAGAGGGGGAATGGTATAAATTTTTTGGCACACAGGTGGTAAAATACTAAGTTACAGGATCAATTATGGACCCGGTTGGACACAGCAACATTCTAGATACAGTGTCTAAGAGAGAGAAATAGCGCTTAATATTTACTTTATTAATATTTCAAATATCTAATCCCTATGTATCTGTTTTTATTTGGTTTAATGTACTAATGTGTTAAAGTTCTGTATTACTATTACTTATTAATTTATTCACTTAAGTTTTTGTATCACAATTAGTATGTTTGATATACAAAGTTTATATTTAATAAAAATGTCCATTTTATATTTTGAGTCAATTAATTAATAATGTCATTTTACTTATCGAGTTAACAGTTACCTCTATTTCTTATTTAAATTTTCCGTCAGATATTTGCCAAATTGTATAATAGCTTTTACTAATAAAGAATTGGTGGGAGGAGGCTAGATCTAGTCTGTTTTTGTGGCACAACGAATTATTTTAGATAAACTTCTGCCGAAAAGTTCTAAATAAAATTATGGCGAATATAAAATTGATGTAATGTTATTAGCACTTATTGTACAGCTATTCATTAAAACACATGCGTAGAGTGTTGATGAGGACAGAATACTTGGTAGTTTGCTGTAGGGATTGTTTCATCATCATCGTCATCATCATCAGCCTTTTAATGTTGGGACACAGGCTTCCTCTCTGTGAGAAGGAATGGGCCGTAATCCAACACGCGGGCCCAGTATGGATTCGTAGATGTCACATGTCTTCGAATTTTTGGTTCTAGGACATGTCGGTTTCCTCACGTTTTGAAAGCAGGGGTGATGAAATAATTTACACAAAGTAAAGCGCCTGCCTAGGTTTGAACTCACGACCTACAATTTGTAGGTCACGGCCGCTACCACTGGGCCACCACTGCTCTGCTCTGGGATTGTTTAATTGAGAGATAATTAACATCATTACGAACAAAAACACAACAGGAATAAAATCAATTAGACCAATTCGTCCGTAATTAAAACTTTTCAAAAATAATATCAGTCTGCAGCACCTTTGCATTTGCTAAACCTCTTTTTCCCAAAAACAATTCTAAAGCTCCAAAAACAAAATTAATCAACATTCAAAACCTTATAATACTCAATTACAACAAGCAATCACAACAGACGTCCAACTTAAACACAAAGAACGAACCCGCTCTCATTGTTGCGCCAAATGCAAATCTAGACGGAACCCTTTGCCCCACGTATATTTAATTCAACAGCACAAATGCAGGTAACAATCGCGAAACACCGGTAACTGTTGTAAGTGTAAACGAAGAGCGAAACGCGAAAAATTTCCGGGAAATGGAAACAAGAAAAAAAAGGCAACAAAGTGAAACTCAGCCTTCCTTATTTCCCCTGACGATGCCCGCCAACGTTCCCAGTTTTTCCAGGAAATGGAAAATATTGCGATAAGGTGCATTATAGATTAAACGCGAGCCGTCTTTAATGTGTTTGTAGTGATCAAGTGTCATAGATACGTGTGTAGGCGCCTTTAAAAAGTTGTAATGATGTTCTGTGTGTAAATAATGGGTTGGATAAGGATATTCATATGCAAACTGCTCTTTATTGTGTTTCGGTGTTTAATATGGGATTATGTAAAGGAGAACAATTTATGGATTGTTTGGAGCAGATGTTTGTTGTTGTTGTTTTTAACTTTACTTACGTAAACATTCTAGTACCTCCATATGCTGTTTCAATGCTATTTAAAGACGTATTAGTCCAATAAACTTTTTTCAGAGCTTAAGACTTATCAATATTAATATAATAGAAGTAAATTACCAACAAGTCTAGAAAAGGCACAGGTCCAGAAAAGCTAGTCTTCTTTTTGCCGTGTTGATTTAACCTAAAATTTGTCCGACTAGTTTGTAGACACCTGATAACTCACCAAAGGAACAGTGCGCGTTGCTCCAGCTCTATTGCAGATAGTTGCCTAAGTACCTGCTATTTATGCGAAAAGTTTATTTCGTTTTGGCTAGTTGCACCCCAAAAAAGCTACACCAACCACCAGAATACAAAAGATACCCTTAATTACACTTACCACAAGCACTCCAGCTAATCCGTACCAATTTTTCTCATGTAATACCCACACGAGTGCGTGCCCGTAATCGGTATTAGATCAAAATTTAAAGCCCCGCGCACATGTTACTGGCTCGGATTACGCTAGTTGAAGGGCACCCCTATGTTGTGTGCGGTGTTATGGAAGGACTAGTAAGGGTCATATTTTTGACGGCTCCTCTTCTCTCATAGATTTTATAATACAACTTCTGAATCTTAATTTTAGAGAGTTCTGTTGCCGGAATAAAATGATTACGTAATTAATTTGACAAAATTTCAAACGCACGTTTGATTCAGAAATTGGTTGAATTTTCTAAAGCTAATCGGATTTCTTAACTTGCATTTAATTTTTAACGCATCGATAGTCAATTTTAGGATACAAGTAGTTTGGTATGACAAGACAACTTAAGGGAATCAACAACAACAACAAAATTTATTAAATGTCTTTACTTAATAAGCCGTACTTTAAAAAGTAGGTATATGAAGTAATATACCTACATTTTTTTTTTTTAATCCTATAAGAACATACACGAAAAATTTGGTCCATTTTAAAACTAACAGAGACCCCACTAGCATTACACACACCACCCAAATGAACAGTCGACGACCAAGTGTAACACAAGTAGGAGCGCATATGGTCTCGCTAATTCCACACACTGCCCTTAGGGGTTAAAATAAAATAAAAACCAAATTAGGGGAAGATGATGCAACGCCACCCCTTCGATTCTTGATAAATTCCATTATACGATAATGTCTCGATGCATTACCTACTTAGACTGCCGATGTATGTGCCTGTTTAGTTATTCATGATGTACACATGATTATATGTAGTTGCTCCTTATAAAAATAATGAGTATGTACCTCTGATAGAACAGAATAGAATATAATAGAATATAATACTCTTTATTATGTACACCATATAAGTTACAGAAAGTATAGACGAAGAAAACATTACACTGGGTGACACAATGGGCGGCCTTATCGCTAAAAGCGATCTTTTCAAGACAACCTTTGGATGGATTAAAAAAAAAATGGAAGGAAAGACAGTACTGTAGGTAGTCTTTGGTGTACTATTTATGTATAAAATAAATCCTAACTTACTAGCTATGATTATCATAGGTACATACTACTACATACTATAAATGCGATTGTGAGTTTGTTTGTTACGTTTTTACTCCTCAACGGATGAACGGATTTGGGTGATACTAGAATAGATCCTGGATCAGGTTGTCATCTTGGCGCACGGTTGGCGCAGTGGTTGAGCGATTGACTGCTGCACGAAACAAATATTTATATGACCTACAGATAGTTGTTCCGGCTCTGGGTGTTGACTATGTGAGTTTATATGTTTGTAAACGCACCCACGATACAGGAAGAAATTCCTAGTGTGGGGTAAAGTAATAAAAAAAAAGAAGAAAGGTCCTAGGATACTTTTCATTCCGGTATAATGTTCCTTTGGGATAATATTTTTTTTTGCAAGAGCGCAGCCGCGGAGAGAACCTAGTATAATGTAAAACGCAAATGTTCTGAGCAGCTGTCAAAAATGTATAATATCAATATTGATGGTGGTAGAAATTGTGCAAATCAATACAATTGGACAGTTCTGACAAAACATTACTTTGAACAAAATACACATAATAGGTATTTACCATCGGCAATACCAATACCAATAATAACAGCCGCACGGGTCGATCATCAAGGTTAAGCAACGCTTGACGAGGTTGATCCGTGGATGGGTGACCATTTCAACATACCCAGTTTCCTCCGTGCCTCGGAAAGCACGTTAAGCCGTTGGTCCCGGCTGTCATTTGAAGATCTTTGACAGTCGTTACGAGTAGCCAGAAGCTTGAGATCTGACACCAGTCTTGCCAAGGGGTACAGTGTTACCCAGTTACTGGGTTGTGGAGGTCAGATAGGCTGTCGCTCCATGTAAAACACTAGTAGAATCCGGTAAGACTGGAAGCCGACCCCAATATAGTTGGGAAAAAGGCTAGGCAGATGATGAATACAGACTTGCCGTAACCACATGGTGATGGGGTAATTTTTGGCGTTTGACTCAGTGGAACGCAGAGCCAAGAGGCTCATTGGCGACGTTGAACTGGTGGACGCCAAGCTTCACAGCTTGGCTCATCGCCGCAAAGTTGCCTGCTTGTCGGTCTTCTACAGACTGTACTTCGGTGAGTGTGGTCAAGAACTCCACGACCTCATCCCACCAGCCCCCTTCTACCATCGGACATCTAGACGCACTGCAAGTTATCATCCTTACCTTGTTGTCGTTCCACCAATTCAAACCAAGCGCTTCCAAACATCCTTTATAATGTGCACAGCGAATGAATGGAACTCACTACCTGCGTCTGTGTTTCCGAACGCATTCAACCCGAATCTCTTCAAAGTTAGAGTGAACAGGCTTCTTCTGTGTAAGCTCACTCCATCGTAGACTCTGTCTCTGTCACCTATGACCTAGACTAGAGTCAAGAGCAAACCCATTACAAATAAAAAAATAAAAATACGCACAAAGCGTTTTGCTAATACTTTCATTGTGCGCATAGTTAAGGAGTGGAATTCCCTGCCGGTGTCTTTGTTCCCTGATAGCTACAACCTTAGGGTCTCTAAGTCAAAAGTGAATAGGTTACTTCTAGGCAAGCGTGCTTCACCGTAGACCACATCATCGTTTACCATCAGGCGAGATAGTGGTCAAACGCGAGCCAAGCGATTATATACACCCAAATAATCAATTATAAAAAAAAACTATCCCATCTAGGGAATGCAATTGCAGAAACTTTGATTGGATCGGTATGACTAATGGTCATACCGATATAATACATTCAAGCACTCTACTCAAACTATCTAATTTCCCAATTAGATTAGTTGGAATGGACCTCAAAAAGTCCTATTTTAAACTTAAAAGCACTCTTCTTGGGGGATGGATTATCCTTTAACCTAGTTAAATGTGGTGTCAGATTAACTCTAGCAACTTGCCATTAGTACGTTGCAGTTTATGTTTTTCTCTTATTGGATTTAAAACAGTATCATTCCATTTGCAATATTAGACATGCTAACAAATATAGTCAAATACTCTCAACCCCGATTATCCAATTATCTATTTTAGATTTTGTCAGTGCAACAATTTACTAACTTAAAAAAAAAAACACTCATTCAGGAGTATGCAATAAACCAGTAAGAATGCCATTTAGCCAAAACTTTTAATAGTCGGTGTAATTGGACTATTGATCAGCACAGTGATAGGGTTTCATATCTTATTTCTCATAAACGCTAAAAGTTTTAATTCTTAACAAAATCTCAATTATTTTTCCTAAAGAATTACCAACAAAATATTCCAGAATCATCAAAAATAAAATCTGCGATTTCTAACAATAAAATTCCAACACCACATCAAAAAAGCTATCGATTACTCGAGCCCACATGTTACCCAATTTGCACAGAACTAGAATCTCCCGCTGTGCTGAATAAATTATATCGCAAACGCCCCTGCTATCAAAATCATTATCCTTTACAAAAGATACTTGATTATACAAGTTATTATAAGCGACTCCTAAACTATTTTTGTTTATGATGGCAACATTTTGATATTTTATGATAATTGGTCGCACAAGTGTTGCTTTGTGTTTCGTGTTAGTAAATCAAGTGGGTTTTATGTGCCGGCTATTTTCAGATGTGGGACTTGATTTTGTTTAGTAATCTGACGGGCTGAAGTTTTATATCGGTATCCACTTCTTACTGAAAAATAATTTACCCGGTCAGTGTTTTGATTGCAATATTTCAGTTCGTGTTGTTTTTGCCTGTGCTCTTATTAAAAAAACTGGCCAAGTGCGAGTCGGACTCGCTCACGAAGGGTTCCGTACCATTATTGCAAAAAACGGCAAAAAAATCACGTTTGTTGTATGGGAGCCCCCCTTAATATATTTTATTTTAATTTAATTATTAAGATTTTTTTTGAAGTGAATATACAACTAAATATTCTGTGAATATTTCAAGCGTCTACCTGTTGCCGTTATTAATATCGAGCAAAAAACGGCAAAAAAACACGTTTGTTGTATGGGAGCCCCCCTTAAATATTAATTTTATTCTGTTTTTAGTATTTGTCGTTATAGCGGCAATAGAAATACATCATCTGTGAAAATTTCAACTGTCTAGCTATCACGGTTCATGAGATACAGCCTGGTGACAGACGGACAGACAGACAGACAGACAGACAGACGGATCGTGAAGTCTTAGTAATAGGGTCCCGTTTTTACCCTTTAGGTACGGAACCCTAAAAAGGCATGATCAATAAACATCTGTCTACATTTATGCGATTGCTAGCTTTGCAAGAAATAACAAACATCTTTTTTAAAAGTACAGAAGTAGGAGGCATAGGGATAAAATTTGTTGCAAATCTTACAAGACAACCGTATATTCCAAAAGCATTTTCAGTATGGCGCCGCGTGTATACATATATATATATACAATCACTTGCCTAAATCCATACTAAAAACTCCATCCATCGACGAATTCAAAAAGAAATTAAAAAGATTCTTGCTATGTAAATGTTATTATAGTATTCAGGATTACTTAAAAGAGGATGTAAGGACATATTGTTGATGTGACTAGTACACTCATTTTATTATTTATATTATTACTTTGACATTTAATTAACAAACTTATCTTGACATTCTCATTTAATACACGACATTTATTTTTTAATTAATCTAGAGGAATTATTATTTGCTTTATGATTATTGTGTTTCATTTATTTGCCGTGGTGAAATTTCCAAATAATGCACGAATTTAATTATTACATATTATTTTTTTATTACTTAAACATTTTTCATAAATGTATCTTGACATTCTCATTTAATATATGACATGTTATATTTAATTCTTCTATTGACATTATTGATAGCTTCATTTGTTATGTATCATTGTTATTTGCCATGCGGTGAAATTAACAAAACAAAATAAATTGAAAGTGTGTTGTTAATTAAAAATGATTTGTGTATAAGTGTGTAATAAAGCTTGTGATTTGCATACCTCAAGGTGTAATATGGTTGGACTGTGCTATATTTTTAAGAACTCTATGTAATTACCCATATTAGCAAATAAATGATTATGATTATGATTATAACAACAATTATTATCCGCTGGGCGTATGGTGACTTTATTTACCAATGATGGTGTCATTTCAGCAGACATATATCTAAGTTCGCCACTGTCACGTTCCTTTTTATCTGGATGGCTGGATTTAAAAGGAAACGATAATGTTTAAAATTAACAGCAATATATTTAATCAGTTATGTAAAAAAAAAACAACGAGAGGGTAGGAGGTAAGGCCGGTCAAAGGTCGGACTTCGTAGGAGGCCGTCAATACCGCACTCTCCTGCTTAGTGCCAGTCGGTGAAGTCGGTGATGGCTTCGGAGTCAGTCCAGCAGGTGGTCTAATGGTGCCGTCCAGTCAGCCAGCTACGCTGATCTTCAACTGCTTAGAAGTTCCTGGAACCCGTTCCAAAGTGGCATTAGCTCCTTATCTCGTCAAGCCTTAATTGCATGCCCTCACCTTACAGAAAGAGATTGGCATCTACTAGAAGGCTAGTCTAGGTTCAGTAGGCAGTAAGAAGAAAATACTAGCTATTTTAGCGACTAATTACTAATGATAGTAAGAACTGATAAAATGAAAGTAGAAGTAAGGCCAAAGAATTGGTGTCAGCAATAGTGTACATCATCAGTTATTATTTTTACAGATGTAGGTATCCTTTTATTAACCGTTATAACAGTTAATTTTTAATTAACCGTTATAAACGGAGTCTATACTAGCAGTAGCATAGCTTCCACCAAGCGTCGCCTCATCGATGCTCCTTGGGCTTCTCGCATTTTACGGATCATCCCGTTCACTAGGTCATAGGTCCAAAAATCCTTTCAGAAGGGCTTCCAATACACCCATACCCCTTCCCATACGCAGTTGCCATGCCAGAACCTTTCGTCCATCCGTTCTGTGAGCAATAATAAAAAACCTGCGAAAACATTGCTGAAGCTGAACAAAATATACAGAAGAGTATCAATCGCAATTTCGGATTGTACTTTTCACTATTCTTCATTATGACTTTGCCATTGTTGCTGTTGTCTTGTGCTGTGTCAAATAAATCTGTTCTATTTCAAAACTGTAGCGGCAGGTAAGATTCTAAAGCCTATTATAGATATTCTTGTTTCCACAATTCAATTCATACATCCATCTGTATTTCAGCAGATACAACCAGCAATCAGTCGCGGCGTTCCTAGATAATGAATCCCCGAGGAATGATCCGTCCGTGCAACAATCGTGACTTAACTCTTGATCAATTCCCAATACGTTGTGTAACGGACGGACAGCGTGATTTATTGTGTTAGACCTGTTATGTACGGGAGATGAAGGTACAGGAAGCATTGTTTGTGTATTCGTAACGTGTATCTAGATCGGAGGTATCTCAGGAAAGTATTGATAGATTTGGAACTGATCAATTTGCATCGCGGCCAGATTTTATTAACCGCTGATTTTTTAATTGATTTTTTTAAATAGTCCGCGGCTTTTAAATGTAATGATGTTGGGATCGATGATCAAAAATATTTGACAGAATATTAACGAATTTTTGACGTGACAACGTCTAATAAATCGATGAACGCCGGCTGCATGCACGAAAAAGGATGACTCAATGTAACGTTACGCTCATTGTAACGTTACAATGACGTTAATTGTATCGTTAAATATGCAATCATTTAATCAATGTTTTGTTATGACGTTGTCACGTTAAACTATCGTCCGTAAACCGACTTTACAGACAACCAATTTGTAAGTTTGGTTTTGGTACAATATTTTGTTTCTTACCGCAAGACAATACTAACTTCTGGTAAAGCATGCCTTTCTTTGTAGAAAGTTTCGCTTCCCATATTCCCATGCATAATTCAGGCATTAACTTCCAAATACACAAAAAAAACATTTTAAATAAACAAAAAAACCCGAAAAGCTTTTACGGGCAAAATTTCCTTGTAATTAATAAAAAAGTCTGGTCCATTAACGGGTATATCGATCTACATCTTGTTGTAACAAGTTGATCCTAACAACCCTCTGGTGGATTAGCCGATATCGCAAAAAACAGGGGCAGGATACTAAATGAGCCGTCTACTGTTACTTCTGAATATTTATGAGACGAATAATAGTGGGTACTTCTTGTTTTTCGTTGGAGGATTTTGTGTATTAGGATAATATGGAATTTGTTCTTTTTTTTATTTATGTTAGAAAACATGACAGCTTTGCGGTGACACATTTGCCCGTGATGGTTAGATTAAAATTGTTGGTTTTCACAGTTTTTCTTTTTTATTCACGTTATTATCTGCCGTGATGGCATCGCGTATTTATAGCAATACACTAAATTACTGTTTAAGTAATTGAAATTATTTGACCCAACCTATTGTTATGCGTTTATTTACTTCATAGATTTTTAAACTTTCACATCGGCTCTTCTTAATCACCAACACAAGTTTTGCAGCTCGCTGCTTGAACACCAGCTAGATCTTAAACTGGGCTTTTTTTAAATACCAAGAAAATATATTTGGGATTACAAAACTGAAAAGATGAAAATCAATAATTCAGCCACTGAAATCGAGAACCTAATCTGGCACCACACTGCACTAAGTGGTGACATGTCCCAAAACCACAATAGGGACGCACACATACCCAACTTATAATATATGCGGAGTTACTGCAAAACTTACGTGAAATTAGCATACGGCCACAGTGTCGAGTTCTCAGTACAATAAAGCAATTATAACTGTCATATTTCACCCGCATTCTGTATTTACATATATATTGGGAGCCCGATCTGTGTGTGTGATGCTGTAGGATTGAGTTCGTTATTTTGAGCTGGGCGGAAAACTTTTGCTCACAGTGCGTTTGAGCTCAGTGAGTGGTTGGGAGTTGGGCTGTAGTTTTGTTGGTAGTTCATGTGGTTTTAGTTTACGGGATATGTTTTGAAATATATTTGAACAAGAACAGGCGGTTTAGTTATTCTATATGGATAAAAAAAAAACTTAAAAATACAAAAAAAAAACTAATTCAGACTATTTAAATGTCCATATTTTGTTAGTATTAAGTACATTATCTTAAAGCTTTGTTAGTTATCACACTAATATTATAAAGGCGAAATTCTGTGAGTGTGTTTGTATGTTTGTTACTTCTTTACGCTGAAACGGCTGGACGGATCTAGATGAAATTTAGCACAGAGATAGACTATAGTCTGGAATAGCACATAGGATACTTTTCATCCTGTGAATATGTTCCCTGGGGATAATATTCGATGCTGGCAGAAGCTAGTGAGGATATAAGTAGGTAATAATAAAAAATATAAATAAAAATTATATTGAAATAAATGATTGAAAATAAATAAAAATGAAATAGAAATAAATAATGTAAAATAGACTAGAATGGAAATTAAATTAAAAAATATAGATTAAATTATAATACAAATAATCAAGGGAAAAAGCAAACAGCTGAAGAACAGCCTGATTAATCCTTCCACAGCTGCCAAATTTGGTCTGTCTGCAATCATCCTTAGAATTCCGTTGCCACTCCCTCATAATAGACTGACCGAATTTCGGTCATGGCGGTCAATCTTAGTTTGCACATAGTCACCGCTAGTGACTATTGACATGTGGATGTGCAAACTAAAGTGGACACTCTTTTCTTTCAATTTCTTTACCCGATGGGACGGCAAACTGACACGACTGAGAAAACAATATTATAATACTTCATCACCATTTCATCAGAATCAAGTCCACTGCTGGCTGGTGCGTCTACAACGCTTAAAAAAATACTTACAAAATACCCAAAAACATACATTGGGTAGCCCTCGCAGATATCTTCATGGCAGCGTAGCAGTAGCACCGGCTTTCTACTATACATTTTACTTAGATTTCTAAAGATTTATGTCGCAGAAAATAGAAAAGTAAACACTGTTATAGGCAAAGCTTTCATTTCCATATAAGCTTTTATTTTTACTTCAATTTATTTTTATTTTTATTGTAATTAATAAATTAAAGTTGCGGGCATTACTCTTCGCATAACACTGTTACAACACCAACATATCACGTCTGCTTGGCAACCATTTGTCACTGCAGGGATCCAGCAGAATATCAGCGTCAGGTATATTTGCCTGACACGTGCTGAGCTGGACGATTTGACGAGGCCCATTTGGTGCAACCTTGAGACGCACACCGCACTGTGTTTTGATAGTCAAAACTAATGTAACTGGTGTCACTTTTACTTTTATTTCGTAAGAATGGTTTCCTTTTTCTTTTTATGTTGGCACCTTTACATACATGTAAATTGTAATAATTTAATTAAGATGTTGTGTGTTGTGTTGTCTTTTGTGTGCACTAAATAAATGATTTTCATAATCAAAATCAAATATTTTTATTTTACATAGGCCTACATGGGCACTTAAAAAACGTCGACAAAAGGTGCACGGTTCGGGTTAGTCGTTTCCTATGGAGAAGAACCGGCAAGAAACTCCATGGTTACCTACTCTTTTAATTTTTTTTGTGTTTACAATATTTCCATGTTACAGCATTAGTACTTGGATATGGGGGGACAACGTAGGCCCGACAATAAGTCGTACGAAATTGAAAAAAACAAATAAAAAAATATAATGTACGAAATAAAAAGAAAGCCTACAATGTTCACACATTCACAATCGGTAAAAGAATCTATACAAAGGTAAAAAAAAAACACAACACTAAATTTAACATGTGGCACAAATACTGTAATCAGTGCTGTAACTATTCTTAGCAAAGGGTTATAATGATGATTGAAAAATATTGTAAAAAGTCTAATTAAAAGAGAAAAAAATGAGATTGAGAATAGTTAGAGATATCCATATATTTGCGCCGTTTATGAGTTACCAGGGAAGCCGCATGCGCAGAGGGTGTCAAAGCCAAAATTTTTATCTTCAACGTAGTCCTTGATTTTATAATATGCTTTTTTAATAAGGACACGTTTGATGTAGTTTTTGAACTTTCCATCGGTCAGTTCTATAACTGACTTAGGCAACTTGTTATAAAAACTTAGGCGTCTTGTTATAAAGATTTATCTAACTATTTTCCATCGCAAAAAGCGATTCCTCTCAAAGAAACATCCCATCAGCAACATTCACATACATCTGTATTATTTATCCCTCAATACACGAACTACTCGAAAGGATAAAATAAAGTCAGTGACATATGCGTATTTGCAATTCGGTCCACGACTGAGGCTGCACTCTTCCTGATTCCATTTGGGAATTACTCTGTCGCCACAAACTCACAAATCAGGACTTTCATTATAATGTTACGTAGTACGTGTTTCTGTATGTTAGTTTTTGTATCTGTATTTATTGAGAATAGAACAAAATCAAAAATCAAAATCAAATATTTTTATTTTACATAGGCCTACATGGGCACTTATAAAACGTCGACAAAAGGTGCACGGTTCGGGTTAGTCGTTTCCTATGGAGAAGAACTGGCAAGAAACTCCATGGTTACTCTTTTAAATTGTTTTGTTTACAATATTTCCATGTTACAGCATTAGTACTTGGATATGGGGGGACAACGTAGGCCCGACAATAAGTCGTACGAAATTGAGAAAAAAAAAATAATGCACGAAATAAAAAGTTAACAAATGTTAACAATCATCTAGAAAACTAGAAAGCCTACAATGTTCACACATTCACAATAGGTAAAAGAATCTATACAAAGGTAAAAAAAAAAAAAAAAAAAAAAAAAAAAAAAAAACCTACTTAGGGATGTATATTTTTTACATTAAATTGATGAAAATTTAATAAACGTCGCGCGTCGTTTCAATAATCTTTACCTGGATCACCTGTTAGAAGTTGTTAGCTATTGTTTCGTCTTCGAACTCCGATCAACACAATTTCATGGATTTTCTTTTCTTAAATTACTGACGTAATTTTTTAAGTAAATTTTTGAATGTACAATCAGATAATAAAATATTCAGATAAAATAAAAATATGTTAGTAGAATATTTTAACAAGTCATTTTTATATTTTACCGTTCAAATATTTCACAATACAAAAACACAACAAAACAAACTAACTTCTTCGTAGCAGGTGCTTTCAATTCAACTTCAGAACCGCCAATAAAACTTGAAATCCCATGATAAAATAAAAATTCACGACATGTAGCGTCCAAATAAATAACATTGACACTGTCCAAAATGGCTTTTTCACTGGCCAAAGTGGGGGCCACGTTTTTATCCCATTATTGTTTCTGAGAAATTGTTACAGTTTTGACGAGTGACCTGGCCGTTTTTCTTTGGTCGCTAGTCGGCCGGAATGAAAAATTTTCAAGTTGGCCCCCCTTGAGTCCCTAGGGTGCCGTAAAACTCTGTCGGACGCGGGATAGTCCGGCTGACCGCCGGCGGACAATTTGTCATATTCATATGTTAACGTGTCCGTCTTTTCTTGCAAAAAGTGGATAACTTAATTCCGGGAGGCGGCGGTACGGTTATTCGATTTGCGGACATTCAAATTTCATGTCTTGTTATGGTAATACAGGTGTTGTCTCGCCCGGGGCGGATTTTTACTTTGTTTCGCTGTGGATTTTTGTGGTTGTCTTGAATGTGTCTGGTTTTTGTGCTTATTTTACGTGGTATTTCGTTTAAAATTTTGGCAGAAGTCGTTAAATTACTTGTCATTAATTTTTTAATTGAATAATTAATTTGGAAAACGTATTAAGAGCATTTTAATGAAAGCCGTTGCATGCTGTTAGCATTGATGAGAAATAATAGTTCGTAGAGACATCTAGTAAGTTGCAATCAACCTAAGAGATTGTTATAAAGTTAAAATCCAGTAAAGCTATTATTAGGGTTCCGTACCCAAAGGGTAAAAACGGGATCCTATTACTAAGACTCCGCGGTCCGTCTGTCTGTCTGTCACCAGGCTGTATCTCATGAACCGTGATAGCTAGACAGTTGAAATTTTCACAGATGATGTATTTCTGTTGCCGCTATAACAATAAATACTAAAAATTAAATTAATATTTAAGTCCATACAACAAACGTGCTTTTTTTGCCGTTTTTTGCGATAATGGTACGGATCCCTTCGTGCGCGAGTCCGACACGCACTTGGCCGGTTTTTAAAAAGCTATATACATATTTCATTTATTTATTTATATATTTTGTTGCCCTTATTAATAATTCAGTATCCATATACGGTACCCGAATGTTTTCTCATAATTTCTCTAAAAACATACACACCGTGTACTAGGGTGACCACACAGCACGCGCTCACGCCAATATCAATAACGTGTTGCAATTGATGACTTGTCCGATTTGTTTGGTCCAACCGTTTATCACCAGCTTTACGACATACGTGTCCCGGTTTGACGTTACCAGTGTAATGTTCGGACCCCCTAATCATTAGTAGGTGAGAGTGTTAAAGAATATGCTTTTGGAAGGATTCGTTAATATTACATAGCAGTAATAATGTAGACACCTGCATTTCATGCTTTATCTTTATTGATCCTTGGTTATATCCACATTTTATTACACATTTATTTTTGTTGCAATTTTCTTTCAAGTAAAATTTAAAAAGTATTTTCTTTTCTGTAAATTTATCTATACTCTATACTATAATATTACAAAGAGGCAAAATTTGTAAGATTGTAAGTTTGTATGTAGGGGGTAATCTCAGGAACTACTGGTTGGAATTGAAAAATACTTTTTGTGTTAGATAGTCCATTTATCGAGGAAGGTTATAGGCTATATAAAATATAGACCAATAGGCCAATAGACCAATAGGAGCGGAGCATAAGTGAAAAATGTTGCAAAAACGGGAAAGAATATTACTTTTTGAGGGCTTCCGTTGCGTGCGCTGCGTAAACGGTTTCAGTTATGCAATCATGTATGTAGGGTAGGTAGGGTAGGTGTAGGGGAGGTGTAGGGTAGGTGTAGGGTAGGTGTAGCGTGGGTGTAGCGTAGGTGTAGGGTATATGTAGGGTAGGTAGAGTAGGTGTAGGGTAGGTGTAGGGTAGGGTAGGTAGGATAGGGTAGGTACTTCGCCAGTTGACGGGAGCGAAGCTCCGTGGGACAGCTAGTTAACAATATAATACAAAGTAATTTGCCCACTATTTATAGTTAGGAGAAAAATAATGGACTTTTCATACCTATGATCATGACAATCTAAGAAGTCCGATGACGTTTCTCATTTTACATGCCGCGATAACTTTGTATGAACGTCTACGAAAAATCAAATTCTTAATCCTAATTAAGAGTCCCTTATAGTACCAAGCTTCACGAGCCAAAAACAGAAAACAGATACTTTTTCGCGTTTTTTTCCGCGTGGACAATATTTTTTTTTAAGTACAAATACAATAAAATTTAAAAAACAAAATTGGAGGCTTACTAGTATACTATATGCCCAGTCCACAATTTTTTTTGCAGATTTTTATTCGCCATCAGTAAGCTGAAAAAGCAATTGAAAAACCTGGTGTTTCGGGATTACGTAAAAACGTGTGTTAGGAATTTACTTTTTCTAATTTTAATTGAGCAGTTATCAAAAATATGTAATGTCTATTCCCTAGATAACTATGTGAGGCAAAAAGTTGTTTTAAAAGATTTATCATATATCTTGTAGTTATTGAGAAATTTGCCCTGAAAAAGTAGCATTTTTCTGTTTTTAGCTCGTGAAACTTGTAGGGGCTCTTAATTACTATCTTACCCATACACTATAACAACGAGTATCATTCGTAAGCATCAAGTTTAACTTATATAACGTATTTTATAGCTATCAAATCCAACTCCTTAGATTGAAAAAAAATAAAAGAAAGAAAGTACGAGAGATACAAAGAACAAGAACGAAATTGTCACGACTTTAAGCTGTGTGCCTCGACGCGTATTGCCAGAAACAATTTAATAAAATTATAGTTTTCAACCAGTTTTAAATGCCAATTTATGTCTAACAATTTTATTTTTTTTCCACGGACAAGTGAGTTTATATTCTGGATTTTAAGATTCCTATAATTTACTTTACTCACACCCAAAAAAAATCAAAAACAAACTACACAAAAACGCAGCAGGATCCACTCTAAAACCCATTACACACGAATCACTTAATTAAACTCATTTCCATACTTATCATCGCCGCTCATTACTTTGCAGCGTCATTTCGGCAACGACCCAAAGCAAACAGAATTTTTGTCACCATGTCCAATGAAATTAACAGCAACAGCGATCGAGGGCTAGATGACGTTTAACTTATGACAACCAGTCACGCCATCTTGTCACCGTAATGACAGAATAATAAATTATGCTGTAATAAGTTATTATAATGTGCTCTAGGGCTTATGATACAGGGTGTGGGCAAGCACTTAGTTAGCGAATTTAGTAATTAAATGGTCGTGTTTTTGGTAAGTAATGAAGGGTTAAGTTTTTTGGTGGGTGGGTTGTTAGTTTAATAACTTGATATGGTGTTTGATGGTGGATTGGGTGACGTCATGTGTTATTTTGGAATAGGTCAATAGGGTGATTGTCGGTGTAGGCTGTATTGTTGCGATTTGCACACAAACTGAATGCAATCATTTTGCTATTTAAATTAGTTAAAACTAAGGCATAGCACGCACTGCGATTTTCATTCGCGCGAATTTTATTCCGTCCATTCTGTGACCTATGGAAATGTATGAAGCCGCACGCACTGCGGAAAAAAAAACGCGATCCAATTGTACTAAAAAAATCGCGCGAATAAAAATCGCAGTGCACGAGATAAGTTTTCCCGATGATAATTTTACAAAACAACTAGAAATTTAAAATCTAGATATAAAACCGGTCAAGTGTGAGACGGACTCGCGCACGAAGGGTTCCGTACCATTATCGCAAAAAACGAAGAAAAGAACACGTTTGTTGTATGGGAGCCCCACTTAAATATTTAGTTTATTCTGCTTTTAGTATTTGTTGTTATAGCGGCAACAGAAATACATCATCTGTGAAAATTTCAACTGTCTAGTTATCACGGTTCATGAGATACATACAGCCTGGTGACAGACAGACAGCAAACGGAGTCTTAGTAATAGGGTCCCGTTTTTACCCTTTGGGTACGGAACCCTAAAAAATTACAAAAGACAGAAGTAGACATAAAGAAACCATTAATAATCACCATTAAGAACGCAAAAGCTTTTCAGGAAAATTGATTTAATCAGCTAGTTATCTTAGTATCTATTTTAAAAAGCTAAGGGCATCACCAAAACGTAATTCCATTATGAGTCCAATAAAATGCGATGTAACACCAGTATAAATTCAAATAGTTTATAGTAGTTTAGTAAACAAACGTGCCTACTATCTGCCTACTTAGTATGCACCCTCAGGGAGGCTCAACTAGTATAAAATAGTTAATTTTTAATTACAATTTTATTACTCACTCGTATCCCATCCAATTACCGAAAGAAATATTGCACGACGCCCAAAGCAAATTGAAATTAACTTTTTTTTAGTTGACGGTAGGAACAACATTGTTCTTTAGGGAACTGGCTCAATGTCAACGAAAATGTTTAAAGATAAAACATGTTTTGGTACTTATTGCGCAGCAGGTACCGAGTTATTCTTATCTAAACGTGGTGTCTCATCCCATACAAAGAAACCGTGCCGACGTTCTATACTGATTATTCTGATTATTTTTTGTACATCGATCGCGATCGGTTCCGTTCCGTTCTGTTCCACCGACATATATGGTGATCTATCGCCGTGAAATGGAACCGAAGGCGATCGATTTACAAAAAATAATCGGTATAATCAGATGAAAAACGCTAGTTACGTCGGCACGGTTTCTTTGTATGGGATGAGGCATCTGCATGCTAGTATTATATTATCTGTGCCTAAACCGACTGCTGTATCCTCATTGATAAGTTTTCTCAGTACAATCTATTTTGCTGGGTGAAAGCACAGTGGTAAAGCTTTATTTTATTTAATGTTTTGTGTTGTGTTGTGGCAGTGGTTTTGGGGGCTGAGTCACCCACGTCCGTAGGAGTGTACCCTATTCCGATACCCTACACGTGGTCCCCGGGTGGTGCAAATCAGGTGACAAAAACTGGTGGTAGGCTTCGGCCGAAGGCTTGCGACCACCCACCGGGCAAAGACGTACCGCCAAGCGGCTTAGCCGTGTTCCGGTACGATGCTCGGTGTAGCCACAAGAGGAGTTGGGTCGAGATAGCTGTTCCACTGCAGGCTGACCAGCCTGACGCGCGCTGGTATGGGCGTATCGGGAGACTGGTCTCGGAGGGTAGCGGGATCCGAGGCACGGTGCGCCGCTGGCCGACCGCAGGTAGTTGGGGGCCCAAGTAGTGTGCCAGCCACACATGAAAGGCTGCCCCGCCAACTGTCGAAAAATCCCGGGATGCGCCATCGTGCTGGTTGGCGACCAGATGGGGAGGGCCCGATGGACATTCCGGGGGGGCTCGGGCGTCCCCGCAGTCTCCGGACTAGTGCCCCAATGATGCTGTCCTTTCAGTGCGTGTCTGAAGGTTAGCAGCGTGGAACCTCGTCTCACTTCCAACTCCTCTCCTCCATTCACTCTTTATAATGCCAAGGAAAAGGAAACATACAAAATTTAAACAGCGGCTGCACTCCCTCCCCCACAAAGTGCACCTCACCAACATTCGAGGTCTGCACTCAAATCTCTCTGCAGTCCACTACCACCTGGAGACTGAGAAACCAGCGCTGCTTTTCCTTACGGAGACGCAGATAGCGAGTCCGTCAGACGTGTCGTACTTATCTTACCCAGGGTTTACCCTGGAGCACAATTTTAAACCGCGCGCGGGTGTGTGTATGTACGCCCGTGACGACACTTGCTATCGGCGTCTCCGTAACCTTGAGGACTCCAAATTCACAACACTCTGGGTTCTGGTGGACACAGGTCTGGATAAAATTATCTACGCCTGTGTCTACCGTTCGCACAGCGGAGATCAGGAGACAACCAGGCTCACAGAGTACCTCAGTGAGGCGGCTGATGCGGCACAGCAGCGGTACCCTTCCGCCCAATTAGTGTTACTGGGGGACTTTAATGCCCACCATCAGGAGTGGCTCTTCCCATACCAGTGCACTGACCATGCTGGACGGGAGATGCGTAAGCTTTCGCTAGCGCTAAACCTCACCCAGCTGGTCCAGGGGGCAACGAGGGTACCGGATGTTGATTCGCACACAGCAAATTGCTTGGACCTTCTGCTGACAACAGATCCAGACAGATACTCTGTGTCGATAGGTTCACCCTTAGGTAGTTCCGACCACTGTCTGGTGAAGTCTGTATCCGTCTATTCCCCGCCCGATCCCAGCCCAAGAGGCACCCGGCGGGTTTGGCGGTACAAGTCAGCAGATTGGGATGGTATGCGATCTTTCTTCGCATGCTATCCTTGGCAGCCTACTTGCTTTTCTTCGACTGATCCATCGTCGTGCGCGGACGCCGTGACGGATGTGTTGCGTCAGGGAATGGAGTACTACATTCCGTTCTCTGACGTATCAATGTCTAGCGAAGACCGGCCATGGTTTGGCGCCGAATGTAAACGCGCCGACGCGCTTAAACATGGGGCGTACCTGGCTTGGGTCGACGCTCGATCGCGTAAGGCGAGTGACGTGGGTCTGAAGAAGAGGGCCTTCAACAGGGCTGCCAAGTCCTGCAAGTTAGTGTTGCGAAGGGCTCGGTTCGACCACATTGGCCGAATAGGGACCAAACTTGCTTCTTACCCAGCAGGTAGTAAAGCGTTTTGGTCTCTGGCTAAGTCGGTCGAGTCGAACTTCTGCCGTCCCTCACTACCACCACTGCTAAAACCCGACGGGTCGCTGGCCCACTCCGCTAAGGATAAGGCAAATTTATTTGCCTCTCTTTTTGCGGAATCTTCACGTCTGAATCCTGGTGACGCGCGGCCCCCTCCTTCTCCTGATGGATGCGTGACGAGTATGTCGGACATTCGTATCCATCAAAAGGACGTCCGTAGGGTGCTGCGCAACCTCGACGTGAACAAGGCTAGCGGCCCTGACGGAATACCAGCAATTGTTCTTAGAACCTGTGCGCCTGAACTGTCTCCGATCTTGACACGCCTATTCCGCCTTTCGTATAAGGCTGGAAAAGTGCCGAATGCTTGGAAGCAGGCTAACGTGCAGCCTGTGCCCAAGAAGGGCAGCCGAGCTGACCCGGCCAACTACAGACCCATATCTGTAACCTCCATACTCTGTAAGAGTATGGAACGCGTACTCAATATTAAGCTCCTGGCATACCTAGAAACTAACGATATCCTGAGTGACCGCCAATACGGCTTCCGCCGAAATCGGTCTACTGGGGATCTTCTAGCGTATGCCATTCACATCTGGAGTGAGGCCATCGAGAGGCATGGGGAAGCGCTTGCCGTCTCCCTCGACATCTCGAAGGCTTTTGATAGGGTCTGGCACGAAAGCCTTATTGGTAAGCTTCCTTCATTCGGTTTGCCCGGTGGTCTGTGTGATTGGATTGCAGACTTCCTGAGAGATCGGTCCATTCGAGTGGTTATCGATGGCTGCTCGTCGGACCACTTGGATATAAATACCGGTGTCCCTCAGGGGTCAGTACTCTCAGCAACTTTATTCTTGCTGCACATTAACGATCTGCTAAAACCCGGTACCTTTGGGTATGCAGACGACAGCACTGTTGCTGAGAGATACTTGTCCAACGCTCGTACCACCGGGCCTCAGGTCCAGTCTCTCCGGGAGGCCATGGTGGAGCGCTTAAACCTGTCCTTGCAGGCAGTCTCCGAATGGGGCGATGCCAATCTGGTCAGGTTTAATGCTGCTAAAACCCAGGCGTGTCTTTTTTCCGCAAAAAAGAGTCAATTTCACCCGGCTCCAACTTTCCGAGGTGTGACCGTGCCAATAACTGACCATCTTGAGCTGCTTGGCGTTACGGTGACATCGACTCTCAATTTTGGCCCATTCATTGAGGCAAAGGCTCAGTTGGCTGCCAAGAAGCTGGGGATCCTTGCAAAGGTGAGAAGGTACTTCACGCCAGAACAGCTGCTCAGCTTGTATCAAGCGCAAGTTCGATCATGCATGGAGTACTGTTCTCATCTCTGGGACGGCTCTGCCAAATACCAACTTGATGCACTAGAGTCGATCGAAAAGCGGGCCAAGAGGCTCATCGGCGATGAGGCATTGGTTAAGTCAAAGCTCCAGAGCCTTGAACATCGTCGCCGAGTTGCCGGCTTGTCGGTTTTTTATCGATTACATTTCGGGGAATGTGCGATGGAATTGCATAATCTAATTCCGCCCAGCCCGTTTCATCATCGGACTACCAGACGTACGGCGATGCGCCATCGGTACATGGTGGACATCCCACCCATACGGACTAAACGTTTTGAAAATACTTTCATTATGCGTACAGCTAAGGAGTGGAATTCCCTGCCGGAGTCTGTGTTTCCCGATAGCTACAACCTAGGGGTCTTTAAGTCAAGAGTGAATAGGTTACTTCTAGGCAAGCGTGCTCCATCATCGGCCACATCATCGCTTACCATCAGGTGAGATGGTGGTCAAGCGCGAGCCTATATAAGATAAAAAAAAAAAAAAAAAAAAAATGTCTTTTCATCATCATCATCAGCCTTTTAATGTTCGCACTGCTGGGACACAAGCCTCCTCTCTGTGAGAGGGAATGTGCCGTAATCCACCACGCGGGCCCTGTGCGGATTGGTGGATATCTTCGAAATTTTGGTTCTAGAACATGCTGGTTTCCTCACGATGTTTTCCTTCACCGTTTTGAGAGCAGTGGTGATGAAACAATTTACACAAAGTAAAGCGCCTGCCTGGGTGCGAACTCACGACTTACAACTTTTAAGTCACGGCCGCTACCACTGGGCCACTACTGCTTTCAATGTCAATGTCTTTTCAGTCAATCACAAAAATTAAATCTTCGTCCAACATAGCAGCGTTGCCTCTTCCTTCCTGTTTCCTATCAGTGTCAAAATATTGTTTAACACTGCTGCAGATAGGTAAGATTATACAAATGAACCGAATTAACACTAAATATAAAAAAATCGGCCAAGTGCAAGTCGGACTCGTGCACCGAGGGTTCCGTACAAACAGCTACATTCACCAACATAATTTGGTAAAAATACTGAAGTTTATAAACAATGAAAGCACCGAACATTGCTCTAACGAAAATAATTTATTTTATTTTTCCATGTACATTTTATAAGTTGGTTGACTATTACTCGTAAACTTGTAAAGCCTTCTTAGCTGTGATAGTTTCCCTTTTAATTTCATTATATATACTACTGCCGTGAAGTTTTTCACATCTCCAAAAGCAACCATTTAGCTGGTAGTGGGGACACTTGACTCTAACAAACACTAGCAATAAAAAGCTTAATTTTACGCAAACGAATCCCTGAATCGAAAAATGGTTTTCACAGACCCGTAATATTTTTCAATGGCCTATCCAACTATACCCACACCATGGGATAGACGAGAAAAAGAACATCCTCACTTTACGTGTAGCAAGAGGTAGCCTAAAAAAATGTATTATCGTGTTTTTATTTTATCACTTTGTCGGCATGATTAATATGCCAAATTATTACAAATTTCTAGTACTAAGAGTCTCTGAGCTAAGCTGTGGACGGACAGACGGACATGGCGAAACTATAAGGGTTCCTTGTTGACTACGGAACCCTATAAACACAAGTTTTCTTCTTCAAGAACCAAAAAAACGCCAAGTTGGTACGTAATATTTTACGTGACAAAAATCTGGTACCTACCTAAAAAGTATGAATATGCATATATATAGGCACAATTTTATATATAAAAGTACACATTACATCTCACGATTTCCCAACCATAATTCGCGAAATAGGTCGTGTTGAAACTAAAAAAACCCTTTGAAATTCGAGTCGCGATACACCACAAGCTGGAAATCTGTATTCCCCATGCTTTCACCCGATCCGCATACGATATGTGTTATCTGCTAATGCCACTTGGGATCATAGGGAGTAGTGCTTTGTACTCAAAGGCACCTGTTTTTTTGTGTAAACAGAATTTGTATGTTTCTTTTTTTTTCTATTTGGTTCCGTTACGTTGATGTAAGAGCGTAGTAAACTGTATTTTTTTAATATATATTTTTTTATTCATTTACACATACAATTATTTTTACAGGCAGAACCCAAGGTAATAAAAGAAGTCATACAATGCGACACCCAAAGACGCCCCCCGAAAACTGATGAGTCCCAAGTAACTACACTAACACTAACTGTCACCCTCTGGAATTTCGCCAAAGAGCAGGAAAAAATGTCCAACCGCTGAGAGATGCTATTAATAATCGTGATTGCCCGAACACGGGAGCAAACTTTAATATGTATGTACGGGCTACTGGAGTTTAAAACAGACTCTTCCTAGGCCCCAAACTGGTCCTGTTTGGAACGAGTAATTCCAACGATTCTAAGATTTGTGTATTGTTTAGCATCCCACGAAAAACCACAAAGACATATTTCAACTACAAACCAGTGCAGAATCTCCTTTTAATTTCCATCAAGCACCTTATTTTAAAGAATTAAATTAACATGACTGGGTTATGACGTCCCCACCTCTCTTATAACTGTATTTCATGTTTCAGATGATCCCGGTAACAGTAATGAAATAATACACAAAGATAACGTGACTCCGTCGGCCGTCGGCAAATTAACTTTGGTCTTATTTGTGATACGTCAACGAAAATATCCACCTTGATAAGATAAGATCCTAGCCATTATTATGAATATTCCTTCGGTGTTTTAGCTATCCAAGGGCTGTGAAACCTCGGCAAATTCATTCAACTTAATAATAATCCGAAAACATAATAATAATTTCGCAAAAAATACAGCAAAGCAACAGAGTAAAAACATACAAATGCACTTGAAACAGCGTTACCATTTATCAGTCAATAAATATGATAAAAAGTATTATTGGGGTGTATATGTGTCCGTCGGGATACACCCGACGTTATTGTTTTTATTTTGCACCCTTTATACGAATGTAAGCGTGAATGTTTTTTATTGAAATGATGTTTGATATAAAGATTTATTGGGTTTGTTTTTTCGTGGTGAATTGTTTGTAAGGGTATTTTTTCCTAGTCGAATATTAAGGTAGAAATGGACGGTGTTTTGTTTAACTGGATTAAAACATGCGTATGTTACAAAACCTAATCAGTCTTCATCATCATCATCTTCAGCCTTTTTTAATGTTCCCACTGCTGGGACACAGGCCTCCTCTCTGTGAGAGGGTCAGTATTATTACAAATAAAAAACTAAATAAACCTTGGTTTAAACCTGTCCTATCTAGTCCACGTATTTCTTCAAAAATCTTATCAGATCGAGATCATTCTTTCTGTGTTGGATTGAGTATTTCTCAACTAAGGGAAAAGTACAAGATTTATCAAAATCGGTCCAGCAGTTTTCAAGATATGGCGCATACAACCGAACTCCTCAGAGACAAACAGCACGAATGTGTAAATTGAGTTCTATGGGTATTTATGGTTATTTTGTCAATCCTTTAGGTACCCTGTAGAAATGGCATTTTTTTGTGATTTTGTACTAAAACTAAAAAGAGAGAAATAAATAAAAACCATTTAAAAAAAAATAAACCGACTTCAAAAGCAAAACACTAATAAGTGCAAATTAACTTTTTTATTTTAAGGTTTCCGTATGGATTATTGTTTTTATCTTGGTGAACAATATAATATATAAAATAAATAAAATGAAACACCTAAGACATAATTAAGTACATTTTAACAATTGCAATGTAACGATAACACTTTCAAAACGAAACAATTAAAATGACAGTTGAATAGCAAACAGTTTGAAGAAACCAACACCCAAAATTGCCCAATCCCGCCAAAAATACCTGACCAAAACCACCCCATAGCAATTTTCCAACCATCGACAGATTCACCCCACCAATAACGAACCTACTAATTTTTTCAGCAAACAAAACGGCCAATATTGTCGTCAATAGTGAAGCAATATTAGGGTAAACGTACCCGTCGCCGGCACGTCCTTATTTACTTATTGTAAACTCACATGACAGGTACCTTAATGGGCGAAATAACATGGCGGGTGCGCCGGCGGTAGCTGGACGTAGAGTAAAAAAATAAAGGAGGAATGGACACTATTTGAACTTACAAGAGAAAAAACTTAACAAAAGAAACCAAGCATAAACTCTTACACACGGTTTTTACATCTCTTTTGTTTCAATTCTCCTGTCACAGGTATGCTGGAAGAGATTTCTTTAGATATTAGCACTACCTTTGAACATCGTTTTCTGTTCCTTTTTCTTATCTATTTATTAAAAGTCAAATAAACAATAACAACAACAACAACAACTGTAAAATAAATAAAAATAAGGGTGATGCAGCATGGAAAGGACATTTACTAAAGAGAAGATTATTTCCACCACCAGAACAAACCAGAACCATAACTGAAGAAAATATATTTATTAAAATAGAATTCAGTTCCGGTTAAAATAAAACTATATAAATAAAAAGTTAATAAAACTGTGTAACGTATCAGTAAAAGTAAACAAACACACATACACACGGTAGGTTAATATTATTCAAAAGTATAAAAATAACAACCATCATTCTTGAACCATTATTCCTTACAACTGTGCCATTCAGACACGTAACTAAGTTGTTACTATTCGATGAAATATTATACATACTATACTAGCTATTTGTAACTAGTTTTTTCAACAGTATCGTCTATCTACAGATTCCACAATCCTGTCACATGTGTCCATCAATCCTTATATTCAACGTCGCTACTCTTTTCGTGGTCTACCTAGACATCTAAATCTCCTCAAGTAGGAAGGGAAGGTGTAACTCCAGCCTCGCGAAATGGGGAAAAAACAACCTGCAGCAGTGTGTACATGTGGTGCCAAGTCACAACCCATGCTTTATGTCATGTCCTGTCCTTTGTGCCCCAAAACGAGCAACCAGGGTGATCTATGTGTTTCCATCGACGATCCCGTGTAGAAGTACTTAAGTAGCTTAGTTTTGGGCCAAAAATATGAACGATTGTCGTGCCAGCGACATGAAGAAGAAGAACGTCGCTTCTACACATTAATTCGCGCCTGATCTTTGCCCAACGTTGAACGTGGACCTCATGGGAAATCGGCTGTTGCTCGCTAGTTACGCTAGGTGCTGCCAGGAGCGCCAACTACCTGTAAACGTAATTAATTAATTATCGATTTTCACTTAGTTTTATTACATACTGTTTTATTGGTTACGTTTATGGCTGGTTGTAAAATTTTCTGACAGTATTTATGTTTTAATTAATGATTACACAAAAATTTATGCAGTTGATTGTTTTCAGGATTCTTATGTACAGTATGTTTTGCCGTTTTTGTTTTATTAATAAAAGTTACTAAGTGTAAAGAAGAGGCGCTCGTGGCTAAATAATAACAGCCACACTGGTCGATTCAAGGTTAAGCAACGAGTTTCAACATACCGAGTTTCCTCCGTGCCTCGGAATGCATATTAAGCCGTTGGTCCCGGCGGTCATTTGAAGATCTTTGACAGTCGTTACGAGTAGAGTGCGCGCAAGATAAGTCTGCGCGCGACGGGTGGCGTGCTTAATGTTGCCAGCATAACTGTTCTTTTTTCCTTCATTTAATCAATAGTCATTTTTCATTACTCGAAACTTAAAGTAATTTAAGTAAAGCATAATTAATTACTAGCTTTTTCTACTTGCATAGAATTTGATGAAAAAGCTTGATGATATTATTGTAAATCTTTTATTGAATACTTAGTAGTACCTACTGTTAAATTTGGTCTAACAATGGTCCTGCAGTGGCTAGTACCGTCCATTTCAATTTCAATTCTTTTTAATTCGTCTCGCTGGTATATATTTGTACCACCCAAAAACCAATAGGTACTGTCAGGCACCGGTAGTACGAAAATTTAGGGACATTTTAGTATAATGGTATCCCTAAAAGTTACCTGTCAAATAAGCAACGCGGGCTCATCTTTGTAAAACGGTACCGTAGGCCCGTTATTGTCTTGTTCACTTCAAGAAAACATCTCTGACAGCACTTTAAATTACTTTTGGCGATTATTTACTTCGGAAACGAATAAAAACATGGAATAAAACACACTCTCTTGACACCTGACATAAATGACAAACGATTAGTTCAAATTTTGGCCGCGCGCAGACTTATCTTGCGCGCACTCTAGTCAGAAGCTTGAGATCTGACACCAGTCTTGCCAAGTAGTACCGTGTTACCCAGTTACTGGGTTGTGGAGGTCAGATAGGCAGTCGCTCCATGTAAAATACTGGTACCCAGCCGAATCCGGTAAGACTGAAAGCCGACCTCAATATAGTTGGGAAAAGGCTAGGCAGATTGATTGTACTAAGTGTAAAGAATCAATTTAATTGATAAGCTGATCATCATACATAAATGACTATGTAGTTACTTATATAAATCACTACATCTATTTTACAAAACCTTATAAAAAAATCGGGCTTGCATTGTAAGTACATAATTTACTTATTAATCAAAATTATGCAAAGTTAGTAGTAAGAGTACAGATTATTGTTGAAAAAAAAATTTCACCCGCCGATTTCCTAACGAAAACACAAAACAACACCAGTAAAAATAACACTCCCCTAAAACATTTACATTTCGATTCTAGACCAGAAAAATCTACAATTCTATTCACACAGCTCTTAGTTGGAACCTAAAACCTGCAAGCGTCTGTCTAAGTGCCAACAATGGGGACAGTTACCCTATCTCCACGAACCGATAATATGGCGTGAACTCTCTAGGCGATATCTGTCTGTCTCGGTGTGTCTTCCAATGTGCAGTGTGGATATGGGTATTGTTGTGTGTTTGTTAATGTTGCTGTGTTTGGTAAAGTTTTGGTACCTAACTACTCGTACAAGTGCCCACTGTATATCTCTTCTTGTTATTACAAAATGTTACAGAATAATCATTAAATGAAATTGTAGCGACTAGATTCATTTATTAAACTTTTATTCAATTGTACTCTTATTATGTGAGTTTGTGAGATATTTTCTGTTTAAGCCTGGAAATATCGAGGGTTCACGGGTTGATTGAACTAAGCGACATTTTTGGAACCTTACAGGAGATAATTTCAAAGTTCCATTTTTAGGAAAAGAAATCATTAATAATAATTATTAACATTTTTACGAAAAGGGGCATATGTTGTTTTCCTTCACAAAAACCGCACAATTTAGTCTAGTTTTCATTT
Organism: Orthosia incerta; assembly: GCA_948252205.1. Taxonomy (NCBI): domain Eukaryota; kingdom Metazoa; phylum Arthropoda; class Insecta; order Lepidoptera; family Noctuidae; genus Orthosia; species Orthosia incerta. The sequence continues at coordinate 56,404,470 of OX411742.1, forward strand.
GATTAAATCTGTTATTACCAAAAATACATGTCACTTGATACAAAATTACTTCAAATCACTTTTATTTAGAAACAGGCAAAACGATTCAAACGCCCTATGTTACGAAATTTGTGTTACAAAATATGATGTCTGTATGAGGTTCATCTTTTGTACAATTGTATAATATTTGTGTCGCATCAATCAAATCAGATGCAAACTAGACCTAAATTTCCTGATGTTTCAAGCGACAATAAAGTGCTCAGATCGCTATGAAACCGGATTCAAATGATGCAAAAAATCTGGCGATTCCGAATAAAAATATAGCTCAATATCAGCCAGGATGTCGCTTAATAAATAGCCCGTGAACCCTCAAATTTTGATCACATCAAAAATTAACTGTACAAAACATGGAGTAGGCGTAAACTTACATTATTTCAGCTCTATCGAATCTGAAAAATTTATTAACATGAGCCAACTTCACCCTTCTTTATAAAAAAATGGGTGTTTAGCAATTGATTAAAGAGAGAGAGATAGATTTAAGATTCTAAATTAAAATTTTGCATAGAGACTGAAACATTTGACGACGGTATTTAGCAATTGCTTAGCAATTGCTTAATACCGTCGAGATTATAAATAAGGCTCCAAAACGTCAGTTGTGCTGCTGCTTAACATCAATCCAACGAAATTTTTGAATTGGTATTAGTTTTTACAATACATTTTCAGAACCCATCATAGGAAAGGCACTATTCCTGAAAACGAGCATAAGCAATATCAAAATGATATACCATAATACAAAAGTACCCAAAACTCAATTCCAAATTCATAGAAAACCGACCAATACCGAGTTTAAATATTCCTTACACCAGCATAAAAATCTGACCAGTCAGCTGAACAGAAATTCGGTACATTAACCGACCATAAGGCGTTTGGCTATCCAATAAAAGAAGGTAGGCTAGCAATATAAACATGGACAACATAACGACGCGTGGAATGTGCCCTGACAGACATAACCAGGGGAGAAGCGGCCAAATTGTAAATAGTGCTGGCTCCCGTTTAGTTTGCAATATTTGTGCGGTTTCGTGTAAATGGAAAAAGGAATGCACAGAGTAGTGTGTCAGGATAGATGCTCCATAGTATTTTTTCTTGGGTAAAGCAGATGCAGCTGATCAGTTCTCTTTTGTTTCCAAGCTTCTATGGAACATTGAGAATTCTGTCTCTCAAGTAGATAAATATTCTTTTTCAAGAGAATTAAGGTTTCTTTTGTATGCCAATCTGCTAAATTTAGCGTACCTATATCGTAAATTGTACGATCCACAGATTTGACGCAGTTTGATATGATTCAATAATTTCACAATTCCACATAATTTGCTGTGATAATTTCATAATAATTATTCATTGTTATTTATTTGCGGCATTAATTATCATCATCATCAGCCTTTTAATGTTCCCACTGCTGGGACACAGGCCTCCTCTCTGTGAAGGAATGGGCCGTAATCCACCATGCGGTCGATTTTGGTTCTAGGACATGCCGGTTTCCTCACGATGTTTTCCTTCACCGTTTTTAGGGTTCCGTACCCAAAGGGTACGGAACGGAAAAACAGGACCCATTACTAAGACTCCGCGGTCCGTCTGTGTCTGTCTGTCTGTCCGTCTGTCACCAGGCTGTATTTCATGAACCGTGACAGCTAGACAGTTGAAATTTTCACAGATAATGTATTTCTGTTGCCGCTATAACAACAACTAACAGAAACAGAATAAAATAAATATTTAAGTGGAGCTCCCATACAAAAAACGTGATTTTTTTGCTGCGATAACGGTACGGAACCCTTCGTGCACAAGTTCGACCCGCACTTGGCCGGTTTTTAGAGCAGTGGTGATGAAATAATGTACACCAAAGTGAAGTGCCTGCCTGGGTTTGAACCCACGACGCTTACTTGTAAGTCGCGGCCGATACCATTGGGCCACTAATTGATGCTCTGTATTAATCTCTCTGTCTACATTAATTATATTATTCAAAAACAAATAAATACGCTACGCTACTTCACTGGCACCACCATCAAACCAAACATTGCGCCACGCCTTTACCTGTACTATTTCTTACATTTTGTATTTCTTTTGCATTTACTTGTTCTAACCCTACTCTATGCATAAAGGGGGTACAACACGATATCGGAAATGCTGATGTGTGTAAGTCGACGGGAATTAGACGTTACGACGGCAGGGAATTGGGCAGGCGCGCCGCACATTGTGACCGTGCGATGAGGCCATACGCCGCGATTATGTGTATTACACTTAATATTGTACGAACGTTTGAATTTGGAAGGTACCAACTAGCTAATATTTGAATAGTTTGAACTTTGGTTATGTGGGTTTAAAATCCACTAGAACTTAAGGACAATATTGTTTTTAATTCTCGACGGCAAAAGAGGGGTGTTATTAGTTTGACGTGTGTATTTGAGTCTGTGGCATCATAGCTCCTAAACAGACGAACCAATATCGATTTATTTTTTGTTTTGAAGATGACTTTATCGAGAGTGTTTATAGCTATATATGTTTGATGAAAATCAATTCAGTCGTTCAAAAGGGTTTTACTGTTTGAATCGGGGTATTTTCGCAAGATATCGTGTCATAATTACGTGTTCGATAGATTATCAATCAAAGCGTGTCTACTACTAGATAAATTATGTAGGTAGATTAAAAGTAATGAAATAAAATGTACCGGGTATTTAAAAAAAAATCTTGTATGTATCATATTTCTGACCTCATAGAAATTTTATAGTCATAAAAATAGCTTTTAAAAATTTCCAACGGTAAAATAAAATCTACTTTGTCGCCAAACTGTCTGCCACTTCATCATCATCATCATCATTTCTGCCGAAAGACGTCCACTGCTGGACATAGGCCTCCCCCAACGTCGCCACATTGACCGATCCCGTGCATCTCGCATCCAGCGCCTTCCCGCAACCTTCACCAGGTCATCGGTCCACCTAGTGGGAGGCCTTCCAACGTATCGTCTTCCGGTTCGCGGTCGCCATTCCAGAACTTTTGGCCCCATCGGCCATCCGTTCTGCGAGCAATGTGCCCTGCCCACTGCCACTTAAGTTTGGCAATTTTTCGGGCTATGTCGGTAACCCTGGTTCTCTTGCGATTCTACACATTTCTGATTCGATCACGCAAGGAAACTCCGAGCATAGCCCTCTCCATTGACCTTTGAGTGACTGTAAGCTTCCTGATAAGGCCCATTGTAAGCGACCACGTCTCAGAGCCATATGTCATCACTGGCAACACACACTGGTCATAGACTTTCATCTGCCACTTATCAATTAATAAATAAAACTCCATTACAATCGCATCTATCCCACAATTACAACATATAAACGGTAACACGCGTCAACAATGATCGAGTTAGCGTTAACGTCGTGTCGTCCAATTAGCTGCTTCAAACGTGCGCCATTGACGCGTGACGATTAGAAAGCATCCTGTGGTAGGTGGTAATTGTGTTGGACGGACTTTACAGATTTAGTAATACATACAAAGATAGGATTAAGATGTTACATACCAATACAATAATAGCAATCAACAGGTCTAACAATAAAGGGCAGTGATTTTTCCAAAAAAAGGGTATGACGTAAAAATTAGTTGTCTGTAAAGTCGGTTTACGGACAATAGTTTAACGTGACAACGTCACATACATAACGATACAATTAACGTCATTGTAACGTTATAATCGTAACGTTACAATGAGCGTAACGTCACAATGAGCGTAACGTTACATTGAGTCATCCTAATTCGTGCGTGCAGCCGGCTTTCATCGATTTATTAGACGTTGTCACGTCAAAATTGCCTCGTTTAAAAAGGATTTATAATTATGCAATTTAGCTTAAATATTATACTTCATAAAAGACAGCTTGATCTCTGCGACATAAGTCAAACTGACGTATACGTTATTGTTAGCCTGTCAAGAGCTATTGTTACTTTATTGATACTGACAGCTGGCGCAGAGATCAAGCTATCTTTTGTGAAGTATAGTCATGCCTTCTCGTTTTTAGGGTTCCGTACCCAAAAGGTAAAAACGGGACCCTAAGACTCCGCGATCCGTCTGTCTGTCTGTCTAGCTAGATAGCTAGACAGTTGAAATTTTCACAAATGACGTATTTCTGTTGCCGCTATAACAACAAATACTAAAAACAGAATAAAATAAATGTTTAAGTGGAAATTCGTTAAAAAGTAATCGATGATTATATCCTTTCGACTTCAAGACTTTTTGACTAAATACATGCGTGGGTGCTACGATGCTACGCCAGTTACAACTTCGTAGCAGACCGCGGTTTGCTACGCGCAATTTGCTTTATTTTTAACACGCTTTTATTAGCTTGGTATGTATGTATCTATGTATCAATGTAACGGAATCTTTGAACGTGATTTTCACCCACTTCAAAACGTTGGATTGATTTGAAACTTTGCACACTTATCAAGGACCGATGACAATGCAATAATTTAAACAGTTTGTCCCATTATCCTTACCAATAAAGCGTGTTTTTTAGTTTTTAGAACTACAATTCATTCTTCATCTACAAAACTAAGTATGTTTTCTACTGGTATCTTTTCTTACAGTGTTTTGACTGATAATATTCTTGTTAAAGATTTAAGCTATTCCCATAGAGAATTCTATCAAAATTGTTTCAGAGCCTTAGCTGTTAAATGGTAAGAAACAAAGAGGAAGGTGGAGAGATATTTTTTTGGTATTATTAGCGAATGGGCCCCGATTTTGCAATTAAAATGCCCGTTATTTCTTGCTATTATCTTGAAAATTAGACTTAATGGTCTCATCTTATCTAAAACAAGCTCTAGTCCACGTAACCGCAGCCCTTTTTCTAGGGCTGTCACGTGCCGCTAATTCACACATTTACACCTGTTGTTTTTTCTAAAAAGTAGTTTATAAATAAAAAAAACAATGCTTGTCGTACTTGCCACATTTAGGGTTCCGAACCAAACCGCAAAGTCAAGTTGGTTGTATTTGCATAGGAAAGATGAGGGAATTTCAAAGGTAAAATCTAATTTATCAATATATTGTTTTTTTTTTTTTGTAAAATATACGTAATAATAAACATTATCACCAAATTTCAAGTTCATAGGTCAATGGATAGTTAAAAATTCTTCGGAACAAAATTTTCTAAAAAGCTGTCTTTGGTGGTTTCTTATTCCTTTGTTTTCCAATATTTTTTAAAACGAAAAATACAGTATTTATCTACACAACGACATCTAAACAAAGATACTCCACTCGACGGGGCAGGTCATTTTTATTGCGGTATGGGAGACCCCATTAATAACATTTAAAGATATTTTTTGACAATTTTTATGGCTTGGGTCAACAAGACGCTTATACTGTGAAAAATTGGAGACTGTAGCTCAAACCGTTTCGCTGTAAAACCTGTGTGACAAACGACAGACAGACGGACACATGAGTGATAGCAAAAGGGCTCCGTTTGGACCCTTCAGGTGCGGAACCCTAAAAAGCAAGTATCTCAATATAGTCTCTTCAGATTTAAGCTATATCTGTACCAATAGCCATTTCAGTGGTTTAACCGTGAAAGACAACAGACAGACAGGTACACTTTTTATAAATAGGCCTTTTTTCCACGCATATCGAATGACTTTTCTTTCTAGTTTTCGACGGAAAACTACCCAAAAATGTTTTCAGCTTAACCAATCCCTCCCTCCTTACCCCCTTCCCCTTTCCCTTTATCAATGAGCTGTGAACATTTTTGGGTAATTTCAAAGGTTCCATCTAGTCCACGTAACCGCAGTCCATTACGTAGGGCTGTCACGTGCCGCTAATCACTGCGCGTGACGTCACGCGCCGCTAATTCGCACATTCACACCTCCATACCACCTCCATACCTTGTGCTGAGAGTGTTTAATGTGTTCAGAGAGTAATTAATGAGTCTAGTTGGGAAAATTTTAGTTTTATAATATGTTTCAGTTTTTTTACGTGGTGAAAAGCATCTAGATCTAGGTTTAATAGATGGCCTGAAAATGTAGGCTTGTCGGTTCTGTTTTATAACGTGCTAGCTTCTGCCAGCGGCTTCGCCCACGAGAAAGTCGAAAATTATGCCAAGGGAATTTATTACCGGTATAAAAAGTATCATATGTGCTATGCCTGACTATAATCTATCTCAGAATAGCTCTGCCAAATTTTATCCAGTTCCATTCAGCCGTTCTGGCGTGAAGAAGTAACGAACATTTAAAAAAACAGGCCTTGTGCGAGTCGGACTCGCGCACGAAGGGTTTCCGTACAATTATCGCAAAAAAACGGTAAATAAAACACGTTTGTTGTATGGGAGCCCCACTTAAATATTTATTTTATTCTGTTTTTAGTATTTTTTGTTATAGTGGCAACAGAAATACATCATCTGTGAAAATTTCAACTGTCTAACTATCACGGTGCATGAGATACAGCCAGGTGACAGACAGACAGACCGCGGAGTCTTAGTAATAGGGTCCCGTTTTTACCCTTTGGGTACGGAACTCTAAAAAAGATACACTTGCAAACTTTCGCCTGCTTAATATTAGTGTGATTTAATTAAAAAAAGCTTTCATATTGTTCGGTCTTGCGTAAAACTCTTTTAACGAACGAAGGTAGAGTTTATTTAGCCCCACCAATTAAGTTCAAGTTTTGATTTCAACCACTTTTATCCGAATTGAAATAATTTGTATTTTATTCAAGCAATCAATGGCCTAGCTAGCCAAAATGCTATGCTATGCTCTCAAAATACAATCAAGTTCACTCAAAATCACTTTCACAGACACTCAAATATACATACACCCTATGATCCTAATCGCCAAATAAATACATAAAGCCTTGTCTAGACCCTATTCTACATTATACATAGGTGACGTCAATCTGTCCGTTTGTCCACTAATAATGGGCCGTTTGCACGATCACGAAATAGACAGTTGCAGAAGGTCGAGTCCATACGACGAGCGAAAACAGAAGAGTGTTCACATACGCATAGGTTGCAACGAGCGAGCGCGAAGCGTCTCCGTTTCAGCTTGGGCAAAAATGCTTTTATATGTCCGACTGTATACAGGTCGCATTTTTCAATCGATCCTCGTGAAATTTTGTGGGCAGGTTCGTTAATTATATGGAATTTTATTGTTGAGTTTATGAAAAAATTTCAAAAACTGAATCGATAAAAATCAAAAAGACAGACTCACGAGGTCTATAGCTCAGAGAGCCATTAGTATATAATTTAAAAGTTTTTTTTGCGACATCTTGATTACTGAAAGTATTAAAGGATAAGTTAATACAAAAGTAGCACTGAGACAGCGAGACGGGATCGCGGCAGATCACGTAGGAGATGGCGGGATGAACTGGATAGATTTTTCCAGAATTATAAGGATGAAGCGCGGACTAGCGAAAGGTGGAGGAGGAGTGGAGGGAAGCCTTGGCCCAGGAAGCCTACTAGGGCTAGAAAAGAAAACGTATTTTGCTATAAATTGGACCTATGTTGTCTAGATATTACACATACATTGAATATAAAAAGATGAGATCAGTGTTTCCTATCTTATATAAGAGACAGCGAAAATAATTCAAACGTACAAGTCTCTTTTAAATTTCATACAACATTTATAATGGGCAGATAGGAACCTCAAATGCCGTTCAAGAGTGCGCTTGCACTAGCTGTACGTGTAGAGCGTCAATGTGCGCGTGAAGCTGACCTTCTGTAAGTTCCTATCTATTTTGTAGTGGGCACCATCGTCTGGCAGGGCTGGGCGATTCGATTACACCACAGGTCATTAGATGGCATTGTTTATTTAGCTAATCGATATATATGCGTATGCAGTTAGTTTATTAATAATTTAGAATATTTGATTGCTTTTAATATTCACATGTGTGGATCGGATGTTCGAATAGATTGAAACAGTATAAAAAAGAAGTCGTAATCCAAAAACCAGGGTAACCGACATAGCCCGAAGAATTGCCAAACTTAAGTGGCAGTGGGCAGGGCACATTGCTCGCAGAACGGATGGCCGATGGGGCAGAAAGGTTCTGGAGTGGCTACCGCGAACCGGAGGACGTTGCGTTGGAAGGCCTCCCACCAGGTGGACCGATGACCTGGTGAAGGTTGCGGGGATCCGCTGGTTGCGGGACGCACGAGACCGGTCAATGTGGCGACGCTTGGTGGAGGCCTATGTCCAACAGTGGACGTCTTTCGGCTGATATGATGATGATGATGAATCCAAAAACGCATTCGGAAATAATTTTGGTGGATGCTTTAAAAATATTCTTTATGGCCCTTGATTTTCTGTATCGTGTAGTCCAGAACATGTTAACCAAAATTAAACCTAGAAACTTTGACTGTCTTTAATTGACTGCAACAAAAAACAAGAAACAAAATCGGTATATTTTTCTAAGCCCACAATATCACGTCATGAACTCCAATACTACGGGATACCTTCTAACCCTCAGGGTGCAGTAACCCAACGTAGTAATTAACGAGACGAGAAATAATTCACGACCGGACAAAACGAGAATTTTAATACGCAAATGAAATAATTCCTCAGATTGATGACGCGGATTCCGCTCGCGATTTTTTTCCGCACGCTTTTTTTGCACGATTTTATCCAGAATTGAATTTTTAATTACGCTTTACTCGCTCGCGAATAGCAATTTGTCGGATTAACTGCTTTTTCTCTTGTTTATCGGTTCCGTGAAGTTTTTTATTGTTTCGCTTTTTGATGGATTGTGTTAATGTTAAGATTGGTCTGGAGGTTTTTCATCTCGTTTGGTAAAGGGGAACGCTTGAAAAGGTACCTCATTAGTGTATTTTCATTAAAGAAATTACTTACTCGATGAAATTAACTTTAAACATCACAGAAATCTTCTACATTAGGTATGCACGGTAGAATCAAATTTTATTACTAGTAAATTTTAATTTTTTAAATTAAAATTAAAATTGCCCAGTTGAAAAAGAAATGTCAGAATTACCAATTAACCAATTTTTACTGTCTTCTAAATCGTTCTCCGTTTGTCAAAGTTTATTTTTGACAAAAAATCTAGTGAGTTAATTTTTTGCTACATTTGATCCTTATAATTTAGATCCTTTTTTGAAAAATTGGTATGAATACCAATTTTTCAAAAAAGGATCTAAATTACTTTACCCAAGTTGTCAATTCTGATTCAATAACTGCAATTTAATATTCCTTTACTTCTTTTTTCTGTTGTGTAACTTAAAACTTAGACCAATTTATTCAACTTTATAGCTGCAACTATCACTGCTTAGTAACTAATAGTTTGCTGCACCTAAACAGCTCCCCCGACACATACTTTATTTTAAAACATAGACTACGCTGTAGAATTTCTTAAACGCGCTATTTTACATTTAGTACCAAAACTTTATCTTCAGCAGTCCAATGACCTCGTACTAATGTGTTCCCGGCTCTAATTAAGAGAACACACAGGACCAAAGTTGTCCAAACTCCGGACACATTCGAGCATTATTATAATATCCCTAACTTTGCTGTCCCAAAATGACATTACATGTACAGAAATGCGTACAGTGTACACCAACTTAGCACTCACGACTCATCACAGAGTAAAACTTTTCCAACAACACATCTGTCCGAAAACCCAGTACAGAAAGAAGATGAAACGCTGTGTATGTATACTGTGGTAATGGTCTCGCTAAGGGGTAACATACACTGAATGTTGTTTTAAAATGATATGCGTTTCATTTATAAACAGAGAGACGCGCGACCCGGCAAACAGCCTCCCTCAGGAACTAAACTTTTCGTCCACCTAGCGACAATATTTGAAAGTTATTTCAGCATTCACAACCCTCATAGGCGCCGTTAAAATTTTCCCTGCCACCTTATTCATAATACACGCATCATGTATCTCTTTCGCTCTTCAATTTACTGAAACAAGAGGGAGTGAGATAGAATTATTTACAAACTGACATCTCGAAATTAACGGTGGTCGGCTCATGATAATTTACATATTTAGGTGAAATTAACCTCGGTACGTTAAATTATATTATGAATATTAATAGGTGTGTGTGCCAAGTAATGTATTTTATTAAATGGGTAAGTGTAACCCCATCTTTATGGTTCAGATTTCTGTAGGAGTTACGATGGTCTAAATAATGCATCATTCAAATGGTGGCGAACTTATTCCCATACTCTATTCGTGGGGGCAAAAAAATACTACCGACTACCAAATAAAAAACTACAAAGTGAAAGATAACTTTATTTTTGGAAGTCTATCGTAGGTATTTTTTTTTTAATATATAGACATTGACTTTGAGTTTTTGGAAACATCGTGAGGAAACCGGCATGTCCTAGAACCAAAAAAATCGAAGATATGTGACATCCACCAACCCGCACTGGGCCCGCGTGGTGGATTACGGCCCATTCCCTCTTACAGAGAGGAGGCCTGCGTCCCAGCAGTGGGAACATTAATAGGCTGATGATGTGATGTGTGTGATGTGATTGAGTTCCAAGAATAAAGTCATTTTTCACTTTGTTGTATTTTATTTGAAAGTCGTTAGTATTTTATTGCGAAAAAGATTTTTTATTTTACCCTTTTTAGTTGTACCTACCTAATAGGCAAGTTGTTTAGTAAGTACCTATAACGCCAGAATATATTACCCGAATAACATGAAACTTGAATATAATCGGTGAAATGAGAGATCTGCGTACCCCTTTCGAGCGTACTGGCGTGATGTTATGTTATGAAATGGTATAAACAATAAACAGACATGCGATTGCAGCAATCCCGAGAGATTTTCCGTTATTTATTGAAGAGTTCTGTTGTTCGCCGAAGTTCTTCATCAGATCTTCACCAAATTAAAATGGGACCAATTTCGGAATATACTCTTTCAAACAAAAAAGGAGCAGTGGTGGTCCAGTGGTATCGGCCGCGATTTACAAGTTGTAGGTCGTGGGTTCAAACCCAGGCAGGCGCTTTATTTTGTGTAAATTATTTCATCACCACTGCTCTCAAAACGGTGAAGGAAAACATCGTGAAGAAACCGGCATGTCCTAGAACCAAAAATTCGAAGACATGTGACATCCGCCAACCCGCACGCAGAGGTCTGTGTCCCAGCAGTGGGACATTAATAGGCTGATGATTTGAAGAGATGTGAAACAAAAAAGAATTTTCAAAATCTTTCCACAATTGACAGAGATATCGGTACCCCAAAAAAAAAAATCCTACATAAAGTCGAACATAGAACCTCCTCCTTTTTTGTAAGACGGTTAAAAAAAAAGTAAATAAACAAACGTCAAACGGTTATAATCCGACTAATTTTAAAAATACAACCTTACAACGGAAAATAGTTACTTTTGTAGCACTCTTTAAGTTATTATTGTAATAGTTCCTAACTCCAGGCATTCGAGATGCTTTTCAATGTCGGCTATTGGTTTTGGATTTAATAATAGCAATTTTATTGTTTATACATTAATAACATTTATATTGTTGTAAAATACAGCTAAGAAAATAAAAATTTAAATGTTTGACATATTTGTGCCATGTATGTGTGTTTTAGGTTGTTGTATGAAATAAACATTTTCTCAATATATTTTGAATGTAAGTGACAACAAAGAAGACAATGTTTCTCTATATATTTTTTAATTTTTTATTTGTTATGGGTTTGCTCTTGACTCCAGTCTAGGTCACAGGTGATAGAGACAGAGTCGACGATGGAGTGAGCCTACCCAGAAGAAGCCTGTTCACTCTAACTTTGAAGAAATTCGGGTTGAATGCGTTTGGAAATACAGACGCAGGTAGTGAGTTATATTTTAGTTATATTTTTACCTAAAATAATAGGTATATTTGATTCCTTTGAAAATATATAACAAACCATGACTGATTTCTTATTTTACCTTTTATTTGCAAAATTCTGTCCCAAAAATATTTCTTGAACAAAAAATCCAAATTTTCCTTACCATAATGCAAATATCCAAGACATCTTGGGGACAAAAATTGCAAAACTCCAAACTGGAGGTTTATTTGGTTATCTAATAAAATATTACGAGCTTTGACAAGTGCCTCGGAGCTGCCCCCTTGTGGCCTTTGCTGCTTACCTTTTTCAGTTATGGCTCCGTAAGCAGCGACTTCGGCTTTTATGTTAGAAAAACAAAATATTGTTAAGATACTGAAAGAAAGTTGACATAATTTTTATATACCTAGCTGTTTTGGTTTGTGGTGGTAAGTATTACGTGTAACAGTTTTGCAAGCTAAGAACCACTGAGAACTTGAATCAATAGTAACAGCAGTTTTTACAAGCTTCTATTTAACTTACAATTTATAAATCTCTTTGGGCGCACGGTTGGCGCAGTGGTTGAGCAATTGACTGCTGCGCTGCGTGTCACGGGTTCGATTCCCGCACGGAACAATTATTTGTATGATCTACAAATAGTTGTTCCGGCTCTGGGTGTTTGTGTATGTGAGTTTATATGTTTGTAAACGCACCCACGGTACAGGAGAAATTCCTAGTGTGGGGCTATGTTTTAAAAAAAAAATGTAAGTGTATTCGGGTCAAATCTTGCAACAAAATTTTAAAGCAGTTAAAATTTTGCATACACGTTTAGTTTGGATGACAATGCATGGTTTAGCTAAGTGAAGTCCTTATAAATCCAAAATTGCGGACGGCCCAAGATGGTGGGCTAGCTACGAAAAAATCTAAAAGATAGTTTTAAAATAAGATTTTTAATGAATAATTTTATTTTATTTCATTGAATTTATACTGCTTAAAATGGTTGGTAAGCAGTGACACTTTAAATAAGTAAAAAAAACAAATAAATCACAACAGAACCTAATAAAAAAATTCTGAAAATGTACGATGAATTATAAATATTTACAAAAGGTCGGTACCCAGTAGATGAGCCCACTTTATCATAATAAAGGTCATGTTGACCCCTACAAAATTAAACAATACGCAGGAAAAGTCCTTACGGCTAGCAATAATTCGGAGGGCGGGAAAAAACGTTAGGGGATTTAAATTTAATTTTCGAACGAATGACGTCAAATATCCCCAGCGGCTGTTCTAAGTTCAAGCGTGGAACAACATCTTTCAAAAGTCACCGTTATAAAAAGAAATAAAATAAAAATATAAGATTGGGGCACATTCGCAAGTAACTTAATTATTTTCAGCCAGTTTCTTTGGTTGTTATGAAATAATAGGTATAATTGTTTTTGTTTCTTTTAATTCTATTCATTTATTCATCAGACATGTAGCTAAGCTGTAAAAGCACCTAGCTGGAACAGTACCTGCCTATCGGCTACCTGCCTATTTTATTTTATACTAAATTATCGTGGAATTGGAGAAAAAGGGGGCCAAACCCAGCCATCATAAAATGTGTCTGAGAGTCCTACTTTTGTTTTACTACTAGCTGTTGCCCGCGACTTCGTCTGCGTAGCATTTATACTTTGAACAGCCTATTTTTTATCGCGCATTAATATTATTATTTATACGTGTGCCTTGCTTAAGAAATTATTAGTTCACCATAAAAACTTCTACCGTGTACCTATTTCCGGGATAAAAACTGTATCCATAACAAATTTCATCTAAATCGGTACAACGATTTAAGCGTGAAAAGGTAACAGACAGACAAAGTTACTTTCGCATTTATAATATTAGTATTGGATAATATGTATAGGTAAAGTGCTTTTTTCATTCTCCGAGTTTCGATTTTCACTCATACTTAGTGGAGGCATGGGTGAATATCGAAACACAAATCCAACATAGTTTAAGACGACATACCCCGGAAAATTCAAATACAAACTAAATACAGCAACATTTAAATATAAAGACAAAACATTTAAAGGTACCGGGGGTATATGCGACTTGTACTTTGTAATTAACAGTCTATCCTTAGGGAAGACCGGTCCGGCGCAATATATTATATTTCAGATGACATCCGCATTGGGGACTTTGAAGGATCGTATCTGGACTCCCCGAATTGGGTATGTTGGTTCCAACTTCTATTAATATGGGTCGCTGTCTCAAAATTAAAATTTTGTATTTCCGGTCTTTTGGGATAGAAATGGACGGGAAAAATGATTTTGGCAAAATACCGTATGGCCATAAGTGAAAATAGGTCTTAATTAAATTAAGTATACACTTGATTGACGGTTTAAGGTTACACTAGTCGAAAATTCTGTAATACAAACGTAGTCTAGGGATTATTCCACTGTTTGACGATGTACGTTCAAAATAAAAAGTGATATCAATTTGTCTCATCATTATCTAGCTCTGTATGGAAGCAAAAAAGTAAAAAAAGAAAATGTTTGAAAGTTATGGTCGTCGAAAGTTCCACATTTCGACACCAATTTTAACGCATTTTCGGGCGCGAATAAATACCATAAGAAGACGGAAAATTGCAAAACGGCCTCCATACAGGGATAGATTAGTAGTTCAACAATCCAAATAATTTTATTTTGAACAGATAGATTTAGTCGTTTTTTCATGATATCTAGACTGCCAAAGGTCTGTTTATTAAATTTCGCGCTCGGTTTCGTCCTAAATCATTATCCATTTCGCTACAAATTTGCAAAAGTGTGTATTCGTACGCGAACTAGCTTCCTACTGCTCATCACAGCATCAATCTCTTCCGCACGGGTTGTCGGTTGATATAAAATGCATTTTAACCCCGCGCACAAAATAGTTCGTGCCGTTGACTAGTGTAAGCATTGTTATTATTTAGTTGGTATGCTGGAAGAGATTTCTTTAGCCCTCCTATTATTTACTATACTATTTAGGACTTTCATTAAACTTTGTACTTATTTTTGTTTATTCTTGTTGTGTTTATATGATAGATATGTGTGTACGATTAATTGTTAAAAATAAATAAATGCACCAATACGTCAGCACCACAGATCAATTATAGCTCTGATATTAAAATACCCGTTATATTCTTATTTATGTTTTACTATTATAGATAGGCTCGCGATAGACCACTATCTCACATCACACAACATCATCAGCCTATTAATGTTCCCACTGCTGGGACACAGACCTCTGTGAAGGGAATGGGACGTAATCCACCACGCGGGCCCAGTGCGGGTTGTTGGATGTCACATGTCTTCGAATTTTCGGTTCTAGGACATGCCGGTTTCCTCACGATGTTTTCCTTCACCGTTTTGAGAGCAGTGGTGATGAAATAATTTACACAAAGTAAAGCGTCTACCTGGACTCGAACCCACCTCGGGTCCTGATGTGTGTGCGGGCGACGGATGTCCCCGAGTCCGTCGCCCCTGGACCCATTTTGGGGGGCTGGAAGAGAGCGTTGTCCGCCCTCCGCCAACGCCCGGGGCGTCTGCTGCGGATCAGGTGAGCGGATGGAATCTCCCTCTCCCTCTCCGCAGCGCAGTCGTCTCGCAGAAGGATACCACCGCGTCCCAGGACTCCTCGCTGCCGACCATAGACTCGACTACGGCCGGCAGCGACAGGTCACTGCCTTCATCTGAGATGAGGGCACGGCGTGGCTCCTCCCAAGCGGCACACTCTGCCAGCGTATGCCGCGCCGTGTCCTCCCGGCAGTCGACGCAGTGGTGACATCGGGCGTCCGGCTCCCTGTTTATGCGACACAGGTACTTCCCGAAGCAACCATGTCCCGAGAGCACCTGCGTCACCCGAAACGACAGGGAGCCGTGCCTCCTCCCCTGTCTAACTACCTAGTCTAACTCCTGTGCATTCATACATCATCCACATTTACAGAAGTCACAATGATGGGAATCATAACTACAGCAAAGAATGAAGAGGCTTATAAATCATTAATATCATATACTTCCTAAAGCCTTTAAATCAGTAATACACCAAAACAATACAAAACAGAGCTTGATATAATTTTCATAGACAACGGTGGCAGTTTTTACGATGAACGTTATAGCCTTACTCCGCCATTACAACGAAGTGTAATGGTTCTACGATTAATTCGTAAATGTTTCATGAAGTATAAAGTATCTTGTTTCAGGCGAATAATGGAGTTTACGGCTGGTGATTGAGAAACTTTTTCGTCTTTATGATAAGGAGTTTTAAACTTGACAAACAGATTGAAGAGAATTTGTGGAAGAAGAAGACGCTATTTTCTGGTCATGATGTGATAGTGTATGATAAAATTACCGTACGCTGTGGCCGTAGGTAACTGATGTGTGCTAAAAACAGACAGAGATGTTATTGAAGACAGTTGAAAAATGTAATAAAAAACCGGCCAAGTGCGAGTCGGACTCGCGCACGAAGGGTTTCCGTACCATTATCGCAAAAAACGGCCAAAAAATCACGTTTGTTGTATGGGAGCCCTACTGAAATATTTATTTTATTCTGTTTTTTGTATTTGTTGTGATAGCGGCAACAGTAATACATCATCTGTGAAAATTTCAACTGTCTAGCTATCATGGTTCATGAGATACAGCCTGCTGACAGACGGACAGACAGACAGACAGACAGACGGATCGCGGAGTCTCAGTAATAGGGTCCCGTTTTTAATCTTTGGGTACGGAACCCTAAAAACGTAGTTGCTCCATTGAAAACACTCATGCACTGATAGTTTTTAGGTTTCCGTACCCGAAGGGTAAAAACGGGACCCTATTACCAAGACGCCGCGATCCGTCTTTCTGTCTGTCTGTCTGTCGGTCTGTCCGTCTGTCACCAGGCTGTATCTCATGAACCGTGATAGCTATACAGCTGAAATTTTCACAGATGATGTATTTCTGTTTCCGCTATAACAACAAATACTAGAAATAGAATAAAATAAATATTTAAGTGGGGCTCCCATACAACAAACGTGATTTTTTTGACGTTTTTTTGCGATAATGGTACGGAAGCCTTCGTGCGCGAGTCCGACTCGCACTTGGCCGGTTTTATTTTTTGCTGACCTTATATCTCTACCTTCCCTATAATAAGTAATATGAATACCTATGGTCAACCATAACCAGGTATTACAACCATATAAAACTTTAATATTATTTTGGCCGTAAAAACAGAGTGAATTAGTTTTATGCCACGCATCCCAATACACAGCGGCCACTAAATCTTGCCCTGACATTCTATGTAGAAGCTGCTTCACCCCTATTGCTTAGTCCGAATGGACTGATTATCGTAGGGTGTGCAAAACAGTCGTGAACGGGAGAAATAGCGTGGATATTATTTATTAATATTTTTTTAAACTGTATTTTATTTTAACTATATGCTACTAGTGCATAAACGGTCCAAAGGCGAACTGGCTGTATTTTGGGCAAACGTCATCTAGAACTATTCCAAATTTCAAGTTGATAGCATTAATAGTTCTTGAGATATCCAGCTGTGACAGACGGACAGGCAGACTGAGTCGCACCATAAGGGTTCCTTTTTACCATTTTGGTACGGAACCCTAAAAAGAATGTATATCGAGTGTCATACTAGCAGATACATTGTTTTTGGTATGTATTCGCTTTGCCCAATTATTTTAGGCTACAGCATTTTTTTGCCATCGCTACCCACCGGCCCGTTCATCTCCACGTCCGTGTTTTTCACACAAGTTTTATGTGCTATTATTTGCAACGGGATATAAAAGCCGCCCTGGCCAAGTTTACTGCTGGCCCAACCTAATCCTGGCCGCGTAAAGCCAGTGCCAACCCCTTTATGTTGTGTTCGACAGTAAAATCTTAACTTATGTATCGTTTATGTACTTGAGCACATAAAACGTATGAGCATGGTGCTAGGAACAATTTCTGTAATGTTTGTTGAGGTTTTACGAGTGTCTACAAGTGTAGAAGTTAGTATCTACCTCCTGTATTACCGACATTGTATTCTTCAGTAGTGTATCGTTTTCATAGAGTGAAAACTAAACTAAAGAGCTAACTAAACTTTTACTGCCAGCGTACACTATGCCACTCTTCATCATTTCCAGTAGATCAGTTCAGATTTTGAAGAAAAAATTCAATCTCTCAAAATGCCGAAGAGTTTGGTGAGTAAATTGCACACAGTACTTTCAATATTCTTGATGACATATTATATATTTACACCATTTTGAGTTGCTTACTAAATTCACACAGAAACTTATGATGTCTCTATATCTGATTTTACCTACACACCTTCAGTGAAACGTACCCCATATACTGAGAAAATATCTAAGCCGAAATTCGTTCTGGCTTTAGAATGGCCCTCTTTTCACCTCCGGCTTTTATATTCCAAATTCGAACGCAAACCACAGGATTATTCTAGAAATAGCTCGTAACAATCGGGTTTACCGCCAGTAGAAGTGATTCTGTGTGCAATCAAACTCACACGAGAGCCAGATTCCGTGAACGTAAACGCAGAAGTTAACGTTTATCGAACGAAGCGACGAAATTAGTTGTAAATCCAGAATTGGACCGTTAAATTGAGTACAGGTGTGGTAAATTGAATTTTGAATTTAGAACTGGATTATTCTGGCTGGGGAAATTACGTGACTGGGGTAATTTTACCTGGAGACAATGGAGGGTTAAATGAAATTCTAGTTTTGGTAACTGAGGCAAGAATATTACTGAGTGGTTAGAAATACTTGGGAATTTAATTAGATATGTGATGCTTAGGCCAAAAGATAAAGGCACGGGTGCGGGCGTTTTCTAGAAGTAAAATTATCTTAAACTAACTGTTCCCCGCGGCTTCGCTCCTGTGGACTAACCCACAGGACCCATTTTCGGGATTAAAAAATAGCCTATGTCACTCAGAAATAATGTAGCTTTCCATTGGTGAAAGATTTTTTTAAATCGGTCCTGTAGGTTCGGAGCCTATTCAAACAAACAAACAAAAAAATCTTTCCTCTTTATAATATTAATTAGTATAGATTTAACTTTACAAATTGTCTAACGCGCGTACTTTGATTCGTTGAATTAGTTTTCAACGGCTTACTGCATCAATTGATTGTCTAGATGCCGTTTAATTTGTGACGCAACGACAATTTAGATGTTAAACTTATTAACATTAGCACATCTTGAAAGAAAAATCTAAACACCTACAACAAAATAAATACCGATCAAAACTACGTGAATCTAAAAAATATTTTCAGGAAAGCTTGAAGCTCTTGTAGCTCTGTACTAGGCGGTAAGTCAAATATTTAATGAGTATGTCTTCAAACGCACCTAAAGAAAAAAATAAAGATTTTTATTCTTTGTTGTGCACCAAAGTAAAGCAAATTTATAGATCATGTACAAAGACGAGCTTAACTCGAAATTGAATTTTCTTTTTATTAGTAACCCGCATAGGAAATACAGACAAAAAAGAAATGTTTAAAACTACCAAATAATAAATTATTCCTTAAAAATAATTTTTAAAACAAGCTTTTTTCGTATTCTTTTCAACAAACCCTTTCATTTTATACCCATAATTATCATGGCAGTGCAAAAAAAATAACTTTTTCATCATCTTGGGCCGACCACAATATTGGATTTAGAATGACGTCACTTAGCTTACCATGCATTGTCATATAAACTAAACTTATATGCATAATTTCATCATAATCGTCGGAGGATAACTGCTTTAAAATACAGTTGCAAGATTTGACCCGAACACATCTACATACATGAATACTCGTATCTACATCGCAAAATAATGAAAAAAAGCTTGTAA
The DNA here is from genome assembly GCA_948252205.1 of Orthosia incerta. Classification (NCBI taxonomy): domain Eukaryota; kingdom Metazoa; phylum Arthropoda; class Insecta; order Lepidoptera; family Noctuidae; genus Orthosia; species Orthosia incerta. Next base: position 56,424,044 of record OX411742.1, read on the forward strand.
AATAGACGTGTGCGAGGCCAAAAAGGCTCCTAACTCATCATGACCTGTCGAATAGGTACCTTCTACTCGTAGACACATTTTTCAAACGAAAAACATCATAAAGGCGCATATTGTCACACTTACCCCTACCACTTGCACGCCAATCCAAAAGCCATTTACTGACATAAATAAAACAGGGTCTCAAGCGCCCCATACCTTTCAATTCTACCTTAGTATGTACCAACAATATTCCCGAGACCATACTAAACAACTGTCATTTTATTTTATCACCCGGCTTTTCCCGTAAACTCTTGCGCCAGTGATAAATTTTAATGTTGTTCGCGAAATATTGTCGCGTGGTAGGGGGTGGAGTGCGGGGGCAAGAAGTTTACGTTTCCATAAGGAATTAAGTATAGGACTGTAAGGATAATTGCTTTATTTTTGTTTTTGGGATGGTTGAATTTTAATTTAATTGTGGCAGTTTGCAATTTTGTATGAGAGACTAACGGAAACTGGCAAATAACTCTCGATAACTCTGAACAGGTTATAAGTACTGGAGACTTCAGTCAGTAACCCACTTGTTCGTTCTTCTCCACGTAGGTATTTTCCAAACGGATAGTAGAATCACTTAAACATGATCCAGAGCTAGTTGTCCCCCCAGCGTCGAGCTGAGCCGAGGTTCGACCCCATAGCCCTAAGCGTGGACCGCTGAGGTTTAGCTTTTTGTGTCTGGCTGGAGCCTCTAGATTAGTCTGGCCCAGTTAAGCAGTAGCCAATCACTCTGATTGAACTGCGAGACGCCTATAAATTAAAAACTATGTGAAGCCAAAAAATAGTTACCTACCTATAATAACTATATCACATCGCATCACATCGTCAGCCTATTAATTTTCCCACTGCTGGGACACAGGCCTCCTCTCTGTGAGAGGAAATGGGCCACCACGCGGGCCCAGTGCGGGTTGGTGGATGTCATATGTCTTCGAATTTTTGGTTCTAGGACATGCCGGTTTCCTCACGATGTTTTCCTTCACCATTTTGAGAGCAGTGGTAATAACCTAACTATAAAATCTTCCATTTTAATGTCATGACCATATTTGCAAAAATTTAAGGAATTTATCACTTGACAAATTGGCTATCTGAAAATGATTTTGCTGAAATAATATCACTTGAGTAGGGGCCTCTAAAGCTCGATGTATGTATTTCCAACTTAAATTTTCTTTCTGAGCTAAGAAAATTAGGTAAAGCGGTAAAAACAGTATCGTCAGCTATATCAACATCTATCTACAGAAGCGATTTATATGTCCCAAGCCAAGTAAAATCCAAGTCACACACGTTCAAACTTGCCAAGTAAACCAAACTCCCCTTCGCACGACACACAACCTGTACATATTTAACCTACACACGATTAATCTCTGATCTTTCACAACACAAACAAAGCGAGACGCCGTAAGGGAACCGTAAAATTATTCATCCACCCGAAAATTTACGTAACCCATTGTAAAAACGTCGTTTTTTAACGAACTCTTAGAAGTTTCGGAACTCCGTCGCCGTTCAAATCTAACATGGGTCTCGGGAGAATCCCCGTAAAAAATTAAGTCACAAAAGAGTCCAAAAAATAAAGTTTAAATGTCCCCCTCTTTTGGCAGAGTAAACATTTTACGTTCGCTTAGGAATTGGTTGGCTGTGAATTAAAAAAGCTCTTTGTAAGCTTCGCGGTGACGGTGTACGTACACATTTAGATAGGTAGCTAGGATATTTTTAAATTCTTTGTGTTTATTTGTTAAGTTAAGAAATCGCTACCCGAATAAAATTAGGTGACCAGTTCATTTGATTCTTAGAAAAACTGTTTTATATCATCTTGCATCATCATAGCTCATACATTTATTTTGCCGCAACTACAACAAACCATTTTCTTTATGAATGACTAGCATCTGCCAGCGGCTTCGCCCGCGTTTAAGTCGAAGTTTATCCCTTGGGAACATATTTCCGTGATAAAAAGTATCTTACGTGATATTCCTGACTATAATCTATCTCTGTGCCCCTGAAATTTCATCCAGATACGTCCAGCCGTTTGAGCGTGATAAAGTTACTAACACACAAACACACACACACACACACACAATCACAAACATTATTTTTTCTTAAAACACGAAGGTAGAAGTAGCCTGTGTCCTTACCAGGGTATCAAACTATCTCCACACCAAATTTCATCGTAATCGGTTTCGTGATTTAAGCGTGAAAAGGTAACATACAGACAGAGTTACTTTCGCATTTATATTATAAAACTAGCTGTTGCCCTCGGCTTCGCTCCCGTGGACCACCACAGGAACCATTTTCGGGATTAAAAAATAGCCTAGGTATGCCACTCAGGAATAATGTAGCTTTCTATTGGTGAAAGAATTTTTTAAATCGGTCCAATAGTTTCGGAGCCTATTCGGTACAAACAAACACACAAACTAACAAAAAAATCTTTCCTCTTTATAATATTAGTATAGAAAGACACAATACCAGCACACTAGACATATTAGAGCACTCACCTAACCCAATCTGAGATACCGTCAAGTATAATTCAAATAAACCCACCATACGGTAACTCTAGAACCGCCAGGATATGCCAGCGAGACAGTTCACATAGTTATAGAAATACATACGCAGGAATGTGTTTGTATGTAGGATACCTACTCCATAACTTAGTTAAAAGTCACCACTATTGCCTAACTTCTGCCGGGCGAGCACGACCTACTGTGACAGGCTAGAGTCACACATTTTTATCACAGTTTGGGAGCAAAAATCCTGATAAAATGCGTGACTCAAGCCTATTACAGAGGCCGTGCTCGCCCGGGTGGAAGCCAGAACAATGACGACCACCAAACTTAGGTGGGGACCTCCATGAACATTGGCCTGATCGCAAAACACACCTGTGATAAAGGTACCACCACAAGCACTCCACTGGTATCTTACTCCGTACACCACCGACCCCGCGAAGCAAAGACCCGCGCAGCGGTTAATTTCATGTTGAATTCATTAAGTTTGTAGGCGCCTTAACTAGGTGTCTTGATAATTTAATCCTGCCAGGATTGCCCAATTAAAATGTTGCCAACGACTTTTTAAATATTCAACCAGGAAGGGTTACCAACTTCAAAAACGAGGTAAAATTCATCACTCCAGGGAGGATTTGTGTGAAATAATGACATTTTAGGTGTCGATTAGGCAAAGTTGGGCCGTAAAACTTTTTAGAGAAGGATTTGGGTTGTCAGGTTAGATATGGCGTAAAAATATTTTCGTAACTTGTTTTGATGTGCGAAGGATTTTCACTTGGAGCAATAAATTATGCATTGTAGTTTAAGCTTAGCCACAGATAATATAATACTAGCATACAGATGCCTCATCACATACAAAGAACCCGTGCCAACGTAACTAGCGTTTTTCATCTGATTAATCTGTAGATACCGATAGATAGATCACCATCTATATCCGTGGAACGGATCGACGTACAAAAAATAATCAGTACAGTATGTCAGCACGGTTTCTTTGTATGGGATGAGACACCACTGGCTTAGCTGTATTTATGTATGAGCACTAATCATTATCACGTTCAAATAATCCTTTTCACATAAGAATGAATGCTCTAATCTTGTCCATTTACCGTGAATGACTATGTGTCTAAATAAATACCAACATCATGGCTAGCTAAAGATACAAAATTAAATAGAGTTCTTAGATAATTCGATCAGAACTATGCTGCAACTCGAAATACAATCTAGACGCAGATAGCCGCACAGAGGAAGCAGTGGAGTTGTGCGTGTATAATTAGATAAGTAAGTATTTATATCTAAGAATTAGCTGTTTCACGCAGCTTCGCTCCCGTCAGCTGGCTACCTACCTACCCTACCCTACCTACCCTACCCTACATACATGAATGTTGCGTAACTTTAACCGCTTACGCAGCGCACGCAACGGAAGCTCACAAAAGAAATATTTTTTTTCCGTTTTTGTAACATTTTTCGTTTATGCTCCGCTCCTTTTGGTCGTAGCGTGATGTTATATCCAACACAAAAATAATTTTTCAATTCTAACCAGTAGTTCCTGAGATTAGCGCGTTCAAACAAACAAAGTCTTCAGCTTAGATAGGTCCTACCTGGCTCGGTATTTGCGTTTATCTAATGTTACCTGGCTATGTAGTATGCATTTTTAATTAGGTTTACATTTACTAATAACATTATAGTATCTATCGGACAGCAGCTCCAACAAACCTATATTTACCGTTTACTCTATCTCTGGTTTACTCTGAAATTTTGGTTTTATCGTAATGATAAATTATTCAAATAATGTTCAATCATTGATCATCATAATATTCATAATCATAGTATTCGAAGAAACATCATAATTATAGTGTGAATTCAAACTCCTCTCACCAACCATTCAACGGTTTTCTGTTCCATATTCGTAAATAGCCAAGGGACAGTCGGACTCGGACGTGTAGCTGTAGCGTGGCCGTGGAGCGTGGATCGTGGACAGACGACGGACAGAACAGGCAACTTTTAATATTTTCATTACATTGCGACTCCCACAGGCATCCCGGCTGATTGTACCTATGTAAGGACATGATATGGCTTCCACTTTTAGCCAAGAGAGATGAGACACACACTGACAACTTGAAACAATAAATGGCCAACATTGTGAGTACCTACTTATGTACGAATGTGCGAGTAGGCACATGATTATGGAGTGTTATTTTGAATTATGCTCGCAATAGAAAAAGTTTAGTAAATAATCGGGAAAGCTCGTCAAGGCTCCTTATATGAAATGTTATCGGGCATATGAATACAAAAAAAGATACAAAAAAAAATTGTGTGTGTAATTTTTTTTTGTTTACTATCAAGTGTATTCTATTATATTCTATCCAGGAGCTATAAATTCTAACTACTGGTTGTTTAGACGATGGCCAAAGAGCCAAATTTCTCCCTTTTGTGAAAATGTTTTCCACAGACAAAACAATGACACATATACTGAATACTTATTTCGAAACCCTTATCGCAGCCTCGGTAGCGCAGTAGGCAGCGCGTAAGTCTCATAATCTTAAGGTCGTGAGTTCGATCCTCACCCGGGGCAAATCTTTTTGCGTTTCGACCTACATTTTGATTGTTTTTTTGAAAACTTGATTCTCTTATTTGATAAACAGTGAAAAGAAAAGAACCCCGTAATTTAGCGTTCTGCATTTTATCGTTAGTAACGGAAAAGCTGTTTTTATATTGCAAGTTTGAATGCGTGCCACTTGTGGAAACTGACAAGAAAATACCTAGAAAGAATCCTCGCCTGTTATAAAATAAAAATAAAAGTTATTTTTTGTTATTTCAAAACACCATGATCGTAATTCTAATTTTACTACTTGTAGCGACATCTGTTAGAATATAGAAGGATGGCATGGACATCTCAAAAGAACCTGTTGCACGACACTATTGATAGATGGCGCTGATGCAAAGCGCCATCCTTTTTTATTATAATAAACTAAAACGAAGCATTGACACAAAGAGCACAGGTGTTACGGGTACTCGGCGAAGTTTTTGTAGTTTCTAACAGAGGGCGCTATTAAAAAACTATTTTAGTACCAAATATTTAAGATTTAAAAAACATTATATACCAAATTTTTGGAATATGCAATTCATTATGTAATCAGTCAAATGGTTTTCTTGTTTTATTTGCAAGGATAATAATATCAAAACACTTCATAATATTTGCATGTAAAGCTAAATCCTGGTTTAACAAAAAAAATATGCAGAATATTGGTAGATAGATAAATTACCTCTGAAGTATGGCGTCACCATCGATTAATTAAATGGCGCCGCATGACAGAAAACAGAATAATCGATGCAAAAAAACCTTACAAGCTTTGGTTTAACAGACAACTATAAAAAAGACAATTTATTAGCGTTTCTAAATCAATAAAATATTTACGTAAACGATTAAAAATAAAATGATGATATTGTTTTTTTACAAGGTCGTCCACTGGCGCCAGTTTTAAATTCTTTTCTGATGATGCCGGACTTATGGCTAAATAACAAGGGATTTACCAAATTTTAAATATTTTTACTTATTATTGGCAATCATTTATTCTAACGACTGTTATTTTTATTGTTATGAAGGTTGCTCAGTCCATAAAACTGTGATATTTACGGTAGGTATTTAACCCTTTTACCGCCGATCGAAATGTTTATTGCGTTTAAATAAAATGTTATTTAATAATGCCATGCAACAGCACTTTCAGAATTTACAACAGATATAAATAAATATATCTACCACTGTAGAAATTAAGTAGATACCTAGTACATATGCATAGAATACAATAGCTCAGATAATATATCTAATACTAGCATACAGATGCCTCATCCCATACAAAGAAACCGTGCCGACGTAACTAGCGTTTTTCATTTGATTAATCTTGTAATTTTTGTAAGTACATCAATCGCGTTGGATCCCGTTTCACGGCAATAGATGGTGTTAGCAGCGATTTGCAAGTAAAAGGGTTTACTAGGTTCGTGAATATTTTTTTCTTTAAATACAGTGAAGGTTCGTTTTATAGGATTGCACGTTTTTACAGTTTTTTTGCTCCAAAGTGTGTTAAAATGCAAATTTTAACAATCGAGTGGAATGCCTCAGAAATTTAAAATGCGCCATCTATTGGCATCAATTTTAAATGATCCGTTCAAATAATCTTTGTGAATTACGAGCCCAATATTCCTTAATTTTGTACTTAGAGAGAGTTGATTAAACAAGAACATACAATGTTTATGTTCAATTCTAGAAAATGTTAATTTTACACACAATTCAATAGAATTGTGTGTAAAATTACTAAATTAAATGTCGCGCCATCTAGTGAGATTTATTTGAACCAAATTTTCGTTCTTAGGAATGAAACCCCGTGACAATAGCAAATTCGGTAGACTAAGTTAGTCGGTAGGTACCTGTTATATATAGCAAATGCTAAGAAATAATTACCTTTTACTACCACAACAACCTACATTGAAAAAAAAGGGTTTTTATACAGTAAACCTCAGCACCTCATAGACAAAAATGCTTTTCAAAACGAACACACATTTCTTTTTACTTCTAAAAATTCAAACATGCCTTATGCATGTCTTACTTTTTCTTTTAAAACATTCACAGGCTTCCCTCACCGTAGACCAGCCACTGGCCAGTAAACTAGCGTCCAGTAAGGTCACATTTGACAGTTAAAGCAGTAAAATAAAACAGCGCTTGCGCCAGTTTGATGGAGTATTGTTTCGGATTCCTTCACGCGTTCAGCGCAGTGCATGGGTTAAGGCCAGTCAACAGTGAACTGATATGGATATTTTCTATGGAATTTTGTAATATTGTGTATTTAAAGTGTTGTAGTTTGAGTTAAGGGGACTGTTGACCTATTTTTATTGCAATTTGGGATTTGATAAGAATTTTCCGTGTCTGTTTACGTCGCTAGCATTGTCTGGAGAGGTGGGTGACACATCAAAATATATCACACTAAAGCCTGAGTTTTGATTGTCAGTTTGATAGGACACTGGATCGATTTCAAATAAATTTTCAGTCCTCTTCTTACTGTTCTTTGTCCCAATTATAGGCTTGGGAGTAGTCTCAGCATATACTATCTTCTTCCATAAATCATCCTTGTATAATTCAGTCACTCATTTATTTATTGAACCAGAGCGACAAAATGCCAATGTAGGTACCTACACTGTTAGAAAGAATACAACTTATAGTAAAGCATTATTATCATGGATAAAACATCACAAATAAGTACGTACCTACCTTTTAATGTTTTATTTTGGGTTGGGATATCATCCAATGACTTCTCCCACTCTTCGTGAAGCGGGAGGGCAAGTCAGACTTCCCACGTGTTTCTTCAGTTGCTTGAGCCAGGGCCGCGGTAACTCTTTTTTAGGATTCCGTAGCCAAATGGCAAAAAACGGAACCCTTATGGATTCGTCATGTCTGTCTGCCTGTCCGTATGTCACAGCCACTTTTTTTCCAAAACTATAAGAATTATGCTGTTGAAACATGGTAAGTAGATGTATTCTGTGAACCGCATTAAGATTTTCACACAAAATAGAAAAAAAATTGGGGATTCCCCATACTTAGAACTGAAACTCATTTTTTTTTCATCAAACCCATACGTGTGGGGTATCTATGGATAGGTCTTCAAAAATGATATTGAGGTTTCTAATATTTTTTTTTTCTAAACTGAATAGTTTGCGCAAGAGACACTTCCAAAGTGGTTAAATGTGTGTTTCCTCTGTAACTTCTAAAATAAGAGAATGATAAAACTAAAAAAAATATATGATGTACATTACCATGTAAACTGCCACCGAAAATTGGTTTGAACGAGATCTAGTAAGTAGTTACCCTTCGTGCGCGAGTCCGACTCGCACTTGACTTGGTTTATAATTAATCCGCGACCCAAGTACCAGACCTACCATTACCAGAACCTAATATTACAAATAAATGTCATAAATCTAGTCCAGGACTCAAATAGAGTGTTAAGTGTGTTTATCATTAAGTATGAAACAGTAATAGTCGATGAAATAGTCCTTACTTTTAATGGTTAGCTGTTTTTCGGAAGTACAGTGCGTGCCACGAAAGATAAGACTTGACGAGCACCGTACCGCGCCTCCCACGCTCATTCCGCCGCCCGATGACACCTGGTCCCGACCCCCCGCCCTCAGACCTCATACCGCTAAAGAGACCTTTAAATCGTCTACTGCGTAAGTCAAACCACGTGGTGTGTTGAGTGTTGTTGTCATCTTTCGTGGCACGCACTGTACCTACTAAGAAAATTTATTTGTGTCCACGTGTTTATTAACAACAAAGCTGATGTTTCCGCATAAACATGCTTAGTTATTTATTGATAGTAAAACTTCTTTAATGTTTAGATTTAATTGATTTAAACGCAATTAACCTGTTATCCTGACGGTTAAGTACCTACCTATATCACTAGCTGAACATCAACCTTCTGATTATTGGAATGTTAACCCTAAGTTTGACGTAGATTGCTGGTTTGTTTTGCATTAATATTTTTGCAACTTAAATATTGTAACTTAAGAATTCCTTGTATAATTCTATAGCTTCTAAATGATGTATTTGAAGTTGTGTTTTTGTCAAACTCAACATTAGCCTGAAAAGCTGTCAAACTTTGTCATTAAAATTGGGTTTGACGCTCTTTTACCCAAAATACCCATGATCTAATTCCGCCTAGCCCGTTTCATCATCAGACTACAAGACGGGTACAACCCACCCATACGCACAAAGCGTTTTGGAAATACTTACAATGTGTACAGCCACATATAGCATACAGATGCCTCATCCCATACTAATATAACTAGCGTTTTCCATCTGATTATACCGATTATTTTTTGTAAATCGATCGCGTTGGGTTCCGTCCCACGGAGATAGATAGATCACCATCTATATCCGTGGAACGGAACCGAACGCGATCGATGTACAAAAATTAATCAGTACAGTACGTCTCGGCACAGTTGCTTTGTATGGGGCCTTGCCGGAGAGTGTGTTGCTCGATAGCTACAACCTCAGGGTCTAAAGGCCCAGAGTCAAGAATGAATAGGTTACTTCTAGGCAAGGGTGCTACGCCGTCGACCACATCATCGCTTACCATCAGGTGAGCTAGTGGTCAAGCGCGAGCCAATCTATAATAAAAAAAAAACTCAATAAAGACTTCAGGTGACAGTTTTCATGAATGCTTTGAGATGATTTTCCCATTATGCTTTTAAGTTTTCCAATATATAATCTGCCTCTGTCTATAACACGTGTAGATACCGTCCAGAATTTATCCTAGATGAAACTATGCTGGATCTTGAAACCAAGCTGAGAGGAGATATTTAGAAAAAACTAAGAATATCCTAACGAGGTTGTAGACACCAAGGGACTTTAGAACCCCCTCAACCATCACCGTGTTATCAAACCTCGCTTCTGTCTGACCAGCATCGTAAATAAACTTAATAGTTACTTGTATACATTGCAAATTGTTTTATAATGAAATCATTGATCATGGTAATCCTTCAAGTTGACGAGCGTGCTGGTCCTCCGTCACGTTACAACGATTAACTAACTGTGTTTTAAATAATAGTTGGTTGCTTCAAGGCGTACACTGATTAAAGTGGTATTTGAGGATGTGATTCTCCATTTAATTATACAGTATAAGACAGAGGTGCAGACTTACCATGGTCAAGAACTCGAAGATTTATCAACTTATTTTAATACATTAAGTATGCAACAAATCAAGTATAGTGTACATACAAGTATCCGGGAGAAATGGAAAAAGGAAAGGGAGGCCTTTGCCTTTCAGTGGGACAATACTGGCTGAAAATAATAATTATAATAATAAGTCTTGTCCCTCATCTCCGGCTTGCCTTTATTGGCCGGTCGGAGTAAACACTGACGAGGAACAGAGCTCCCATCTCTCTCTTGCCTTAATTGGCTGGCTTGAGTGGAGATTCGCAAGAGCAAACGTGCTCGGAGGAAGGAAGTTAACCCAGTAAGATGCTGGTAGGGTATCTGATCTTGACCGTACTTCCGGGATTGTCCTGATAGCCGTGGTATACCTCTCCACTCCTCAAGCACTGCCGGATATCTTGCCCCCTTGGCGTATCGTCACTAAAGTGCAAGCGACCCTTTATGGGGGCCCATTAATAGAGTGTGCCAGTCACCCCCTGCCATTTTATAGCCGTGCAGTTCAACAGTGATCAAGCAGGGTTCTAGTAGTAGTAGTAGTCCTCCTACAGTTTTAGGCAATCGATCCACTAAACCTACCAAACCCATAGCCCAATACATTTATTCTCCATATTTTGCAATAGACCTGCACCAACCGGGGATTGCCCTTGGGTGTAATTGCGCAGTGCATACAGGGATAATCGTCGGTTGGTGTAACATTTCCTGATACATGCCTAACAAGGCCTCTGCGAGTTGACTTCGGCCCCTCGCACGATTTTCAAAGGACCGGGACCCCTGGGTCCCGAGATTGTCAAAGTCAAATAATAATAGTAAGTTTACAAAAAATATGAGTAGAGATAGCCCAGAGGTAACAGCCGCGACTTATAAGTTGTAGATCGTGGGTTCTAACCCAGGCAGGCACTTAACTTTGGGTAAATAATTATATCACCATTGCTCTCAAAACGGTGAGTGATTTCTATCGACTCCAGAAGAGGTCATTACTAACGCATGCATTGCTTAAACAAGAGTATGATATGGAGCTTGTGGAACTGATGAATACGATACAAACTTACAGGACGCAAATAAAAGTGATCAAAATCTTCATAGCAATCAATGGTCGTCAAATGGATGGAATCATTCATTCAATGTTTGAATTATCGAATGCTAGTCCAGTTTATAATAGGCTATTTCGCCGGAGCAGGCCCTATTCCCAAAATTGCCCAATCATGGTGATGTGAAGAGTGAGTTAAGGACTAAATCACCAGAGAATGGTTCCACCTGTTCCTAGGGTTTTGGGGATTATTTTAGAACTTTGGAGTTTAAAAATACTGACTCTCAGCCTTTGAATACTTAAATGACTTTTCATTATGATTGTAGTTAAGGCAATTTCAGACAAGATCAAAACCGTTGATGATGTTGAGGAAAAACATGTGTACAACTGCAGCCTAATTGCGTAAGTGAATTCGGCAAGGCGAAGGATTTGATCCTACCAATCGACCAATCACATGCGAAATGAAAGACGCGAAGTGGATTTCCATCTATGTGATTGGTCGATTGAAGAGCTTAGGTACAGTCAAGGGCCCCCCCGGTGGGTTCCCGCTTTGTCGAGGCGGGGGGGCTCAGTAACCGTGGCTTGGTCACCCACGGTGGAGCGAAGAGGAACCCGAGGAGGGGCCGCTCGTCAGGGCTTTTGCCGATTAAGCCGACGACGTAGCGGCCAACTAGTAGGTTGAGGTGCCGCTTGGTAACAGGCGACATCGCAGCTGAAGCGGGCCGCGATGTCTTATGGAGATTCCCAGGTCCCATCGATATCGCGGCTGAGGGTTGGAGGCCGCGTCGGGAGAGGAGTGCCGCTATTGCGGTGCGCTGCTCTCCCTACCTTCCGCGGCATAGACGGGGTCGCCACCGTCTGATGGCGGACGCGGTGGGGCCGCAGGGGAAGAGGAGTGTCGGTATAGCGTTAGCCGCTCTCCCTATCCCCTGCGGCCGCAAAATGATAGGTGGCGGGGCCATTGACCTTGACCCGTCACAGTGGGACCAAGGGTGCCATACACGGGGTCGTCTGGCACCCATGTGCTGAATTGGTCCCTGGGGTGGTCTCGGCGTACAGTGTGTTCTGGTGCGCTGGTGATGGGGGTACTCCCCCGAGAAGGGTCCGGTGACGGACAGCCGCGGTAAATGCTAACGCGTGCCCGTGTTCCCGCCATAAGCGGCACTGGAGGACACCGTGGAGTTTTAGTGGGTTAGAGTCCCACATAACTGCACTATCTCCCCGTGGTAGTGCAGTATGCATGAGCATTTCTCCACGAAAAAAAAAAAAAATGTACTGTCAAGGGTCAAAAGTGCAGTCATACTCTCCCAAAACTCAAATGGCTAGATTTGTTGAAGAAGTTAAATTATCCACAACTGATTTAATATTTTGTATGCAAATTAAAGTATAGATTATTCCTACTAACCACGAAAAGTTGAAATCCTGCTGCCTACAAAAAAATGCCTTTTCTGTTTTGGTAGAGTGTGACTGAAATTTTGACCCTTATAGTACCTATATCGTGTATACCTTAGCTCTGCTGGTCAGAATGATATCAGCTTAAAGAAATTTGTGACGAAGACATTACTGGAACTTGTGGTGGCGCCAAATAATGTCGTCCCGAGTATTTTATGTGTAAACTGACTTGCTTGCTTACCGGTTTACCTTATTTGTTTACAACGCATTTTACGTTATTATTCGGAATCACCTAAAAAACGTCACGATGGCCGATGACGCTGGTGTCCAAGGTAATCGAACATCGTGTCAAAACCTCTTTTTGAAGTGTTAAGTCAATAATATCGAGTATTGTTTTTGGTATAATATCAGAATTCAGATTAAAGAGATTTACTAAACTAATAAGGACAAATCTAGCAGTATTTTTTTTTTAAAGAAAATAAAAGACTTGAGAATAATTATTTTGTTTTTTTTTCTCTGCCAGGATACTTAAAGATAAACTTTAATATAAAAAGATAGGTTATTTGTTTAATAAGCTGCTTTATTAAGTTTAGCCACAGATTTCAGCAAAATAAAATAGTTACAGCTAGTTGTGACCTGGGGGTGACTATAAGCTCTTAGAATAAGGTTATTTTGAGTGTACGTAAGGGAAAGATATAAACAAGTCAAGAACAAGTCAACGACAAGTCATATACATCTGTCCCTTACATACACAAAAAATAACCTTACTCTAAAAGTTTATGGTCACCCAAGGATGCGACACGCTTTCTACCACGAACCGAAATATATTGAAGGATCCATTGCTTTATTTGTTCGAAAATTCGAATGCTCGACAAGATATTGTTGAATTGTTAAAATGGGAAGCATTGCAATTCATTGTATGTAATCCACCACACACCACAGTCACACTACTAGTGTATCCCATACTATTTAATAATTTTCTCACCTATTTGATACGTTTTCTACACCATTTCTAAGATCCTCGTCATCATTTATCAATACCAAATCCAATAAACTAGACAACACATTTTTTTTCATAAAATCCTTTTCGAAACCTCATTCCACACTCATCAGCTCCTCCCTTAATAGGACAAAGGGCGGGCTCTTAAGTATAAATCACAATATTAATGTGATTGCTGCTTGACCTTAACTTGGCACCATGCATTTAAGGAATGTTTTAAAGAGAAGCTCTCTTCTGATAGTTTATGTTAATTTTAGTTCAACATCAGAATATAAATTCAGATTTTTAGGTTAAAGCAATTGAAGTTTGATAACCCGTCATGAAAGTTCAGTTGGACAATACTTTCGCTGGAGAGGTATTTTTCTTGACAAAGTAAGAGGGTCTTCTATAAACCCTGCTACCTTTAAAAAAAACTTGCCAAGTGCGAATCGGACTCGCGCACGTAGGGTTCCGCACCATTATCGCAAAAAACGGCAAAAAAAATCACGTTTGTTGTATGGGAGCCCCCTTAATTTATTTTATTTTAATTTAATAATAATAATTTTTTGAATTGAATATACTACTAAATATTCTGTGAATATTTCAAGCGTCTTCCTGTTGCCGTTATTAATATTGAGCAAAAAACGTCAAAAATTTTGTATAGGAGCCCCCCTTAAATATTAATTTTATTCTGTTTTTAGTATTTGTTGTTATAGCGGCAATAGAAATACATCATCTGTGAAAATTTCAACTGTCTAGCTATCACGGATCATGAGATACAGCCTGGTGCCAGACGGACAGACAGACAGACAAACAGACAGACAGACGGATCGTGAAGTCTTCGTAATAGGGTCCCGTTTTTATCCTTTGGGTACGGAACCCTAAAAAGAAGACCCAGACTAGATAGAAGACAAATAATTATGTAAAGATTCCAAGAACGTGGTCTGTGTATTATAGGCACCGCATTATAAGAGAATTATTGCAAAAATAAGTGATGTAACTAAGCCACACTAATGTGATTGCTTGAATGAATTTTCAACTTTTTCACATAACGTGTTTGATTTGTGGTGCGGAGGATAGAGGAGCTCGTGTCTTTTTTTGTTTTGTCTAATTTAGGCTCGCGCTTGACCACTATCTCACCTGATGGTAAACGATGATGTGGTCGATGATGGAGCACGTTTGCCTAGAAGTAACCTATTTGACTCTTGACTTAAAGACCTCTAGATTGTAGCTATCGGGAAACACAGACTCCGGCAGGGAATTCCACTCCTTAGCTGTACGTATAATAAAAGTATTCTCAAAATGTTTAGTTTGTATGGGTGGGATGTCCACCGTGTACCGATGGCGCATCGCCGTACGTCTGGTAGTCCGATGATGGAACGGGCTGGGCGGAATTAGATCATGCAATTCCATCGCACACTCCTCGAAATGTAATCTAAGGCTAAATATTAACAGCCGCACTGGTCGATCAGCAAGTTTAAGCGACGGTTAACGAGGTCGGTCCGAGGATGGGTAACCATTTCAACATACCGAGTTTCCTCCGTGCCTCAGAAAGCACGGTAAGCCGTTGGTCCCGGCTGTCATTTGAAGATCTCTGACAATCGTTACGGGGAGTCAGAAGCTTGAGATCTGACACCAGTCTTGCCAAGGAGTACCGTGTTACCCAGTTACTGGGTTGTGGAGGTCAGATATGCAGTCGTTCCATGTAAAACATTGGTACCTAGCTGAATCCGGTAAGACTGGAAGCCGACCCCAATATCGTTGGGAAAAGGCTAGGCAGATTTTGTGTTTAATTTGTGATGCATTATCGCGGGACACAATAAAACTAAATTAAATCTATCCAAAATACAATTCTCATTTTAAACTCCCCAATACTTTATAGACCGAGGGGTCTATAAAGTATTGGGGAGTTTAAAATAACAACTCCCTCTTAACCCTAAAACGGTGACGGTGCAACCCTCAAAATCACCCAATTATACCCCTTTTAAGGGGCGCCGCCCAAAGCTATTAACCGTTGAACTACTGATTTATCTATGATCATTAGGTGCATCGTTGATTAGCAACGGTTGCCAGAAAAAAAAAGAAATTCGATAGTGGCCAGTGATTAATTACTTTGGCCCTGTTTTTTTTCTGATTAGTTATGAAGTTTTGTGCCAATGTTTTTGGTACAATACTGGATTTAAAAACAGAACGGCCTTTTGCAACCGTTATGTGATATGTGGTTTATCGTCTTTTGTTTTTATCCAGACTGTCACCAAGTCCATTGGTTCGACATTCCTAACCCATAGACCAGTTAAGTATTAAATAGATGTTTTGGAATATAATATTAAACCAAGTTTGAAATTCAAATTTTTCGGGCATTTTTTAAGTTTTGTCTTCTATACTTCATAAAAAAAAGCTTGGTCTATGTGTCAGCTGTCAGTATCAATACAGTAACAATAGCGCTTGACAGGCTAACAATAACGTATACGTCAGTTTGACATATTATGTCGCAGATATCAAGCTATCTTTTATGAAGTATAAGTCATTAACCTGTCTATGGTGACTGGTCTACAAGGCCAAGACCCTTTAATATATGCAATGTTTAGAAAAACGAAATTTAGTATTCCAAAAGTACAGGCAGAAGGGATGAAGTGCTCTTCTTATACGGGACCACACGCCAATGTACAATCAACGAGGGTTAGAGGATAAAGCTCCCCATAAAACTGTCCAAGTTGATAATAACTTACTTTACAAAGGCCCTCTTGCTAAAACGGTGATTGTAAGATGAAAGATAAACGGGGTATTTTGACACGGAGCCAAGTTATCTTTCTAACCAATCGATCGTGTAGGTAAAGTGATCGACATTATTAATGTACAAACTATTATTATTCAGCTTGCATCTTTTTACAAACGATGCCGACAATGATCACTTTAAACGAACAACGAAGCAATAGAGTCATCAACACTATTTTTTTTATTCAACATTGATATGACAGCTGAAATATTACACATGTCACAGAATTAATATTTGACATTAATCTTTTAATTTAATAGTGTTGATATGATACGTTAAAGTTCAATTCATATTAAGTTGTCATAATTATTAATTGCCTCTAATACGTTCTGCGAAATAGTTTGTCACTGCCGTAGTTTGGAAATAATTTTGTAGGCATTTAAAGAGTTTGTTTATATTAGAATATTAAATAATTCAGTGGAAACATCAAACGTTTTTTTAATACTTAACATTGGAAATCTCCCGGATGTGAAGTGAAAAATGGAAAAATCACATCCGGGAGATTACCATTACTAAATAAAAAAACACATTACAATTCATTCGTAGAGTCTCAAATTATAAATAAAATTTTACCACCGTCACCTCTCAACGCCACTCCCTATGCTATTACGCCGACCCAAATTGAGTTATCAACTTTGGTGAAATTCATTGTTTTTAAGCTTTTATATATCTTTTTGTGCCGATACGTGTTTAATAGTCAATTAATGATGCTACCTGCGGCTCTTTTTATCCGAAATCGATCGGTCAGGATGACCAGGCAGGTCAGGATGGCCGTAGGGGGTTAAGTCCGTGCGGTCGATGGTCGATTGGACCACATTCGAGTAGCCGCAGGGTTAACTACTAATGAATTGGGATTGTATTTTTATAGATGATTATTGTCGTTAAATTTTTAAATGAATGGCATTGGATTTATAACTGTAAATGTCCAGAGAGATTTTGGACACGCTACTGAGAAGTTCTTGTGTTAGGGAGTTTAGACAATTTGAATTCGAATCTTAGTATATTATAATCAATCTGGGACCGATAAAGAATAATATGAATGAATAATATTATGTGAAATCAAGTATATTGTGTGACATATTACAGGATTCTTGTGAAAGGCAAAAAAATATACAGTTAGTTTTACTGTTTAGAATATCTACTAAAATGGGATACAGTGGGACCAATTTATGGGTTTTTTGAAAATAGTGGGTTGGTTAAAAAACTGTATTTTATTCGTACCACCAGTTAAGTGCAAAATGTTTTAAGAAAAGTATTTAAATACAAAATGCAAATACTTTTAAAATATACTATTTCAAATGGAAAATATAAAATAGTTTTGTTTTTTTATTTATTTTAAATACATAATGAAAAATAAGTATTTTCAAAATAATATATTTAATTAAATACCTTTTGTTGATTTTCTATTTAAAAATAAAAAAGTTGTTTGTTCAGAAACTCTGTCACTCATCTTCCTCCTGTGTAGTCGCATAATTCAAATAAGTCTTGAGTTTAGTAAAAATATTGTGTTATGTTTTAAGTACAATTTTTAGGGTTCCGTACCTCGAAAGTAAAAAAACGGAACCCTTATAGAATCACTTTGTTGACCGTACGTCCGTCCGTCTGTCTGTCTGTCAAGACCTTTTTCTCAGGAACGCGTGGAGGTATCAAGCCGAAATTTATATCAAATACTGAAGTCTACTATGCCTTAAAGTTTTGAAAAATCAAACTTCTACAACGCAATCAAAAGATACAGGCGTTTATGCCGCAAATTTTCGACACTCGCAAGGTAATCAAAACCTACAGGGTATTTCCCGTGAACTCAGAATCTTGAAATTTGGTACGAAGCAACGTCTTATAGCACAGATAAAGGACAAATTGCGAAAACCGTAAATTTTTAATTACATCATATAGTATTTTTTTTTAATAATTTTAAACTTACTACCCCTTTCCTCATGAACGCTTAGAGGTATTAAATTGAAATTCATATCAAATACTCAGGTCTATAATACCTTTAAGCTGAGGTTTGTACGGAACCCTCGGTGCGCGAGTCCGACTCGCACTGGGCCGGTTTTTATCGTTAGATAAGTTTGTAATATCACCAGGCATGTGATATTGCAAACTTATTCGTCGCAAGAGTTTTAGTCTAAGTCTGTGGTAGTATTTGCACTACTTCAGTTTACTATTAATTTACTATTAGTTACTAAGTAGTCAGAATCCTGAAACATGTAATAAGACTCATTTTTTATTTTTGATGATTTCATGTTTTCATGTTTTATTGTCCACACTTCTGCATTAAATAACTGCTTCACATGCTCCATAATAGTCTTTGACAACCACTTTAACTTGATGAACACTTATGCTATAATGCTATTTTTCGGCTCTAGACTCTTCTAATTTATATTTCTTAAAACCTGTTTAGTTATTTTTTTTTTCAGCTTTTTTTTTCTTTTTCCCTGAACATTCCACAAAGCGGGTGAGTACCTATTTAAGGGGTGGTCCAGTTCCATTGAGTCAAATTTTAATTCAATTTTAATTTTAATTCCGATTTTCTGGTCACCTTCCACAAGCTCCTGATGGCTTCAGCTATTGGCCTTGAAATAATTACATATTCAACCAGCATCTAAATGAAATTTGATAGGTATTTTTGGCAAAACTTAACCGTAAACTTTTTTGCATTTTTCAAATAGAAAATGCGTCTTGAAAAGTATTTCCAATAAAAATGGTATTTAAATACAAACTAGAAAATAGGTATTTTATGTTTGCATTTTAAATACATGTATTTTAAATAAGTCACATCTCTGCGTACCACTATTGCCATAATATTTACAAAAGCAACAAAAATCAATTACTCTATAAGTATGTTGTTGAATGAAACAAAAATGTAACTGTTTCTACAAACTTTTTATAAAACAACAAACAAATTGATTTTTTCCCCATTTTTCTAATCAACAAAAATTATCCCGTATTATAATTTTATAGAGCCTTCCTAATCATAGGGCGGGACCCAATTCCGGGATAATAGGGTCGATCATCGCATCCTGATCTGTACTGGTTGATGAAAATCTGTGGTCTATACTTAATAATGGGAAACCATTGAAATTAGGGAATTCCTTGATTTAGAATTTGGACCTTTCTCGTGAAGGATTGGAGAGTGAGTTACTGTCGTTACTTTTGTTTCTTTTTAAAGAACTCATATATACCTACTTTTGTACTCATTTTAAAGAAATACTTATTTATTGATTTGTTTGGATCTGACTGCAAAGTACACAAATATATCTTTACCAAAATTAATTTAATTTCTCGTTGTCTCTATTTCTCGTATATATCTATTGTACGTTGTATGGCTTAATAGTACATTATGGTACAAGTGTGCAATGTTGGTGATTACCGCTGAGGCGCCATTGAGACCCGAGCCGTAGGTGAGGGTCTTAAGAGAGCCGAAGACGGTAATCATCAATACACAAGTGTATCATACGACGTTTTTCAACACACTTGTGAAGAAAATAATACTAAAAATCATTTTCAACAGTAAAAACGAGTTGTGAAAATTTTTCACAACGGCGGGCAAAATTAAAGAAAGAAAGAAAGAAAGAAAAAATATTTATTTGTGACCCGCACAGGAGACACGAGATAAGCAAAACACAAACAATAATAATAGTACATTATGGTACAAGTGCGTAATGTTGGTGATTACCGCTGAGGCGCCATTGAGACCCGAGCCTTTAGGTGAGGGTCTTAAGAGAGCCGAGGACGGTAATCATCAATACACACGTGTATCATACGACGTTTTTCAACACACTTGTGAATAAAATAATACTAAAAAATCATTTTCAACAGTGACAACGAGTTGTGAAAAAAATTTCGCAATGGCGGGGTAAATTAAACAGTTTTCCTATGCGCGCGCATCTAACAATGGCGATCGGCCATAGACTAAAACAATGAGGTTACTTTATTTTTTTTAGCTTTTCGCGAATAGCGTATTAGCCACGTACAAAAAGGGGAATTTCAAGTTTTCTTTATTGCAGAGAAACAAAAGTTATATTTAAATGGAAAGTTTTATTTATTAAACACGTACAAGTTGAAATTATCTAGTTATATTAATACGAAGTTGCATGAAATGAGCAAGCAATATGTTAGGTTCTAGCATTTTGCTCAATTGTTTGACTAGAAGACATTTGCCACATTTTATGTATTTAATGGATATCATGGAAATAGTAATTACTACCCATATCATGTTATGGATATAGTAAGTACTACTTCCATGACAGGAATAGAAAGGGATTAATATCGAATAGACAACTTTTAATTGATTAACAGTGTTACATTTTATTATCTTGAAAATACATAAATTTTAACTGGATTAGAATTAATGACTTATTTTATTAATTTTCATTGGATTGATTTGTGACACTTTTAAAATTAGTTTAATTTAAAAGTATTTAAAATGAAGGCAGGAAAACATAAAAAAAAAAACTATAACTCACTTGTGAATAATAGCAATGAAAAAGTCACAGTTTGATTACAGGTATCATTATATGCCTAATTGCGGTGAAATTAGAGCCACTTTATGAGCAAGTGTGTTGAAAAATATAAAAAACCCCGTGCGAGACCAAAAATGCTCCTATCTCAGCATGTGCAACGATATTAAAAAGGAAATATCACTGCGCTGATATTCTGATAGGCCCCACTGTTGATGCCACGGACACACTCACGGAACGAAACATACAATATATTAGGAATAAAATAGAATAAAACAAATAACAAAATAGTACAAACACAGAAGGTGAGTTATAGTATGTTTGTGTATAATTTATAAAACAAATAAGTAAATAAAACACAATAAATATACGACCAAAAACCGACGGCTCAATAGTCATTTGTCGAAACCGTAGACAAACGAGAGAGCGCGCCAATCAACAAATTAATCAGTTTTCCTATGCGCGCGCATTTAACAATGGCGATCGGCTATAGACTAAAAGAATGAGGTTTCTTTTTTTTGGCTTTTCGTGGATAGTGTTTTAGCCACGTAGAAAATAGTGCATTTAAATTTTTCTTAATTACAGAGCAAATAAAATTTATATTTGAGTGAAAGTTTTATTTATTAAGCACGTACAAGTTGAAATTATCTATTTAAATACGAATTTGCATGAAATGAACAAGCAATAGGTACATTAATTTATTTTTACTATTGAGCACGATATTTTTTGTATCGAAACTTTTTTAAGAACAAAGCAACTCAACCAATAAATTAAAAAAAACTCACTTGTGAAAGAAAAAAGTCACAGTTTGATAACAGGTATCATTATGTGCCTAATTGCGGTGAAATTAGAGCCACTTTATGACCAAATGTGTTGAAAATACGTTTACAATGCATGTCCTCGAAAAGAGCGTTTTCCAACTGTGCGTAAAGTGTCACTTTTTTTACTAGTACTTTTTACTTTCCTGTACTTTTTTAATTTTTAACTCGAAAGTCAGCCCGCCGCATAGAGTTTTTATTATTTGAGAAAAGTTTAAAAAATTAGTTAAGTACAGATTATCATTCATATAAAAGGTAAAAAAACTAATACTTCATTTAAGGCGTTTTTAATTACTCTGGATTTAGATTTTGATCAATAAATTAATTTTTAATATTCATGAAATATGTTTGGCAGAATGAATATTTTGCTCGTGTCTTTTTGCGTTACGACGAGACAGCTATTTGCACATGCGCAGTAGATATGCCCGAGGAACTATGAACTATTAGTTAATCTGTGGATATGCTGAGCGCCCTTGAATAAACGCCATTTTATTAATTTCTTGCTTGGTTCAGATATATTTTTTTATATCCTCGCACAATGCATAGTAAAATGTTGTATGATACACGTGCGTAAGATGATTTCCGACTCGTGTCGATTTATCCACTCATCGGAAATCACCTACTTTCCGCACTTGTAGCATAAATAACTATTATACCATTCCCCGCACTTTTAATCACTGTTTTGGTGTTTGAATTTAGAACACACCAATATATATTTGACGTCCATCTCAATCCTATACAACCTCCTTGCGCATAAAATGATTCAATCATCATGATTCACGGTCGTGATTCAGATGTAGAAAAACGGAAAACAATGGGTACAAAAGACACCGACTTCGGAAAAGAAAGTAATTTTTTGCTTTGTAGTTTTTTGTTCTGGAAGTCGGTTTGATTTTATGTTCAAAAGTTTTTTTTCACAAACAATTTAAAATAGTATATTATGCAACTAGTGAATAAAGGATGGATTTAAAGCGAGGGCCATAGATGAATCACAAACAAGTGAAGGATTCTAACAACTGAATCACGACCGTAGGGAGTGATTCATGATGACTGAATCACGAGCATAGCGAGTGATTCAATTGTTAGAATCTTGAGCGACGCGAGTGATTCTATTGTTAGAATCTTGAGCGACGCGAGTGATTTATGGCCCTCGATATAAATCAGTTTTATTCAAGAGTTGCATACTATATTTTATACCATGACTACGAGAAAAAGAAAGATTTAAGCGAAAAGCACAAGGAATAATAATAAACAAATGTTATATTCAAAATTTACAAAAAATGTCCCTGAGTTTACACATTTTTGTAAATTTTGTGCTAAGTAACAGCAACTGTGTTTCAGGGGCCAGTGACCACCTCCGTTACGTTACATAATGATAATTAATTAAACACTAATACAATTAATATTAGAATTACAATCCAAATAAGTATTCACTAAACATCCCAGACTACAATCAAAATCATTATTAAAATCCTAAATATTAACAAACTGTAAATTAAATCGATGAAGTAGTTTGAAAGTCGAATATTCTTTGCACAAGGAGTTTGTAACGAGTAATTTATGCGCAAGGAGGTTTTATAGCATTAAGATGGACGTCGAATATAATATTGGTGTGTTCTAAATTCAAACATCAAAACAGTGATGAAAAGTGCTTTTTGTTCACTGTTTTCAGTGAATAAAATAAGCTTTTTAGAGGGGGAATGGTATAATTGTTATTTATGCTACAGGTGCGGAAAGAAGGTGATTTCCGATGAGTGGATAAATCGACACGAGTCGGAAATCATCTTACGCACGTGTATCATACAACATTTTACTATGCATTGTACGAGGAAATAAAAAAATACATCTGATCCAAGCTTGAAATGAATAAAATGGCGCTTATTCAAGGGCGCTCAGCATATCCACAGTTTAACTAATAGTTCATAGTTCTTCGGGCATATCTACTGCGCATGTGCAAATAGCTTTTTTTTTTTTTTTTTTTTTTTTTGCGTGGAGAAATGCTCATGCATACTGCACTACCACGGGGAGATAGTGCAGTTATGTGGGACTCTAACCCACTAAAACTCCACGGTGTTCTTCAGTGCCGCTTATGGCGGGAACACGGGCACGCGTTAGCACTCTCCGCGAACCCGCCGCGGCTGTCCGTCACCGGACCCTCCTCGGGGGAGTACCCCCCATCACCGGCGCACCAGAACACACTGTACGCCGCCGCCGTGACCACCCCAGGGACTGACTAATTCAGCACATGGGTGCCAGACGACCCCGTGTATGGCACCCTTGGTCCCACTGTGACGGGTCGAGGTCAATGGCCCCGCCACCTACCATTTTGCGGCCGCAGGGGATAGGGAGAGCGGCTAACGCTATACCGACACTCCTCTTCTCCTGCGGCCCCACCGCGTCCGCCATCAGACGGTGGCGACCCCGTCTAGGCCGCGGAAGGTAGGGAGAGCGGCGCACCGCAATACCGGCACTCCTCTCCCGCCGCGGCCTCCAACCCTCAGCCGCGATATCGTATAGGACCTGGAAATCTCCATAAGACATCGCGGCCCGCCTCAGTTGCGATGTCGCCTGTTACCAAGCGCAACCTACTAGTTGGCCGCTACGTCGTCGGCTTAATCGGCAAAAGCCCTGACGAGCGGCCCCTCCTCGGGTTCCTCTTCGCTTCACCGTGGGTGACCAAGCCACGGTTACTGAGCCCCCCCGCCTCGACAAAGCGGGAACCCACCGGGGGGGATGTGCAAATAGCTGTCACGTCGTAACGCAAAAAGGCACGAGCAAAATATTCATTCTGCCAAACGTATTTAATGAATATTTAAAATTAATTTATTGATCAAAATCTAAATCTAGAGTAATTGAAAACACCTTTAATGAAGTATTAGTTTTGTTTTACATTTTATATGAATGATAATCTGTACTTAACAAAGTTTTTAAACTTTTCTCAAATAATAAAAACTCTATGCGGCGGGCTGACGTTGGAGTTAAAAATTAAAAAAGTACAGGAAAGTAAAAAGCACTAGTAAAAAAAAGTGACACTTTCCGCACAGTTTGGCTGCTTGGAAAACGCTCTTTTCGAGGACTTGCATTGTAAAGGTTTTTTCTTAAAGTTCGGTGGATTTCCGTTGCCGATAATGCTAAATGAAAAGTTCAGATTACGATCATTGATCGTAATTTTACTCCGTTTTTTGGCACGCGAAGTACATACAATTGTGTCATCTAGTTAGATTTATATCTGTGGTACTGTGTTTTATTCAACTTGTTTACAAGTGCTATGATTTAAGACCCTTAAGGGTACACTAGTCGAAAATTCTTCCATACAAACGTAGTCTAGGGATTATTCCACTGTTTGACGATGTACGTTCAAAATAAAAAGTGATATCAATTTGTCTCATCATTATCTAGCCCTATATGGAAGCAAAAAAGTAAAAAAATATAATATTTGAAAGTTATGAGCTTCGAAAGTTTCACATTTCGACACAAATTTTAACGCATTTTTGGGCGCGAATAAATACCATAAGAAGACGGTAAATTGCAAAACGGCCTCCATACAGGGATAGATTAGTAGTTCCACAATGCAAATAATTTTATTTTGAACAGATAGATTTAGTAGTTGTTTCATGATATCTAGACTGCCAAAGGTCTGTTTATAAAATTTCGCGCGCTCGGTTTCGTCCTAAATCATTATCCATTTCGCTACAAATTTGCATAAGTGTGTATTCGTACGCGAACTAGCTTCCTACTGCTCATCATAGCATCTATCTCTTCCGCACGTGTTGTCGGTTGATATAAAATGCATTTTAACCCCGCGCACAAAATAGTTCGTGCCGTTGACTAGTGTACCCTTAATATAGCATTCATCCCAATGGTTCTAATCGTCTTAACCCATATTTGCCCCTTACAAACTCACACTTACTCCTAATTCATCACTATTTTAACGAGACCCACTTCCATTTCCAACAATTTAGCGTCGAAAGCGTCAACATTAACCCAATAAAAGGTAGCAGAGCTGGGTGGTAGTGTTTATGACCCAACTTGTGTGTTCCGTAGTATTCGGTGTACTTTTATTTTTTACTACTTAGACTGGCTTCAATTTAGTCGATGGTTTTATTGTTCTTTGCAGTACTCCAGTTAGTGTGATGTATGCTATGGTGTGTTATAGGTCGTGTTATTGTCATGTTGCATGTTTTAAGAATTTTAATAATAATAATTTGTTTTGGTTTGTATTAAAAATCAGCCAAGTGAGAGTTGGACTCGCGCAAGAAGGGTTCCGTACCATTATCGCAAAAAACGGCACAAAGATCACGTTTGTTGTATGGGAGCCCCACTTAAATATTTGTTGTTATAGCGGTAACAGAAATGCATCATCTGTGAAGATTTCAACAGTCTAGCTATCACGGTTCATGAAATACAGCGCTGGTGACTGACAGACAGACAGACGGACAGTGATTTCTTAGTAATAGAGTCCCATTTTTACCCTTTGGGTACGGAACCCTAAAAAATGCCTCATATCTAGTGTTAGTTCTTATATTAGACAAGAATTAAGTAAATGGTGGACATTCCACCCATACGCACCAAACGTTTTGGGAATACTTTCATTATGCGTACAGCAAGGGAGTGGAATTCCCTGCCGGGGTCTGTATTTCCTGAGAGCTACAACCTGGGAGTCTTTAAGTCAAGAGTGAATAGGTTTCTTCTAGGTAAGCGCGCTACATCGTCGACCACATCATCACTTACCATCAGGTGAGATAGTGGTCAAGCGCAAGCCTATCAATAATAAAAAAAAAAAAAAAAAAAAAAAAAAACATAAGGTAAATAAAATGTATTTTTAACTATAAGAATTAAATTGTTAAAAATGTATGTCAACAAATAATATAATACTTATTTATAACTAATTTTGCATTTGTTTCAGTACAAAATGAAATTAAAACGGGTTATCACGTTTACAAATAGTCGTTTTAACCATACATAATGGAAGGAATCATAGTTATTATTAAAAAATAATACCGATGTCATTTGTGACGTCATATCTTATCAGCATTAGCGAGGTCAAATCATTCAATCGATAATTTCAACTACCTTCGCATCGGCCGAAATAGCTCAGTTGGGAGAGCGTTAGACTGAAGATCTAAAGGTCCCCGGTTCAATCCCGGGTTTCGGCAACCTTCTTTTTGGGCTTGCCATGAATTGTATTACCGTATTACTTCTATCAATAGATATAACATTATATAAAGTAGACGAAACCACAACAAGCAAATAAATGCCATAAGAAGACGGAAAATTGCAAAACAACCACCATACAAGGATAGATTAGTAGTTCAACAATGCAAATAATTTTATTTTGAACAGATACGTTTTGTTGTCGTCGTTTTTTCATGATATCCAGACTCCCAAAGGTCTGTTTATAATATTTCGCGCGCTCTGTTTCGCCCTAAATCATTATCCATTTCGCTACAAATTTGCAAAAGTGTGTATTCGTACGCGAACTAGCTTCCTACTGTTCATCACAGCATCTATCTCTGCCGCACGTGTTGTCGGTTGATATAAAATGCATTTTAACCCCGCGCACAAAATAGTTCGTGCCGTCGACTAGTGTAACCTTAATTAGATAACATTACATAATAACTAGAATTGCGATGAACTTATTCTTCAGTTCGCTTCACGCGAACATGCATTGCATTGGTTTGCCAGGCGTCCAGATAAAGCCGGACACAGACAGGCTTTTTGCTTGCGTGTGCGGCCAAATTAGACGGTGGCCAGCCTATCCAGATTTTGTTAGGCTTTTTAAACATTCTGTTTTAAATACTGTAGGCTCGCCCTTGACCACTATCTCACCTGAAATATGATCATTATTGACAATTTCAAAGGAAAATGAGCTTTTAAAGCAGGTGTCTGCCAAACAAAATTATTAAATACTTTTTGTTACAATGAATTTAAAGTTTATTTAGTTCATTACAGTTTTCAAAATTTATGTTGCATTGCAATTTGTAATACTTAGTAATGTAATTAAGTAGGTAATGATGAATAATAATTTGAAAGGTAAACTGATACATAAAATTTTTATTTCATAAAAAATTTAGAATATTTTTTGTGGTTAATAAACGTTTTGTTTTCCATTGCAAATTGCAATAGAAAACTACTATTGCAATTATTGAAATTGATATTGTATATTAAAATAATTTAATAAAGTAGACTGATTCATTAGATTATATTATTGTTTTATTAGTATGTAAAAAGATTTTATGGTAAATTAAAAAAACATTGTTTTACTTTAAAAAAAAAACTTTTCTAAAAAAATAAGTTTTTTTTGCCTGTAGAAATGCTCATGCATACTGGTGGATACGTGGTGGAGACCACGGGGAGATAGCACATTTATGTGGGACTCCAACCCACTAAAACTCCATGGTGACATCCTGTGCCGCTTATGGCGGGAACACGGCGGGAACATTTCATTATGCGTACAGCTAAGGAGTGGAATTCCCTGCCGGAGTCTGTGTTTCCAGATAGCTACAACCTCGGGGTCTTTAAGTCAAGAGTGAATAGGTTACTTCTAGGCAAGCGTGTAACACCGTCGACCACATCATCGCTTACCATCAGGTGAGATAGTGGTCAAGCGGGCACACGTTAGCACTCACCGCGAACCCGTCGCGGCTGTACGTCACCGGAGCCTCCTCTGGGGGGTATCTCGCATCACCAGCGCACCAGAACACATTGCACGCCGTGACCACACCAGGGACCAATCCAGCACATGGGCGCCAGACATCCCCGTGTATGGCACCCTTAGTCCCCCTGTGACGGGTCAGGGCAGTGGCCCCGCCACCTACCACTTTTCGGCCGCAGGGCGACCAGTATTTTACATGGAGCGACTGCCTATCTGACCGCCACAACCCAGTAACTGGGTAACACGATACCCCTTGGCTAGACTGGCGTTAGATATCAGGCTTCTGACTACTCGTAACGACTGTTACAGTGTCTTCAAATGACAGCCGGGACCCGTTGGTCCGTTGGTCTGGCGTTTGCGATCTGCGATCTACAAACGCCAGACCGGTGTCGGCTGGACACAATAAGAAATCAAATCTGTTCTTTAACCAGTAGGTATCTTAACTCATTCACACCTAGAACGCTCTTAACCTGCACTTAAAAAAGGTAGAAGCGATAAATTCACACGTTTTACAACACTCCAAAGTGCGTGTAGGTAGGTATCATACAACAATGAATCAAGCAGCTAAATACGTGGTAATTACAGCGCCATCTGGCGGCCATTCGTCGGTTATCAATTTAACCGAGAACTCTGCTATCAAACATGTATTATTACGCCATTTATTTTCTTGCTGCATTGTGATATGTGGTTGTGCTTGCGTAGTTTGGTGCTATATTGGGTGGATGTTTTGAGTTTAAAACAGAGTTATGAAACATGTATGGCTTCTATTCATAAAAATGCCTTTTTAGGAATCTTGTTGTCTGCTTTATCCGACAACAAGATTCCTAAAAAGTTTCTTGAATCTTGAAAAAGAATCTTGTTGCCTGCTGTTCGTGCTGTATAATCAATAACAACGTCCCGATTAGTACCTAGTCATGCCAGTTGTAACACTACTGTCCTCTAAATCAAATTTTTATGATGAGTCACATTAATTGTGACCTGGAGCCGAATTGCGCAAGTGTATACGGCAACGCAAAGGGTTTGACAGCTATCAATCGACCAATCACACAGACGGAAATCCATTGATCTCGCATGTTGTCGATTTGATAGCGGTCAAACCCTTTGCGTTGCCGTATTCACTTACGCAATAAGACTGCGGGTAAGGAACACCTGCTGAACGTATGGTCAATAGGGCCGAAAAGTTCTGGAGTGGCGACTGTGTACCGAAAGACGATGCGTCGGAAGGCCTCCCACTAGGTGGACCGATTACCTGCAGCCTAATTGCGTAAGTGAATTCGGCAAGGCAAAGAATTTGATCCCATTAATGAGTAAGACAAATTCTCTTTGAACAATTATCGCATCCCTATCTCCATTAAGCCTCCATTTAGGCTTTCATTGGTTAAGATACTCTTTTCAAAAGAGTTTAGGCTGCTGGTTAAGGTTGCGGGTATCAGCAGGATGCGAGACGCACGGGCACTGATTAGATAATAGTATATACATGTAACGTGATCGGTCAATGTGGTGACACCTGGGGGAGGGCTATGTCCAGCAGTAGACGTCTTTTGCCTGAAATGATGATGAAGGAACACCGGCAAATTGCAGAAGCAGACCTTATTCTTCAAACTTTTGGGCACTTATTCTAATACTCATCAAACAAAGCATTTCTGCATCTCTTCGCCTGTTAAAAATACACTAAGAAATATAGAACTAAATGTGTTTGTAAAGATTGAATAAATGGTAAGCTATACGGTGGATAGTGGGAAGATTAACCCTAATAACAGGGTAGCTTAGAATTCTATCTCGGTACATTTGTTGCTCTAAGTACCCAATTAGAACTACATATGTTAGTGATTACTGGTGAAGCAGGAATGGGATTAGTCTACCCGAGGATATAAAGGAAATCTCAGGTTTATGTGTAATATTGGAATACTTTGACATATATACATATGTCATGGACCAAGTGATTAATCAGTGCCGGACATTATGAATCAAGTCAAATAAAATCGGGCAATGTAATGAATACTGATTTAAACTTCGATATTTATCACATTGTCTGGTCATTATGAATATTGCTACGTAACGGTTGGGCAATTCGATAATTATGGTCAATGCGATCTTCTTGTGCATGTCACGCAATTCTGGGGCGAAGCCATCAAGAAACACGGCGAAGCACTTGCTGTATCGCATGATATCTCGAAAGCCTTTGGCAGGGTCTGGCACGCAAGTCTACTCAGCAAGCTTCCTGCTTATTGCATCCGATCAGTGAGCAGTCAATCCGAGATTTCGCTGACGGCTGTTCCCTAACCTTATTCCTCAGGGTGCTGTTCTCTCTGCAACTCTTTTCCTGCTGCACATCAATGACCTACTTCTGCCTAGTATTTTTGGGTACGCAGATGATTGTACTGTTTAGGGAGATACTTTTCCAGCGCAAAAACCAGTGGGGATGAAGTTTGTTCCTTGAGAGAGGCTATGGTGGAGCGGACAGATTTGACCTTAAGCCTTGTCTCCCAGTGGTGTGATGAAAAACTGGTCTGTTTTAGCACCACCAAAACATGGCGTGAATTTTACCGCAAAATGGAGTCGTTTCATGCAAACTCTTGCTTTTTGAGGTGCATCTGTTCCTGTAAGTGATCGGCTTGAGCTTCTAGGCATGGGGTTGACATCCAGTCTCAACTTCGGCGCCTCCATTGAGTACAAAGCCCAGATTACGGCCAAAAAACTGGGCATCCTAAGTAAAGTGAAGCGATACTTTTAACTCTTTACAAAGCGCAAGTCCGATCCTGCATGGAGTATTGCAGCCACCTTTGGGATGGCTCAGCTAAATATTAACTTGAACGCAAAGCTCATTGGCGACGTTAAACTGGTGGATTCCAAACTTCATAGCTTGACTAATCGCCGTAAGGTTGCCTGCTTGTCGATCTTCTACAGAATTTAATTTGGTGAGTGTGCTCATGAACTCCACGACCTCATCCCAACGGCACCCTTCTACCATTGGACCTCTAGACGCACTGCAAGTTACCATCCTCACCTAGTTGCCATTCCACCAATTCGCACCAAGCGCTTCCAAACATCCTTTTTAATGCACACAGCAAAAGAGTGGAACTCACTGCCTGCGTCTGTGTTTCCGAACGCATTCAATCTGAATATCTTCAAAGTTATAGTAAACATGCTTCTTCTGGGTAAGGTCACTCAATTTTCGACTTTGTCTGTTACCTCTGACCTAGACTAGGGTGAAGAGCAAACCCATCTAAAATTTAAAAAAAAATAGTCCAAGAGCGAGCGAAGCTAGCTCGGGAGCTTGGAGCATCCCAACACGAATAGGTCGAAGAGGAAATAGGAGCCCCGCGGGGTTCCGTCAACTTTGTTGCTTAAATAGTAATCGTACTTACCTATATTCTATATTAAAATCAATGTCAACATTAAAATAATTTAAAAAAAAACACGTATTTTTTACAACCCGGCCCAAAGTGATGGGCTTTGTTCAAAAAGCCCGCTCAATTTAATTATTTCAATATTTTTTTGCATATTGTCTACTCATATTAATAATGCCCTTATTTAAATTGTCTGGGCATTATGAATAACGCCATATTAATCACTTGGTCCATAACATATAATATACTACACAAATTAAATTAAATAATACACACACAAATTGAAAATCTTGCACAATTTTGCAGCAGATGATGTATTTTGTAAGCAATTTATAGCACGTAAGGAGGAGAACTACTAAGTTACTTTGGTCACATCGCCCGGAAACAGCCAGACAACCTGGAAAAACTGGTTGTAGTGGGAAAGGTGGACGGAAAAAGACCACGTGGACATTCACCTACTCGCTGGTCTGACCAGATCAGGGCCATTACGGGACTCACGGTGACCATTGCTATGAGAAGAGCCGAAGACAGGGTGGCTTGGAAGCAGCTCGTTGTTGACTCCGTCAAAGCTTTTCAAGACGGGCACGACCTTCAGAAATGAAGAAAACGAATAAGAAGAGATGGAGGAGAACATAGGGATGTTCTCTAGTTACAAATAAGACGATCTTTACTTGGCACTTAAAACCTAATGGTGCGGTAAACATTTGCTTCCAAGCAATCCACTGACCGCACACTGTAATTTCCAAAACACAGGAAGAACGACCATTTTTTAACCACACAATAACCACACCAACACAAAAACCCATGTTATCTTAGCAATGCATCAGTAGATCAGTAAGGACCCTAGAGGAGCAGCCCGGAAGACACGTGCGCAAGAGTGCACTTGTGGGGCAGTGACGTAGGAAGTGCGGTTGTGCTAATGTTGTATAAACAGATTGATTATTACGTAGTTTTGTTTAGTCTTTAAAGGGTCACCGCGTTGTTCCATTTATATTTAGTGCAGCAATTAGCCATTACTTACCTTAAACCAAACTTATTCTATCTTGTTACTTTGTCTAGCGTTATTGTCATGCATTTAATCCACGAGCGCGTTGAGCATCCATTAATCTTTGGGGCTAGCATATAGGCATCAATAGATGTTGCCATACAAATTATACCCCATGTTAGTTCGATTATATTTCACTCTCATTCAATAGCTAACTATAACCACCTTGTGAATACCGTTACTCCGCCTAGCCTGAGGGCCACTAACACCTTAGGAATACGTAGATTCACGGCATCTTCCAAGCATCTGTGTTTTCTTACGATCATCCCAAGCGTTGTTTAATGAACGCTATATACGTTACGATATACCAGAGAGGCAGGTCTGCCTGTGCAGTTATGCTTGCGCAGAACGGTCTATAGAGAGCGACGCGATATCCCAAAAGTAAAAACCGGCCAAGAGCAAGTCGGACTCGCTCACGAAGGGTTCCGTACCATTATCGCAAAAAACTGCAAAAAATCACGTTTGTTGTATGGGAGCCACTTAAATATTTGTTTTATTCTGTTTTTAGCTCAGATCAAATAAAAGTCAAGATGGAACGTTGCAAACAACAAAGTGACGCCGGTTAAAACTATGCCTTGCCGTACAAATACACAACATGCGATACAGCCTGGTGACAGACAGACAGACGGACCGCGGAGTCTTAGTAATAGGGTCCCGTTTTTACCTTTTGGGTACGGAACCCTAAAAATGTATGGAAATGTCAAACGCTATCGAAATGTCACTTGATAAATCCCTTAACTTTGGGCAATACTAGCAACCACCGCCATCGCTAATAGAATGTAATTCTTTTTCGTGAGCCCTGTGTGGTTTCTGGAACGTATGTAGTCGATCTGCGCAGGCATGTACAGTGCACAATGGTATACAAGTAGACCAGTCCAGTGGCCCATAGCGTTTAATTTTTAGGGTCCCGTACCCAAACTGTCCAAACGGAGCTCTATTGCTGTCACTCACGTGTCTGTCTGTCCGTCGTCTGTCACACGGGTTTTACAGCCAAACGGTTGCAGCTACAGTCTTCAAATTTTCACAGTATAAGCATCTTCTTGATCCAAAGCCATACAAATATTTTTTTACAATGTTTTTTTAGGAGGAATCCCATACAACTAAAGGGAGGCGCAAAAACATATTTTAGCCTGCTCCATCGAGTGGGATATCATTGTTTAGAACTAAACTCGTTGAATAGATAAATACTGTATTTTTTATTTTAAAAATATTGGAAAACAAAAGAATGAGAAACCTCCAACGTCAGCTTTTTTACATTTTTTTTTTAAAACAAGAAATACAGTATAATTGCTTAACAAATTTAGTTCTAAACAAAGATATCCCACTCGATGGAGCAGGCAAAAATATTTTTGTCGCGCCTACCTTCCTACCTATGAACTTCAAATTGGTGATCATGTTTACTATTACGTATATTTTACTAATAAATCAGATTTTTTGTTTGAAATCCCCTCAATTTTTCTTTTACATCCAACTTGATTTTGCGGTTTGGTACGGAACCCGAAATGTGCGAGGTCCAACACGCACTTGGCCGGTTTTTATTCTATTGTCTTTATCCCAATCTATCCAGGGGAAAATGTCTTCTTTTTTAGTCTTCTCGTCTTATAACCATTCACATTTATAATGGACTTACATTACTTAACAGAGCCATTTTTACCCCAAAGGTGCAAAAACAGTTACCTACTGTGAGTATAGGAAACCGTACTATAAGCCGTTTGACGTTTTCGTGATGTAAGCAGTTATAATCGTTCATGAACCTAAGGATTATTTACAAATAGGTATTTCCCTTGAATCGGTAGTTACTTATTTGGTAAGATATTAATTGCCACAATATTTAAATGTCAATGAAAATCGGAAAAGCCATGCATGGTAGCTGGGATTACTCCTTTCTGGAAATAAAAACTTTTTTACAAAAAAAAATACAACGTTTCAAAAACGAAGGAATGAAAATAGGAACACCGACTTCCTAAAAAAAAGTTATTTTTCACATTGTAGTGTTTTTACTTGGAAGTCGGTTGTATTTTTTTGTAAAAAAGGTTTTATTTTACACTTTATAGTTGTGGTACCTAACATGCAAGTTCTATAGTAAATTACCTATAATGCCAGAATACATTACCCGAATATCATGAACTTGAACATAACCGGTGAAATGAGAGTGTACCAAGTTAAACTGTACACATCTGAGTACCCCTTTAGAGCGCACTGGCGTGATGTTATGTTATGAAATGGTAAACAAACATTCTATTGCAGCAATACCGGGCGGTTTGCTGTCGTTTATTGAAGAGTTATGTTGTATATCTCCGAAGTTCTTCATTAGATCTTCACCAAATTTAAATGGGTCCAATTTCAGCACATACCTTTTCCAACGAACAAAATATCTTCAAAATCTGCCTACAATTGACGGAGAAATCGGTGAAAATACAACCCAAAAAAAGCTGTCGTAAAATCGAACATAGAACCTTCTTCTTTTTTTAAAAAAGTCGGTTAAAATCAGGTCCTTTTCGGCACCTGTTAGAGTTTTCCGAACTAATTGTGTTAAAGTTAAAGTAGGTTTGTTACCTCTTGTCTCTGGTGTGGAAATCTTCTTGGATGCCCTCCGCCCCGGGGCAAGCAAATGGGTCCTATTATCAAACCACACGTTGTTCTGCCAACTACCTATGGCCAGAGGGGTGTATTCTCACCATCTGAGCTTGTCACCTGATTTAGGTTTTATTGTATCGACAGACTGAGATAAGAACTCACACTGCAGTCTTAATTATTAAAAACAATATAATATCATTTAGATGGGACGATAAACTCTCCTCAGATTAAATATTTGGTTTGTAATCAATAAAACCAAATATTTCCTGTTTGTTTGTGAGTGTGTTTTTAACATTTCGGGGATGCCCTATAAGCGAGGTCAGGTGATGACCTTAAGTAAATTATGATAATGATTCCACAAATATTATTATCAACGGTGAGGAATGTCAATAGATTCCGAAATGCAGTAATGGATTATACATATGCATGCATATATATAATCCATTATTACATTTGTTCTTTTGTAAACCTTTTTTTGGCAAAGCAAAGTATAAGGAAAATTTAAAGTCGGACGGGAGTGCTTGTACCTGCAGTAGGACACAACATGCTCATAATAATAATAAATCATTCATTTACTTACAAGTAACATAACTAATAGTGATAGTAACTAATTTACTTACAAACTATGTTAGTAAAAAAATACAAATAATACGAAAACAGTAAGTAGGTGGATGGACGTGTAAATAGTCCAACCAGGATTGTGTTGCCACGCGTATGTACAAAATGTGAAAGGGAAAAAACCGACCGCTTCTAAAGCCAGAAAAACAAATGTGACTGCCACTGACCTGATTCCACCTTGTGCTGGATTCCTCCAATTCGACAGCCGCCGCTGATGCTTGTTGATCTGCACCGTCACTGGCTTCGTGTGAAGATATGTAGGTACCTACTTTATCTGCCGGCCGGCGTCTTAACCACAATTTCACACTTGCACGATATGTATGATGTTAAAGAGTCTATGAAGAACTCTGTGAGTGATCTCAGAAGAAAAAGAGCCAGAAAGAACATGAACTCTTGCGATGTAATGAATCGCGCGCGCTGGTAGCAATCCCAAGAGACACACACTGGTGATCGTCGTTGCGACCACAGATTCAGAATTTTTTGAATCGAACATCTGAGTATGCCAGCGCCATCTGTTGGTCTCTTTCAACACTTAGTAAAACCAAGTCGGCGCAGACACAATTTGAATTCGACAATAGAAGCGGTATATTAAATCAATTAAAAATGTTTTCTATGTAATTATAAACTATGTACCTAACCTAATACATAAGCGCTCCACCAGTAGGTAATAAATAATAATTATTGAGCCATGGCTAATCGAATGAAAAGAAATACTATTTGCGTATAAACGAATGTCTTTCCGAAATAAAAATCAATTTCCCATACAAATTTTAAATGTTAACGAAACCTTCTCAAGAATATTACCTTTCCTAATTAACTATAAGTAATTAAAACCAAAACTAAAAGCACAAATTAATTCACAAACTAGTCGTAAGTATAAAGAATACAAAATTCTCTCACGTTAAAAATAAACCGATAGTCGATACACATATCTACAAGATGGTACAAGATCGAAAATAATTATGAACGATCAGCAGCCATTAAAGACCGTAAATTACTCGGTAACGTAATACGCCCATACTAATTACTAAGCAAGGTATGTAATTGAGGCGTCTTAAATATAATAATAAATTTACCTACTTGTTCGAGCCAATTATTGTTAAGGGGCAACACTGAGGAAGGTGGTTTGTGAGTTGAACACTGGGCTTTATTATTTTTATTGAGTACGGATTGGTAAATCTGGTAGTATGAAGACTTAATATTATGGGCCATCATTTAAATCATTATTTTATGGCCCGTAATATTAAGGCCATAAGGCCTAGAATCTTGGGGCTAGATTCTAATATATATATTAAAATTACTAGGTCGGTTACGCAATACATCCGATCCGTGTCCATGAAATTTCGGTTTCGAAGTAACCTAATTCTAGTAGAAAAGCTTACGCACAAAATCCGAACTCTATCCGTCATCATTCAGAACATTTTGAATTCGGAACTCAAATCACCGACACGGATCGGATGTAGTATAATGCCAAAGACATCGCAATTTAGTCGAGGTGGACCAGTTGCTAAAAACTGGCCTCTCGTGTTTAAGGTCTTGAAGGTTTAAATCCGGACTAATACCAATATCAATTCATTTATGTACTTTAAAGTTTATCTTGGACCCCGCTTTCATCGGTGACGGAATACATCACATGAATGAACTTATATAGTTAACTAGCTGATGCCCGTGGCTTCACTCCCGTCAACTGGCTATCTACCTACCTACCATCCCCTTATCTACCCTTCCTACCTACCCACCTACCTTACCTACCTACCAACATATTCTCCTACCCTACCGATCAACCTACCTAACCTACCCTATCCTACATACCCACCTACCCTACCTACCTACCTACCCACCCACCTTACCCTACCCTATCCTACCTACGTACCTATCAATTTATTAAAGTATCTATTTGAATAAGAATTAATATTAGAATACGAATGTAACCAAATTTTGTTCCTGCCGGCGATTTAATTAAATTTTAAAACACAAATGCTGCTATCGTGACTTAACTATGATAGTGAGACATATTTTCTCGCAGCCTTCTTTGTAGGTAATAATGAGAACTTTAATCATGTAGTACATAATTTTTATGTATCATCAATCGTTTTCTCAGGCCCCCCACCCCCCCGCAAAATTTTGCTACTATCGGTTACATTATTGCAAGTATCATTAGTATCTCTATTTTATTTGAAAATAAATTATAGCCAATGTTACTCGGCAATAATGTAGCTTACATAGGTGAAATAATTTTAAAATCGGTGCAGTAGTTTCGGAGCCTGATCGGTACAAACAAACAAAAAGATCTTTCCTTTATAATATTGGTAGAGATGTCATATTGGTAGCACCAACCTGTCTTTAGCAAACATTGCTCGTGCCTTCTCTGTATGAAAAAAAGCCTTTCCCCTCCAGTGGAATAGCAACAGCCTGGAATTATATTTATCGCAATTTCAAACGTGTTATCGTAAATCTGTGTCCATTTTTTCCACGTGTGGTATTTAACACGGTTGATTAGATTATTTTTGAGGAAATAAACAAATATTTTTGCATACAATACATTACGTATCAGTCAACAGAAAACACTATCTTTAAAGTGAACAATCTTTGGTCACGATATGATATGAGCTAAGTAGTTCCATCCTGTTTCAGTATTTTTTAAGGAAAACCTAAACCTAGGCATTATTCAAGTCCCCCCGGTGGGTTCGACGACGTAGCGGCCAACAAGTAGGTTGCGGTGCTGCCTGGGCGACATCGCAACTGAGGCGGGCCGCGATTTCGTATGGGGCAACCCAAACCCATAAGATATTACGGCTGAGGGTTGGACGCCGGGGCGGTCGAGGAATACTGGTATTGCTGTGCGCCGCTCTCCCTACCTTCCGCGGCCTGGGCGGGGTCGCCACCGTCTGATGGCGGACGCGGTGGGGCCGCAGGGGAGGAGGAATGTCGGTGTATAGTGTTGGCCGCTCTCCCTATCCCCTGCGGCCGAAGATAGTAGGTGGCGGGGCCATTGACCGTCGTCTGGCGCCCATGTGCTGGTTTGGTCCCTAGGGTGGTCACGGCGCACAGTGTGTTCTGGTGCGCCGGTGATGGGGGTACTCCCCAGAGGAGGGTCCGGTGACGGCAGCCGCGGTGGGTTTGCGGTGAGTGCTAACGCGTGCCCGTGTGCCAGCCATAAGCGGCACAGGAGGTCACCGTGGAGTTTTAGTGGGTTGGAGTCCCACATAACTGCGCTAGCTCTCCGTGGTAGCGCAGTATACATGAGCATTATCTACAAGCTAAAAAAAAAAGGCATTATTCCAGGTGATTCCCCTGTTAAAACCCCATGTTTTTGTTTGCAACGATAACTGTGAAAATGATAAGAAGCCGCATTATTTTCGTACGCATGTCTGGCTTAATCTATGTAACTGTTAAGCCTACCATCTATAATTCTACAACGATGGACGATAACAAGATTATCTGGTAGTAAGACAGGCATATTTTTTTAAAAGATAAGTGAACTGCATTGTATAAAACCCGTATTCCAATCGACCGGACGAATGGATTAACGAAGATAAGCATAACACAGCATAAACAACCAATTATGTTTCCACTGCTGGGTCACAGGCCTCTTTGTGAGAGGGGGTGAGCCGTAATTCACCACGCGGGCCCTGTGCGGGTAGATGGATGTCAGATGTATTAGATTTTTTTTTGTTCTGGGATATGCCGGCTTCCGTGCCTTTTGCAGCAGTGGTGATGAAATAATTTACACAAACGAGAGCGGTTACGCACTACATCCTTGTCCGTGAAATTTCGTTTCCGAAGAAGCCGTAGTACTTCTTGTAGGGTAGTTCACTCACTACAGCAGAACTCTATCCGTCATAATTCAGAACATTCTGAACTCGGAACTCAAATCACGGACACGAAACCGCCTGCCTGGGTTCCAACCCACGACTTATAACTTATAAGTTGCGCTTATTACCTACCACTAGGCCGCCACTCTGCTCGCCATTTTTGAATCTGTGATATAAAGAAATACGCATTATAAGCATATTCGAGCAAAAGTTTAGTTTAAAAGAGAGCCATTATGACGATAAAATTATCTATACTAATATTATAAAGAGGAAAGATTTGTATTTTTGTATGTAACGAAAAATCTTAAAAACTACTGAACCGATTTCAAAAATTCGTTCTTCGTTAGGAAGCTACACTATCCCCAGGTGACATAGGCTATTTTTTATCCCTGTATTGACACGGAAACGGGAACTACGCGGGTAAAACCGCGAGGCATCCGCTAGTTGTCTATAAGAAGGTAATTTTTGTTTATCTGTTACTTAGACAGGCATATTTTGTAAAATATAAATTACTGCATTGATAGTGTATTGACGAAATTCCGTAGTCCTATCGACCGGACGAACGGATTAGCAAAGATTATGGCTTCTAAAACAAATGTATCAACCACACCTAGACAATCCATTTGACTGATAGGATATACGTCGTCGTGTGCATATTCGACCAAAGGCTTGTTGACCTTTGTAACAATATCGTCATAATCGGAAAGAAATATTTAAAAAATGCAGCCATTGTTGTATCGCCGGATGTATGGATAAGTAGAGTTTATGGCTCCTAAAATACATTTGTAACACACCTAGCAATCTATTTGATTCGTTTATTTATTTACGTAGGTGCAGCAATCAATGTATCTTGTAATTTTGTTGGTTGAACCAACTTATCGTGTTGTCCGAAGGTCGTATATATGTGTTCGTCCAAAGGTTAGCTCCGATTTATCCATTCCGAAAGAAAATTATCTTTGTTTTTCTTTTTGAAGATAAATTCAAAGTAGGGCTGTCGCGTAGGGAATGTGGGCGAGATTGCCAGAGACCCAATGCAGTATCAAAGGAGACATCATAGCGTCTAAAAATATGTCGTGGAGTACGAAGGAGAAGAAAAGTGGCGGTGCGACAGGGTTTACCCCTCGGAACAAAGTACTCAAGGCGTTCGCCAAATCGGGCAGCCGCTTCAATTTAGAAGTACCTCCGTTGCATCTAGGAAACAGACATCTGCATACTCTATGAGCGGTAGAAGAAGTGATTGAGCAAGAGTGACCTTAGTGTGAAATGGTAATATTTTTTGGAGATGTAAGAAATAAGAGACTGAAAAGAATAGAAGACGAGGGTCTTCTATTCTTTTATTAACATCAACAACATGAGAGAGGGCATATGTAATACCTACACCACGCAGGAATAGTCTTGGATGTCCTCCCAAGAGTGGTTAGTGTCCATATGGACGCCTTGGCTTTAAGCTGGCTTCGAGCTTACGCTTTTCGAATAACTTAAGGCGCCGATTCCCTCGAGTAGCTGATTTTAAAATGAGAATCACGTCTAAATGGCTAGACGTAATTCTATGAAAAAAATATATGTTTTAAAAGACAATTTTCTTAATAATTTGATCTAAGCAAATTTTGAGTTTTATTTGTATGCTTTACAAATTAATCACACCATGTTGTGATTAATTTGTAAAGTTATGTCTAAAACGGACAAAAACACGACAATCACACCAAAACCGCTGGGCGTATTTGAATGAAATCAACACTATCTCAAAGATAATTTAATTATCTACATTTTGATCAAAGGCTTTTTTTTCAAAGTCATAGAATAATAAGGAAAGTACAAAAAACTACTCAATTTTGGGTCGCGCGGGTGTGAAACGAGTGCGCGTTTTGTTCCCTCAAGGTCGTTGGCGTTAGTCGTCGTCTTAAGGGCACTGAATCATACACTATTACACAAATGGCGGGAGGGCTTAGTGATTTAATGGGTTGAGCATGTATCTACAACTAACAATGAGCGCTTGGGATTTGGTTGGGTTCAGTAAGAGTCTAAAGGATTTAGTTAGACACTTGTCAATATGTTCAAGGTCACAGCCTCAACAAGATCACCTACTTTAAAGTGTCGATACAACTTCAAGTCTTCTGCAAAGTGATGATATTTAGAAGTAACGACCTCTGTGATAGCATTTATGAAAATTGAGTCCTCCTCTCCTCTTGAGAGTAGAGAGGACGCCACCCTGAGGAACGCCCGCAGTCAAGTCACACCATTCAGAGGCGTCCTCATCGGATCGAACATACTGCGAGTGGCCCTGAAGATAAGTTTGAATCACTCAATTACTGGAGCAGAGACGTTAAGGGAGGAAAGGATTCCTCAGAGAATGTCAAAGAAGACTGAGTTATTTCAGTCATTGTTGAAATCCAGTAGAGTGAGACAACTATTATCCATAGCCAGTCTTATCATTATCATTCTTTCGTGGATAATTTTAACGTCGCGTCGCCATTCAGAAAATGTCTTCAAATGCATAACGCCATCTATCGAATATCGAGTTCAACTGTCCGAGTATCTGAATTGCGTGTGTTGTGATAATTTTACTTCTTGAACACTTTAAATACATCTAACTTTTGATAGAGTGAACCAATTGCGATGAAACAAAAACTAAGTAATTCTTCAAGTTACGCAAAATTTTTATGTATAATAGTTATTTACATTGGTTTCGTACATTTCACGTGATGCGTATACAAATAAACAGACAAACAGACAAAAATTCAAAAAATGCCGGAAATAGGTTCTGTTGGTTATCCTTTAACACCCTGGCTATTTTTTTTGGAAAAAATTCTATGTACAAAAATTACTTTTCTACAGATTTATTATATGTATTGATTGATGATGATGATAGCTGTGCCCGCGGCTTCGCTCCCGTCATCTGTCTGCCAACCCTACCCTACTTACCTTCCTGCCTACCCTACTAACCTACCTACCAATTTTTTTTCTATAGTCATCATTCTTTCGCGGAGAATTTTAACGTCGCCATTCAGAAAATGTCTTCAAATGCACAACGCCATCCATCGAATATCGAGTTCAACTGTCAGAGTATCTGAATTAGTGTTGTGATAATTTTACTTCTTGAACACTTTAAATTCATCTAACTTGTGATAGAGTGAACCGATTGCGATGAAACAAAAACTAAGTCATTCAAGTTACGCACAATTTTTATGTATAAAAGTTATTGACATTGGTTTCGTAAATTTCACGTGATGCGTGCACAAATAAAGAGACAAACAGACAAAAATTCCAAAAACGCCGGAAATAGGTTCTGTTGGTTATCCTTTAACACCCTGGCTATTTTTTTTGGAATAATTTTCGATGTACAAAAATTACTTTTCTACAGATTTATTATATGTATTGATTGATGATGATGATGACAGCTGTGCCCGCGGCTTCGCGCCCGTCATCTGTCTGCCAACCCTACCCTACTTACCTACCTACCAATTTTTTTTCTATAGTCATCATTCTTTCGCGGAGAATTTTAACGTCGCCATTTAGAAAATGTCTTCAAATGCACAACGCCATCTATCGAATAT
Source organism: Orthosia incerta (assembly GCA_948252205.1). Lineage (NCBI taxonomy): Eukaryota > Metazoa > Arthropoda > Insecta > Lepidoptera > Noctuidae > Orthosia > Orthosia incerta. Next base: position 56,467,328 of record OX411742.1, read on the forward strand.
CGAGTTCAACTGTCCGAGTATCTGAATTGCGTGTGTTGTTATAATTTTACTTCTTGAACACTTTAAATTCATCTAACTTTTGATAGAAAGAACCGATTGTGATGAAACAAAAACTAAGTAATTCTTCAAGTCACGCACAATTTTTATATATAAAAGTTATTTACATTGGTTTCGTACATTTCACGTGATGCTTGCACAAATAAACAGACAAACAGACAAAAAATCCAAAAATGCCGGAAATAAGGTTCTGTTGGTTATCCTTTAACACCCTAGCTATTTTTTTTGGAAAAAAAATCGATTTACAAAAATTACTTTTCTACAGATTTATTATATGTAGTATTGATGAGAAAGGTAGAACTCTAATCTCTTCTTGCTACGGTCTCTATTGGGTTAGAAGTAACATTATAAGCTTTAAGCAAATGCTATTTTGATCGAAGTGATCTAAGCGTTACCACCGATGATGCCGAGGAAGTGGCCAAGTTTTTGACGAAACAAATCTGAATAATTTTCGTGCCAGCGACAATATGAAAGGCATATGCTACTAATCGTTCGATCAGACTGCAGCAGTTGTCACTAATATTTAAATTGAATTTTCCCCTAGGGAATTCCGTGCTACTTTATCACTTTGTCATAGTCAATTTGGTACCAACCTTACACATATCCACCTATCTATGTCTATTTTTATCATTAATATCCGTCGTATTTATTAGTATCAATAGACAAACTGCGATTATAAGATCATTATCAAATAGCTTTTCTATATCAGGCACAATTTTATCTGAATCAATCAGGAACAATGTTTTTTTTTATTTGTTTTTACTAAATTCTTTAGATTTGATAAGATTATGTATATATGGCATCAAAGAGATTTCAATCTGTTTACTTTTTGACGTCGAAGGTAGTATCTGCCATCTAGTATTTTTTCTACCTAAAGAATTGGTGAATCACAGAAAAATATTAAATTAAATATTTACGGATTGTTCATTTAAGGCACTCTTATAACTTAACTTAGATCTTAAGTTTCTGGTGAGATAGTGGTCGCCTACCCACAACGAAAAAACAAAACTTGGGAGAGCCATTTGATCATATGTCATATAACCAGTAGTCTTCACACTTTTCTGATCAAGGGCCAAACAGGACAATGGGAAGTGGGTATACGGGCCGCATACTCGTGGATTGCGTAGAATCTATTGACATAGTTTTAAGAGCTGTGTGCAAACACAATTACGCCATTTTTTTTTCATTTATTGTACACTCCTATCACAGCATCAGTGAAAAGTTTTTTTTTTGCAAGAATGTTACATGCTTAGAATAAAATTGTTGTTATAAAGTTACATGATTTTGTAACAGCCTCATTATGACCAAACGCAGTCTTAATAATATTTAGTTGACGACGAATTGAAGATTTGATTTAGGATATCTGCAGGAGGACCAAAGTTACCGATATCGTGAGGAAACTCGCATATCCTAGCAACAAACATTCGAAGACATGTGACATTCAAGACTGTTCCTGCGTGGTGTATTACATATTCCCTCTCTCTCAGAGAGGAGACCTCTATCCCAGCAATGGGGACATAGAAAGGCCGATGATGATGCTGAGTGATTTCCTTTTAGTAGCACTTTTGTAGATACTTCCTCTATTATAATATTACTAACTTCTGCCAGCGGCTTCGTGAAAGTCGTAAATTATCCCGAGGGAACCATATTTCCGGGATGAGAGAGTCTCTGCGAGAGTATTCTCTGCGCGTCGACGGGGAGGACGCCGGCCGCCGGACAGCCTGGGACCTCGAGGAAGTGTGCAGCGCATGCGATGGACGCAATCGATCAACGAAAACGTCTTGCGCGCATACGGTTACTTCATGCGGTATGCGGTTACTTCGGTTACTGCATCAGGTTACTTCCTAAACCTTAGCTTAGCTTAGCTTGGTAACCTGACTGCGTACCGTGGTCGGTTGCTGTCTCTGTTTCAGGTGCTTGAGCCAGCTGTCAACGTGTCGGCCCAACGTTGCTATTCCTGACTACAATCTATCTCTGCCAAATTTCATCCAGATCCGACCAGCCGTTTGAGCGTGAAGAAATAACAAAAATACAAACACACACACTCAAAAACATTAGTCTTTATAATGTTAATGTGATAATCGCGCGTAATTTATAAACAAAGAAATGTGTGGTACAGTAGGTAGGTTAAAACAATGGCATGCTGGCTGCCCTGAGCGATTGAAGGCAACTGGTTGCCAAAACCCTAGGAAACTTTTATTCACTTCTTTTTAGTTAACTTCATGCGCAAAATCAGTTTTGATATTGTCATTGTTTACTAAAATTGTTTGCTATGTCGCAGGCCGCACAAATATTGTCCGCAGGCAGTTTGAAAACACTGCTCGAGACAAGTATGATTTTAACAGCGAAGGCGATGGTCGAAATGCCAAAATTAAAGGGATTGGTCACGTGACTTTTGATGGTGCTTGGCATTCCCATATATATATATTTTAGACATTTTACCAATTTGTTTTTTACTTAAACTTTTATTTTTTATTAATTAATCGTTATATTATGGTTTATTGATACTAAATTGTGATTGCAACGACTATGTACATACCACATATTGCATATGAAAGCTAATATTGTGTAAAATCTTACCTGAATACTGTCTCTTAAGATACTGCCCTAGTTTGAGAGGCAGGGTTCTTTACTCAAAATGGTTACAGTGGAATTCATGCAATATAGCTGTAAGTGTATGCTAACTGTAATGTAAACTTTTTTTTTCAATAAACGTTTCTATGTATATTATTTATTTATCGCGATTCTTTCGTCGACAGAACGCGACAGGCTGAATATACTACATATTTAATTCTTAGGCCCAATTATTTGATCCGTAGTTAACTAACCAATGGTTAAATATGCTAACCATTGGTTTTACCATTATATTTAAACAATATGAATAACGGTAAAACACGTATATTCATTTGTCTAACAAATGATTAAATAACTCTTCAATTTATTACACCATTTGTGATGACAACAATTGATGAAAAAGCGTTTTTTACCGAAATTTAAAACCATTGGTTAGCATATTTATTGCATTGCATTGGTTATTGCATTGCATAGGTTATTGCATTGCATTGGTTATTGCATTGCATCGGTTATTGCATTGCATCGGTTATTGCATTGCATCGGTTATTGCATTGCATTGGTTATTGCATTGGTTACTGCAACTTATTGGAACAGGGCCTTAGTTAGAAAGGGCCCTAGTTACTAGAAACAGATAATATTTCAACTGTAGTTTACTGTATTTTCAGTAAAAGGTGACATCAGAAACCGTTCAACTGATGTCAAGTCTCGCAAGTTACTATAAGTGGCTTACAAGATACTTATTTATTTATTTATTTATTTATTTATTTATTTATTTAGGGACAACAAACAGCAGTGTAACAATAACTAAACATAGGTTAGAACTTAATAATAAAGGTAACAAATACACTACTCACAACGTTATCCACAAATTGATAAACAGATCTACTAGTTGCTAAAGAGAACGATATAAAAATAAACAGAGTAAACGTAAACATTACTTAATTACTTAATTTTTTAATTACTTAATTGTTAGAGTTCCGATCACTTAAAATAGTAACAATTTCTTTTCTAAATATAACCTTGCTAAGAAACATAATATCAGCTGAGCCAAACTGCCCATTGTAGGTGTCAACTAATCGATACAGCGGTGAGCGTACGCCAGAGTTGGTTCTACAAAAAGGAGTTGCAAACAAGTGTCTTGAGCGAACTTCTCGACCATGTACGGTACGAGGGATCAGGTAGCACAAACTGTTCACTAGATCAGTACAGTCGAATTTATTACGACATATATTATATAGGGTCATCATCTCAAGTAGGGTGCGTCGGGATTTTAGAGAAATAAGGTCATATTTTTGTAGAAGTAATTGATAAGAAATTTTCTTTTTAAAGCATCTATAGTGTACTGCTCGAAGGAATTTGCGTTGGACCAATTCAATAATTTCTACATACTTTTTATAGTAAGGGTTCCAAATAGGTGCTGCATATTCCAATTGCGGTCGTATTATTGTTTTATATAGGTATAAGAAGGTAGAGGGTCGGTGGAATTCTCTTGATGCTCTCATTACAAAACCAAACATTTTAAATGCCTTATTGACTATATTATCTATATGGGCATCAAGGTGAAGCTTTGAGTCTAATTGTACGCCTAGATCACGAAGAGAATTAACTTTGTTCAGTGGCGTGTTTCCAAAAGAATAATGGAATTTCGTCACATTTTTCTTCTTTGTAAACGTGATGCTATGGCATTTAGATATACTTAGGAAAAGTTTATTAACAGAACAGTAGTCCAGAAAGCGGTCGAGGTCTCTCTGAAATTCTAAACAGTCGGATAGATCGCTGATATTTTTATAAATTTTCAAATCATCCGCATACAGGAGGAACTTGGAATTTTTAAAACAGTCTTTCACGTCATTAATAAATAAAATGAATAAGAGGGGACCTAAAATTGAGCCTTGAGGCACTCCGGAAGTGACTTTAACCATGCGAGACTCATAACCATTGATAACAACTTTCTGGGTCCTATTAGTGACATATGATACAAACCAACGCAATAAATTTCCTCTAATACCATTGAATGCAATTTTGTCTAGAAGTAGCCTGTGATCGACTTTATCAAAGGCCTTTTGAAAGTCAGTATAGACCACATCAATTTGCTGTCTACTGTCAATGCCCTCAAATAGATGCTTTGTAAAAACAAGGAGGTTACTTACACAGGACCTACCTTTGACGAACCCGTGTTGTTCTTTTATTAAAATGCTATGAAGAATAGGGTAGATCTCATTGTGCACCAGTCTTTCAAAAAGTTTGGATAGCCCTGACAACAAAGAGATTGGCCGATATGTGGAAACTTCACTCTTAGAGCCACATTTATGAACTGGAACGATGTTCGCTTGTTTCCACATATCAGGGAAAACCCCATAGGAAATACATTTATTAAATAGTATGAAGAGAGGATAGCTCAATGTGTCACTCGTATGTTTTAAAAAGATTGAAGGGATATCATCCGGCCCAGGTCCTTTGGAAGCGTCCAGTGATTGGAGTTCTTTCCGTATTTTTTGTAACGAAAAGTGCAAATTACAAATATTTATATCACCATCAGGATTGGCGCGTGGTGGCACCCAAGAAGTATGATCAAAAGAAGATGGTTCATATACTGACTGGAAAAAAATTGAGAATAGATTACAAGTGGTGACAGGGTCATCTGAGGACTGTTGGAGATAGTGTACTGTAGCTGGAATACTATTAGTGGCTTTACGACAAGAAACATATGACCAAAATGCCTTAACGTTTTTGACGACACTGTCCTCTACATGATTGATATATTTTTTAAAACAAACGTCCGACTCCTTTTTGAATTTTGTTCTGTAAATAGAAAATAGTTCGTAGTCTTTAGTGTTTCCATATTTTTTCCACTTAACCCATGCGCGAGATTTATTTTTGAATAAGTGCAAAAGAGATTTAGTGAACCAACATGGGAATTTCGGACTTTTAGGCTTGTGAGTGGGGGTATGTAATTTAATGATTTCATAGATTTTTTCATAAAAGGTTGCAACTGCCTGATCGGGGGGCAAATCTTCGAGTAAGTTGTCCCAATCAACAGTTCCTATGTCAGTATTGATCTTAGAATAATTAGATTTGTAATAATTTAGTTTGTTAAGATTTTTATGTTTAGGTAAATGTGTTGGTATTCTAAATGGTATTTGTACGTAAAAGGAAGGATGGTGAGTATCTATTGGCAAGAGTGAGATGTTTGGATTATGAGCAACAGCATGTATATTACAGAAGAAAAGATCTAAAATCCTCCCATTACAGTTAGGGAGTATGTTAAATTGTTTTAAGTCTAATTGTGCGCAAAAGTTTAATAGATGTCGACTTGTATTTGAATATTTTCTATCAGGGTCACATGTCATGTACGAATTTGTACTAACCCAGTTCAGCTGAGGTAGGTTAAAATCACCGGTAAAAATTATGTTTTCTATACAGGGATCATCCACCAAATTCGACAACGAATTGATAAAGTTTACATATATATCTTCCGTGGCATTAGGGGGTATGTAAGTAGCACAAACAAGTAGGTATTTACAACTATAAGAGGGAATTTTTATTATTTTATGTTCTGGTAAAATTAATGGGGGTGATAGAGTGAGACTAGTTGGTAGCTGTAAATAAAGAGTTATTATGGTAGGTAATGTTGGTAAGAATAACTAAGCTTAATATCAAATATCCGTACCGTATTTTTATTTTTTTTATTCAATCATATTGCTTAACCTTTAAACAACTTTTTTGGGGTATGCTTTAATTGGAAGCAGTACTTACAAGTAATTTACATGATTTTTACAAGATGAGAATGCCAATCTGACCCCATAACTCAGCAACTGGGTACAGTTGCTGGCGTACTTCCGGTCGACCTTGAAGTGCAGCGACGCGCTGCAATGTACTATTCCGCACGAGAGACCATGGACGCGGACTTTTAAACTCGGTGTGACCGTGAGAAAATCTCTAGGTTATTTAAACCACATATTGACGTCGGGGAGGAACTTTTATCCGAATGGCAATGTAGGTGGGATAATTCCATCAAGGGCCGACACCTCCACCAATTCTTTCCATCCGTTCGCGTGCGGCTCGCCAGAACGTGGCTGGAGGTGGATCACTGTGTTGCCCAATTTCTCACAGGGCATGGTAACTTTAAAAGTAAATTATTTTCCTTCAAGCTCGTTGCCTCACCTTTATGTCAGTGTTCTACATCTGACTGCGAATATGTACAATCTGCACATCATATCTTATGGGAGTGTATTCTTTGGCAGAATGAGCGCAATTTTATGTTAAATAATGTACAGGCTGCATCAGGAGTTGTTTACTGTACGGACCTTGTGGAAACTAGAACAAATTTCCGTGCGTTCAAGCATTTTTGTCATACCTATTATTGGAAACAAATATAGCAGCTCACAATGTAGGACCCCTTAATATTAATGCAAATTTTTATCCGTGGTGCTAGGCAACTGGGCTTATCCCAGTTGTAAACGACCCTTTGTGCCTATTGGCCTTGTTTGTTCTGTCTCCTGCTTGATATGGAGGGAAGTGGAAATTTGAACTTTTTCCTACTCCTCCGTTATTATTTTCTGATTAATTTCGTTGCGGGATCCAAGACAGTTAAATTCATTCTCCGGGACTTCGTCGAGCTTCATTGCCTCGGCGCTTTTCTGGTGGTCGCCACTGTTGATTCTGGCTTTCAGGAGTTGCAGTGGTTTGGGAATAGTGCGGTGGGATTGTCCCAATAAAAAAAAAAAAAAAAACTGGGTACAGTTGTTCTACTTTTATCTCACGACGGCGGGTTGGTCTTAGTCGTGTGTGTAGATGTTTCTGTGTGCGTAAGCTCGGGTGCGCTCAAAACTCTTACGCACACGGAAGTATCGATAGAACAATAGTTTTTACATATATAATCGTTGTTCCACATTAAGAATGTCTTCCTGTATCGTGGGTGCATTGCAAATATTTAAACTCACATACACAAGACACCCAGAACCGGAACAATTATCTTAGGCCATACAAATGTTTGTGTGGAATCGAACTTGCGACACGCAGCACAGCAGTCGATTTCTCAACCACTACGCCACCCGTGTCGCCAATTTCTTGGCAAGACTGGTGTCAGATTATCTGGTAAATATTTTAACAACAAACTGATTTCCATTTTTTTTTTCATTTGTTTTTTATTTGTTTTCGGTTCGCCTGTAATATGTTGAATGCATCTGGGTGTTCAACAATCAGAGCGTTGTGCATTGATAAAAGTATACTGAACATATTGAAAATACGGTCAAATCTTAGGGCGGTTACGTACTCCGATCCGTGTCCGTGAAATTTCGGTTCTGAAGTAGCCGTAGCTTACGCACTAGATCCGTCATAATCTGTCATTATTAAAAAACAATTTGAACTCAGAACTGAAATCACGGACGTCACGTGTACACGACATAAACAAAATCACCTAATAATTATTGTTCAAAACAAAGATAGATAGGTACTGATATATCCCTAAAACGAAAATCTGCTTGGCGCCTGACTTGCATTAGGTAATGATTAGATAAATCACATAATCCCTTTTACTTTTGATGATAAGAACTTATCGCATATATTTTTATAGGCGCAACAGCTAATGTGTATGATAGTGCAATCATTACTTACGTAAATACATAGGCACGAAAACATAAATATACATCACACCGTAGTCCACGAAGGGTTAGGTAGTCGTGCACGTACGTATTATACACTGGTAAATTTTTGGTCGTTTATATCCCGTGGAGGGTCGATCCTGTACATGAAACAGTATCGATTTGTAAAAACCCAAAAAAAAAACATATAATCTGACATCCAAAGCAAAAAATTAAAAATGTAAAAATAACTTTCGTTTCGGCAGTCGGTGTCTTTGGTACCTCTTGTTTTAACATTTTGCAACGCCGTCTTCCGAAACGAAAGTTATTTTTGCACTTTTTAATTTTTGTGTTTTGCTTTGGAAGTCGGTCTATTTCTTTGGGATTTCAAACGGTAAAAAATTTGACGGTGTATAGAGTGCCTACAATTGCCATCAACTGCACAGACATTTTGACTCCGAGCTGCTATTGAGAAATACCAAATGGAAAAATTATATTTTGCGCGACGCAGGAATCAAACCCACGATCTTATGCTCGGTTTAAGCTTATTTTTTTTATTTATTTTTTATTTGTGATGGGTTTGCTCTTGACTCTAGTCTAGGCCAAAGGTGACAGAGACAGAGTCGACGATGGAGTGAGCTTACCCAGAAGAAGCCTGTCCACTCTAACTTTGAAGAGATTCGGGTTGAACGCGTTATGCAACCACAAGACCACCAGGGTTACCGACATAGCCCGAAGAATAGCCAAACTTAAGTGGCAGTGGGCAGGGCACATTGCTCGCAGAACGAATGGCCGATGGGGCAGAAAGGTTCTGGAGTGGCGACCGCGAATCGGAAGACTTTGCGTTGGAAGGCCTCCCACCAGGTGGACCGATGACCTGGTGAAGGTTGCGGGGATCCGCTGGTTGCGGGACGCACGGGAACGGTCAATGTGGCGACGCTTGGGGGAGGCCTAAGTCCAGCAGTGGACGTCTTTCGGCTGATATGATGATGTTGATGATGAACCACAAGACCAACGAGGCAATTTCATAATTATAATTATCTACAAAATCATTTAAAAATGACGTGTCAAACTTTTTAAACAGAAAATCTTGCGTAGGTGTACTGGCGCCGATGCTCTAAGAAACTCATATTGTATGCTAATATCCCAAGATTTTAGAATAATAATTATTAGAAAAATAATTTGTAAGCGACTCATACACGCCGCAACTCGTTCGCTTAGTGGTAACAGTCTTAAATATAATAGATATTACTTTTATACCGGTTTGAAAAAATTTAAACGGGCCCTTGAATATTCAGGAAAGCACCGTTATATACCTACGCAAATGCCTTTATGTAATTAGAAGTGCTACTCGTTTATAAGTATGTGTGCTGAATATATTTCATAGTCAAGGCCGATGATTGTGCCTGTTTTGTAACAGTATTCTTAAAACGGGTCGCATTAGACGACTGGGGATCACTAAAAGGGCAATGGAGATAAATGGCTATGCGAGAAGTTTCTCTGCTTGATTGAATCAAAAATGATGAGATTCTTATGAGAACTAGGTAACCGACAAGTTTCTATGAATGACCAAACTTACCTAAGTGACGATGGGCAGGGCATATTGTTCGTAGAATGAATGGTTAATAGGACTGATGACGGCGATGGCCGTAGAAGCCCGTTGAATGCGAAAGCACGGGACCGTTCGATATGGCGAGCTTGGGGAGGGCATTTGAAGCAATGGAAATAGCTCTATAAAAATAATTTTGAACTTAAATGCAAAAGAAGGTACTCCGATCTTCAACTGTTATACAGTTGACGGCAAGCAATGTAGAAAGTTATACATTAATAAATTATTGCAGCTACTTACTATGTAACAATTCAATATAACTTCTAAATAAAACCGCCAATACACGCTTCGTCATTGTTTATGTACTTCAACAAAGTGTTAAATGTTCTTGCATTTATCTAGTTATCTATGATAAGAATAGAATCCCTTGTATAATAACTGTTAGTACGATAAATTGGTAGTGAAAATAGATATAAATTATCACTATTCCTGCTTAGTTTTCCACTCTTATCGAAACAGCAGTTTATATAAGTTACATAGATGCTGGTTGACAGGGGAAGATGAAAGAACACAGACATTTATACCTAACCCGATGATTAGAATGAGAAGTGCAGATATTTAGAATTATCTCATCATAAAATCTATGTAAATAACCTAATTTAAGAGAACCAGTGTTAGTCGAAACGAAAGTCTATGACCAGTGTGTATTGCCAGTGATGACCTAGGGCTCTGAGAGGTGGTCGCTTACAATGGGCCTCATCTGAAAGCTTACAATCACCCAAAGGGCAATGGAGAGGGCTATGCTCGGAGTTTCCTTGCGTGATCGAATCAGAAATGAAGAGATCCGAGAGAACCAGGATTACTGACATAGAGATTGGCAAGCTTAAGTGGCAGTGGACACTGCTCGCAGAACGGGTGGCCGATGGGGCAGAAAGGTTCTGGAGTGGCGACCGCGAACCGGAAGACGTTGCGTTGGAAGGCCTCCCACCAGGTGGACCTATGAGCTGGTGAAAGTTGCGGGGATCCGCTGGGTGCGAGACACACGGGACCGATCAATGTGGTGAGCCTGGAGAGCCCTGTGTCCAGCAGTGGACGTCTTTCGGCTGATATGGTGATGATGATAAACCTAATTTCAAGACTTTCAGAAACCGAAATCGACTCTACCAGACTACTAAACAATGATAGAGCAAGAAACTCGACAACTTGGCATTAAATCAAAGATATACCTACGCCCCATAAGATCACTAGAGTCTGGCAGATCCTTTTTCAAGATAACCGTTGCTCTAAAAGAATCACCAAAGAGATTATATAGGACAAATGAACAACCATGAGGACATAGCATTATCAACCAGCCAATTATTTATCACTTGAATTGCTGTAATTATGACGGAATCCAAGGACCATACTTTGAACCAGACGTGAGGGGACTCCCTTGGACATTCGAAACTTCCGGATTGATAACGATCTTGATAACGATAGATAAGTTAACTCCAATCCTAACGTACGTGATATGATATCTTCTATTATCAAAACTTGACATCAAGTACATTATGTACGAATGAGAAGTTTAAGGGTGCCTGCAGACTCTGGGTTGCGGATAAATTGAAAGAGTGTTACCGTGGCCCTAGGTCAAGCAACTAATGGAACAGGTGGGTTTTAGTCAGTAAAAGCCTGACACGGCCCTCCCGCTTCACCTTGAGTGGGAGAAGTCATTGGTTGATTTCATAAACCAAAAAGGAAGTAGTACCGTCTGCAGATGGCCAAATGAATGGCCAACAAAATGGTTTAGTTGTATTTGGCTCTTGGCGCAAACTCATTTGCAGCCCAAGCTAGACTGTTTCTGTCATTTACGTTTTAGATGGTGGTGCAAGTGGTAAGTCAATCCTTCAGAAAGTGAGTAAAGTGAAATACTGGATCTACCTAGCTCAGGCGCAGTTGCTAATCTTTTATTCGTGTGCATTTATTTCATAACTTTAATAAAAATTAATATAGTGTACAAATTGTTTTCATTTCTGATTTGATCACGCAAGGAAACTCCGAGCATAGCTCTCTCCATTGCCTTTTGGGTGACCCTAACCCTTCTGATGCGGCCAATTGTGAGCGACCGCGTTTCGGTTCCACACGTCATCACATCCGCAAGAGAACCTAGGTTAACGACGTATCCCGAAGAGTTGCCAAACATAAGTGGCAGTAGGCAGGGCACATTTCTCGCAGAGCAGATGGCCGTTGGGGCCGAAAAGTTCTAGAATAGCGACCGCGAACCGGAAGAAGCAGCTTTGGAAGGCCTCCCACTAGGTGGAGCGACGACCTGGTCTAGGCGAAACGGCGACGCTTGGGGGAGGCCTATGTCCAGCAGTGGACGTCTTGTGGGTGATATGATGATGTACAAATTGCACAATTTTAAAAAGAAAATACATATTGTTATTATTAAAATTAAAGTCTACTAGACCAATCGCTTCTAAAGTTTTCTTTATCGTTTTTCAGCTGCATTCTGCCAGCTGAAAATGTTGTTAGACCGTTATTCATATTGGTAATATTACAATCATGCAACTTTTTTGGGTAAAGATTGTATCCTGTTGGTTATCCGTCTGTAGGCGCACTTAATCATCTCTGCTATCATGATTACATGAAAAATATGGTAACAAAAATATTAATTAATCGATTGGTAATTACAATTTCACTCGCTTATCTAATTAAACATCACATGGTCGTTCATAAGTATCGCATATTGTGAATTATTATCAATTATTATTGTTATATTAGGTTGGCTCGGGGGAGGCTGGATTGACCCAACACGAATGTACACGTACATCCGTGGTGGGGCGACCCGGACTGCCAGGCACTTCTTCTCATGCAACCGAGCGGGTGGGCAGGTTGCGGATAGCCCGACTCCGGCTGCGGGGCCGACCGCTGGCAGCTGCATCGCTGCTGGTGGGTGATCCCGTGGTCGGGGCATCTCTCAAAGAGATCCCGGACAAGAGAAGTTCCCGAAAGCCAAAATCCCAGGCTTAGGGTAACCTATATACCATCGTCCTATGTGCCCATCACCCAACAAAGCCATCCCTCCTTATCCGCACAGATCCCGTCGATCCTTAAATCCCTAGGTCAACTCCCAGGCCTAGGGTGACCCACAAAGAACCCACACCCACATCCATAAAATTCCCTCCCTCCTATCCCTCAGTCCCGTCGCTCCCAGAGGAAGGGTAACCTCGGTTCCAAAAAAGCCCACCCCCCAACAAAATTAATATTATGCAGGATGAAAATCTACCTACCCAGGTGGGTCCCGGCCAAGCCGGGGAATCCCACAGCGCTTCGGCGGTTAGCTCCCATCGTAGTATGGGGGGAGCACCAGACTGCAGAATAGACAACCTGATGCCGCGCTTCTCTGCGCGGATGGCAGCTGACTTAGCGCCCAACCCACAGGCTGCGAATAACGCGCCCAAAAATCCGACCCTGGCTGCGACTAACGCGCCCTTAAACCCAACTCCGGCTGCGACCCACGCGCCAACACCCACGACACGAGGCATGACCCCCACGAACCTCTGGCAACAGAGCGTCGTGCGGGGCAGCTCCACCCACATAGACCATAACCCAGACCGACACAAAAAGACTAACACGGGGAAAGATGACGGACCTGGCAGCTGTACCAATCTCACGGCTGTAGTTGACGAAGTACGCCTGGAAAAGCGCGGAAAACTCCCAGCCCGAGAAAATGAAGTAGGCGACCGAGAGCGTAGTTCTCGCGAAGGCAACAGCCAGCGCGAAGCGCGATCGGACGCTGAAGGGTGGGTACGAGGCCAGCCACGAGTACGCGCAGAGCGCGAAAAGGGGCCGGACAAGGGGCCACGCGACCGGCTGCATGCACGCGAAGGGGAAACCCAGCGCGACAGGCGGCCGGACGCGGAGCCACGCGACCAGTCGCAAGTACGCGTAGGGGAAACCCAGTGCGAAAAGCGACCGGACGCGGACCCAAGCGAGCGGGGACAGGTACGCGCAGGGGCAACCCAGCGTGAAGAGCCTCCGCAAGCGAAAGCGAAATTACCTGCCGGGGTCGCCGCCCGACCCCAAGACACTGACATAACCCACACCCGACCTAAACGCACCAGGGGCAAGCGCTCCCATGCCACACGCCGGACGTTGCCATCACCCAACGCCCAGCCCGGCACCTCAAACCCGAAGCCTGTACCGAGTGGAACGGGGTCGGGGAAGAGGACGCGCCCCGACGACACGGCCTCACCTAGCACGCTCCAGGGGGACGCTAAGCGTGTGAGGGTTCACTCCGCACAGGGGGGGCAGAGGACCTACGCGCGGGCCACGAAGGACATTCCTGCGCGGCTCGCCGTAGCAATCTGCCTTCCCCACCCCGGTAGGGAGCTAACTAGGGATGAGGCCGAGCACATCAAGACCGCCCTAGAGGACAGACTATTGGACTCGGACCCGTCGACGCCACTCCCGGCCTTCCGCGGATACCCACGGGTAGCGGAGGGCACGGTGCAGATATGGTGCGAAGACGACAATGCCCTGACCTGGCTGACCCAAAATGTGCCCCACATCAGACTACCCGAAAATGACCAGACACTGACGGTGCTCAGACAGACTGACGTACCCACCCGTGTCCGAGTCTCGCTCTTCGTCCCTCGCTATAGAGGTGACATAAGCAGGCTCCACGGTATCCTGATCCGTCAGAACACTTGGTACGACCTTACAAGGTGGTCGTTGTACAGGGCAACTACCATCGGTGGCGACCGTTACGGGACTTACCTGACCCTGGGGCTGCCACCGGAGGAAGCTGAAAAGGTCCTGGGGCGGGAGCGACGGATATCGTACCTGTTAGGGTCGATATACGTGCGCTTCTGGCCCACGACCCGCCCCGCCGACACCCAGACCGACAGCACACAGACGACAAACCCGACGACGATGACACAGACGGGCGACACGGACATTGCCCAGCTCGAGGAGGAGATGGCCCGAGCGGCAATGGCCGATGACGACGACACCATACCGGCCGCATCACCCGGCTGGAACGACCAACTCCTGGCCTCGTCACCAGGGGACATACACGACGATGACAAACACCGGGAGGTGGAGACGGAGGGACTATCCGATGGATCCGTCTCCGATTAACCCCACTCCACCTCCACCAGTCCCCCTCAACATAATCCAAAATAACCTCCAGCATAGCCAGACTGCCACGGCTAGCTTACGCAGGGCACTGGAGGTTAAACACCGAACCATCGCACTGATCCAAGAGCCGTGGATCAGGAACAACAGAATATGTGGCCTCGGTAACATCGGAGGTAAGACAATTCTCGACACACACGGCTCAGATAAGCCAAGAACCTGCATCTACATACCCAAAGAAATTCCCTTTACGACACTGACTCAATTCTGTTCCAGAGACCTGACATCTGTCAGGCTCCATACTGAAGGTAGCGCTCCAGACGTTGTACTGGCCTCGGCGTACATGCCAGGCGAGGACACAGATTGCCCGCCAAAGGAGCTAGCTGACCTGGTGCAGCACTGTGAGCGCGCCGGTTTGGACCTGATCATCGGCACAGATTCGAACGCCCACCACCCGCTCTGGGGCAGTGTCACACCGAACTCCAGAGGAGAGGTACTATCCACCTTTTTATTTACTACTAATCTTAACATTGTTAACCGCGGCACAGAACCCACTTGGGTCACGGCCCGTGGACAAACGATCATAGATTTAACACTAGCCACAGAAAACGCGACAAACCTTATTACAAACTGGCACGTATCGGACGAGCCTTCTTGCTCAGACCACAGAAGGATCCGCTTTACACTAACTACAAACACTAAAACACCCGCACCAAGGCGAAACATCCCCGGGTTTAAAAGCCTTTTGGCCTCACTATTAGCTGGACATCTAGCACTGGCAACCGTAAGAGACCAAGCACATTTAGAACACACCGTAGCAGAATTATCCAAATACATAACAGAAGCTTACCACGCATGCTGTAAATCAAGAGCGCCACAAAGCAGGAACGAAAGGAACCCCTGGTGGAACGCTGAACTTGGTAAACTCAGAGATACGCTGCGTAAGCAATTTAACAGAGCAAAAAACACGAGACTCCCGGAAGACTGGGAGATATACAAAGAGACCCAATATGCGTTCAAAAAACAGACAAGAACTGCCAGGAGGAAGGCATGGCGGCAATTCTGTGAATCCATTGAAACAAATAATGAGGCCGCAAGGGTACGGAAGATCCTATCAACCGATCAGGATCGATCCCTTGGCGCGCTGAAAAAACCCGACAACTCATACACACAAACCGACTATGAAACCAGCAAGGTCCTCCTCGAAACACACTTCCCGGACTGTCAAGTCCTGGAGGAAAAGACGTGGGAGGCCGAACCCGAATGGACCCCAACGGAACAAGACTGGTCAAGAGCCCACAGTATAGTAACAATTGACCGAATAAAATGGGCTATCAACACCTTTCAGCCATACAAGTCGGTGGGGCTGGATGGCATTTTCCCAGCCCTGCTACAGTGGGGGGTAGATTATCTAACGCCATGGTTGTTGGAGATCTATCGAGCCTGCATAGCACTTAGATACATACCTCTCGGATGGCGCGAGGTGAAAGTCATCTTCATACCCAAACCTGGAAAATCTGATTACACACAACCCAAGGCATATAGACCTATAAGCCTCACATCCTTTTTATTGAAAACCCTCGAAAGACTCTGTGACAGGCACATCCGTGATGGGCCTCTTCGGGAAAAACCACTACACAAACAACAGCATGCGTACTCCACAGGCAAATCGACAGAATCCGCGTTGCACAGCGTGGTTTCTAAAATTGAATGCGCAGTGGACCACAAATGCTCAGCACTGGCTGCCTTCATTGACATCGAGGGCGCCTTCGATAAAACTATGTTCAACAGTATAAACACGGCCCTCGACAGACACGGCATAGACCCGACCCTGGGGGGCTGGATCACCAATATGCTCAAACTGAGAGCTGTTCAAGTCACGGTTAACGACACTACAAGAGCCATTGTCGCGAAGGGTTGTCCACAGGGGGGCGTCCTTTCGCCACTTCTGTGGAACCTGGTAGCTGACAGCCTCATCAAAACACTCAACGACAAAGGTTATTTCACCGTTGGCTACGCGGATGACATAACAATAATAATAAATGGAACCCACGAAAACACTCTATGCAATCTCATGCGTCAAGCCCTGAAAATAGTAGAGGAATGGTGCAACGAGCACCAACTCTCAGTGAACCCCACAAAAACTGAACTAATTCTATTCACAAAAAAGAGAAAACCGATGACACTGCAACTACCGCGTTTCTTCGGAACAACCCTAAGCCTTTCAACCGAAACCAAGTACCTGGGCATTTACTTGGACAAACAATTGAATTGGGCAAAACACATGAACCATATCACAACAAAAGCCAGCATATCCCTGTGGCAGTGCAAGCGACTGCTAGGCAGGAACTGGGGGATTAGCCCCATGGTCACTTACTGGCTATACACCACAGTCATCCGACCAATCATCACATATGGCTCACTGGTCTGGTGGCCCAGGACAGACCTCAGCACAGCCCAAAGAGATCTCGAGAAACTGCAGCGGTACGCCTGCGTTGCAGTTACCAGTAGTATGAGAACCACACCCACTGCCGCCCTACAGGCAATGCTGGGGCTGCCACCTCTACACCTAATTGTGCGGGAGGAGGCAGCCCTAGCCACCTTTAGACTCCACCTATCAGGTTCCCTAAATAAAGACTCCAGAATTAAGCACACACGCATAAGGGAAGATGCGATCAAGCGTAAACCGATGTTAGCATCACCATGCGACAAAGCCCCAAAAACACACCACTTCCTTAAGCACTATAACATAATACTCACAGAGGAAAGATGTGACTACTCTGGCCCGAAAGAGATGAGAATATACACTGACGGATCGAAAACGGACTCGGGTACCGGAGTCGGAGTCTTCTCACACGATTTCAACATAAATATATCCAGACCGCTAGGAGGTTTCAACACCGTCTATCAGGCGGAGTGTGTGGCCATCATACAAGCGGTCCAAGCCCTAGAAGTCAGGAGGGTTATGGACAGCCACATACGGATACTCTCCGACAGCGCATCAGTCCTACAATCCTTACGAAAAAAATACATTACATCAAAACTAGTAGGTACTAGAATGTCACAACGCACTAGAACAAATAACTGTATCCAGCCGTAACACGGTGACACTACAATGGATAAAGGGACACAGCGGATCGCTGGGCAACGACGCGGCTGACGAGCTTGCGAGACGCGGATCCAGCTCGGAGGTCTATGGACCTGAGCCTATTGTACCCATCCCCTTCAACCAAATACGCAGGTGGCTACAGGAATTCACCCAGACACAGGCAGAGAACTGGTGGGCCTCGGTACCGGGCTGTAGGCAATCCAAAGAAGCTCTGCCATCCTTGGACAGTAAGCTTACCAGACGTCTTCTACGCCTGGACAGGAATGGCCTGCGCCTGGTGACGGGGACCATCACGGGACACTGCTCACTCAACAAACACTTTCACACAATAGGCATAACGGACAGTCCTCTGTGCAGGGCATGCATGGAGGCCGAAGAAACCGTCGCGCACGTTCTCTTTGAATGCACAGGTATCACACAAATAAGAACACGAACCCTCGGGTCACCCAGATCGTACACGGATGTTTTGATGAAACCAGGAGCTCTAATTGACTTCTGGAGGGAGGTGGGCTGGATGGAATGACCACCCAACGGCCGCCATGGCTCACGTACAAAGGTCCATCCAGGACTAAGTGCGGAAACCAAAACCCCCCTAACTAGAACTAGAACTAGAACTTAGGTATTTGATTTTGTTTGGTCCAATACCGGTTGGTTATAAGATAGAGGCTACGGTGGTGGCGGTGTTGCCATATATCTCCGTGCTAACATTCCATTCAAAGTTGTTCATATGTCATCACAGCCACCACCGCCGAACGCTGGCGAGCATCTCTTCTTGGAGACTTCCAAGTAGAGATGCTTGCCAGCGTTCAAGAGGGACAATAATAGACACCAAGCAGAATCTTAAAAAAAAAGAAGAAAGAAAGAATAATAAATAAATAAATCATCGAATGATGAAGATTGTAATCTTCATCATTGGAAGATTCTGCTTGGTGTCTATTATTGTCCCTCTTTACGTTTCGACAATTTTTCTTATTTTGAAAGTCTCCTCGTTAACTTAATTCCTTCTCACACTATTATAATGGGGGACTTCAACACTTGTCTTCTCAAACAGGATTCAAGGTCTTCCTCCCTACAATCTATATTACATTCTTGCAATTTGTCCCTTCTTCCCTTAGGTGCCACGCATCATTTTCCTAACTACACTCCTTGATCTTATACTTGTTTCTTCTACTCAACATATCGCTAAGCATGGACAATGTATAGCTGATACTTTCTCCTACCCTTTTCTTCCTTTTCTACAAAATTCTGTTCACCGGCGTAGTTTTGGTAGTATGAACCTTGAGAACCTCCGTGGGGATGCTGGCAGCATTGACTGGTCTGATGTCATTGCCGCTGATTCGATTGATGTCAAAGTCAATATACTCAATACCAAGCTTCTCCAGCTATACGACGTTCATGCATCTGATCGGCCCGTAAAAATGAAGCACCTGCCAGCGCCGTGGCTGACAGACGGCCTAAAAGACCTATTGCAGAGGAAAGCAGCAGCTATAACAAGATTTAAAAGCAGACCAAATTCTTTTCTTTTACTCGGGAGAAATACGTTGTAGGGATGCTCAACGCCGCCACATTCATAAGTCCTTTGAAAACGGTGACCCAGCTAATTCTTAAATCTATTCTGGAAATTTCTTAAATCAATGAGAGTGGAAAAACCGCGCCAAGATTCTATTCCTAAAGATATAGAATAGATCTCGAGATCTTGAATTACTTAATCAACATTTTTCTACTTCCTCTTACTTCAATGGTACTTTGAAAGCAAAAACATTAAATGATCTTTCGTCTCTTCCTACTCCCGATTATTCACCATTCGTCTTTAATCAGTTCTCCGATTGTGATGTTAAGAAGAGCATAATCTATTTCGTCTAATGCTGTTGGTAGTGACTGCATCAGTCGCAAGATGGTACTCCCTATCCTTGACGAAATCCTTCCTGTCATCTGCCATATCCTTAATCATTCCCTATCCAGCGGTGTTTTTCCTTCTTCTTGGAAAGAAGCCCAAATCACCCCTCTTCCTAAAAAGCATAATCCTGTTTCCTTCTTTGAATTCCAGCCTATCTCCATATAACCATTTCTGTCCAAAGTCCTTGAACGCCTTATCCTGATATTAGACTTGATATTTAAAATGGAAATCTGAAATTTCCTTATTACCGTCGATTTTGATATCTTACTCGGCATTCTTGGCTCTGTTAATATATCTCCAACGGAAATTGATTGGTTTCGTAGTTTCCTGTGTGACCGCCGACAACGTATTTACATTGAAGGTTATCTTTGTCATGGTGCAATACTTCTGCAGGTGTACTACAGGGGGGCGTTCTATCTCCTCTTCTCTTCGCTATTTTTATTAATTCTTTTTCCAATGCACTTATCTCGTCCTACCACCTTTACGCTGACGATCTCCAAATATATTCTCAAGCTCCGGTAGAAGAATTGTCAGAGGCAGTTAACATGGTCAATAAAGATTTAGCTCGTATTGCTGAGTGGAGTTTGGCTCATGGTCTGAAGATAAATCCTACGAAGACTCACGTCATTGTTGTCGGCAGTCCTAGGTTGCGATTGAAAATTAACTGGTCGCAGCTCCCCCAGGTTGTCGTAGATGACTCAGCTATTCCATACAGCGACTCAGTAAAAGATCTGGGTATTTTAGTTGACAAAGACTTTTCATGGGGTCCTCAGCTGCGGGCAGTTAGCCGCAAGATGTTTGCGTCTGCGGGGTCTTTGCGCAGACAGCGCAATTTCCTTCCGACTGCCACCAAAACTGCATTCGCCCAATCCCTCCTTCTCCCAATCCTCGATTATGCCGATGTCCTATTATTTAGACCTAACTGAAGTGCCGCTAGATAAGCTTGAGCGACTCCAGAACTTTTGTAATAGATTCATATTTGGTTTACGCAAATTTGACCATATTTCTGAGTTTCGAATTAAGCTAAAGTGGCTGCCAATCCGCTTTCGCCGGAATCCCCATATTTTAAAATAACTCTACAGTATTCTGTTTATTTCTTCAACCCCCACATATCTCAAAGAACGCTTTAAATTCCTTCATGACACACATTCTATACACTTGAGGTCATCGGAGAATTTGAAACTTATTCCACTAAGTTTTACGACAAATCGTTTACAGTCCAGGCTGTGCGATTGTGGAATGAGTTGCCGTTGTCAGTAAGACAAGCCCAGTCACTGATTTCTTTTAAAAACCTGGTAAAAAACCATTTCCTTTCTCTCTAACGCTTTTATATTTAGATCTAATCTCTTTCATCATTATCCAACCCTTTTTCTTTTTTGTTTCTCTCTCTATATATAGATTTCATGTCATATTATGTATAGTATTTACTATAGTATAATAATATTGTATATATTTATGTTACAATCTAATAGCAGTACACCGCAGACTACCCTTTTTTTATTCTAAGTTTTTTCAGTCTATCGAAAGGTGGTCTGGTAGATATCGCTGTCAGCGATAAGACCACCTTTGTACCCGTATAAATAAGTTTTTCTTGTAAATGTGTATAACTTTTATGGTGTACAGTAAAGTATATTCTATTCTATGCATTTTGAGTTCGTCATTATACGATTTATAGTTTTTTATTTTTATTGATAGGCTCGCGTTTGACCACTTTCTCACCTGATGGTAAGCGATGATGAGGTCAACGATGCAGCACGCTTACCTAGAAGAAACCTAAGACTTAAATACGCCCAGGTTGTAGCTATCAGGAAATACAGACTCAGGCAGGGAATTCCACTCCTTAGCAGTACGCATAATAAAAGTTTTCCTAAAACGTTTGGTGCGTATGGGTGGGATGTCCACCATGTATCGATGACGCATTGCCGTACGTCTTGTAGTCCGATGATGGAACGGGTTAGGAGGAATAAGTGTAAGCAATTCCATCGCACACTCCCCGAAATGTAACTGATACAAGAACCGACAGGCTGGCAACTCAGCGCCGATATGCAAGGCTCTGAGCCTAGACTCGACCAGTATCTCATTACCGATGAGCCTCTTGGCCCGTTTTTCGATCG
This sequence comes from Orthosia incerta, assembly GCA_948252205.1. Lineage (NCBI taxonomy): Eukaryota > Metazoa > Arthropoda > Insecta > Lepidoptera > Noctuidae > Orthosia > Orthosia incerta. The sequence goes on from OX411742.1 coordinate 56,489,331, forward strand.
ACTTAAGTGCATTTAGCTGGTACTTGGCAGATTCAAACCAGAGATGAGAGCAGTACTCCAATTGCTAGGGTTCAGTACCTAATTTTTTATCGATGATCGTCCTAAATATACACATGCAAGATCATCTTCAGATAACGATAGCAAGGATGATGACGATTATTCTCTACGAAGTATGAACATATCTAAGCCTTCTTTTTGCTGTTAATAAACTTACTATAACGATATACATAACTATTTTCCTTGACTTAGATCCGTATTTACATTAATGCATGAATGGGTTAAGGAAAACTAAGATAGGTACAAACTACTACTCGAAAATCGTATAATTTGCTTTAGAAATAACTGGTGCAATAGTGGTTTCTATGAACACTCATTATGTTGACAGAACAAGGCTTAGCATCCCGTTTTCCTCCTTTTACTTGTATCATACATTAAGTTAGTCATAAGATATAATAGGTACATACATGAGCTTAGTGCTTGGATATCTACCTAGGGTCTAAATTGTTTAAATAATTAAAAAAACCCAACGCAGAATTAGTCAGATTATATCAAGTCTTTTCAGGATAAACCTAGATCTATATCTCACGTATCAGCATGGTAGGTAAGTATATAGGTCTCTACTGCGAGACTTCATGGTCATGATGTTGTTGTTTGTTGGGGAGAAGTATATCAAAGAAGCAGCGGGACTGCGCGCCAAGGGGCAACAAAAATAAACACAACTGAAGACCTATAGCATCGTCACTCATGTAGGTTTTTTCAAGCAAGACAACCGTGAAATTATCTATCTTGTAGGTCTATTGCTGGACAAAGACCTTCAAGCATCGCCTCATCGACCGGTCCAGAGCACGTCGCCTGTAACAGACTCCCAAGGCCTTCATCAGGCCATCAGTCCGCCTTGTGCCATCTAACGTTACACCTTCCGATAAGCGGTCAGGAACTTTTTGGCCCCGTCCACCAACTGTTTGGCGAGCTATGAACGCTGCCCATTGCCATTTAGGAGGAAACGGGAGCAGAGAGCGCCGACTGAATTTCCTTAGTAAAAAGTCATAAATCGAGGTTTGGCTCTCACCTATTTCCTTCTCCAATATGGGACCAATTTTAAAGATATTCCATAAACTGGTAAAGTAAGATATATACTATGTCCCTACGTTTTTCTTTTTTCATTTGTATTTGTCAAATTTGTACACTAAGCCTCTGTTGACAGCGCAATTTTGAGCATTTTGAGCATTTTGTGAGGGTTCTAGTGCTTCTAAAGATAATGTATCATCAAAAATGAAAACATAGGGACATAGTATATATCTTTAATTTTCAGTTTACGGAATATCTTTTAAATTGGTCCAATATTGGAGGAGGAAATAGGCGAGAGCCAAACCTCGATTTATGACTTTTTACTAAGGAAATTCAGTCGGCGCCCTCTGCCCCCGTTTCCTCTTTAGTTCGGTTATTCTTCAGGCTTTGATTTTCCTTGGTTTTCATGTGGAACTCTTCATTTCTGATTCTGCCACGCATGGAAACACCATAAACTTCACATGACAGAAACATGTTTCGTTACACGATCGAGCACCTTATAAAACTTAACCAATTGATTCATTCATTACCAGATAATTACATTATTAAACTCAATACCAACTTCCCACGGTATAAAAAGACTTTCTTGGCGTCCCAATCCATATTCCCATACTAATATTAAGAATACTCGAATTGCTTATTTAAAAAACATAGTCGACAGTAAAAAGGTCTTAGGCTACGGACAGCGTGAGGAACTACGCGGGTAAAAAGGCGGGCGCGAAGTATTAAACTTAATATTTTCATATTCAGCACCACTTGAGTCCTTATAGAAGTGACTAGCGATTATCTAAGGCCCTAGACAAGACTACAGGACATTCTATCAACAAAAGCGTTACGATAGCGATTGGAAAACGACAAAAACGTATAAGTCAATTCGTTATATTTTGGCATTTCGATCCATTTGCCATCACTTATAGAATTACACTTTGTCTAGCGCTTCATGCACTTAGTACGACGTGAAGCAGCGAGCGATAGGGCGAAAATATACATCCCTATAACTTCAATTATCACGACGACAATTGCCAAAGAGCTTGAGGAACGAAACGCGCACTCGTCTCTCACCTGCACGACTCAAAATTCAGTAGTTCTTTTTACTTTCCTTATTATTATATGACTTAAAAAAATATCAAAATGTAGATAATTAAATTGTCTTTGAGATGGTGAAAGTTCCATTAAAATACTGGTGGTTTTGTTGCGTTTGTCGTTTTTTTAATACATACGACATAACTTTACAAATTAATTACAACATGTAAAACACTGGTACTTAGCTGATTCCGGTAAGACTGGAAGCCGACCCCAATATAGTTGGGAAAAGGCTAGGCAGACGATGATGTTCTATGGCCCTTTCAAAGTAAAGCTCAAGGCATTTCTTTTGGAAAAATGTCTATACTCAGTAGATGAATTACAGTTTTTGTTGTTTTGTGATGTCAATTACCAAATAATTAATTATAATCGTATGTGGGATGTGGACACAGCGATCATTGTACCGATAGTCGTGTCAGCCAATGGCTTAATAGCCACGAGCCTCGACCAACACCTTAGGAGGCTTTCGTTAGGCGGCTGGGTCAAGGGCGTGATCCAGAAAGCAGTACTGCTGGACACGGCTCGCATTGTTAGGAGGTTCCTCTCTCTGGAGCCCTGACCGCCGGTAGCTTGGACCCTGTTCCCGATACCGGTGGGCCTCTTTAAACCCTAATCGTATGATTGTTATACATACTTATGTTTGCATGTTATTGCATATTATGTTAATTTAATATATTTAATTTAGGCTTAGTGTTTACTTTTAATGTTATGTTTTATGATGTTAAAATTTCGAACACAATGTATTTGTAACTGAATAAATTGAATTGCGGAGCATTGAGAGCAGCGGTGGCCCAGTGGTATCGGCCGCGACTTACAAGTTGTAGGTCGTGGGTTCGAGCCCAGGCAGGCGCGTTTTACTTTGTGTAAATTATTTCATCACCACTGCTCTCAAAACGGTGAAGGAAAGCATCGTGAGGAAACCGGCATGTTCTAGAACCAATAATTCGAAGACATGTGACATCTACCAACCCGCACTGGGCCCGCGTGGTGGATTACGGCCCATTCCCTCTCACAGAGAGGAGGCCTGTGTCCCAGTAGTGAGAACATTAATAGGCTGATGATGTGATGATGAAATTGAATTGAATTGAATTGAATTTTTGTACGAATTAAACTCAAAATGTTCATAGAACAAATTATTGAAAAATTTTTCGAATGAATCAAATCAAATCAAATCATTGTTTATTCGCTCAAACATGAGTATCATACATACATAACAAAATTGCCAGCATGAAGAGTTGTTAAAATACAAAGATTATGGAACGTCATGTTTGCCTTGGTAATGGCATGCAAATATTGATATGGAACACAGTTCAAAATAATTATTCTAGATTATCAACTTTAAAAAAACAATAAAATATGTGCAAATGTCAATAAAAATAATGCAAGTCTTATTACCATTCTAGAATGTCAGATAAAAAAATTATATTAAAAATAATGTTAAATTAATAAGTCATATCAAAATAATCGTTCTAGAATGTCACAGTAAAAATTATAAAACAAACATTTGCAAATAATAAATTCATAGAATAATAACAAAATAATCACTTTTGAATGTCACGCAACGCAATGAAACATATATTTTTACCAAAAAAATAAACGACTGGAATGAGACTGATTCTCGTTTTAAAATCAGCATACTGAGGGGTATCTGCGCCTCAATTAACTTGCATTTTCGCATGTGTATTTTCGCCCATATCTTTTATTTTACACTAAGGAGACACATCTAGCCTCTACTATGGCTCCCATATCGCTCCCACACCCGCCCTTGTCACCACGCTTGCACTCTAGACAAGCCCTTGGATTTCACCTAATATATTTATCAAGTCGTTCTAAAAGAATTTAAGAAATCTATCAAATAACTTCTAAGATTAGTATCGATTTGTTTCGATATAAGATAAGAATCTTATTGTATGAATAATTTGTTTTGCATTTTGTCGCAGTTAAATACTTAGTGGGTTAACTTGAAATGGCATTCCTTCTACAGTTTAAACCTTATAATCGTAATTAGAAACTGATTATTAACTATAAAACTGTTGATATGCACAAAGTATTAAAATGAGATTGAGCTCTAATATTTTTAAAATAATCTCGTTTAAATGTGGCCGGCAAAATAGTTTTTTTTCTGGCAAAGGTGTTGACGATGAGTTTTCAGAAAATACAAAAAAATGCACTTGGAAGCAATTAAACCCTATTCTATAGATACACTAGTTCAACAGACAGACATACATACAGCTTGTCAAAAGCATCTAAAGCTTCGCTTTGGCCTCGACTTTTAAGAAATCGGAATCAATACTAATATTATAAAGAGGAAGGATTTTTTTGACTGTTTGTTTGTTTGTACCGAATAGGCTCAGAAACTACTGGACCGATTTACAAAATTCTTTTATCAATAGAAAGCTACATTATTCCTGAGTGGCATAGGCTATTTTTTAAATCCCGAAAACGGGTCCTGTGGGGTGGTCTACGGGAGCGAAGCCGCGGGGAACAGCTAGTTAAAGATAAATGGCTAAGATTTAGCTTGATGCGGGCTCTATATATATATGATATTTTGCAATACAAAATCAGTATTCGACATAATCTCGACGATAGAAATCAATCAAAATCAACATGTATACGGTAAATTAGGAAATTCTGAACTATGAATGCAAGGCTAGAAGTGGTATTGGGAAACTGCTTTGCCCTGCATAAGCACACGACTATCTGACGACTCAGACCCAATATATTCGGACACTGTGTCCGAACTGACACATTTTGATTTCAATTCTTTTCACTCATAATTCGGACAACATCACATTATTGATGTTGTTTAGAACAGTCAGATAAAAAAGTTTTTAAATAAAATATGCGGAAAAAAAGCGTTACCTAAACTGTTTTAGGGTGGCTTTAAGGCGGCATCTTTCGGTAATAAATTGCTTCGTGTTGAAAAAATATTTATTAGGTACTATTTTTAAGTAACTTTTTTTTACAAGAACTAGAAGAAAAAGCAGCTTTATTTCTTACCTTTTTACGTCTCTTTATTCAACAATTTAATTGATGAACCTTACATATGAGCATGAAATGGTGTATACTTCCCTCATACTTTTCTTGTAAGTCTAACAAATTTCGTTTTTAATGTTTTAAAAATATGCATTATACACCGTGAAATTTAAGTGGTTGTTTTCCCGCGGCAGAACGACTTGCCTTTAGGAGTACTTTCGAAGCATAGAGTTAAAGTAAAAAAATAACGATGTTTTTATTTTAAAATAATTTAAAAAATATTCATCAACTCGAAAAAGTGAGTAACAATAGTAACATGTAGGTACTAGGTACTACGGTGAATAATAAGGTGGTGACGCGAGTAGTACCTAGTAGGTACCTACAAGTTACTATTGTTACTCACTTTTTCGAGTTGATGAATATTTTTTAAATTATTTTAAAATAAAAACATCGTTATTTTTTTACTTTAACTCTATGCTTCGAAAGTACTCCTAAAGGCAAGTCGTTCTGCCGCGGGAAAACAACCACTTAAATTTCACGGTGTATATTATTGAATCAACTTAGCCCTTTAAGAGATGACTGATATCACATCTGGGCACATTCTAACATTCGACTTGTAGTTGGATAAACAGACACTCTCTGGTAAATATATTAATAAAGATATGTGTAGCTCAAACATATCCCGACCCAGCCCATTCGAGAAATATTGTACTTTTACGTTGTAATTTTAAGTTTTCTCTCTTGGTTCCTTTCGCAGAGGCGTTCAACAATTTATCCACCCATCCTCAGAGGATAGTGAATTTATGTTGGGAGACACCAACACCAGAATATTTCGAAATGCTAGTCAAAATATTCAAAAGTGTTATTGTATACGAACTCATGCAACTCTCATTACGCGCAAAACAAGGTATATGATATAAAAATCTCTGAGGAGAAACTAAAAATTTTTGAAACAAATCAAACTCGTTAGTATCACGCCCGAATAATATTTTGATCGTTCCAAAAAAATTACTTTTCTCACAGCATAATACAAATACTCAATACTTTATCGTCATTGAACAAAATAAACTATACAAATCCAAAGAAACCGAAGATTCCAGCTGAATGTTTTTATATTGAAGACTTGCGCGATCATGTGGATATTGCTACTGATTACATTACCTTTTTTTTTTTGGGTTGGAAATCATCCGATGACTTCTCCCGCTCTGGGTGAAGCGGGAGGGCATGTCAGACTTTTACTGACTAAAACCCACCCGTGTTCCTTCAGTTGCTTGTGCCAGGACCGCGGTAACTCTCTTTCAAATTTATCCGCGACCCAGACAGGCATCGGCCCTAGCGGACCCCGTCACTTTTGCTGACATCTCTTTGAGGCGCGCGTGGAACACTACGCGCCGTAAACTCGGGCTTGATCCTTATCGGACGGCGAGCTACCCATTACTCTCCGTCCGCAAGCCCGCGACTACGGTGGCCGGGAATCGGCTCGCGACTCCCGACGCCCGGGGCGTCTCCTGCGGTGCCTAGGGGCGTGAGGGTGTCTCCTTTGCGTCTCCCTCACGCGTTCCGCCTCCTCCTTTGCGAGCATTACTGCTTCGTAGAAGGAGGAGACAGCTTCCCATGCCCTCTCGCTCCGTACCATGGCCTGAACCAGGGCCGGACGCGAGAGGTCGCCAGCGCCGATCGCCTCCTTGAGGACACGGCGGTGCTCCGCCCAAGCAGGGCAGATCTCCACCGTATGCTCCACCGTGTCCTCCGAGCGGTCCACACAATGGTGACACCCGGGCGTTTCCTCCCGCCCTATCTTGAACAGGAACCTCCCGAAACAGCCGTGTCCGGTGAGGACCTGTGTCAGGCGGAAGGTGAGGACGCCGTGACGCCTCTCAAGCCACTCCTCTAAGAGGGGCCTTACCGCCGCTATTGTGGCGTGCCCAGCGGTGGGTTGCGACAATCGCCCCTTCCATGACGCCATGAGATCCTGCCGGAGCTCTGTCCGCCGAGCCGCGATTTGTCGCGGCAACGGTGTTTCGCCCCACATTTCGCCTCCTCGCGCCACTCCCATATTTGCGCGAGGACTTTTGCTTCCAGATCCCATGGCGGCAATCCGGAACTGATTACATTACCTGGCTTTCTGATCATGCTGTACGTAAAGGAATAAAACCGGCCAAGTGCGAGTCGGACTCGCGCATACCTTCGGTTACGTACCATTATCGCAAAAAAAAAACGGCAATAATATCACGTTTGTTGTATGGGAGCCAACTTAAATATTTATTTTATTTGTTGTTATAGCGGCAACAGAAATACATCATCTGTGAAAATTTCATGAGATACAGCATGGTGACAGACGGACATACTAAAACAGAATAAAATAAATATTTAAGTGGGCTCCAATACAACAAAAGTGATTTTTTTGCCTTATTTCCGACTCGCACTTGGCCGGTTTTTTTATTGGTGTTATCAGTGAAAAAAAATCGGATTCAGCCACTGTATCCGAATATATTGTGTCCGACACACAGCCAATCAAGTGATAGGTAGGTAGGTGCCTATATTTTGAACTAAAGAAGAACTTAAAATAATGTGGATGGCGATCGTCATAATATTGAAAATAATCCAGTGAGGTTATACTCCATTTGCGATAACATTAGACGTTTAAATTAGCCCATTTTACAGCCCATTCAACCGATTTTGAATTCTATTGCGTTGGTGATACGACATAATATGGTAGCTGTAGTAAACAGTTGGTTTTGGTAACAGGTTTATGCTTTTTATGTCACCCTTATCTTTACGGAATAGAACTCAAAATCGGTTGAACGGACTGTAAAAAGATTTGGAAACATGTCTAATTTTATTTCAAATGGAGTTTAGTAGAAAACAAATGACAAATAATACTGCATAATTTCAGAAAATAGTTTAACAATAGGTAAAGCACGGATCGTTAACCTCTGTTTAGATAACATGAACACTATCAATTGGATATAGTGAAATTCCATAAACAAGTATGAATTATATCGAACTTATGAATTCTGTTCACGGTCTGAATTGGTCGGCGGTAACAAAAGAAAGGGTTACCGACATAGCCCGAAGAATTGCCAAACTTAAGTGGTAGTGGGCAAGGCACTTTGCTCGCAGGACGGATGGCCGATGGGGCAGAAAGGTTCTGGAGTGGCGACCGCGAACCGGAAGGCGTTGCGTTGGAAGGCTTCCCACCAGGTGGACAGATGACCTGGTGAAGGTTGCGTGGATCTGCTGGTTGAGAGACGCACGGGACCGGTCAATGTGGCGACGCTTGGGGGAGGCCTATGTCCAGCAGTGGACGTCTTTCAGCTGATATGATGATGATGATGATGAACAAAAGAAATGCAAATCAAATATTTACAATACGCATTTTTTTACGCAGATGTCTGATAAAACACTAACAAATCAAACGATAAGTTTATTTTTTAACCTAGCTTAGGTATGAAAGTGTTAGGTACGGATTAAAAAAGACGAACTTGTTGCTAACTTGATATCATAATCGGTAAATAATAATAAATATTATCAAAAAAAGAACTGATATATTTTTATCGTTAAAGAACTAGCTAAACAATTTAGGTAAAGTCATCTAAAATGGATAGCACGTTCATATTAATAGATAAAATACTTTTTTTAACATCAGTCGAGATGGTGGTCAAAGGCGATAAAAAAATCTAACCTTTTTTTTTTTTCTCTTTTTAGTTTTGGTAAGTATTACCAATTAAAATGATAATCATTTATAGCCAAAATACATCTCATGACAATTCCAATAAGCCCAAACACGACTAGGATACATCTTATACCCGAGACATACTTAGCATTTAGGCAGTGGCCATCTGTGGTCTTGTTCATCAGTTCGACTTCACCAAATGATACTTTCTGAGTGCAAATGATTGCATTGTTGATGAAAATACCAAAATCGCCATATGTATGCTTATAATATTTGAGGAGTTCCCTCGATTTCTCTAGGACCCCATCATCAGATCCTGACCTGATAACTATGGGACCAACTAGGAAGTATACCCTTTAAAAAAAAAGAAGAATTTTTGAAATCGGTCCAGGCGTCTTTAAGTAATCGGAGAACATACATTAAAAAAAAGATGCCGATGCCGACGAATTGAGAACCTCCTCCTTTTTTTGAAGTTTGTTAAAAATAATCAATAAACTGTAAAAAAATATAATACACCTAAAGCGATCAACTCTTTCCTTAATCATAGAGAATCTGAGTCACAAAACAAAATTCACATGTTCTTGACCTGACTAATGGCATGCACGATATTTTTTTTTTTTTTTTTTTTTTTTCTGATAAAGTACCAAATTTGAATACTTTATTTCAATTACAATCTAGCCTTATTGGCTAATTAGTAAACAAATTTCACCTAAACTACTACGTAAATATAATTCTAAGAATGCGTCCATTAACACTTACCTACTTAGTTTTTATTAAGGCGAAGACACTTTGTTCATGTGTTCTTTGAAAGCAGCACTTATCACTACATTTGTTTATTTGTCACTAAAAAAAAAAAAAAAAAAACTACACTAACTCGAACGGTTTCGTCCGTTTCAGTCTTCTTACTATATTAGTAATGTCAAGAAGCTGGATAGCCTCAACATTCACATGGTGATGAAGTCTATTTTCGTGAGCTTCTGCGTATTTTTGTATTACTCGGTCCACGACGTCCATGTTTAGGTCTCGATGTAGGTCACAGTTCCGAATGTACCAGGGTGCATTAACTATGTCCCTGAGTACTTTGTTTTGGAAACGTTGGATGATCTGGCGATTGCTCTTACTGGTACAGCCCCAGAGCTGGATACCATAAGTCCATACTGGCATCAATACCTGTTTGTATAATAGGACTTTGTTGTGTACTGATAGTGGGGAGTGTCTTCCAAGTATCCAGTACATTTTCTGGTAGCGTATTTTCAACTCAGATCTCTTTTTCTTGACGTGTTCTTTCCAGCGCAGCTTGGCGTCAAGATTCATACCAAGATATTTAGCTGTATTAGAGTATGGAACTTGTTGGCCATTAATAAATACAGGAAAATGTTGTGTTCTTTTATTGGTGAAGTCAACGTGAATCGACTTGCTTTCGTTAAGCTTAATTCGCCATTTTTTAGTCCAGGTTAGAATTTGATCAACCGCTTTTTGAACTTTTTCCACAGCTTCTTCATGATTATTACCTATTGCCATAATAGCAGTGTCATCGGCAAAAGTGGCAATAGGATTATTTTTGTAACTGGGATATCACTGGTGTACAGTAGGTATAAGATCGGACCTAATACACTTCCCTGTGGCACGCCAGCATTGATGGGCCTTGTCTCTGAGTAGGCGTCTTCATATCGAACGCGGAATGCTCTGTTTGATATGTATGATTCGAGGATGTCCGTAAACTGTCTCGGTAGCATACTATTTAGTTTGTGGATGAGACCTTACACGATATTTAATAATGTTTGTTGAATTTGCACTAATGAGCAAAATTATTTTAATAATTTATACCACCACTTAGCAACGTGTAACAGCTGTGTTTAATATGATGATAATAATTTATATTGAAAACAATTATCTTAACAAAATATTGACAGTTGCGAAACAAAATTAAAACCTTGATGAAATCAGTGTTTGCATTATTATGTATTATTCATATCCATTGTTTTAGGTGTACTTATACTAATCCAAGGTTAATCTTTGAGATATGTAACAGGCTTAAAATTATGTTGATCTACTCTTGTAGTTATTTTTTTTTAAACTTTACTAAGCATTTGGTTCCTGTCTTAATACAGTACCGATGCCTTATTGGATAGAAATCAAGGTTTGTGAATAATGGACACTGTGAGCAGTGGTGGCCGGCCGCGACTTACAAGTTGTAGGTCGTGGGTTCGAGCCCAAGCAGGCGCTTTACTTTATGTAAATTATTTCATCACCACTGCTCTCAAAACGGTGAAAGAAAACATCGTGAGGAAACCGGCATGTCCTAGAACCAAAAATTCGAAGACATGTGACATCCACCAATCCGCACAAGGCCCGCGTGGTGGATTACGGCCCATTCCCTCTGTGAGAGGGAATGGGCCGTAATCCTCTGTGTCCCAGCAGTGGGATGGGAACATTAATAGGCTGATGATGATGATGATGGACACTGCAACAGTGATACGGTAACATCAATCTCTATCCATCTAATCTATCTTATATATATTATATACATATATAGATATGTATATATATAATCTGACTCTCGGAAACGGCTCCAACGATTTTCATGAAATTTAGTATGCAGGGGGTTTCGAGGGCGATAAATCGATCTAGCTAGGTATCATTATTAGAAAACGTCTTTTTCTCTATTTTCACCCGAGCAGAGCTCGGTCGCCCAGGTACTTATTATAATACTAATTAATACCTTATTTTAATGGCCTTCAGATTACTCGTAACTCATTTAGGTGTACTGCTGCCGTGAATGTATATTTCATTTGATTTGGAATTTATTTGATTCAGTCGGTGTAAATAAGTAATAATTTATTTCCGCTACTACTATGGAACTAACAATTTGAAATATAGACTGGTTTTCTGAAAAAAAAACAACTTTTAAACTATGAGTTCCTTGAACAAATCAATACCGTCAATGTCTGTTTCACTACTTGTATCAAAAACCTCTGGTGCTACTTAGTACTCTGCCGATCCTACAAGCTATAAAACCGAGAATGAATACAAGTTCGTGAAACAGGCTCAGCGGCGACGCGGCGTATCACGAACGCCGCACGAGTCGGCTTCCTACAGAAGCGGTAATTGAACGATTAAATCTGCTCAAGACTTTATTGATAACACTTCTGGAACATAATAAGGGCAAGGTCGATCTCATACATATTTGATTGACCTGGGCTATTGTGTCTTGAACTACAATAAGTTAAAAAAGTAATAAGGTTACTATTAGTATTAAGGTTATAAATGGTACCACGATTGATTGTAAGATATGAAACGTACGGAAGAGTGCAAATATTGACTTGAACCAAGTACGTACCTCAGAGTTGAAAGGGGTTTTTCCTAAACGACACATTATTTCAGTATTTTGTCTACACAGCGCCGTAATTAAAAAAAAAACTTATTCGAATTTTGGAATTGACGTCGTATCCCGCCATTTTTGTGCAATAATAGTTTTGAAAAAAAAAATTGTACGATCCAAAATGTAAATAATTATTACAATAAATAATTATGTTATTACCTATACATAGTTTGTTTGTATTCGATACTCAGTAATTAAACTTTCCATGAATTTACATAGAGTTCTTACAACACTTTACAATACCCTATGGTTTCAGAATAGAGGATTCATATCATGGGTGTAGATAAAGTCTTGTATGCAACTGTTATAATTAGGTATTAAAACACTCATGTGATACTATTATCACACGAGGCGAAGCCGAGTGTGATAATAGTAAACCCACATTCGTGTTTTAATACCCCTTATTATACAACAGTTGCATAAATAACTATTGATTAACTATGAATAAAATAAATAAATAAATTATAGGTACGACAAAACAATATTGACCAAACAAAAAAAAATGTGTGTAGGGTATACACAGACTTGCAAAGTTAAGGATGGTGTAACAATTGCAAAGTATAGGAGTATAAAATTCCAGTGTAGTATCATTTCAAACAACAGAAAGCAATAAATAATTCGTAATTTTATAGATATAAAAACTATTCTCACTGACATTGAAAACAGTTTCACCAAACCTAATGTCCCAGGACAATAATGGCTTTTGTCACTCACTGCGTTTACTTTTTAAGCAGTTTGTTTAGTATATGAAGTGGCTTCAGTCGGACTCTGAGCTTATCATACAGTTTTTAGTTCCTAGTATTCATGTTACCACTTATTGCCTTTCTTCTTTTTTTCTGTACCTATTGTTGTTTGAAATATATCTTGAAAATGTATGAGAGCCTTATAGTGATCTTTGTTTGCATTATAATGAGTAAGAACCTTTCAGGAAAATCCTATCATTTCTTACTTATATCATCTCGTGACTTCAGATGATTTTAGTCTTACATCATTGTCTTCACATCCTTTTCGTGTTTATTTGTATACAGAAACTTACAGTTTCTAATTGTTGACTAGACGTGAGCACATGATCAGTTACTAATTAAAAGGTACATATATTGTGTTAGTAATCTGATTAGAAGAACAAAGGTTAAAAATTAAGGATGCGGGTGTGTCTACTACGTAGTATTCTTTAGCTGTTTTAACATTATCCTCGTAAACGAAAACCTCCATGTTTCTGACAACTACGCTTTGATTTTCTTGATAATGTGCAGATGATACTTAGAACAGTTTTTCTGATCAAAGGCCACAAATCAACTTCTTCTTCGTGACGGTGGTACACTTAAAATTTGTTGGTCCAATACCTACTTCAAGCACTGTCGCAGCGAGATTAATTTGATTGTGAGATAGATGCTTATTTTTTCTTCTCAATATAGCACATTAGCTAACACTGACTTCATTTAGCCTCATTTTGTCAAAATGTGATTTTACTAATGATCTATACAAATATAAAATGGGACTACAAGATATCTAAAAATAGTGAGCATGTTATTAAATGGCAGATATAGGTAAGTGACTATTTACATCTGACACTATGCGAGGTGATAGTTTTGTGGTTACGAGTATCGATTGGCAACTCGATCGTTTTCGCTACCGGAGACATATCTTGTGACCAGATTCACAACTTTGTCTTGTATGAGAAGAAAATGTGGGCAGTTAGATTTTCGAGAGAAAAGCGCAATTAAAAACTATTTATTTAAAATAAGTGATTGTTTGGAGCAGTGGTGGCCCAGTGGTAACGGTCCTGACTTACGTATCGTAAGTCATGAGTTCGAACCCAGGCAGGCACTTTACTTTGTGTAAATAATTTCATCACCACTGCTTTAAAAACAGTAAAGGAAAACATCGTGAGGAAACCGGCATGTCCTAGAACCAAAAATTCGAAGACATGTGACATCCACCTACACGCACTGGGCCCGCTTGGTGGATTATGGCCCTATCCCTCTCTTACAGAGAGGAGGCCTGTGTCCCATCAGTGGTAACATTAAGAGGCTCATGATGATAATGATGATGACGTGTTTGATTTTAGTACCAATACAATAAATTATTTCCATCTATACATATGTTGTCTAGATTCGGCTATGTTTAGACGTATTCTTTCCCATCTTTTGATCTGCAAAGAATCTTCCAACAATATATCAGTGATCGACAGAAAAATAGGATCATAGGTTTTTTAAATATGTTTGTTTTAATGATTAATAATCTGGTAGCTGGATTGATATGAGCGATAGTATTCGCCTTAAGAAAAACAATAAATTATTTTAAGTAATGTCCATTAAATTTGCTCATTACATGACGGAACGCCTTCCAAAACTGTCGATGCATATTTTAGTAGCGCGATTTAAGTACAGTTACTTGCATAGATTATAAAAAAAAACAGAAGCTCTACCTCACGAGTGATTTTATTGCATTAAACATTAAAATATCTTGGAGAGTTTATACTTTCATACACAATTGGTTTATTTATGCACTCCATGACATCAATCAATTTTATAACTATCCAAATTTATTTTATTTCTGACTTGACTTGTGAGTTGCCTAATCCACCTGGCTTATCCGTTGAAAGTGTACTTAATGTCCAAAAGTGTCCTTTCTACTGAAAACATAATTCACTTAACCGTGAAGACTGATGACATCTCAATTTATAAACTTTTATTATGTAAATGAATTCTACGAAAGCATATTATTACACATCGCTGACAACTCCTTAAGTCACCAGCCCCTAGTATAAAAAAAGGCTTAACGAATTCATAATTACATTTAATGAAGAATTATCTCTGTTACCATCTTCATCTATTAAGCACCAATTACAAAGTGGCCATCGCTTACAAACAAGCTGGCCGTTTAAAAACTCGTCCCCTCTACCGTCAACATCTTCTCTTTGCTCTTTATCTATGCTAATAACGATTGTGCATGTTCATGCAAGAATATTGAGTAAAAAATCGTATCTTACTTTACAGCCATTAGCTCCTCATATGATATGCAAATTGCCGACACCATGGGCGTACAATTATTTTCAATGGTTGGCGATTTCCCTTAATTTTAAGTATTTTTTAGCCTCTCTTTTCTTCTTATCTTTGTAGTTTACGATCACATTATGATGTTCATATGAAGGTGATGATTTTGGGTGGTCTACCATTGAAGTAATGATGTTATTATTTATACGGGGTTATTAATGGTTCGAGCTTCAATTGTCTCATCAAGATAAGTTTGTTTTCAACGAGCACTCATTACTATGCGATCCGATGAACGATTGAGTTTTAAATGTTTATCAGCTTTTAGAGATTTTTTTTGATTGTTTATAAATGTTGCCAGTATAAACCTCATTTTAGATTTGTAAACATTTTGTAGAGATAATTGAAAAGAAAGCGTTTTATAATTTTTCGTAGTTATGCCAAGCAGGGTTTGTGTCAATTCAATGTTTCTTCTATAACAAGGAAAGTATTTTATCTATCTAATTTTATATGAGTCATGATATTTTTGCTATAATATTAGCATTGTATGTTTTTTTTTATTATCTATGGGCTTGCGCTTGACCACTATCTGACCTGATGGTAAGCGATGATGTGGTCGACGGTGAATCACGCTTGCCTAGAAAAAACCTATTCACTCTTGACTTAAAGACCCCTAGATTGTATCTGTCGGGAAACACAGACTCCGGCAGGGAATTCCACTCCTTAGCTGTACGCACAATAAAAGTGTTCCCAAAACGTTTTGTGCGTATGGGTGGGATGTCCACCATGTACCGATGACGCATCGCCGTACATCTGGTAGTCCGATGATGGAACGGGCTGGGCGGAATCAAGTCATGCAGTTCCATCGCACACTCCCCGAAATGTAATCGATAAAAAACTGACAAACTGGCAACTCGACGACGATGTTCAAGGCTCTGGAGCTTTGACTTGACCAGTGCCTCATTGCCGATGAGCTTCTTGGCCCGCTTTTCAATCGACTCTAGTGCATCTAGCTGGTATTTGGCAGATCCATCCCAGAGATGAGAACAGTACTCCATGCACGATCGAACTTGCGCTTGATACAAGTTGAGCAGCTGTTCCGGCGTGAAGTACCTTCTCACCTTCGAAAGGATCCCCAACTTTTTGGCAGCCAGCTGAGCCTTTGGCTCAATGTTTGGCCCAAAATTGAGAGTCGATGTCAACGTAACGCCAAGAAGCTCAAGATGGTCCGTCATTGGCACGGTTACATCACGGAAAGTTGGAGCCGGGTGAAATTGGTTCTTTTTAGCGGAAAAAAGACACTTGACCAAATTCGCCATCGCCCCATTCGGAGACTGCCTGCAAGGACAGGTTCAAACGCTCCACCATGGCCTCACGGAGAGACTGGATCTGTATGTACTTTTACATTCGCTATTTTGATTTACTATGAATATTTTACTGATTTCAGCTGGCAACTACTCACTGAAAAATTAACAGATAAGATATTGGCCAAGAGGTTATCTAATTTGTAAGGTTTCCGCGGATTATTTGAGTATATCCCATACTAAACCGGAAATATTAACTGATATCTAGATATAAAATCCATATAAAACTAAAATAAGTAATAAATCAAAGTATAGAAAAGGTATCGAAACCGTAAGATTGAGAGTATTAGTTACGAACTCCATATTTTTTTTTTTTACAATTATAGATCTATCCAAATATGCAAGGGAAAAAAATCTTGACCTTGGGCACCAATATAAGACAAAAATGTATTAGGTTCACTGTCCTGTAACAGGTTCACTGTCCACATAGCAGACACATTAGTTAAACAATCACGTGAGAAATATATGATTAATTGGACAGGGAAGAGGTTATGGTATCTACCGATGACTATCCTTGTTCTTCCCATATGTTCTTTCATCTACAAAATACCGCCAAATAAGTAAGTAAAACCCTCGATGTCAATCAAAGAGCTTCACCTCTCTTCCCGTTATCAAAATTCTGGTGAACTATTTCACTTATTACGGTTTTAAGGGTCATAGAAACTGGTTGCTCCATCCGTGGGAACCCGGGCTATTTGCCCGCAACGTTTGTTGGTCTCTTGAAGACGACCAAACACTCGACGCCTTTTGTCCAAAAACGTAATGGGGATAAACAAATAAAAATAGGAGGACACTTCAATGGACGGCGCTAGATATTTCGGGAATAAGAGAATGCATTGTCTAGTTTTTGCTGGATATGATTTTTTTACAGGTCTGGTCTTGAAATGGTTTGAAAAAAGTTTGGTTTAATTAGATGGGATGAAAGGCAGTTATTTTTTTTTGGAATTTACTGGCACAAGTTTTGAAATCATCTTAAAACCAAAGTACGTTATCATATTTGGTCGATTTCTCATCTATGTATCCAATCTAATCAAAATAATAAAACCATCCACTGCCACTGCTGTGCATAGGCCTCCCCCAAGCAGCACCACATCGACTGATCCTGTGCTATGCTATGAATCTGTGTAAAATTATAAATATTACTTTACTATGACAAAAAGTGTGAAGCTACAAGGTCCTTGCAAAACATTCAATAATATACTCTCAAAAATTCTACCATGCCATTCAATTTCTCCAATTATCGCAGTTATTCCAAAAACAAAAAATCCTCGGACATTCTTCGCCACCTCGTCTCCTCCGCACCTCTGTTATGCCTTAACATATCCGCGAGGAACCTAATGGACTTGTAATACCCGACGACTTCAAACAAACGAGTGGCGTTAAAAGGACAAAGGGCCAACACAATACGTTTGGGTGTGTTGGTTAAGTTATAAGAGATAGGGGTGAAGTGCATTTTTGGTTTTGACTCCAGATGAGCGAGCCTTCAAAGATTCTCGCTTCTGATAAATCATTAACGAACATTTCTACTTGTTTTTATACAAAATACTTCACGATTGAACTCACTACTGAGAGCGATGTGCATCAGCCTCGCGGGTTCTCACGCGAGTATGTATAACCGGCATAATAGATAAATTTGTTTTTATAGTATCAGCAAAACATACATCATCATCCCCTTGCCATGATCCTAATTTATTTGAGGTCCGCGCGGCATATCTTCTTTCTCACATGTATCTAGTATCTATACTATCTATTAGCTACATCATCTTTCATTCAAGCATATTTTCTTTGGTTTTCCTATATTATTTTAACCATCTCTAAAACTACTCAAAACTTTCATCAAGGGATAGCTCCTCAAGATAGACATGCGAGCAAAAAATGGGCCTTATATTTTTCACATCGGCAAAAACGCTTCTTCAAACACGCTTCCGCTCACATCTTACCCTCATCTAGACTCTGGACGTCCAATATTTACAAAGTGGAGTATTTTTTGTCAAGCCCGAATGGAAGGGTTGAATGGCTGAGGGTATTTGGAGTGAAGGCAGCCAAGGCAACCTTGCTAAGGACATGGAAAATTATGGTCGAATATAATAGAAAGCCATTGTAGTTATGTGATGGGCTGTGCAGTTTGTGTTTGAAATCAAATATTGTGTGTCTTTTATGCAGATGATATGAGCATATCCAAGAGGAGTCGCCGTATATAGACAACAGTTCTACAGGACAAGGGACCGGTCTCATGTGCATCACAAATAAAACAAGGGCACATGATATTGAGTCTGTTCTGTTACGGGAAAATAGGTATTATTGACATTAACTTACAGCTTAATAAGTAGGTATTTCCATACTACGTTTTCTCTTAATCACTGCTAATTTAATTAGTACCTAATACAACGTGTTACATACGTAATTGTCTCATGCGGTCCTTGAAGAGTTCAACTACTTTACAGCCAATATCTTATCACCAGAGAAGGACCAACTTTATTCTTTTAATTAATTTTTGATGCCATCCCGCCATAAGCACCAAAAAAAAGGAAAATGATCATTACGGATATGTATTTAAGACCAAAAATATAGATAATTAGAAAAAGAAAATAACCAGGAATGACAGATTTTAATTCTTTTATATTCCATAACTACCATCCTGTGGGCATAAGCACAAAAAGCAAAATGCCATAAGAGCTTAAAAGTTGGGTAGGCAACAGGCATTACAGGCCGTATTGGAATATCCAACAATTTTTGCCCCATTCCCGCTATGCTTATGAAATAAGTGCGCTTTGGCACATCAGTTGTATGCTCACCACTTCAATTGCCTTGTAACCAGAGATTATTAAAGGCTCGGAGCTATGAGAGGGTTATTATTAGGCTACTTGTTACTCTTAAATATTATTTATTAAGTATTTGGTTCATTGTTTACTTTGCTTGCTACGTATATGTGTACCGATAGAATACGGAACACGTTAATATGCGTATTAACTAGATAATCTGCAAATTACCGGGTACAATCCGTTAAAGTGTGAAATCTGACTGAAAGTGGCAGATATGTTCACTTTACCTAGTCAATCTGCATATTAATGGATGCTATATCGTTAAATCGCGGCATACAGTACAGACAAAGTCGTTGATTTCTGTCTGCAGGGTTTAAAGTAGCCTAACATGAAGGGGATGACGGGAGCTGAAGTGAGCGAGCAAAGCGAGCGAACCTAACCTATCCGTGTCGGGATGTCTTAAGATTACACTAGTCGATAAATTTGCCATACAAACGTAGTCTAGGGATTATTCCACTGTTTGACGATGTACGTTCAAAATATAAAGTGATATCAATTTGTCTCATCATTATCTAGCCCTGATTAGAGCGAAAAAGTAAAAAAAGAAAATATTTGAAAGTTATGAGTGTCGAAAGTTCCACATTTCGACACTAATTTTAACGCATTTTTGGGCGCAAATAAATACCATAAGAAGACGGAAAATTGCAAAACGGCCTCCATATAGGGATAGATTAGTAGTTCAACAATGCATATAATTTTATTTTGAACAGATAGATTTAGTCGTTTTTTTCATGATATCTAGACTGCCAAAGGTCTGTTTATAAAATTTCGTCAAATTTGCAAATTTGTAGCGAAATGGATAATGATTTAGGACGAAACCGAGCGCGCGAAATTTTAGAAACAGACCTTTGGCAGTCTAGATATCATGAAAAAAGGACTAAATCTATCTGTTCAAAATAAAATTATATGCATTGCTTTCCATACAGGGCTAGATAATGATGAGACAAATTGATATCACTTTTTATTTTGAACGTACATCGTCAAACAGTGTAATAATCCCTAGACTACGTTTGTATGAAAGAATTTTCGACTAGTGCCCGTACCTGCGTACGCCCAGTACCCTTAAATGCCCGAGCTCGCTTCGCTCGCTCTGCACAGCGTACCGTAATTAGATCCGACCAAGAGATTACCGGACAATTGAGAATTCAAAAGTTTTATTCAAGCAAAGAACATGTTTTATGAACTTAACCGTATGCTTAACCGTTAGTATGCAGATTACCTAGGAAGTCTGCAGTTTATCTAGTTAATATAAGAACTTAAATATTTTTTTCCAGTTTAACGGACTCGACCAGATAATCTGCAGATTTACAAGTTAATCTGCACTCTAACTCATCATCTGCCTAGCCTTTTCCCAACTATATTGGGGTCGGCTTCCAGTCATACCGGATTCAGCTAAGTACCAGTGTTTTACATGGAGCGACTGCCTATCTGACCTCCACAACGCAGTAACTGGGTAACACGGTACCCCTTGGCATGACTGGTGTCAGATCTCAAGCTTCTGACTACCCGTAACGACTGTCAAAGATCTTCAAATGACAGCCAGGACCAACGGCTTAACGTGCTTTCCGAGGCACGGAGGAAATACCTCGTCAAGCGTTGCTTAACCTTGATGATCGACCCGTGCGGCTGTTGTTATTTAGCCACGAGCTCTTCTGCAATCTGCACTCTAACTGATTTACTCAAATAAGCGGTAACATATGTCGTCTCTCCCACAAATAGTTCTATAGAAACCACAGACAAATTCACTAAATAGCTATAAACTCTGTCCCTTCGAATAATCAACACAAAGCATTAATGTCCAAACAATTTCTTGAATAGCATCATCATTCATTCAATTCTATGATCCCCTCTCTAACAGGTCACTTAAAGCAAACGGTACAAACTCATACACATTTGTATCTATCTAATTGTGCTCAACCCTCAGAAGCCACGTGTGCTCCAGGGTCGTCAAACTGGTCCTCCTTTCAAAAGAATCCATTTACGAAAATATTTTATGAATAAAAAACTTTTCTATTTGTTTATAAGGCACTGGTTGGTGCAGTCTAAGCCAAATGTTTGGCCAAGGTGTTAGCGGTCCCATGGCTGGTTACAAACTTGGCTCGATTAACGTCTATGATTCGTTTTTTGAATATTTCTTTTTGCCTCCTCATTCAGGTTCTTAAGTGAATGCTGTTAGGTTTCTTTAGGCGTATTTTATATCCTTGTTATTATGGTTACCTACTGCGTTTTATTGTCAACTAACTCGGTGATCTTATGGTAAGGATTTCTTATTTTAAGCATATTTTCGTTATTTTATACACATAAATGGGAATACCGTTATTTCTCTATTACGGATGTAAGTGGATAATATATCGTATTTTACATACCTCTTCTTAACAAACAAATGACTGTCTTACCATAACTACTTTTCACACCTAAAAGCACGTAAATCTGCATTGTAATGCATCATTTAATAAGCTTTTAAAACCTAAAAATTAATATTCTCGCCACATATTTGAGAGGCTCTCGATGTACACCTGCATAAGGCGAGGTATGCACTGGCACGTACTATAGGCTAGTTATCACATACATCAGTACATATGTTAGTATCGACAAACATATTAATCGACTACATATGCGGCGGTGTGCTCTTGCCCGAACTTGCTTATAACACAGAGTAGAGATCGATTCAGAGACCGCAGCCGTTTCCGTATTTTTTTTTTGTTAAACATTTTTTTCTGAACTGTAGTATAATGGGTAACTTATGAACTTATTTTCATTTTGTTTAATGTGTTATTTTTGTACAATACATAATAATGAATTATAATAAATCTGCCCCACCTTTTTTAATTTGTGAACATAAGTGGCGTAAATGCCAACTTGTCATAAAACTGAGTTGCACAAAACGACATAAAACCTTCTTTCGCCACCGTCTTTAGTATGGCTATGTTAATAAGTACTTACTACAATAAATTCAAATCAGCAGATAAAAATACAATGTCTTAAATATAATGTTTTTGTTATGGAACTTAATGGCGTAAAACCAAAACTGCCAATGCACGCGTTTTCATGTCTCGTGTTACAATTCCAACCGATAACAAACCGTATGATTAATATTCCTAGGTAATGCGTTCTTAGATTATTCAATGTGTCTTGTGCATCAAGGATTTCAGTACTTACTTGACGATTATTAATAATTTCAAGTGTTATTACCGTTTCTGCCTGCTATTCATCTCTGATTAATTTGCACTGGCACTTTCACCGTCTGAGAATTTTTCTGCCCGTTGATTTGCTTAAGATTCTCGAAATTTTCTTTAGGTTATGATGATAGAATAATAATAATAATATGGATGGATGTAGACGCAGTGATCATTGTACCGATAGTCGTATCAGCCAATGGCTTAATAGCCACGAGCCTCGACCAACACCTTAGGAGGCTCTCGTTAGGCGGCTGATCCAGAAAGCAGTATTGCTGGACACGGCTCGTATTGTTAGGAGGTTCCTCTCTCTGGAGCCCTGACCGCCGGTAGCTTGGGCCCTGTTGCCAATACCGGTGGGCTTCTATTTTTTATATTTTTAAATGTTAAGGTTTTTTAATTTATTTCATAAAAATATTCAAAAATGTAAATAATAAGAAAACAGATAAATAAAGGAAATAATAATATAAAAGAAATAATAAGAATGAAAATCGGTAATCGATATAAATTTCGAATAATTGCCAAGCTTTGGGCTGCTAGGGTATATTAGGTAGTCGTAGAACGGATGAACAATGGGGCAGAAAGGTTCTTGTGTGGTGACCGTGTATCGCAAGATGCAGTATTGGTAGGTTGCCTACAGAGTGGACTGGATGACTTTGTTGAGGCCGGGAGTCTGCTGGATGCGAGAAGCTCAGGACGTGTCAATGTGGCGGCGCTTAGGAGAGGCCTGATTGAGGTTTGTTTGAGGCTGAGGAAGATTTCTTCTAGCTGATATGATGATGATAATGAAACGTAAACAATATATGATGTAATATATTGACGCACTGCGTGTAAAAAATGGTGACGTAAATTCTCACCGATTACAAAGATGAAGAAATAATATAATATTACAATATCGGACAAAGGCGTATCAAATCACGACGAATGCCTTTAGCAGTTCACATTATGTTATACAATTTAGAAAACAAAGAATACATTTAGTAAAACGTAATTAAGATTATTCGTTTTAATGTTACGCCTGTAATTACAATTAATGAATTACAGAATTTTTTATAGTCACACATTTTTTTTAAATTTGATATGGTTTTTTTTAATGATTTGGTACTGTTTAATTACTGTTTTATTTTCTTATTTAAACTCAGTTCAGATTCATTTTGTAATCATTTGATCGTTGTGATTTGAAGAATACTTTTTTTCTTTAAAGAATTTAATCTTCAACGATATGGCCAGTCTTTATGAAGAATTATATGTAAATTGACTGCTGCGAATAGCGATGGCAAACGCTTGTAAAAGAGAGGAAAAGAAGAAAGTAACAGATAAAGAAGAAGAGTTAAAGATTTCTTCTAGAAGTAATTGCAATATTTTTAACGTGTTGTATACTTAATTAAGTTTTAAAATTGTAAGTAGTGGTATAAAGAGCATTTTCATTTTATGTATTTAAATGAAGTAAAAAGCATGTACGCTGGCTATTATTATATTACCAACAATAATAAAAAGTATCAATCACGTCCCCACGTGCTGAAAGTGAATCTCTCGCGGAGGTCAACGTGCCAATACTATTTTTAAAATAGTAAAGATAATGATAAAAACAATATTATTCTTACCTCATCTTGTTTGAAATCCTCTTCAAAATGTTGACCAAACACTGTTGTACCAAATTCTGAATGTACCGACCACTCTAGCATGCATTGCTAACATATCAATGATTGCTCCTAGCACACCTCAATTGGCGCAAGTACTTGTACATTATCCACAAACATTAAAAATTAAACATACTTGTATTGCATGTTTTCTTAGGACATGTTTTATTAAAACACTCAGCAAATATAGGATCGACTTTTGATTTGTTTTTCTTGATTTTGGACTAATATTAGATGCTAGTGGTTGTTGGAACTGTAATTTCGAATAGCTCATCGATGCTAAATTTAACGTTTTTGTTTACTCTCTCTTTCTCTTTTTTGGTAAGCGTCATTGATCTTGGCAAACACTTTTCCTTTGCTTTTTAGGGTTTTGTAATACATGCCTGACTCTACATCTGTCACAAGGCTCTATAAGTTATTCATATTTAGTCCATGGCAGAAGCCATAGATATTAAAAATAAACTATGTCAGGAGCATTATTTGGTATCTAATTCTGAGTTATTATTTTCATTTTAAGACGATGACAGGTGCCAACGACATTGAGGAAGCAAAACGCGAACTCGTTTCACACCCGTGCGACCCAAAATTCAGTGGCTTTTGTACTTTTCTTATTATTCTAGTACTTAAAAAAAAAGCCTTATATCTAAATGTAGATAATTAAGTTGTCTTTGAGATGGTGTGAATTTTCATTAAAATAAGCGGCGGTTTTGGTGCGATTGACGTTTTTTTTGTCCGTATTAGACATGAGTTTACAAATTAATTACACTATCTCAAACGAATGAAATTCAAAATTTTCATAGATCAAATTATTAAGAAAATGGTCTAAAACCTACTAAGGTGTATCTGCGCCTTAATAAAAGAAATAACAAAAGACACAATTATTTGGTACACTTAAGTTTGTTGTAACACCACAATATTTACAAACACTTTTCCTAGACAAGTAGTTGTTATCTCTGTTCTTATCTTACTCTGTGCACCGACGTGCTAGGTGCTAATCGGAGAACGAACACGCGCGGCGACGGCATCACGCCCTGTTAGCCCCACTTTACCCTATTTGTTCTTAATGTTACATTTTACCCGCAAACACCCTCTTCCGGCGAGATTATTGGAAATATCGCCTTTTTTGTGGCCGCACCCGTCTTGCTACTTTTGGGTAAATATTAATTGAGGTTGGGATCAGATTTCAGGAATTCTGATTTTTATGTTGGAAATATAAGCAAGCAGTATTCAAAGTTAAGCCACACCAAACCGCAGGTAGTAAAAAATATTGAGTCGCTTAAGGCAAGAAAAGGTCTAACTGACAGTCTAACTAGGTCTGTGCCTTTTGTATGCTAGGCTTGAGCTCAAATGAAGTCACACATTACAGACATCTAAAAAAGTGGTCCTTCGATCCAAGATAGAGAAATGTTCTTGACTCTAGATTCAATATTAATACTCGTAATCATGTTGCCAGGAAAAAAATAACACAGGGAATGCGAGTTAAATATGATTTAATTTCGTAATTTTTCTTAGCAATTATATTTCGTTCTCAGCATCTGAATACTTATAATTAGACACAGTAATACATAAGACAGTGTCAAGTTATTATAACAATTTATTATGTATTTAAGCGCATATTTTGTAAAATATTTTACACATTGTTTGGAATGTTTCAATGTCTTTTAACGGTCTGTCTTCTATGTATTATATTCTATAGAATAATGGTGGAATGTTAAGCAACAGATACATTTAATACATTGACTGAATGGTGACAACGTCTCCGCGACGCTTTTAATAACTAATGTCGAACATTATAATGAGCGAAGAATATCTTAGTTCATTGTGTTATATCCAAGTATTGAATTTTGAGTACATCTCAAATGGTGCCAAGAAGGTAATGACTCTTGTAAGAGCTTTAAGTGAAAAGTTGAAAAACATTGCTAGTTGTTCCGTTGTCACTTTCGACGGGTAGTGCATTACCCACTCCGCTATAATGTTCTACATTAATCGAAAACTTTACTTTTAATTTGAATATGCACTGGGTACATGATACAATTATTTTCACTATTTTTTTTTGGATGATCCTTGCAATCATTTTCAACAGGTATACAGTGCTACGCATTTGTTCTGGGGTGGGCACATAAGAAGGTAATTTGGTGGCGACAAACTTCCCGTTTTCACTAAAATTATATTGAATACTGCTTATAAGAAAATTACGTCATGTTCCATTTGAAAATGACTGCACAGTTGAATAAATTCTGTAATATTTTCTTAAGTTAAACATTTTTATCTACTCCAAGTTTACAGACAAAATTAACACACTAGTTATAATGCGAACACATAGATACACTGCCACCACACTATGGCACAGATCTTATTAAAATATTAAGATTATAAATGTCCTTTATATTTATTTACGGTGACGAACATATGGATATTACAGCAGAACACTCGATACTGACGCCTTCTATGTTTCAGCTCAAATGGATACTAAAACTGGCAACTTTATTATTGAAAACATCATAAGAATCGCCACAAATCGAGAAGATTTCGACAAAAGAGATTCAAATACCTATCACTCTCATACAAACTCTTAAAATAATATATACAAAGCGCTCGAAATCATACAATCAAATTCACATATCGACCGGAAAATATATTCAAATGAACATTAGTAAGGAAAAGTTTCAGTACATGGAGTTAGTAAAGAAAACTAGGTCATAGCGACTGCGGCTAATCACAAGAGAGCGGTTGGTCGGATAGATTAAATACCCATAATTAAATACAAAACATTTTAATACAACTTTACATCTAACACCTACGTTTACAAATTTCTGATTAACTTTTGTTTGATAAATAAGTAAACACAATTATTTTTATTATATTTACAAGCAGATAACACGATCCGTACTTAATAGTAAAGCGTTTTAAATAATAACACACTGAGAATTGACGTAAAGGCGTTTTGCTACACTGATGGCGAGCCAGCCGGTGCTCTCTCGCTACCCATTCGGCGGCGCTGACCGAGTTGTTCCCGCCTGCCGCCGCCGCCTCCTCCAGCGGTGGTCCACCGGAACACTCGTGACTGGCGAGACTACTATTTGCTCTTTCCACAGAAAACCTTTTTTCCTTTTAGAGCACGAGTCCGACCGCTGGCACAAGAGCAAACGAGCGCCACGATGTTACACGACCTTAAGGAATTTCACAGCTCCGTCGTCGTCCCGGCTCGGCGTTATTTCCCCATTCAAATGTTTGCTCTCTCGCTCCAGCTACCATTCATGCGGCGTTTGAAACGCCGCGGCCACCGCGGGCTAACCTAACGCTATCCAGTCCACGTCACTGTAATAATACTGCGATAGTTGACTAATACTCTGTCCACTCACTAAGTCCATCGACAGCTGGCAACGGAACGCGCGAAGCGTTGAAGCGTAAATGAGCTGCTATGTGTTGAGGAGCTGGGGGCCTACGTGCCATCGCAGTTC
This sequence comes from Orthosia incerta, assembly GCA_948252205.1. NCBI lineage: Eukaryota > Metazoa > Arthropoda > Insecta > Lepidoptera > Noctuidae > Orthosia > Orthosia incerta. The sequence goes on from OX411742.1 coordinate 56,516,972, forward strand.
CTCCGCCTCTGCGCACGGCCGTGGTGGTGGCGCGTGCCGTGGCACGGCGGCTTAATGGCGTTGAGTGACGGCCGGAGTCTACGCTGCGGACGCCACTTGGGCTGATCGCCGGCGCGCATAATGTTGTGCCTGTTGATATCGAAGTCGTGGGCCTCCTTCATGAAGGAGAAACACTTGTGCAGCCGCTCCGTGAGGCGACTCTTGCCGCGCCGCAGTTGCAACCCTCGCCGGTTGAACCCTATGTAGCGGTCTTCGTTCTTCACCAGGTGGTATCTGGTGTAGCCGTCCACAAACTCCTCTTTGAACAGGCAGTTTTGTTGTTTCTCCGCTTGGAAGCGTGTCTGTTGACAATGAAATGATTTTATGAACACCAAATAAACGACTTTACAGTATTATGAGACAGAAGTTAATATTAGACTGGAGAAGGTTTTGGTGAATGATACTTACCAATCGTCTGCCCACTAGCCGGGACCGGTTGAAGCAGAGGTACATGTCCTGCATAGGAGAGTGGATGAGTAGTTCTAGGCTGACTAAACCGCGCGTACTGATGGTGAGATTCGCTGAAACAAAAGAAAGCCACACATAAAGCACACTGTTTAAAACGGTACCAAAATTAGGATAACGACTGGAAAAAAATGTTGTATCGATAGTTAATATTTTTATTACACCCATTTGTTTATTAAAAAACGCTGTTCACATTAAGAAACACTAATATTACTACAACAAACACCAGCTAATGAAACATAAATCAAACTTTCTTCCCAAAGGGGAATTAATTAACTCATAAGAGTAGGAATTAATGAATAGAAAGTAAATATCCTAAGAATGCCCGATCTTTACTCCTGCTTGAAGTAATAACGACACCCCAGGTGCATATTTTCTAATTTCAATCAACGCCGATGGCCATGCTCACGTAATAAATTCAATTTATATTGTGGAAGGGTTACGAACGGAGTCAGGTGCAACAAACTAATCGTTAATGATATTTGAACACTAATAAAGTACAAAAATAAAATGTCGATAAATATTAATCTATTGCTGGACATTCAATACGTGGCCTGTTCGGGCGGGCTTACATGGTGGGCGACTATTTCATTCCTTTTTCAATATTTTTTTCAATGAACATCGTGTAAGTTTTGTTTGTCGTATCAGAAAATTTTAAGGAAATATTGTGGTGTAAATAGAGTGCAAATTAATATTTGTTTACTGTGACAGCTGGTGCTCATTATCTTAATTCATTGGTCCATTTTAAATGCGTTCTAGGACTAGGTCACAACAAAATATAAACACAGACACTACGTCTATACCCCAGCTGAAGTTTTTATCGTATTAACGCTATATCTACAAAAGCGTTTTAATTTAATGACGACTCACTTATCGCCATTGACATTTTGAACTAAGTGATACTGTGAAATATCTTATTTTGACCACACACATTGTTTTAAATTGAATTGATAAAGTAACTAATAAATCTGGAGTTTTATGAGGATTTCTGATAACTGAGCCGAAATGTAAGTGGAAACATTTAACAGTGGCATTGAGTGCTTCAAATCTTTATCATTTTATTCCAATGCTAAATATATACGATACAGTTTAATGCTTTGTATTATCACTGTAATGCGCATTATGCGACATGCAAAATCCTAAACAAAAATATTTTTCTCATGCATTTAAACGAGAAAAATATACCAAAAAATATTTGAACATTCTCGCCATGTTAAACACATCTATCGATAGATAACGTGTAAAAGTGAAAAGTCGAAGTATGGAATTCGAAGTTCAAACTGGCTAGCTCTTCAATAAAAAGAATTAATAAAAATAAAACTATGTACTCGAACACGGCCGGCTGTGACACCGGCCGTGTCATTTCAATTAACATTAAAAGAAATAAAAATGCTTTGACTCGAACGGAACATAAATTCGTTATAATTTCGGTGTGACTTGTGAATGGGACGTGTGTGTGAAAGTGGAAATATGGTACGGTGTGGACATTAGAAACAAAAAATGTTTTTGACAGAGTTGAGTAATCATCAATTATTTTACTGTTCCAAAGATGAAGAAAATGTTATTAGATAATTATGAAAATGAAGTATTAATTGCAAAGAAAAGAACAATTCAAGATCAAGTGAAAATTTAGTTCAGATCATGTTTAGTCGTTTAAAATGAATTTGGGAAAAGAAACTGACTAATCCCCAATTTCTAAATAAAGAATTTGGAGTCGAATAACTCTTCTTTAGCCTGAAAACCTGTCAAATTTTGTCTGTTAAATAGTGTTTGATACGTTCTACATTCAAAATACTTAATTCAGAAATCGGAGGTACCTAAGACTATATCGTAGCCTAGCCTTTATTTTATTAAAAACATCTACAATTGTATACACGAATAAAATTAATCTGTCGCATTTAACACGTAATAGCTTACCTAAATATTTTCTTTTCCCTTTACGACACTTGTAAATACGACAAAGATAACAAGAAGCACAAGTTTTAATGTTCTTTATTATCTAATCCTTATTTGTGTATAGAGACATCGTCACGTGACGTCTTTATGTAATTAACTTCTTAATTGTTAAGATTACTTTTAGTCCTTGGATTAGTTAAATGTAGATATTATTCTGTTTTACACACAAACAAACTCACGTTTCGCCATACCTACTCGTAGCTAGAAAATTCTCAAACCCTACGCTGTTCTAAGATCTTTTATCAGTTATTCTTTTATCTTTAACTTAATTGTTTTTCTTCTGCTGGGTACCTATATCTCCACATTTGTTTTCTTCTTTTATATTGTGCTGTATACCTCTACATTTAGTGAATATTTGATTTATATGACAACCATGAAAATGTACCAACATATGTGTGGATATTTAAATAAAAATTGAATATCAAACGAAACTGTTTATTTTTCCGTCACTTGAATACCCAAGCAACCAAGAAACGTAAACTAGTTTCACGGTCTTTTATCAAATAAGTATAATTACATAATAAACGTCTACTTATCAGAGTCTACGGTTAAAAGTCATAGATCAAATAATAATTCTACAAAATCATTGTTTACATGTAGACCTAGTTTTACAATGCCTGAGTATTACTAAATCAAGGTAAAAAATATTGCTTGGCTTATTTTTTTAAGTTTTCAGGAGATATAACATATAACATTATAACACATCATCCATTTGTATTCGCCAAAGTAGTACAAAGAAGTGCAGTGGGTACAGTAAGGAAAATTAATAATTTTCACCATATGGTTGAATGGCACTTTCACGTCACAAAATCAAGGTCTATATGCGGCGGCCAGATACTTTCAACCTTAGAAGTTATGTCTCATTTATGTTTATGTCGTTTATCACAAAGGCTTATTGCTATCAATTCAGACTAAATACCTTGACTGTGGAAATGCTAATGGAAAAACACAATAAAAAGGCGGAGAAATGTGGCATTTATAGTCATTTCCCAACACTCGTGATAGTTTTCCATGCCCAAATATTAGTTTCCCAAGCTCCATGTTTACGCAAAAACCTTTGTAGGTTGACCTACGAGCCATATGACCGACTTTAGGTAGACTTCCGGGCAAAACGGCTTCGTCGTCACTAACGCAGCAACACTGGGAATGTTTGGGTCACCATTCCAGCACAGTGACACTGCCGTGGCGTCTCAGTGTCACTGCAATTAAAGTGGTTTGACTCGAACGTGTAAGGCCGCTTGTAACGGCAAGAAAATTCACCGGGTCTACGCAAGAATTCGTGTCATATATGATCAATGTATCATGTTCACGACAAGAATTTTGTCGGACCTAAGCACGAATCTTATCTAGCGCAGACACAGATTTTATCTTGTTCAGCAATCGACACGAATTGTTGAATGTTCTTAAAGTGTACAAGCGGCCTAAGGATGCACTTCCAAGCAGAGAGGCTCCGCGACACTGGCATTTCACTAATAAAAAGGTCTTAAGCGAGTGAAACCACTCCGCCACTGTCGCGGCAACCGTTCTGCTCAGAAGTGAAGTTTCAGCGACGCGTATTACACTGCGCTAAGGACCTTCATTCCGCGAAAGTTTGTTGTGGCCATTACAAACCGCTCTGAACGGATGTCTACCTTTAAGGTCGATGGGACTTTCTTTCAGACGTAACGAAGCGCGTACACATTGCCCAACCTCCGTAATAGGCTAATTTTGTAAAGACAACATAATCTCCAGTTTGTAAAGTAAACATGCTTTGAAGTGCCGACCGACGCTTGTAATTTCACTTGGAGCTTCTTTAAACTTAGTGGAGTTACTAGTAAGTGGCTTGCTTCCAGTAATTTTGGTGAATAATTTGAGTAACTTATGGTTGGAGTAGAAAAAATGACATGAAGTTTTCAATGTTTTTTTTTATGGAACAGGTAGACTTCGAACCTAACCTGCATAAGCTAGAAGAATATAGGAGACATGGATAAACAAGATACAGAAAAATCTTTCAATACTAAAATCAGAAGGTATATCACTATGATCAGAACAGGGCTATACAGACTAGATAATTAATAGATGATACTAAAATTAGAGCAAGCTTTTCTCGTAGGTATGTACAAAAAATTGCTCTAGTTGAAATATGTGATAAGGAAAGGAACTCTAGGTTTTAGGCGAATTCAGACTTAGAAAGAAAAGAAGACTACAAGAAGAATAATCTTAGCACATCTATGTAAAAAAAGGTTTCTGTAAAACAATTTCTTCGATATCAAATTAAACGCACAATATTATGAACTTTCTAGAAAGTAACTATAAATATTTGGAAGTAGCCGGTCTATCGGGTCAATGACTGGCTATCGAGCCGATAACGATATCGCTGTAATCTTTGTACTTGTTACCTGGATTCTCTAAAGCAACATCTCTATTATCGCGGTAACAATCACTTGTTTTTAATGTTTATAATATAACATGCACTTTCCACTTCAGGTTCTTCAGATGTGTTGCTGGGGCGTTTGTTGCACCACTTATTCTTCTCAGCTAAACATTAGCTTTGGGGGACTGTTTTATGTAGAACTTTGACTTTTAAAAATGCTGGCTATTAGCGTAAATGACTTTTGATTTTGAATATAATATTACTCCTGTTTTTCCTAAAGAGTAAGGCAGAAATCTTTATATATTAAACCCCCATGTCGTCAGTTATTTTTAAGCCCCATGCAAAACGACTGACCACAAGAGGTAGTATAATCAGCAGACGAACTTGCAACCAAGAATTCAAATAGAACAGTAATTTCAGGTTAAGTGATATTTTTTACCTACTTAGTTTAAGAAAGCGTATAATAATTGTCATTCTTTCAATAATGTTTATACAAGATTATGTCGATCGTTGTCGATAAATACTCATAATTGTTGAGTCTAAAGAGCATAGTGCAAGTTATGTCCATAGTCCATGCAAGATTATTGTTTAATTTTTCTACAACATACCTTATTTCGTTATTAATCAATTAGTGTTGAAGAGTTTGTGGTACTTTTAGTATTAAATTGATCAAATCCGTTTGCTTTAAACTGCTTTATAATTGTATCATCAGGTACAACGCAGTAATGACAAATTATTATTTAAAGAGGAAATATGTCATTTAGATATCGTACTTAAGTTTTCCTTAAAAGACACGTGTATTTATATGGCTGCCTATAACTTGATTTTATTAATGAAAAGGTACATAACAAATTAGTTTACCTATACGTAATTCATCATAGTGAATTATGTAATTTGTGGCTCTTAAGTCAGCGATAGCGGAAAAATAATCCTATTATAACACACCTGCAGTGCATTTATCATTGTTTTGACAAATTGTCACCTAATTACTGTAGCGTTTAAAGGAAATACGTACTTAAACTAATCCCCTTATGAATGAGATGATTCTAAGGTGTGGCGCTTATGAATGAAAGAAAATATTGATATCAGTTGGCGAAAGATCTGATAAAAATGAGGATTAAAAATCAATCCGTCAATTTTGGGGAAAACCATGAAACAAACAGAACATTAATATAAACAGTATTAATAATAGTACTTTTAGCCATTATTGCATTCAGAAATCCAATCCCTTTATGACCTAGAATTTTAATAAAAATATTCTTAAAACATATTATACTTTTAAATGGCATGCGTTTGACAACTATCTCACCGATGCTTAGCGATATGATGTGGTCGACGATATATAGCACGCTTGCCAAGAAGAGGATCGAAGTAAATTTTCTTTTATAAAAAGGTTATTAGTATTTTGTGTTCCGTTTCAGACACCTAAGTAATTCCTACATGCATATTATAAGTTACTAGTACATATTATGACTGCTCCTATAGAAATTACATGGCATTCAAATCTTTTCAATTTTTCAGGATTCCCCTCTAATGAATGCAACAATAAGTAATAACAAAACTCAACTCAATAATTATTTATTATTTGTGTTGAGTATTGTTAATATATGAAAAAATATCAATAAATATACAATGAAAAAGAATTAAAGCCTGAAAAAGTATTTTACAAGTGATTAATGCTAGTATTGTTTGAAGTTAAGGAGATATTGTGGTCAGTGGACGTCTTTCGGCTGATATAATGATGATATGATAAAGGAGATATTGTTAGAATCTAATTTATGCCACATGTAGTGTTGCCAATGTGTCTGTAATATTCGATAGTATACAACTTTGTCGACGGCCTTGGACATTGTAATCTAGCTGTAAACATTGATTTACGTAATGATTTGACGTTTCTACGTTATGAATTACGATAATGGTTAATGAGGTGTCGATTGTCATAGAATACGTCTTTTGTTTTATCATTTGTTTTCTTGTTTCATTTGTTATTTCTACAAAGGCTATTTTGTCATCATCCTCATCATTTCAGTCGAAAATCAACCACTTCTAGGTATATAGACCTTCTCTATCTACTGGCATATTTTCCGATTCCATGCGTCCCTCATTCAGGTTTTTGCCGCGTCTTTAACTACATATATCTTTAATACATTGTGCAGGTTGGTTATTTCCAAATAAAAAACAACAAACTCGAGAAATATAACTGACTGCACAAGTTACAAATATAACCGCTGATCGCATAAACTTTTCTAAAATACCGACAATAATGCTTCCATAAAATTAAAAAGAGACGTCCAATACATAAAATTAGAATTAAATTCACGCCGGCGCCAGTCCCATTTAAATTAACCAACCGGATTCCCACATACTAATTACTGGTGTTGATAAAGCGAAATCCCAGTTAACAGAGTCGTCGTGGACAGATAAACAGAGATATAAACTGGTGAGCGCGTACGACGCGTCTAAACCCTGCGGATAACGCGGGTAATCTGGCCAAATCCGACAGGATACGGCCGCTGCGGTAGGTAAGTATTTGTCGGGAATCTTGTGTTAAATTCCAGACCGCTTTAGTAGGGGGCGCGTTTTCGTTGTTACTTCCGACATTAGGAGATGGTTAGTGAAAAAACGCTGAAGTACTAGATACATTGTAATTATAACTTAAGTATTGTGAGTTTCAGTCAGAGATGGAAACATAGAATCTAAAACCATGACGATACGACAAAAACACAAGACCGCATAAATAAACAGGCTTTTGTTAAAGGAACCTCAAAACTGATATCCTAAAATAACAAAAAAGAAAACCTTTTCTAGAAAGTTGTGACTACTGAGATGAAGACTAATTTAAAAGTAATGAACAAAAACCACCCACCGCAAACAAATTGGAATGAGGGCAAGAATATGATGATGTAACTTGTAGGACCCACAGCCAATAATAGCTCATTAAAAAATGTCCAATTTAATCTTTTTCCAATTTCTCATTTTACCGTCACGTAAAAGGTGTAGGAACCAAATTTTCCGCCGCCGGAAATTCCTTAATAATGGAAACGTTCACCAAGCGCCTTCTCGGCGACAGGATATGTACCCACAGAGGCACTATAAACAGGGATTATGCGCGCTATTGAAATCCTTTAGTCTGCCTCTATCTTAATCTTAGACGACTTCATACTTATGTAAGTTATGAATTGTTCCTTGGTTTGCTTTCGTTTCAACATCGTTGGGTGCAGTGGGATTAAGAATAGTAGCGGTTTTGTGTTTTGATTTAAGTGTGTTCTATGTTTAAGTTCTTTGAAATTAGCTTGCACAACCAAAGCTTAAAAAAAAACAGGAAATTTTTCACGAAAAGTACAGTAAAAAAAGACGAAAAGTAAACATTTTTTGTTGTTTAAAGTTTTCAGGATCTTGATTAAAAGATATAAAATTCACATTATGGTTAGTGGAAATGGATAGAGTCACTTTTAGTACCTTTATTAGAATTTGCTTTTTGATCTAGAAATAGATGGAATAAGTAATCGAGATTGAGAGTTCTACAATTCTAATAGTTGGAGATGGACTTTTCAATCTGCAATACTAAATGATTATGAATTTCAGTAAAAAGAGACTGGCAATAAAAAGATTAAAATCTTTGATACAACATAACATTGGCTGCGCGATTTTCCAGAAAATTGTATAGACAGATAATTCGAAATCGTCACAATACTGACATCTGTTTTTAAAACACGTGGCGGAAGTATCATTTTGTTTACAGAAATTCAATATTAATCACGGGTTTTTGGGGAAATTATCATAATCCTTAGTCATCATCATACATACAGTCAAGGGTATTTTAAAATCGACATCTACCAGGCATTCAGACGATTGTAAGAATATATTAGCAAGGTGTGAAAAACAATGAGTAATATGACAGAAATGACACTGGATTCACTGAATCAATACCGATTCTTACAAACTTAACAATCAATATGCCTGCACATTTTGAATGGAAATCAAATATACGTGCCACATTCCACGTTTCGTCTGTTCACTTGTTTTAGCGTCGCCATTTAACAAATGTGTATTAATTACAAAACGTATCAATACATCATTGAAATATGCGCTAACGAGTTGTTTAATATCATTACTGCACATGCCTATATTAACATGTGAATATTTAATATCATCGTCAGATGTTCTATAATGATCGCCATTAGGTCTTATAGATTCCAAGCTATAAAACCTTCACACGTCTTTTCCATGTCAATCTTCCTAGTGTTTAACGCCGTCACTAGTCAGTTTACCTACTTTGCAAGAATCCTGACATTTTACGGCGGTTTCACATCGACGGCGACGGTTTTGTAACAAACGTTTACTAATTCAGTGTAGCTACCTATTTGAATATTACAAATATCATGGTGCGTCAAATATCAATTCTTCAAATGTCAGATGCTACTGGTTTTCCCTGAACTTGAGTGACAAAAAGTGTCAGAAGACAGTTTGTTTAATGATGATAAAGTGAATCATCTAGATTCTGAGAAAAGCGTTAATTTTAGCTTTCCTAATGATCTTTTTGAAAGGTCTGAATTAGTAGAACAAAAAGGTTGACGTCACTATAGTAAAGGTAAAAACTATTAGGTACAGAAATAAAATCTATTGAATAGAATTAACTAGCTAATCTGAAACATTATTAAATATAGAATCACGAGACCATACCTTAATATTAGTTTAAAAATGAAACAATGATCGTATTCTTTTAATATCAATGCCAAAAAATATTTATAATACCTTAATAATTTCTAAATTATTTTAACACTCCAACCCATTCTGATCGCCTCTTTCAAAAAGATTAGTGCCCACTGAAAACCTAATTAAGATTTATAAATAATATCACCATCGGCATTCTTTTGACTGTATCCCAATTTATTTGGGATCGGAGCAACATGGTTTTCTTCCTTACGCCTCTATGGCGCTGTCCTAACGCCATCATCGCATTCATTTGCATCGCGAAATCGAAAAACGCCCTCTGTCGGCGCGACGACGCATTCATGTTTGCCATAAAAAATGAACGCGACGGTCACGTGTACGTACGATTATCGCGTTGTATTAGGAAAGTCGTCATCTTTTCTTTGTATATATATTACATACAAATAATAAATTATTCCTAAATTAGTTACCCTACCCAACAGTGTGTACATCGGATTCTATCTAATCGCATCCCAAGACTGGCAATACATTACATTAGCGTAGATACTAATATCAAGTTACCGTCTAGTCTGACTAGATTATGTGACCACAAACATTATGTGGCATTGACACTAATACGAGATATGCCTGATACCTTTACAATATTGTTAGGGGGCTCAGGTACACATTTTAGGTGATTTTCTGAATCGTTTTGCATTTTTGGAAGGTGTTTTTTTACGACAGCAGATTATTTTGGGATTAAGGACGGTTACGAACCACATCCGATCCGTGTCCGTGAAATTTCGGCTCCGAAGTAGCCGTAGTACTTCTTGTAGGGAAGCTTACGCACTACATCCGAACTCGATTCGTTATAATCTGTCATAATTCAGAACATTTTGAACTAAGAACTCAAATCCACACTAACTCCCTCCTGCTTGTCAGTCGACTAGATGTTTCTCGCGACTTTGCTTCCGTGGTCTATTCAACAGGAAATGTACTTTTTTCAAGGATAAAAAGTAGCCTCTGGCACTCATCGGAATCATAGTTTTTTGTTAGTGAATTTTCATATTCAGATATCAATACTTTATTTTTCTAGATTACCTCCTTGTAATTAACAAACAGTTGAACCTCTAATATTAGATTCGTTTTTATAAAAACTGTGTCACACATTACTGTTTATGAAAATACTCGTAGCTTAAGGGCCTTCCACCGCTTTTGTGCCGTAAAACGGTTACTTTCTAAAGCATACTCATTAGTAATGGCTAGGGTAAAAGGTTTGATAAAAATATATATTTACTATCGATTTATGTAAATTATTTGTGAAACATGGTTTTTTCGTGTAACTAATAGTTTCACTTTAAAAAACTATTAACAACACGATACTTTTTCACTACTTTTTGATACTCCTGTAACACGACTTGGATATTATAAAATATTTTTACACATGAAAATTGATGGCTAGAATTTCTTCATAACTGAAATATCATATTTAAATCAAAGAATATTTTGCAAACAAAACTGTCCAAAAGGAGATTCAATATTGATATTCTGGCTCCGAGCGGTCGCACCTCCAGTACTGCGTTAACATTGGGGAATATATACGCCTTAACATTTTGTGTCATTACTTTGCTACGAAACTCCCGTCATAGCGCTACGCTTTCGTAGCATTATCACAGAGACATTTTGTCGAAGAGACGAGGATTGCGACTTCAATTTAAACCTTTTAAGGAATCCGTACCAAAATGGTGAAAAAGGATCTTTTGGGGCGACTTCATCTCATCATCTGTCTTATATCTATTAAGTCTGGATATTTAAGTACGAGAATTAGCCTTCTGGCTATCAGTTGATTCGAAGGTGGAAATAAATGCTCTGTGGTACACCCCTAAGTTATCAATGTTTACGTGGAATCTGGCCCATGACACACTAGCTAGACGCCCCCAAGTCTGATCTCCAATATTCGCAAATTAGCGATAAGGTCATTTGTGTGAATTATAATGTGGAGTATTTTAATGATTACATAATTATTTTGTTTGTTCAAATTATTTTGGTGATAAGGCACTGATATTTGGACGGTTCTTTAAGTTTTTTGGTTCTTCATAGGCATAGGCAATTCTGCTGCCTTTGTCCCATGTTATCTACTTGTTGGCGCAACGCTTTTTCTTCTTCTATGTTCCTCTGCCAAACTCTCTTTTCCTTCATGTCATTCCTCGTACAATCCTTCCATTTTTACGAGCTTTTATTAAGCTTGCAATGTATGTACTTATTTATGTAAGTTTGTTCGGGTCAAATATTGCAACTGAATTTTAAAACAGTTATCCACCACCGATTAAGGTGCATACACGTTTACTTTGGATGACCATGCATTGTCATCACATAGCTAAAAGTGACGTCAATCTAAATCTATTAAATAGTTATTTTTTGTGCAATGCTATGATAGGGTTTGCTGAGAAGAATACGAAAAAATAATTTTTAATTAATAATTTTATTTATGCATCACTCGATGAAAATATCTAATTAGAAAAATTGTGTTTTCGTAGATATCCGCAGGTTTTGCAGCAATGCTGATACCAAAACTTAAAGGTATGTTTTATTTACTTTCAAAACAAAAACACGCCTTTACCTACATGTTGACCTAGTAACAATAAATGACTAATGTGTCTAAGAAATCTAGACTTAAGTCCATGACGATTTTACCAAAAACTATGTCAATATTGGAATGACAAACTTTGCGACGTAACTCAGGCGAGCAAAAATAATCTCTACCACTTAAACAATAAGAATGAATTGAACTGTATTACGTTATCTTGTGATATGGATGTATATGGATTGTCGCGGCAATCGGAATCAGGTCAAACGCATATGAAGATAAATGCCAAATTCAGCCGAAACTCTTCAAGATACGATAATATCGTTTTGTTTCGATGTTTTGACAGTTTTCCTGATTGAATTTCCTTCTTCGTGACTTAAATGCTTGAAGTAGAAAATATTTTTGGAGATTTTGTTATTTCTTGATTATTTTAGTACTATGGTTGTAGTCGACTAGAGCTGTAGACTTTAATAATATGTAGTCAAAAGGTTTTAAAAAGAGGTTTGATTCGACTACCCAAATATTGTTATTAAAAAGTCTACAGAGAAAAATACACCTATAAGTGTCCTAATAACATCATTCTTATCTTCTGTTATGGCATTAATTGGGTTACTTAAGTTGACCTTTGCAACAGTTTTGTCAAATCATGTTATTCATAATATTTATGTGTATTTAAACATAAACCGTCCCAAATAAATTGGGATAAGGTCAAGAATGTCGATTTTCGAGACAATATTTTTTTAAATCACTGCAAAATTATTCTCTTAATTTGAAAATAATAAGCTATGATATTTTACGCACTTTTAAAGCGTGCCAATTTAAAGTGGCGGCCGAAAAAAAGCACTCACTACGCATTCCCTTCGCAATAACAATAACATATCCAACAAAGTATTAATGTTTACAAAACAGTGGTTTTTTTTCGCGACATCAACACTGGAAATACACGCAAGACCACCCAACGAGTAATTGTTGAACACATGTTATGAACGGCAACAAAACAACAGATAAACTGTATCTGTCTGCTATTTTGATAAATTAATATGCCTGAAATTCCTATCGACTAATATTAATTGAATTACGTAATAAAATAAAAATGTTGATAAATAATTTTGGCGTACAGTTGATTGTGATGCGTGGATATATATTTTTTTAAAGAAATTTTATTGTGAGTAGAAAAATATTGCCAATGCGCAATGAATTTTAAATTAATTAATATCCAATTAGATGAAACTATATTGTTTTTATTATTATTTTATTGTCACTATCAAAGCAAGCAAAATTTTATTAGGTACTAAAGGTTATAAACTAATTCAGAATTAGTAGCAATAAAAAGTAATTGCAAGAAAAACAAAAAGACATTAAGTAAGTATATTTTTTGTGTATTTAATTGTGAAAAATACAATAGGGATTCATTAATTATTATTTATCAATAAAACATTGAAGAGCACTACTGACATATTGTTTGCTTACCTTAAGATGAAAAAATATACAAACGAGAATGCAAGTCACGCCACTTACCTACTTATTAACAAAAAACACCTAACATTATCACCAAGTTTCTTGCGGCTAACTACTACAAACAAACCGTTTATAATCACTACATTTAAAAAAGGAAATTTTTTGGTTTCTCTAAACAGTATTCACAGAATTGATTTAAAAAACATTCTGTCAAAAAGTCATTCAACAGATTCGCTGTTTTCAAAGAGTAAACGCAAAAAAAGGAAAAAAAAGGCATTCGAATTTGGAAGGTCTGTTATTTTATCGATGCGCGCACAAATTACGTTATTAATTCTCCCTATTAGATTATACCACATTATTTAAGCTGGGATCGTGCGTGTGGTATATTTTTTTGCGAAACAGAGGAACTTATGGGCCTTCATTATTATGTTTTAAACGTAACAACTTAATTTAGGTAGGCGCCGTACCGCCTACGTCGTTTGATTTCATATAATTTTCGTTCCGCCAACCAATCTTTCGAATGTGAATTGCCACAAAAAAAACGATGAAGAGTTTGTGGTTTCCGTTGAAGAGGTTTGTAACCGTAGAGGACTGAATAAGATCTCTACGTGCTACGAGCTACGTCACTTTTCTTCCGATACAGTTTTATTTTTGAGTTATTTAACCTACTGTTTCTCCGCATAATTCTTGCTAAATACTCTGTTGCATCTACAATAAATTATCTTGGACAAGTCACAGTAACATTTATTTATTAGATCATTTATTATTAGCAGTGAAAGTAAATTAAATACAAATAACACAGACTGGCTTCTTACAAGAATGTGATTCATGTCCCTATGTTCTACATTTGAATTACTAATCGACTAATAAAATCAATCCCATTTGTTTTATAAAACCTGTTTATGGTGACAAAAAGCGTCATAAATATTGAACCAAGTTCCATTTTCAAAAATATCTTTTTAAAGCCCGCGGCGTCCGCACTGTTGCCGTTAGTTCCAACCAGTCGCTGTTTCTAACACGATGGGAATAATTAAATTTCGTTATCAGTGCCTTCGAATCTAATTTTAATTAAAAAGCGTCACATATTTCACGCAGTATTCGGTGGTAGGCGGTGCAATGTGTCCGGACAGTACAACCGACCAAATTGAGTTGAACTACATTCCATTAGTACATTCATCTAAACAATGATAATCTAGAGATCATTCCAAACTGGTGATGCAATATTAAATCGTTAAATTTAATATTGGCTGTGTAGTTTCTTTTATTGCTTCACAACTAACACGTATGCTAACACGGGTCAAGTGATTAAATTTTTTACTCTGGCAACAAATAAATGTTTATTCTCACGCGATTATTGTTCATATTAAATTAATGGCTTTCCGCTCTGTATTATTTATTGACGTTATGTAAAAAATGTAAGTAATGTATAACATTATTGAGCGTCGGTATTTTTGTAAGTGGTAATTTTGATATTAGAATTTATGATCGTATTCGTTTGTAATGAACTGTACGTGGGTGACGCAATTATAGCGCAAACATCTTCATAATTAAATTACATGTCAAAATGCTGATACGAAACTGTCGCAGGCATTATTGGGTCACTAGTTGTACGACCGTCGTACGATGTAATGTGAACTTCACAATAGAGAGATGGTACGCTGTGCATAAACACAGCTACTTAGATTCAATGCAAAAACAATTTTCAACTTTGTTAACACATAACTTAAAGCTGAATGTTCAAAAGGACGGTAAAGGATTTCAATTAGGTAGATAAAAGACAACACAACAATATGCCTGCATGCTTCGTAATCATCAAATTCCTTTCTGTGATTTCGGACAAAGATCCTTTTGCGCTTACTGATTATAATATGCCAACGATACGGGCACATACGTATTTAGGAACACAGTGATAAAAATCATGAAATAAATTCCCAGCATTCACTGAATTTTTTAGTCAAGATAGTACGAGTAACAGTAAAAAGAGAAGTCTTAATTGGAAAGCAGAACTTGGCACTTATCCAGACATCGCTTGGTAAAATAAAATAATGAATATTTAAAATTCAATTCGCGCGAAACACTATTTTAAAACTAAGAAGCAGATTCTGAAAATAATTTTAACTCACGAACGAGCGACGAAGATGAGAACTTCATATTAAAAAAAATCGATATATAACTTACAAGTTAGGAGATAAAAAAATGTAAGCAGAAGCTAGTTATTACACGAACCGCTTCGTAATACCCATAATAAGCTAAGTCCAAAAATAACGACAAGTGAAAGCAAATTTAAACAAGCACTGACGCCAAAGTTGCGTCGTCTTAACACAAACATTAAGTAATTCGCAAGTAAGAATACTATTACATATTCGCGAACTCTACTTTCGTCAAATAATAGAAAAAATGAAAGCCCTTCACTTTGCCAAGCTCAGCTTAAAAGCCAAGTCTTGTATAAATAGAAAAAGTCGTCGATTTATCGACGATGTCGTTAGGGGAGTTTTTGCAAATGTTTTTGAACAGGGAGGAATAATGATAGAAAATAACCAAAAAGTTGTGAAGACTTAAATTATCGGTACTTTTATAGCAAAAAACATGGTCGTGCGGCTTTTTGTTATAAATTATTGCACTAAAAGTGCCTAGCAGAATTCATTTATTATGCTCTTGAGGATCTAATAAAAACTCATGACTGAACAGATTGGTGGCTATTTAAAGAATCCGTATGGATATGGCTACCTCATAATTTGGAGTAATTACAAACCAGAGTTTAAATTACCTAATGGAATAAAATTAAATTAAAGAAAATTATAATTTATTGTCAAACAATAAATTATAATTTCCTACAACCATCTTCTGAAAATACTAAGGAACCAAATAAGAAACCAGACACAAATGTGTGAAATACTAAAAATATTAATGATGACGATATACATGAATATACAGCTAGCTAAGATTCCTGACAGCTCTGATACACCAAGTTTACAAACAAACAACATGCTTCATCGAGTCAAAAGCCTGTTGGAATCCAAGAAATCCTTGAACTAAGTCTTTTTCACCAATAAACCAGGTATAAATATGCGAAACGCTAAGAACAGTCACATTTCACAGTCATAACTTCGTAGCAATGCTGTACCCGTTACTATATCGCACAGTGGTCTGTACCTGTTGCGGTGACTGGCCATTGACCCGTCAAGTATTGACATATTCCTATAGTTTCTCACGTCTAGCCCCTACACACTATTACACCGCGTGCTTTTACTGTGTTAGCGAATGCAGCCTTCATAGTACATCTTTGAGTTCCACTTCTTGTGTAACTTTCTTTACTTGTTGAAAAAGGTTTGTAATGTTACATTTTAAGCCTTAATAAAGGGTTCCACAAGGGACAATCCCTGGCCCTGTCATATTTTCGTGACTGAAGAAAAACATATTATGATTTGTGTTAGCTGAATATGACCGTAGAATTGAGTCACAAATCGTACATACCTAGCAAAAGTAAGCTAAATATTTGTTATTACTTTCATAAGATTTTAAACGAGGCTTTTGAGACTAGAAGTAAAGCGTCATCAACTGACATTACAAAATTACCTATACTATACTTAATTGTTCATGAAGTATCATTCAATAGATTTACACAATTCTTAACCACGGGCAAGCCAATCAATGTTTTAAGTTCACAGTTTACTCATGGAATTCCCCATCTGAGTCTTTAATTATTGCCGCGAGAATAAACAGCTGTAAAAATGTGACCCGTTATACCATTTTGGTTTTGTTTTCAGGTAGCGACTGAATAAATGTAAGCGAAAGGACACACCTGGCAACTATAGCAGAAGTACGCCACCTTTTTACTAACATAACATCAGTGTCTGTACAGAAATAAAGTGAATTTATTACAGAAAGTGTATTCGTTTCATATTTCATTTATTTTATTTAAACAATAGTTTTCATCACTGTATCAATTTCCTAAACTAATTTCTTTAACTTCAACTCCAGGGATTATAAAATAGTTTAGATGGTCTAAAATAAAATTTTGACCCGTCTATTGCATGCTCAAAATTTATTAATTTTCACGAAATCCACTGCTCCAATATGGTCAGACTAACCACGGATTTCATAACTCTGCTCCATAACAACCGCTTCCGAACTAAACGGTTGATTGTTGTCAATTATAGCATTACTTATTCAACTGCTAATGTCTGTATTGTCCTCGCGTTCGTAATTCAATTGGAGGTAATTGATAATTGTAATCGGGAATCGTGAATCATATCTCTAGTTCACTTTGCAGTATCGGGGTCGGTATAGTTTTACAGCCTGAATTTTGCTCTGTATTTGGTTGTTTAGTTCTGCTGCAGCTTTATTCATGTTCTTTTCTAGTGACTTTAGTACTTTTGTAAGTGGTTTATAATGTTTATAGACTGTACCTGCTTTATTATTGTAAACCTAAATGTGGTGTCCACCAACACCTACGCAGTTTAGTTTTGTAATCACAGTTATAATATGATGGTAATTTTACTGCATTCAACTTTATTAGTATTCTCACAATGAGGATTTGATGTCCTTAGCCAAGTATGCAGTAAAAGTCAGGTATTAACTAGGATCTAAAATTGTAAATACAGAAGGTACTTACGCTGGTCGTTTCCATCGGAGCGAGCCATGACGGTACCGTTTGGAAACACGTTGACGTACATATGGGAACACTGGCTGTAGAGGCGAACCGACCGGACCATCGATGGCACCGCACCGCAGATCACCACCTAAAAACAAACAAAACCAGCAATGTTATTAAAATCACAAACAACAGCGATAATCTCAAACCAACAAATTCATTGCACAATTAGAAGAACGAACAGCACAAGATAAGAGTTCAATTTGATGGAGCGCAGGAATAAATTCACAAACGATTCAGAATATTCTAATGTGTCCAGCTTATCGTGAATCAGGTTTGTAAGGGTGATAATTATGAAAATTACCAAGCACGACAAGATCTCTTAATAAACATTTAGTAAGACTACCTACGGCCATTAAATTCATGAACTTATTGAGCCATTTTGTGTGTATTCTCGTAATGAAGCATAGAACTGGATATTTTTGCCGCTATCGGCATTCAAACAGACTGATGGTCATGCTAAATTGACGGCGCGATAACACTGTGCCGTAAAACACTGATTTACGCAAGGATTACTCACGACTTTTAATGATTGAAGACTGTGTCACAGGAGTGACGTCACACAACGAGCTACTACGTAAAGGAAAAGTAATTCAGAATTGAAAATTCGATAGGAGGAAATGGACGTTACAAAATGGACTGTGGTTTCATCGGCATGAGATTAAGATATTACTCACAGTCAAAGGAAAGCGCGTGATGTAAAAGTTAGTATAGATATTATAGAGAAATATTCCAACACTCTTCTGCTGTGTGTGGTCCATTCCATCTCACTATAGCAGCTAAGTGTCAAGTCGTTTAAATTAGTTTCCTTATTCTGTTGGTGCTTTCACCGGGATTTTAATGGCGCCAGTGTCGACCGACACCTCATTACGCAGATATTGATCAAACCCTATCTCCTATGACCTTGCGAACTTCACGAGTTGAGATGTTGAATATTTTACTCGTTAACCCCGAAACACGACGAAAATTCCTGCTAATTTCCACAGCCAGATCTAGATCTACATTTAAAACTCACAGCTGATTAAATTACTACGTGTGATATCTAGTATTACTAATCAAATTATAAAGCAACAACTACACAAACACGCCCATGCAGTGATAATCTCGGCGCTTGCATATTTCAAACGGTGTTACGTGCGCTCGGAGAAAATACTACTACATATTATAGTCATATTGAATTTTGTAATTATTACTAGAGCCTCGCGTCGCAGGCACCACAATAAGGAAACAATCGATCGTTTTAATGGGTCAGCCGTGCTCAGCTAATCCGTCAGACTGAGGGTTCGGATTGAGACGTTTAGGCAATAATAAATCCTATTTAGATGTCTATCAAAGTTGATTTTTCATATTTATCTACAGTCGTTTTAAGTCCTTTTATAACTGTACGAGCGGTGTCATATTCAGGTGGGAAAGCATAGGCTACCGCGACGCGGTCACTATTCAGCCATATTGCATTTCACGTGAACTTTTTGTAAACAATACCGCATTTACTTTTTAGTGTTGAATGTTTAAGTTATTCGGATTGTTGTCGTAGCCATAGCAATTTAGTAAAACCAATACATGTAAATGCAAATGAGATAGATAAGGTTGTTAGATTTGTGGAAACGTGTACAAGTCGAAAGCTTACGTTACGAAACTTTAATTAACAGAAAATACTTTTGGTTTTTAAAATCTTGACACATAATCATATCATGTCAAAACGAGTCATACTTAAAAATAACGGTCCTGTTTCCAAATACGATGTGAGAGTTAATTATGTTAATGGTAAATACGGTAATTTTCATAAACTTTGAAGAAGGAAGGAATATTAGCTTTCATTGATGTTTAATAAAGCGGTAAAGTATGATCTTATAAAGCTAGTCACGCGAACAGCAGTAAACCGTAATCATATTTACAGTTAATAAATAAATGTATGTTTATCTCAATTAGTTGTAGCTTCATGTGATATTAAACTTTGTACACTTGATTCTATTAAGATAATTAATCGAGATATCATATCTTTACGTCGTAACCATGTAATTTATGCGTTACACACCACGATATAAATATTTAGAAAACTAATTCATTTCGATGATTTCTGTGATATTAGGTTTGGTTTCGAGAGCTTTTTGCAGTAAGATTTTTTGTACCATTTATTTACTAAATCTTTAAGATTTTAGCCTGTAACAGACATGTACACAGTTCCATTCTTTTTGACAATTCATTCCACTTTAATCGTTCAACTAACTGTACCTATTGCAAATATTCTTATTATATTATATTCGCCAAATGTTGTTTACGGTACATGTATTGAGAGGAAGGTCGATACCATCTACATATATGCAATTATCGTGTATTTGGAGGTCACTGATCGTTTTGTCATTGGGCTTATCTTGGCCGTCCCGAGTAAACGCATTATTGACGCTTGATTACGTGTCAACCAACCAAAACTATCCGGTACCAAGTGTATCGGAAAATTTCACGCTACGCAGCACAGATACCGGTGTTAAATAGCTGCAATCTTCAGTACTTAATACAGGTACTTCAACG
Organism: Orthosia incerta; assembly: GCA_948252205.1. Taxonomy (NCBI): domain Eukaryota; kingdom Metazoa; phylum Arthropoda; class Insecta; order Lepidoptera; family Noctuidae; genus Orthosia; species Orthosia incerta. The sequence goes on from OX411742.1 coordinate 56,537,666, forward strand.
CTTATTAGCATTTCGGAAATTAATATTTAATCAGCTGCTTATCATGTTATGCAAGCTTATGATTGCTTTTCGGTACTTGTCGGTAAAGCTGTGAAGCTTCTGGAGCAGAATGCCACGTGTCTGTCTACAGCAAAGTAAAATAAGGTTGCTTTTTAATAGAACCCTTGTTATTTATAGTATGGTGGCCCAAAAACGGGCACATAGTCATCCCTTTCCGCATTGGGAGGACCAAAAGCCAACAAAACAGAGATGTAGAGTCTAAATATAATTATATTTTAAACACACATGTGTATATATTTTACTCATCATGCTAGAAGGTGTGATCATTGCAGTCATTGATAACGTAATTTCTCAGTCAAACCTCATATAATAAGTACCTACGTTGATGGGTTTAAAAAGAAAATATTATCGGACATGTTTGGTATTATCATTTTATTGTGTCTGTCTATAAAATCCGGGTTCATCAAAATTTATTGAGGGATTTACGCCATTTTGAGACGGACAAAAAACTTGTTAGGTTTACTCATGCATATGACTGCCTTTTTATTTTGTCTGATCTTTTGAAATTCCTTAAGCGTAAACCAAAATAATAGTGACTTCTCACGTATATTTTGATGCTTGTAGTGTCGGCATTGATAAAATCCCTAATCATAAAAATACGTTTATCAAACATTGTTACTACGAAATAGACACTTTTGTAGACAAATTCTAATCATTCAACACGCCTGACCTAAATCCAAAACGTCGTAATCACTTCCTAACTCCTCTATCAAAGATTGCTAATCGTGGATTAGTTGAAAATTTACGATTAAGGGGGCTATCGGCCTGACACATGTATAGGTCACCTTACTAACAGAAATAGAAAGTAAGTGAAACTGTCCGGGTGGATTTCACTAGTTTCTGCTATATGGCATTTAATGATTTATTTTCACACATTTCCCCGAGTGGGGTTGAAGAGCACGAAGTACTAACAGTTGCATCACCGTTTATAGATGTTATTTGCAAATACATTGACAAAAAAAAGTGTAAGGTACCAATATAATAATAATACCAAATGCATGAAATCGTGGTGCGAGATTTATTAAAATAAGTACTGAATCACAACGCTAAATTAGGTTATAGAAATAATCTCTTGCAAATGATTTCAGTCAAGTGCAAATCAGTTTCAAAGATTGTGTCAACAAGGATGAAGGTAAGCTGCAAGTGAGACCTCACAATGAAGATCAGTTTAGTTTCCAAATCCTTATCAACATATCATTACTTACGGATTAGACCGGCCACACACGCGACTAGATAAAGTGATAATAATTGTTTTACTATGATAATGTGGCAAACTGAGGTAACTTATTTTTTACAAAATAAATAACAAAGTTTTCCTTAGTGTGTGTTTTATATAATAAAGATTTTGAAGTTACTAGGTAAGTGAATACGTTCGTTGAAACCTCTTCAATAAATTTAACTTAAAAGTAAAGTAAAATCAAGTTGAAACAAATGAAACAGTAATGAAGTTGCCAGTCAAAAATGTCAAAATAAAATAGATAAGAGCTACTTCCAAAGAGAAAGAGATCTAAAAGCAAAAACGTATCACAAAAGTGTTAAACGACAAATCGTGTAAATTTTTGCGAAGATCCGTTAGTCATGCTGCATAAACCCGTCCTTTGAATTTTTTGGTAAAATTATCATATTGTAGCATTTTGCAATTGCCTTAATTATCCTTAAATCAACATTTAGTTAAATGTTGATTTATTTTTGTTTTTATTTTGATTTGGTTTTCGTTATTGAGCTATATTCCAAGTTCATCTCAAAGAAGTATATAATTAATCAGTTTTAATGTCAGTTTTTTCAATAATTAGCATAAACTCATCATGTGAAGCTTGAATCCATAGTTCCGCATTTAATTTAGGAAAAAAAAAATGAGATGCAAATTTGAGAAGAACTTCCTACATTGGAATCGAATAGATATAATATTAGACTGCATTCCAAGATTACAATGCAAAACAAATGTTGCTCAATTTATTATATCGAAACGTTTACATATCGATTACATGGGTACGTCAACCGATACCGGGTAACAGATAAATTTTGAAGTAAACAGCCCAATATCGGTTATAATTCTTGCGTAGAGGAAATTACTTATTCTGAAATACAAATTTGATTTATACAGATGTATATTAATGATCGTTAATCAGTTCAATCAAGAACAGAGAATGGACCGAAGACAATATTTGATACTCTTTATGGGAATCAAAGATAAACATCGATACTGTGAAAACATAACTATGTAAGAATGAAGAAAACTAAGGAAAATTATATCGTGCGTACGTTGCAACAGCCATCGGTCTAATAAATGATAAACTTTGAAGAGTACACACACCTATCCATAAGTCACACGAAGCTTTTAGTGGTATCAATGCACTTGGAATCAATAATCTTTTTGATTTCGATAACCCAGTTACAAGACATGTGTCGCCGAAATGTCGAGTGTTCTCAAGTGGAGACCTTCACATGTCAGCAGGCAGATTAGCAAACTACAACAGATAGAGCTGAGATATTAAAGATTGTATCTATTTGGATGTAAAATATGGTCAACTGAATAAGGAGAAATTGTGGAAAGGACTTTTAGATGATATTAAAAAGGGAGGTTTAATTATAAATGAAGGTTATTAAACCTTCATTTATAATTAAACCTCCCTTTTATACATACCTACACAATGCTGCGTTTAATTAGACTAGTGCAAAGAGGTTATACCAGAAGCATTGCTTTACATATGACAAGATGTGATTAAGAAAATTATATGATAATTTTACTAGTGACTTAAACATCTTGATATTGTATAATAATAATAGTATATATAAAATAATAATATATTTATATAATATATATATTTATATATAATGATTATACTACTATATATATATACATATATATGATTATTATGAAAGAGAAATGTGCTTAATCAAGTTTGAAATAAATAAATATTTACCACTTCATACGTGATTTTTTATCGTGGATCGCTTAGTCATGCTAGATATATGCAGTTTACTTTATAATTAGTGCTGGCCTAAATCGTGATTTGGTATAATTATCGTACCATCAGCCCAATAATCCTAGTTAACATCTGCCTAGACTTTGAACTGTAAATTCTGTGACCCTTTTTTGATGCATAATTTAAATCCATCGTCAGTTTTGGGTATAAAATACCGTAACTCACTCAACATAGAATCGCAAAGACAGGGACGGAATATGATATTTATGGAAAGCTTGACGTAAATTTGAAAACAGTTATAGTTTGGAAAAGCGATACCAATATGCTTATTAGGTTTATAAGCTATAGCTAGTTGTAAATGAGCACGAGCCAAAAGACAAACCGATAAAAATGAATGAAAAGAATCAGACGCCTACAATATTTATCATCATTAAATCGATGAATATTTGAAGATCGAAACCCTATTTAAATATGAAATTGAACCTCATCATGAACGATCTAATATTACATAATAACATAACCCATGTCTTAAAGCAGGCTTTGTAATTGAAAAACTAGTAATAGGCGGTATTCAATAAGAGCAAATTTCTTCATCGGACAGCGTGGAGTGTTTGCGTATGTAATCATGGCAAATGATAGGTGGCCGCTAAACTCTCTGATGTACCGTACTTTGAATATGATATGTTCGCGGAAAAATAGGAAGCCTTTGCAATTTTTAATAGATTATGAAGGCTTATTACACTTGCTTTATAACTGAAATTATAGGGTCTCTAGTAAGTACTTTATCAGTGTAAAAGCTAGTTTAATGATTTTATCAAGGGGACGAGTAGTAGTTTGTACCTACCTATCTATCTGCGAAGTATTAATAACACTGACCTTTAGGGGCCTGTCCTGACCAAAGAACTACGAAAGCTTCTACGAGTGTAACTATTTCAAGAAAAGCAAATCGTAGTAATGCCCTGGCTTTCCTGTCTTGTCTAGCCAATGTTTTATAGTTTCCCAGTAAATTGCACATTTCTGACGTTAAAATTCACGTGATTTTTTGTAACGTATTTTGACCATTTTGTATGCGGCATATGTGATAATTGCGAGGAATAAGCCACAGTCACGTACAGGCTTTGCTATTTACGAGAATTAGGAAATCATATGTTGAACTCACTTTACAGTTTCTAAGAAATATTCAAGCCATTGACGACATTACTGCAGAAGATGATGATGACAAGAAATCATATAACTTGGAGATTCATAAGTTACAAAAAATAGCAAAAACTGCTTAGGTACATGAAAACAAAAAATATTTCACAACTTTTTTTAGATATCTCAACAAGCGTAACAGCCCTGATAATAATCAACATCGCAAATCAATATTACGTTATTGAACAGATAATTGATTGATTTAATTAAATGAGTGAATGATTGATTTATTATCGTCGTGCGTCCGATAGTGACGGCGGGACACGTCACGTCAACGTCTAGACGTCCGTATCGAACGAATGCGGAACCCTGAAGTATTATTTGTGTACAATCAAGAACATTAATATACCTGTTGGAGCCAATCTAGTAAATGTAACCGTTTCCAATAACATGGAAACATTGCGTTGCAATAAATAACGTTCTAAGAGGCATCGAAATTGCAGCGAAGGTGTGGACTTCTACAATAATGTCATTGGAATCCGCGTTGGAGTTTTCAACGAACAGGGGGGTGACCATAAGCTCTTAGAGTAAGGTTATTTTGAGATCACGTAAGTGACAGATGTATACAAGTCATATACATCTGTCCCCTACATACACTCAAAATAACCTTACTCTAAAAGCTTATGGTCACCCCCCAGATCTTCATTATGCATCCCATAATCTTTACGCTCTACTAGTACCTAGACATGGCCATCGATTCGTCCACAGATAGAAAAAAACTGGCCAAGTGCAAGTCGGATTCGCGCACGAAGGGTTCCGTACCATTATCACAAAGAACGGCAAAAGAATCACGTTTGTTATATGGAGCATCTGTGAAAATTTCAACTGTCTAGCTATTACGGTTCTTGAGATGCAGCCTGGTGACAGACGGACAGACAGACAGACAGACGGATCGTGGAGTCTTAGTAATAGGGTTCCGTTTTTACCCTTTGGGTACGGAACCCCAAATAGACTCCACATCTGTTCTGTGCTTCTCGCATCCAGTTGGCTTCCACGGTCCTCACCAGGTTATCGGGTGACCTTGTGGAATGCCTTCCAACGCTGAGTTTTCCAGTACGTGGTAGAAACTACAGAACCTTTAGGCTTTAATATCCACTATTATAATAATTTTAAATACTGCCTGTTGACGTTGATATTTTAGTACAAGGCTCTAAGCTTAATTTGTAAACAAAGCACAGAGATAAGGTATTAATAGCAACAACTAAAACACTGCGGTTTCTTGCACAACTGTGCAGCCACTTAGAAGGTACTACGAAAGTATTCCGTAATAGTTCAATACCTATTGGAATTTGAAAACAAGTTTACAAAACATGTTTATTATTTACAAAAAAATAAACTGTAAGTTTGTTTGTAAGTAAACGCTAATCAGTCACGGTGTTCCAATATTTAAAAGAATACTTTAAATAAATTACAAAGCGATAAGCCAAAGATGCACATTGATTCTTATTCATAAGAACGTTCTTATTTGAAATCACGAGAAATGAGATTGTACAAAAATAAAGCATATAGTAGTAAATTCAATTCTAAATTCAAAAAATGGTTTCACATATTAATCGTATTCTTGAGAATGGTACCACAATATATTCCTACTACTGAAGTGAAGGTTGCGGGACATAATTCTTTGCAGAGCTCAATATAGCTCCTTGACGAACTCCTTTAAGAAAACCTACGTTCAAGACATGTCAAAAACAGTTCCTAAAATTTTACGGCTAAATTCATAATGCAGATCGATTTCAATCATCGGCAATATATTCAGATAGGCTCTGTTAAAGCTACAAATGCCTTAGATAGGCACAAACGCTACATGCAACCTAATCAAACGCGGATTACGAATTGGAAATACCGAAGCTTAGTTATTTACTCAACCTCGGTGTTCTTAATCTTAATTGTTGACTTGTCGAAATATTTACATAATTACATTTTATGTTATCGTTTCGTAGACAAGATGAATATGCAATCTTAGTATTAATTGTATAATTTTATTTATTCTGAAGTATGACGTGTTGCCGTAATGGACTGGTATTTCCTCGGTTCTTTTTTGTACGGCTTTAAGTATAAATTAGAATGTGATACGATCAGGAGAGCATCTCCCAGAAAAATATTATAGAATTTCATGCAATAATGGCACATTTTGTATGATATATTTTTCTATATGCTTCGGAGTATTTCACGGAACTTTTATCGCACTTATATGCGTCGTATGCACTTCACGGCTAACCGGCAGACGTTTTGCCGGTTAGCCGTGAAGTGCATACGACGAGTATACCTAACCTAGATAGGACCGAATCAGGCAAATCGACACCTCATGCTAATTTTCAATCATCGAGTGAGAAATTTTATTTAGAAATCATACTAATGGTTTCATGTGTGTCAAGTAATGGTTTGATTTGAAATTTACCAACTTCGATAATTGAGTTGTTAGGTGAAATAACCTTTTGATTCTTCGGTTATAAACATTCACAGACTGGCACAGCTTCTATAGATTCTGAATTATTATACTTGTCGATAAATAGAAGATTGGTTTGATTAAGGAGTTGCAAATTAGCATCAACTTTCCAAAAAAATATTTTACCACTTAAACAGCCCACTCATTTCAATCAAATTGTTTATAATTATACAGTAGCGAATTTTATAGACTGCCACGCTTCCAAATTATAAGTTTATGACTACAGCCGATAACCTTAAAGCATCTGACTTTATTTTTATTTAATTAAAACCTCTCAGAACATTAATAAACTTTATGATCACACTTAATTTATTTTATCGTAGACTAATTGAGAATTAGTTTTAAAATTTATGTTCTTCGCCAAATGAGTTACTAATTCCTTGTCTATTAATGCAGTACAATTTATTATTTTCAAACCTGTTGAATACAATAAAGTAAGACGATAAGAGAACAGGTCACGCTTAAGATTAGCGATTCTTATTATTTTACTTATGTCATTGCTATTTTTTGTTCCTAAAAGTTTTAATTTTATCATCGAAGTTATTTTTTTCATTGCTCAATTCAACGGTATTTAGTTTTCGGTCTAAAGTTCAACTGAAACAATCTTGAGATAATTAAATAATAAGTTATTATTGTTTAACTGTTATTATTTGATTCTTTCAAGATGGTTAAATTTACGAGAAATTTAAATCTTATGAGAAACATAAGGTCAAGAATGAATGTCAAGATTATATATAAACAATGTGTAGGTGAGAACTGCTAGCCGTTTGACTATGTCTTTAAATTTATAATTAAAAGTATTTTTGCGTAGTATAAGATTACCACTTAGCCTGAGTATTAACTTAAATGAAAAAAGGGCAAAACTTACCATCAGGAGGCACAATATCTTCGCAGAGACGGCAAGCTGTGGTAACCTGGAACAGAAAAGAGAAAAACATGAGCATCTACATAATATCTTTGACAATTAAAGTATCAAAATGTTTCAAGTTTAAATTTACGAATATGGGTAAGGGTCATCCCCAAATAAATGTACCCTAAAAAAGTTTATTATTTTGCTCAAGTTGATGGCATTGCATTATGATAGTAATGACACATAAAAGAACTGTCCCACTCCAAGACAAAGCTTCTTCCCATACAGAAAAGGCACGAGCATATATTCACCACGCTTGCTCAGAGCTGGTTGGCAATTTCAAATTTATTTTAATTATTGTAAGTGCAGTTACACTGACGATGTTTATACATACTATTCATAGTTACGTAGATTAAAACCAGAAAGTAATCTTTCTCTTCAGGTGAAAAACGCAAACAATGCAGACTGTATTTGTCCTGCTTGTTGATAAATGTTTTATGGTTAAATAGATATTATATATTATTGTTATGCTACCTCTTAAGATAATACAAATAATATTATTCTGTAAGGCATTAGCAACTGTTTAATTTATTAGATTTGATAAATATTTTGTTATCATAACAAAACTATGATACCGTATATGTACGACGTACTTTTTGTTAGTAGTTCGTGTTCCTACTAGTTCGCATTTCATAGAGTATAATTTTTCATCAAAATTTGGGTACATCTGATTTTGGTCAGCCGGCTCGAAAACATGTATCATCAGACTGCACATTAAGAATTCGGTGTAACTTGTAGATTATTTTTTTTGTCCTAACAACAATTCATAGCTGTCTTAGTTTTAGTGTTTCTTCCAGCTAGGAAACACCGGCCTCATCTAGTTTAATTTAAACAAAAAATATTGACATGTAAAAGTGTAATTAAAACTGCCAAAAATAAACATCATTTAATAATAATTGATGTAGACTATGGTTTATAACAAACATAAGAACAAAAGGCAAGGCAGAAACAAAATACAAAATGACTTTTGATACTGTAAAGTATGATCACTTTTTTTTAGAAATAAAGTGATTAGTAAGAGCCAGGTTAAAAATAAAACATGACTTCATGACATGCATAAAAATGCGACTAAAAACACCGCAAACTAAACACCACAGGCTTACCTAAATTAACCACAAAAATTACCAAAAGCATCATAATTGTAACTGTAAACGTATTCACAAAAGAGTTTTTACGTGCTGAAAATACCCAACATTTCGGTATTTCCAACCCATAAACAAGGTAGAGTTTTACGCCATTAAAGAAAACAAGAATGTATTTTCTTATCTCAACGTTTGTAGTTTGAAAGACGCAACGATTGAATAGATTAGCAATTTTTTATTTAACATGCTCTTGAGTAATACATAACGTACAATAGCACATAAAACTTCAGTACTTGACGAGTCTTACTACATAAATAAGTACATAGTTACATAAATGCTTGCAAATCTGAAAAAAAGTTGTCGGTGTACCTACTAAGTATGAAGTAACGAGGTAATAAGAACAGCATAAACTCCTGCATACATATACATAATACATTTATATACATAAACATAATATAACTATGTATTTGGTCACGACTCCAGGTGCTATAATACCTGTAATAGGTTTTCTTTAATATCCCTTAGCCCTCACCTTCTATAAAGGAGGGTTTTTAAGAGGAAATATGGGCAGAGAGCGCCGACTGAATTTCCTTAGTAAAAAGTCATAATTCGAGGTTTGGCTCTCGTCTCTTTCCTCCTCCAATATTGGACTAATTTAAAAGATATTCCAAAACCTGGTAAAGTATACTATGTCCCTATGTTTTCGTTTTTTCATTTATGTTTGTCAAATTTGTACACTAAGCCTCTGTTGACAGCGCAATTTTGAGCATTTTTTAAGGGCTCTAGTGCTTCTAAAGATAATGTATCAACAAAAAGGAAAACATAGGCACATAGTATATACCTTTAATTTTCAGTTTACGGAATATCTTTTAAATTGGTCTAATATTGGAGGAGGAAAGAGACGAGAGCCAAACCTCGAATTATGATTTTTTACTAAGGAAATACAGTCGGCGCTTTCTTGCCCCCGTTTCCTCTTAATCAATATCAAACCAAGTAGCTCTAGGATTACCAGACTAATGGAAGACGAGACAAAGCCTAATTAGGTCATTTACTCTAAAGAACTAATTCAGAGCCATCAATCACATACACATTTACCTTCAATGTATCTAGTACATAAAAAAAGGTCGCGAATACATTTGAAAGAGTGTTACCGCGGCCTTGGAATGCAATTTAATGAACAAGGGTGGATTTTTAGGATGATATCCCAAAACAAAAGAAACTAAAGAAACACATAAAGAAACTAAACCATAAGAAGTAAGGATGAATGTATTTTTGTAAAAGCAGATAGCCATAGATAGACAACCATAAATAGTGATGCCAATTACTGCCTAGTAAATGTAGGCAAGTTATATTCAAATATACCACAGAAGGACACAAGAGCGACAGAAAAAGTCATCTAAGTAGACGTGCACCGAGCCCAATAGTTCAAAACTTACTCATAGTCTACCGACTACTACAGACGATATCTAGATTCCATACAAGTTATTAATCACTGATAATCTTATGGTCTGCTATTAGGTAACGTGATATGTAGGTATCCCAGCTACCGGGCATAGTGCGTACAAAAACTCGGGTTCATAGGCCAGGTAATTATCCTTAGGTAACTTCACTGCTAGACGTGTGTAGATTGAATATTGGCGACGATCAGTAGGCTTAGTATAAAACATTCAAGTTTATGAACTGATTGATGGTTTTTGGCTGAAACTGAAGCATTTTGGACATATTTAGCAATTTTTTTTGCTAGCCTCTTCTGTCCCTCTCCTGTTTAAAGGCCTCATTCTACAACTCCTACTAGTGAGAGGGACTATTTTTTAGGGTTCCGTACCCAAATGGTAAAACCGTGACCTTATTACTAAGACTCCGCAGTTTGTCTGTCTGTCTGTCACCAGGCTCTATCTCATGAACCGTGATAGCTAGACAGTTGAAATTTTCACAGATGATGTATTTCTGTTGCCGCTATAACAACAAATACTAAAAACAGAATAAAATAAATATTTAAGTGCGGCTCCCATACAAAAAACGTGATTTTTTGTCGTTTTTTGCGATAATGGTACGGAACCCTTCGTGTGCGAGTCCAACTCGCACATGGCCGGTTTTTAATTTTGCTAACATATGTCGGTTCAGGCCTATGTCCAGCAGCGGATCACTCCGTTGAAACAGCAACCACGGTCGATCTATCTATCTATCTATATATATATAAAAGAAAAAGTATGTAAATATGATCCTTTTAGACTCCGAAACGGCGGGACGGATTTTAATGAAATTTTCAGACAATCTTTAAATTGACTCAGCGGGTAATCTACAAGTTTGGTGGCGATCGGCGCCTTTTTTTTAACGTTGAACGCGGGCAGAAGCTAGTGTTTCATAAATTAGGAAAGCATAACGGCAAGACTGAATTATATCAGGCTCTAGTGAAAAGGCGGGTTTTAGATTACTAATAAACCTACTAAGGTTTATCATATCCTAAACATATTTTTATTATGATAAATTATTGCGTAATAAAATACACGTGTTTCCAGAATCTAACGAGTATAAACAAATCAGAATCATATATCGCTCATGCTTGTTTATATTTGCATAAAAGTAAAATCATCAATATTTTTTCTACATAAAAATTCTTTAAAAATACTATCGGGGTAGGGTTTCTACGACGCATTAACTAATGCAATTTCACCTGTACGTTTGATATAGGATACGTCACGTACACTTAACGTAAATTCTAACTAATTTGTCGTTTGTCGCATCGTTGAAGAATTCCGTTTTACGCAAGACAGACTCGGGAATGTCTTTTGAAATTGTAGTAAACATACGTCAATACATTGTAGCTTCGTATGGTAATTTTTACAAATTTTTTGTTGCTTCTCTGCTACTCTGGGATGCCTGAATTTTAGAAGGCTGAGAATTAAACAAATACTCATGTCTTGTTTTCATGTTTACTGCGTGAAGACACAAATTAGAATCTTCTGATGTCTAGTTTTGTCCTATACACGAATGACGACTCAAAAAATCGAAAAATGTTTTTCTCAATTATAACCCTTTGTGAACCCATGAGATTCTGTTTCAGCAATCTTTCATTGCTGAAACAGAGTCTCATATTTGAGCGCTCAACCTCTGGATGCTAAAACGACGATGACAACGTCCAAAGAATTAAAAAAAAAACAAATAAACTTCGCTTAAATTGAGTGTTGTTACTACCGGTCACGTGGATGCACGTTTTAGCCTTTAGAAGAAAAGTAAAATAAAAACTAAAATATTCCAATGCCTTCAAACCATATACTCGAACACGCAGTTTTACAGTTCACATTAAAATAGTAGCGAATTGTTATTTAAACTCGATGGCTACCTCAAGATTTAAATAATGAATTCCTATTTTCATACTAGTAACAAAATAAAAACGGCACGTGAGCAACATTTTATAGAGAAGATAAGATGCGCTTAAATAATATATATATTCCGCAATATTATATCAAATCGGCATTGTCCAGCACAGTATAAAAAAATCTTGACAATTTCAAGAACTGATAACTTATTATATAACGTCAGGTTATAGCCCAGTAACCTAGTTCCATCAATCTATTCTCAAGCAATGTGATAACAGGATAAGATATAAAAAAATCGCAATTGGCAACATGATCAATAAAATAAATACAAGGCAGTATACTCGTGCTGCATGGCATACAGTATTACTGGTATTATGGCATTTCAAGGCTGCAGTAAAAAATAAGTGGACTTGTTTGAAGGACACGATTATTAGTGCTTGCAACCCATTGCAAGCATTGTGCACAGTTTTCACATAAAATATAAATGCAGAATGCAGCCGTTTGAATTTCGAACGCACGCTGTCAGATTTTTGAAAAAGGAGTGTCGTTGTTCTGAAACTGTGCCAGATTCAGAATCGAACTCAATGCAAACGTAGTTTTGAAACCAAGAAGCACAGTTTCAGAATCTTGATTTCAAAACTACGTTTGCACTGAGATTCTCATCTATATTGAATCGAGAATTCGAGATCCTAACTGAAAACCTTCTAGAATACTAAGTGAGTGCCGACGATTTGTGGGGATCCTGTTAAGATTTCAACCTACATAGTAGGTATCTATGTACAGTTACAGCTTATTCGTAATTAGTAGTCCAGTTGGCTTTAAGTTTACGTAAGTAGACATAACTCACTCGACCCATGGCTAAAACTGACATTTCATTATACTCCCGTGATTAAAATTCATACTGCCTAGAAATTCTACATGCGTTAATGAAAAAGAACTTCGTACTATTTACTACTTATACTTACGTATATAAATTATAAAGAGGGAAACTACCACGTTGTGGAGGCAGAGACCATATAATAGTGCAGAATACAGAAGGTTGACTCCATACAGCGAACAAAAACTGACGCACGCACACATAGAAGCGTACGTACGGCGATCTCAAACAAATGCCGGTCGCGAGTGCGCTTGCACTCGCTGTACGTGAAGCGTGTCTATGAGTGCGTGCGTTTTCATCGTTCTATGGACTGAGCCAACCTTCTGTAGTCTTCTGTGCAAATACTCAGTTGGTAATGAATTTTCTCGCTCCGGCCTTGAACTTCGCGTGCCTTGAATACAAAATGAGCACAGTTTCTAGCGACTGTAAATTCTAATGAGTGTCTGGGAGGTCTATATTAACATAAATGTTTCGAAAACTAACATAAATATTAGGGAATTCGTAACATCGCATGTGGTAGCGAAAAATTACGTGTTTTGACTAGATTTATAGGAATTCTTTTGGTTTTTTATGAGGTACTTTTTGTGAAAAATGCTATGTGTATCTTTTTGGAACACAAAACATGTAGGAATTGGTGGAAATTTTTTAAGATAATTATTAGTATCATCGAATACCATGATGATGAATATTGGTCGTCGTCTTATTTTCGATTAAACCAATCAATTGACTGAAAAATTACACCGAAATAATTAACTAAAAACTAAATAATGACGTAGATACCTACGTTAATGTAGAAAATGAATAGTGTTTTTATAAAAATATGTATAAATCATATGTGCTGCTTATGAAGATGAAAAAAAATCGTCATAAAGACATGAAGAACTGATTAAAGACCATCGAACTTTGGATAAGTCACGCGTATACCGTATGTTGTACGTAGAAGATCCACGTGTATAGACCATTCTGTAATAACCACTCAATGTTTTGACTACCTAATGACTTCATATTCATATGCAAAATATCTATACATATCCAGTTTTTTTCTTATCTTTGCTGGCATTTACTGGCATTTATTCCTCGAAGGGATTACGGCCCATTCCCACTCACATCGAGAAGGCCTGCACACACAATGGACCAAAAAGAGTCTAAGTGCGGAAAAGGGGGTCCATCAATCCTATATATCCTAACATATCCACGAAGGGTTAGGCAGAGGTGCACCTACAGTACGCCTACAGTACACCTACAAGACACCTACAGTACACCTACAGTACGCCTACAGTACACTTACAGTACACCTACAGTACACCTACATTTCCTCAGTTTATGTTTAAGTTATTGAGCCTATTGCCATTAATGGGGCACAAATACAGACTTCAGGCAGGAAAAACCCAATAACACTTTACCCAACCCAGGGTTCGAACCCCCCCCCCCGGTGGGTTCCCGCTTTGTCGAGACGGGGGGACTCAGTAACCGTGGCTTGGTCACCCACGGTGAAGCGAAGAGGAACCCGAGGAGGGGCCGCTCGTCAGGGCTTTTGCCGATTAAGCCGACGACGTAGCGGCCAACTAGTAGGTTGCGGTGCCCCTTGTTAACAGGCGACATCGGGCGGGCCGCGATGTCTTATGGAGATTCCCAGGTCCCATACGATATCGCGGCTGAGGGTTGGAGGCCGCGGCGGGAGAGGAGTGCCGGTATTGCGGTGCGCCGCTCTCCCTACCTTCCGCGGCCTAGACGGGGTCGCCACCGTCTGATGGCGGACGCGGTGGGGCCACAGGGGAGGAGGAGTGTCGGTATAGCGTTAGCCGCTCTCCCTATCCCCTGCGGCCGCAAAATGGTAGGTGGCGGGGCCATTGACCTTGAGCCTTCACAGTGGGACCAAGGGTGCCATACACGGGCTCGTCTGGCACCCATGTGCTGAATTGTTCCCTGAGGTGGTCACGGCGTACAGTGTGTTCTTGTGCGCCGGCGATGGGGTGTAATCCCCCGAGGAGGGTCCGGTGACGGACAGCCGCGGCGGGTTCGCGGTGAGTGCTAACGCGTGCCCGTATTCCCGCCATAAGCGGCACTGGAGGACACCGTGGAGTTTTAGTGGGTTAGAGTCCCACATAACTGCACTATCTCCCCGTGGTAGTGCAGTATGCATGAGCAATTCTCCTCGCAAAAAATAAAAATATTGTTCCCAGGAACTCAAGTTCTGGAGCAACGCTTTTCAACCATTAGACCAACGAGGCAGTCGATCCAGCATTAACTCATCTTTAACAATATCATTATTACACATAGAAGACATCGCCATATTAGTCCGTTATATTTTTATACTTTGTATTGTGAAACATTTACAAGACTGCTAATTCAACCGAAACTTTAAAATATTGAGACATCAACACAATTTATTGATCTATAATTCAGAATTGAGACAATGTTATCGGTATTTTATGTTAATTGGTTATATCTGTGTTTGGAAATCAAAGCAAGTTAGTTGTTGGTACGACAAAAACGAAAAATGTAACTTTGGATCTGATATGTTATAAGCAATTGTCTATAAATTAAAAATGCTGTCATCGTTATCAAATTAGTAAAATATAATATTGAATCTATCTCTGGCAGTACAGTTGCCCCAAAAAACATTGCCCGTGTAAAGGACCTTCCTTAAGCGATGTCGTACAAGTATTCTTAAAGAAAATTTCAAGTGCAAATCGAAGTCGAATTGCATCGCAATGCGTCCATGTGAACGGCACTAACCCATTAGAAAAGTCACTTTGCGTTATTTCTTTAAAATCTTAGATATTAGAGATGTTGCCTGGGTAGAATATCTGATGCAGATCTCCTCAACAAACTTGACCGTCTTCTAAATTACTGCATTCGTTTTGTTTTCAATTTGCGTAAATATGATCATGTATCTGCGCATTGGTCGCTTCTAAAGTGGTTTTCCATACGCCAGCGCAGAGAGCAAAGGGCACTAACTACATTGTTTTCATTTCTTAACTCTTCCAATTCCCATAGTTATCTGGCCCCGCACTTTTAATACATCTGCGACAACCACAATAAAAAACTACGATCTTCAAATAACCGCCTTCTTCAATGTCCCACTCACCGCACTGTCTTTACTCACTGTTCTTTCTTCGTTCAATCTCTTTCTCTATGGAATGCTCTTCCTCAGGTAATCAGGATGGCAACCAACCGATTAACCTTCAAAGTCAAAGTTCGCGAACACATTCATAAGAAGTTGGCAGTATTATCGTCAAACCGCTTTTTTTTCTATTGTCTATTTCAACTAATTAGTATAAGTATACCTAGTTATATAATTCAAGTACATATATAGTAATTTTTTTTGGGTATCTATTATATTGTATTTATTTATAGTTCATGTCATGTATTTAAATAAATATAACCTTATCACATTTTATCATAGTTATTGCACCTACCACTATTTGTCTCTGCATCACCCAAAGGTTGACTGGTAGAAAATGCCTAAGGCATTAAGTCCGCCTCTGAACGTTTGTATGCTTTATCTATACTAATATTATAAAGAGAAAAGATTTTTTTGTTATTTTGTTTGTTTGTTTGTACCGAATAGGCGCCGAAAATACTGGACCGATTTGATAAATTCTTTCACCAATAGAAAGGTACATTATTCCTGAGTAACATAGGCTATTTTTTGAGCCCGAAAATCCAATATTTTTAGGTTATGTAACTGACGGACTAAATAGATATTTTTGTCAACTACCCTATTTCGAAAATCAGCATTAACATTATTTCATTTGTTACTTAACATCTCACGAAATATATTCTTGTCAGAGGTAAAATATTCACTATTCATTGTTTTATTAAATATAAAATATAATTTGTCATTTATGTCTTCTTATTGTTCATGAGCCATAAATCATTTTATACTATAGCTTTACTGCTTTTTCGTGTTCGACAATTATCATTGTAAAATGAAATAAATCATTAAACTTTTGTTCAGAAAGATTGACTGAGCAGTATATAATATATCTAGGATTGTATTATATCTTGTCTAAGTTTCTAATTTTTATATTTTGTCTAAGTGAATGCTTGGAAACATGCTGGTCCTGCTCCAATCCTTAGTGTAGACAAAATCAAACTGGTTAGTTTGTATTATATTCATAATTATAGTAACGCTTTATTTTTATTATTTTTGTTTAAAAAATTTTGACTCACACACTGTATGCAATATTTGTAAGTATGTGAGAACCATGTTCCTATTTATCTAGTAAAGGGTTTACCTTTTAGTGCTTGTAATACTTTATACCTAATATATATATAATAGTGCTAGGTGCATCGTCCTCACGTACATGAATTTATTAATGTATGTACTTTAATATTGTAAAACATTTTTCTTTTAAAAAAAGTAAGTATGGAGTTTCTTGTGCATTCTTCTCCACAACAAGCTACTTTTCCGAATGCACGGTAGAATCAATTTTTATTACTTGTAAATTTATATTGTTAACGTTCAAAAGTGCCGCTTAATGGCCTAATTGAATAAATACATTTGACTTTGACTTGACTTTGTTTTAATTCATATTCTCAGTGACTATGAAAGAGTTTTGAACACGACTAATGCGCTTTTCCATCTTACTTCTTACTCATTTATAAATGCGAAAGTTTGGATGGATGTATGTTCGTTACTCAATCACGCCAGAACGGCTGAACGGATCTGGATGAAACATGGCACAGAGATAGATTACAGGTCATGAATACCATATAGGATACTTTTTATCCCGGGAATATGTTCCCTCAGGATAATTTTCGACAATCACGCGGGCGAAGCCGCTGGCTGAAGTTAGTTAGAACTAAATGAAATTGCAATGCTAAAAGGTAGAGAAACTAAGTGTCGTCCTGTACCTTATGCCAGAGAGACCTATGTCAAGGCTTACGTGATTTGATCGAAGATGGCGCCCGCGTGCCTAATATTAACCTTTTCACTCTTGACTTAAAGCATCCCAGTTTATATAGCTATCAGAAAATATAGACTCCGGCCGCAGGTATATAATTCTAAAAAGGCTATACCGATATTAGAAGTTAAAAGAACAAAGAGCAATTCTGGCAAAGATCAAGAAAAGTGGGTTATTGGACGCTTCGCATGAATTTACTCGCCCGAAAAGTGCGAATCGACCCCATTAGTCTGTGTCTGTGTTTTTATGTCTGCAAAACGCATCAAATTCTCATTTCAAATCACATGAATAAAATTTATTCGCTGTGAAAACTATAAACACAAGAATAAAATATGAGATTTATTACTAAAAACAATAAAGTTTTGTACTGACAGCATAAGTGAGTGAGTGAATACAAACTATTAAGCATTTAGTAGATATTTTTAGCTATGTTTATACTTCGTCTACTATATAAGGAGGTAATACCATTTTACGTTTCGTATTAAGCATGGCTGAGTACAGGATGATGAATTACTTTGATATTCTTTATCTCAATTTTTTTAAATAAATTATTATATTTCCTTCCTAAATACAAATAACCTGTACTTGAATAGAGTTGTTCACGTTTTGGCATAGTAGCCTTAAGCTTTCACGTTTTGGCATAGTTGCCTTAGAAATCCTTTAACAAAAACTCATGATATGTATGTATTCATTGTTAAGGCGATATATACGCCCCAATGTTAACGCAGTACTGGCCGCGCGCCCACTCGGAGTCAGAATATCAATAATGAACCTCCTTTTGGAGAGTTTTGTTTGCAAAATATTCATTGATTTACATATGCTTTTTCATTTATGAAGAAATTCTAGCCATACATTTTTCTGTGCAAAAATATTTTTAAACATCCAAGTCGTTTTGGAGATGTATACAAAAGTAGCGTAAAAATTATGTGTTATTAATATTTTTTTAAAGCAAAACTACTAGTTACACGAAAAAAACATGTTTCACAAATAATGTAGATACATTTATTTATTTATTTATTTAAAACTTCATGCAGCATACAGATACATAGGCGGACTTAATGCCTGAGGCATTCTCTACCAGTCAACCAAGGGTGGTGAAGAGATAACATGGCAGGTGCATAAAAATTTAAAAATTACTGAAGTAAAATTGAATAACAATATAAACATGAATCAGTAACAAAGTTTTTTTTAAACCTTTTTACCTAGCATAGTTACTATAGTGCGCGCGGAACTAGTTGGCCGCGCCTTAGGTATGTGAGCGGTGGGACGGAGAGGCGGGGGCACCAGTATAACCCGGGATGACCCATTGACAATGGGTGTGATGACCCATTGACATTGTCATTGTCCATTGTCCTAACCCGCCCCCTCACCCCTGTCGCCACCTAAGGCGCGGCCAACTAGTTCCGCGCGCTCTATAGAACTAGTGTTTTAGAAATTAACAGTTTTACGGCACTAAAGCGGTGGAAGGCCCTTAACACAAATCCTTCAGAAAGTGCAAGTACCTTACAAGATCGGCCATGAAAATATGCACATACTAAGCACAAACAAATGTAACCATTATCGCTCGCGTATCTGCAATTTCTTTTCTTTGTATTTTCTGATAAAGTCAGTATGTAATATTGTTTAGAAGACAAATTGAGCGAAGTAAGTAGGTTATCTCATTTAAGTTCGGTTTTGAACGACTTGAAGATTTTTTTTTTTTCATAATAAAATTAATATAATTGATTTTTATTAACTATTAACTGTTTTGACATTCATTAGTTCCTGTTAATGGTCTAATAGAAATACGTGATTTAACTTTGAATAGGTAAGATAAATTAAAAATCAAATACATGGTTTAAGTCGTTTATATTATTTAGTTCAAGAACAAAAGAACTCCTACTAACGCTTTAGTTCTAGCATTGTGTTTAAATCATATTTTTAATTTATTCGACCAAAACAAACGAGATCTGTGTAATCAAGTTACCAATAATTAAGATATAACAGTGTAAATAATACTTGATCGAATGTATTAATTAAACATTAATAACATTCGTGCATTAAAGCTAATACCCATGTCTCGTTACAGAATGAAGAAACACAATTAAGAAAAATAAAACGTATAAATAAGAAAATAAAAAACTAAAATTTTTCTCTTTGTTCGTTATTGAATATTAATTAATTAATAAATGCACGCACAATTCATTTTATGGTTAATTAAAAATTAGTTTTACTAAATCAATTTATTTATATTTATACATTTAATCAATCTCATGAAAAAAATTTTTGTGCATCGAAAACATATATAAAAAAATTGTCGTTAACTGTTGTTAGCCGTTAACGTTAACGATAACCAACAGAACCCATTGCCCAGCATTCGAGCATTTTTGGATTTTTGTCTGTTTATCTGTTTAGTTTTGCATGCATCACGTAAAATTTATGAAACTAATGTAGATAACTTTTATACATAAAAATTGTGCGTAACTTGAAGTATTACTTAGTTTTTGTTTCATCGCAATCGGTTCACTCTATCAAAAGTTAGATGAATTTAAAGTGTTCAAAAAGTAAAACATCACAACACACGCAATTCAGATACTCGGACAGTTGAACTCCATATTCAATGACGTTGTGCATTTGACGGTATTTTCTGAATGGCGGTGTTATGATTCTCCGCGGAAGAATGACACTAGAAAAAAGAATGGTAGGTTGGTAGGCAAGATGAATAGGGTAGGCAGGTAGGTAAATAAGTCAGGTAGGTAGGTAGGTGACGGGAGCGAAGCCGCGGGCACATCTAGTTAAAAATAATTAAACAAGTTCAAAAACTTTCCTAGTCGTAGAGACCCTCATAAATTATTGTAGGTACAATTTATAGAATTGTAATCTCTATGGAACCCAATTATCCGTAATATGAAATATTTAAAACAATTATTAATATCTTACTGATAGCTGTAAATAAGCAAACAGATAAGCCTACTAGACGCAAAACATCACCATTATTTGATATTTTTTTTG
This sequence comes from Orthosia incerta, assembly GCA_948252205.1. NCBI lineage: Eukaryota > Metazoa > Arthropoda > Insecta > Lepidoptera > Noctuidae > Orthosia > Orthosia incerta. Next base: position 56,558,386 of record OX411742.1, read on the forward strand.
CTAAATTTATTACCAACCTTTTTATATTAATAATGTATGTACCTTTTTATAGTAATAATGTATGGGGCATTTAATTACTAATTCAAATTCTCCATAGGAAATTTGAATTACGAATTTACAAAAATTTTAATTAAAGAAAGAAAGAAAAAAAGAAAGAATAAATATTTATTTGTGACCCGCACAGGAGACACGAGATAAGCAGAACACAAACAATAATAAAATATAAAAAACCCCGTGCGAGACCAAAAAGGCTCCTATCTCAGCATGTGCAACGATATTAAAAAGAACTTAGAGGTTTAATTAGTATTTAAACTAATATAATTTTTTGATTAAATAAGGCAAAACTTAGATTGCCAGTGCCCATCCTACCGTTGACTGGATTTGAATGACTTACTCATTCTCTTTTGCATATTGTTTTGCCTCTAAGTTCTTTACAAATATCAATATCCAGGTCATTTTCTATCAAAAAAAGTACCACAATTATAATAGATGTTCCTAAATAAAATTATGCAATGTTAAGAACTAATATGTAATTTTGCACAACATTTTGAGTGCAAAATTTTGTGTAGTCTGCAAAACAGGTTGTTTCAGTGGTAAATCCGATTAATAAGATATTTATCTATAGCAAAGTTTCAAGTCATTGATGCAAGAAATTGATATGCATAGTAATTATTAATATTTTATAATCTGGAAAAAACATTTTGATTTATGACTTATCTCGATTAAAATCTATATTTTTCGGATGTTTTTTTTTTTGTTGAGTACCTAATATTGACTTGATGGATATAAAAATGCTGTGTTAATGAGTGATTAACACAGCATTTTTATATCCATCAAAAAATGTTTTTGTAAAAGCATTATGATTAAGAAATACTTATTCGCTATTAAAGTAACATATTTATTTATTATACACGTATATACAATTGAATATTCTAAAAAAAACAAACCTATATATAAATACAAAAGGGAGACGGCAAAAAAACTCATTGTGCATCAAAAAATTCGTCCACATCGATGTCAATGGGAAACGTGCCCAGAACGCCGGCAGCATTGCCACGTTGTATGGCAATGCTGATTTTCTGGCCGAAGAAACAAAACAAACAATTATCTACATGTGTAAAAATACTTTGATAAACCCTTTAAACTAAAAGAGCAAACCCAACAACCTCCTGTAAGTACTGTTCACTAACAGTACTTACAGGGGGTTGTTTGGTTTACTTACCAGACTAAAACCATTGACCGGGCACAAGCCTCTAGGGCCGCTAATGCTTTCGAACGGACACAAGCCTCTAGGGCCGCTATTGCCATCGACCGGACACAAGGTTTTAGGGCCGCTATTGCCATCGATCGAGCACAAGTCTCTAGGGCCGCTATTGCCATCGACCGGACACAAGCTTTTAGGGCCGCTTTTGCCATCGACCGGGCACAAGCCTCTAGGGCCGCTAATGCTTTCGACCGGGCACAAGCCTCTAGGGCCACTATTGCCATTGACCGGGCACAAGCCTCTAGGGCCGCTATTGCCATCGACCGGGCACAAGCCTCTAGCGCCGCTATTGCCATCGACCGGACACAAGCTTTTAGGGCCGCTATTGCCATCGACCAGGCACAAGCTTCTAGGGCCGCTATTGCTTTAGACCGGGCACATGCTTCTAGGGCCGCTATTGAAAAATCCTAGATAGAAAAACCCAATAACCCTTTGCCCGACCCGGGAATCGAACCTACTACAAACACAATAAAAGCGTTATTAGTAAGCATATCATTATGTTACTTCATTATTAGTACTCAACTTAATAGTTTGATTAAGTCGTCTCGCCATCACCCCTGAGGGTAAGTTCTGACCTATGACAGGCGAACATTAAATGATAACATCATAAAACTACCCAACCCAGGCATTGAACCTCATGACACTAGCACTAGACCATACACCAATGACGCAGTACCACACAATAAAAGCGTTATTAGCAAGCATACATGATGTTATTACATTATTAGTACTCAACTTTATGGTTTGATTAAGTCACCTCATCATCACCCCGGGGGGTATATTCTGACGTAGATCAGCCGCACCGTAAATGATAACATCATAACACTACGCGACCCAGGCATCAAACCTAGGTCGACAACTTCAGCGACCACTAGACCAACGACGCAGTACCACACAATAAAAGCGTCACTAACAAGCTTACCGTCATGTTATGACATTATTAGTACTCAACTTAATAGTTTGATTAAGTCGCTTCTCCATCACCCGGGGTACGCTTTGACCTAGGTCAGCCGCACTGTAAATGATAAAATCATAGCGCTATGCGCATATTTAAAACCTACGTGACATACATTGTTGCTTCAGACGCCAGACTGGCTCAACTTGGTAGCTTCTCTCAGTGGATCTGCCCGCGTCAAACGCGTGTTTTACTATACCAAAGAAATACCTATACTAGCGGGGTAGGTAAAACGTATTCTATTTTCCAATTCAGGTCATGCTCCACACCCGTATCTATATGATCGCGGCACGTAAGTTGAACCAAAATGTACTAGATGTATTATTGAAATTAAACGTTTCAAACCAAAATGAATCCCCTTTAGACGACAATATACAAATTATCAACGGTAAGGTCGTATAAAAGTGAATGCATTGATATACCTTAGAAAGTTAATGGGTCAGTTAATAAGAGTTAATGGTGTGCCGGTTTTTAATACATTTAAAAGTTACACCAATATCATAAATTATGACAAAATACATAATTCTAAATATTAAAAACTATTTACTGGTCCATGTTTAAAATTATAATCAACATCTTCATGAGTTTTTTAGCTGACATGGTCACAATTATTAGAATTAATATTTGTTTCGGGATATTTACCATGTCATCCATCTTGCCTAGCCTTTTTCCCAACTATATTGGGGTCGGCTTCCAGTCTTACTGGATTCAGCTAAGTACCAGTGTTTTACACGGAGCGACTGCCTATCTCACCTCCACAACCCAGTAACTGGGTAACACGGTACCCCTTGGCAAGACTGGTGTCAGATCTCAAGCTTCTGACTACTCGTATCGACTGTCAAAGATCTTCAAATGACAGCCGGGACCAACGGCTTAACGTGCTTTCCGAGGCACGGAGGAAACACGGTATGTTGAAATGGTCACCCATCCACTGACCGACCTCGTCAAGCGTTGCTTAACCTTGATGATCGACCCGTGCGGCTGTTATTATTTAGCCACGAGCTCCTCGGGATATTTACCATGTATATTTAGATAAATAAATAAGGGGTAAATAACACCCACCCGCAAAGACTTTAGTTCTCGTGATCATGGCGCTTGAAACGGTGCCGAAATATCGAGCTCTCAACAAAAATCAAAATATACATGGTAAATATCCCGAAACAAATATTAATTCTAACATCTTCATGCTCTACTAAAATTATATTTAATTATTTACACAATCCTTAAATAATAAAGCTAAAGTTAATGGATCATTACTTGTCTCCTAGTACAAGGCATTAGCGATACAAGATACTTAGCTTACTTAGAAGTTAAAGTAGCTGTGATGTTTATTTATATTATGATATACGATATTACTTTTCATTTTAACCACACATGAAGATAGGTATTAGGTACTGAATTGCTTAGAATACGTGGCTCAAGTTACAGTAGATATACAAGTAAGTAGCAGCTAAGTATACACTTACAAGAAGAAGCATCTAATTCACATTTTACTAGGAATTGCTTGTTTGATATTATTGGAAGTACACGAAGTACAAAGTATATTTCACTTGAAAATGATGTACAAAAATTACGTTTTAATACATCCCTAACGTTTTTGTCAAGTTGGTAGTTTTCAATGTTTTTATAGCTGACGCTGCAAATGAATAAGCACGCAACTGCACGATATGCAAGTACAAAAATAATGAACAACGTTATTATCTCCACTTGTATTAAGTTAAGACCTAACATGTCATAACACTGGAATATCACAGGAAATAACACTCTTGTCACGTTTATATACAATTAAGATTTACTTTATCTACGACCATATCGCACACAAATTTACAGAGATAAATAAATGCGGTAAAAAATAAATTTCCATTCATAAACAAAATTTTCATGGACGAATTTACGTCAATTGTATGGCAACAATATCCAAATCTAGTGTTTATCGTAGTCTGTGTAAAGATTAGGACAGTTTTTGATTATCTTAAGAATGCTAAAAATAAAATGCGACGATAAAAAGACTCGAAAAAGAATATAAAAATTATCTCGCTCCATTCATGCCACAGCAATAATCGCATGGCAACTGGTGACGCAAATAAAAAGTATTACTAAAAAAAATGCTAAATCCACTTACATAGCCGAACTTTGCCGTCATGTTGTGTCCCGTTGTATATTATGTAGAACATACATCTAACTGAATTACTCGGCCGCTTTTCCTTTACTAAAACTGAACAATCCACTTTTATGTAATATTTTATCAACACACTTCTCATTCAATAGAACAAAACACTGAAAATAGTATACTTTTTGTGCTTCGATTCAAGCAAAACGCAAACAATAGCTTTTGTAGTCACTAGAAAAAAATACAGAGTAAGCGCTGAACGTACTCTGAAGAGAAACACCTATGTTTCACATCACTTTCATAATTTTCCGAATAAGCCCGCGGAGCGCGATTTAAAAATAGAACACCTTTTTTTTTAGACGCCTTTGAAGTTTTGGCGTCTTTGAAAATTATCCAGGGTGCGATTTTTTTCTTAATTTTTCGTATACGGGGTGGGTGTATTTTCACGCGCGTATTTGTGAGGCTTCAGCGCGGGCGGCTGACATGTGCGCGGCGCGGCGTGCGGCCAACGACTACGAGATAAAAACCTCGCTTGATTATAAACTTATAAGCTAAACTTTTTTGTTCGTGTGCGTGCGTTTGTATTAGTGTGCCCGCGAGGCTTTGTTTGTGACCTTACAAAGTTTTCACTTACGTAGGTTATTCTTGTAGAAAAGTCGCTTTTAAAGTCTTGGAAATATATAATCGCGTCATCGGATGATAAAAAATATTAAATCGTATTTTGAATGGGTTCCGTATATTTATCGTAAAACACAGGTGTTAAAAGGCAGGTTATTCTTCAGTCTTATTTTTTTTTTGCATACAGTATTTATTGACATTGTTTACAAAGAAATTACAATAAAAATTAAATGTAACTACGGTACTGCCAAATTACTGATTAATTATCGTATAAAACAAGGTCATTTATCCATCGCGATATATTGCAATCGGCGTCTTTTAGTTCGTTCTTCTTCTTCTTATTTTTTTTTCGTATATTTTTTGTTGCCAAAATCAAATTGAAAATTACAAGCTTTTATTAAAATTATATAAACTGAAAAGTTATTAACTTTTTAAAAATGTGCAATAAAAATCCATTACTAGAATACCGTTTACTTCTAGACTTAAAAATAATGTAGCAAATACATACGAAGTCAATTTACACTAAAGACTACATAAACACGTGTTAATGAACATTTAAAATAAATTTATTAATTATTAATGTACATAAATACATATATTTACTCAGAACGCGATTAGTCACAAAATACCGAAATGCAAATCAAATTATTGAGAAGGAATGTGAATCTTGGAATTAATTAATAATTATATTGTGACTTGCCGGTGTTAATAATAATCGTATTTATAGGCTCTGTCTACATCTTCCTTAAAGACCTGGTAAAGATGTACCGTATACTTTATTTCTTGCATTTTCATGAAACATTTTAAAAATAACGACACGGTGTTTTGTAGTGTCAATTTGACAAACAATAGGGATGTTTCCTGGTTAAAAAAAAATAGTTTTGTTTAGTCAGTCAGTGAGATAATCAAATAATATTGGACACGTAATTTTTGCTTTACCATATCAATAAAAAATTACAAAGTTAAAGCGTGTCAAAGTTCAGGGGTGGGGGCTTGTGACGTCACTAAGGCAGCATAAAGGGTACTAGCTGCGTGACGTCACACGATATTTCAACGCATTATAACGCAACGTGTCAATAGAAAAAACTACGTGTCCAATATATTTATTAATATACCTGACGGACAAACGAATTCGTCGCCATAGCGATTGCAAAAAAGTCAAAATTTTATGGGATTGTCAAGCGCTATCGAAATGTCACGTGGCATTATGGTATTTCGGCCATCGCCATCGCTAATAGAATGACATAGTCTCTAGACTCTAGAGTCATTCTATTAGCGATGATTCTAGAGTCTAGACAGTGTCAGGCTTTAGACTCTGGAGCGTCAGTACCACAGATATAAATCTAACTAGATGACACAATTGTATGTACTTCGCGTATCAAAAAACGGAGTAAAATTACGATCAATGATCGTAACTTGAACTGAGGGGTGACCATAAGCTCTTAGAGCGGTATCAATTTGAGATCGAAAAAGGGACAGATGTATCTGACGTGTATACATCTGTTACTTACTCGATCTCAAATTGATACCGCTCTAAGAGCTTATGGTCACCCCCCTGTTTTTATAACATTATCGCCACCGAAATCCATAAAAAATGCCTTTTTATGCCATATTGTATAGAAAAAGTTGGCCGAGGCATTGGAAATATTTTCTTTCAAAAGAAACTATTTTTTTTTTAATTGTGTGTGAAAAAGTGGCACGCTTTGTTTTCATACAGATGGAGGGACTTGCGTTATCTAGTTAGATTTATGTCTGTGGTCAGTACAGAGGCCACAGATAAAAAACACAATTAAACACCTACATTAAACAAAATATTAACAAAAAATAAACACGGAAAGCGATGCATGCAGCACCTGAGCATTAAAGTGGACGGACGTAATCTATTCACGACTTTATCAAAATGGGTCAATGCGGCAGTGGCAACAGCTCAGTTACTCCTTTCTGCGGCAGGCTCGTAACGCGAGTGAAACGCTTTGTTATGTTTACACTGCTGGTTTTGAATTTCAGAACTTTTTTTGTGATGAGATTTTTGCAGCAATGGATGATATGTTTTTTTAAATGGGAAATAACTACTGCTAGTGTTGTGATTTTTTAAGTTTTTTATTGCTGCTAAACAGAGAGCGTTTTGGTTTTGATATTAGATTTGATTGATAGGTTGTCGATCACGGGTTTAAATTCAATGATTTTAGGCGCTACTTATTTAGAAATATAAATATGCTTAACACAGTGCCAACTGAGTTACCTAAAGTTTTAAATTATTTATTTTTATTAACAGGGGCGAACAATATGGTTTTATTATTTAATAACGATTATGTCAATATTTTATTTTTAATAATAACCCTGAATTTCATGTTTACGCTGGTGACAAACCTGCGTCATGTGAACAGACTTTTTTGGTCACAGATTAATGATAAATAATGCTACGTTGATTTGTTGCCATACCTGCAGTCATCCAGTCATCTAGCAATGAACATGTGACTCTTGCTACTTTTTAGGGTTCCGTACCCAAAGGGTAAACTCTCTCCGCGATCCGTCTGTCTGTCTGTCCGTCTGTCACCAGGCTGTATCTCATGAACGGTGGTAGCTAGACAGTTGAAATTTTCACAGGTGATCTATTTCTGTTGCCGCTATAACAACAAATACTAAAAACAGAATTAAATAAATATTTAAGTAGGGCTCCCATACAACAAACGTGATTTTTTTGCCATTTTTTGCGATAATGGTACGGAACCCTTCGTGCGCGAGTCCGACCATCACTTGGCCGGTTTTTTATATTCGTCTCTCCTTGACATATCATTTATCAAGGGATACATTAATAAAGACTTGCTGTTTGCAGTGTGGTCTATAAAATTCCAAAATTGTTAACAGTTTAATATTGTGCTACATTTGCAGTTTATCACGTGTTTACAAACATTACCTTGTGGCTGTTTTTATTTGCGTTTTACATACTAACATAGTAAAAACCTCTATTTGTTTGCACAAAACTGACATTGCAGAAGTTTAAAATGTTCAATGCTAACTTATTATCCGTACGGAAAATAACAACTGGTAAAATATTAGGATTTAGTATGTAGTTTCATCAAGGGCATGTTCTAAATAGTCATACTTTAGAAAAATAAAATCTAATATTCGTATCACCAAGTGGATAAAACATTGCACAAAAATTTCGCAAAAATCTCTACGCGTCAAACGATTAACTTTACTACGAGTAGCAAAATAACCAACGCTTGCCACATTTTAATCTTTTAATGTTCTTAAGAGCTTTTATTACTGTCATATAAATTGTAAATTAATCATATAAAATCGTTTGCATCACGCATAGGTATTTCCCAATAAAATTTCTCTATACTTACCTAAACTTTTCTTCGAATTTCAAAAATATCCGCTGCCTTGGAATTTAAGAAAAAAAAACATGAGTTTTTAAGAATCGATTTAAATTTCGACCTCTGTTTGTCACATTGTGCAACACTACTTCCGAGTGCTGGCTGAGTACAATAACGTTTCTTTTTTTTTCCTTGTTTAGAGTGGAGGATGTCGTGGAAGGTATGCAAGTAAAGAGGATTGTTTGAACAGCCTCGCCTTGACCCGCCCAGCGCATGACCGCTTGATCGTCGACCAATAAATCGTGACCTTTTAAAACTCATTTCATTTCCTTTATTTACAATCCCGACAAGTGTTGACGATGGAATCAGAGGTACTTATTAACTGGTCGTAAATCGGAAAATTTTATCACTGACAATTTCACCATAGGCGTTTATTTTTCAAACGTCATTTACATCGTTAATAATTAGCCTGACCATGAAATAATAAATATATTTCCCAATTTTCTCGACAGCGCTGACGAAACCAAAGGGCAATTCAGCAAAGCTACTCCTGAGGCTACTCTTCTCTTTGAATGACACTTTATTTAAAGCCAGAATATGTCAACAAACTATCGCTTTACAATTTGAATAATGTCCAATTTAATACACTATTAACGTCGAACTAATAATAAAGCGGGTCCTTATTGCGAAACGGTTAAATAATACTATAATAATGGCGACTGGAGCTGCTCGTTTACGAGTGTTTATTAACTGGTCGCACTACAATGCCCGTATCGCACAATAAAGTTACGCTCGAAAAGCTATAATCAGAATGTTCTGTGTAAATAAACTTGGTCCGTGAAGACACTCTTAAAGCACGAGTGCTTAAGCGAGGCCTTTACTTAACGTTCTACGCCGATAAAAGGGCTCGTCCGTGTGACGTCTTATTCCAGTTTGTTTAGAGGCGAGTGTACACTAGAGCATTTTCGCGAGCATTACAATGTAATGTAACGTTCTTACGAATGGTCCAATACAGACAAAAGTTTCGGTTACATTTCGGGGAGAGTGCGATGGCACTGCACAATTTGATTCCGCCTAGCCCTTTCCATCACCGGACAACAAGACGTACGGCAATGCGCCACCGATACATGGTGGACATCCTACCCATACGTACAAAGCGTTTTGCAAATACTTTCATTGTACGCACAGCTGAGTGGAATTCCCTGCCGGAGTCTTTGTTTCCTGATAATTACAATCTTGGGATCTTTAAGTCAAGAGTTAATAGGTTACTTCTAGGCAAGTGTGCGAGATAGTGGTCAAACGCGAGCCTATCGATAAATATTAAAAAAAAATAGCTCGATTTCCTAAAGCATTTCCATGTAATGTAACGCTCTTGCGAATGTTCGTAGCTGCTTTCGACGTATTGCTCACGGCGAGTGAGCATTTACCTGTAACATTTTTTTTGCGTTCATTATTGACCTCACTCCACGTCACCCGTGCTCGTGCCTTTGCTCGATAAAATGTTACAGCAAAACGCTCGTTGATTTTTAAAGTCAGGTTGTAACAAAATATCGATCGTCATGTTTGAAGTATGGCTCGAGTTAAAAAACAGCGAATTTTCGATGTTCTGTTACAAGTAAATGCTCTAGTCTATCGTCACCTTTAGTGCCGCCAACATTGTCCGTCGCACGAAAACCGACAATTCTGTAAATTTATGCTTCAGGTAAATCTGACAAAAAACGTCTAAGTTGGTGATGTAAATTACAATGGGACGTGAAATTAGAAAGCGAATTGTTTTACAATAGAGGTGGCTTTGTCGATAAAACTTTACTGTGTACTTCACCAGCGGGACAGTCGAAAATCGTCCCGTACTTGGGATAAAACGTATCCTATGACCTAATATAGGACATGTTCTATCTGTGTGCAAAGTTTAATCCAAATCCAGTTAGCCGTTAAGTTGCGAAAACGTAACAAACAGATAGGTACACAGACAAACAGACAGAATTATTTGCATTTATAATATTAGTAGGGATGTGTAAGAAGGCAATCCCATTACTTTCATCCAACTTTGATATTCAAACTGATTTATAGACATTTCAGAACTGTTTTTGCTTAGACTCACGTATTAATTAAGAATAAAGGTTTGCCGCTGTTTTGAAGTGCCTAAGTAAATTATTCTGAAATCGGTTTAATTTCCGTTTCTATTATTTCGACACGGTTCAGTACCGTATTTCAATTTAGCTACATCCTGTATTTGAGGATTACTTTGATCAAATGTCATATTCGCTAACTTAGATCTTATAATTTATATTTACATTCTAAATAGAAGGGGTCGCATTCAATTTATATAAGGAAATATTCAATAGACATAAGGTTTTTTTAATATGACTGGAATTAAAACTTGAGCAAAAACAATAATTTTATAGTTACGATTGGTATTTCTCATCGGATGAATCATAAACTTCCATCCAAATAATTAAAAATATAAATAAATTAATTAAAATAAATATATATTTTATTATTTAGGCACAGGACCGATCAGTGTGGCGATGCTTAGGGAAGGCCTATGTCCAGCAGTGAACGTATTTTGGCTGAAATGATGATGATGATTATATTTAATCATTTTTTAAATAAACTCTTGTGCAAAATTGCATGTTATTAGACTCAACATGTTAGGCTGTGCCATGTCTGCCAATGTATTGATGGATTTAAGAATTTTATTAAGGAGAATATAAACGAGGTCAAGTTGACATTCCTAAATGCTCAATCTATGCGGAAATTCTTATATTTTTTGAGTGGCAATATTATATGATATAAATGACGCAATTACGATTGATTCGTAGCTCTTAGGTCAAGACCGCATTGCGAGCGTCGGAAAATTTTACTAACATATTTCTATTGTTAAGGAATTTTTAACCATGTTCTAAAGCACATAAGGCTTTATTTACATATTTTATTCTAAGCTAGTTAAACGTTTGTCAACGCGTAAGTATGTAAAGTAAATAAATAATAAAAGAAGCGCCGCCTACACGTTTCGTATTGATATTTTTTTAATTTACTCAATACATTCAATACTAACAAATATTTTAAGTAGTGCTATAAATAAAATTAGCAAATATAAAAAAAAGGTAAAAGTATGGAGGCTACAAAGTAATACGTTATTGCAACATAACGTTTTTTACCCGACTGCCGAAGGAGGGTAATGTGTTTATCAGTCTATGTATGTATGTTTGTTTCCATGTGGCGTTCTAGAGACCAAACGCGTTGGCCGCTTTTGATGATTCTTACGTCAATCGATTCGTCTTAACCCTGCAAGTGTCACTGGCATTAAAATTGGAAAAGAAAAATATGGCGGATTTTGGGCGCCATTTTGTGGAGGTTTTTTTTTCTTCCAATCCCATCGTGTGGGGTATCAAAATAAATGGATTTAAGAGGTGATTTAAAAAATATAACACTTATATGTTTAAATGATAATAATTAAAAAGATCAAAAAACCCGACTGTTTAAAAAGCGAACTAAAAAGACGTAAACAAGAAGAAAATCATGCTGTGCAGTCGGAGGATACATCTGGATTTGGTCAGCCAGCTCGCCAATATGTAATAATAAGAGTCAGCAACATTCAGACTTTCAAGGTTTCAAAATTATACAAAGATGTTACGAAATATCGTAACTTTACTACCATAGCGTCCAATAGGAAATTCAAAATTCTGATTTTTCTTCCGAAACAAAAATATTCTACAATTCGATTAAAGCGAGGTACACCTTGTAACACTCAATAAGACGGAACAAAATACCTGAGAAAGTACAAAACGACGCCCATCTACATGGAAATCCTTAATACTGACTAATACGTATGTAAATCCGAAAATCTGTCTGTCCGTTACTCAAGAAATCACGACGAAAGTAACATGCCGTCGACTTTTTAACTAAACATCAAGAAAAGAAGGAGGTTATTCTCCTTGATTATTTTGTGTAGGTACTTCTTTTTCTTTAGATTGGAATTTTAACTCTGTGTGGAAAAATCCTGTAGTAAAAGTTAGCTCGTAATAACTATTATACGGCTCGAAGCATTTATAATGCATACTTAAGAATTTTATCTATTGATCGGAACGCACTAACTTCTAAGATGGCGCAATGTGTGAAATTCTAACGTCCGTTTTAGTGCTAAGTATGAACACTAATATTTACAAAATTGTCTATGATATGAGCATAATTTATTATTACATAATAATGTGAACTAGCCTTCATTTTTCTTTTTCTTCTTCTCTTTTTAAAAGTAACTTTTAATGACCCCCAAAATATGGCGCTATGTTCAAAATATTTTCACGTTTACGTTCAAAATATTTGGCCATTTTAACAGGGCATTTTGTACAGTAAAACTTTCAGAGAAAAATGACACAGGACTATGTACGAATATTTTAATTCGATCTGACTTATATCAAACATATCTTGTTTCCGTTGGATATTCATAGGTATATATGTATTCTTGATAACAACTTTTCAATATGGTTATACAACAAGTAAAAAACTGAATACTTTTTCTTTTGTAAACTATTGTTACAGCACGTTTAACAATGTTATTAAGTTATGTTTTTTTTTCTATTGTATTTGTTTTTCTCTATTTCTTTTTTCACACCTGCATTTAGTTAAAACATAATGCTTACTATTACTTTCCTATTTGAATACCAAGTGATGTTGTTCTCTACCTTTTTACGACATTTAACTTAGGAATTTCCCTTTCTCAAAAAACAGCTGTTGAGTAAGTTTTTAACCGTTTTTTCTTTTTTTTTTAATGTTGTTGTTTTCTGCAATAGTGTTTTTAATATATACCCAGATATAAACATATATACAGCCTGAAAAAATCAGGCAGTATATATGTTTTTGTACCATTTTATTTTAAGTTCAAGGAAAGTAACGCTTTTAATATAGGTAATAATATAGGCCTGCTTGTCGGTCTTCTACAGACTGTACTTCAGTGAGTGTGCTCAAGAACTCCACGACCTCATCCCACCAGCCCCCTTCTACCATCGGAGATCTAGACGCACTGCAAGGTATCATCCTTACCTTGTTGCCATTCCACCAATTCGAACCAAGCGCTTCCAATCATCCTTCATAATGCGCACAGCGAATTAATGGAACTCACTACCTGCGTCTGTGTTTCCGAACGCATTCAACCCGAATCTCTTCAAAGTTAGAGTGAACAGGCTTCTTCTGGGTAAGATCACTCCATCGTTGACTCTGTATCTGATCTGTCACCTATGACCTAGACTAGAGTCAAGAGCAAACCCACTACTAGTAAAAAAAACAAAAGGTAGGTACTTCATGTAGGTAGGTCTATTGAAATGACAAGATATGAATTACAGGTGCGGTCTGAGTGAATAATGGACTTCATTTAAAAAATGTAAGCAACACCTTAAACAAACAAAAAGTTTTTTAAAGAAAGTCAGAACATTCTTAAATACTAGATATTTGAAACACTTTTATCAGCTGAACATGTCCCAATTCGTTAATGCAGGCGAAATATTATCAGATAATAATATGATTCGGTGTCAACGTTCCGTTTCCTTTAGGTAAGATAGATACCTAATCACAATATGAGTTCACCAAATTAAACAGATATTGATCGTGACAAATTAGAAATGGATGATGTCAAACCTTACGATATTGTTCGAAGAATTTCACCTAAGCGCCTGTTATCTTAATTTTTATGTTAATTTTACTGACAATCGGAGTACTGAGAAAAACTATGTCATTGTTAATTATATTCGTAGTGTGACGCCATTCGGTAATTTTAAGAATTTTGTTTGTGGGATCTTGTTATTCGAGGTATGTAGGGAAATACTCGTAAAGGCTCATTTACACTAGGTTGCGAGGCGAGAAGGGAAAATGTCGATGCGAGATTTGTAGGCGAGAATCGCCAGATGATTTAAGTACGTGAATTGTTTTTTTTTATACTCAACCAAGACTCAAAATCTTAAAAACTATATGGTATGTCATTAAAGATTCGCCAGGCAAATGTAATTTCACAAATGTAGTGGTAGATAAGTATTATTTATTTACATTTATGTACATTATTATTTAAAAACTAATATTAGAACTAAAATAAGAATAAACATATTATGTACAATTACGGAGCGTCAAAAAATTCGTCCACATCGCTGTCAACAGGAATAGTGCCTAGAAGGCTGGCAGCATTGCCACGTTGGAGGGCAATGCTGTTTTTTTTTTTTTCTTTTTCACAAATCGATTTAATACGATTTTGGTACACCCGAATTTTGAAAGGCGTCCCAAGTTAGAGCTAGTTACTTCCATACGAACTACATTATTTACTTTACTTTTTATATCCATCAAATAGTCGTCTATTTGAGTCAAGAAACCCTCGTCGTGTAAACGACACGTAAGTCGATGTGTTTAGATTAGTACCGCTAATCGACCAACGAGGTTAATTGAAAGGAGGCTAACAGGTCTTTCTTTTAGTACTTTTCCTGCAAGTTGTTCTGCGTTATAGAACTAGTGTTGTTGCATAGTTGTGATGTGTTGTTGTTAGCCTTTCTTGCGTTGTTATAAGAGATGTAAAGATGTATTCTGGTACAGTGTAATGCAAGTTAGTAAACAGGAAAAGAGACTGATAGATCTAAGTATTCCCAGAAGTATTACGCATACATCTTTAGTAATAATTATGATATTATTTAGAATATTAGAATAAGTTTTTTTTTTTAATAAGTTGTATGGAATTTACAAAAACTAATAAAATCCATCTTGAAAACTGCTGAAATAATTCAAGGCAGAAGACAACTGTCCCAATTCCTTTTCTCAATTCCAGAAGGCCTCCAAAAATGAAATAGTGCTAACCACAAGATTTTCGCAAAGGTTAACATTTTCGCGTATAATCCTCATAACTCTGAGTAAGTGCTAAAACTAGGTACATTAGTAAATCAGGAGTCTCGGCGCTATGTATCTATTTGTTCGAGCAATTACTGAGAGCAGGCGCCAGCGGACAAACATAACTATGACAAACTTTGTACGTGCGTATAGCAGAAATACGTAGAGGATTAGTAGTTATAAAGTTACGGGCAGAAGGGCAATCATCATCATCAGCCTTATGTTCCTACTGCTGGGACACAGGCATCCTCTCTGTGAGAGAGGTGGGTCTTAATCCACCACGCGGGCCCAATGCGGGTTAGTGGATGTCACGTCTTCGAATTTTTGGTTCTTCCTCACGATATTTTCCTTCACCGTTTTAAGAGCAGTGGTGATGAAATAATTTACACAAAGTAAAGCGCCTACCTGGATTCATCTCACGACGTATGACACGTAAGTCGGGGCCATTACCACTGGGCCACCAGTGCTTCTGCACCACTGTTCGAAGGACAATGCTTAGTACGAAAAATCATAATTATGAAAAGGATTAGTAACAAGCAGGGGTAAGATGAAGCCGAAATGTTCAGAAATGACGACCGCGTACCGGCGACGAAAACGCAAAATGTTTCTAGTGAAATGATGAGTAGTAAGCAGCGTGAGAAGGTCTTTCATAATGCAGATGCAACAGCATGCGATGCAACAATTGTTCAAAAATGTATACTAAAATTCATATAGTTAATATGATGATTCCTATCAGTTGCCAATGCATAAAAATTTTCTCCTTTTGTACTAAATTCACTCGCAAGGAAACTTTTAGTCTCCGTCACTGCTGTCAATTAAGACTTTAAATATTCGAAATAAATCTTCTGCAATATCTGCCTTGTGGTACTAACATTATGTCCAATGTGCTATTTCCTATTTGCTGTAATACTGAATACTTTTTGCTAAGAAATATTTAGGTGTTTTAAATAAATCCTATAGTGTGGTCTTATCGTTAGAATCTATTTAGTTCTGGTGATAAAGATTTTGTTGGCCATCTGAGTTGAAACTGCTTTCTTTTAAATTGCATTTGGTAGGTTCCGGGATTTAAGAAAAAAAAAACCGGTTAAGTGCGAATCGGATTCGCGCACGAAGGGTTCCGTACCAATATCGCAAAAAAATCAGCATTATTTTATTCTGTTTTTAGTATTTTTTTTTGTTATAGCGGCTACACTCAGCTACAGAAATACATCATCTGTGAAAATATCAACTGTCTAGCTATCACGGTTCATGAGATACAGCCTGGTGACAGACATACAGACGGACAGTGGAGTCTTAGTTAGTAATAGGGTCCAGTTTTAACCCTTTGGGCAACCCCAAAAAAAGAGGATAAGTTAACCAAATGATTCGAGGGAATAAATAAATAGAATTCGTCACCTAAATCAGAGCAGAGAAAGCAAAATGAGAGAACATATTTTTTCTTCATTTACCACAAATTGGGCAGCAAATAAATGAGATATTCGCAGATCCGACGATGTACCTAGCTAAGCCTTACTAGCCCAGAAAATAAGATCTACAATTCTCTCCTTTCATTACTTGAGCTGTCACGTAACGCAGAAAGAATAGCAAATGTCTTAAAAGATAATTTAGGACTATAGGACAAATTGGATGTTAGCTGGAACCTACATTTTTGATCCGATTTATTCCAGGAATCCGCGTAGTTCTTTTTCTTAATTTTAGTTCACACTTTTTTTACAATACTACAGGGGTCTTTTGGCATTTTAAAGGTGTTGTCACGGAGCCCAGTTATAAAAAAATTGAGAAATTGACTGTGGAAATATCATGAAAAAAACTTTTTAACAAAAAAAACAAACCGACTTCCAAAAGAAAACACTACAAAACGAAAAATGACTTTCTTTTCCGAAGTCGGTGTCTTTGGTTGGGGACACCGACTAGGATACATTGTTTTATTTCGGAATTCCAGTGCCTACCTTCCAGCTTCATCAACAGATCAGTTCGATGGCACCACTTTCATCAGTACCTTTTATTCATAAGTTTTTGTTTCATCATAGTCGGTTAATTATTCGAGATATCTTTTACCCGTGACATACTTAGCATTAAGGAGTTCTAGTGGCCATCTATATGGTCGTCTTCATTAGTTCCACTTCACCAAATAACTGTTTTCTGAGTGCAAATGTTTGCATTGTTGATGAAAATACCAAAATCACTATATGTATGCCTATAATATTCGAGGAGTGCCCTCAATTTCCCCAGGATCCCGTTATCAGATCCTAACCAGGTGACCATGGGTCCATTTGGGAAGTATACCCTTTCAAACAAAAGAATAATTTTCCAAATCAGTCCTGGCGTCTTTGAGTAATCGGGTAAAAAACATTAAAAAATAAACCGACGAATTCAGAACCTCCTCCTTTTTTTGAAGTCTGTTAAAAACAAGATGGCGGCATTAGTTCCGTTTCGATTTTAACCGCGTGTCAAAAGATCCTTGTAGATAACCAGCTTATGCCCACGGCCGCGTGCAAAGTGTTGTATTGTCCCAACGGAATATTATATCGATATGAAAAGCAAGGGCGGCTGTACTTTAAGTTGAATCGTGCGCTGAACTGCCAGATTTTAATAGGTTTAGAAAAAAAAAAAAAAGTTTAATAATATCTGATTAACGATCTAAACAATTTTCACGAAATTATGACGAACCAATTTAAGCTCTTTGCTAAAGTAATAAGACGTATATTGCTGTAAAAAATATTCCCCGTGCGGTAGGCTAAAGCGCACGGCGAGATTTCATACAACTTCTACGAGAAACAAGCGAAAACGCCTGGCGCGTGTGACAGAGATAGTTCAATAGAAAATATACGGCAAAATATCACCACTCTCGTGCGCCACCCCAGCGAACCGAAGATTACTGAGAGAGGGCGAGGTTTGACGAACGAAATTTATCTTCGGGTCGAGTACCAACATTACAAGTTTTACAACGACGTAACTAGATGGCGTTGGCGTCGAATTAGAAGTCACTAGCGAGATGGTTTGCCGATTTAGATAGGCTCCTGTGAATTTTAGTCAATCTAACACAACTACCTAGCGAGACGGCAAGGTGCACTACTACATCTATGATCCAACAGCCGCCACCGATGAAAAGTATTAGAGATGGGTCGTCGACGTATTTTTCGTTAACGAAACTAGACCGTCCATTGCCGTTGATCGACGAGTCGATCAACTAGTTGAATTTATCGACTAGTCCATAACGTGAACTATGTTAAGTAGACGTTCTTTATAAACTTTGCGACGACGCGACGCGCGGCGACTACGGTTCGACAACAACTTTCCGATTTAACGTTAAACAAGTACAAACCGGTTTTCCTCGCATCGTTCGATGGGTCAATCGCTTTACTCTTTTGCACACGTGAAACTATAATTATTGGCGTCCTTTTCGTCCTTAACACAATGCATTTTTACTCCAAAATGGCTTTCGGCTCATAAAAATATCAACTCTTTGCATCTAGATTTAGAGTTCAAATTAATTTGCTCGATGTTCGTCCATTCTTTCCGGACGTATTAACTTGTACTACCCAACTAAGTTCTCGCGTCGGTCGTCGCGTTACAAGTCGAAATGAACATAGTCGAGTCTCAGTTTAGCCGTCTACGAATTCAACTAGTTCGTTGATTAACGGTGAACCGTCGAATCGTTCATTGTACGTCGACGGTCGAATTAACTAGTTCGTTCATTCAACGCCCATCGCTAAAAAGTATCCTTTATTGTAATCCGGGTTGTTTATTTGGATTTTGATTGATAAGTAAAATCTGGGATCTTAAGGCATCAGCTTTAATTTATTTGCATATGCTAATATTATGAGGATTAAACACGTTTTCTTCTGTTTACATTACTTGGTACTTAACTTTCCCTTTTATCCTTATTTGTATGTATCCTTAAAACATAAAACCATGTCCTTAATAACAAACTTAAACGTTTTTCGTCGCATTACGACTTGTTTAGTGAGTACATAATGGGAAAAATTAAAAAGGTTGGATAGATGTTGATCGACACTATTGAGCATTACGACAATGTTTAGCATAGTTGCAAAAACAAAAAAAAAAAACCGCCCAAGTGCGAGTCGGACTCGCGCACCGAGGGTTCCGTACAAACCTCAGCTAAAAGGTATTACAGACCTGAGTATTTGATATGAATTTCAATTTAATACCTCTACGCGTTCATGAGGAAAGGGGTAGTAAGTTTAAAAAAAATATAAATATTTTTATTATATGATGTAACTAAAAATAAATGGTTTTCGCAATTTTCCTTTATCTGTGCTATAAGAAGTTGCTTCGTAACAAATTTCAAGATTCTGAGTTCAAGGGAAGTACCCTGTAGGTTTTGATTCCCTTGCGAGTGTCGAAAATTTGCGGCAATTTGCAGCATAAACGGCTGTATCTTTTGATTGCGTTGGCTTAGAAGTTTGATTTTTCACAGCTTTAAGGAACAGTAAGACTTGAATATTTTATATAATTATCAGCTTGATACCTCCACGTGTTCCTGAGAAAAAGGGTCTTGACAGACAGACGGACGGACAACAAAGTGATCCTATAAGGGTTCCGTTTTTTTCCTTTCGAGGTACGAAACCCTAAAAAGCAAAGAATAAAAAAAATTGTACCTAGTATGCAAATGTGTTTTATATGGCATAACGATAATAAGTCTCTACTAAACTTCAAGAACTCAATAGCCCGTAAATTTAATAAAATAATTTATTTCCTTCAAATCTCGAAAACATGTTTAAACAAACCATAACAACACTTATCAGCTCCATTGCTTTCATAAACTGGCGTCTGCGCCGTTCAAAGTTATCGTGTTATCATTATTATTTGTTATCACACACTCATTGATTCCTGGCGCCATCGCCCTATCACTGGCTTTACGATTTATGCCCATATCTGCACACTATCGAATAAAACGAAAACTCATACATTTGCCGTTTTACAATATCAAAACTGGTACATTCACTGTTTTACAATACGAAAACTGGTACATTCACCATTTTAGAATACGAAAACTGGTACATTTACCGTTTTGGAACACGAAAAGTGACGTAAGAAATGTGTCATGTTAATTATGATTAATAATTATTTTGTGGTAAGGAGATTATTCGCTTTAATTTTGAGTGTAATTTTCCGGTGTGTTTGCTGGTTAAAGCAAGTTGTTGATAAAGATGCCTAACGTTTTTGGTAGTAGGTATATACATAGGCCGCTTATTCATTTTCTACACTTATTTGGCACTTGGGGACTCTAATCAGCCACGTTTTAAAATATTTTATAAAAACATACAGAAAATCTATAGAAACTTTAATTTGAAACATCACATCACATCTTATTACATCTCATCATCAGCCTATTAATGTTCCCACTGCTGGGACACAGGCCTTTTCTCTGTAAGAGGGATTGGGAGGGGTTTTGGAGAGGGATTTGTAATATAAAAACAAAAAAATATATCTAGCTAACCGGTATCGGAAAGGGGGTGACCATTATAAGCTCTTAGAGTAAGGTTATTTTGAGTGTGTAAGGGACAGATGTATATGACTTGTATACATCTGTCCCTTACGCAATCTCAAAATAACCTTACTCTAAGAGTTTATGGTTACCCCAGGCCCAAGCTACAGTAGGTATTATTATTAAATCTTTTACACATTTCAATAATGAAGTGATTGAAATGTAGGTATTTGCATTTTAGACGATGATGGAATGTGGAAAACATAAGTTTTCCAGAGTGAGAATGTTCAGGTGTTACAAAGTACATCGGCATTCCATTAGTTCTAATCTGTACAAATTCAAATTAACAAATCTAAATAGAAAACACATCAAAGCAATTTATATTATTTTATGCATATTTATACACGCCATTTAAAAGTATAAGCCACTACATATAATTTGGCCTATTACCAATAATCTACGACACTTATTAGTGGAATTAACTAAAAGAATTTTCAATGACATCTGACTAATCAAAACCACTCAATGCTTACATTATAAAATCAATTTAATAAGAGATAAGAGCGATTGCATAAACTTTCTTCTAAGCACACTCATCGATACACAGCCCAACATATTTCGGAGACACAAATTCTTCCACTGTGAGTCCACTGGTTACTTTGGTCGTGAGTTTTTAGGCTGTGGCTTCCATAGTGAGGTGTCGCAATGCATAGAGGAAGCGCAGTCGTAATGTCAACGTCATTGGCTGTCATGTGGTCGCATGTGATGTGTCAATGAACTTGTTAAGTGTCCAAATTCAATTGCATTTGAAGTACTGGAGATTGGCTGGCGATTAGGTGTGTGTTTAATTAGGCGTACCAGTCTTTATAAACAGCTCTTTAGAATCTAGTTTTGCTTGAACTTTTCAGACAACTTACGTGAATATAAACATACGAGTACTTTATTGTTTTCGCGGGTCTCAGGGGTTTTTCCGAATTATTTACGGACAAGGAAAGTGATATCTAATGAGTAATATTTTATGGTTTAGAATAATCACTTGTTTTTCAAAACAGACAAAACCACATAACCAAATACAAGTGCAATACGTAAGTGAGCGACAGTATAAGTACCTTTCAAAGTACCACAGGGAATTGCAAAATTATCAAACCGTTGTGGTTTCAGACATTTTCCCATACCTACCACTTATAAAGCTGTCTATCAAAGTTTCTAAAGCATTAAATATTACTCATTAGATATCAATCTAATGAGTAATATTTTATGGTTTAGAATATTCACTTGTTTTTCAAAACAGACAAAACCACATAACCAAATACAAGTGCAATACGTAAGTGAGCGACAATAAAAGAACCTTTCAAAGTACCACAGGGAAAAGCCGAATTGTCAAATTGTTGTGGTTTCAGACACTTTCCCATACCTACCACTTATAATATGTTTATCAAAGTTTGAATAATTTTCCTATAGCTTAAGGCGCCGATTCCCTTGAGTAGCTGATTTTCAAACGAGAATCACGTCAAAATGGCCAGTCGTAATTTTTTGAAAAAAATATATGTTATATTAGATTATTTTCTTAATAATTTTATCTGAGCAATTTTTGAGTTTTATTCGTATAACATAGTGTAATTAATTTGTAAAGTTATGTCTAAAACGGACAAAAACACGACAATCACACTAAAACCGCTGGGCGTATTTTAATGAAATTGACACCATCTCAAAGACAATTTAATTATCTACATTTTGATCTGAGGTTTTTTTTTTAAAGTCATAGAATAATAAGGAAAGTACAAAAAACTACTAAATTTTGGGTCGCGCGGGTGTGAAACGAGTGCGCGTTTTGTTCCCGCAAGGTCGTTGGCGTTAGTCGTCGTCTTAATAACACATACAATCAAATAGAGGTATCTATACCTATACTACACCTATACCTATATTTGTAGAATGAATCAAGACAGATGGGCCAGAGTCGTTATGCAGTGGGAACCAGAAGAAGGCCAGAAACGCTGTCGTGCCGAGACGACTTAGGGGCGTTTATGACGGATTTGTCGAAAAAGACAACTCATCGGGAACAGTGTTGCCCAGAAATAGGAGTACATAGGTTGAATAAAAATAGCAGTCATGGGGACGGCTAACAGAAGTGAAAACTTAAAACTTTGGAATTACTATTTTTGTGTGACACAAAAA
Organism: Orthosia incerta; assembly: GCA_948252205.1. NCBI lineage: Eukaryota > Metazoa > Arthropoda > Insecta > Lepidoptera > Noctuidae > Orthosia > Orthosia incerta. Next base: position 56,581,144 of record OX411742.1, read on the forward strand.
CTGTTATTCCAAAAACCGCTTAACGAAGTTTGTAATTCAAAAAAAAAAGGTACCCTTAGGAAACAATACATTTAGGATTACGTGAACCATTACGTATAAACCTCAACAAACACTTGAAACAATCAATACCTACCGAAAAAAGTCCATTGTACACCAAATTCAATGAAATAATGTGACCAATACTATTACCTAAGCTGTTTAGTCATCGACTTTTGTTAGCGATTATGGCTCGAAAGTGTGTAAGCATGTAGGTACATTACAGTAAGAATTGCGACCAAAAATCGTTTAAGTTAGGCTACAAACTTATTATTCATAGTACCTGTTATGCTAGTTGCAAGGGAGACATTCAAAAGCCGACAATCCAACCAATATTATAAACTAGCCTACCCTGCTTACCTTCCTGCCGTACTACTTCCATCTACTCTACCTACTTTTTGTCTAGGGTCATTCTTTCGCGGAGAATCTTAACACCGCCATTCAGAAAATGACGTCATATGTACAACGCCATCTATCGAATATGGAATTCAACTATCCGAATATCTGAGTTGCGTGTGTTGTGATATTTTACTACTTGAACACTTTAAATTCATGTAACTTTTGATAGAGTGAGCCGATTTCGATGAAACCAACTAAGTAATGCTTGAAGTTACGCACAATTTTTATGCATAAAGGTTATCTATATTGGTTTCGTAAATTTTACGTGATGCGTGCACAAATAAACAGACCAAAAATCAAAAACCGATATAAATGTGTTCTGTTGGTTATCCTTTAACTCCCTGGCAATTTTTTTTTAATTTTTTTCGATGTACTAAAATGACTTTTCTACAGATTTATTATAAGTATTGAAGATGCTTGAATGTATCAATCCCACCTCAAAGGCTAAACGAATTTGGATGAGCACACGGGAAAACCTTGATAAGGACATAACATACTTTTTATCGGTAAGACATTTTCAACTTTATCTTATATAATAATGCAGCCCTTTACAGTGTTACGTACCCAGAGCAAAGGCATGTTTTTATTCAGAGGAGTATTGGTCATCGCTTGCTCACTGCATGTTGACAATTTCAGTTTTTCACGCGGTTTCATTTAATGAGTCATTAACGTCAGGAACGTATACTTGAAATTAAAAATTAAAGTGGTAACATTTGCTTTTGTAGCTTGCCCACAACTGGATTAAAAAAAATGCAACGGACATAATTTGCACCTTTAGTATAAATGTGACCAAACTCAAAAAATGCAATTTGTGGGCAATGAGCAAAGTCACCGAAAGACCGATGTATAGGCCGTTCCTATTTTACTCATAATTTGTTTTTTTTTTCAGCACTGAGTTTTTGAGTGGGTTTTTAAGGTCAGCTTATAGCAAAATTAGAAATTACAGGAATTTTGAATTAGGGCCCTTTCATTCTCATTAGTTTTACATAGTACGTCCAATCCGTGTCCGTGAAATTTCGTTTCCGAAGTATCCGCAGTACTTCTTGTAAGCTGTGTGCGTAAGCGTTCCAGCTTACGCACTACATCCGAGCTATATAATCTGTCATAATTCAGAACATTTTGAACTCGGAACACAAATCACGGACACGGATCACGGACACAGATGTGTACGCACTACGGGTGCTCTAAGTCAAATGAATTGTATATCAAATTAAATAAACCCATTATTGCCCCAACTATTACTCCATAAATTACCACTAAAACTTCAGATAGCACTATCACAAATCAGCCGAAAGAAAAACGAAAAACAAAAGACTGTAGCTCGGAAAATAAAAGAGTAATCCTTATCGAACGAGTCGCGAACGGAGTTAGTCATGACATTGTTCAGCTTGAGAGAGATTTGTTAATCGTGTTAGCAGTGAAGCTGATGACTATAACAGTTTGTGTGTTATTGGATCAAGGACGTGGTTATGGGAAAATGTTAAGCGTGGACGCGAAATTGTGATTTTAGCGTCGATGTATTAGTTCTTACAGAATTGCATAGGTAACCAGTAGGTTTTTTCTAAGAATTGTGATAAAACACCTAGCTTGTTATACCTTGTTGGATAGCTAATAGAACAAAGATATTATTTAGCATATCTGCAGCACAACTGCCATACATTTTTTTTTAAATTGTGCTAAAAGAAAAAAAATGTTTTTATAAATTTATTTCTTTTTTACACTTTCAGTCCTCTACTATGACTCCTATGGTTCATATATTTGGACTTTTTGCATTTAGAATAATAAACGAACTTCTCTAGTACTCAAAAATTGGAATTAGAAAAAAAATAAGGCCATAGAAGACAAAAAAAATGCCAATTCTTAAGAAATTGGCATATTTTTTTAAAAAACCTTCTAAGTCCAATATCTCTAAAACGGTTAGGTTTAGGCTGGGGTGTTTCATAGTCAAATTAGTCAGAAATGATGGGAACTATAACCTTTTAATGGATCTAGGTCGACTTAACCAGTAACCCTGTATAAGCGGAACCAGTGCTTATGGTGCTGCAAAAGTATACATTTATATTTTAAATATCAGAATCAAAAACATTTACATTCACTTACATTGTTTTTCCTTTGCTTGCAGAGTGAGATACGAAAAACAAACCTGAATAGTATGTTTTTTTTCATCCAACTAAGCTTTTATAATTAATGCCAGGTCGTGTTGATTACCCAGTGCGTTTTTATGTCTAAATTTCAAGTTGTTTAGGTATCCTTAATCCTTAAACCACGGTCAATTGCATATTTTCGGATAAGTAGCTTATATGAAAAACAAACTCTTGAGACATTTGAAGTTTGTTTTTCTTGCAACAGATCACTTAAAAATTAAACAAACTTTAATAAACAAAATTGAGGAATACATTCAGGCCAGTCACAAACTCAAACAAACAGCCTCTGTTTGCTTTACTGATCAACAAAATCCCCAATGATTGGATAAAGTGATTAATTTTATCTCAAAAATCAAACAATGCGAAGTCACATTTAAAATCTCATGAATTTTTTGTTTGATCACATTCCGCGTGCAATGTGTTAAGTCAAATCCCGTGTATTTTAATGTTCAAAGCTGACGTTTATTTGCTGACGACATGCCTGAGCATTGTTGCAAGACCACTGTGCAAATAGATATGCCATAAAACGATGCGCCTGACCTTACCCTACAGTCGATGTTCTAAGGCTGAGAGGGACATTATGGCCCTTAGGGACAGAATGGTTCTTAGGGACAGAATACCAGGGAGCCGCGGTTTGTCAGTAATTTCAAATTTGATTTATTGCTTCGTAGTGTTTTCTATTATGCGTTAACGTACGTTACTTCTGTGGGCTTTGCAATATTCTTCTTCTATTTGCATAAAATATGGCGAATTTACAACTAAGTAGTTTTCAGTTACCTACGGTACCTGTTTTTAGTCCTCACTGTTAAAGTTTTATTTAAAAAATAATAATTTTAATAGTAAAAATGTTCACAAAAATGAACATTATGTGTGTAACAGTTTTTCAAATATGTTACTGAGAGTCAGAAGACCTTCAACAAGGCTTTACGAATCGGGGCGAGCACGGTCTCTGTGATAGGCTTGTGTCACGAATTTTATCACGGTTTTTGCTCCCAAACTGTGATAAAAATGTGTGACTCAAGCCTATCACAGTAGGCCGTGCTCGCCGGTCTGATGTGAGTAACGAGATTCTGAAGCACAAGTTCGGTAGACTTGGCAATTGGCATCGCTTGGGGCAGTTTATTTTCAATTTCAATTTCCAAGTTTATGGCCCTGGTCCATCAATGGACCAGGGCCATAAACTTGGAAATTAAGATATATACTATGTCCCTATGTTTTCATTTATATATGTCAAATTTGTACACTAAGCCTCTGTTGACAGCGCAATTTTGAGCATTTTTTGAGGGCTCTAGTGCTTCTAAAGATAATGTATCATCAAAAAGGAGTTTACACATAGGGACATAGTATATATCTTTAATTTTCAGTCTACGGCATATCTTTTAAATTGGTCCAATATTGGAGAGGCCAAACCTCGAATTATGACTTTTTACTAAGGAAATTCAGTCGGCGCTCTCTGCCCCCGTTTCCTCTTAAGAGTTGTTGGAGATCATCGCAGACGACTCAAGAAACAAGAAAATAAAGCTGTCATTAGATCCGCTTATAAGGTAATTATTTAAACAATATTAAATTTGTAATTATAATATTCATTATTTATTGTCAATTATAAAGTACATAATCATAATTAAACATTGATTTCATTGTGATTACTATGAATCGATTATATACAGACCAAAGCCATACTTGCATCTAATAGCAAATAATGTATAGAATTACAGTTTATTGACAACGTTAGTTACTCCTAATAATTAAACATGTGCAATTTTATGTAACTAATTGGAAATAAATTGTATAATAAAATGTTAACATTAATTCAACATTGGATTCATAGGTAGTTGTTGTAACTCTGTAGGTACAATGACTAAGAACGACTATTTTATAACAAAATATTCTTTGAACAATAAGTCACACGATTTTAATTTTATGATAGACTAGCTGTTGCCAGCGGCTTCACTCCCGTGGACCACCCACAGGACCCATTTTAGGGATTAAAAAATAGCCTATGTCACACAGGAATAATGTAGCTTTCTATTGGTGAAAGAATGTTTCAAATCGGTCCAGTACTTTCGGAGCCTATTCGGTACAAACAAACAAAAAAATCTTTCCTCTTTATAATATTAGTATAGATGTGGCGTTTACTATACGTACCTATAAGAAGAAATTGAAGTAAAAACAAATTAGTACCTATCATCTTTGACTATGCGTCAGCAAACTTAGTATTACCAGCATATAAGGTTTCCACTTCTGGGACACAGGCCTGCCCTCTGTGAGAGGGAGTGTGCCATAATCCACCACGCGGACTCTGTCCCAGCACACCTATCCAGCTTAGCTATGCAGTTTTTTAAGAAACGATCTTAGCTCAAACTGGTGGATTTTGAGATACAAAATGTAATATCAGTTCAAACTTTAGAATGTATTTGGTAAAAGAAAACAGGAAAATTGCCTGTCAAATTCTAGGAAAAAGCCTTCTGGTTTTTAAAAAGGTCAACTTCATGATATAAATGACGTTGAAACAGGCGTTCTAAAAGAAGGACAAAGAGTCAACAATCGGTCAGGTCAGACCCACGAGCAAGGCAGCAAGGTTTTAAGGTTAAGACAATAAAACGTGAAGTGAGGGTACTTCACGATTGCTACATTAGCATACTCATATTTGTTTAAAAGTTCGTTAACATGGATCCTTAGAATGTTTCGTATTTTTTACTAATATGCAACTTAACTATATACATGTGTACGAATCATGGTAAATTGATACACCACTCATTAATCATCATCATTTTTGAGTGACGCGTGTCTTTTTGAAAGACGGCCACTGCTCAGACAGGCACTGACATAGGCCGCGAGGAAGCGCCTCTTCATAGACCGGTTCTCCCATCTACTGTTTAATGTTAGATGATGGGTTAAACGTGCATACATCTTTGCTACCGCGGGACAATGGCAGTTGAGATATACAACTATTACAAAGAAAACAATGTTCTTTCAGGTATAAAGAAGTCAAAGTTTAGACACAGATTAGAGAATTTACTACGTAATAGATATTTCACTCTCCGATTTCAAGTACACAATTTAGAGCTCAATATCCGTGACGGTTGGGTTGATCCTTGACGGCTCGTTTCTTGCGAAGCTGCTCGAACTAAGACCCCAGCGCCCAACCACTCACACCGCTCGCAAGCGCGAGCTCTGCGTGCGAACGCTTACAACTGACTGGCGGAGCGGAGCCGGTACCGCGCGAGGCCTGGTTTACATGTGGTGCCAAACTAGCCTTTGACACCACATCTAAACTTGACAGTCTCATCCCGAAAAAATGCGGTCTCTTTGGTCATATAATACGCCACGGGAACAAAGACGCTGGAAAAATCAAGTGCCCATTAAACCCCTCCACAAACAATTACTCAAAAATTATATGAAAAACAGTAATTTAAATACGAATGAATTCTATTACCCAAGAAGAAATGTCTACGTTTTACGATAACGAGCTAAAGTTCGTCAGATCAGATGGTCCTTGCATACTGAATAAAGCCGTTGAATTTTCAATTAACACAACCAGGTCAAGATGCTTTTCGCTGTGGAGTCTGTAGAGCACTAACATTTTAATTCAAACCTGTAATAGGTTATAAATTTTCTGGGCACGTGCCACGTGGCAACTTAATTGAGACTTTGACTTCTAACTTTTGACTTCTGACTTTCGTATTGCGCTAGCTTCTTGTTGACAGCTTTTATGGTGTAACAGCTTATGCTTTTACAAAATGCCGCTGTGTTTACATAATATCGCGTCGTCTCTGTCAGATGTCCTCAACAAAACTTTTTCTGAGATAGGAACACCAAATTTTTGTATCGGCAAATCAAACACAGAGGATTGAATTTCGATAGCTCCTAAATATTCTACAGTGCTGTCTACATTCAATGCTATGTGTTTACTCACGATCAATGGAATCTGGTCGACAACTACCAAAATATTTCATTCAGTACCAATTGAACACACCTCTCCATCTTCAGTTCCAGCGCCAGACGTGTCTATAGCAACACACTCAAACTCACGCCCAAATCGCTAAGTGAAGAAGAACACGTGAATACACATACCAAGCATAAGTTTATCGAGGTCAATCCATATGGAGTTTTCCGTGTTATCCGCCGTTTTCCCATCGTCACAAACATTTCGTTGAAAACATTAGCTAACAACTAATTAATGCACCCTCACGTCCAACTTCTTAACACGATCGTACGCAACGTGTCCGATTTTTATTTTTTAATTATAATGCAAATATGGAAAGTAAACAGCCATGTGAACATTCCGCGGTTATTCAGGAATTGTGTCATCAACTATTTAATTCATTAACACGTTCTAATTGAGTCATGATTACTTAACAATATTAAGCACATAAACAGTGTGATACCTACGTATTAATGGATAGGTATGAGTTGAAATCAAAGTCAATTTAGGCGCCGTGTACAATGCAAATATGTTCATTCCATTGATCCTTTTGAATTCAGTCAGATCGAGTAGCTCACGTGTATGCAAACGGAATTTTCTGCCAAAACAAGAGGACTACTGCAAAAAAGAACATCTATTTCGTCAGCAAATATTTAATATGCGCTAGCAAATAGAACACGAAAATAGTGAATGAATAGTTATATGAGAAAAAGCCAAATTTTATCACTTCATCTGGAGAAAAGGGTTGAAAGACGGAGCGTGGGCAAAACACAGGTAATACTTATTTACATTGTAGTAGCCGATCAAAGAAAACCAAAAAAGCTAGATCAAATCCACAAACAAATTTTGAAAAAGTATCAGGACATCATAGATGGAGTAGAGCTCCCAGCATGTCACTGAGCCTTAACTCTAATCATCAATAACCAGGAAGACCCATAGCACACACAGAACTAAACCAAGTGATCCCACAGACTTAAAGTCGCAAAAACTGCTTCGACACATTAAAAATATACAAATTTTTACTGTGACTTCGATTCTCAAGAAAACCAAAGTTAACCAAATCTTAATCAAACTTAGAGAACAATAAAAAAACACCTAGTTTATTGCAAAATAAAGGTTGTTATGCAGTGCAAGCATGTTAGTAACACTAGCATACAAGTAATTTAGTAATTTCTCATGTAGCGACCTATTGTTATAGATGTTTACTGAAATGACCACAAAAATGAAGAATTGTTCAATATTTTATAATTCAATACTTGTAATTGGCTAACTTTAAAATTTAATGATCTTGGTATGTTTGTATTTAGCTGTAAGTATTTCATGTTATGTAAATAAATAAAGATGACATCAAACCTGAACTTTCAACAATAACCAGGAAGACCCATAGCTCGAGTAACAAAGAATCAAGTAATATCATAGACGTAAAGTCGCAACAACCGCGTCGTTTATCTGCCACATTGCCAACACTTCAAGGCCCGCCATATCAAACGTACAAGATATGATTATTGGGATGGCACAGTCGACCGCATGCCATGGCGATTACATATAGATATCTAATGGAAACCGCAAGCGTTTGTTAAGGTTACACTAGTCAACGGCACGAATTATTTTGTGCGCGGGGTTAAAATGCATTTTATATCAACCGACAACACGTGCGGAAGAGATTGCTGCTGTGATGAGCAGTAGGAAGCTAGTTCGCGTACGAATACACACTTTTGCAAATTTGTAGCGAAATGGATAATGATTTAGGACGAAACCGAGCGCGCGAAATTTTATAAACAGACCTTTGGGAGTCTGGATATCATGAAAAGACGACTAAACATATCTGTTAAAAATAAAATTATTTGCATTTTTGAACTACTAATCTATCCCTGTATGGTAGCCGTTTTGCAATTTTCCGATTTCTTATGGTATTTATTCGCACCCACAAATGCGTTAAAATTAGTGTCAAAATGTGGAACTTTCGACGCTCATAACTTTCATATATTTAGTTTTTTCACTTTTTTGTTTCCATACAGGGCTAGATAATGATGAGACAAATTGATATCACTTTTTATTTTGAACGTACATTGTAAAACAGTGGAATAATCCCTAGACTACGTTTGTATGGAAGAATTTTCGACTAGTGTAACCTTAAGCTTAGGACTTACCTGTATATTTGATGATATTTTCTTCCTTATGAGAAGAAACTGCAATAATTTGTCTAAGGACCAATTCGATCTAAGGACGACTACGGCTTAAGACTGAATTACCCGAAGGAATTATACATACGGAACCAAATGCATTAAACACCAATATTTTAGTAAGAATCATTCATACTTTGAAAATTGTTTGGAAAAAGCTTACTCAAATCATGTAATGTATCATTGTTTTTGTTATTATTAAGCCTATTACAAAGTAGAAGTACAATGTCTTTGTCAAATAGTCTAGACCTATCTTTATGGCATAGATTAAAAATACAATGTTTTCATCAGTTTGTAACCTTGAAAAAATCTGATCAAAATTATAATATAACTAAATAAATAACATGATAAACATCCATAATAAGCTCAAAAACTACTACTACTACTATTTTCAACCCCGACGGTAAAAAAAAAAGTTTGATGTGTGTAACTGTATGTTTGTGTATTTGTCTATATGTGTATTTATGTATCTGTCTTCGGCATCATCGCTCCTAAACGGATGAACCGATTTTGATTTGTTTTTTTTTTGTTTGAAAGGTGACTTTATCGAAAGTGTTCTTAGCAATATTTGATGAAAATCGGTCCAGACGTTCAGAAGTTATTGGCGTTTTACTGTTTGAATTGGGCTGCTGCTGCTAGATATCTTGTCATAATTACGTGTGCAATAGATTGTCGATCGAAGCGTGTCTACTACTAGATAAATTATAACAATATTTTATTTTTATTTATTATGTATAAGTACTAATATTATAAAGAGGAAATATTTTTTTGTTTGTTTGTACCGAATAGGCTCCGAAACTACTGGACCGATTTAAAAAATTCGTTCACCAATAGAAAGCTACATTATTCCTGAGTGACATTGGCTATTTTTTTTTATCCCGAAAATGGGTCCTGTGGGGTGGTCCACGGGAGCTAAGCCGCGGACAACAGCTAGTGTTCTATAAGTGTCTATATCTGTCAAGCAATTAAACATACAAAAGGCTTCCGTGTTTATATTATCTTTAATTTCACATGAGCTTTGCTCTCAAAGGTGTCAACTTCAAGTAGGTACAATATATCAAAACAAAAATCACGAACTTTAATCTTTGACAAGCTTCACCTTCACTTAAGGGCATGACACCCACACGAAAGACATCAAACAAACATGTATGGAAAATTTTGAATTGACACATTGTCACTCCATTGGCGAGACCACCCGGGACAAGGTAGGTGCTGTTTGTCCATGTAGCTATTTGCACCTCTATTCAATGATATTACAGGTTTATTCAATTTTAATAGGTACATCTATACGACTAAGATGTCAAAATAAATGATAAACTTATCTCTATTTTCATGCAAATCATGTAAATGCGTGTTTCATATCTTCCAACATATAATGTTTGTCAGAAATATTTTCTTAAGGCATAGCCAGGCAATATTTTCGGCTATTGACCCAATGTAGCTTGGCAATGTGCGGTAGGCCACACAGTATCTCTTAGCTATATTTTAGGTTCTGCATACAAATTATTCTGCGTCTAGACGTGTGGAAATGCGGGATATAAAAGTTACGGAGACATTAGAAGAGGGGGTGTTTGTCTGCATAGGCCAACTTTTGGAACTGCTCCTGAATTTACAGACTTTTCAGCTGTGCAACAATTTTAGTAGTTGGTTTCCTTTTAAATTGAGTTGGACTTTTTTCGCTTACTGTGCACCACCTCTGTGTTTATCTGATTTAGATAAAGTATATTGATGCAGAGTATATTATTTAGACGTAGCGTTGAAAGCCCTCTCTCTTGGTGGAGCGATAACCTGGTCAAGCCTGGGGAATCCGGTGGATGCGAAACACACAGGACCGATCAGTGTGACTGGCGACGCTTGGGGGAGTCCTAAGTCCAGCAGTGGACGTCTGTCGGCTGAGATGATGATTTGATGCAAATCATTAGAAAACTATCCTTTTGTTTGACCATTTGCAACACGCGATACGTTTACATGTTTGAGAAATATGTGCAAAGAAAAAAAGTGATAATTTATTCGAACCAGAGGATGTCAACTCTATGACATAATTTTTTATTACCCATTTATTTTGATGAGATGGCAAATACAGATAACATAATTAAATTACTATTTGACTATGTTATTAACACGCGGATTCCAACAATTAGCATTTTTGTATGAGATAACAATGTCTTCAGCGAGGTAAGATTCTTTGTCTAATATCTTGAAGTTGTCTGTTTTGTTATAGTGATAAATGTACTGTATTTATTTCAACTATTATTTATTTTTATTGTGTCTATGTGTTTTATATTGTTTTCTTTGGAGGAAAATTTGGCAATAAATAATTTCGTTTCATTTCGTTACCTTTAGTTCGTTTCATTTAGTTGTTAGTGTCTCACAGCACGGCAAAGGCCACTTCTCATACAGAGAAGGTACAAAAATCAAACACCATGCTTGCTCTAGGTGGATTGGTAATTTCAGAATTATACCTACTACTGAAAGTTCTTACCCAATGTTTTTTTACTAATGTAATTTTGACAATATACCTGCTGATCAGAGGTTGCCATAACTACATTGCTGATTTCACACTATAAAACGAATTTTGCCGAGTTGTGTAATTTTTTGCAATTGGCTTTTCATTTTATCTATTTGGAAGACATTATTAAGTAAGTCTTACACTACGTTCAACTACTTTCACCATCTTCATACTCGTCTTTTATCAGAACCGTCATCTAGATATACTGTGACTAATAATAACTATGATATTTAATTGTTATCGGATATCGAACTAACAGAAACTATCGTTGCTTCATGTTGTTATTTTTATCAGTATACTTTATTGGACTTTGCCTTCAAGAATATGAATATACTTGCTGTCCGCCGCGGCTTCGCTCCCGTCAACTGGTTACGTAACTATAACCGTTTACGCAGCGCACGCAACGGAAGCTCTCAAAAAGGAAGAATTTTTCCCGTTTTTGCAACATTTTTTCAATTATGCTCCGCTCCTATTAGACGTAGCGTGTTGTTATATAGCCTATAACCTTTCTCGATAAATGGCCTATCCAACACAAACATATTTTTTCAATTCCAACCAGCAGTTCCTGAGATTAGCGCGTTCAAACAAACAAACTCTTCAGAATAATATAGTATATTAAAAATAGCCGTTGCCCGCGACTTCGTCTGAATAGCATTAGTTCTTTGAACAGCATTTTCTTTATATCGCGCAATAATATTGTAGGCGCCTTACTTGAGAAATTATTAGTTCAACTTACAAACTTCCACCGCCCTTTCCATCCCCTTAAGGATGTTTTATGGGATAAAAATATCACCACATCAATCGATCCTATATCCTATGTCCTTCCTAAGGTCTCATCATATCTCCATACAAGATTTCATCTTAATCGGTGCCGCGTATTTTAATAAATGTTCTTAAATTCGAACGCAAAATGAAAACTAATTGTTATGACAAAAAACAGTTAAGTGGAAAAGTGAGTGACCTAGATTATTACAAATCCTGGAAAAAGTCTATAAGAGTACGCATCCAACTTATTATCAAACAAAAAATCTATTGTATAGTATTTAGTAGTTTACACTAGTTTAACAGATTTAACACGACCAACTTAAAAATATAGGCAACAAGGAAGTAAGTATAAACACTTACACATGCCTTAAAATTAAGTACTGTCTTTCGTAGCCGAGCTACGAGAAATTGTAGCAGTCATAACATCAAAATTCTCAACATATTTATGTACGTTTAAAAAACTGGGTTACCAGTACAATTTGATTATAAATACAATATAACAATCGAAGAACACATTTCCTAGGATAAAGTTCGTAGAATTGAGCTCTAAATGGAGTTTTTATATGATTGCAACATTGTAACTTAGTTAATCATTTCGTTGAATCTCATGTACATAGGTACGTTATATAGTTTTACGACTACAAAGTGTGAATATAAGTATGTGATAATGACGTAGAGAAATCGTTTGGTTTTCTTGGTATGTGATGGACATTGACCTGAAGGTCGAAGGGAACCATTTGAAGACGAAATCACAGATGACGGTATCAGGAAAACCTGTAATCAGCAGTGATTTTCTTGTAGTTATTACTATGGGTAATACTATGATATATCGAGGGTTAGATTATGGTTTCATTTCACACATGAATGAATTCATTGCTGCATTTGCTGTGCAATTGGCAGCTGCGTTACGAACCTAGGATGTGGGTAAAATATGAGCATAAGAATGATTTGCAAAAATTAATAATTCGCCTAAGTGGACTATAGACCTGGTGAAGGCCGCGGAGGTAAACTGGATGACAAATCAAATTATCATTTTTTATTTTACATAGGCCTACATGTGCACTAATAAAACGTCGACAAAAGGTGCACGGTTCGGGTTAGTCGTTTCCTATGGAGGAGAACCGGCAAGAAACTCCATGTTTACTCTTTTAAAATGGTTTGGTTTTAACAATATTTCCATGTTACAGCATTAGTACTTGGATATGGGGGGACAACGTAGGCCCGACAATAAGTCGTAAGAAATTAAAAAATAAACAAAAATTGTAAAACCAAATAAAAATTTAACAAATGTTAACAATCATCATTGGGTTCTTCAGCATAAATAACACCCACGGAAAGATTTATTGAGACATTCGAGGTAATAGTAGAACACTGACTCCTAAGTCACAGGTTTCCCCTAGTTTAGGAGGCAGGGTTTCCATTACTTAAGCTACCTTTATTTATCTAACTTGTAACCTAATAGCTAAGTTCTTTTGTAACAAAGGTTATCTGTATCAATAAAGTTATATTATTATTATTATTATTATTATTATCTAGAAATCTAGAAGGCCTACAATGTTCACACATTCACAAAACAATCGGTAAAAGAATCTAAACAAAGGTAAAAAAAAACAAATTAATAAAAAAAAAAAAAAAAATGTCTATCAAAACTAAATTTAACATGTGGCACAAATGTTGTTATCAGTGCTGTAACTATTCTTAGTAAAGGGCTATAAAGATGATTGAAAAACATTGTAAAAAGTCTAATTAAAAGAGAAAAATTATGAGATTGAGAATAGTTAGAGACATCCACATATTTGTGCCGTTTATGAGCTACCAGGGAAGCCACATGCGCAGAGGAGCTAAAGCCAAAATTTTTATCTTCAAAGTAGTCCTTGATTTTATAATATGCTTTTTTAAGCATAAGATTTGTCGATATGGAGATAATTGGTGAAGACCTTGTCCAGCTCTAGATGGATTTTCACTGAAATGATGACGATCACATCACACATCACATCATCAGCCTATTAATGTTCCCACTGCTGGGACACAGGCCTCCTCTCTGTGAGAGGGAATGGGCCGTAATCCACTACGCGGGCCTAGTGCGGGTTGGTGGATGTCATATGTCTTCGAATTTTTGGTTCTAAGACATGCCGGGTTCCTCACGATGTTTTCCTTCACCGTTTTGAGAGCAGTGGTGATGAAATAATTTACACAAAGTAAGGCGCCTACCTGGGCTCGAACCCACGACCTACAACTTGTAAGTCACGGCCGATACCACTGCTCTGAATGATGACGATGGTAATAATTAATTCACATTTTTTTCATCACCACTGCACAATTCTAACAGCGACATACATTTAATATATTTAATTTTGGAATCATCGATACGACGAAGAATAAGAAGCGACATACAAAACGATTTATTCAAAATAAAATTCAAAGTATACAGGAAAATGGCATTTAACGACTTAAATAATTAATAAGAACGAAAGCCGAAGAGGGAACCATCAATTAGTGACAACCACAATCGTTAGGGTGCATAGAAAATAGGGGATCTCATAACGAAGCACTGCGGACGTTCAATTTTGCAGAAGAACATTGTTTTGGACTATTTAAGTAGATTTTATTATGCACTTCAAAACAGTTATGGTTAACTGATGATTAAGCAATTAAATAATTGCCGTTTTATGGTATTTATTACAAGCCATGGATTTTAGCATCGGCAAAAATTACTAACTTCCATGAAAATTATTCAACCCACAAGCATATATTAATCAATCGTTAGCATCACAAATGGTCAAATAAGTTGAAGAGTTAATTATTTGATCGTTTTTTAGATTTGATGAAAAAACGCGTTTCACCGAAATTTTAAACCATTGTAAGGCATATTTAAGGGTACACTAGTCAACGGCACGAACTATTTTGTGCGCGGGGTTAAAATGCATTTTATATCAACCGACAACACGTGCGGAAGAGATAGATGCTGTGATGTGCAGTAGGAAGTTAGTTCGCGTACGAATACACACATTTGCAAATTTGTAGCGAAGTGGATAATGATTTAGGACGAAACCGAGCGCGCGAAATTTTATGAACAGACCTTTGGGAGTTTGGATATCATGAAAAAACGACTTAACGTATCTGTTCAAAATAAAATTATTTGCATTGTTGAACTACTAATCTACGCCTGTATGGAGGCCGTTTTGCAATTTTCCGTCTTCTTATGGTATTTATTCGCGCCCAAAAATTCTTTAAAATTAGTGTCGAAATGTGGAACTTTCGACGCTCATAACATTCAAATATTTTCTTTTTTTACTTTTTTGCTTCCATACAGGCCTAGATAATGATGAGACAAATTGATATCACTTTTTATTTTGAACGTACATCGTCAACCAGTGGAATAATCCCTAGACTACGTTTGTATGGAAGAATTTTCGACTAGTGTAACCTTAACTATTGATTGAGATAACTACCGATAAAAAAACTGGGCCTTAGGGAAAGATCATGCAAACATCTTTCATTACTACTCGCCTTCGTCATTTAAGGAAATCTTAAACACAATTTTATGCTCCAAGAACCACTACATTAGACAATCTGTAGTGAATTAATGAATTTTATTAGGAAGATTTGTTAAATACTCTGCCGTTTTAAATTGCCCAAAAAAATGTTTAGCGTTTTCACCCGTTAATTACCTCCTACAAACTTAGGTTGGTAGGGAGACTTCAGACCAAGGTTTTCCCGATTTCTAAAGCTGTGTAAATAAAGTCAAGAGCGAATATTCAAGGTTCGTTTAACTTCTGAGTAGAAAGGGGTGAAATTACGTCGTTTGTAAGTTAACTATATATATAGAGAAATGCAAAAGTCTAAGATCCAGATGTAATTAAGTTAAGTAACCTTGCTTCCAGTCCGATAATATCAATTCAATTCCTAATCCAATAATTTCTAACGAACTTAATCAGAACTAAAACCAATCCAAGTTCAAGCTGCCTAATCAAATCTAACACAATGTAGCTGAAATGCCTACAGACCATTCTCGAAATCTCAACCAAGCTTGAACCTAAATTACTAAAGCACACTGAACTCTATCGAATTAGGAACACTGTGTTGAAAGGGCACGAATCGTAGAAATAAAACGTAGAACACGGAACGCCCGCGCCGGCAGCGACTAGAGAACCTATACCTACTAATATTATGAAAAGAGATTGCGAACTTTTTCCGCTGGTGTATAGCGGAGAGTAATCGCCAGAACCACTGGACTTATGTTAAAATTTCACCATTTGAAAGATACATTATGCCTGATGGATATACATAGGTTACATAATTATTATGAATTAAAAAACTGAGTAAAACTGAGGCAAACCGCTAGTTTCTTATATATAAGCAACTAGAAAATTATAATTTGAAGGCATGCAAATTGCTCTGAACACAAGTGTCGGCTGTCAAAGCCACAGTTAGAATTGACACGGGCTTTCAATTTCTGTGACTAAATAATAATACACACTTCAATTGACACGCTTGGTTTGTATGAAAAGTTTTGACAATACCGTCTCTCTAGCCACTGAGGTTTCGCGAACTTCTGTAATAAAACGTTGGAGAGGCAATTGTTAGATATCATAGTCATAGCGAGAATTTTCACGGATCGTCTATATAAGTAAACGGTCTCTGACAGACTTGGTTTGTATGGAATGTTTTGACTATGGCGTCTCGATCATTGGCCAATGTGTCGTCTTAGAGCAGTGTGTAATAAAACTTTGGAGACGCAAATGTTGGCTGTCAAAGCCATAATCAGAATTGTCACTGGCCGTCAATTTCTAAAGCCAGTAGAACACACTGACACATTTGGTTTGTCACTTGATTTTCGAAAATTTTGACACTGCCATCTCTAGCAATGGCCGCTGAGTCGTCTCGATACTCTGTGTAATAAAACGTTGGATAGGCTTCATGAATTGGATTAATTCAGTGACCCCAACCCCGTTTACTGACTTTCAAAGTCACGCAAACTTCGATTTGATTGTTGCTGAGCTATTTTCTAGATTTAGTATTTTAGTAGTTGGTATTTCGTTCCTAATTGTTAGTCGATAAGGAATTGGAAGGTCAGACGTCACTAGTTGCCTCGTTGGGCTTCTAGTTTAGTAGGTTTTCAACGTATTTTATGTTTATGGATGATACCTAATACATTTAATATTCCGTTTCAAAAGTAAAACGAGCGTTCCGGTACCGCAATTAACCGACAAAATGGAAGCAATGAAAAGTCGAAGTATCACGAAATACTTGGTACTGTGTCCGATAAAATTGTGCTCTAGGTTAGTTTTAAGGAACAGCACAAATACGATATTTTACTTCAAGTCGGAAGGGTGAAAATCTAATGAGAAAAGTATGTATATTTTTGGTAAAAAAAAGTTAATTTAAAAAATGAAAAATCTCGACTGCTTGAAAAGCGAAGTATAAAGACGTAAACAAGGAGTAAATCATGCTGTGCAGTCGGAGGATACATATTCGCAAGCTGGCTGACCAAAACCAGATGTATCCTCCGACTGCACAGCTTGATTTTTTCCTTGTTTACGTCTTTTTAGTTCGCTTTGCAAGCAGTCCAGTTTTTTGATTTTTTAATTAAGTTTTTTTTTTAGATTCGGTACATTTAAACATATAAGTTATATATATTTTTGAAATCACCTCTTATTACCCTTTATTTTGATACCCCATACGATGGGTTCGGAAAAAAAAAATGGGTCCCCACGATATGGCGCCCAAAATCCGTAATTTTCCAATTTTAATGTAGTCAGTGACACTCGCAGGGCTAAGACGAATCAAACACGTTTACAACACAACATACATACATACACATACATAGATTGATAAACACATTACCCTCCTTCGGCAGTCGGTTAAAAAGACAATGTCATCTCGAACAACATCAGCCAACACGTCATAGGAAGGATTGCAGAATGATCTATGAATGACTAATTTTCATCTCATAGCCCAAATATGCACACTCAATCTTGATGTTTAATTTCTCCGAACACATGTCACAGTATCTTGATTAATTAGGTCTTCAGGGAAATTCTCGGCTTGAACACTTTATTCAGACTGCTTGACGTCAACTAGTCAGTGACTATGACGACGAAAATGTCACATTTTACTATGATAAGAGAAAATTAATTATATTGTTCTTGACTCATAAGAAAAGGTAGTTAGATAATTTATCTTACTTTATTATGCAGGTAAGTGATAAAACTGTTTTTCTGAAGGATTTTGTAGACAAAGGAGACGCAACAATTCTTCTCTATTAGAACCCCTTACAAGTTATCGGACAATCTTTGTGGGTGTTATTCAATGCTGTTACAGTGCTGATTCTATTCTTAATGTACTCTTAGATTATGATATGTATATTTTTATTTGCTGGATTCTCTTAAGAGGAAACGGGAGCAGAGAGCGCCGACTGAATTTCCTAATTAAAAAGTCATAATTCGAGGTTTGGCTGTCGTCTCTTTCCTCCTCCAATATTGGACCAATTTAAAAGATATTCCGTAAACTGAAAATTAAAGGTCCCTATCTTTTCTTTTTCTCATTTATATTTGTCAAATTTGTACACTAAGCCTCTGTTGACAGCGCAATTTTGAGCATTTTTTTGCTTCTAAAGCTAATGTATTATCAAAAAGGAAAACATAGGGACATAGTATATATCTTTAATTTTCAGTTTACGGAATATCTTTTAAATTGGTTCAATATTGGAGGAGAAAAGAGACGAGAGCCAAACCTCGAATTATGACTTTTTACTAAGGAAATTCAGTCGGCGGTCTCTGCCCCCGTTGCCTCTTAAACTAATACTTATGTCATTATGTAAGGCACAACACTTAGGTACTAGGTACGTACGAGTATGTGCATACTTATTGAAAATCCAATTGTATATGTATCTATGCTGAACATGGTAAAATATGAAGATGTCAATGAATCAATGTTGTTGAGGAGAGGCATTGCAATAAGCTACCACTATTATAAATGAAAACGTTTGTGAGGATGGATGGATGTTTGTTACTCTTTCACGCGAAAACTACTAAAAGGATGTTAATAAAACTTAACAGTAATATAGCTTATACATCAGAATAACACATAGGTTATAAAATATAAACGTAGAAGTAATAATATATCGCGGTATATGGTATACTAGCTGTCCCACGCGGTTTCGCTCCCGTCAACTGGCTACCTACCTCCCCTACATACATGAATGTCGCGTAACTTTAACCGCTTACTCAGCGCACGCAACGGAAGTTCTCAGAAAGGAATTTTTACCCGTTTTTCCATTTATGCTCCGCTCCTATTAGTCGCGTGATGTTATATAGCCTTCCTTGATAAATGGGCTACCCAACACAAACATAATTTTTCAATTCCAACCAGTATTTCCTGAGATTAGCGCGTTTAAATAAACAAACAAACACTTCAGCTTTATAATATTAATATTAGTATAGATATAACATAAGGCACAAAAACTCATTTTCAAAAAGTATGAACCGTGAAGACTCTATAATAATTTTTGCCGTGATATTGACCTTTTCAGACAGTTCCGAGGCGTCAGTTCTAGGTGCCAAGATTGCTTCATTAAAACGGGCTTTCGTCTCCATTCGGTTTTATCCGGATCTCAACTTTATCAAACTTGTATTGTAGGTATATAAATAATTTACTACTAAGAGATCTAGCGAACATTGTTGACTACGACTAATAAACACAAATATTTGATTTCGCCAACTTTGATTAACATACTGAGCTGACGAGAGATTCTACCTGTCTTGCAGTGATCACCGTTTTAAAGGTAGGCATACAAATGTACGTGTGTGGAAATAATTTACTCACATCATAATTTAGTTAAATTAATCAACGATGTTTGTTTATACAGTTGATGAAGTATATTTTTACATAATTTTTTAAATAATTAAAATACTAGAATCTGTTTTGCTGCAGTCTGGCGAAGAGGAGAGAAAATAATAATCATATTAATGGTTCCACAAAAATAGTTCAATGTAATTCTAAAAGTACATTAAATTCTTTAAATTAATCGTAAAACTTAACACGACACAATTTAGGCTTTTACGATTAATTTCAATACTGATACCAATAAAATCAAAAGCCGGGCTTAACAACTTTTAGCGGTAATAAACCATTGGTTTACAGCCAGCGTGTTCTATGCAGTACATAAGTACCTATCGACAACTCTGGGAGCTATCGGCCTTTGAATATTCATGATGGAACCTTGACCAATAGATTTTTCCACACAACGGACGGGTCCCACAACTGTGATGTCTCAAATACCATGTCTATGGTAATTTTGAATTTCTACCGAAGGAAACTGGACATTTTTTAGGAAATACCGTTTTCGACGCATGTTTGCAACATACAATTACAGGTCTTCAGATTATAGGTTAATTTGTTCGATTAAATGGCTAAGCGCCGTTTAATTACCGGTTAATCTGTGGAACGTGCAGCGGTTTTAAAATACGTAATTATTGGAGTTGTTAATCGGTACCAAATATATAGAAAAAGTTGCGATGACGTACATAGTGATTTGGTTATAAATAGTATACGAGTGTGCCAAAAATAGTAATGATAGTGGTGTGGCGAATTCCCCTGTTCCGTTTTGTAAAAATATTAATTTTAGACGCCTATTATGAACGCTAGCGTAAGTCGTGCCCAAGTCACTTAGTTAAAAATAAAACTATTGTAAGTAATTTAAATGTTAACGCATTTTAATGCTTGATTAATTGATAATCTATACTTATATACTTAATCTTATTATTTAATATAATATTATAAAGAGGAAAGTTTTTTTTGTTTGTTTGTTTGTTTGTACCGAATAGGCTTCGAAACTACTGGAGCGATTTGAAAAATTCTTACAACGATAGAAAGCTACATTATTCCTGAGTGACATAGGCTATTTTTTAATCCCGAAAATGGGTCGATGGAAGCCGCGGGCAACAGCTAGTACAAACATAAACATGTATAATATGAAACAACTGACATCCCAAATTCAACACAGGAAATACCAACGCGTGTGGCCATCTCGATATATTCCCGTTTTTGCATCAGCAGACAATATACCATTGTTAATAGGATAAAAGTAAGATAGAAAGGAAATACTAATAAAATACTTCCCTTGTAACATAACTGTATTCTACAAATCAAGCGAGAATAAAGCGAACTTGATTTTCTTTGTGTAATAGTGTCCATATGCGTAAATTATTTTGGCTCAGATATATTTTTATTTATAGAAATAGATTTCACTAATAGCTTCCGAGGAATTTGTTTCCTTTATAAGATTTCAAAGTATATTCACGAATTTCAGCGTCAGACTTGTCACAAAAAAAACAGTTTCAATGGGACTTAGATGCAAGAACGTAAATTACTTTTAAAGTAGCTTATCTACATAATGCAGCTACCTAAAGCCATAAATATAAAAGTCTATAAAACTGTTACATCAGTAGCCAACTTCAACTTTCAATTCAAGACATAATGTTAATCAGCTGATTCAACAAGAATGTGCCTCGTGGGAAGTGCCACCAATATATTACACTGTGTAACATTAAAAACAGAAGCATAACACCGAGCCATCGAATCGAATCGATAACGACCATCGAGTTAAGTTTACGACTATCGGAAACGAAACGAAACGACATCGTAACTAATGCAAATGTCAATTTAGAAATCAAGAATTTGAGAACAAAGGAAATTAAATAAGTTTCCCATTTGAAAAATGGTTTCACTTTCTCCGGTCTCAACCTAGTATATTATTGAAAATGTAATTATTTAATGTATTACTGTACTCATTGTTAGTAATACCGTGAAATGTTTTAAACAAAAGGTGATTTGAAAAAAATGCTTTTCAGGAATAAATTAGGTATACACACTTATTCGTCATTATCATTTATAATGTGAGCTAATGGAAGTAGTAGTTACAACTTATAATGTACGATGCCGATGTATATAAGATACCGGCCTACTGTAAAATGTGATTATTTTTCATTCGTCAAATTTTCGACACATAGTTTTCTCAGTCCTTCAACATTTTCTTTTGAGGATGTTTTCTTTCGAGCAAACCTCCCAGGAGCACAGTTTGCCATTAACACAGTTCAATGTTTAGAGCTCATTCTGCATAGTGAAAGTATTATTTAGTGGACGCTACATGTATTCTTGCAGACATACTGTTTTCTCGAGGATAACTAACACAAATATTCGCATATTTCCATATGCTTTTGTGGAAATGGAACAAATGGGTACAGTCAAATCAGCAATATATCATCTCTTGCATATTACAGCGGAAAATATGTTGACATTGATATCTGAATATGTTGGTCCAGTAAGTTTGATTTATCTTTATGTCATGTAGAAAATATTGTTTTCCTAACCCTACTAATATTATAAAGGTGTAAGCTTGTGAGTGTGTAAGTATGTTTGTATGTTTGTTACTCTTTCACACAAAAATTACAGAACAGATCTGGATGAAATTTGGCACAGAGATAGTTTATAGTCTGGAATAGCACATAGGATACTATAATATCGGGAATATGTTCCCTTGGGATAATTTTAGACATTCATGCGAGCGAAGCCGCTGGCAGGAGCTAGTAGAATAATATAATTATTTCAGAATTAATCAAAATATTTAGCACAGCCTGGGATTTTAGCAACAAAATAATAATATTGTCCATTAGTTTTAAAATATATTTGATTAAATATGTATCGAAATATTTTAATTTTACAACAGTGTTGACAACATCTAAAACAAAGTATCTGACCCAAAGAGACTCAGTTTCGATTTCAATAACCAGGACATACTATATTAATAGCCGTCACCAATTCTGCTTGATTTAAATTGTTAATTATGTGAAAAACAAAGGTGTGGGTAATTAATTATATTTTATTTGACATATTACTGCAAATTCCGGAGATGCTTCACCTGATACCGGCTATATACTAATAACTATTTGTCGAAACAATAATTTATTGTACATTTATGTTAATTGAGAAACTAGTAGGAGACATGAGCAGGTTTTATGGAATTTTCATTAGCTTTTTTATTGTTTCATGTTTGGTATGCGAAGATTCCTGTTTTATGTAATTTTATAGTAATTTAATTTTGTCAAATATAATTTTAATTCTTAACACAAAAAATCTAAGGTGAAAAACGAGAGGTATAAATAAAAGCTCTCCAATAAAAATTTAAACGTTTTTACGAGAGCGTGTTGCACGACAGCAATAGAAATACGTCATGAATACGTTTATAACAATATTCATAAGTTATTGCTCAATATTTTAATCAACCGTCCAATCAAGCTGTGCAATTATTATTTGTTTCACAAAAAAATAACAAACTTTACGACATTCACGATTCGCACGTCTCTTTGGAGAGGTACAAGCAAAAAAGCAGACAATTATATTCAAATGGGCAAAATGACATGTAAATTGGCGAATTTACAATCAATATATTATAATGTTAGATCGTTTCGATCAATTATGGTAGTTTTATGGCATTCCTTCTATTGAGACGTTGTTCTGTCCATTGTGCTACCGTAGACTTAGCAACAGTTTCCAAAAACATTAATTAAAAGGTATGTTTTGTGATTTAATTTTACGATTTAGAATTGAATTGGAGTTCACATTTTATTAGCACCATGTTAAACCTTTCAAACATTTGGTTTATTTTCGGGAAATCCGTTTGGTAATTGCCATAAAAGATTATACCAATGAATTGCTTAAATATCCTAATAACACTTTTATGAGATCATCGATCGAGATGTCACGCACCAACGTTCTGTAGATAATAAAACATCGCACAATAGGAACTGCAGACGCATTTAAAGAGCATACTTATAAGAACCAAAAACCAGATTTTTCCAGAGAAACTACTACAGGAAAAATTAGAATTGACGTAGAGGTTTTTTTATGATTCACATCCTCATTGTCAGATCCTTCCAAAAGGCATAAAAAATGTCCATCATCTAACTAAAAGGAGAAATATTTGTATGCAACGTACACTAGAACAATTTAAAGGTAAATCACACGTCTGCCGACCTCAATTATAAATGTATAGTTCTTCCAAAATAACGTCTTATTTGTATTCAGAATACGACCGCAACTGGTGTGTTCGCGTTAGTATTCCTAAAACATTATACATTGTCGATTTAGAACTGATATCAATTTGTAGTTAAGCACGCAATGGGAATATTAAACGCGATGTACACGTAATAAATTTGAGTGACAAAACGTTGCATACATAAACACGATAGGTTAACGATTTGTTTCTCTTTTTTATTACGATTATTAATATTTATTGTTGGTACATCTTGTAGGGAGTTGAGTTCGAACGATGCAACAAGTTTAGAACAAATGACAGTCGCATAAAATGGAAAGAAGCTTGTTCTATGTAAAGTAACGCTCCAAGAGTTCAAAAGGAACATGTTTTACATCAATTTTTTCTTTGACAACTTAATTTAAAGAATTTTCTTCTTCTATTGCCATGTGAGAGTTAAAGGCATTCAAATGATGCAATATAAATATTTATCGCATTAAATTTCTGTTAACACTGCCACCTAAGTAGCCTACCATACATTTCCTTATTATCTAGGTACCTTTCCTAATCTTTTTTCAATACTGTTGTTAAACATGGCGTACTTTCAGAGGCTATAATTATGATTTGAAAATTAAATCTTTTGCATAGGCATCTTGCTGTTACGCGGTCGTGACTTTTGTTTACGAGCTTGATCATTACAAGAGTTTTAAATTTATATGTCAATTTAATAAAGTTTAGTAGCAAGGAGTTTTCGTACATAGAATAAAATGGGATAGATTTTATTCGAGGAAAAATGAATGTTGAAAATTTAGAAAGTGTGAAATATTTGAGAATTCAATGCTAATACGTACGGCAACGTATTACCATTGAATTCTCAAATATTCTTTTGAATGGTTGTTTAATATCTTTAAATACCCGTTTTAATTTAATTATTTTCACATCAACATGTGTCAAAAATCTAATAGGCTGTGTAATGTCCAGTTGCAAAAACGCGCTATTTTCTGAAAATTTTATTTAAAAAATAAAATAAAAAAAAACTAATTCTTTTATTTGTTTTTACTATTTCCCACAAATGTAATATACAAACTTCGAAAAACGTCGTGTGATACACGGGTGTGTAGATTATTGCCAACTCGTGTCATAACCTACTTTCCACCCTTGTATCACAAGGTACCATTTTCGCGCACTTAATTATAATCAAATCAAATCTTGCCACGTTTAAAGTATCGGTATGAAACTAATATATGAAAATCAGTTAATACCTCTAACACTACTTATGGTCCAACCAGCATCAGTAAAGTCGGTGCTTTGATAAAGCAGCTAAGTATGTCTATGAATATGTACACCAAGATAATCTGGATAAACTCGACGCGGGCATCCGTCAGAGCTTACTATCAGTAATTTAAGCATTGCTGTTTGTATGTCTGTGATACAGGTTACATAATTATCTTCCGAGGGAAGTAGGACCAATCTGTCAAGGTTTGACCGCTGATGATGTCTATTGACTCTTTCCTTTGTGCTTTTTAAAGAGATGAAACACATCGACGATTTTATACGAGATGATTAGGGAGTATGAAGATATCCGCAGGACAACCAAAATTACCGACATAGCCCGAAGAATTGCGAAACTAGTGGCAGTGGGCAGGGCACATTGCTCACAGAACGGATGGCCGATAGGGCCAAAAAGTTCTGGAATAGCGACCGCATGCATGCATGCATTGGAAGGCCTCCCACTAGATGGACCTATGACCTGGTTAAGGTTGCGAGACACCTGGGGGAGGTTTATGTCCAGCAGTGGACGTCTTTCGGCTCATATGATGATGATGATAAAGTAGTATTTTATGGCACACTTTTTTATATGACTTACACTACAATAGGCTTACACTCTATTACGTGGAATGAAATTTAGGTGAACTATAGGTATGTTGGTTGGTTGAATGGTGTGTTGTTAGGTGTTTTTAGGTATGTTTGTTTTGCTGCTTTCGAGGGATGCAAGCGTGATGTTATGTATGTACATAGGTATAAGACGACACAAAACTTGCTGGCTATAGTTTTCTTCTTCCAAACATCTCTAAAATCCTAGAAATATATTTCTAAAACTGCACGAATATTTTATTTAAATAGGCAAACTACTAAAATTGCTAGAGCAGTTTTCGATGTTCCATACAAACGCTGCCCATAAGGTTAAACAACACAGATTAAACAAAAAATGAATAGTGATAATGGCAATGCATTATAGGTACTGTAAAGAACACGAATTTAATGCCTTTTTCTGCCCAATCACTAATTACTGTAAGTAACCTGTACAGCTGTCACATTACTCAGTAATCAGCACAGAAACAACATTTGTAGTACTAAGTTACGCCACACGGGGGCGCCGTCGTCTCTGAAGATATCGCACCGGTATATCGATGCTTTGAACACCGCCGCGAATTTATCACAGGCTGGATATACACTGAGGTCAAAAGAGGTAGATAAAAAAAACAATATGGTGAATTTTTTGCTCAAAAAAGTTAACACCGAGAAGCTAAAAAAATATGAAATGCACTGAAAATCAATATTCAATATACGGAAAATTGTAAATTGAATTGTAAATGGACTCATCTAAAAGTTTTCAGGGAGGTGTTACCAATTATTAAATACGTGTTTCAGTTAAAGCTCTTTTAAATTCAGCTTACATAATGTCCATGTCCAATACTAAAATGTGATGTTAACTTTCGACAGTAGGTATTGAGTAAATAATAATTTATGTAAGCGATAAAACAAAAAATTATTCACAGTGACTCCCGGTTCATATAGAACTTTAATCGTATACATTCAATTATAAAACTCAAATCATAGAAACAATATCGACACCCCATAAACGTTTTGTTAAACAATTTTAACTGTTATATCGTAAAAGGAAATTCAATTAACAGCCGATCCAGAGGCGTGTGCGCACACAAGTCATTCATTAACTATTGCGTTCGAAATTCAAAACCTAACGTACAAAAATAAATGTCAACGTAAGTATGTGCATATATATGTAATTAATTACGTGAAGCCAAATACACATTGGTGTCACAGACTTTGTTCATAATTAGCATGTTACGGTATGTACACAATGACAAAAACACAGCAGTGTAATCGTTAAACAAGCGAAATTTAACATCGAGTCGACAACTATACGCCTATGTTCTTTATGTTCGTACACATTCGACTAACGGTCGCAGAACATCGAATGCTTATTGTGCTCACAATGTTGTTTAGGATTAATTTTATAAGCAGCTTGCTAATGATATTTGTATGAATGACTGTCGACCATTAGCATATTCAAGTATTGCTAGGTTTTTTATTTTTACTCAATATTCATTTTGTTTATTGGAATACGTTAGTGCGCAATCACCGGGCCGTCCCCTGTGTGTCCCGCACCCAATGACAAAGATTCTCGAGTCACTCTCCTCAGTATCTCGATTGTTTTGCATATCGCGCAACCACTTCTGTGCAGCTGATGCGAGGCAAATTAATGATCAAATGGAATCCCGCCACTGCCCGGTTTACTTGAACTTCCGACGTCTGCCAGACAAACGAAGAATGCACCTAACAGCACGCACTTTGAACTTTATGCCACAGACACATGAAAAAGTTGACAAAGCCTAAGTACGAAACAACTTTGGTATCATAATTCAATTACGGTGTCCTTGGCGAGCGTGCGGACGTCTCGTCCATCAATCACACTTTCAACTGTATCAAGCTTTTTTGCCTTGCTTGCGCCATCACCAAGTCTCTTTAAGAGACCGCCGAACAGACTGCCATAATTTGTCAAACTTTTTTATTCAATTAATTGATCACCGTGACCGAGCCGAGCCGAGCGCGTAGCGCACTGAGGAAATATTAACATACTCCATGATTGTGTATCTAAGAACTGAATGTCATTAACCATTTCCTGCACAAGAGTTTCGAGTGTCCATCTTTCAAGTCGGTATTGAATAAATATTGTTCAACAAGTTGCCAAGTGACATTTTGTTGCGCTGCCACATCGGACGGCTTCCCCTCCCACGGCATCTCACGATGTCCACTCTCAACGTGAACAATTTATTTCCAATGCGTTTTATGCAAAACATGACAATTAAAATTGTTTTATGAATTCATAGTCGGATCAATTAAGATTTCATTTTGATAAGGACGCTACTTTTGTGAAGTATATCATTAGGCTTCATCACGTCCAACTAGTAGTTAAGTTACGAGGGGATCCTACAGTATTAATCTATCGTTTGCACGGTAATGGCAATTTTCGTAGAGGCTGTGGACCATTAGTAACGAAGCAAAGACATATTTCAAAATTAAAAAAAAAACTTTTCTCGTCTGGAAAAGAATAACGTCAGCAATTTTCAATTTATTGCAGCATCATAATTCATACGGGTATAACAAGTGAGACCACAAAAGAAGTTCAGGTATCAATAAAGTTCGAACAATAAAAACTAAGAAAGATGATGATTTAATGCTAAGTGGCGCCGAACTACTGTCTCTGATCATATTGAATTTATGAGAATCAGGTTACAGCGGTGTACTTCCAGATTTATAACATTCCGACAAAAGCACCGAAGCAAATGTTTTGAAGAAAGAGAACATAAAGAGAAATAATACAGACTTCATACATGTTTCAAAGAATAACACAAAATGCATAACTGGCAATTTTCTACTTATGAAAGTAAAGTACAAAAGCTTTAAAATACTGAGAACTGACTCATAAAAATCTTCCAAAAGGCCGTCCTATATGCAAAACGGCCGTCAAATCTTTAGGGAGTTAAAATGAAGACATAAAGAATAATGGAGGCTCGCAAAAGCAGTGTTAATTTCCTTCAAACATTAACAGGGCCATCTTAACAGCACAGTGGTGCTTCACATACCGGCGGACAAACCCCTATTGTCAGTAGTGCTATTCGTGTCATGGACATAGTTATGCTGGGCACAGCAAACGCAGCTATTGTCAGGTACAATGTAAATATGAATGGAGACGGTAAAGACTTCCGATTGTTTGAAAAGTTCGTATGCTACATTATTAGCGAAGACAAGTTCAACGGTTGACGGTTTTTTGTAAAGTTAACATAAAAAGATAACTGTTGTAGGTAATGTTGAAGGCTTCTTTCAATTTCATCTTTTGATCAGCTATATTAAAGACAAGAGGTGTCCAAACATAAAAACTATTAAGTTTATCCATGAGAATCGCATTATAAACTGCTGCGGCGTGACATAAACTGCTAGTACAAATTCACTTTAAAGCCTATAAATCTAACTAAACAGACAGAAATGGCGATTGGTTAATGACTGCAAATTAATATATTGCCTTATTTGGACATGGAATGTGGGCCTGACATAAACACTTCTTCATAGCCTGCTATGAAGAAGTGTTTATGTCAGGCCTGTCTAAGGCTAACAACTCATGTTGTAATCCTCACAAAAGAAAAATTGTATGCTTTTAGAATAAAGTTGTCTTACCTTGGCTCTCAATCCTTACGTCTCAATATATCCTTACAAAAAAAAAACTAAAATATATTTTACGGTAAATTCAGAGTTATTTAACATACCCACCGATATCTTTATAGCTTCTGTAACCATAAAATGTTTCGCGAAAAATATAAACATGATTTATTATGAAAGTAATGTTTATAATAACATCTTGACTTGCCGCTTTAGAATTCTCACTATGGGCTTCCAAAAAGAATATGAGTATAAGAAAAATAAGGGGAGATAGTGCAGTCGTAGTACTGGCGCCTTCGTATCTATAACATTGAAAAGAAAATAAACAATGCTAATGAGTGTTGTCTATCAAATCGTGATTGTTCGGGATCGGTATCTTAGCTTCGTGTTATCCAGTGAGCTAAATATTCATTTCATAATCATTTATTTGTTGCGTGATCATTAACGGATTGATTTTGATATTGATTGCTTACTTCCGCATTGTTCTTGTCCGTATATTCGTGTTTTGTTTTCAAACAAATTATTTGATCTTCATCAATATTTGTTTTGAAATACGATCTATTAGAGATCGTGTAAGTCTCTCGATTATTAGTTTAGTGTTGTTTGACACGATCACAAATTGTTTTATCAATTTTTCTCGAATATTCTTTATTTCTTAAGATTATTCTTCTTGTGTTCGTCTCAGAGGTTTACGATACAGCCTACAATAGTGTCCGTATTAAATTTTATTACATAATCAATTATATTTCACATCGAACCTGTGCAACGTCTGGAATTGTCCAGGAACTTGTTGCAGACTAATAGCCCTATAGACAATCGTGTGCCCAGAACGATTTGATTAAATTCATATATTATTTTATACGCTACCTTAATCGCAGCTCATGTTTCTTCATTAAGACGACCATTTGTTCGGACGACAGCTGGGTACTGTGCTAATACGCTTTTAATGGAAAGATGCTCTTTTTTCAACATTGAGCCGCCCTAACGCATGTCAGTGGCAGAGAAACTTCGCGATTGATTAACTTCTAAACTTTCTAACTACAAATTTTATGATGCATAAGTAATTTTGTTAAGCCTATTTTCCGGCATTTGAATAAAATTCAATTATTTTTTAATAGTCTGCTGATATTTGTAGAACAATAAAACCGCAGCACTTTCGTCATTTTACGGGCATTATTTTGACTATATCTGTCAGTGTCATCACAATCGACATGAAACTGAAGAATTTATTGTTATCGTCGTTATTTCCATTATTATTGTTCAGAAGTTGCTCAATAAACCACACGAAACCCAGAAGGTCAAAATAGTTTTTGAATTCCCTGCAACATACCATTGGAATGTAATCCATACAAATTGAACCAATCCCTCAAATACATAAAGAAGTTACACAATAATATCAATGGAACGAATTAGTCTAGAACCCAATAACTTTCTCGGTGCATATTACAAAATGTCTTTAAATCAGAGACAGGGCGTGTTATCAATTAGCAACTAAGTCTTTAGCATTCATTTAATTCGCGTTATGTCAGATTTAATTGACCGTTAGCTACGCCTTCTAATAAATTTAGTGCGGTGTATAAGTGATAGGACATATTGATGTATGTTACGAGTACAGAAGAAGTGAAATTATAATAAATAACAGACATACTAAGCAAAAACAACCTTTGATATTTTATTTGGGCATAAATCAGATTTACTTAGAAAAACATCTAGATATTTCAATCATTATATTTTTTTATTGGAGCAGTGGTGGCCCAGTGGTATCGGCCGTGACTTACAAGTTGTAGGTCGTGGGTTCGAGCCCAGGCAGGCGCTTTACTTTGTGTAAATTATTTCATCACCACTGCTCTCAAAACGGTGAAGGAAAACATCGTGAGGAAACCGGCATGTCCTAGAACCAAAAATTCGAAGTCATGTGAGATCCACCAACCCGCACTGGGCCCGCGTGGTGGATGACGGCCCATTCCCTCTTACAGAGAGGAGGCCTGTGTCCCAGCAGTGGGAACATTAATAGGCTGATGATGATGATTTTTTTATTAACAATGTAGGTTTGACCACTGTCTCACCTGATAGTGGTAAGCGCTGCTGTGGTTGAAGGTGAAGCAAGTTTGCCTAGAAGTAACCTATCCGGTCTTGCCTTAAAGATCTCTTGGTTGAAGCCATCATGAAACACAGTCTCCGGCAAGCAATTCTACTCTTTAGCTATACGCACGTCCTAATTTATATCTTGTTATTATACCAAAAATTCCAGACTAGAAAAGTTATTTTCGATCGCAGAATTGCCGCGGCAAACATCTGACATTCTCCTTTATCTTAACGATGATCAGTTTATCATAATTTACAATAACTTATTACCCACTTGAGCGAATATGACGTGAATACAAAGAAAAGATCAATTAAAAGTCTCAATATACGGAAAAGTATGAGTTGCTTAATTTTTATAACTCATAAAAAATAATTAGTACGAAACAGTAGGCCCTAAATGTCATAATTTTAAGGATGTCTGCACACTTGTAATATCCTACTAGCTGTTCCTATTAATATACCTAACAAGGTTTCATTATACTCATTTATAATTATTCATTGTACACCAAAAACAATATTCAATACAATGTGATAATAAGGTACATGTACTTACAACGGCGACCTTAACTCAATGTTGAGTTCTCTTACAGCAAATCCTAGAAAGTGACAGAGAATGATGACAAAAGAGGGTAGGATCCAGTGTACAATTATAATCTAATCGGTGTATTATTATATATTTTCATATTTCTGTGACAATAAGCCCTTAGATAAGTGACATTCTATTTGATTCTATCATCGAATATATATCGTGTCGATAGCGATTGTCGAAAAGGCAAAATTGTATGGGATTAAGGCGCTATATATGCCCCAATGTTAACGCAGTACTGGCCGTGCGCCCGCTCGATGCCAAAATATCAATATTGAACCTCATTTTAAACAGTTTTGTTTGCAAAATATTATTTATTTTACATATGCTATGTTAGTTATGAAGAAATTCCAGCCATCAATTTTTCTGTGTAAAAATATTTTTAATCATCCAAGTCATTTCGGAGGAGTTTCCAAAAGTTGTGAAAAATATCGTGTTGTTAATTTTTTTTTCTTAAAGCAATACTATTAGTAACACTAAAAACCTTTGTGTTCAAAATTATGTACATGAATCTATAATAAATATATATATTTTTTAAACCTTTTACCCTTGCCGTTACTAAGGAGTATGCTTTAGAAAGTTACCGTTTTACGGCACTAAAGCGTATGTAGGCCCTTAACAAGCGATATCGAAAAATCGCGTGATCAATCCCTTAATTTTTGACATTTCGACTAGCGCCTTTGCTGACATCGAATGCCACTTGTCTAGAGCCAAAGGTCATTTAACGCTACGATATTTTTCAAATAAATGTTTTATATTCACTCATAAATGTATGTAAATCTTATCTTCTTTAATAAATATGTAAATTCTGATACAAAGAAACAACTACATTTTGTAATTGAATTTCGCGCAAAATCAGCTAAATAAAGCTACAACAATAAACACGATACTCAGACATAGAGGCAACATTACAAAAAAAATGGCAAACCACGCAAAAAGTTTATAGTGTGTAAAAGGCTTAAACAGATCAGATAGCGCGTTATTGCTCCCAGATAAAATCTTTTTTTGTTTCATAAAAATTGTTCAATGTTGTAAACATTTTATAAACTTGCGATTACTTTAATTGTAAACTCAGAGGGTATAAACCAAGCATTTTATTATCATTAAAACCGACACTTTTGCTTGCCGAAGACATGTCGATTACAAATTGACTGCCAATGACTTTTTTGCCGTAATGACCGTAGAAGGAATGCAGTGTTGGTTTATTGAGACATTAAAGTGGTCTGTAGAATTGCTATTTCTATAAATTAGGTTCATTATAAAGTCTATGTGCAAATATTTTAAGGATTTGTTAATAATATCTATGTATTTCGTTTCACAGCGATCAATTTAATGGCTTTACCATTAATTTCTACAAAAATACTGGCGATACGAATGTCTATTTTGCTAGATCGAACATTACCACAAAAGTTTCAAACAACTGTTTTGCTGTAACCGTCGCATTGGTCACTTCATTATAACACATCATACGGGCAACAAAGTTCACTGCAATAAGACTGCTACAATGTGGACAGTAGACACCCCTTACAAAACATCAACATCATTGCCATGTATTCTTGATTTCTTGCTAATTGGTACTCACTAGTCTTACGACTTTGAATAAGATACAACGTGGACTTTTTATTTCTTTCTTTCCTTAATGCAATTGATACTGATAATTATTTAAATAGGATAGGATAGCAAGTGCATGTCTCATACAACCAAATGCTAATGTAAGGTTTCATTTAAATCCCAGATAGTAGTGAATCGAATTAAAATGGCGATTTTATAGAAGCTTAGTCACCCTTGGGCGTGGATTAGATAGTGTGACATTTAATTTAGTTAGTAGTTTTCGATATGGGTATTGCCTTTGGCGTTTGTGTTAGAGCGTTAATTGATGCTGATTGCTGTTTTATCGGTTTTTGGAGGAAATTATTCAAATATGCTACAACTAGCGAAATATTGAGAGAACGTCGAGGTCTACTCCTGAAACGAAAATGTCGTAATAAAATCTGCCTAAACAAATTTTTTAGGAAAATGCGACCGAAATAAACTAATGTTTAGTCTTTAACCTTGTTTTCGTCTAATAAAGTATTCCCAGGAATCTTGAACAAACAAGTAAAACAGGGCTGTATACTTCGCCCATAAACCCAGAAAAATAACTATGTATCTACAATCTAGGTCGTAATTCAAAAATTTTTATATTCATTCTTGGCATAAAATTTTAAAACGTCTATAAAGAAATATTCGCACGACCTCAAAGTACCGACTGTATCGATAAACATCGGCCTGAACTTGAAGTTGTTATATAAAGCCTAGATCACTGAATACGATAAAAAGTCTAGCTTAGATCTTAAATCTAGATACGGTGGAAACTTGAGCCCTGGAAACGGGTCAGGGCCTTAACGAAATAGTGGCGGAAAATATAAACGAGCCTGATGCGGGTGGAGATACGACTATATGACCGGCTGAGTAACAAAATGACTTTGTTCAACAAATTAGAAAATTGGTTGCGTTGAAACAGGTGCGAGGTGTCCTAAGTCAATATGAAAGGTTCAATGATCAGGAGTGAAGCATTGTTCTTCTTTAACCAGTGTTGCTGCCATGATTTGGTTAATTATGGCCCTGAGATTTTTTTTTGAACCAGGAAACAATCTTGTCACAGGCGACGAACTTAGAGCTGCATTAGCGGAGACTAAATGGTGAAAAGCAAACAAACAATTAGCGTTGCCTAGCTGTCTAGCTGAAGTAACGTGAACAGAACATTATGAAGATAAAACTTAACAGTGTTTGTTGAAAGCATCTTTACGAATATCATATAAGAATTATACCAAGATAAAATACTCTTATACTCTGATTGTTCAGTCTCCCATAAAAGAGCATTACACTACTCCATAAAACTTTACACCGACATTTAAATCATACATTGAGCGACAAGAAAATCGAATCGAACCACGAACATAATAATTACGCGGCTTTTAATTTAAATTAACAAACCGTGAGATGATTTTACGGTTATAAATATCAGTAACTATGAACATTGGTCTATTCGGTTATTAGTCGAAGATATGGTTATGATCGAAATAAGTAAGTGTGTTGAAACTGCCATAATATATATTACGTTATATAGGTTATGAAAGTGTCAGAATAACGTGTCCGTAATAGAAAATATTGTGGTTATTAAATTAATTGTTGGTAACTATGTCTGGCCACACGGTTTGTGTCCATAAGTTATGAGAGGTTTTATTAGTAGATTATAGAGCTGAACTGTTTGGCTTATATTCAAATAAAACGATTTTCTTCGGTATAGTTCGTAATTCATAACGAAACTACTCTGTATACATATTACTATTACTCTTGGAACAAAATATAAAATTCTGGCCGTGAAGAAAAGTGATATATCTGTTTTATTTTTATTTCCCGGCGATTTAACAAGAGTACTTATACCAAGGTTATTGGTTTCTTTGGTATCAACCATGTCATGATCAGGTAGTTTTGTAGTGAAAGTTTTCTTAGCAGCATCATGCTCGAATTATACAGCTTTATCTATATCTGATATTATATAAATACTATCATTACCCACACCGTAATTATCTCACTCAATCAATCAGTCACAGATAAAACTGACACTTCTAGAGTTCAACTTTCGAACAACTAACACGTTCGAAATTCAAGTTCTAAATTCCAAATATGGCCGCGCGTTTAATGTCAAATAAATTTTAATTAAATCGAACAGTGTCAGGATGGTCGTATGCCAGTAGTAATTGACAAGGTCTTGATGAATCGCTTCAGCCTCCTTGTTATGTTATACATAGAGCCCATCTGTCTTTTCTTGGCACTTTAGCCGTACATTGGAGTGTTTTAATTTGATGTTGAATCTATGAGTGATATATCGTATGGGTTTTCGACATTTCGCTTTCTTTTTACGTGTTTGTTTGTAGAATAGGTTTAATATCGTGGCACCTGACATCCGATTTGATTCATTTTCTATTTAACCGACTTTAAGGAAGGAGGGTACTTCAAAAGCATACCAGGTAAAACTAAAAATAGTTTGACCTGGTATGTTTTTAAATAAATACTTACGTGGGGCTCCCATACAACAAACGTGTTTTTTTTCCGATTTTTGCAATAATGGTGGGTTTCACTTTTGGGTCAAGTGCGAGTCCGACTCGCACTTGGCCGGTTTTTCTTGTTCACGTTTGAATATTCGTCGTTAGAAATACAGGTTTTAATTTAGTGATTGATAGAAACAAGTTATAAATTCAACTTAACCCCAATTCTTTAATCCAAATTCCCACCAGATTTGAGAGGCATAATCTTAACATTGCGGCCTCTACAAAAGATAATCCTTTTTGATACATCAAACATAAGCTCATAATTTTGTTTTACGATTCTTTATAGAAACGTATCAACATTTGTAATAAAAACTTTCAATAAATTAATATCCTTCGTATCGTCACGTAACGGTAAAAAATCAAATCTATAAAGAATTCCTTTAGTATAAAAAAGGAATAAAAACAAAGCGAGTATTTCTTGAGTTGTATCTTTGAGGCGAGAAGTTGACATTATTCTTCCGTCAGTGCCTTTCAACGATCGACAAGGATGATGATAAAGAAGATGTGGCATCTTTTTCTTACCTGTTCTTTCAATTTGTTAAAAGACAACAGAAGCACGATGCCCATATTTTTAACAAACGTTCGCATATTAATCTAAGTTTTAATTTGTAAAAATACTTCTGTAAAAATACTCATGCTGAAAATAAGGGTTTATTATTTGCAGAGTTTTTGACATTTATTTGAATTTTAACGATTTTACTAATTACGAAAACTAGGCTTCAGATTTAAATGATTATTTTAAGACTATATCGTGAAGTTGTTACTAACTTAAATAACTTGAACTTTTTGCTTATGTCAAGGACTTATTTAGAACCTGCTTTTCGTTTAAAAATATATTATTATATAATTTACGAGTAGCTATTTATGGACTGTTATATTACTTATATATTATCTTTTATTATTCAAGTATGAATTAATAAACTAAATAGCTGTTTATTGAAATACTTTACAACATTACAAAATATTTTTTATTGAAGGATTCCTCCATTCATTCGACACTCCGTGTAGTGATCATAGAAACTCGGACAAATTGTCGTGAGACATCAAAGTCCTTGCCCACTTTGTAAAATTAATCTCAGTCTCCCACATTAAATCAACTATCATACACCTACACAGATTCCTATCAACTCACATTATTTCATCCATTCGTAATAGTCGCTTCGAGATAAGAACAGAATCGTAATAAATGAAACTTAATAAAAATACCTTTAATCAAGGATTACTGCTATCTCCACAACATATTTAAATTAAACAATAAATTCAATGATTAAGCTACTAAAAAAATTATAAATAAAAAATTATTTTCAATAATAGAATTACATCAAAAACGTAGAAATCGATTTGAATAACAACAGTTAACTCATGAAAATTATGAACCGCTGGCAGGATACAGCTGCGTTGGAAAAAAGAACACAAGATTCCATAATTAAATTAGCGTGTTGGAAATTAAAAATGGAAAAGAACACACGGGGCGTCCTACCGACCTCTGTGGGGCGCCGTCCGCACGACACATACCATAGCGTTTTATACCCATCCAATCGACCGATAATTGAAATGAGTTCCTTGTAAAAACCAGAAAAACGATTATCCCTATACCTTTTAAGACGTCCGAGATACACAAATGGACTTTGTATTAGAATTTATGTCACTTAAAAGAGATGATATAAAAAAGCGCCGACGGGTTTACACGCAATAAAAATATGGGAACGACGAGAATGCCTTCCCGGTTGTCAATCGAGGGGTTTAATAATCGTAAAATGTTTTTTGATCTACTCAGGCTGCGTGGTCGTGTTTTGTTTTGTGTATGACACTTTGTTTATTGATTGCAAGCTTTATAAAGAAAAAACAAAGGTGTCTTATTTTACTTCGCTAAACGTTCGTTGATTTACATATCATCATTTATATAGAATGGCGACCGCGAACCGGATGACAATGCGTTGGAAAGCCTTCCACTAGTTGGACTGATGACCTGATTAAGGTTGCAGGAATCCGCTGGAAGAGAGACGCACGGGATAGGTAAATATGGCTTGGCAATGCCTAAGAGAGGCCTAAGTCCAGCAGTGGACGTCTTTCGCCTGACATTATGAGGATGATGATCAATATCGTTGATGTTTATGTTACCGTTTATACATAAGAAATTTTATTGAATAAATAGCGCAATAAAAATGTTAAATAAATGCACTGCATGTTGGTATAACTTACTTAATATGGGAATAAATTTACCTAGAGGCCTTTAAGTTATTAAAATATAAATTTAATAACACGCTGCGCCTGAGATGCGTGTGACACATCAATATACTGATATTGATTTTATGACTTTAAGTAACAATTACAAGCGTTGTTTATCTAAAAAATTTGGGTACTCAATGAGCTAGTTTTACGATCAATGGAGTAATATCGTATTAGTTAACCTAAGAAGCGATAAAAAAAAGTTTTAACGTTCTTTAAAAAGCCATAAAGTTATATAATTATTGCATACTAGTTACCGCTTTCACGTGAATCGATCATTTTACTAAACACCCTAAAAGATTATAATTATCTTTAATTACAGAGACGGTTTCTTGGCGGCCATTTTTCTCGTTTCTTAACTATTTTCTGACAACTAATAACGCGTTAAAGTAATCGGTAGGTAATTTATATGCCGAATTCTTTACGCCCTGAACGATTAACGCGGTGCTCTTTTTAATATTCATTATATCGGCCTGTTCTGTTTAAACGGAAATGCACACTTCACAGCTTATTGGATCGCCTACACAATCGAATTTATCAATAACAACACAAACCCACAAAAAAAACATGAAAAGGATGTTGGCTCTCCAAATATTGTTGTTTGTTTAAAAATAAATAAAAAACTGTAACAATACAATCTCGGTCGATGTTTGATATTATTATGTTATGTCCAATAAAAATAAAGTTGATCTCAATAATCCTACTGATATTATTAAGAAGACAAGGATGTTCGAAAGTGTACTAACCAATTTAGCCTCAAATCACTAACGAATTTTGATGAAACTAAGCACACAAGTAGATCATGTACTAGATTAGGACATACTTTTTTATCTATACTAATAATATTATAAACAGGAAAGACTTTTTTGTTTGTTTGTACCGAATACGCTCCGAAACTACTGGACCGATTTGAAAAATTCTTTCACCAATAGAAAGCTACATTATTCCTGAGTGACATAGGCTATTTTTTTATCCCGGAAACGGGTCACGTGGGGTGGTCCACGGGAGCGAAGCCGCGGGCAACAGCTAGTATAATAATAATATTATAAAGAGGAAAGATTTTTTTGTTTGTTTGTTTGTACCGAATAGGCTCCGAAACTACTGGACCGATTTAAAAAATTCTTTCACCAATAGAAAGCTACATTATTCCTGAGTGACATATGCTATTTTTTTTATCATCATGTGGGGTGGACCACGGGAGCAAAGCCGCGGGGAACAGCTAGTCTTTTATATAGCAATACTTATCATAGGGAGTACGTTCCCTTGGGATAAATTCCTGCTCACGCGCGGGCAAAATCGTTGGCAAAACCAATATTGTTGCCAAACACGGTGACAACAGTGAAATTAGACCTTCCTCTGAAGACTAGGTTCAGGTAAGGAATTTTACGACCTGATAATTATAAAAAAATTATTTTCAAGGACCAGTGCTTTACTCATTCACAACCTCTGTAATTATTACGTCACACTAATATTATACAGGCGAAAGTTTGTGAGTGTGTTTGTATGTTTGTGACTTCTTCACGCTCAAACGGCTGGACGGATCTGAATGAAATTTGGCACATAGGAGACTTTTTACCCCGAGAATATGTTTCCTTGGGATAATTT
Source organism: Orthosia incerta (assembly GCA_948252205.1). Taxonomy (NCBI): domain Eukaryota; kingdom Metazoa; phylum Arthropoda; class Insecta; order Lepidoptera; family Noctuidae; genus Orthosia; species Orthosia incerta. The sequence continues at coordinate 56,621,198 of OX411742.1, forward strand.
TTGACATTCACGCGGGCGAAGCTGCTGGCAGAAGCTAGTAATATATCATTTGTAGGTCAATTTATAATCTAGGCCCAGGTATGCTCGTCGTGTTTAGTGAGATAAAAGCAGAGGCATTAACCCAATTCTTTGCGCAAAGCCTAGAAGATAATACTAAAAATAGTTTAGACGAGACGTCAGTCGTGCGTAACTAATCCTATATATTTTTACCCGACTGCCGAAGGAGGGTAATGTGTTTATCAGTCTATGTATGTATTTTTGTATGTATGTTTGTTCCTATGTGGCGTTCCAGAAACCAAACGCGTTGGTCGATTCATACGTCAATACTAGTCTTTTTGCCTATCATTAATTGAAAGTAAGTAAGTAATTTCCATTAATTACTACTACACTATAGTATTCTTACCAACCTGCAAGGACACCAACACTTAGACTGCATAAGCTATATTGTGAATCCATTTACTCCGTTGTACTAAGGTTTAAATATAAATATTATAATAACAAATACAATAATGTTATACTTACTAAAGTGACTACTTGTCACTTGACAGAATAAGTGTAAAATGGCAACACTAAGCTAATGAGAGTTAACGAAAAAATCTAATAACTTTCATTTATTATGTTTTTTTTATCCGTGGTGAACCAGTTAATGTTATACTTTGAAAAAAAACGTAGTCAATTAATGAAATTTCTTTCGTATGCTCTTTCAGATGCTCAAATTTAAGTCAGCTAAGATTTCGCCATTGTTCTTTCGGTTCCGAAGTATCCGTAGTACTTATTGTAGGGAAGCTTACGTACTACATCAAAACTCTATCCGTCTTTCTGTGCAAATAAATCATTATTCTATTCTATTATATTCTTATTCTATTCATAATCTGTCATAATTTAGAACATTTTGTACTCGGATATCACGGATACGGATCGTATGTAGTGCGTAACCGCCCTTGGTTTTCACCATTTTAATATTTTCTAGCTATATCACGAGTGGTCTATTAATCTAACACATATTATAAGAAATTCTTAATAATGTGCAACCTACACGTTTCACTACCGCACTTCAAAAGCAATCCATCCTACATAGTTGTACTCAAAAAGGCGTAAAAAGCCGATATAATTAAAACCTTTAGCGCTGCATATATTTCACGAATAATCGAGATAAGCTGATGCTCGCTGTTAATAAGACATCAACAGTTTATGGTATAAAATCCTGCCCCCGAGTTAATATAATACCTATTCATTAAAAACACTTGCGCCATGTAAAAATGCTGCAGTTGAGGTGTGGTGCAAGGGATACGCGAAAAGCGGGGAGTGAAATGTAGGACGGAAACTTTTAAATTAATTATTTACTGTCGCGAGACACTTTGTTATTGTTTATGACTAGTATCACATCATCACATCACATCATCAGCCTATTATTGTTCCCACTGCTGGGACACAGGCCTCCTCTCTGTGAGAGGGAATGGGCCGTTATCCACCACGCGGGCCCAGTGCGGGTTGGTGGATGTCACATGTCTTCGAATTTTTGGTTCTAGGACATGCCGGTTTTCTCACGATGTTTTCCTTCACCGTTTTGAGAGCAGCGGTGATGTAATAATTTACACAAAGTAAAGCGCCTGCCCGGGCTCGAACCCAGGAGCCTCGACCTACAACTTGTAAGTCGCGGCCGTTACCACTGGGCCACCACTGACTAGTATTGGGCTTCGATATTATGTAAATGAAAGACTTAATGATAAGTTAGACTTGATTAGGCCTGTCATAATACAATATTTAGTCAAGCTTTTTCGGCGAAACCTAAAAATAGATAGTCAACATAGCTATTGACTACCTATATATTTTTAGCAACAGCCAATAGTCACACCTCAAGTCCAAACATTGCAACTATTTTAATCAATTTATTCATACATTTACAGAAGCAGTCATTTGTTTGAGCTGCCATTAACTCATCGTTTAATAAACATAAGAAGCGACATTTAGACCCAACCCAATATGTTTTGAAATAAGACATAATTTCCAAACATTATTCGGCAACAAAGGGATGGGACGACAAAGCGTACGATAGTGAAATGAGATGATGAACACTTTATTATCAACTACCAATAAATACCTCAAGACAGTAGTCGCCAACATACAATATACTTATCAGATACTAATATAGTTAATAATTAAACCAAGAGAAGGCATAATTAACTCTGACCACATCCTCCCAAGAAAAGAAGAAGATTAAAACACAAAACAAACAATAACTCTCTAAACAAGTGATAAATACCATATCATATTTGAACATGTGGTTGTGACAGCTCGTGGCTAAATAATAACAGCCGCACGGGTTGATCTCCAAGGTTAAGCAACGCTTGCCGAGGTCGGTCCGTGGATGGGTGACCATCTTTACATAGGCCATTTCTTCCGTCTCGGAAACCAGCCGGCTGCCGGCTTTCATTTGAAGATCTTTGACAGTCGTTACGGGTAGTCAGAAGCCTGAGATCTGTCTAGCCAAGAGGTATCCTGTTACCCAGTTACTGGGTTGTGGAGTTCAGATAGGCAATCGCTGGTGCTAGAAGCCGACCCCAATATAGTTGGAGAAAAGGCAAAAGATGATGTGATCATGTGGTTATTATTAGAACCATTGTTAAAACGTACTTTAACTTATCCAAAGAGTACCTACATTCCCAATGAACATACCGAAGAACACTTTCTTAAGAAAATGCATGTAGCAACTTCACTAGCTCTTGGTGTAATTGTCAAAACACCTAACGTTGGCTAAGTAGGTATAACTTGTTTGAATAGTGTATATTTTTCTCTCTATTATTCCTCCTACGCCTCTCTGTCTTGGTAACAGGTGTGATCATTTAGAACAAAATAAAATGATTCGTTCAGAAGGTCTACTGGTGAGTCTAAAGGTGAATTGCTTGGCTACAAACTAATGCGTATGCTGACAACATCCGATATTTCTAATTCAACGCATTTTTTTATTACAGAATCTAAATAATTTCTAAATATTTTTACCATACCTCTTCTACCAGATTGTTCTATCTAACACCATTGATATGTGAAAGTATTTCTGATAAATGCGACGACTTTTTGTTGATGAAACACCCGTATTCTTTATTATTTAATAAATAATAATATCTATACTTACATATTATTATCTATACTATATATTAATATTATAAAGCTGAAGAGTTTGTTTGTTTGTTTGAACGCGCTAATCTCAGGAACTACGGGTTGGAATTGAAAATTATTTTTGTGTTGGATAGTCCATTTATCGAGGAAGGTTATAGGCTATATAACATTACGCTACGACCAATAGGAGCGGAGCATAAATGAAAAATGTTGCAAAAACGGGCAAAATCATTTTTGAGAGCTTCCGTTGCGTGCGCTGCGTAAACGGTTTAAGTTACACAACAATCATGTATGTAGGGTAGGGTAGGTAGGTAGCCAGTTGACGGGAGCGAAGCCGCGTGGGACAGATTGTTTATATAATATCAATAAACTCTTCGAAATTGTATCATTGTGAGTTTATTCCCATAAATCCAGTCTAACTTTTATTGAGGACTGAGCCTTCTGTAGCTATATTATTTATAATAAAAAGCACGTTCCTTTGTCAAAGTCTCATTGTCGCTTTCTCCGCCTACGCTACCTCTCGTCACTCGAGCCGAGGTGTTAACCACTAAACCCACAATTACGCATATTGCCTGATCACATCAAAAGCTCAGGCCGACATGCTATTATGATGCGGACGACGAATTAAAAGGAAAACATTTAATTTTGCTATTAATAGTATGTCGTAGGGCGAACTTTGTGAGGAAAACAAGAGATTTTTAATCAAAATTATTCTCTCCAACATTAATAAATAAAAGTGTGGAAATATTTCTAGTCACTTGCTACCTTTAGCAGAGAAGCGTGCATGCTGAACTGAAAAAAGCTTAAGACGACGACTGTCGCCAACGACCTTGAAGGAACAAAACGCACACTCGTTTCACATCCGCGCGACCCAAAATTTTGTAGCTTTTTTACTTTTCTTTAGTATTCTATGACTTTAAAAAAAAAGACTAAGATCAAAATTTAGATAGGTAAATTGTCTTTGAGATGGTGACAATTTTATTAAAATACGCCCCGCGGTTTTGGTGCGTTTTTCGTTTTTTTTTTGTCCGTGTTAGACATAACTTTACCAATTAATTACACTATGTTATAAGAATTAAATTTCTGCATTATTTTATACCTATTGAGTACACAAATGCTTACCAGCAGAGCTTGGCTTTGCTTAGAGCAGTCACAGATAGTATATTACTAGCATACAGATGCCTCATCCCTTACAAAGAAACCGTGCGACGTAACTAGCGTTTTTCATCTGATTATACCGATTATTTTGTGTAAATCGGTCGCGTTCAGTTCCGTTCCACGGCGATAGATAGATAACCATCTATATCCGTGGAACGGAACCGAACGCGATCGATGTACAAAAAATAATCAGTATAATCAGTACAGTGCGTCGTCACGGTTTCTTTGTATGGGATGAGACACCACTGGAGCAGTGGTGGCCCACGGCGGCGACTTACAAGTTGTAGATCGTGAGTTCAAACCCAAGCAGTCGCTTTACTTTGTGTAAATTGTTTCATCACTGCTCTCAAAACGGTGAAGGAAAATATCTTGTCCTAGAACCAAACCGAGACGACATGTGACATCCACCAACCCGCACTGGGCTCGCATGGTGTATTACGGCCCATTCCCTCTAACAGAGAGGAGGCCTGCGTCCTAGCAGTGGGAACATTAAAAGGCTGGTGATGATGATGAAGATGACATGCTTTATGCATTTACAGAAGAAATCAGCACACTGTGAACGCATTGCCTCATCGATCCAGTCCCATCATATCAAAAGTGTGCTCAAAAATCTAAGTTATTGCAAAGAAAATAGCCAGATAACATCACAAACTTACCACAAAAGCAAGAAAAACTATTTTTTAAATAACATCCTCTATTGCGTAGATTATAAAACTTTTAGTCCGCTTCCAAATAGTTTTGTTTTCGCGTCTTCTAGGAAATGGCAAGTCAAAGTTACGTATAAATTCTTTTCCTCCACCATTTTAGCTGCGGGGACAAAGTTTCATTGAGTCTTTATTGTAATGGACGTTTACAGCGTAATAAATGAATCGCATTTTGGTGAAGGTGCAATTTAAAGGCACTTTAGAGAAGAATGTTTAGATTGGTACCTAGTGTCTAATATATTAGAAGATTCTTTTCTCATTTACATTTTCCAAGTAAGAATAATTTTCTCACGATATTCCTGAAAGCGAGAGGAATGGCTGGTTTTTGAATTGAATATTTGGAGTTAAGAACGCGTCAAACCCTACTTTTATATCAAAGTTTGGCTGGTTTTCCGGTTATACTTAAATTTAATAAAGACGTAACTTCAATTCTCAATTTAAAATCGGGGGAAGAGTTAGTTTAAACAAGTTAGTTTCGCCAAAAGCCTTATAATTTTTAGAGAACATGGATCTTCACTCATTCGTTAGCCAACATACTAACAAACACAAGAGCCCCATGTCCAGCGATTTCCAAGTCATGCCACTTAAAACAAATCAATAGACCGCTGATTGCAATCATCTTCGCACTACAGGTGAAAGTGATAAACTTAATATACAAATATTTATGGCACTCACTTTCTGTCAACTCAAGTAAATGCTTCATTACATTTAATGTGTTTTTCTTCGCGTTCTCCCATGAAACTAAGACATTGATAAAGTGGGTCAAATCGTTAGAGACACCAGTGTAAGTCAACAATTGGCTATCTTTATTACCTACTTATGTACTCAAGAACTAATTTGTGGCAACCGTTACAATAACAAATCAATTCCCTGTAAAGTTTTGTTTCTCGTTTCAATTATCAAGCTTTGAAATGCTTGAGAAGATGCTTGAGTGTGGAAACCTTCACATAAAACTTTAATTAAAAATGCTCATTACGGATACTTATCCAGACATTATTATAGGTTTTCTGTATTATTGATAGGCTCGCATTTAGATGGTAAGCGATGATGTGGTCGGCGGTGAAGCACGCTTGCCTAGAAGAAACCTATTCACTCTTGACTTAACGACCCCCAAGTTGTAGCCATCAGGAAACACAGACTCTGGCAGGGAATTCCACTCCTGTACGCACAATGAAAGTATTCCCAAAACATTTAGTGCGTATGGTTCCATTGGTCAAAAGTCAATGTCTACCCAATACGTAATAAGGTCATCTACATCATAGTCGACAACCCTACAGCACAACTAACTTAAACAACGTCCCATACAACCATACAGTTCCAAGTTTCAACGACAATTCCTTCACATTTGAAAACAACAAGAAATCATTGAACGCACATAAGTTTTCAGAGTCGCGTCGCTGACTCAAGAAAAGTAAGTTTGCGTTTCCCGTAGTACTAACTGGCTTCGTTACGTGGAAGATGCTATTGTGATCTAACAACCAACTTTGTAACAAGCAGTGTTGGTGCAAACTTTGTCGTACAATGTGAAGGCAACAATATCGTGGCTGTACTGATAAAGGAACTGTTCAAGTAAACAAACAGAGAAATATCTGTAAAGGATATTTTGAAACTTGGTGTTCTGTAAAATCGGGGTACGAACTTAAATTGAGGGTTGGGTTACTTCTTCTGTTCAATAGTTGACAGGCAAAATGTTAATAAAATTAGGATACTAATATTGCCCAACTACAGAGCAAAGGCTTCTTCCTACCTTTTGTACAAAATTCTCTCTTCTGCTAGAGTGGGTCGGTACTTAGATAATTTCGAAAGGAGTCGGTAATAGGACACATTACTGGCAATTGCTCCCGCCGGATGGCGCTTGACGAAGTGGAATCATAACAACTTGGCGACTATTACTGTTTATAGTTACTACTAGAACTTTTACTGTTTTTATGAATGAATAATTAGCGTTCAAAAACCAAATAATAATATTGCTAGCAGATGGTCAACAATGCATCAGGGTTGTGTTTTTGGATGCAGAAATAAAACCGCCAAAATTCGTAAGCGATGAGAAATAGGCTGTGTCCTGACCGTTTTAAAGCAGAAGATTTAAAAAAGAAGGATTTTGTTGATTAACATAATATCTGCAAGTTACACTAGACTTTCAATGTTCGCATTCGTATTCGTACCTTTCAACTAAATCCGTTTTTTTTTCCTTTACTTGATGCACCGCGCTCTCGAAGCCGGGTTTTTCGCTGCATTATGGTCTGATTTCCTCAATTCTTAGTTAGCTCAATTTTTCTTTCATTATTAGTTTTATATTTTGTACTGCGAAATTTTGTCGCTCAACTTTGACAGTTTGGTTTGTTTACTCTGATTCCCTATTAGAGGCTACTGAAAAATGAAGATATACCGACACCACATTTACAAACACATTATCGTTAGGTTAAAATGGTTTTCAGCTTTACAGATAATTTTACAGAAGTCAATGTAAATCTTGTATGTATTTGTTTGCAACTCCCATGTACCTTAATCAATTACATGTTACTTACAATAACGTTAAAGCAGCTGTATCCGACTGTTCTCCATTCAATTCATCGAGAGGCGTTCCCGAATGGGTTCGAATCACACGACTATGCTAATTAATTTACCGTCACATCCATGCTTTTTGTATAAAATGCAGCTTTGGTTAAACACGCCTGTAGGTCTTGGAGGAATGGGAAGTAAGTCCAGTTCAGTCAAGTTCCATATTGGGCCTCCAAATAAAATTCAATTTAACAGTTCAACCTGTATAAAAGAATCTCCTATTGTTCATTTCAAAGCATGACATTCTTGTATTTTACTAGAATCCCTGTAGTATTACAAATAACAACCACAAATGGATCATTTTAACGCGACTACATTCATTCAAATTCACATTCATCATCCAAACGTACCATACACAATAAAAAGTATATTTTATGACAAAAAATTAAACAAACAGAAAGCTGTAGATCATAAAAATTACTTTATACATATAAAAAGTTTCAAGTTTGACTCCTTCTTGTACCAAATAAATGCGCCCACGCAGTTTCGAGTAAAAGTTGCTTTCCAAACGCAATTGTATGGCGTGACGAGTTTAAAAAACGTGCCCATGCTTCCCCAGTAGCCATGGGTTCAAAATACTTTTATTTTAACGTGTAGTATTTTTGGCCAAGTAACAAAAATTGAGGAAGGCGAGTTCTCAGAAAGTGAAAAGCTTTATTATAGATTTTTCTTGATGATCTTTGTTAATCTGCTTGTACCTCTTTGCTAAAATAGTCATACTCAGCATAGAGGCAAGCTTAGTAGTACTTAGTAGTTCAAAAGACTGCTGTTATTGTTTCCAACAATATTATTATAATCTTCAACAATAACCAGCATCATTATGATCACCATTAACCAATTACAATAAATACAAATGAACATTCCATTCTTATTTTACGCACTGAACCTTCATCGTCGAAGAATAAATTTCTTTAACGACTATGCACTATTAATAGCAAATTAAATGAGTATAGAATTAATTATTTCGATACCTCGTTGCCACAGAATAAGAAGAAATGGAAAGTTACAAGGGTGAATAGTGAAATGGTAATGCAGAAAGCGCCAAACCCTTTCTGAACGACAAAAGTAAAACCCTCCAATGGATATTTAACTCTTGTTATTAATTTGTGAGAGCATTGGTGGCCCAGTGGTATCGGTTGCGACTTACAAGTTGTAGGTCGTGGGTTCGAGCCCAGGCAGGCGCTTTACTTTGTGTAAATTATTTCATCACCACTGCTCTCAAAACGGTGAAGGAAAACATCGTGACGAAACCGGCATGTCCTAGAACCAAAAATTCGAAGACATGTGACATCCACCAACCCGCACTGAGCCCGCGTGGTGGATTATGGCCCATTTCCTCTCACAGAGAGGAGGCCTGTGTCCCAGCAGTGGGAACATTAATAGACTGATGATGTGATGGTGATGTTATTAATTTGTCAGCTCTTTACTGGATGTATTATGCCTTAGTATAAAATAATCCCGTGCTTGCACACATACTCATGCATTAAAATATCTCTGGTTTCCATGGCTATTCTACTCTGGGATTGGCAGTCATTGCCGAAATTCTGTCAGGAGGACTATTTACAGTAATAGTACTTCATCCCAGAGATGTTTCCTCATCGCGTCCCAAACACGAACTCTATTATTTTCAACACAAGTCTGAGCACTCCATTTCAATACTCCGTGTCCATAACACACGATCGTGTTACAACTAATATGCCGTATAATAATGAACATATTACCTCGACCGTCTGCCCACTGCGACACCTATTAGCTAAACAAATTGTAATTACATACATCACCTCTGTTTAATTAATGTGATTATGAAATCATACTAAGGTTAAGCAATTAGGCAGAGACTACATTATTGAGTGGGTGGGCTATATAATGAGTTGTTTAAACTTTGGTATTTTTGGTATATCTCGAGAATGTACTGTATTTTTTGTTCTTTTTGTCCTGAGTATGACTAAAACTACGCTTACCTTTGATTCTCAGAAATCATAGCATGTTTATTGCACGAAAAATTACTGCATGTTTATATGAATACCGTTATATCTTTGATGTATGCAGTTTCATAATATAATTACATTTATGATTCGAGTGACTTCTTAGGTATCGTTTCGCCATTGACGACAATCAGTAAAGAAAACTAATCCGTCTATTAGTATTAGAGGCCCATCGCACCACTTAGCCCATTCAATTCGTGAGTAGGTAGCTGTTAAGGCGAAGCTTTAACACCTTTAAAATTATGCGATGGAAACTTAAACTATTTTTGTGATTTTATTGCTATGTGCCTGTGCGGGCAAGAGCTCGTGTATTAACAACCACACGAGTCGATCGTCAAGTTTAAACATTGCCTGCCGTGGTCGGCCCGTGGACCATCCTTTGCATAACGAGATTTCTGCGTGCCTCAGAAAGCACGTCGAGCTGTTGGCCCCGTCTGCCATTTGTAGATATTTGATTATCGTTGCGGGTAGTTAGAATTTAGAAAATTTGGCAACAGTCTTGCCAAGGGGTATGGTGATATGCAGTTACTGGGTTGGGGTGGTTAGACATTCGCTTTATGTAAAATATTCGTATTCAGGTGAATACGGTTAGATTGAAAGCTGACCCGATCAAGTTGAGAAAATGCTAGGCAGATTGATTATGCCTACAACAATATCGTACCACAATAATGACAAAGATATTTTATTTCTACTAGGCCACCATAGCGGCACTTTTGAACGTCACAATTAAAATTTACAAGGAATAAAAATTTATTCTACCGTGCATTCGGAAAGTAGCTTGTTATGGAGAAGAACGCACAAGAAACTCCATACATAATGCACAACAAATATCAATAAAATTATAAAACGGCGTTTATGATATTTGTAAATATTGTTTTATTTAATACTCGAACACATTACTAAAGAATACAAAACATAACAATTTTCCTTTACTATGGAAAATTTACTGATCCGCAACAGAAACAGCGTAGGTAGGGACCTATTATCATAAAATAGACGTTACAAAATTAGACATTCTAAAAATAAAACTGTTCTCAATATAATAATTAGGTATAATACCTTACATTCAAGGAAAACAAAAAACAAACCACGTCGATCTGATAAAATATGTAGGTAAGGTCTATTTTGGGAAATTCTTGGAAAATCCCTGTTACATTGTTTTGTTACTAAGTGGCTAAAATAATGAGGAAACAAAAACAATATGATTTTGGTAAAAGGACATATTTTCCAAAAAAAATCCTTATAAATGTGAGTCCAACATTGTGGCAACAATTTTTTTACAAAACTAAAATTCAACGCTTCAAACTTTCTTGCTTCTAGAAACCCAGCAGTTGATGCTGTCATAAACTGCTGGGTCTAGAAGCAGGACAGTTTCTAGACCTTCTTAAAATACAATTGATTTGAATACTAAAGAAGGATTCTTTTTTAATTTTTCACTTCACGAGGTTATAGACCCTGTTTTTTTTTTGAAGTAAGGTCGTTATTTTTGCTGGGATGGGAACGCATCAGCAAAAATGCGTCTAATATTTTTATAAGCTCAATCAGTTTGGTATGTAACTATTGTTTAGTAATTCGATCCATTACACCCTTAACGAACCGGGCACAAGTACATAGAATTTCAATCACCTATTAAAAATTAAAGCTTCTAACAGCGTCTACTTAACACGTGGCATCTCAATAATTCATCAACCGCCATATTTGGGAGGCGTGCGCTGAGTGAGTGACATATGAATTACTTTGTGTCTGCTACTACGGACGCTGGCACACGTAGCATAAAATAAAACGTCTATTTATTTTCTAATAGACAGACATCGCTGGTATGTAGAGGACAAGAAACTATGATACCATCAGAAATGTCTAACTTAGCTGTCATAAATACGTCCTACTCCAAGGACGAAAGTATTCAGAAAAACAATCATAAGTAATTTTCTGCCTTTCGGAGTAATCGGGAATATAAATTAGACGATAACATGATATATTGAGGTAGAAGTTTTTGCATCAAGGCAAGATCAATCAATCTGCCTAGCCTTTTCCCAACTATATTGGGGTCGGCTTCCAGTCTTACCGGATTCGGCTGAGTACCAGTGTTTTACATGGAGCGACTGCCTATCTGACCTCCACAACCCAGTAACTGGGTAACACGGTACCCCTTGGCAAGACTGGTGTCAGATCTCAAGCTTCTGACTACCCGTAACGACTGTCAAAGATCTTCAAATGACAGCCGGGACCAACGGCTTAACGTGCTTTTCCGAGGCACGGAGGAAACTCGGTATGTTGAAATGGTCACCCATCCACGGACCGACCTAGTCGAGCGTTACTTAACCTTGACGATCGACCAGTGCGGCTGTTATTATTTAGCCACGAGCTCCTCCGGCAATCGCATCAAGGCAAGATAAACCTGGAAAATTTGGGGACACCTTCAATAGAGTCTAACCATGAAAAAAACGGCCCATAATGCAGAGTTAAACATTAAAATCTGGGAATAAAATTATCAACCGCCATATTTGGGAGGCGTACGCTGAGTGAGTGGCATATGAATTACTTTAAGTCTGCTACTATAGACGCTGGCACACGTAGCGCAAAATAAAATGTATATTTATTTTCTAATGGACAGACATCACTGATATCTCTTGTATATAGACTTATAGAGGTCAAGTAATTATTATACTTCTATGATTCTATAATGTCATAGTTTCCCATGGACCAAGTCATTCAGAAAAACATTTACAATAATAGATATTTTTTGTCTTTTGTATAATTGGTTATTAGTTTCCATATTTTGGAGGCGTGCGCTGAGTAACTGACATTATGAATAACTTTGTGTCTGCTACTACGGATGCTGGCACACGTAGCGAAAAATAAAACGTCTATTTATTTTATAACTAGCCAGCGGCTTCGCCCGTGTGAGAGTCGAAGATAATCTTTTTAAGAAGCAAAATAGACATCACTTGTATGTAGAGGTCAATCAATCTGCCTAGCCTTTTCCCAACTATTTTGGGGTCGGCTGCCAGTCTTACCGGATTCAGCTGAGTACCAGTGTTTTACATGGAGCGACTGCCTATCTGACCTCCACAACCCAGTAACTGGGTAACACGGTACCCCTTGGCAAGACTGGTGTCAGATCTCAAGCTTCTGACTACTCGTAACGACTGTCAAAGATCTTCAAATGACAGCCGGGACCAACGGCTTAATGGTCAAGAAATTATAATTCTTTTAGAAATGTCAAAGCTTGCATGCTAACAAATCTACTCCAAGAATCCATTAAGTTTATAGGTACTGAATTTTCTGTCTTTGTGAGTGATCGGGAATAGAAAGTAAGGAATATATTGAGATTTAAAGAAATACTTTTGCATCTTTTCAAAAAAGTGTTTAAAAATTGATAAAATATACCTGTTAGGAAAAACAAATTGTGCGCGAGTCCAACTCGCACTTGGTCGATTTTATTATTGACAGGCTCGCTTTTTAGGCCATTAGACAACACAGACTCCGGCAGGGCATTCCATTCCTTAGCTGTATGCACAATGATAGTATTTCCAAAACATTATATCCGTATGATAGCTCTATAATTCAGACAACAAACAATTACCATTTGAAGCATTCGATAAATCACAAAGCCTCTTGACCCCATGTAACCCTAAACTGCTACTACACCAAAAACAATCAACAAACAACCACACAACAATCAAACTAACGGCACATACACACCGAACACCGAAACGTAACATACCCATATCGCCATACATCAAACATTGAAACAAAACGCAACTACAAGCAGAATCAATCATGATTGATTTGTTTTTAAATCCCGCCCACACTTACAAGTAGCTGAAATAAAAAATGTCTACCTTTCAATACGTCTAGACGGTTCTGTTGTAATCGGAACGTTGTCCGCTAATTGGCGCCAATGTTTGTGACAATGTTTTGTGGTTGTTGGTTTGAGCTTTCCTTGTTACATTTTCAGCTGTTTCTTTATAACATTCTATTTTTTTGAGAAATTATCATTCTTTATCTAATATACTGTAGTTCAGCAAGTTTCTTGACATGATCCAATCAATTAAAACACCTTCTTCATCTTCCTCCTAAGCTCCTAACCCTTATTTCAATTTATTTCGGTTTGACGCAGTATGTTTTTACTTCTTCTGGTGTATTCTTCTTATCTTTACTTGCTATTATTTCAATTGTCATCTCCTTTCTAGCTATATCATTTGTCTCACAATCCATCCATTGTTTCTTTTTCCCTGTCTACCCTTATATAAATCCAGAAGTCTCCTTCTCATATGAGTAAAGCAGTTGATCATGAGAATTTTTTATTCCCCCCTCTGACAAACCTTGGCTCCAATATGGAAATATAGTAACATGAGCCGGCCACAAACAATATTCATCTACCCACATCCAACAGTTATTGCTGCCGCTACTATCCGGCGACGAGTCGGCGGTTTCATAATGTGCGAATAAAAAATCGTCTAAGACCATTAAATCTTGTAGTTACATGCATGTGAAGACAGCCGTTGGTATAGTAAGGAGTACATGGAAGTAGCATTATTTAAATGTATTTAAATGTATGTTATGTAGTCAAAAGATTAATGAATTATATCTGACAGAGAACATTATTGGGGATTGGGCTCCCGTCTCTACAATAGGTAACATACTGTTGAGTTTACATTAGGAATCGGTAATTTATGACGAAATTAAATCTACCTCCAATGAAAATGATAAAAAGTTTTAGTTTACACCAGTATCTAACGATAAATAATGAAAAATTATCTAGCATACTGTAGTAAAAGTACATAAGTAAAAGTTTCGTACTTTTACTTATGTACTTTTACTTTTTTTTGTAATAAGGCATGAAAACTCTGATAGATCTTTCAACATGGCAAAGAAACCGACTTCTGGGCAAATATTGAAAGACGAATGAGAGGAGACGAAACTTCAGCAAAATATTGAGAAAATCAAATATGGCAATAAATCGACTTCCTCTAAACTGTTCCACTTATTACTAACGACAAACCTTCACAAGATTATATTCACGGTGTTCCACCATCACATTTTGATTTAAAATCATCGCTTTCACTAGGACAAGATGTCAAACGTTATTGCTTCATTCAATTATAGCCTTAAAAGGCTACTCAAAATAGGCTTTAGGCTATAAAATTCAGTTGCAATAAATTCGTAAGCGCCACATTATTATCTGTTTACTGCGCAGCGGCTTCTATTGAACTTACTTTGTGTTCAATTTCATCTGTTGGTGGTGTTTTGCCGTTGGTTAGATAAGCATTGATCTTTTAGAATGAGATCCCACTGCAAAAATCTGTAGGTACCTCTATTTTTTTGGTGAAACTTAATTTTATGAATGTCTTTTGATAGTAGAATAGATAACAGCAGGGTTGCCTGGCCGCATCTTTTTCGGAAACAGCAAGGCTCCCTTCCCTCTAGGAATTTCTCCTGTATCTTGGGTGCGTATGGAACATCATCTAGATCTCAGTTAGCCACATTTCATGTGTTACCAGGTTAAGCAAATAAACTGGCAATCCACAGGTTGCGGCTAACTGAGAATAGGCAACCTTATTTGTTCCTATTTTCTACACCAATCGATCGTCATTTGAAAGAAAGATCTAAAAAAAAAAAAAAATTTGGGGTTAACTATCAAATCGACATAGCCTGAAGAATTGCTAAACTTAAGTGGCAGTGGGCAGGGCACACTGCTCGCAGAACGGATTGCCGATGGGGCAGAAACGTTCTGGAATGGCGACCGCGAACTGGTGACGTTGCGTTGGAAGGCCTCCCACCAGGTGGACCTGGTGAAGGTTGTGGGGATCCGATTCTTGGGGGAGGCCTATGTCTAGCAGTGGACGTCTTTCGGCTGATATGATGATGATAAAGGTAATTGCGACTACATATTTACAGGCAACCCTGCAGCACTCTATTCTACTATCAAATACCATTCATTAAAATTAAGTTTAATCAAAAACCCTTATTTCTGCAGATTTCTGCAGTCGTATCTTAGGCTATTTTGCAGGTGTCAGGAAGCGAGTGTAAGGTTATGTCAGATGAAGAGGAAGATCCAGGTACATTTTGATAACTTTAAGTCCGCTAAGCTAGTAGATATTATGTTAATGTTAAAGTAATAGCATGTTTCTTCAGTGATTTTGACATTACGACTATTAACTAAGATCATTAGTCTTGAGATCATGGTAAAACTCTTTGAAATCACGATCTAATTAGCAATTTAGATAACGGTTGGTACTCGTAGCATTTCATGAGCCTATATGAATGAAAATAAGTACCTGTATTGTACCAAAACGGCGTCCAGCTTCGGTGCCTCTTTACTGATTAATTTGATTTTTAGCAATACGCTGTCAGGTTTCGAAATCGGAATGACGTTGAGAGTTGAAGCATGAAACTCAAGA
This sequence comes from Orthosia incerta, assembly GCA_948252205.1. Taxonomy (NCBI): domain Eukaryota; kingdom Metazoa; phylum Arthropoda; class Insecta; order Lepidoptera; family Noctuidae; genus Orthosia; species Orthosia incerta. Next base: position 56,637,131 of record OX411742.1, read on the forward strand.
CCTATCGCGATGGAGGACATATGTGGATACACTTTAAATGTATTTTTTTATTTCGGATAGGTATGCGTTTGACCACTATCTCCCCTGATGTGGTCGACGGTAAAGCACTCTTGCCTAGTAGTAACCTATTCACTCTTGACTTAAAAACGGCTATACTACGAGGTTGTATCTATCAGGAAACAAAGATTCCGGCAGAGAATTCCACTCCTAAGCTGTAGGCACAATGAAAGTATTTGCAAAACGCTTTGTGCCTATGGGTGGGATATCCACCATGTACCGATGACACATTGCCGTACGTCTTGTAGTCCAATGATGGAAAGGGCTAGGCGGAATCAGATTGTGCAGTTCCATCGCACACTTTCCGAAATTTAACCGATAGAAAATCATCTAGGGGATACAGGACATTAAGTTACTGTCAGGTTTAGATTATAAAATGAGAATGTATTTACTTTTTTACCAAAGCTTAACTGATTCAAATGGTACCTATAATATCAATCAAGATACTAGAAAATGACATCATAAGAACCTAATCCCTACAATTCCCAATTTAATTGGTTTAGAACTTTAGATGTTATCATTCTCATACGAAATGTGACTCTAATTGGAATTATATTTGTGACTCATGTATAGTATTTGTCACAGGTATTGTCATACAAACTAATCGTTACGAAGGTGACATAATCTTTTGATAAAAGATATATTAACTCAGGTTTAAAAATAGACGAATATGCATAATTAAATTGCATGTTTTGAGATCGTGTTAGTTAAAAAACTTGACGTTTGAATAAGTACTTTTTGGGAAATAAAAACTTTCCCAACTATTTGTAAACCGGTTAAGTTACATGTCATCTAAGGGTATGCCATGTATTATGCACAAATATCTCATATACTTAAATGCCTTTAAGATCGAATCAAGACGACAAAAAAATCGTACAAATGGACTTGCGGTGCACACAAGTCCATTGTGTGTAAGTTTAGATCCAAAAATAAGCTGCCAGCTACAACTGATAGCAAAAGCATAGTCAAAAATCTCTCTCTAACATTAAATGAAGTAGTCATAAAGTCGTGATTCTACCTTTGCATAACAATCTACCAGATATCGATTCTTCATTTCCCCACCAAAACCACAGACAAATTAACACATCCTTTTTTGTTATTCGCAAAAATTATATAACAATTTTACCTTATAAAAAAACTAATAATATTTGGCTTGCAATTCGCAGGCTAACAAAACTATTAACATATAGTAAATATTTCAAATAAGTAAATACAGATGACACACATTTTATTACTCATAAACTCTCATTTGAGCCAATAAGAGTTTAAGATCGTATTAGACTAACAAATATACCCGATAACCGAGACTTTAGTATCTATAAAATGATATTTATATTAGTTTCGCGCCGTAAAAATATGTAGAATTCCTCCTTATCACGTGTCCTAATCTTTTGTGTTGGGCAGTTGTTATGCGGAGATCAGACGGTAGTTTGTTCTTGAAAAATACTGATCTTTCCAACGCGTGTTGCAAATATGAAACGGTAGAATCCTGACTGACAATTTTTTTATTTTTATTTTTTGTTATAGATAGGCTCGCGCTTGACTACTATCTCACCTGATGGTAAGCGATGATGTGGTCGAAGGTGTAATACGCTTGCCTAGAAGTAACCTATTCACTCTTGACTTAAATTACAATTATGTCTGTAGCAGATTTTCTGTAGAGCCTAAACTCAAAGGACTTAAATACAGAAAATAAAGAAATCTGGGGGGTGACCATAACCTCTTAGAACGGTATCAATTTGATATCGGAGATGTGTAGATGTATACAGGTCATATACATATGTCCCTTATTCGATCTCAAATTGATACCGCTCTAAAAGCTTATGCTAGCTTATGCTTAGCCTGTGAAATAAAAGAAAGACATCCGAAAAACTTCAATATAAAAAACCTCAGTATTTCGTTTTTTTCTGGTAAAACGCCGTTGCTAACATCACATAATCTGTAAAGCCCATGGAGAAGCCAAGTTAAAGAACGAACCTGATTCTAGATCAGCCTTCCTAAATGCGTCTACAAGCAGGAATGATCTCTTAGGCTCGTCAATTTGCGATTTATTTCAAGCAGTAATCATGTAATAGGTACGAGTATATGGTGACTGTAAGCTTTACTACAACGTTAACGAAGCTGATCTTTTAATAAGCCCAGATCTCACGACAGTTCATTACACGAACTATACCAATTACTCCTCACTTAATTAAGAAGTGATCGTGCAACATCCCGGTACTACCAATATTTTGTAACTCCTGCCTGTATGGATAGACTCTTGCGCAAGCCTTATAAGTTAAAATTAGTAGTCTTGTGATATGGGCGACACTGTAGCAGCACCTTTGAACTGGGTGTAATTAATTAAAAAGTGAGAAGGTAACTGATTTTAGGGGGAGATATTAGATTTCATAGGTCAGTTTATTAGAAATTAGGTTTCCTGTTTTGACTATTGAGTAAAGAGCATTTCTATTCAGCAGTCGTGATAATCCATTGATTCATGAGTTCACTTCATGTGTGTGTCCCAGCTCCCATTCTCTTTTAGTATCCTTTTCGAGACAACATCAAAGTAATTTATGATAAATTTTATTTATTTATGTATACACAAAAACACTTTACAGAGAAAAGAAAGAATACAGATTGAAGAGCACAGAGATACTGCTTATTTCATTACAAATTTCTTGCAGCAGTACTGCGACAGGATCCAATTACTTATAATTAATTCAGAATGTGTGAATTAATGTTTGAATTCAGAATGTTCAAAAATTTAAATTCACAATTTAATAAAGCATGTTTTGCTAAAACAATCTCATTAACATTGACTACTAACTTTCTAACATCTTTGTCTCATTTAGAGTTCAGAGTTTAGAGTTCACGACCGAACCGAACTATACAAAATAACAAAAGCACAACAAAATATACTGTTTATCCCAACGTTACTTAAATTAATTTACAATACGCTAACCCCAAACAAACACATGTCACGCGTTATATGCAAATTCAAATGCCAAATTCTAATTAGACACATCGACTAACAAAAAAGCAATATGTATGCTAATATACGGTTCAATAAGATGTATTTACATGATAAAATAACCTACTGTGTACCATGTTACACTACCACTGGCTTTGCAAACGTGTTTCATTAGTTATGCATCGTCCCAGACAACCGTTGTTATTAATTATCCTATTGTGTCCGAGTTTGGTGTGTCTTGAATACATAGAGTGGGCGGGACTGATCGGTCAAGGGTATAATTGGGCTATATGCAGCCAAAATCCTCCAATGACCTTTAAGTTTTAAGACAAGCCACCATAAAAGTCAGTTATTCGTTCTTTATTACATATACCTATTATTAAGGTGATCAAAACATGTTTAACTGCTTTGAAAACCAAATTTCGAAATTAACAATGTTGTATTGTTCGCCAATACCATAAAAGTTTGCATGAACTGGCTAGATTTTGCCATTTCAATAAAACATTGGAAGGAATATTATATTTGATGCGACATTTTTATTGATTTTTCTACGGTTATAGACGTAATTTAGAGAAAATATTTAAAATATGAACACGCTATCGTTCTACTGAACTTTAAAAACTTTACAAGCTAAACTAACTACTTAGGCACTAATATTGGGTTTCGGTTTTTCCTTAAGTTGGTTTACTTCTGATGTTGACACCAATGTAATTAATTTCGGAACCTACATACCTTTTACAAGTTTCTTTTACTGAAAACTAAAATCGAATGCTTACGAAATATTGCGCCACAGATACAAAACCCACAATATATCGCTACTCTAATCTGAACACAAGTTTAAGCACTTTCATATCATGATTTTTATATCAAGTAAAGCCCACGAACCGTATTCGAATTCACTCGAATAAATCGATATCTCACGCAAGCTGATAATCGATAACTTGGTGTACCGATGACCCGTAAAATGTAAATTAATCTTGTAATAACGAATTATCTGTTTACCATCAAACAATATGACATTCCTTACATCTTGACACGTCTCCGTGACTTTTTTGACAAACGCTGTGAGCAAACAAACCGTGTTGTTGCCAAAGTTTTTTGCATCTCCTGTTGATTATATTAACATATCACGTAAGACCCACTTTTGGTTATTGAATGATATAGGTTTAATTTTTTACCAAGTCATTTAAGGACAAAGAATTGATAAAATTCGAAAAAAATTACCCGGTCTGTCCGCCTTTCGGTGTCAACAATATTTCATGTACAAATATATCCTTGACATAACTGTCATCATTCAAGACATCATTTAAGTTTATGGTGATCTAAATCCTGTACTCCCAAACAGTCGGAAGCATTTCACTGTAACTGCGCTGTGTGAACGAACTTTATCTGTCTTATCGAAGAGCACTTACCGTAATCTGTCGATGGAAATTTATTTCTACACTAACAACTAGCAACAGAACATTAATGTTAGAATAATGTGAAATATATTCACTAAACACGAAACTTTCTTTCACGAAATCCGGTAGTTAAAATTGACATTTAACCTAATGTAAGAAGTTCATTAAATTGTAGAGAAGCTAGAAAATTATATACACGCAAGACATAAAATGTACATGAAAATATTAGTATTTATGTTTCTATTGTAAACAATGTTAGTCACAAACGTTCTGAAGATAATGACAATAAGAAAGACGCATTCACAGAAGTTTTCGAGCTGACAAAGGCAGAAATACAGAGAGACGAAACCGCGCCATAAATTGGACAGTAACTAGCCACTCCCGTAAGACACGCCGAAGAATTTAACGGAATGTATTGACACGTTTTATGTCCTTTACATTGATGAGCGTTAAGCAGAAGAGGCTGTCAGTAGTAGGACAGTAATGATCGTAAAAGTTCTCATTACCATTTAAGATTTATTCCGGCTTGAAGTAATTTTAAGAGGCATAAAGTTAGAATTCGTTAAGACAGCTCTGGTTGACATACCTACTTGTTCTAGTTGGACCCGGAATCGAACGCTGTCCAGAGAAATGATGACTGCATGTCGTGAAGGATGATTATGACCGGGAAAAGTGTAGAAGATTAGTTGGAAGGCAGTCCCTTGGCAACAGTTGGGAATGAGCATATAAGAAGAATGGAAACAAAAAGTTATAGGTATTGATACAAATGTTCTGAAACAGCTGGTATAAAGTAGTTACAGTCAAAATACATTATTAAATCCTCAAGGTTTCCAAGTTTCGTTTTCAAATACTTTTGTAACTTACCTTGCCAACACATCCTCTAACAATAAAACTCCAAATTGATTGTGTCAATCGATAGCTAAAATGAATGAATAGGTGCGCTTCAAAAGACGCGAATAAACACAATAAAACATATTCACACACAAGAACCATAGAAGCGTGTAAACATCAGTAAGTAATAATAATGTTTGATCAGTAGAAACAAGCAATACTCACGTGTATACAGATAGTAGCATCCAGCACTGCAGTCGCGCGCTGGGAAGCCACGTGACGTAGCGACCTGACAGCGCACAGGTGATCCAAGATGCAATATAAAGCATACCACCGCAGTGGCCACCCCGAACCGACTAACGCAACCTTGGTAACTCACTATATACAATGATTTTAACTACTCTGACTAGTTTTGTTTCAAAATTTTTAACTTTCTGTTTTAATTGTTCTATTTCTAGAACTTAGATTTTTGGAGTTTTGGGCCGAATGTTGGGAAGAAATTTTATTGTCTTATTATCATCTACTTGTTTATGCACCGGCTGTCGTCAGCCGAGCTAAAGCTGATGTCTGTAGGTGCAGAGGTAAACGAGGTCACTCTCCTTAGAGCACACCCCAGCATCTTTGTTTTTAGAACCGATTTAAAATAAGGTCTTTATTTAAATTTAATTTATTAAAAGTCTCCTAATAGCGTGCCGATCCAATAGGTCATTTCCATATTGTTCCTGCAACAAAAGAAATGGAGCGTTAAACATTTCATTGGTTCCGATCACATAATAAACATTCGATTCAATTTAGACTAACATAACAAGTCACAAACCACCCAAAGTCGGTCAAGAGATCGCTTTGGAAGGTAAGGTCATAAATAAATCGCACCTTCACACAAGCCCCGAGTCCCTTTTGTTTAAATGCTACCAAGCATACAAAAAACTGTATATTCCTGGCAAGCTGTATTAACAAAAAAACAGAACTGACCGAGAATTGTGCAAGATCACAACAGAAAAATCATTAAACAATGCCTCTGCCAGGAATTGAGGTGTTTATTATGTCGGTCCACGTTCGTTCCGAGTGATTCTGCAAAAAAACAAGAATCCAGGTAAACTGTTACTGCGTTTTTTTTGCACCCGGGAACTTATTATGCGGGATTTATGTCACTTTTTGTTGCGTCCGAGCTAATTATTGTTATCTGCTTTCTGCTTGACCATAGCGTTTTCTATAGAGCAATAATGGGCCACTAATTCTCCTAACACCTCCGGAGTTAAAGCGTCAATCTCCCGGCGGACGGGCCATTGTGTGAGTGGACAAAGCCACCCGCAATTCCTACCGTGCCTTTAACGTTTTTATTATTTGCATTGTAGATGTCTCATTCAGCCTCATCTCGAGATACCTTTATGGCTTTTGCGAAAATTTCTTCGCACTATACGCATAAGCTTATAGGTGTCGTCCGATGATTACCATTTCGCTGACTCACTGGATCTGCCGCTAATGGGCTAACAAAGGATTGCAAATAAATTTTTTCGAGCGGCGTGCGGCAAAGGAGAAAAAACGTTACAAATAAAATATCGAATTTAGAACAGCACTCCGGGCGCGGGCTTATTATTTTAGCCAACAAAGTAGAAAACCATTTACAATAAATCATTTTGAATGCTTTCTTGGTTCCCATGCGTCGGGCGACGCAAAGGGTGATTTCTGTCTGAGTGTACATAAATAAAGGTGAAGGTTCTGAGTGCGGATCCCAGGTACTTTTGGTTTGAAGCTGAGTACACAGAGATTGTGTTACTGGAAATGGCATTCGCGCACCACAGCGCTCAATGTAGTTGTCCGGCTTCTTTACACAGTATGTTAATGTGGTATTGATATTGATAAAAGTAAAATTAGGGTTAATTTATGAGACCGTTGAACCTACCTATTACCAAAACGCGTCATTAAAATATTCAAATATTTTAAAAGATTTAGTCAAAGGCTTTAGAGACGAAATGCAGTAGAAACTTTCTAGAAAATTACTGAATCTCGTTAACATTTATAACAATCTAAATCAAAAACGCCCTTCACTTTCAGTTACAACAAAATCTGCGTGGATACTAAGCTTGTGGTGTTGTGACCGCACCATAGAATGTTGCGTTTACACACGCGACACGCGCTTTACGAACAACACAACAAACGCGTTGCTTACATCCATAAATATAGAGAATGGAGAGAGATTTTCCTTTGTAGGCGCCGTATGCATTACATTTTAATGCCATCATGATTCCGTTGCGAAAATGGGTTCTGGAATCTTTCTAGCATTGAAATCATTATGACATTAAAACGTCAGAATACAGCAACAGGTATGAAATGAAGGAGCGGGCAGATTAAAGACTCCCCTTTAATCTGCCCGCTTCGCAACACGCTTTGTTTCAGTCTCACGTCTCTTCAGTAGAGAGTCCGAAAAAAGCGGTAATACGGCTAATAGTGTCTTTTTACAAAATTCTGATTAGACCATGTCACAAAATTGCAGTGTCACCATCGTCACTACGGCCTACACAAACAGGTATTGGTAAAGTCGCTTTGTCTCTCTCACACTTTTCTGCCAAAGAGAGCATATTGCTCAATCCATTCTCCATGTCTATGTATCTGCATCAAACGCGTTCGGTTCGTTGCAGTAATGAACACAGCAACGTGAGTGTACTCTTTACCGCGAGGACATTTGTGTCCAGGTAATTGGAAATAATGATTAATTTCACTTGGCGGTTGCCACCTAGCGTCCAGGCGGTCATAAATTTGAAGTACCATGAACATCCATTTATATGAAAGACTAGAAATTTTGTACATTCTTGTGGCGTTTATGCTAGGCTGTTAGGATGATTAGACTTAGAAACATTTGCGGAATGTTAGTTGATAATTGTTAGTAATTTTGTTGTTTCTTGTTAGTAACCTCGGCAATAAATTGATTTCGATATTGAGAATCTAATTATATTAACAAAACCATAAACGTAATACGGTGGGTGGTCCTTTTAACGTTTCATCATGTTACAAATAAGAGTCGTAAAAAGAAACGACACTCAATACTTTGAATTGTTTAAATTTCGAAGGACCACAAGACTTTTACTTTTTACTGTTTGGAAGCAATGGGCCTTCTTACCAAAAAGGGTGACCAAGATACAAAAAAAAAACAATGAGTTTTAATTTATGACATTGTATAATACAGTAGTAGGTATGGTGCTTACAATTACTTATTTTTCGACAAACTATTTTTTACGTACGTTTTTTATTTAATTACAAAGCATGTGAAGTTTTTAACAATCGCCAGGATCTTTTGTTGCTGACTGTATTATACTCAACATAGTAAGGTACCTGCATAGCCTATTAGTAAAATAAAAGTAAATTACTTAGTAAAATAAAAGTTAGTTCATTAAACATCTCAAAAAGAAATTGGAGATATGCTATCCTTGTTCAAAAATGAATGTCTTCAAAAGTCACAAATAGCCTATATTCTGACTCCCAATAACCCTGCTTCTTCCACAAAAAAACTTTTAGCACAAATTGAAAACGTAACTGATGTAAAAGATAGTGTTCTCAATTGCCAGTAGCAGTAAGCAGGCAATATGGAAACTGACACTATAAATCACTCGCGACGGCTACCAAATTCATTTGGCAACTATATGGAAAATATTGGAAAAAATTGATGATATTTCAAGCCTTGTATCCGAGCAAGAAAATATTGTAAACCTAGAGTTTGTAGCTGAAAAATATTTTGAAGAAGTTTTTAATTTGCTTTTTCACAAAATCGCAGAAGAGAAGTAAATTAAAAAAAAAAACCCTGCATATTTTTATTGCATACTTAACATAATTTACCTAGTAGTAGACACGATACGATCGACAATCTATTGAACACGATATCTTGCGGGAGCAGCCCGATTCAAACAGTAAAACGCCCATAACTTTTGATCGATTCATTCATTCATGATGCAGTGTTTTATCATCCCAAGGGCATATAACAGCGGCATAAAAAGTAGTATTTGTGATATTCCAAACTATAATCAATGTCTGTGCCAAATTTCATCCAGATCCGTTCAGCCGTTCTTCCGTGATTGAATAACAAACATACATCCACATACACATCCATCCAAACTTTCACATTTATAATATTGGTAAGATGTTTACGCCGGAGAGGAAAATTCCTGAGGCTTTAGAGACAAGTGTCATTCGATGTCAGCGATGGTCGAAATTCCAATCCATGTTCCATGTGACATTTCGATAGCGTTTGACATTTTTGTCATTTTTCCAATCGCTATCGCCATGCTTTTTAACACGCTTTTATTAGCTTGGTATGTATGTATCTATGTAACAATGTATCAATGTAACGGAATCTTTGAACGTGATTTTCACCCACTTCAAAACGTTGGATTGATTTGAAACTTTGCACACTTATCAAGGACCGATGACAATGCAATAATTTAAACAGTTTGTCCCATTATCCTTACCATTAAAGCGTGTTTTTTAGTTATTAGAACTACAATTTTTTATTATGATAGAATGTCACATGTCTAGGGCCTCGTGCAGTAAATGTGGCGACGCTTGTATGTCTTGTGGTCTTTTGGCTGAAATTATGTATTTTACCCACGACGGAACGGAAACGGTATATGCGTTTGGGGTGAGCGGATGTTTGTTTGTGCAAATCCATGTTGCCATTTTTCTCCAAAACTACTTGTCTGATTTTGATACTATAGTTTTCAGTTATAGGTTCGGGTTTGATTGGTGCATGTTCTTAAATAGGTGTTACGGTGATAACTCACCAGGGGGCGCTGCAGCAAACATTGTTTGTACAAATCCATTTTGTGCACACATCTCTTTACGCTTTGAATCGAATTTTGTGGCAAAGTAAACTATACCAATTGTATAGTACCATTCGATTATGGTAATTATAATAAAGAAGCATTGTAACTGCTTCCAATATTAATGTCTTCACGTGGGAGTCTATAACGACAGTATAAAGTATACATAATTATGTATTGAAGTAATTTGATACTGTCTAACTCTTACTAGAGCGGTTTTTATTTGCTTTTGTAGTAATAAATTATTATTGTAGCATTTTAGACGCCAGACGATTTGTTTATGTAAAATAGGAGGGTTAAAAACAATACAAAATACCTATAAGTTATAGTTTTTTTTTACACAGTCGTAAAAAAAGTATCTATTCCTTATCAGATATTAAAGATATTGCAGAAAATCCGTGTAATTAATATCAGTGTTATCTGAATAATCATGTTAATAGGATCTATGGGGCCTGACAATTCCTTATATGATATTAAATACATTGATGTGAATAAGAGTGAATAGGTTTCTTCTAGGCAAGCGTATTTCATCGTCGTCCCTTCATCTCTTCTTTTCTTTTACTTCATAATATTTATATAAGTATATATCACACATCATAAGCCTATTAATGTTCCCATTGCTGGGACACAGGCTTCCTCTCTGTGAGCGGGAATGGGCCGTAATCCACCATGCGGGCCCAGTGCGGCTTGGTGGATGTCACGTGTCTTCGAATTTTTGGTTCTAGGATATGCCGGTTTCCTCAAGATGTTTTCCTTCACCGTTTTGAGAGCAGTGGTGATGAAATAATATACACAAAGTAAAGCGCCTGCCTGGGCTCGAACCCACGATCTACAACTTGTAAGTCGCAGCCGATACCACTGGGCCACCACTGCTCTAAGTATATATTATATTCAATATATAAGTACGTGAATTTTACCAATGTTAGTATGTTAATAACAACTTTTTTAATTTATTTAACTATGCACCTGCCATGTTATCTCTTCGCCACCCTTGATTTACTGGTAGAGAATGGCTAAGGCATTAAGTCCGCCTTTATACCTTTTGTGCATGAAGTCTAAATAAAAAAATAAATCATCGCTTACCATCAGGGAGGAGCTTGTGGCTAAGTAATAACAGCCGCACGGGTCGATCATCAAGGTTAAGCAACGCTTGACGAGGTCGGTCCGTGGATGGGTGACCATTTCAACATACCGAGTTTCCTCCGTGCCTCGGAAAGCACGTTAAGCCGTTGGTCCCGGCTGTCATTTGAAGATCTTTGACAGTCGTTATGGGTAGTCAGAAGCTTGAGATCTGACACCTGTCTTGCCAAGGGGTACCGTGTTACCTAGTTACTGGGTTGTGGAGGTCAGATAGGCAGTCGCTCCATGTAAAACACTGGAAGCCGACCCCAATATAGTTGGGAAAAGGCTAGGCAGATGAGATGATCGCTTACCATCAGGCGAGATAGTGATCAAGCGCAACCCTATCAACAATAAAAAAAAACTTAAAAAACAAACAAAAATGTTTCTGAAAAGTGGTAAGACATTTTACAATTTCGGCCAATATTATTGACAACACTCACTAACAAAAAATCAAGACAATAGATTGAAATAATACGGATGTCGTATCAATATAATAATAGCCTGACATGACCAAAAATTTAAAGAAAAATTATTGCCATTTTACCAAATTCAGAATTATTTATTTTAATAACCGTGTCCCTATAAACTCATTAGTATGTTTTTTAGATGACTTTAACATAATGTTTTGTCTAGTTAGGAGCTTTCCGGACATGATATTAACTCCTTTTTAGTCAGAAGCGCATCCATTTTGTATAATTATTTATGTGTCTGGCTGGTTATCCATTTCTGAATAAATTTTAGTCGGTTTTGGTATTTTTGGAAATAATAATGAACTAGCTAATTAAGTGTTTTGAACTTGTTCTTATATTTATCTTCTAAAAGATTAAATATTAACCCATTTCCATTTAGAGACTTCATTAAATTTTATTTTAAAGGTAGGCACTAATTAGGTACCTATGTGTTATTATAATTATTGTCTTCCGGTTTCCTTGTTCTGGCAGAAACTGCCTACACAAGAATACATCAGCCTATATAAAAAGTAAGAGCCTTCCGCCAAATATATGATATTGTCAAAATGCTCATTAACATTATTCTTGTGTCTTATCGGTTCATGATAATGATATTTGTTTTGCAAATAGGTTAAAATAACACCTTTACTTTAACAATTTACACTAGATGAGGGCAGCATTTTCTGACTATTAGAAGAAACCATAGATTTAGATTTTTTTGCTCTATATCTATGGAAGAAACACCAAAACAAACTCTGAGGTAAATATATTTAAGAGCATAAGATGGAGACATGTTGAAAATCCGGGTTTCGCGTCAAAGAACGATCACATTACAAGCCTTAATGGTCGTTAATGACATAAACATACAGTTTACTTTACTAATTCGCATAGTGTTACACAATGTATCAGATATCCTGTTAGCTGATAGCATTATGATATTAAATATTTATTTTGATCATCATTTATATCCTGGCCCGAAAGTAAATGCTAAGAAGGCACCAGTACTCTGTTCTTATTTTTATTCGATTTATAAAAATAAGAACAGATTAGTTAGTTCAATAACCTATTGATGCAGACAACACAAGAAATAGGCAATACATAGTTGACTTTCAATTATGTAAATGTTCCGATCAATACAACGTACACTACACAATATTACACCAAAAACAATTTATCTACACAGAAATACAAGATGAATAGTCGACATTTTTCACTCGACAAATTGCATGAGACACATGATAGGGAAACAGCGCAAACTCATCTCGTTTGTGTACCGAAAACAACCATCCATCTCGACGCAAAAATATCCGAACCAATAATAAATCACCAGACATTTCTCAATCGACATTTTATACTAAAACGTACGGAAGTTACCAGTTAGACGTGTCTGTTTACTTGTTTGGGGACAACTATGGAAAGCAAAGTCGGGTTATTCTCGAACAAGTTTGCGAAGTATTGGAATAGATGAAAATATTTAAGTGAAGTGAAAGCACAAAGGGATGGTTCCAAACATTCAGCATCTTGTAGAAAAGTCTTTGGACATGTCTAACTTAATTTTCGCCTAAACCCTGAACAAACCGTTTCTGTGTACTACCTACCACTTGCAATATGCAAAGAAACGTTTCATCTTAGAGCCATATATTACTTTAGAATTCATTGAATTTCCTAACAGCCAGACAAAAGCTTCAACTCTTATCAGCCACGATCTTTAAAATCTCCAACAATTTCAACTGTCATAAACGAATCAAAATCTCTACAAAGCATCATAAAAATACGTACGTCTATACCTTTTGAATCTGCCGCAACTCTGTTACTGAAACCTAATCGATATGTTATTTCATCATTGGAAGTATCATTGACTTTCTGTTATTGCTTTTCCGTATCGTAAATGAAAATTTAATGGCCGGTGAAACAAAATACCGATGCGTTTAAACTAATATGGAACTTTAACCGCCAAACAATATAAATGTTCCCGAGAATACATAAAAGAAACTTGTATGAAGGAACAACTGTATCTTCGTCGTATTCCTTGGTAATAATTCCTAGATATAAACGCATAAAACTATTGACAGAGTTTTCATTAAGTCCATAATATGAGAATTGCGAATCTATGTAAACATCTCAAATAATGTCGAAAATAATACAATGAACGTCAATGCAATGAATGTTCGTCAATGTTTGACTCCATAAAGAAATTCTTGTCGATATAAAATAAACAATTATTCCAAACAAAATTAATACCAAAATAGTACCAACAAAATACAAATCACGATCGATCACTTAAAACGCTTAATCGAATTTTAATCGAGTTATCACGGTAAGTGCCAGCATGCACGGTCCCAAAAATACGCGCGTACAGTGCAAAGTGAATAACGTATTCGGAAATTGTGAACGTTCTGTCAACAGCGAGTTCAAATGACATCTATAGTGCAACGTTCGAGGTGCAGTGGTGCAAAATGTAGATACGACCATTTAATAATACAAAGCTGGGATTTTATTTTGGGGTGTATTATTTTCTTCTATTTTTAGTATTTCTATTGTTGTTTTTATATCGAATGGGTATAGTGTTTTTGTTTGATATTATCTAAACGGTTTAGTTTGTTTGAATAATTAACTAATTTTGGACTAAATGACTGAAAGTTCACGAAGATTTTCACTTTAGATTACCAATTACAAACGGCTTTTATTACACCCAGACTTTATTAAAGCAAGTAGGCATGCAAGTATCAAACCTCAAAACATTTTCACAACTTCTTTCCCTCTTCGACTTCTTAATAAACCAAAAAGACACACAGTGCACACGCTAATTGAAAATCAAGTTATCCCAGTAAATGCAAACACCCACGGTACGAAAAATACGCACGTACAGGACCGAATGACTAACGTTTTCGGCAATTGTCGAATGTCGACGATTCTTCACGAAAACGCTGAGTGCAACGAACGATTTAGGTACAATACGCACGGACGATTTAACACGACAAAGTGCGAATATGTGAAATATTTTCGCGATGGTTCGGGATTAAGATTTCACTGTATGTAAATTGAATTTTGCTGAGGAAACAAGACTTTCTGGGAATACAAATAAAGGGTTTTGTAGATGGATAATTTTATTCTAGTCAATATCTTTTATTGTAACTAAGATTTGGAATCTTTTGTTTTTATATTTTCTTGTATTAGATTTCCATTGTATCTTATGGTTGCCATATTTGAAAGATTTATTTTTATTTTTTTTAAATTTAGCTGGGCTCATAATAATTTAATTAATAGATAAAAACATATTTCATCTACTCTCATATCGTAATAATATTCGAATTATAAACTTCAAAAAGAGTTTATATTGAGAATCTTATACTTTTTCTCTAACAAAATAATGCTATAAAACATTTTTTTTTCTATTACGATAAAGGCCAAATCCAAGAAGTTATTATCACCAAGGAGTTTTCATCAATTATCTTTTTTGTAATTCACAGCTTATGCGGGGCGCGCCATTATGGTACCTATTATAAAAAGGTTTAATTCCAATTTTTACTTGTCTGTGGCAACGCCCGCTTTAGCCCTTGCGCGGTTAATGCGGCGATGTCCTGGGTTTTGGCGCCATTCATACTTTACTGTACTGATTTTTCTTACTCTTTTTCTTTTATTTAGGAGGTTCAATCCCAATGTATGAGTGTAGATAAAGTAGTGTATGAAACTGCATATAACTAGGTATTAAAACATTCATATACCCCTGATTATGCAACAGTTTCATAAACTACTATTATGTACAACCCTTCTTCAACCACAGCCTAACAAATCCACCAGCCTTTTCACAGTGCTTCCACAGTTAATCAATTGACAGGCGCTATTACAGTGCGTATTCTAATACGCTACTAACTCATGCGCAGGTGACGCGTGGCGCTATCGAGTCGAAGGACATTAGCGATGCAGGCTTGCAGTTTATTATGATAGTGTACGGTTACATTGAAGAAGTTTAATTGAAAATGAAAAGGAGTTTTGTTTAAAGAATTTTTAAATATTTGACTCCAGCTTTTCTTACCTGATATTTTGGGATAACATAACAAGAAGTTTTCAACTCGGTGAATGTCTTTCATACGAGAATTTTTCATATAAGGTCAATAACCGTTTTTCAGGACAAATGTATGAGTAATGGAGACCATTTTGTACAGGAAAAATATTCATAAAAGTTAGAGCCTAGTTAACTTGATAGAGTCTTCTTAGTTACTGTTCTTCTCAACTTTATTGTTTATCACACGCGAAAGTAGTTGAATACCAGTATTTATTAAGCATTTTTCTGACTCACGGACTACAAAGACAACCTTTTTAATTTTAATACATATTCGCGAGCTGACTGACCACCTGATCCTCCGAATGCACAGCATGATTTTCTCCTTATTTATATATTTTAAGTTCGCTTCGTAAGCAGTCGGGTTTTGGGTTTTAAATTTCCTTTTTTTTACAACTTTTTAGTTACCATTTTTTTTCAAATTACTTTCAAACATATAAGTGGTATATATTTTTCTAACCATCTCTTAAAACCCTTCATTTTGATAACCCACTCGATGGGCTTGGAAGAAAAATAAAATTGAGACCCCACAATATGGCGCCTAATTTTTTTTAAATTTCACTTATCTAAAACACTTATACATACAAACAAGATACGCGCGATAACCCTTTCATGCAGTCGGGTAAAAGTACAATCAATAACAAAAATCTCTATCGAAACCGCAACTTCCAAGCACTATCCGTTATTATAATGTGACAAGGACATCCAGACGCAATTTGTCAAAACGCACTCCAAGTATCGAACTCCACTTGATAAATAGATAAATATTTTAAACTCAATAATACATGGAAGTCTTACAAATACGTGGTTTATGGGTTTATTGATAGAAACGTGAAGTAAACAAGGATTTACAGATTGTTTTTACTTGAGATATTGGTGGCGTATCACAACATGTTTTTGTTCAGGCGCTGAAGTAAATAAGTTCATACTGTTGCTGAATTGTATGTGTGTAATTCGAATATTTTTCAGTAATATTGATGAATGGTAACAAATATGCGAATCGTTAGCAACAGTTTGATTAAAAAAGGAAACTGTGTATTTAAAAGATTCTGCAGACAGGAAAAGATGTTTCCGTTTCCGTTTTTATTTTTAGTTTTTATTTTCGCTTGAGTTTAGATTTCGATGTTTTTGTTGGTATATTGGCGTGTGCTAGCTGTCATTATGGCAAATATATTTTATTTAAATTTTTTGTGTTGAGTAATGTAAATTATTTGCATACTATTGTATAGAATCAAGTTTTTGTTTTTTTTCTAACTGAACAGACAGCTGTGCTGCTGGGGAGTTTGTTGCGCCACTTCTTCTTCCCAGCAAAAGCACTAGGAAGTGGTGAAGGGCGGGCGTTTTTGGGGGACTGTCTTATGTAATTTTGACGTTCGGAAAGTGCTGATTCTCAGCCTAGTTTGAATAAATGACTTTTGAATTTGAATTTAATGCGTTAACAATTTTTCATGTAAATTATAGACATATAAGTAAATAGTAAAAAAACCGGCCAAGAGCGAGTCGGAGTCGCGCACGAAGGGTTCCGTACCATTATCGCATAAAAACAGCAAAAAAAACACGTTTGTCGTATGGGAGCCCAACTTGAATAATAATTTTATTCTGTTTTTAGTATTTGTTGTTATAGCGGCCACAGAAATACATCATCTGTGAAAATTTCAACTGTCTAGCTATCACGGTTCATGAGATACAGCCTGGTGACAGAAAGACGGGCTAGTCTTAGTAATAGGGTCCCGTTTTTACCCTTTGGGTACGGAACTCTAATAAACGATTTCTATGATAACTCGGCGCCGCTTTGTCACGCCGGGCTTGTCTGCGGAAGCCTTAAAATGATGAATTAACAAAAATTGCCAAATCATTGTTTTTTTTTTCAAGTGAATCATCTACTCTTGTTTTTCATCAAGACACTTTTCGATCAGTAAATTAAACCCACGCTCAATTACACAATTATATTTCTCTGATCTAATAAATCTATTTTATTTTTGTAATTGCATATGCGCAAAATCCATAACATTCAACCAATCTAACCCAGTTCATAATTCATTACATTACCTGGTTCACAAATTTCAAATCATTGACTAATTACACAAATGTACTTAATCACTAGTGAAAGACCGACAGACGATACGAACTTGCTCAAGTCAGAAGTCGGTTAACTAAACACTGTTGAAATAGAAACAGCTAACAATTAATCAATCACTACATTGGCTTACTCTTACCTTAATTACTCTGTGGTCTCTGAAAGGAAATATATTTTAGTTCTAACTGACCTATCCACCTACACGCTTATCTGTAAAGACCGCATGCTCTCCGGTTCCTTGTCTTTTTCTAACCTAATTTTCTAGTATAAAGGCTACGAAAAATGTGTAGCCCAACTTAGAAAAATGCAACCAATGGATGTTGAGGAAAATTGTTTGTCGTCAAACTCAAGCATTTATAACAATTAAACCATTCACGAAGATGATGTGTTGAAAGGCCTCCCCCTAGGTGGACCGCAGATCACAGAAACAACTGTTGTTTCTATAATAATATGTGAGATTGACCAATGACCTGGTTAAGGTTGCGGGAATGCGCTGAATGCGAGACGTTCGGGATCCGTCAATGTGGCGACGCCTGGAGGAGGCCAATGTCCAGCAGTGGACGTTTGTCGGCTGAAATGATGATGAAGATGAAACCATTCACAGGCACTTTTGAATTTTCAAGGAGTCGGTGACTCAGAAAGATGAAGCTTATTGCACGTCCGAAAACCATAGATCTCTATGGAAACTCGTTTAAATCAATAAATTGTTACCAAGAATAATACAGGAAAGCACAGCATCCTGTGTTAATGAAACTTAGTTCAAACAGCTCAAAGCGAGGGCATGGGCCGTAAACCACCACGCGGGCCCAGTGCTGGTTGGTGGATGTCACATGTCTTCGAATTTTTGGTCCTGGTATGTTCATGTGATGAGGAGGGATGAAATGGAGGGAGGCATGTTACTAAAAGAGTTATGAATATAAATGTGGATGGATGCAGAGGGAGAGGAAGGTCAAAGAAGAGATGGATGGACTGTGTGAGGAGTGATATGAAAGAAAAGAGAGTCAGTAATAACGTGACAGGGGACAGGACAGTATGGAAGAAGCAAACGTGTTGCGCCAACCCCAAGTAACATGGGATAAGGGCAGGAAGATGATTATGACATGCCGGTTTCCTCACGATGTTTCCTTCACTGTTTTGAGTGCAGTGGTGATGAAATAATTTACACAAAGTAAAGCGCCTACCTGGGCTCGAATCCGCGAACCCACTGGGCCACCATTGCTCTCATGTAGATACTGTTAAGTAACTCATCCTTTCACAGACCACTGTAGCTTATAATACTCATAATTTAACGTTACAGCATTTTCAGTGATACAGTTCATTTACCGGAACCTAACAAAGCGACCTTTTTTTTTTTTTTGCCTACAATGCGACCTGCCTGATGGGTGGACGTGATTCGATTTATTTCACACCGTTAAGCGATTTTTACTAAGCAAAATTGCAAGTTCGTTTATATGAAGGCAATGCGTTGCAATAGGGATGTTTCCTGGGTAGAAAAAAACTGGCCAAGTGCGAGTCGGACTCGCGCACGAAGGGTTCCGAACCATTACCGCAAAAAACGGCAAAAAAAAACACGTTTGCTGTATGGGAATGTTTTTTGTAATAGCGGCAACATAAATATATCATCTGTGAAAATTTCAACTGTCTAGCTATCACAGTTCATGAGACGACGTACGTGTCAATAGAAAAGAAATACGTGTCCAATATTTTTTATTAATCTATCTGACAGACAAAAAATAATTTTCATTAAACTATCCTATTCGACCGACATGCACTTGATAATTTCTAATAAAATACGCCCGCGATATCGCCTATCGACGTAATATAAATTGCGTCGCGCCTTTCGGAAGGTCCCTTACATAGTTCATTGACCGAATCCTAACTTACTATTTCGTTCACCAACACCCAAACAAACAATGTTTTTAAACCAATCACATTACCAGACTTACAGAGATATTCAACTATTCATATATTAGGTACTTAAGTTACATAATATTCTTACAAATCCTTTCATACACGGTGCATGTTTTGAACGGAAACTTTGCTGAAAGTTAAATTTTATTGGAAGTAAAACGGAATTGCATTGGTGTAATTTGCAAGAATGCTTTTCTATTAGTTGCTAGAAATGCTGCAAGAAAACACCTTTCTTTAGCATACAATATATTTTGAGCAACTACCATATATAAAGATATATATAAAGTTTAACTAAATTACACAAGTCTTGCCTGCGGTTTTAAGGTTCCGTACCCGAAGGGTCAAAATGGAGCCCTATTGCTGGCACTCACGTGTCTGTCTGTCAGTCTGTCCGTCATCTGTTACACAGGTTTTACAGCCAAATGGTTGCAGCTACAGTCTTTAAATTTTCCCAGTATAAGCATCTTGTTTATCCAAAGCCATACAAATTGTCAAATAATATTTTTAAATGTTTTTTGGGGCTCCGATAAAGTTAAAGGGGGACAGAAAGAAGAACTGACCTACCCCATTGAGATCGTTGTTCAGAGCTCGTTGTGTAGATAAGTACTGTATCTTTTGTTTAAAAAAAAATAGAAAACAAAGGAATGAGAAGCCACCAAAGTCATCTCTTTTTACAATATTTTTTCTGTTTTTTTTTCTAACTTCCCATTGAATTAACTTCAAATTTGGGGTGATCATGTTTACTATTGCGTATAATTTACTAACAAATACCAATGTTGAAAAATCAGATTTTTCTTTGAAATTCCATCATTTTTAGGATTCCGTACCCAAAGGGTAAAAACGGGACCCTATTACTGAGACTCCGCGGTCCGTCTGTCTGTCTGTCTGTCTGTCCGTTTGTCACCAAGCTGTATCTCATGAACCGTGATAGCTAGACAGTGGAAATTTTCACAGATGATGTATTTCTGTTGCCGCCATAACAACAAATACTAAAAACAGAATAAAATAAATATTTAAGTAGGGCTCCCATACAACAAACGTGATTTTTTGGCCGTTTTTTGCGATAATGGTACGGAACCCTTCGTGCGCGACTCCGACTCGCACTTGGCCGGTTTTTCTATAACAACAAACTTGATTTTGCATTGTAGTACGGGACCTTAAATGTGTGAAGTCCAACATGCACTAGGCCGGTTTTTTTAAATAAACCTAGGTCCAAATTTTTATCAATACCTTTCCGCAAGACATATACGTTTATCTTTCAAATCGTTTCACCTATATTCTTCAATAACCATGCATAAATGATTCAAGGCCAATTAATGTATAACTTCGTCTACTGATGGACTACTACTACTACTACTCCGTCGGTCGTTCGTTAAACCCCATTATTGTTGGACACGACTGAAAGGGTATTGACACATATCGGGGCAGTAACGTTTGGTATACCAATTGGCCTGTATATGAATGAGAACAATAGAAACTATCGAAGTTGGATGGTATTCATAAAGGGAGTTCATGAAACCCATTTAAAGAAGTGGACAATATTGTTTGATATTTTGTTGTGCAATCCCCGAATGTGAAATAACGGGATAAATAAACAGATGTTATCTAAAAGGATTAAAAATAAATGCATAAGATTACAATACGCATAACAATGTTAATAATTTCTAAAAATTTAAACCAAAAAGTTTGCTAAAGATATCGTTAATTTGCGCGTTTAATGAGTGGAAGACGATGCTTTTTTTTTTATTCTCTATAGGCTTGCGCTTGACCACTATCGCACCTGATGGTAAGCGATGATGTGGTCGAAGATGGAGCATGCTTGTCTAGAAGAAACCCATTCACTCTTGACTTATAAGTCTTTATAAAGACCCCTAGATTGTAGCGAAAAGCGCAGATACCAAGAAAGAGATTAATGGTTCAAATGGCATCAAATTACTTTTTATTGCAACCAAAATCTACCTAACTAAACCAAACAACAAAACATAAGAAATAACTACCCAAATATAACTTTTATTTCGCGGAAATAACGTCCCGACCAAAATATATTTGGTTGTACCTATATAAGCATGTTTATATGCTCAGAAACTTTTCGAATTGTAGATGCAGTTTCTTAGATAAGCTTTCGGAAGTACAGTCGCGTTGCGAACAGTTATCCGCGAACTTATTCTTACGAGTCAATAACACCGTTTCATGAAATATATGAGATATAAGCAACTTTAATACCCATTCCAAGTTATTCCCGTGTACTGTATGCGATTCCGTTGAACAACATTTTACCTGAGACATATTGTACTGCGTCGTGGCTTTTTTATTTTTAGAATCGTTGAACATTTCGTGGCCAATTTATCTTATTGACAAGGACGATTTTGAAATGGTTGACGTTAACGTCTATATTTTTCGCTAAGGATAAATTATTGACAGTTTAGTTTGTGTTGATACTAATCCTAATTAGTTTTAATTTTTTATTCAAATTAGCAATAGATTGACTTCACTCGAAATAGATTTCTCATAGTTAAATACTGATCTGAGAAAGAAACCGCAGAAGACATGTGCCTAACGTACAAGGAAAAACTTGGTAGTTATTTGCAATGCAGAAAAATAACCAAGACACGACTTTTACATTGATTCTTATAAAATAAGGCCATCGTTAGATGATATTTCGGATTTATGCGATTTTTATCTTCTATATTATTATTATATAAATAAAAAGAAAAACTCCTGACTGACTCATCAACGCCCAGCCCAAATCCTTGGACCTAGAAAGCTGAAATTTTGCACTGAGGTTCCCTTTATAATGTAGACAAGGAATAAGGAAGGAATTTTCGAAAGTCAATCCCTAAGGGATTTAAATAGGGGATGAATGTTTGTATGAAACTCTGTAACTTTTTATTTGAAATTAATGAAATACGGCATTTAGCCTCTAAATAATAAATAAAAATGTACGTCTACAAGCATTTTTTGGATTTTATCCCTTAAAGGGGTAAAAAGGGGTGTTAAAGATTGTAAGAAAAGTTAATTGTTTATCATCACTATTACTTGAAACGTAGTATTTCTGCTCTTTAATACAATTAAAGAAACCGTTTTTAAGGTTTTCTTTTAATTTCATCCCTTACGTAGTTTACGCGAACAAAGACGCGGGCGGAAAGCTATGTTTGGATAACAATTTGCAATTTGCAATATCCCACCAGAACTGCAAAAAACGAAACAGCCAAAATCGTGTAGTCCACGCAGGCGAAGCTGCGGGCGGAAAGCTAGTTGATCATAATAAATTTGTGACATCCTTAATATACTGCATGATGTAGCCCTACCCTTACGTTGTGATACGATAACTTTATTTTTTATATCAGGGCCTTGCCTTTTGTAGCAAAAAGATTTCGTAAACTAGGCATGAAAAACTGGGTCAAAGTTTTGTTAGTAAATGAAATGTACTATGTAGGTACCTAACTAATTTAAAATACATAAGTTAGGTCTAGTTAAAGAACCTTGAGACTTGCCTCTTCGTGTTGCCCAAAAGGCACATTATTAACGTTAATTTAGCGTTCAACCAGTCTAGTTCAAACTTTAAGTAGAATATAATAATTTTTATTGCCTCAAACATCTTTGACCGTGTTAGAGCCCTTGGACTTTGATTTAATAATATTTAATAGATTATTATATGATGATTTTGGCTTCAATAGAACTGCTAATTGCCAGTTAGATTTTCATGCAATTATATATGTAAATTAATCTAAAATGTGGTGGATAAAGAACATGACAATTCTTGTGTTTAGTACAGAAGGCCTCTAAAGTAAACAACCCGACTTATAGTAGTTTTTTTTTTCAGTTTACCCTATTTGTGATACCCATCACCAATCCCCACTAGCATCTTACTAACGCAAAGTATAAAATCCACTTTTTCATAAAGGTGCGGAAAACCGTCTTCATCATTCGATCCTCTACATAACACGCAAAACAGGCTGAACTATTGTTAATTTTCAATTACAGCACCAGCTCGTATTACGGACACATTACTATAATGACATCAGATACGTTAACAGCTGTTCCAATGGGTATTTCACTTTTTAATTACAAAACTTCAGGTCGGCACACCCACATTTCGCCAGTTATGTTTAACCCCAAGAGTGCCTTAAACGTGGATCCACGTGAGACGCAGTTTTTTTTTTTTTGTAATTAGGGCAATCAACTGGTTCAATCCCATGAGCCTATTGCTATCGGGGCACACATCCAGACTCCGGGTTGCTGCTGTGAAATTTCAGTTGGAAAAACCCAATAAAAGTTTACCCGATCCGAGAATCAAATCCAAGATCTCGTGTTAACCAGTAATGCCTGCGACCGCTAAACCAACGATTTTAATTACTGCGAATGTACTTGTCGGTTTGTCGATTTTATTCGGTTTGCAGTGGTCGGTTCACGACACTTTAATAACGTGTTTAGTACATTCCAGTTTCAGTTTTATGGTGAAGCTATGAACCATTCTGGTAACGTTTGATTGGAGATACAAGATCGTAATCAATAACTTGTTAAAAGATTGTTTCCTCGATTATTTTTTTACGGTCTGCGTAAAGGTGACGGCATACTTGCTCGATTTTTCCGTTTCAACGCCCACTTGTTCCAATGGAGAAAATCATTATGGTTTCATCGAAGATTCATTCGTCGAAAATTCAGATAGTGTGGCGCCAGCCTAATGCCTACGTAATATGATGATAGGAATATGATTTTCAAAGGGTTAAGCAAAGTTGCAATTAGTGTGAAATTACTAATTATTTAAATTGAATTGTATCCACATTTGGCACGTATGGAGGTAAAAGTTGAAGATATTGCGTCGCCTTTGAAGATGGTTGGTTTACGTAACAGAATACCTACTTAATTGACAAACTCGGATTCGAGAAATCTGCATGATTGTAATGAGTGTTGGACATCAGTATTCTGAAGCCAGTTATTAGAAAAGGCGCTTTTTGAAATCGAATCTGAACTATTTTCCATACTACCACATTTAATTTGTGTTAAAACAAATAAACATAACCATGTATTATTACTATGTTTATTTTATTATTATATTATTTCTATGTATTATTATTATTATTATTTGGTATTACTATGTTCAATTCCAGAAAATGTTAATATTACACAAAATTTTCCATACCTACTTAATTTTCAGGTATATCAAGAATCAGTAAGAGTGACGAATTATGTACTTATGTATTGTATAGCGACCCGGTGGTGATGCTCAATATACATAGGAAGGTATTTTGAGCATGCAGACCTGATTATGTCTGAGGCACTAGTGCACACGTGCCTTTACCAGAGAAAATATTTTAATTTCCTTTTCAGACTAAAGTTTTATTTGCTAAAATATATTCGCAATTAAATTTAACGAACAGTTTACTAAGAAAAATCGCAATATCTAATAAAAATAAAGTGGAAACTATACAAGGCTATGTTGCAAACTTTACGATTACCCTCATTTCCAGAATAGTTCAAAAACTATGAATTTCAAAAGCCTGTTATTTAAGACTAACAAACTTCTAAGTTTATATTATTCTTGGCTTCATAGAATTTTATATTTCTGCCACAAACAATCGGATAAATAAGAAAATTAACCTGATTCGGTCTAGACTGTCTTTTATTTTCTTGAACATTTGGCATTTTAGATTTTTGTTTTTGTCATAAAATATTTCCATTAATATAATTGTCAGTATAACGCTTCATCTACGTAGACTAATTTCACGTAGGTACTTACTACAAGAACTTTCATAATCTGACGCGAAATCGCCAACAAATCCTTATACTATGAACAATTAAGATCTCCGTTCTCACGAGATTAACTCTCTTAAACTAGGATAAACTCCTTTATTGGTACATAAGTCTTCCCACATAACAGCTGAATGCTGAACATGAAACATGGTTTTAAGCCGAAAAACATTCAGTATTGCTCGTCTTCAGGTCTTTGCCAAGCATCACCACAACGGAATATAACCAAGTCGATGTGGTCCGTATTGCGGATTATCGGATGCTACAATCACCACTCTTGGTCAACATATTGGTGATAGACCTCCCCCAAGCGTCACCAGAACGACCGCTCCTGTGGTGCACATATCCAGTGAAAGCTACCAACTCAATGAAGGGTAACACGGGAATACCATAATCGCAACTTTTCTCCTGATTTTCATCACAAAATAAATGCAAGTCAAATGATGCGATTGGCTGTTGAAAATTCATTCAAACAATCAAAGCGTGTTTAATAATTTTGCGATAAATTCCTTCCCGAAACTTGGCCTTAGACTGATGATTACAGTTTTAATTACAACTAAAATAATGTAGCTATTTAATATCCAGACATACCTAACACTAAAGTTGACTGAAAGTCAATTAAAACCTACCGTTTTATTGTAAGAAAACTCGCCACATCTGAGAAAAAGGAAAACTTTCTAGTTACATCTCCGAAGACGCGCTCTCTCAAACGTAGCCCTACAAAACGATACAGCTACGACATCATGTTCTCTTCATCATAAAACACAAACTCAAATCGTGTATTTCAATTAAACCATTTACAGGCACTTTAATAGTCAAGGTGTCGATCAGTTAGAAAGGTGAACCTCGTGTTGTATTAACAAATCCTAAGTCTCTCTGGAGAATAACATGCAAGAAACTACATGGACGCTTTATAAAAGAAACAAATAGGTATCGGTACCATTATCATCGTTTCAGACGGAATTATGTCACTTTATTGCCAAACAATATTACCGAATAAGTTGTATCAAAACTAAACGAGTGATTTGTTAGTATTTATACAACTTATCTAAAAACATCGTGAAATATCGGCAACAATATTTTGCCAAATAGGCCCCTACCAATGAATCGCTTATTTACTTAAACCTAACTTTAAAATACGTTTTCCCATAGTTTTCCAAAGCTGTATGCTTACAATTCAATACGTAGTAAATATTTCAAAGGACCAATTCACACTTCGAAACTTATTAACAATCTGCCTACACCTAAGTATTTAATATCCCCAATAATTTAGTACCGGTACTAATAGTAGGTATGAATATTTCATGAAGAAAACGTTTAATAACTTTTGGTTCTAAGTACGATTAATCCATCCGGTCACAGCGAGTTTTTAAAGATCACTTATAAGATAAAAGATTAATTTTATTAGTAGCATAGAAATATTTCCGATAGTATTAATTTGTACTGTAAGAAATTAATCAATGACGCGCGAGGCTGATCGGCTTAAACAATTTTCTAAGTGGTTTATAACTGTTAATGCGAAGGCTACGTTGACACGATAAATAGATTGAGTAATAAATTTTTCGCGAAAAATAGGCAAGAAAAAGATAGATAGGACTTGAAAAATAATCACCTCAATAATTAATTGGTCATCATCACATCACATCATTAGCCTATTAATGTTCCCACTGCTGGGACACAGGCCTCCTCTCTGTGAGAGGGAATTAATAATAATAAAATGGAAAATTAATGGGTCACTTAAATTATTTTCCAAAATAATACCGAAAATATTTGACCGAACGAGAAAAACATTTTCATACTTTACAAGAACTTTTCCGATCCAATCACCGAAGAGAAAATTACGGAGACCCAAAGCGGAATCTTATCAAGTCAAAAAGATGCGACGCTCATTTATCTTCGATAAAACTGCGTTCATCATAATCATAAACTAATATAAACGCACATTCCAAACCCAAACAAATAAAAAAAAAAAAAAAAAACGACTCAATAACTACCGACCTACGCAGTTTTTCATAGTTTCCGCAAACACATTTATCTATAACTACAGCAATAAAATCAAGCACTTATGCATAAAGTTTTAAAAAAATAAAATGAAAAATAAATAATAACCAACCAAAAACTCCGGAACAAAAAAATCCAAATCAAACAGTGCACAAAATAAAAATCACTTCACACCATACGAATGTTTCGGCACACGGTACAGCACACAAATAAATTAAAAGAAAATCTTAAAAGGCTCTGAAAGTTCTCTAAACACTGTTAAGGACACCAACACACAACTTTACCGTTTGCCGCCAACTGCTCCAAATTTTTCAAGTACAGAAAAAAATATATATAGTTCGAAATTTAAATATTTCGCGAATTCGAATTTCAACTTTCGCGTCGCGTCGCCGCGCTTGACTCCGGGAATGTGGAATTTTCGGCTATGATGGGGAAGATGCTCGCATAGCTGTGGTTTAGATGAGACTGTGGTGAGGTACCGCGCCGATCCAACTGTGTGGCCGGAGCCGACTTTCGCCCCGACCGGTCGCCCTACAGCTCCGGCGACTGGTGACGCATCCAGGAACTCCGTTAATTCACTATATTTAACGCCATGACTAAATTTTTTCTTGGGACATTCATACACGTTAGATCCCCGAGTGACAACCGTATTATGCAGAAAAAAGTTAAAACTTTCATAAGAAGAAAAAAAACTTAAACACTTCGAGCACGTAAGGGTAGAGCCCGTCTATGAATGAATATTGTTGGCAGTAAAATTATTGCAAGTATGCATTCCATTGTTGCTACGCCATGTTTTATTCATTTATTTTATTTACATTCCAATTTTTCAATCGGAAGTGCGGTGTCATTGCAAGAAATTGATGCGTTCAAATATTTGTGTACAATATTTTGATATCGATTAGTACACAAAAAGTCGATTCATCACTTCCGAACTAAGAAATACGGTCACATTATTCATTTTGCTAATGTCGAAGCGTAATTTAGTTGAAACTAGGTCAGTTATTTTACGACGAAAATAATTCTTTAGAAACAACATCAAATTACGGGGTACCGAGAAAAACAATTAAAGGCCATTTTAATAATAACTACTGAATGACGAATAGAAAAACCGCAAAACTGAGTCGACTTATATGGTGCGACAAGTTTAAAATAAAACAAGAGATCAGTATTTATTTATATAAGAAACTCGTAACCTAAGTAAGCTGCGGTTAAGTATATATTTGCAGGCATAATCTTAAAATGTTATCTTTGAATCTTAGAGCGTAAAAGTTTAAGTGCTTGGAAAGAAAACAGTAGACTTATAATTAATTAAAATTGGGATAATTTTGTCTAGAACTAATTCTTACCTACTCTTATATTCACGTTTTTTTCAATACCTAAGACGACCGATGTTATCAAAACAAGTCCTTTCTTCAAAAAACATTTCATCCGAACGAGAACTATAGAGGAATAAAATAAATGCCACAGAACACATTTAAAAAAATAGCAATGCAACAAATAAATGGAATAGTAATAAAGACGTTATCTAGTATTATGTCACCAGTAACCCAGTTTGAGGACAATGCAAAGTTAGAACAAGGATTGCAGGCAGCGCAGGAAGTGACAGGAGCGGGATATTCCGACGGGGCGAGTCGAACTGCGACGGAGCTGCGGCGTTTACAACAGTTGCATAGTTTGCCGCGCTATTTATGATAGCCTGGTGCCATGATTTCTCTATTCAGGGCTTATATTGTATTACGTAAGCTGTATTCTTTTGACTTGTGGCCAAGCAATTTATTAAAATAGGCAGGGTTTTAATTATTCCTGTAACATGTTACGCGTAAAAATTACTCATTTTTTTTATCTTGCTTCTGGATAAAATGCCATCCATCACCAACACTCTTCTGGATCAACGTGTTCTGCCTCTTATCTGTACTTGCTGCCAATCAAAATTTTCGCTCAACCCAATTTTATAGAAATAAATATCACTTATCAATTCATTCAATCCTTACGGGAAAAGATCGAGAGACTTTATTTTAACAAAATACGCCAAAAGTTTAATCATCTTCTATCAAACACATCTGATCGTTCCAGAAAGAGAATGCAACTACCTATACAGTTTTAAATATTGATAAAAATCAGTTAGTATCACTACAGCGTGGAAGTGATTTGAAAGTCTAATTTTCTTTCGAAGGAAATTAATTTAACGGTGGTTTATAACACTTGTACATAATTAGGCGTCTTTTTCTTAAAATCCGCTTTCCTGAGACCGAAAAACGTCGTAAAGATGGAGAAATATGCTGCATTAGTGACCCTCTGGACTCTGTTCGTGTGGTTATTATGATTTCAATGTCATTGTAGACATTATAAGCAGTATAATGTTGTACATAACCATACTAGCCTATCGACTCCGCATTTTCCGGAGACTGTTACAAAGAGCATCTTGCGATGAACTTCATCCAAGGTTCTAATTCGATTGTTGATTAAGGCGATATATACGCACCAATGTTAAGAGCCCCTACAAGTTTCACGAGCCAAAAACAGAAAACAGCTACTTTTTCAGCAAAAAAATTCTCAATAACTACAAGATATATGATAAAAAAACATAATGACATAAATAAAAACGCAGGTAACACAGGTCCCCAAGCCCTTGAGCTAGACTGAATGCCTCGCGCGAGCGCAACGGTTTATAAGGCATTATTTAGACAATTTATTACATTAAAATAAGTACTCAAAAATATAATATAAAAATTGGATTCGATTAATAAACACCTCAAATTTCAAATTATTTACCAGTTATTTTTATATTCAACATATTCTTACGCGTAGACGATGCTTTTGCACATAATAAAATTGCCTTTTTTCCGCGTGGACAACATTTTTATAAGTACAAAAACAATAAACTTTGATAAACAAAATTGGTGGCTTACTAGTCTTACTAAATGCCCAGTCCATATATTTTTTTGCAGATTATTATTCGCCACCAGTAAGCTGAAAAAGCAATCGAAAAACCTGGTGTTTCGTTTAGTTATTGAGAAATTTGCGCTGAAAAAGTAGCTGTTTTCTGTTTTTAGCTCGTGAAACTTGTAGGGGCTCTTAACGCAGTACTGGCCCTTAACGCAGTACTGGCCGTGCGCCCGCTCGTAGCCAAAATATCAATATTGAACCTCCTTTTGAACAGTTTTGTTTGGAAAATATTATTTGATTTACATATGCTATTTCAGAGAAAAAATTCCAGCCATAATTTTTTCTGTGTAAAAATATTTTTAAACATCCAAGTCGTTATAGAGGAGTATCCAAAAGTTGCGAAAAAAAATCGTGTGTTGTTAATTATTTTTTTAAAGCAAAACTATTAGTAACACGAAAAACAAAAACATAAATAAAAAATTAATATATTTGTTTTTCAAACCTTTTAACTAAGGAGTATGCTTTAGAAAGTAACCGTTTTACGGCACTAAAGCGGTGGAAGACCCTTAAGGGAAACAATTATCATGAGGTATTCAGAATCGCTTGGATAATTTTTGGTATCCGTAGATTCTAAAACAAGGCAGAACATTTTTTAAACTATTCAGAGGCAATCAAGCAGGCGGTTTTCGTGATGGTAAGTGATCACTGACTCCTATGAATATGGTCGAAGGAGGATAGTAAGAACATTACATTTAATAAAAAATCGGGATTTATATGGTCAGAACTATTGAGGAACCATCTGATAAAAGTCTCGAGAAAGGACGATCTTCCGCAGCTTATGTTAGGAGTTATAGCGACAAGAGCTGCCGAAGACGATGATCCATAATGACCATTCACTAACCTTTTATCATTTAACGCGTCTTTGTCTGTGTTCATAACTCAGGAAAATAAACACAATAGAAACGCCAAAAGGTTATTGTTGACACTACGTATTCTGATTATTATGTATTGTGTCTAAATATTGATACAAGTGTACATGAATGTATGTTCTTACGCACAACTGTGTCTTAAACGCATAATTTCAAATTCTGCTGCTTCAAGACAAAAGGCTGTTGGAGGCATCATATGCTTGGCATTTGTTAGGGAATATTATGATCATCTTTAACGAAGTTTTCATAATATTCTCTGTTATTTGCCATATAAATTTTCTTGACGCAACTGATGTATTGAAAACTTTACTACTTACGGAGAATGCTGTTCTGATCTTCGTTAATAATGACGCTTAACTTACAAATGCATAAGTTAAATCATGTCACAATATAGAAATGCTAAGAAGACTTGATTTATCAATGATTCTATAGCCCAGAAGCATCGCTCGACTGACATGAATATTTGAATGCAACGAAAACGTGTGACTACAGTGTCATTCATTAAACTTTCTCTCGAGTGTGACGCCCTTTGACTGATATCAATGGGCCCTCAACAAATAGGTTTAAAATGTTCGCCTCAATTGATAGCCTACTAAGAAATCATCACAAGAAGCGAGTATGAGTAACTACTTAACGCATGCTCCTTAATTTGCTTGTTTAGGCTCCGAGCCCTTTACAAAGTATACTCAACTGAGGAATTGTCTCGAATGTAATATTTAAACCAAGCATCATCATCTGCCTAGCCTTATTCCCAATTATTGTTGGGGTCGGCTTCCCGTCTTACTGGATTCAGCTGAGTACCAGTGTTTTACATGGAGCGACTGCCTATCTGACCTCCACAACCCAGTAACTGGGTAACACGATACCCTTTGGCAAGACTGGTGTCAGATCTCAGGCTTCTGACTACCCGTAACGACTGTCAAAGATCTTCAAATGGCAGCCGGGACCAACGGCTTAACGTGCTTTCCGAGGCACGGAGGAAACTCGGTATGTTGAAAATGGTCACCAATCCACGGACTGGCCTCGTCAAGCGTTGCTTAACCTTGAAGATCGACCCGTGCGGCTTTTATTATTTAGCCACGAGCTCCTCAATATTCAAACCAGACATTAAAAGTAATGTTTCACGTTAAGTATTTGAACTTTATTTAATTACAAAAGAAACCTTTAAAAGAATAAATGATGTACAATACGGATACATTAACGCAACTGAGTATGCAAGCACACGCATAAACAAATATACTGTTGGCGTATCAAACCAGCATCTGTTATTAAACACACTTTCAACATTAGTTAAAATTATCGAAGTTGCAAGTCAGGTACCAGTTTAATGACAAACTTGATTTGGAAATCATTCGTTATCGTTCATCTATCTTGATATCGCAGACAACTCACTCGTAGAGGCAGCTTCTGCAGAGCTACCGTCTGCAGTAATAAACAGAAATCCGATACCCTTGCTACAACAACCATTTAAACTACCAGATCGCTGATAAGAGCATCGTTCCTTTTATTATTTATAACCTGTACTCTGTCGTTCATTACGCCAAAATTAATATCAGTTTTATTTATAGGGCAGAACCGTTTACCGTAGTTACCAACGAATATTTGAGCTTCGTAGGAACATCGTAAAGCGAATTCTTAATAGTTGATAGTGGAATCGCATTACAAATTCAAACACGGCAACAGCTGCGGCTTTAACTACAAATTCTAAGGCCTCATATTAATTTATTCATTTACCCTTCACGCCCTAAATCCCTCGGTGTTGATGTATAAAAGGGGTCGATGCGTTGCCGCGTGCGCCCGCGCCGGAACATCCATCACTCGCGATGCGAAGCTAATCGATTGCTAAGCACGCGTGATTTGTTATTTCATTATCGGCAATTTGTTCTATCGCTTTAGTAACAGAAGCTACCGTTCCTGATTTCCGTCCCAGACATTCCTCAAAACCGTCAAAATTAACTACCGTAGTTAAACCAATGTCCTTTTTATTGGAATATTTTATTGCAAATAAAAGTTGTTGACATATCATAAGTTGGTTTATCGAGAGCTTGTTTTATTATGCTTTTTGTAGTAAAAGTACGAACAACCACGTAATTATTTCTGCTAGATATTATCGCTGTTGTTAATTAATTGCAGATAGTGATCAGTAAAATTTAATATCAGCCGGGTGTACGGCATCTTATTCAGAAGAGCTTAACAAACTACCTGTTTGAGATGGTAGAATGTTAAATATTGCACAATAACCATAGATCATAATTAAGGAAAGATAATGTTGTTCTTGTGCGGATCTTTGAAACCGGTACCAGAAGCTCGAAGATTTAACAGCGATTATTATTATCTTAATACTAATTTATTGCAGTCTTCCTTTTTATCTTGTTCGTGCTTACCTACTTAATGTTTCTATTTGACACTATTATATTTAATACTGAATGTGATGGAGATTAGTATACACGTGCAAATTAGGGAAAGTGGGGACGTGTGGTTCATAGAAGTATCGGTTTTGAATCGTAAATGCCTTATCATGTTAATGAGAGAACTTGTGTTTTTCTTTTGAATTGTTTCGCAGACCAACAAGCTTTTATCCTAAGGTTCCTTATTGTATGTCAACGGATTATTGCAAAAACCGTGCGTTTATGGAATAAAGTTTTCGAGATGGTTAGCTCTCGATATGTTGTGATCAGATCATTTCTAAACAATAAACCCGATCAGAACTCTACAGTTTAATTGTTGTGATGAGTCTTGTGTTTCAGAGTTTACAATCTCGCGATATTAAGGTATGATGATAATCTTACGGCGGCGTTTGCAATATCCCAGTGACACACAAACAAATTCTCTAAAGGAAAATAATAGCACAAATAGATCTCGAACAAAAAGGCGGTTGCGGTTCGTACGGAAGCCGAAGGGTGAAATAGGAAGTGATACCGGTTTTTATTTCCGTCCCCACACTATGTATCGATTCCCCGCTGTCACCGCAACGGGGTGTTACTTTTGAAATCATTTTGATTGATGTACACCCCGTATTGTTAACGTGCGAATCAAAAGAATATTGATTCGAATCTGACAAACAAATAATTTGCTTTGTAGATTTTTTATTATTTATTTTTGGGTTTATTCTAATACGTTTTTTAAATCTGTTGCGGATTAACAAATAATTGTTATGGTCTTTTGCAGGTGTGTTGTGCTACTGGCACATCTTTAGTTGCAAATTCATAAAGTATTCTTTACAGCGTGCTTTCATTAATTACTGTGTCTATATTTACTAATTTTAACAACATTTGATGACATTTGTATAGTGATTTATAACAAACATGCATTTCCAATGTTATTTAAGGACGGATTCAATATTTTATGGATTTGTTTATCACGTTAAGGTTTTATTTCTAAATATTGCAATGTTGTTTGCATGTCAAACTATCCTAATGATGAAGATGTTATTCGGCATCATATCTCTCACTATTCGAAACATTTTACGGTTGTAAAATTGCATATTACTTTACAAAGGAACATCTAAACACATTTGAATAATAGAAGAGTAGATTGCTTTAAAATTATCTACTATGTATTCAAAAGCAGACATGCTCAAACAATCTGCATATAGAGGTGAGATAAAATCGCTTTTACGGTATGTTACAATAGAGTGGAATCGCAAACACGTATTGTTATTTTAAGAACTCGAGGTTTTAATTAGGGGAATATTATTATGCAAAGCTATCGTGTCCCTAGCTTATAGAATGAAGATGTGAGCGGATGGGTGTCGTGTGCCAAACCGGTCTATTCTCAATAAAGCTGTAGCTTTTACAACGGCGCTATTGTTAACATTTTAATTGGGCTTACCATCGGTAAATTAGCATAAGGGCGAGGGTCACAGCTATTCTAATTCCTATATCGAACTCCCTGTATTAGATCGAGTTCTGATCGTAAACGGAAACAAACGGAGTAAATGTTGAAATAAATTTTGTTAATAGACTATGAATATGTAAAGCTGTTACTGATAGTCAATTCTGAAGATTAGGTATTGGGATGGCATTAGTAGCGGCTTATCTGCACTCGCAAGATGTAGGAGTCGACGGGCTATTGGCTCGTTTATTGCCGTTTGTAGGCGATTGTGAGCAGTCTCTCTATCATACAATCATTTTCATTCACTCATGCCAGTATTGCCACTGAATGTAATGCCGAAAATTAATGCCTTATTTTTCAAAAGATATAGATCACACACACATGCTACGCTTTTCCGTTCTACAAGCTGTTATCAGCGATGAGATTGTCTTTTTATAGTCTGATGCCAATCAAAGTCTGCGACATTAAAGAGCCATAAAAAGCCATATTATTTTAATTATTAGATTTTTATAAATGCATATGTGTGTTATTAATATCAGTTGATTTATAATTTATTTTATGTGTTTTTAAAATAGTCTGATTTAATTTTATTGTAGTTTTTGAGTGACTTCAATTAATTTTATTATGAATTGTCATTTTTTTAATTTTATTATGAATTGTCATTTTTTTAATTTTATTATGTATTGATATATTGCTGTAATTGTTTATTATATTTTATAACTGATTTGACATTTTGTTTCTAAATGATTTTATTTGTACTGTGGGGTTTAAATTACCGGAATATACGATTTTATTGTTATTATAGGTTGATTGTCTCGTACTTTTTGTAAATAACAATAAATAAGGATATTATTAAGGGACAGGATTATTTTATCGAGATGAGGTGTCATCAACATAACTTTTGTGATGTAACCAGATGGCTGGAAATCTGATCGATGACCTCCATATTTAATCTGATCCGATTAAGAAAATACATATTTTGACTGTTGTCGGCCTTTTTTAATCCGCATACATTTACCCTACTTTTGTTTAACTGCATTTTTATACCTAACGGAGCTGTGATTTCTATAGTATTAGGTTTAATTCCCTTACTAACAGTAGCATAATGCGATAAGTTACATAAACAAAAATAACATATTTTGTATTTTCACTGATTCCGATTCATTATGCAAAATACAATAAAAACCTATCTAATCAGTCTTTAATTTCATATTCAACAAAATCAAATTAGTAAAACGAAGTATCGTGGGATATAAATTTTTAACGCAACGCTATAAAATGAATGATATAGCGTATTAGTGGCAGGGCAATAAATAAATATTTATAGCATATTAAACATCAGTAAAATCTCAATAAACGGATGAGCTGTTACACTGGAAGCGTATTGTGAAACTACATAAGATTACAATAGAGAGCCTACTTACGCAACCATCGTTATAATCTGAAACGATTCTGAACTAAACGATAAACGTTGTCTGGTCGTAAACATAATATTTGGGAGAACTACTGTGCGTTTTATAGTCTGTAAGTTTAGTGTAATGAATGCCATACAAAGGTTCGGTTACTCAGTAGAACATATTTTTATAATATTACCAATTACCAATATGTAAACCGGTGTCGCGCGAGTACAACACCGGTTTAAGCCGGCAGCAAACGTTAAAAATAATAAAGAATGTTAAAGATGGTGTCTGTGATATTCTCTAGGGTACACATAGCTGATAAAAATATTAAATAAATAGGTACCAGAAAAGCTCATCATTATCATCAGCCTTTTAATGTTCCCACAGCTGGGAAACAGGCCTCCTCTCTGTGAGAGGGAATGGTCCGTAGTCCACCACGTGGGCCCAATGCGGGTTGGTAGATGTCACATGTATTCGAATTAGTTAGTCCAAAAAGCTCACCAAACAATTTTTTCGAACCCTGTTTAAATGTATATTAAATTGTGTCATTGCTTCCCTACAGTGGAACCCACTCTCTCCCGTTTTGCACTCAATTCTGTTTTCTGCTAGTGCGGACCAGCAGACTCCATGAAAGTGTATGACAAATTTCCCTTTAAATAATTAGGTATTGCCAAAGTTATTGGACGCTTTCATTGGTGAAGATACACTTTTCAAAACGTCATACTTTCATGGAGTCATACCTACTACCCTGCCGAATTCTCTTACGCAATTAGCCTGCAGTTCTTTCGGTAGGAGTTGAGAAAAACCCTTCCCGCGATCTACGCCTCGATGTGCTGTTATATCCTGGGACTCATTCGGTGTTATTTTTAACTCTTAAACCCATTTCTTATCTAACATGCGTCAGACAGAAATTTTTCTTCGTCGTAGCGTTGATTCCAAATTTAAATATATTTTGATCAGAATTCGGTCACATTGACAACGTTACCATTTCCCTCGCCAGAAAGTTTAGACGATGAAAATTCAGAACAAGTTTCATAAAATCGCAACGTCCTCGAAATTGCTATATGTATGATAACGCCGATTAATTACCGTTTAGTTTCAAGCTCACTATCAAGGCGTTGTAACAGGTCGTAGGTATGCATCTCTCATCGCCATTACCTTAACAAAGTAAGACAGAATGTACCCGGCGTCATAAGGTATGTACTTTACAAGTAATGTGAGCATTAGTAGTTGTAATGGAACTTTAAGATCTAATGAAAATATCTTCGCAGTGACAGCATTGCTTCTGTATGTTGTCGTGCTTAGAAAATACTGTTAACGACGATGAACTCTTTTTCGTTGGTTTCGCAAGGAAAGATAAGGACGGAAGTCCGGAAATCAGGTAGTTTCTTTTTCTTGTGGCCCTGGCAGGACAGTCTTCCAAATTTGTTTCGCCCAATACTTAGCCACCTCAACGGCGTCATCATTGGCAGCGCATAGATTACCCTGGTTAAATTTTTTGGGGCACAAAGGACATGACAGGACGTAGAGTATGGTTTGCGACTCAGAACCACATGCACACCCTGCCGCTGTTCCGTCGAGGTAACCCCATTTTGCGAAGTTGCCTTACATATATTGTATTAATCTAAATGAACCTGTTTATACAAGTGAGAAGAACTGTAGAGACAGCTCTATAGTTCTTCTCACTTGTACAACTTCCTAGTTTTAATAACGAAAGCTTGAACAGAATCAGAAAATTACAGTATTTTTAAGCCATGAAGCAAGGGTAAGTATAACTCCTGTAGACGAGCAACCAAACTATTTTGTAATAGTCCATGTCGTATTATGCAACTTGCTACTGGTAAAAAATACTCAAACATTTTCAAATCAAATTCGAAAAATAAGACGATCGCGTGCATCCCGCTAAGAAAACCACTTTCCTCCATTCAACTATTCTACATAAACTCTAAAAGAATCCAAGAAATAATTATCATATTATCTTAACCATATTTATGATATTATTAGTGATGGCATGACATGCGCATGGGCCATTATCATTAGATACAACACTTAGTAAAGCTTCGAGAGGCATAAAACAACGTGTTTCGTAAGGTGGCCATGGTGTCCATATAGGTAGAGGTAATAACGAAAACTCACGAGCTTTCATACCAATAAAACAATATAA
Organism: Orthosia incerta; assembly: GCA_948252205.1. Lineage (NCBI taxonomy): Eukaryota > Metazoa > Arthropoda > Insecta > Lepidoptera > Noctuidae > Orthosia > Orthosia incerta. Next base: position 56,675,770 of record OX411742.1, read on the forward strand.
AAAAGTTATTGACAATAATTTATTCAACGGCGCATAGACCTATGATGTTGACTTGGGTAGAAAGGGCACTTTGTGTATAGGGAATTACAGAAGTGATAATGGCATACCGATGTTTGACAACATGAAGTTCGCTGCGAATCTCTTTCAAGAGGCCGTGTAAAAAAAAAGAAAATAAGAATTGCGCTTCGGAATCGTTCGAATTTCAAACTGATGTATTTTTTACAATCTTCATTTTACTTTTTTATGTTTAAAGAAAAGCTGTCTACGCATTTTCGATCTTGAAGAACCGCAGTGCAATACACATTTAAGCTTATAATGCGCTAAAAACTAAAGTGCTTACCAACATGGTGTTGCCTCAGGCCCATTCTAAATTTTATGGCACACTCATCGACTGATATGATAAAGGTGATTCCCTTGTCGATTTGTTCCAAGTAAGAACAATTGGTCATAAGTTACAATTGTTTTAGAAAATAATGTTCAATATTTAGATAATGGAGCTCGTGGCTAAATAATAACAGCCGCACTGGTCGATCATCAAGGTTAAGCAACGCTTGACGAGGTCGGTCCGTGGATGGGTGACCGTTTTCAACATACCGAGTTTCCTCCGTGCCTCGGAAAGCACGTTAAGCCGTTGGTTCCGGCTGTTATTTGAAGATCTTTGACAGTCTTTACGGGTAGTCAGAAGCTTGAGATTTGACACCAGTCTTGCCAAGGGGTACCGTGTTACCCAGTTACTGGGTTGTGGAGGTCAGATAGGCAGTCGCTCCATGTAAAACACTGGTACTTAGCTGAATCCGGTAAGACTGGAAGCCGACCCCAATATAGTTGGGAAAAGGCTAGGCAGATGATTTAGATAATGTTAAAATTAATAAATTTACTTTGGCTCTCAAAGATGCTCTTAAATAAACTTGAGGACTAGTAAATAAAAGGTCCAGATTCCAGAATCGGAATAAAATTACTACCATTCGATTACGATTTTGACACAGTAAGCTTAAATCCTCTAGCTATATCAAGCCGCCTTAATCCGCGTGTTATCGAGTCGGTTAAACCGACTCCAGTCGAGTCACAGTCACCGACGCCGGCGCAACGTTCACATCAAAAACTATAAATTCGTACATTAACGTCTTTCCCGTATCTCTTATGGTGTATAGAGTCAAACTCTATGGGAAGCCAAGTGGGCGGCCCTAATCTACTGATTACAACAGCATTATCATAGGCCAACCAAAGAAGCACACATAACTTTTCCATAAATACGTAATTTGCTTGAAACATATTCTATTCATACATTTTGTTTATTCAATATTTTATCGAGTGTGTATACGATGTGTCCCCAAACATAATCTCGGCTTATATCTATCCGTTCGAAGGCATATCTATTGAAATTAATTTAATTTAAGATCGTAAAATTTTTGAATTCACCAAATGGAATTTCTTTTGATAACGTTGACAATATTTAATACTCAGTGTTATGTAATATTTATTGTTGGATATCAGAGTGAAAAGGTGACGATAAGAATTAGAAAAATCCGATTGGACACGTCTGTATTGATAAACAACTGTAAGTTCTCAACGCGTTCTTTACTTAAGGTTACACTAGTCGAAAATTCTTCCATACAAACGTAGTTTGGGGATTATTCCACTGTTTGACAATGTACGTTCAAAATAAAAAGTGATATAAATTTGTCTCATCATTATCTAGACCTGTATGGAAACAAAAAAGTGAAAAAGTAAAAACTTGAAAGTTATGAGCATCGAAACTTTAACATTTCGACACTAATTTTAACGCATATTTGGGCGCGAATAAATACCATAAAAAGACGGAAAATTGCAAAACGGCCTCCATACAGGGATAGATTCACAGATTCAGATTATGATTCAGATTTTCAGGGATTAGATTTGTTGAACTCAACAATGCAAATAATTTTACTTTGAACAGATACGTTTAGTAGTTTTTTTATGATATCCAGACTCCCAAAGGTCTGTTTATAAAATTTCGCGCGGTCGGTTTCGTCCTAACTCATTATCCATTTCGCTACAAATTTGCAAAAGTGTGTATTAGTACATGAACAAGCTTCCTATTGCTCATTACAGCATCAATCTCTACCGCACGTGTTGTCGGTTGAGATAAAATGCATTTTAACCCCGCGCACAAAATAGTTCGTGCCGTTGACTAGTGTAACCTTAAAAGAATATTTAGCATACAATTTTTTTTTACTTCTTTAAATTGTAAGGAGAAACCAATTAGCAGATAATAAAACTTACCTTGCCCACTAAATTAGCACGATGCGTTCCAAAAATGGTAGGTATTCTCCCGACTACACATACATTTAAGCAAGCATCTATATATCTTTACACAGCTAGCTAGCCTGTCGAGTCGAAGGCAGTCGCAAACACCGTGCGCCCGCGACGCCGCGCGAGTCATCGCTCCTTCAAGTGTTGACATTCGATTGTTTATTCGCCTCGTCAAAGTCACATAACAGTTGCACAGACTGATTACATATAAATACGACATTTTTGTACACAATTTACACGACGACGTCGAGTTATGAGTATTGACCCTCAACTCTGTGAACCCTTTCGAGGTAGTTCCCCTAAGCATAGAGGTTAAGTACAATGCCTTATAAAATATTTCTCATTAATAATTCAATAAAATTATTATTGTATATCAACATTTGCAAATTTTAATAAATAAACTAAGAAACGTTCTACTAATATTGTTGAAATATTTGTCAAATATTGCAGAACAATTTGTTGGCTTTTAATGACGAAATAGGAATTACATTTCAATGCTCGCAAAGAAGAGTAGTAATTTTATCATCTAGAGCTAATTTCTTAATAGGTTTACAGTCCCATGACGCACATATGGCATTTGTGATTGTTTTAACTATTGTTTTTGCGTTGTGGATAGTGAAACTGATACAAAAAACAAATGAGACTAGCAGTCTTTGTGATTTTTCATGGCAACTGTCTCTGGTCTCCATACGTCCTATCCTTACTTACTTTCTGTCGTTTCATGAAATCTCGTACCCAATTTCACCATAGTACACTTTTTATTAAGATGAAATTAAGTGATACCAAAAGTTTATATCTTCTTTATATATTTTTCCCGCTACCGCATCCTTGACACTTCTGAACAATATTTTGATACGGACAACAATAAATAAAGGCGAAATTTTCATTGTGTCAGTATTTACCTACCATATAAGTATCGTATGTGAAATATTAAGTACACAAAGTCTGTCTACCAAGGTCGAAGCCCAGACATAATCTTTTGGATTAAAGAAACATATGGGACAGAATAATCATAAGTTTATGTAAAGAAAGTAGTGTATTATTTGTGTGGAAAGTTACGACAATGTTCCAACAAAGACGCATTGGTGGTAGCCTCGAGACATCGCTCTAATTCATAAAAAGAATCTTCTATTATATTTTCCGACTTTTCGGAGTACTTATCAAGGATATCTTCTGTTGGATCGATATATATCATACGGTCAAAAAAAAACAAGTGAACACATTTTACTACACTATATCTAAAGACATGTCTCATACTTAATTGTTGCAAACAATGCAATCCTAACTGGACATGGGTCTGCATGATTGGACCTTTAAACAACTACTTTTTCGTCATTTGCATCCAGTCTTCCCTCTCCAGGTCTTCGGTCAATCAGGCTTTCTATATTCTTACCGATAATCTTTCTGAACTCAAGGACTCTTCTGGTCTACATATGGGTCCTTCAATATACCAATGTAGGCTGAAGGGCGCTTCTAGCTTTCCTAAGTCTTGTTCGAGTGAAGCCTTCCGTTTGGTAAGTCACTGCAAAAGGAAGTTGTTCTTCAAAAAGCATGTTACACGTCAAAAAGGAAGTATAATGACTGATTGCTTGTCAAACTATGTTTTAATCTTTTGCTATAATTACATTTGTCATTAATATCAACGAATGTATCTTCAGGAAGTCCTAGTTTCGTATCAAACTTCTCGATTGCAACACACCGTCAATCGATGTTTGTACACACGATAAAATGCATATAGATATTAAATAATACTGCGTTTCTGTCCATGTTATCTTCACTTGTCAACTTCCTTAGTACAATCTTAGTTACATAGGTACCCGCGGTGTGAGTGAACGGACTTTTGAATATGTAAAACATTGCTCTTCCAGGAATATTTATCAGTGAATTAAATCACGTATGTTTTAGTTTTATCTTATCATGATAATGTAATAAAAGAAATTGCGTCTGGTGACTAATGTCATTATTATGTTCAGACTGATGTTTATCAGTCAGACAGGATAAAGTCAGAACTTAGGTTGGTACATTATCAGTTAGACAATGACAGTAAACATTATTGTCAACAGTGTTTAACAGGCTAGTGCATCGGCCTCTTTTATTATAGCCTGTCACCCTTCACCACGCTAGAGAAACTTATCTCACATAGGTAGTGATTTTACTGGCAGATAAAACCGTGTCGGACTTCGCACATTTAGGGTTCTGTACCAAATAAAAATCTGGTTTTTCAATATAATGGTATTTTTTACTAAAATATACGAAATAATAAACATTATCACCAAATTTCAAGTTTACAGGTCAATGGAAAGATAAAAAATTCGGAACAGAATTTTCTGACAGACGACGGACAGACAGACAGACACGTGAGTGACAGCAATGCAATAGGGCTCCGTTTAGACCCTTCGGGTACGGAACCCTAAAAAGGTTTATCCTCATCAATAAAACAAAAATAGTACATTTCGTGTCGTGCATAAAAAGTCGAAATATTAACACGAGCGATGTAGCGAACTACATGCGAGTGTGTAGCACTCGCATGTAGCAAAACTCCATACAAAAGTTATTTCGTAACTGTTATGTATTTTTTTTTTTTTTTATAATGTTGTGCATGTTCATATTTCGAAACGAATTTCTTAGGCGTTACATAATAAACAACGTAGTGCAAAAAATTACATTTCATAACCTTAAACAAAATAAAACGCTTCGATTATTGCACAAATTAAATATCGAACAATCATAGACACAGGATAAAAATAATTTCACTTTTTATTCGTTTGCACATTTCACTTCCACGTCGTCGGGTTGCGGCATGCGAGGAACACATTTCCTTACAAATCGTTATCGGAAATGGCGTCGAGTGAAGTTGTTTCACTGGAAAACCCTTATCTTGCAACAGAAGGTATGTCGAGTACATCGTCATCATATTAATACGTGCGTAGGGTTGATAGGAACATGAAATGGGCACACAAAGTAGTCGCCTTCTCATATTTTGTTTCAGAAGCCCAGCAGGGTAAGATTTCGTGAGAACAAAATACGTACTATAGAAAATAAAGGCAGGTTTTTGTTAACGTGGGTCCTGGGTCCCCATAAGGTGGACCGGGACCTGGCGTAGGTCACGAGAATCCGCTGGATGCAACAAGCACAAGTCCAATCTATACCGCGATGCTTGGAGAGGTATTAATACACTAATGGATAATAGATGATAGTAACCCGGCAGTTTATATAAACTCAAAACAGTATCCGCGTTCGACGACGATTAGGGATCGTATGACAAACGACGGTGAACATTCACCCAAACTTATTGTTGATAGGGAGCAATATGAAGCTATGAGTGATTCAAAGGTCAAAGCTGAAATAATAATAATTATGTTAAATTAGTTATTAACCAAATAACTAAACCAAGTAATTTCCTACTAAAACTTCACATTCGACAGCCCTATGAACCCATCACTGGAACTTTGAACCTGTTTAACATGACACAATGTAGTTGGAGTCGGCCTCGTCAGCCAACATATCTTCACAATGATTTGTATTATTTTTACTAGCAGATAAATAAAGCTAGAACTACAGGATAGATTGCAAAGGTCATGGCACGTTGCTAGAATCATAAACGGTATATAGAAAGTGCTTCCACCAAGGATTTATGCTTAAAGTAGTAGGTTGCCTTACTATTGATGAAGAACTCTTCCATACTAGGTAACCCTTTTGCCAATTTCTGTGGCCTATCAACGATAATGTATCTGGATTCGAAAAGTTAGCTACTGGTTTGTAATGGCATAATTATGAGACATATCTGCGTCATCTCCGGGCTAGCAAAGAAACTGTGAGGTCTCTGGTTTTGCAGACGTCCAAAGTCGACATTTCTATCAGCTACATTGCTGGTTTTTTCATTCAAGATTTGCAGTGGTTGGAAAAAGAGTGGCAGGCTTGTCACAAAAAATATGCTATTAGATAATCTGCCGGTTTGTTTGCATCCCAATAACATGAAAACTCCTTAGTAGTATCTACATGGATATACAGAATTTTAATAAGAAACCTTTACGTCCTGACGTCATACCCTCATTATTTTCATTGAACAATTACCACGTAACCGCGAAACCGAACACCCATAAACCTCGATAGCTAATAAAGAGTAATTTGGAGAAAGTTGTATCAAATTGTATGTTTTAGTATCCTTGACGCCTCTAATTGGGATCCAGTTGCTTAATTATTGGGATAAAATATCGATGCCACATTTTTGGGATGCCCAAAATTGGTTCGGCTACATTGCCTATATGATAAATATTTGTTTGTTTTAACCGGGATTGATAACATAGCCACCAATGGTACAGTCGAATTTTATATCCAGTAATCCCCGGCGTTAATAATTATTTTTTTAAGTAGAATATTTGTACACTGCTTTAGCTTCAAAATCTGTCAAACTTTTGCATTTATGTAAATATTTTTACGTTCGTAACTACAAATACTCAAATCAGTCTTTATGAAGGAAAGGCAGATCTTTTATGATGAACGCCTTGACCGATATCAATACTTAGGGCACTTAATTATAACATTCTCTCTAACAAATTCTAAATGAATGAGACTAGCTAGTTTCAATCTTTAAAATGAACGACATAATGCATCTAGGTGATGAAACAATTTTTCTGCTACTTGGCAATTTCTCAATTTTCTCATATAAAAAAAAGAACTGTGAACTGTTTCCTGCTGAATTTAAAAACTTATCATCAAACAACTAACCTACAACTTAGTGGACAGGATCAAACATAAGTACTTAGCAGACCAAAGACAAACACTAAGGACAAACAGGAAACCTCATTACACAAAAACCACAATACTTAGTAGCTTAATCGTAAGTTGTAGTGCTTAGTCAAGTGCGTGCAAACTTAATGTGTCTAAAAACAAGTTGTGTGAGGGTGCTCGTGAAGTGCCAGTCATGCACTCACCTCCTTACCGCGGAGTTTATAGATGAGACTAACTGTTGTCGCGGCGATTCCTCTGTTAATGTGGCTTGATATTTTAAGTCTTCATGCTGTATGTACTGTTAAATAATTGGGAAAGGAAGAAAAAAGCAGAGGAATGACGGTACTGGGCTGCTCATTTGAGGAAGAATACTCACCTCCTTAAAGCGGAGTTTATAGATGAGACTAATCAGCGGTACTGAGCTGAAGAAGAAAGCAAGAAAAGAAAGATAACACATTTATTTGTCACAAGCCACTAGAGCATACAACATTAACTTAAAAAAAAACAAGAAATAAAGGGAAAAAACTTAAAACTAAACAGCTATAAAAAAGAGAGGAAACAGTATAAAGATAACATTGTGTGTCACACAGCTGCGCCAAATAGGACCAGTCCAGCAAAATATCGGGCAACTACTGCCCGACGCTGGTTTTCAACTGGACTGCTGATTTGAGGAAGAGTACTCACCTCCTTACAGTGAAGTTTATAGATGAGACTAAATGTTGTCGCGGCGGTTTCTCTGTTCATGTGGTTGGTATTTTTATTGTTGATTAAGGGTGAGGACAAACGAACGTAATTTTGTTGCGTCGCAGAATTTACGCTGCATTTGGTTTCATACTAAAGTCCTGTTTGTGGCACACGCCGACGCAAAATGAGTTGTCTGTTGACTCACGCACATTATTTCAACCAAATTGAGCTTGAGGTGAGGGAAGGGAGTGAGGCAAGCGTCAGCGTCCCGAAAAACGTAGTATATCAACTGCAATTACGTCCGTCCGTCTGGCAGGCCAATGTCAAGGAAGCGGCTGCACCCCCTCCCACTCAAAGTGCACCTTACAAATATCAGAGGTCTGTACTCCAATCTTGTAGCAGTCCATCATCACCTTGAGACTGATAAGCCGGCTCTCTTTTCCTCTCGGAGACGCAGATCAGATGTCCGTCAGATATATCGTACCTTACATACCCAGGGTTTACCCTAAAGCACAATTTTAAGTCACGCGCTGGTGTATGCATGTACGCCCGAGACGGTCTCCGAAACCTTGAGGACTCTAGGTTTTTTGTGCTGTGGGCTATGGTGGACACAGGCCAGGATAAGATTATCTACGCCTGTGTCCTTTACCGTTCGCACGGCGGAGATCTGCAGACATCCAGGCTCACAGAGTACCTTAGTGAGGCGGCTGATACGGCGCAGCAGCGGTACCCTTCCGCCCAATTAGTGTTACTGGGGTACTACAATGCCCACCACCAGGAGTGGCTCTTCCCGCACCAGTGCACTGGACCATGCTGGGCGGGAGATGAGAAAGCTTGCGCTTGCTATAAATCTCGCCTAGCTGGTCCAGGGGGCAACGAGGGTGCCAGATGTTGATTCGCACACAGCCAATTGCTTGGACCTTCTGCTGACAACAGATCCTGACGGCTACTCGGTGTCGGTATCTTCACCTTTGGGTAGTTCCGACCATTTCCTGGTGAAGTCTGTATCCGTCCACTCCCCACCCGATCCCAGCCAAAGAGGCACTCGGCGGGTTTGGCGGTACAAAACAGCAGTTTTAGATGGGATGCGTTCTTTCTTCGCATCTTATCCGTGAAAGCCTACTTGCTTCAATTCGGCTGATGCTTCGTCGTGCGCGGACGCCGTGACGGATGTGTTGCATCAGGGAATGGAGTACTACATTCCATTCTCTGACGTAGAAATGTCTAGCGTTGACCGGCCATGGTTTGGCGCCGAGTGCAAACGCGCCGACTCGCTTAAACATGAGGCGTTCCTGGCATGGATCGACACTCGGACGCGCAAAGCAAGCGACGTGAGTCAGCGGAAGAGAGCCTTCAATAGGGCTGAAGGCCTCGGTTTGACCACATAAGCCGTATTGGGACCAAACTTGCCTCATGCCCAGCTGGTAGTAAAGCGTTATGGTCCCTAGCTAAGTCGGTTGAATCGAACTTCTGCCATCCCTCACTACCACCACTGCTGAAACCCGACGGGTCACTGGCCCCCTCCACTGAGGAGAAAGCAAACTTGTTTGCCTCTCTTTTTGCGGAATCTCGATTCTGGTGACGCGCAACCCCTTCCTTCTGCTGATGGATGCGAACCGAGTATGTCGGATATTCGCATCCATCAAAAGGACGTTCGTAGGGTGCTGCGCTACCTCGACGTGAACAACGCTAGTGGCCCTAACAGGATTCCAGCAATTGTTCTGAGAACCTTTGCGCCTGAACTGTCTCCGATCTTGACACGCCTGTTTCGCCTTTCGTATGGAACTGGAAAAGTGGAAGAAGGCCTCGAAGGCTTTTGACGGGGTCTGGTATAAAAGCCTTATTGGTAAGCTTCCTTCATTCTTTCTGCCCAGTGGTCTGTGCGATTAGATTGCAGGCTTCCTGAGGGACCGGTCCATCCGAGTAGTTATTGATGGCGCTCGTCTGACCAACTGGATATTAATGCCGGGTATCCTCAGGGGTCGGTATTCTCAGCAACATTGTTCTTGCTTCACATAAACGATCTGCTAAAACCCGGCTTGGGTATGCGGACGACAGCACTGTTGCTGAGATACGTGTCCGACTCGCGCGCTACTGGTCCTCAGATCCGGTCTCTCCGAGAGGCCATGGTTGGGCGCTTGATGCCAATCTGGTCAGGTTCAACGCTGCTAAGACCCAGACGTGTCTTTTTTCCACTAAAAGGAGCCAGTTCCAACCGGCTCCTTCTTTCCGAGGTGTGACCGTGCCGATAACGGACCGACTTGAGCTTCTTGGCGTTACGTTGACAACGACCCTCAATTTGAAGCAAAAGCTCAGCTGGCTGCCAAAAAGTTGGGGATCCTTGCGAAGGTGAGACGGTACGTCACCCCAGAACAGTTGCTCATTTTGTATCAAGCGCATGTTAGATCATGCATGGAGTATTCCTCTCATCTTTGGGATGGATCTGCCAAATACCAGCTGGTTGCACTTGAGTCGATTGAAAAACGGACCAAGAGGCTTATCGGCAATGATATATTGGTCGAGTCTAGGCTCCAGAGCTTTGAACTTCGGTGCCGAGTTGCCAGCCTGTTGGTTTTTTATCGGTTACATTTCGGGGAGTGTGCGTTGGAATTGCATGAACTAATTCCTCCTAGGCCGTTCCATCGTCGGACTACAAGACGTACGGCGATGCGTCATCGGTACATGGTGGACATCCCACCCATACGCACCAAACATTTTGGGAATACTTTTATCATGCGCACAGCAAAAGAGTGACATTTCCTGCCGGAGTCTGTATATCCTGATAGCTACAACCTGGGAGTCTTTAAGTCAAGAGTGAAAAGATTTTTTCTAGACAAACGTGCTTCATCGTCGACCACATCATCACTTACCAGCAGGTGAGATAGTGGTCAAGCGCAAGCCGATCAATAGTAAAAAAAAAGGTGAGACGGTACTTCACGCCAGAATAGCTGCTCAAGTTGTATCAAGCGCAAGTTCGGTCATGCATGGAGTACTGTGTTCAGCTCTGGGACGGATCTGCCAAATACCAGCTTGATGCACTTGAGTCGATCAAAAAACGGGCCAAGAAAGTCATCGGAAATGACGCTCTGGTCGAGTCAAAGCTCCAGAGCCTTGAACATCGATGCCGAGTTGCCAGCTTGTCGGTTTTTTATCGGCTGCATTTCGTGGCAATATGCGATAGAATTACATTATCTTATTCTGCCTAGCCCGTTCCATCATCGGACTAAAAGACATACGGTGATGCGCCATCGGTACTTGGCGGACATCCCACCCATACGCAATAAACATTTTGGAAATACTTTCAATGTGCGTACAGCTATGGAGTGGAATTCCTTGCCGGAGTCTGTATTCCCCAATAGCTACAACCTAGGGGTCTTTAAGATAAGAGTGAATAGGTATCACCGTCGACCACATCATCGCTTACCATCATCATCATCAGGTGAGATAGTGCTCAAGCTCGAGCCTATTGATAGTAAAAAAAAATAGATGTAGTTACAGCTATGGGGAAACATACCCCAGCAAAGAGTTCTAGTCTTTAGCTGAGAGATAATATTTTCGTGTAGTGGTTCTGCTTTCATGAAGATTTAAAATAGTAAGTATTTTACGTCTTTGTAGGTAACAGCTCGATTTGTCGCTTTCACGTGTAAAAGGCAAATTATGTTTACCTGCAAATATTTTTACTGTTCTCTACGCAGTCTGAACTATTCAATATTCTTGTATAAGCTACTTGTAAAAACAACATAATATTTTTTTTTTCTAACGTCTGCCATAACAAGCCGGATAATAACTTCTATGAAGTAAGATTACTTTGTTTTTTACGGAGACAGGTTCAACTAGGTACATTGTTTCAGGCCCATGAGTTTTATCGAATCCTGTATGAATAGGAAAAAAGGAAAAAACATCGTAAGGATATCCGCACACCTCTTTCAGAGGTTCTTGCGTTAAATTAGTTTTGATAAACATCTTAGAATTCAACATTGTTTTTGCAGGAATTGGAAAGGAGATTAAGTCTTTTGGTGCCTGAAAAAGTAGTTAAGGTTATCTAGATATGTTTTTAGTCACAAACAGGTATGCACATAAAATATAGACAGCTTCTTTTTTTTGGGGATGAAAGCTTCAAAAGGCGCCTGGACTTTTGGTGAAAAGCCCAGGGAGTATGGGATTTTTATCTCAGCACGTAGAAGGAGCCCCGTGACCTCTCAAAAGACCACCCTCTGTCCTACGCCTGCTATGGAACATCCCTGGGAAGACTAAAAAGAGTCTCCCTTGAGCCTCGCAGTGCACGGCAGCACGTGATCACTCGGCCACCGTCTTGCCTGGTGTCACTTGGTGGGCGGACAGAGCGCCCCAAGCTATGACAACCTTTTTTTGTTGTCCATATTTTCCCACAGCAGGGTAAAGGCTGACTGGGCTGGACAGGCCTAGATTGATTATTCTTCATCTGTTTCTTCCTGCCCCATACCCTGCGTCATGCGGATGGCCTATCCTGGCGGTGGTAAACTTTGCTCCCTTGAGGCCTAGATCCATAATTTATAATTTTATATTAATTAAGTTATAATTTCAAGCAGATAATCAGTTCTTGAAAGACCACCCACCGTATGAAAAAAACTGACCAAGTGCGAGTCGGACTCGCGCACGAAGGGTTCCGTACCATTATCGCAAAAAACGGTAAAAAAAAACACGTTTGTGGTGGTTTTTAGTAATACATCATCTGCGAAAATTTTAACTGTCTAGTTATCACAGTTCATGAGATACAGCCTGGTGACAGACAGACGGATCGTGGAGTCCTCGTAATAGAGTCTCGTTTTTACCCTTTGGAAACGGAACCCTAAAAAATATAACTAAATAAAATTAATTTAACAACATAATTACAAGCAAACCATCTGTGTCATAATGATTCTATGTACTCAAGTACTTACAATCGATTAACAATTTAAGGATGCTAATAATAAACATAGCATGTAGTTCAAGTGCCTCTTATGTGACCTAAATGTAAACTAATATTCAAAGGTAATCCCCTTACATATTAATTGTTATTTACATTAGTTTACAGTTTATTATTGTGCGTTATCAATCGAAGTGATTGTAAATCGGCCATTTGTAAAGTTAAGTGGCGCTTAGCTAAGAAGTGGGTAGTTTTATCAAAATACACATTATTGTTTACTTTTTCTTAGAAAGAGGTGTTTTGCGATTTGTAATGTTGTTGTGTGAATTATCACGGTATTAATTCGTGTTGACACTTGAATAATATTTTGGAAAAAAAATCCTTAAAAATAATGTTAAATTCCATAACTTGAAAAATTATTATTTTGGAAAAAATTAAATTGGTTTGGATATCTTTGAAAAACTCTAGTAACCTGTTAAAGTAGAGAATACATATTTTTTAACATACAAATATAAAATCCTAAAACTCATAAAATCGAATGACTATTGATTTCAATTCTAACTAACTACAAGCCCGTTTCATCATCGAACTACAAGACGTACGGTGATGCGCCATAGGTACATGGTAGACATCCCACCCATACGCACTAAACGTTTTGGAAATACTTTCATAATGCGTACAGCAAAGGAATGGAATTCCTTGCCGGAGATAGCTACAATCTCAGGGTCTTTAAGTCAAGAGTGAATAGGTTACTTCTAGGCAAGCGTGCTACACCTTCGACCACATCATCGCTTACTATCAGGTAAGATAGTGGTCAAGCTCAAGACTAACTACGATAAAAAAAAACAAAATCATGCATTGTGATTAATTAATCTGTGTGTCGGACAGAACTGCAAAACGTTCCTAGTTAATTCTTGTAAACGACTCTGTAAAAGCAATTATCTATAAACAATAAAAAGATAATGTTTGTCCAAAGTATTACATATTTTTGCAGATGTTTTGTCGCCATGTCTGCTCTTATTTAGTTACTAGCTGTACGAGCGGCTTCGTTCCCGTCAACTGCCTGCCCTACCCGCCCTATACTTTTTTTCTAGGGTATTTCTTCCGCGAAGAATCTTAACACCGCCATTCAGAAAATGACGTTAAATGCACTACGCCATCTATAGAACATGGAGTTCAACTGTCCGAGTATCTGAGTATCTGAATCGCGTGTATATTTGACTTTTTAAACACTTTAAATTGATGTGTCTTTTGATAGAGTGAATCTATTGGGATGAACCAAAAATTAAGTAATACTTCAAGTTACGCAAAATGTCATAGAGCAACATGGACCAGAGTCCGCCGGTGGTCCGTGTTGCTCTATGGCAAAATGTTTATGTTTAAAAGTTATCTGCATTGATATCGTACATTTTACGTGATGCGTGCACAACTAAACAGAACAACAGACAAATACCAAAGATGCTGGCAATGGGTTCTGTTGATTATACTTTAAGATCCTGGCTATTTTCTTTGGAAATATTTTGATGTACAGAAACGACTTTTCTTATTAACTTACAAGTTGTAAGTCGTGGGTTCGAGCCCAGGTAGGCGCTTTACTTTGTTTAAATTATTTCATCACCACTGCTCTCAAAACGGTGAAGGAAAACATCGTGAGGAAACCGGCATGTCCTAGGATCAACAATTCGAAGACATGTGACATCCACCCGCACTGGGCTCGCGTGGTGGATTACGGCCCATTCCCTCTCACAGAGAGGAGGCCTGTGTCCCAGCAGTGGGAACATATTAATAGGCTGATGATGTGATGTGATGTGTGACAGAAACGACTTTTCTATAGATTAATTATGTGTATATTGATGTTGATAATACCAATGTTGGGATCGGCTGCCAGTTTATCCTGTTGTATCTTTGCCAAACTTAAGTAGCAGTGGGCAGGGCACATTGCTCGCAGAACGGATGGCCGATGAGGCAGAAAAGTTCTGGAGTGGCGACCGCGGACCGGAAGACGTTGCGTTGGAAGGCCTTTAGCCATGTGGACTGATGACCTGGTGAAGGATTCGCTGGATGCAGGACGCACGGGACCGGTCAATGTGGCGACGTTTGGGGGAGGCTTATGTCCAGCAATAATGATCTCAATACCAGTATTTTACTTGGAACCACGGCCTGTTAAACCTTTACAACTCAATAACTGGATATCCCTAGCAAGACTGCGTATATTTTAGGCTTCTGAAAACCCTTAACGACAGTCAAGGATTTTCAAATCACAGTCAAGATCAAAGGCTTAACGTGTTTTTATGGAAGGATCTCAGTATATGAATGAAGGGTCACCCGTCCATGGACTGGCCTTTGTAAGCGTTACTTAACCTTGAAGCGACGGAACTCTCATCATCATCATCATCAGCCTTTTAATGTTCTAACTGCTGGGACACAGGCCTCCTCAATGTGAGAGGGAATGGGCCTTAATCCACCACGCGAGCCCAGTGCAGGTTTGTTGGATGTCACATGTCTTCGAATTTTAAGTTCTAGGACATGCCGGTTTCCTCACGATGTTTTCCTTCATCACTTTTAGAGCAGCGGTGATGAAATAATTTACACAAAGTAAAGCGCCTGCCAGGGTTCGAAACGTAAGTCCGGGCCGTTACCATGAGCCTCTAAAAATATAATAGTAGTCTAAAATCTTGTTAATTTCGCAGTCGTCACGACTGCTCATAACTGATTAAATTTACTGTTTTTCTATGTAGGTCAATATAATCTACTAGTTACATGTACGACCTAGAAACACTATCGCAGGATAAACTTACTTGGTGGTATTAAGTGCTATAAAGCGTGGGTGTTGACGCAAAAAAATCAATTAATATTAAATAATTACTCCGGTGAGCTGCGCACGCGCCGATCGTTAATTGATTCTGATTGAGGTATTTAGAGCGTGTGCGTGAGTGACGCATGTTTCTCTGATCTGGGGGAGAAAAAGTAGAGGATTATTTATTAAGAGTTAACTAAGGATAAAAAGTAAATAGTAAGGTACTTGACTAAAGCCCTGATACAGCTAGACGGGGTCGTAGCAGACCGAGGAAAAGATGGCGGGACGAGAACTCACGAGATGAAACACAGCACCGAGAGAATTTTCAGGATGAAAGTAGCGTAAAGGGATAATGTTGTTTTCTATGATCGAAATAAATTGTAATTAGACCTGTATTTCCAAAATAATCTTTACAATGCATGTCCTCGAAAAGAGCAAAGCAGCCAAACTGTTCGGAAAGTGTCACTTTTTTTTACTAGTGCTTTTTACTTTCCTGTTCTTTTTTAATTTTTAACTCCAACGTCAGCATAGAGTTTTTATTATTTGAGAAAAGTTTTAAAAATTTGTTAATTACAGATTATCATTCATATAAACGGTAAAACAAAACTAATACTTCATTTAAGGCGTTTTTAATTACTCTAGATTTAGATTTTGATCAATAAATTAATTTTAAATATTCATTAAATATGTTTGGCAGAAGAAGTTTGCGTTACGACGTGACAGCTATTGCCACATGCGCAGTAGATATGCCCGAGGAACTATGAACTACTAGTTAATCTGTGGATATGCTGAGCACCCTTGAATAAGCGCCATTTTATTAATTTCTTGCTTGGTTCAGATATATATTTTTATTTCCTCGCACAATGCATAGTAAAATGTTGTATGATACACGTGTGTAAGATGATTTCCGACTCGTGTCGATTTATCCCACCAAAAAAAATAAAAATACCACTCATCGGAAATCACCTATTTTCCGCACTTGTAGCATAAATAACTATTGTTATTGCTGGCCCGATGCCGAAAATTCTCCTGACACAAAGAAACAAACAATTTAATATCTTTATATAAAATCAGTTTCTTAAACAACAAAAAGGAGACGAGTAGCGAAAATAAACCTGCGTAGATAAATCTTCTTAAAAATACAAAAAAGATTAAAAATAGACGAAAGATAAAAGCTTTAAAAAAGTCCTCAAACTTCTTACAAAACCGCAACAATATTATTCTAAGAGACAAAATGTTAGATATCCCACGCAACACTCTATATTCGCCGTAGGACACTACATAAAATAATAATGATCATGTCTGTATGTTTATTTCACTCACGTACTTATTTGCGAGCACTGTGGTCCGTTTTATGGCTACGTTTCAACAGATGATGATCCGACTTAGAATATTAAAGAGTGGAATTTAACGTTGTAATCAAGGCGTTTTGATAGGCATAGAGTATTGCGCAGAAGCGATGTTTGCGCAAGGGGAAAACAAACAAGCTGATTGGTTGTTATTTTTTAAAATTAATGTGCCACCACTAGAGGAGCTCGTGGCTAAATAATAACAGCCGCACTGGTCGATCATCAAGGTTAAGCAATGCTTGACGAGGTCGTTCCGTGGATGGGTGACCATTTCAACATACCGAGTTTCCTCCGTGCCTCGGCAAGCACGTTAAGCCGTTGGTCCCGCGCGGCTGTCATTTAAAGATCTTTGACAGTCGTTACGAGTTGTCAGAAGCTTGTGATCTGACACCAGTCTTGCCAAGGGGTACCGTGTTACCCAGTTACTGGGTTGTGGATGTCAGATAAGCAGTCGCTCCATGTAAAACACTGGTACTCAGCTGAATTCGGTAAGACTGGAAGCCGACCCCAATATAGTTGGGAAAAGGCTAGGCAGATTGAATGTGCCACCACTAGCCCATCCCAAGGGAAGGTACTAACGCAATAATGTATCCAATATCCTAAACCAGGACAGGGGGTCCCAGCGCTAACAAAGAAAATTTGATTCAAATAAAAGTCACTAGATGGTGCGATATGCATCGATTTGTTATTGAATTATGTGTAAAATTAAGATTTTCTAGAATTTATCATAAACATTGTTTGTTCTTTTTTAATCAACTCTCCCAAGCACAAAATTATGGAATATTGGGCTCTTAAATTCACATTTCAAAGATTATTTGAACGAATTATTTAAAATTGATTTCAATAGATGGCACATTTTTAAATTTCTGAAGCATGCCACTCGATTTTTTGAAATTTCTATAAATCTTATATAATTTCATTTCATTCTCGTGTAAAAAATATCTGTTCTTCTTAACAATACAATTCGGATTCATATAAATAAACTGCCCCATAATACGATTAATCACACTCCAATAACAGCTGAAACTCAATAAATCCAAAACCATTTACTAAACTGCTCATCTGCCGCTATTAATTTAACAAGAGAAGCGACAATTAGAGGAAATATATGAGTGAAGGGGGACCCAAATCGAGAACTAATCGATTTACCTACATCATCGATTGCATTCACCCATTCACTCATTCATCACTCCCCCAAGCGCCGCGCCATGACATGAAATGACCAACTCAGTCACCCCAAAATAACATGAATAGGAAACGTATAATTCTCGCCTAAATTGGTCTATTTCCGCACAAAACCGAACGACTCAATTCGTCACGGAATGGACACTGTTCAGTTGCCAATCCTTATTTATTGCTGGAATTTGATCCCTATTTGTTGCTACGTAAAGTTTAATAAGGACAAGAAAGGGTTAACAAATCTCGCAAAAATGAGAATGCCGAAAAAAAATGAAAATCGATCAAATTCTTTAAATATTCCATTGTAAGACCGTTTATAGTTAACACCGAAGACGGAAAAATAAAATTTAGATAAATTGTGACCATTACAATTAATCTTTCACTGTTTCATAAATGCCCGTTTATAACAATATATTTCAAAAGGTTAATTACTACATTATTTATCGGTGTCAAGAAAGAGATCCGCTTCGCTAATGACACCTTGGCTTGACAAATTGATGAAATACAATGGAATAATAATTTTAATAGAACGACTGCTATCACCATCTGCTCCGTGTATTTGTAAAGAAATATTTTTGCCACGTGTCCTGTCAACCGAAAGCAATATATTGAATAAATCTTATTATGATTGCCACAATAGGTGTCAAATGGACAATAATTCTTCCGCATTGTGGTCAATCGGATGCGAAGCTATTCGGGAATACGGGATTTTCCAAATCATTAGATTTTATTTTCGGGTCCGTTTGGGATTGCGGTTGTGGCAAACGTTTACAATGGTATTAGAGGTATTATTACTGTCAAAATATTGAATGTAAGTACATTTTATTTGGTTTAATCCTAATAATGTTCCCTTTATATAAAATCAAATTAGGAACGTCACCTAAAACGAAAAGGCTGTGTAATCCTGAAATATCAAAAAGCCGAACATAATATTCAGCGTAACACAATAACGAAATACAAAAAGAACTTGCGTGTGAATAAAGTAATAAAAAACACAATTCGGCGTGACAGCATAGTATCGTAAACGTCATAGTACAATACTCGCTAAGTAGGCAAACGTCGTAAACACTTGAAAACCTCATATTTTTTGTGTCACTTACAGGGGCGTAGCTACCGCCGTATCTGCCGTATCAATTCTACGGGGCCCCCGACGTGCGTATGCAAAAATTAAAACTAATAAAAAATTACCTATGAACTTCGATGAACGCCTGTCAGACCTGTCACTATTGTCCATAGAGGCAGAAAATTTAGAAAAACTAAAGTCATCATCAGCTATAAATGATTTAATAAATCAGTTTGCCGAAAAAAAGGCAAGGAGAGTGTATATTTATTTTGAATTGTTTGTAAAAAATTTGGAAAAATTAACAGATAGATAATTATGGTGAATAAATATTTCTTTTAATACTATACAAACATTTTTTTTCTTTGGTGAGAACTCTTGACCCTCCATAAGGGCCCCCAAACAAATTTGTATACGGGGCCCCGCCAAGGCACGCTACGCCACTGGTCACTTATCACAGACACTGTACTAAACAGAGTTTCTAATTAACTACGGACAGTTTAATCAAGAATTATTTGACATATCTGTAAGATTATTTAATCAAATCAATCACAATAAAAATCCACTGGCATATGTTTAAATATAGGCCATTTAAGAAATTGGAAATTTTGGGTAATGGAGATTCTAGGAATCAAAGAGTTTGGGAGTTGAACTTACTAGGAATAGACAATTTTGAACTTGAACGTCTTGAAGACGCTGCTGGCCAAGGAAATGTCATCCAATTCAGAACATTTCAATTTAATTCCAATTTTCACCAGCTGGCAAGAAGACAAACTGGGCGGTGATATTTTCTTCCACTGTGACTTCTTGATAACTTAGTCCAGAGTGTTAGAGTTACAAAATGACCTGAGTTTGTTACTAAGCTTAGTCTAGCCAAATCATGGTATAAAGCTTTTATTGTTTTTATTAACATATATAAGCTTCTTGTTCTCATGGCGACAGCTTTGTGGCTTTTCTTAGAACTATTTGTGTTCTTCATGAATTATTTTACTTAGGATTTTCTCCTGAAGCCCAATGTATCCTTTGTGCCATAAATACATCATCTTATTAACTCTTCTTCCATAGTGACCGTAATTACTATGAATCATGAACTTTTTTTTTTATTATTTATTTGTAATGGGTTTGCTCTTGACTCTAGTCTAGGTCATAGGTGACAGAGACAGAGTCTACGATGGAGTGAGCTTACCCAGAAGAAGCCTGTTCACTCTAACTTTGAAGAGATTCGGGTTGAATGCGTTCGGAAACACAGACGCAGGTAGTGAGTTCCATTCATTCGCTGTGCACATTACAAAGGATGTTTGGAAGCGCTTGGTTCGAAATGGTGGAATGGCAACAAGGTAAGGATGATAACTTACAGTGCGTCTAGATGTCCGATGGTAGAAGGGGGCTGGTGGGATGAGGTCGTGGAGTTCTTGAGCACACTCACCGAAGTACAGTCTGTAGAAGACCGACAAGCAGGCAACTTTGCGGCGATGAGCCAAGCTGTGAAGCTTGGCGTCCACCAGTTCAACGTCGCCAATGAGCCTCTTGGCTCTGCGTTCCACTGAGTCAAGCGCGGTAAGCTGAAACTTAGCTGAACCATCCCAAAGGTGGCTGCAATACTCAATGCAGGATCGGACTTGTGCTTTGTATAGGGTTAAAAGCTGTCCAGGCGTAAAGTATCGCTTCACTTTATTTAGGATGCCCAGTTTTTTGACCGCGTTTTGGGCTTTGTTCTCAATGTAGGAGCCGAAGTTGAGACTGGATGTCAACTCCATGCCTAGGATCTCGAGCCGATCAGTCACAGGAACAGACGCACCTCGAAAAGTAGGCGTTTGATCGAACAGACTCCATTTAGCGGTAAAAAGACACGCCTGTGTTTTGGTGGCGTTAAAAGAGACCATATTGTCATGAACTTATTAAGTAGGCAGTAACGCAGCAAATAAGTAAGTTCTTAGTATATAAATAGGACAGTGAGGCAGACTTACTGACCTTGATTAAAATAGCAACTCGTCATAAACCATGACAACATTATGTACGGCAAAACATTTTTTGTCATTCTCTTTAAAAATAGAAGAGACTTATTACTCTCATTAGCGAGAACAATCAAAATAAAGAGATCGACAAAAACTGTCGCTCGTCTGTCGCCAACCCGATAACCAGGTGCGTTGTTTTTGCATAATTTTCTTGCGACAAAAAGTCTGAAAACAGACGCACCAGCTTAATGAACAGTTTTATCTGTGGAGCACGTCTTGTCAGGTCTTGAACGATGTTCATTGTCGCATTATGATGTACGGCAGGCTTTGTGTGTCGTGTGGCGCAAAAACTGCGGCACATAATAGTTATAGTGTAATCAATTCGGCAGACAGCGTGCCGCGTGTGTTGCTAACTAATCTAGGTGACGTGGAGCTACGAAGAATATATGGAGTAGACAGGCAGTGAATAGTTTAGTGTTTGACTGAGGATAGAACGTAGATACTTATGAGTAAACTAGCTGTGCCCGTGGCTTTGCTCCCGTCTACTGACAAAAAAATTGGTAGGTAGGTAGGGTAGATAGGGAGGGGGGAGGGTTAGTATGTATTTATAGTTTGTATGTATTTCTTTGTATTTGAATAAATATTACCTATCGTGATTTATTCTCAATATTGCACCTACCACTATTTGTCTCTGCATCACCCAAAGGTCGACCGGTAGAAAATGCCTAAGGCATTAAGTCCGCCTCCGTACGTTTCTGTGCATGAAGTATTAAATAAATAGGGTAGGAAGTACCCACCTACCAATTTTTTTTCTAGGGTTATTCTTCCGCGGAGAATCTTCACAGCGCCATTCAGAAAAAGACGTCAAAGGCACAACGCTATTTATTGAATATGGAGTTCAACTGTCCGAGTATCTGAATTGCGTGTGTTGTGATATTTTATTTCTGGTACACTTTAAATTCATGTATCTTTTGATAGAGTGAATCGATTGCGACGAAACAATAACTAAGTAATATTTTTTCTCTTGCGTGATGCATGCACAACTAAACACATAATCATACAAAAAATCTAAATAAGGAGAAGATGGGTTTTTTTGGTTATCCTTTAACACCCTATCTTTTTTAGTAATATTTTTGATGTACAAAAACGACTTTATTACAGATTTATTGTAATTATGTATTGGTTGATTGATGACGGAAATGTCGGATGATAAAACTGTCAATCACTATAATAACACGTGGTCCATTCGACATTTTCTTCAAGAAGAGGTAACTAAAGCTAGGTTACCTTCAAACAGCTTCGTCGGTTATTTTCTCTTGCCTCCGGTTATACTCCGAAAAATTATGGTCGTTACAATCCCGTGGAGGGTCAATCCGTTACATGAAACAGTATCAATTTGTAAAGATAAAATTTAAAAATAATAAAAAATAAACACAAAAAATAAACCGACTTCCAAAGTAAAACACCAAAAAGAACAAAAAGTACTCCCGAAAAGTCGGTGTTGCAAAATGATAAAAAAAGGTTCCAAAGACCGTACTCCACGGGATTGTAACAAACAAAATTTTACGGAGAATACACCAGATGAAATCTATCACAAAGAGTTCGATTGCAAACTCCAAGTTTACGCGAAGCACAATTCGATGATTACCAAAAACCAGATAGTCAAGATTCCTTACAAAAATACTTTTTGCTGCCGAAATATTAAGTAATTAACCCAGTTTAAAAAGTAAAAAGTGGATTTATCAACTGTTAACAAGGAAGGTGTTGACTCACTCACAATGAAAGTTCGATAAGTTGTTCATTCATTAAGTTATAAGACATAACCCTCAGTAAGTTGTAAGACCAACGTCTCGCAGGTAAGTTCATATAAGACCACGAATTTCAATAATGGTGAGATACAGTTTGACATATATGTCAATCCGGGTGAGCACGGCCTACTGTGACAGGCTTGTGACACACATTTTTACAACAGTTTGGGAGCAAAAACCGTGATTAAATGCGTGACTCAAGCATATCACAGAAGCCGTGCTCGCCCGGCAGGTACACGCTACAGACGGTATGAAGAAGGACAATCTGCAGCAGTATGTGGCCTTTCAAATATCTATTTCCTAACCAGATCAAGCATCACAGTCATCGTATACTTTTAATTCACATCCGAATCCGATTAATTGCAGTATTTAGTTCCTTGACAACATAACCTCCACATTTCCTCGTCCATTTAAAATTTAAATCCACTCCAAACTAATTACATCGTAACTCCATGTCTTAGAACATCTGGGCGTCCCAAGGTCTGGGAATTGAGGAAACAGAACCAAAGACATTATAAAAAAAACTAGTCTACGATTAGTGTATTATTTCTATATCATTAAATCAGTCGTTCCATCACAAAGAAAAAATCTATATACAAATATCGTTGAACAAAAAAAAACCGACAAAAAGTAATGAGCGAACAAACTAGACCAACTTCCTTGTCAACAAACAGTTATTTTGTTAGATTTATTACTTGTTTATTCGTTGTAAAAACTCTGTACATATGATTAGGAGTTAGGACTCGCGTCCATATAATTATCGTATTGGTATTATAAAACACGGTCAGTAGTAACACTTGTAATCTCTATGCCGTTAAGTAACCTGAATAATGTAACTCTAAAACCTGGTGAAACACTTTTTTTGTGGGTTTGAATTGATTAATCCTCAATAACCTATCATATACTCACGATTTATTTTTTCTTTGATCTTATCACAGTTTCTAACGGATGATAAAAACAGCACAACATAAATATTTCAGCTATAAACAAATAATTCTAATGACCAAACACCTGAAGCTGTCAAACATTAAATATGACACAAATTAACGCGTTCATTGAGTTATAATTTGAATATCGGCATGATAAACTTACGGTACGATTCTATTCGCAGTTCATTCTCATATATTATCATTATTTCCCATTCAAAAGACAATTTTTCACAAATTATAACCGCGTAAACAATAAATAACCACAAACTCTGTGTCTCCATAGTTAACGTAAATCACGGTTTCTTATCGCCTGCAGCCGTAAATACTGCACCATAATAAACGACTGCTATGCAAATTTCTTTACAGCACTTTAAAAAATGTATTTTATTGAAAACACGGGGAAAATCATTGTTCATTTTCTATTCAATGGCTCATATTCAACACTTATATGTTGTTAATTTTAATCATATTCCATTCTTTGCACCAGAATATGTTACAGACAATGTAATTTGAATTTTGTATTACACTCTGAACAAAACGTTGCTTCAATAGCTCTTTATAGCGATGCATTTAACCTACATGGAAGGCACAAAGAAAATACATGAGTTAACGCTTGTAAAATGTAAAGTAATTGAAAAAATATTCACTTCACACACCTACAGGTTCCAATATCAAAGAGAAACTTAATATATAAATTTTCTCGCGTGTCAAAAAGCAAAGATCAATGTCTGATATGAGAATCAATAAAGATATAATGACGATATTATTATACGTTATAAACAAACATTTGCACATGAATTGTGTCTTTCTCACATAAATCAATATACAGCTTTCTTTATCTGTCTCGAAAATTGACAAGTTACTTTATGAAAAGTTTCGGCGACTATATTTTTATTGGTCTATTCATAGTTATCTGCGGCGATTTACGAAAATTTAGTGATTCATCATTGGATCAGTGAACTGTATGATGTGGTAACAGAGTAATAAACTAAACTGTTTGATCTAATCCATTTAATTTCAATAATATTTTTAACGTAGCTTCAAAAATTACTACGAGTTTGCACGAGTAGGTCCATAGTCCTTTACAATAATAAAGGACACGAAATTCAATCTTTGTCTGTGCTTGATTTCCAATAAAATATCAAAGACTTTAGCTTATCCCGTGATTTTGCTCCCGTGGCATCATTAACCCGATACAAATGTTATTAAAAATCAAAATCATTTTTTTTATTTCACATAGGCCTACATGGGCACTTATAGAACGTCGACAAAAGGTGCACGGTTCGGGTTGGTCGTTTCCTATGGAGAAGAACCGGCAAGAAACTCCATGGTTACTCTTTTAAAAAAATGGTTTGGTTTTACAATATTTCCACGTTACAGCATTAGTGCTTAGATATGGGGGGACAACGTAGACCCGACAATAAGCCGTAAGAAACTAAAAAAAACATTATATAAACGAGATAAAAAGTTAAAAAATGTTAACATGGGCATCTAGAAATCTAGAAGGCCTACAATTTTCAAACATTCACAAAACAATCGGTAAAAGAATCTATACAAAGGTTAAAAAAGTATAACAAGACTAAATTTAACATGTGGCACAAATGTTGTTATCAGTGCTGTAACTATTCTCTTTATAATATACTAGCTGTTGCCCGCGGCTTCGCTCCCGTAGGTCACCGCACAGGAACCGTTTTCGGGATAAAAAATAGCCTATGTCACTCAGGCATAATGTAGTTTTCTATTGGTGAAAGACTTTTTTAAATCAGTCCAGTAGTTTCGGAGCTTATTCGGTACAAACAAACAAACAAAAAATCTTTCCTCTTTATAATATTATATTATAGTATAGAATTATAGACAACATTCAACACCCCCTTAAAAACACTGATCCTTAAGTATTTGACTACACACACGACTAAAAACGAGTCGGTAAATTATTCAAACAAGTATCACTGCTGTCCATAATAGTCCACAATTCATTAGCTCCCCCAAGTGAAGAATTAAAATTGATTGATTGGTGACATAAAAATTTAACGTCTCGGCTTTACTGGGTATCAATCAGTCGTTTCGTCGGCTGTCTCATTGACCAGATATGACTTATAGTTCGGGGCCTTTTATGTTATAAACACCTTTGCTTACTTGACTTAACGATGACAGTTTTATTTGGGGCTTATCTAGTCGGGTGGCCTGATGTCTGGCCGTTTTTGGACAGTCCAGTCTATAATTAAATAGAAAAATTATGGTAGGTACTTCAAGTATCATTAAAAAATGGTTACATGTGATTTTCTTTTCTTAATGCATTTCCAGTATCGAATGGAATAAAAGAAAACTTCTCTACGTAAATGTACTCTCCCATTAAACGTACGAATTTATCTACGTCCCACGTAGATAAATTCGTTTGAAGCAGCTCAGTTTTAAGCTTGGGTCTTTTGAAAACGAAACGCTCTAGTAATTTGAACTAATATTATGTACGTACCTGTACTGAAAGTGGTTAGTTGTCAACATTGGCTTGTTGGTTAGGATATAAGAAATTGCCGTTGTGACTAAACCATACAACAACCAACCATACCAACGCAGAGCTAAGATACTAATTGGCGACGTCAAACTGGTGGTTGCCAAGCTTCACAGCTTGGCTCATCACCGTAAGGTTGCCTGCTTGTCGGGTCTTCTACAGACTGTATTTTGGCGAGTGTGCTCATGAACTCCCGAGCTCATCCCACCGGCCCCCTTCTACCATCGGACATCTAGACGCACTGCAAGTTACCATCCTCACCTAGTTGCCATTCCACCAATACGCACCAAGCGCTTCCAAACATCCTTCATAATGCGCACAGCAAAAGAGTGGAACTCACTGCCTGCGTCTGTGTTTCCGAACGCATACAACCCGAATCTCTTCAAAGTTAGAGTGAACAGGCTTCTACTGGGTAAGCTCACTCCATCGTCGACTCTGTCTCTGTCACCTCTGACCTAGACTAGAGTCAAGAGCAAACCCATCACAAAGAAAAAAAAAAAACATAAGTTTTTAGGCAGGTTAGGTGTTACAGACAACTTTTGGATGAATAGCATCATTATACCTTCGCAACAGAAAATTCTTCGAAACGTTCTGTAGTACGGTTCCTATATCCACGTTTTGACGTAAGATGTCCTTCCCCAAAAAGCCTACCATAACAAAATGAACTCATCATCATCAGCATATTAATGTTCCCTCATTGCTGGGACACAGCACAGGCCTCCTCTCTGTGAGAGGAGATAGGCCGTAATCCACCACGTGGGCCCAGTGCGGGTTAGTGAATGTCACATGTCTTCGAATGTTTAGTTCAAGGACATGCCGGTTTCCTAACGATATGTTTTCCTTCACCGTTTTTGAGAGAAGTGTTGATGAAATAATTTACACAAAGAAAAACGCCTGCCTCGGTTCAAACCCACGACCTACAACTTGTAAGTCGCGGTCAATACCACTGGGCCACCAATACTCTCACAAAATTGCATACATCAAATATCATCATCACCACACAAAATTAACTACACCTCAACAATTTTCCCATGATATGCGTCAGCTTAATAAAACGAAAGTTAATCTAATAGTTTTAATAATTTGAATAACAATGAATACGTAATAAGAATCGATGAATAGTTCAATCGATGGACTATTAATCCCTTAACCTGTTTGGATTTCATGAATCTCATTAAAATAAACAATGAGAAAATACTACATACGTTTAGACGTTTATTGGAATCATTTTGATCTTAAAATATGTTAAACAAATAGTATATCTTAAAAGATATTGTTTTTAATAAACTTTATTTATCGTATCCGTACGGTCAACAAACAACTAAGATTCTAAATTGTTTTTGACATTTGTAGTTTTATTTGAATATTAAAATATTGCTTTAAGATGCTATTCAAAAATTTACGTGCCACAAAAGATTTAAAGCGCCAGTTTGACAGTATTATTTCATGGCTGGATATGAAACTTTATGATCAGAATTGCATGGGTAATCTATACCAAGTAGCTACATATATCAGTAATGAGGTGCATACAATGCCCTCTTCCTTACGGTAAAGAATTACCATGGTTATCTATATCGTGGGTTATTTCGTGTGCTCAAGCAATGGACTTAAATAGTCCAGGGTATTTTGAGTGTGTCACCATCGAAATACCAGTCATGGAGGCTATTTCGCCATGTGACTTAACAGTGAACAAGAAATTCGATTATGAGTTATTATAATTGGTCAGTTGAATTGGTTCATCTGATC
Organism: Orthosia incerta; assembly: GCA_948252205.1. Lineage (NCBI taxonomy): Eukaryota > Metazoa > Arthropoda > Insecta > Lepidoptera > Noctuidae > Orthosia > Orthosia incerta. The sequence continues at coordinate 56,703,694 of OX411742.1, forward strand.
GAATCTCACAAAACCACTCAAACGTTACTAAAAACAATCCCACAATACTGGGTCAATTTGCTGGAAAATTAAATTTGTTTACACACTAGTACCAATCACATCAAACTTACTATTACAAACTGGTTGTAAAACTGGGTGAGCTGTAAACAAGGTGATCATAATTCACGTGCAAATATTCTCTCTAACGTCAGCAGAAAAATACATCCAGCCAGAGCTTCGCGGTTTCCTAAAAATAATCTTTTATTGCAACGGTACTGTGGAAGTTTTGTCAGGTGCCGTTAAATAAAAAGTTACCCACTTACATTGTAAGACGGAGCTGAAAACAGTGGGCTTGTTTTCCTAAATGTAAATCGGATATTGGTCTAAATGTTTGGAGTTTTAGTTGTATCCATGGATCCATTTAGATTAAAAATCCATTTAGTAGTGAGTCGATTGGTGAATCATGAAATCTTGCTAAGGTTTTTTTTAAAAATATTCACCCCTTTGATGAATAAGGAATGAAGGTAGCCAGCTTTTAAAATCATTTCCCAAATATCACTATGGCAGACCAACATATTTCTGCATTCTGAGTTAACTGAACTAGTAATATCCCATAAAAATCGAAGGTATCTCGTTAATCATAATCAAACGTAGTCGTAAAAATGCCAGTCACATCGAAAAACTCACAGTCAGCATTTAGCAGGTGCGCGCTACCAAACAAATCATGTTATGGCGCGTATGATTCGATTTTCGAAATATTCAACGTCGTATTTTTATTTTTATCGGTCGCCATTCTCAAATTTCCTGTTTTTCAGGCAGTGTCTTCGGATTCCAGGATATATTCCGCTGTTGTTTTTACCCGACTGCGGGCGGGTAGTGTTTTTTCCACCTCTTTTTATTCGACTTCTTGTATGATCTCTATAAAACTTTTCAAATGATTCTTGAATCTGTATTTATGTATACAGCATAAGATTGTTTTTTAGGATTTTCGTTACGGATTTGCGAGTATAGAGTTTGTTTTTTACAATAAAACTTTTTCATCTTATTACGTGCGTTATGAAAGTACATACCTTTACAGTTAACTAGCTGTTGCCCGCGGCTTCGCTCCCGTGTACCACCCCACAGGACCCGTTTTCGGGATTAAAAAATAGGCTATGTCACTAAGGAATACTGTAGCTTTCTATTGGTGAAAGAATTTTTTAAATCGGTCCAGTAGTTTCGGCGCCTATTCGGTACAAACAAACAAACAAAAAAATCTTTCCTCTTTATAATATTTACAGTTAATAACAAAGCTTTCCATATTGAATACCAACCATATCTGAAAATATTAGCTGCGTGTAAGTGAGAAAACTTCATGAAAATCCTACAAGAAAATCCATTACACAAATAATTTCGAAACGAAATAATAATTGAAAACAGCAACTCAGCGTTTACGTAAACGAACAAAGCTACGAACAAAATGTGCGCGATACAATTCCCGATTCGCGGTCGGCATAAATTGAATTCGTATGCGATGAACCCGCAAACCACAGAGTAGAAACAAAAGGAGTCTACCCCTCGTTGAGACAAGCACTGCGCGCTTCCTTAGCTATATCTTATAACAAACCAATTCATTAATTCCCTCTAGTGCTTTTGTTATGGTTTGAGTATGATTGAGATCATAACATCACGCCTGTTTTCTCGGAAGAGGTAGGCAGAGATGTACCAATGGGACATTCTCATTTCCGCCCGCTAGGCGAGCCAGTTGCCATCAACTGGCCACAAATATGGACACCGGACTGCTGATCAGAAATTCCAGATCTGTTGGATTAATATCCAAACATATAATTTGTATCCGATTTTCGTATGATAAGTATGGCAACTCTCGTTTTTAGGGTTCCGTACCCAAAGGGTAAAAAAGGGATCCTATTTCTAAGACTCCACGATCCGTCTGTCTATCACCAGGCTGTATCTCATGAACCTTGATAGCTAGACAGTTGAAATTCTCACAGGTGATGTATTTCTGTTGCTATAACAAAAAACTAAAAACAGAATAAAATAAATATTTAAGTGGAGCTCCCATACAACAAACGTGATTATTTTGCCGTTTTTTGCGGTAATGGTTCCGTATCCTTGGCGCGCGAGTCGACTCGCACTTGGCCGGTTTTTATTTAAGCCATGACAACACAGCAATTTTTTCATTCCTTCCCAATTCTGTATATTTAACGGCATTACGTGTTTTTATAATTAAATACAATCATTATACAGTTATTCAAATGCATTTTTATTTATACAAGATCGAAAAACTAATGTCACTAGGACCGACGTGGTAATCAAAGCAAGGACCTCGTCCTCAGCAGAAGAGCTTGCATTCACAAAACAACAAGGTACTCTGATGCCTCCATTGCATGGTTATCTACTCCGTGTCCCATACAGACGGTTCATTTGCTAACTGGGTCTCTTCTCTACAATTCTACGGCCCTATTTAAATGTATTTTCGTTAAATGCCTCTTGTGCCCGAATGAAAATTTCATAGGAAATCTTTTAATTAAATCTTAGCTCAAAACCATTTCAGTTGCTCTAGTTTTAAATTGGTAGAAGCCGCTTTAATTATTTTGCTGAAGTCATGCCTAGGTATACGGAACATTTACCGAAGCCATATAATATGTATACATTTTCGTCTATTATGTCACATAATAAAGCTGTTCAGTGACTGCCTGCCTAATCATCACCATAATCATTTCAGCCGAAAGACGTCCACTGCTGGACATAGGCCTCCCCCAGACGTCGCCACATTGACCGATCCCGTGCGTCTCGCATCCAGCGCCTTCCCGCAACCTTAACCAGGTCATCGGTCCACCTAGTGGGAGGCCTTCCAACGTATCGTCTTCCGGTTCGCGGTCGCCATTCCAGAACTTTTCGGCTCCATCGGCCATCTGTTCTGCGAGCAATGTGCCCTGCCCACTGCCACTTATGTTTGGCAATTCTTCGGGCTATGTCGGTAACCCTGGTTCTCTTGCGGATCTCCACATTTCTGATTCGATCACGCAAGGAAACTCCGAGCATAGCCCTCTCCATTGCCTAATAGACAATGCATAATCTTCACCGGTGGTGATTGAAAACATACATTTTGGATACGATATGTATTCTAGTCATACTTCAATAAGGATACTTCAATACTTAAGTATTTCGTAGACAACAGAAAAAAGCCCTCGATGAATTTCATTAAATAACAAGATATTTTTTATTATTCGAGTGGAGTAAACTAATTAGAATGTAGCGCTCGGCGGGGTCGAATAGAATTCGTTTTTTTTTTTTGTTTGATCAATGACGTGAGCATATTTTATGGCATAAATTATGATAAATGTGGGCAGATTTAATGGCATAAAATAAATTACTATGTACAATGACATCATGCAAGTCATCCAGCCACAGTATTCCCACGCAAAAGAAAATTATGAATGAGCATGTCCAAGAGATGCCTACGTCAAAATATTTGGCACGTAGCCAACTCTTCAATATGTGGGCAGAAAAAAACAGCCAAATGTCAGAGGTCAAGAAATTAAATGTGACGACCTTTCCAATGGCAAGTTTGGTGAAACTATTTGCAGTTACAGATATCAGATTCGCTGAGCAAATTAATTTAGATGTGATGTGGCTCTACAATTTTCTTGAATTTTCTTGGGCTTGGAAAATGTTTGATGTTATTTATTAATCTTTCAGAATATAGTTATGCATGTTTATCTTATGGATTTATTTATTTCGTATAGTAAAAATTAAATATTAAACCAGTATTAAGAGATTCAGTGTCAAAAGTATCAACGGGCAGATTTTTTTTATATTTAACTAAAACTTATTTACCACTACATTGTCGCATCTCTTCTAAACACCATTTACGAATACTTTTCAGATTTTAAATATTTTTTTAAAAGCGTGGTTGTGTCTGAAAAGTTGGTAGAAATATGATTCAAACCTTAGAATGAGTACGGCTCGATGAATATTAAAAGAAACAGCGTGCTACGAGATTTCGTAGCACTTGTGCTACGGCTGGCTACTGAATACGACTTCAAAGAAAAATATATTCAGTGTTCGCCTCGTGCGTTTGTCAGCCACGATAATGGATATGACAGCAAATTTCAAAATTAGTAGGGCTTTAAAAGTTTAGGTGCATAGTGTTCGCCACTTGGGCAGTGCATATGAACATGAACGAAGCAAAATGTGTATTTAAAAAGGTACGCAGCGTTTCCCGTAGAAAAATTCCCGAGATAATAGTTTCATCATCATGGCTGGCTCTTGTGATACAGGATTTCCTAGTGCAAGAGCTAGGGCTGCACTGACATCTGTGACATGAATAGGGATGTTTCCTGGGATGTTTCCTCGAAAAATAATAATTCTAATTAGTCCGTCATTAAGTTTATCAAATGATATTGGACCCGTATTTTTTGCTTTATCAAATATAAAGATAAAGCGCATCAAAGTTCAGGATTGGAGGCTTGTGACGTCACTTTGTCTTTATGAAGTGTAGCACACCGTCACGTCACACGATATTTCATCGCACTGTATTGTCGTAATTTTTTGTTTATGTGGCATAAGAAAAATACGTGTCCAATATTTTTGGGTTATCTAACTGACGGTCTAAATAGATATTTTTTGTCAACTACCCTATTGTGTTAAATAAATAAATAATCATCATCAGTCTAAAGAAGACCACCGCTGGACATACAGGTCTCTATAATCGTATTCCTCCTATCACAATGCCCGGTATCTATGAGCCAGCTGCTACATTCAGCCTGCGAAGATCGTCGCTCCATCTATCCCGAGGGCGTTCCAACTTACGCTTGCCAATTCGTGGTCTCAACCGATAGATTCAGAAGATAATGCTGTGTATGGACCAATAGCAACTAAGAAGTCTACAAGCAAAACTTGGTTCCTTTCATGGCATCAAACTGGCCGGCAGCCAAACGTAGCGGCGGCGTGGGTACGTCTGTCCCGACAATCTCCTAAAGGTTAAGGGTGACAACAATAATGTAACGGACTGCTTTATTTAGGTAAAGATGTTTTAACAATGGCGGTATCATGTTCGGGCAAGTGGGCGTTTGTGTGATGGCCCGTAGAAGTTACTGGCAGTTTTCTCTGTAATGTAGTGACTGTGATATTCTTGTTTTTTATGAAGTGGGTTCTGGAAGGAAGTATTTTGCGTGTCATTGTAATGAGACGGTCGTTTTTATTTTTGTTATGTGTCCTTCTTTAGCAGCCACGTTCGGTATACCTAAGTTCTCGTTCTGAGACACGTTGTCTCTAGATTATTCGTGAATGAATTTCTTTCAATTATCTTTTTCGCTAAGGGAATCTGTTAGATGTGAGACGCACAGGGACGATCGATGTGTCGATACTTTGGAGAGGCTTATATTCAGCCGTTGCTGTCTTTGAGCTGAAACGATGCTCTTTTTATTAACATCACACATCACATCACATCATCAGCCTATTAAGGTTCCCACTGCTGGGACACAGGCCTCCTCTCTGTGAGAGGGAATGGGCCGTAATCCACCACGCGGGCCCAGTGCGGGTTGGTGGATGTCACATGTCTTCGAATTTTTGGTTCTAGGACGCCGGTTTCCTCATGATGTTTTCCTTCGCTGTTTCGAGAGCAGTGGTGATGAAATAATTTACACAAAGTAAAGCGCCTGCCTGGGCTCGAACCCACGACCTACAACTTGTAAGTCGCGACCGATACCACTGGGCCACCACTGCTATTTCCATATACGTTCAACGGTTGGCTTGAATTTCAATTGAGTGGCTGAAATAAGCATTTACACGGGTGTGTTGTGTATTTTATTGAAACCATACATTTATTAGGTCTCAAAATCTCAATAGAAAAGTTTATTTCAAAACCTAAGTCAACGCGCTTTTAAAGACAGTCAATGACTTCCGAACGAAGTCCATTACAAATACACTAAACCTAGTGTTAGGTGTAGTTGGAAAACCTCCCATTACATAATTGAAACATCCAATCACATAGGTGCAGAATTTAGAACATAAATCTAATACCGTACATTGTTTACGATTTGCTATCACGCTGCAGTACACACGAGAAACGCGCGAAAACAGATAGTAGAATTGTTATAGTAGGTAGTAAATCGATGACCTGGTGAAGGTTGCGAGGATCCGCTGGATGCGAGACTTGGGAGAGAATATGGCGACGCTTGGGAGAGGCCTATGTCCAGCAGTGGACGTCTTTCGGCTGATAAGATGATGATGAATATGGGCCGAGCCTATTGCCATCAAGCGGGCACATATCCGTACTCCTGGCTGCTATAGAAAATTTCCAGATCGATAAACCCAATAACAGTTTGTCCGACCCGAACCCTGGACCTCATGCTCAGCGGTAACACGTTTGACCACTAGACCAACAAGGCATCACTATAAACATGCAAAATTTTAAAAACCATGCACCGACACATTTTATTTCATGCTACATAATTAGCCGACTTCGGCGAAGCAAACGGGAGGGTTATGTTTTTGACCGGTATGTGTGTGTGTATGTATGTATGTTCATCTGTTCCCTCATAACTTCTAAACTACTAATAATAATTTGACAAATGTCGTCGGTGTTGTTGGAAACGTCTTGTTGGACCGCTGGTTATAGGCTATGCGACCAGGCCACACAGAAATGGCGTCGGGCGCGGACATGCATTTTGTATGAAATTTTTGAATGGAATAGGAAGCCACCCGTGCCATGTCCGCGCCCGACGCCATTTCTGTGTGGCCTACACTACGGCTGAATCGATTTTCATCAAACATAGCTAAGAACACTCTCGATAAAGTCACCTATCAAACAAAACAAGATTAAATAAAAATCGGTATATCCGTTTAGGAGCTATGATGTCACATACAGATACACAAACACAGAGGTACACACGTCAAACTTATAACACCCCTCTTTTTCCGTCGGGAGTTTAAAACTGAACACAGAGAAGGACAACGGAGAGATTCTATATGGGTTCCTTTTTTCCAATGTTTATTTTTTGAAAAGGCAAAAATCGGAGACCATTTTCACCATTTCTTTTATGAAAATTAATTTGTCTTGAGTGAAGAAGAGTTTTCATTTATGTGTGCTACGCATTTATTTGTGTAGAGTTACACCTACACAGCTCTACCCAACCCAAATAAATACCAAATTACCACGTAAACAGTTAGCAAATTTCCATCCCCCCTTCCCCCAAATCTACGTTTGTCTGACATACAGGCTTGTGACGTCAGAAGGCCGGCCGGCGCCTCCACGCAATGACTAAGCTGTATTAATAAACTAGCAATGTGTTTGCCCCAGCGTCGCCTACGCATTGAAAACTGCGTGGGAGTCGCTGAAACTAGTCTAGATGGTGTTCTCTTTTCAAAAAGTTTGGCAAGTTTCTGAGGTTGGCTGTTGGAAGTTTTTAATTGATGTGTTTTTGTTTTGCATGGGAAGTACGTGGGCTTATAATGTGACTAGGAAACGGTTTATTAAGGCGCCTCCCCGAGCAAAACGCCACGCTAGTCGTTTTTGTGCAGTTTTTAAGAGCTATCTACTCTTTATTTAAAAAGAAATATCAATTAGTAAAAATACATTAAATTTCTACATAATATTGATTCTAAAATGGTAGTATACTGTTTTTTTAAGAGGTCTTAAGAGGTATATGTTTCACTAATCTCCTTCCAACAAAATCATAAAAATGAGAAATAATTATTGATAGCATGCATCTGGTAGCATAGTGGCATAGTTACTGGGTTGTGGAGGTCAGATAGGCAGTCGCTCCATGTAAAACACTGGTACTTAGCTGAATCCGGTAAGACTGGAAGCCGACCCCAATATAGTTGGGAAAAGGCTAGGCAGATGATGATGCATCTCCTCATAAAGTGTTCATTAATTATTTTTTGTACTAACACTAATGGATGGACAATTTGATAACGAACATTTAGTAAGTTTTTTTTTCAAAAGACCTATATTCGATTTTATAAAGATTTTATTCTAAAATCTGGGCGTATACACTACTGTTATTCATGCGCCACCAGTGCCGCTAGGCCAATAGGAATGCTCATATCTCATGCTGATTTTTTGGTCAGAGTACGGCCTTAAGGCGCTTCCCCGAGCAAAACGCCGCGCTAGTCGTTTTTGTGCAGTTTTTAAGAGCTATCTACTCTTTATTTAAAAATAAATATCAATTAATACAAATACATTAAATTTCTACATAATGTTGATACTAAAATTGTAGTACACTTTTTTTTTAAAGAGGTATATGTTCCACTAATCTCCTTCCAACAAAACCATAAAAATGTGAAATAATTATTGATAGCATGCATCTCCTCGTAAAATGTTCATTAATTATTTTTTATACCAACACTAATGGATAGACAATTTGATAACGAACATTTTGTAAGTTTTATTTTTTTCAAAAGATCAATATTCGATTTTATAAAGATTTTATTCTAAAATCTGGGCGTATTCACTACCGTAATTCATGCGCCAACAGTCGGCGCTAGGCGAATAGGAATGCTCATATCTCATGCTGATATTTTGGTCAGGGTACAGCCTTAAGGGAGCATTGGATCAAACAATTCAGCCTGGAGAGGGGTCAAGACTTACAATGGTAAAAAGAGTGTATGTGTGTTTTTTTAAATATGTAGTTTTTTTTAGATCCAACTAATTCCCTTAGCCTTTGATAAAGGCTTTTTAAATATGTAGTTTTTTTTAGATCCAACTAATTCCCTTAGCCTTTGGTAAAGGCTTTTTAAATATGTAGTTTTTTTAGATCCAACTAATTCCCTTAGCCTTTGGTTAAGGCTTTTTAAATATGTAGTTTTTTTTAGATCCAATTAATTCCCTTAGCCTTTATCAGGTCATGGTGTGGCGACAGGTTAGGCAGCCTATGATCAGCAGTACGTATTTCTCCTGAAATGATGATGTTTCTCACCAATTATAAAACATAGGGTTTATAAAAGAAGTAATGTGCTGAGCTGTTAGCATCCATTCCCAAGCAGTGATCGAGAACATCTCCAACTTCTATCAACCAACAAAAATCTAAAACCCCCTTTTACACTCAAAGTGTCTGAATTCTTTCTTTCGAATTCAAAGACGCTAAAGCTAAAACGTTTTTCTTTAAACATGCTGTGAATACGAGAGCGTCGCAGTGGCGTCGTCGCGGCTAGGGTGCCGACACACTTTCCATTGACGGGGCAGAATCCACCTCGTGGGTGGGTGGTACCCATTCCCTGCTATTTGGGGATAAATTTATACTAATGACATGTGTATTAAGTAACAATGGACGCTGTACATCTATTTTTGGGCGAATTTGTGAGGGTATTCATTCATGGTGGAAATGTGGGTTATGGGGTTTTATTAAAAACATTTTTGGAATATATTTCTTCTGCCAGGAGGAGCTCGTGGCTAAATAATAACAGCCGCACAGGTCGATCTTCAAGGTTAAGCAACGCCTGCCGAGGTTGGTCCGTGGATGGGTGACCATTAATTACATATCGAGACTCCTCCGTGCCTAAGGGCCGATTTCACCAATGAAACTTATCGCGATTAGTTCAACTAAACTCAGTTTATGCAAATACAGCGTTCTGATTGGTTGAGACCGCTGAGAAACTACCAATCAGAACGCTGTATTTGCATAAACTGAGTTTAGTTGAACTAATCGTGATAAGTTTCATTGGTGAAATCGGCCCTAAGCCACTTCTTCTTCTTCTTTTCGTGTGAGGTGTGGCCACCTCTGGTGTCAGAGTTAATTCACTGTAGATCTTTGACAGTAGTTATGGATAATCAGAAGCTGATACCATGCAGAAGACTATATGGTGTCACATTTTTAGCTTTTGACCATCCTTAGCCCGATCTCTAGCTCTTTGGCAAGAGCTAGGGCTAGGGGCTATCGCGTTACCTAGCTACTGGGTTTTAAAGGTCAAATAAGCACCGATTTACCCGTTATTTGGGGAGAAAGGTATACTAATGACATGTATATTCAGCAACAACGGACGCTTTACACTATTGTTGGGCGAATATGTGAACGTGGATGAATGAATTTGTTGGAATAGTGGGTTATGTGGTTCGGAATAGATTTTGTGTTTGGATTTGTATGAGGTTCATATGTTTTTATTATTATTGATAGGCTCTCGCTTGATCGCTTACCATCAGGTGATGGTAAGCGATGATGTGGTCGACGGTGAAGCATGCTTGCCTAGAAGTACCCTTTTTCCATAATCATCAATTATTATTGATGATATTTGATTAAAAATATTACTAATCAACTTCTTATTTTCGTGTGACGATGTGGCCACCTCTGTTGTCAGAATTATATAAGCCGCCTCTGGGAACCCCACAGACCTCTGACTATTTCAGACTTACATTAACTATTACAAATCCAGATTTCCTCAAGATGTTTTCCTTCACCGTTGCCTGTGATGTCCAAGATAAACATTACATTACAATTTTTTGTACAATATTTTGTACAATAATAATCATCATTAATTATTTTTGTTTTTATTGCAAAAATGTTCAAGTAACATATTATAAGCTACACGACGACACGCTACCGCATGTACAATCTAGACCCGAATTTAAAAATGCTGTTGTTGCCTGTTTAGACGTTCCCTTAATTATCATAAAAATAATGAATTGCTTTTGCCAGCGACTTTGAACCCGTGGTTTATCCCATAGGAATCGTGCATTGTCAGAGTGATAATAAAAACCGGCCAAGTGCGAGTCGGACTCGCGCCCGAATGTTTTCGTACCATTATCGCAAAAAACAGCACAAAAATCACGGTTGTTGTATGGGAGCCCCCCTTAAATATTTATTTTTAGTATTTTACGGTTTTTCGGTTTTTTTTTGTGTTTTTTATTTTTAGTGTTTGTTGTGCATGTCCTAGAACCAAAAATTCGAAGACATGTGACATCCACCATCACGCACTGGGCCCGCGTGGTGGATTACGGCCCATTCCCTCTCACAGAGGCTGATGATGATGATGATTTGTTGTCATAGCGGCAACAGAAATACTAAAACTGTCTAGCTATCACGGTTCATGAGATACAGCCTGGTGACAGACAGACAGACGAACCGCGGCTAATAGGGTCCCGTTTTTACCCTTTGGGTACGGAACCCTAAAAAATACCTATAGCACTCAGCGATAGCGCAACTTTTATTAAGATAAAGAGAAGAATATTATTATCTTCTTCTCTTTATCTTAATAAAAGTTGCGCACATTTCGCCAATTTCGAAAGCCACATGCGAGTGTTAAAATAAAGCCTTTTTATGCGTGACACGAGCGATTCTTTTTCTACTACCTGATGAGCTTACTTAATTAAATCAAATAAGTTCCAACAACAATTTATTAGAAACATCTAAAAGTTCGGTCATGTTTGCCACCTAATATTTTAAAAGTTAATATCATGAACAGTTTCACAAAATAGATTCAAAAATCAATATTTAAAAATGAGAACAATAAAAAAATATTTAAATAAATGATAATAATGTCAAAATATCAATCAAATGTCAAATAAAATGTATGTCAAATCTGTTTAAAATATCAACCATAAGTAATTGTCTTGAGCAATAACAATCATTACAAAATATAAATAAAAAAATGTACAAAAACTATCAAACAAATGTCAAATAAAATTGTATGCCAGATACATTTTTATTTAAACACGAGTGAGGTTTTTTTTGGCGGGATTTTTTCGAGTGAAGTTCAGCGGCTGTTAATATTATTTGCAAATTGATAGTGTATATTGTGATATAAAATTGGTGTAGTTTTGTGTCTCAACTGTCTACGCAACTGGACAATATGTGAAATCATTGACAGAAGCGATCTCAAGATAGTGGAGCGGAGAATTTTATTGTAGTATTGACTACCTCCGCTAAGCTTACTGGGAAGGCTGACTCGGTACAATTTGCTGCCAATACTCCATAAAGCATTAGCATCTGTTACATCCCTATTCTAATGCATACTAAAGAATGTTAAAATTGCACTGAAGACTAGGCAGCATGGTCTCAGACCTTAGCCTGTTCCGTCAGGAACAAACAAAAAAAAAAAAAAAAAAAAAAAGAGTTTTTGGCGGGATTTTTTCGAGTGAAGTTCAGCGGCTGTTAATATTATTTGCAAATTGATTCCTAGTGGATATTGTGATATAAATTTGGTGTAGTTTCGTGTCTCAACTGTCTACGCAACTGGACAATATGTGAAATTAGTGACAGAAGCGATCTCGGGATAGTGGAGCGGAGAATTTTATTGTAGTATTGACTACCTCCGCAAAGCTTACTGGGAAGGCTGACTCGATACAATTTGCTGCCAAATACTCCAAAAAACATTAGAATATGTTACATCCGCATTCTAATGTTACTAATGAATTCAAGAAAAATACTGATGACTAGGCAGCATGGTCTCAGACCTTAGCCTGTTCCGTAAGGAACAAAAAAAAAAAAAAATATTAGGAGTGAATGCTAAATAAAAAAGTAAGTAACTACCCTAAATGAGTTAAATAATTTTAGAAATTTAATTTACAGATATTTATAAGAATATTTTAAACTCCCTGTAATATTACATATTTTTAATGAAAGTAAATGTTAATTCACCTTACAAGTTCAAACTTTTTTTTTAAATTCCATGTCCATTCGAAGTGTGTCTAGGCGACACACTGACCAAATGTTAAAATTGTTCATCATTAAAAGTCCATAAAAATATTTTATCTAAACTGCCTTCAATCACGCGCTGTAGCACTGAAAGTTTCAGTACAATTGGGTAAATACTGAATTCTACTAGAACTATCAGAAAAGACCGGTTCTCATTTTCTCACCCATGACAAGACAACGTTTTGGAATTCATTGAAACAATGTTGCTATTTGACCCATGTGATGTTTTAATAACGTTGCGTAAGTATCATGGCGTTTCGTGAGAACGTACATCCGGAAATGTATTTAATCCATCTAATAAAGACACTGCTTTCTTCGGTCTAAGAAGCTACCGCACCGTAGGTGCTCAATGGGGAATAAAGTCAAATTTTATTTTTGGTCGTGCTCAAAGGCACCAAGCTATTATATTGATTGGTGCTCAAATGGGAATACCTTTGGTGCTCAAAGCATAGGTGCCCTAAAAATAGGTGCTCAAACGGGACTACTTCAAATTTTTTGTCTTTGTAAATTATGAGACAGGAAAAAGATTTTTTTACGCAAATTCTTAGCTTTTCCTTTTTTAACCCCCGTACCTATCGTATCCCCGTATAAGTTTGACCCGTGTACCTGTGAGTTTGTGCATATGTGTATTTGTTTATCTGTCTATGGCATCATAGCTACTAAACGGATGAACCGATTTTGATTTCGTTTTTTTTTCTATGATGAAAATCGGTTCAGCTCTTCAAAAGTTATGGGCGTTTTACTGTTTGAATCGGGCGGTTTACGCAAGATATCATGTCATAATTTACGTGTTCAATAAATTGTTCTTCGAAGCGTGTCTACTACTAGATAAATTATGTAGCATGAAATAAAAATGTTTTAAATTTTACTTGTGTTTAACTTGTTTGTGGACGTCTTGTGTTAGTCAGCAAATATAAAAAAAAAATAGTCATAGAATTGTAAATGCTGGTTTATCTTTGGCAATGGCAGTGTTAGTAAACTTGACTCGTAAGACTAGACCTCAGCAAAACACTACCGACTGATTTAGACTTACTTTCATAACATTCATTAGATTAAAGTTGTATCTATGGTGAACTAGCAGATTTTCTTTTATTCCTACTGACCGTAGAGACAAAATTAATTCCTTGTCGTTAAAGCTACCACACATCGGTGCTACAGCCTTTGGTTGAGCAATAAAAACAACGATACTGTTATTGTGATGTCCGTAATAAACCACGTTTATATCTTCTTCAGAATAAGCAAAATAACAATATTGAGTGCCAGTTATATCATATGTTCTACATTTAAAATAATAAAGTCCAAGGAAAGAGATAGAGAGCAATAGTTGCCAACTAGCCTAACATAGATTGTCTTTGATTTAGATGTTTTTCTTTATTTTTCCATATAAAAAACAAACCGCTTTTTAGATGGAAAACTAAAGAAAAACGCTATCTGCACGCTATCTAACGCTAGTGCGTAACCATGCACTGCATCCGATCCGAATCCGAGAAATTTGGGTGCCGAAGTAGCCGTAGTACCTACTTTTAGTAGGGAAGCTTATCCGAACTCACCCGAACCACGACATGCAACTGCTTTTAATTATACTCGCATTTTTTTTTGTCTTTTTTTTACTTTTCTAACATAATTTAAGAACTATACTAACACTGTCGTTAAGGGTTTAGTTTGCAAAATCTACTACCATTGTTCTTGTTCTTGTAATGTAATGTTTGTATGTCGTTTTTTGGCAATTAAATACTTTTTCTTTCTTTCTTTCTTCTTTTCTTCAACTCTATTACCTTCAATTCGGATAAACTCGGAACTCAAATCACAGACACGGAACGGATGTAGTGCATAACCGCCCTCAGTGTTAGATTCCAGAGTGCAAAGCCAGTTACATTACACGTTCTATATTTAAAATATGAATTATTGTGATTATAAAAATAGGCAATAATAATTGACAACTATCTATGGGCTTTCTTACTAAGATAACATTTTTCGATATTTCCTTAATTTTTGTCTTGACCAGCCTGCGTTAGTTGCCAGCACTTAATTAAAAAATTAAATGCTAAACAAGCTTTCAGTTCAGTTATTATATTGGCATTATTTGTAAATGTGCCTAATCCGTTTAAAATAATTTACAAACTTAATTCTGTGTGTGAATTCACTTAAAGCCACTTTCAATTTCACACATTTTAATTAATATTTTTGGAACCGCACCAAATTAACGGTTACCGACAAAGACTTAATTTAAGATTAGTTAAATTAAATGAATTCTTTTTTGAATAATATGAATATAACTGTGATTGGTTCACTGCGGTGGTTGTTTAGATCAAAAGAGCCGCTTATTATTTAGTTAACATGAACTAAACGCTAAAACTGATTTGTTAGTCACGGACGAACGCGTCGCCAGAGTATGAATAAAATATTGATGAGCCAATAAAATTTTTACGATATTCCTATTCAAAATTAAATGTTTGGAACGGGATTAGACCAGTGATAAGCCACAGCGACAAGTCGCTCAAAATTCTGTTTTTTCAAAGTTTCTAATGAATACATTAGAGTAACTTACAACTAAATATTTTTATCGTAAGATTGACATTTTTTGCTTTATCAAATCAATAAAAATCAACAAAGATAAAGCGCATCAAAGTTCAGAAGTGAGGGCTTGTGACTGGTTGTGACGTCACTTCTAGGTAAAAAGTGTACCAAGGCGTGACGTGTCGCGAAATTTCAACGCTCTGTTTCGGTGTCAATGAAGTACATGACAAAAGAAAAGGTACGTCTCCAATATTTTTGTTCCAAATCACAATTACCTGGAACATTTTTACTGCAAGCACTGGCCGAAAAGAGCCACTTCCCACGAGACACAATGACAATTACACAATTTCAAAAAAAGAATCACAACATGACTATGCCCATTTATGCCTCGTCAAAAGCCACATCTACCGTTATACCTTTTTCGCACATCACGTACAAATCTTTAGGACTCTTTGTTAGTTACAAGCGTGTCCAACTGTCCACTTGCAGGGGATTAGCGTCCTGCCACCATGAGCAAAAAGAGCGCACCTCAGCAAAACACGAAACGAAGAAAATAAATAAAGTACAAACTTATAATTCATCACGTGTGCATCAATGTAATGCATAGTACCTGGACAACCGAGCTCTGGTCGCGTGAAAACAGAGAAAACGACGTTTTCTAAAAATGAAACCTAGCTAGATCGATTTATTGCCCGCGTTCCCCCTGCATACTAAATTTCATGAAAATCGTTGGAGCCGTTTCCGAGATTCAGATTATATATATACATATACAAGAATTGGTCGTTTAAAGGTATTGGATTTCTAATTAAATAACTTTTAATTTAATCCAATAAAACAGGTTATCAAGAAATTGAAAAAAAAAATAACATTATTTCGTCGAAACTAAACTTTTCACTAGTGTAACTCGAGCACGGAAGCTCCTAGAAAAAAACATAAAAACATATTACCATGTGCGCCTAGTTTTCCTGATTCCGAATATGTAATTTACGCAATTTTGCATGAAAAGGCAGATACACCCCTTTTACTTTGGACGACAGTGTCATTGACGTCATCACGAGTATCCCCCATAAAGCTTAGGCCCCATCAATGGGCACCGGATAAGAAAAAATGTCCATTGAGGTTTTGTTTGCGAATTAAAATATTTAAAGGGTGGTCACACCGAGATGTAGCGGTATTATATTGTGCGAATGTTTTGTGTTGATACAAAAGGGTCCTTTATTGAGTCCTTGGACTAATTTCTTTATTTACAATTAAGGAGGTCAGTAAGCTGGACATTATGTACACGTGGCCAAATTTGAAGCATTGCTATCATACATATGTAGTTGTTCGTATCATACCTACATAATATATACGAGTATGTTGCTGAATATGATTGAGAATGAAGAATAACGTATATATTGTAATTAGTAGATTGGTCTGCTTCTAAAGTACGTTCTCCTTTCTATCAAGAGAGATCTTTTCTGGAAAAAAACTGTCATTTCAACAGCAAAGATCCAAAATATCGTATTGATATTCGCTGCCGGAGCAGTGGCGGCCCAGTGGTAACGGTCCCGATTTACGTGTCGTAGATTGTGGGTTCGAACCCAGGCTGGCACATTACTTTATGTAAATTATTTCATCACCACTGCTACAAAAACAGCGCAGTAAAACATCGTGAGGGAAACTGCAAGTCCTCGAACCAAAAATTCGAAGACATGTGACATTCACCAAACCGCACTGGGCCCGCGTGGTGGATTAAAGCCCATTTTCTCTCAAAGAAAGGAGGCCTGTATCCCAGCAGTGGGAACGTTAAAAAGGCTGATGAATATGCGCCGAAATTTCACGTGGTCAATCACAAATATCTTGGCAATTCGACAATCGTTTTCGCCGATTAAAGCCCTATCATGGATAGGTATATAATGCTTCTAATAAAGCTGTGTCTCTTCACTATGACATAAGTTATTAACCCCCGACGGACCCAGTATAACACCCATCTTTTACACACACAGTTTGACGTGTGTATCTGTGTATTTGTGTATCTGTTTGGGGCATCATAGCTCCTAAACGGATTAACCGAATTTGATTTAGTTTCTTTTTCTTTAAAAGGTGACTTTGTAGAGTGTTCTTAGCTATGTTTGATGAAAAGTTTTTATTTGATATATTTATTTTTAGTTAATTAAAACGATACAAATACCAATTACAATAATTAACATAGAAAAAGAATATAACAATATTGACAATTGTTTCACATAAAATCAATAATTTATCAAACAATA
Source organism: Orthosia incerta (assembly GCA_948252205.1). Classification (NCBI taxonomy): domain Eukaryota; kingdom Metazoa; phylum Arthropoda; class Insecta; order Lepidoptera; family Noctuidae; genus Orthosia; species Orthosia incerta. The sequence continues at coordinate 56,721,083 of OX411742.1, forward strand.
CATTGAACAGTGTTATGTCAATATAATCAATACAAAAAAAAAAAAAAATACAATAGGTACAACTATATAACATGGCACAGTGGAATAGCAATATTAAGTAATTTAAATATAACAATAATTATAATCAACATGGCAACACACAATGACAATATACATATAATCAATAACTTAAATATAAAAATACAATTATCATGGAACAGTGGACCGTCTCGCATACTTTCTCTCACAGAACACCAGACATGCTCGCATTAGTTTATTCCATTCGTCCGCAAACACATCACATTCAGGATTGGCAGTCAAGAGGGCATTGAGCATCCTCAAAGCACGACACACTGAGGATTCAGCCCTGGCGACAGTTCTGGATGGTGGTGGTGCGAACAGGTCGTGATGGTGACTCTGACGATGACCAACGTATTTGCTGGATACAAACAGTCGGCATAAAAGGCCATACCTATATAGAGTTCAGGGCAGTCAATCCGTCCGCTTAGGATCGTACATGTCACTGCGAGCTGATCATAGCCTCTCCTCACGTCCAACGAGTTAAAACCCAAGATGCCTAAACGGTAAGTTACGCGTATTTTACTATTTGTGTCGGGGTATTTTCACAAGAAGATATCGTGATATAATTACGTGTTTCGATGGATTGTCGATCGAAGCGTGTTTACTACTAGATAAATTGTGTAGTTTAAAGCAACGTTTCCCAATGTATGGGTCGTGACCCACTGGTGGGTCGTAAGCGAATATTGGGTGGGCACCAAAGAATACACACTGAGATGAAAAGTAACTAGATCGAATAAGGAACAGATGTGACTTGAACACATCTGTCACTTACTCGATCTCAAATTGATACCGCTCTAAGAGCTTATGGTCACCCCCTGTTCAAACAGGAAAAAAAAATACATTTAGTTTCAATCGAAAATTTATATTTAAGTCTGTGTTTCCCGATAGCTACATACAATTTAGGGGTCTTTAAGTCAAGAGTGAATGGGTTTTTTTCTAGGCAAGTGTGCTTCACCGTCGACCACATCATCGCTTACCATCAGGTGAGATAGTGGTCAAGCGCGAGCCTGTAGGGCATAAAAAAAAACCTATAGGATTTTTTTGGAGTGCTATTTTTTAATAAGTAGTATCCATTTGGTTTACAATTTATCTCATTATAGCTTCAGCTTTAACTTACATTTTAGTTACTTTTCATCTCAGTGTGTATTCTTTGGTGCCCACCCAATATTCGCTTACGACCCACCAGTGGGTCACGACCCATACATTGGGAAACGTTGCTTTAAACTACACAATTTATCTAGTAGTAAACACGCTTCGATCGACAATCCATCGAAACACGTAATTATATCACGATATCTTCTTGTGAAAATACCCCGACACAAATAGTAAAATACGCGTAACTTACCGTTTAGGCATCTTGGGTTTTAACTCGTTGGACGTGAGGAGAGGCTATGATCAGCTCGCAGTGACATGTACGATCCTAAGCGGACGGATTGACTGCCCTGAACTCTATATAGGTATGGCCTTTTATGCCGACTGTTTGTATCCAGCAAATACGTTGGTCATCGTCAGAGTCACCATCACGACCTGTTCGCACCACCACCATCCAGAACTGTCGCCAGGGCTGAATCCTCAGTGTGTCGTGCTTTGAGGATGCTCAATGCCCTCTTGACTGCCAATCCTGAATGTGATGTGTTTGCGGACGAATGGAATAAACTAATGCGAGCATGTCTGGTGTTCTGTGAGAGAAAGTATGCGAGACGGTCCACTGTTCCATGATAATTGTATTTTTATATTTAAGTTATTGATTATATGTATATTGTCATTGTGTGTTGCCATGTTGATTATAATTATTGTTATATTTAAATTACTTAATATTGCTATTCCACTGTGCCATGTTATATAGTTGTATTGTATTTTTTTTTTTTGTATTGGTTTTATGTGAAACAATTGTCAATATTGTTATATTCTTTTTCTATGTTAATTATTGTAATTGGTATTTGTATCGTTTTAATTAACTAAAAATAAATATATCAAATAAAAACTTTTCATCAAACATAGCTAAGAACACTCTATAAAGTCACCTTTTAAAGAAAAAGAAACTAAATCAAATTCGGTTAATCCGTTTAGGAGCTATGATGCCCCAAACAGATACACAAATACACAGATACACACGTCAAACTGTGTGTGTAAAAGATGGGTGTTATACTGGGTCCGTCGGGGGTTAATAACTTATGTCATAGTGAAGAGACACAGCTTTATTAGAAGCATTATATACCTATCCATGATAGGGCTTTAATCGGCGAAAACGATTGTCGAATTGCCAAGATATTTGTGATTGACCCTAAATTAAATTGTATGTAGCTATCGGGAAACACAGACTTAAATATAAATTTTCGATTGAAACTAAAAGTATTTTTTTTCCTGTTTTTTAACAGGGGGTGACCATAAGCTCTTAGAGCGGTATCAATTTGAGATCGAGTAAGTGACAGATGTGTTCAAGTCACATCTGTTCCTTATTCGATCTCAAATTGATACCGCTCTAAGAGCTTATGGTCACCCCCCTGACCTTCATTAGATATGCCCATTTTTATGAAAACCTAGTGTGTCTCAAATTAGAATTTTTTGTTAGGTGGATCGCGGTCCAGTCAACTTTGGGAACCACTCGTTTAAAGAGGTATTTGTTTCGAGGGCTTTTTGGATTTTAAATTTTACTTGTTTTATTAAATTTGTTAGTTGTACACCGTTAGTTATCAGGCAATATAAAACTTAATTCAATCCTATGTGCAATCATAATAAACGACATTAGGAGCGTCCTATGAATATGAACTCATTACATACCGACTTTAAAATAATAGAATCTGCACACGTAATATCGTAAACTCTAATCAGTATTATCGATCTTTGATTTTATCGACTTGTTCTTGGCTCACAAAAGTGCACATAACAATCGAATTATATGGCTGGATTATTAAAATCTTGATCTATTTACATACTGTTTTATAGCACTGGAAAAAATAATTAGAACTTGCTCATTTCTTATTAACAATAAAACCGAGTTTTGCTGTTTGATAATTAGTTTTGTATTATCTTATTAAAGTTTATTTTCTAATAGGAAACTATGTTTGCTCAAATTAAAAAAAAGGTTTATATAATCTGGCCAAGTGCGAGTCGGACTCGCGCACGAAGGGTTCTATACCATTATTATTTTTTATTTATTGTTAGGAAGCAACACGTTTACAAATAATCTTACATATTACATAAAACATCATTCTGTGCAAACATGTCACTTATATGTGAACACAACATATACAATAATATTTTAGGTTAATACATTAAATCAGTTGTAAGACTGATAAATTAATAAAAACAAACATAAAACTTATTTAATTATGAATTATATAATAAAATATAAAAACATTTGATTAATAGTTAATCATTGAAAAACATTTAATAAAAAAATTGATGAAAATTTGAAGACGTTGCATAAAAAAAATTATAATATTTAATAATAGATCAAATTTAAAATTATAAATTAGGTAATTTATTACAGGATAATTGACAACTTGACTAGATTATTTTATTTTGTAAAATCACGTGTGTTGTATGGGAGCCCAACTTATTTTTTTTGTTTTCTGTTTTTAGTATTTGTTGTTATAACAGCAACAGAAATACATCATCTGTGAAAATTTCAACTGTCCAGCTATCGCGGTTCATGAGATACAGCCTGGTGATAGACGGACAGACAGACAGATAGACAGACAGACGGATCGTGGAGTCTTAGTAATAGGATCCCGTTTTTACCCTTTGGGTACGAAACCCTAAAAATGAAAGCAAATTTTAGTTATTAGAAAATAGACTTTATTTTTTATTAAATAATAGAAAAACACAGGCCAAGTGCGAGAAGGACTCGCGCACGAAGGGTTCCGTACCATTATCTCAAAAGACGGCAAAAAAATCACGTTTGTTGTATGGGAGCCCCACTTAAATATTTATTTTATTCGTATTTGTTGTTATAGCGACAACAGAAATACATCATTTGTGAAAGTTTTAACTGTCTAGCTATAACGGTTCATGAGATACAGCCTGGTGGTAGACGGACAGACGGACAGACAGACAGACGTATCGTGAAGTCTTAGTAATATTCATTTTTTAGGGTTCCGTACCCAAAGGGTAAAAACGGGACCCCGTTTTTACCCTTTGGGTACGGAACCCTAAAAAATGATAATTATATTTAGTCCGTCAGTGAGATTATCAAATAATATTGGACACGTATTTTTTGCTTTATCAAATCAATAAAAAATACAAAGTTAAAGTGTATCAAAGTTCAGGAGCTTGCAAGCTTGTGACGTCACGAAGGCAGTAGAAAGTGTACCGTTTTTACCCTTTGAGTACGGAACCCTAAAAATGTAAGCAAATTTTAGCTTTTAGAAAATAGACTAAATTTTTTATTAAATAATAGAAAACTAGAGAAAAAAGAATCGCAAGTCCCAATTATTTTTTTCAGTGTTGTGTTAATGTAAGGAAACTTCAACGCTTGGAGAACATAATGTATCAGGTAAAGTGTTTGTTTGAGTGGCAAAGAATTACTCGAACAATGGATAGAATATTAACTGCTGTTTAAATCTATCAGAATGTCGGAGGTCTTGTTGGAAGCTCGCTATATCTTTCAAGCATTTATTTATACTGCCTATTCATATCGAGGTACAAGCTAGTCTCAAGTCTGTAGCTAAGGCTTAATTAGTATCATTTCCATATTACTCACACTGTTTGGTGTTTGAGTCAAAATTTTATGTCATAGTGAATAAGGAAGTCTAAATCTATCTTTTCTGTTTTGCAGAAAAGCATGGATTAGACTTAGACTGCATTGCTGCCTGCATATCCTTTTTATTTTTTTTGTTTATGGGGGAAACCTTCAAAAGGCGCCTGGACTTTTGGGGAACGACCTGGGAGTGTGGGATTCTTAACCTCACTAAAACCACTTCGGTGTTAACCATTAGCACTTGGAAGGGGCCCCGTTAACTCTTAAAATACCACTCCGTAGGCTTATGACGTATCTTTTGCAAGATCAAAACGATAACGATCAAACGCTTTATGTCATAAAAGTCGGAATTACCTGCAGTGTAGGTATGGTAGGTCCTACAATTGTTTGCTAATCGCTCGCTGTTTGTCAAATGCACTTATACAAAAAAACCGCCAACATCTCTAAAACTTTTGTATGGAAGAGAAATTATTGCGAAATAATCGCTATCGTTTTGCTCTTGCAAAAGATACGTAATAAGCCTGCCGGTACCCCTTCTGTGCAACGCCTGTTAGGGCGCGTCCCTGGGGAGACTGAGAAGCGTCTCCCCTGAGCCTCGCTGTGCACGGCAGCACGTGATCACTGTGCCACCTTCTTACTTGGAGTCACTTTGGTGGGTGGACAGGATCCCCAGTCTGTGCGGCCGCGACCCCGGAGTCCCGCCTGCCTATGATGCAGGCAGGGTTTCGGCGTTTTAGGCATCGAGGCAGTTGCCTCCCTGACGCCTTCTCCGAGAGGGATCGGCCCACTCAAGATCCCGCTCGGCGGCCTCCTTCTGGTTCATTACGGTCTCACAGAAGGATGCCATTTCCCTCCAGCTCCACGCACAAAACGTTTTGGGGACACTTTTACTATGCGTACAGCTAAAGAGTGGAATTCCCTGCCGGAATTTGTGTTTCCCGATAGCTACAATCTAGGAGTCTTTAAGTCAAGAGTGAATAGGTTTCTTCTAGGCAAGCGTGCTCTATCGTCGACCACATCATCGCTTACCATCAGGTGAGATAGTGGTCAAGCGCAAGCCTATAGATGATAATAAAAAAAGAAAAAAAATAGTAAGGTTCCGTACCCAAAAGCTCCAAGCGGTCCTCACTCTGGCTCCAACCATTTGCCTAGCAAACACAAGGGTCTAGCGGCTAAACCATTGGAACTACTGTCTTCATAATTATATTGGCTCTATTGTCCACCTAATCTTCCACATAAATCTCTATAACAGAGAGTTCAGCTACCAATTATGATAAGTGTGATTATGCCATATTTATACGCATCATGTTAAACATATCTAATATGAGTGAACTTTCTCCTTTTAAGGTTCACAATACAAATGCATGTACCACGCGTCTACTAAGTAGGGGCAATTTAAAGTGATAAACAGAAATAATACAATATTGTGCGTTGGTCCGTTCTGTAGAACAAACTGGCCGCTTGTTTGACTTTACAATTTTACGTTCTTGGAAGGTGCTGTGAGTGCAGGTAGTTTTTTTTTTACCACTGTCCACACCGCCAACTCTTTACATACGGCCAGGTTGAGTTTCTATATTGTGTTTTAGTGTAGTCTATGCTAAATAGAATTTGTGTTCCATTCATGAATATCTTTTTGTCGTAATACTCGCTCATTTGGACACTGTCGCCATTGATTTCCTATGTTTAAACGGGTACTTTATTGTTAAATAATTTCATTTAATTTAGAATCACAAAAATAATCAGCTTAATCTAAACTGCATTAAATTTCACACGCCATTTAAAAAAACAAACAATTAATTAGTTTTAATAACAACTCACGATTTCCGCCTCATCAAACCACATACAGGTGTGACAGACAAAAAATGAAACTCGTCAAAATCAAAACATACCAGGTTTGAGCTTGCGTGATTGATTTAAACTGACAGTTATCACCCGATTATGGACTTACGCGTTACCTTTGACATGTCAATATCGTAAACATAACATTTTATTAGATTTATTAACGAGTAGATTCACAGCCTTTATGTAATCTTTGTATGATCCTTAGATGTAATTTGAATTGAACGCAGACTTGGTAAATGTGTTTATTTACTTGTAACGTGTATTGGAATTGGAATTATACTCAATAAACAACATTTAGAGAGCAGTGATGACCCAGTGGTAACGGCCGCGACTTACAAGTTGCAGGTCGTGGGTTCCAACCCAGGCAGGCGCTTTACTTTGTGTGAATTACCACTGCTCTGAAAACGGTGAAGGAAACCGGCATGTCCTAGAAACAAAAATTAGAAGCCATTTGACATTCGCCAACGCGCACTGGGCCTGCGTGGTTTATTAAGGCCCATTCTGCTGGGACACAGGCCCCCTCTCTGTGAGAGAGGTCACAGAGAGGGGGCCTGTGTCCCAACAGTGAGAACATTAAAAGGCTGATGATGATGATGATGATGAAACAAAATGTTATGCAACGCGAAGATTTAATATCGACAAAGCGTATACAGGTTGTAAGTAAATAGTCATTCCACCATCAAATTCTAACTAGCTTTACAAACTACACTCTATTTATACAGAGAATGTATTCAAAATCATTTGAACAGTACGCAAGTCCTAAACTAAACATCGAAATTACTAAAACTTAATTTAACAAATAAGAACTAATTTATTCAGACAACCAGCAAACGCGTCCTCGCAAGCCTCCAATACCAACAAGGTTGCGCTCGCAGCTTTATAGCCAAGAAAATGCCTTTTAAATATAGAAAACAATGTGACCTCACATTCCTGAAGCTTTACTGTAGTGAACATGTTGCTAATCGTGTTCTGTATGCGACATCACGGAGGTACCACTTGCAGCCGTAAAACCACGCTTCGAGACGAATGCACGCATAATGACGTCGAGAACACTCAACGTCATTGTTAACAGCTCGAAGTTCCAAAGAATTGTTTATTAATAGTGGCAGTTAAGTCAATATTGACTAGGAATATGTTGGTATGGCAATGTTTTGCAAGTTACTGTAACGTACCATTTTGGATGTTTGTTTCATTTTATTTGGAAACTACTTGCTTACTAGGAAATGATAATAGCTGTCTAGTGCTCTCAATTTTGATCCTATTTTTTTTTTATCCTTTTAAAAATATTGTTAATATTTTCCAATTAAACGAAACAGAAAATGAAAACGTTTTCTACTTCCTAAGTCCTACTTTTTAGTCTTTTCTTTGAAAGATATTGACAGATTTCCAATAATTATGAAGGCCCAATCAGCACAAGCGTCATTTTAGTCATCAATAAGTTTTGTAGCCATTCCCGGAGAGGGCTATGCGAGATTCATCTGTAGAGAATCACTCCCTGTGTCATTTGCATATGTTGAGGTTTATTGCATGGCCGTAAATAATCGTCATAACGCATGTTGTGGCAAAAACGATGTTTTCCATACGTATTTAGTTGAAGAATGTGATTAACTGTTGGCGAAATCGCTTATATTATCTCCTCGTTGTCCTATTGGCCGGCTACTGCTTCCGATGGCTTTGTTTTATGCGAAGTTGTCATAAATTAGAAAGGCATCATTACGATATGGCTTTGGGGAGAAAGTTTGCGAGATTTTCTTGTAGAGAACAATCGTCTTTTAATTTTTATGAGACCTAAGCTTGGAAAATTCATGCTACCTTCTTACTTCGTTTTCTCTACCACAGCACGTATTTAATGCTTAAGAAATTTACAGGTTTAACGAAAATTTAAATTTTCGTGATTCACTCATTTAATCGTTAAAATAAAATAATAGAATAGAATATACTTTTTTGTACACCAAAAAATTATGTTACACATCTCTTTTACAATAATACTTATTTCTACGGGTACAAGGGCGGCCTTATCGCTGACAGCGATATCAACCAGAAAACCTTTAAAAGCCGTATTATTTATTATTGATAGGCTCTCCTTTAACCACTATTTTGCATCATGTCTGACTGAATTCATTTCAAATCGGCCATTTGCCAATGACAAGTTTACTGCAATCCCTTATTTTTACTCCACTTACCAAACCTACTAAATGAAATCAATGACCATTTTCACTTACCCTGAAACCGTCCAGCAAAAACTTCGCCCAAAAATATACTACAAACACAATTAAAACTGTTAACGATAGCATTAAATACTGAAATTGCAGTTCTCATAGTCATAATAAAAGCTGCGTACTCACAGTCCCAACAGACAGACACACGGCCTGACGATAACGGCGTAGTAATTCTGACAGTACACACAAAGTTGATATGGGCAATAAAATTTGACAATACGCTACACTACGACAATTACATGAGGAATAAACAGAGATGTTGCCGACACTTTTGAAATTTGGACGTTTTGCGAAAATTCGAAAAAGTTCCAGTGTAGAAAACGAGAGAGTGTAGAGATTTTATTAAATCTTTTTAGAATCCACGAAAGTGGCGATAGTGGTGATGGGTGAAAGGGAAGTATTGAAGAAGAAGACATGACGCTAACCCCAATAAATCGTTATAAGGACACAATAATGATGATAATAAAAATAGTCACAATTAAATGAAAGTTCTGTCTCACCCAGAGCAGTAAGCTCTCCCTACTGCCACTATGCTGATTTAGTTTAGCTAATATTTTATGATGGCAAGAAATTGAAGATATAAGATAATAAGGTCTTTAAAAATGTGCCTAATTCCAGGTGATGAGTCGTGAAGGTTGGCTGGATGTGTTTAGCATTGTTGCGGCTATGCCACTGCTACATTTTTTAGTTCTCCGACCGATATTAGAGTTTAAATGTTAGACTTTTGGGGTATTTTGAGTCAATTTTAACCATTTTATTATTAATTAGCACTTTAGTTACATTTAATCATTATTATTATATATTTCATTTCATATATTTAACTTGTTTTAAATTCTTAAGTTAAGTTACCTACATATTAAAATTATATTAAGTATCTATTTTATTTGCCTACGTCCGTGTGTCACTAGCGTAGTGAAAATCAGCGCTGAATGACTGACGCCCAGCAAAAGCTGAGTTGGTAACCCTGTCGGTATGGGCACGCCCGGCGCAATTCTTAAACCTTGTCTGTACTTTTTTATTTATTATTCTTCTCTATTGCTGTTCTGTTGTATTGTGTCTGTGTCGAAGAAATGTTTTCTATTCTATTCTTTTCTATTCATGAGTCGGAGCTTTAATAGTCCGGTCAATATCGACATTTAAAATAACAAAAATTCCCGGAAAGACAAATATTGGTGGAGAGTTAGGGTTTACCATTACAAAAAAAGTTTTAAAAATCCCCATCGATCCTATGTGTGCTACAAAAGTTATTCGGGGTAAAGGTCAAAATTTTAGGTTTTTTGGATTTTTCTCGAAAACGATAGGTTCTCTCAAAAAAAACGACAAAGTTGTAGATCTTAAAATTCTCTACAAAAATGATCGTTATGATTTTTTTCCTAAGAGTTACCATTCGTGAGATATCGCGATTCTAAGAGTCACATTATACATGATATGCACACATTTCCACGCCAGTTGAGTACAATAGAGGAATCTTCCTCTATTGTACTCAACTGGACATTTTAACAAGACTGACCTTGGCAATTGGTACACGTTGGAGAACACAGCAACCCTATTTTTTTTTCAAACATGGTTCAAACATGGCTAGGCAATCAACTGAATCCAGAAGACTGGAGTTGGAAATTGATAGATAATACTCTGGAACCGATTAAAACTTTACTCCCACCTGCTCCAGAAAAACTCCTCAACACTATTTTTTGCAATTGCAAAAAAGGTTGTAGTGCCAAATGTGGATGTAAAAAAGTCGGGTTGCTGTGTTCTCCAGCGTGTACCAATTGCCAAGGTCAGTCTTGCTCAAATGTCCAGTTGAGTACAATAGAGGAAGATTCCTGTGATTTTAATGAATACACCAATGACTCAGCCACATTTGACCCCGAATAACTTTTGTAGCACGTATAGGATCGATGGGGATTTTTAAAACTTTTTTTGTAATTTTATTTTTATTTATTTATTTTATAACAATTTCTTGCTGTACTTACAGTTTGCACCAAAGCGTATAGCAAGCCAAAACTACACACTTATAAAATAAAAAACTTTATACAAACATTTAACATATTTTTTTTACTGAGCATAAATATGTCGACGCCAGGTTCCTGAGCAATTAGGTCGTTCAGCAATGAGCGCCTGGGCTGTAGGAGCATGACGAGCAGTCAGGGTACGGGAGGGCGGAGCCGCAAACAGGCACCGCGGGGCACAAGCACGCGACACCCGCATTCGGTCCGGAGCGAATAGTGAACATCGAGCTAGCGTGGACGAGTCGTCGATCTTAGAGTTCAACAGTAGGTAGTAGTGCATCAACAACGCACACTTACGTCGCAGTTCCAGCGTGTTGATGCACACCATTCCCGCGACGAACAGAGACGGATACAAATAGGGATAGTACCCATACATTTTTTTGTACAGGTAACGAGCAAACTTGCGTTGAACCCGTTCTATCATGAACGTATATTTTTGCTCGTGCGGATCCCATACCAGAGAATTATACTCAAGCTTACTACGCACGAAGGAATAGTACAGTACCATGATGGCAATCCTGTCCTCAAACCCACTGGCCTGCCTCATAACAAAACCAAGCGATTGGAATGCCTTGGCGCAATTATTGCCAATATGCCGATTAAAAGTCAAAGTCGTATCCAAAGTCAGTCCTAGGTCTTTGATTTCTGTGACACGTTCCAGAAGGACACCTGATATGTGGTAGTCATTCTGAATGGGCGCACGCGATCGAAAAAAGGTAATGGTCTTGCACTTAGAGATATTAAATTCTAAGTGATTGTCTTCGCTCCATTTTAACACCATATCGATATCCCTCTGCATCGCCTCACAGTCTTGCACACTATTGATACTCAAGAATAACTTTAAATCATCAGCAAACATAAGGCACTGTGCCGTCCTAATGACCTTCGGCAGGTCATTGGCCATGATAATAAATTGTGGTGGTCCGAGGGTACTACCTTGACTCACACCAGAACTAGTTTCATATGTGCCAGATTTATGCCCGAAGAGTTGGACATGTTGAAGACGGTTGGTAAAATAGCTAGTGAAAAGTTGGAGCAGCTTGGGGGTAAATCCTATCGCGGATAGTTTTCTCAACAAGACATCATTTTGAACCCGGTCGAACGCCTTTTTGAAATCAAAACAGGCCACGTCAACCTGCTTATTTTTTTCCATTTCGGTGACAGCATAATCCACAAAGTTAATATGGTTTGTTATGGTGGATTTGCCGGTTCTAAAACCATGCTGACAATCGGCCAGTTGGGTTTTGACCTGCCTGGTGATATGCTGGTTCAATATAGATTCAAAGATCTTGCCGAAGGCCGATAGGAACGCAATAGGCCGGTAATTATCAACCTTTGACTTGACGCCACCCTTGGGTACAGGAGTAACCCTTAAAATTTTCCATTTGGCAGGATAAGTAGCAGTTTGTAGGGCTAAATTAAAAACAAATAGCAGCGGCTCTCTAAATATTTCAGAGCAGTCCTTAATAATAAACGGCGGAATGCCATCAGGTCCCGCAGATGAATGGGCTGGGTAATGGTAAACCCCAGCTCTCCACCAATATTTGGCTTGCCGGGAATTTTTGTTATTTGACCACTATTTTTATGTCAAAATTGACCGGACTATAAATTGGGTAGAAGGAATATGAGGAGCTATTATCACGTTTATTTATTTAATGCACTTTCTGTCCCGATTCCCGCACCTGGGTATAGGCCTTCATCCACTGCATTCACCTTTCGCAAGGGTCTACCGCGGCCCGCTTCACCGTCTCATTGTCTCATGGCACCAGCTCTGTGCTACTTTTACGCCCAATTCAGAGTAAGTTCAGAGAAGCATAACCAATGTTAATTAGTTATATTGCAACGCCTTGTTTTAATAAAACGTTGTGTAAGTATAGATACCTAACTTTTTAAGTATCAAGTATAAGTACTGGCATTATAAACTGAAGGTATTTAAGGATTGTCGTTTTACGCTCATGATGACTTGCTTAACATGGCAGGTACCCTATGGCAGCTATTTACTTGTAATTACCTACTTGTTGGTAAACACGACGTAATTATGTGCATCATTTTTATGTTTTCTACATATTGATTTGCGTAGTTAAACTTTGCCTTTTATTGCTTCTTTAACACCTTATTGCTTAAGTCGGTTCAGATACCTATAGCTTAACGAATACCTTTTATTAAGAATAGGAATATTTTTTTTGTTAATTGTTACTTATGTTCATTCATTTGGCGCTACAACCCTTTGTGGGCCTTGGCCTCCTCAACAATCTTCATCCATTTCGCTCTGTAACTGGCCTCCTTTCGCGAAGATGTTTTCCTTCCTATCCTCTTCAAATCCTCACAATCTATCTAGCACTTCCTGGGTCTTCCTCTGGTTTTTTGAATCGGAGTCCACTTGGACATGACTCTAACGGCTCTCGTATCGCCCATTCTGCCAGGTGACCTGCCCATCTGAACCTTTGCGACTTGAAGAACCTGACAATCGTTTCCCTATTGATCAGGTTTTCTAATTCGTAGTTCATTCTTACACGATACGTGCCGTCTTCTCCTCGCACCGGTCCGAAAACTCTACTCAAGACTTTCCTTTCGAACATTGCTAATTTAAGTTCGTCTTTTTGAGTCAGCGGCCAGGTCTCACACGCATATGTCACGATTGGCCGAATTATGGTCTTGTTCTAATTTGTCTTGTGGTATAGTGAGCTTGGACTTCGAGGTTAAGTGTTTACTGCTTAGCATGGCCTTGCAAGTGGAGAAACATCTGTTTCCGGTGGTTATACGAGCCCTGATCTCCTCCTCCATCTGGGAGTTTAAGGTCAACCCCAGTATCGGTATGCACTCACACACTCGATCCTTTTATCTCCGACAGTGACATCTTGGCCTGGCGCAGCAAGGCGACTGCTGGCGAGGTATTTGGTCTTGGATGCATTAACCTGTAATCCGAACTGGGCCAATTCAGATTCTAAGATCATTCCGTGGTTGACCATACTTTGTTTGGATCGGCAAGTTATCACAATGTCATCCGCATATGCTGCCAGCTGAGACGTGTTATAGTCTATGAGCCCTTTAAGATTGAGTTTTCGTGTGACAGCATCCAGCACCAGGTTAAAATTGGCTGTCGATAGGGCATCACCCTGCTTCACTCCGGAGGTAATGGGGAAAGGTTCAGATTGTTCGTTCTGGATGACTACAATGGACTTGAATTCAATTTGACACAATTCACTCGAATCTCGCATCGTTGCGCTAACAAGCCGAACGATCTTGCTTGGCACTCCCAGTATCAGCATGTTACATAGAATGCGACCACGGTTGGCGCTATCGAAAGCCTACTTGTAGTCGACAAACAGATGATACAACTTAATATCATATTCGTAGGCCTTTTCTTGTGTTTGCCGCATAAGAAATCAAAGACCTAGGACTGACTTTGGATGCGACTTTGACTTTTAATCGGCATATTGGCAATATCTGCGCCAAGGCATTCCAATCGCTTGGTTTTGTTATGAGGCAGGCCAGTGGGTTTGAGGACAGGAGTGCCATTATAATTCTCTGGTATGGTATCCGCACGAGCAAAAATATAAACTCATGATAGAACGGGTTCAACGCAAGTTTGCTCGTTACCGGTACAAAAAAATGTATGGGTACTCTCCCTATTTGTATCCGTCTCTGTTTGTCGCGGGAATGGTGGGCATCAACACGCTGGAACTGCGACGTAAGTGTGCGTTGTTGAAGCACTCCTACCTACTGTTGAACTCTAAGATCGACGACGTCCACGCTAGCTCGATGTTCACTATTCGCTCCGGACCGAATGCGGGTCTCGCAGTGCCTATTCGCGGCTCCGCCCTCGCGTACCCTGACTGCTCGTCATGCTCCTACAGCCCAGGCACTCAATTTGCTGAACGGCCTAATTGCTCAGGAACCTGGCGTCGAGATATTTATGCTCAGTGAAAAAAATATGTTAAATGTTTGTATAAAGTTCTTTAGTTTATAAGTGTTATTATATGTGTAGTTTTGGCTTGCTGTACGCTGTGGTGCAAACTGTAAGTACAGCAAGTAATTGTTATAAAAATAAATAAATAAGGTAGATCTGATCCGCGGTGGAGTGGTTCGGTCTAAAGCTGCACTGGTATTCACCCAGGATCGCCTTAGCATATTTGATCAGTCTTCTGTAGAGTACCCCCAAGAAAAGTTTGTATGCAGCAGATAAGATGGTGATACCACTGTCGTTAGAGAAAATCGTTCTGTCCCCCTTTTTGAAAATAGGTACTATTACACCTAGACACCATTCTTGAGGCATCTTCTCTGCTATCCAGATATTTTTAATGTAGTGAATCTTAAAACTATGACATATTCATCTTATTTGTAACAATTTTTATAAAACAATCAGTTTATATGGTTCCAAATTAGGTAGAACCTGTATTTTGGGGACCTGAGAAGTTATGTAATTTCAACTAAGCACTCATCAAATCAAAAAAATAGAGCAGTGGTGGCCCAGTGGTAACGGCCGCGACTTACATGTTATAGATCGTGGATTCGAACCCAGGCAGGCGCTTTACTGTTGTTATTACATTAAATTATTAGATTACTTGGTTACCCCCAGAGATGTAAAGGGACAAACTCAAGATCTTAGCGCCCCAAGTCAACCTCGCCTGCTCGTGGTGCATCCTGCTAAACAACAAACGAAGCTGTGACGACAACCGACTAATAACCATTCCAAGAAAACTTCGCAGCTAAATGGTGCAGACTGGTGACGGGAAGCAGCATCACCAGTGCGAGAAGCTGCGCTGAACCAACCTGCATACCCAGCGTGGCGATTATGGGTAGACCCTCCATGGCAAGTCATGATCAACCACGGCCCCCAGTTCCCGGCCGCCTTGCTGTTACTGCTGATTATGGCGGCGGTCACGGTGACGGCAGGGCATTCGGGGGTGCGAAGAAACTCCAAGTTACGGATGATAGCCGCCAAATCCAAACCCTGGCTACGTATAATTGACGAACGTAACGGCTCGACGAACACCTCGTGCAGCTAGAACAATAACCCTTGAATCGGGCCGCCTTACGTATTAACGAGAGAGAGACCAGCTATCCCAAGGCGGTGACGGGTTTCCGGTAAATAAATCCATCCGTGACAAACGTTGTCACGGATGGATTTATTTACCAGAAAAGTGGAAGTTTCTAGTGTCTGGAACAAGGTAGCATATCTCCTAGTAAACTGCGAGGTATAGCCTCAAGGTTGTCCAGGTATACGCGCCGACTTCGGCAAACTCGGATAACAAAGTGGAGGAATGTGCGAGGGCATCTCGACAGCCTTGCATTCCACCACTAGGATTTTAACGCTAAAGTGGGAGTACAGAATCACAACGAATCGGTGGTAGGATCCTACGTGTTTGGTAGCAGAAATCATAGAGGCCAAATGCTTTTCAACTTCCTTTTCGTGATGAATTCATTCTTTAAGAAACAGTCGCAAAGGAAGTGGTCATGGCGATGCCCCGACAATGTGACCAAAAATGAGATAGACTTCATCATAACAGACAAAAACCATATATTCAGGAAAGACTCAGTGATCAACAGGTTCAATACCGGCAGCGATCACAGACTTGTTCGAAGCTCTCTGAATATCAAGCAACGAACTCGTTTGTCTAGGGTCCGTCCAAATATGCCCCAAACTATGTTAGGATCTGAAGCGTTCCAGTCAGACCTGGATAACCGGTTGGCTGTTGTGGAAACCACAGACGACGTAAACCAGACGCTCGACCAAATGGTGCAAATCATCAGGGAGTAAGGTACGAGATTTTGTAAGATGCAGCGTACGGCCAATCTAAACTTTCGGCAGAAGCTCTACTGCTTATGATGGAACGACGTGAAAATCCACCTGTTTCTTCGTCAGAACAGCGGGCACTTAATAAAAATATTATGAAACTGGTACGACGCGACCACCGACGAGCAAATACGCTATCTATAGAGAAAGCGATTGAGCGTCCAGCCGCTTGGGAGGAGTCACCTGACGAAGCTGACTAAAACGAATGGTGATATCGTCGTATCGAGGCCGGAGATTCTTTCGGCAGTTGAAAACTTCTACGGCCAATTGTACGCATCGCATGCACTCGGCCTGATCCCGAAAAAGAGGATTATATGGCTACATTAACCCGCCATTACACAGAGGACCTGTCTGAAGTCATCCAAGAAGAAATCGAGGCGGCTCTCAAACAATTGAAAAGCCCCAGGCAAGGACAGGATCACTACCGAGATCCGCGATAGCGGGAGGATGTCCTGTATTGGAAGAGCTTCGGGAGCTCTCTAACTCTATCCTGTTCTTTGGGAGAACTCCAGAGGCGTGGCAATGGAGAGTGGTCGTTCTCCTCTTTAAAAAGGTTGACAAGACGCTTTTAAAGAATTTCGCTTCTTAGCGACGTATATAAGTTGTTTTCGAGAGTCGTCACGAATCGCCTAGCACGAAGATTCGACAAGTTTCAGCCACCGGCGCAGGACGGGTTCCGAGGAGGATATAGCACTAGAGACTACATCCCCACAGTGCGCCAGATTATACAGAAGTCCGAAGAGTATAGTTGGACATTGTGTTTTGCATTTATGGACTGTGAGAAGGTTTTTGACTCTATTGAGACCTAGTATGCTTTGGAGTTTATGAAGCGATGCCAAGTTGACTGGCGATACATCTTCAAACAGCACTTAATACATTCTTTTTCCTATCGCCTTATTGATCCTAACTTCCAAGTCTCTTTTCTATCACTGTACCAACGGACCCATACCCTATCATCTGCTTTGAAAGCTCCTGTAGTCCCCAAGGAGTTAGGCAGAGGATCATCCTAGTACAGCCACTTTTCGCCAGTTATGTTTAAGTCCCATGTAATAGGGGCGAGCCTATTCCCATCAACCGGGCACTACTCCAGACTCCGGAGTGCTATTGAGAAATTCTAGATGGAAAATCTTAATAACACTTTGCTCGACCCGACCGGAATCCAGGACCACGACGACCAACAAAAACAAGAATAAAAACAAGATTTTCTTAAACTTCCCTAATTTAAATAACTCGCTGCAACTTCAACGAGATTTCAACGAAACGTCGTGAACGGCATATGAGTTACTGCGGGGAGGGTGTCTCGGTGAGCAATTTGGGGTTCCTCGGCGGCCTGCATGCATGTGCAATGTGTTTGCAGTTCGAGCCCGTGCCAAAATTGCCATCTTTCCGCTGGATGGTTGCGAGCTGACGAAATGAAATGCCGCCACCGTATTTGGTTGGCTTTAATCTCGGATTAGTTTGACGGTTTATAGTTTTAATTTTAACATGCATTTTGGTGGAGTTTAACGACAAGATATTATGTGTGTTACGGAATATTGATGAGATTATTTATTAGGTTAAGTAAAATTCTTAGTTCATTTGATTTCTCACGCTATTTTCGTTTGTTGGCTTTCTAATTTCGTACAGATTAATAGCCAGTACGTGAGTATTTTGACATTCCTTGACAAAGGTATCTTTCAGTCAGGAATACAGAAAATATCACACACTTCAATTGACTAACTGACTGCGCTTGTAAAAATACCAAAGTATTTATCGGCATCAACGGTGCGCGGCGGTTGTTTTTCTTGAACTAACTCTTCTTCTATTTCTTCACCATGTTGCGTCACCACGTCACGATACGACGCCATCCCTCTCTGTTGGTGTGATTTGTTTGCACTCATGCAATGGGCCGCCTACTGTAGAATTGATCTGAGTAAGTGACATTTGATGTCAGCAAAGGCGATAGTCGAAATGTCAAAATGTAAGGGATCGTTTGTCAATCCCATACAATGTTTCTTTTTTAATCCCTTGAGGAAAAAGAGGGGTGTAATAAGATTGACGTGAGTACCTTTGTGTTTATGTATTTGTCTGTGGCATCATAGCTCCTAAACGGATGAACGGATTTAGCTATAGTTTCTCTTTTTGTTTTTTAAGGTGACTTTATCGAGAATGTTTTTTTTTTTATTATTATTATTGATAGGCTCGCGCTTGACCACTATCTCACCTGATGGTATGAGATGATGTGGTCGACGATGTAGCGCGCTTACCTAGAAGAAACCTATTCACTCTTCACTTAAAGACTCCCAGGGTGTAGCTCTCAGGAAATACAGACTCCGGCAGGGAATTCCACTCCTTAGCTGTACGCATAATGAAAGTATTCCCAAAACGTTTGGTGCGTCCATGTACCGATGACATATCGCCGTACGTCTTGTAATCCGATGATGGAAAGGGCTAGGAGGAATTAGTTCATGCAATTCCAACGCACTCTCCCCGAAATGTAACCGATAAAAAACCGACAGACTGGCAACTTGGCGCCGATGTTTAAGGCTCTGGAGCCTAGACTCGACCAATATCTCATTGCCGATGAGCCTCTTGGCCCGCTTTTCGATCGACTCTAGTGTATCCAGCTGGTACCTGGCAGATCCGTCCCAGAGGTGAGAGCAGTACTCCATGCATGACCGAACTTGCGCTTGCTACAAGTTGAACAACTGTTCTGGCGTGAAGTACCGTCTCACCTTTGCAAGGATCCCCAACTTTTTGACAGCCAGTTGAGCTTTTGCCTCAATGAATGTACCAAAATTGAGGGTCGGTCTTAGCAATGTTTGATGAAAATCGGTTCAGCCGTTCTAAAGTTATGGGCGTTTTACTGTTAGAATCGGGCTGTTTTCGAAAGATATCGTGTCATAATTACGTGTTCAATAGATTGCCGATCGAAGCGTGTCTACTTCTAGATACATTATGTAGCATGAAATATAATTGTGTTGCGGGTCTTTTAAATTTTATTTTATACAATCGCTATCGCCACAATTTCGATTAGAATGTAACTAGTCTAAGGCGTCTCGTCGGTCCATCGCATGGGCGATCTGCCACGTGCTCTCTTTCCTTGAGTGAGTACAAGTCGCTCAATAGAATCGTTGCCTCCCCGGGACACATGACCAACGAACTGAAGTATTCGAACAAACTACGATTACTATAGCTAACTAAACAATGTGTCACCAGCCACATTATAAAATAGTCTTCGACAGTGTCGCAGTCTTCATAGGCTTGATGGAGCTAATTTTAAATAACTAAGTCACATATACCGACATCGTACCTCCACAACATTGAACCTTAAATTCTGTCACATAAAACATAAAGTGGGTTTACAGGCAGTTTAAGTGCCACATCACAAACTGAGTTACTATGGCTGCCATCCAAATGTGATGCAATAATCTTTGATAGTATCAACTATGTAGTAATATTTTATCACATTATTGAGACGCTCGATTTGATACGAACAGCTTTATAGGAATCTGTAATTGTTTCTAATATACAATGTTTCCAATAAATGAAATGGAAAGAATCTAAATATTTGTTTTTTTTTGTATCGTAAAGTTTCAAGATGAGTGTTCTTTCATCGTATAAGTCTATCAGGAAAATAAAAAGATACGTTATTTTTGTGCTAGCCATGACGTCTATAAAAACTACCATCACTTACAAAGTTACATAAAGATGCTCAGGCTGTTCAAAACAAACTTAATTAGTTATGCCAATACCAAAATGATGAAGAGAGTTCTAGCATTAAAGTTATAAGAGCTAAAAGGAGATCAAACAGTTTCCTTGGAGCTTTGTTACCGACGTTGTACAGCAATAAAACTTTTTTTTTTCATAATATAAACCAAGAATATTCATGTAATTAACTTGCTTTTGATAAACAATATCTGAATCAAGTTGTCTAGATAACTTGATTCAGATATTGATATAAAACGGTTCGCTTCTGTAATTAATATCAAAAGAAAATGTATTTCGTTACTTATTGGGAACAACTTACTACAGAACCTATGTATTTTTTGTCGACAGAGATGAAGTTTGTGCAAAGGGAATGTTATGCAAAAGAATGTACAACGCGGTACCAATTTGGTTGATCCCCGTATTAAACAAATAACACCCTTCCTGTTAAGATTTACTCGTTAATTGTTGCCGGTTTCAGCAGTAGGTTCTTTTTAGGGATCCGTACCCAAAGGTTAAAAACGGGACTCTATTACTAAGACCCCGCGGTTCGTCTGTCTGTCTGTCTGTCTGTCTGTCACCAGGCTGTACCTCATGAACCGTGATAGCTAGACTGTTAAAATTTTTACAGATTATGTATTTCTGTTGCCGCTATTACAACAAATACTATAAACAGAATAAAATAAATATTTAAGTGGGGCTCCCATACAACAAACGTGATTTTTTTACGGAACCCTTCGTGAGCGAGTCCGACTCGCACTTGGCCGGTTTTTATTTTGCAAACCTTCAAAAGGCAACTGGATTTTTGGGGAAAAGAGGGAGTGTGGGATTTTTTACTGAGCAAGTAGTGACCGAGACCGTAACCATGGCCACTTGCAATGTTCAGCAACTTTCAACAAAGTTCTGAAAGGGTAAAAACATTCAATGCAATTAACTATGCTGATGTTTTTAACACTTGTGTTAGAAAAACATAAAATAAACAAACAAAACATTACCCAGTTTTAAAGTATCATTTGGGTGTAGTTAGCACAAAGTTAGCATTTCAAAATCCCCCCATTAAATATTTTAACAACTCTAGGACAATAATAAAAATATATTATGTGCTGGTGAAGTACTAAAACGTATTGTTGAAGATCCATTACTGTACAGAAATGTGTAATTAACATAGTTATGGCATTGTTACTAATAACCTACACAAAATTACTTTCACGATGAGTAACAGTGTTCTTAGAAAAGCTTTGCCTGAAAAAGATTTCCACATACTTAGGCTATACAGCTTAGGGTTCCGACTCTTTGTCCGACTGCCGCAGAAGTCGAGTAATATTTCTAGGATTTTTTGTAATACATGTTTTATGAAACTTTACATATTCGTACATCTTATATGAATATGTAAGGGATATAATTCTGCAGGCTTGCAAGCGAGCTCCGACTAACAATAAGGCTTTTGCAGTCACATAATATGACTCGTAGATACCTAATATTCGTTTCACAAGATCAAATAATGTAAACATCTGTGAAAATTTCAACTGTCTAGCACGGTTCATGAGATACAGCGTGGTGACAGACAGACAGACGGACCGCGAAGTCTTAGTAATTGGGTCCCGCTTTTACCCTTTGGGTACGGACCCTAAAATTTAAAAAATAAAAAAATGATAAGCTCAATGACACATTTCGCTATAAGCATACAAATATTATATTAAAGAATTTTTAATAGGTAGGTACTTTTAAGTTTACTTGCACGGTAGAATCAATTTTTATTACTTGTAAATTTTAATTGTTAACGTTCAAAAGTGCCGCTTAATGGCCTAATTGAATAAATACATTTGACTTTGACTTATGTCATCACAAAATGTAATATTTAATGTACTAAATAAGCGCATTTTAATTTACTAAATAAAATATGAAACTAGTTACAACACTAATCGATCATTCTCAGTTGTAGATTTTCACCCAAATATCAAAAACAATGTCGAAATTTTTACACAAACAATTATTACAGGTGATAGGAGCTAATTTTCAACTGACTAATTTCTTTAGCTACAACAGCAACAGCAACAGTTTACTATTGTAAATTTTCATCACAAACCTGTATTTAACGACGTATCTCGGCACTAGATACGTATGTAGGATCGTAGACCATAAGTTACGGCGCCTTCGCTCCGTCAAATCCCACGGTGGGTGTTTATGCTGAACGATCTGTTTGTGATGTTCCGCCGTCCAATTCGCATGCGCATCGTAAAGCTGCGGTCGACTCAGGCGCATAGCACGTGTATGAGGCCATGAGGTGTGAGGTGATGCTGTGAGTGAATGTTTAAGGTTCTTAATTCTTTATTGTACACCATGCATCACATATTATACTATTATTGGTAAAGTTTGTCAAATATTTAACTTCAAATTCTTAATTCAATAAAAAATAATAATTAAAAAATCAAAAACCCGCCTGCTTAAGAAGCGAACTAAAAAGCTGTATACAAAAAAAAACATGCTATGCAGTCAGAGGATCAGGGGGTCAGCCAGTTTACGAATATGTATCCTCTGACTGCACAGCATGATTTATTATTGTTTACAGCTTTTTAGCTCGTTTCTTAAGCAGGCGGGTTTTTTTTATTTACAACTTTCTAATTATATATTTTTTTCGAATGACTTTTAAACATATAAGTGGTTCATATTTTAGTAATCACCTGTAAAAACCCTTCATTTTGATACCTCACTCGATGGGACTGGAAGAAAAAAAATTGAAAACGCCACAATATGGCACCCAAAATCCGCCATGTTCCTTTTTTTTAACGCCTTTTATCTAAGAACACTTGGGCGGTCAAGACCTATTTACCGATATATTAATTATAGAAATCCCTCAAGTAGTTTGAAAGATATGAGGTAATAAAGAATATTCATACATACAAAAATACAAGATACGCGCGAAAAACATAACCCTTTCCTTGCAGCCGGGTAAAAAAGAGATCATTTTCATTACCAAAAGACCTAAAGAAAATATGTTTGTTGGACCAAACCCGCCACACTATTCCCGAAAGCTAAAATTAACATTGGTGACCAACATACAAGCGCCAAGGACTAATCGAGCTTCATTGAAAGCTCGATGAGTCCTTGATGATGATGTCAGGGTACGGCCTTAAAGAAGATCTAGCGGATTTACCTACGAAACTGCTATTTCTAAATATCCCGTTACCCGCCGATTTTAAGACCATCACCTGAAAGATCAACCGCTTTGATTTGAAAACACCGCAACTTTAATACGCCGTAATCCACAATGCAATTGTTGAAATTAAAATCACGGGAATATAGACTCTATCGTTAACTTAATAGGGATATTATAGGAGGCTTTGGTGTTGAAGTCTGTAGGTATATTTTAAGAAGGTGCACGATGTCGTGAGATCCTACAAGAAAACTTTACAATAATTTATCTTAAACACAGTACATGAAGTACTTAGTATATTACGTATGTACTTCCAAATATTGATTTTTCTAGTGCAATATTCTTAATGACACCCTAACGAGAAACAGAAGTAAGGCTGTGGTCACGCAATGTAATAAATAATAGTAGGTACGAATAGCCCACTACGTGATCAAAATCACACAGAATATGGCCTTTTCATCATCATCAGCCTTTCAATGTGCCCACTGCTGGGACAAAGGCCTCCTGTTTGTGAGAGGGAATGGGCAGTAATCCACCACGCGTGCCCATTGCGGGTTGGTGGATGTGACATGTCTTAGAATTTTTGGTTCTAGGACATGCCGGTTTCCTCACGATGTTTTCCTTCTTTGTTTTGAGAGCAGCGGTGATGAAATAATTTACACAAAGTAAAGTGCCTGACTGGGTTCCAACTCATGACCTACGCTTATAAGTCGCGGCCGCTACCACTGGGCCACCGCTGCTCTCGTGCCTTTTTACCCGACTACGGCGAAGCAAAAGGGAGGGTTATGTTTTTGACCGGTATGTGGGTATGTATAGTTTCGTACTTTTTAACCGACTTTCGAAAAAGGAGGAGGTTCTATGTTCGACTTCTTGTATGTTTTTTTTTTTTTTTTTTTTTTTTTGTGTATGTTCACCGATATCTCCGTCAATTGCGAACCGATTTTGAAAATTCTTTTTTTGTTTGAAAGAATATGTTCCGAAATTGGTCCCATTTTAATTTGGTGAAGATCTGATGAAGAACTTCGAAGATATACAACAGAACTCTTCAATAAATAACGGAAAATCTCTCGGGACTGCTGCAATCACATGTAATTTTATTGTTTATACCATTTCATAACATAACATCACGTCAGTACGCTCTTAAGGGGTAAGCAGATCTCTCATTTGATCGGTTTTGTTCAAGTTTCATGTTATTCGGGTAATCTATTCTGGCGTTATAGGAAACTTACTAAACATCTTGCCTATTAGGTAGGTACAACTAAAAAGTGAAAAATAAAAAACTTTTTTACAAAAAAATACTACCGACTTCCAAATAAGAAAACTACAAAGTGAAAAATAACTTTATTTTTGGAAGTCGGTGTCCGTAACGCAAAATAATGGTACCTACGAAAGACACCGACTTCCAAAAATAAAGTTATTTTTCACTTTGTAGTTTTCTTATTTGGAAGTCGGTAGTATTTTTTTGTAAAAAAGTTTTTTATTTAGAGCGTTATTTTTCAGTAGTCGGGTTGTAGTTTTTGAAATTTTATACTATTTTTTTTTCTACTTTTTGGCTCGCTTGACCAATCTCAACTGATGGTAAGCGATGATGAGGTCGACGATGAAGCACTATTATTTATTCTGTGCTTTTACAAAAAGTGAAATCTATAGTTTTCTTTATACGTACTTATGTATACATTATTTTCTTTCATCTTCATTCAGTAATGTCTTAGCTAAAATAGAAATTACTTAAGATTTAAGGATACCGTGACATCTCTTAAAGATAAACTGATTGTATGGTATCAATACGTTTGCGAAGGCTCCTTTTCAGGCTGAAAACAAGCGGCTCGTTGGTCTAGTGGTATGATTCTCGCTTTGGGTGCGAGAGGCCCCGGGTTCAAATCCCGGACGAGCCCTAATTTGGAATACCAAAATAAGTTAAATCGACAGACTGTCATCAGGCTACACTACCATAGTAGTAATGTTTTATTTCAGATAGGCAAGTATTTTGTGCCTTGTCGAATTACTTTTAATTTAGTTCTATTACCACAGGCATAACATCTTCCTCATCCAAAAATATGTGTGTATACTACTCTGCAGTTTGCTACTGTACTATGACATGGTAATACAATACTTCCTTGTCAGCTAAGATTTATTCATTAAAATTTACCTAGTATAAAATACTTAATTAACAATAACTACCTATATATACACTTAAATAAAATAATAAAGTAAGCAAACGGTTAGTCGACTCTTCACGTGACCAGAGGGCTGGGCTTTTTTTCCTTGGCCAGAGAATCAGCATTGACATCCAACGTGGCAATGCTGCCAGCTTTTTGGACAGTTTTCACGTTGACAGCGATGTGGACGAATTTTTTGACGCCCTATGACCCCTGCCCTTTTATACGCGTTCGTAGTTTTATTTTATTTATACAAAACATGTTTTTTTTCTTTGTTTTTTTTTTTTTTTTAAACGTTGCCCCACACTAGGAATTTCTCCTGTATCGTGGGTGCGTTTACAAACATATAAACTCACATACACAAACACCCAGAGCCGGAACAACTATTTGTAGATCATACAAATAATTGTTCCGTGCGGGAATCGAACCCGCGACACGCAGCGCAGCATTCAATCGCTCAACCACTGCGCCAAAATATCGTATATTTAACCTGCCCGTAAACCTATCAACAGAGGCTTACATTAAATTTATTGCCAATCTGGCCGTGGAGTTTTGGCGGGGACCTGATGGCGCTATGTTGCTTCTCTGTTTTATTTTCTTAAAATTGTGTTAAATTGAATATTAATAGTGTAAAAATGGTGGTGGGGATAACACAGTGGTAGAACATGAGTTTGTTCATGTTGTTGACAAAACTCCGTGGAAGCTTTCAATAAAGTTACCGCCATTTTACTGGGGCCTAACTAGGACATTGGACTAAAAACTAAAGGAACTGAACTTCTAAACGTGACACTGGCTAAATGCACAAACCGTGCGAAGCAAAAGAAAACATGGCCGTGTTGTTTACCGCATCTTTATTTTG
This sequence comes from Orthosia incerta, assembly GCA_948252205.1. NCBI lineage: Eukaryota > Metazoa > Arthropoda > Insecta > Lepidoptera > Noctuidae > Orthosia > Orthosia incerta. Next base: position 56,747,571 of record OX411742.1, read on the forward strand.
ACTAAAACATAAACATGTTCATATGCAAATGCTAATACGCTTATAAATAAAGTTTTTCGTATCTCTGGTATTTGACATTATTTTAAATCAAATGCAAATGGTCATGATCAGCACACATTTCACAAGAAAATAAGAAATTAATTATATACAGATCCGAAGATCCGAATTCTATCTCTACAACACAATCAGTAATAAATACTATATAAATAATATTAAATCCGTAAAGTAAGAATTATGTTCCGCTGATGAAGGGAAGGCAACATCGATGCTCAATATATTACTGCCTAATTACCAATTCATTATACTTATCGTTCCATACGACAAGAAAAGAAAAATGTTTTATTTGACCTGTTGAAATGTATCCGGTATTTACAAGTCTATTAATAAGATTAAAGGAGGATTTTGTTACACCTGTTTGTTACCGGTTTTGTGGGCATGAAGTTACGTCCGTGAGTGTACAATGAAAGGATTCTTGTGAAGCGGAAAATTTGTATTTATGGTGGTGTGAATGGGAATTAACTGTTGGTTGGTTGGTTGGTTTATTGGTTTGGTATAGTCGAGAAATATTGTGTTTGGTGTGAGTTTTAAAACCTCATATTATTATGAAAAGTTGAAGAGGTAAACTGGTACAGTTGTTATTTTTCTTACAGGTTCTAACAGTCGTAGCATAAAAGCATTTTCACTCGGATTCCGTAGTCAACAAGGAATACTTATAGTTTCGCCATGTCCGTCTGTCCGGCTCTCTGCAGCATAGCTCAGAGACACTTAGAACTAGAAAGCTATAATTTGGACCAGATATATTTATTAATCACGCCGATAAAGTGGTAAAATAAAATTTAAAAATATATGTATTTTTGGGTACACGTAAAGTGGAGATGTTTTTTTTTTCTTGTCTATGCCATGGGGTGAGATATCGTTGGAAGGCCATTTAAAAATAAAACGGATCGTAATTTTTCGATTCGAGGATCCGTTTGCGTAAAAATAAACATTAAAAAGCATTTTTTTTAAGTGTCCTGTGTCCTCCCCCCCCCCCCCCAGCTAAATGGTTGAATGGGAAAATTCACGGCAGTAGTATATACAACGAAATTAAAAGGAAATCTATCACAGCTAAGAAGGCTTTACAAGTTTACAAGTAATAGTCGACCAACTTATAAAATGTACCTGAAAAAGTATTTTTGTTATTTTTTTGGTTAGAATAGCAATGATCGGTGCTGTCATTGTTTATGAACTTCAGTATTTTTCCCTAATTATGTTGGTGAATGTAGCTGTTTGTATGGAACCCTCGGTGCCCGAATCTGCCTCGCACTTGGCCGGATTTTTCTTCATACTTTTAGAAATACGTTTATCTTTAGGTATCTGTACTGGCACATCTTGCTATATTTTTTTCCAACGGGTTGGCATGTGATTTGATCAGCTGCACGAATATTTTCGCATTTAATTTCATAACCAGACATTGTGTTGAAATGAAGAAAGTACCAATAGGTAAAAATATTGATTTATAGAAACAAAAATGCTATCATAAGTATATTTATTTGATATTACAGTTATTTTTAGTGTAGGACACTTAATATACCACCATACTACAATATTTATTGGTGATTTTTTACATCTAATTAAAAAAACGACGGTAAATATTCTGCTCCGTTATAATAATGCAATACTTATATAAATACCTACCTAATCTACTTTTATCTGCAGATCAACATGTTCAATTACAAATTATTACGATTAAACACAAACACGAATAAACAATTAACGTGAACAATCATAATACAAGACATCCATTTACTTAAACATGAATAAGTATTTATTAGTTCCTGTCTAAAGATAAAATATTGTGTCTCATCATCATACCAGCCTGTAGCCTTACCCCCTGGCTTGATGATGAGTTGCTGGTTTACCATCGTTGGCTTTTTGCTATACTGCCCGATTTTGTGCATCCCTCATCCAGCCGGGAGAGCACGGCCTCTGTGATAGGCTTCAGGCACGCATTTTATCACGGATTTTGCTCCCAAATTGTGATAAAAATGTGTGACTCAAGCCTGTCGCAGTAGGCCGTGCTCGCCCGGCTGGTGTTTCCCGCGACTAGGTAATATCTTCTGGTTTCCATGACCCAATCTTGGCCAATATACAACCAACAACTTACTCCAGCAGCTATACTTACTATCTCCGCGTCTAAACAGTCCTGCTACTGATCGAAAAAATATATTGTAGGTCTCATAAAAATGGACAGACTCTTGCTAACATGATTAAAAAACAGATGTTTAAGTCGTGTTAAAAACATAGTTCGGCAAAAGCTAGCCAGATTTTGTTTAAGTCGTGATATGAGAAAATAAATTTAAACTAAAGTCCGCGTCATGTAAGAAGTTCCACGGAATATTATTGGAACTTTGATATGTAAGCTTATATCTATAGTAATAGAGCTTATTTTCGAATGCTTGGCTAAATGCTAGTCCTGCTCCACATCCACTAGGGCGCAAAAACAAGTGATATGCAGAACATTATTGTTTTGAAGTATTGTTGGACCTTCTGAAGACTGTATGAATATATTTGTATTGTATAAACTCAATTTCATTCATCAAGGTATGTACTTTATGTACCTAAATATTGTAAAAAAAAATTATTTTTTTTTAAACGAGTATGTATGGAGTTTCTTGTGCATTCTTCTCCATTACAAGCTACTTTCCGAATGCACGGTAGAATCAACTATTATTACTTGTTAATTTTAATGTAACGTTCAAAAGTGCCGCTTGGTGGCCTACTTGAAATAAAATATCTTTGTCTTTTGTCAAAAAGAAAAAAGATCCGTCATATTATACCCCCCTCACACCTGCACACTTCCTGATCGGCCGACCGCTGACCTCACATGCGAGCGAAGATGTCGCCAGTACTCCACTACACTCATTATCCCGCTACCAGCGCATGGAACAACTGAGTCAACATTTCTGGCGGCGATGGTCAGCAGAGTACATTGGAGAGCTGCAAACCCGCACGAAATGGAAGCAGTCTAAAGGAGTTTAGCACCCAATACTTTGTGCTTATAAAAGAAGATAATCTGTAGACCTGAATCTTCTCTATATATTATAAAAGAAGATAATCTGTAGACTGATCAGGATACTGCAGATCTACCTCTGCCTTAACCTTTCGGGCAATAAAGGCGTGATGTAATGCTCAGAGTAATAAACGTTGTTTATGAGTACACTAGCACGTGTTCGTGTGCGTGTGTGGTGTGCTAGTGTGCGGCAGAAGCCACCGGCTTAGCCGGCGTTAAAAGTGTTTTCTTGTCGTCCCAAGGGAACATTATACCGGGATAAAAAGTAGCCTATGTGCTATTCCAGACTATAATCTATCCCTGTGCCAAATTTCATCCAGATCCATTCAGCCATTCCGGCGTTATTGTGTTACAAACATACATCCATCCAAACTTCGTATTTATAATATTAAGTAAGATTCGCTCCCTGAAAAGTTGTCATGAAATACTATAAGTCAGCCGTTGTATTGGCTATTTCAATGGGTGAAGGCTTCTTTTCAGGCTTAAAACAAGCGGCTCGTTGGTCTAGTGGTATGATTCTCGCTTTGGGTGCGAGAGGCCCCGGGTTCAAATCCCGGACGAGCCCTATTTTTAGTTGAATTAACTTAGTTTTATATTATAAATTTATTACTTTCATTTTGAAGTAAAAGAAAACACTTTCTTCACAAATTAGGTATAACGTGAATACCTCGTCCTTTTTTGTACACTGCAAAAATCTGCAGGTATTTTTTTTTAAACCTTAATTTTCATGAATGAATAATACATTACTGCAGAATCCGGAAAGTAAGCTTTCCTGGCCAAGTATGAGTTAACCGGACCGAACCGCAGGTGAGGTCGGTTATATACGAGGCCAGGATGGCTTTCTTACTGGTTGAGGCTTGTATAATGCTTTTCTCAAAAATGAAAGAAAGTATAACTACAAATTCGTTAAGTAATATTGAAGGTTACAGTCATAATAGGGCAATTAGTGAGAGATATTGTGATCGATTTACCGGGGGCATTTATATTTGGTTGTTGTACGTCTTGATTAACAGACTCAAAAATATATTTATCTCATATGAGATAGATATACAGGGTGTTTGGAAGGGAGCTGTACATACGCCTAGGGTAGAAACTAGGGATAGTCTGCTACCTACCCCCGCCCATTATATTGACCTTGGCCTCAAGGTTTTTTTTTAATTTATTATTATTTTTTATTTGACTTTTTTATGATTTTTTGACTAAAACTACCTGTAGCTCAAAATCTATCCATGGGACCGGTCGGCTAATTACTAGCTTTTTCTACTTGCATAGAATAATATGATGAAAAAGCCTCATGAAAGTATTGTAAATCTTTTATTGAATACTTAGTAGGACCTAGGTACTGTTAAATCATCGGAATCTTTTTTAATTTCTTCTTCAACAATTTTTGAAGAAGCTGCTGCCACATAACCCTCTTGAGTTATTTGGGTGACAATGCGTTCAGAAACGCCTAAAACAAAATAACAATGATGCATTATGCATTACATTACATGATGCCGGTCTTGTCCTGTTTATATATGTACCACCCAAAAACCAATACTTTCAGGCACCGGTAGTACGATAATTTAGGGAAATTTTAGTATAATGGTATCCCTAAAAGTTACCTGTCAAATAAGCAACGCAGGCTTTATCTTTTTAAACGGTTCCGTAGGCCCGTTATTGTCTTGTTCACTTCAAGAAAACATTCATGCCAGCACTTTAAATTACTTTTGGCATAGTGATGGCTATTCTTTACTTCGGAAACGAATAAAAACACGGAATACAACACACTCTCTTGACACCTGACATAAATGACAAACGCATAGTTCCGATTTTGGCCGCGCGCAGACTTATCTTGCGCGCACTCTATAACCATGTTATGGACGAAGAGGATGACCTACTGTCTAGAGATGGGTGTTTTCGGTTTTTTTGCACAAACGGTTATGTAAACGATATACAGTTTCCAAACGAACGAGATAACGAACACGGCTTTCAGATATCGATATCATTTAGTACAGTTTGCATAAGTTAAAATGTTATTTAGATGAGCAAACTAACAACGAACGCGAAATAATACTTAGAAAGAGAGGTAGCGCATTATGGATCCTATCGTTTGTAAAATTTGCGTTTTGTTCGTAGTTCATACGTTTCCGCATTGTTACGGTTTTAAGTTTTGACTTATTCGTTCTCGCACGCTAGTAAGGTTTTTATTAGATACTGTTTTTGTAATATCGTTTTTGATATAGATATCGATATGATATGTAACACATATCCGATATAAGTTACGGTTTGATATATCGGACCAATCCCTACTACTGTCCAGTAAGTAAATTACATACTTACTTACTGGACAGTAGGAGATTCCAAATTTAAAATTTCGCTTCTTACTGGACAGTTGTGAATAAGTCTCCGGTAGAGTTCACTTTCTGGATACTTTTTAGAGATGTTACGACAACATTACATACCATTTTTGAGAAAAAAAATCAAACTGCAGGGTTTCCTGGCCATATCTATTATACTATCTGTTATAAAAATTTAGATTTATATAAAATTACTTTCAGATTTTTGCGGTAGGATCTTGTACTATAAGGGGTTTCAAATTTAAATGCAGATATATGTCCACTTCGCGCGGAGCGGAGAAAAGAGGTGCGGAGCCAACCAATCGAATTGCATAAAAACACCGCTCCGTTTTAGTGGACAGGGATTTGCAAACTAGTTTCAAAATTCATATAATTATATTGCGTTCTCCTCTCCGAACGAGTGCAACCGAACTCCGCGTATGAAAATACACAGTCCCCTATTCCGCTCCTCTACTCCGCTCCGTATTTCTTTCTCTCTCCGCTCCGCTACCTAGCTCCTCGTCGGACAGATACGAATATATGAAAAAACACAGTCCGATTTCGCTTCTCAACTCCGCTCCACATCTCCGCTTCGTTGCCTCGCTCCGCTCAAGTGGACAGGCAGCTTTAAACTCATATATGATGGAATACATCATATCTTTGTTTAATTCATTCAAAATATTGATACAAAACAAGATCAAAAGACAACAAATATCACCTGCCATAAACTCGGAACACTCTCAATTTTACTAATAAAAGAAAAAGTAAAATTATAACAAGGGATGTGACGTTAACAAAGCTCATGTTTCTTTTTATTCGATACTTTGTGATCGGACGAAGTTTAATAAATCGCTTCCTGTCGCACTATCGATATTATTATGCATTTATCTGTTGATTTAGATAACATTTTTGGTCATTTTAAAGGTGGTTGGTTTAATCAGAGCCTAGTTAGAGTATAAATAAAAGAATTGATAATTTAAAGTTTTAGCATTAAAGTAACTTAAGAAAAAAAGTTAAGTTATTGTTTAAAGTTATTTAAGTTTTACAGGTTTTTTGATGCTAGAGCTTTAAAAGTGCTCTACTTCAAATTCTTAATTCAAAAGCCGGAGGTAAGTGCGTCCATAGACTAACTGCTAGGAGCAATCAGAGCCGACAGCATTTAGGCTGTTGGGCAATCTGTAGTTTCAATACAAAAACGTTCTCATTTTTTTTAATTTGATTTCTTTTTTTAACCGACTCAAAAAAAAGAAGTTTCTCAGTACGACCTGTATGTTTGTTTGTATGTTTGTCCGCAATTTTCTCGCGTTTGGCTGAACCGATTTTGATGCGGTTTTCAGAAAAGTATTAGTTACATTCTGGAGAAGGTTTTGGTGTACAACAAATGGATATCATCCGCATGGATCCGTTGTACGTATGTTTGTTTGTGTGAATGTATCTTTGTCCACGCATTTCTCCGAAACTAGTAATCAGATCATGATCATTCTTTTTTATTGGATTAAGTATCTCTCAACATAGGTCATAGTGCAAGTTTCATCAAAATTGGTTAGACAGTTTTCTAGATATGGAGCATACAACCGAACTCTTTGGCGACAAACAGCACGAATGTGTAAATTGAGTTATGATGGATATTTTGTCAATCCTTTAGATACCTTACTATGGAACTTGCTCAATCTGTAGTGATGGTGAACCAAAACTAAAAATCGAGAAATAAAAAACTTCTCGAAAAAAATTATGGGGTTTTTTTTTCAGTGGCAGTCAAGGTTTAATTTATAACAATTTCAAGAGGAAATTTAAATAACTTACTTATTATCCTCCTGTAAGCAAACAATGAATTCAGAGCAATTCATGAAACATCTCTCCCGCGTAAACATTCCTATCTTCACAAACCTTCACGTCTGTATAATTACTCCGTCTATTGCAAAAGTGCAGCAGTGGTGGCCCAATGGTATCGGCCGCGAGTTACAAGTTGTAGGTCGTGGGTTCGAGCCCAGGCAGGCGCTTTACTTTGTGTAAATTATTTCATCACCACTGCTCTCATAACGGTGAAGAAAAACATCGTGAGGAATCCGGCATGTCCTAGAAACAAAGATTTGAAGACATGAGACATCCACCAACCCGCACTGGGTCCGCGTGGTGGATTACGGCCCATTCCCTCTCACAGAGAGGAGGCCTGTGTCCCTGCAGTGGGAACATTAATAGGCTGATGATGTGATGTGATATGATTGCAAGATTAGTATAGGTATTCATCAACTTAAAAATACGTTTTTGTTTAAATGAAAAATTACCTATTAAAACTTACAAGACTATAAAATCGTTCAATAAATAACATGAGTCAAACATGCTTATGATTAGTCACCGGAAATGGTTCGCTAGTAAGGATTCTACGCCTTAAACGGTAAAACGGAACCCTTATGACATCACCCCATTATTGCTTTATGCACTTTGATGGTACACTTACGCTTCAATGCTTACCTACTTCTGACATTCTAGTTAGTCACTTGACGTGTACTTATTCTTCAGGACACCTGTAAATTAGTGTATTTGATCTATCATAGGTATTTATTTATTTATATATGCTTTATTGTAGGTACACCAAGTTAAAACATAGAAAAGGAAACTTAAAACTAAAACACATACAACGGGCGGCCTTATCGCTTACAGCGATCTCTTCCAGGCAACCTGGAATGGACAGTGATAGCCTGGACATGAAATGGGGTTGACATTGGTGTAACACATAAATTACGAATATTTACTTTAAATATAGAATAATATTATAATAGATATCCAAATACATACATATGTTATATTAATATATACATAAATACATACATACTCAATATATATATAGGCAATGAAAGTAAATGTTGACTAACGACAATCACAGTGACAGGTAATGGTCTTTCACGAGTCTTTTAAATACAGCCAATGACTGGGCGCGTTTAATTGGGTCAGGCAATGCATTCCACAGACGAGGAGCTTGGACAGTAAAAGATTTATCCAAGAAAGTGGTGGAGTGCATTGGCATTCTAAGTCATCCGATGACCTAAGTGATTTCGTGTGGGAATCGCAGATAAACTGAAAACGATCCTTGAGGTAAAGAGGGGTGGAAGAAGTAAAGAGCACATTATACAGAAGAGAAAGAATATGAGCATTCTGGCGAAGACGAATTGGCAACCACTTGAGCTTCAAACGGAAATCGGAAACATGGTCATATTTGCGCAAACCAAATATGAACCTTATACAAAAATTTTGAAGTCGCTCAAGTTTATCGAGTTGTTCTTGAGTAAGGTCAAGATAGCTGGCATCAGCATAATCAAGGATGGGAAGAAGAAGAGATTGTGCAAGCGCAATCTTGGTGGCAGTCGGAAGAAAATTCCGCAGTCTCCTCAAAGTTGCAGCAGATGCAAATAACTTGCGGCTTACCTCCTGCAGCTGGGCAGTCCAAGAGAAGTTCTTGTCGAGAAATATACCCAAGTTTTTAACTTTCTCACTGAAGGGAATAACTGAATTATCAAAAAGAACTTGGGGAACGTCCAGTCGATCCTAGAAACCATTCTCGAACTGCCCACTACTATAACCTGCGTCTTGATAGGGTTGACCATAAGCCCGTACCGCTTGCTCCAATCGCAAATACGAGCCAGATCAAGATTGATGGCAATGATAGCCTCACTCAGATTTCCGAGAGGAGCTCGCGAATAAATAGGCATAGGTACTTCATCGTCGACGATCGTCGCATTGTCAACAGCATAGAATCATCATCATCATCAGCCTACAGCAGTTCACTAGTGGACATAGGCCTCTGCAATCGTAAGCCATTTGTTTCGATTCTCGGCGACTCTCACCCCGCTGCTACATCTAGCTTAAGGTTACACTAGTCGAAAATTCTTCCATACAAACGTAGTCTAGGGATAATTCCAGTTTGATTATGTACGTTCAAAATAAAAAGTGATATCAATTTGTCTCATCATTATCTTGCCTTGTATGGAAGCAAAAAAGTAAAAAATTTAAATGTTTTAAAGTTATGAGCGTTGAAATTTTTAGGCGCAAATAAATACCATAAGAATACGGAAAATTGCAAAACGGCCTCCATACAGGGATACATTAGTAGTTCAACAATTCAAATAATTTTATTTTGAACAGATAGATTTAGTCTTTTTTCATGATATCTAGACTGCCAAAGGTCTGTTTATAAAATTTCGCACGCTCGGTTTCGTCCTAAATCATTATCCATTTCGCTACAAGTTTGCAAAAGTGTTTATTTGTACGCGAACTAGCTTCCTACTGCTCATCACAGCATCTATCTCTTCCGCACGTGTTGTCGGTTGATATAAAATGCATTTTAACCCCACGCACAAAATAGATCGTGCCGTCGACTAGTGTACCCTTAAGCTAGACGGAGTGACGTTCTTCGCAGTGAGACTAGTTACAGCTGGTTGAAAGTGATGGAGAATTGATTGATAATAAATGAATGCCTGATACTTCGTAAAGCTAAAAGACGTCTTAGCTCATAGAAATGCCTCAGTGCATAGGAACCCAAGTTAAGCGTTAACGCTCCTATGATCTGAAGAAGCTGTTGCTCCAGAACAGTGAAAGTAGGTAGACCTATGACTTTAACGTAGGGAACATTATGTAGGTATCTATATTTTTACCCCCCACGGAAAAAGAGGGGTGTTATAAATTTGACTTACGCATCCGTGAATTTGTGTATCTGCCTGTGGCATCAAAGACAAAGACAAAGATATTTTATTTCAAGTAGGCCACCAAGCGGCACTTATGAACGAGACATTAAAATTTACAAATAATAATAGTTGATTTTACCGTGCATTCGGAAAGTAGCTTGTAATGGAGAAGAATGCACAAGAAACTCCATAAATAAACTTTAAAAAAAAAAAATTACAATATTTAGGTACATACCTTGATGAATGAAATTGAGTTTATACAATACAAATATATTTATACGGTCTTCAGAAGGTCAAACAATACTTCAAAACAATAATGTTCTGCATATAACTTGTTTTTGCGCCCTAGTTGATGTGGAGCAGGCAAGCAGCAATTAGCATTTAGCCAAGCATTTTTATCAGTGATGTAATCCCCCAACATATTATAATATGCCAGCCTGCATAGTGTGCGTTTTATACAAGTTTTAAATTTCGTCTCATTCAGTTCAAGAATGTGGGGAGGAATTTTATTGTAAAATTTTGTACAGTACCCCATGAAAGATGAGGCTACTTTAGCCAGTCTGAAACCTGGTTGAACTAATTGGTCCCTATTTCTAGTAACATAATAATGTCTGTCGCCGTTTTTACTAAAAAGATGTAAATTCTTTCTCACGTACATGATGTTTTCATAAATATATTGACAAGGAACCGTCATGATGTTAATGTCCTTAAACAGTTCCCTTAGAGAATCGCGCTGGCGAAGATTGTATATCGCTCTGATGGCTCGTTTTTGCAGAATAAAAATTGACTCAATGTCTGCAGCCCTTCCCCATAGTAAGATACCGTAAGACATTATACTATGAAAATAAAGAAAATAGACTAGTCATCATAACTCATAAACGAGTGCACTGATTTTGATTTAGTTTTTTGTTTGAAAGGTGTCATTATCGGGAGTGTTCTTAGCTATATTTTATGAATATCGGTTCAGCCGTTCAAAAGATATGGGCGTTTTACTGTTTGAATCGGGGAATTTGCGCAAGATATCGTGTCGGGGGTTTCTAAATTTTACTTGTGTTATATATTTGTCAGGTTTACTATTTGGCATTTGTGGTCTGATGTTATGATGAAATCAGACGCGGAAGACATCTATACAGTCAAAATCATTAACACACCTTAATGCCACCATTTAACAGATCGTTATAAGGAAAATTTCGACATGAACACACAAAACAAATCAAGAAACTTCATAATGACTGTAGCCCAGCAACTACCTCAGCTGATTGTTATAAGGGCGGTAGGTGAAATTATGCTTCCGAGAACAAAACGCTTGTTTACCAAAGGGTAACGATAACGATAATATGATAATATGATCCGTTTCCGTAAATGTGTCCGTGGCATCAACAGTGGGCCCTATCAGAATATCAGCGCAGCGTTATTTTCTTTTTGATATCGTTGCACATGCAGAGATAGGAGCCTTTTTGGTCTCGCACGGGGTAATTTATTTTTATTTTTTATTATTGTTTGTGTTTTTCTTATCTCGTGTCTCCTGTGCGGGTCACAAATAAATATTTTCTTTCTTTCTTTTCTTTCTAACGCCAGACCTAACTTTTAGAACGCGTATTCGCAACATTAGAACTTTTCTCGCGTACCTGCTGCGTATAATAAAATATGTTAATTATTTCTAACGTACAGACCTACCGTCCTTTACAATTTTACAATATCTGGTATAGACTTAAGACAATTATAATAATTAGTAGGTATATTTATTCACACATACGCGAGGAATTCATCGAGCTTCCCTATTGAGTAGTTTGTGTAATTAAGACGCATTCTAGGTCACACTGAGGTCCCCCCCGGTGGGTTCCCGCTTTGTCGAGGCGGGGGGGCTCAGTAACCGTGGCTTGGTCACCCACGGTGAAGCGAAGAGGAACCCGAGGAGGGGCCGCTCGTCAGGGCTTTTGCCGATTAAGCCGACGACGTAGCGGCCAACTAGTAGGTTGCGGTGCCGATTGGTAACAGGCGACATCGCAACTGAGGCGGGCCGCGATGTCTGATGGAGATTTCCAGGTCCCATACGATATCGCGGCTGAGGGTTGGAGGCCGCGGCGGGAGAGGAGTGCCGGTATTGCGGTGCGCCGCTCTCCCTACCCTCCGCGGCCTAGACGGGGTCGCCACCGTCTGATGGCGGACGCGGTGGGGCCGCAGGGGAAGAGGAGTGTCGGTATAGCGTTAGCCACTCTCCCTATCCCCTGCGGCCGCAAAATGGTAGGTGGCGGGGCCATTGACCTCGACCCGTCACAGTGGGACCAAGGGTGCCATACACGGGGTCGTCTGGCACCCATGTGCTGATTTGGTCCCTGGGGTGGTCACGGCGTGCAGTGTGTTCTTGCGCGCCGGTGATGGGGGGTACTCCCCCGAGGAGGGTCCGGTGACGGACAGCCGCGGCGGGTTTGCGGTGAGTGCTAACGCGTGCCCGTGTTCCCGCCATAAGCGGCACTGGAGGACACCGTGGAGTTTTAGTGGGTTAGAGTCCCACATAACTGCACTATCTCCCCGTGGTAGTGCAGTATGCATGAGCATTTCTCCACGCAAAAAAAAAAAAAAAAAAAAAAAGGTCACACTGAGGTACCTGGGCACATAATACCTAGACTAAAATGACAATTAATAGTGTGCAATTATTCTTCAAAAGACGACGAGCAATTGAATGAGCTCTAACGGTATCTTGTATAATTGCATTTGCAATGGATACGAGGAAATGATGAGTACGTTTATTGCTGGTTAATGTCAGCCTATATACACTCCTTGACTAATAGTGGATAGATAGTGGTAGTTGGATGAGTACGTTTATTGCTGGTTAATGTCAGCCTATATACACTCCTTGACTACAAATTGTATCAGTCCAGGGCTAGTGTGGATATTGAGCTCGTCCTGCCATATGCTGCGTGGTCTGTCGATAGTCACTAAGACGTAGATATGGAATTTAGTCGAAGTAGGTACTGCTTTTACTTAACCCCATACATCGAGAGGCTCTATGGCTACATTAGAATGCTGGAGTAAACCGTATCGGCAAATTTTGTAAAACAGAACCCAGCTTTATTTATAGATTAGCTCAAAAAATCTAGGAACGTTATTTGTTCACATTAGAACTCCAAATTAACCCAAATAATTGAGGCTCTATACAGGCTCTCACGACTCGATACTAAAAACAATAATGGTGCAACATTCTAACGGTAGAAGTAAAACAGTGGTTCTATCGAAAAAATACAATAAGAAAACATTATTCAAACATGCGTACCTTCAATGATAATCATCTCCTTCGCCGTAATTCTATATCCCTTTGAAACGGAACCTATAATTTATGATAATATATCAATCTGGGGTTCCTTAAACTCCAGGTTATAATTAAAACATGACCCAGTGTCACAAAGTACAGGTATTGATATCTGTGGCGGCAGAACCCTTTAATTGTGTTCAAGTCGAAACCTAATGTTATTGTGCCTTCGTTCATTTTATCGATCGAGTTTATTAATCGCTTTATTTGTCATAGATTAAAACCTCGGCATAACTTTTTGCTTGAAAAACTTTCCTCGCTTTTTGTATTATTTTTTATAAGACTGAAAACATCCGAGTTGTCTATTAATAAAACGCCTCTAAAATTCATAATTTCTGTAAATTATGTTTCAGAAGCCGAAAGACGTGGTCGTCTTTCGGCTATGGTGGACCATAGCTGTGCTGAGACCGCCCCGAATTGTCGACATATGGACCGCTCCTGTGCTTCTTGCACGCAGCGTGCAGCAGACTCCGATGGCACTAATCACCTGGTGAATACTGGTGATATAAGATTATAGTACGTATGCTATGATAATTATGGGAACATAAAACACACTAGGTCTAGATTGTTTTTCGAATACTGTATTTTTTTTGGAAACTGTACATAGGTATCTACTTAACGAATTATCTTGTTATCAGTTGTCAACAGACAACTTATTTCATTTCTGACAACATAGTAGAGATCTGTTGCCTCAACACAAACATACACGTTACCTTCCAGATTTCCTGAAAATCAAATATGTTTGAATTTGATTTCCACGCAAGTCCTCACAGAGGAAATCCGCACGTATGCACAAACCTCAAACCCAATATCCGTTCTTCCGCCAGGACCACAGAAGCGACGTCGGCGGCATCGACGGCCCCGGGGCTCGTAGACAATATCGAGCCCAATTGAATTATCGATCCGATAATAGGATCGCGAGAATAATGCCCCTATATATTTAATAATGGGAGCTATTGAACCAGCTTGTTTATTAAGCACTTCTTGTGACTTAGATCTGATAATTGTAGAAGAAAGTTTATTATTTTGTTAAGTTACACGAACATGAAGTTTGAGAAAGCTCATGATGCTCATAATGTAACCAGAATCTTGCAATCTCCTAAACGGAGGACCTGGGGGGTGACCATAAGCTGCTAGAGTAAGGTTATTTTGAGATCGCGTAAGTGTCACCCCACGAATAGGTTTATTAGTTGCGATAAGGGCCAAAATAAAGCCTTTGATTGATAAAAAATAACAGGACTTAACGCTGAGAATGCCACCTATTATTTAAAGCAAATTAAAACGTACATCATTCCATCGAAAGCAATTAAACAAAACTGTATCAATTCCATTTAATCATAAAATCGAAACAATATAACTGACCTACAGACACTGTTTCAAAGCGTTGGTTAGTTGATAACAATCAATATGGCGCCCGGAGCGTCACCGGCTGTCACCCAAATGAACGAGCACATTAAAATGAAACACCTCACAGTAATGGACATAAATTAAATAGTCGTCCACGTCACTCAAGCCGCAGGACCTGAAGAAATACGCCCTGACGGAAGCCAGGTAGTTAAGATTCCAAACAAAAATATAAGATAACAACAGTTAAGATGTTACGTTTTATTAGGAGGCAACAAAGCGACGCTAATTTACGTCCTTTTCGGGCCGCATGATAAGGATAACAGTATTCTGTTTTAACGATTCAGATCCTGAAATTGCATCGTGTGAATCTTTACCATGCCGAGTGTTAACCGTCTAACCACTCACGATTTCTAAAACTACAATTCTAGACACAAACACGACATAAAATTTCTTCACGGCAATCGCTCATCTTAAATTATGGCTGTGGGTCATACCACACGCGAATGTATTGCAATTCATTACAACACTAACGTTAGAAACCGATAGTTACAATACACAGTGGTTACAAGTAAATTACTTGAAGTACTCGTAATCTACGCCCAGGAGGCAAACAATAGAGCAATAAAAGCAACTGCACCCGACAACTCGAGAAAGCAACAAACGTATCGACAACATATAAATCAGAGACAACCTCGAGCGTTACTACTTGAAGCAACCCAGAAATATATCAGTGGACGCTACCAACCAAACACTGGGACATAATTCAGTTTTCCGTAAAATAAAATACTCTGTTTCATAGAAATAGATCCCTGTCACAGCGAACTATCCGCACTTTGCACTATCTGTCTCATCTCTGCGTTGATTTATTTGCCGAAGTTGACAAAGTATTAGCAACTTAATTTTCTGCTTTGGGTTACTTTTTAAGGGACCCCAATTTATATTCTGGTTTGTTGTTATCGAATTCGGATTGGATTGAACCTTAGTGGTTTCGGGGAATAGTGCAGAAAATGACGTCCAATCACATGACAAATTTATAGCTTTGATGATGAAAGGACTAGGTAATTATAGAAATGAAATAACAACAGATTTACAACTCTATTCTAGGTGACTGTCGTTAATATAGACGACGCGACTGAAAAACATGTATAGAATTGAAACGACGTGACAACCAAAAATGTTAAGTTTTAACGACTGTAGATAAAACTAAAAAGTTTCCACTGGCTCAAGTACAAAATAATAAAACGCAAATTCGACCGCCGCATATCAGCATTTACGGCTGGAGATGTCACATAAACAGTAATAAAATTTCGGTACAATTATCCAAATACGTATATGAGTAGCCGGAATTCCTCCACGGTAAATTTCGTAAACAAGGGTAATCTTAAGGGCATCGGAGCAGGTGGAGGGGAAATCAACATAGTTGCATTGCTTCACGGCATTAACAATTACAGCAGTTTTCATAAAAACTTTGTTGATGTAATCAGAATGCCTTTCCTTTGTCATCTTTGAAAATAAACGGCTGACTCTGACGAAATCATCTCATTAAAATTTTAGATAAAAACGACAGTCATATCTATATCAAAATTACTCATAATACAATAGAGAATTCACGATGTGGTTGTAGCTTAGTCATTCAAACGCCAACTAAACGGTCTTGAGGAAAACAAGCGACAAATAAAATGGATATTCCCTCATACATCAAATGGCACACAAGACTTTCCAAAAGAGTCTTTTACCCAGAACATAATATTGCGGTTAATCTCACTTTTGCCAGCAAATAAGGAAATGCTAAGTATTGATGGAATACCAGTATATAATTCAAACGTGAGCATGAATGAACTATCTACGGCTCCTGGCGTGCACACATCATAAGCACCCAATCTTCATGACACTCCGATAGGATCAGCCTCGCGTTCCGTTTACGTGATGTGACCAATTTCACCGTAACAAGACTTGTTCTCATGAGTATCTTGATCTGCCTCAATTTCAACTATAATATAATGTATGACTTCGATAAATCGACTTAGCCCTTTGTTGACGGTGTTGTTTAAATGATTATTTACATTTTACGATCTGCATTTAAGAGAAAATGCAGTCGCAGACATCCGACTGAATTTCATAAGTAAAAAGTCATAATTCGAGGTTTGGCTCTCGCCTATTTCCTCCTCCAATATTGGACCAATATAAAATATATTCCATAAACTGAAAAATAAAGATATAAACTGTGCCCCTATGATTGCCTTTCTGATGATACATTATCTTTAAAAGCACTAGAAACCTCAAAAGATGCTCGAAATTGCGTTGTCAACAGAGGCCTAGTGTACAAATTTGACAATTACGAGTATAAATGAAATCCGTTTTATTTAGGCAATTCAGTCGGATGCCTGCGACCGCAAAACATTTCGTCTTTTACCTTTATTTAATATGTCTACCCTTTCTCCAACTATGTTGAGATCGGCTTCCAGTCTAACCGGATTCAGCTGAGTACCTACCAGTATTTAATATGAAGAGACTGCCTATCTGGCCTCCACAAACCAGTAACTGGGTAACACGAATCCCCTGGGCAAAGCTGGTGTCTGAAGTTTGATCCTTGATAGTTCCTCATTTTTAAGATATTTCTTTAAAATTCTTCTTAAACAAACCCTATTGAAGAAGAGGTTTTCTTTTATTTGTGATGGGCTATACCTCTGACCTAGACTCTAGTCTAGGTCAGAGGTGACAGAGACAAAGTCGACGATGGAGTGAGCTTACCCAGAAGAAGCCTAGTTTTTCTTTGATGAACCTGAAAATGATGGATTAGAAACTACAGGCGCAATCCCAGATGATGAGCAATATTCTATATTGTTAGTTTACGTATCCGCTCTACCCAACATCCCTACACCTTCACTACTCTACATTTAACTCAAACATATACGTGGGTATAAAACCTAATTGTTAGTATAGTTTAGTTCTTAGAATATTAATTAAGTATTCACAGATGCATCTCTGCATGTCTTTTGAGCTATACATTGTCTTCTTTGAGGGTATAGCGCTGTATGCCGATGATTTACAGGACTCGATCTAGTTCGGTTAGAGGTTAGAGGTGACATGGGAATGTGACATAATCTTAAATAGTAGAAGTATATATAACCCATTGAATTGGTTTTTATAAATAAATAGATATTATTAGAATATGCCAAAGATTCTTAACACCTATTATGTAAAACTAAAATGCCGAAAGTGCCAATTCATATATGTAATTGTGAAAAGCAATCAAGCCAGAGTATTTTTATATTCCATTCTATCATCTACACTAGGTATAAAAGGTATATAGGTGCGAAAAAAAACTGTAATAAAAATCCAAATTAAATAGATTTTATTCCAAAAGGGTTTTACATACAATGTGTATTTTATTATATTTACTAGCAGTTTTTAAAATACAGAATCTCAATATTGTCCCAAGGGCTACAACAAATGTAGATTATGTACGTTTGACAATTGAACTGTTCTTGAGGCAGAATTGTAGATAACAATAAAAATATATAAAAAGTCTAGCGTCTAAGTTGCAAACTTACACGTGAGTAATACTTGAAAACCATAAAGGCACCTACAGAGAAATACGACTCGACGATGCGACAGCCTTTTTAATAGATTTTCTGTGATGTTGCTTGTGTCGTGTCTTACCTGTCTGCGGGAGCCTTATGAACGGTGCCAACATTCATGTTTTCATACATAAGCTGACACCCATAACATATTTATTTACAGTTTTGTAACCCTCAAAGTGTAAACATACACTGAACGTTTGCATAAAACAAGTAGATAGCGTCTGCCAACTTCATATATTTACACTTTCGGGACAGCACAAAATTTATATTTTAACATGCTAATTACTTACAAACATCAAATCCTATGTGGCCTGTGGAACACCAAAAACACAAAATGTATTTTTACCAATTTGAATATAGTCGTACATTAGAATAGTTTACTAGAGAATATGGGAAAAATTTAATTCTAACTATATGTTTCTACAACAGCTGCTATGTAATCTAGAAAATAAAATATGTAATGTTCAACATTACAACAAACAAACATTGTAAGTAGACTTTATTTAAATATTACATTATAACTACTGAAGAATAATAAAAGTAGACTAACTTTGTATGATTATGCCATCAGTATATATTAAATTCAAAACTTTTATTTAAGTCTCGCAAAAAAACCTTTATAAGATTTATAAAAATAGATATACAAAAGTCTTTAAGTTTAACCAATTTGATAAAAAAATCAAATTATTTTATTTTTTAAACATTGGTACTCAAAAAGTATCAAAAATGCTGTTGAATATATCAGTAATCGTGTCTGTAGTCAAAAGAGTGGCTACCATCAGAATCGGGTCTCCTTCTCCAATTAGTATCTTTACTCGTATCTCCTCTATTTTTCCAAAAGCCGTTATCGTTACCAGTACTTCTCCTACTGTTATATCTATCGTGATTCCTATTGTCAGATCTATTATTATATCTGTTATATCGATCCCTGTTTCGACTTGCTTCTTCTAGGTCCTCATCTTCGGCTAGCGGTGATCGTTTGTAAGGAGTTCTGTTACTTACAGGTCTGATGTCCGTTATTACGCCTATGTCAGGCGCTGGTGGTGTGGTTCCTAATAGATCAGCTAAATAGTTTTCTCGTTCTATCTGATACCCGCGAGCTTTTTCGAATCCTGAAAAATTGTTTTGCGTTTTAGTATCGTCATTAATTTGTGTGTCATGATCGATTATATTACAGATCATTTAGATCCATTCAACATAGAGAGATACATATTTTATATATGGTTAAGATTTCACCTGTCCCAAGAACAATTTCATCACGGCACATTATAGCAAACTTATATCGACAGGGTGTGCGAACCAGCGAACACTAGTGAAGCAATAAACAGTTCATGTAGTAATATTTATAGACAATAACTAACTCTTAATAGCGTCCTTGGCTGGGACCCCGAGGCGGTCGCGCATGTATCGGCAGACCATGTAGCCGGTGCGATTCAGGCCGTGCGTGCAGTGGACACCGATCAGAGTTTCTGTAACAAATGTGACACTTTATATGTTATAGACGACGAATTGAGATAAATGATTGATTGAATCATGACATACATATGAGTGTGCTTATAATAATACTCGAATTAAATACAAATAGTTAGTCTATGGAATGTACTGGCAAATTCATAGCCTTTGGAAGAGATATACATTGAGAGTCTCTCTCTCATCTTATACAGGATGGCCAACAAATTGAGGTCAAAAAAAATTTTGGTCCTTCGTATCGTGGGATATCCGAGTCATCCCCCACGTATGTACAGTACCGCGACTTTTCATATTATTCGAGTTATGATTTTTTTCTGAATCTTAGAGAATTTTTGGTCCGACTAACTTAAAAATATCTACAAAAAGATTGTCGCGACTTTTTTTGCAACTGAATTTTCATGGATTTTTTTTTCACACTAATAAAGGCGAAAATTTGTGAGTGAGTGTGTTTGTGTGTGTGTTTGTGTGTTTGTTACTTCGTCACGCTCAAACGGCTGGACGGATCTCGATGAAATTTGGCACAGAGATAGATTATAGTCTGAAATAGCACATAGGATACTTTTTATCCCGGGAATATGTTACCTCGGGATAATTTTCTTTATCATTTACACGCGGGCGAAGCCGCTGGCAGAAGCTAGTTATTTATATTTTACTATATAGGATAAACTATTTAAATTATTGCATTGTCATCGGTCCTTGATAAGTTTGCAAAGTTTCAAATTAATCCGACGTTATGAAGGGGAGTGAAAATCACGTTCAAAGATTCCGTTACATACATACCACGCAAATAAAAGCGTGTTAAAAAATTTCGACAATCTTTAATTTTTTTGTGTTGGTCAAAAATTCAGAATAAAAATTCACAACTCGAAAGCTATGAAAAGTCGCAGTCGGAACACATGAGTCGGATACCCCACTGTTGGTGACGGAACACATGAGTCGGACATTTATGTTCCAGCCACCCTGTATAAGAAACCGTGAGTTAAGAAATCAAAACTCACAATTTCCCTAACAAACCAAAAACAATAATACAAAAAGACAAACAGTAATGCAATCACGATCGATAGCCACTAAATCGCACCGTGGAAAATAAACGAAAACCTCATGTTTGTGTCTTCAAAATCGCACGGCAAACATCGGCCGGAGGTCGTTGACTCCCGCCCCCATCGCACCCCAGCGCTAAGCGAGGGCGGTGCAACGGGGTGGCGCCGGGAGAGAGGAAGTCGTGGCCGCGGTTTGACACTTCCTCAGGAAGACCTTTGAAGTAGCAAGCAAGATGTACCTTCACATCCTATACAATTGTACAAAGCCGTCTTCAATACATATAATAAATTTAAAATATTTAGAAATGTAGTTGAAATCATATTTTACGTTGCGTTCAAATCTACAAGGACAGTTCCTGGCGGCTTCTCTGATTCTTCAGATAATAAAGAAAAATCCACAATGCATTGTGTTTTATAACATGCCATTTTTGTCATACAATCAGAGAATACGTTTCAACCATCGGCGAACTGAATCATAAACCCACGAAGCGTACGCGAGCATAATACAGACGTTACGACCTGACTTTGTCCGCTACATATGCACCTCGTAAGTTCCTTAGCACGAGACAAAAAACGAGAAAAAACCATACTGTCGATGCAAAATTCCCACGCAGAGCGGCCAAGAGGTAATGCATTTGAGGCATTACACATGCAAATGCATGCCAAGTCAGGACAGACAAAAAAACAATTTTCATTTAAAACAATCCATCAAGGCAAGCTTTACCAGCAACTTAATTAACGTATGTACATGTTTTCAATTACAGAAACAAACAATGCAATGATAATTATGAGAACTCACTCAGAGGTATCTTTATGAGATGATATTTATGAGCGAGATGTACGGCGGAGGCTTGGTTAAGTATTTTGAGTTAATACCATTTCGTTTAAGGCTTGACGTGGGTTTAAACAGCTTAGAATAAATTCCTTTTTAGTTATAATTGCTTTACGGCTAACCTGCTCCTTGAACATTTTATTACGCACAGGTTTCAGTATTTTAACTATCCGTAAAGAACATCTTTCATCGTATCCAACAAACAAGCCTATTTATTTTACTGTCTTACATTGAGTACAAACTTTCTTCCTTACTGCCGCATATTCAGACAGCTTCTATTTCACCATAATTATGTTGCTTACATGCAATAGAGCTGCCGTTTCAGGTTTCCAAAGTAGCGTTTGGTGACATTTCAAACGTGAACTATTACGTTACGTTGCAGCGATTCACATGCAAATCGCAGCTGACAATACAACCAGCCAATAGCCCAAAACATGTTACCACTTGCAAGTCACTTAGCATAGAAAGCGAGTACTGTATTTGTAATGTAATAAACTTGATAGAAAATAAACAACAGTGGTATTCCGACACACGGCCCAAACAAACAGACAAAAGGTATCAAAAGAGGGCGTTACGTAATTATAATAACGATGCATTGATGAATACTTATTATTGCGTAATAGTAGGACCCACCGCAGTCAAAAATCTCACAGATCAATCCAAAGTAAACTCTTCTAGCGCACCTTAATAAGAAAACTCAACAAAATTAACATCGCACACAATGCTAAAATGTTTATGTGTGCGAAAGATGTTTGAACTGTAATATTTTAGTTAGCATTATATTTGTTCATGGTCAAATCAACAACTATGGCGATTAACAATAAAATACAATAAGTAAAACATATTTTAGCATAATCACTAATTCACTATCTAAGAAATCATTATTGCCGCAAAACGTCTTACATTTTGCGTTTAAGTAGGCAGGTTCTACGATAAAAGTTACATCAAGTATGATATATGTCTTAACTGAGACGAATAGGTGTGCGCATCGCGTTTCATTTCATATCGATTGTCGACAATCGATGTATTGTGAACGAAACGAGTCGATATCGATACGCGATAGTTCGCCTACGCGCGACCCGCTTACATCGTAATCGGCTTATTAGGATTTTACCACACGCATCCATGTGACTGCGGTGTGTTAACAATGTTACGATGTCGACCTAGGTATCTGTTTATTGTGCTATATTATTGCATTGCACTTAAAAATTGCGTAGCTAGCCTACCTGCGTTTGCTAGCTCCATTACGTAATTTGGTTCAGGGCAGTACAAAGCAAAAATCATATTTTATACTCGTATTCACACTATCTAAATTAGATACTACTACTACTAAAAAGCAGGTTTCAGTGCGTAGAATTCATTTGCGTCGATTTTCTTTATCGCTGGTCGCTTGTGCCAGCGAGCGGATACGATGCAGTGACAAAATTGGCTATAAACTTACTAATAGATACTTAGAAATCACGATAAGCAAATAAACATACATTAAAACTATGCCATTACAGATATGAGTAGTAAAACAAACCAAAAGCGCCGCGGGACGCTATAAATGTTGCCTTCATTTGAGACGCCACTTGACGCAAACAACATTTTTCGGACGATAAAGGCCTTATTACGAATTAATACATTGATATTTTTATGATAACAGTTTATGAAGTTACAACGAAGATGGGCTGGCTTTTTTACCGGAGCCGTGCGAGGAAGCGGAGCGGTGAGCGAGAAAGAAAACCACCAATAGAATTGTGTCATGCTGAATATGAGGCAATTCTATTGGTGGTCGCCGCAACACTTGTTTGCAGAGCTCTGGTGGAAAACCAGGCTAAAGCAATGTTTGGAGCAATGCGGTGAGTGATATTCGCTGGGACAAAGCAGAAGATGATAATTTGTTTTCTTTGAAATCTCTTTTGGACTACGTTCAGCTCGTCAAATCGCTTGTATTGAAACCTCATCCCAAAAAACCGTATCTAAGAACTTGTTGCGTGTTGCCACATCGTCCGCGGCGCCACGCGTGGGCCGTGATGTGATGATCAGATGACTGATTAGGTATTTAAGAATATTAATTGTCGCAATAGCTCTACATTCTTCACTCGGAATTTTTATTGAACACGAACGACAGAAATTCCAGAAGTAACTATTGATGGAGTGGCGGTCGAACATAAAATATTGTAAAACGGTTTATTCAAGAATTTACAATCAATAAAATTGCTAAAATTTATTTGTAAGTAGCTGAAGCTAAGATTGATGATTGTCAGGAACCAGCTGCAGACAGCAACGAATACATATTTCGAAAAAAAACAAAGAGTACTAAAACTTGCTGAAAAACTGTTCATAAATTCAAAAGTGGCCGTATCCTGGAGCTAAGCCACAGAAAATATCCAAACATAACAATACACGAATCCTCAAGCGACAAATGTTCTTAGAGAAAACACTAATTATGGCTTCAGGAAGGAGCGACTCTAACACAAAAGATAAACAATAGCTACTAACACATATGGAAATATTTCTTAAACAATGCAAACTTATAGCAGCAAAAGTATTTCTCTTTATATAAACCGCAAAGAAGACAATACCACAGAGTTCAACAAAACCATAAATAAAGATAGTGTTTCAAAAGAATAATTTAGAAACACAATAATTTACCAAATAACAATTGCAATGTATTATGAGCGACTGTTAAAGTACGTTATCACTCCACCAATAGACGGACAAACAGATTCCTCAGCAACATTTGTCACTGCGACTGGTTCTATTCCAAAACTGCAACTTTGTCCTACAACTATCTCGGAGTAAGTAAACTGCTTGAAACGCAGCGATATATCCAGCTCCCATATCAACAAACTTGGAAACTAACTTTCGGACAAACTCATTTTTACGTGACGCCAACCCAATAATATAAAAAGAAAGCGTATTTCATCAGTGTGGTCTTTACGATGCAAGTCATACAACGAACATAAAATGCTGATAGAAAATATTTTACTGCAAAATACTTTGTCACCCATCAATCCAAATGAAATTATTATGGTCAAACCAAATATACGTCATAGATAGAAACACTGGTAGCAAATATTTATACAGACTTTGTAATGTCTAGTATTTTTCCTACTTCTAACACAAAAAGTAAGCGAATCCCCATCGTTTATCAAGGCAACGTCGAAAGTAGCAAGTCATCTATGTAGCAGTAAAATATATCTATCCATCAAGCATGCGACATGCGACAGTGGGACATCTGCAACACACGTCAAAAAACTTCTTGTAAAACATTTATAATAGCGATAACTTCTATAATTGATTTCAGTACTATCCATCTGTTAGAAACATCGATAAAAGTGGTCGATGATAAAATTGATTTTTAATTCGAAGCGAGCACGATAAATTATGCATAACGATGTAAATGTGACGCATATGATGATAATAAAGTTTCCTATATACTTAGATCAAATACCAGAAACTTGAAATGAAAAAGCTGATAGGATTTGGTTAAAATTATACAACAAATATCTTTATCAAAATAAATACAAAAAGCAGAAAAAAAATCTGGCAATTTGTTTAAACTTTAAGCATGATTACGACCACCACGGGGTGCAAAAACAGTAGCAAGTGTAACAACATTCCCCGCGCATGCGATATCGTGTAAATCAGGACGCGAGCACGATTCCACCACAGATAGCAAGTGAAATACGAATATCGTCGCATTACCACGCGGCACGCCGAACGCCACCAATGGTGTCATTTACTTGAACGCGCCGCACAATCATCTTATTTTAAAGATAACAATCCAACCTATAACAAATCTCAATTTATTTGTTCAAGAAACAGCTAATCGCAATTGAGAAAACAAATCAAACCACACGGATCAACTTACATTCTTCAAGAATCTGGCGCCAGCCTTAGCAAACCAGTATAATATACATCTCACTCAATCTACTTAGCAACACCGATAACCGGCCATTACCAATGAAAACGCCGACAGATAGTCGCATGCTCACAATTAATTGAAACTGCCCACGTAATCTAATAAAAGCTAGTTTTTGTGAGCAAGACAAACAAGGGCGCCCATTCGTAATTAGAACTTAATGAACATTCGGATTATTGAGTTCGGCACCGTGAGAAGTCCGTCGATAACTACGATTTGTGTCACTGTAATTAAAAGCGTAGCTGCCGATAAACTGGACGTGTAGACTGCACCTACTAGTTTCGACTATGTCGATCAACCAAAGTTTGAGGAGCTCTCTGATACTTGCGTCCCGTACAAGACAGGTGAAACGGAAAAGGAATATGAGTTCTTTGAAGAGTGAACACGAATCATTATTCTCGTTAAAATCGAAGCAGGGTTTAATTGAAATCGTATGTTGTGTCGAACGTCACTGATAAAGCTGTATTTTGTTCTGTTGGCGCAGTGACATAACTGACCAGTGATGCAAATTGAGATGAAATGAATTTCAAATTACGTTATATTAATTTCAATAAATAAATTATTTCATTTGTGATGATTCATTCACTGCGTTTGCAATCATTTAATCGAGAGTGAAAGCTTTAAAGTTTCTGGTATTAAAATAAATTCAATGCACTGGCATAGGAATATCTTTAGTTACAGTTATGGTATTGACTGTATAAACAACAGGTTGACAAGGTGCAACTTAATTCGTTAAACATTTTATGGTTACACTCAAGACAGTACCTTGATAGCCTCGACTTAAATTACCATATTATATTTAAACAACTTTATTTTGACTAATCGCAGTAAAATATAGACCGTACAGAATGAGAAATATTTCCGCATTGGACATAAAGGTGAAAAAAGGAAGAATTTCGTGGCAGATTTGTTCGGGCAACCTGACAAAAATCGGTAGACACAGTTCAGTTTATACGTCGAAAATATTTGACCAGTTATTTTTAAGCCAGTATGGGTTCTTAAAATAGAATAACAATTAGCGACTATAAACAGTGAGTACAACCATCTTCCCAAAAAGGTCTTCTCGTAAAGTAATACAATTAAGCAATGGGCGTGCATTAACACCTCACTACAAAGTTTTCACCCACGCGAAATGAGTGTACTTATACCGACTCATGACTTTAACCTACATGAACGTTTGCAGTGCGCCGAGCTAACAACACACCCAATTGTAAGCGTTTGTTTAGATTGAATGTATGAACGGATCTTACCTGTGGTCGACAAACCGAGACTGGCTCTCTTTACTTGCACGGCCACTAAAGAGAAAACCGCAACAGCAATTTAACTCCGCACATAAAAGCCGACATTAACCACGGCCCAAAAATAATCAAATGTGCTAACGTTAAGAGCAAACAAAATTTTTGACTCACCACAATCTTTTCCCAGTAACTCGTCAACGGTATCCATAAATCTGGAAAAAACAAAGCAGATTTAATAAAAAAAACAAACAATTAAATAAGCTGTGTTCTGAGTAATATGTGTTTTGAGTTAGTTGCCATTGATGATGAAGATGTATTAGCACATACGGCTTCAGATTGTGTGAAAAACATAAAGACGGAGCTAGTAAACTTCGCAAAAAATGTTAACAGAGTTGAGGAATGTGTAACACATCATATGGAGCCAAATGTCTATGTGAAGCTATATTATGGCTGCTCTAAGCATTAAACCTGGACGTGGCAATGTTGTAACAAATCACGACTTGGACTACAACGTAAATTCTCTACATTCCAGTAGTAGTTCCTAACACAATAAACTATAAAAGTTAAAAACGATGTAAAGTGATACGTAGCAACAGTTATTCCACCATAAAACATTTAATTGAATTTCACAAAAATATGGAATCTACGGCACCCGTCAAGAACCAGATGAAATATTATCATGTATCGATCGCAGCGTGTCGCCATACTTTAATCGATTTTTTTACACCTAAAACCGCACGAACCGTGGGCGTTCAGAATTACAAGGCGTTTTGCCGAACGGACTGCCAGATCGACCTATTTGGTGAAATATGTTTGTTTTCATCATAACAAATGTCTTTTAATATTTGCTACGAGGGGCGCCGCCAAACCCCAATGTGGCATTATCGGAATGTTTTCTTAAATAACTTGCAAGGGTGGTCCAATGTTGATGTTACGGCTCGGAATTTTCTTTTCACACGCAAATAAATGTGTCGCATAAAGTATAAGTTTTGATATGAAAAGAATTCTGTGCCAAAGCCGAGGGTCGTGGTGATTAAGTCTTGTCATGCAAAATTGCAGGCGTTTACTAAGCGCCATCATTTTCTAATTATTCTAGAGACTCCCCTCGAGCGACACGGGAGTCGACAGCGGCGCCGCGACTAGTTGCAGTCAAACGAAATTTACAATTCAGTTTATCATCATCGTCAATATTAACATCTAAAACGGTGCAAACGAGCTCTTCATTTAGCACGAAGTTGATTTATTGGAATGTCGGCGATGGCTGTATCACAAATATTTTATGACTAAATATAGGGGCTGTAAACTTGCCATTTGTAGGTTTATAGTAATATCTATGTCATAATCGTAAATGTTAGCACGAGAGGAAAAACAACTACCAATTCTGGTTGTTGAAACATAAAACACAGCAAAATAATTACCCATGAAACAGTAATTAAAAACGATGGCTGTTAAAACTCAAATAGAACTATGTTAACAAGGTGATTTTGTGGAATTTAATCTGTACTCCAATAACATTTACAAATGAAACTAGCCGCGACGTGTGGCGCCAAAGAGTAAACAGTTTAATTGTGTATAAAGTCACGATTCAACAAATTCGAAGAATATATCCCCATCAAGGTCCTTGATTACGTAGATTTTTAGCCTTTGACGTTTTTTAATCATCTGTAGTGTCTTGTAAAATCAATACTGCTTCATGTACAAAGTTTAACACGAAATAAGCTAAAGAGGCATCCGATTCTTGATAAGAAAATGATGTCATGATGATAATTTCATTAACAAAATCTTCTTCGTGTTTTAGAATCAGCTTTACAAAAATGACCTTATGCCCCTGAATACATAAAAATATCTCCGTGACAGATCAATTAAAATAATTTAAGTTTAACTTGAACAAGGATCAATAATACTGTAACTTTCTAAGATAATTAGTTTTACAACACATTACAATTTGTCACGAACAGGAAATTGAGCTGAGTATTATAAAATCATAGAATTTGATAATTTCTAGATTTACACCAAAATTATCTTTTGAAAATTATGCAAAAAAACACTTGGTTTTTGATAAATTGGTCATTGTAAGACAGGTGCGTCAGCATTCCAAATATATTTACATCATTATTTCAATGAATATACATTGGAATAGCAAGGATGACAGATATATTAGATACAAATATAGATATGAGATAATTTTCGGCTTAGCTATAATCCTTATTAATCCTATAATGGCACGTCATTTTTTATTTATGCTCAGATACAACTAACAGAACAAACTTATGCTAACGACAAAACACGAAATGTTCTACAAATGGCTGCAATTAATCACATGCAAGGTCGACATGATCACTGAACGACTTCAAAGCAGTACATTGTAACATACAAACTTTCTAAGCATTTCCTGACCAACACGGACGTCATTATTTAAAATCTGTCAAAATTGTGTATTTTATTACTCGGGCGGCAGATCGAAGCTACGTGAATTACATGCTTTCTTATTTAATATTAGTAGGGTCTTGCGTTTGTGGGATAATTTATATCTAGCGGCCTTATCTGTTCGGTAAGATCGCTCCCGAGTTATAATCCGGGTATTTTTCATGGCACACCGGCTGCGGTGCCACTGCCATACCCCTGCCTTATTGGAAAATTTATGTAACTACCAGGAGGCATCGCTGCAATTATTATTGCCCCTCCGACACCGACACTAACCGAGAATATTTGTGAAGATGACCGAGAGCTACACGCAGGATTACTTACATATTCTGCTGCTTCGCCATGTTTGCCAATCACCAACACATAATCAATTTAAATTAAAATACATTAATTTTAATAGATAAATTGACATAAATATGCTAATACCACGGATTACATTGATTAATCTCCTGATGATATCTGAATGCTGGCTGCTCGAAGTAAATATAAACTCGAACATAATCGATAAGCCACGGTTTTAATGAAAAAGATCATAAGCTTTAAAATTTTGTAGTCGATAAAATGTCAAATTTACAAGACCATTACACGAGTTTGACGACCATAAAATATGCGTATAAACTGTGTAATAATTTTATTGCGAATTAATAACGACATTTATTATAATTTCAACATTTCCGAACTTGTTCCTGGTTTATTGTCATTGTATTAAGGCACAGTTGCCCCAAAAGTCAATGTTCAAGAAGTGTGATTTCCGGATTGATTTTATTGCAGCCTATCATACAACGATTTAATTGAGTAAATTCCATCAAGTAATCCAGTTACCGCGCGTAGAATAGAAAATGACAAACATGCTTTCACAAGACACCGGACCTCACATAGGCGACGCGAACGCATCCATCATGGTAGGAGCGTATACGTCGTTATGTGTCGGTACCCAACAAGCGCCGAAAGTGCCCCAAACAGAGATAATAGGCGACATTTTGATACAACGCGAGATAAGAAGCAAGGAGGTTCCCATGCGATCCAGGGCGTCCTCACAACTAAGAACAACGTTGAAAAACAACGGGCCAAAGGTCAGACGTGGATTAAATACAAGCAGAAATATGCATCCGGTGACAAATAAAACAGGAGAGCAGGACCTTCCGAAGTTAAAAGCTAGATGTTGCTACAAATAGGAGAGTAATTGAGAGATTTATGGGTTCATTATGCACGGTGAAGACAGTGAGGTCGTACCGATCATTAATATTACAAAGTTATTAAACATGTAAGATGAAGACACGAAGGACTACGAGACTATCAAAACTATTTTAATGATTTGAACATAAAGTTAATGAAGCTTTAGTGTTGTGTGTAGTTGGAATATAATTTATGCTGGAGTAGTATCGTGGGCACGTCATCAAGTTCGTGTTTACGGCGTGCAAACTGCACGACCGTCGGTGGCAGACTGCCGTCGCGAAGTAATTACCTAGTGATACATCGCCTTGATCCAAGATGCGCACGCGATCCTGTTTTACTAATGCTACATTTCCCAACAACTTGCCCGTCCTTTATGTAATATATGGTTATATAATGATTGTTTAAACACCGAAGTTTTGAATATAATTAATAGTTCCACTATTTTGCAACTATCTGTTTGAATAAATTGCACGTTTCAGTGGAAGTACTTGAGTTATCGACAAGTGGTAGTTGTGCCCCTAGGCAGAAAACTGTAGACAGTCAAGCAATCGTTTGAATTAGAGGATTACATGTTACTAGCGAAGCGGCGACGTGAAACGTGATGGACTTTATATATCACTTTAGAATATGAAGCTGATATACTCGTATAATTGCATTAGAAGAATAAATAACGTATTTTTATTAGAGGAAAATAAAAATAAAACTTTAAGTCAAAGACTATACATAAACATTAGGTTCCCCTTGTGCCCGTAAATTCAATAGCATATTCCTACATAAAGCTAAATGAGTAAAATTTCGTCGGAATATAATTCAAACAGTTTTACTCATTTAAATAGTTTTGCTCACATATTCTCACATTAAAAGCGTCGTATGGGATATTAGGGAAAGATACTGTGAAATTATTTAATGGCTATGAATATCAATGTACTTTAAATTAGTATATAAAATCTGGATAGTTAAAAGGAAAGTTTATAAAGAGATTGGGTTAATAATTTAGAGTCGTTTTATATTGACCGTTTTATGTGATGTGCGTGATAGTAATAAGTACAAATCAATGTCACCAAGTTAAATACGAAAAGAACTATAAAAGTAAAAAAAGGGCTAAACAACCCATAATAAACATGACAAAAATAACGAGACAGAAATTAATGTGGCTAAACAAACCCCACCCAAATCGAATTAAAAAGAAATCCATAATGTAGCAAAAGTATTAGCAATGAAACATAAAGCTAATACAAATAATGCTAAAGGTTATTCATAAAAACGTAAATTGCCTATAAGTGTTATGCCGAGATTTAATTTAATAGCATATTTCGCACCGAAAACCAATTGATTCTTTGATACATATAATATTAATGGAAATTTTATGAGTGTCTCGAAATAACAGCAATAACGACACCATTTAAGTGGTGACAGACATCTAAAGAAATAATTTTATTGGGAAATCGCAGGAGCTGGTGTTCCCCCGATGTTTCTTGAATGCCAATTGATAGTGTCAGTAAATATTGTTTCATATTTAGGGTGGAACGAGGGGACGATAATGGCAGCATTTATTGAATTACCAAAAATTAAAAGATTCCAGATGCCAAAATAAAAATGTATTAAATTTTTTATCAGACAGCAATTCTGGTCCTGAAACGCATAAGGTCGTATGTCGAGATTGAAGCAATAGAAATTCTATTGCTTAAATTTCAACATCCGACCGATCGATCCGACGAGAATTATAACCACAGTGATTTCAAGTTTAAACAAAGGGTAAATTAAAAATAAAGTATTGGTTTTAGGTTTAACAAAACCACAGTTGAGCATGATAAAGCTTATAAAAGCAATAAATAATAGTTTTATCTTAAAGACGCGTTGTATCGAAGTTATTATTGTATTCGGTTACTTCAAGCTATAATATTTTATTATTAGTACGGCACTTTCGGTATATATTTATAGCAAAACTGTCTGAAAATTTTAACGACTACAATAGTGAAGCTATATCACCACAGACATTAGTCACACTATTGTCCAGAATCCTAAATGTAGGGTTGTCATCTGTCTTTTTGAATCTGGATACAATCCAAGTTACCATCAGGACTTTTAGAGAAGTATCATCAAAAAATAATTTTGGGATTTATCCAAATCTGTCTTGTGTAATAGAAATTGTCTTTTGAAAACTGTATTGAAGCTTTTACAGAGTATTCACATCGATTTATAAGTTACTTTTGCATTATATTTCACTCATAAACAAAAGATGAAGGAAATAAGTTTTGCGGAAGCATTAAAAATGACAAATGACAAACGTCCTGAGTTAGAAAGATTTAGTTCGTGAATGTACTCGTAGATAGTGTATTCCCACGAACGTTTCCTTTAAAAATGTATATTGCTAAGGCAGTCGTGGCATCCCTGGATAAATTACAGTGATCACAAGAGAGTGATTGTCAAAAGTAGCGCCATTCAATCAGGACAGAAGCCATGACACCCCATTCCTTAAATGTTTACGTCGGGAAAGTTTCAGAATAGCCCCCAGAGTAAACTTCGTGCCTTTTAGTGTCTGAGAATTGTGGGAGTAAAGGTGTGTTCTCAGACTTAGAATATGGGAAAATTGTCTTCTTTAGAATATGATATAAAAATTTACCTCAATTGCTGATACCAAAAAATTTCATAAATTACGCATGCACGAATATCCTAATTGAGCTATTATAATTCCGGTCCATAAAAAGTTAAAAGTCACAAAAATAAAATTGCCTGTCTACAGTGGGCACTAACGGCAACTTCAGTGTGGCTGTCGGTTTGCACCAAGGGTCGGTCCTCGGCCCCTATCTCTTCCTGATGTTAATGGACGCTCTGAAGTCAGACATACAGGAAGATGCTCCCTGGTGTATGCTTGTGTATTACATTGTACTGGTCACCGAGAGTGGCCTACAGGACTAGAGCAGATTGGAGGTGTGGTGGTACAGACTGGCTGGCTGGGGTTGGCCTGAAATTGGGCAGAACCAAAACTGAATACTTGTTCAGCGATTTCGGCGGACGCTCCAGTTCCGTGCCAAAATCTCTCTCTGTAATGCCGCTGTTCGTCTAAGG
Organism: Orthosia incerta; assembly: GCA_948252205.1. Classification (NCBI taxonomy): domain Eukaryota; kingdom Metazoa; phylum Arthropoda; class Insecta; order Lepidoptera; family Noctuidae; genus Orthosia; species Orthosia incerta. The sequence continues at coordinate 56,781,020 of OX411742.1, forward strand.
GGATGGCGAGGTAGTCCGAGACGTAACGCACCAGATCAACTCAGGATGGATGAATTGGCGACTGGTCACTGGAACAACTTGCGACCTACGGATGCCCCTTATGTTAAAGGGGAAATTCTACAAGATCGTGATTAGACCTGTCATACTGTGTAGATCAGAAAGTTGGACTGTGAAAAAGATGAATGAAAAGAAATTGCATGTAGATGAGAATGTTGAGATGGATGTCCGGAGTGACGAAAATGGATAAAGTGAGAAAAGAGTATATTAGAGGAAGTTTGATAGTGGCGCCAGTGACAGAAAAGTGGAAAGGAAACCGTTTATCCTGATATGGTCATGTGAGGATGAGGAGGGATGAAACACATGTTACTAAAAAGGGTTATGACTATATATGTGGATGGATGGAAAGAGAGAGGAAGGCCAAACAAAAGATGGATGGGCTGTGTGAGGAGTTTATTAAATAAAAGGGAGTCAGTGAAAGCGTGCGGCGACGGTATGGAAGAAGAAAACGTGTTGTGCCGAACCAAAATAACACTAACAGCCAATGTTAGTGTTATTTTGGTTCGGCACAACACGTTATAAGGGCAGCAACATGATGACGATGATGATGACCTATTATAATTACAATGTCTTCAAACGTAATATTAGTTTCCTCAAAACGTAATCTAATAGAGACACAACATTTTGTTAAAGCACCCATTGTGTACACAGTTCTTTACAAAAGAAAAACCACAAAGATTTTCACAAAGAAAATCCATCATGGCAGCAACAGTGACAATAACAATAAAATCGAATCACTTCTATTGATGTTAAGACTAGACGTACAGGCTAAGTCTTTTTAAGACTTATTATGATATAGTCCTGTATTGTGAAAACAACAAATAAATTATATTGACCAATAAAATAAAATATAAATATATATTTTCATTCCCAGACACATTAAAATCTTCATAGCTATTTTGGAGTGAATTTTAATAGCAAACATCAAGAATACGATAATCGAAACTAGGCAACTTTTTTAACTGGAACAGGAACTAAATCAATATTCAATATTTTCTTCCAAAGAACAATCTCGAAAAATTCTGATGTTATGCAAATACTGGCACATAAAGTAAGTTAACGTAGACAAGGCACAGACTATTTTAAGAAACGTGACGTCATCGAAATTATTTGTGCGAAGAATTGTCTCCTAAAATACTCGAGACGATCTTACGTCTCGTAAGACAGCAAATGGTCTGGAAAACACCCACAGTTACAAATACAGGGTGGTCACCCTAAGCTCCATCAGATAAACTCCATTTTATACAACGTGAATCTTTTCTTTAATTCGTATGTTTGATTTAGATGATTAGTTTCATAAGTTTGCTCAGGTTGTGAAAATAAGCTTTGTATGAAAACATCTTTAAGCATGTGATTTATTCTAAGAGCTAAGTGTATCTGATCCCAACTTTTCTGAATTAACTTTCCTTCATATTTACTCTAAAACTATGAATGTTCTTCATATTTATGGGATCGTAAATTTACAAAATGATTATGTAGCAAATAATGAGATGTCTTCATTTTCTCAAACATATTTATCATTTTCATTTCAGATCATTAACGATTTTCGGTGGTGGCCCAGTGATAGCGGCCGCACCTTACAAGTTTTAGGTCGAGAGTTCGAACCCAGGCAGGCGCTTTACTTTGTTTAAATAATTTCATAACCACTGCTCTGCTCTAAAAACGGTGAAGGAAAACATCGTGAGCAAACCGGCATGTCCTAGAACCAAAAATTCGAAGACATGTGACATCCACCAACCCGCACTGGGCCCGCGTGGTGGATTACGGCCCATTCCCTCTTACAGAGAGGAGGCCTGTGTCCCAGCAGTGGGAATATTAAAAGGCTGATGTTTATGATGATGATGAAAGATTTCCGAAAGGCCAGTCTCATGATTGTCGATAGAGAATAAATATCACAGGACTTAGGAAAATATTTTTTTAATTTGCATCGTTTCGAGAGCATAACTGGTTCTTTGTATGAGTTACTCAAACTGAACTGAATTTCAATAAATAAATTACTCACACCACATTAAAAACAGCACCCGCTAACCATAACCACGAATACAAAAGTCCTTAATTAAAATTATTAACATATTATCCATCCTGTGCAAGCCCCATACAGTCATCTACATCTGCCATAACAGGCTGAGTCACACAATACGTGTCCCGCGGTACTGTAGTACTCGTAAAAACTATCCTAACTACTAATAGTGAATCAGTTGCTTTAATGTCCTTAATTCGACTATTGGATGGTGTTATGGAACACAGAATCAAGCGACGGAACCAAAAAAGTTTTGATACTGCCAGTCTATGTTTAAACATATCCTATGACAAGTAAAATTAAAAAAACCGACACATTTTTATTTCATGCTACTTAATTTATCTAGTATACTATTATTATTACTATTATTTATCTTTATTTATACGCTTCGATCGACAATCTATTGAACATGTAATTATGACACGATATCTTGTGAAAACACTCCGATTCAAACAGTAAAACGCCCATAACTTTAGAACGGATTAACCGCATTTAATCAAACAGCTAAGAACACTGTCGATAAAGATACCTTTCAAGCAAAAAAATATAAATTCAAAATCAGTTCGTCCGTTTAGGAGCTATGATGAGACAGATACACAAATACACGTCTAAACAAACACATAGGTAAACACGTCAAAATTATAACACCCCTATTTTTCCCTATCTTTCCAAAAAATACTTCATTCAAAAATCACTCTTAGCGCCAATTTCTGCAACGAAAATTTCCAATCGCATCACTTGACTTGCGTTTAATTTTTGACATATCTATAAAAAAAAACAGAAACCGACAACAGAATTTGTAAGAAATTCAACATAACTTCAAATTTTGCAGTATATATTCTCCCTTTCATAAAACTGTCTCTTGATTCGTTGTTCCATAGCGCTGTCCAATAGTTGCGATTATTGTTACCGTTTCCGAGAATAGGTACCTCCTCCTGCCTCCTTTGTGGTCTAGCCGAGATGCCGCCGGCACTACAGTTCAATGATTAAATCCAAACAAACTGGTCATTATTACTTTAATGTCGATGATATTGAGCCGTTTCTGTTGAGCATCGTCCGAGTTAACCACAGTTATTATTATGGCTTCATCTTTGTTAAGTTTGACAAACAAGTTTACAGGCCATTTGGTTTCTGAATTGTTTGTCTGAATTCTGAATATCTGTATAACTCTGATTTAAATATGTACTAACAGAAATTCTGATCCATTAAATTATTTGCTATTGTGACACGGTTTATGGAAATAAATTATTGACACGTCACAAATTGAACCCAAATTAAGGAATGCGATTGGTTAATTTGTATTCATTCAACCGACAGCAGCTGACGCGCTTTTGACAATTTGTCAAAATTATTTTTCAATCATTTTCGTTCTAGAAACTGGGCCTTAAGATATCGTAAATGTCAAGTAACTCTTGCAGCGACAACGACACTATTTCACTACATACCAAGATAATTTATTTATCGACAATTAAAATTGAAACGTGTTAATTAAAATCTGTATACACTAAGAAATAAATACGAAAGCATTTATAAAGTATTAGAAAAACACTCCTTTAACCACTGACCAACCAATAACATAAAACCTACAACAATAAACCAAATAGCAGAACCAATAAAACACGAAAACCCTTCTATGGTAATCGTTATAATAGTAATAAAACCACAACAATGCCATTCGTCACCAATTAAAGATGTAGGATGTGCAAATTAATTAGCGGGATCATTAGAAACGGCGCCAATGACACATACAGCTACCGTATTATTTTACACAAAACTGACTGACGTGCGACTTATGCCTGGGATACACGAGGATATTGTTTCAAGCCAGACTAGCAAGATATAGATGGTAAGACAGTTACACATGAATCTAGTTAAGTGCACACTATTTTCAACCACAGAAATTCCTGAAATAATAGTTCCTGAATGATGATGATAGGGGCGATCACCAGAAGCTCAACGAATCCCGGAGAAACCATTTAACATTCTTGGATCCCACAATGAAATTAATCAGAAAAGCACAGCAGAAAAGTAAGAAAAGCATAATTTACCAAGCAAGAGACTGAACAGGCTAGATGGGCTAGAGAGAGTAAGTAAGCTACTATCTCAAGCTAGGATTGTTTAATAGGATGGAGTCCCACCAAAAGTTACACTACCTGCAGGGTAAACGCGTAACCAAATCAAAAACTAACCAAGTGCGAGTCGGACTCGCGCACGATGGGTTCCGTACCACTATCGCAAAAAACGGCAGAAAATCACGTTTGTTGTATGGGAGCCCCACTTATCTGTCTAGCTATCACGGTCCATGAGATGGTGACAGACGGACAGACTGACATACGACAGACGAACAGACAGACAGACACACGGATCGCGGAGTCTTAGTAATAGGGTTTTTACCCTTTGGGTATGGAACCCTAAAAATTAAATGCCTTTCAATTTAACAATTATTATTCAGCAATATTCATACCCTGCAAAACCATTCGAATGCGATAAAAAATTAGGGTTCCCACAATTTCAATAAAGACAGAATCAGTTTCAAAGTTTTAAAAACTAGCTTCGTGTATCCCCGGCTTAACGAATTAATTAATTTCAGCACTCGAATCCTAGAAAGCGTTTTATTCATTAGAATTTCTGTGACTGTATAATTAGCTTAATTATTGTACAGTACAGTCATGTCTTTATTATTGTGAATAATAATTCATAATAAAGATAATTCGTGATGAGATCATTTGATACTCATATCATTTAGATTGTGGTCATAATTTTTGTCAGAATTACGGTACGAACCTTATTAATGAAGTGAATCAGCGTTTACTGTCATTTGTTTATTATTAAGCTAACTTTTTACGAGAATTGTTATCGGACAAAAAATCCCCAACATCATATTTGATAACCCAAATATGAGGTTTAGTAGTTGTCAAATGGCATTATGGATAAATCAGCAATTACCTATCTGAAAATCCTTAATTTCATATCCTTCAGCTTACAGTTGTCCAGAATTGGTGAAACTGGTATTTTATTGGAAGCCCTTGTGTTATTTTAAATCGTGTTCCTCATTACTAATGGTCGTGATTCCCCCGTAGTAGAAAAAAAATATTCTTTCACCATTTTACGCCATCTATGTCTGTCATCTTATACATAGCCAAGGCAATTAAATGTTGCTCTATTGATTTATTGGTTTAGAGACTCAAACGACCGTTATCAAACTTATTACATAAATAATTATCTAAAACACTACAGTATTTTACCGTCTGTACATTTGTTCACAACGTATAATGAACATTTTAATCTACAAAATGTCGCTCAAATACATCAAACTTGTCATCATTACTCGGCGAGACCAGAAAATAATTACTTGTATTAAAACAAGGGCACGTTCTAATCAAATCAAGTACTGTGTTTCGTAAGCGTTTAATTAACTCAGAGTACGATGCAACCGAGAACTTTCGTAACAACTACAAGTAGATAAAAGTAGATTTAATAACAGGACAACTATATAATAATACATACCTACAATGTCTCAATTATAGCCAGTCTGTGTGGTCCAAATCATTATCCACACACTGTAATAAAGAATTTTATAACATTGTCGATATTTAGATCAGCTATTACGCTGAACAACTTGTAATAGACAAGTTATTAGCATTATTATACACATTATAGAAAATCGGCAATTCGTTTCATAATTCTATAGCATTGGTTCCCAACCTTTGTTTCACCTGGGACCACTCTGTTTTCTTTGTTGTTAGTAGGGACCAGTAGTTTAAAAAAAAAATAATCTATAACATTTTAATCATATATTCAAAATTTCAAACTTCGAATAGTTTGAAATTTTGAAATCAAAAGCATAGGCATCATAGCGTCATAGCTAATGTGACGAAGCGTTAAAATAACGAGCATTGTCATGGAAAATACAATATTTTTGAACTTGACTTTGGTTTGCATCAATGTTAAATTTGTTTGACTTAAAAAGTTTGAAATTTTTAACCTTTCGCGGACCATATTTTAGCTCTCGCAGTCCGTGGTCTGTGGACCATAGGTTGGTTTGGGAACCAATGTTCTATAGAGAATTTATGTTATTATAGATGGGCTTTCGTAATAAATATGAAAGTTAATATTGATATAAGGAGAAAATATTGTTTGTTGGTATGCCATGCCAGGTGTAATTGGCGGTACGTGATAGCTTTGATAGATCTCGGGTTCATTAGTATAGTACGACATTACCATAACCAGCCTTAGGTTAATGCTTTAAATACACGCTTTACTAGAGCTTGGCAAATTAGGGCAGCGGGGGTGGTAAAACGTTCGCGCGGGACGGGGGTCACCTGACGGGAGCGTCTTCGCGGCATCGCGCCGTCACGTCATTGGGTAGTAACGTCCCCCGCCACCCGCGTGTCCCGAACAAATTTGCCAAGCTTCATTATAATTGTTGTTTGGCTAACTGTCACTTCTTCTTTAGTACGAGATCCCACCGCAAATATCTGTCTGTAGTCAATTTATTTCTGAATAAATTAGTCAATTCCTTTTTTTGAATAAACTAAATTGTCATGAAACATACTTGATAGGAGAATAGACTACAGCAGGGTTGCCTGGCAAGATCTATTCCTGCAGCAATGTATTCTACTATCACACACATACACACATTTAGTACCTACATGACATGACATAAAAATAGAAAAACATAGACATATTAGTAGGTACATTGAACCAAATAAAAACATTGGAAATACAACTGAAATGTTATTATGGAAAAATATTAAGCGCTATTCCTCTCTCCTACACACTGACTGTATCTTGAATGTCGCTGTGCCCGACAGGGTCTGTAATTGTTTCTGTAACTTATATTTACCACCTGTACATACAGGCGGTAAATATATATTACACTAGCTGTTGCCCGCAGCTTCGCTCCCGTGGACCATCCCACAGGACCCATTTTCGGGATTAAAAAATAGCCTATGTCACTCAGGAATAATGTAGCTTTCTATTGGTGAACGAATTTTTCAAATCGGTCCAGTAGTTTCGGAGCCTATTCGGTACAAACAAACAAACAAAAAAAACCTTACTCTTTATAATATTATAGTATAGATTATGGATGCAATAAATTGAATTTGAATTTATCAAGTATCATTCATGAAAATTAAGTTTTATCAAAAACAAAAATACCTGCAGATTTTAGCAGTGGGATCTTAGGCTAATATCGAATCAGAAAAGCTGACAGGATAAGTTCTTGTTGTAAAAGGGGAAAAATTTCTTATAAAACCTGTTCAGTAATTATGTCTATCGTAGTTGATCAAAACACGAATAATTCAACGTTCAACACCACATTATCGTCGGACGGTTATAGAAAAATAACCGTTCACAGTGTTAGTAGAATGGGTTAGTGACAGTAAATTTGGACAATGGCTGGCGGTCTCTATATTTATGTGTTTGTTATCACGCTCGGAAGTCTCCTATCTTACTCTGATTTACACTGGCCTCTTACTAGACAAACAGTCAACAACGTGAGAATTTACTTTTAACACCTTTAGTGCGATAAACGAGTTCACAGCTCGTAAGATACGTACGTGGACATACTTTATTGAGCTATCATTAAAAAGCGTTCTATTGTCTTTTTGAATTGCCCAGACCACAGATAAAATTTTCTTGGAAACTGTCTATGATCGGGATGATGTCAAACCAACTTTTTGCACACGTGTCGTATCATGTTTGATTACTGTCAGTACATATATGCAAACTATATATAACCACAGTTGATGTCACAGCTCTTGGGTCACAGCTATTAGACGCCAGGTCAAAGTCCACCTTTTTACGGTTTTTCCAATTGTGATAGAACAGACTAAAAATAAAAAAATGACTTAATAGATACTATGTTAAATTGTCTCGTTATAAGTCTCAATCATGCGCTAATATTATCACAAACAAAAAACAAAGGAGAAAAAAGTTTAGAAGCGGATTTAACAAGTATAGATGACATAGAATCTGATGTATCAATATTGGATCAAGCGATGACTTTAGCCCGTGGGTGTATCATGTCTCGTATTCCGTCTTGTGCATTTTTGGAGATAGTAAAATCTATAAATGACTTTACGTCTATTGTCGAGTGAAACATTAACTTTATCTCCAACTTCCCCGAAAATAGGCCTGTAATGGGCGTAGCTTTAGTAGAGGAATCGGTAACAGCGAATAAATCGTCAAAACAATAAAACCCTTAAAAGCAGAGCAGTAAAAATCTATTAAACGGACAATCGGTACCACCGGCGGTGTTCACAATTTATAGACGGGGTGATATGTACACGAACGGGTTTGTAATGACGACATGATTGTCGACAGTCGACATGGAAAACAAGTAAAAATACAGCCGTGATAAATGAACCGAGCGAGCACGCGAGCATCATTACGAACGCGCGTCCGATCATCTCTGCTCAGTAAAAGGTCGTAGGTACAAATGAAAGTCTCATGACAATATATTTATCCTCAATTTATTATAATAATAAAATAATAGCTCAGTTTTATTAGTTCTCTTGTTCGCCCGACGGTACCTGTCTAGACTAAATTGCAGTGTGATGCAATTTACGTTGAAAATTTTTCGCGCGTTCGAAGCGGATTTTCCGTTAAGAGTTTACTCATAAAGAATGTTTTCTAAGCTTTACTGATTTTATTTTATTTTTGTTAAGTTTAGCTTATCTTGCACGTCACCCACCTTCTGCTTAAAGTTGTAGTACGGCAAGAACTGGCATATAATTTTATTTGACATTTGTTTGATATTTTTACATAATTTGATATACATTTTAATTTGACATTTATTTGATATTTTACATAGTTTTTGTATTATTTTTAATTGACATTTAGTAATTATTGTGCTTAAATTTATTTTTATAATTGCTCAAGACATTTGATTGATATTTTACAAAGATTTGACAAACATTTTTATTTGACATTTGATTGTTATCTTGACATTGTTATTATTTATTTTCAATGTTTTTTTGTTGACATGTTTTTAATTATTTTGTTTAAATTCACTTTGTTTTGGTTTTCATTTTCAAACTCTTCATGATATTAACTTTTAAAATATTTGCATGACATATTAGGTGGCAAACATGTCAGAACCTTTTGTTTTTTTTTTCAATGTTATACTGCATGCACGTATTATTTATTCTTGCATGCATACACGTGTTTTAACAAATAAATATATATTTATCTTTATCGTTGTCCCTGGCAGAGCTACAAACACGAGCTGAAAAAATGTAGACTATAATCGTTACTTTAGAATTGTGAGAATCTCCCAGAAGTATCCTATTCTCAGAATATATAGACCTGTCATTTAGCCGACGTGCCTTTTAGTTAAGATTCGAAGTAGCTATACGGGTGGCGCATTAGTCGAACGTTAACTGACAAACAGATGCGAGGTCCGCACCTTGATAACAACAGCGAACTATCTCTGAAATGCCGATGGTTATTTATGTACATGACAGCCGACGATGGGGCGCAGCGACGAACAAAAGACCAGACAAATGATCGAGATAATCTAAGAGTTAAAGCTGAGCAAATCATTTTATTTATTGATATGCAATGTGATTAGCTCGTATTTCATTCTGATTCATTCTTTGAATGAATGGTTCTGAACAGTACGTCCGCATCATTATAGTTTGTAGGGGACGTGCAAAAGACTTCCTAAAATGAATACCTGGGGGGTGACCATAAGCTCTTAGAGCAAGGTTATTTTTAGTGTGCGTAAGTGACAGATGTATCTGACTTGTATACATCTGTCCCATACGCATACTCAAAATAACCTCACTCTTAAGAGCTTATGGTCACCCCCCAGTACATTAAAACTGTTCGTAAATCATAAGTAAACTTACGAGGATAAGAAAATAATGTCAATGTCATACCTACAGCCAATTATATCTCTAATACCCATACGTATGTAAGCTCTACATAAGCTCTATTGCCGTGACTGAATTAAACTGTCACGATCGAATACCAAAAGACTACATTAAGATATTTAGTATATTAATAAACATATCAATTAACAGAAATTCTGTAATATGACTACTTCGATAGTGTCAAAGTTTACGACATAATAAAACGCCGTGTGTTTTAGCTGCAGGGGGACAGCCGGACAACTGCTACACACGTGAGCACACGCATCGTTGCTGCGACAAATGCCTTTCAAATTCCGAAAGGCATCGGATCCCGCGTGGGAGGCAGACGCCATCGACACAAGCGCTAGATGTGACCAAGTTCAATTGAATACGAGAATAGGTACCTCCAGCGGCACCGGTCGGGTCGACGGCGGCCCTTAGGCGCGCGCGCCGCACCGCCCACGCACCCGCGTAGATTTATAACATTACCCATATTCGGCCTACGAATGGCGCCAATTCGACGCTTCAAATTAAAATCCGCCGCGAATGCAAAACGATAACTCCGCGCTTTGATAGATAGCTGTTCTGTTTCTGATTTACGCACCACCGTATAAGGGGACTGTAAACTTGTTAAGAAGTCATCCTTAGGCAAAATGTCGTCCAATAAAGTCCATATCAATCACTAGTATTTACTGTTCTGTCTTTTCAATGATTAAGAGCTGCAATATTTTTAAATGCTCCATGGTCTTCGAGAACCTTTAAAAGAATGTCGATACGCACAATCTCTACGATATTTCAGTATGAAATATTGTCGGGGTTCGATATTAACACAACAAATACTACGTCACTTCTCAATGCCTGACTTTCAAAGGTTTATGTGATAAAGATTACGTCTGGAACATGTATGTATGTGTGTGAGATACATCTTCTACTTGGGCGAGCTAAAAAGGCTCGGCGTCGCGTCGTGAAGACGTCTTACAAGAGAGCGCGATTAATCGCACGTAAACAGCGCTGGGGAAGATAGACTTACTCTGTCACTTTGTCCTCGGGAGGTATTATGCGGCCTGGCATTAAAATTTTCTTGTGTAGTACGCCCTTCGATTGTAATTCCTATAACAAAAACCAATCATCATTTACACAATAATACTCCTTTTGAGTGTTCCGATGCGTTTGCATGAAATATTGAAAGACATTATTTTAGACACGCAAATTCATAAAGTTATTTTTAAGACAACTTTAGCAGAGCCGTAAATACCAAAAACCAATAAACCTTAATTCACTTGTAAAGTCATATGCAATACAAACGGACCGCCAAAACACGGGTCAAGAATTTAAATGAAAAGTTAAGTACACATTACTTTAAGCCGGTTTCAAATGATCGTGTTATTATAGATACGTATATAATAATGAGATTATAGAATGTAAGTAGAGCATGAAACAGTCGATGGTTTTTGGGACACAGATAATTTCAAGAATGGAGTACCAATGTGTGGAACAGCTTCCGAGCTAGATGAACAAAGATACGCTGACTAATTCCCTATTGCAATATCGTCTGATGTTTTCATCCGAGAAGGATAGTCAAAAATGTCACGAGATCAATCCTAACCAATTTGACATTTTGACAATCACTATCGTCGATATGTTAATTTTCAATGACCAGCCAAATTTCTCCAGGCATTAGGAATCAATCACAGAACGAAAAGAAGAAAAATTCCGTTCAGTACATTTTGCCGAGTTAATGCGGGCAAAAATGTACTGAAATGTTTTTTTTTCTTTTTTGGAAGTTTATTTTTGCATAAACCGTTCTTTGATTGATTTCTAATTTCTAATCATCATTGAGAATTAACCTGGTAATGAGACTTTGTGTAGAGCTTTTTTTTTGGTGCTGAAAATTAAAACCCACCCGTGTTCCTTCATTTGGTTGAGCCAGGGCCGCGGTAACTCTTTTTCGAATTTATCCGCGACCACTTTGTTTAGAGCTGACTGTACAAATTAGATTCTTTACGTAAGTACTGAGCACTCCAACCACTAATTATTCTGTGGCACATAATAATGAAGTGAGCGAAGAGTCACTAGACGTCAACCGATGACAATTACCAATCAGATTAGAGAGGTGTCGAAATCTAAACCAGTCAAATTTACTGCGGCTTAATTAATAGCTTATTTAATAATTCTTATGTATTAGACTTATAAAGCGAATAAGATGTTTTAATAAGAACATCAGTATGGAATTTATGATGTCATTGTCATATTGAAGAGTGATTAGTCGCACTTAATGTAATGAAGATTACAGTAAGCCAAATGAATTGGGAACGAATCTTCTTATTGTTAATTCTATTCATACATATTTGTCTCTGATACGGATTTATATTAAGGTTAAGATCTTTAAAACCTTCAGACATTATTCTATAAGTAGAATGTACGTGATATAGCTGCCAGTACTGTTAATAAATAAAATAAAGGTTAATTTGCTTCTAAATACATTAGTTCCTTCGCTACACTTGCTAGCGACTGTCTAGCGCTATTCCATTTAAAAAACCCTAAAATAAAATACCCTCCTTCGAGGGCAGTCGCATAAAAATCCGCGAAATGTTTCACATGCCTTGTCTAAATAGTGCTTGCTAGTCTCGCAGGTGTCAATATGATGGCGGAAACACACGTATTTAACCTCGCGTGGCGCCTACTGACGTAGTTAAGTGGCTACAAATTTCGTTGTGTTAAAAACAGATTCGTTTTATTGGTGGATCCCGCGCCACGCCACGCCACGACATGTAAGTATGTTTACGCTTTGACACGTCAGTCAAGCGTCGATATTGAAGGATACCGTAGACTTGTGTCCCGAAGCGACGGGAATACGGGAGACGGGACGCATGATGCCAACCTGACTATTTCAATTAACTGTGTGATTTGTATGAACTGAATAGATATTGACTACAAAACCAAACCAAGGTCTACAAAACCTTAACTCTACCAGCCCTCAATATTGTCAAATCAAACGTAAACATATTAAAAATCAGGGTCACGAACAGAGGGCGATGAAAAGCACCGATATATCAGCCCTAGCCTTTTTGGAAGCTGCTCTCTAGAATTTCGATACAGGCTTTAAGGTACACTAGTCTACGGCACGAACTATTTTGTGTGCGTGGTTAAAATGCATGCTATATCAACCGACAACACGTGCGGCAGTGGTAGATGCTATAAGGCATTTCATAAGCAGTAAGAAGATAGTTCGCGTACGAATGCAAATTTGTTGCGAAATGGATGATGATTTAGGACGAAACCGAGCGCGTGAATCTATCCCTGTATGGTGACTGTTTTGCAGTTTTCCGTCTTCTTATGGCATTTATTTGCGCCCAAAGATGCTTTAAAATTAGTGTCGAAATGTGGAACATTCGACGCTCATAACTTTCAATTATATTTTTTTTATTTTTTGTTTCCATACAGGGCTAGTTAATGATGAGAAAAATTGCTATATTTTTTTTTTGTAAACGTACACCCAAACAGTGGAGTAATAGGGCAACCTTAATATTTAACTTTAACTCAAGTCTAGCACCTAATTTGTCACATTATATTTAAATAGTTTACAAAAAACATAACCCTTCTTCTGGGGCAGTCGAATAAAAATCCGTGCCGTGTGTTACATGTCTTGTCAATATAGTGCGTATATACCAGTCTCGCAGGTGTCACTATGACACGTCTGTCAAGCGTCGACATTGAAGGGTGCCGTAGACTCGTGCCACGAAGCGACGGGACAAGCGATGCTAACCTGCCTCTTTCAATCAATTGTGTGATTTGTATGCCTGTCCGCACTATAGACGCATGCTTTAACACTTTTGAACTGAATATTGACTATACTTTGAATAGGTTTACCTATTGCAGACTTAGTACAAAGTTTGAAGCCTACCTGGCCTTAATATTGTCTGGTCAAACTTGATTTACACGAGAATCAGGGTCATAAACAGCGGGCGAAGAAAATTTAGATATATCGATCATAGAGCCCGTTTGGAAGGTGGTCTCAAGAATTTACGTATGGGTTTTTTAATTTTATTATTAACCAGACCCTGCTTGAACACCACTATTTAACACATCGCAAGTCATGATAAGATTAAATTAAAAATCCGCCTCAGAAGATTGCCCTTTGACTTAAAAACTTCATGCATAAAGGTCATTCAGCTCTTGACTTACAGCAAAATTTTCACACCCGACAGTCAAATAACGGTGCCCACTCGTCATACACATTATCCAACCAGCATGGGCCGTCACAATGGCGACGAAATACCTATCAGGAGAGTCCTGAACATTTATTACGAGTGTTGAAGTGTGGATAATGGGCCAACAAGTCACAATTGTGTGTCACAACTAGCTTTACGGTGTTCACAGCTATCCGACGGACATTCTTCATAGAATTTGCCGCCTAGGCCAACCGGATTGTCTATCCGATGTTTCTAGCCAGTTACTCATTTTGTACCGTTTTGTTTGGAGTAAGCTCTGGATTGTTTCGGGCCATCTATTCTGAAGACTGAGTGTGGCGCCAGTCGGAAGTGCAATCAGTTAATTTGATCAATGTCAACCGACAGACTATTAAAATGCGTTCCACATTTCCCACGGAATGAGAGTCAGAAATCAATCACCATCTTGTGAACGACTCACCAAAATGGGAGCCTTACCGTTTCGTTTAAAGCACTAACTAGACATTTTATAGCTCCCTAGCTATCAAATAAACTAGAAACATGATTTGCCAGTATCCAAAGCAGACTTAAGATATCATCGTTCAATTAACACCTTCATCATAAAATTATGAGACTTGCAGCATAAGTATAAATCAAGGAGCATAAAGAGCTGGTAACGCCTTAAGCTTAGCCCATGTCGTTAGGTGGCTTGTACTACAACAGGCTAAGAGTCAACTGCTCCATGGAAACCATATTTTACGATCGGATTATGCTAGAAGATGAATGCAAGGCAATCAGACGCAAGAACGAACAAAGCATCGTACTGGAAAATGTGACTTTCAATCGTAAAACTGAACATAATTTTATAGCTTCCCGGTATTCTAACACATGGCGGGCGGGCCGAGATTCCTACGGGCGCTATCCGAACAAGTAAGAGTCGTAACCAGCCCTGCACGTTGTCTTACATTTGTTAGTGCAGAGTGGTTGTTACCTTTCATTATTATTAACAACCCACCGAGGAATGTTTATGGAACTAAGATGTCCGTTTCGGTATGCGGCATGTGCGAAAGTGCTTCTAGGTATGTAATTTTTAACAGACTTGTCTGGTTGACGGAGAATTTTATGGTTACCTGGGGATTGTAGTATCGTGCTGTGTTCGTCAAATCTATGACTGCTCCCAACTTCGGAATTTTTTCGAGCAGGGCCGGTACATCCCATCTGCAAATAAAGAAGAAAAAGTGTTATTTTAGAATGTGTAATGCCTACCTAACCGGCACGTCGAAATGATGACGGATTGGTACGTAGGAGTAAACCCAAATAATGTCCAATTACAGAAAACTGTGTACCCGTCGGCGTTAAATAAATAACTTGAAGAAAATCGTTCAACGCAACAGTTTAAATATAAAAATAACTTTCTAAATTAGCTGCGGCGCCGGCCTACCTACTGCACGTCGGCAAACATTTGCATAATTATGGCGTTTTAACAAGTTTTTCTTTAAACCATAAAACACTGTAAATATCAACCCTCAATTGAAATCAATCTTGGAAATGCAATAATCCATCATACACGCGCTTTTTGTTTATGGCTCTCTAAGGATTTGTTAGAGCTTAACGCTAGTTACTTCGGCACGGTTTCTTTGCATCTGCATGCTAGTATTATATTATCTGTGGTTTTATGTAGGATTTATGTAACCCTTGAAGTTAGAATTAGTCAGTAAAATTATGTCAACAAATAAAGCATAATTCAATATTCGTAAAAGCTCTATGTCATAGTAAACTTTATTGAAAATATTGGAAATTCAATTACGCCGTCATCATAACGGTGAAAGGGTCACGATTGGAGCCACTTACTCCTAAACTGTCAGTTTTTCAATTTACAAAATGTCCACTCGCAACCAGATGGCGCCACACGTTTACAGAAACGTGATTATTAAAGTTTTAAATTGAATCTTAATTAAATGGAATTAAGGACGGCATTCGAATATAAATTGGAAACGTAAAATGATATCCATGAAATTGATCTCAACTCTGGTACTGACGTTAATTTTCATTATTTATTTCATATGTGCTGTCCACACTTTCGCTAATAAATATATTATCATTGTGTTGCGCAGTTTTTGTAATCCTTAAAAATATGAAAAAAGCCTCCTTACATTTCTTTAATCTCCTTGTTCCATGTCTGTACGCTCTGCAACAACGAAAAATGTTTACATAGAGTAAAAATAAATTAACGATATGTAAGATAGTGTTTTGGGCATTGTTGTAGTGCTATTAGCGTACGCTTCTCTGCTTGTAGACAATGTGTCTTTGAGAAAGCCGCACGTAGGCGACGGCTTGTGATAAGGGAGCAGATCAATCATCTGCTGGCCCTACCTGACCGGTGTCAATGAACTATGCCCAATGAGGGCCACCTGACTCGACTCACTTTGGGAATTTTCGACACACGACACAGGTTAAAATAAAAAATGAGTATGCTAATACTATGAAACCGTCACCGTTTAATAACATATCGAACCTGATAACATTTAACCATTCCAAGAAATCGATAAGATTTTATATCGACAAAATAAACAATTGATTAGAATTTTAAATAACTCTAAAATCGTTGTACATAAATCTCAAAAGCCCATTCCTGTTGCACCGCAGGCCAATAACGTTGGGTGGAAAATTTTCAATTTTGCCCAAAATTAACTTAAATAAAATGTCAGGGTCCATAATAATAGCTTGTTAGAGTGGTAATAATTTATCGACGGTGTTGACACGATGTAAAAAAAAAACTGAGCGCCAGGAGGTGTGTCTAAATGGGGTTAATTTTCAATTTGGATTCGCCGGTGGCCTTTATAAATTAACAGAAGGCAATTTAAATAAATCCCATGTAGTTAAGATACGGAGAAAAATTCATAAATATTGAAATATTGTTCCTTGATTAATAACGTTTTATGTGATCGGTTATAATTAATCGGTGACATGTGAAACTCGCCGAAATGATTCGCCGACATCTTCTTTTCGGCTTTTCGGTGAGGTACCGAGATGCAATCGTGCAATTAATTAATTGCTTAACAGTCCGGCAATTATAATTATTAATGTAAATATGCGCAATAAATTGAGAATACGTGGGATGTTTTACCAAGTTAATCTTTCATCATTAAGTTAATAATTTAAATGAACACTACTGGCGATGGAGATTCTGACTTCGAGGATATGACTATTCAGACAGAATCAGATTTGTTACCTTCAATAAAAAGGTGTTATTACTATTATAATTTATAAAAAATGCAAGAAAAAACACAGAACATTTTTTCGAGCCAACAAATACAACCGTTCGACGATATTTTAAACAACGCGACCTCATCGGGTGCACTTACCACGATTTTCAATTAACATTAAAGCACCGGAACAAATAAAACGCAGTCTGGACAAAGGAGTTTATTGAAACCGCGAATATCAATGTAAAAAATGCGGTGGCACACAAAATTAAACCTTGACTCCTTGCAAGCGTTCGAAAAACGACGCAATTTTGATTTTACTGCCCTGTGGCGAAGCAGTTATAATGAGAGCTTTGAAAGGGTGACGGTGAAATACCTTTTTTATTAACTATCTCATTATCAACTGGAAGAACGAACCGTGATCTCGCTATTAAAAACTATATCCCAAGACTTATGAACCCAGTTATCGATATTCCCATCGATAAACAACCGAACGAAAATTCATTACACATCGCAAACTAGCTGATGATTACAAATTAGCAGCCAATAATAAGGTTGCCTTCAAATGTATTTAGAATTAAACGCAGTACAGAGCGAGCAATAAAATCGATGAGAGGATTCTCGATCATAAATCGATTCCATTACGATATTAATGACAATCGTAACTCTCAATCACAAGTTGGATCTGCACGCACCGATACGCACCTACATCATTGGTTCTACCTTCGATTAACGTCAACAAAATAAAATATTATATTTATTTACCAGTATTTAAATATGACATTTTATGTTGTTGATGGTTTTGACGATAATTATTTTATTATTATTATTGATCCCGCGGTGTGGTCCCAAAATGAGAATTGGCCACCCGAAATCGATTTCATGGTTGTCGCAAGTTATGGCTAAGGTTGATTGGCATGCAATGCCAGATAGTCCAAATCGCACAAATTATATAGATATTCTTTGCAGACTGTACCGATTTTGTAAGTAAATTACAGCAGGTGAAATAAATAATTACAAGGAGGAGTTATGCTGGCGCTCCTTATTAATCTCTCATACAACATACAACTGACACTAGGTGTAATTGTTAGAGATTATTATAGCAACCACTGAACCATGGTCCATAAACTAACCAGTCTTCCAGCATCGTCATTAGCAAAAGTAACTGCTATTTATAAGTAGTGATAAACATTGGTTCGTCAAGCTTCTCAGCAGAACAACATGTGGCGGGGAGATTCGACTTGTGATTGCGAATAACGTTCACGCAATCGAAAGAAGTCGTTAATAAAATAATCAACTATGCGATTCAATAAATCGCCGATTGCCCGCTGACAAAAACCATACGACACGACAAGACATTACTTACACGTGTCCTACAAGGCAATAAATGTAAGATAGTCATTTTTACGACATACAACATGTACGTACATTTGCAAACAGGAGGGGGGAGGATCACCACCTGCGGAGACGTGACGGTATTGAGATGTATTCATTTGAAGATAAGCATATCTTAAAGTGAAACATACAAGATTTTTATCACATTATGAAATTGATATAAATTATAAATGCCAGTCTCGTAATGGCTGTACCCAATTGCCAGGCTCTGCCTTGATTTATTAATGAATCCAGACCAATACCTCTATAACTAACCGCAGTAGCCGAAACCTGCAAATAACTTACGTGAGGACGAAATGTATTCAACAAGTTTTTGCTAAGCAGATTTTAAATCGCTCAAAACGATTTATCATAAAAAGCAGACCACTGCATAAACAGTGCGAGTGGTTTACAAAAAATAAAACGTTAAAGCTCGAGGACCTCCCATCAAATTACAAGTGGCAAGCTCCGGACTTATCTCACGATCGCGTGTCGACAAAACGAATAACACCTTCGCACGCTTCGATCATATTTGACAAATGCGAGGATCAAATAATCGCGAATACGTTTGCGAGACCATACAACAAGAAGTCAACCTATATTAATAAATAATAAGAATCCAAACACCGTGGCAGCAGCCTTCGCAAATCATGCGATACTGATCAGAATATGTTAAATAATGATGTAGACTCACTAGTAAATAGTAGACAATAAATTTATCATGTCACGGAAGGAACATATGGATCGAGATTTGAATAAAATGCATAATACGAGCAGTACAAATTGAACAACGTCAACACAATACAAAGTAGATACACAAAAGCATGTAGACATTTCGCAAAATTGAAACGTTTTGGGTGAGTCAACGTTAAAGTTCGAGTATTAAATTTCAATGAAATGTTCAGGGAACAAATCTGAACCGATACCAAATAGAATTTACGAGGGGACAAGAAAGAGCTTGTAGCTGTTTATCATGATGCAAACACCAAATCACTTCTGTGACTTTCTCTCGACGATCCACGGTAGTAATACTGACTACTTGAAATTCACGTGCTAATTGGCGCAGTATGCAGATGATACAACATATATGGATAATCATACCTGGTTAGCGGCTTGATGCAGATGGCATAACAAGCACATAATAAGCCTGTAAAACAGGCTCAACCACATCATCTTTCTAATTTCATAATAGCCTAATTACAACGCACAAAGAAACTTATTAACAGGCGTGCAACACTTAATTATTCAGATACATTGTACATTGTTAAGTGACAAAAATTAAGACGGCGCCGCGGTCTATAAATCATTTATAGGGTAACTGTTTCGACATTTTAAAATATGCAAGATCATGGTTAGATTTCCGGGAGGAATTAGAAATTTTATTTATTGGGATATAAGATTGACTTTTGTTTGTATTTGTTGTGATATGCAGTCGCAGCCGCATTGCGTTGTCATCATGTTGTTTTTTGACAATCATCTGATCCGTTACGTCGTTTATTCCAATGGTAATGATGGCATAATTGACAGAGGGCAACTATTGTTCCCATTGTGTTCTATTGATATTACAGTTTTGTCGCCTTGTAATGGTTGAGCTTTTTGTATTGTTTTATGGATCGTTACTGACTTGTTCTCTTTTGACACCGAGTCGACTGCTGCGGTAGATTTAAAAAGGGTGGAGTTGACTCATTCAAATTCGTGACCTGTCTAAGAATTGTTCGTGCCTTTACTAATTATATTCAGTTATTATGAGGACATGTGTACCGAAAGATGTCATGATGTATCGTTTTAAAATCCTTAC
The DNA here is from genome assembly GCA_948252205.1 of Orthosia incerta. Lineage (NCBI taxonomy): Eukaryota > Metazoa > Arthropoda > Insecta > Lepidoptera > Noctuidae > Orthosia > Orthosia incerta. Next base: position 56,801,503 of record OX411742.1, read on the forward strand.
ATGCTTATTACATTTTCTTACATAAACAATAATCAAAACACTATAAAATAATCGTTGTTGATTTATTCATATTATAAACCACAATCAACTTATATTGATGTCACTGATATGACCCTCGTTATGGTCGAATATTGAGAGTAAGACATAAAATTTAACAATGTAATTGAGTAATGATCAAAAAAGCATTTGGTGTCATAATAATTGATATGTGGCTGACTTCTTACATATGCGGGCTCTGTCAATACAGAAAAAAGCTTATGTCGCTAGCCGTTAACTAATTTAAAAGCCAAATGTGTTAAGAAACATAGGGGTTTCAATAAGAACAATTAACTTAAGATTTCCAAGACCAAGACCATCTGGAAACAAACGGAACTTACACCTTCTCAATCTAAATATTTCGTCATAACCTTAAGTAGCGGTCGTTAAACAAAAAATAATTGCAATCATAAGTCAAACGGACTGGCTTTAAACCACTGAGATTAAAATTTGAAGATCATACGAGAACAAGCTGAGATAAGTATCGAAATATCGCATGAGGTGCTACATAAAAAACCAAAAAGTACGACCTGTTAAAATGGGATTCCGTATTCGTTTCGACCGATTAATCGAATGAAAAGCCGGTGTATCGTATCGTATGTCGGGGGCATTTATCGCGCCTAATTGCGACCACCGCCGAAATTCAGTTTAAGAACGTACTGGGTGGCTTGATGGGCACCGATGATACTCCTCGGGTAACCCAACGTTTTGGAAATTATGGGATAATCAAAACCCCTTCCAGACACCTTCGAATCGATTATGACGGCGTATAAAAGTCATGCGGACATTTATCGTATCTTAAGGATAATAACATATCCTCCTTACGGTAACTTCGGTTCTGTTATTCCAATCTATCGTTACGACTTTAGTACTTTGTCTTATAAATTGATTCACCATGTTTTTTTTTACAATGGTACTTAAAATAGAGCCAAGGGTTACAGCTAGTCCACTTGTCGCGATCACGAACCAAAAGCGCAAGATTGATGGGCATCCTTTTCTTAAATACAATTGATTAAATACTTATTCCTTGTCAATTTATAACATTCTCAAAGAAAGTTACTAACGAAGAGAGGCGTTGCTTGTTATGATACAATGCACAAATTAAGATATCACAATAAATCATACAAAAGCTATAAATCAACAATCCGAAAAAAGGGTTCGTTGCGTCCAACGAGCCATTTATGTTAAATGTAAGTGAAGTTATTTTAAATTACCAATGTATCCTGATTATTTACTGTCAGACCGAAGCCAATATCGCTTCATTGCCGAAATGGTCTCGTAACTACCTACAGACATGTATTTGCAGATACAAATTTAAATTGAGCTGCAACGCGTTTTTTTAACGTTGTGATAACCTTAAAATAGAGTGAATTCAGCCTTGGAATGCCAATTTGTGTACCAGGAAGGACGCGGGTCGTAATCTTAACCATACTTCAAGATAACTCAATACTTAATGGTCACTCTACACCACACCGCTTTTCGGGTGTTGCGAAATTAAGAGTTAATTGTATTCTTTTTGTGCGTCCGCGCACGAGCTTAAAATCTCTCAAGCAAGATTGTATCTTATGACAATTAAAGAGAATTGGTGTCCGGAATAGCGGAGCAACCTATTATAAGTAATGATATTGAACATTTCAGCTTGACCGGAACAGGACAAAAATAAAAAAGCATATCAGCGATCGGAATGGGAATGGATTGTTTTGAGTACTTCCGGAATCCGGATCAATACGCTAAAGTATTCGAAAACTACCCAAAAAAGCGATAAAAATATGCTGAATATCACCCCAAAAAGGTAAAGCTAATAAAAGTTTGTAATTTTTATTTCAAAAAACCTTGCTATCCTTCGATTGTTGTTCAAATAATATATTAACACGGAATAAACGCCTCGTTTGAGATGATTTGCTGCATATCCCATACATTTTTATTGCAAGGTGTGTCGGCTTAGTTGAGAAATTACACCCGTTGTGCGCCAATGACGGTGCAATCATAAAAATCCACAGAGCCTACAGGACCGGTGTTTGGACGTTCAATTTCAAATAAATCATTTACCGCATGTTACTGGGGTAATAACAGGTGCTCATACCTCGTAGATTGATTAAATTGCAACGTCTTTAGAGGCACGGTATTTATTTATAAATAGTTATTAAATAAAATACTTTATTGTAGTAAAGAATCTAAGTGAAAAAAATATAGGGGTCGCAATATAATAGTTCACTCTCAGGTACTAGTATAATTGTAATTGCTACTAACTTTACCCGATGAGAAAACTGATTCTCCTATACAACTCAAATACTATTAAAATCCATTTAATAAATAGCAATCCTATAAAACTGAAGCATATTAAGCCATACCAGCTTATGTAACTCGAGATAAACGTGTTATCAAGAAGGATTCATCCAAAATCCTTAATGGGTATGAACGTAAGAATAATTGTCAAGTAACATTTAATTTTAAGTGCAGGCATAATAATGTAATACCGCCATTATCAGGGCGGCAATCTCTGTTAATAACCACCAAAATATTATCAGAAATGACAACCGGATGACGTGTAAACGAAACCATGCTAAAACTCTCCGCCCTTCAACGCTTACTTTCAATATGTATGGTGCACGCAACTGGCGAAGACTTAAGAGTATCTGGAAAAGCTTTTACTAATTTGATAATCTAAATTCCTGCATTTTATAAAGACGAACACATTGGTCACTTTGGCGTGTCTAAGCGCGCATATTACGATAGAGCTTTTGGAATACATCATCTAGGCTAGGATCTAGTGAGGAAGAAAATGATGAAGGACGAAGTCTTCTAAAAAAACGGAAAAGTTTACGCGGAGGGAGGAAGAAAATTATAAAAATACTTCTAGCTGAAACATTATATACTTCGGAAGTACTAATTCTATCAGTTCTGTTAAACAATATTTCCTTGGTATCAGATCAAAACAAGACAGTCAAGAAAGCTGATTACACGGTGCTCCCACGATCTCATGCCCCGGCTTGTGAAGTACGAAACTTGGCGCGAACGTGTCAAAAGATGTAATTATGAAGAAATCCAATCAGCGGCGGCGCGAACTTGCGCGTACGACGACGTTGATTGAGCGATAAATTTATTGAAGATAAATCACCCGGTCGCGACAAATCGGTAGCAACAACGAACCTTTGTTAATTTTAGGAGCCGAAACGATACCTACACAGGCCGTAATTCGATACGTGGGTGTTCGATACCATCAATATTATTCTAATAAATAAACAAATTATTCAATGACACAAACCAATTTCTCAAATGAATGTCATAATTTTGTCTGAGATAATAACAGTAAGTACCGAGGGCTTCGTTACTCACAATGAGCACAATATTTACAATGCTGCTCTCATTCAATTCCAATAAACATTTTTAAATTGGTAGTTGCTGATACACGATTCAGATTAATTCAATGTTGCTGGCGCCATCGTGCCGCCGTTTTTCAGCACATATTTCTGATTCAGGACCTCACGCGTGACTCAAACGAGTGGCGTAATAACTTCAATGATAACTTTCAACTATAACTTACACGGGAATGAAAGTAGCGTTGTTACATTTGAAATAAGTCCGTGGAACGTCCAATATCCAGCCAATATCAACACAAAGAGCAAACACGAGACGCCACTCGTTGTGCAAGGCGTACAGTTAAAAGTCGTTTTGAGGAAAAATATATCACACGATACAAGCTATTCAACGCAGACGATACCGCGGGCGAGTGCAATAAATTCAACGAAATATACTCATTGATATCCGTCGACAACAAGACTGAACAAAAACGTCATACATGGAGTTTTAATGTCACTTGTGAATATTCTTATGAATAAGCACTGGCAGATGAATCTGTACACGACTGTTGAAATACGACGTCTCCACTGGCCAGACAGTCAATATAAAGCACATATTATTGTATTGTTGTAGGCGTATTGATGGAGCCTTAACTCCTATGAATTCTGAAAAAGACTTTATTGGCGATCCAAACAAAACTTGATCTTTATCTACATGGAGATTTAATACTAATTTATCTAAAATTCATAGCACGCATAAGTTATCAATAAATCAAACAATTTCACACTGCATATTGCATAGTGAAATGCCTGCGGCGAGTACAGCACTAAACAGGCTGACTAATTAGACGTACTAGGCAACAAAGGGCCGTCATACGAATTTCACTATTCGGTTGTGGTAGAGGAAATTGGACCTTATTTGTAGGGGTTCATGTAGGGGAGATGTTACAGGTGTGGTGGCAAGTGTACGTGTGATGGCGGCACACGATAGGCCGCCCACGCGCAGGCGCCGCGCCGCGAAATTCGTGAGAGTTGCGCCGGCGCCGACGACTCTCATAATACGGCTACGGTTTAGAGGAGGTAAAATATCTCAGCATTTTATATTGTGTTCTCACAATAAAACTACTTGAAATATTAATGTAGAGTCTTTTGTAGTTATAAATAAACTGTTTGCTAACTTCCCTACTATGCCTACAGAGGTTGAACATGAAGCTTTACAAATCTGTTGTTACGTATTGCATTCAATGATAGTAAGTAATATACGTATGGCATTGCACGTACACCGAAACATTATAATAGGTAGTTGAATATGTAATAATAACATTTGTAGGAACACTGCATTCAAAAAATGACTGAAACCACTTAATCGTTCATTGCATTACGAAATTACTTGTAAATCCTTGAAAAGCAGGCCATCCTGATTCACGTTCAAGAATTCACATCGGAAACGTAGGTACAATACTCGGAATTTGCAATCGCATACTTAAATCACACTTCATAAAGAGTTGCACCACTGGAGTTCACTCCATTACCATGTACGGTGACATCGTTACAGTAAAATGTGGTAACAGTTAAAATCGTAAATATAAAAGTGTAAACATAAATAGTCATCAACTCAAAATATAGTAAGTTAGTCATAACCACAAAGCAAACACTCGAGTTGAACTCGCAAAACTTAGCAGAGACATCAACAAAAATTGAATTGACTAATTAACTCAAGACCACTCGAAAGTCAACAACGCATTATGTTTATGACAATTTTTTATTGACTAATTGTACGAGACTTGAAAATACAGAGTATAGGCTGATGAATAGTTTAAATTGCAAACCTGTGAGGATTTTATAAAAGACACTCCTACAGTAAAAGTGTGTTTCCTAATAGGTGATAACCTGGGGTCTCAAAAAGTCAAAGTATTTAAGTCAAGAGTGAATAGGACGCTTACTTAGAAATATTCTATTATAGGATATTTCTAAGTAAGCGTGCTGATATCATCGCTTACCATCCTGGTGTGAAAGTAGTTGAACGCGAATCTATGAACAATAAAAAGTGCAAGACATTGCAACTATTTCAGAATTGGTGGTTTACCGGCTGGGGTAATAAAATGAAAGTATATTCAACTATGAAGTCGACTCTAATTTTAGTAATTTTGTATTTTCAATTCGCGTGTTTCCATATTTGAAGAAAAATATTCAAAGTAACCACGTTGTTGAGCAAAATGCTCTAGTCCAGTGAAGGCTGGTACATAAGTTTGATTTCCTTCACCTCTGTTGAATAAGTTTCGATGTGTTTGTATCTAATAGGGCAGATTTCAAGTAATGCCCCTTCTGCAAGGCAGAAAAAGGCTTTTATATGAAAACGGCATCTTGCCGACTTGAACTACCACTCTGCTACCTCTGCAGTATGGATCTTCCCAATTGCCAAATCTACTCATATGCGGATGATACCGCGATTCTTGTCTGTGGACGTACCTGGGACGTAGTGAAGTCTTGTGCTGAGTCGGCATTGGCTAAGGTTATGGATTGGCTCAATGCAAATTTGCTCACGCTAAACGTTCAGAAGACAGTTTACGTCCCTTTCGCGATTCGGCGTGGCACCTCTCCACCCAGCTCTTTCTTTTTAACAGCCCACACATGCCCTAACCCCACTACCTCCTGTTGTTGTCCTGCGCTCACTCGTACCGACAGCGTTAGATACTTGGGTATCGAGATAGACGATGGATTGCGATGGGATAAACAGCTTGGCGCTCTCATCACAAGAACCATGCGTCTTATCCATATTTTCAGGTCGCTAAGAGAGTCTGCAAACCGTGATACTCTAAAAATGGTTTATCTAGCATTGTGTCAGTCGATCCTGGGCTATTGCATTTCCGTGTGGGGCGGTGCTGCAAAGACTAAATTTCTGGGAGTTGAGCGTGCCCAGAGGGCCATACTTAAAGTTATGACTCGGAAACCATTTAGATACCCAACATCGGAGTTATACGCGGACTGCAAAGTGCTAACAGTTCGACAACTCTTCGTGCTTAAATCCACCATCAGAACTCACTCCAAAATACCCACCACTGACACTATCAAACGGAGGATCCCTTCCATGTTTACACAGCACAAAACCACATTTGCTAAGCATCAATATTATACACTGTGCACCCACATTTACAGTCAAATTCACAAACAACTCAACATACAAAACCTCAACAGACACACACTGAAAGGTAAGGTCACTGAGTGGCTACTACACAAGGACTATTCCTACACCGAATCGTTACTCACCTACATCTCTTAGAAAAATACCCACAAACTCCATCTTTATTGACAACTTCGTCTTCATTGACTCACTACTCAACCTACACACACCTTACTTTTATATCTTATTAATTAATCTTATTTTTAAATTGTTTAATAATAATACTTTGTGATAGAATGACTATGTTGTACCTTTTCTGTAATATTATGTATGCAAATACTTACCCGAATACTGTCTCTCAAGATACAGGCTGCCCTAGTTTGAGAGGCAGGGTTCATTCCACAATGGTTACAATGTAGTTCCTACAATATACCTGTATACTATGTAAACACTTATTATTGTAACCTTTTTTTTTTTTGTACCAATAAACATTTTATTATATTATTATTATTATTATTATTGCTACGTTCCTCATCATTAAAGCGTGAGTTCATAGCTTGACAACGGAAATTGTCTCCTGAACATTTCTTGAACTGGGTTAACGGGCAGACGATAATGATTTTATTATGGACTTAATTTTTTATTTTCAATCGTCCTATTCCGAGGAAATTATTTCCAACTACCAATATACAATTACCGCTTAATAATAGGTATATAGTAGAACAAAATCAACACTGCCAAGTTGCGAGCCTGTCGTCGGCACATCAGCGGTAAGGCGTGGCGACACACCTCTCTATTACTGTACCCGTCGCAGGCGCTACAGACTGCCTATGTACTGTGTACACTTCATTAAAATTGTTTTACGTTAAATATATAAACAGTGTTGGAAGCCTACTTGTGGGGACGCTTTTAATTATTTGCGGAGACTTGAAGTGGCTTAAAAAATGTCTTAGGAAAAGTTTATTCAAGAAAAGGGAGAGAGAATGGAGTTGTTAACTTAAAATGATGATGGAAACTGCAGAAGACAGGTCATCTCGTAAAGTCTCTCGAAAAAACGTTTTTTTTTGTATAATTACTTAACTGTCCCTGCAGCTTTTGCCTTGTCATTCGATAAAACCTTCCAAATCCTAATTGAAATTAGACATTACAAAAAACAAACTGCTAGTCATCTATAAAAAAATCCTGTACCTGTGTACTTAATGTTCATGCTTTCCTTGTCGATCAATAAAACCCTCCAAATACCAGATTAAATTAACCGTCCAAAAACGAAATGGCCAGTGATAAACAAAATGAACGAGCTAACTATAACAATAATACCAGAGTGCTGACAGATAAAGAAATCGAGATTCTTACACGATAACAGACCGAATTACAAACGATAAATTACTGATCAACAGCACGCACGCGTGTAAATTGAATTAAAAGATAAGTAAGTACCGCATATAACATTCGCGATTAAAGACGACCACATACATCCGGAATATATGCTCCGGAATTCAGGCAAGGCGCCACAACGGGAAAAAGTTATAACCAATATGTATTTCGATTGACAATAATGGACAATGCATATTTTTAACAGAATTACTTTTTTCATAAATGATAATTGGATAAAAGAAGCCGGGTCATTCCGGGTTCAAAACACTGCAGACTTTAGAACTTCGGCTGTAGGTATCTCGTTTTTTTATTGTTTGACTTGATCTGTGACCTCAACATACCTGACAAGACAAGAAACTCCAATTACATCACAATCCAAAATATTTCGTAAAACGTAAAAGTAATAAAACGCATGTGAAAACGTCAAGATAAAGCTCTTAAGTGCATAATATTTTGAGCAAGTCCATTTCTCTTCTTAATGAAAACATAATATATTTATCATCAAACTACTGCCGGCGAACAGGCAATGCTTCATTAGCTTTATTTAAATTATTAAGCAATAACAAGTCACTCGCAACATAACTTATTCCAATATATATGATTTACGTGTCCAAGATTATTTCCTAACTAGCCAAATATGCATGTTTGAATAAAGTAATAAAATGAGAAAGCATTAAAATATAAATTAATGACGCAATTATGTATACCTTAATTAATTAATTATGTGACGACGATGTTCAATCAACACGATGGTTAAAAATTAGCTGACAAACTTAATAATGAATATGTATAGGAGTTTCTAAAACGAAAATAATAAGCAAGACACAATTTTTACGATGTGGCGGCAATAAAAATGTGTATAGTCAATAAATTATTAAGATAATAAAATATGGCTTATAGAATGGTAGAATTTAAGGAATCTGCAGAACAATATCCGACCTTGTTTAGATCGTAAACTAAAATTAACACGTAATATCCGCATCAAAAGTACACTAGACCTTAGATCAACAATACTCGGATACCACAGATATGACATCAGTTGTAAAAATAAGCTTAAAAAGACTTCATGGAATGCTAACCGGATACTGAGGACATACTTACTTCAAAGATAATTACAGAACGGAAACGCATATTACGAAGCTTGCAGAAATAAACACCTCTAGTTTTCTTTTATAGTCGTTGAAAAGTAATTGGTAACACCTACTCAAGTTATAACAAGCGTTGATGATGATTATTTACACAGACACACCCCTATATAAAACTAAGAATAATTTAGACCACCTTAGGAAATTATACCAGAACACTAAAAACTGGAGTAAGAAATAATGTCGTCGAAAATATATAAAAAAGCTCTTTATACCGTGCGATCAATTACCTGTAAGTCGGTAAAAACAATGCGCCCTACTTGAATTATTCGAAGAGGAAGTACCTGCGTCGTACCACCGCTTTATAAGGTCATAAATCAAAACCAAATTCCGGCAGAACATCTTAATTTGCATCGCTGCGAGCCAACCGGTGACACTAACGATCCACTAACGAAAACAACGGAATGGATATATCAATTTTTGTGTCCCCAAAAGCTTCATTTAAAAACCCGGAAAACACCGGCAAAGACATATTATATGTGTGGCTAATGCCATGTTCATTAATTTTCAATCATAGAGTCTTTAAGAGTTAATTAAGACGGAACCGACGCCCGTGAATTTTATGTATTTTAAACGCAGATGAGTAATAACTAATAATGCAACTTTCTCTGAACAATTTATTATTTCGCGATTGTATGCTAATTAGGATTTTCACCGTTAAACGTTCACGATGGACGTAATTAGGAAACCACCGTTGACAATACCGTAATACGGATGAAACATAAATCGATAGATTGTTTATTAACGACGGAATGCAATAAAATAATCACCGGTGCGTTGGCACTTAATCAATGGTTGATATCTTATTTAGGAGGGAGCTAATGAGAGGCGTAGATCACTTTGGGTAAATGATGACAGGAGTAGATTTATCAAACACTTTCGATCCACAACTTATGCGCAGTGATTAGGGTATTCGTGTTGACATAATGGCTGGGCAAACGGAGTTAAACGAGACAATATATCATCTAGTAACTATTTTAAACTTTAATGGTCTTAAAACACACCTTTTACAGAATTTTAAATCATTGAACTATTAATAAGCGAAGATGATATCAGAATGCTAATTATAGCAATATTCTTAAAAGCAACAAAAAATCACTCATAAATTAGCACTAGACCATCCTTATATGTACGTGTCAACATGAAAAAAGAACTAAGACAACACGCATGAGAATCAGTGCCAAACTCATGAATAAAGTCAGTCATCAAACAAGCCCAGCATAATTAATACAGTGTTATTCATGGCGTGGTAGCGATGACGAAACGCAAAGAAAGCAAGTTGCAAAGTGAAGTTCACACACCGACATCAAGATGTGGAGATGCCTTTTTAATTTCTCTATGACAAGTCGAATATACAATGGTTCATATAGCAGTAACATTGTTTCAAATTTCTCCTAAAATGCGGTAGACAACAAATTTAACAAGACTTAAAGACCCCCTGGTCTCATGTCGATTACAGGTACTCTAAAATATAACTGAAAAATCCCCAACTAACTCAACAAAATTCAGTTAAAACAGAAGCAACTTAAGCTGCTAATATGTTACCAGTAACTGAAAGCCGACGCCAATTCCGTGCGTAGGACTCGTAACTAATATTCAGACGACTGATACTCAGTCGCATCCACGAAGGGACAACACGCAAATCGGACCACTGCACATTGTATGTTAAATGGTGCGCCATTAAAGGGAACGGCGCTTAATAAACACATTACAGTGCAATATTAGGCGCGAGCGCACAGCCGACGTGATTAAGCGTCAAGAACGTGGGAACAGACAGAGAAAGAGAACGATGAAAGGGGATAGTTATTGCGAGAAACAAATAGACTGCGATGTTAACATTTTACAAGCCTTGTTCAAGAGATCATTTGTGTGATAATTCATTCTACACAAGTGGCTTCGCTTGCGCAGTATTAAAATTGAATGAGTAGCGCGAAAACTTATCTGAAAACGCATTCAGTTAGAAGTCGTTGTTCTACAACATGAAGACGAAATATATCGGAAGCCTTCGATTAAAAAAGGTAAACGAAATTTACAAAGGCAATAAAACTACAGAACCGACTGCCACAACACACTACACCGGCAATAAAATACCAAAATACCATACCGAAAATACACTAAAACTAGACGTGCATTGAGCGTCGTCACCGCACAATGGATGCGCGCTTTTATGAAAATATCAATAATAGTATTCAACGTAGTTTAGTGCGCTATTAATGCACCGAGCGCTTGCAGACAAATTCAATTGACAAGAGCCTCCGCCGGAGCCCCAGGGTGTCCCTCGTTTACATCCACCCGCCTATCTATTTACGCTGGTATTGGAAACAAAATTGAGCGGCGAGATTGCATAGGAACTCTCAAAGGATGCGATCGGAACTTTATGATCCGATTTTATTGTTGTCATCGACACTGTCGTCTTTATAAACGCCGCAACATTGCGGTAGAATCCTTTAAATGGACCGGAAAATTGAACACTTAACAGCTTCGACACACGTTGACCTCCCGGTTACGACGCGCCTAGCAGCAGAGACCAATGATAACATTATTGACACATGTCTACATAGACGTTATAGTAATAAGCATGATTTTACGGTTAGTCAGTGTGAAATAGCATTGTACCGTTGCACACGACTATTGTCGCATAGCTTAGCTTCAAACCAGATCGACTCAATACGTTTACGAGATGCGTCCTAGTGGCGTTATCACAAAATATGATAGATCGTCAGGCGTGCGACGACGCTCTCCCACGCGGCACAACCGTGATTAATTATAATTCGAATTTTATTCAAAGTGAACAGCGGACAAACTACGATACCAATCAATAAACGGTTCCATACCGACGACGGTACCGACACGATACCACAATTTACTGTTGCCGATAGCACGTATGAAGACGTCAAAGCCGGAGTGAATAACACGCTTAGATAGAAAGCTTCGGAACAATGGTAGCTGCATTTTCATTGTGATACGAATCCCTTTTAACAATATAATGTAAAGCAAACGCAGGATGATCTATCACGGAGCTCACATTAACGTCTGACAAAAGAGACTTCATTTCAAGAAATAGCTCGTCTGCGAACACTTATCCTGAAGCCATAAAAGCACCAAAGAAAATAAACTTAAACATGAACCGATAACTAAAGTTATCAAACGATCAGTTTATGAGTGTGAATAAAACATCAAAAGACAGTCGCACAGGGAGGCAAAGCAGAATGCGACGTTACATCGCTATAAAATATACATGAGTTCCGTCATAATCCTCAAGAAGTAGTAACATTTTAAATTGCGCAACAGGCTTATTATTCAATAAACACATTTGTATACACAAATTCCTGTGAACCGTGTGTTTTGATCATTAGCTATAGATATTAGACCCCCACGAGTAGAGGCTCATACTGCGTGAGAAATAGACGGTCATTTGACAATATCGTCGCTACGAATATATTCCACATTACCCGGCCAATATTCCATCGCTTTATATTAACCCAGGACTTCATTATCTCGTGGCGGCGGATCTCACTACTAACTTCTTGTGAATGGATAGATCCTGTTTGCTGCTCGTAGATGATAGTAAATAAAAACGTTTAGGATTACATGTAAGCTAAATTTCCTTGTGGCTCTCAGTACATTTCTCATATTACCTAAGTAATCCTGTTAACTCGTTTGGCAAAATTGCTTAAAATACTTTACTGGTTAGTAGTATTTTAAATTCTTCGGCGAAGTACCTGTCTCGGCTAAAACAAGCTGCGAAGCTTTCATAATTTCCTTGTCAAACATAATTAAAATGAGAACAACACTTTACAACACACTATATGGCGTCAGTAAAGTCACATACGGATACAAAGTCATAATTTTATGAATGAAACAAAGCATCGGCATCGTCGGTAGTAATATGATGAATATGAGAAATAATTTTCTCCATTAACCGTATTTCACATGTTTGAAGAGCAAGCCGCACTCCGATTCGTGTGGCCGTAATTACGTCCTCATAAGCTCAATAAATCATAAAGAGCTCACAAGCGCCACAAAGATAGGAGCGACACGCATCCTCGTCTCAGGATAATAAATAACATCCAGTTCTCGCTTTCAAAGTGAGGCCGGGGAGCAATAAGTCGGGGACGGGTCAGAGGTGAACTGAATAAAAAACGGCCAACAATTAAATAGCGTTCTTGAAGGTTAATGAGCACAATAAATATGTTGTCGGCACCGCAGCTGCGGACAAACAAATGCATAGTCCCGTCACACGTGAGGAGGGTTCACGGTATAGCGCGTCTGTGTGAGAAGCCATCGGCCCAGCCCCGCCGCGGCTGACTGGCAAGTTCATTGTCGAGGCGAGACACTTCCACGATGTATTACGAACGTGACACATTTATTAAAGAAAAAAAACGAGGTTGAACTAATATTGAACCCCAAAAGGCTTTGAGAAACATTATAACACACGTTGAATTAAGTTTATTGAAAAACACCATTCACAGTAAAATAATTATACAGTTCTATTATTCGTTACGTTAATCCAATAATTTATTACAGATGTTGTTAAAAATAACCCAATTTTTTATTGCCCTAAGACTTGTTTATGAAAACAAACTTCAGAAAATCGGTCATGGCACATTCTGTTAAAAAAAAGATGAAATCTTTATTAGTCTAATCTCTTAATTTATTGATCAAATAGCATTACAAAGGTCGTTTTTCAAAATGATTGAGGAAGTATGAATTAAAGTTACAATAAATAACCAAGAAGCATTACAAACAAAATATTTTTTCGAGATGTGACATTTTCCTCCAGCAATACGCAAACAAAGTTGAGTTGCGTGCTTAATTAAGACATCCCCAAAACATGAGCATAATAGCAAGCATCGTTGCAGAAATCGCCCCCGCAAGGGTTTGCAGCATTCCACACGACTGCCCTAGACGGAATCATACCTGCGTTTGATTTATAACGAGGAGGGGACACGGGAACTGCGGGTGTGAATTCAATCGGCGAGCTTCAATGTCCCGGGGCAAACGAGACCAGTTTACAAGATCCCTTGCACAAAAACTAACACTCCCCACTTAGCCATTTAAGAAGAATGACTGGGGAGGAGGAAAGGCTCAAGTTAATTTGGTAGGGGAAAGGTATCGCAGCGGGTAGCATCAACTGCTGGCGCCTCGGACAATACCAAGCACCTTCGTGACCACTACCTATTATGAGTTGCGGCTTTTATAGATTTTTTCCAATATTCTTTATAAGGAACGTGACTGTACTGTTTAACGGACACCGCCGACAGCTCAATATGGATTTTCGAATACATAATCGATTCATTTAAGTGCGTGTACGTAAAGCTTTAATAATTCCATTTATAAAGCCGAACAACACTATCAAAAATATATGAATAAAGATTTTACCTTGTTCTAAAAATTAACACTGTTGTTTTGGGGACATGACATAGCCTATAATGAGAAGATAAACCTGTTTTAAATAATAACACGGAAGTCTGCATTGATAATTTGATTAACATCTGCATTGGGACGGATGTCTTTAAGTACACGAAAAAAATGCATTACCACAGCCATGATTACATCTTTGTTGTGTTTCACAAAGTTCAGCTAAATACATAGTGTGAATTAGGCAAGGCTTGCGAACACACAAACTTTCTTTAAAGCTGGGGAAACTTTTACTGCGTTAAATATAAGGGGCATTATTGCTGTTGGCAACAGTGAAAAGAATGTTGTGTAGCCACAAAATCAACAGGGACGTATTAACACCAGCCAGAAGGTGGAAATCCGTGGGTGTTCTTAACCAGTCGTATTTTTGTATACACTAACTACCGCAAGCATATTTGGTAATAGATGTAAATATGAAAGAAGCATGAGTCTATATGCCTAACTCTGATGAAGCTGTCGGTAGACCATTACTTAATTTATGACATTAATGCCCATTAATGAATTGGAAGTTATTAATGAACTGGTAATAGAAAACTTCTATCTAAACCATAATGAGTTTTACAACAATTTCAATGAAATGTGGTATGAGAGAGGTGCACTATCCCGGAATGATAACTCTACACCTGTGTCACCCGACTAACGGTTCCTTTCGGTCCTCTTTTTATGTTTACTCTCTTTAAGTGTTACCCTAATAAAAATTATACTGAGACACACTATTTAAGTAAAAGTACTTTCAACAGATAAAAGGAACGAGGATAAAATTAAAATGGATTTACTCAGGCCTTTAGAACAAGGAATGTGTAGGTAATCTGTATATGATGCAAATGAGAAGGTTTGCATCGATAATTGGGTTTTGAAAAATTCAGGTTTTAGTACCGAAGAAAGGATACGAAGCGTTTCATCAAAGAAAACTAGATTTTAAATCAAGCACACCAACGAAACCGCAACCCAAGAGCTAGTAACGAATAAAATCAATAAACCAAGGTAATTTGAGGCCACAAAGACAGAAGCGACAGTACAAAATCTAAACATAACCCGAAACCGCGTTGCACTTAAAAAATGTCTTAAGCACACCGGTGGCTGGCCGAAACGCCGCCCTCTGTTCTAGAGACGAAGGCAAACAATACGAAGATAGTGGACAAACAAATGTAAATGACCGAAATGTGAACGTCATGTTTGGCATTCCCATAAAGCAACGTTAACACGTCATTAGAAGTAATGATGGCGTGATTACAGAGAGTGGGAGCGGGGTGAGCGATGTTCAGGTGATTGCCTGCTTACTGTGTGGTCTTGTGTCTGTGCACCTTTACAAACACGCGGTCTGGACACGAGAATTAGTACCACAGTACCACGTGGCGGACGATTGACTTTAATAGGTCGCTCCTTTATTTAGGCTGTGGTAGCAGATGGATCATTATTTTGTTTGTTCGTGGGCAGTTGTGGTTTGGAGAAAGTATTTTTGTTTATGAAGTTCTACACATTTCACTACTTTGCATGTTTTGCATGCAAGCAATTTCGTTTGCCTGGTTTTATTATCCCTTCTTTTCTTTTTGGTACATTAGTTACCAGCACAGATAATATAATACTAGCATACAGATGCCTCATCCCATACAAAGAAACCGTGCCGACGTAACTAGCGTTTTTCATCTGATTATACCGATATTTTTTTGTAAATCGATCGTTCCACGGCGATAGATAGATCACCAACCATATCCGTGGAACGCAAAGGAACGGGACCGAACGTGATCGATGTACAAAAAATAATCAGAATAATCAGTATAGAACGTCGGCACGGTTTCTTTGTATGGGATGAGACACCACTGGTACCACATACCTTCTGAAATGATTATTTATTACGTTTATTAATATTTAGTAGCTGCCCAATAATTTGTTGTTCTACGCCTTAAGATATATTGCTCCACTAACTTTAAAAAATACCGAATTCTCCAAATTCCTGACTGCACCCTAATATGAACAATGACAGTAGCCTTCATAACCCCTTCAGTAAATCATCGACAAAGAACAAAAATGTTCAAGATGGCTGCCGGGATCACTGGGAGATGTTATCGTATGGCCACAGATAATTTATCGCTGGTTTATCAGTCGATCTGCGTAATTGATACGGGTACAATCATGGCGTGGCTCTGACGGGCCCAAGACTGTGGCCATAAATAAATATTCAGTTTAGTTTGAACGCTAAATCGTAGATAATTCTTAAGCAATGACAATTTGTCGTTTAGAAAAAATCCCGTAAAAGAAAGTAGGTTTATATAAAACTTTCACATTTTTTGTGAATAAACCTAGAAGCAAAAATAAGCGAGCTAGCAAAACTAGAAGCAATATGTCTAAAGAAGCAAAGCAATGATAAACTAAAAGCAACATGCTAAAAGCTGATATAACACACACAGCTTACATTCGGAATAATGATCTTAATAAAATCCAAAGAGCTCAAAGAATCATTTTTAACCCCACTTAGCCTTGGTGGTCCATCCATAACAAACGCAATGCCGGAATAGAAATGCCACCGAGACGCGTATTGCGACAAATAGTGCCAATAATAATTTGTGATATAATTCGTGGCCGGCGCGTGCGCTGAACAACCGTCACTGATTGAGGATCGCATAAACTGCGCCACCCACCGGCTGTCATTTGCATTGTACACAGTTGTTCATAATAAAGAGGATATCTCCTCCGTAGGGATCGCACGGTGGTCCCTTTATACGACCAAAAATAAGGCCAGCGTAATCAAAACATACACTTTCTCGTACTACAGGAACTACCATAAATTCCAGACACTGAAATAAATCAATAAACAAAACTGTGTCAATTATAATGGGGAACGTACGTAGATATGAGTTCAATTCGTAATTCACTTGTTACATACCATAAATTTTAATTAACTCTAATTGGAGGACGTCAGAATGTTCAAACAATTAGAATGCAATTGATTTAATGCGCACCTAGAAATTCATGAACAGTTTTCTTTCGGTTGGCTTGCGGTTTAATAATTTATCAGAAACTAATTGAAATCACACGCAATGTTTGTCTACAGTGCAGTCGTTATTATATACCAGACAATTAAACGCAGCAATTGGCGATATATCACGACGCAAATTGGCAATCAACGGGCATTGATTAGCAGGAGTCCAGACTGTGTGCCATCGCCGTAGGGGTCCATCCACTTCTACCACGTATGTATCCCTACACAGCTGCGGCGAGGCGCCACATAATACACACATTATTTTATTGCCAACTCTAATAATCGTATATCAATTTCCCACAGACCGCTTAATGTCAACCCATACTTAACAATGACTAACAATACGATCAAAAAATTAAAACTGGCTAAATAAATGAGCTCATAACTTTACATGGTAATAGCAGACGGGGCGTTACCATCACGATTATCGTGTCCAGAAACCGTCGGTGACATCACCCTAATGATTCTTTATGAGAAAAAATATCATAACACAACCAGCAAAAATGAAACGATGACAGCACTACACCAATAGTAAGTACGTTAAACTTGACGCAATCAAGCACACTACGGACTGTGAACCACGACCAATGTTTAGCTTACATATTATCACACCAAAAATGCATAGATCACAAAAACAAAGTGTTCCCAAACGGCTATTCTAAGATCAAACAGCTCGCTAAATATGAGGCCATTAACACTGCCCACCGCTATAGGCGACGCAATCAATACGATGCTAATCGACTCCGCGGCGGACTTGATTTTAGCACATCGATACTAATTACCAATTACCACGCGCCATGATCAAGACATTTGCCTAAGTACTCGTGTAATGACAATCCAAGAGGATATCGTGCTCTAAAAACTGACCCTTTTCTTTAAATACACACAGTAGACAATTTATGCCATGTTCAAGTCTTTATCTTGCAAAAAAACAAATAAGTACACACAGTACAGTAAACAGATGGGTTCCCGAACAGCCCCTGAGCCCACCGTTTGACGCCAGCCGGAAACCAGACGGAGAATAAATTATTACCCTCCCTTTGCCCAAATACAAAGAAGTCTCGGTTTTTTCTGAATTTCTACGTATAATTGAGGTGTAATTTCGCGGACAATGCCAAACAATCGGGCGATCGAAATGTACCGGTGCTGCAACGCAACGTAGGGGACAAAACGAATAAAGCTGCATTAGAAAGTGTCTTTTGTCCGAAGTGTCTTCTGATGACCATGATTTACGTCAATCTAGACACGGGATCCAGAAGAACATAACATTGAGCCGTAACAGAGTCCAGTATGGATCGTAAAGGTGAGCTCAACGTTTCTAAATCATTTAACAAAAGCTTCGTTTTGGCGGGTAGACGTGCGGAACCTTGTTGTGTTTCAAAGGATGCGCCGTTATGGGACGTCGATCAAACTGGCGCTGAAGAATGATTGAAGTCCGCTCGTAACACCTTCGTTACTGACGCTCGGTCGGTTTCTTTATTAATTACTGAATCCTTTACACTCTAATGAATATTCAACACGGTACGGGAACTAATTCAACCCGACCTTAATACGGTGGAGGCCGGACTAGTTTTTAGTTTGTTTTACGAGCATGTAACGCTATATCATTACATGCCGATAAACGATAAGTGCAACGTATTGGGGCTTTCGCTGTTGTCGGCTCAATAAAATAAACAGCCGATATCGACCTACTTTACTACCCCGTGTTCCCAAGCCTGTCATCGTTTTATGACTTTTTTATTTGGCCTGATGGCCAGAGAAATGCAACACCATTCCCGATTCAGATTTCCACACCGATACTGAAGTGTGGTGTCCTATAAAATGTGTAAATGAATCGTTTTGGACCAATCACGGCGCAATAAAGTTGGTCATTTCTGACGCGACAAAACTACGTTAACTGCATAGTTGAGATTAACTAAAGAATCCTTAATGCAACAGGGTTAAACAACTAAGAGTAATAAAATAGATTCTGGCATCCACGTAGATCATAAAAGGACAAAAATTGAAATTCGATACCACAACAGATTCTTCGTAATAATCATGTCTTATTATGGCGTCCTGTCATAATAGTGAGAATGTAAAACAAAACCAGACGTACAATGTATTTCGAAGGAACACACCAGTTCTCAGAGGTTTTTCTGGCTCGAATACCTTTATAGGACTCTCTTGTATATTATTATTTTACAAGTTCATAGGACCACACATTACACATTAAACCGGAGACGAATCGATACTGACACCGATTTAGTTTCGTAGCTATTTCAACGGCATAGCAATTACCCATTAAATCGATTAGAGATGTAAGATATCGGTCAATAACATTAAATCGGATAATGCATTACCGATTGACACTTTCACAGCAAGTCAGAGATAATCGTTTCTTTCTAATTGTTCAAGTCGAGATATTATTTCAGGTGTGGGAGGTCCGACGCTGATCGATATTACAGAACATGAGCAAGTGTCGCCATATAACACAGAGAACTTCGTAAAAATAAGTAGATAGAGCATGACAGGTTTATTTTTCTCTGGTCCAGCTCATACATCGAGTCAAAACAAAATTACTGCGAGTGCAGTAAGAAATGGCTGTCGCTTAAAACTTTATATCTTCGTGTGCGCATAATGAACACATAAGCGTAGATCAAAGTCACGGACCAATTGTGTTCGCCAGCCCTAAAGGTGATATCGTAAAAATATATTGCGAAAAGAAAATAATGTTATGGATAAGACGTTGAAATATTTGACTGATTGATACAATGTGTTACTTCTGGCATCTGTTCAATACATCGCTCTTACTGATGAAAGTCAAAACACGACAGACATCAAAAGAAATACTGATCACAGCAGTATCAAAACAGTGCGACGAATATTAAAGATCTCTCAACATTCTAATAAACTCTCACTCAGATGTCTGCTCAAGCACGTAGATGTACAGCCAAATAAATGACAAGCCGAAAAAGGTGCCATCTGCCACCTGGATGAATAGCAAACGCCCTTGTAACTGTCATCATTCATCATAATTATAATGAAACCGAAAAAAATGTGACTAAACGGTCTATAAAGGCGGCAGAAAAGTTAGTTACGATTGAAAAAAAATTGCAAGAATTTAGGCCTTGTGTCCTAAACATCCTACTAAAAGGTAGTATGAATAGAATGCAACATAACATAAAACAATATGATTTCAGAGAAAGATAAGGAATTCAACCTAACGATGAGAAAGTAAAGGTAGTGAATCATAATAAAGTAACAGTTGTGGATCCATGAATGATATCAAATTACACCTACCGATTGCCATTAACGTAATACCCTTTATAACTCAAAGAGAACAAAACTATCTTAATTTATAGCCAGATACCGTTGAATAAAGAAACGGAATCAAAGCGCCACGGATACCGTATAAAGGGCTATATTTCCAAAAAAAAAACAAATGATGTATAGATAAAAAGAATCAAGTATTCATAGAGCGGCGTGCGAGGCACCCGCTGCTTTATCAAATACGGGATTAGTCCTTTCGATGTCGGGACCCGTTTCTTTTGTAACAGACAAATATTATGACACGAGGTTCGGCAAATAAAGCCAAAATATGTCGTGAATGTCGGGATGGATAAGGCTTATTTTGACAAAAAGGTAAACTTGAAGACTTTAAAGGGTTTTGTGATCACCAAATATTCGGTGAATCAGTTAAAATCATATTTATGTTATTCACAAAGCTTCTAATCGTCCCACATAGTCGATGAAGGTGACATCAAAAGACATACTGCATGACCGCATGTATGCGACATGGGCACGTATCAGAGAAACTCTCCGCGAGTTCGTTTGAAAATCTCATCAACTAGTTAATCTTTACTAAACTGTGCAATGTCTTGACTAGGATCCTCCGGCTAAGAAAACAATACCTCAAAAATTAGGCCTAAAGAATTATTTCAATATCCACAATGGATCTGTATTCTTAGAGAATAGCACTACTCCTTAGTATATTATTAAAATCTTGATAGATTGGTGACAAGGCGAATTCTGATATTTAGTTTTAGTTAAAATTGCTACGTCATCAATGCTTATAAACAAAATTTCGAATTTTACCAAAATTATTGGATTATTAGATATCACCATCAGCTGTGAAAGTCTCACGTGACAACCTCCAAAAAATCGTGAAATGAAGAATTCGACTTTCGGAGAGTTTAGGCTCGCATTCGAAATGCTTAGTAGGGGTGCGCGCGAACATAATGGCACGCGCGCAATCCCCGCATCAAGCTTTGACCGGCATAGTTGAGGAGGCTGACTCCACAATCCACCCTGAATTGTCAGGGTTACGAGTATTGTTGAAGCATTGGTGCGCGGTAATGAACTTCTCTTTAGACGCCGCTTTGTACGAGAAAAAAGACTTTTAGTTTTACATAGACGACTTTTTCTCTCTCAAATTCTTTCACACTTTCTCGATCTTTTTGAGGAAACATGGACACTTAGTGTGAGAATTAGAACACGAAA
Organism: Orthosia incerta; assembly: GCA_948252205.1. Classification (NCBI taxonomy): domain Eukaryota; kingdom Metazoa; phylum Arthropoda; class Insecta; order Lepidoptera; family Noctuidae; genus Orthosia; species Orthosia incerta. The sequence continues at coordinate 56,823,361 of OX411742.1, forward strand.
GTAAGCTTTTGACACAAACTAGACGACATACAAACTGGTGCAAACAAACTTAAAAATGTTTAACCATAATTCTCATGATTTCTTTCTTAAAACATTGCTCAAGCGTCTCGATTAAGGCACCACGGCACCATGTACTTAGTTTACTGGGAAGGTTTTGTTGACTGTAACAATAACGTGGCGAGTTAAGCCCACAGTTTCAACAAATATGGAGGCTGATACGGCGTACTATTAATCTTTTATGTCAAGTGGCGAAACTTCGAGAACTTCCTACCGATTAAACTGAGAGCTAAGGAGTGCTGTTCAGACCTGTTCAGTGGATGTTCATTTTGTATTTTCGTGGCAGCAAGCTGCCCGATTCAAACGAATCCCTCTGTACAGCAAAATTAAATCTTATATCGCAAAGGGTTGAACTGAATGAGGAAAATGGACCGAAAATGATTTTGTAGTTAAGAAGAGAATAAAGGATTGATTGTAAATTAATTCTAATTCTTACTGCATGAGGTTCAAACTTCTTTGTATCTCTATCGTCTTAATGTGTTTTCTGTATGTGATATATTGTGTTTACATTAATTATAAAAAAAATAATATTACTATGCCATTAAACAATTAAGTAGATATTTAAAACAATCTCTTCCGAATCTGGGCCACTGAAACGATCCAGCTCGCAAATAATCGTTATCCCGCGCCGATCGATTATCGTTCGATGTCGAGAGGTAAGCCAAACACTCGGCTGATATCGCCACGATGCAAGCGCTATGCAGAACAAATTAACACAGATCGTCAAGAGTCTGTTTGCCATCTAACTGTGGAACGGTCAAGTGAACGCCCAGGCAGACGCACTGTCGGACAGTTATACAAACACGCATTGTCCGGTGCGCTTATGGACCAATAATGCATTTCATTGTCGGCCTGCCTGTGCTAATGCAGGTGCAAATGCTACCATTTAAGTTAGGTACTTTTGCGTGTGCGGGTTCAGTCTAACACATTATATAGATATATTCCTACTTAGTTTATTCTCAATGTTTTAAAATGCTTGCATGTTTTGAAATCTGTTACGCCTTTTTGGTACCTAATTTAACTTATAATTAAATTCCCCATTATTTCTTAATAATTGGATTCTTTTCAATATAATTGTTGTGTCCGTCGAAATAAGTTACTTAGTTCTACTTTGAACCGAATCTAAATTAAATAATGTATTGAGAGTAAATCTTCTTTAACAGGTAATAAAAACAATATCCAAAATACATAAATTTACTTGAAGTGGCTTCATGGCCCTAAACTTAACCTTTGAAAAAGTAACGCCACAAACTAGTTTTGTAGCGCCATCTATTGTAAACTGCTTGAAACTACTGCACATATGTCACAAGTTGATAACAGATGGCAGTGTTTCACCATAACATTTTATTTTCATCTTGATTTCTTTACTTCTTTAACTTAATTCTATAATAATGACTACAGAAGGTTTTCGTTAAAGCATTTTAGGATATAGTTATACCCTCTTACTAGTAAACACCGTTCAAATATGACCGCCACCCTCCAGTGAAACAGAAACAACGCCAAAAACAACACCAACAACAAAAGCAACAAGAATGCATTAGAAATAAAACCACACTGAACATTTGCACCTACAACGTACGGTCTCTGGCATCAACAGAGAGGTACCTAGAACTAAACAACGCATTAGCATACATTAATCATGACATAATAGGATTAAGTGAAGTCAGAAGGATGGGTTGTAACATAGAGGAATACGAAAACTATATCTTCTGCTACATCGGTCAAACAAAGGGACTGTACGGAGTAGGATTCCTAATTAAAAAGAAGCTAAAAAATCAAATAAAGAACTTCATAGGAATCTCAGAAAGAGTAGCGCTTCTGCAACTTAAGTTTGAAGATATAGATTTCTCAATAATACAAGCATACGCGCCCACAGAAAAATCAAATAAAGAAGAAGTCCAGAAATTTTACAACGACATTAAAGAAGCACACAACATAGCTGACAACAAAGTAATCGTAATGGGCGACTTTAACGCAAAAATAGGACATCCAAGGAAGGAAGAAAAGATTATCATGGGCAACTACGGCTACGGAGAACGCAACGAACGAGGAGAAGAATTAATTGACTATGCACTGGAATACAACCTATATGTAATGAATACTTTCTTCAAGAAAAGGCCAAACAGAAAATGGACATGGATATCACCAGATCAGGAAACAAGGAATGAAATAGACTTTATAATGACCAATAATCCTAAAATGATTACAAATTACGAAGTACTGAGCAATGTGATGTTCCCTTCTGACCATAGATTATTGAGAGCAACCTTCGTCTTGAATCACCCTATAAAAAGCAGAAAAAACTTTACTTCACTGCCGAGGACTATAAAGTCCGAAGAAGAGGCACAAAACTACCGCAAATGCTTGACAAGGAAATTAGAAAGTATATCAGAAGAATCAAATGTTCAGGAATATTACAACAAAATAGAGGAATCAATACAAAACAGCATAAAACAAAGAACCGAGTCGCACTACAAAAAAACTAACAAAATCTTCAGTGAAAATACAATACGACTAATCAAAGAACGTACCGAACTAATGTATACAAAGAAAAAAGACCCTGGAATGAAAAAGAAGCTTAGCAACCTGTTTAAAGAAACAAGGAATTCTATTAAAAAAGACTACAGCAAACATAGACATGAAATAATAACAAGGAATTTAAGAAAATATAGAAGCACCAAAAGAGCCATAAAGGAACTAAGTCTAAGCAAATCATGGATACAAAAACTAGAAATCAACAAAGAAGAAACAAAGTCAAGAAAAAACGTAATAGACCACGCAACCAAATTTTACAAGGAATTATATAGTAAAAATGAAAACAATATAGTAGAAGCTATAGACGAGACGTTCAACACAAGCTCAACAGCGAAGCCAATTGAAGAAAGAGAAGTATTTGAACATATAAGACAGTTAAAAGCCGAAAAAAGCCCTGGCCCAGACGGTTTGTCTAATGAAACCCTAAAACTAGGTGCACCAATTCTACTTCACCACCTAACTCACTTATTCAATATGATACTAGACTCAGAAATTGTACCAGAACAATGGTGTACATCTGACATCATACTGCTCTATAAAAAAGGCAATCCTATGGATATCGGAAACTATAGACCTATTAGTCTACTGGCGAGCATCTACAAACTCTTTTCTTCAATACTATTAAATAGAATAGCTAAAACAATAGATGAATCACAACCGAAGGAGCAGGCTGGATTCAGGGCAGGTTTCAGCACAACAGACCACATTCAAACATTGGACCAAATTATGGAAAAATATAAAGAATTCAACAGAAACCTGTATGTCGCATTCATCGACTACAGCAAGGCATTTGATAGCATCAGCCACAGCGCAATATGGAACGCCCTATCACAGCTAAAAGTTGAACAAAAATACATCAACATCATAAAAAACATATACGCAAAAAGTACGAGTCGAGTAAAACTCGAAACAAAAGGCGACGAAATAAAAATCGAGAGAGGGGTCCGACAGGGCGATCCCCTATCACCCAAAATCTTTATTGCTGTCCTAGAATGCATATTCCGAAATCTTAACTGGAAAAAAAAGGGCATAAGCCTAGAAGGCTGTAATCTCAATCATCTACGTTTTGCGGATGACATAGTTCTAATGGCCGAAACTGCCAAAGAACTTGAGGAGCTTATACAACAATTAAACAATGAAAGCACAAAGGTTGGCCTACATATGAACGCTTCAAAAACAAAAATCATGACTAACAGCCACCAAGTACCAATTATGATAGAAGGAAAAAACATAGACTATGTCAACCAATACATATACTTGGGAAAGCAAATGTCATTTTCAAAGTCGAACAATGAGGAAGAGGTAGAGAGACGAGTAGGATTAACATGGAGAAGATTCTGGTCACTGAAAGAAATCCTGAAAGGTAACTATAACATAAACCTAAAAAAGATAGTTCTTGATACGTGCCTTCTGCCCAGCTTGCTCTATGGCTGCCAAACGTGGACCCTCACAGACAAAATAAAAAGAAAAATAAGAACCACCCAAAGAGCCATGGAAAGAAGCATTCTTAAAATAAAAAAAGTACAAAAAATAAGAAGTGAAACCATAAGAGAGCAGACTAAAGTTCAAGATGCACTTACCAAGGCCCTTAAACTAAAATGGAAATGGGCTGGACATGTGGCACGCTACAAAGATAAAAGATGGACACTAATAGCAACCAGGTGGAAAGGTCCCACTGGGAAAAGAAATGTAGGAAGACCGTTTAAGAGATGGAAGGACGACATAGTTGAAACAGCAGGGAAAGACTGGCTGCTCAAGGCGAAGGACAGAGGAAAATGGGACAAGCTGGAGGAGGCCTTCACCCTAAGAGGGGTCCAACTTAAAGATTGACTAACATTACTAACAACTAGCCTACAAAAAGACCACTAACAATCTTACTAACAACATTTGGATTGTAAAATAAGTTAACAAGTTGGAAATAAAAGGCTTTATTATTATTATTTATTATTACTAGTAAACACGGAATAAAGTAATAATTATACCAGGAATAACAAAGGTATTCAACATTTTCATTTACTTGGTATAACTTTATTCTGTGTAACTATATATTATATTAATAAGTAAGAGAAATATACATATATTTATACTAATAAGTAAGAGAAATAAGATTTACTTATAACATGTTTATTAGCAGGAGTACAATTTTAAGAAAAAATCTAAACCTCACTTTATATTAATACAAAGTTGACTGCCGCATCGTGGTGCGTTCAGCATTTGCTTGCCTTTATCCTAATTTATTTGGGGTTGGCACAACATGTTTTTACAAGCTTTATATTACCACTGTCATCTGATTAAGCTGAAACTTGGCGCGCTTATATTACTTGGGAAACATTTAAATAATATGGTACAATGGCGCTGGTCTCATGATGGAGCCGGAAGGTGGCCATAGCATCTCGTCAACCAGACAAGATAGCACCATTGTGTTTTTGCTCATTGGATATGTATTGTACAAGCAATATTAAGTTTCTTACTTTTTAGTCAAATAAAAGCTTGTTTTAAAAAAAAAATCACCTTTAATTAGGCACTTGTCCCACTGCCGACGATCAGCGAGTAAAGCTAGAAAATAAATATTTTAGGGGGGCTCCCACTAAAATATTTATTTTATTCTGTTTTTAGTATTTGTTGTTATAACGGAAACAGAAGTACATCAACTGTGAAAATTTCAACTGTCTAGCTATCACGGTTCATGAGATACAGCTCATATTCTATGCCGCTCTATTAATTGTCATCTCAATAGCCATACCCTTTGTAGCCATAATTATCATCTTCCCCACTGTCCATCTATCACTTCTGTGGTCTTCCCGTCCAGCAAGGCATTCTTGCTTGAATATTTTCCTCTCAACCTTTTAAATATTCATCACATTTGAAGATGGCATACTAACAATAGAACATGACCAGCAACTAGATTTGAATTGTAAGGTCAGAGTCTAAGAAACCTTCACCTTTCTACTTTTTTAAAGTTTTATGATAATTCTTAAACCTTAATTTCATCTTATTGTTGATCATGCATTTTCTAACATGATACTTGTGCTTAGATAAGATGGTTTCGATAGAATCTTGCTATGAAATCAATACGGGAAACTTTTAAATGTGCATGGAAGATAGCAACATCAGTTATTACAAACCAAAAACACCGTTTCTATTTATATTCCCTAAAGGCAAAGGTGTACAGTACAAAATTGGGATGTGATTGGTGATGTTCTTCAGAAAGACAAGGTAAGCTATACTCATAATTGGCGTGCATGTATAATTATACTCCATTTGAAATAACATTCGAAATTTTTACAACACTTTTTTACAGTCCATTCAACCGATTTTGAGTTCTATCCCGTAAATATAAGGTTGGCATAAAAAGCATAAATCTGTTGCAAAACTAACTGTTTAATACAGCTACCATTAGTCATATAACCAACGCAATAGAAGTCAAAATCGGTTGAACGGGCTGTAAAATGGGATTGTTCAAATGTCTTATGGTTATATCAAATTGAGTATACATGGATGAACATAAATGAAGCAAAATGTGTGTAAGGATCATAGCAGGTAGCGTTCTGCAGTTTCAGCGTACCCCATAGGAAAAAAGTGTGAGTTTAAGTACTATGTACATCTATATGTCTCTAAAGCAATGCTAATAATGTTTGTTATTCATGTTTAATTCACGTCTTATCTTTCTAGACTATCTTAACTAATGTATATTTTTTTTAATGTTTACAAAATATTATACATACTTTTTTTAGCGGCACCTTGAAGCAGATCAATCTGGTGCCTTCGATAACATTGCCACAGGCTTTATAAGGTATCCATCTGCAACATAACGTATATAAAATATAGCAAGGTATCGACACAAATCATAATTAAACAACAACATTGACAATGACAACACATTTGCAAATGTTTCATTGTTTGTACAAAATTAAATCCTAACAGACCTATCAGGAATAGCAGGCGGCATTTTCTTTCAATTTTTTTACTAATTCTTTAGTAATTAATGCTAAAAAATCGAAGACTTTCAAAACTGTAATAATTTTAGAATTTTAATTTACAAAACATAACCTCTAAATTGACTTGACACTTGACATTTGACTTTTGTCTTTTTTTTTTTTTTTTTTTTTGTTTGTTCCTTACGGAACAGGCTAAGGTCTGAGACCATGCTGCCTAGTCTTCAGTGCAATTTTAACATTCTTTAGTATGCATTAGAATACGGATGTAACAGATTCTAATGTTTTATGGAGTATTTGGCAGCAAATTGTATTGAGGCAGCCTTCCCAGTAAGCTTAGCGGAGGTAGTCAATACTTTTTTTTTTTTTTTGTTTGTTCCTTACGGAACAGGCTAAGGTCTGAGACCATGCTGCCTAGTCATCAGTATTTTTCTTGAATTCATTAGTAACATTAGAATGCGGATGTAACATATTCTAATGTTTTTTGGAGTATTTGGCAGCAAATTGTATCGAGTCAGCCTTCCCAGTAAGCTTTGCGGAGGTAGTCAATACAATTCTCCGCTCCACTATCCCGAGATCGCTTCTGTCACTAATTTCACATATTGTCCAGTTGCGTAGACAGTTGAGACACAAAACTACACCAATTTTATATCACAATATCCACTAGGAATCAATTTGCAAATAATATTAACAGCCGCTGAACTTCACTCGAAAAAATCCCGCCAAAAACCTTTTGTCTTTTTTTTATTTCGTGATTTCGTCCAGTAATCCAATAAACTGCTACGTCATCAGATTCGGCGCATTCGATGCTTGCGGCGAGTGCGTTGCGAATGGCAAAAATATCATTAAAGATGTACAAAAGTGGACACGATGCGTGCAGCCCGTTCGGTGCGGATTGCGCGGGGCCTTGAGAAAATGCGATGACTGCGGTGCGTGCGGCTCCTGCGGCGCGGATAGGTGCGCATTCACCTTTCGTCGTCAAACAATATATAATTGTTTTTTGGTTTTTCTAACAGAACTAAGCTGGAAAAAATGCTTGAATCGCTAATGAGGCAAGACTGGGCAACAATATTATTTGCTAAATAAAAGCTTTGTAACCGGTCTAGCAGTCGTGCCCCACGTTGGGCGCCAGTTTGTCAAGGGGGTTGTGTTGACTGGAAGTCGAGGACGTCACTCGTTCCGGCAGACAGGAAAACGCCAGGGTTTTGGCGGGACGATATATTCAGTAATTTCCAACAGTTATGGATGATTACAGACAATAGTGATAAAACAATATTTATAGTAGGCTTCCACCAACTTTACCACGCCCGCCCTTGTCCAAAGGGACAGGAGGCGGCAGATGACCTATCACCCAAAAAACAATGTACAGTACGACATAAAAGAGTAGAAATTAAATATTTGGGAACTACAGTACGACATAAAAGAGTAGAAATTAAATATTTGGGAACTAATAGTTTTCATTTTCTGGCAACATCTAAAATGAGTACTTGAGCTGTCAATTTTTCTCAATCGGTTTCGATTTTCGTAAGAATTTTGGTTTTTGTGTGATATTTCTGAGTGTGGACAGAAAAACAGTGGCAAATCATGAATAAGGTAATTCGTGGAGGTGCCCGTGATATACTTTACAAAGTTTATATGTGGTGTATAGCCGAATTCCAAGCTGGGAAGCTTCTATGCAACTTAGAAGATGTTTACCATCGTACAGCAGATTTTACTGGTAAGTAACTATTGAAAGTTACGCTAAACGTTAATTACAAACGATTAATACATTCAGGAAGCTAAATTTTCGAACCACATATCATTTACAAATTATTTGTCTACAATTTTTGAGGTTATGCTAAGGTAAACAAATACCTTTGTAGTTATAGCGCGACTTAACAACGTTGATAGTAAGGCAAAAACAATTAATGTAATTTATTGCGGATACGAAATATTTTTTTTACTATGCCATATTTGTTGATGCAATCGTCTAAATGGAAAGAAACAATTTTAAAATATATTCACGTTTATTTACCGCGGAACTTCTTTCGTCGGACTGACAGTGATTCTTTTATTTGCTTGTTTTAGGTGTTTCTGTAAGCACAGTGCACAGAATCGTGCAACACGGCATTGAAAATGGTGGGAAATTCTCAACACCAGCTAAACACATGAAAGGTCGTCCCATGGTGCAGACAGCAGTAACGATGAGAGTGGTTCAGAAATCAGTGACGAATCAATACCAGAGCTTAAAATAGACTACACGAACTTAAGTTATCCCATGGAAAGTGTAGAGTATTTAGATTTTGATTTATTAGATAAGTTTATTTTATAAATTTTAGTTTATATCTGAGTTTATATGGAAAGCAATTGATTATTAAAAATACTTATTTTTTGTGAAATTGTTGTTTTATTACTACTACATATTAAATATTTAATAAATATACTTATTTCATATATTTACTCATTTTTTATACCCAATAAATAAATAATACTATTCAAGTATCAAGAGCTGGGTCGTACTAACTGGGTTGCTATCTGAGCGATTGTGGCGCCCTCATTTAATTTCTACTCTTTTATGTTGCACTGTAAAAGTTTTCATTTTCTGGCAACATCTAAAATGAGTACTTGAGCTGTCAATTTTTCTCGATCGGTTTCGATTTTCGTAAGAATTTTGGTTGTGTGATATTTCTGAGTGTGGACAGAAAAACAGGGGCAAATCATGAATAAGGTAATTCGTGGAGGTGCCCGTGATATAGTTTACAAAGTTTATATGTGGTGTACAGCCGAATTCCAAGCTGGGAAGCTTCGGTCGTACTAACTGGGTTACTATCTGAGCGATTGTGGCGCCCTCATTTAATTTCTACTCTTTTATGTTGCACTGTAAGGCTTAACACGCATTGCGAATTTTATTCGCGCGAATTTTTCCGCCCATTCTGTAACCTATGGAAATGTATGAAGCTGCACGCATTGCGGAAAAAATCGCGCACAATAAGTACTAAAAAAATTTATTCGCCCGAATTTTTATTATAAAAATCGCAGTGCGTGCTAAGCCTAATATTTATTTTGCATGATTATTTTTTCGCAATGCGTGCAGCTGCATACAATTCCATAGGTCGCAGAATAGACAGAAAAAAAATCGCGCGAATAAAAATCGCAATGCGTGTTAAGCCTTAGTGTCATTTGTCTTCACATAAAATAAGGTAATGTAACTTTTCTCATGAAAATGTAACTTTTTGAGATGTATCATGTAACATTTGACTATCTGTCACTGGCAACACTGCGTTAGAAACCAGAGGTAAGCGAATAGTGACATCTAGTATCAATCTTGCGAACTATTTACAATACATCAATGATATTAACTCAGTTAGTTGGCTTCGCTTACTTGTTGGTAATAGTTTACAGCTTTATGCGCAGATGGTGTAAGTGGTAGTAATTAGATCTGTTACAGCTTTAAATTTGTTTTACATTATTTTGTTCAATCCTGACCACGTACGTATGTATACCTCGTAGTCTGTGGCAGACCACTTTTTGGAAACAAAATAAATTGTCTATGCCAAACTGAAAACAGTGTTACCAGTCAAGAGTTTATCCATTAAATCTAGGAAAAAACATTTCCGTAAGCGTACAAAAAAAAAAAAAATTGTTTGTACTTTAGAAAATTTTCTAAACCAGAAAGGAAAAAAGTATTATTTACACACCGTCCAAATAACTTTCGTAATCATTTCACACTACAATATTTTTTTTATGTATAAACAGATAAAATTGGTTTATAATGAGTAGTTTGCAATTACAATACACGTTATAATAATCATCATCATCATCATCATAAATACATATAATAATCTGTAGAAAAGAAATTTTTGTACATCGAAAATTTTTCAAAAAAAAATAGCCAAGGTGTTAAAGGATAACCAACAGAACCGACTTCCGGCGTTTTTGGATTTTTTGTCTGTTTGTCTGTTTATTTGTGCACGCATCACGTGAAATGTACGAAACCAATGTAAATAACTTTTATACATAAAAATTATGCGTAACTTGAAGAATTACTTAGTTTTTGTTTCATCGCAATCGGTTCACTCTATCAAAAGTTATATGAATTTATAGTCTTCAAGAAGTAAAATTATCACAACACACGCAATTCAGATACTCGGACAGTTGAACTCGATATTCGATAGATGGCGTTGTGCATTTGAAGACATTTTCTGAATGGCGACGTTAAAATTCTCCACGAAAGAATGATGACTATAGATAAAAATTGGTAGGTAGGTAAGTAGGGTAGGCAGGAAGGTAAGTAGGGTAGGGTTGGCAGACAGATGACGAAAGCGAAGCCGCGGGTACAGTTATCATCATCAATCAATATCATCATCATCATCATCATCAATACATATAATTATACTCTGGCTTCGTCCGAAGGGAGCAAATAATACTTGTAGTACCGCCTAGTGTTCACCACTCACGCACTATATTTGAGAGTATAATAGTATAAAAAAAAATACATATAATATTTAGATGTTAAAAGTATCTCGGTTGATACAAGACGCGCGGGAGTCACGCTCACCTGTTGCCGTCATTCGCTTTTTAGTGCTCGCCAAGAACGCACGTCGTGTCTTACCACAGTTTAAGTGTAATTTTATTTATTTTTATCGTTCTATTTAGCATCTGGCATAAATATAAAAATGTCTAAACGTAAAAATTATGATAGATATGAAAAAATATTTAAGAAAATGTCTACTGGGTTTGCGTAATTCTCATCGGAGATTTTACTACCCATTTAATTAGTTTTGCGAACAGTATACTAGGACTGTTTCCTAACTAATGAATGCTGGCTTATTTATAAAACTTTACATAGTTTCTTTTTTCTGCTGGGTTTGCGTACCTCTCATCGGAGAAGTTACTACCCTTTTTAATTGGTTTTGCGAACAGTATACTATGACTGTTTCTTAACTAATGAGCAGATATGCTGGCTTTGCATTTTATATTTTATACCGCTCTCTTCTGCTGGGTTTGCGTACTTCTCATTGGAGATGTTACTACCCATTTAATTAGCTTTGCAAACAGTTTACTGAAACTGTTTCCTTACTTATAAGCAGAGACTAGGCTATTGCCTATAATAAAATGTGCTGTATAATTATATTAAACAACGGCATAGTTGAGCTGTTTCGTTTCACCTCGTAAAATAAACAGTACAAACCTAATCTATTTATTAGATACCTATAACCTTAAGTCGGTCGATTTCAGAACAATCACATGAGAATTACATAGAAGAGTACGAAATAGCTGACAATAATGTTGTCGAATTGCTCGATGCCAACACCGAGCTTGAGGTAGATAACTGTGTTGAGCTCGACGATGCGGACATGGAAACCACCGTCGAGTGCTCCACCGAACCCACCGCCCCCATAGCGTCTACCTCAAGTGCGGAGCCATCCACCAGTGCTGCTACTATGGCAGAGGTTATTCCGTGTGTGGAGCCGGAATGCGTTGAGGCAACTTCGGCCTGCGCAATACTAGAAATATTAGGTGAAGACCCTACCATTTCCAATTCGTACGGATCTGAAATCCACAAGGACTTGGCGGTGAGATTAGAACACTGCACGACCAATGGACTATCTAAAGAACGACGTAAGGAGTTACTTGAGATGTACCGGGTACCTATTAACTGCAAACTTATCAGCGCCCCTGAGTTAAATGTTGAAATAAAAGCGGCAATGACCGACATGACCATCAAACGAGATAAAAATATCGAACATAGGCAAAAGCAGATGTCCACTGCCATCTCATGCATAGGTCAAGGAATCAATAAAATGATTTCTTCCAATAGTGCCGATCCGGAATTAACAAAGATGTTGATGGACTCGCAACGAATTCTATAAGACTTACAATACAATGATTCGGTCATAAGAAGGAATTTCATTCTATCTTCCTTAAAGAAAGATATGAAAGACCAACTCCAAAACACAAGGCCAGATAACTTGCTATTTGGTCGAAACTTAACGGAGACAATAAAAACGGCAAAAGCTATTAGTAAGTCGGGTGCCGATTTAAATCACCGAGTACTAAGCCACAGCTAAATAAGAAGCCACCAGTAATGTCTAACACGTTTCGGAATTTAAACTGGAAAGGCCCCAACGCTCGGAAATAGCCGAACCATCCCAGAGCGAAAGGGCCCTCTGCGAACAATCAGCCATCGAGCTCATCGAAACAATCGCGCTATCAACCAGCGACGCGGGGCCGTCGCTAGATCGGGTAAAATACTCAGGCAGATTACCTTTATTTTATTAACAATGGTTACTAATAACTTCTTAGTACTATCTTGTATCAGAGGTTACAAAATTCCATTTACTAGTCCGGTTATTCAATTGAACCCTCCGATTGTAAAATCATATTCTGGCACAGAAAGAGTTTTATTTTATGAAGCTTTAGATAATTTATTATCTATTGGTGCTATTTCAAGGTGTCTGCCTACAGAAGGCCAGTTCTTGTCAAGTATCTTTTTGGTACAAAAGCCAAATGGTAAATATCGCTTTATTTTGAACTTAAAGAATTTGAACAAATTCATTAAGACTGATCATTTTAAAATGGAAGATTTACGTACAGTATTAAAATTAATAACTAAAGATTGCTTTATGACCAAAATAGATTTAAAAGATGCTTATTATTTCATAAAAATTCATGACACCTCAAGAAAATATTTAAGGTTCCAGTTTGAACAATATTTATATGAATTTAATGTATTACCGTTTGGCTTACGTACAGCGCCTTACTTATTTACCAAGGTGATGAAACCTATAGTCCGTTTGCTACGTTCTGCAGGACTAATATCAACTAACTACTTAGATGATTATTGGTTAATGGGACGTTCGTATAATGAATTCTTATACAACACAACACTCACTAAAAAATTAATTACCTCTCTTGGTTTTCTAATCAATGAGGAAAAAAGTGCCATGATAGGTACCTACCAAACAAAATATGTACATTTTTAGGTTTTGTTCTAAATTCAGAAAACTTCCAGGTCACGTTACCAACAGAAAAAATTGATCGGGTTATAATAGAAATTCAAAAGTATTTTCCTATAAATAGGTGTAAAATCCGCGAATTCACTCAATTTATTGGACTATTAGTTTCAATTTGCCCAGCCGTAGAATATGGCTGGTTATATACTAAGCTTTTTGAACGTATAAAATACTTAAATTTAAAATCAGATGATGACTATGACAAAATTATGAATTTGCCAATAACGCTACAATCTGATTTAAAATGGTGGTATACCAAAATACAAAATCCTTTCTGTAGGATCAAAGAAGATTTATATGACCTGGAGATTTTCACAGACGCCTCAACTACGGGGTGGGGAGCTGCATGCGGGGAAGAGAAGGCCAGCGGGTTGTGAAGTGTTCAAGAGCGAACACAACACATAAACTATCTAGAAATACAGGCTGCCTTTTTGGGTTTAAAGGTGTTTGCAAAAAAGTTAAGAAATTGTCAGATTCTACTCCATGTTGACAACACGACGGCCATCTTTTATATAAACCGGATGGGAGGCATTCAGTTCCCTCACCTCACTAGTATAACCAAGCAGTTGTGGCAATGGTGTGAATGCCGTGGACTATATGTTGTTGCGTCCTATATCAGATCATCAGATAACAAAACGGCAGACGCAGAATCCAGGCGCGTGCATCCGGATATAAAATGGGAACTAGCAGATTGGGCTTTTCAGGAAATAGTGTCCTCATTTGACATGCCTCAAATGCCTTCATTCGCTAGTCGAATAAATAAAAAATGTAATAATTATATTTCCTGGCACAAAGATCCAGATGCAATGACGATAAATGTATTTACAGTTTTCTGGACCAATTATTATTTTTATGCGTTCCCACCATTCTCTCTAATTTTAAAAAAGTTGCGAAAGATTATCACCGATAAAGCTAGAGGTATCGTCGTTGTACCCTTGTGGCCTTCGCAACCATGGTATCCTCTGTTTAAGCGCCTTTTGTTATCTGAAGTGATCACGTTTGAAGCAAATAGAAACCCAATTATGTCTTTCCATTCCAGCAATCGCAACATGCACACCAAGATTACCCTGGTGGCAGGAATTTTGTGCAGACAGCTTGCTTAAGGAGAAGTGTACCCCCATCCGCAATTACTGTTATGACAGCTTCTCTGTCCGAAAATTCATTTAAACAATATGATGTTTACTTAAAACGTTGGTTCCACTTTTGTAACAATCATGACTTTGATTTGTATAATGCATCGGTCCCACAAATTATTTATTTTCTTAACAAACTATATGAAGAGGGATTCCAATATGGAACTTTAAACTCTTGTAGATCTGCGCTAGCCCTTTTGATGGGCAATAATATAGGAGAAGACGACAGAATTAAAAGATTTTTTAAGGGGGTATTCCGCCTTCGGCCAAAGTATGCCAAAGTATTCCATTACATGGGATACCTCAATAGTACCACATGAGCAAGTTATACCCCAATGAATCCCTTAACTTAAATCAAATTTCTAAAAAACTTATTACTCTCGTAGCATTATTAACTGCACACAGAGTACAAACTTTGTCTAAAATAAATATAAAAAATATTGAAACTTAACCTTTTAAAGTCGTGATTAAAATTCCAGATTTTCTTAAAACTACTCGTAGAGGTTGCAACCAACCCATCTTAGTATTACCCCTTTTTGAACAAAAACCTGAAATATGTCCAGGAAAGGTTTTGCTGACATATTTAGAAATGACTAGCCCTTTAAGAAAAGATATTGATTCGCTCTTTATAAGTCTAAGAATACCATATAAGTCCGTAGGTTCCCAGACCTTAAGCAGATGGACGTGACAGTGGGATCGATGTCAATATATTTATTGCACACAGTACAAGACACGCAGCTACATCTGCGGCTCATAATGTAGGTATCAGTTTGGATCAAATCAGAAGAACGGCTGGATGGAGCGATTCATCCAATACATTCTATCGGTTCTATAATAGAACTATAAGTAATGTTAATGATAATGATTCATTTGCACGAGCAGTTGTCGACGGAAATTGTAATAATAAGTAATTCAAATCATTTGATGCCTCAGTTTTGTAAGAGTTGTTCACTGATTAAACATTCTTGATAAAGCTTAATATTTCACTTAAATCTCTAAATCACTACAAGTATTATTTGCTCCCTTCGGACGAAGCCAGAGTATAATTAATGATTAAACGAACTTACCTGTATGTGAAGTTTTATCATAATTATGCGAAGGCTTCGTCCGAAGGGATTAGCAACCCTCCCCCCCTGTAACTTGGCACAAGTTTCCCCAGGGTACGTGAAATATTTGCGACTCGACTCTAAACTAAATGACGGCAACAAGTGAGCGTGACTCCCGCGCGTCTTGTATCAACCGAGATACTTTTAACATCTAAATATTATATGTATATTTTTTTACTTTTTCACCAGAGTAATCTCATCCAGTTTCCATCTTTACGCAGATGACTTGCAGCTGTATCGACATTTTACTTCAGACGACGCTAGTTCTGCTATTGCGGCCATGAATCGAGACCTGGCATGTATCAGCTCTTGGGCTAAGTCATTTGGGTTACAAATTAACCCAAGTAAATCACAGGCCATGGTCATAGGCAGCAAATTCGTTCGCAATGCGGCTAACGTTACTTCTTTGATGCCTCTATATCTCGACGGTGTTCGCATAGACTTTACCGAAACCGCAAAGGATCTGGGGGTAATCATTGACTCTAATCTTTCGTGGCATGCTCAGGTCAACGAAGTTAGTCGTAAGGTTCATTTTTCATTCCATTCGCTGAAGTGCCTTCAGAGTCTATTGTCCTTAAAGACAAAGATTACTTTAGCGCAAACACTTATTCAGCTGATTATAGATTATGCCGATGCCTGCTACCTGGATGCTACAGAGGAGCTATTAAACAAGCTTGAGCACCTGCAAAACTTATGCATTCGCTTTGTTTATGGTCTATGTAAGTATGACCATGTTTCTCACCTTCGCAAGGAACTCAAGTGGCTCCCAATCCGTCTTCGCAGAAACACTCGGATTTTATGTCTCCTCTTCAACATCTTACACAACCCGTCTTATCCTTCCTACCTGCGTGAGCGATTTTCTTACGCCCGCCCTAGAGATACATTATGCAGGTCACATCTTAGATCCCTCATTAAATCCCATCCTCATAAAACCAGCTATTATTCCTATTCCTTCTCTGTCCATGCGGTAAGATTGTGGAACTCACTTCCGCCTAGCATCAGAGATCTCGACACTATATCGCTTTTTAAAAAACGATTAAAAGAGCATTATCTTTCTTCTCAAATCTGATCTTTATACTTAAGCATATTTATATATATTTAGTATATATTTATTTACTATATATTTTAGAGTTATGTATTTATTTAAGTATGTAGTATCACTTACATGCTTTTTCAATACAGTTGTTAAACATGGCGAACTTTCATAGGCTATAATTATGATTCGAAAGTTAAATCTTACGCATAGGCATCTTTCTGTTACGCGGTCGAGACTTTTGTTTACGAGCTCGATCATTATGTTTGCAGTTTAGTTTTAAATTTATAAGTCAATTTAAAAAAGTTTAGTAGCAAGGAGTTTTCAAACATAGAATAAAATGGGATAGATTTTCTACGAAGAAAAATGAATGATTCCGTACGTTTTAGCATTGAATTCTCAAAAGTCTTTTAAATGGTTGTTTAATATATTTAATTACCAGTTTTAATTTAATTATTTTCACATCAACATTTGTCAAAAATCGAATAGGCTGTATAGGCTGTTTTCGTTGAAAAAAAGATGTCCAGTTCACTGACCTCTAATATACAAGTACCTACGCTGGACTTCATATTATCGATGACAAAATTAAGACATTTGATTTTCGCCATTTTGGCGCTGACAGCAACGTGACTTAACGTGAGATTCCATGGAACTAATATTAGAGATGGGACATAGCCTTCGGTATAAAAATACGTGAGAATAATTTAATACTTAGGAGAACAAGAAAATCCCAATTATTTTAACTGAGATTCATTTCTAAGTAATAGAAAACTTCTGTAAAGGTTAACTGAAAAATACTTTCAATCAGATTGCAAGCTATAAACTAGTGGATAGCGTGCTACTAAAGTTATAGCGCATTACTGTCAGATCAGTGAGATTTAAATATCGGGATAGGCTAACAACTTATCCTTAAAACTAGTATATTTGAGCAAGTATCTGCTCGCTCAAGTATACTAGTTAGTTAATATTTACATTTACAATAGTTTGGATTCACTCGGTTGGAACATCATTCATACAAATATTTGCGTACGAATGAGATGGATAATAATTTACAACGGACATATTTCTCGCTCTCATCGCTGAGATCCTGTCTCTGTAGTGTTAAGGTGCAAATAAGAGTGACATCGCATTCCAGCGACGTGAAGACTTACATCAGTTTTCAACTCTGTTTCAGATGCAGATATAAATTGTTTGACTTAAAAACATTTGTTAATACAATTATAATTATCATGATATTATTCCAGAATTAATTCCAGACAGGAACGAGGTGATTGATACAAGAAGAGAGAGGCCCGTGCTCAGCAGTGGGCGAAGTCGGACTGTGGATGATCATGATGATGATTCCAGAATTTAGTATTACACATTGCTTTTTAACATATTATTACTGATTATTAGGCATTCATATAACATTCATCACTAATACCAATATGAGATATTTAGTTGCAACATATTATGAGAAGTCAATACAGTAGATGAGTGATACACCTTGCCAAGTCTACTATTTTGATATTAGTGTAATTTAAAAATATTACTAATACTCATATAATATTTCCAGGCGAATATATTAGTATTACCTAATCTTGAGAAATATCGGTATTAACCTATCTCTAAATGTGTCAATGTTAGTTCCTGAGAACCTCGAGTGGGGCGCTTTGATTCGGCACAAAAATCAACTGTCATTTCATCTAATATATGTAGTCCAGCCACTGACCTCTATCATACAAGTACGCTGGACTAAATATATTAGATGAAATGACATGAATGAATAATATCATGATAATTATAATTGTATTAACAAATGTTTTTAAGTCAAACAATTTATATCTGCATCTGAAACAGATTTGAAAACTGATATAAGTCTTCACGTCGCTGGAATGCGATGTCACTCTTATTTGCACCTTAACACTACAGAGACAGGATCTCAGCGATGAGAGCGAGAAATATGTCCTTTGTAAATTATTATCCATCTCATTCGTACGCAAATATTTGTATGAATGATGTTCCAACCGAGTGAATCCAAACTATTGTAAATGTAAGTATTAACTAACTAGTATACTTGAGCGCGCAGATACTTGCTCAAATATACTAGTTTTAAGGTTAAGTTGTTAGCCTATCCCCATATTTAAATCTCACTGATCTGACAATAATGCGCTATAACTTTAGTAGCACGCTATCCACTAGTTTATAGCTTGCAATCTGATTGAAAGTATTTTTCAGTTAACCTTTACAGCAAGTTTTCTATTACTTAGAAATGAATCTCAATTAAAATAATTGGGATTTTCTTTTTCTCTTACGTATTAAATTATTCTCACGTATTTTTATACCGAAGGCTATGTCCCATCTCTAATATAAGTTCCATGGAATCTCACGTTAATTCACGTTGCTATCAGCGCCAAAATGGCGAAAATCAAATGTCTTAATTTTGTCACCGATAATATGAAGTCCAGCGTACTTGTATATTAGAGGTCAGTGAGTCCAGCGCACTTGTATGATAGAGGTCAGTGGTCCAGTTGCAAAAACGCGCCATAAGTCAACTTAAAAAAGTTAAGTAGCAAGGAGTTTTCATTCATAGAATAAAATGGGATACGATTTTATACGAGGAAAAATTAATGATTCCATACGTTTTAGCATTGAATTCTCAATTTTTTATTTAAATAGTTGTTTAATATATTTAATTACCAGTTTTAAGTTAATTATTTTCACATCAACGTTTGTCAAAAATCGAATAGGCTGTATAGGCTGTTTTCTTTGTAAAAAAATATGTCTAGTTGCAAAAACGCGCCATATTGAAAATTTTATTTTTTGTGAATAAACAAATCTAATTCTTTGATTTGTTTTTACTGTTTCTCTCAACTGTATTGAAAAACGTCGTGTGATACACGGGTGTGTAGGTTATTGCAAACTCGTGTCATTAAAAACCCTCGCCTTCGGCTCGGGCTTGTTAATTACAGCTTGTTTGCAATAACCTACTTGCCACCCTTGTATCACAATGTACTATTATATCATAGGTTAGTCGTTCACTTTTCTTCTCTTCCTGTTCTCACACACTATTTGTCTACATTTCTTCTTCATTTCTCCTTTTCGCGGGTCTGCTGGTAGAAATTTCTCAAGAAATAAGCAGTACCTACCTTTGTACTCCATTGTCATGATGATTGTGTTTTCTGTATGTATTTTCTGTGTGTACATTAATAATAAAATAAAATAAATAAAATAAATTACAGCTAATTCATAGTTAGAGTAATTTTGTATTTTTTATACATTGACAGAACACATTTTTTTTTTGTTTTAATTCGCTGTATGAAGCATGCAAATCTGCAAACAAGCATACACCATGCATGCAGCAAGTATGCAGCATGCAAACAAGCATACACCATGCATGCAGCAAGCATGCAGTATTCAAACAAGCATACACCATGCATGCAGCAAGTATGCAGCATGCAAACAAGCATACACCATGCATGCAGCAAGCATGCAGTATTCAAACAAGCATACACCATGCATGCAGCAAGCATGCAACATCCAAGCAAGCATGCAAGTGAGCATGCAGCAGGCTTGGTTTCTGTTACGGCTCCGGCGCTGCGGGGCTCCGGCGGTCCCACGCGAGCTTATCGTCACAGATGGTTTTAACGCTCACCACCTGCTCCTCAGCTCGCAGGCCGCCTCGCCCCTACGCGGGCTTAAATTACACTCTAGGGGTAGGGCAGACAAGATACGATTCGTTTCTGTCACTACAAGAAAACGACATGAACACATCTACATCTAGTTTTGGCCAGCAAGCTCGCGCATATGTATCCTCCGACTGCACAGCATGATTTTATACTTGTTTATGTCTTTTTAGTTCGCTTTTTTTAAATTTGACGCACTTTTTCAGTTTCTACTTTCGTTTGCCAGACTCTAACTTAAAATCTGTATAATCAAATAAACCAAAATAGAATTATTAATCATCATTATCATTGCTTCTTTTGAAGAACAAGGGATAACTACTAACGTGATAAGGTTTGACTATCGCAAGTATATTAAATTAAACAATACACTAATTAATAAAATTGACTTCTTATTTAAGTACATAAGTACTGTAAAATTATAAACATTAATTTAATAAACAAACAACATATTAAAACTCAATCATTTGCAATAAACGAACTAATAATTACTTTATTAATTTCAGTCATACATATTTTTGTTAAATTTCAACAGTAATTTATTAGAAAACCTATCTGCTATAGCAAGGTTTTGCACCAATCAGTTGCTTTGTATGTAAAAGACCTTCAATAGTATTTGTATTAAGTCTATTGCGTTGTTTTGTCTTTATTAAATTTATAGAAGAGAAGATCCTCTGTACGGCGGCACTGGAATGAGGTAGACTTAAGATTGCAGAAACAAATTTGGACAGCGTAGGATATAATTGATTGTTGTAGTTAGCAGGATCACGGGCTGCAGTGACTACACCAGTAGGTAGTAATGTCACTGCAGGTGTATGGTAATTTAATCAATCGAGTTAAAAATCTCTGTATAAAAATCAGTATCCAGTGCTAATCTGTATCACACATCAAAAATCTGTTTAAATACGGAGAAATCTATCTGTATATATGGCAACACTGCTATGATGTATTTATTGCAGGGTTACCAGCTCTGGTTTAGATTTTAGGTTTCCATCACAGAGTACTTTAAACAGTTTTTAACACTAACAACTTTAAACAGTTTTTGGTTATTAATATAGTAAGTTACTGTTATAATTAATTACTAACCGAAAATCGAATCGAGTAGTTCTGTAGTTGGTCAACTCATTATAATCGTTCCTAGACATATTAAATAGTATGGACTGGAAATATCTACAAAAAAAGGTGCATACTTAAAACTTCAAATGTCTCATACAGTGGCTACCGATGCTAGGGTTATGTGTGAATGTCAATCAAGGAACACACACATTCACCTATCTCAATATTACAAAAAGTAAACAACCATTTTTCAGCGGAACTACCACGAACATAACCACGAAACTCGTCGCTTAATATGGCGGATATGGCTTCTTGGGTTCCTTCTACCTGGCAGAATCTTGATACTCCGAAATGTATTTGGCATAACACATTTGACATAATCTTCTTTAAACGAATATTCTTAAGGCAGAAATATTCTTAAAAAAAAAAATATGTTTGGCCGAATGTTTCTATGTCCGAATTTACAATGGGTTACTTTTAAGATAGCAGAATTTTATTTGGCATAATTTCACTTGGCATATAATGAAGATGGCAGAAATTCATTTGGAATAATTTTACTACACATTTCTATAAAATAGAATTTTTAACCTTTTGTAAAATTGAAATACTGTCTTAAATAGTCATTATGTTGTATTACAAAAGTTTTTTTAAATTTGACGCGCTTTTTCAGTCTCTACTTTCGTTTGCCAGACTCTAAAATAGCATACAGATCTAATACAGATTATATGACAGATTAGCAGTTTCTACTACAAATAAAAGGATCAAGGCATCTGGGAACACTGCATCATAGATAGTTTTTTTTTTTATTGTTTTGAAAAGTTTTTATTTACTTTGTATTGTCTGATTGCTTTTGTTAAAACAATGCCTCAAATCCTAATCGACGTTTTATAATATTAAGTAAATAATAATCGTAATTTTTTTGTAACTCGTAATCGTTAGTTAATTTTAGGCATGGGTTAAAATAGAGGTTAACTACAAAAAAGTTTGATAACCAGTAAACAAGCACATTATTCCGTTGCTATAGAAACATTATGAAAAGAAGCAGTTTGATCGAAGACTTTAAAGAAAGCATCGTAAAAAGAAATAAATTAATAAACTGTACCAGCTCAACAATGTTCAGGAACACCATTTGGTATCGTTCGCTGCTCGATGCCGAGAAATCGTGTTTGAAGGAGGATAAGTTAAAAAAGATCCACTACAAATTTCAAGATGACAAGGAAATGGTGGAGGAGTACAACGTGGACACGCAGGTTTTACTACGCCGAGCTTGGAAAGTGAAGGGGAAACTGGGTGGTGACGGAAAGTGGGATGTTGAGATTGGTGACCTGATTCCTGATGCTACTCCTCATATTGAAGGCACTGGTGCTGATATTATGGAGAGTAAGGATCAGGTATGAATATCTCACATTGCCCTTCATGCTGTGACACAGTGTAATTTAAAATACTGTCTTTGGAAACATTACATAATAATCTTGAAGGACTCCAAATAATTTAATAGGTTTTTGACATATCTATTTCCCATGAAGATCTATGGAATTAATAAATACCTACTATAAATCATTGCAAAACAAAGTGTTTTGACCCTATCCAGGTTAATTTAATAAATTATTTGGAAAGCTAATGCTAAGTTTTCTAATAAAACAATTAAATTTCATTCCAGCCAATACTGACAAGACGTAATACAAGAATAAACTTGGAATGGAGAATAAGAAACCTGCCCTATCCTATTGAAATTTACTCTGTGAGCGCCAACAATGATGAAAGATGTATTTTTATCCGCACAACAAATAAAAAATATTTTAAGAGACTGCAAGTGCCTGAACTGGACAGATTGAACTTACCATTAGAACAAGCAAACATACAATGCACTCACTCATTCAATACTTTGATTATTACGGTGAGTCATCATGCCATGGGTGTTCTCTTTGGCCTTTGAAAAAATAACCAGCTGCCTTAGCCAAGTTACAAACGTTTCGTATTGAATCTCTTTCTACAATCGTTTCTGCCTTCTATTTGTATGGACTGACGACGTGACTTAACGTTCAGATGTATCATTTCCATACATTGATTCGTTTTCTACTAGCATTATCAATTGTAGATTGTCAACTTGGCTACAGGTGCTGATATATATTAGTTGAATCACCTACTTATTTAAGGCTTTGGTGTTTCTCTTCTACTTCATTTTGATGATTCCTAGTTCTTTTACATTTCTATTTTATTCAACCATATCTCAGCCAAGTCAATAGCCTTTTCCTATTGACCTAACAAAACCCCTTGTATTCCATAATTATAATTATGGAGAATTTTATCACATATTTTTTAGCTTGAATTATTATTTTTTATTTTCAGTATAAAAAACCTCAACAGCTCCTGGAAATGGACAAAGAGTGGTATCAAGAGTTGAGCAAAGTGAAACCTATTAAAGATATACCCAGTGACTGCAAAACGCAATAAAATGATGAAAGCTAAAATGTTGTTTTACTTCCCTCATATTCGCTGAAAAGTTCTGGAGTGGTGATTGTGTACTGTAAAATGTAGCGTTTAACGGTCTCCCTCTAGTTGGAGCAATGACCTGGTAAGGCTGTGGCAACCCGGTGGGCTCGAAATGCACAGGACCAATCAGTGTAGTGACGCTTAGGGGAAGCCTGTGTCCAGCAGTGGATGTCTTTCTTTCTTTCTTTTGAGTTGATGATTATGATTGAAAATAGTCGACATCTATAAGTTTTATCAGAAGATTTGTGCAGTAAATTTTAATGTTTTGCAAAAGGATTATCAAGCCTATACGTATAGTGTTCTGTATTCATTATTCTCCTTCATATTGATGAACCCGAAATTAAACATAGTTCTGTATTGTAAATCAAAGACAGTTTCCTTAAAATTACACATTTATTTACAGTTAATACAGTTACAATTCTCTTTACAACTCACTAGTTTTTTAGAGAATTCAACTCGAGTCATGCTTAAAAACTAACATTACAATCTAATCATCTGTGATCAAGCCTTTTGCAATTTTTTTCAATTCCTCATCGTCTTCCTCTTTATCTAAAAGGCCTTTAGATGCTAAATATGCACCATACTGTTTTGGAATACCCATAAATGTTTTTACCTTCGCCCTCAATTGTTTCCACGTCTCTTGATAATAGTTTTTCTTGTCTCTTTCCATAGCTTTGTAATCATGTCCATATTTGTCTAGTAAATATGTTATAAATTCCACTTGTGGCTTTGGTAACCTGAAATAAAGAATAATAGGATTAAAAAGAGCTGAGACTTCATTGTGGAGTGAATAAAAATTAATATAGATCTAAGGTAATTATTGTATATAACAATATGACAAAGACTTTTGTCTAACTATTGACTTTGACACTCCAGACATTGATTTATTACTAGGTTACTTAGATCAAAAAGGGATGGGTTAAGCTCGCCTTTGTACATAAGTAGTCCTTCTGTATTTGTATGTTTGTTTTGTGTACAATAAAGAATATGAATAAAAAAACTTATGTAAGGATCATCGCAGGTTTCTGCCTATCACCATGGAAAAAAAATAATTGATTATGTATGTATAAGAACTTACATGAATCGTCTAGGCCGACGTGCTTTAGCTTCTTTTTCTAATATCTCGACCACCTCTTTCTTTACTACTGGCTGCACTACTTCTTCTTCTTCACTCTCTTCATCAGATTCTTCTTGATTTACAATCTTTTTAGCTTCTCTGACTTTCTGCTGCTTGAAATTGGGTATTTTAATAACTTTATTGGGATCAGTGGCAAGTCCCATATCCTTCATGTTGCGAAGAGAAGACTTCTTAAAATCCCAGGCGTCTTTTATTGGTTTACTATAAATATAAGGTTTTATAAATGATATGCTAACGAATATACCATAAAAGTTGATAATACAAATGGATCGAATACTAACCAAATAACTTCGCCGGTGCTACGTTGTTTATTGTGCATTCTCTTTCTATTCAGTTTATGTTGATACTTCTTTTTACGATGCTGCTTCTTGATCTTCATTTTAAAAGATAGTTAATAAACTTAAACACAAACTTGGAAAATTAAATGATCTCAACACAACACGTTCCACGTGAGAAATTGACAGACAGATAACGTCACGTCAGTTTTGAAATTGCAGAGACATTGTAATAACTAGACATAACATATTTACGACGAAAAAGAAACTGTCAATTCTTTCGTTCTTACTTATAGAAAAACTCTATAAAAAAGAAAGAGACAAACGCAACCATCCTAAACGTCAAAGAGACCACTTTTTAGTCACTGTTTTAACCCATCGGTTAGCAGCTCTAATTAAAGTTTTTCGCTGTTTTCATGCCTTTGTTTCGTTTGTATCAGGAAGAATTCTGTTGTTTAATTATCTGCATAAACCATGTCGTGTGTAGCTATCGGTTGCAAGAGTAGAATGAGTGTATTAACAGAACATAATCAAAGGGTATCTTTCCACAGGTGAGTTATCGACTAGCATACTGAAATTATTGTGCAGGGAATACATTTCATAGGCTGTCCGGAATAAAGGAATCTAAGTTCTAAATACGTCGAGGACGTAAAGTATCATTTAAACCATTCTATTTAGTGAATTAATTAACTTTTATACGTTCGCTGATAGCGCTATGACAGTTTACGTACTTACGTTCTGATGATAGAGATGTGACAAAAGTCACGAGTAAGATTTATCGATACTGTATTTTTATTTTACTTACTTTAATTTATTTCATAAACTTTATTTGCTATTTGTTATTTTTAATCTAATATTGATTGTGCACAGGTTTCGTAAGAGTACTTATTTAAGAAATAAGTGGATCAAGAATATAAAACGAGCTAACTGGACACCTTCACTATATTCTCGCTTGTGTTCACTGCATTTTAATGAATCATGCTATCGCTATCCCTTGACCCATTTATGGACATAGGTTGATGAATCATGTTTACTTTCATATATTACTTTTTTAAATTAAATTATTATATTTAAACCATATTGTTATTATTTACTTTTTTACCTTTATATACATACTCATCCGTAAACTTTCTTTTCAGTCATCATCAGTATATCGATCAGTACATGTCTATACAGTCGTACAAGTGTACCAAAAACTGTCACTGATCTCATGATGTACCTCGTTTTTGCGCAAGATATGAATAAACATTATTATACAACTCGTGTAATGCGCAGAAAAATTACGAAAGAATGGTATTGTACTCTTACAATGACTCATAAGTTCACTCTTTGTACGAGTACACATTCACTCTTTAAATATTTATAAATAATCCCTACAAAAAACGCAAAATTAGTCGCAGTCAGGGACCATTCTTACAGACATTTGACCAAATTTGTAGATCGTTCTAAAACTAAACTCGATAATATCGATATGACAGTGGCGCAGATCTAGTACTGATATATGTCTATAGATAAGTATCTATAGCATACTCGCCACACTGGTACAAAAGATGGCATAGACAAAAGTATATCTGTCTCTTTTTGCTTATGACGTTATCTGTTAGTGCGAAAGTGAATACCACTGACTTATAAACCTATGGACTTGCCATACCTACGAAATTAGCGTGCATACCTACATAAATCGGGCAATTAAGATGGCTGCCCATTAGCCAATGAGGTAGGCCATTTGCAACTGTTTGACAGCACAACTACACAGATAAACGTACTTATACGGCACACAACTACCAATTTTACTCGGCAATCAACATGGCGACCGGTCACGCATAGACATGATTTTGACGTCACTCAAAAGTGTTACCAAGTTTAGTCCTTGACAAACATTTAGATATCTCTCTTTTCATATGCAGCTCTTGGTTAGTTAAAAAGAGACAAAACGCTTTTTGAGATGCGTGTGTCGATATTATATATATTTGTATAACTATTCTTCATATAGTAGAATATGCCGTCTCCATAGTTTTCCTACCTCATTGGTGAATACCGATATTGAAATTGCGTCTTAAATACGTTCCGTCTATAATAGGTATTATAGGTATTACAAAGTCTCTGTGAAATTGAGTGTTTTTTGTTGTACACTGTCAACTTCAGATTTCAGTTTATGCCCCATTCCCTATCATGAATATAGGTCTATAAGGCATCACAGTACTTGATGATTCAAAGGAGACATAAATTAGCCGTATTGAACTAAGGCTTAACACGCATTGCGATTTTTGGCAACGTGGATTTTATACGCGTGACTTTTTGTCCGCATACTGAATCTAAAATATATAAATATCACGCACGGCGGATAAAATTCCGCGACATATTTTTCTCTTTCTACCTGTTCATAATATAGAGCGATAGAGATCAAAATATTCGCAAGAATTTTATCCGCGCCGCGGTGCGGTGGATTCCATGGCAAAACAGGCGGTATTATTTTTGTTCGATTTTTTTACCTCAATGCGTGCAGCTTCATAAAGTTCTTGCCAAACTTCTTGGCCGCCATGAAGTTGGCTACAATGGCAGCGCAGTAGTAAGTCTCATACAAAAACAGCACCGTTTCGTGCCTCGCGCACCCGGTAAACCAACTTCAGGGCGACTAAGAAGTTTGGCGGAAAATATACAATTCAATAAGTTGCAGAATGGGCGAAAAAATCGCGCGAATAAAAACTAACGTGTGTGCCAAGCCTAATACAGTAAAACTTTTACAATGATGAATAGTTTTTTTTTCTCAAAGTAAATCATTGCCGAGTAGAAGTACAACCCTTTCAGAAAGCTAAAATTGAATTGGAAACTTTGCAGAAAAAATCATAAAGCTTAACATTTTTTTATTGTTGCAACAAATTCAAGTGATGTCAAACTTGTGAAACTTGTCATTGTCAAACTGTCAAAGTCAATAAAACTGTCGGCAAGCAAGGCGACAGGCTTAATTGTAGGTTATGTTTTGAAAACGAGAAAACCAATTGTATTTATTAATATCCATAAAAATGCCTCAAACAGGAGCAACACGCCGCCAGAAATTTCTCAAATCAGAGAAATCGAAAACGAAGCTAAAAGCAAAAAATAAGGAACTCCCCAAAGGCACAAATGTGACGAAAACTAACTTCAAAATAAAGAAGATTGTGATCAGGGAACAGCTGAAGAAGCATGGTGAAACAGAAGCACTATCAGCAAGAAAACTGAATATAAAGGAATTGTTGTCCCGTCTTAATCATTTTAACACTCACTCCAGAACTGAAGCCCTTACTGGATTAAAGGAACTCTTTGAAGCTCATCCTGAAGTGTTAGAACATAATCTTGGAGAACTTGTTCACGGAATAACACCTTTAGTTCTAAATATTGAAAAAGTCGTAAGTAATTATAATAATAGTTTCTATATTCCGAAGCTGAGCACAGTTCTGACACTGCCCATCTTCCTATTCTTTATTGGTTCTTACCCTCACGATTTACATTGATAAAATAACCCATGAAACTAAAATTTGTAATATTTCAGGTGCGCCATGAATCCCTCAAGACACTGCATTTAATGCTATCAAAGGCAAACATTGAAAGGATAGATCCATTCTTTGACATCATGTGCACATACTTAAGGAGTGCCATGACCCATATTGATGGTAGAATACAAGAGGATTCGCTTCTGTTCCTGGACACACTCCTTGCATGCACACCCACAAAAGTGGCTGAAGATTTCCACAAAATTATACCAAACTTTCTCGACATGATTTCAAAGTTACGAGTTGATTCAAAGCCTGGAAGAACACTGACTGTCAACCTTGGAAGCCAAATCACTAGTGTGAAATGGAGAGTCAAAGTACTGCACCGTTTAAAAGACTACCTAAATGAGTTTGTGAAATACAATAATATTGAAGAATTTAGAGGGCCAGTTGTTGAGACCACCAAGTTTTTTGATCAATCTAAAATGAGCCACTATTCGTTGTTTAACCCAATATATATTCAAAATTGTCAACTGTCATGTTTCTCATCCAAAAACTTGCAGGATGCTGTGCCATTAGATGAAGTAGATAAGTTCAGGGAATATACTGACACTCTAATGCCTTTACTATTTGAAACCTGGTTGGAAGTATGTCCTAATGCAAGCTCAGAGAAAAATACTGAGACAGTTATCAGTGAAGATGCAGCTTCACTACTAAAGCATACACTTGAGGTTATTTCCTTGATATGGACACTTGTAAAGCATTTCAATATCAAGAACCCAAGCTCAAACATACAAAATGCTTTTTCACAAAAGTTCCGCCAGCCATATTTACAACATTTCGTCAATGCATTCCCTTATATAACTAATATCAGAACAAAGCAAAAAAATGCAAATGCACAATTAGATGATGCTATCACTGATCCCAAGTTGGTGACACAGAATTTGGAAATCTGTCAAATATTTATTCTGCTGAATCCTAACATAAATGTGAAGAACCAAAACAAAGAGATGATGTCAGTGCTCAATTATATAGAGAAAACATTTAACAAGAACACTCAAGCTGAAATCAATGATGTTATCATAAAAATCTTGCACACAATATTTTCAAATGAAGTCAATAATTGGACCAGAACTCTTTCAGTAATGGATGATTTATTTAGAAAGATTATTTGGGCATATTTTAATAAGGAAATGTCCAGTTCATTCAGACAGAAGATCTTTAGTCTTTTGTGCAAAATTACTCTAAATGATAAGCTGGTACACTTTCAGAAAAGTGATGCTTACAATACTTGGCTCGAGAACTTACCAGACATTTTGTTAGAGGAGACTGTAACAGTTCAAACAATAGACATCATTCACAAGTTTGCTGTTCGAAATAATAGAACCTTCAACATGGTTGTAAGGCCAAAGCTATTAGACATAATAAATAATCTGCCAAAGCTTGTAATATCTGATGTTGACAATAATGGAAGTGGCTATTATAAATTATTTTCATTGCTGTACTATATCCAAAAATGGGATGATGAATCCCTAGATCAGTTAAGAGATCAACTATTAAAAAATGTTTATGATTGTGATTATGGAAATTTCATATATGAAACATTACAAATAAAAACTGGAGATGCCTAATGGTAATGTTATATTATTAGAAAAATAAAACAAATATGTATAATTATGATAGTCATTTATTTCAATAAACTCAAACACAAATTATAATGCAAAATTGTGACAGTCAACTAGTAAACAAAAAGTACACTTTAATGTAACAAGGTAACTAAATTAAAAGGTAACATCAAATTAATGCAAAATACAGTAACATTCCATTGAAAACTGCATTGCAAACCATCTTAGAATAGTTTACATTATTGTATTATAAATACTGCAATCAGTTATTACCTACATAATATTGATTACACATAATTTACATTAATTAGGAAGTAAGGGTAAAAGGAACTTTCTTAAAATTCTGGGAGAAAAGGAATTGGTAAGATTCATTGTAAATATACCCAAACATATTCAGTATCCCACATATTTTGCAATTTGTGCTGTACTATTCTTTTCTTTTTCCTGATGTAAATGAGCTCAAATTCGGTATCACAAAACCAGGAATACTTATACGACTTATATCACAAAATAATACATCTGAGTTGAGTAAGCAAACATAGTAACAGGCTTTAGCATTTTTAATTTTTGTTGTGATTTGGTAATTATTTAACAGAATGATGTGCCTTCCTTCCTGCATCTCACCTGACTTACTCATACAATTCCGATATGAAGCCTCATTGAAGCTATTTACTTATTAAATTCATTATTAACGACTAGGTGTATCCTTCTATTAACTAATTCTATAATAAATATGACTAATACAAAATAATTTCTGCTAATTGTTGAGTCGTTTAGTGTCAATTTGGCAATTTTTGGCTAAAATGAATAAATTACCAATAATGAGTCCGCAGACTTGCTATTAAAATATTATTTGGGTAGCAATGCTTATCAATTCTAGTATTTATTTCTAGAAAATTATGTCCTAGCTTTTCGGCCTCATGATGGTTGGCTTGATATAGCGGCAATTTTTGATTAATTTAATTTTATTGCATTCTCTTTGAAACATTTAAAATGAATGACATAGCCATGCAAAACTAATACGAATACTGGCATTGAGTTTAAAAGAGCATTATTGAGAATTATGTTCTCATAAAAATATCAATTAAAACAATCACGCATTTAATGCCTCATAAATAATTAATTATGACGGATAGCCATCGTTTGCTTTTACAGATAAATAATATCAGTACACAACCGCCGATCTGGTAATGCTGATATCAGCATTAAATTGAAATAAAATCCTAATATTACTAGACTACGTATTTATTTGATACGTTTGATGTCTTAATACAAATAGAAGATAATATATTAGATGCCTATTAAAGGTCAAACATACATTTCCAAGTCTTTATGCAAGGACCAAGTCGAGTCTATAAAATGTACTTATCATTCGGCAATTAAAGGGAGCAGGCAGAGAACAAAGGAATATGCGGACATATTAATTTAGCTGCTTGCTGCGTATCCAATATTTGGCTCCAACCTCTAGACCTGGCTTATATTAATTCGTCAAATGACCATTCAGTCTATTGGTTTTACGTGGCCGGATATTACCGGTCTTA
Source organism: Orthosia incerta (assembly GCA_948252205.1). Classification (NCBI taxonomy): domain Eukaryota; kingdom Metazoa; phylum Arthropoda; class Insecta; order Lepidoptera; family Noctuidae; genus Orthosia; species Orthosia incerta. The sequence continues at coordinate 56,855,415 of OX411742.1, forward strand.
TATTAATTCGTCCAAAGACCATTCAGTCTGTTGTGTTTGCGTGGCCGCTAATTTTTTTCTTAAATGATCTTCTAAGTGAGTTCGCATGCAGGTCTAATTTAAAGGCCAATGATATACATAGTAAAGGTCTCTTAAAAGCGCGAAGATTGGAAAAACATTATGCTCCCTAATAGCTGCACATAATCTTTCAACTGTAGCTAAGAAAAATAAAATTATAAGATCATTTTCCAGAATATAGAGAGCATAAATCGTACTTGCACGAAGCTAGGCTGAAAGGAGTATCAATATATACTTATTTGGGTAAGATCTACTGTGTTTTCCTTTTATTAGATTTTTTTGCGCGAGGTATGGTATTGGTAGCAGAGGCCGTCAGCATTGCCTGAAAATAAAAGGAGTAAATTGAAAACTAACTCAAAAAAGCACAAGCACACTACTCAGTTATAGTTATATGGTGGCATTTTTAATAGTTAATTAGTGTTCATTGTAACTTTTACTACGAAAGTGCAACCATAAACATATACAGTTATAAATTGACTTAGGTTGTCAGTGGTTTAATAGGATTAGGGAAGAAAAGAAAAACATTAATTAAAATAAACATAAATAAATACGACACAGCACACGTAATAAAATGCAAAGCAAATAATTTTAAAGAAAGAAATCTTGGTAACAATATACACTTTATATAACAGTATTATATACTAGTGAAATCTGTTAAAATTAAGACGACCAAACTAAAAACATGCATGTCAGAAACACTCGCAAAACGAAACTAAAATAAACATACTGTTTTCCCTAACTTCAGCTGCAAGTAAAAGCGGGCTTGGGATTTTAGGAAAGCCTTCTAAACATCTGTGCTTTTTGACGAAGTCGGCGCTTCATCGTGTAACGATATAAATTTATATTCTGGATGACCAGCTATTTTCGCATCAATGAGCTTTTGCAGAGCAACACTCTTTTCGATTAAATTCTGGGATAAATCTCCGTCATCTAATCCAGATGCATCTATGAAACTAAGGTGATCATCTGATTTTTCTACTACAGATCCTGCATTGGTATCTTGTACTTTTATCTCGTCTGCAGCGAAAGTGTTCAATTCAGTGCAACTTTCAAAGCCATCAGCTTCCTTTTCAATGGTAGATGATCTTCTACTGTGATCATCAGCTGACGAGGATGTCTCATCTGATTTGGGTTTCTCTTCACTCTTGTGCCAAAAAGCAAGTTTGCCTGGCAACTGCAGCAGTTTCCCTATTCCTGAAGTGCTGCCTTTAGGGATTCGCGCGGGTGATTTAGATTTATGACGCTCCTTGTTTGCGGCTATAGGATTAACCACTTGAAGACCTATTGATAATCCTGATTCTTTAATACTGGTATTTGGTAATTTATTTACAATATCATTCAAGCTTTCTTGGGATGTCGTACTTTTCAGATTTGTATCTGTTTCTGGTATACAAGGTACTTTATTGTCATCCGTTGTTACCTCGTCTGTATCTACTTTGGGAGGCGGTAGCGGCGCTTTTGCTTTACCGTATTTACCTTTAGGGGATTTCCTTTTACTTTTAGGGGAATCTTCTGGTGTTCCAAAAGATGCTTCGTCATCGCTTTCGGCAGAGTCATTATCGTTTGGAGAGGTATCTTGATACGAGTCTTGACTCGTAGTATCAGTGAATTCATCTAACACAACAGTTGCTGCTTCTTTTGTGGCAGTCTGAACTGTTTCTGTATATGTATTATCCAGGGCAGCTTCAAAAACTATATCTTCATTGTTTGAAGTAGATTGGTCATCATTATTGTCTTTTTGTTGACTTGCAACAGGAATGTCGGATACAATATCGCTTTCTTTATTTTTAGTATCTTCTTGTTTAATGGATTTAGTAGAACTATCTGTAGTATTTTCTTTATCTTTAGCTACTGAACTAATTAATGTAATTTCTTCAGCAGTGCCTTCTTTTTGGTCCCAGTGATCTGTATTGTTATCAGTTTGATTATTAACACTTGCATTGAAGGGATGATTACCTAGTACTTGGAGGATCTTTACTTGGTCTCCAACGTATTGGTATAAAAAAGGAGGCTGTGTGTGGGATAAGAAGATGGGGGACGGGAGATTAATAAGTGCGGGCATATTCGAATATTCAAAACTATCGTCGTCCTGTAGCTCCTCGATGATTACTTCACTTTCCTTTAAATAAAAAGTTCTTAAGTCTACATCAAAATAAAGAAAACCCAAACACAAAATAATATGAGCTAATAAATGCAATAAACAGACTTATTGGCATAACATCGTGAATATAGTGATAAACTGGTGCAACCATTATGACAGCAAGAATTACTCATGCAATAAAAAAACTATGTTCTATAAAACCTCAATAAACTTTAAATTTAAAATAAAACAGAATCCAAAACGATTTGAACATGAAGGAATTTCCTTATTTAATAAGCCAATCTGTTTAACTAGAACTAGCATAATACTTTTCTTTATATTTTTATCTTACACAAACCATTATAAATATAACATTTTGAAGCAGAATAGCAATAACTTTATAAGGTAGGTATGTCATTTTCTACATTTGAGCCTTTACACATACCTAGCCATCAAATAGACATCATTCTTGTAAAGATATATTTGTTCAGTCAAATAGCCAATATTTAATAGATTTTCACACATTGCATAATAATGTTCTGTCTTTATCCAAGACCCAGCACCAATCATACCCTGGCACACCAAAACACTAAAAATAATTTATGTAGGGTAGTTTGCAGTTCATAATTTTTTCTAACGTGACATTTAAAGCTTCACATCTATTCATTAACAATTTTATTATAGTTTTTAGTGTGAAAGCACTTTTTCTGTCAAGTACCCTACATAAATGGATCCCCATAGAATCTATCATGATACAATTTTCGAATAAAATAGAATAAAAGTAAGTGTAAGGAACATGATATAAATTTAGTTTTATTGTTGTAATTATTCCCCCAGTAAATTCACAAAGTACTGAGAAATTTTGTATGTGAGAGAAATTATTACAACAATAATTAAAATATTTAAAATTATAGTTGCCAATAGCCCTAGTTCAGAAGATGATTCATTATTTCTATTCATAAAATCTATATAAACACTTTAAATTGACTGTCCAAAATCAGGTACATTTTGTGCGTTTATTTCGAACACCTTGCATTATAAATTGAAAATTATTTAAAAACCTTGTATTACGCGGTCAGACATGCCAGTTTCAACATCATAACTAGACCATGAAATTCACAATCAACAAAACATCCTGCTTTTGTTTTTATATATTCATTGTTACTTAGCACTAAGCTATAATAATAATATTATAACCAATTCACTTAGTCTAGTTTCGGCCTTCGTCCCTCCCATGGACATAAAATTATTAAACAAATTGTATGGCACAAGCCAATGATTACTGCATTTATATTGAATCACAAACTTACTGTCATTAATTTAGTCAAAATCTTAATTAAAAGAAATCATATTGAAACCGGCAATTAATATCTAAATTTATAAACACTTCTTGAACAAGGGCTAGAGAACCTAGTACGTACCATACGGAGACTTGAATCATCGACCACTCACACAAAGCTTGCATTACTCGCTAAATGATATTCAAGTGTCTGTAAAGTATGTAATCTTTGCTTTGGCGCATGAGCGTAGCCATTAGATAGAGTGAATTAAACAAAAAAAGAATTGCGTCGTTGGTCACCCGGTTGGAACGAAGTTCCTTTTGATTTAAGAATCTTTTAAAGTCTTGCTAGCCTAGTACTTTTTGTCGGAATTTTGTGGATGAACTTAGTTAAAGAAAATTTAAATTAGGAACAATGAAACATCGACACGAACAAGAAGAAGAACTTTTTGTAAGGCAACTTGGAGGCCCAGAACTCGAGCCCAACGTGTCTTAATCAGAATACCATCTTGAATGTATACCAAGCCTAGTACTTCTTTCTTGTGGAATGTTCGGTGTCGTGACGGTGTAAATCTTATACGTATTTTTTATGTTTAGCTTTCATTTATCATAAGGAACTTCGAAACGAACGTAAAAAAAATCTCTTTTCCAACTAGCTGCGCCCATGACTCGTCATTAGGTTTATATTCAGTGTTACCAGACCTCAGCGGCTTGCGGTCGCTTGATGGAAGTGACGGTAGTTCTGGAAGACCGACCGCGAGCACGTGCGCCGGCTCCTAAGGAAGCCGTGCGCGTCAGGGAAGCACTGTTGTCAGCGCTCGAGTAGCCCGAGCTTATGTCCTCCGATGATTTTATGTGGCTGGAATGTTTTAATTATTGATCAAATGGGCCGAATCGCACTCAAAGGCGGCTCAGAGATCTTAGCGAGTCACCTGGCGAGAAGTGAAGTGAAACTAAATTACTAGAATCTTTATAACCCCGCATTGTGCCCTTAGCGCTAGGCGACCCGCATAAGCGCCAAGCGCGGCCGGATACGATATCTGGCAAGTATTCTTGCCTTGCCATGTGGTTCTTTGTTTCTCAGCACAAACGTCTGTGCCGTTTTTGCAATATATGTTGTGGTATTGTAGTCGCAGCGGATCTTTGTGTCTCTGAATTTGGCTCTGCGAACCATTGCGCAAGAAACAGTTTCGTCATCGAGTATACTGCATAGAGTAAGCGAGATAGGACGATGAGACAAACGTAAGCGACTGAAAGAGACAGTTATACAATGCTATCTTCACCTCCAACATTGACACAAAAATAGCTACTGCGCAGGATCTTGAAGTCAATTCAGAGACACAAAGATCCGTTGTGAGTATTATAAGTATCGCAGAAATTAACAAATACTATATCGACAATCTAAAACCTCATTTTACCGTGAATATATCCGGAAGCTTGTCATAATGTAGTATTTCAGAAAAGCTTGCTTTAATTGAAGATTCGTCATCCAAACCACGATTTGGAAATGCATAAAACTGTCTCGTAAGACTCCAAAAATAATCAATACCAACCTGAAATCCGGTTCGTCAGTCCTAGCACGAGGTCTAACATCAACATCGACCTCGGGGAAGTACATCGGCGAACGACTGTTAGACTCCGAAGCGCTGCGACGGGTGGAGAACCCACTGTGGAAACATTAAGAAACTTATGTAATACATAACTTTTGCCCGATAAACTAAAATTAACCGGAAGAGCTTGTAGAATTTTCCTATACGGTTACTGCGAAAGTAAATGTTTTTCGGGCAATATCCAATGCCACAGACAAGCCTTGGAATGTTTCGAGTCCCCTTCACAGCTTGAAATGTTAATCGCTTCTCATTATGTCTACCCGAATGTCCTCCGGAATTTAATAACACCGTCAAGAACTTTGTAAAAGCAACTCTGCCTAGAGTCTATTCAAGTCTCAGATTTCGAATCTGAACTGTCCCACTTTTGGGCAGTCTTCCCCCGTAACTTCAATACTTCTCGGTCTGCCGCGACCCTTACCTAGCTGTATTAGGGTCTCTCAGTCTGTCACAGATAATATAATACTAGCATACAGATGCCTCCTCATCACATACAAAGAAACCGTGCCGACGGAACTAGCGTTTATGATTAATCTGATATTTTTGTGTATGATGTTAGCAGCGACTTGCTAGTAAAAGGGTTTACTATGTTCCTGAATATCTTTTTCTTTATATACAGTGAAGGTTCGTTTTGTATTATTATTTTCACCAAAATGTGTTACAATGCAAATTTAAACAATCCAGTGGAATACCTCAGAAATTTAAAAATGCGCCATCTATTGACATCAATTTTAAATGATCCGTTAAAATAATCTTTGAAATGTGAATTAAGAGCCCAATATTCCATAATTTTGTACTTATGAGAGAGTTGATTAAACAAGAACATAACAATTTTATGTTCAATTCCAGAAAATGTTAATTTTACACAGATTCAATAGCAAATACAGTGCATATCGCGCCATCTAGTGAGATTTATTTGAACCAAATTTTCTTTCATAGCGCTGAGACCCCGTGAGTCTGTCGGTATAAAGGTCCACAGTTGAAACGGCATGTTGCAGACATGGCCTGCCCAGTCCCACTTCAGTCTTGCAGCTTTTTGGTTTCTAAGCCTCTTTAGGTACTAGTTATAAAACTCTAGGCACTGTGCTCACCTCTTACCACCTCGTCGTATAAGCCGCGGCTCTGTCATAACATCGTCGGCTTCATCGCTGCCTCGCTCCTCGCGAGGCTCACACTCCGTCAAGTCAGACAGACTGTAACTCTTGCGCAGTTGCTGAACCAACCCGCCTCCGCCCTGTTGAATTGTGATAGAATATTAATTTATTAGCTATATAAAAAGTTTTCACAATGGTATATTTTTATAGGTTTTCTTAGAATGGAAATAGACCTCAACATAACACAGTTGGGTAAAATAAGATGATAAAAATAAATTTTAAATAATAAATCTGTTTCTTGAAAACTTTCCTTGCTATTTCGTTTCGAAAGGCGATATAATGTGTTGTAGTGCCGGCTTACAGATAGCAGATAGCTATGATAAAAATGACTTGATGAATTCAAGCTGTTCTATCTATAAAAAAAAATACTTACTTCAAAGTGGTCGATATTTGAAAATTGGGTTTCACATAAAAATATAAGAAATAATACTCACTTGGAATCTGCAGTAACGCTTCAGTTACACAAGCTTTGTGAGGCAAAAAGCATGCTGACATAATTTCTATTAAAGCGATGATATTTAACGCTTTGCAAAAAAGTAAACAATAGCGGGGACACTATATTGATTTATTGAGAAATCATCGAATATAAAACTAAATCAGTCACACAACTAAAGCTAAGTAACACAATACACAACGTTGGTGGTTTCACAACACATGCGTTCTTTACAAATATGTTATGTATAGAGGTAATATGCATACTGTTGACAAGGCTATTTAAATATTTATCAATAGAAAGAGCCAGAAAAGTGGCCTTTTAGATGTCCAAATGGTCTTCAAATTCGAGTGGACCATGCAATCTTCTACCACTTCCTTTTACTATTAATTACATCCAAAATCTTGCCTACTCTATGTGTATCACATCTATGTATTTAAAACTAATTATGTAATTATTACAGATTGCATGCGATGTAAAATAACATAAAAATAAACAAATCGGTTCGTCTATGAGATTGTGCAGGGCAGTTTAGGAACAATAGTCAAAATTGAACTGTAGCAAAATTTTGTAACGATTTCGAAGAAATTCCTGGACGTTTCCCTGACTTTCATTGTACGAGAAAATGCATGGTATTAAGTAAGTTCGAGAGTGTAAAAATATATTAGGCTGTAATAATAATATTATTTATATAAAACACGTTTAAGTAGTAGACAACACAAGTTTTGTATCAAAATGTATAGACAAAGAAAGAAATGCGACATGAATTTGACAGTTGCTTTGGTTTGAGTTGCATTAAATCTGGTTATTTGTAACAGGCAGTAAAAAAAAAGAATAAACAATTATTTCAAAAAAAGAATTGCATTACAAAGAAGGCTTCATATAATCTATTTTAATCAGAAGAGACTGCACAAGAGGCATTTGTCCAGCATAGCCTCGTAGTAAAAAAAAGTGTTTATACTGAAAAAGAAAAAAACTGTAGTATTATAAGATCTCAAAATCTTTTGGTAATAGAGCTCAGACCTACATTAAACAACTATGGATATGATATATGTATTTATAGTGACTATTTCACCACTAAAAAAGCTCGGTTATCGAGGATGCGAAAATGAGTCATTTCCTCAATAGCTTGTTCCTACTATGTCGGATGTGGGGGCGATAAAATGTCTTACATACTAGTGACTGAACAGTTTATATAGTCCAGTTCACGAAACTAATACAACGTTATAAAATGTCGACATTTTGTCGACCCGACACAGTGAGAACCACAGATATAAATCTAACTGGATGACGCGATAGTATGTAATCAAAAAACAAACAAAAAAATTACGATCAATGATCGTAGTTTCAGCTTTTCATTTAGCCTTATCGGCACCGGCAATCCACCGAAATCTAGAAAAATACCTTTTTATGCCTTATTGAGCTGTAAAGACTGTATAGAAAATGTTGGCCGAGGCATTGGAAATGTTTTCTCTCATTGGTAAGTAAATTGTGTTTGAAAAAGTGGCACGCTTGGTTTTCAATTCAAACAGATAGAGCGACTTGCGTTATCTAGTTAGATTTATGTCTGTGGTGAGAACGAACTCAAGTTTATCGTTGTGAGAATTGAGAAGACACAGATACATTTTAGACTTTCAGTCATTATGAGGCAAAATAAAAACAAAATCGTGTCCAATACCGGTGGCTGTCAATAAAAAATTTCACAACTATTCGAACTAAAAAAATAAATTGTTAAAAGTGATACACTTGATACTTTAAAAACAACGGGTCATCCTAATCGTTGTCTAAAATTATCTAAACATCACAGTTGAGCTTCATTCGTACTAGTTACTCAGTCGACCATAATTTCGTTGTTCTCTTTGTCTGTGGCCGCTTGGGATCTGGTGCGGCGACCTCGGGATTTGCTCCGAGGCCGTTTTTCCTTTTCTTTGGCAACTTTACGCTTGCGAAGGACGTTGCCTCGGCTGCGGGCTGAAGTGTCTTCTGGCTCGTAGTCCGGGTCATGGGGATCGCCGTCTCCTAATATATAACCGTCTGGATTGTCATCATCACGGTCCAGTTCCACTATCTCCACAATTCCAGGCAGGTCAGAGCGTTGGTACTCCAAGTCGTCGTAGGTATCTTGGTAGCCGTCGGTGACGTCACGCGCCCTGATTGCTTGCTTACCGCGGGCCTCTCGATCTTGCTCGGGACTCGGCAGATTGAAGTTCTGCGTGAAGCAGCAATGGAAAGGATATTTGGAATAGATGGGGTGGAAGGGGAGAAATTAAAAAAGCGTGTTAATAAAATTAAAAAAGACGAAATTAAACAAAGCGGCTATGTGTTTTGATCTAATTGATGTGAGAGTTGAGATATTACATGGTCTGATGTGGTCATGCCCGATGACTGGTGGCTACTGGATGGCTAGCTTGCTAAGTGCGATTAGGCCAATTTGGGCAATACAAAAAAAAACATGTAAAGCTGTGCACAAATTAGCACAATGGGTGTAATTCACGTCTTGCTAACTTATTTACATTATACACACTGTAATCAAACATGCCACACTGTTACTTTGGTAAACCTATTTGCTCTGTGACAACTTTAGGTGGTATGAAAACAACACAAAGTTAAACATCTAATTAACACTTGTAACTGTGTATTTTAGTTAAGGGTTAAAGCCCACCGACACCCTTATTTGGCTCATTTAAGAACTGTCGAAATTGTATAAAAGTTTCGTTTATCTACAGATCTTACATGAGAGCGTAGAGTTATAAAACTAAGCATGCCACAATGGTAATTGCAGGGTTGTGAAAACTTACTTTTATGGCAGTCTGCATGATAACAGTTGTGGCATAGTTGACGCCTTTGGTGCCCAAATTGAGCACTGTGTGGTAACCCTGGTCTTTGGCCTTCGCTATGTACTCATCTATTTCCTGGAAAATGGAAACATTACAATTTAAGTAATATGTTAATAATTGTTCTAACGTTAGTGTGAGTCACGCGTTTCTAAAAATGCCCGTGATTTTAGGTATCTACGCAATTAATTACCGGTTCCTCAATAAGTTATTTGTAACAAAGCAAAGTGCTTCCGTATCACTTAAAACATGGACATAACATTATCTGAAATGTCACAAGCTTCACTACACAACTCGATAAAATACAAAGACACTGAATTGGAACAATGAAATCGTATTTAAAACACATTTGTGCCAATCAGTTTGAACGATAAGCTATGACAATCTTTAATGAGTAAAGTTAAGATAATGTCAACAAAACTGAGATAATAAGCCTTGCAATCAGTGTGAGAACAAATACATTGCTTGCATTTCTTGCATCATAATGTGGGCGTCCAAGCAAAAAGGGTCCAGTAGTGGGGTATTGAGTTAAGACCAGGTATCTAGAATAGTCAATTGATTATACGGATGGCCTATTTTTTTATCACACATTTGAAGTACTGAAGAACTGTACTTGTGCTTGTATGAGGGTAACTTTACTTTGTGTATGTTTTAGGTCGCCGGTAAATGCCGAGAACTGGACCCTTTTTGCTTGGACGCCCGACGATTTTATCTGTTATCCCAAAGGAACGAACTACCGGGATACAAAGTATCCTATCCCCTGATCCAGGACAAGATACACTCATGTGCCAAGTTTCTTCCAAATCCGTTCCACCGTTGAGACGTGATTGATAAACAAAACAAGTCATCTATAATATGAGTAGAATCATCAAAACAATAACTTGCAGTGTAATCTCATCTCATAGGATGTCTTATCACCACCGTGTGGGTGTGAAAATTGTCAACGTAATAGGATTAAATTACTCAGATAGGCAGCAAAATCTATTTGTGTACTAACAACATCGTAACTACTGCGAATGCAGTGCGTATATTGATTACGGAAATACCCCACAACCTGGCTTATACGGTCGACAAAACATGTGTGTCGTGAATGTCCTATGACAGTGCAGTGTGACAAAATAAAATTCAATAAATTAATTAAATTTTTAATTCGTGCCTGTGGTTGATAACAATGATAAATTTTGTGTCTGAAATAATTTGGATGGTAATAAAAACTCTGAGAGTATGGACTACAATGTGACAAAATTCAAATCAGGCCTGTCTCTGAAGAACTCAAGTTGTATTTCATACAATGTTCGACCTTCGGCTGACTTTCTGTTATGGTTATGACGTTATACTGGAAAGGTCGTTGTCCAAAAGTGGACATTAGGGACGTCTGCATCATAGTTATGAATGTTATGATCTCCGACAAGCTAATTGCGTTCAGCTTGGAATAAATATTTAGCACCAGACAGTAACAAGTTGCAAGAACATCTGTGCATCATTACTGTAATGGTATTTTACGAGAAGTGCCAGCTGTACTGTGTGCAGTGTGTACTAACACTTCTCAAGTAGAATCCACAGGCACTGTAATAGACAGTCTTTACTAGAAGAACAGAACTCGCACGTCACGTAATAGCTGAGGGGAAAGCTGATTACAAGGGCGAATATTATAAAAATACCGGCCAAGTGCGAGTCGGACTCGCGCACGATGGGTTCCGTACCATTATCGCAAAAAACGGCCATAAAATCACGTTTGTTTTATGGAAGCCCCCCTTAAATATTTATTTTATTCTGTTTTTAGTATTTGTTGTTATAGCGGCAACAGAAATACATCATCTGTGAAAATTTCAGCTGTCTAGCTATCACGGTTCATGAGATACAGCCTGGTGACAGACGGACAGACAGACAGACGGATCGCGGAGTCTCAGTAATAGGGTCCCGTTTTTACCCTTTGGGTACGGAACCCTAAAAAATGCCTGTCATCCAATTTATGATTACTTTTATACGGTTTTTACTGCAATGAACGTTGGTTACACTGACAGGCAGAATGATATCGATTATGCTCTCGAGATTAATTTTAAATTCCGAATTTACGAAATGTAAAAAATACAAATTTTTTGCTCACCTGTTCCCGCCTGCAAAGCGCTGGATGCACGAACTTCCTGTACAGTATCGAGGAACCCTTGGTTGCTGGCGACAGCAGCCACAGCACCAGTATTATCTTCACCTCGTAATAGAACGGGAACCATGACAGGAAGACGTCCGTGAACGTCTCCATGCACGTGAATAAAGCGAACACTATCCAGTACATCATCCATTTTACCTGAAATGGAGAGATGGGGGTTTTGTTTTATGGTATGTACTAGCTACAAGATGATACGGCAAGAAAGCTCTGAGATGACCCCGAAATACACCAAATGTAGTTGGAAAAGAAATATAAGCAGCGCCAACCTCAATAGGGACGTTTCCTGGATATCATCATCTGCCTAGCCTTTGCCCAACTATATTGGGGTCGGCTTCCAGTCTTACCGGATTCGGCTAAATACAAGTGTTTTGGTAGTACATGGAGCGACTGCCTATCTGACCTCCACAACCCAGTAACTGGGTAAACACGGTACCCCTTGGCAAGACTGGTGTCAGATCTCAAGCTTCTGACTACCCGTAACGTCTGTCAAAGATCTTCAAATGACCGCCGGGACCAACGGCTTAACGTGCTTTCCGAGGCACGGAGGAAACTCGGTATGTTGAAATGGTCACCCATCCACGGACCGACCTCGTCAAGCGTTGCTTAACCTTGATGATCGACCCGTGCGGCTGTTATTATTTAGCCACGGGCTCCTCAATGTTTCTGGTTAGGAAAATAATAATTCTATTTAGTCCGTCAGTGAGATTACCAAATAATATTGGACGCGTATTTTTTGCTTTACTAAATCAATAAAAAATTACAAAGTTAAAGCGCATTAAAGTTCAGGAGTGGGGGGTTGTGATGTCACTAAGGCAGTATAAAGTGTACTAGCGGCGTGACGTTTCACGATAATTCAACGCATTATATCATCGTCACTTTATGTTTAAATGTCAAAAGAAAAAATACGTGTCCAATATTTTTTATTAATCTACATGACGGACAAAAAAGAAATTTTCAGTAAACTGTATTACATTTCCTTTTTTTTTTAAAATACGTTGCCCCACACTAGGAATTACTTCCTATATCGTGGGTGCCTTTACAAACATATAAACTCACATACACAACACCCAGAGCCGGAACAACTATCTGACATTAAACAGGAGAAAGATATTGTATAGCTTTAAGTTTCTGATCATTCTTTAAACAGTCAACCAAGTCATATTCAGGGTAGTACAATAATAAAATGAACATCAAAAAACACAGCAATAACTGGTATATAAGGCTTACTAAGTCTAAAAGGGGATAAAGGGGAGGGACGAACGCACACAGGCGAACCCTAGTCAATTAAATTGGTTTCCTAGGTGATGGAGGGCAAAACTGACGTACGCTATTTCAATATCGGACTTTGAGTGAAGTATTTAAAACAGGAAAACACAGTAAAATACATTATTTTGTTGGAGGTGTTGACTTTTATATTGAAAATGCCTTATAAATGAAGAGCGGGCAACATCAGTCATTAATGAAAAAATATAAGTGGACGATGATGAGCAGTTTGAGTATCGAGTACAATGATCTAAAGTAGGTCACAAAGTTATTGGAAAATATGAATAGATTCTTCTGCTAAATTATAAATAGCTCGCTATTACTCACTTGGAATTATGTTTATTTAACGTATTGTTTGCAAACTGATACATATGCATGAGGAAAATGATCTGTAAAACTGGCTCTAAATCTACAACAATGTGAATAACATTGCGGCATAAACAAATCACTTACTACGAATCCTCTCGGTAACCAAATATACATTTTTGATCATGACGCCCTCAACTAAATTCTGGGTATTGTTTATAAAATAATACTGAGGGATATGTACCTGCTACCGGCGGCTAGTAATTAATCATAGGAAGCCGGGAACAAGGTAAAGGACACAGTGGGAGCCGAAGCGTTTCAAACACGAGTGAGCGCCCGTACCAAGGCCACCGTTGTACTTTACTGAACCATTTACAGCAAATTACACATTTTTTCATCGCCAAATTGTCGCTCCACAAATGGTAATTCGCCGTTTGACAATTACTTGCCTTTTGAAGCTTATAGACAGTAATGTCGCTCAATTGTACTCTAATAGCTGAAGCGTCAAAGAATATGGAACGAGATAATGGCTTATTATTATAGGTCTACAAGTATAAGAAGTAAATCATACTTACGTATTCCTTTAAGTTCTTCGTCCGGACAGCTTTATATGAAGCATAAGCCGGGTAGAGGGTCCCGAATACCAATCTGCAAAACGGATACACCACTAGATAAGTGATCATCTTCGGTGCGAAGAATCCAGTCGTGAGGGCGAACAGGCCAAAGTTCCCAAATGATACACTAGGGATGCATCTACTGAGGGCCAATCCTAGGTTCGTCGCGAATCGATTCCAGACTTGTCCTCTCGGGTGACCGAGAGGGGAGTCATCGTAATCGTGGTAACCCTCGTCGACGTTCGGGTCGTATTTGACGAGTTCTTTGCAGGATTCAAACGTGTCGGCCGCAGTGACACGAGTGTATTCCGCCTCGAGCTTGTTGACAATGAAACGGACGCTGGACAGTCCGAGGCTCAGCGGCGGCAGGTGAGGGCTGTCGTCACGGTTACCGGTCGCTCGACCCACCGCCATGGATACGGTATCGACGTCATTTGTTTTCTAGCAACGCATTTTTATTCACTGTTTACGTATCGTTTTATAGTGTCTGTTCGAGTGCACTGCACATTAATATTTAAGACGCACGCGCTAGATGAATCGCAGAGACTGATTGAATAAAGATCTGTCTCGGCGTGATTGGCGAGCTGTTAACTACCTTGTAAATCAATAGTACCGTGCTCGGTGCACAGTGAGGCCGCGTGGACTGGTGTTTAGGTTGAAAGGTAACAGTCATAAAAGGTATACAAAGACGACCTTCAAGTTGTAATTAGGTTCTCAGTTTTATTTGACTGTTGACTCAACGCCTAACTGGAAATTAATTGCTTGGTTAGGTTAACTTCGTCGGAGAATACAATTACTTAGTAATGACTAGTATCTTGTAATTGGTAAACGGTTCAAACCGCGTGGGTGTTTCGCAAGGTTTAAATGGGATCTGGTCGAGAGCAAACTGTTAAACAAATATGACCAGCTTGTACACATTCATGATTGGCTATAAAAAGGCTACTTCGACTTGTAGACAGTTCGGCATTTGGTCGTTCAAATATTTTTACATTTTTCATTAGGCTACTTGCTCAATATCCGGTTAAGTGCACGAATGCGTGAAATTTTAACGAGTGCTTACAGAAAGTAGATACTGATAGTATAAGTGGGATTATTTTCTATCGATATTTGACGAGCCAGTTTCTCGTGTGAAACGACGTATCAGACACGGTGTAACACAAGAGATATTCCAAACTATCAAAGATAGCACGACGGAAGCTAATAATGCAGGAGTGGGCAATCCAGATGAATAAACGGAAGGCGGCTAGGAGTCTTCGCCAGAACACAAGAGATATTCCAAACTATCAAAGATAGCACGTCGGAAGCCAATAATGCAGGAGTGGGCAATCCAGATGAATAAACGGAAGGCGGCTAGGAGTCTTCGCCAGTTTAAAATGAACCACCCCGATCGTCGATTTGCTTGGACCTATTAGATAATATGAAGAATCTTATTATACTGGACAGTTTTAAAAAGAACACACAATTGCACCGGTGTTGCACGTAGTATACGTAGATAGATATCTGTGGGTACGTCTAAGTTTAGTCTGGAACAATATCAGTATTGTGTTTTATACCATCCCAGACAATGATACGTTTGTTTTCGTTTATTATCATCTTTGTATTGTTATTTGTTCCTTATCAATTATCGATTTAAACCGCAAAACGTGATGGCCCCAATACATTAAGCATCTATTTAGAATTTCGATTAGATAAGTTCCCTATCACTTAAAGCATATATTATTATATTCCTCAATGTTAAGGCGGTACTGGGGCCGTGCACCCGCTTGGTGCCAGAATATCAATATTGGACCTCCTTTTGGTCAGTTTTCTTTGCAAAATAGTTTTTATTTACATATCCTATGTAGACTAGGAAGAAATTCTAACCATAATTTTTTCTGTGTAAAAATATTTTTAAACATCCAAGTCGTTGTGGAGGAGTATGCAAAAGAAGCGAAAAACCGTCCAAGTGCGAGTCGGAGTCGCGCACGAAATTTCCGTACCATTATCGCAAAAAACGGCAAAATAATCACGTTTGTTGTATGGGAGCCCCACTTAAATATTTATTTTATTCTGTTTTTATTTGTATTTTTTATTATAGCGGCAGCAGAAATACATCATCTGTGAAAATTTCAACTGTCTAGCTATCACGGTTCATGAGATACAGCCTGGTGACAAACAGACGGATCGTGAAGTCTTAGTAATAGGGTCCCGTTTTTACCCTTTGGGTACGGAACCCTAAAAAGATCGTGTTGCTAATTATTTTTTTAAAGCAAGTCATACGAAAAAACATATTGCACAAATAATGTACATGAATCAGTAATATTGTTTTTTTCAAACCTTTTAACGTAGCCATTACTAAGGAGTATACTAACCATTTTACGGCACTAAAACTAAGTAAGGGCCTTAACAGAAAACCTATTTTCAGTTTTGGTAGATAATGGATTCGATAACAAGAATTTTTTGATGACTAACACATTGTTTACGAAATACTCATTCTTGAGCCTATTTTTGTACTGACAGCAACGTAATGCAAGTTTCTCAACTTCAGTACAACAATGTCCATCCATATACGAAAACTGTATGATGTCATTCTTCAGAATCTACACCCACCTGAGGGAGACAATAAGCTATGCTGTTACCAATAAGGAATCGATCATTATTCAATATAAAAAATGTTCTCGTAAAAATCCTTGCAATTTTTCTGTTTCTTTATTTTTACCCGACTGCCGATCGAGGGTATTGTGTTTATCAGTCTATGTATGTATGTTTGTTCCTATGTGGCGTTCTAGAGAGCAAACGCGTTAGCCGATTTTTATAGATCTTACGTCAATCGATTCGTCTTAACCCTGCAACTGTCACTGGCTACATTAATATTGGAAAATAGGAAAATGGCGCCATATTGTAGGGGCCCAAATTTTTTTATTCTTCCAATTCCATCGTGTGGGGTATCAAAATAAAGGGTTTTAAGAGGTGATTTCAAAAATATATCACACTTATTTGTTTAAATGCACCGAATTCGAAACTCGGTATATTTAAACAAATAAGTAAAAAGTTATAAATAAAACAAAGTTAATTCGGTTATGATCAGCCAGCTCGCGAATATGTATCCTGTTTAAGTCTTTTTAGTTCGGTTTCAAGCAGTCGGGTTTTTGATTTTTTGAATTAATTATCGCTATGCTAACTAACAGTCGTGGCTTTCCACAATCACCTTTTTTGAAGCCATAGTAGGCAAGCAGTACTTCTATGTGAAGTTTATAAATACCTAACAACCCTGTATACGCGTTCGTATCATTTCAAAATCGGAAATGTACACGGAATGTATCTGTTTCGTATCAGGCGAAGTGGAACACTAAATGTGGATAAAACTAGATCATCATGCGTGCGAAACGAACGTGCACGCACATGGTGCGGTTTCACAACTCCCTAATAACGTCCTAAAATAAATAGGCGAGAAACTCGACCCATTTGGGCTATATCGGTAGTCGTTGCCAAAGCATGTGTACTTTAATAGTTTTCGACCATGCCCTTTCGAGGGTAGACAGTAGAAAAGGCCAAAGTAAACTTCTGCAAAATGTGCGAAAGGTCATATTCGTTCTTGCGACTTACTTCACCCAGACCTAATGCGTAATGGATTGGATTTCGCGAAGTGGATAGTCCTAATCCTCCCAAATTCGATGTCCATCAATCTAACAGATACTGTACTGGGAATATAAAAAAGCTTTTAAATATAAATATTCCGGATAGACGAAAAATAAATTGGCCAAGACCTTTTTAGCTCCGAGTCTCCGAAATACAGGCGCAATAAACTATGTATTGGGAGATGGTGACCTTTTATCGCACGGTAAGTTTGTTGTTCCACCTTTGAGCAGATATAGTTCTCGCCTTGGCATGGCATAATAAAATACGTTGATTCTATGCTAATAACCAGGCGTTACTGAAATGACTACAGTCAAAACCGGGAGCATTACTAGAAATTATTACGCAAATATAGTTGATGCGTTAACGAACCACGCGTAAAATTCAATCACCTATGAAAATCGTTTAACTTATCTATTTCCTGAATGTCGAAACAGTGGCATAAATCTTTAAACTTCGACGTTAGCGTGGGTGTAATAACTTTATGAAGCATTCGACCTTATCGTAAATGTATTTAGGCCTTTTATAGCTTCATGAAATTTACATTAACTCCTTCATATGTATAAATTTTAAATATTTCCAGAAGAGTAACGGGTAGGTCTCGAAAATCCCGAGCTTAACTAGTGGTGAAGAAAATGATCGGTTATAAAAATATACGCCACGCATATAGGTCAAGAACCTCTAATACAGTTTGGTGCATCCGAGCATCTCACGCGATGTTAAAAACCTTTGTTCAGTTGAATTTCAGCGTCAGGGTTGGAAGTGCGCCGCAAAACAAGAAAATCCTATTACTGCCGATCGATAAATTAATAATTATTATAGCTACAACAACATCAGCGTTTAGTAACCCTACGTCGTGATTGCAAGGCTAAATATTCATACTCGTTACTTCATGTGCTTCATTGTGTTGTGCATCGCAGAACAAATTATACCCTTGTAAGTTTTATTCGAAAGGTTATCTATTCTTATGAACGAATTATGAATCATAATAAACCTTTGTGCCGAACTTCTTTGTTTTACTTAGTCAGATTTATTGTTGATGGAAACAATAAGGCAGAATTTTAATACTAGAGCAACTTTCTATCAAGGAAAAATGTAATCGAAATAAAACCTGTTGTTTTGAATAGGCCTATGGGTTACTTAACGAAACCGGTTACTAGTTTCCCATATTCAAATCACGTTTTATTGGAATGCATCCTGTTATATCGATAATGAAACGGCTTGATCCTTTCTATACGGACGAGTACGGCTATTGGTGGACTAAATAAGGAGTGTGTGCATCGAATCGTGCGCATCGCTCGCTTCGTTCTTCAGGGTCGATGTAACAGTCAGTTGAGCGTGTCCATCGTGGCTTATGATTAGGCGTATTGAATAACGGGTGTGCTTTTTTGTTTCTTCGGCAACCATTTAGTTCTTAGATTTTTTGCAAGTAATAATTGTAGCAATTTGCAGAGCTCTAATTGAAGATAAGTAGAACATCTTCCGATCAATTATCATACTTGTTGCTCTTATGTTAATTGGAAAACATAGTTGTGTGTCTGTTTGTCTTGCAGTAAACAAGTCCTAAGTCAGATTTTATATAGGAACTGTGACCTAAATTAACGTTTTTTAATTTTAGATTTTTCCCCATTTCTGTTATAAACAAATACGCAAGACGTCGGTTGGAGCACTCATTGTTTAGACAAGCAAACGCAACTTTCAGATCTATATGCGCATTTCGAGTTGCTTTACGTCATCGGTGAGATCTGACAATGTAAATACTCTTGTCGTAATGCATTCGCATGTTATCAATTTATATCAAACACAAGTTTGCGTAAACGTCCCTAGTAATATTTAAACTTCCTGTGTATTGTAAGAATCGGTCAAGCGTGCCATTGATTCATTACAATTTTAAATTACTTCGACGTTTAATGAAAACACTCCTTCACAAAAGTTTGGCTATTGCTATACCAATTCTATTGGATTTGTATGAATAACTTTGAATATTTTGCACAAACAAAAACAGCCGAATATGGACTTCTAGATCGTGGTCTACTGAGGCATAGAAAAATGAATGTCAGAGCCATAAATGGTATGAAACCTTGGTTTGCTTTAGTTCAATTAGGTATGAAGGGACAACGGAATAACTACTGCAGTTGTTTTTAACTTTCTAGTTAGCCAGGCTATTTTCGTAAATTAATACAATAAGCAAGTTTCCGGTACCTACTAAAACAATAACATGTGTGCGTCGTACGAATTCTGACATTTATTGGTGAAATCGTGTTATGCTGTCTACCAGACTTACAAGTATTTGGTTTTATTTATCGTTTTATATCAAACTGGAGAACGTTAGCTTTAATATGTATTGGGAATAGGTTCAATTTTATTGACGTACTGTGTACTAGTCACAAAATTATGCCACAGTTATTTTGGGAGAGTAACCCAGTTATTCACACACTACGCTTCATCTACCAGTACATACCTTTGGACGTTAATTTTCGTAATTAAATTTACGCTACTTGAGGCAGGGTACAAGAGAACATTATCCTGTGGCTGGAGGATTTTGTGCTCTCTTGTGATACAGTGAGTATGCAGTATTAGATTTCAAACACGTCGCAAGGCATTCGAAAATAAACACAGGGTACAACTCATTATATATTTATAGGAACTTACATTCAAGTTATTAGCACTTACATACCGTTAGTTAAATATAAATCACAACTACATGGTCCTCGTAATAAATGGTTATTCTTATGTCAAGTTTCGTACGCGAAGACATTTAAAAATTATACAAAAATATGTCACCGGCGAAACTGGGTAAAGGTACACGTAATTCAGCCGAGGCTGTTCCTAATAAGGCAAGACAAGCGCTCTTAATAAGCACATAACGTGGCGCAGTCAAGGTGTACGACCTCCTGAGTGCGCGAACAGATTGAGCGCACTCGGAACAGACACTAATAACTCTTCGCGAAGACCGAATGTCGATATATGAATCACTCTACAGTTAGGTGTCAACGCACTTCACTTGTTGCATAGAACAGCGACGCGGACGCAAGCTGTGAGCGCCACAGACTAAACCTTCCTCACGCTGCACCAGAGGCGAACGCCCGAGCTTCGCCGAAAATAGCACCCGGCAGTGCACCGGGATACCCTAGTGACGAATGCCGCAACGAAGCTCAACTTTTCTTTGTCAAATGAATCACACACATATTCAATTACAAAAGTACTTCACTGCCACTCAAATCAGATTACTAATATCTTAAAATATCATAAGGAAACTGGGGTTTGATAGTTTTGCAACTTGATCCAATAATTATACAACTATTCCTCAAGAAAGCTAGTTTACGTCTGAAGGTGAAAAGAATGATAAAAGGCGTACACAAGTCTAAAGTGTTGCCAAATTTTAGGACGGCTGGCGCTCCCAAAATCAAGATATTTGGACCACTGCCAATACTGAACTATTCTCTCAGCTAGTTTGAACTGGTGAACAATTACAATAATGTATTAACTGGTATCAAGAATAAAATTACACAATTTAGAGTTTGTAAATAATGATTCAGCATTATTCATGAATTATTAACCTTATTAAAATAAAACTCAATGAACTCCCAAAAAAGATCGTCATTTGAGAGGGAAGAGAGCTCCTGCCCTGGATTGGGTCAACATGAATATTATTAATGAGAACCGTGTTACTCTATGAACTGGACGATCAATGCAGAGATACCAAAATGAACAACAAATGATAATAGGTCTTAGAATAAGTTTAGTGACAGAATAAGAGAGGTCAAATTAATTGCTTAAAAATCACGTAGTTGAACATGAACACAAGTGTTAGTTAGCCATTAACTAACGTCCATACAGTAAGTTTAATAATGAAAACTGTCTGATTGCTTAGTTAATTAATGTGAATTAATTTCAATTTCTAACAGCTTCAAGTAGCCAGTTTCAAAGATATAGAAAGAAACTAAATGACGTTCAATTTGAGTAAATGATTTAAACAATAATAAGATTATAAAGTGTGCAGCCCAGTGCGCATGAATTTAATTGCATACCATGTCTTCGATTCATGATAGCAGTAGAAACTGTGGGCTTTTAATCAGTTGGAGTTCACCATAACCCCATTTCTGTAGGCAAAGGGTATTTAAGTTTAACCTATCCATGAGGATTTTCCCATAAAAAAAAAAGGTGTGCAACTGTACATCCCACCCGGTATTAGTTATTGTATGAACACTATCAGCCAGTTATAACAACTGCACCAAACCTATTAGGTAGATGAATAATTTCCAAGATACTTCTAACTAGGATTCCTTGGACTGATGGGTGTTCTTGTTGTAAGTAATTGGTGTATCAGTATAAAGACTCAGATATTGGATATGTATATATTGTCTGAATGTGCTAAGAACAATGTAATAAGCAGACAGAATGCGGGCTAATTAGTTGGGCTTGAAACCACCAAAGGATTTAGTAGAAATGTTATTGGCATTGAAATAAAAATGTAACCTATAGAGACATATACACATACAAATTAAAGTAATGAAATTTGATACAAAATATAAGTATTTATTGAGTTAAGCCAATCAGATATTGTTATTGTAAGTGTAACATTATCATAATTATTTAGTTATTCAATAGAGAACAAACAGTCAGTGTTGTTATAATCAATGGATCTAATTGAAAATAATCAAGTGTGGGTCAAACAACAAGGTCATCATAGGGCTTGAAAAAAGACGGCAACGAACTATCTAACCTAAAAACACTTCGAAGATTTTTAACAAGTCAAATTTGAAGACTACAATGCATCTGGCATTGAAACTACATAAAATTAAGTGTTTTAATGTCTGGTACGTTAATTTAAGTACTAAGGCATTAATATACCAAAGAAGTAGACTAGACACCAGACGGCCAGACTACGTAGCAACTATTGACCGCCGCTACACATAGAAGAATATTTTTTTTAATATAAAATAGGTTCAAGCCAGCAATATGCTTGATGACGAATTGACGACTCAATGGTGTCAGATTATCTTGAAATTAATTTGTTGAATTTTTTGCAATAGATAAGTTCAATCACAACGAGCAAATAATCTCATTGATTTAGCAGCAAGCTCAAACAGGAAATTACAATTATAATTTGTTCATTTTTCAAACAAAGGAGTAGACAAAATAATTGACATCGGCAAATGTTACAACCAGGAGGAAGTAAAAAATATACTTACATGACCAGTCGAGAGATTATCGACGATATCATATTAATAGTCACATACGAAAAATTCACTCAAATAATCACAATACAAAACATAGCAAAACACAACCGCCCGTTGAAAAGACTAATACGCCATGATGATAGAATTGACAGTTGTTTTGATCACGTGACCACACAAATCAATATGGCTTCAAGGAGCGGTCCAAAAGAAAAAAAAAATATGCATAATATTATTAAATTATTTTTCATTTATGAAATCAACACATTTTATATTCATTTATCAAATATTTAATTTGTAAAGAAGAACTTTATTATTCTAGAAACACACCTAGTTCACAATTCACTTCCCCTAGCGCCATCTATTGTATTAAATTTAAACTAATAATTTTTAAACTTCGATGCAAGTTAAATATTTTATAAAAATTTGGTACCCTCATTCATTTCGAAAAAGTTAAATGTGCGTAGACTTCACA
Organism: Orthosia incerta; assembly: GCA_948252205.1. Lineage (NCBI taxonomy): Eukaryota > Metazoa > Arthropoda > Insecta > Lepidoptera > Noctuidae > Orthosia > Orthosia incerta. The sequence goes on from OX411742.1 coordinate 56,878,479, forward strand.
TTCTTCACGGCGTGAATCTTTTAAGTGAATGAAGGCTTTGGGACATTCCTGTTTCATGTTACAATCGTTCAAGAAAGGTAAATACGAAGAAAGACTAAAAAAACTCCTCAAATAGTTATTATTGGTTTCACAACAAGTTTTGTGATACATCGAAAGTTTTTAATTTCTAGTTAGACTGGTAGATATCCATGGTACATAATCTAAAGTACCTAGCTAGCTAATCAATACAACATTTAATTAACTACCCTCTATCGGGATTCTTTGAAACTAACACGTAAAATCTACGTCCTTGTAAACTGAGACTGTAATGCGAACAATTTCAGGAGCTCAGTATATCGACGTTATGTTCGTGAAACCGTGCGATCATTTTGCCCTGGCAGGTTCATAACAAGTTTCATCATAACGCTACCAATTGTGAAAGTTCTGAGCATGTTGAAAATTCGTACAAGGTGTAGATCTTTCAAACTTGGTCGAGTAGCATGTACGTTCCGCAGAAACGTTTCTTGTGTTTTCCACGTAGTTTCCCTTCGCTCAACGAAGAGTGTGACGTGTAGTGCGTATAACGCTGAGTTTCTTGACGTTTGTGTAGTTTTTAATGTGAATAATGTGATTGTGTAGTTCGTTATGGCTTATAAGTACCGTGAAGATTTAGTTGGCAAACGATTTCTAGCTGTGAGTGGTGTGACAAAAATTAACGTGAATAAAGTTTCCGAATGGGGATGGAAAGCTGGTGTTATCAGAGCAGCATCGCTCAAAGATAACAAGAACAAGGAGCTTCAGGTAAAACTTAGTGTTTAATGGAATATTTTATTAAAATAATCATAGGTTTCATTCATATTTTTTGCGAATTTCGCAATCCCTAAAGTTACCTGCGCGTTTCAAATTAACCGGCGCGTCGCGCGGTTTTTCGTGCTGTAAGTAGGAACTAGGTACCTACCTAGGTACCGACTTACAATACCTAACTAACTGGACGTATACTTCATTGGCTACTTTCCATAATCTCATTGCTTTTCATAGCCAACTTCAGAAAATGTTATCAACGTCGTAAAATTCGAATCAATGCCAAGAAAATTTATTATTTTACTGTGATTGCTGTTTGTTTCTATAATTTTAACATGACCTTCAGAGCTGACAAGTGCATTGAAGTGTAAAATTAAATACCTAACCTACCTAAATTTTTAGCGAAGTAGGTAGGTGTTATACGCCTAGCTGTGTACCTACCTATAGTAGGTAGGTATACATCTCGTCCTACAAGCTCGGGGGTGCAGGGGTAGAGGGGGTGTGGACAAGAAAGGGCTCCGGCTCCCAAGCTACGGGCAGTTGGGAAGGGCCTGGGACTAGTAAACCTTGGTATATTGCGGCCCTTTATATACTTACCTAAGTATATACATAACTACGTAGGTAGGTGTAGATAATTTTTATATAAGTAGGAACCTCCTACAGATAATAGCAAATTATGTCATTAGAAAGGAAGGTGTGGATCAAGAAGTTACTTACCTAGTCAAGAATAATTAGTTTTTCGCTATACAGGAAGGTACACCCACCAGAATTACTTTCTATTAATCTTGATGAAGTACCTAAGAGAGGTGTTAGTCAAGATATTGTATATAAGTAGGTACATACCTAGGTACTGTTTCTTTTGTTTGTAGGTAGCCTGCCTACCTGCAGACAGATAATTCCAAGTTGAAAGTTCGTTTTCGCTGTAAGCTGAGAGGCACGACATTATAGCGTGTTCACACATACTCGTTGCAAAGTACATTATATACTTACTTACATTATATACCTAGAATATGCATTTAATTACAAAGCGACAATACATAGACGTAGGAGGTAGATTATATTGTTTCATTTACTTATTAGTCTTATTACTTGTACATAATGTACAATAAAGCATATATAAGTAATCAATTTATACATATTACATAAATATCTACCTACCTCAGGTTTTGGAGTGGTTGATTGAAGCGTCAGAACTTCGGAAATATACCTACGCAATCTATCTATATATATATATATATAAATCTATATATATAAAAATGAATCCATTCTTACCTTGGTCACGGCATCATGCGTGAACGGCAGGACCGATTTCTTAGGATTTCGCTAATTCCTTCTTTGTTGTGTTTGTTATTGTTAGGAGAAGGTATTCAGAAAGAAAAATTAAGAAAATAGTATTGGTGGGTAGGTATAGGTACGTAGGTAGGGTAGGGTGCCGCAGTTGACGGGAGCGAAGCCGCGGGCACAGCTAGTAGAAAATAAAAAGCTTGTAAAAAATATAAAATGAAGTCATCATGCTGAATTGCTGACAATATCAGATTTATTTCGTAATAAATACTAAACTAAACGTAAGACGTTAGAGAACCCCCTTAGCAAAAATTGGTACGGTTTGAAAAAAAATCCAACTCACTAATGTTCTAGGAATCTAGGCGTTGTTGCGAAAAACTGGATCGCGCAAAAGCCCGATAAATTGGTACCTAAATTGGGTAAGCAAAAAGAAATAATAAAAAACCGGCCAAGTCCGAGTCAGACTGGCGCACGAAGGGTTCCGTACCATTATCGCAAAAAACACGTTTGTTGTATGGGAGCCCCACTTTAATATTTATTTTATTCAGTTTTTAGTATTTGTTGTTATAGCGACAACAGAAATACATCATCTGTGAAAATTTCAATTGTCTAGCTATCACGGTTCATGAGATACAGCCTGGTGACAGACAGACAGACGGATCGCGGAGTCTTAGTAATAGGGTCCGGTTTTTACCCTTTGAGTACGGAATCCTAAAAAGGTAATGGTTTCACACTTTTCTAAGAAGGAGAGCTAATTGCTCACTTAATTATTGCTTAATGACCTTTAGCATAGTAAATAGGCAGATAAGTAAAGTACACATAACATAGTTAATTTGCCACAAAATATTTATCTAGTTGAAATAACATTATTACTACTTATTGTTTGCATCAATTGTTTATTTTAAAAGATTCTATAATAGGGTAGTTACAAAAAATATTAGAAACATTTTTTTTTTATGTGTTATAGGCTCGCGCTTGACCACCATCTCACCTGATGGTAAGCGATGATGTGGTCGACAATGGAGCACGTTTGCCTAGAAGTAACCTATTCACTCTTGACTTAAAGAGCCCCAGATACACATACAGACACATATTTTCTTTTGCCCCATCACACACATCACATCATCAGCCTATTAATGTTCCCACTACTGGGAAACAGGCCTCCTCTCTGTGAGAGGGAATGGGCCGTAATCCACCACGCGGGCCCAGTGCAGGTTGGTGGATGTCACAGGTCTTCGAATTTTTGGTTCTAGGACATGCCGGTTTCCGCACGATGTTTTCCTTCACAGTTTTTGAGAGCAGTGGTGATGAAATAATTTACACAAAGTAAAGCGCCTGCCTGGGTTCGAACCCACGACCTACAACTTGTAAGTCGCGGCCGATACCATTGGGCCACCACTGCTCTCTTTTGCCACGTAAACTAATAATTACGACGATACAGTGCGTTGAAATATCGTGTGACGTCACGGTGTGCTACATTTTATACTGACAAAGTGACGTCACAAGTCCCACTCCTGAACTTTGATGCGCTTTATTTTTATCAATTTTTATTTAGGTATTTGATAAAGCAAAAAATATGGGTCCAATATTATTTGATAAGCTCACTGATGGACTAAATACAATTATAATTCTTCAACGCAGGAAACATCCATAATATATTATCATTATTATATAATAATTATATAAATAAATAATATCAGTTTATTTTGGACATCTAGACATCACATCATCAACCACATAATCGCTTGTCATCAGGGGGGTGGGTGACTATAAGCTCTTAGAGCGGTATCAATTTGAGATTGAATAAGGGACATATGTATAGTTCTCGTCAAACTTCTTGGCCGCCCTGAAGTTGGTTTACCAGATGCGCGAGGCACGAAACGGTGCTGTTTTTGTATGAGATTTTCTATTGCGCAGCCATTGTAGCCAACTTCAGGGTGGCCAAGAAGTTTGGCGAGGACTATATCTGACTTGTATACATCTGTCACTTACTCGATCTCAAATTGATACCGTTCTAAGAGCATATGGTCACTCCCCAGGTGAGATAGTGGTCAAGTGCGAGCCTATTAAGAACAAAAACCTTTTTTTCTTTTTGACCTCCCTTTACATAAAGCTTTCTTTAATGTCAAAATAGCTAAATAAATAGGTGCTGTTATCCATGCTGTGCTGTGGCTAACCAATACGGAATACCGACTTAGATAAGTCTTGCTCACAAGGAAGTGATCTAATTGCTGGTCTTCTTTGACCAAATTAACATTCATGAGCTAGGTACGGTCAGCGACATAAGTCGACAACAACAGTCCAAAGTTTTAGAAGAAATAGTGAACGAATAGATAGAAAAAACCGGCCAAGTGCGAGTCGGACTCACGCACGAAGGGTTCCGTACCATTATCGCACAAAACGGCAAAAGAATCACGATTGTTGTATGACAGCCCCACTTAAATATTTGTTTATTATGTTTTTAGTATTTGTTGTTATAGCGGCAACAGAAATACACCATCTGTGAAAATGTCAACTGTCTAGCTATCACTGTTTATGAGATACAGCCTGGTGACAGACGGACAGACAGACAGACGGACCGGGGAGTCTTAGTAATAGGGTCCCGTTTTTACCCTTTGGGTACGGAACCCTAAAAAGTTGTGACAATCTGAATACAATCATCCAAAGGCAGACATTATGTAATAATTACAAGAAAAAGATTTTAATTAGTTCACTAGAACTTTTCGAGTTGTATAAATTATGCCGACTTGAAAAATACGCAAAACGCAATTTCAGATAACACATTTTGCAAGTCTCCTGCGTTAAAACTGATCAACCGTTATTAGTCTACGTCATTAGTATTAAAATTGCAATAAAATACACAATTGTACAAATCTAAATGCACATGGCGCGAGGTTCATCGACCTCGCTCTCACCGCGTTCGATGCACCGACCACCGACCGTACTCCGTACGCACCGCTGGGTGTGTCGACTCGGCATCGGCCCAATCAGTTTTTGGACGAAGAAAAAAAGTTATTAGACGTGGAAAGATTTTACCGGATTTCACTCGAACGAAGGAATTCCAATTTGGATATAAATTATTCCAATTGACTTGTCCCATCTTCTCTTCCAATCCTTAGCCAGATCCTTTCTTCGTGAATATTAAAGACGATTGTGTTAGTATTGTCTCGTTATATATATATGGAAAACTCGAATAGAAAGTAACGTAAAAATAAGAGAAAATGAAGCAACTGAGCCTCTTTTAATCCACTTTAACTTTGGAGTAGTATTTTCTTCACACTACATGTTTTATGAAACTGGTTTTTTAAGATTTTGACCTAAAACGGCCAGTATAACAACCTACTACAGTTTTATGTTTCACCTTTTTACCCGATTTTAAGGAAAGGGATATGTTTTTCGCGCGTATCTTGTATGATTGTATGTATGTAATATTCTTTATTACCTCATATCTTGCAACCGCTAGACGGATTTATATAATTAGGATATCATTAGATAGGTCTTCACCGCCCAAGTGTGAAGTGTTCTTAGTTAAATGACGATAAGAAAAACAAAAATGGCGAATTTTGGGCGCCATATTAAGGGGGACTAAATTATTTTTTCTTCCAAATCCATCGAGTGGGGTATCAAAATGAAGGGTTTTAAGAGTTGATTACAAAAATGTATAATCCTAATATGTTTAAAAGTTATTCGAAAAAAATATGACAACTAAAATGTTGTAAATAATAAAATAAAAAAACCCGACTGCTGAAGAAGCGACTCGCATCGCTTCTTCAGCAGTCGGGTTATTGATTTTTGCATTTACTTTTTTTATACACGAGACAACTTTGGAAGACTTAAAACAAGATTACCTATAAATTATTAAATTCACAATTAAATTCCAATCATTACTGTTTTGTAAATCATTAGTCTAATAGCTGAGAGCTGCAGAAACAGGAATCCGCTGGATTTTAGATACACAATGAAGACAGGTCGGTGTAGGTAGGAAGATGAAGCCTAGATGACCACCAGTCGACGTCTTTCCGCTGGAATAATGAGCTACTTGCGTCATTCCTAAATTAAAGTTTCACTTCCTGATCTTTATTACTGTTCTGACTTCTATTACCTACTTATAACACCCAAATATTTGCTTACCCAAGAATAGTTGGAAATATTTCAAAAGTTTCAACTTTGGCTAAGGTGGAGGCAGAATTATCGTAAAAAATAACGACGTTGACATAAATTATGAAGTCTCAGCAAAAAGCAAACCTGGTTATTACTATTACAAATAGAAGAACATTAAAAGTAATGTAATAAATCCTGTTGAACTGAAAACGTTATAAAAACTTATAGCAGCTGTGGTGTAGCAGAAGGAACTACGCATTTAAGTTTTGCGTTTGCTTTAAGTATAATTAAACGGCTTACAAAAAAAAAATACCAAATAAAAACACTACAAAGTGAAAAATAACTCTATGCAGTAGGTACCCAAGTCCGGTCTACAGTGGATACTACTGGCAGTTTCAGTGTGGCAGTCGGCTTGCACCAAGGTTCGGCCCTCAGTACCTCTTCCTGATAATAAAGGACGCTCTGACGTCGGACATACAGGAAGAGGCATCCTGGTGTATACTGTTTGCCGACGACGTTGTGCTGTTTGCCGAGAGTGGCCAAGAGGTCCAAAGCCGATTGGAGGTGTGGTGGCACAGACTGGAGAGTGTTGGTCTGAAATTGAGCAGAACCAAAACGGAATACTTGTTCTGAGTTTTTGGCGGTCTTACCAGTTCCGTGCCCATACCTCTCGCTGGAACTCCCATACCGATGTGCACCGACTTCTGGTACCTAGGGTCGCTTGTCCAAGGGGATGGTGAGGTAGACTGAGACGTTACCCACCGGATCAACTCAGGATGTATGAAATGGCGACAGGTCACTGAAGTTAAAGGGGAACATCTACATGTCCATGATTCGTATGGATCATAAGGTTGGGTTAGATTGTATGAAAAGAGATTGCATGTAGCAGAGATGAGAATGTTGAGATTTATGTGCGGAGTGACGAGAATGGATAAAATGAGAAATGAGTATATTAGAGGCAATTTGAAAGTGGCGCCAGTGACAGAAAAATTTAAAGGTAACCGTTTGTCCTGGTTTGGTCATGTGATGAGTTGTGATGAAACGCATGTTACTAAAATAGTTATGAATATAAATGTGGTTGGATGGAGAGAAAGAGGAAGGCCAAAGAAAAGGTGGATGGACTGTGTGAGAAATGATATGAAAGAACATAGAACCTTTTTCGAAAGTCTGTTAAAAAGGGAGTCAGTGATAGCGTGACGGGGGACAGGACGGTATGGAAGAAGAAAACGTGTTGCGCCGACCCCAAGTAACGTCATGTGATAAGGGCAGGAAGATGATGATGATAATGAAAGTACAAAATAACTTCTTTTCGGCAGTCGGTGTTCCTGTTTTCCTTATTTCGTTTTTTGTCACCGATTTCCGAAAAAGAAGTTATTTTTCACTTATACTATAATGCCAGAATAAATTATCCGAACATCATGAAACTTGAACATAAACCTTTGGGTACGGAACCCTAAAAAAGGGGCCAATTTAAGAACATACTCTTCCTAACAAAAAAAAAATCCAAATACGGTCACAATTTACGGACATATCGATGAACAAACATACAAAAAAGAAAACTATCATTATGTCGAACATAGAACATCCGCCTTTTTGGAAAGTCGGTCAGAAAACTTATTATGGCACTTGAATTTAGTTCGAAATACTGAGCTTTGGGCATCAGAACATCTTCTCTTTACCCCTATCTGTCGTCGTGGCATCATGTCTTCTACTTTCATACTTCGTTTAGTTTAGCTTTAGTTGTCATATCTTTATCTCATAGTATCACAGTATCTCGTAGTATTTATTTTCGTAGTATCTTTCTTACCATGTTATATTTCACACAGTCCCTCCGTAGTCTTCCGCTAGTCTTATCTTGGCTACCCACATGCATACTCAAAACCTTCCTCTCGAAAACTTAAATGACGAACGAGAACCTTTGAGAACTAAAACACATAGTAAAAATGTTCTCTAAGATCTTGGAAAATGATTTGAAGATGTTAAGATGAAGACGTAATTAACGTGGAACTAACTAGTTGCAACAAGCATGCATACTCAAAACCTTCCTCTCGAGAACTTAATTGACGAACGAGAACCTTTGAGAACTAAAACAAATAGTCAAAATTTTCTCTAATATAATCTTGGAAAATGAAGCGAAGATGTGAAGATTAAAAGACGTAATTAACGAGGAACTAACTAGTTTCACACTTCTGAAATATTTTTCTCCCATCGTCCTTTTTAAAAACATCTAAAAACCCTATTTTATATTTCATCAGCATCTAAAAAATCCAGTTGTTATTATTTACCACATTACCCAAAAAGCAGCCTGCGTGTGATGAAGCCCCTCTAATTATAACCCACCTATAAATACCTTGCTCACACGTTGCGTAAGCGGTTATTGAAATTGGCAACTTCACACACAACATAACGAGAGCTCGTAATTAACTATACGATCTCATTAGTTCTTGCAATACTTCAGTTATCGAATCGAATAAGTACTTACTCTTATCAACAGGATTGCAACGGACAATGACTAGAGTTTCGAAGAGATAGCGCGCAAACGACGCGGAGATACGATGACTGGCACGTTTCTGCTGTATCGGTTAATCTGTGTGTTGAACATCAGGTATAACACAAAACATTCAAAATCAAGAGACACGACAAAAGCCAAGTTGCTCTGTGATGCGTCCGCACGCCTGCATTACTCGCCTGTTATAAATAGACGACATATCTTTATACCACTGCATCGCTATTCGCCTGCTCTCCCGCCGAGTGAGAGACGCCAGACCAACTTCACACAGATATACGCCACATGAAAGATAATTTGTTTAGATTACCTACGCGTTTTGAACACTGGCCGCGGACGCAGGTGTCTTTTGCTTTTGTATAGGAAAATTAAACATGAGAAGTCGGTTTAAAACAAAGTACAGTTTGCCTGTGGCAACACACGCAATCTAGTCTAGCTGTCTAGCTGATATGTCCGTCATGTTAGTCAAAGTGATCTATGTTGCTGGTTTCCTGTTCTACTAATTAGCAAGTTATGTTTAACAATACTTATCTAAATAGGTACCCTAGACCCGATACCACTAATTTGCTAGTTTGGAACTGGGGGATGCCTTCCCACGAAAAAGTTTAGAATTAATGAAGCAGAAAGACTGATATTAATTGGATCAAGCAAGTAGAGTAGATTATAAATGAATATTTGTCTATCTCAAAACAGTCATTTACATAGTAAATTAGGTGTTTTACCCAAATCTACTAAAGCCAATATTTTATATGCTGCCAGAGAAAACTGGTGTCCTAAATTCGCTGGCAATGAATAACCCTTTGAAGTGCGAGATGAAAAGAATAGGTATATAATTATTTGCAAGGTCTTTATTTAAAGGGCGTTACTGGTGTAAATGTGTATTTCGGTACGATTTTTACTTTAAGGACAAGCTTTACTAAAACTGCCGTAGCCGGATCCCTCAAGTCGAGCTCCATGATTTTGAATTTATTTATTTCTCATGTTTTTCTGGTGATGAGTAATATATAGGTAGGCTCCTTTCATGGACAAATAATCCTGTTTAAAAATACTTGTTTTAAACCCGATCAAACGAGTTTAAATATACACGATACTTACATTCTTATAGGTCATACCGGTTTCGATAAAATTGTATGTACACATTGTTTTTGTTTTGTTAATTTTACATGCGCATTATTCTTTATTCTGGCTTAATGTTCTGGGATATTTTGCTCTTAATATGAGTGACTGATGTGAGGAATTTGTAAAATGTCGTTAATCTCGAAACAACTACCTATCTGAGTTTATCTAAAACACCTAGGTCTCTTATCTCTTAGAACTGTTGTATCTATCTATAGAATTGTTTTGAGTCAATTTACTAGGGGTATCTAACCCAATATTTTCTCCATTATCAGAGTGATGTCAAATCAATTGAGCCGAACCAGATGTCAATATGAATAGGTCATTTGTTGTTAATTGAACTGTGGCCAGAGAGACCGTTTTGTTAATCAATTCTATTTTATCCGTAGTTAAAATTACGTCACCATCACCTAGGCAACTGCTACTATTGTAGGATGATTGTGTAATGCACGTTCTGTGGTCTACTATGCAGTCTACTATACAATGACTTTGCGCGTCGTAATCTCCTCATTATGGTTTTTGCTTGAGTATTATCTGGCCTTGTTTAATTTGTCACAAAAAATATCTGTCTTAAAATATGCCCAGAGTTCATCAACAACATCTCAGAGCTGTTTTTAAATTTCAAAGATGTAAATAATTGGTTTTAATTGCTTCCTGTTCCTAACTTTCTAAGCTTCGAATTCCTTAGTTAAAAGTGTAACCAATAGATATGTAATCAGTCTTTGTTCTTTGTGGTCATTTTAAATGATCGCACCGGTTAGTCACTGGTTAACGCCGATACGGTTTTATTGTACATACACTGCATGTAGAGTAACAATATTGTCAAGGCCACCTTTAGAAGGGCAGGACAAGAGGACCTGATAGTTCCTCTAGAATCTTTTGGAAATTATCCAAAGAAGAATCCAGAATTATTTCCAGTTTCCAGGTGACGAAATCATTTATCACTTCAGGTGACATATTGCGGAAAATTCGTGTCGTGAAACCCAATCTTCCACGACATATTTTGGCCACGTCCCTGAAATAGCACCCACAGTAGCTACTCTGCGTGCTCATAGAAATTGACTGTTGACATTGCTGAGTCAGGACTGAGTTGACCTTCACAAATGTTTTATTGATCTAACTCAGGTTCATTAGCGATTTGACGCACCGTCATTTTTATAATGGTCATTGTTTTGCTGGTCTTCATAAATATTGAATTATTGGGACGTTTGTATATTTTGTAAATCGACTTGAATTCTGGATATATTCAGGTAGAAATGTACGTTATGGTTTACCTCGATGATATTTTGTGTGGTGCAGTTATCTTCAACGTAAATTATATTTAGGCAATAAAATACAATGCTATAGTGCCATACCTACTGAATTAATTAAGATAAACCTTTAAAAAAATCAACAATAATTTCAAAGTTTTAACAGTTTTGTAATCAAAACACAATCATGGAAGCGGAAGATGATAAAAAGTACAGCTGTAAAATATCCATTAGAGGTCGACCTTCGCAACACTTGGAACTGGGAAATAGCCCGACGTTTACGAGTACATTCTAAAACAAAACTGGCAATTGCAAACGAAGTTGGCGGTTGCGTACACTGTAATGTTTACAAAACATGACAGGTATGTCTTACAAATAACTCACGAAAACAAAGGAGTCAGAATATATCGACGATCGCCATAAAACAAAAAAATACTGTGAAAGTTATTTGGAGCCCATGCAACTACCGGTCGTTGACATAAAGAAAGTTGTAAAAGCAATAGAGTAAAGCATAACAAGTTGTCTAAATCGTAATAACAAACAATATGTACGAGTCGAAGTGTAGAAGTTCAACAAACTCGCTAGGAGAGTTTCGCAATGCGATCCAAATTCAGAATAGAGGTGGTGCCTATGATCCAATCAACATTATCATCCAGCTGATATCAAACGAGTTGTGCAAGTGGCAGCACAAAGATCGCGAGGGCGAGGGCGGGAAGTAGGTCACAGAAGTGAGGGGGGAGCCCTTAGGCCACTTATCAAGCGAGCGACCGGGGCCGCGGCTAGCGGGGAAAGCGAGTTTGTCTCTTGAAATTTTTGTTGGTAGATATCTGGCACTGTTGTGCTCGTTGGCTCGAGTTTAATGCTTCTCCACAGATGAGATAATTATATTTTACCTTTATTCGTAATGAGGAAGGCTGTGCCCTTCCTGAAGCGTACTAAAACTTTGTCAGTGCCAGTGCAAGGTAAATCGTTTCAGTGTAGCTTCTGAATCAACTACGTTAAAGAGTTGTTATATGGCTTGATTGGAAACTGTATCATCTCTTGTTTACATCAATTTATAAATAATTGACTTTAACTTTCTAAATATTTTGAAACAACTGTCCACTGGCTAGATAGAGGTGAAATCATTCGTATTCACACGTGAGTCGCTTTCCATCTGCCCTGATACCAGTTTGAGTGGGCTTGACAAAGTGGAGGCAGCTGGCAAACTAGTTAGCTAGTTATCTACCACACTTCATGTTTGCCCTCTAAAGATAAAGTGTATGAAAGAAGTCCAGAGATTGAATCTGTGGCGAAAGAAGGTAAATGTTTTGAGTACTAAAATCGAATGAACTTGCTGCAGAGAAAGCTAAGACGATGGTGTACAGGAAGTAGTAAGTACCTACGTGGTCAGCATTCAAAAGGGCCCTTGAAATGTACCTACTCAACATTTCACCAACAAAGCAGCTAATATAGAAATAACAAACCCATGTTCAATGTTTGTAAAACTAGAAGTAGTTAATAGTCTCTAGTTTTTGTTCGATGTTTACCGTCCAAATAAGGTTTAGCTATTGTAACCTCGCAAAGCCCTTCGCGACGAGCAACCTGCGAGGCCCCCGATTCTCAGTGCCATCTACTAAAATAATACTTATTAAATTCGTCTGTTTGTGTTTATTCTACCTACTTATGTTGACGTCGATAAACGATTGAATTGGCTACTGTTACTATAAGAAGGTAACTTAACTCTCCCATGGCGAATTTAACAACTATTGCAATCTCATTTTTACTTTTCTAAACTCCATCATCATAATTATGACTTTCGGCCCGTGTCCCATGTTACTTGAGGTTGGCAACACGTTTTCTTGTTAATTTCTATGTTAAGAATCTGTATTTGCTAACATAGTTTTTAGGTTTCATCTTTGGAATCATTTGCGTTTCATTTTTCTTCCTGCTTCTGAAAACCTCATAAGGCTACGAACCCGTTGATGAGTTTTCAAGCAAGCCTTTCGTAATTTATGTCACAATCGTAAGATATGTCGATATTAATCATATTTTCTAGTGAGTAGTATACTGTAAAACAAGTGTTTCCTGTTTGTTTATGTTAGCAATTGTCGATGCAAGTTGCATTGAACAAAGACACATAATAAATACTTCATTCGAGTCAGTTTCTTTGTTGCTGAATAAATGTTATTGTTCTCTGAACAAGTTGTTGTTTTCTTTAAACGTAGTTCAATTGTTATTTGCTTGTTCGAACCGTTCAGAAGATAATGTAGAATTGGATCTAGAAACGAAGGTTGGTTACTGTTTTGTTTTAATCATGTAACGTTCAGCAGATGAGGAGACTAATGTATCTTAACACTCGTATATTTGCTTTGAACTCTCGAATGTAGATTACTCGCTGAGTAAATAGAAGTATGTATTTGGCGAAACATTTTCTATTTTCAGGTTATATATCAAGAACGTTTTAAAGGTCAAGCTTGTCATAAAGGTTCTGTTCAATTACAGCCTTAAAGAAAATAATTATGATGATGATTATGTTTACTAAGGTCGACATTACTCGCGATAGTCTAGCAAGAAGTATCTATTCCACAATACGTTGGCATATAGAGGAATGAAAGGTGCGAATGAGATAGCTATGTCTTCACACATACAGTCTCGCTCGGTTGGAATCCACTGCACGGGAAGATTGGAAATAGCTTGCCGCCCAAACTGCACGACCTAAATTCTCAGGGAATCTTCATTTTTATAAATCCGAACTCCGATTCTCAAAATAAATGTTTCATGACAGCCGCGGAAAGTGAAAATACTGCATTTATGAAAATAAAGGCAATTTAGCAGGAAACTAAGGAGAGAACCATGATGACTCTATTGTTAAAATATTCAAATGATCTGATCTTTGGAATTAATGAATGAACAATAAAATCTTATTTAATAAAAACTAAAAACGTTTATTAATACATTTCTGTATAAATAAAGATTCTTTTACACGAATTCATTGGCTGATCTCGATTCAGAATCATTATTCAATGAATTAGATAGAAAAATCAGAGTTCTCCTAACTTACATGAAACCAAATCCGTTTCGCCAAGTCCCGAGTTCCAAACCTTTAATAATAAAGGACCTCTAGTAGCATCGATCGGTCCCGTTATTTTATATTCTGCAGAACAAAGCCGAGGACACATAGCCGTCGGTCACGCACCATGGTTCTTCCGTCCGTTTGTTACTTGCCCTGCATTCATAGCAACCACTCTTACATAACAAACATTAAAATATGGGAAGTAATGATCTGTGATTTCAATTACGTTCAATGAGCCAAGTGTAATAATGATTCTATATTTGTTGATGATGTGCAGTGTTCCAATGGAATATGTAATCATGATGCTAATGTGTATTGGGCGATCCATGTTGATGGAATTCTGTAATGAGATGCTGTTTTTAAAATAAGTAATAAAATGCAAATGACTTTTCTTACTTCTTTGACATCAAGTGCTTGATGCAAGAATTATTGCAAGATTGACGGGGTTTTTATGAAGTCAAAATTGATGACGCTACAGAGATATTTCGTGAGTGGCCAGTCTTTTGAATCACAAATCAGTCGACAGCAGAAGTCACAAACTATAGTTAATGCAATGGAATCTGTCGAGGCAAACCAGGAAGCATCAGTGGGCACGCGACGCGATCTAACGGAGCGTGACACGAGAAATTAACTGTTATTTATAACAACAACGATGGCCCCGTTGAAATAACCTGTTACAACACCGACGAAAGTATTTCGGCATCGATTTCGGATTATAACGACAAGTCTAATCTAAAGTCCGCACAACCGATTAGAATTTGCTGAAACCCGGAAAGTGGTTGCTTCACTTTTGATAGCGTAGGTAATACACCAATTATCTTGTATCTATGAGTTATCTTCAGCGTTTCTGTTTCATGTAGGTATTTGTTCAGAGACATCTTTATCTACACAACCGAGATTTTCCGTTTTATTATCTTTCTGGTTCGGTCTTGTATCATTTTGTAATGTAGTACCATGACCAGCCATGACCGTCGGCCTTGGTTGGTGAACGGTTAAGTCTGAAAGCTTTTCAAAGGTTTCTGCTGATGATTTTGCAAGGTCAACGTCTGCATACTAGAATGGTGGGATAGATTTTTAGATTGTCTCGATCTGATATGCAATTTGCGACTGATATAGCCCATCAAAGTGACTGCAATATGATACTGACAGACTAGCATCCACCTCTACTTATTTGTCATGATTATCATGATGAATCACTAATGTTATTTTTGATCGCAATCGTGCACTATAAAATAATTAGATACGATCATATTTATGCATTTTTTTTAACCACAACATAAATTGCTCAGCCAATCAACTTGAATTAATCACATGATTCTTACTGCAGCCATTCCTGTATTTCTTTTGTTTTATTCTGCGAACGGTCTTTATAAGAAACCCTAGCGAATGAAAAACAAAAGCTTTTAATAAAATCTAAGTGCGGTCATCCAGCCGCCTGCCATCGTAATAATTATGGTATTATTCTCCCAGGTTCGGTTTGTTGTCTACCATCGAGCATTTATCCTCTATGAAGGCCTTAGTGGTCTATAAAGGACATCCATGTTCGTCGGTAAACATTTACGGTCAGTTACGTGTCCCCGAATAATGTTTAAAAATAACTCGTAATAAGGAATCTGTACTCTGTGATGGTGCGCCTAACGCCCTGTTGGGAGTGTTAGGATTAGGACCAACGGAGGGCCGACACCGCCTGTAGCTGACGATCGTAATTACGCAACGGTCCAGCACGGTTCTAATGAAACCCCTGGCCTAATTAAATAGGAATGGGTTATATATATAATTATGTATCTATATCTGTTATGGACCAAGTGATTAATACTGCATTATTCATAATGCCCGAGAAATTTGGAAAATGCCCAATATGCGTAGACAACATGATAAAACTATTGAAATAATTAAATTGACCGGGCTTTCTGAATATGGCAGCACTTATTGGGCCGGGTAATAAAAATATGTGTTATTTTTTAACTTTTTTTAATTTTGATTTTGGTTTTGTTTTAATATAGAATAGGTAAGTACGATTACTATTTAAGCAACAAAGTGTGCCTAAGCTCCCGAGCTCGCTTCGCTCGCTCTTGGACTAATTCATTGACCATAATGATGACAATGTGACAATGTCATAAATATAGAAGTTTAAATCGGTTTTTATTACATTGCCCGATTTGACTTGACTAGATTCATAATGCCCGGGAATTATACATAGTGCCCTGATTAGAGACTTGGTCCATGACATATCGATCTCACGATTCGTGTTAGGACTGATGATATAATGGTTTTGTAATGGCTGTAACTTTATAGAAGAAGGTTAAGCTCCATTGTGAATCACAGTCGCATCATTGAGGCCAAAGTGAACGTAAACAATGAAAACTTGTTTAAAAATGTAAATAAATTGCAGAAAAGAATGCTTTATTTAAGTTTTCCTATGCTAATAATTACAAGATCGTCTCATGCACCGTTTTCCTTACTTTGGTAAACAATAATACAATTGTTATCGATTGTTTAATGGATGACATTGAAAAATTAATGGCGGCTGTATTCTGACCTGTGTTTCCCAGTACAGAATATGGCCCACCCAGGCAGGCTTGTCAGGGTTGTCAGCCATCACTGATCAGGATTGTGTGACAGTTCAGTGTCATTCAACATTGAATACGCATGCGACTAATATGATGGTGATCAAGTAGTTTAAGTAACCTCTTCCTACACAACTCTGACTGATGACATCAGACATTAAAGACGTTAACCACAGACCATCATTGTGAAACTAAAGCTTGTAACGTTTCGAAGAAAGAACTCGCTGTCTTGCTAATGTATTGGGCTCACAAGAAAAGCGTTGAAGACTAAAGCGCACCATTTTCTGCTACATTAAGCAATGAAAAGAAAATTTACTTAGCCTGCTTTTACATTATCTTGAACAATAGTGTTACTTAGTTAAGTTAAGAGTCTGTTTTATTTGTCTGTCTACAAATTATGATCATATTTGTTACGACTATGCAATTAAGATAATGTTCACATAACTATGCAACAGTGTGTTGTGTTTAAGTCTTTATTGTTTGTCTCTGATAACAACTACTGAGGTTTTATCATCGCGCCAGTTTCTATAAATAACGTGATACGTGCCAAGTACCATACGTATGAAATATGAATGTCAATGAAGTAAACAGATCAACTTGCGTTGTACTTTGATACTACTTGTACATAATGCATTTCAAACATAATGCGGAGTATCTTCTCTAGGATCCATCGGTTAAGCTTTTATAATCAATAATCATCTTAAAAATCCTTCCAATCTGCTCTAAGGAATCAATGATATTGTAAACAACAACAAGTGACGTGTTGGTGTGACATATTTGGCATTGTTTATGAATACTGCTTGAATTTTTAAGAATGGCAAAAATTTGTTTCTGCTCATCCTTTTGTTGTATTCTGCTCTTCCAGAAACGGGTATTTTCCATCAAATCCAGAGTGTGCAATTAGCATGCCAGATGATTACCTACGTATATGATATATTGCTTTGGAATCTATACAGTCTGCTACACTATAATACAATGCATTGTCTACTATTGTGGTATCTAGTTTACGCCTATCAATTTACTGATCATCCTCTACGACATTATTTTTATTGCCTTATTAAATAGTTAACAGCAAACTGAACAAAGAACTTTGAAATGAATTTATAACATTATTTAAACTAATTGTTGTTTAAACACCTACATTAATCTAAGTTAAAATCAATGGATAGCCCGATTATCGTTAGTTACCTGCAATCTTGCTCCGGGTCCGATAAATCGGGTTTAGTTGTGCAATAGGACATAATCTTGCTTGACAGCCGGGGTCAGTCCACTAAACCGGTCTTCAAGTCGTGAGGTACTTCGTTCTTTACCCTGCCAGTAAACACTGGCCACTTTCACAACACAAATTACTTAAATAAGTAATTCGATTACAGATAAACAATAAAATTGTCTCAAAGAATTCAGTTCGGCCTTATTTCGGAGGTCTTATAATTATTGGAAACGTCGAAGAAAAATTTGTACAAGCCTGAATTTAGCGGGCTTTAATAATGACTTCGTTGGTTTTGACATAAAACTAATTATACTATTTTTTTTTAAGTTTATTCGTCTTTTTCTTGTGGTTTTGAATTCTTAGCAAACTTACCGTAGTAATTGGTTTTCAGAAAACTTAATTCCTGTGTCCTCGGCTCACAAAACAGACCTTAATTTGCTTAATCAAGGCCCTATATTGGTAAAGCCCAAAAACAAAGTGGAGCAAAGACTCCACTCAGTAATTTAATTAAATACTATTTTTAATATTGATCGCTCTAAGGTCATCATCCTTTGAAAGATCCGGCCACCCGCTTCTTCGGGCGTTTTCGTGGGTACAATGATCCTAAACTCAAAGACCCTTTAGAGAATTTTAATCTAATGTGTAATGGTCGGCCGCAATATTATGTTGTTAGAATTTCCAATAAAGTTTAATTAAACGTAAGTATTTCCTTTGTCCATAACAGCTTAAATTAAAGATGTAAGTAGGTGTGACCTGAATAGCCGGTTTTATTTGTTTATGATATAAGCAAAATATATCAATGTCACATCGTGCTTAATGACCGACTCTTATATAGTATTTTGCATAATATTAAGCAACGGCTACAATACAAGAATGCCAGACGACTTTTTTATTAGATTTTAATCTTGTTATTCATTTGTGGTCTAGCCGTTAACTCAAGCATTTTTATAAGACATTAAAGTTTGAGTATAAAAAGCTGCAGTAAAGCATTTTGTAATCAAAATCTATGACATAAGAATACCTACACTCATTTACAGAAGTTACGATAAACATATAGGTATATTTTAATCAGATAATGAAAATTTTTCACCGTTGGTCACAGTTATATACGTGTAAAAGCCATAGATCCAAGAGAAAGTTTTTAATGTTGTTCTTGTAACCGTAGCTTTACATTAAGTAGGTGTATTTTTATAACAGGTTTTCATAACGTGTTAGATACTATAAATTATATCTAATGAGTTAATTATCTATCGGACTAAGGCGTAGCGATGGCGACATAATTCTGCCGTTGATGGGAAAAAATTTAATCATCCAATCCAAACATTTATCGATTAGGAAGCAAATGAACGATACAGCTAAGTTGAAATACATAATAATCGTAATCCATCCGAATCAGAAATCATTCATATTGATGATAAACAAGTTTTTCCGAGTAAAAATGATACAAAAGTAGGTCAAGAGTTACATTGGCGACGAGGAAAATTCTTAATGTTGAAGGCGATGTTGTAGATGTCAAGTTTACAATTTACGATGGTGGGAAAAACATACGTTACACGTAACTGACATAAAGATTTATAAATGTATCGATTCTTCTGATGAAGGACAATCATTACTCATAGTAGTTAAGTTCTTTACTAATATAACTCAAGAAGGGTTCTTCCAATAAGTATTAAGCAGTCTAGCTCGTTGCTAACTTTAGTTTTCACCTGGAACAAAGAATACAGGTAAATTACATTGTGCTACACAACACCTCTCTGAAATGAAAACGAAAGTATAAAGTAGTACTTTGATCTGTACTCTGTAGCCGATTCATACAAAATCAATTTTCCGGATTAACTTTTTAATTGTAATTTTACTTTCCCAGCGTTTCGAGCCCTTCACGGAATTTGTTGAAGATGAAGAATTTTTTTTTGTCGTTGCGCCTTTATGAACCTCTATATGATTTTCCATAGATACTCGTAAATCATGGCCTATATCTACATGATATTAATGAAACTCCAGATTCGAAAGTCAAGGTTCTACAATATCCTTTTCTGCTTTGCTTAGAGATGATCTTAATATAAAGTACATCCCAATTCTATAACAGTCTTCTTCATTTCAATGGCTTCTACCATTCTGACTTTTTCATTCATAGCTAAAACTGCCGTATTACATTTATTGTTTAGTTCAGCTGACGTCAATTTTATACTATTTGTTCAGTAATTATTACTTTTCATTTGACACGGTCGACCGTCGTCGTGAGATCAATCTTTGTTTGTTCAACGCAATACGCTAACCTGCCATTTTGGTTGACTGCATTCGCTAGTTACGCAACTACTGTTACTATACTTCGAGTCTTCGGTTCTTAACTTACTTCTTGGAAAATCTCTCGCAGACCTTATCGGTGTTAAAACATGTATTCTTTTAAATTAATTTTGTTCTTTTTCCTTTCGTACAATTCTGTACACCGTCAAAAGATCTAACCATAATATTTCTTTAGGTCTTCATTTAGAGAGATGTACATTTTTTGCGTAATTATTTTGGCATTGTTGTTATAACCTCATTGTAAGAGGTAATTTCTTTATCGTTTTATCTACAGTCTATATTAAAGTATGTATATTAATTATATTCAAAGGATAAATTTTCATCTGTAAATAAATTTCCTCAATATAATCATTTTATCTGAAACAATGCAAACGCAGTGTCATGCCAATTTATCATCTTCATTTTTATATCTTCAAAACAACATCAAGTGCTTACATTTATCTCCCCCTGTTCTAGCATTCAGTTCAAATTAGCTTCCACATCACTTTTTACGAAACACTCATTAACGTAATTTTCATGATGTTAAATTCTCATGCATACTGGTCCGAAGCAGCAACCTTGTAGCACTCTTGCAACATTCTTCGGTCGTTCACCTGCCGTGAGTTGGACCTTGTTTTTAGTTTGACACTTTCGTATGATTTGTTGATAAACACTAAAGATAGACAAGTGTAAAAAGTGACGCAAGTGAATTCCACACCGTTTGCCTGTCATGTCGAGGTAAACAACGTCCAGAGTAACATGTACCGAACGAAATCCCGTTTGAGAAACTAGCTAAGAAATGTTTTCTTCTCATACCGTTGCAAAGTATTCGTTATGATTTGTCTGATGCTGGTTTCGGTTTTTCTTTTTTACTTTACTTGAAACAAGATCCATATTACATTATTTTGTTGGATTGCAAATTCTGGAAAATTCCAAATAAACTGGAACTACAGTTCTGCCTGTGCTATTAATTGTCAATAGTCTTTATCTTTAATAGACAGAAACCAAATATCAAGTGCTAGACTACAATATTTTAGCATTAACTCAAAACTAACTCAAGAACCATTTTTCTCGTCGTCTCTCATATTTTAAATTGCCAATTCGTGTTACATCTTTGTGTGAGTAGTCACATCAAAGTCCCCTTACAAAATTTACTTAAAACGAAAATTTTGTTTTGCATGCTGTTTTATCTTTTCTGAGTGGTTTGCAAGTCTATTTGCTGTAAGAGTAACTGCTTCATCTAACCTTGTGATATCAATAAAACCTAAAGGAAAAACATCATCGACAAAAACTTGTTTGTCGATTAACAATACTCTGTCCTCCATTACTGAAAGATCAATTCGTGTGAAAGAGAAGGGACATTTCCAGCTGAGTACTGAAACCCTCCGAGTATGAGGGCAAAGAACGATTACATGCAACCCCATTTTAAACCTACGGTGCCAAATGAGCGGCTTTCAGAACTGGGTCACAGCGTGAAGGGACGAAATTGGGACGAACCCTAGGGGAGAGATGAGGGCTGGTTAGTTACTGCTTTCCTACGTCGCTCTTTGAAATTGTATTGACTTTAAATTTCATTTTAATGCCATTCGGCTTTCAGGGGATTTGCCTAATGATATTGCGGGTGTGCGCTTTTGGAATACAAAAAAGATGATTCATGGCAACGACGTGTCTTTTTTTCGTATTGATCGTTTCTGTTAGGCCGGTAATGTCAACAATGGAATACGTTGTGTTTTAGATTGCTGTCTGTATTAATCTACCGCTAAATAATATCTGCTTCTATAGCTTATTTATTATGAAAATTAATTTCTCGGAACATTTCAATTCTTGTCATCCATTCTTGTCTGTTACTAATACTCGTATTAATTAATCTGAAGTTGGGGTTGTTTGCCTCGTAGTGTGGTTTCGTATGATTTGTCAAGTCAAGTATCAAGTTTGTTAAACTTGCATATATATCGAAGTCGTGACCTGAGACGATTTCAATAATAAATGCTATAGCTATAATGTAAAACACTGCGTAAGTGCGTACAAACATCGCGTGTTTAATCAATTCGCAATAAATATAATTTCTTAGGCCGTCTCTCTAAAATTGATATTTGACTTGACACCAATACGAAGAGTCAAGCTTGTACTGGTAGTAATAATTGAAATGCTAGCAAATATTAATTACGTATGTACAGGATTTCTATATAATTTTACGACTGTGCCCAATGATGATAGAAAATTAAAGGTTGGCTGAAGGAGATTGAAATTGGACAGTACACGAGCATATTATTATTAAAGTTGTCCCTAAGTGCTAAGACGTTCTTTTACGATGTTTGAAAAACTTTTAACGATAGTAAATAACCAAGGGAATTTATTGTTCTAAGACAGTCAAGAATATGAAAGGGTTTTATTGACTTATTACTTTTAGCTGTTGAAGAGGACTAGAGAAATTCTTTTGAATATTTATGTTGTCATAGTTAAGAGTTTCAAGCACGTTATCGAAGGGACAAACATGAATGTTATATTCAACTGCCCATGTTTCTCTATTAATTAGTATGCGAAGAAGAATAGTAGAAGTACTCTATTAAATGTTATAGTAGAATTACTAGTAGTTTGTTGTAAAAAGTCAGCTCACGTGTAAAAATTTAAGGCCAGTAGCCATAGTATATTGTCGCAACAATGGCATTTCGTAACAACTAATGTTATTTCATCGAATACGTGACATGCATTCGATAGATACTTTATTTATAGTACACTTTATTATTTATTGAAGATAATGCTGTAGAAGTTGAGCAAGCTTGCAAAATTGAATGAAATATTGCATGCTTGTTGCGGTTTGTGAGGTGTTTGGCGTCAAATCAAATGATTGAATAGCGTTAGTGCTTTAATAAAATTTCTATTTAGAGTTGTATTTTCAATTTCCGTTTGTGATCGAAGTGTTATAGTTACGTTCGTTTAATTTTCTAGTCTGTAAATTACTAACTTCCTTGGTGCTTTGTGAAATCTTTTCGTATTTAGTTGGACTGAATTGAATACAGTAGCTACTACGGAATGCGTTGTGTAGGTGGTGCTAAACACTACCACATTCTTCTCTTATCTCGACACTTATTTCTAAAGAAATTCGTTCCAAATTGGTTTCGTATAAAAGGCTGATTGCAACTATTCGATGTCGTTTTACTAGCAAATTGAATTGCAAATACGGTACGTTGTTGTATAGTAAACTAGCGGAATGCATCGTGGTTGTGCTAATTCTGTATAATTCATAAGTTTATACGTTCAAGGAAAGCGGTTGCGTATTCCGATCATTTTTATTGCTTACAGTTGTTTATGATTTATTCATTCACGATGCGCGGCTTGACGTAACTCCTGCAAATATTACCTGTAAAGATCTAAGGTTAAACAGTTTAATTATAAATAGAAGCACTGCATTGTATGTACTACGCTGGATGAAAGAAACCGAGAGTAGATGAAAAACTGTTTGTATGATGCGTAAACACAGAATTCGTTTCGATTTTTCTGTGCTATTTTCGTTAGATAGCGCTTTGTTTTCTGGAAAGCCAATATCGATGATCTCTCATCTGTCCCAATACGTTTTTGGTCGTTGTAATTGGTATAATTCCTGCAATTGCATCTGTATCTTCAATAATGTTTTTGATCCCTATTTCAAAATTCACTACTTCTTCAGCATCCATGTCTTTAAAATATTCTCTTCCTCCCTGAGTTTTTGAAGAAATTTTAAAAATAAATAAATTTTGCCACACTTGCCACTGCCATGCCACCACCCAAGGTTTCATGAAAAAATAACGTGGCGTGGCATTCAAAATACTCGAAATAGCGATGGTAAACAGATTGCTAAATATGTAAATTGAGACTTATCAGAAATACATATTTTCAGCTAATGTATATTTTTACGTATTCCTCAGACAGAGAGGAAAATTTATCCCAATGTTGTGACTTAGAGATAAAGTTATTTACGTTTTTCAGTATTAATTTTTGCTACAGCAAATCATCTGTCTTATGCTTTTGTAATCAAATATTGATGGACTTCTTTGTTTTTATCGTCTCTATCTCTTTGCTGATATATTGCAGACTTATTTCTAATATAGTTTAAAACACAGCAAAAACCTTTCCAAGACCATACAACTGAGAGACCCATAACTCGTTTCTATCGATCGTCGCCAGCCGCCCGCCGTCGAGACTTCAACCCGTTCCACGTCTAATTCACCGCGAATGAAAAATTAACGCCTTTTTTAAAGGAACGGGACTTTTTGTGTCTCAATCTTTCTAATTGCTATGCTGGTCCCGTCTCACCAATCTACGGACAGTTCTACGACTGCTTGTTTTTTAATAGTCGGTAGACCGCTTAATTTGCCGCGAAATAACTCCGTACTTGCTTGTATAGTTGTGTGTCTGGTGAAATTGTACGGCTGATCTATTCATGATTTAAATGTTTTTGGAACGTATATTTCATGGTGTCTGTTCTTTTTTTGTAGAAAGTTTCTTTTAGATTTGATTTGTTGTGAAATTGTGTTCGTAAGAGTTACTAGTACTAGTTGAAACTACTTTAGTTGCCCTGTTGTTTAATGTAGTTCTGCTTATGTTGGGAAGCATCATAAGAAGTTCGAGTATCAGCAACTATGTAGATTATACACGATTTCACAAGCAAACTTCTCCGAAATTCTCTCTAAATTTCAAATCCAATGACTGAATTTATAAGCAGGTACGAGCTTATGAAAGTTACATGTATAAGCAGAGAACGTAATGGTTTTAGACGGCTGTTTGCCATCGTTGGAGGCATTTGCTTTCGATGTAAGTCCAGGCTATTACGTTATGGGTAGAGCACGACCGGTTATAGTGGAACTTTGTGCAAGAAGGGGGCATTAGGTTGTGATAAGATTAAAGTTACTAAGAAATAATGTGTTGTTTGTCGAGAAATGCTCGTGCACTATCGCTATGTATTTCAGATATTTCCATAATTTCGCTCATTACGATACGTTTGGTAATACGTTTCTTAATAATACTGCTTAGTAGCAGAAAGTACGGCTTGTCTCAGCCTGTGGTTTCTGTTTCGCGATATCTGTAACCTGGGAATCTTCAAGTCATGACTTCACAAGTGAATAGATAACTTCTAGGCTTCTATGCAAGTAAATTGCTATCATCGGACATATCTTGATCCTAAAAACGATTAGCAACTGGTGATATGTTTTATTCGTCTTCTTTGTTGGGTATTTGTCGTTATTGTCATAGCGTCCCTTGCATAGTATGGATTTTTGAAGCAGCTTCGCTCAGGTGCAAGTCGAAAATCATCTCACGACAACGTATCCTATGCCATGGTCTATACGTGTTCCAAACTTCATCTAGACTGTTGATGCGTGTTGCAACCAATTACCAATAACGACTTTTACATTATAATATTAGTAGGTCTCCACGACTCCACCACCGAATAACAGTGCTTACAAATGATCGTCTTTATCACTACTTGCCAGTGATTCTGTGTTTTTTTCTTTCACCATCAAATAAATGATTTACCCATCTATCTATCGACTCGTATACAGTAAAGTCATGCGCGGTGAGTGCACGCGTGCGTTGACCGCTAGGAATGCATCGCACGCGCATCGAAGGCACACACTCACAGCTGTTCCCTGTTCCGCTGACGTTCGGACGCGGACGGTGAGAATATTAATTATAAAAATAATGACAAGCTGACTACGTAAATGATGGAATTTAAACAGCTTTATTATAAAAACTTTTCACAATATGATTAGTTTAGACACTGATTCTTGATTCTTTCCGTTGTAGAATTTAAGTTAAGAATCTAATCATTATTTAAACTCATGATATGATTATTTTTTATATATAAGGCTCATTATATAATATATTGTGTTGAATTTTAATAAAATGTAAAAGTAGATGACAATTATTATGAATGTCGAGCACATACGGCACAAAATCACGACGTTTTAAGCATCTATTTGAAATGTTTGAACAAAATGGAGTGTCATTCTCGATGCTCTATCATATTCTAAACGGTCGACGTCATAAATACAATGCACCATTATACCCGTACCGTACGTTATACACGAACATTCTCTAGCAACATTCCAAACTTCCGCATTCATCATCTTCCTTACTCAATCTATTACATATTAAGTAATTCCAACTTTAGATTTCTCACTTACTGGAAAATCCTATAAAACCTGTTTCCTACTAAGTACGATGAACAAAGTCACATCCTTCTGCAAAATCTAGGAACTTCGTGACTCCAGTCCTTTCTACGTCACCCAATCGCTTTCAGAACTGTACACTTGTTCTCAGAAACAGTATTTTAATGTTCGTGGGAACAACAGACGCCTCAAATGTCAACACGATATTCCAAGCACACGTAGATTACCATCAGCATTAAGGGGGGCGAAGGGGGAATGTTGCGCAGTAAGGAAGTTCCCTCGGAAGAGGTAACGGTCGGCCTGGGGGCTGGGGTAACAGGATACTCTCTGGGGGAACGGCAGAAAACAGTAGATAGGTTCGTGTGATATATGGGGAGGAAAATAAAAATAATTTCGTAAAGCGAGCGTGTGAACGAGAACAGATTCAGTTTTTAATAAAGCCTTTGTGGGGTGCCAGTTGTTGGAGAAGTACCGCAAATTCGTCTAGAATATCTAGTCTAGTTATACTTCGTTCTATCAAATCTTTAATATAACTTGCTCCCGAATACCCAGTCCTCTCCAATTATCTATATCTGTGTGTCTTGTTTACAACATAGACATATTTTGAAAGTTCGCGCGGTACGTGTTTGCCCCCACTTCGCCCCGTCTACCCCCTTATCCCACAGGACCGGAGGCTTTATCAGGGAAGCTTTATGAGCAACATCAGAAGCCAGCGCACTTATAAATGGAATCTGGCTTTACTGCCGATGCCCCTACTCCCTTCAAGGAAAAATCGTTGGGAAAATACTCGTAAATATTTCATGATACTGTTACGGCGTGTGTCTCATCTCTGTTCGGGGGAAAATTACCGATAAAAGTGTTCGAGCGTATGTTGTGGATGTTTGGCATTTTACAGAAAAAAATGTCTTATATTCATGATGAATTAATTCTGCTGTCTCCTTAAAGTAAATCTTATCTTCAATGAACTAATATTTCAGCGATACTTTGGACTCTTGAAATTACTCTGGTAAACACCAGCGAAGCTGAGATTATTTCCTCGTAACAATTCTTTCAGGCCTTTCCATTCAGGGAAATAGGCCGAGAGCGAAAAGGTCTTGTTTGACAACACTAGCGCCACGGGGTAACCTTAATTAGAGTGCATCCAAATACGGAGCGGTCTACACCGTCTACATAATTTAACATTGAAAAAAGTTGTTTGTTTTGATGTGCACTGCACTTCCACGGAGAATTTAACTGCGGAATAGTATCATTGAATATGTATCGCGAGGTCGGTCAGTGCCAGCAAGGTCATTACAACGAATCGTCGATTATATTTGTATAAAACTTGAAAGTCTACCCATGCTAACCGATTTCTTTTGATTTAATTTACTGTCTCGATCATAAATTCTTCACGAACGACAACGTTTATCATTCCGTGTAGGAAGAAGAGTGTTATGTTAAAAGAAAAAAAGATATTTACATACCTACATGCAAGAAAAATGATTCGTGTTTCTTTATTGAAAGTAAGAAAGTCGAAGAGCATGCACATTTGCATTTTAGATTAACCTCTAGTAATGTTGCATAGTGTAGCGATAAGAGCGAAGTAGGTACTTCGTCAAGTGGGAGGTGATACTTACCTACCGTTAACGTTGTTTTCTGCCGCCTTCGGGAAAACAGAGTTTTTTGCTTTTCATTACCTAATGTAAAATATTCCTTGTAAATTCACTTTAAGGTGTGAATTTATATCTCATCACGATTACTTAATCGCCCAAAACTGCAGTAGTTGCCTAAACTACAAAGAAATGTACTTTAGTATCACAGGAGTTACGAAAATATCATCAGGTTTTATTAAAGAAAAGGTGTCCAATTTTACCACTGCGTCAAAAAAAAACAGAAGAATACGTCGGTTCGGTTCACAACGCAAAGAATCTTATGCCGTAACTTACGAAATTCAGCCCTAGCGCTGAAATATTAAACTTTAATTTTGCAAAGAACAGAAAAGATCCATCAGACATTCTATTTTCATCCCACAATACCTTAAAAGCGTATTTTCAAGAGCTTTGTGAACCCATTTGTCAACTTCAATTTTAATTTTTGTACCAAGTACCTACTGCTCTATCAGGGCTGGCTTTCAATGGATTAATTTGTCTAGAGGACGTTGCCCTTTATTCAAAGATTGTTTTAGGTGAATATTTAAACAGGGCGGTCTCGGTTGTCAAGCGACTAGCTTAGACAGTGACCAGACAGATGGATCTGTGCATAGACAAGCAGGAATCTTAGTCTGAAGATATCCATAGACAAGAAGGAGTCAGAATCTGTTCCCGCTAACCATTTCATCTTGCAAAGTTCTTTCGATATAAGTTGTTCTTATAACGTTTCCAAAATTTTAGATGGTCGTAAAGAAAATTGCTATAATCATAAAGTTCTTGTTTCTGAACGCACTTGAAGATGTTTCTTCTTCTTTATTTGAAAAGATACCATAGTTGCTATTGACGACCCTACGGCAGAGAACGTAGCCTAACCTTTGAGTTTTGCTGGCTAGTGTAGAAAACACACGGATTTCACCTAGCTTAGGCAGTGATAGACAGATTCGGAGCTATATTGGATCTGTGCATAGACAAGGAGTCAGAATCTGTTCCCGCTAACCATTTCATCTTGCAAAGAACTTTCGATAAAAGTGGTTCCTATAGTGTTTCCATAAATTTAGATGGTCGTAAAAAAAATTGCTATAATCATAAAGTTCTTGTTTCTGAACGCAATTGAGGATGTTTCTTCTTCTTTATTTGAAAAGATACCATAGTTGCTATTGACGACCCTACGGCAGATAATAAGGTTTTGAGTTTTGCTGGCTAGTGTAGAAACCACACGGATTTCACCTTCATATTATTATGAATCATCAAAATAACACGCAGTTCAATGAGATACAGAGGTTAGATGGTCGATGCTTTATGAAATCACAGACCAAACATTTGCGTTCAACATTTTCATGCCCTTATCCCATGTTACATGGGGTCGGCGCAACACGCTTTCTTCTTCCATATCGTCCTGTCCCAAACCACGCTATCACTGACTCCCTTTTCTTTCATATCACTTCTCACTGCTTCTCACACAGTCCATTCATCTTTTATTTGGCCTTCCTCTCCCTCTCCATCCACCCACATTTATATTCATAACTCTTTTAGTAATATGCGTTTCATCTAACAGCCAATATTTGCATTCGAAATTCGAATACTCCCGAGGAAGAGAGGTTAGTAAAAAGTTCTATCGGCGGCTGGGAGCACTAGGTTTTTGTCTCTAAATGCTGATTTTTCAATAGTTTGTTAACTTTTAACTGAGGAATTAAAATGAGTCAAGCGGCCATTTTTATCGAAAAATCGGCCCTTAGACGAGAATAATTAAATAAATACTTCACGGTGTAGTTAAACCAAGCGTATCAACTTCAAGGTCATTGTTATCATGTCGTTCGGTGATGTAAGTAAAATTCTTTATCTGAGATTCTCACGCTATGTTAGTTTTGAGATTGGAACCGGCTGGCGTGGATTCGTGTCATATTTCGCTGGTTGTTACGATTATTTGAAAATGGAATGATATACCTATCTCTTTCTTTTGTTTTGCGCTGTCCCTGAATGGTACTTGCGTTGGGTCTATTTGTGGGTATTGGTTTCTTTGGACCCTAGATCGAAATTCTACCCATTCCTTCTCTATCGTACAGCCATATAAATATCTCTCCAAAATAAGTAGCAATTTGCGATGTTGGTTAAACTACTCTTGTCTTCTCCATTTCAAACAATAGTATCCAAACAGTTCAATTTTGGATGACTTTCATCTTGCTTTGCATGAAAAATTTTAAGACCACGGGAAAATTCCTACATAGTTTTTTTTATTTTTCCATGAGCTTTATTTATTTAATTATGGCACTCCAACGACTTATTCACTAAAACATTATTTGGGGTACTGTAACAAATTAAACTTAAATCTAGAGTTAACTTTGTCACTTACAGGCGTGCACAGCAGTTACATATTTAAAATTGTATAATCTATACTATAATATTATAAAGAGAAAAGATTTTTTTGTTTCTTTGTGTGTTTGTTTGTACCGAATAGGCTCCGAAACTACTGCACCGATTTAAAAAATTCTTTCACCAATAGAAAGCTACATTATTCCTGAGTGACATAGGCTATTTTTTAATCCTGAAAATGGTTCTTGTGGGTAGGCCACGGAACACAAAACCAGTGGAGAGAGCGGGCCGGGATTACCGCGGGCGCCAAGCGTATGCAGTATCAATCACATGCGGCGAAATTTTAGTCAGTCGCAACATTCGTAGGTACGACGTACGAACGTCACGCGCTTCCGTCTTTAAAACAAATAAACTGAAAAGTAATGCCTAGTTGTGCAATTAAATGGTGTAGAAAGTGTTCTAATACTTCAAGTTACACAAAAGATGGGATAACATTTCACAGGTAAGTGTTTTTCTACTCCATTTAATCAATTTCATTAAGTAAAATCAAATATTTTTATTTCTGGATGGTTCCGCTGCTGTCTCTTTCTGGTACACTGATTCGCGCGTTAGTCGTTGTCTCTTTTTTTCTCGATAGTGCTGCATCGCATCACCACGACGATTATATCGATATGTTAGGCTCCAAGACGGAAAAAACTCGTCGAGCGAAAAAAAATACTCAGAATGCATTGTTTATTATTAAGTATTACACAATACTTTGTTGCCGAAATTAATAAGAACTGCAGCTGTGTACGTTCTTTTGTTTTTTATTGTCATGCCCGTATTTACCATATCATAAATCTAACCTTTAATCGAGCAATTCATGTATCTTTATATATATAACTAGCTGTTGCCCGCGGCTTCGCTCCCGTGGACCACCCCACATGATCCATTTTCGGGAATAAAAAATAGCCTATGTCACTCAGGAATAATGTAGCTTTCTAATGGTGAAAGAATTTTTAGAATTGGATCATGAGTTCCAGAGATTACCCCCTACATACAAACTTACAAATTTTACCTCTTTATAATATTAGTATAGATTCTACTGTACGTGTTATGTCACTGCACTCCTCCTAAACGACTGGAACGATTTGAATGAAGTTTTTTTTTTTGTATGCGTTTGGGTGGCGCCCCGGATGTTTTAGATTCACAATAGGATAGGGTAAGTAGGGTAGGTAGGGTATTTGGTGTTTTTATGACAAAACAAAGTTTGTCGGGTCATAACGAAAAATAATACAAGTCCAAAAGATTACATAAGAAAAACATATTCAAAGCTAATTCATTTTAAAAACCAGTAAATTCATAATTATTTTTTAATTATACCTTTAATTTATTAAACACCTGTTTTATTTCAAAATCGAACCCGTAATCTCTGTATCCTAAAGAAATCCTTACACTATTAATAAGTTAAACAACTATCGATATCGATATTTTTTTAATTTCTTGTTTGGAATCCCTAAAGAATCAGCTGTCATTTGGTTGTCAATCTGTCGCCCAATCACAGCGGAGGAAGCTTACCTCTGCCCCCGCCGTTATTTGGTGACTTTGGTTTAGAACAAAAACGTGCCGATGCTCTCTCCGGGTAGGCCCACGGGAGCGAAGACGCGGGCAACAGCTAGTATTACATATAGGCTAACATAGAGATGTACTCTATGTTAGCCTATATGTAATACTAGCTGTTGCCCTCGGCTTCGCTCCGCTATATATATATATAATAGCTATATGCTAAAAAAAACAAAACTACATGATAACAAAATCGTAAATTAAAAAAAAAAAAACTAAATCTATTTTGTTGCTCTAAAGATTAACACAATCAATTACAAAGTAAATAGTAATTAATAATATATGAGTAAGTGATAATATTAATAATAATGTAGATATAGATACTAACTGTGGCCACTGTGGGTCAGTGATAGCTTGTTGGCGAAGATGTCAACGCTATTGGAACGTATTTACTTTATAGCCTTTTTATAGGTATTTTTACTTACTTAGATAAGGATTCTAATTAAATATTTGCTCGACTGTGTCAAGGCTTGTAGGTATGAAGTATCAATGTAGTAATTAGTTTAATTTCTTCATCTATGACGTACTACGTATCTATTGGTTTTACATATCGTATCGTATCGCCTACGAGCAATGAGATTAGTGATGTTTGTCATAACTTATATTAAAATAACTTATATTATAACTTATATTAAAATTAAATTGAAACAGAAATTCTATTGAAAGCAAATTCTCTGAGTGTAAAATATATTCACATTTCAAAGCTTAAAGAGATTAACCCTGATGAAGAAATATTATCACCAAAGGATAGGGGAGAGTACAATTTATTAACCAGTAAAAGGAACCCGAGGGATGTATCGTACCTACATATATCTACGATGATATACCTACCCACATATAAGAACTATGAGGTACAGTATTATACTCGTACGTTATACCACGTGTGAAGTACCTTCAGGCAGTGATTTATATCTCGCAAAGATATTAATACTTTAGTTCGTTCTCGGATCCTTATCCTTATACCAAAGCAATTTACTGAAATATTAAAGTTAAGCTAGTACATGCTTTAATCTACAGGTACTTTTAGCCAACCACATGAATAGTGAAATGGATAATAACGACTATTTACGACGATACCTTTAGAAACTGTTTTACAACTTCTAAGACTCGAAAAATGTATTTCAATTATATCATTTACGGACACTTTAGAACTGTCATTGAATTGGCCTGGATGAAGCTAATTGCACAGCCCAAAGCGTATACGTCTATAGAGAAGAACGTGCGAGAAAGTCCATGGACACCATTTTGGACTTGTTATGTATTAAAAAAAAATTATACATAATTAAAATGTAAAAAAATTAAAATCCCAAGTAACACAGGAAGCATTTTAACAAACGACTAGTAAACTTATGTAGAACTTAAGGTCCGTATAAACTCACCGAGCATCCTGACGCTTTATATTGGCATTTCTAAGCCATTATGATGCTTTACACTGTATAACGTTTGGATAATGGCATATCAAAATGCTTTTGTAAAGCCTTTAGTTTTCGTGCAGCAAACCACAACGCAGCTGTAAAGCTTTCAGCTGTTTTTAGTGCATTTGGAATTACAATAGCATTTTTAAGTAGTAAATAAATGCTTAATGCTGTTTAATAGCATATACATGAACCATTATAATGCCACGTAAATCCGCTAAACAGCTTTCAGCTGTTTTTAGTGCCTTTGGGTCTACAATAGCATTTTTAAGTAGTAAAATAATGCCTAATGCTGCTTAATAGCATAAACTTGTGCCATTATAATGCACTGTAAATCCGTTATACAGCTTTGAGCAATTTTTGGTGCCCTTTGTTATTTAATAGCACTTTTAAGTGGTTAGTAAATGCCTAGACCTGCTGAGCAGCATAAATGTGAATCAATATAATGCTTGCATATTTAAAGATCAACTGAGTTCTGTTGTATAGCTAGCAGCTCTTTAATCAAATACACGTGAATTATTGTAATGCGTAAAGATGTTTAAAGGTTCATGTTATTAAATTCGTAAAATCATTTGTCGGCCATATTGAGGAAAAGCACAACATGGCCTATACACATGCTTTTTTTTTTTGAAGGCTCCATCATTATTTTTATAAGTCACGCACAGGCATATGGAGATCATGCGTTTGGAAAGCTATTTTATCAACAGGCTGTACAAAGCAAACGGATACAAGTTGTACAAAAATACTGAAACGGGTTTTTGGTTTTGCTCAAGGATCCCCAAAATTGCGTTCAAGTAATAGCACTATTTCAGTCTAAATCAAGTCTACTGGTATACTGGTGAACCCATATAGAACTACTTTATAGAAAATGGCACTACAGTGGTTCATAAAAAGTCCTCTCTCTGGTCTCTGGCTTAACAATTGTTCACGTGTGAGTATTTATACTGCTGGCGGCATTAATTAGCCATTATAAAGGCTCACCGGGCTGCTACAGACCGACACCATTTTGTAAATATTTTATATCCAAAAATGTATTATCATTCGGACCTATTTATAACAGCAATAGGCCTTTATAGTAATAAAATAACTTAATTTAATACCGTCCAACCAATACTATTATGTTAATTGTGCAAAATTCGTTCTATACTAGGAATACACAATTGTTTTTGTTATTTCACACATCTATTTATATTTTTTTTTTAACAAAACCACAAAATATCGAAGGCGCGTGAAAATTTTAAATGAAACTGATATAGACATTTACAGTAAACTACTTTGCGCAGTAATATTTGAAGGCATGAAATAACAAAAGAGTTAAAATCTTAAACAGTATTATATATTTTGTTTTGATGCAAAACAAATATGGTGTCACTCCCACAGTTTTGTTCGTCCATATTATATTGCGAGACAAAGTAGTTAAATTACAACGATAATTTATTATAACATTTGTCCCGTGGTATTAGAGATGTTTTTGCAATAATGTAGGGTTTAGTTAAGTTCTAACTGTGAACACTTAAATAGCTCCAATCATTCTTTTACTCCTTTCTAATGCTAGTCTAATGCTTTTGTAATGCAATTAACATCTCCATTATCAATAATATTGCTAGTATAATGCTTCTGTAATGCGATTGGTAACTTCATTGACCGTAATATAGCTTATTTAATGCGATGGGCAACTTCATTGACCACAGTAATGCTAATATAATGCGCCTGTAATGCAATTAAACAACTCTTGTGAACGTATTTAGGATCTAAAGCCGTATAATTTGTGCCCAAATAAGAATTACAGTAGCCGTATAATCGTTTGTAATGCTACTATAGAACTAACTCAAAATGCGAAAACGATACAGAAATGCTGTAAGTCAGCCGTTATACTGCTTTGATGTGTTACTTGGGATGTGTATTTCAAATACAAAGGGCATTTCGATACATAATATTATTGGAGATCACCTTTTAAGCAAGAAATTGCTTGTATTAAGGAGACTCCGCACTTCCACTTATAATTATTTTATGCAATTGAAATGTAAACAGACAAGCTTAGATTCTAAGCATGCAAGACTTAAATTAAAAGTAAAAATAAAAGGGTAACTTAAAATTATACAAACAGCTCTGCAAATGTATGAGCAATAAAAATTTATAAATATATAGACGAAGGTTAATTAATCAGCATATTTTGATACATGAATCATGAAATATAAAGGCAAAAACCTACTACTGCGATAGAAACTCCATAAAGGGACAGATTGAACACTTGCTAAAAGTTCTCATCTCTAAACCAGACTATCTAACAAAGGGCAATCCAGAGAGAAAACCCTGTGATAAAGTAGATGACATCCCATACGTCACAGAGCCACCCAACCTTCAAACCAATTTTACTTTGAGGGTATCTACAAATTAGGGTCATGCGGTTGGTACGCCTGCCAGATGATAGATGGCGCTAAGTTTTCACACGAGCCGAGACGTTCGAGATATCAACACTGTCTATGCCTGTTATTAACGACCGGTCTTGGATACGAATTAATATCACTACACATGTATCATAGAACGTACTGTAATTATAGTTTACCGAAGGTTTTCACATGATTAGAATGGTACGGTTTCAATAAAAGACGTGTGAGACTTCAGAGTATTGATGAGGGTAAGTTGCAATTTCTCCAGATAAGTTCAACAAATGATTAGCAGTCCACTGGTGGATTTAGTCATCTGTATCTGCATGCCATTAACTAAATCCTTGGTCACTCATCCAGCTGCTACCCCCAATCCCACATTTATTCCTCCTCTATCTGCTTCTTCAAAAGTCGTAGGTACTGTCAATATACTACACAGGAATTTATTAGATATCTGATACTGCTGACAGATTATTAGAATTTATACATATTCTCTAGCCATTTATGTGTTTCTTATTCAAGATTGCATAATTTTCCGCTGCACGCCTTTTATCATTCCACTCATGTTCAGTTTGCTACGGTTCATACTTCCGTACATGCATTATGCTGCATGTATCTCTAGCTAGTATTATCCATTCTCTAAGTTCAAGACAAAACAACACTTCCATTCCAGTATTAAAACAGGCACTTTCAAATAAAACTTTAATTATAATACATCGCAAACAAATTTTACTACACATAATAGTTAGCAATTTAACGTCGTTCGAATCATCAGGTGCCATATTTTATGTAATGCGTCTGCCTATAAAACCCGTTTGGTAATTGGACTTTTCATTTTGCTCTACTACAAATAGACACGCATTACGCGTTCTGTTTGTGCATTGAGCTATTAAATAAGTTCTTGATTTTCTTCTTGTTTTCACTGCTGCGACCACCCACATACGTTGCGTCTCCAGTTTCTACCTCCAAGCCTTGCGGTGATCCTAGTTGTAGACCTCTCGGATTTGGATAGATGATCAATCAAGCCTTGAAGGCGTTTTCCTTCTATCCGACCTAGTATTTTAATTATTTATTTATTTGGAACCTTTATTTATTTTAACCATACAACCAGAAATTGTACAAAGGTAAGCGTCTGGTACCGCACAAATCTATACAAGCCAAATCAGTTCAAGCTGTCTTAGTTTCATCCGGCTTATGAGCCTTCAACTTCGGCTTGACAGTTTTGATCGCCTCACACAGCCAGTTCAATCTATATGCCAGTTAGTCTTCTACCTATTGGTCTGAATTCAAGGCTTAATACAAATAGGACAGGTTAACAGGTTTTACGCCTACAAACAATGCATTTTCTTTCGCAATCAATGGACTCGCTACAATTTGCGTGGGAGGATGAGCATTGAGCAAGGTGGATACCGTCTTAATGATCTTAAATGCTTTTCTAAAAACCTTGACGTTATGCTCATTGTTATATTCAATCTTAATGGAACAGCCATTTGCATACTTCCGAAAAAACTTTCTTTTAATAGCATAGCAGATGAATGAATGATTGATTATAGTTTGACTGCGCTCGTGTTTTTGTTTACTGCAAGTTTTCTATTCCAAATAAATGAACCAGACGAAAATAGTTTTAGTATTTTTGAACGCCAGACAGCGTACCTGCGAATCTGGCAAAGCTGTGGAATGTGTAGGTATTCTACATAATTTAGTATTAAACATTTCAAGATTATAGCCGGTATATCTTCTTTCTTGGTACATAGCAGTCTTTGAACTCTTTATCTGTCCGAGAATCTATGTAGAATAAAAAATAAATGCAACTCGTATAAATATGTAAGTTACTAATAAGTAATAACTATGTGCGAATAATTTTATTATCCTTTATTGTTTGAGTGCATCGTTAAAAAACATTATAAATTGCACATAATAAAAACCATAAACAAGTGAGGTGTGAAAAGAATACTCAAACACATTTAAAAAACGAACACCATGCAGTCTAAACGTAGTGAAGATTGACACATCCTAGGAAAAATCCAAAGTTATGAAGAAAAAATTATAACAGTAAGTAGTTAGTGTCCGTCAAGTGTCATTCATTAGGTTGGATTGCATGTCGAGGACCTCTGCAAAGATAATGCATACCTACTCGTCTATCACACTATCGATATGGTCGTAATTACGAACTGTTTTATTGCGAGATGTTCGTTTATTGCTACTATAATATTACACTGTCTGAAACGAAGTGCTCAGTGTTGTTCGTCTGGATATTTTAACTTGACCCCGATTCAACTGCAATTTGTTTTTTTTTTGAAGTTCTGAGATTGTTGTAGGTTATCTCGGAGTTTTATATTATAAGTTGCCAAATTAAAATTGGATATTATAGAATAATACTTGATACTGTATCTATACAGTTTAAAAAATTTGCGAGGGCCAATTTTCTGACTTCCCTCGTCTCCAATTTCTATAAAAATTAACTAGATAGTCTAGATTGGCAATCGGCATTTTTTGTCCAATATGTATTTGTTTCTAAATAAATACCTACTCATAATTTAAGTTAATAAAAACCATCTTTAAGATCTCTAGAACCTGGCGAAAAAACTATTTAAAAAATCTCAGCCAGCCTCCGTTTATAAAACAGCATTCTCGTGCCATCGCCATTAGTAATCTTTTGTTTAGTTTCTCTGAGACGCTCGTGGCACAAACCAAGGTCGGGCGGTGACAATGTTTTGCAACGGATCGCACGACAGGTCCGGCGTCCGCGCGCCCGCGTCTGCACAGCGTTCATTGACCCACTGAACCCGGCCTTACGGGGGCTGCGCCTCAAGTCGACCGCCTCGCAGCGCCCGTCGGAGCCCTATACCACCTCTGGCTCTATGTATGATCGATTCTTTTGGCGGGAACGTTGAGGCGGACAATTGTTTTTTTTTTCGTTCAAGCTCGCTGGCCTGAGACAAAGGAAACATCTGGTGAATTTGAAAATAGAATTAGAGGTGGTCTTGCTTGCGTAGTTTTGGGTGCGGGTGCGTACAAACATATTTAACTTTTTTTGCGGACGAGTGTCCGCAAAAAAAGTAAAATATGATCTATCGTTTTGATAGGATTGGTTTTATTTAAAATTATCACGCATAATTAAATGTGCGTATGTTTAATTACAATAAAATGTGCTCAGATATTCATATTATACATAATGTTCATGATATTTTAACTTCAAAAGTGTTTGAATATTATTTTCATACAGGCAGGCTATTAAACTTTGTCAATATCAACACTCATCGTGTCAGCTTCGCGTCGATATTCGATATCGAAAGTGTAAGTGCGGCCTGTTCTTATTACGTGCCCTATATTCGGCCCTCCAGTAAAACGATGTTTATCAATAGTTCATTTTCAAATGTTGCATTCAACTAGACACAGCAGTGTTGGTTTAATCTCGCGTTTGGCCTAGTTTCGCAACCTTGACGTAGGTACAACTTGGTGTTTCTAATAATAATAGTGGAGTCGTTTCCAGCGCTTGGCCAAGAGGAGATGATTGAATAAATAAATAAATTAACAATAACATTGATTTAGGACAGATCCACTCCGTCGCCGAAAACATTTCAATAAAAATATTTGTTTGGACTTCAATAGGTTTTTATCTGCCGAAAATCTGTCGTGTTTTTGTTTTTCTTGAAAAAGTTGTGTATACTAACTAGTTACCTCGTCTGGCCTTGGCTCATTGTGCTTACTGAGATTTTATACTAAATTTAAATATAAAAATACGCCGAAGCAAAAAGTATACAGTATTTTATTCTTAAGTTCTGAGATAATTCTCAGAACATAATTGGGTATATACATTGCAATCGCGATCATCATACGCAAATAAGGAAATAAATATTCCTGTAAGAATCTCGTGAGTTTGTACCTACGTTACTATTTATGGAAAATGGCGTCTTTAAATCTACAGAATATAATTTCCCTGTCAAAAGTTTGAAGTAGGTGAGTAGATATAAGATATACCTACGTTGTGACCGAGTTTGACGTCAAACGGCTCTCTTTGAAGACAGACGGTGAAACGCCTCACTACATGAGTTACGAAACCTCGTCTATATCTGCTTTATACCACCGAGCACCTCGTTAAAATTCTCACGTAATTTCTGTCAGTAAATTTATCAACAAAGGGAAATGTCTCATAACTCACGATGTCCGGATAATGTGTGCAGTGGAGTTCTAGGTTTACGCCTTCTCTGCGATGTCTGTCTACGATACTATGACCCTAGATAAGCTGACACCACTTAAATGATAAGAGAAACTTAACTAGAGACAGTCGTTTGTTTCTATA
This sequence comes from Orthosia incerta, assembly GCA_948252205.1. Taxonomy (NCBI): domain Eukaryota; kingdom Metazoa; phylum Arthropoda; class Insecta; order Lepidoptera; family Noctuidae; genus Orthosia; species Orthosia incerta. The sequence goes on from OX411742.1 coordinate 56,918,422, forward strand.
AAGAAATGGAGTTTTCTGATCCGACTAAAAGATTTTGCCCAACTTTTCCGAGCCACGAATAGCGAACACTGGCAGGCAATAAAATTACAATCAGGGGAACGAACATGGCATTTCGATTGCAAATATTATGGTCTCCTATTCGCGTGAGTTGGATGACTTTTCGATTCAAACAACGTTCGAGAACCACGGCTTATTTCTTCGAAACGAAATGAGGTTATATTACGAGGTATAACAATCTTTTTATGCGACAAGATATCGTTGGTGAATACAAATTAGAGCGTGGTTTCCATTGCATTGAATGCAGTGTCTACAATGTTTGTTTACACATTCGGGTGACGTGATCGGTATTCGTAAGCAGTGTAGTGCTATTTCGGAATCAAACCGGTTTCGCGGGTGTACGTACCTAAACACCGAATTCATTTGCATATTTTGTTTTAAAGGTGACATTTTAAATTGTTATCAAGTCGTGTAATGAGCCTTTGACGCCGTTTTATTATGAAAATTAATGGAATTCAATGACCCCATTATAAACTGTCTGTCTTTTTCAGGTGGTAACATAAATATTTGCAGCGTGTGGTGTCATACCAGACTTAATTTATGCTTACAGATTTGTGATGTCTCTTTTTAAGAATCTCTGTGAGTGATGGCCACTTGCTAGTGTTTATGTTGAAGTTGTGACTCAGTAATCTTTTGATATTTCTGGATTTGTGGTACCTAGTTGCCGTGTGATTTCCAGCCAGGAATAGAGCTCTTCTCTATTTTCGTGGGTGTCGTGGTCGCCCAAATTAACTGGACTATAACATTTGAATGGGCAGCAGCTACTGCTAAATTATAAATCTGACGGCGGGAGCGAAGGCGTAGCGACATCATGGACATCTTCGTCACTAGGTGTAGATTCCATGATGTAGGGGCACTCGGGAAAACCAGTAAAACTTATGTTGAAGCACAAATTACAGTATTGTTTATTTGGTGATATTAACAGTCAAAGAACAAAGGCTCGTGTTGTACGATGAACCGATAATCCCGGTCTTACGATCTCAACAATCTGGCGTTCACTGCCGACCGATTTTATCCACGCATGGCGTCACATCTTTAAGTGCCCTCCCGCGGTGTTCATCGAACAACCCGAACAGCCAATCAGAGTACAGGTTGACAAACATTATGGAATCCATTGAACAAACCAATAAGAGTGAAGTTAACAGGTTGACAACATTATGAAATCTACGAGTTAAATCTAAATCAAAAGTTGTAATGTTGCCATCTGGAATCGCTTGTGACGACACGGCCAAAGCTGACATTCACACGTCCCTGTGTGTATCTGTAACAAATTTCTCATTTAAAGCAACCTCTTGCTCGGCCTAACCTGACCATAAGGTAAACACAATAAAAGTTCGAAAGATACCTCACAAGTAAACATAATTAGAATAAACATCAGTTACTGAACAATACGCAAACACACAACACAACACTAATATGACCCGATTACTGGGTAGTGTGGTCTCATCGAGACCCAAAAGTGGCCAACTGACCCAAACAGGGGTCAGCACACCCAAACAGTGGTCTAAAGACCCAAATAGTGGTCAAAAGACCCAAATAGTGGTCAAAAGACCCAAACAGTGGTCGACAGACCCAAACCCTACGTCTAGCCGCGCATTGCGCCCTGAACGACTCATAAAATCGCAGTTACAGACGACTAGATGTACAGTTTTTAAAGGAAAGGTAGGTATAGTTACCTAGTCATTTTAGTGTGCGTCATATTCATACAATAGCGGAAGTGCTTTCACTTTCATTATCTGTAATGGATTCTATTCTATGTCAACAATAATTTCAGATGGAACTTCACTTTGAGGCATCTTTCTAAGGCGATCGTGGGCATACTTATAAGTTCTGTTAATGGTCAATGATTTCAAAGTGTAACGATCACCTTCTAATACATCATTTATTTGAAACGGGCCTTTATATTTCGGATCTAATTTTGTTTGGTTTCGTTCTTCATTTTGAATAAGATCCATGTCACTGTTACTGTCAAAACGAGATTTATCGTTATGTGAACTTCGTTCGATGTTGTGGGCTGCATGCTCTCTCATTTCAGAAATATCTACTTCAACTTCAGTATCGTCAGCAGTCAAATGATTTAGTGGTCTTGCTACGCGACCGATCATAAGTTCTAGGGGGCTCGCCTTTATCACTCTATTTAGAGTGCAATATAACGCTAGCTGTACCTCGTCAAGAGCTTCCTGCCACGACCTATGCGATGTTTCTACAGCAGTTAGCATGATCTTTAGTGTTCTCATTACGCGTTCTACTTGACTGTTTGCTCGGCTAGAACCTGTCGCGATTAAATGTAGGTGAATGCTATGCGAACTACAGTATTCTTTAAATTCTTTACTAGCAAAGCAACGGCCTTGGTCTGCTATTACGCGTGAGGGTGTACCAAAGACAGAGATACTAGATTTAAGCGCCTTAACGACACTCACGGTGTCGATACGAAGCGTATAGATAGAAGCACAAATTTTGTGAATGCGTCTATTAAAACTATCACATATTCCTTTTGATCGTTTTTACCACTTAATTTTCCCGTAATATCGGCATGCACTGTATGCCAGGGGACAGTAATTTTGGGTATAGGGTGGAGATCTGCTTGAATACGTCCGGAATGAGATTTTGAAACCTTGCACGTAATTCAATTGTCTACGAATTTACGTACGTACTTAGTCATAAAATCAAACCAGTAATTTTCATACACCTTCTCTAATGTTTTATCCGCGCCAAGATGCATTATCGACTCATGTACGTTATTTATAACGGACCATCGAAAACTTCATAATCAAAATAAAATAAAAAAACATGCATTGCTGATCTATGCACGTACGGTTTGAAGTGCTTCTCACACATTATGCATTGGGAAAGGTTCTATCAACAAGTTCAATTAACCAATCAGTTTTATTTGCTGAGATACGTTTTATAGACAGTGTATACTTGACTCATAAATCACTCAGAAATACCTATCTATTAACCAAAACAGACCAGAATCGTACGAACGATTGTTTTAACTTCTACTGAAATCTGCACACTACAGACCAGAGTCGCACTAACGACTACAAAATCAGTTACCACACATGAGGCACTCTGTGTATACTGGTTTCCAGCTAATAGGAAACTTATTCAGTACTTGCTTTGTACTAAGTATGTCTTAAACTGAGAAATAAGCATCGCTTCACAAGAGAACATTCGACTTTCTTGTCGAACGAATATGGAAGCGACTCACCGAGTTCTCCAATGCCTTGACCTCACAGAGGTTAGTTTGACGTTCGGCTACCGCCTGTGAACTGCTGATCGCAATTGGCGAACCGCTGACCGCAGCCTGCGAACCGCCGAGGCGCCCACTCAGCCCGCGCACTGTTGACCACAGCCCGCGAACCGCTGCCGTCGCGTCTGTCTTGACCTCTCAGATGTTGACGTGACGTTCGCATTCAGCATGTGAATCGCTAACCCGCTGCGCAACATGTTATCTGAAAACTGAAAAATACTACGAGAGTATATGTCCACTAGGCTACCATAACCATACATAGCTTTGATGGCAAATAACCGGTTCAGATTAAATTACAAAATGCGAACGTGAGTGCGGTGTCCCTGTCCAAACCATGACAACACATTAGTATGCGTCCACTGCACTTGCACTATAAAGAACCCAATGAATACTACTGACAATGCTTATTCCACACTAGGATTTTTCCCGTATCACAAACAAACTCAAGTCGTTACCCGTTTCTATAATCAACTATGGTTTTAAGTCTTAAAACCATTGAACTAAAGATCAATTTCCTTTGACACTTAAATCGTTCCATTTGGTTGCGCCATGGCGCAATTTTAAGCTAACGCCATGAGCTGACGCAGTAAACTGCGCTCGAGTTACTGGGTGAACGTAAAGAATTTCGCTGAGTTTCTCATGTCTAACTGACATACACAAACAGCCAGAATCGGAACAACTATCTGTAGGCCATACAAATATTTGCGCCGTACGGGAATCGAACCACGGAGACATCATCGTCATCATCGAAACGCGACACGCAGCACAGCAGCCGATCGCTAAACCACTGCGCCATCCATGTTGTCTAATTAACTTGGAATTGTCGTGACCCCATCTACTAGGCCCAAATTATCTGAAATAATCCTTTGGCATTATCATACTTTCCAGAATGAAGTGTGAGCTGTCAATACGTTTTTTTTTTTTTTTAAATGTTTCTTTGGTTGTTACTATATCGCTCTAATGTACAAAAATAGCCCTTTACAGGCACTACATAGAGCGTATAATTCTACCAATGATGTTATAATCTAAGTTGGTAAGTGGGTACCAACATCTAAGAGGAGCCACTTACCGAGAGTGGGCCTGTGTCAGTAATGTAAACAATAAAGGTTCTTAAGTAGTACAACATAGAGTCTATAATTCAACCAATGATAGTGAAAATGAGAATGTGACGTAATTAACGTAAAAAAAGAATTTTGAATAGTGAACACTTTTGTACCGGGTCATATCAAAATGAAAACGACTCACCAAATAACCATCACAACCAAGGACACATCTGCTCGCTTATTCTTGACCCTGACCAGCTGCTGTGTTTTTGGTTAGCCTCCTTGCTGCTCCGTTATCTGCGACAGCTATGTCGCAGCTCGAGACAAACGCAGAGACGCGAAGCTGCAGATGCAAACGCAGAGACGCGAAGTCCTTCAGCGCCTTACTTATTGTCAAAACAAGCTGGCATACTTCTCAGATTACAGGCATACTTCAACTGCATTCTCGCTTAAACAATTCGACAGTGCCACAATATTTTCGGTAATTGAACTCTGGTTTTGAAATCCACGGTATTTACTGAGTTCTTTGTGCATAAATTTGTTGCATTTTAAAACGCACCACCACTGATTCTAATTATCAGTTTCATCACATGTTTGCATTGGAAAAAGAAACTGGATCAAATTATCACACACACAATATTATTTTCGCGTCATACCGGTATGCGATACTTGAGAAAGCCGTAATTCAGCGCCTTCTTCCATGGGATGTTTTGCTAGGCAAATGTTCATCGTAGAGCTCCGAGAACGTAAATCGAAGTCTGGAAGGTTCGGGTTAAAGCTGTCGTCAACATTGGTCCGACTTGGTCCTTACATGGCGTCTATCATGCGCATGGCAATTTGTTGCTCGAGAAGCAGCAGTCGCCAATACATATCGGAGGTAGGTACCCGAGTTGATCTCACTTCTGATGACGGCGGGAGCGTGAGCGTAGCGACATCATGGACATCTTCGTCACTAGGTGTAGATTCCATGATGTAGGGGCACTCGGGAAAACCAGTAAAACTTATGTTGAAGCACAAATTACAGTATTGTTTATTTGGTGATATTAACAGTCAAAGAACAAAGGCTCGTGTTGTACGATGAACCGATAATCCCGGTCTTACGATCTCAACAATCTGGCGTTCACTGCCGACCGATTTTATCCACGCATGGCGTCACATCTTTAAGTGCCCTCCCGCGGTGTTCATCGAACAACCCGAACAGCCAATCAGAGTACAGGTTGACAAACATTATGGAATCCATTGAACAAACCAATAAGAGTGAAGTTAACAGGTTGACAACATTATGAAATCTACGAGTTAAATCTAAATCAAAAGTTGTAATGTTGCCATCTGGAATCGCTTGTGACGACAAATCTATATATGTAAAAATCAATGCCACTTTTCGTTGTTATTTTATAACTCAAAAACGGGCTTACCTATACAAACCAAATGTTTAGGCTTTGTTTGGACTACCTATTTAGTAGAATGGTTCGGACTATTTATGTGTTTTTTTTTTTTTTGTGTTAGTAGGGTTGGTAGGGTAGGGTAGGTAGGGTAGGGTTGGGTAGGTAGGGTAGTGTACGTAGGGTAGGGTAGGTAGAGTAGGGTAGATGAATGTTTGTTGTTTTTATGGCAAAACAAAGTTTGCCGGGTCAGCTAGTTTTCTATAAGTTAGTATGCTACCACTTTCAGGCAGTGTTCAGATAACTTTGACAAAGTAGGTAGGGACTTGTACTATGCCCAAAATTCGTGCTTCTTCCTATAAAACTTGAATAGGTATTCATTCGGCATCACATAAAAGTGTAAAAAGCCAACTGAAAACAAAATTCCACATTACCATTTAATTTTCTTTCCGCCTATTTCCGCAGTAATCTCTTTCATGACACTTTCCTTGGTCGCCTGCCAAAAGTAATCAGGGTTTCACTTTGTGTCCATTATAAATGTTTTTGTACACAAACATTCTGTAATATAAATACAACATAATATTAGAAAAAGGTGAAATGTTTGTTTATATGTCTAATAAGGGTACCTTCTGGCAGCCTTGATCCGATTACTATAATTTTTTCACCGATGGAAAGAAAAATTTGCGCTGTAAGTCATTCATAGTAGACTAGGTATTTTGTATTTCGACAAATGGACAGCAGGGAATTCCACTCCTAGCTGTACGCATAATAAAAGTGTTCCCAAAACGTTTTGTATGTATGGGAGGGATGTCCACCATGTAGGTACCGATGGCGCATCGCCGTACGTCTCGTAGTCCGGTGATGAAACCGGCTAGGTGGCATTAGATCATGCAATTCCATCGCACACTCGCCGAAATGTAACCGATAAAAAAACGACAAGCTGGCAACTCGGCAACGATGTTCAAGGATCTGGAGCTTTGTCTTGACCAGTCCCTCATTGCCGATGAGCCTCTTGGCCCGCTTTTCGATCGACTCTAGTGCATCAAGCTGGTATTTGGCAGATCCGTCCTAGAGATGAGAACAGTTACTCCATGCATGATTGAACTTGCGCTTGATACAAGTTGAGCAGCTGTTCCGGCGTGAAGTGCCTTCTCAACTTTGCAAGCCTTGCTATGGGAAGTCCACAGGAGCATAAAAGCGGGCTTCGCTGGAGATTAACTTTTATACCTACAATTTGAGCCCAATCCCATTAAGTGACCAAGCCTAATGCAGCATCATACTCGTAGCTTCCATTAATTCCTCAAAATCAGGAAAAAGTTAAACAGGTATAAGCAGACAAACATGAATATTTTATATACACTAACTTATGTATAAAGACTCACAAGGTCGCGCTGTCAGACAGTAGGGTTTCGATTGAAACTAGGACAAGTATTGGCACGCCATGCGATGCCAGTCAGTCGTGTCGTGTGCCTTGTTGGTATAATAATGCCTTTTATGGTAATTACATAGGGAAATAAAAATGTCGATGCGATATTCACTATAGTAATCAGCGAATTTATTGGTCGTCTGGGAGCTAATTTAGTCGGGCGGTCATAAAATTGTACTTTCGTTCTCATTGACTGACAATATAAACTGGGTTTATAAGCCACTGTTTTGTTTGGGCCTAACTGGGGATTATCACCTATGTAATCTAGCTGTAGGTCTACTCTACCTGGATAATAATCAATTTCTATTCTATTTATATTTCGTTGGAGGTCCTAAATAGATAAATAAATATTTCTATACGCCTGTTTTCTCCAAAATCCTGATTCCTGAAGGATTAAGCAGAGATGCTAGTTAATACCTTAGTAGGGTCACGGGGTCCCAGCGCTAACAAAGAAAATTTGGTTCAAATAAATGTCACTAGATGGCGCGATATGCATCGATTTGTTATTGAATTGTGTGTAAAATTAGCATTTTCTAGAATAGATCATAAAAATTGTAAGTTATTTTTTAATCCACACTCCTAAGCAAAAAATTATGGAATTTCGAGCTCTCAATTTGCGGCAACAGAAATACATCATCTGTGAAAATTTCAACTGTTTAGCTATCACGGTTCATGAGATACAGCCTGGTGACAGACAGAGTTGGCTTAGTAATAGGGTCCCGTTTTTACCCTTTGGGTCGCAACCCTAAAATTAGTCACGAACCGAGAAAACCCTTTTACTTGCAAGTCGCTGTTAACACCATCTATAGCCGTGGAACGGAACCAAACGCGATCGATTATAAAAATATAAATCATCTCAATCACACGAAAAACGCTAGTTACGTCGGCACGGTTTCTTTATATGGGATGAGGCATCTCTATGCTAGTATTAATTAAACCTACATATCACTAGGTTAGGTATATGATAATCCTTTTAAGTTATAGGAAGCGATTCTATTGCCATCAGCTGTAACTGGTTGGTCTCCTCATTGTCTGATGCAACAAGATACAAATGAAGGACGGATAAGCACTGTAGCTAATCAGATCTAAGATGTGCTGAGCTGTCATTATTTGCTCATTACTTTGACCTTTAATTGCATAGCTTCAACTTCAAGTAGCTTTACTACTAAATATCCTCGTGCTAGGAGTAGGGTTGCCAGATGATCGGGATTCGTCCGACATTTTAAGGGATCTCCAGAGTCCCGACAAAACTAGGAGATTTTGCAGACTAACAAATTCTCGGAAAGTTTTCTTTCAGAAAATTTGTGTTATCAATTCCTGTAGGAATTAAAGGATGTTTAGTTTGCTAATTTATTTATATACCAAAGAGAGAAATTAATAAAAGTACTTTGATGTAAATTATTTGTAATTTTAATTCTTTTCCGAATACTTCGAAAATTTGAAGATTCAGTAAAGTCCAATGCCAAATACATGTAACCCCAAAATTAAGTGTTAACTATATTTAATTAGAATATTTATTTCGCCCGACAACAACCTCCCCTCAATATCCCGATATTTCTATCGATTTTCTCCAGATATTTTGATCTTCCGATCTGGCAACCCTAGCTAGGAGTCAAGGTTCTAGGAAAATCATGTGAATACAACATAATTTTGCGAGCTTCTCGCATCCAGCGGAATCCCGCCACCGTTACCAGGTCACTGGTGTACTGTTTGGTTTCTGTCGGAAATAAAGAAGAGTACCATCCCATATCTTCCCAAGGGCGTCGTAAGAGTATAGGCAGCAGCATTCTCTGCGCCAAACCGCCTCCAGGCGTGGCGATTATGGCAAAATTCCCCAAACTATGATGGACACAATAAAATTCGTAGGTAATATATAAAATAGTACATTGTGATACAAGGGTGGAAAGTAGGTTATTGCAAACGAGCTGTTATTAACAAGCCCGAGCCGAAGGCGAGGGTTTTTAATGACACGAGTTTGCAATAACCTACTTTCCACCCTTGTATCACACGACGTTTTTCAATACAGTTGTGGGAAGTAGTAAAAAAAATCAAAGAATTAGATTTGTTAATTCACAAAAAATAAAATTGTCAGAAAATGGCGCGTCTTTGCAACTGGACATATTTTTTTTACAAAGAAAACAAGGTAGCAAAATGTTGCTTATAAAATTCATTCATTGGCGTGCGCTGAGAAAACTATTGATGATAGATAGAAAATTATTAGGTAGGTAGGTAGAGTAGGTAGAGTTGGTAGAGTAGGTAGAGTAGGTTGAGTGGGCAGAGTAGGCAGAGTAGGCAGAATAGGTAGAGTAGGTAGAGTAGGTAGTTTAGGTAGAGTAGGTAGAGTATGTAGAGTAGGTAGATTAGGTTGAGTGGGTAGAGTAGGTTGAGTGGGCAGAGTAGGTAGAGTAGGTAGAGTAAGTAGAGTAGGTAGAGTAGGTAGATTAGGTAGAGTAGGTTGAATAGCTAGAGTAGGTAGAGTAGGTAGAGTAGGTAGATTAGGTAGAGTAGGTAGAGTAGTTAGAGTAGGTAGAGTAGGTAGAGTAGGTAGAGTAGGCAGAGTAGGTAGAGTAGGTAGAGTAGGTAGAGTAGGTAGAGTAGGTAGAGTAGGTAGAGTAGATAGAGTAGGTAGAGTAGGTAGAGTAGGTAGAGTAGGTAGAGTAGGTAGAGTAGGTAGAGTAGGTAGAGTAGGTAGAGTAGGTAGAGTAGGTAGAGTAGGTAGAGTAGGTAGAGTAGGTAGAGTAGGTAGAGTAGGTAGAGTAGGTAGAGTAGGTAGAGTAGGTAGAGTAGATAGAGTAGGTAGAGTAGGTAGAGTAGGTAGAGCAGGTAGAGTAGGTAGAGTAGGTAGAGTAGGTAGAGTAGGTAGAGTATGTAGAGTAGGTAGAATAGGTAGAGTAGGTATACCTGGATAGGCTGGGTAGGCAGGGTAGACTGGATAGGCAGGGTAGCCAGTTGACGGGAGCGAAGCCCCGCGGGTCAGCTAGTTGACTTATAAATTTAAATATCAACTGTAAAACTAATGATCGAGCTCGTAAACAAAAGTCACGACCGCGTAATAGAAAGATGCCTGTGCGTAAGATTTAATTTTCGAATCATAATTATAGCCTCTGAAAGTACGTCATGTTTAACAATTGTATTGAAAAATAAATGTTTGTTCAGCAAAACATTGCCAGTAGGTGTAGCTGGTGACATTGAAATAGTAGCGGAACGTAGTCTTATGTGCTCGAGGGTCGTAGGCAGTTACGCAACGCTTGAGATAAATGATGAAGAATATGGTAGATATGGAATAGATAAGTATCACAACGTTATACTTACGATTTTGATATTAAAGCTCCTTGCGTGAGTTAAAGCTTTGAATTCGTGATTGGTCTAAACCTATTAAAACTTAGAAGTGCTTGAATTGATAATTAGGGTTCTGTTTCACCTTGAAAAAATGCTTTATTTTCCTTGCTCTGGCCTTATCATTATTTACTGCTGTGTATTTTGTTAGCCTTATGTACGTATACGCCTTTCAGAGTAGTAAGTAACGCATTCAAAGTTCACGAGTAGTCCTGAAACTAGGTACAAACTTAGTGTTCTATAATCTGAGGTAAGTACAAACTTTTCCAATGTCTAATTCCTTACCTAAGAAAGTGTTCAATATTTTTTTATTAAAAGCTCCTTTGAGACTAGGATTCCTTTTTCCTAAATTAAAAACAAGACTGCTTAGTATTTTGCTTTGTCTAGCTATGCCGCTAGGGAGAAGGATACTAAACTTGTAAGATGTATACTTGAATAGGATATGAGATTTGAGGGACAGACAGTATAGGGCGTAAACACTTTTTTGATCAATAAAGCGTCATGTTTTTGGGGATTTTTTAAAAAAAGACGCGTTCTTCTCGTTTCATGTGAAGAAGGTTCACATTCTAAATAATTATTTGTTTGTCATTATTTGTCTCTGCTTCTCTCAAAGGTTGACTGGAAGAAAATGCCTTAGGCGCATTCCGCGGAATTTCCGCTTCTGTCAGAGTAATTTCAAAAATATGAATGAATCTCTTGCCATTAGTTGTAATTATTTATTTATCATATTATTACTTATCTATTTAAATTTATGTACTGACCTACCTATGTGTTTTCCTATTTCGGTTATCTAGTACTTATCTGCCTCCAGTTCTTCACAATAAAAACTAATATTTAAATAGTCCTACAGCTAGGTACATCTTGACTTGACTGGGTAGGCCCCTAATTTGCATAGATTTTGCGTAATTTGATTATCGGGATCTACCGACCTATGTATCTCTAAAAGTGAGCAACTAGCAAGCCAAGATAAATTATTCAGACACATATGTTAGCTAAGATAACAAGCATTTAACTAATATAAACGCACGTAGGAGTAAATAAGCATTCTAATGTCATATTCGATACTTCGCGGCAACTTTATTCAAACTCAAAGCGTGTTTGTATCGCGGTGCAACTTTGATAGTAATACTACGTTATTATTATAGTTATGTATGATAGAAAGTTGATTTGTTATTATTGTCGTCTCTTTCAAAATGCAAGTCTCTTTCCCACTCTGTATTTGGGCGGGGTCGAACTGCAGCAATGGACGTTGAATACACGTGCTGCTATCTGGTGGCAGAACGTGAACAACTTACCACCTTGGACAACCTGTGTTCTTCCGCTCGTTGTAATGTCGCTACTCGGTACAAGATGGCGCTACTAGTAACATGTTAATAAAAATTCTTAGCCAAAGCATTATCTTTTATAATTGGATAGTGCTATAAATAATTATTAACCAAATTTTATTAAAATTGATTTTCATTGTATTTAATAACTATTTTTCTTTGTTTCAGGTGCTAGTGGAATATGACGGTGTAGACTGGCATAGTCGCGAGTGGGTGGCAGTTTATTCAAGACGGACGTTTCGTGTTTTTTTAGTGGAAAGAACTCTTGTATGGGCTCCCAAAACACACGAAGGCAAAGACGTGAAATGGCCGGCTTTGGTAAATATTTTTTATCAGTTCATTGAATCTCCAACAGATGGCGCTATAAGTCCCAAATTAAGCTAACTGCACATTAATTTATATCATCTACATTTTGTTTCTTGATTATTTTTTGCGCGAAAATATGTATTGTTATTTAATAAAATAACATAATTTGAATGTCAAATTAACTCTACAAGGCAGGAACAACACAACTTAAACGTGAATTAAACGATGTAGGTATTTCATTTACAAATTAGGCTTAACACGTCTTGCGATTTTGATTCGCGCGAATTTTTTAGTACAATTTGGGCGCGATTTTATTCCGCAGTGCGTGCAGCTTTATACATTTCCATAGGTCACAGAGTGTGCGGAAAAAATTCGCGCGAATAAAAATTGCAGTGCGTGTTAAGCCATAAATTATTCACTCTAAACAGAGCAAAATAAAGACACAGCCGGATAGGTATTATAGAAGAATCTTTGGCAACATTTCCAAATGGCATTACCGTCATACCCAAGACCTCTCATCAGATACAGCATAACTCAATATACGAGGGAATGTTTCAGATGTTACGTCGAAACGTTGCTCTGCACACACGTGCCATGTACGACCTCCATTTGTGTCAGATTCACACGCACCCCTCTTTACGTACGTCGGTCACGTTTTGTGCAAGTCGGACAAAAGCAACGTTTGGATTCGTATTGAACACCGTACTTTTGAGTAACAAATATTAAAATATAGGTAACAACTAGAACCGACATGTCATCAGTAAAAGTCTTTTTTAAGGCGATGGCAGTCGCCAACGACCTTAACGGACAAATGCGCACTCGTTTCACACCCGCGCGATCCTAAAGTCAGTAGTTTTTTGTACTTTTCTATTATTCTATGAATTAAAAAAAAGCCTAAGATCAAAATGCAGATAGTAAAATTGTCTTTGAGATGGTGAAAATTTCATTAAAGTACCCCCGGCGGTTTTGGTTGTTGCGATTGTCGTTTTTTTGCGCGTGTTAGACATAACTTTACAAATTAATTACACTATGTCATACAAAAAAAAAAAAAATTTCATAGATCAAATCATAAAATTACGACTTGCCATTTAGACGTGATTTTCATTTTAAAATCAGCTACTGAGGGGTATCTGCGCCTTAACGTACACGATAGGTATCCCTTAAAATAATAAATAGTAGGTTAGTTTTTTTGAAAACTATACCTTCGATTTGTTGAGTTCTAAATACGCTCGACATGGCACTATCATTTTTTTTTCTAATTTGATGCACAATGAGCTCTTTTCCGTCTCCCTTTTCTATTTGTACATAGGTTTGTTTATTTTTAGAATAATCAATTGTATATATGTTAATAAAGTTATTCGTAGATGTTACTAACATTAGTAACCAGAGACCGGATAACCGGTGGCGGTGATGGTTTGATGATATAGGTATTAGGTGGTAAAATGTAATACAACTTGGTAAAACAATGTTAAAGAGAGCGTCAAGGAGTAGTTATGAATGACTCAAAATCAACTACTCGAGAACCTCGCTTGGTTTGAATTTCATGATATGGCCAGCTAAAACTGACCATAGTCTATATCGTTGAAACGTCAACGTACAATATTGTACTTAAATCGCTCTTTCAAGTTGAAACATATAATCCGGTCTTCTGCCTTCCATCCAGTATTTTTACTTATACTCCACCTTCTCTTACTGGAGTATTTTTTTCTGTACATACAGGCTGACCTGCGAGATGCCATCATTATCTCGGAGATCAATATAGGTTGCACAACTGAGCATTTATTCCTGTTACTTCTCACAGTCAGGGCATAAATCTATATAAACAAACCGACAATACGTCAAGGGCTTCCCGGCAGGTTTAGTAAGAAACAGCAATTAGCAAACATCGCGCGATCAAACGCTTATGTCATAAAAGTCGCAATTACCTAGTGTAGGTATGGTAGGCCCTACAAAATCGTTTGCTAATCGATCGCTGTTTGTCAAATGCAATTATTAAAAAAAAAACGCCAAAAGCTCTAAAACTTCTGTATTGAAGAGCAATTATTGCACAAAAATCGCTATCGTTTTGCTCTTGTAAGAGACGTAATACGCCTGCAGTTGGGGTACGGACTTCGGCTAAGACGCGTGTTACTGGAAGCTTCATTAGTACTCTTCTACCTTTTTTATAAATCATCAATCTAAGTGTCGAAGACATTTATGTCATAGAATTTTAAATAGATTATAATTAATAGGTGAGCAAATAGAACATAACGACTTTATAGCAATTAGTAGCGTCCAATTTGCTTTGTTCACTTTTTATAATCAGCGCCATCTAGTAACGAGTAGAATATGCTTCTGAAACGTAATTTACTACTGAGTAGGCCTACAAGACCGTTTGATAGGCAATTAAAAGCCGGTTTAACAAATAAATGATCAAGATACATAAAGTTTAGATCAGCTTCATTGGGTTTAAAATTCATTTAATTCCAATAGTCTGTTATTTTCTCGTAATAACGAATTCTTCAAACGTTAGCCAATAATCGTGTTTAAAAAATATTATAAAAAAGAAAATTAGAAATCTACCTAAAATATTAGATAATATGAACAATTATTCAGGACTATTTGAAAAGGTATTCTTCGTGCTGTGAATTTCTAATAAGATCATTTTTGAAATACCTTTTCAGTTTTAAGCACTGTGTGTCCATATTTAGTTTCATTCTTATATAATGAAATACAAGTTGTAGAGTCTGTTATCAACATTATAATTCGGTATGGCTCATTATCAATCTACCGCAGGGCACTCATGTCGCTATTTACTATCATAAATGTTTTCTCTACCTACCCTCGATCACTAATGAACTACCTACCTGATTAGTATAATCGTTTATGCCATGCCTTTATCGAAATTTATTTTAGGGTCAACCTTCCTTACTTCTCTGTTCATAAATTTCAATAATTGATTATACGTGTATTGTATAAGTAATGTTGTGATTGGTTTTCTAGACCTTCATGCCATTGGCAGCTGACCTGACGCTCCAGGCCGACGCGCAGCCGGTGGAGTTCCTACATGACAAGCAGCTGGACTTCTTGGATTACACCAACCTGCTCCCTTATCAGGTAAGAGGTACCTTTAATACTTACGCCCGATATTTGAATTAAGAATTTGATGGTGAGTATTTGTCAAACTACTTTTGCCTGAAAACCTGTCATACTGTTTCTTTTAAGTAAAGTTTGACACGTTCATAATTCCATATTCTCAATTCAGAAACGGCCCTTAGTAATAGAAATCAAAGAACTTGAGTCTACTTGGCGCAGTGGTTGAGCGATTGACTGCTGCGCTGCGTGTCGCGTGTTCGATTCCCGCACGGAACAAATATTTATATGACCTACAGATAGTTGTTCCGGATCTGGGTGTAGTGTATGTGAGTTTATATGTTTGTAAACGCACCCACGATACAGGCAGAAATTCCTAGTGTTGGGCACAGGTGCAGGTGTTATTTATTCTCATTTACTGGCTGGATTAATGCCAGTTTGTTGACAAAAAACTCGCCCCCTCTATACGTGTAGAACGGTTACTAACCTCTTACCTCCTGTCTATCTCTGCATACCCCTTCGAAAAATACATCGTGATTTAATATTATCAGGAATATATTGTGTTAAATAATTAAACAACTCATTACTCACCTTTGACCTAACAATGACCTCATTATTGACCCCTTTACTGGACAAGTTGTCTAATGATTATGGCAATTACGATATCATTAGGAGTATTTCAGATTAAAATAGTATCGAGCAAAGGGTGGAAATATTCGTATTCGGTAAAGAAACGTATATTTATCTAAGTAGAAACTTTGAATAAAAACTATATAAAAAATCTTGGCTATATTTATTTATTATATGCTTTATTGTACACCTTAAAATACAATTACAAAGAGAAACTTAAAATTAATACATACACAATGGGCGGCCTTATCGCATTCCGCGATCTCTTCCAGGCAACCTGGACTATATTAGACAGAACTAACAAATGAAAATAATTTAATCAACGAATTCAAAAGAAACGCTTTGCAGTTTGCACTCAAGCCACCTAACCACGTACTACCGGTAGTTCAAGTCTGACAAGACAGGTGGCGCTACGGGTCATTGTTCGAACGACAGTGCAGGCATTCAGAATACATTATTGAATATGCGGGCGCATTTCCTCACGTAGGTACTGGCTTCTAAGGCTTCGAATAGTACTATAAATACTTAATTGCGTGGGTTGAAACTTGAAAGTAATGAGCCTTGTCGACATTATGCTTTATAATTTATTAAGAACGGTTTACGGTATGAATATAATGTCGTTGAGAAGGTAAATTATATATATCTATGTGATTTACATTTATAATTATGATAGATGGGAGAAAGTTAGACACGTCACCATGAAAGTGAAGCCATGTTTTAAAAAGATTGTCTTCAGTTCTTTTTGCCTGCGAATGTTTTTGCAGTATTTTTTTCCCTCTGAACCATTAGCAGCTTTACAAAAAATCTTATTGTACACACAAAATATTGTTTACGAATTGTAACAGTAAGTAAAAAGAGTCTCTCCCAGAATTGGGTTCTGAGAGCAGAGATACCTCAATTCCTGGGAGAGACTCTTTCATGCAAATCTCAGTCTAATTGTCAATGTAAGTTACACAAACACATTACTTACGCTCTAAGAAAACGCATTTTATTGTCATCCTAAAAAATATCCATGTTACCAACTTTGTAATATTTGCTTCTTTGTGGTCAATAAAGAATTTAATCAATGCAACACACGCAATGAAAGTGACAACTTACTTGCTTGCTACTGTTGCTCAGCAGGTTGTAGGTCAAGCAGCACACTTGACTGCGTGACGCCATCGCCGATCAACTTATGTAACGACCATTATGAATTTATGAGCAATGTGACCATGTCATAATATGAACATATAGAATCTATCAATGACTTATACAATATCAGAATGTGAAGGTGACATAACACGATCTCAGTGTTTACATGCATATTTGTTATTGAGGTCAGCTTGGAGAATGTGTTATTTATTTATAACGCAGTCGTAGCATATTCCTAATAGATAATTATTCGGCGTTTGGTATGTCTGACGTATTGCCAATGTGATTCATAATTTGCAAATTGATGACCACAATTCTTTGAATTTATTAGCAAGCAATATATTTTTTTATTTTTTTATAAGGCTGCATCATCGTCAGCCTATAGCAGTCCACGGCTGGACATAGTCCTCTCCAATTACATTTCATTTGTTTTGATTTTGGGCAACTCTCATCCTCCAACCAGCGAAGATCGTCGCCCCACCTGGCCTGAGGGCGTCATACCTTACGTTTACCAGTTCGAGGTCTTCACAGGTTGCATTGCATTGCATAGTTAGGTAGATTTTCTACTTCGATTTTACATAAACATAGGCGAAATGTAGGCGTACTAAAATTACACCTATGCTTAACCTTCCTTCCTTGATTTTATACTTTAATAGAAACTAATTCAATCAAGAAAATAAATAATTTGTACGCAAACAATGCGTTCAATCGTAAAAAGGCATCAACTACGAGACCCAATTGCCCTTATTCTGTGATTCTCTATTTCCATATTCCTTTGTAATCAGCAGTGGTCATTCATTAACACAAATAACGCGGAACTAAATAATAATCTGTAATGCTTTGCACAGCTGATTAAATACATTTAACATAAACAAACAAACTCACTCATTAATATTCATGTAACATTTATACAATATTTTGTAAAGCTAAAACAGGCCAGCATTCAGCAGACACTACAGTTATGTGCTGAAAACTTTCCATTTGGAGTGTTTACATTAAGCTGCCAATAGATGGCGCTACGTTGTGCAAAGCGTGTTAACAGCTTCCGGCTTTTACGTGAGATGACTGTAGTGTCTGTAGTACTTAGTAAAAATAATATTTCGAACAGTAAAACAATTTTTTTTTGTCACGTTGTGTATTAATATTTTTGAATACCGCTTAGAGTTGCCGGAAATCCGGTACGTAACTATTGAGTGAAAGTACAAAAACAATAAGTGCTAAGTGTCTAGGTACTTAGATTGTAATCAATATTAATAACTTATTATTTTTTATTAAATCATATAATCTTATCGTTGGCCAAAATTAATGAGCCATGCAATTTAATGAGATTGATTACTGTTTTACTTGACATTAATGCTACTCTTCTATCTCTTATTTTCTCAAATCCTGTTTTCCTATACACGTTTATGAAAAGTATTCTTCGGTAGGGGTGAAAAGAAAATAACTCTAACTGCCGGAGGGTGAAATCGAAGCAAATGGACCACACCATACATTTTATTGGACGATTTTCTGAAAGAATCACCACATAATATTTTTATTGTGATGAAAGCTTCCAATTTCCCTTTTTTAAAGCCGCGCAAACATTTATCTCCAAAACTTATTACTTTTTAGGTACTTCATAGTCCTTGACATTTACGGATGAGTATTTTCCAAGAAAAACAACAAAGTTTGCTCGAAGCGTTTCCGTTAATAGCCCAAGTTTTAAAGGAATTCTCGTAATTGTATATTTTCTTACTAAGTAGGTATTTTATGTACTAAGAAGGAAAGGTAGCAATTTTATACCGTGGAAACAAATTATTGCAAAAAGGAAATACTTCTAAATTTCTGAAATAAAGGAGAAGCGTGTTATGAAAAATAAACAACTTCGTTTGATACGCTTCTCAAAAACATATTTTCATTGGTATAATTTCGGTAAATCCTGTAACTGTGTTCAGGAAAACGTCTTATAATTTCATCGGTTCATATTGAGCAGAGAAGCCGTGATCAATTGAAGTAACATATCACCTACCTACTTTATACGCGTGAAAGATTCTAAAAATAACTGAACGCAACTCGTCAATATTTCGTCCTTGGAAAACTGGAAAGATCCACGTATCAAAGGCCAAGCTTATTAGTTTAAGAGATGAAAGAGGGTTGCTTGGTAAAAAGCAAAACGCATAAGCGACCCAATTTCCAGTGAGACGATACGAGTGTTTATCCAAACTTGCGCGCTTCGGCGAAGTGGGGAGATCAAGGACGACGTCTGCCAAACATGGGGAGGGTTTCCCCGGGAGACGGGGAGCAGGGGCGAGTCGGGTGGCGGAGGTGATCTGGCGAGTGGGGCTCGGTATGTTTTGATGCTCGCCGCCCGCTTTATTGATTTTCCGCGCCCTCTCCGCCCGAGCCTCCCCCTTTATTATATACATATTCCGAGCCAGGTGGATGGTGCTATTGCCGACTGTCGTGCTATTTTCGGTTAGCCCCGGCCACGTCGCACCCGTGGAAACATGATGATTGATCGGCTGCTACCCCGTGAAACCAAGTTTTGTTTTTTGTTTTGCAATTTCATCATAATTTAATTTTACTTGGAACCCCTTAGGTTTTGTACGTCTTCAATTAAGATTTGAAGGTTCTCTGTCCATTTTATTGGTCCTCTGGGTCCATGGTAATATTTTAACGGGTAACTATATCTAAAAATAAGATTTGTCCCTGGCTTATGTTTCGACAAGGTAAACGAGGTTTTTTGTTATAATATGAGTAAATAAAAGGAACATAATAGATAAAACAATTTACATCTAAGTAACAATGTCGTTACGTCG
Organism: Orthosia incerta; assembly: GCA_948252205.1. Lineage (NCBI taxonomy): Eukaryota > Metazoa > Arthropoda > Insecta > Lepidoptera > Noctuidae > Orthosia > Orthosia incerta. The sequence goes on from OX411742.1 coordinate 56,938,181, forward strand.
AGATTTGAGAAAGTAATTTATTCTGTGAAGACATACAAACGCTTTGGAGACCCTAAGCAGAATATTATTACGAAAAGGGATGTTCATTAATGTTAAATTTCCTTTCAACGTCAGCCAGCCGTGCGCCCGATCTTAAGTATTTTTTTTTCTTTTCTTTGAAATTTAACTTGATATTAAATAAAATTTATTCGAGAAAGAGAATCCTTCGCTTATTTTACGGACGGTAATTTATACTAATTAAGTACGTGAAAGAATTTATTTTCAGTTTACTTAGGACTTCGTATACCTATATAATCGTAGTAAATTGTACATCATTGCCCAGCAAAATTAAAATTAAGTGGGAGAAAAAGAGGCAATTAAAAAAATTGATATCATAAACGAAAAAGTTTCGTTACTTTGAGGTTGTCTTTGTTCAAAGTGTTCAATAAGTTTGAACTAAACTCGGTATAATCTATGGTATTCGAGAAGTTGTTAGGTCTGTGTTATTAGTGAAACAAGTCGAGAACAATGGAGGTTACGTAACTCCTTATTGCCCTGGGGACTGGGGTGGCTGTTATTGGTCAGATATGGCCATGACTGAGCGAGCATAGTTCTGAATAGTTGTAATCTATACGTACTATGCTGTCGTGTCTAAGTTAATTACTATGTGCGATAAACAAAGAAGAATAATATAGGCACCTGCGTGTGTTAGAAGAGCATAGAAATGTTTTATTCTTCTGATTTTTTTGCAGACTGTTTTTAACAGGCTGCTAAACAAAAAGAGATTGAATTTAATGATGATTTTGTCAAAAGAGTGTTTAATTAGGAAAGTCATCAAATAATAAGTTTCACAAACACTGCCAATTAGCAACAAGCGTGAAAATCAAAAATATCTCATTGCGCAACTGTACAAACAGCTATTTGGGCGTCATACCGTGAAAATACATAATTAAATCACCAACAAACTTGAAGAAAAATGTATTTATAATTAAAAAAACTCAATTAGCCAACCGGCAATGAAACTTTATCGCGAGTTTCTTAACTTTGTCGTCAGCATGCACGCAACCCAACTCAGAAACTGTTCCCCGCAAAATTTAAACGAGTAAAGTTTGTTTCAGTTAGCTTACTCAACTGTCCGGTGCTCCCCAACCTCCCCTGCCACCTAATAGGGTGGGATGGGGAGATCTGGCGTGTGTAAGACACGAGACAATGTTACTTTGATCGCGCTCCTATTTTATGAAGGACATCAATACCCAAGAAGCAGTGAAATTTCTCTTTGTTGCTAATTCTATTGAAAGAAAATATGATGTTGGATTGTTGACGGATTCGCTTTGTTCTTTGTTACTGTGCTGTTATCAGATTTCTATACATACATTCTTGAATTATTATTAAACGGAATAAAATAAAGGCTTTCTTTAACTTTAGCTCCTTTATTGTTTAGTTAAATAAAGCTTAGAACAATGAATCTAGGCTCCATTGTAAGTTTTATTACAGAATTACTAAACGAATTAATTCTTTAATTTTCGCAACGCTTTGAACCTCGCAAGATTAATTTGTCAACCTTTTCAGACACACTCTTTGACTGTACAATGGTTCATTATAATTTTATACATTCTTGTAACGGAGGAGTGGTTGTGAATAACAAAAGCACAATTTATGTGTTCCGCTGTGTGTGTTTGCATTTTCCTCGGGTTGAGGGGAGAGATCCGCCAGACGTTTCATCTCGCTTGATGGATGCAGCATGAGTGCATTGTCTAGGGAACTAAAACCTTTCGTTTATGACCGCTCCGGAAACTTTTAGAGTTCGCAATAAAAAGCCACTTGTGAAACTCCACACGGCTTTTTTCGTGCGTCTATTTTTATTTGCAAATTCGACTGTTTTGTTCTGTGAACAATGTACGAATATTTAATATTTGTGTTCGCTCTTTCGAATTTCGAACTGTATATTAATTTCTATACGGATGTGAGGTATCCGTTTACATATACTGATGGTAGGCGAGATCGTTAGGGTCTAAATTATGGGCAGTTAAAATCCTACGACTGTTATGTGATCTTTATATGTTGCCTAGATCTTAGATACGGGCGTATCATTAATAAGGGTATTGAAAGGTAATTGTTGGGAGTACCGTTGTCCGTTGGTTATAAAGTACTTGGGTATTTGCGTTACCCAATACCGGTAATATATTAGAAATAAATACCGTGGATAGGTGCAGTATCTAAACCTGTTATCAGTGGCTTGTGATACAAGCTAGGAGCCAGTTGGAACGCTGGCAGGAAATTGAATGAGAGTCGCGGGTGACGCGAATGTGTGCCAGACGTAATGGCTTCCTGGTAGAGTGTATCTCGCTACCTACACTACCTAACAGCTTGTACATAAGTGGCGAGTGTACGGAAAACTATTATACCTAAGAACCTTACCGTTCGGAATTACATTTGGAAGACCTTCAATTTGTACCTAGATAGGTTTTCATTGAGATGTAGAATCTGATGCAGAAATCTTGATGAAAACAATGTATTGGCATCCAATATTCATAGCTTCGCAACAGAGGTCGGAGGAAATAAAACTTTAGACCGTTATACAACAGTAAAAAGTTGTGTCTTAACCTCTGGCTCTGAATAAGTTAGCATATTCTTATACTTCAAAGTTAGAAACATCAAAACTCTTTAACACCTCTCATATAAAAGTTAACTCAGAGACCATAAAATTGATAGCCATAATAAACTTGAAACTTTCATTTGTCAGAGGTGACCACGCAGACTTAGGGCTAAGAATATTAATATTCATCACTTTCTCAAACAAAACCGGCTTAATCCGTCGCCTGATCCTGGGGCCACGGCCCGGTATTAATCACGACGTAATCTCACCAAATAGAGCGACCCGCGTGGAAAATAAACAGTAATGGCTGTAGGCAACGTTGCGTAACCTCGGCTAAGCTAAGCTAAGCTGTTCGGAGCTATGCTGAGTCACCGTGCCACGCCGCCGCCACGCTCATCAGCCCGTGACTTAACAAATACTCACCGCTCACAATTACTACGTAGGTTTCCAGACCATAATATCGGAAAATGATTTGACCGTGAAAAGGGCTTCATTGTATTCCGCTGCTTCATCCGTAAAGCGTTCTCATTCGTTCCGCAGTATAAGGTTACTGCAAGCAAAGCAATATTTCTGCTTCTTTGAATTACATTTACAATCATACTCGGTAACGTCACCTTGAACAGTTTATGTTATAAAGATACTCGTACTAACTGTATCCTTTACATCTGTAATTACACAATTGTGTTTCATTGTCTTTGTTGAGTTTGGTGTTAAAATTCGTTGTTGCGCTCCACATAAACACTTTCAAGCAAGCTGTCCACACAGCGCTGTTGGTGACCCTGAATAGTCCAATAGAGTTAGTTAGCAAACAGACGGATACAGTAGGTCTATGTAGATATAACAGCCGTTTGTAGGGGGCGAGCCGTATGGAGGGGGGGGGCGGGTTCAACGCACCGGATACGTCTGTCGCCGGGCACTGGCTTGTATGCAATACACTGAAACAGGTGTGCGTTTTTGTCAATGTGTGTGTTGTAACATTGACATAAATACTATTGCAATCGTGTGCTCGCTCAGCCCCGTACAAACAGGTATCTCGTGTGTGTGCATGTAGATTGTGTGTGCACGTGAATTATAGCTGCACTTAACACGATATACGTGGGCAACTATACTAATGTTGATTTGTGGAGGTGTACCATAATGTGGGGCATAATGTTTACATGTGAGACGAGGTCGTAGAGGCAACTATCGATGCTCTGCATTAATTAATATATAAATACAGATTTATGTTCTGGTTGGCGCTAGGTATGTGTGCAACCTGCATGCATGACGCCAATTAAACGAGTTGGCACATAGATACATAAAAATTATACTTAAATAGGCGTTAAATTATGTTGAAACTGTAGCAGCTCAACTGGAAATTATTACTGTTTGGATTGATTAGCATTTCTAGTTTGTTGTAATTAACATAGTAGATGTAAGATTTTTTGTGTTACATCAGCATTTGGAATAGACACAAAAATAGATTTTGAGAAAGACGAAGCTATGTTTAGTGGTATTATCTAAGGAACCTATTTTCGTAAAATAACAAAGAAAGTTCTTTCCTAATACGAATCCAATTGGTTTTTGTTGCGAAGCGGTGGTAACAAAGGTTATCCATGAAATAATGGGGACCCGATAGAACAGGCCTCGCTAATAATGTAGTCTTTTCATCTTCAGGAAAATAGCAACATTCTGCGAATTGCTAACAAATAAATCTTGCGGTTTTCTTGTTGTGTGTCGTAAGATAATGGAAAGTTCAAGGACTAAAGACGAATTGGTTTCTCAAGATATTCCGTCACAGCCAATTATTACTTGATATAATATATATTATCTTTAGGAAACTACGTTCTGAAACTCGTAAACATGAAGACAAGTACTAACTTCCTACACCCAACAATAATGTTCTTTTAAACACCCTCTATGCAAAAACTTTCAATCTCTTAAATCCTCCCTTTACAAGCAAAAACTAAAGAAATCCTCTATTTCCAGGACTGGGACGCTCACCAAGCTGGAGCTGACGCTGGCCTAGACGCCACAATACTCTCTTCCTTGTCCTCCGAAGCTGCAGAATGGAAGACCATACAGGACGGGCAGCGGATCCTGACCACTACTCCGTCGGTGCTCGGGGGCTGCCGCGCCCAGGTGTACCGTTCTGCTGGCGCCACACAGTGGTACACGGCTGTCATCGTTGGAGTCAACGAACATACTGGGGTGAGTACTGTAATAATTATTTGCTTTTTCTACTCTGATATTGGCAACAAATAAAAACGAGTCTGTAATGTTCACACTGCTGGGAGTGGGACAAACGCATCCTCTCTGTAAGAGGTAGTGGGCCGTAATCTACCACGCGAGCCCAGTGTGGGTTGGTCAAGAAGCTCATGCTAGGTATAGTAAGATTATTGACCAGCCAGCAAGGCTGAACTGGATCTGATTGCCCAGGATACTCTAGACTTACCTACATTTAGGTACCGTAGCTTGGATTGGTGCTCTTTGTCATGGTTGGTATGGGCATGATATACAGAGAAGAATATAGAAAATGTCGTGTTATAGAAGTGATATATCGTAGAAGAAGACATACTGCATCGACCCCATATTACTTGAGAAAAGGGCAATAAGATGATAAGATCGCATTGGATGCGAGGTGATGTAGGGCTGGTCGTTGTGTATCGGATGCGAGGTGATGTAGGGTTGGTCGTTGTGGATTGGATGCGAGGTGATGTAGGGCTGGTCGTTGTGGATTGGATGCGAGGTGATGTAGGGCTGGTCGTTGTGGATTGGATGCGAGGTGATGTAGGGCTGGTCGTTGTGGATTGGATGCGAGGTGATGTAGGGCTGGTCGTTGTGGATTGGATGCGAGGTGATGTAGGGCTGGTCGTTGTGGATTGGATGCGAGGTGATGTAGGGCTGGTCGTTGTGGCAATTTTTGGGCAAGTCACTTTTGTCTAGAATTTGGCGTCGTTAGGCTGATATAATATTGATTAGTTCCAAGGTCCAACGACTCACATCTTATGGCATAACTAAAGGATCCATTGAAAAACAATAACCGCTTATCGGCTCTAGACATAATCATTTATCCGTTAAAATCCGTTTATCCTACGTAGTTTTCCGTTATGATATGCTGATTAATTTCGGCTACTAAATCCATTAAATTGATTCCATCGATACTAGGGTTCTGCGAAGGACAAGCAATCGCTTTCTGTAAAGTAATATTATCAAATGTGTCAGACTGCAAACCAATCCCAAAATAGTTAGGAAAAGGGTAAATAATGAATGCACCGGTATCCGATAAGTTCTAAGCAGCTCGATTCAAGACTAGAGAGTTTAATGTAACAAGACTTTAAGAGCCAAGATCTTACTCAGAAAACTTGTCTTAAAGAGATTAGATATAATAGAGAGGACTAGATAAAAAACTTTTTTGCAAAAAAATACTAATGTCTTTCGAAGGTACAATTTTTTTTCGTTATGGACACCGACTTCCAAAAATAAAGTTATTTTTCACTTTGTAGTTTTTTATTTGGAAGTCGGTAGTATTTTTTTGCGAAAAAGTTTATTATTTTTCACTTTAGTTGTACTACCTAATAGGCAAGTTGTTTAGTAACCTATAACGCCAGAATAGATTAACCGAATATCATGAAACTTGAACATGACCGGTGAAATAAGAGCGTACCGTACCCCTTAAGAGCGTACTGGCGTGATGTTATGTTATGAAATGGTATAAGCAATGAACAGACATGCGATTGCAGCAATCACGAGAGATTTGCCGTTATTTATTGAAGAGTTCTGTTGTATATCTCCGAAGTTCTTCATCATATCTTCACCAAATTAAAATGGGACCAATTTCGGAACATAAACTCTGAAACAAAAAAAAGAATTTTCAAAATCGGTCCACAATTGACGGAGATATCGGTGAACATACACAAAAAAAAAACATACATAATGTCGAAGATAGAAGATCCTCCTTTGTGGTAAGTCGGTTAAAAAGAATTAGAATTAGCAAACATTTCACAAAAAGCTTAATTTAGAAGAATTTAGTTTGAAAATGTAATAACTCCAAGAATACTGCATAAAGTATATAAGTGCACTTACGCTTGTAGGTTAAAAAAAATTAACCGACTTTTAATACAAAACACAAAAAAGTGCTATAATTACTTTAGAGTTTTAATAAGGCTTTAAGGTTTATTTTTACCGATCAAAAAAAAAGAAGGCAATCAAAATATATGGAGATACTTGGGTACATTACATATACATGAGCGTATATTTAACCAATCTAACTGGTTCTCAGTAACAGCAAAAAATATAAATTGGGTTCACATGTCATGTTTTTCTACTTCCCAAATAGGAAATTGGCTTCAAGAGTCATCAACCGTTTTCTTTATGTTACAATTTATACAACGAAACCAATTCCGACTTCCGATAAAGTACAGATTGACGATCGACCTCTGTCATAAAAATCTGCCTAAAGAAATGTATCTCGGTTCAAAAAGATTCGTCTTTATTACCTGCTTTAAATTATACAATCTTGTTGTAAGATAAAATGATTTTATGTCAACTGCCTCTGTCTACAAGTCGTTAATATTTATCTATTTCGAACAGGATATAGCAAAAGCCATTAAGATAATAAGTTCGTGAATTCTTATCACCCCGTTCCTTCCAACAATAGGATTTCGAAGGAATACCTTAAATAATTGACTGCAGGTGCGCATTATAACATGAATAAGTACCTAACTGTACAAGAAATTCTACAAGATAATTCCAAAGCGGGAAGCTCTGGAGAGAACCAGTTTAGTTTATTGAACGCAATGGCATCCGACAACGATGTTCAATTTATAAGGGCGCTCATAAGTAACGAAACAACTTGTACAGCGTGTTCGTTACTTGATCAACATATGGAAACCTGTTCTGCAGAACGCTGCGCTGTGTCGCTCCATAAAAGTGTACACGGAATCCTGAACTTTCCACATGCATCCAATTATAACGCTGCCTCTGCATTGGCCGCCGGCGCCTGCTGCAGGAACCTGTTCAATGCATTGATGGATTACTAAGTACTCTGATGGAACTCGTTAATTCGAAGGCAGCCATGGACGTATTACATGCAAGAGTAACTGCCAACGTCCACCACATACATGTATACGAAGTTAGTAAAACAGCGAGTTAATTTATGTCGACAGCGTCCGTGTGAGGTAATGCTGATGGAGATTTAATTGAATCCTGTGATCGATGTGTCATGCGTAGGAATAAGTGCTGTTCAATTAATTGCAGTCCATTAAATAGTCTACAACAGTGTGGTCTTTGATAGCGCTACTAACTAACATAACTGGTAAAGTTTGTCCGTTCATTTCGAGTCAGTCTCACGAGAGTTAGGCGATGAAACTTTGTCAGGAATACATGTATGTGTTTGAAAATAACAAGCTACTTTTACTTTGAAACGATATTCTCCTAGGGATACAGAATTAACGCATGTTTGCTTCAAGTGTAATCTATTCGATCTGGCTGTAGTCTAGTTGAATATTAATAACCATAATTTCAAATTCCATGCCCGTATAGTACTTGAAACGCCAACCGTTCATTGTTTACGGATCAAGGCCGGCTCACGTTATTAACTGGGATCTAACAACAGCTTAACTTGTTATAGAATATTAGTTTCCCATGTAAACTCACGTATCGCTGGATATATACGTTTACAAAGAATGTGTAAACAAGGTGTCGTATGTAATATTTATTGGTATTATGATCAAACGGAAAGTATATGAAAAATTATGCTTACGTCTTGTGAAATGTTAGTGCAAATATATTCTTTTACACGCCATTAATATCGGTTGCCTCAATTGATTACATTACAGAATTATGTTCTGCGCTACAATTTTCTGTCTGTCGATTTATAATCATCAATGATGTTATCGGCTTCTTCCTTTCTAAGCATGTTTATATTTTCCATCCACCATTTTTTACAAGCAGAACCGCTATTCTCATTACACGATTCATATTTATTACGACCATTGGTCATAATTATGTATGAGAGGAAGTTGTAACCGTCTGCCGGCGTGTTCCGTCTTAATGTTTATTAATTTATTATTGTACAATCATTTCCTTTAATTACTTCTAAAATGCTTTCGGTTCGTTGCCTGGCAGCCATACTTGCTCTAACAGTGTTAATTTCTATTCAGTGTAGCGTGAAATTAGCTTATATATAGATTATTTAATCAAGATTAATCTGTAATATGTTTGGGGTATTTGTTAGCGTATAAAGCCGTATCGATAATACCGTGGTGTGTGGGTGGGTTGGGGCGCTCCGTTCCACCCCATTCACCCCTTCGCTAACTTCTCTAAACAAACTTTGTTGTTTTGCGTTATTGAAACACTTTATTGTTTTTCTTTCATCTCCTCTCCTTTGAGGATGGCGATGCCAAACTTGTATTGTACGTATCCAAACGAAATGCTTTTGTTTGGATTGCTTGTTAAATGTTTTTGTTGCTACTGTTAAATGTTACACGAATAGGAAATGTTTTTGTTTTTCAATTTAAAGGTAGGTCCATTCATTCTTACGACTAAAACGTTTGTAGATCTATTATTTTATTTTAGCGTTTTTAATTTAAATGCTATCGTTAACCGATGGCATTTAAATTAAAAACGCATTGAAAAAATCTACTGGTAACGTAATAAGATTCGGTTTACCTTTATTTTCTCTTTTAATTCTCAGAAAAGCTACATTGAAGAAATCATATCAACGCGTCTGAATTCTTGGAATAATTTATCTATTCCAACTTTTAATTTAACCTTAAGGAATTTAAAAAGGCTTTTCCTTCTTTGTAAAGACGCCACTTTTAACATCAAGGACACCAGTTTCATTATCTAGATTCTAGCAAATGAGAACTAGACTTGGATACTAAAAGTAGAAGAGTGTCTCTGCTGGTTTATCTGAAAAGATACACATAGTGACGAAGACACAGAAACCTCTCGACTTCAAGCCGCCCCCGTTCGGGTGGGTGATTGCGAACTGCCAACTACAATTATTACAATAACTCATCAAACTCTTCACAGACTGTCAGAGTTTCGGAGTACTTCAATCTATCCCGAACTTTGCTAAGTAATTACAGTTAAAAAGTTGAGACGTTAAACAAATTTATACGGCGAATTAGCGAGTGGAAAACTTCGTTCGTAGTTCGCGAGCTTCGTATTACTGGAGTCCGAAACGTCGAAGTTTTGAGTAACCCCCTCGTTCGTCCTCTCCCTGTTTCTCAAGTAACTTTCTTTAAGTTTCTTCTTTGTTTCTGGCAAGTTTGCGGCCAACTTTGTCTGTCGGCCGTCGACATGTTTATCGACAACTCTATTTGTTTATTTTATTGATATGTTTGACAAACGTTTGCTCTACAATCTTTGCATATTATTACATAATATCTTTAACGTTTTCGATTCAATGCGTATCATTCGTCACTACTCAAATGATTCACCCAACAAAGAATGTCCGCGTATTGCTATACAACAAGATCATCCGTGCATAAGAATTTGATACAAAGAATAATCCAGACGCTGTTTTTGTGAATACATTTTCGATTCTGATTAAACTCACGGTAGGCGGATTTAATAGGTACTTTCAAGGTTATATTTGCTCAAACACCTGTGCCCACTCGATGAGCGACATAAAACAGACTCGTATTTGTTTACACCATATTCTTCCGAACTTAACCGAACAGAGTTCGGGCGTGAGAAAGTTTAGATGGGAATTTAGGGAATCTTGTTTGCTTACGAATATAAAACACCTGCCAAACTTCGTGTTTTACTTCCAAAGAAATTGGTTATTCTTATACTCTGAGTATTCTTGTTTGTATGTTGAAATGGAAATTTATTAATAGCGTCGATGAAAGAGCTAAACAAAATATTTATGAGTTCGCCTTTTTGGCTTCTTTCAAACTCATTTATAATTCTAGATTCTTATAAATATCAAGCTACCGAGTAACCGCCTATTACTAAATCTTCTGTGAAAAAACGATGCCTCCATTTGTAACTAGATGGCGCTAGTGGTAACGAGTTTAAAAAGCCACGATCAAGCTAGCGTCGACAGGTGTTATAACGGTATATCAACATAGGTGATCGTATTAACATATCTGGTTCTATAAACAACGCGATTTCTCAGAATCCGGTTACTTATGTAGTAGTTTCATAGAAAAACAGGGTAATAAAGTTTTTATTTCTTATTTTGTTCCCAGGAGCTGACTGTGACAGACGATACTGTTTTGGAGGAGCACAGCGAAGATCCTTCGCTTGTGCAGATGAGACTCCTAGGCGATGGAGGTAACTACGTCAACAATAGTTAGTTTTACTAACATACACGATTCATATCAAAACAAATCAGCCAATGGACTCCAAACAATGCGAGACCGTATCACTTTGTCGCATTACGCGCCATTATTCTGGTTAATGATTAAAAGGATCGTCATGATTGATTGCGATAACATTTATGTGGGTACATGGAAACAATGGGGTCTGGTTACATAACGTGCACGCTGCACTGAACAATCTTTGGCCATCTGCAGAACAATGGCGGGTTTCACCACGCACAGTTATGATTAATACTTAATGTATTTTTAAATGGATATCGTTCCAGAAACAGCGTAGTAAGATCGTCATTATGAATGTTTATCTTGACTACTAACCCGATTACTGGACGCCGTACGACGAAGTAAAGAAGTAAAAACTTAATCGTATCTGACACATAACCTTTTTACAAACTAAAAGGTCTATCTAAAAAAGAAATTCTTTTGTGCCTACAAATAGAAAGTTCATTAGTTAAGATTCTCTTTGTTCAGTCTGTCTGAGAAATTATTAAGTACACGTACAAGTTACATCAAACAATGTATCTAGCTCGGGGCAATGTGGGGCTATGAATACGAAGATATATCTTTTATAAATCGATCCTTTGTTTAGATAGCAGCTGACAGACTAATAATAGTGCATTAAAATATTACGCAAACGTGTGTGCCAAAGGCTGTATTGCAATGAGAACATAGGATGGTTTTGTAAATACTTTTACATGCATAATTGGATTGAAGCCTTAGTAATTGACGTTGCATTATGCTGAAGAAAGAATGTACGCTTAGGATTTGACAGCTGACTTAGGGTATACCATGTAATTGTCAGGGAAGCCCATATTTCACGGGTCATTTACGGGCGAGTAGAAAAACAAATGATCGCATACAATGTAACTAATCACGGTAAAGTATTGGAGAATAACGTAAATGAAATTCCACTTGACACGTAGGTAGAACTATAAGAACATAAAATGAAAACTATAGATGATGAGAAAATAAATGTAACGATTGATGAAAACGTTTTCTAGATCTAAAATATAGGAAACATAATATCCGATGTATTTATTTCTGTCTCGACGATCTTGTTCCAGTGACTGTTGTAAACAATATAAGATCTAAACCTTCCTAGATGTAATTGTATAACTAGAGCTAAATCCTACTAGTCTTTTATTGAAGTTACATAGAAAGGAAATTCAGTCGTTTATCAGCTTTGCCAAAGATGATTTAAAACGTTTTTGTGATTTACGAAAAGACTCATATCTTTTTCTGAGACTAGTCTATACAGTATAACATCTAATCCTTACTAGATAGATAGATATATAATCTAAATCCTCCTCGTGTTTCCATAAATCCAATCATTGACATTACCTTTATTTTTTCCAGTAATCGAATCGATCATGAAGGGTGAGGTAGTGGGCGTGATGCCGAGACGATCTCGCTCCAACCTCCAAGTAAGTTCACTAGCTAATAATCTGTCTTGAATATTTAATTAAGTAAGAGAGCCGAGCTCCGAAGGTATAATGGAAAATTATCAAGTTTCAACGAGGCGATGTTGCTAGACGCTAACTGTATTACGTACGTTTACATACGTTTCTTGTAAGTCCTGCTCCTTTTAATTGAGTCCTCTCAGATTTTGGAGCGTTCTTGAAAGAAATAGAAGACATTTAAGTTATATATTTATAGTTACTGTACCCGCGGATTCGCTCCCGTCAATTGCCCTACCTACTTAAATTTTTATCTAGCGTCATTTTCCCGCGGCGAATCTTAACACCGCCATTCATAAAATGACGTCATTTGCACAACGCCATCTATCGAATATGGAGTTCAACTGTCCGACACAATCATAATTGCGTATGTAGTGATTATTTTACTTCTTGTACTCTTTAAATTCATATATCTATTGATAGCGTGAACCGATTGCTTTAAAAACGCTGAAAATTTGTGGTCTTGGTTTGCTTTAACACTCTGGCTATTTTTTTGGAAATATTCGCGATATAACAAAAACGACTTTTCGACAGATTTATTATATGTGATGATTGATGTACAAAAATGACTTTTCTACAGATTTATTATATGTATTGATTGATTGATGATTGATTCCAAGATCTACTTAATTAAAACATTACTCGTAGATTGTGTGTGTTTTAAAATATTTGTAGATACAATTCGAAGAAAACCTAATAACAACATCGCTTGTAAGTAGAACAGTAGATTCCAACACGTGTGTCGTATCGTATATATAGTAAAATTCTTATAACCGAACAAGAACGAACCGATCCTATTTCAAAATGTCCATCCATAGCATGCAAATCACATAAGTATACATATTCAGGTAGCGTTTGTCTGTCTATCCGTCGGTTATTTTGGTGTTCATGTCGCGACGAGTCCCCGGCGCCTGGTGACGCACGCGCCTTCATTATCCTGAACTCACACTGGTTCAGCTAAATATGGTGTAAGTGACTAACTGGTAGGTGTAGTTACGATCTTGCTAGATGCTACCAGTTTGGAATTAATTAGATAGGAATCGTTAAATGAAACTGATATTCACGCTTTGACAAAGACAGTACAAACATAAATGGAATAAACGTTGAATAATGGAAATGGTGAATCGAATGATTTGTTTTGGACAGATCTAGAATTCAAATTGAGAAATATTTTATCAGAAACAGTTCTTAGACTAAAGAAACAGCTCTCTTAACTTAGGAGACGATAATAATAAGCAAATCGATAATCGTTTCCAACCTAACGCCAAAATTCCACACAAATCCTCTAAATTTTATGACACAACAGTGGTAGGTAGCTTAGGCACCAGTCTACCACAGTAAACTAAAATATATCATGTTCCGTTAGTGTAACAATGTCTGTAATGTTTATTGTGGTGAGAAATAAATAAATAAAATAAATAAATAAGGTATAGACTTGTAGTCAACCGCAGAATGTTTTCTGAACAATATTTCGTGTTCAAGTTCCGTCGCTCCTACTCTAATAACGTCTAAACGATGGAGTTTCCGCACCACTGAACTCATTTGAATATTCGAATAGAAACTTGTGCTAAGAAGTTTCGGCTTCGGTATTGTTTTAATGTTAATCGAAGGATGCTAAAGGACACAAGCCGAATACTCCTTTTGAATATTGAAACGTGGTTGTCTTTAAAACTTCTCAAGTTCTCGGAGTTTCGGATTTAGCTCCAGTGCTGTTACAAGTGTAAGATAATTAGCTCCCGGTCCATAAATATGTTCAGACTAATTCTGTTTTCGTGTAGATGTATTTACAAACTGTATTCAAAGGGCATATGCTAATGTAATGAAGCAGACGTAAATTATAGTGGCGGTTGAGAAACATGCGGTGTTGTTGTTAGCTCTTTTTGTAAGGGGTTTTAGTGCCGAATCTTATCAATTATATACTGGATAATTTAGATCAATATAAATACTCATATTTTGGTTTTCATTTTTTCTTTTTTAATAACCTAAATATTTCAGCAATTGCTTTACTCCCTCTTTTATGTAAATTCAAGACCTTGTTTGAGCAATAAACTGTAAAATTCTCTCTCAAGTTACGTAGACTTTAATTTTTATTAAAATGTCGGTCTTGCTCACGACAGCTTTCAAGGTTTCAAGGATCGGTCGCCCCAAGGTCCCGACATTCTTGAAGGACGTGTCTTACTCTTGACGAGATGAGTTCTGAATGAGAATGGCTAATTATATGGTTCACCTTCAGATAATCTAGTCGCTCTTGTCAAAATCTTATCGACTGGAATAATTACGTTATTCCAAGAGAGTTCTTGCGTTTTTTGCTAAGATTAAAGTTTAGTTAATTGAGTGTCTTTTTTGTGTTATCTTTTTCTTAGTTTACATACATTTTCTTGTCCTTTGTTGCTAGGGATCCTTTCGCACCCGACGAAGCGCTAGGCCTAAAGTGACTTTGTTTTGTTTAATCTAGACATTTCAATTCCAATAATTACATATACAATAGAGTATATTCTATTTATCTAACTAATTCCTCTGTTTTTTTCGTACAAGGTAGGTAGTAAAACTAAATACCTGTTTGGAGAACAAAGAAATGTTTGAACGGAGCTTCGGATAATAACGGCATAGTAACAACGATACAGATTAACATAAAACGAAGACAAAGAAAGTCGTCAGTTACTGCGCAGTGACCCATCCAAGCCCCAGGATGTGTAGTTATTATTCACAGAGACCAATAATAGTAGGTCCCGGACCTCGAAACTACTGTCTACCTTTATTATGTAGGTCGCAATATCAGACTCGTGGAAAGGGTCTTGGTAAACTGGTCCTATTTAGTATACCCACGCTTACTTTCATATTCCTTTGAACCCATATATGTAGGCTATTTGAATAATCTTTGCCTAAGAACATAAACGAGGTCTCCGCAATTATAGTTGGAGCGAAAGAGTTTCAAAGTACATGATAAATTAGCTTAAATTACAAGACTAGATTACAAAAGAGTAACATCTGATTCAGATTTAAATTACTCTGTCAAACGAAGAACATAATCTAGATTGCGAAAAGGAAATGAAAGTATTCTATAAAACGGTAATACAGTCGTCCGAATTCGTGTCACCGTCCATAAAGCATATTTCTTTTTGAAAGCCAGGAGGCAATGAGAGAGATTTAGTGGTGCATTGTACATGGATGTCACGTACAGCCGTGCAGTGCCCGATAGTGCTCATCTCGTATGCCACCAATACACTCGGCCATAACTCTAATCTGGCCATGTTTGCCTCCGAGCTGACGACACACGCCCGTTCATCAAAATAGTGGACTTTAAACGTTCCATTAGGCCATTACACCAGTTAACTGTGTCAATTAATCTCGTAACCTAGAATGAACCTTGAATATTCCGCTCACTCCGACACTAACATTGTTTAGTTACGACCGCTGCACTACTTTCCAGGTACAAAAATATGAAAAAGACATTTGAAAGCTCTTGTAGTTTGTGACGTGAATAATTCACATCGCATCCACTCCGAGCGACAACAAAGCGTTCAAAACAATCCCACATTTGCATAGCCAACGGAAACCTAGTTTGACATTCATAAAGGCACAATTTATGCTCAATTAGTGCAAATTCTTGTTCCTCTTACCTCTAATTTTAATTCACCCGAAAATTCAACTCGACGTAAATCCTGCAAATAATACGATTAAACCGAACATTGCGCTCCGATTTGACAAAGGGGGAGCGAAGCAATTCTCTTCGTAGCAATTTGTCTGGTTCAGTGACCCGTTTCGGAGACATGAGTATTCTCCCGGCTCGGAACCCATAAACAATTCATCTTGCGAAATCTACGCATAGCGATAGTAGATCAGAACAGGGGCATTATGAATGCTCTTAGACTATCGATTCAAAAAGTACATTCAAACAAATCATCTCCACTTTTCCCTCTAGCCGAGCTGTAATAGCCCCGTCTCTTTCCGCACGTGAGTGGAATGCTACTGTAATCCTAACTCGAGTTGTTCCTGCACGTTCCACGGGAATAGTAAAAGGGACTTTGAAAAGTGCACTTTTAGTGTGTTTTTAGATTGGGAGCGACAACTTGGTGTGCAGGTGTTCCGTGATCGTGAAACAGCTATTACTAAGCTTCTTTTTCTATTGACTTTCCTGAATTGAACGGTCAAGAAACGTCTGGAATTGCTTTTTGTCTAACGCTAGTCCAGCTCCCACTTGTAATAAAGATATCAATGGAAACTTGGCGCCGGTTGCGTTGTAAAGGTTTATTTACAATTCGTTCTAAACTTTGCTAAAAAGACCTGGGATGTTGGTGTGGGAAATCCGGTTAGTCACGATATTGCCGTCTTTAGTAATTTAGTAAATGAAAACATTGTTTGACGTAATAGTTTTGGCAACGTTACTGATTTGTATTGCTCGCGCTGTCGGCGTCGTCGCGATAAATCTGACACTTTTGCAGCTGTTCAAATCCGTTAGATAGGGATCATAAAAATAAGTTATTGGCATCACATTTATAGTTGTATGTGTTTTCACCATTCATCAAAATGTATTCGTTACTATAACCTACTTTTTTGTTGATTTATAAGCGAGATTAAATGAAAAATATTGAAAGATATCGTGCAAATAGATTATCCGGTAATTTAACTGTCAGGGGCACCATTTAAAAACTTCTTAACAGAAAGTGATAAAATTCTGTAGAATGACTGTTTCAATTCGTATCACTTATATAATTTATGTTAATTTATGCAATTAAAAACTTTATTTACATGATAGTATTTTAATATTTATGACAGCAGTTACGTAATTCGATTCAGTTAGTAATTATGGCCCCTTATGAAAATTGGAGGCAGGTAATTTGTTTTGATTAGTGGTCATAAACATATTATAAATATATAGGTAATATTAATTATAAATATATAGGTAACATTAATCTTTGAATATAACGTTAACAATTTCGAGATGTAGTACCACCCACTTGGCAATCTGAATTTCCGACGATAAATCATACAATTGAAGAGCACAGATTTTTTTTAGACGGTATTGAAAATAAAAGTCTGCCTAAACAATAATATATATTATTTGTTATATATAGATGCAGACACATATATTAAAGACGTAAGGAAGTTTTGCATTCGCACTAACGTTTCAGAGAACCCATTTCGAGTTGGAGAGCTGCCAAAAACAACTCTACACCTCCTGGTCAATTCAAATAAATTATCATCTGAGACTGAGTGTTGATAAACATGAACACAAGTGAAATGAAAATTTAATTATATTTAATGTTGAAATATAAACATCTGTATAATTTTATTTATAAGCCCTCTATTAAAATAATCTATCACGCTAATATTATAAAGGCGAAAGTTTGTGTGTGGGTGTGTGTGTGTGTGTTTGTATGTTTGTTACTTCTTCACGCTCAAACAGCTGGACGGATCTGGTTGAAATTTGGCACAGAGATAGATTATAGTCAGGAATAGCACATAGGATTTTTATCCGGGGAATTTCTTCCTTCGGGATAATTTTCGACGTTCATGCGAAGCTAGTAACAAAATACTTTTAGAATGAAGTAGGCAATATAGCAATAAGTATTTAAAATATTTGTTTCCCAAGAGAAATTTCCCAGATAATCCAGCAAATAGGCAATCGTTGGACCTAAGTTAAAAGAAGTAGAATTGTATTTTCGAAGTGAACATTTTCTGAACGGCAAATAAATTCATAAAACGTATTAAAGATAATGTCTTCTGTGTAGTTTAGTGTCTATTGGATGTTAAAAAACGAAATAGGTTTACAAAATGGGGAATATATTGAAAATAGAGCTTGGCATGCAAATTCAATTGCAAGCTGTGCCGTATCTGAGCATGTTGTAGAAAATGTAGGGCCCTTGGTTCTCGAGCGTTCGTGTCGAGAAACTTGCTTCGTGAATCGATTCGAACTTTTCCTATTACCATGGAATTGGCTTCGACGTCACACTTGTTTTTTGCCGATGCATATGCATTGTGTCCGATCGTAACAGGTGTGGATTTAGCATAAAAACTTCCCCCTTATTTATTCCTCTTTAATATTAAATCTGAATCAAACGTTCATATTTTTTGTGGAATGATTTTTCCACCATTTTCCCTATAACATTAATTAAAGCTGTAAGCTTTCAAACGTCCTTAGGATGGTCTTGTACAGCTTTACTTGTAAATTCTCCGAAATTGCTTCAAACAATTTGCAAATGTTGGCTTATGTTTTGAATTTATTTATTTAAAGTTAGTAGACGGAGAAGTTTATACAAGCAATTTCGCTTTTGCATATTGTATCTGTAAACAACAACAAAAACTTCTTGCTTAATCTTTTGTAAACGTTACGTTACGTGTTGAAAAATTATTCTACAACGAAATATACAGTGTTACGGAATGATGATGAATATGATGATACATGTCCGTTGAATCTTGTTTGCTACCAATTTAATCAATACATATAATAAATCTGTAGAAAAGCAATTTTTGTACATCGAAAATATTTCCATCAAAAAATTGCCAGGGTGTTAAAGGATAACCAACAGAACCTATATCCGGCATTTTTGGCATTTTTGTCTGTTTATTTGTGCACGCATCACGTGAAATGTACGAAACTAATGTAAATAACTTTTATACATAAACATTGTGCGTAACTTTAAGAATTACTTAGTTCTTGTTTCATCGAAATCGGTTTACTCTATCAAAAGTTAGATTCATTTAAAGTGTTCAAGAAGTAAAATTATCACAACACACGTAATTCAGGGGTACTCGGAGAGTTGAACTCGATACTCGATAGATGGCGTTGTGCATTTGAAGTCATTTTGTGAATGGCGATGTTCAAATTTTCTGCGAAAGAATGATGACTATAGAAACAAATTTGGTAGGTAGGTAAATAGGGTAGGCAGGAAGGTAAGTAGGGTAGGCAGGAAGGTAAGTAGGGTAGGGTTGGAAATATTGGTAAGATGACGGGAGCGAAGCCGCGGGCACAGCTAGTACCTTATAAAAGACGAGAGTAGTAGAAAAACATCTCTAGCTTTTATGTATTAGCTCATAGAAAACCAATAAAAAATAACAAAAACATTTCACAAGCATCAAAATGGGGTACGTCTATCATGAGTCCTTTGTGTTTGTTTCCCATAAAAAGTCTGGAAGCACTTGAATGGAAGTTTTTGCATGTAAATACCGTAGATGTCGAATAAATAAAGCGCCCCTCTGCGACCGGGTCACTGGTGACATCGTAACAAGGATTAATGGTCCACATTTGCAATTTATCGTTATCGTCATATTCGTTTTGGAGACATTCGTAGAACGTGGCCGAGCTTTACTCAGCGTGGCCCATTTCGCTTCATTGTGTTTAATGGCTGTTCTAAAACTCGTTTGTTCGTGAATCAGTATCACGTTTGTTCGGCTGACAGATCAAGGGCATATTGAACAATTTCGATACTCAGCGTTGGTCATCGTTTTTGTTTTTTGGCTCCTCGCCAGAAGTTTTGTTGTCAGTAAAAACAAACCTAGTTAACCTGGGAGTTGTTGCAGTAACTGAGCATGATTCATGTTCTTGATATAATTTACGGAGAGAATCTTTGCACGTAATCTTGGAAACGTGGTCTTTTCCATCTAAATAATAATTGCAGTAGATAGTTATAATAAAGTTACTGTTATATAAAGCCCCGTTGCATATATGGAAAATTTATGCAAAGTTACGATATTGTGTTAATAAATAATATCCTTATTATAATTGAATTACTGATTTTCATTAATTTCTACATGTTTATCTCCGTGGGAAGTGTTTAGTCTAGTAACAAGTATCTAAA
Organism: Orthosia incerta; assembly: GCA_948252205.1. Classification (NCBI taxonomy): domain Eukaryota; kingdom Metazoa; phylum Arthropoda; class Insecta; order Lepidoptera; family Noctuidae; genus Orthosia; species Orthosia incerta. The sequence continues at coordinate 56,958,324 of OX411742.1, forward strand.
ATATTCATATCGTTGCTGTCTGTAACAGATTTCATAACAGAAATAATTAAATTAAATGTAGTCTGAGTTCTCAGAATCAATTATCGTTGCTTAAATTAATATATCTACGTATATATTTTGATCGTGATATTACATTGTATAAATTACATTATAATTAAGGCTGCTGTGAATAGCATTGGCTGCAAATAACATTTATATTCGTTTACACAAATAATTTTTACTCTCAGAGTTTCATACTTGTGTAATGACTTTATGAGAATTTTATTCTTGGTATATTCTTGTTGATTCTCTCAGACTTCAGTAATGCTAGCCAATCTGTCTGTCGGTTGTTCAGTAAGCTTTTTCTCTTTATATATCTCATTGAGATACATTTGAAGCTTTGCCAAAACGTAATCTCATACTGGTGAATCTTTTGATGGGTTGGTAACCTCTCTTTCGTGATAACTTGGGAAGTTAGGAGTTAAAATAAAAACAAAAAATGATTTATAGTTGAAACTTTTTCTCCACCAACCATCCTTATTTCTACTTAAAATAATTTCATAAACGTCAGGCCTCGTTAACCTATTGTCTTTATACCAAACATAGAATGATGTAAAAGTTTGAGCTTACATGAGCTTTATTTAATGTATCTCATTTATATAACGTCAAACTTTTTCGTTAGCTAGCTCCTGAGCAAAATTTGAACATTGAACGCGTCAATATTGTTACTGTACAGTAACGAGTTGTTGATTCATTTAGAATAACAAGAGGGAGAGTATCTCGTGAAACTGTAATCGGTAAAGTTTGTAACAACATCGGCCGACTTTCCGCCTCCATCGGTAAAGTTAGTTAATGCGAGTTCCCGTGGCGTGCAGCGGATACGGATATCGATCGCGACAAGTGCGGGACGCCCGGGTCCCCGGGATTCGTCTGGCAGTCCCGGGTAACCGAACACCCTCGCCCCACCCACCTCGCCGCCCGTCAAAAGGGTCTGTATAACGTGCCACTCACTACTTTGTTCTTGTTTTGTTTGAAGGTTAATATTCATTTTGACCTGAATGACGGAGTTCCTTGCTAAACTGGAATTAGAATTAGAATCCGTTGTTTGAAATTCTTTTGATGATAGATGTTCTTTTAGGCGTTGAGTGATGTGTGCTGATTCTATTGAAAAATGATTCACCATAACTTTTAAACAGTTTACTGGAACAAATCTCATCAATCTTGAAATGAACATCTTCAAATGTTAATATTCCGGTTCCATTAAGATCCAAAGAATTTGAAACATTATTAATTTAATATCTAATAAATGTCTATAATGAATCCACTTATGTTACCAAAGCTAAGCTTTCTACAACTTCCTCTTTCCTAGTCAATAAAGATAAAGTGCTTTTAACTTCAGACGAGTTAGATAAGGTCCAACCGGTTTACATTACACTATATTACTCAACAGATAAATCTTGTTTATCACCTGTCGATATGAGCGTCAGTTGCCACAGAGATAAACGTATCGCAAATCTATATCGCTTAAAAGATGACCTTGCTTGTGCGGAAGGCGCAATGTGTGTGAAGTATAATTAATTATGCAAGCCTGTGTCTGTTGGCCAGGCAAGAGGCAGCCAGGCACGAGGGGGTGCGGGAGGAGGAGAGGCGCGGCCCGCCCCTCCCTCCCGCCAGCCAGTTTGCGCCATTCTCCCGCGGCGGCATCACTACGCTCGGTTACTCGTTATTCGGAACGGTTTAAACGCATCTTACCTTTCACCGCACTAGCGTCACATGTTTTTTCGAATTTCGAAGTGCCGCGTGACGTCGTGAAGTGATTTTGGTGCTTTGTTGCCATTGTGGACCGCGGAGCGTCCCCCCGAGCCAGCGGTACTTGTCATGACTCATTGTTTACTATCGCCTATTAGTTGCCGGCTTACTTGTGTGATTTATTATTATATTTATTTATAACAGCAATAACACTTTGTTTCGTTAGGTCATTGGGTATTACACGTTATTATCGTATCACAGTATGTTATGTAATTTATACACCACAAAATATAACTTCAAAGAAGTTTATGATATTTATTTGCATAGCCGCTTTATCTTCTGCTTCCTGTTTTAAATGTGAATTAATGAATAATATCCTCATGAACATGGATGACAGTGTGACATTCAGTTTATTTATCGCCTGCCAACTGTGCACCTGTAACCTAATTCGATTTAGCAGTTCTTTTGTTTAACAAAATATGATAGTACGTACAGGTCGGAGCCTAATCTGCAACAGTGAACATGCATCGGAAAGCTAATTAACATATAATGGTTTGAGCACGACCGGCTATATATTATACGTCTTACATACTTAGACGTATAATACATGCATACTATAACGCTCGCATGCAACTATGTAGGCGCAGTGCATACAAAGTAGAGATAGCCACACCCCGATAAGAGGACTGTCTCTCTCCCACCTTCACATCTCTGTTCACTATATTAGACAGCTTAACAAGCCGTTAATTCCGAAGAGATGTTTACGATACTTTCTGAAAACGTTCGCTAGAGTGTAGTCCCGGAGACCGGAATTAGATCGGTTCGCGAGTGTTGCGCATCACTAATCGACGCACGCACGCACAATGTGCGCCATATTGTTATTGTTATTACACCGCCTTAGAAGGAAACAGCTCGTTTGACTCGGTCTCAATGTTTGCTTTTGTTCTTTTCTAACTTCTTTGTTGGTCGTTATTGTTCCTTTGTTCGGCATGATAAAGCGACCGACGGAGGAGACTATTTATAAACATTCACTCTTCGATCGGAATATTTTCTATTACGCTACTCCTACAATAATCGGAGAAATCACAAAGGTCATGCTCATGCGCGATACTTTCTCTGAATCTGAAACAACAAAAGAAACTAAAGTTGTAGTCATAATACGGCGCAGGTGCTGGCATATTATAAGCTTTTGTGGTTCTGCTTTTACGAAATAAAATACAGCCGTAAAGGGCAATAAAACCCAAATAAGGAGTTGAATAGTTCGCTAGACGCAACGATATAAAGGCGATACACGAATACCAGGGCCCGTCTACATCCCACGTACTTACGCCCACTCCGCGTGTTGAGGCTATACGTGAATAAATCTCACCTGACAACGGCGCTCCGGACTGCGGAGACCGGCCCGATCTGCCGGAGCCTTCCATTCCATTCCAAGGTTTATCTTACATTAGCGGATTCAATAGAAACGTGAGCGACTCCACGAAATTGCCGAGTTATTTTCCAATATGAAACAACAATGTTTCCTTTGAGAAAATATTACATTTTGATACTCCATTTTACCAAGCGTTGTGATTGTGACAATGTAACAATAAATAGCTAGATGTGAAAATTCCCAACCAATTCAATTGTTCGGCCACAAAAAATGTAACAGAATGTTGTTACTTGTTATTCAGAGTTGACGAACTGCGGAGAGCTATCGAGATGGAAGTAACAAAGGCATAAGTTCCGACTGCTGTCACGGCGACATTCCCCTCTTATTTATGCTCGGCTATCTCTAACCGCATTGGAGACTTGCCAGTCTGTTTGTAAACCACATACACTTATTATATTGACGTCATAAAATGATACGGGTTATAAAATACCCGTTGCTTGTCTTGCTTGCTTATATTAACCTCGTCGTAACTTTGATTTATTATTCATTCATTATGTGAGTTGCATCTTAATTTGTTTTTGCTTTGGTCTGATAAACAAAAACAATACGAGTAGCAAGCAAAACAACATTGTAATATACTTCATTAAAATGAATAAGTATTTGGTCCATCGATTAAAGCCCAGACTTGAGTAAGCCAGCGGCTTCACTTCGAAATTCTATTTGAGACCATTAAAATGCGATGAGGCGGTGTAACTTTCAAAGGTAGTTATAAAATTAATCTGTTCTTTATTGTGTTGACCTACTTTCTGTACGATCTCGTAGATTAATTACATATTCCTTTTTACTTATTGCTACTGCACAAGACATTAATAAAATAGGTTTGATTCGGATCCAAGTTTCTGTTGTATGAGTAACATTACTCGTATGTGTAATAATAATAATAGCTTTCGTCGCTATTTTATTTGTATTGTCTTTTACCTCATTTCCATCACTTGCTGCAGTGTCATTAATAATATTGTTATGACTTTGCTCTTGGATTCTAAATTTGTCCTTCGTATAATTTATTTTATCCTTATTCAGACAACAGTACTCATTTATCTTAAATTGTAAAATAACTGGTATATTTAATGTATTATGTTCACGTTTCGAGTTAATCATTAGAGCTTCCTGTTTGGCGATACTTAATTTAATCAGCATACCTTCCTATTCACATGGTAATTAATACCATGAATTAAGCATTATCGAATATGTTATTTTTAAACGTTTGCTGTTCACATCACAGAACAGATAAAAGAGACATGGAATAAGTATTTATGCGGATTCAAAATCGGATACCAATAACGAGAAATTATTCAAAAAGGAATTTGTTAACTTCCCATAAAGGTGAAATAAGGTAATGTAGTCATAAAAATTATGACCAGTTAGTGGTCGTATCGACGTTATAATCTAGTTAGCGAGTCTGGCCCCAAAGGCTTAGGACCGGTCTAGGAATACCGGTCCTAATGGGAAATGAGGGGGGAAGGGGGAAAAGCTATAATCCGACCAGTCCAGTTGCACTCCTGCCCCCGGCTTCACAAGATTGAGTGATAAACGTACTGGGTGCTGTTCGTATTAACACACTATACAATACATAACCACCCGAGGCACATATTTTTTTCTCTCCACGAGCTTGAGAAAGTACGTGAAATTGTATACCCGTGTATACGGAACGAACCGCGTAATATTACGCTCAACAATGATAAACGCTTAATCATCTTGAGTAATCACAACAATCCTACTCCGTGTTGCGTAATGGAAATAATAACAACAGAGAACGATTACAATGCATTTACTAGTACTTGGCATTTTTATGATAACACGCTATTTTGTATCGTTTGTGGAATTGAATTGGCTATAGTAATTGTATTTGTAAAAGATAAGACTGAAATGGAGATTACGTAAGAGTATAATACCCTAATTGACAATAATGACGAGTAATTAAAAGTCATACCACTTACGAAAGATAATATAAAGATAGAGTATTGTACGCTTGAACGGATTAAATGTACTGATCCTCTTAAACCAATTACTGGCAGTAGAGAACATACAAAGGAGAGTGTAACAGTATTATATAAATTATGTTAGACGCATTCATCGCTAGACAAAGGTCAGGCGGGCGTGCACTTGCGTAACATTCGTAAAGTGTTACTCCTCAGACAGAGTTCCGTGCATCTGCATTATGCAATGTTTCTCGTTAATGTAGACGATTCTTTCTTCGCAGACAAGCTGCAAGATTTAGACGTATGTCAGAACGTTGAAACATGTTGAAAATATTATGAAGATACTCTTTTATTCGCTTTGTTGTCTACTTCTTACATAATGGAGTGCCTGATCTTGTTATCTTAGCCTAATCTTCTTCAGAATAAAAGGCACTAAGGGCATCCTATGACGATCCCAACAGGATATTTATTAACTCTTTACAAATCTTTTTTATAGCGCCCCATTTTCAGCCTGATTATGTAGAAAGCTTCTCATAAGCCAGCTAACGTTATTTCAGGATATAAACTCGTAGGTTCATTTCTAGTTAACCGCTTTATAGTCTCCCCAACCTTTAGGTTTAATGAGATTTTCTTTATCACGCAAAATCGTGACTCGCTGAACATTTGCATAGTAAAGAAAATTTATTAAGAATTAGATTGAGTGTGTACTAAGCTATGTCTTGAAGGTACTTCATTGTTTTGTAGAGCCGTGCCGTTAACCTCTTATGTTCAAATTAACCAATTAATCAAAGCCTGTCTACTGTGTACAACCACGTATCTATTAACAGGATCTTGTGAAGGCAAAATGGTTCAATTTATCTTGGTTATTTTGTCGATATTACCCTCCGGGGAGCGGGCGGGTGTCTAGAAGGTGAACTTGGAAATAAATCACTGTTTACTGTTGCTGGGGACGTTCACCTGCACTGTTCCTGGTAAATATTACACGAGTGACAGATTGATGGTTTCCATTATACTTGTTTCTGCTTCCTCACGCGTTGTTGTGGTTTCATAAAGGATTATACTTTCTGAATGCGGCCCTGTTTGCGCAACGTGGCAACGTGGAGCGTGTCGATAATCCGCTTAGTTTTTCTGCCGTTCGTTCAGTTTTCGTATAAAGCGTGGCGGGGGTGATAAATCTTTCTTTTTTATTTACGGTCATTGAAGTTTTAGAAGCGTCGTTCAATTGAATCTTTACTGCGCACAGATCATTTACGTTCCTCTGTTTGCATTCTATAATTTCTGAATGTACTCCATTTTTATTTTTGCATTTTATATCTACTCTTTTATCACTCCTAAGTGTAATATCTCGAGAGTTTGTCATGTTGTACCAAAATATATGTTCTTTTACAGCGAGTGAAAACAAATGTACTTTATTCTCTCAGTCTATTAAATATGCACAGTAATATACCCATTTTCTTTTCTCACCTTGTTAATAGGCGCTGTAGCACCGTTGCTAGGCAGAGATCCTTCAAAGGTTACTCGCGCTCCGTGACTTTCCCGGAAAATTACTCCTCGCTTCTCTCGTAAAGCTCTTTAACAATAAAGCGATCAAGTAATATAAACGTGTTTCTTTTTATAGCTGAAGGCAAATTGATATTCATTACAATTTCTTCTCGTTCTTCAGGGTTATTAGGTTTTTATTATTCTTATCCTCAATTGTAATTTCCCTCGTATTTTCTTGTCTCATATTTAAATCTAGTTCAATGCCTGCCAAAACATTTACTGATAGAGAGTCGTAGACATTAAATTCAATTCTGAAAGCACTTACAAAATAATCTACTTCGTCTGAGTAATCAGTCCAGCCCCCGGACGTTTGTAAGGTATATATAGGGACAAGTTGACTTTGCTATAGATAAGCAACTCGATAGTACCGTTGCTATAGAACACGGTTCAGTACACTCCGTCCACAATGCTCAGCTTGTTTATTGTGTGTTTCAAAGGGAAACACACAAAGGCCCGATACACAGTGTAACGTGCGGTACAACGCCACCACGGAGAATATAAACGATCTGATTGTGATCCCATTGAATTAACTTGCACTATACAGCTTTCATGATGGCGGAATATTAATCGTTTATAAAGTTCTATTTAGAGCGCTTACGCTTGTGAAATGGGTGTACTGAGTTCGAACTTGTATATATGTGAAAGAGGAAATCGTTAAACATTATGAACACGTTAAATGAGGTCATTTTCTTGCGAAATGTGAAGCTAATCAACATGTACAACTCAAAATATCACACACTAGCGGACGCCTCGCGGTTACACCCGCGTAGTTCCCGTTCCCGTGGGAATACAGGGATAAAAAGTCCCGGGGATAGTGTAGCTTCCCAACGGTGAAATAATTTTTGAAATCGGTCCAGTAGTTTTTAAGTTTATTCTTTACATACAAACATAAAAGTCTTTCCTCTTTACAATATTAGTATACATATACTACAGAATTACACTTATGGTAATGAAACTTACCCAAGCTTAAGTCATTAACGGAATGTTGAACATATCCTGTTCAAATTATCATAATGCGAGTTAATATTAATGACTCGCAGTTATAAATCGATATTAAATCTAGGTTACTTTGAACAGGTTAAGGAACGAGTGATTTACACTCACGTTACACTTTATTCACTCAACATAATAACGGCCAGCGTTTCCTTTAAGTCAATTTTATCTCATAACGGTCCCGAGGATTTGAATGGGGTGAATGTACCGTTTTCGGTGCGAGGAAGCGTTACCAAGGGACTGGCCTTTGGAAAATTCACTTAATAACTGATATACATAGGAAATTGAATGATGAACCCATCTTTTGTGTATTAAGTTGAATGAAAAATAATTGGTGATGTTACCTTTGCGCTTTATGTTTGGAATTTGAATTAGCTCACACATTTTGCTTGTAAAGGATTGCAAAGATCAAGCATCACTATAATTTGGTGTCAAATTGTTTATTCTAAACCCCTTTTTACCCGACTGCCGAAGGAGGTCAATGTGTTTATCAGTCTATGTATGTATGTATGTTTATTCCTATGTGGCGTTCCAGAGACCAAACGCGTTGGCCGATTTTGATGATTCTTACGTCAATCGATTCGTCTTAACCTTGCGAGTGTCACTGGCTGACATTAAAAATTTAAAATAGAATAAAGGCGGATTTTTTGCGCCAAATTGTGCGATCCCAATTTTTTTTCGTCCATTCCCATCGTGTGGGGTATCAAAATAAAGGATTTTAAGAGTTGATTAAAAAAATATTAAACACTTATATGTTTAAATGTACCTAATTCGAAAAAAAAAAGTTAACTGAACAAATATAAATATAAAAAAAAATACCCGACATGATTTTCTTCTTATTTACGTCTTTTTAGTTCGCTTTTTAAACCTGAGTTTCTGTCATAGTACAGAAGGAAGAGTCATATTACCGGTCCTTATAGACCTCGCTTCTCCTTTACAAGACAAGTGGAACAGGCATTAGTTACTCCAAGCAAAGCACACCTGAACGAAGTGCGTAAATAACAAATCATAGTCAGCTTTCAACCGCCGTAGATGGCTTTATTATTTTGAAATATCTGACAAGTTTCCTTATTATTCCAACGATTTAATTACAGGTGGTTCAAAGTGCTTTTAGGGTTCTGTTCGTCAAAGGAAAATACGGAGCCTTTATAAAATTACTTTGGCGTCTGGAATTGACGTGCCGTTAGTGAGTTGACTTTTTCCTTGGTTTGTTGCCGAGAAACAGACATTTTCATATTCTGAGTAAACAGCAAAGTTTCGTAAGTTTTTTTAATAATCTTTTAGCTTTAAAAAGATTCTGGAGCTACATTTATGTACACCTTTTTTGCAGTCGTCAATACGAGATCGTATATGGTCTTATTGGATTACATAATATGGCATTGATTGTTTTTGATTTTAGTAGGTATGTTTTTTGCAATTCAGTCGTACTTGATGGCAATTTGTACCATACCAGGCCAGTTTGCAGCTCGATGAATTGATGTTCATTCAATCTAGTACTTAATTGGTTGTCAATATCTAAATACTTAAAGAGCTTTTTTGGCTTGGCCTGCTAACATATTTTGAGAGAAGGATAGATAAAAGATAGTTTGATTGTAGTGTAAGATCTGTTCCGACTTCCGGTACCTGGGGTCGCTTGTCCAAGGGGATGGCGAGGTAGACCGAGACGTAACGCACCGGATCAACTCGGGATGGATGAAATGGCGACAGGTCACTGGCACAACTTGCGACCCACGGATGCCCCTCAAGTTAAAGGGTAAAATTTACAAGTCCGTGATAAGACCTGTCGTACTGTATGGAACAGAATGTTGGGCTGTGAAAAAGATGGATGAAAAGAGATTGCATGTAGCAGAGATGAGAATGTTGAGATGGATGTGCGGAGTGACGAGAATGGATAAAGTGAGAAATGAGTATATTAGAGGAAGTTTGAAAGTGGCGCCAGTGACAGAAAAATTGAAAGGAAACCGTTTGTCCTGGTATGGTCATCTGATGAGGAGGGATGAAACGCATGTTGCTAAAAGAGTTATGAATATAAATGTGGATGGATGGAGAGGGAGGGGACGGCCAAAGAAAAGATGGATGGACTGTGTGAGGAGTGAAATAAAAAAAAAGGGCGTCAGTGATAGCGTGACGGGGGACAGGACGAAATGGAAGAAGAAACCGTGTTGCGCCGACCCCAAGTAACATGGGACAAGGGCAGGAAGATGATGATGATGATTGTAGTGTAAGATGTTGTGGTTTGATCACGTTGTTTGCCATAGTTGATGGCGTCCGAAGTTAAAATAGCATAGTTACTTAGATATATACGGAAAGTTTATTAAATTTCCTAGTTAACTAAGAAATAAACTATCTTCTTACAAATACATTACCAAACACTTTGTTTATTTTTAGATAAAACTCATATAACAAATTTGTACTTGGCTCTTTTTTTACTGTGTTTGTTTATTATTTGCTACAAAATAAAACACGCCCGTGTTTATTAAATGTACGTTGTAAAAAAGTACGTTTTAAGTATTGATAAAATAGAATAAAATAAATATGCACGCAAACACAGCCAGTATTCGAAAAATGTAGGTAGGATAAATAATTCGAATGATAATCGGCTTACAATACTGAGCGACTGATATTTGTGATCCTGATCACTTACAGTTCGTAGAATTTATATTATAAAAGTATGAAATTAATTTGAATGTGAAATACAAAAATGAATATTCTCTTTACATGCCTCTTTGATTAAAATTTAAAAATAACTCGAGTGATTCCGAAAATATATCATTTTAAATACGTTTTCGCATGAAACGTACTCATGTAATTATTTTTATATTAATTCTGACAACATTATTTATTTCTTTTAATATACATGGTTGGGCAATTAGTCTCCACAAATTGTGTGCCTGAGGATGTGCTGAGGATGGAAGGCGTCGCCGCCGAGGCCGGCCCTAAAAAAGCTGTCGAGACGACCTAGGCAAACTGCAGAGGCTGGTCTGAGTTGGTTCAGGAACGCAAGGATTTGGGAAGGCATTCGCCCAGCAGTGGGATAGGCTTATATATAAAAAAACATGTTAACTTAAAACCATGTAAATTAAATAATTACTTACTTTCAAGCTTTACAATATGCAGGTTCCTACGTGTAATTGCTTGTAGGGTAAAATAAAAATACTACCCTCTTAACCCTTCCATGTGAAATCTCATTAAAGCAAAAGATGGTTTTGATCTGTCACGCACAACGTTCCATACATAGCGATAAAGGGTTAAGGGATGTAGCGTGTAGCGTACCCCGTGCCGGGGGTGAATGACACAGTAAATGATGACTCGACATAAAATAGTCCGTCCGTATAAGAACCGGTGCCAAGTGAAATGTGTTTGTTTAAAACAGTTGAGACCAAGGTCGTTATTCGCATATTTTTGTGAAATGTAGCAAATTTATTATTGTAAGTGCTTCGCATTTCATTCCGGTAATCTAAATAGATTGGAGTTGTCCAAACAATCGAATGGGGTCAAGAAAACTTTAATTCCGTTGAATCATTTATTTTAAAATACACACATCACAGGATAAGTGCAAGAAAGAAAGAACAAGTGTTTATTTATCACAGAAAACGACATACTATACCTACGTACACACCAGCTTTCATGCGATAAAAATAGTTTTCCAATAATCAAACTTTCGTCACATATTGATTGATTCCATCTATTTGTACCTCAGCTATATTTTATTCGAAGAAATCCTTGAACTGCGTAGGTAAAACGTGATAAAAGATTATAAATAATTCACCTACGAACGTATCTATTAACGGAATTGCCAAAATATCAATATAAATAAGCCTACAATACTCATACATAACAATATTGAATTGTATGTTTTATCGACAATGTTATCAATCATTATACCGTTTGCAAACAAGACGCGTGAAAATTCAAACAGCTTCATGGAACGCTGCCAAATATTTGAAAAAAGAAGAAAATTCCGTGAAAAAAAATGAAGAATTAATTTCTTTATTCAGTGAGTAAACGGACTGACCTAAGGCTATGAATAGAAGTGCGCGGGTGGACGCTAATAGCGCCTATTATAGATTATTCCCCGGTCAATAACGGACCACCCACGACGGTAAAAACACGTTCTGAGATACGTCCCGTTTTTATACTAACCATCAAGAACAAACATATTCTTTAAATAAACAACGTACCTAAATGTGTTAACAAAGTCAGGGTTTTCCTAAGGATTTAAGCAGCAATCAAGGTGTCATTGATGAATAATTAATCAGGGGTTTTCCACATACATTAATTTATTTACATGCATAAAATACACGTTAGTTCGACCACGACATCAGAACTCGTAACTCAGACTGAGACACTTCTGGAAGTCTAGACACTTGTGAACCAATTAACGTAAATCTGAATAGTAAACAGGTTTATTGACTTTGATAAATATCTTTATTGCTAAAAAACATATAATACCTAAAACATTTATTATCTGATTTAATTAGGTATCAAGTCGTAAGGTGTAGGTAAGTTAATAATAGCTTGTTTCATCTCATCCATCTTCCTTATATATATGCATCTTTTCTTAGAAATAATCTTTAAAACATGAATTCAGAGTAGACTAAAATAAAACAAACGCATCGCGGTAGCCATTAAAGCTGCATCTCGCGACCATGTTGAAATACTTAATTTAATTTATCTTGTGCAAATACACGGACGCGAAACACTTAAGTCTATTAGCATAGAGTAAGAAGTGTAATGCAAGGTATGCATGTAGTGTTGTGCAAGCCAGGCGGGCCCATGGCCTAGTTTGCAGGCGCATTGCGTAGGTCAGCCATGTCGCGTGTGACCAAACTTTCTCTTTAATGTACCATTTCACTTTCACTCCTCGATCGACATTTTAATGTCATTTTTCAGAGTATTTAATTTTTTAATGCACAAACGCAATTTCATGTTCCACTTTTTTATTTTTACACGAATTGTATAATTTGCCAGCGGAAATGTGTTACATGTGTAGCAAAAAATTTGGAGAGCTACAATTAGCATGTACCTAATTATTTTTAGCGGCAAAAAATATGATGTAGCTCATATTGTGCAAATTAGACGAAGATAATGATCATTATGATGAATAAATCATACAAAGTATTCATAGTAACAACACTGCTCCAATCAACAATTCGATCTGGCGTACGTAGGAGTACAAATTACAATCGTTTGATTAAATTGTGATGTAATTCCAAACGTATAAAGAACACAGTCAATACTGAAGTGAACCAGATGACTCATAACTTTCTCCAGTTCGCGCTCGATGCTAAAGTTTTAATTAATGTTTTAAAAACTTTCTATTCATATACAAAAGTTTCAACGCGTGGAGATTGTTTGAATTTTGCGTCTTAATTGATGTAATTCTGGAGTTTGATCACTCTTATTGTTACTTTGTGGAAGATCGTTATTATTCTGAATGTTTCTTTATGGGTTTTTGACGTTTTATTTGCAGACGTTTATTATATTCGACGCATTACAGTGATGTGTTTTTCTTTAGACCAATTTTGCAGAAAACAATGTATTCGGATTCCGCTTCACGTATGCTTGTGTGAGCAAAATAAACGCTCCCCAGATAACTAAAATAAACAATGTTAGTATAGGTATTCAAACCGAGCCGCACTGAGCCAACAATGTTCCTCGATCCATACAAACAGGTTGTTTGTCAATTTCCCGATGACGCAGCGCGTTGTCAAAGCATAGCTCGCTTGTGCACATAAACAGTTCGGTCGCGACCGTCGACTCCTCCACCCACCCCAGGAGGGGCAGTGGGGATAGCACAGCCACCCTGCCCCATTTTTCACAAGTACTTAGCATGTTGTGGTCGGCTCCCCATCCCCGACCACCCCAAGTTTCGCATGTTTATGCCATAAATTTTTGTTATGACAACACACGGTCAGCTGAGCCATACATTTGTTCAATATGTGTGTGTTTTGTTAATAAGTTACTTTTTTCAGCGTATCCAGTACAATAATTTATTTTGGAATTTCAGTCAGCTACTTTCTCAACTGTCTAGTCTAGACATACAATTATTTCATCTTTTATTCGACTTTGTAACTTTGTCTCTGGTACCATTAATTAAAATAGAGGATCGTTTGTGTCTCTTTGGCAGTCGTTCTGCTTTTCCCAGTGTTTCAATAAATCTCCTGTTTCGTTTCGACGCGCCACGTCGTGATTTATTGAGTGATCTCCCTTTTATTAGTTCTATGTCAACATAGTGAAATTCCTATTAATTTTCATTGATCGAAAGTATTAATACTGATCACTGGGTTGGGGTAAACACGGGTTATTCCCGAGAAAGGCAACGTTCAAAAAAGTGGTTGTATTAGAGATTTAGTTTGTGATTATCGGTTATCAATCAGTATTAGTGCATAACATTGAACAGGCGGTCGCTTTCCGCCCCGTCAGCGCAATAATCGCTGGCGAGGTGCGCCGCTGAGTCGGCAATAGTCCTGCCGAGTCTTGCCGACTCGGGCGTGAGTCAGCACGAGCCGACACGAAACGGCATGAGTCATGACTCGACTTAATTCGGACTAGGATCGCCCGCCGTCAGCCGAAATAAGTGGATTGCTGCTTCACGGCTGAATGATTCCATTTCAAAGGCGCCCTCTGATGTCATTACTTCATGCTTATGTTCCATTAATTTCATCTTGGAGAGGTTGCCTCAAAACACGGTTTGTTTGATTGTGTGATTGATATCTTTCTTTATGTTACGAGGTTAACGCCTTCCGATTGCTTTCCTACAAAGATCGTGAGAAATTAGAATGTGGCCTGAATTACGTTTTGATGAGTCTGCTGAATGTTCCCCAATTTGTAAACACACGTTAAGAGAGGTCGAGTTACCACAAACATGTTTGCCGAGAGTTTGTGTAAATACGTAGTGAAATACCTTTCTAGAACCTTACACAATACAGAATGAATAGAGCTTTTATCAATTAAGGCCATGCCCACGTTTTAACATTAGAATGACGTCATAGGTTAATTATATCATTAATTAAATTATGTATATTAAAAAGATAAGCAAAACAATTAGACAAGAGCAGTGACGTGCAAAAATAAGTTCTCAGTAAACATACATAAATGTTAATTAGCAATGAATTAATCGTGCATTAGCGCTATCAGTTCTTCGATCTAATCACATAACATTAGTAGTTAATGGAAGGTAACATTTTCCCGTTTGAATGTCAAGCGAAACGGTTTCAATTAACATAAATGTAACAAAACAAGGCCGTTCTTGATAACTTAAAAGTTTAGAAGTTCATTAAAATATGCAGAGGGAGGCTATGGGAGGTGGGGTGGCCTCCGTATTTAGCCAAACATCAAAGGGTTGAAGGGCTTCGAATTAACATTGTGTTCCGAACACAAATACCTTTGTTTACTTCGACTCAAGTTCGTTATTGAAATACGTGCGTATGTCCACCTTTTCCTTTTGAATCAAATACCCAAGCATAATTTGAATGTTTTATAAGCAAATAAAAGAGAAAAATAAAAACAGAATCCTTAAACGGCAAAATAAACAATAAGATACAAGAGCAAAAGGTTCGAATAAGATACAGCCCAGATTAACTCGAACGAAACCGTTGTAATACAATCACGTTTTATTTCTGTCTTTATATTTTTATATTAAGTACAAGTTTATTTTCGGATTTCGAATGAATTTTTTTCTTTTTTTCCAGAGAGTTGAGCGCGAGACCACAAAAAGTCCAGCAACGACTGGTGGCAGGAAGAAATCGTCAGCCGTGAGGAGCAACGGTCAAATTGCGCCCACTGAGCCGCCGCCACAACCTGCAGGTAAACCATTGTAGATTGTTTATCTAGGGAGCAAACAACTATTTTAAAGGCGAGTGTTTTTTTAATCCAGAACGCAGCGAGGGATTAAAAGTACGTCACTCGTGCTTAAAATAGTGTTGCTCCCGAGGTGGACACTCTACTTTTTATCACCCTCGATGAAAAAATAAGTATGTAAGTGCAACTTATGAACAAGATCGTTACGTTTCTTTATTTACATACAATTAGGAACTATAAGACATAACATAGAAATAATTAGAGGCTAATGTCTATATTTGAACAATTATGGTAGTGCATCGTAACAAATTTTATTAATACGATCCGTTACAGTTGTAATATTTTAATTTGGCTCGCGCGCGGTTTTCCAGCCAGTAACTTGTTCAATACAATGTGCTCGTGCGGTGCGAAATAGAATTACAATCGCTCATTAGACATTCACCTCATACATTCGTCGAAATCGATTTTAGCGATGTAATCCTATTTTGGACCGCATAGTTTGTGATTCATTTCTTAGCTGATTGGAACATTAACTAACAATATCCACATTCCAAATTCAAATCACTTTTAGTTACTAGGGAATAATGTGCTATTTTAGTTCCTGTTTACGAAGAATAAACTAGCTCTTTTACGGTTTAAGACATTTATTTCTCAAAAAGAATTCAATTCACTTAATTTTTGTTTATGCCACCTCAGTTGTGCAAATCTCCTTTGTTCATCGCGTAAACTCTACCAAAAGACAATAAAAAAACAAAATTTATGGCGCCATAACAAAGAACTTATCTATTTTCGCTGTGAATGTATTATTCTTGAAAAGGCATAGCTGTCGATGGCTACGTCATAAAATAACGTTTTTGTAGTGAAAGTTGTTTGATGGATCACCTCCGGTAATACTCACGGGTGTTATCTGTAAGTCAGTTATAACTTCGAGCTTTTAATCTAAAGGAATTTTTGAAGGTTATTTAGGAATATTTCCATATCACAGAGAGGAGGCCTGTGTCCCAGCAGTGGGAAAATTATAAAGGATCAGCGTTTTGATCAGTTGATGATTTAGGAATATCAAAATTGTAAAAAACGCTAATGAACATGATTGATGATAAGAACCAACTAAACCAAGCGCTGAAGTAAAACCAACATGCCTAAAAGAGATACGAAAATATCTTCAGATATTTTACCTCTGATCATTAATAAAAAAGCAACATCTCATTCCTTTTAACCACGTATTGATACAGCTTTTCCCAACCGGCACGAGTCAGGGAATCTTCAGTATGTCGCAATTGACGTAGCGTGCAATATACGAAGGGGATGGTACAGTAGTATAGAAGGGATAGTTACAAAAGCTCCCCAGAGAGTTAGCTCCGGGCTCGACGCTTAATAGGATAGAATCCAGAGCATTCAGGTGTGCCGACTGTACCACACTCCGCGGTACCCGTGACCGTTCCATTTGTAATTCCTATTAGATTGAATGCACTATTTACTAAAGCTTTCGTTTAAATTGAAATGTATGAAAACGTTAAAGCGAGATAAAAATACGTTTAGAGTTTTAACTTTCACGTTTGAAAGAGTGCAGACGGGAGTGAGATTCGTATCGTATATTTTTCATGTTTTCTTTTAAGATCTTTGATGAATCTCTTATAACTAAAAACATTGCATGTATTTAGTTATAAGAGATAGCTCGTAGGGAACAAAAAGCTAATGTTAAATCAAATAAAATAATCTTTATTGACATAATTGGTTACTGCAATTTTTTGAAGCATCTGCCTTCCGAACTAGACGAACCTGTATGGCAGGAGTCAATGTACTTTGCTTTTACATTTAATCTAGAACCAAGAACCGTTCGTTTTATCTCCTTTTGTTTGGCGTTAAGTAAAGCAACGTACGGTATATTACGCATGTCTTTTACCACCTGAAATATGAGTCCAGATAACTTTTTGGGTCAGTGTAAAGTGTGGGTCTTTTCTCGGACGTCTTTGGTTATATACTTGTGAATGTACATTCACAAGTATATAACCAAAGATAAGCGAGTCTCAAATTTTACGGCTTTTACTCCATACGTTGGCTCGGTGCCAGTCGACGACTATAAACGGGTAACTTAAACTTAAATAGAACATTCGGCCACAGCTGGGTTTAGTGCTCTCGCCGTTAACTCGAGAACTGTACTTACGTACTGCATTTATGTACTTACAGAGCTTCCAAATTCGTTTTTTTTTAACTCAAATACAAAATAGTTTCTTGGAAAGGCAATTATGAGAAGTTTTCTTCGTATATCTATACTAATTTTATAAAGAGGAAAGATGTTTTTGTTTGTTTGTTTGTACCGAATAGGCTCCGAAACTACTGGAACGTTTTGAAAAATTATTTCAGCCTTAGAAAGCTACATTATTCCTGAGTGACATAGGCTATTTTTTAATCCAGAAATTGGGTCCTGTGGAATGGTCCACGGGAGCGAAGCCGCGGGCAACAGCTAGTAACAAATAAAGATTAAAAATAATTCTACCTCTTGCGTCTACGATGAATAATGCAAAACGAAAAAAGTTTGCCTTTTCTTTATAATGATTCCTTTTCATGATAATTTTAAATAAACGAGACAGTTTCTCAGTAAACTGTAAAAATATTTTATACGCAAAGCTCATGTATTTTCAGTGCAGATGAAAAGTATGAGCGAGACTTATATTACAGACGCTTGAGATTTCAAATGTCAGTTTGTTTTAATATTAAAAATCTTTAATTTATTGTCAGTGATGGTGAAACCGTTTAAGAATAAATAAAAAAGTAATAATAAATCATTCTAAACCGGTAATAAATATATAGGATCTATGTTGGTTCCGGAGATAAAGTATAAGGTAGGTATACATTTTCCCCATACTTCCCCTAATGGATGATCCTGCTTCGCCTTTGACTGCATCCAAGATGGATGGCTCCCATTTGCAAATAACCTTTCAATACCTACTAGAACCTTACGAAATTATTCCTAATATAAACTCTTAATCTTGACATTATGCCTGATACAAACTCTTAATCTTGACATTATGTCTAATAGAAACTCTTAATCTTTGTATTATTCCCGATAGAAACTCTTAATCTTTCTACTGTTTGGAAACAGTTCATCACAACAAAGGAATCTATTATAATGCGAAATTCTTGAGTGTGTGATGTGAATTGTTTGTATTCAATTATCTTTTGTTTCCTACATCTGTGTGAACTGACGTCGTTGAATGTTGTGTCTCAAGACGTGTAGGTGTAGGTTATAAACACAGCGTTTGTTATTCTATTACATGTGAAGTTTTAATATGAAACTTGTATCAAATTAAAATATGGATGATGTCCTGTTTACCATATTACGTAAGCACTGAGAATAAATTTAGTTAAAGTTTTATTTTATTTTAGGTGTTAATTCAGGCAGTGTTGCGAAACATAATAATTAAAAGCAGGCAAAGTATAAACAAAGGGAAGAACAGTAATTTTCATTAAAAGAATAAACTTTGTAGTTTCTCCAACCACGTTAATATCTGTTTTCGTTATTATATGAACACACCATAATATTCGATCATCTGAACTTAAATACAGTGTATGTAACATATTCAGCTATTCAAGAACCGCCTTAACTTTCACGTAATCCCGGCTAAAAGCGGATTGTGCAATAATTGGGAGAATCCAAGACCCGCAAGCCGACGGTATTAGCCTAATGAACTAGACCACTTCAGGATATAAACGCACAATTTATACCTTCGACTACGCTACGTTCCAGCAAATTTCTACGGAAAATACGAATTTCCACGCTAGCTTTGCACTTCGCAAGTTCGCATACGATTTAATTTCAGCAGTAGCAAATTATCCAGGACTAAGATAGTTTTTGCTTAGCAAGAATCCAAAGATAAATTATTGTTTCCTTTGTGAGTTTAATTACCTATCCACTTAATCAAAGCGAGTAAAAACTCAACCCGAGCACAGGAATCTTTTGTTCCTTTTAAACTTTCTAAAACTTTCAGTGTTTTTAAAATTTACTCTTTTGTAGTATCCTAATGTTTAACTTCAATTCATTTCGAAACAGAAAGAGTTGAAAAAAAAAACAAAAATAGGAAGCAGAAATATCTTTTGTGTGTCCAGCGGGTGGTGGGATGTTATCCTTTGAGTGAAATAATATGTCCGCGATAAAGGGAGATAAAACGTGCTTTCATTTTGTGCTGGGGTGCGTGTGACAGTTTCGTTGGTGACGTCACAGAATGGCCGCCAGCCCGGGGCAGCGGGGTAGATACATATGACACGTACATGTGTCATATAAATCAGAGAATTGCGTAGTATAATTTTATTAATTTACGTATGCTGCATTGATAACCGCCACGTGTATCTTGTACTTTGTGTAATCGGCGATATTTCACGTCCACGTCTGCGATCGTTTCTATGAATTTGTAACTTGAGTTTTAATCCATTGATAACAGAAGATGCGGGCGTCTTATTGTCATTTGTTGTGTATTTAATATCGTCTCCTGAAAGAGCGTGTAGTATACCGTTTGGATTGATAAGTTTAAGAAATCGCATACATATTAAAAAGATTTATTTTGACAATGAAATAGTCATGATGTTGATTATTCCTTGAATAATTCAAAGTGCCTATATTAAATTTCGTGCCGCTGGGCCAAAGTATATTATATTTACATAATAAAGAGTTGGGATCTAATAACGTAGGCAGCAAGCGACTCCGCCAGTTTTCATAATTCTGCACAACCCTCTTCGTGATTTTCAAAGCCATCTGCGTTAATATATTGAACCGTTTTCCTTTTTGATATTATTCCTTTATGATAGATCTTCTCATATTTATTCAAATAAAGTTCAATTACTGGATCAAGTTATTGTTAATTCCTTTGCGATGCGTTTACATAACTGTAGGAAAGTTATTGTATACTTAACAGTTGGCAAGTTTTGCCTTCGGGCAGTGTATTTATATGTATGTATTCAAACGGCAACTAACTTTATATTGGCTCGAAACTTGGAACTACGGAGTTGCGAACAACCGTGGGCTTCGTACAAATATTGCTCGGATCGTTGGAACTTTGTTCACATTGTTGTTCATCGTTCCAACTAAAAGTTCGGTCACTTTCGTTCAGTCAGCGCTCGCGACCTGCCCCATGCCTCACCGTCCAGTGGAACCAACTTTTGAATGCGAAACAAGTTAAGTTTCCAAGGTTGGTAGCAACTGTGTCGGTACCGTTCAGTAAACAATACAGTTTTACATAATTGAGAATGTTTTGTCCTGTTTTTCTTATATGGAAAAACGTATACTTTTGGCAGTCACGTTTTTAAGCCGCATATCGTTCCGAAAATACCAAGATTTTTGTGTCGAATGCTTTAGTGGAGTATATATATTTTTTTTATTTTTATTTGTGGTGGTTTTGCTCTTGACTCTAGTCTAGGTCATAGGTGACAGAGACAGAGTCGACGATGGAGTGAGCTTACCCAGAAGAAGCCTGTTCACTCTAACTTTGAAGAGTTTCGGGTTGAATGCGTTCGGAAACACAGACGCAGGTAGTGAGTTCCATTCATTCGCTGTGCGCATTATGAAGGATGTTTGAAAGCGCTAAATATTATACAGCTCTATTGCTTTGTAGAGTATTTAATTATTTATGTACATAATTTTGCGCATTTTTCCAACACGCCCTGACAGGTATTTTTTTTTTTCATTCACCACTCTTTATCATATGTTACAACATTATACCTATTGGTAATTAATTAAATATGTAGTATATTACGTCGTGTAAACACGATCCAAGCCATTAATATGAACACAAGCGTGTTCGATTAATCCCAATTTGATAGTACATAATATACACCAAACAATCGGTGTACATAGCGCAGTCGATAGCGGATAGCGGCAACTACTGGCAGAGTTATCAACCGTATACCTCTTCAAATACATATGCGATGTTGTGTATTCACAAAGCGGCGGTGGCAGCGACAGTCCTTTGTGTCAGTTAACAGAATTCGGATATTGGATAAGCTTTCGCGGTCCCCCGCCTGTTTGTTTACCTAACAATTTGATTTTAATTGGTTTTGCAGCACTAGTGCGTTGCGAGGTGTCTTCTAGTCCCCCCCACCTCGTACCGGTTAAAACACACACTCAATTATCGCATTGTAATCATAGTTCCTGTTTATATTGTTAATTGATGTTTGGCCAGCCTTGTTTATTAATCGAGTTTCAATTTGCGACGGAAATGTTCCACGGTATTAAAACAAATGCCAGCTATAATAAGCGAGCGCTGTTCATTGAACTGCTAGTCATTACTTGTAACGAGATTACGATCGAACTCGGTGTATAATTCAACTAATTGTACGCCTGTCTCAGATATTTGTCAGCGATAATTCAATGTGCAGATTAATAATGTACATTAGTTAACCCTAATGTCATGTCACGTCTGTTACGAGTCCTTTAATATTACGTAACGATGTTTGACAAGCGTGTCGCGTCACACCAATTTACACATTTCAACCGACTATATTAACCTCTTCTTTTGAACATTAACATATTCATGCTAATATTCCTAGAAAGCGTCAGACAGAATTTTGTTTAAATAGTAATGTCTTCTGACTCGACATGGCAGATTAATCACCCCTTACGCCCCCTCTCATACTTATCTACGCCCCCGATTTAAAGGTCATATAATTCTAAATTGCTAATGAAGAAGATACCTTCATTTCAGCAAATTTTATCTCATTGACAGATTTATACGATCTTGATATTATTCGGCAACGAAGTCATCTGCATTCCGTTGGCGGAACATCGCAAATTTTGCGTGGGCGCCCGTTGGCTCATGTAGTTAGCATAACTTTACATATTTACCTTTAAATGCACCTGAGGTACGCTGGCACTGCGGTATGTCTAGTACATATGTTTTAAATAAACTAACCTACGCTATACAAGGCAGGCACATGAGCAATTATGAGCTTGAATTATTAAAATGAAGTATACAGTTTACTTCGCAATCTCGAAGATATGCAAAAACACCAAACAAAGAACTTAATTCATCGCGAGTTCGTGACCTAAAAACTTGTTTCGACTGAAAATTATTATGCAATTCCGTATACGCGTAGACTTTTATCATACTTAAGTGCAAAATGGTGTAGTCAATAATAAAACATCCTCAAGGCAGCCCCCTTACATGTGAATATTATATTATACGAGTTTAGGAAACCGGGCGTACATTAATACACATTATGCCCCTTTATCATACTTTGCTTCCCCCACTGCCCTTGTAAAGTTAGAATAAAAATAACAATATTAAATTTGCATGTCGACGAAACTGGCTGAGGCACGCGACGAACTCACCCCGGGCGAACGGGTGGGTGGAGGCGAATGGGGGCGAACAGGGAAATTGTGACACGTCTGGCGCACGTTTGTGGGGTGGCGTTAGAAATTCGTGTAGGAATGCAGTGTCACCCTAATCTTTGCTCCATAATAACCTCACCTGACTGTAATGACGTGGAGGTTGAGACAATGGGGGTGAAATTATGCAATTTGCGTCTGGGCAGACATGTTATTTAGGTTATACCGTATTTTATTACCATTTGAATAAGCAATTTAGTCTTTAATAAAAAGTACATTCAGAAACATTTTAGTTTCAATCCCACGTACTAATAACTGTATCCAAACAAAAACTCAGAGCGATTCAAATCGCATTTAATCGCAGAAGATATATCATGGAAGCCCACGTAACCTGATTACTGAATCAGTTGACTTATAAAGCGCGTGAAAGTGTGTGTAAACAAAAGACGGTTGTATTAATTAACACTTAATAATGACTTAATGAGTCACACAACGTGTTCGCGATGTTTTGTTGTGATACAAAGCAGCAGTGCCGCCGTGTGATGAAGTACACAAACGCTTGACACCCGTATCCGGCCCACAATTGCGCGAAGGTCAGTGACACGAGACGCAACGATCGTGCGCGTGAATCAACATCTACTTAATTAGAAGAAAAGCGTCTGTTAGACACGCAATGGAGGTGAGGGCTCAACACTCCCTGCCTTCTATTTGTCTCTCTCAAAACTATTTAGTCCTTAATTGTTTTCATTTAATAACCAACGCGACAATTTGTTTTTGTGGCGCTTAATGCCATTTTAATAGCGTACCACTATTAATAACTGAGTTTCGTGACTGCTTGACATCCTGAAAAACTATTTCAAATGAACTGTTGCGCAAGAAGTAATAATGGTACCTATAAAAAACTGTTTTTTGCTGCTGACGGTTTCAGTATTGAAATGTAGTTTCGTTGTTGGGCGATAGATGTCGCTACTCGTAGCGTTTGAAGTTCGAACAAACCATTTCGATAATTTCCAAAGTAAAAACTTGTTTTCGTGTTAAAAGTTCAATAACACCCACTTATTATATTATTACGTAACCATACAAGTTAAGTATACTCGTATACGCTTTAATAACTTTTTTTTTGAACCGAAAGCCAGGCAAGAATGAACGATAGTGTAAAAAATAATGGTTACTATATTTTCCGAACCCTCAATAGGCAGCCGAATGCCCTTTTTATGTTGGGTCGACCGTTATGGAAGATTTATGAGGGCGCACTGGAGCCGGCAACCCGAGCTCATTTAATTTTTATTGCATCGAGGTCGTATTCAAAACGTGATAGTAACGGCGTGCCATTAATGAAACACGCCAATTGACAAACAATCAAATTGAATATTGAACACTGTTCAATATTGCATCACGCGATCATCTTTAGTCGCCGCTAACAATTAGCATGTATTTATGTTGAACGAGTTAATTATAATTCTTGTGTGGCTGCATTATTAGAAACAGTCTTATAATATCGGTGTTTATATGCAGATTAGTGCGATTACAAGAACAATAGTCGTCGGTGGAAATCGACGCGGTGAAGAGGTGGCACCTGCGTAAGCATAATAAATGTTGGCGGGGCGTCACGTTGTCGTTACGTAAAGAACAATGGCCGGCTGGGAACGCGGCCGTGAACGCGACGCGAATCCTCTACACGGAATCTATGCCATTTATTTATTCCGAGTGATGTCTCGGCTTCAACAATATCGGTGTGGAATCGCAAATGGCCGGCAGTACCGTTTCCGTCCTGACTCTGACTGTGGGACACAGCGATTTGCATATTTTCGTACGGCCGTGTTCGGCGTGCGAAATGTCCTAATTGTAGGCAGAGATTATTCATCTTTAGGCTGGGTATTCGTTCTTTGATTTATTTTGTTTAGTTTTACCTAAATTGTATAAATAAACCTGCACGAATACGTTGTTTTAACTACATAACAGCTTAATAAAATTAATAAGTGGTTAGGTATAATTAAATAAAGTTTTGTGAATAAAATTAACATTTCAACAAAGTATAAAAGAATATTTTTAAATGTAAATTTAAACTGGAAGCCAAACAGTCCTTACACACTTGCTTGCGGACGTAATGTTATTATGTGTACTTTCACCCCGAGACACCGTTACTTGAACTACTGAATATTCGCTATCTCTCTCGCGCACGATCACAATCTCGATCAGCTCAGCTGTGTGTTACAATAACTAACGGACCAAGAAATCATTAATTCATGGCTTAAACGTTTTTGACGCTTTTAAATTTCGAAGCATTTAAAATTCGAATCTATCGGAAAAATCCAGAATAGTTTTCTCATTCAGAATAGTCATGTTATTTACCTGAGATGGTAATCCGGTTTCAGGTCATGCCACCGAACGTATTGTCTTACCATCTCCATATTTAAACGTTGATGTTCAGAGTAGCTTAGTTATTTACTCAGTAGGTGTTTTCGTATCTAAATGGCCTCGACGGAAAGAGACAAGACTGGTAATAGCCACTGTAATGTATCTGCCTTTATTTTGTCCTCTTTAGAAATTTATTGAACGGACAGAAACAGCGCGATTTATATGTTTATTCAGGCCGGGTATCTGGCCTCGTTTAAACATGCTTTGAATGGAAACAAAGGTCTCTTAAATGTCTATTCATAATAGGTTCCTACGTGAATATAATTATTCTTATTCATTTCGCAATAGATCGGTAAATAATGACACGAAACATAAACAGCACTCAATGACACAAATGTCAATTGTTCATCGACTCGATACGATAAGCGAGTATCAAATAAATTCGATGAAGTAACAACGTAATTGCCTTCAAAATACGCTTTTACTATTCCATCGATAATTTAGCCTCAATCGTTTCATTGTGAAAGAGACCCTAATAAGGTCGTGAAACGTAATAAAGAGTCAAGGCGATCCGGCTAATTCCGCGCAAGTTTTGACAAGTGAAATCAGAACCCGATTGTAGCTTGTAGCGCACACCAAAATGTGTTGTGTTTCTACATTATTCAAATCACACGTCAAACTCAAGACCACGGAGGTCGTGTATTTTTCACACGTCGTCGGCGCAAATGCATTCCTCACACAATTATCACGCCACGCCGCCGCCAGTGGCTGCTGACTGCTCCCGCTCCGTTATGACTTTTATTTGCCCTCCGTAGAACGCATGTCCAGCACAAACAGGTTTCGAAACCAGCTCCATAAATACGAGTAGGGCGAGGCATGCAGGCCCTATCTGGATAATCTCTCACATACATTCATCTCCCTCTAATCGCCGTAAACGGGAAGATTCATGGTGCCCTTAAAGGGAATTTTGCTGTCGAATCGTAATCGGTTCCTAGAAGAATTTATCACCAGCCTTTTCGTAGAACCTGTTCCGATGCGGCCGGCTTTACATTAAAGGGTTGTGAGCTCGTATTTTTATTTTTTATACGTCTATCGAGTCGAATGGACCGTTAATTGGATCGGAATGCAGTCTAATATAATTAGACAACAACGAAGAACCATAAAATGGTAGTTAGATTATTCGAGCTTGTAACGAACACAAAAGAAATTCTTTTGGAACTGGATTTAGGAGATCCTTCACGTATTGTTTAAAGTTTTACGAGGTAACTTCCCACATTTTGCAAACGTTTTTTTTTATTCGACAGTAATTTAGAACGAGACATGTTTTTGTTTGTTTCAAGCACCTCTCTGTTGCCATGTGCCATTATTTGAAATTATTATTCTGAGAACTAAACACGTCTTCTGAATAAAAACCAGAAATAAAAGTAAGAATCATCGCCACTTACTGCACAGATTAAATTTAAACGGAGTTTAAAGTTAGAACACATAGTTCCCCAAGATGGCTGCTGGTATGACGTCAGCTGACGGTGCGCGGGCGCATTAAATTGATCGTTGTGTTGATTGACGCTCACGGTCTTTTTTGCAGTCGTGTATAAATACAGATCTGTGTCGCACTCAACTATGTGAAGGACATTAATGAGGAAAAAAAAGCGATTAAATTGTCTATGACGGGTATGACAATAGAGTATAATCATTGTCACTAATAGCATGACGAATTATAATGACAATAATTAGTTGAAGAATGACAAATAAATTATTTTAATAGATCTTTAATGGAATCTATTAACGTCACAAATTAATATTTTAAACAGGTTTGATTAACTTGTTGTTTCATTGATTTTGATAATAACTTAGGCCTAATTTTTTTAACCGTAGTTAACTCAACCAATGGTTAAATATGCTAACCAATGTTTTAAAATTTCGATAAAACGGGCTTTTCATAAATTGTTGGCATCAATACATATAATAAATTTGTAGGAAAGTAATTTTTGTACATCGAAAATATTTCCAAAAAAAATAGCCAGGGTGTTAAAGGATAACCAACAGAACCTATTTCCGCCATTTTTGGATTTTTTGTCTGTTTGTCTGTTTATTTGTGCACGCATCACGTGAAATGTACGAAACCAATGTAAATAACTTTTATACATAAACATAACATAAACATTGTGCGTAACTTGAAGAATTACTTAGTTTTTGTTTCATCGCAATCGGTTCACTCTATCAAAAGTTAGATGAATTTAAAGTGTTCAAGAAGTAAAATTATCACAACACACGCAATTCAGATACTCGGAGAGTTGAACTCGATATTCGATAGATGGCGTTGTGCATTTGAAGTCATTTTCTGAATGTCGGTGTTAATATTCTCCGCGAAAGTATGATGATTATAGAGACATAAATGGTAGGTAGGTAAGGAGGTTAGGCAGGAAGATAAGTAGGGTAGGGTTGGCAGACAAATGACGGGAGCGAAGCCGCGAGCACATAATTAATAAATAAACGTGTTTTACCGAAATTTTAAACCATTGGTTAAAAATACAATTGGTTGAGTTAACTACGGATCAAAAAACTGGGCCTTAATAAGCTAGAGTAGGCACTGACTGACTGCTGATGAAAACAACAAAAAAATATCAGCTTTTACAACATTGAGGTAATAATGTACTACGTACGCACACATATTATCTCAATGTTTTACAATAAAAAACTTATTGAATCATAAAAATAACCTTTTCAGACACTAAATGGAAATTTCCGTTATAGTAAAAGAGGACAATAGCCTACGTTGGAACAGCCAGGCTCACATCAAGAACAATTTGTAATTTATTCTGACTCTACGGGTATTAAAACCGCTACCCAGCACGCAATGCTTAGCCATATTATTATTTTAGCTGTATTCAATGTTTTCAACAATAATGACAAATTAAATGTTTAAAATTATCCTTTTGTTGACTGAATTTTCCCTCTTGTAAAGTTGTAGTACGTTTATGACAGCTAAATTAATTAATTAAACAATAAAGTGTAAAATTAACATTTTATTAATTGCAATTAATTTTCAAAATAGACCAAATTGCATAATCTCTCATAGTAACAATTATTAAATTATAAAATGCAACGTTTTACGATTAACTAATATATTTATATTTGAAATCCTTGAACAAAAAGCATTTACGTCCATATTCATTTGACTTTTAAAATCCAAAAACTCGTTTTGCCTTTTTCAAGTGGCATTGGTATTTTGAAAATATGGGTAGTGAAGTTTTATTGCGATATTATCTTTATAGCGAAATTAAACAGGTTTTATTTAATTTTGAAGTTGTCTCATTTCGTTTTTGGAGATTTTGCCAAGGTTTAATGACTTTGTCTGGAATGTAGACTTTATTATCTCGAAAGTAGATTTTTAAAATAGACAATACCTAGCCAGTGACACACAGTCATCGTCTTCAAAATAATTGGCTGCGAACAAAGACTAGAAGTCTCTACGATAAAAAATCAAATGTATAAGTGAAGCAATTTCGAATTTAAGCAGAATTTTTATCCTATTTTATCCAAATTTCGAATATCAGCAGAATTTTATCCTATTTTATCCAAATCTCGAATATCAGCAGTTTTATCCTATTTTATCCAAATTTCGAATATCAGCAGAATTTTATCCAAATTTCGAATATCAGCAGAATTTTATGTTAGTGAGACATTTTCGAATCTCAGCAGTCTCAACTTATTTATCTTCTTACTCGACTGAAAAAATATAATCTTATGGGCATTACTATACCGGTTTGGATAATAACACCGATTATAATATCATACCATGGAGCAATTATTTATAATGCCTACTGCATATTTTATCAACATGCGCTATCTGTACATATAGACAACGATCTTACGCAATTCACATGACGTCTACAGCAATGGAAACTGGCATGGCTTTGCCTCATAGCGAATCAATTAAATTATCATAATAACAAACGTGTGTATTTACAACTTCATATTATTATTTAAATTAGATGCCGATTATACACTGACTTATTTATTCGTAATATTCCATCATCTCTCTCTCAATATCATCATAATTCAATCATTAAAAGCCTGAACTGTTTTAGGAGATACACGTTTGTAACAACCTACCTCATTATGGATAAGAACCAGTTTCAAATGCTAATTCACACTAAAAGTAAAACAAGTCTAGTTTTAATTTAAATACGCATACATAAATAATCATGCATCTGGTCAAAACCAATTTGAAGTGGAATATTTTTTAAACCTCAAAACTTTTCAAATGGTAGTCACAATCACAACTTCCGGAACAGTCGGGGATAATGGGGGAAATTAGGTCACACAGACGAAAATCTCCGAAGGGTGCACGCTGCGCAAAATGGCCGCCACGACACGCGCAGCAATGGCCGCCGGCCTTGGGTCGTACTCGCAATCAACTTATTATTCAATCTCATGTCGCGAATTGGTCCGAGGTCCGCCGGCCGTTGACCTAACCGTTCCACTCCACTCGTCGTTAATGTTGTGCCCGTAGGCTGATAGATTAAATAACATAACGTAGGTATGTCATTATTTTTCTCCTTGCGCGGATTTTTTTTTCTATTACGTTATTATTAGATTGTTTTCGTTCTTCTATTCGAGATCAGGTAAAATAACAAAAGGTCACTTCCCGAGGTTATTATTGCTGTTCATGTTTATTTTTTGTTTCACACCTGGCTGTTAATTTGAATTGTTAATTTGCGTGACGTTCGAATGCTTAGAATTATATACAGATGGGTTTTTAATAAGGATTTAGGACAAATAAGGTTAAATTTATCTGTAAAAGGGACCATTGTATTGCTTGGCATTCCAAAGGTCGTCGGTCGACGCAGTTGACGTAAATCCGACACGGTCCGTTATGTCCTCTCAGAGAACAATAGATTGTTCGCGCTACTCGCCTAATGAGAAATGTTTGTTTTTCAGCTTAATACAATGGCTACTGCTCATTGTTGCTTTTATTATTATCTCCTTCAGTGTTCCGTCGTAAAAAATAATAATTGTCTACATTTGTTCATCTCATCTTCCTTATCCATTTGGCCGTCGGTATTTACTTAGTCATGCCTACACATCTTATTTAAATGTTATCTACTTAAAAGTGGACCAATTGTTATTTTTATAACCGTGCGCAAAAAAGTAAACACTAATAATCGTACAAATAACCAGACTGAACAGGTTATACCTACTGACAAATCTTGGATAAAAAAGTAAAGAAAATATATTTATATCTACTTCAACAAGTCTTCATATGTACAAAATAGTACAGAACGGGTTATAAATTACAGAGTGGAAACGTCGCTGTTTTCGAAGAGTCGACCTTGATTGAAGGCTCATTAGCCGCGCGGAGTCAAGACGAGCGAGACTACACATCGAACCGGTCTCGGTCGTGAGCCTGCATGATTTATGCCTTTGCCTTTACAAAGAGCGTTTTTTTTTCACCAGACCGGTTTGCCCGCCTCTCCCCCGCTCGGTTTTTGTTGCGCTACCTGGATGCCGCGGAAAAAAAATATAGTGTCAGCTTTTTTCTATCGTAATAATAATACTAAGCATTCCTTTTGTAGCACATGCGGACGTGGCCAGTGCTAGGAACGTGATGTGCTGGCGTTGTGGCTTCATTATATTAATGGACTCGACCGGATGAATACAAAGACGGGGCCTTTAAACTTTATCGCGTGTAGAATACGTGTTCCCCGGTACACGCCGCGTGAAATTCAATTTATGATTCACTTGGTAGTGATCGTGGAACTACTCATTTAAAAGTACGAATTACAAACGTGAATTAAGAACTTAATGTAATTCAAATTAATTGTCTGCTCGTATACGGTTGCCTATTTGTTTAGTGGCATTCTTTCTCGGAACAGACGTTATCAGTAATTAGTAGGTACATGGATAATGTAAAAACAAAGTTCTAACAACTGTGCAAAGACCGAAACATAATATTTAATTAATATGGTAATATCATTCTTATATTCATAGGTAAGTTAATACATGACACTATACTCTTTGATGTTAATAATTTTTGTTTTTGTAATTATGATGTGTAGGTAACTAAGCACGTATTTCTTGCTAAATTATAATACTTAGTAAATAAAATACCTGTTTTGCTGCTCTGTTTTCCTCAAAATGAAACCACAAAGCTGTAATAATAATTAATTGATAAATCGTTGTAGATGTTCCGTCGACCTCTATTTGACATTGGTGAGCTCGCCGTCCTCGCTTCTACAGTTTTTGTTGCACTTTTTTTCTTATAATTTATTTACAGCCGCCATTTTATACCACCTGCCGCGGTCGTTACCCGCACAGAAAAACTCCCCTCCTGTTACAAAAGATATTCCCAAAGTTATTCTTACTTATAATTACAGCTCACAAAGCATTTCGGGCAGAAAGCACCGGTTTTTGTTGGCCAACAAAAAAATCTCCCTTTAATTCTTTGGAAAGAGGCATTCTACAGCTTTAAATATGGGGCTGTGTATGGTCCAGTTTTTTTGGACTGGAAAAAAATGTAAACAATTCGTTGGTGCGTTGCGGAATCGGGATTTACTGTGAGATCTATGTGTTATCCGTTGTTTCGCTAAAATGTTCGATAACAATGGATGGAAAGTAGTGATTGTATGACAAATTTACACCCGTATTGTGATTGTGAGTGACATAGATGCGGCAGGTCACAATGTCGTGGGACATGAACTGAACGTAATCATTCGCTTTTCACTTTGTCGCTGTCGTATACTAATCTGCAGTTTATTTACACTTCTTGCAACATATTTACGTGTTGAGAATTCACGACACCTTATCTTCACAGACTGTGTAATCTTTGTAAGATACTGATAGTATTTTTGTTATTAAAACGCTTTCTAGAACAAAAAATCATAAAACTAATCGTGTCGCTGATAACTTCGACATTATTTCTCGTTGTTAAGAATCGCGATATTATTATGTCTACATTGACA
Organism: Orthosia incerta; assembly: GCA_948252205.1. Lineage (NCBI taxonomy): Eukaryota > Metazoa > Arthropoda > Insecta > Lepidoptera > Noctuidae > Orthosia > Orthosia incerta. The sequence goes on from OX411742.1 coordinate 56,990,382, forward strand.
TGTTTTAATAAAAGGTTATCTGCCAGATAAGATTCGTTTATGTAACTTGAAAACATCTAATCAGGAATTAACAAGGCTCATTTATTTTCTTGATAATAAGAATAACAAGAAGTTGGCAAACGCAAACCTGAGTTGTAATTGAAATTTAAGTGTCCTTTGATTTCAGCCGTGACTCAAGACATAATGGACAATAAATTATTTCCATTGTCAACCGTACGGAAGGAAAAGGAAATAAATAGTTATTGAAATTGATTTCCAGATGACAATTAATTTGGTTTCAATGACAATTATTGTTATCGTGATATTGACGTAAAAAATTAGTTAGTCTGCGGATAACTGACAAGTCCGTAATTGAATTTCAATCTGCACAGTAAATTATAAATATCAGAACATTTTTAACTGAAAACAAAATAAAGATGAAGACGTGATAAGTGGACGAAGAAGCAATTCCTCAAAAAATAAACTGACCTTTTAAAACAGCACAATGCAGTTAAAACAAACAATGAAAAAGGTGAGAAACAGCAACAAAATTATGCGCTTTCGACATTGCCGCCTCTTTGTTTAGCCCGGGTCACTTTGGCTTAACCTTAACGGGCAACTGAGCCAATAATCACTTATATTAAGATATCGAATATCAACTGAATGTTTCGGAAGTTTTATTATTAATATACTTACTTTATTATAATAAAATACTAAACCGATTGACACAGCTGAATAAAACGGAGTCATAACGATCAACGAATAGCTTGCTTCCAATTTTGAATAGGTACGAATTCGAGATACAAATGGAAAAGTTTCATGACATTTTGACTTTGCCGTTTCATGTGCACGTGCAGTAGTCTATGCCTGTCTTAATTAGATACGATTTTCCTCGTTGCCATGTTATTCAAAAGATCTTGAACTCTTGCATATTAAAACACATTGAATTGTGTTGTTGTGAAACTTGATATTCGTGTCCATATTATGCACGTTGTTATTTAAACTGGCGGCCGTAATATTTCAATTAAATTGGCACCCAGAAACAAGTTTTAAATACCGCAGTATACAACACAAAACTTGAAAGTAAAAGGTCATCAGTGCAAAGCTGGTAACGAATTAAGAGTTAACAAACTTTCTCAATCAAGTGAGACATTACAGACAGTTGTCAAAGAAGTTGTAAGCCGATATAAATCTCAGTTTAGCTCGATATTGCCCGCCAGTCCGCCACCCGCCTTTGCTCCTGCCAACTTAACAAAACTTCTCAAAAGAAATGCCAAACTTTTAATGCTCTTTCCTCGGATTCTAATAATAGGGGAGAAACTTCGTCTTTTGCGGTTCTTTATTACGCTTTACAGAAAATATAAATGATTATATAATACATTACGTAACATCTGCTTTTGAATAATGAATTAAATTACAATAATCTAACATCATCAAGATTCTTATGTGCGGTTTTTTGTTTTCATCAAGATGCTTTGGCTTGTGTCAGATATGAGTTTGTTTATACATTCACGATTCTCATTAATATGGTAAACACATGTTGAATGTTTAAATTATGCAAATATGTCTTAATTCTGTACAGGATTGTTCACAACAATATTAACATCAGGTACCTGCGTTGTGACCTCCAGTTTGACACTGAATTGTATTTTTAATAATTGTGTAGTCTTTAGCAATACTTATAAAACCAATAAGGCAGGTATTTCTTTAGCAAATACACTCATGACCTTCTTAATATTAAAGGCGTTAACATTCGAATGGTTGTGGTTATAAATAAGTAATAGTGTATCATTGGAACTTGAAACTCGATCTTGTACAAACTCATTAAGTAAAGGACTTTCTCAGTGAGTAGTTATAGACGTCAATGTTTATTTAGAAACCCGATCCAGTGTGTTTGGTCCCATTACGCCGGGGTCGTGCCCTCACTACTTGTGTCAGATCAGATGGCCGACTTCTGCTAAACGAACTCGCTGTAAGATAAGCCTTATTATGTTTTGACTTACCACATGACCTTTAGTTTATCACGAATTTTGACATTTGATCCTCGTACAGCTGTACCCCATACCGTTTGTTTTATTATTGTATATCAGTTACTTCGGTTAGTGTATTTTGATATAACATTGCGAATTATAAATAATAAGCACCGACTTTTTCCTTGACTACTATCTTTATCTCCGTTTGGTTTCTGATGAAATTCTTCTACTCATTGTATACTCTATTGCAGCATCGGTTACTTAGCAAACGTTAGCATGCTTAGAAGCTGAGTTAATTAACACAATAAGACTGTAAAATATTATAAATCTTCGTTCGTGTTTTATAATTGAACGGTCAAGAATATTATCCAGTTGTTAAAAACACAAAGACTTAATTAAAGGCTCATTAATACATGAAGGTAATCCTTACTTATCATTTAGTGATTAAGAAGATCATTAAGATGTGAATGACGTTTGTAAGTCATGGCTTAAAACCCAGCAAATAAAGTAAAGAATAATAAGAAGGCAGGCAATCTGACACCAGTCTTGCTAAGGGGTATACCCAGTTACTGGGTTGTGAAGGTCAGGTATAGGCTCCATGTCAAATGCTGGTATCTTTGTTAAACCCGGTTAGACTAGAAGCCAGCCACAATAGTTAGGCAGTCTAAATTGTTCAAGCAAGTAAAAATAGAATGTCAGTGAAAATAAAACATTCATGAATAAAGCGGGCAATAAAATTGTTTGAATACAAAAGGAATTCCGCAAGATTCGTGAACAGTCGATTGCACGACTTCTATGACTCAAATATTGAACAATTTTCGCTGCATATTATCAAACAAAAAGCAATTTTCTACTACAATAGCTTGTATTGAAATGGCCAACTGTAGTTCACAAAAGAATTCGGTGATGTTTATAACTTTAGAATGGAACACTAAACAATTTCAAGTAGTGGAAGTGTTTGTCAATCCCTGATCGACCACTTCACTGTAGCTTCACTTAAGTGAGGATGATGCCAAAGCGTTTCTGCTGAGTTTTGTTTATTTATTTGGTCATATGCGATGCACCTGTCGACACATTCCACCCTTAACGCAACGCAACCCTCGAAAGGGCTTCTCAGCCTTGAACGACAGCACGCAAATAGAAAAAAAAACTTCCAAGGTCAATTAGGGTATCTATTTTAGAACCAGATGTTCAAAGACAAGACACCTTGAAACTTGAAACACGAAAATATATCATTAATTTCTTGAATGTATTAGATTAAAGGTCAAACCGGTCAAACGATATTAAACGGACAAATAAAGATAAAAAAAAATGCTAGTAGGTATAATTAGACCACGAAGTTGTTTTTATTAACCAGAATACCAGCCGAGTCATAGAGCAAGGTTGTTATTGAATGGATATCAACGGAAAAACCTTATCTGGTATGTTATCAGTCGAATCGCTCGCACATAAGTAAACAGTCATGCGTTTTGCAATCTACCAGTAGATTGTAACGTTATCTATGTTATAAGTGCACGATAAAGGATAGGTATCACGTTTATCGCACGCCCGATAAGAACTCCAAGTTTCCCTTTGTTGCAACACCGATAGTGAACGAGGATTTTTTATTGCCGCTTCCTATGACTCCATTATAATTATAGTTTATCATATTATATCCGCTGGCGTTATGATGACACAGCTATCGAGTTTCCTTCGTAACATTATCTTTGTTTGTACTACATTTTAAAATCGTGTGAAATTTCGCTCTAGTGCTGAAGGAAGCAATATTCCATCTTCAATGTTTCCAAATTTTACAAGCATGTCAAAGGAATGTGCCTTGTGACGTGTTTTGAAAAACCAGTTTTATATGCGTAGGTTTAGACCCTACGAATTCTAACTATAGGCTTACGTGACCAAGAATTTAAAAGGTATTCTGTGGTCGTGTACACAAAACCCAGTTTGATCCAATTCGGAGACGTCAAATGTGTCCAACGATAAATAAATCCATCCTCATCAACGGACACATGACGAGAGCTACACTTAAGTGGCTGTAGCGACGACTGTCAGCGGACATGCAATTGAATATGATAGATGGACCACTGTACCGTTACCAAGAGAATGTTTCGCTGAAAACCATGGTGTTCCGCACTCACTTTCTATAATCCTATCAACTCTACTGCACACAGTGAACAGTTTTATGTTAGAAGACGTAAAAATAATGATTTTGAAATAGACACTCAAGTAGCAACAACAATGTTATTGTTGACCATTACTAATTATGATTGAAATAAAAATTATAACTGATAACCTATTATTGGCTAACTAATTAATACGCTATATCATCTAAATCCCGATAGGTACTAAAATGCCACTATAAATCTAGTCTATGACTCATAATAAGACCATAAACCAATCAAACCGGTGAAACTTCTCGAGCCTTAGAACATTATAGTTTTACAACGATATAGACTAATCCGGTTTGAATGTACACGAGTCAGTTGCACCATCAAGAATTAACATACAAGGAACCGCAGTTTAACAGGCAATTAATTAGCGCAATGGACCGTTGGGTGGAGTGACCCGAAGGAGTGGCGCTCTCATTAACCGACGACGTCGAGCTAACGATTTATAGAGCTATTAAAATTCAAATTAGCGAAAGTTAATTCATTGATATATTGTGTCACTGCTGCTTGCCATTATAAAACTCGAAAATAGATCAAAGATACGGTCGTAAAGGTTGGTCTTCTGATATTAAAAATTTGATATTGTAATTAAATTAATTAAAACCGGGAACTTGGGTGTTATCAGCGAGGTTATCGCAGCGGGAATTCTGTTCGACACCGTTTATGTTTTATGTATTTAATTCCGCACTAACAATAGTAATTTCAGTTACTACGCTATGCCTATTGAGAATATTTTTTCCGCGAACTTGAACATGTGTGAACACGTTTTTATTACAGGTTTTACAAATAACATTCTCTGAAATGAAAACATTTACCTAACTTAACATTACTTCCTCCACTTTACCGGGAAGCCGGTAAATAAATTTATCTTCAGCATCATATAAAAAAAGTACACATTTTTGAAATTTTTCCTTATACAATTGTAACGGACGCATGGCTTTGTACGTTGCGTGGTGATTTTTTAGCATAAGGGCTTCCCACGTAGACCTATAACGGTGTTTATGGCGAACATGTGTTTGGGTCTTTTTAACGAATCTTTGAATGAAGCAATAACCCTGACCGTTGTCGGCATTTTGTAAAAATAAAGAAACAATCCATGTTTAATGGCTCCGTAACGGTGAACGCCTTGTTTGTCAAAGGTTTACCGCTTTGAAAAATAAATAACTATAAATGCTTATTGTCTGCAGACCCGTACGCCGCCTTAATAAAACCTTGAATGGACTATTGTTGTTATCCCAAAACACATTACCGGGGTCTGCGTGAGAAAATATGATATCCCGTTAGTTAGTGTAAATTTCTCTTTTCGTGGTACTAAAAATAACACGTGAATGTTAAAATATAATTGATGTAGGTTCCATGTGAGTTTAAAAGTATGAGTACAAAACATATGAGAACTACTGTAATACATATAAGAACTAGAGAAAACGTAGATAATTAGGTAAGATTATGCATGTTTTGATAGCTCATAAGTAGGGAGGAATCTAGGTTAGATAAGATTTTTGTGTTGACCTTTTTACAGCTTTATATGTTTCCTAGGTAGAATTAAGTATGTAGATTAAGGAAATGTATAATTTGTGTAGATTTAAGTAAGATAATATTGATAATTACGGCATTTCTATGACGCCATACCCGAGCGCCATTGAGAGAGAGGGGCGCCATTGTTCGCGCCTAGCGGTCTGAGTATAAAGGTCGGACCGTTTGGAGGCAGAGACACAGTCGGACACAGTCAGTCTTCAGCTCTACAATTGTAACAACATACAGTTGTAATAACAATACGGAATAAAATTGAAGATACGAATCACGACAGTATTTTCATTCTTCCAACGAACAACCAAATACAGTCCACTTCAGTCTGGTCCTACGAGCTCGGATAAAGAACCAAGAACCAGCGGCAACCAGGCCCACTACAGTCTGGTCCATCAAGCAGCGGATACAAGAACGAAGAACCCGCTGCAACCAGAACCACTGAGCTGCAGACGAAGTACGAAGATCTGCGGCAAGAGCGAAGAAAGGAACCCGGCTGTCACCGAGCCGCAGACGAAGTAAGAAGATCTGCGGTAAGAACAAAGCTGTACGGAACAGGACCGGTTTTGAACCTAACCGGTCTTGAACCTGACCGGCTTAAACACAACTGAACCCGACCGGCTTACCGAACCGAGCCGACCGGTTTCACCTGAAGTACCGAACCGATGAGGTACTAACCCGCCTTGCCAAACCGAACGTGCGGCTATACTCAAGATGGTGTTCACAAGGAGCCAGGGAGACGCAACCGAGATAGAAGAACAGCTACGCATCCAAGAACAGGAAGCGCGACGCGTCCAAGAAGAGGAGGCGCGCCGCCAGGAAGCGGAGCTGATCGAACGGGAGCGAAGAAGAAGACTCTCACCGGACCCACCAGCATCACCATTTCCGAGAATGGCACACAACAGCGCAGCGGGGCCTTCCAGTGCACAGACGACAAACACCGCGATCCGACAGCGAATGACGTCACCGACCAGGACAATGAGGTCGCAACGGTCGACGACAAGCGTCACAACAAGGCTACGGATAGCGGAACTGGAGGCTGCAGAGAAGCTAGCAGCCATCCGGACCCAGCAACTGGCACTGGAAGAAGAGCTAGTCAAGAAGAGACTAGCAGTGGAGGTGTCAGCGATCAACGATGAAGAAAGCGTACAAGAGGAACAAGAGCCCTCTCGTCCACGCGAAGAGCCTCATCGAATGGTGGATGAATGGCTGAGGACGAACCCCCTCAACTCACGGGGGGAGGAGGGACCAAGAGAATCCAAACAGATACGCTTCGTGTCTAGAACGAGATCGCCGACCCCCATAAGAGCAAAGGACAGCATTGAGCACTTGGCAGCAACACTAGAAAAAATGGCCCGACCTAGGCCTAGGCACACGGAGCTACCTACATTCTCCGGAGTGGCCAACGAGTGGCTGCCATTCAAGGCGGCTGTACGAGATTCGACAGATATGTACCAGGTTACAGCAGCCGAGAACGTACAAAGGCTGAGAAGCTGCCTCAAAGGAGAAGCAAGAGACGCCGTGGCCGCCCTTCTACATACGGCCACTGATCCAGGCGTCATTATGAAGACTCTTGAGCAGTGCTTCGGACGACCGGAAGTCATCATCGACCGGGCACTGGATGACCTCAAGAAGCTTCCAAAACCTGGTACATCGGCCACAGAACTCAACAGTTTCGCTGTCAAGCTACAGAACATAATTTGCGTACTGCAAACAATCGATCGAAGAGGTTACTTGTTCAACCCTTTTATGACCCGGGAAGTACTGGACAAGCTCAGCCCGCATCTCCGATCCCGCTGGTGTGACTACGCCTACGATCAAGAAGGGACAGCGGATCCGGAAATCGTCGTGATGTCACGGTTTCTAAGGCGAGAGGCGGACCGAGCGTTACGATATACGTACGCTCCGTCTACAAGCGCCGCCGCACCGAGAAAGGAAACTCGACCCATCGTGACACTCAAGAAGAAGGCGAGCGTGTTCACTACGACCGAGGGAAGGGAAGAAGAAAAGGACAAGTGCCCTAAGTGCGAGCAAGCCCACCTGTTGACGCGGTGTCCGCAGTACAAGGCGCTAACGGTAGAGCAGCGATGGAGCTTTCTTAAATCTAATAAGATTTGCTTCAAATGCGCCCAGAAGCAACACAGGCGCATAAGTTGCAAGGCGCAGCTGTGCGGCGTGGATCAATGTCGCCGCCCGCATCACGCGACGCTCCATCAAGCGGTACGCGAAGCGCAGACGGAAGACATGGGGAAGGCTGAACCACGGAAGGAGGAAGCGGTCCTGTCTGTGGCTACCCAACCCGCTACCGGGCCACGGGCAGTCTTGCTCAAGATGTGCCCTGTCATCGTGTCCGGACCACGGGGGGAGGTCAAGACCTACGCACTCCTAGACGAAGGGGCCACGATCACCCTAGTGGACGAAGCACTGGCGGCGAGCGTCGGGGCAGAAGGGCCATCACGGCCGCTCCACCTGAGCGGGGTCAACATGTCGCAGCGAGATATGGGCAGCCAAGTAGTGAATATCAACGTGAAGGGACTGAAGAGTGACGAAAGCTACAGGGTCAGAGCGAGGACCATGAAGGATCTCCGGCGTCACCAACAGTCCATTCCCGACACGCTGCTGGATTACGAGCACCTGAGGGACCTGACCCCAGAAGAGGTGTGCTACGAACTGGCGCGCCCCGGGCTTCTAGTGGGTACAGACCACTGGGAGTGCATCGTGTCCCGTGAGCTCCGAATCGGCGGCCCTAACCAACCGGCAGCATCAAGAACGCAACTCGGATGGGTGGTACACGGAACCGCACCACGCAAGACCATCATCAAAGAAGGGAACGTGCTGCATGTATACGAGCCCAACCGAACTACGGGTGCGTGCAGCCAGGAACTCCACGACTTAGTCGAAGCCCACTTCAGGATCGACGCGCTCGGCATACAAGGAAGGCCGAGAGTCAAGGCGAGCGATCAACGGGCCATCGACATAGTCGGAAGGACAATCAGGAAGATTGACACCGGGTACGAGGTTGGGCTGCCATGGCGACGAGACGAGGTCACTATGCCGCCTAGCTACAATCAAGCGTTCCGCCGGCTGAAGAAGATCGAGCAGAAGATGGACGCCAACCCACAGTTCGCGGCTGAGTACTCCAAGCAGGTTAACAACCTATTGGACAAAGGGTACGCGACGCCATGCGACGGGTCGGAGCGAGCGAATGCCATCTGTTGGTATCTGCCACATTTCGCCGTGCAGAACCCGAACAAGCCCGGCAAACATAGGCTAGTGTTCGACGCAGCAGCGAAGAGCAACGGCGTCTGCCTAAACGACGAACTGTTGGAGGGACCCGACCTACTGCTGTCGCTGCCAGGAATCCTATTTAGGTTCCGAGAGAAGGTGGTAGCGATTACAGCAGACGTGCAGGAGATGTTCCTGAGAATCAGGATAAGGCCGGAGGACCAACCAGCGCAACAGTTCCTGTGGAGAGGTGACGACCGACAAGAGCCGCCGAGGAAATACAAGATGACCAGTATGCTATTCGGCGCCGCGAGCTCCCCGTACATGGCCCATTACGTTCGCAACCACAACGCAGACGTACATGGGCAGGAGTACCCGCGGGCGCTGGAGGCCATCAAAGGAAGTCACTACATGGACGATTTGGTGGCCAGCTATGAAGACGCTGAAGAAGCACGGAAGGCAGTAGAGGAAACGAGAGCAGTGCACGCGCACGCAGGGTTCACGCTGCGAGGTTGGAGCTCCAGCAACAAGACGGTGCTACGCGACGTGCCCACCGAGCTGCACGCCACCTCTCCTACACAATTGGGGGGTGAGCAGCCTGAGAGCAAGATTCTGGGGCTGCATTGGGACGCGGAGCGCGATGAGCTGGGGTTCAACACATCTATGAACCGAGTCCCGGCTGAAGTACGAGCGAGAACGCGCGCCCCGACTAAGCGTGAAGCCCTCAGCGCCGTGATGTCCATATACGACCCGCTTGGGTTGCTGAGCCACTACACAATACGATCGAAGATCATACTGCAGAGCTTGTGGCGCCTTCAGACGACGTGGGACGAGCAAATCCCCGAGGAAGAGAACGAGCTCTTCGCCTCCTGGCTCGCTCGCCTGACTGAACTCGCTCAGCTGCGACTACCGCGCTGTTACGTGACGCAAAAGTATGAACGCGTCGACTTACACATACTGTGCGACGCCAGCGAGCAAGCCTACGCAGCTGTGGCCTATTGGCGAATAAGAAACGTCGATGGGAGCCTGAACGTCGTGTTGGTGGCCGCTAAAGCTAAGGTGGCGCCTCGTCGGGCGCAAACTATACCGCGCCTGGAGCTACAAGCCGCAGTGATTGGAGCAAGACTCGCTGAGACGATAAGAAGGGAGCACCGAGTCATCATCGGCCAGACGACCTACTGGACCGATTCATCTACCGTGGTGCACTGGATCCATCACGACGTGCGACGCTACACGCCATTCGTTGCGCATCGGCTGGGAGAGATCGCAGAGTTGACCCAGAAAGAAGAGTGGCGTTGGCTGCCTACTGCAAGCAACGTAGCGGACGACGCCACTCGGCTCATCGACACGCCCATCTGCGCCACGGATAGATGGTTTCAAGGACCGGACTTCTTGCTCCTGCCAGAAGAGCAGTGGCCCACGACGTCGACGGATGACAAGGTAGGACGCCGCCGAGAGAAGAGGTGGGGCGCACTCTTTACGTGCCTCACCTCCCGCGCCGTGCACATCGAGCTTGTCGCTTCACTCTCCACCGACTCAGCAATCATGGCGCTGAGACGAATGGCCGCGCGCAGAGGCTGGCCGAGAGTGATGTACTCCGACAACGCGACTAACTTTCGCGGGGCCGACCAGGAGCTACGCCACGCCTACGCCGAGTGGATGCTTGCCCTGCGAGATGAGGGGCTACTGCATCGCTTGGAGTGGCGCTTCATCCCTCCCGGCGCGCCCAACCAAGGTGGCGCGTGGGAACGTATGGTGCGCTCCGTGAAGACGGCGCTCAGCGTGACCCTGCGAGAGAAGGCGCCGGCGGAAGAAGTACTGAGGACTCTGCTCACTGAGGCTGAGTTCTCGATCAATGCGCGACCGCTGACACACGTCAGTGTGGATCCCAGCGACCCCGAGGCCCTAACCCCCAACCACTTCTTGTTGGGGTCGTCTAAGGGGCTGCCGACGACAGGACCCTGCGAAGAGGACGACCGGAGGACATGGCGAGCTAGTCAGGCGCTCGCTGACCACTTCTGGCGACGATGGCTACGCGAGTACCTGCCCACGTTGGTACCTCGCGGCGAGCCACGGAACGACGTGCGACCCATTCAAGCCGGTGACGTGGTCCTCGTGGTCGACAACACGCTGCCACGGAACACATGGCCGATGGGAATCGTCGAGCGCACGCATCGCGGACCGGATGGCGGCATCAGAGTCGTCGAGGTGCGCACCAGGACTGGCACCTTCCGACGCCCCGTGAGCAAGCTCGTCGTCGTGTCAACAAAGGAGGCTACGCGAGCTGCGCCGGGGGGAGAACTGTAACGGACGCATGGCTTTGTACGTTGCGTGGTGATTTTTTAGCATAAGGGCTTCCCACGTAGACCTATAACGGTGTTTATGGCGAACATGTGTTTGGGTCTTTTTAACGAATCTTTGAATGAAGCAATAACCCTGACCGTTGTCGGCATTTTGTAAAAATAAAGAAACAATCCATGTTTAATGGCTCCGTAACGGTGAACGCCTTGTTTGTCAAAGGTTTACCGCTTTGAAAAATAAATAACTATAAATGCTTATTGTCTGCAGACCCGTACGCCGCCTTAATAAAACCTTGAATGGACTATTGTTGTTATCCCAAAACACATTACCGGGGTCTGCGTGAGAAAATATGATATCCCGTTAGTTAGTGTAAATTTCTCTTTTCGTGGTACTAAAAATAACACGTGAATGTTAAAATATAATTGATGTAGGTTCCATGTGAGTTTAAAAGTATGAGTACAAAACATATGAGAACTACTGTAATACATATAAGAACTAGAGAAAACGTAGATAATTAGGTAAGATTATGCATGTTTTGATAGCTCATAAGTAGGGAGGAATCTAGGTTAGATAAGATTTTTGTGTTGACCTTTTTACAGCTTTATATGTTTCCTAGGTAGAATTAAGTATGTAGATTAAGGAAATGTATAATTTGTGTAGATTTAAGTAAGATAATATTGATAATTACGGCATTTCTATGACGCCATACCCGAGCGCCATTGAGAGAGAGGGGCGCCATTGTTCGCGCCTAGCGGTCTGAGTATAAAGGTCGGACCGTTTGGAGGCAGAGACACAGTCGGACACAGTCAGTCTTCAGCTCTACAATTGTAACAACATACAGTTGTAATAACAATACGGAATAAAATTGAAGATACGAATCACGACAGTATTTTCATTCTTCCAACGAACAACCAAATACAGTCCACTTCAACAATCTTGTTCAGAATATTTATCAAAGACATGAAAAAGTCTTGTCGGAATCAAATCTATTGTCTTCTTGTCATAAGAAAACGAGGCCATGAATTTTCCTTAATGAAACCTTGACACTAATCATTTATTGTTTACTTTATTTCAAACGTAATTACAATCGGCTTGTTCTTGTTTTCAGGTACACAGAGATTTACAGCATCAACGAAGTCTGGAGGTAAAGTAAACATGTCTATTTCAGTTGCCTCTAAATTACCCTCGTTAACACTAAATTCTATTGTTATCTTAAGTAGACAGTCAATATTATTATGTATATCTATTCCATTATCAGTTTTATCACTTTGACCTTTAAGTATTTCACAATATATATATTTTATCTTTTATACATGCCGTTTTGAGAAAACACACCACCAGTAGCATATTAGTCGTTGGTATTTGATACGATTTGGAATATCCGAGTGGTTATCGCTTGCAAGAGGAAATCTTTCATTTTGTTCTGTATTATCCTCATTGTTCCGTCGATAACCGTTATCCTTTGTTTAAAAGTTTAATGAGAATAACACTTGGTGTACCTACTATTTTATTATTATCTATATTCTGCTAGCGACTTGCCCCGTCTTAAAAGTGTTTTATTATCCAAAGGGATGTTACTACTGGGGTGAAAAGTATATAATTAGTTACTCAGGCCCTAGTCTACCCGGATGCCAAGTTTCTTTAAATTTCACATGTTTTCGAATTTATTATTATTTATTTAGACAGGCACAATTTCTTATCTATACTAATATTATAAAGCTGAAGAGTTTGTTTGTTTGAATGCGCTAATCTCAGGAATTACTGGTTGGAATTCTTTTTGTGTTGGATAGTCCATTTATCGAGGAAGGTTATAGAATATATAACATGCTACGACCAAGGAGCGGAGCATAAATTAAAAATGTTTCAAAAATGGGAAAAAAATATTCCTTTTTGAGTTTCCTTTGCGTGCGCTGCGTAAGCGGTTAAAGTTACGCAACATTCGAGTTTGTAGGGTAGGTAGGGTAGGGTAGGTAGGTAGCCAGTTGACGGGAGCGAAGCCGCATGGGACAGTTAGTTTTTTATATATTAGATTTATAAATTTTGTCACCACCTACCTATATTGACATAGTTAAAGCTGATTTATAAACCTAATCCAATAAGTAGTGTAATTAGCAAGGTCATCACGCCCTGAAAGCTCGTGAAGAATTAATTTCCCATGAGTCTCGTTCATTGTACGTAAAGCGATATTTGTCGACCTGATTACAGTCCGGTCTGTTATCCACGCTAAACGGTCGTGACTTTCCGAATCGTTAGTGATAACACGCTAATTTGTTTCGAATCTTTACTCCGATTCAGAATTTAGACGTTTTAAAATAATTTCGGACCAGGATTTTTCTCAAGAAACTTGCCACGTGTATTGCTAAGTGCAAGACTTTCTTTGTAAAGCGAAAATCCTGAATAATAAAGTGCTTTTATGTAAAGAATACTCTTCACGTAAATGATCTTGAAACTGCCACTCATATCTAACGTCATTACTGATGTATGATGTACACTTCCAGGAAGTCCTACATCCACTGTATAACTCAATAACCTGGAAAGTGCTACCACATTTCGAAGAAAATTACCGATGCCATACAGAATACCTATTAACCTGTGATATATAGCCGGAAAACTGTCATAGTGGTGGCTACAATGCGAAATTGGCTAGAATGTAAGATTCATGACTGAGTAATTTAGCTGTGAGGATCAAAAATAAACATGTGACGTCAATGGTGACGCATTTGTCCCCTTGGTACTAGGAATTGATTGAATGAAATGGGCCGATACAAACGGAATTTTTCGCCGTTTCAGCGGACTTTCAGCCGTTTGTCTTCCTTTAATCCCCTCGGGACTTTTATTGTGCTAATATTTTTTGCTGTCGACTCGTTTTGTTTTGTTTTGGTTTTGTTTTGAAAACATTGCTGTGTTTAACACGATTTTATGCTCAAATAAAATACTGCTTACCTAATTAACGTATAATTTAAAGATCTACCCACATGCGGTTGCGTGTTTAGAATAAATTAGGTATATTAAAAATGACGAATGAGTGGCGACTGGCATTTATATCTGTAAAACTCAGACGTCAAGACAATTCAGTCACATAATTCACGTCATATAAAATTAATATATTAAAATATTCCACGGCTCTGTGTCTGTGTCACTACATTTGCTTGTTATGTCCACTGTGAGTTATGCTGTCTGCATAACTATTCATTTAAACATAGATACAGCCACATCACTTAGCACTTACACTTACGTTCTAGAAATAATATCATTCTTAATTCATTCATACTTTATCGTGTCCTTATGAGTCAGAGTCTGAGACAAGCATTTGATCAAAACAGCTCATAATGTACTCAAACTGTCATGAATTTAGTGCTATAAATCAGACTTGTCAGGTTTCGTTTAGTGTAACTACGTTTCCAGACGTATTCTCAACCGTTATATATTCATATGAAGATACACTTATATATGCACATGTGTTATTTCGGGCTCCATGCCAAGACATTTTCCAGACATCTCCCAAATGTTTCCATTGTAAATTACACACAAAATATGTCATTAGATATCTGTCATTTGAAAAGACCTCGAATGATGTCATCGACACACCTTGCAAACAACTCCAGATAAAATTTATGATATTACCGATAACGGCTTTTGACTTGATAACATTATAAATCTTGATCTAGAAGGAGAATTCTAATAATACTTTTTAATGAAATGATAAATGGCTTGTGAGTGTGTTTGATAAATTAATTGATATTAATCTTGTTTTGTAAAATTGATATACCTGTACTGACTTATCATTCAATCTATCGCAAAAAAATAATGCCAGTCATAAGATAGGAAATAACGTTAACAATATCACGCACGTAACAAGTTATCAGACAGTATTGAACTCGTTAAAACACGATGGCAATGGATCGCATTAGAAACTTTTCCATAACTTACTTATGGCTTATGTTTAACTTACCACCAGATATAGTAACATTATAACAGACAAAAATAGTAAATGATCACCAAAATTAAACCCGCATCTTATTGTAAAATTATAACCAAAGTTTTAACATCTCGCTATCCTGTTTAGGCAAAATGACTCCAAATAAATCATTGTTAACCCAAAAGTAGTAAATGATCACCAAAAGTAGTAAATGATCACCAAAATTAAACCAATGACCAAAAAGATTATAAAATTTCTGGGAGCAACTTGGAAGTAGCGCTCGCCGGCCGCTGCCGCGGCACCGCTCGCTTTGCTCGCTCGGCTCGCGCGCGGTTGGTCACAGTTCTAACCTAACCTAACCTATTTTACAACATTAAATAGCGCAATAATTTGCTATTAAAATTTGGTGATCAATTTACTAAATTTGGTGATCAATTTACTAAATTTGGGTTTCATAGTACAATTTTAGGTAATAGAGGTTATGGTCACAAAGTAATTTTAGGTGGTCATTATATTTATCCCCCTTACTTATCGCT
Organism: Orthosia incerta; assembly: GCA_948252205.1. Classification (NCBI taxonomy): domain Eukaryota; kingdom Metazoa; phylum Arthropoda; class Insecta; order Lepidoptera; family Noctuidae; genus Orthosia; species Orthosia incerta. The sequence continues at coordinate 57,006,001 of OX411742.1, forward strand.
CGTTTTATTTCTCTTACGGAAACAAAGCTGTAAACAAAAGGAGAAGTGTTGGTAATGTTAAAAGCCATGTGCAGCTAATCCGTTCTTCGGTATGAAAATCATAACAATACACAATAGAAGCCACATTTCGTCTATAAACAATATTCCGTAAAGGCTGTAGACAGGTGCTACACGATAATGCGACAACCATTTTTTTTTCTGTGGTATATTGTGGTCGAATCGTTGTCGTATTGTTACGTCACATCTATCTGTCGTTGTCTTAATAATGAACGAAGAAGTATTCAATAGTACGGATTATTGATACTTCCCAGGCGATTCTTCGGAAATATTTTCCACAGGAAAATAAACAATTTGACGTAGCTCTGTTTGTCTTGTATTCCATGAACGCTGAAATTTGTTATCTGCTGCACAAATATTATGCATTCCATTTTCCCTATTTATACCAGTACATATCAGTCAAATTACTAATGTTGCTGACGTCCAATTGTAACTTCAAAGGGTTTTTTATTGGGATTGAGGATATAATCCCACCAAGTAACTTAAGCACCTACTCATCATGTGACTGCTGTGTTTAATTAATTGTTGATACGCGCTAAAAGGATCCTATCAGTAGACATACATAAATGTCAACTGATAGGATCCTTTTAGCGCTTACTCGTCGTGTTTTTACATAGGCATATGCGCGCTATCTCTCAACTGTTTCTGATAACTGATAACATAAATCCTCATTATTAAACTTATCATTGGTAACGTGTTATCACTTTAAACAAACTAGCGTACGATTGTGAACTAGGTCACAGCTACAGTTTGTTTTCATCACGTCTTTATCAGAGCCACAATCATGTGTCTCTTAATAAAATTGTTTGTCTGGTAGCTCGCGACAGGGGACATGAGAATATACATAATGTACATCCAAAGAAAGACACATGTAACATTGAAATAGGTTCATAAAATATGTTTTTAAATTACGTCCTTGTCTGGTCGCTATTTGAGCATACAAGTATTTATTGACAATAAAACTAAATAGTTTTGTAAAACAAGTAGATGCGTATCATTAAAACCAGACATTACGGTTATGCTAATGAATTTAGCTCATTTCCCTTGTTAATGAACATTCTAATTATATTCTAGATTACAAATGAACTAAAATAACCGATGGTTTCGAAATAAACGATTCTATTTGCATATTTAATCAAGAGAATGGCCGATTTCCAACAATAAATGTGACAAGAATGGAATAAAATGTGGGAACGCGCCCACGTGGCGCGTTTACGTGTAGTCTGACATTTATATACTTGATGAGTACTTGATAAACATTGTCTGACGTCTTCACTGTCGTGACTAACTTTTAATTAAGTGATAAATAAATAACAATTACTCCAAGGTCTTACTAGGTATCCGTTTTCTCACTTTAATTACTACAAATTCGCTTAAGAAATCACCTTAATTAAGATAAGTATCATCGCAAAAAATAACAAACTCTTTCCTTAGCTAATCTGCTCATTGTAATTCTATTTATCTTTTAAACAGCTCTATATCAATATGCATCGCGCGAATTATGCAAAGGAACTCTATAATCTGGTAATCAATATGCGCATACAGTGAAACGGACATCTCGGATCACGTCTCGATGTTGGTCAAGGCGAGGCTGTCGACCGTGGCGGCGTGCCAAACGTGGCCCACCGTAATGGCTGCCATTTATCATTTTTTTTTTATATTGAAAACAATGAACAGAGGACAATATTTATGACGGGCGACGTTCTCTCAAATAATCTTCAATGAGTATAATTTGACTTTGAGCGTTGGGAAAATTTCAGTAATTTATTTGGCGTATAAAATTGAGATGAAATACATAAAGAGGCGATGTAAGAGGTCGTGACCCTCACAACGAGGAAACGTCGAGAGCTGGAGACAATTTTATTACATTTACAAAGATCGCGGCCGTGAACGAGGCAATTATTTATGCGGATTGTTATTTCCAAGCAGCTTACTGAAACATTAATATTGCGGTCATTATCCTAGTAGTTTTATTGAACAGTCTGACCGTCAGTTTTTATTGTATCAAACTGGTATAGCAATATGGTATGATGTGCAGAGTGGTATTAGACAGACATACGTATTTGTTATTGCAAATATTAACATTTCCTTACAATATGCAATGTCACAATCCGGTGCTGAAAACGATAAAACCGTGTGTTAAGTAAGCAAATTAATGCTGTATCGCGAATTGGTTGGCTTCGCTCCAACGACAGAATATGGTCGCAACCTCAAGGGCATTTAGACTTCACGAATTACGTTTATAATTTCACGAATGTAACCGCTTGTAGCGTGAACAGTAAATTTGTATTTCATTATCTACAATTGAAATTATTAAAAGTCATGAAATGTTGTTATTATCGTTGATGTTTTTAGTTGTGGTTCTATATGTTCTTCGGGTATTTTATGCTTGCTTGTTTTCTGATTCAATAAGATAAAGTCAGTGTTTATTCTTGAATCCTATTATAATGTTTGATGCGTAGTCTGGGGTTTACCTCAAGTGCAAATTAAACGTTGTTTGCGTAAAGAATCTCGTCTTTGTATAATAAACGAGTAAATATATCTACGTTAACAGATTGTTTGTTTGGGGCAAAACTTCATACGATTCTTGCTATCCATAAAACGAGAAGCCATAAATTATACTTCCCAATTCGGAACGTACCTAGTAAGAAGGAAAACAAACCATAAATGCGATGACTCAGGCTCTTTTAAATGCGCAGAATATAACTTTTATCGCATTTCTTACGTAATCCTATACTCAATCATGTCTTAAGTACACGACATGATTGAGTATGTTGCATTGTTTAAATGCTTCAAATTACTTTTTCTCCTTATCTTGAGTAGAAACACATTTCAACTTACTTTAATCTTTTTACAGCGTATTTTCTATGACATTTATATCTATACCGTATTCATTGCTTATCATTCTATCATGATTTTTCAATTTTAGTTAAATTATTAGTATATTTTTATTTCCAACCAGTACATGAACTCTATGGTTGTAAATAGCTATCTGAAGTGGAATTGGAAATGCGCCAATGTCGATGTACAAGTAATCGTATTCCAAGTGGTCGTATCAACTAAATGTTGATTGATGGTTTCCCTTCTTAGTAAACGACCGGATTGACCTTCGCTGGAGCAGTTAACTTGAATATAAATTTGGAATCATTTTCACGGAATCAAGTGCCTTAAGTCTTCGTTCCCGCTGTGATTACTCATACGCTACAAACATGATTGGAAAATATAAAGATCGTAAAGGTCTTAATGGTAATAAAATTCAGATTTTTTAAAAGTGAAGAGATTCGCTTCCACGATGTTGTAGTCAAAAACCATTTTACTTTTATATAAACAGCAATACAAATACAAAAAGCAGAAATAAAACGTTATGTAACGGCACAAACGCATTTAACTCCGCAAATAACGCGTTTATAAAAAGTGTCGACGAGTTACTGAGTATTGAAAGCAATTTGAGTAAGTTAACAAATATCAAGAGTGAACCTCGGTCCTCCCAATTAAAGTTCGATCGTATAAAACATGTTAAAGCACCGTCCTCTCGGCTGCTTTTAATGAGTTTCCAGCTTAATTTACTGTTATTGTTTTACCCTAGTGGCCGTGGATTTGGGACTCGTTACATCCGTTGAATACCGAATAAGGTTTGTAGAAACTTAGTGGTCACGGCGATTGTAATATCAGATTAACTTAAACACTGATATTGGTTTTGTTAATGTTGTTATAGCAAAAACAATCAGTAGGTTTAATTTAGTTGTGGTGAAGCCGAATTATGATGATGAAATATTCTGATCAAATGATGAAAATGTGTTGCAAATATTAAGAATGATAAACAAAAGACCCCGTCTATCATTGCGGCATTCCAGACATAGGAACTAAATACATTCGATGATAAACTCGTCGATAACCGATAGATGTTTATCCGGTAATTGTGGAAAATTGTAAATAACATACGATACTTTATCTTTAATAAAATTGACAAGATAAAATAACGCTAATTTGATAAGATCGTTACTAAGTCTTTCATTATTAATCTTATCAGTACTTATCTACCTAACATATTTTATTTTCCCCGAAATATTTAACTTTCACTGAACTCAATTGAAAATGTAATTAAGTGATGTCTGCTTTAATTACTTTCAAAATTAGTTAATCTGTGATTAGAGGTTCGCTTAGTAATTTACCTGTAAATAATAATGATTTTATTTGAAATATAAAATAATATAGTTCATTACTATGTTCAACATAATGATCGTATGAAGTAATGTAGTCGGTGAGACCCTAATCTTCTTAGACTAATAAGGAGAAACTGAGGCCAGTAATCTTCAAACTAATTTACCATAAGACAAAGTAATCAATATTGTCCATCATTACATTAGAAACGTATTTCGCAAAGTCATAAATATTGTTTTCCTCCAGTTATTATAAATTGAAGAACAAATTCATGTTTTCGCAAAGTTTTAACCGAAGACAGAATTAAATGGAGTTCTCTTTCCTTTGCAATCCCAATTTCAAGTTAATAATCAATTCCCGAAGTTTGTGAATCCGTACAACTCAATTATATAACTGAGGTCGTCGGGAAGTTCTGTGTCAGTAAGTTATTTATCGAAGAGATCCAAGTCCGACTCACGTACTCTTGTTTATATTAAGTTGGGGTTTACTCGGCTTATCTGCTACATTGTCTTATTGCGTGTCAATACTTTTATCATCTTTGTTTATATTTGTTATACTATAAACTGCGTCTATTTTCCTTTATCTGAATTCTTAAAATTCAGTACTATCTTCTTTGTTTACCCCAAGTCAAAAACAACATTACCAGCTTTAATTTATATAAAAGATCTAAAACAGGAGTATACACTTTACCATTTAAGTGTAAACTCAGCAATACAATTATACACTTTCAGACTGTTACTTAAAGTTGGCAAGCAAAAACATTATAAGGTTTTAACATTTCACAAGATGACGTTCAGTTTAGATTTGCCAAGAGTTGCTCGTTATGAAACTTTCTTGTTATTATTTCATTAAGTAAAATGAAAGTTTGAACGGGTTATACTATTTTTATACGAGACGTTTATTGTTCCAATTTTATAGCTAGTTTTATTTCTCTTCTACTGAGTAGGTTATTGAGTTAGGTAAGTTACTGACGTTAACTCTGTTAACTTTAGTCCGTTTAGGAGCAATCAATATTTGCCTGATTATTGTGTGACTTTCTTTTGCTATTTTCTTTAAATAAACTGCTTTGAATGATACATTTTACACTGACATTTTCAAAGCAAAGCTACATCATCGTTACCTTAATTGAATAAAAACGTTTCTGATTGTAATGGCTTCATTGTTAATTTAAAGCTAATATTGATCAAAGACTCGACTTGATATTTAATATTCTCTTCCAGTAAAATATTCGGAACGTTATCAAGATCATGCTTGGAAAGTAATTAGGTACGGATCATATTAGCGAAGTTTGTTTACAGTGACAAACTTGCAGATTATCTGCTTCCAGCCATTACAGTTCTGAAGCAGCCGAGTTCCAGCACAAGTTCGGCACTTGCCAACTTTGTGGACTGAGCCCAACTCCTGTCGCCTCAAAGCCTTCCTACTTTAAAATAACGTGTTTATTTGCCACTTCTTCGTCTTTCATTTGTTTTATTATGAAACTCCTCAATTCTCGTTCACAATTTAATTGGATTGTGTAATTTGGAATTCATTCTGTCGACCGACCGATACGAATCATGAAGCGATACGTAACAGTAAATCGGTGAAGGGTGTTTATTTAAGTGGAAGTAATGTTGTATCCGCTCAACAAGTACCACAAACACAAGTCCCCCCTTCCCCCCTTACACCCCCCACTGACAACAATGCGTAATGAAATCGCGGTGAATTCAATTAATCCAGTGAACGATCAACTTTTTCTCTCAGTCCCAAGTGTCAAACAAAGTTAGAAGCCCTAAAAGATTCCAAAATAATCGGATAGAATCCGAGGGTGGTGGAACTTTGACAATTTCCCCCCCTGCTGCGAGTTTGAACCGTTTCAAAGGGGTGAGCGATGGGAGGCCGCCGGAGAGGGAAGCCTCCCTCCTCTTTGGTGTTCGTGAATACCGCTTAAAGTTCTCGACGTAATTGCTGTCTGGCTGCGAATAAACTTTGTATTACATTACCCGAGTTAATTTATAGTATCTTCTTATTCATTGCTCCAAGTTAGTTTTGTTTTCCAAACGACCGGAGTTATTCTAACTAGTAAAGTTTTCTTAAAAGAAGCGTATGTATGTTTTATATATACGTGAATAGGTACTTCTCAGTTCCCAGACAAAGGCTTCATTTTTCTTCTCATTTATTCTTATTAGGTCATGAAGTTTGTGCAGCTAACTAAGATGTACTTTATAGCTGTAATGGAATTTTATTTCGCTTACAAGTCATAGCCTGTCTAAAGAAAGAGCCAGCACTAACTGTATTTTACGGATATTGCACGATTTTACGTCATAAATCATGTCTGAGTATCGTGATTAATGACTAAATGGCCACATTATTGAGTCAGTAAATCATCGCATCCGATGTAAAGACGATTCACTCGTGATCGACGCTCTCAATGGACTCGTGTTCGATTTGTCCTTGACTTGCGTGATGCCTCGGAAATATCCACCCCGTTTTATGAAAAACGGTGCATTCAAAACTTACAAAGAATTAATTCAGATAATGTTGAATTAAATACTTTGTAATAAATTTTAAACAGTCACGCACCGTCATTAACAAGTACATAGCTTATACTTATTGTACACTGACTCACGAAATATCGTGATTGTTAGTTTAAAACGTCTCTATTAAACAGGACAGCGTCGAAAGGCGGCCAATTGTATCTCGTTTGCACACAGACGTCGAAAGTTCACAACTGTGTTGCTGCACTAATTGACTATGAACTATACTATTAAGGGGTTAAGTGGGCCGTAGTTTATCGAAAGCAACAGTAGACACAACAATATAGAGCATTGTTATACGAGTAATCGTAACTAATCTACGCAATAACCATTACAACGGGAAGGCAGTTCGAGAGCATAATTGATTTAGTGGGTAAGGTAATTTTGTGAAATTAATCGAGCGGCTGCATATTGCAGGCCAATAAATTTGATGAGCCTCGGCTGCCCCGGGCGCCTCGGGTGAAGGTTATCTTCGTTAATGCCATGCCCGCTTGTTGTGCGCGCACATTCCATGACGAGCGAAATCCATTTATTATTAGAGCCGTATGATAACGATAAACCAACGAGGTCAGACGAGAGCGCGCAAAAAATAGAAACGCTGTTTTACTGCGCGTGACTAAAGTCTCGATGCAGGCAAGATGGCGTGCACATCCGTCTCCTTCTAACGGTTGCAATCCCCTACTTCTGTCCCGTTCTATCAGATTTGGTTGCCGTTAATTTTTTTGCCGACTGGCTAGTTTTTTATCCACTTTTTTGTCATTGAATTTCACGAATTACGTGATGGTAGCGAGCTGGCGAGAGCTCAGCGTTGGAGCTGACTTTTATTGACTTTTTTGTTATCTTTTGAGGTTATGTAATGATAACCCGAATGAGTATTTTATCATATAGTATGTTTAGACAGTCATGAACTCGCAAGATTAGATAAGATTTGCGGGAAATGTTTGCATATTTTTGAAGCAAACATCCAGCTGTAGGTAGCTTAATTGGGTACATTTGAAGGAAACGATTGTCCGCGGCAGGACCAAGGAGTCTTTAACCACATTTGCATGCAAGGCTACGCTACACAGCAACAGCCAATGCGTGTCCTGAAAGAGGCGTCGAGATAAAAACTCTTTGCATAATGTATTCGGTCTGCGCGCCTGTTTACGTTGGCACAAAAGCGAGTTACATAACGGAGCCCACCTTTTTAGGATCGCTTAAGATTGATGCTCTTGTCTACCCGGCCTATCAGCTGTTGAAACGCGACGCACATACTAATGCTCATGTTGGAATTTTGATGTGAATTTGTCTGGAATGCCGACAGAATCACTACGCAATTATTCTGGACATTCTTCTTCTAACTAGGTAATATCAAGCCGTAAGGTCGTTGGTATCTAAGTACTGTTAAGTAATTTCAAATCTGGTCATGCGGGCCAATTCGTCACAATATTTTACCAAATCGACAGTAGATTCCAGTGTTCAAATATGTTGTCTCAGATAGATGAGAACAGATTACTTACCTACCTTTTTTATCGGGGGGAAACTTTCAAAAGGCGCCTGGACTTTGGCGGACAGAGACCAGGGAGTATGGGATTTTTACCTCCTTGGTGATCACCATCAGTACGTAGAAACCCCGTGACCTCTCAATAGACCACCCCAGAAACCCCACTGTGCAACACCTGATAGGGAACATCTCTGGAAGAACAGATTACCTAGTCTCCATCGTTAAGACATAATGTATCGCTGTCATAAAAAGGTTTAAGTATAATTCTGAGCTGGCTACATCGCACAGACATAATAACAACATAACACAACAGTACAGAAGTGAGTCATGCGTGGCGTGGCGTGATGGGTCGGCGAGGAACAGTTTGTCACGAAAAACATTAAATGACTATAATGTAACATCCCACGCTATACGTATCAACATAGTAACATATACAAAGATGTCTGTAGGTAAAGTTACAAGCGTTAGTCAGTACTATGACCTAGGACCCTAGGTAATGGTTGCAAATCTTACTAGATCTTACTAATATTCGTACTTCTGGCCCATTTCTGTTTTATCTGCCAAGGAGTTCTCATGTCCAGTGTGGCATCCATAGATATTGTGGTGGCATCGATCCGCCCACGCTAGAGAAGTCGACATAGCGCTAATTGCTACCTGCTGAATCATAACTGGCTGTTTGAAACCTAACCCGCTTGTAATGTTGTATCCACTGGCGGGTATAGCTCCACCGGAAGTTCGCTGCGAAGTGGTCAGCCGCATCAAGTACGGGACAGTCGCCATCCCTTATATAAACATCAACTCCAATCTGCATGCCTAAAAAGCCGAAGCTTTGTGAGACATACGACCTCCTTGGAAGCCAGCGCCACTGACGAGAGATGTAAACTGTGGAAAAATCCAGCTCCTCCATACTTCACCACTCCTATGGTGAAGTATGGAGGAGCTACAGCTATAGCTAAAGTGACCGACCTGGGCCCGCAATTGGTTTAGGGCTTTCTAAATGCTTCTAGAAAACCCTAAACAGGTCGGTCACTGTAGAAAAAACCTGGCCAAATAGAGACTCATAGACCCATCTAAACACAGTGCCAGTGTGCGGCTCCGTGGCAGGATATGCCGCACCTCCTTGTCTGCCATTCGTGCCCAACCGCCAGCACTATTCAGGATCTGAACGTGGCAAATGAAAAAGTGTCCAGGTGGCTACATACTGCTCAGACAAAATTTGTCAAAGTGGTTGAGTCAAACTTGTAAAAAAAGGTAGTCTTTGGATGTCGTTAGATTTGAATAAGAACTCACGTAACATTAGCTATGTGACGGTTCGGTAAATTTTATAGGGCGGCTAAGATACACAATATACCTCAATCAAAAAAGGGAATTGTTTTATTTTATGATAAGTTTATATTATTTGAATGTACGGTATACCTTCAATTTGATACAAACGTTCCGTTCCGTACATTTAAAAAATATAAACTTTTCATAAAATATACATATTCCTCTAAACGTTTTTAAGTTTGAACTAGTCGATGATTCTTCTATAAAAACGTAGTCTAGGGATTACTCCACTGTTTGACGATGTACGTTCAAAATAAAAAGTGATATCAATTTGTCTCATCATTATCTAGCCCTATATAGAAGCAAAAAAGTAAAAAAAAAAAAAGTTATGAGCGTCGAAAGTTCCACATTTCGACACTAATTTTAACGCATTTTTGGGCGCAAATAAATACCATAAGAAGACGGAAAATTGCAAAACGGCTTCCATACAGAGATAGATTAGTAGTTCAACAATGCAAATAATTTTATTTTGAACAGATAGATTTAGTCGTTTTTTCATGATATCTAGACTGCCAAAGGTCTGTTTATAAAATTTCGCGCGTTTGGTTTCGTCCTAAATCATTATCCATTTCGCTACAAAACTGCAAAAGTGTGTATTCGTACGCGAACTAGCTTCCTACTGCTCATCACAGCATCTATCTCTTCCGCACGTGTTGTCGGTTGATATAAAATGCATTTTAACCCCGCCCACAAAATAGTTCGTGCCGTCAACTAGTGTACCCTTAAAACCACACGAAATCATTATAAATTTCCGTAGTTAGGTTATATTACGAGTATAAGTCTTATTTTCATATGGATGTTTCCTGGATAGAAAAATTATAATTCAATTTAGTACGTCAGTGAGATTATCAAATAACATTGGACACGTATTTTTTGCTTCAGACGACGACTAACGCCAACGACCTTGAAGGAACAAAACGCGCACCCGTTTCACACCCGCGCGACCCAAAATTTAGTAGTTTTTTGTACTTTCCTTATTATTCTATGACTTAAAAAAAAAAGCCTCAGATCAAAATGTAGATAATTAAATTGTCTTTGAGATGGTGTTGATTTCATTAAAATACGCCCAGCGGTTTTGGTGTGATTTTCATGTTTTTGTCCGTTTTAGACGTAACTTTACAAATTAATTACACTATGTTGTACGAATAAAACTCAAAATTTGCTTATATCAAATTATTAATAAAATAGTCTAATATAACATATATTTTTTTCAAAAAATTACGACTAGCCATTTAGACGTGATTCTCATTTTAAAATCAGCTACTCAAGGGAATCGGCGCCTTAACCAAATCAATAAAAATTTACAAAGTTAAAGCGCATAAAAGTTCAGGAGTGGGGGCTTGTGATGGCACTAAGGCAGTATAAAGTGTACTAGCCGCGTGACGTTTCACGATATTTCAACGCATTATAACATCGTCACTTTATACTTACGTGTCAAAAGAAAAAATACGTGTCCATATTTTTTATTAATCTACCCGACGGACAAAAAAAAATTTTTCAGTAAACTACCCTATTATGCCTACTAAATGAAAGACATAAATAAAACACAATTTTTTGGAAGTGAATATGTGTATTACGTGTATTATCAATATGTAGATGTAGATTATGTATTTATAAACGATTGATAGTTATTTTTCCAACATAAATTCGATTTAAACTAAAAGCAATATTGTTACATTTAATGACATTATACATGATACATCTCACAAACATTTTTACAAGATAAGCCTTCGGAAAACAGGCGCACGGTTGGTTTTGATAGGGTATTTCGAGCATATTTTTATAAAGCTTTTCCACTATATTGCTGCTAGAACATGAAATTCTAAAAAATGGAACAAACTGTGCGTCTATTTTCTTGACATGTTTAACAAAATTATCGCACGGCACTACAATCAAACTTTTACGCTGGTCTTCACTATATGCTTTGTACCTGCGATAGCGGCTCTCTTCAATGAAACCAGGAATATTTTTGTAGGGTTTAATATATGACTTGAACATTTTACATTCATGTTGTTCAGCACATTTCGCAAGGAGGAAGTGGCTAACTTCAAAGAGATGATGTTTTTTATTAAATTCCCATTGGTTGTAATCAGTAGCCTTAATCTTTAAAATGTTAAAGAGTTCATCACGGTGAACAGGTTGCAGCGTGTGCTTAGATACTGCTCGTTTACATTCTCGTTGAGTCTGAACAACCCATTTTGCTAAATCGTCCGCGGAATTTTTCCTTTTTAGAGGTTTCATAAAGCTGCTTAAAAAGCAGTTTCGGTAAGTCGACACAAGCTGCCAACTCGTCGGTTTTGACACTATGCCACATTTTGTTTGAACTTGATCAAACAAGTGATCAACTACTTCAAGATTTAAACGCCTTGTTGGCAAAAACGTGTATCCTTCCGTTTTAAGTTTATCAAATAGCTGTAAAATAGATGTAATTGTTATTTGAAAACCTTCGATGAACTTTGCTTCAAATGTGATATCAGACAATTTTAAGTTTTGAAAAAATATAAGCATTTCATTTAAAAAATCTGTTTGCGATTTTATGCCACGATAAACGCTTTTGAATTCGTCGGTTTCTTTTAAATCAAATGAGTTTAAACAGTCAAACAAATTGTTCATCAATTTAATAAAATCTGCAGTATCTTTTCCAGATTTTTCAATAACGTAATATTCGACGCAGGTAGATATTCCGGTGGCTACAGAATTGCTAAGTAGTTGTGTAGCATAATGCAGTTCCTTCATCTCGAAATAAGTAGGATGAATATGATTCTTAGTTAATTTCGGCGCAAGTTTGAATTCTTTTAGTTTATCCTTATGATAAAAATTACGTACGTGTTCATATTTAGCAAGACAATCTTGAAACTGAAAATCGTGTGATATGAAAAGGTTACGAACTAATTTGATAAGATGAGGAGCGTCAAAAATGTAATATATTTTTTTATCGTTAATGTAGAAATATGGTTTCTCAACAGTGACTGATCTATTTTTGGCTGCAGTAATAAACTCGTCTCCCGTGTCAGAGACAAACGTTCGAACGTTAAGTCCGATGTTAAACAGCTGTTCTAATAATCCATCAATCCATTCGTTAAACTCCACAGAGTTTTCACCTGTACGCAGCAATGCGTATCCAACAGGTTGTTTCCAATTAGCATAAACTCCGCGCACCATCATAACATAAGCTTTTTCTGCTGCTTCTGGTAATCTAACTCCATTGATGTCATGGAAACCAATAATTTGATCATGCGTTATGCTATAGAATAAATTGGGTTTTAAAGATATAGAACCAATTACAGCTGAGCAATTTTTTTCCATATCTGTCATGGTTTTAACCTTACTTCCAAGCAATGACATAAAATCAGCATTTATTTCGGTAGTCATCGGTATGGCAGTTTTATGTAAATTAGTAATATTTGGCAGCTGTAAAGCGTTTTTCAGCATTCTGTAGGCCTGAGGATTGCTGTGATACAAATGTAAGTTCATTAGATTGTAATCATGAAAATTCTTGCCCGGTAAGTTTTTTATATTAGTTTCGGCTCTGACTATGTCAGCAAGATCCTTTGTCAGAAATTGATTGCACAATCTATGGAACGTATCTTTTCCTAAGAAAACTACGTTACTATTTTCAGTTTCAAGTGTTTTTTTGCTACATCCCGGAGAAGGTGACGCTAATTTTCTTTTCCTCGTTGGTCCTGGTGGTGGTGGTTTATCCGGTGATTCCAATGGATCTTCACATTCTTCAATTTTAATATCTGTAATTGTTTCTTCAGATGTTAACTGTGGTTCAATCGGTAAAAGAAGAGCAGGCAACGCATTTTTTTTTAGAATTTTTCGTTTCATTCCTGGTAAAATATCTTGCTTGTTAAAATGCACTTCACAAACGGTGTAATGTTTTCCTGTTTTGTCTATCAATTCTTCGCGGCCGATTAGCTGAAGCCATTTAATCCGCCTGAAAAAAAAATGTTATTAGTTATTGAAGAATTGCTAATGGAAAACTTGTGTGAAACTTCTTAGTAAAATTTGATCCTATTTGCGTAACATCTTAGGCCCAGTTTTTTAATCGTAGTTAAATCAACCAATGGTTAAATATGCTAACCAATGGAATAAAATTTCGCTAAAATGCGTATTTTCATGAAATTTTGATCTAACTAATTGTCAAATAATTAACTCTCCAATTTATTTGACCACTTATGATACTAACAATTGCACCTTTGAGGACCTACCTAATGTGGCCTTCATTCACTGATGGTGCTAAAACATGTCTTACTAAATCTTAACCATAAATTTGAAAAGAAGTAAATAACACACGGAGTAAATAAAAAATACAAACTGTTAAAATGATGTTGCTTTAAAATGAGGGTAATTTATAAAAATCGCATGTTCATGTCTGTTTTCGGCTACAAACTTTTCAATCGCCTCTCGTACCAACCTAAATTATTTAAGTTCGTGTACCGTTGAATTATTTTCTTAATGCTTGCTTGCTTGCAATCTCTTAAAAAATAATAGCCGTCCAAGCGAAAAAGCCGGCCAAATTAGAAGCCCAGACAAAGTCGGGACAGGACGCTAAATGGACGGATGGTAACCCTACTGCAGAGTTTATTAAAATACTATTTCAACTTACCTTTCTAATTCAACAGGATGTTTGAAATACGAGAGTTCAGGTTTTATGTCTGATGCATTGAAACATCCGTAGACACTACAATATGAACGTCCTCGTGGCGCCGCCGGCTTTACAAAAGCCATTTTCAACTCTTAAAATGCACACGTAACTCGTCACTAGCGCTTCTCACAATTCGAAACACAGGCGATCACCCCCGCGCGGCAATCGTGACTGTGTTATAGCCAAAGCCAGCGAAACTGACTAGAGCGAGCGCTCTTTCGCCCTCTCGCTCGCATCCGCGCATGCGCGCACACAAAGATCTGGTGGTGTATTTCGACTCGTATATTCTACCTCACGTTGCACAGTGCGACATTTGTTTGAATGGAAAACAAAGTATGTACATTATTTGATTATTTAATTTTCAAGGTTTAAGGCACTGTACAAGTTCACATAAATAAAATAATGTTATTTATTCAATTGTTTTATGAACATAAACACATCTTTATGGTTGCCTTCCCCAAAGGGTTATATCAACTTAAGCCTTTTTAGGGTTCCGTACCCAAAAGGTAAAAACGGGACCCTATTACTAAGACTTCACGATCCGTCTGTCTGTCTGTCACCAGGCTGTATCTCATGAACCGTAAAAGCTAGACCGTTGAAATTTTCACAGATGATGTATTTCTATTGCCGCAATAACAACAAATACTAAAAACAGAATAAAATTTATATTTAAGGGGGGCTCCCATACAACAAACGTGATTTTTTTGCCGTTTTTTGCTCGATATTAATAACAGCAACAGGTAGACGCTTGATATATTCACAGAATATTTAGTTGTATATTCACTTCAAAAAATAATAATTATTAAATTAAAATAAGTTAAGGGGGGCTCCCATACAACAAACGTGATTTTTTTGCCGTTTTTTGCGATAATGGTACGGAACCCTTCGTGCGCGAGTCCGACTCGCACTTGGCCAGTTTTTTTAATGTTCTCACTGCTAGGACACATGCCTCCTCTTTGAGAGAAGAAATGGGGTGCCACATATCTTTGTTGTTTTTGGTTTTGTGGTTTTTTGGGGTTAGGCAGAGACATCACAAATATAAATAATACGAACACTTACGAGTACTTACTTACCTACAAATAGAAAAGGTCCAAGACGTTATTTGATGTCTTTTCAGAAATAAGTAATACTAGCTGACCCGGCAAACTTTGTTTATCCATAAAAACACCAAACATTCATCTACCCTACTCTGTAGGTAGAGTAGGGTAGATGAATGTTTTACCAACCCTACCTACCCTACCCTACCCTAACTATCTACCCTACCTACCCTACCTATACTACCCTGCCTACCCAACCCTACCTACCCTACCTACCCTATCCTACCCTACCTACCCTATCCTACCCTACCTACCCTATCCTACCCTACCTAAAAGCCCGTTTTTGAGTTATAAAATTACAACGAAAAGTGGCATGGATTTTTATATATATAGAAGAAGAAGATAGAAGAAGTAGATGTAGAAACGGTTTGTAGATTTCTACTTACCGAATCATCTTATCTTTGATGGTGTACGTAAGACATAACAATAACAGAAACATTTGGTACAAATAATGGCACATAATAAGGTGCACACTCGTACAACCTCACTTTGTCTAATTACTAACATATGTTCTGGTACATAAGGTTCATAAGGTTGACCAGGAAGGCAGATTTGTATTACTTTAAATTAATTATTTTATCAATGCAGCTGCTGAAAGAGTACGCGGTCCAATCAATAAATTCAATAGCCGTCGGCCATCGGAATGTTGCACAAATAAAAAAGCACGTGGTGTACACGAATTGTTCCGCTCCGTTTAGCGCTTGTACGCTGTTGCCAGGCGGACACGTGATGTTTTCCGAACGAGCCCAATCCAAGATGGCTGCCAGCGCCAAAGCCGCCATTCGCTTTCCCACGTCGCGCGCGCACCACCGCTTCGCACGCTTCATTCTCGTTTCTTTTCTATTGTGCATCGCAATTCGCTGTTGCATTTTTGCACAAACTCCAATGATGATTGCATCTTTATTAGCTTTGTTACCGTTAATGCTCATTCTGAAGTAAATTGTACATCGTTATTTCGGAGTTTAGGATGTTTTATCTCGGCATTTTACGAGCAAAAGTTCCTCTTATAAGCACGTAGCGAGTGTTAACATACACGTGGCATGTCGGGAAGGGGCCATTAGCTAACATGTGTTAACAACGTAACCGTGAGCATGACATATGTGGGTAACGAGACTTATGAGACACAGAATGGCTGGACGACATGTGTTTTCTACAAATACTAATGACTCATTAAAATTGCTGAATTAAGTGCCGGCTGATTGACATTCCTTTTGATGCTTTGAAGTCTTCTTTCCGAGGATACTATTCTGTGTAAACGAACATTCGAATAGTTCATATTCGAGGTTAAATTTTCTTTCATATCTAAGCGTCATTGAATTTGCATTTTTTTATTATCTATTATTCTATTCATTGTTCTTCGAGGGGTTCTTCACATTGTTCTCGGCTCGCACGACGTGATGTCATGTCCATCAATTCTCGGAACATTCACAGCATTTTTTGCTTTTGTATAAACAGATTTAAGTTTTTGTGAGCCATAATCTAATACGCTTAATCAAACATTGACAAACCCGATGCCACGGAATGAGGCCATAGGCCTTCGATTGGACGCAACGCAATTATCGGACATAAAGGACACGGGTGAACGGAAATAACTGAAATAGATTAACGACTATTGAGTAGATTAATGGCTTAGGGTGATAATAATAATATGTATTATGATTTTTTATAGATAAAATCAAGAGTTACTTGGTATATAGGATACACAACAACAGGCTCAGGCTTCTTCCTTGTCGTAACCCAGAAGTTACAACGAAGAAGCCTGAGTTTATCTTTCGTATTCTAAAAATCAAACAGCACAACATCTGTTGTAACTCATATTTTATACAAGATTACATTACAATAGAGTATTAACTTCCCCAATCAACTAAACAATGAATTAAGTCATAGCCGAATTAATTACGATAGACAAGTTGAATAGCTGCTCTATTAAACTTTTAAATGTAGTTGAACGTTTCAATAAGTATGTAAAGTGAGAAGAATCAGTTAGCTATTTGCTGAGGATGTATGTCACGGCTATGCCCGTGCGTGTGTGGTGTTCGAGTAGCTAACTCATAAATATTCAAGCGGCGCCGGGCTGCGATCATAGTCGCTCGCCATTGGCCTGCAAACTCGCTGAATACTAAACGAATGCCTTTGCAAGATCTGCATTGAAATTATATTCGATTTCGGTTTCCTGTAGCACGACCGCCTAACTAGCAGGAAGCTATCAAATCTACACGTTACCCTATTGGAGTTCAATACGTTGACTTCTATTAATACACATGACGTTATCTTCAACGGATTAGAGTTGCTATGTATTTTATACGAAAACAAAATTATTATTACCAAAGTTCCAATATGTAGCACGATACGTTTTATTATTCAACATTGTATTTTGCAGTCGGTATAGTTAGAGCTGACCCACTTGCTTCAGATAAGAGTTATCAATACGTTATGAGTGTGATGTATTAGTTGTGCAATTCTGTTATCGACTATTTATTGCTAGTGATAACATTGTTTTTTTTTCAAGTTCATCAATATCCTTTGTTCTCATACAGAGCTCTGTAAACATTGGTTACTGTTCCGATGTTTGTTTCGTATTCAGTAGACTTGTTTATATAAATAATGACGCACTTCTTTCGTGTGTCATGTAATACTAGAACCTACTTATCTTTCACCTTTATAAGGCATATAGGTAGTAACAGGTAAACTCGTTACCATTAAACTTGTTTCATTAATTTACATACCTATTCAGAATACCAATTTGAAAAACACTCTTGAATTTCAGTAAACAAATACCTTCTGTATTGTAATGAACGAAACCTATTTACACAGGTATACTGATAAGGTCGGTTTATTAACATCTTTAAATGTGTTATTTAGGAACGAAGCATTTAATTCCAAGTTATTCAGTCAGCAAGACAAACTGCCGCGCTCGTTCGGTCAAGGTGACCTTCCTCGCGTCCAGTCACATCGCAACTTAACGGCTCCCTATTCAATGTAAATTCTGAGAGACCTTGTTTGCGACTCGAGCTCTAAATCCATATGAAGTTACAACTAGTGAATTTTAGTATTTCGGCCGTTCTTATGCATCAAATAAATTATTAGAGCCTTTGAAATGCACGAGCGCCAGTTTCTTTAAATAACAAAAGAAAGAGGAACACGTGCTGCGCGCCGTCCGCCATTTTGCAATATAAATAGCAAGATGGCGGCGGACCGGTTGGCGAAAGTAGTCGGTAATTATAAGCGGCGCGGCCGGCAGGCAGCAGGCGAGCTGAAACGCGAGGATCTATGGCCGGCCGATGCACGCAATGCTTAGCTTGATTTATATCGCTCTCTTGTTTCCATTCGCCCGATTGTTCTCGGCTTTATGCGCTCGAGTCTCGCGATTCGGGTATTGTTTCCGACGGCCATGGGAACCGAGTTCGCGTGGGTTCTCAATGACCTTTATTGCTTATGCGACTCTCAAGTCTCAACTAAATGATTTTTGTTCACAGTTCAAGTTCACGACATTTTCTTTTCAATGCAAATAAGATCATTTCGTTGCGACAAACTGGTTTTGAATTCAACTGGATATTTTGTTCGAGACATTTCGTAATGCAAGGTAGATGTTGCAGATACTTCGGATAGAATCATGAAATTCAAATCTATCAATGACGCAAATTGATCGGATTATTCAGTCAACAACCGGGAGATAATACATACTGAATAAATTTCCTCCACCTTGATCCGTTTCCATTTATAGTCGTTGTTTATAACTATAAGTCGTTTATAAAAGCCTTTAGCAAACACGTAACATATGTGCGTCTACCACGGTATAATAGACGATAATACATATGTAAACATTCATAAATAAAACTGAATTATTGCGTGTACCAGCACTACTAGCTGTGCATGCGGCTCCGCCTGCGTGAATATCGAATAAAGACTTTGCATTCATGGTGTAGCATATTTATTTGTTTGCATATTTATTTGGGTTGTAGCCCAATCTACGGTTGACATGACATGAAGCATGCCCCAGTTTTAAGTACTTAAGGCAATACCTAAACGTAAAGTACCAAAACGTTTCATTGAAAAATTCGTCAACCACTTCAAGAAGAAAAAATGTTATGTGACTTTTTAGGGTTCGAATACCCGAAGGGTCCTCACTGTCTGTCCGTCGTCGTCTGTCAGACAGCTTTTTTGGCCAAGCGGTTGGAGCTACAGTCTTCAAATTTTCACTTTATAAACATCTTGTTAACCCAAAGCCAGCAAATTGTCAAACACATATTTTTATGTTTTTAAGGGGGGTTCCCATACAGCAAAAGGAGGATGTGAAAAAAAAATTCTACCCCATCGAGTGGGGTATGGTTGTTTTGAGCTCGTTGTGTAGATAAATACTCTATATTTTGTTTTAAAAATATTGGGCAACAAAGAATTGAGAAGCCAACAAAGTTAGCATTTTTTACAAAATTATGTTTCGAAGAATTTTTTAACTTCAAATTTGGTGATAATGTTTATTACTACGTATGTTTTAATAACAATATATTGATAAATCTGTTTATTCTTTGAATCACCCGCTTTTTTTCTATTACAACCAACTTAAATTTGCGGTTTGGTATGGAACCCTAAATGTGCGAAGTCCGACACGCACTTGGCCGGTTTTTTCATTTATTTTCTCGATGAATTTCGTGTCAATTTTCATCTCCTTTTTTACCACTACAATTTAAAGTATAAGTAGACACAATGGGCGTCTGCTATTAATCTATTCTGGTCAACAATTTCAAAACGTGAAGACATGAAAGTATACAAAGCTGTGAAGATGTGTGTATCACAAAGATTTGAATTATAAATGCCTATTTACAACGCCTCAGTTCTCTTTATCATGCATAAGATTGATGTTTACGTACTTAAAAGATGTAAGATTTCTACAATGCAGTTACATAAGTATTTAAACGTGTACATCCGTAATATAATTTGCATTCCAGTATGTAAACACTTTATTGATCAATAGGCAAGAAGCGTTAGCATAACATGATGTTGGCAAACAAACGAGGTGAGGTCGGGGTCTATGACTACTGAATACCTACTAAGTTTGACGCATCTCACCTCGCAAACAGCTCGATGAGTTATCGGCTTCCACGAAACGCCAACATTTCCTCGTTAATCAATATTTGATGCTACATTTCCGCTCTTATATTAGTTGTTTCAATTTGCGAAACTTTCAGCTCTTTAACAGCTTAATTTATTTTATTTTTCTTTATAAAGTTGTCGAATGCTTGTTTATTTAAATACTTTGTTAATATTCAACATCTGAATTCGATAAGCTGATAAGCATATTATTAGACTCGATTCTCAAGTTGTTATTGAGATTTGTGAACAGACATGTCTGTTCCATTTAAATACCAGCTAGTCAACATTTATTGGCATCTAAAATGGCTGCATATTTACCAGATAACAGCGAGTCTACGTTAAATTTACGACTTGATTGCGACAACCACACATGGCATAAATGTTACTGCACAAATTTATTGGAATTCATGGCCAGCCAGTTATTATCGGTGAACATATAAGTGCAGATAATAGGTATACAGGCAGAGTGGGCGGCCTACAATCGATGCCCACGATAAAGTAATGGATAGTAAGTTTTACGACGCATGCACATCACTGCGCGATGTCGAGTGACCTCGTTTCCAACATTTTTTATTCATTTTACGCAACAGTTGTCTCTTAAGTACTTTTTACTCATTGTTGAAGGAAGAATCTCTCGACACGGTGTCTGTACAATCGATTAAGGTTTTTGCTCCATTTTTCGGTCCGTAAAATAAAGCTAAATTCGGCGCATTTGCAATGGCTTCCTTTTTCGACCGACCGCCCGTGAAGGTTCGCTTCAACCCGGAAAATAAAAACTCCTTTCAACATGAGCCATGATAGCTATACCAGCGCAACACAAAATAAACAAAAAATAACGAAAAATGCCAGTTGCTTTGCATTGTTTTTTTGGTCATGCTTCATTCATAAGTTTACTCTATTTGAATACGAAATATTAAATCACTCTTCACACAATTTTATTGCGCTTCCGATATTGGAAAGTAAATCATAGTAGAGGTTTTTCGCCGACATCTATATATATACTAATTACAAATTATATTATAAACAGAAAAGATTTGTATTTTTTATGTAACAAATAAACTTAAAAACTACTGGACCGATTTCAAAAATTCTTTCACCTTTGGGAAGCTGCACTATCCCCGGGTGACATAGTGAACTTTTTATCCCTGTATTCCCACGGGAACGGGAACTACGCGGGTGAAACCGCGAGGCGTGCGCTAGTAATGAATAAATCACGTTGCAAGTTGTTATTCTCGTTTCGAAGTTTAATGTTACATCTTAGAAGATATATCGACGAGACAGCAACGTGATCAATAAGATTTACAAACAAGTATCCATTCAAGTTAATTACAGAGACGATAAGGCGGTGCATTGAACGACACGACGCGACGCTCTTGATAATATAATACTCCTGCTCGTAACGCGATTGCATTTCAATTGCTATTGTTATCGTAATGAATGTAGCGTCACGTCATGTATTCACGACCTCTACTTATGATTTACGCCGTGTTTCTAGACGAAAGTATCATAAACAATCTTCCATGTTTATTTCCATTCAATTAGTTTAAAGTTTTATTTAGCTATGAAACAATTGGCGAGTTTGCAACATTTAGTTCCTAAGTTTCCCCAGTGGGTGTTAACATTAAGATGCCAACGTATTGTTTATTACCCGTTGGCATATTTCAGTGGACCGACAGAGGATCGCATGCCAACTCGTTTGACCTCATTCCCGAGATTAGTTCTGCGTAAACTCTCATATCGGGTTTATGAAAACATAGCTATTTTAAGACTATATAAAGCGCAGACCGGTCCAACATATTATTTGTTTGTGTTTCAGCTGGAACGTGTGCCAAGTGTATGCGTGTTTTCAATGTTCGACGTTACTCAGTCTGATTTAGTATAAACAAGTCGAGAGAAAGGCACCGATGAGAGATAAGTTCTTTTTTCCGACACCGATTCATTATACCATTCTCGTAACATATAAAATATTTATACAGCAATACTCATACATTCCGGTAACTGAGTCCGATTATGTTTGTGCTCGTAACATGAGATGTTTCGACATGTGAGTCCGATTTCGTGGGATTATATATTATGTATTGTGGTTAATTCTTCACATAAATTCTATGAGCTTCGTCCGGTTCGGTAGGTCGAATCCGATCGAGTCCGGTCGGTTCCCACTGTTCTCAAGTCTGGTGCGTCGTATCGACCAGACGACACAAGACCAACAGAACTAGTTCTTAAAGCTCGACATGTGAGCCCGATTTCGTGGGCTTATATATTATGTATTGTGGTTAATTCTTCACATAAATTCAATGAGCTTCGTCCGGTTTGGCAGGTTGGGTCCGGTCGAGTCACACTGCTCTCAAGTCCGGTGTGTCGTATCGACAAGGCGACATCCGCTAACTAGGCGACACAAGACCACCACAACCAGTTCTTAAAGCATCTTATCTCAATTAGAAAGTTAAATATTATCTGACAAAAGTGACGTTTTGATCGATGAAGGTAAAATTGTTTTTGCCATTAGAATTAGATCAGACGTTTCATCTATTTTCTATTGAACGATGGCTTTCAGTTATACAAGCTACGTAGTTTATTGCACAGATAAGTTTGTTATCCGATGGAATTTATTTTGCGAATGGTTGCGGATAAACAAATGTAAGTTATTTGAACGGGTTTTTATTCGTTTTTATGCCAGAAGCGATGAATCACGGCTTTCTAGTGCAGCTGA
Source organism: Orthosia incerta (assembly GCA_948252205.1). Classification (NCBI taxonomy): domain Eukaryota; kingdom Metazoa; phylum Arthropoda; class Insecta; order Lepidoptera; family Noctuidae; genus Orthosia; species Orthosia incerta. The sequence continues at coordinate 57,029,093 of OX411742.1, forward strand.
GACTTAGCAATTATGTCGTTTCTTAGTAATGATGGTAAACGGATGCTATTTAAAATACCTAACACAACATACACATAATTTACAAACATCAAACTTAAACAGACTTGCCTTCTCAGCAAAAATTTATGGACGGCTCGGCTCTAAACATTACAGATTAATTCGCTCGTTTCGGTCGATCAAATTGGCCGGTAATGGCGGGCGTAGTATCAAGCACGGTGTATATCGGGCAATGAACGCAGTCAAGTCCCCATTTCTCACGTCCAGACCAGTTGCAGACTTGTCGGTCGGCATACCGATCAAGAAAGGCTGTGGTGCGGTGCCTTAAAGGGGAAAACGGCATGTTTTTTTTGCTCCCTCGAGTATGCAGACCGCCATTACCATTAACCCGTGCGTGCGGCTCAAATAATGATTAGATTCAGCCTCGCAACCTCTCACGTGTTGGGTTAGACCGATGTTAGGCTGGTGACATACTGTTACGATCTGACGGTCTAATTATATTTTTATTACAAGGAAAATACATTTGTAATGAAAAACAACACAAGCCTATATTCATAAATTTGTATAATCGTAGTCCTGTATTAGGGTAACAACGCACTTCATTACGCGACCGGGTTAGTCAAATTCCTAGGAATCGAATCGTAGCAAATTAGTACGATGCTACGAATATTTTTCGTAGAAGCCCAATTACTACGCCGCTGGTAGCAGTCGTAACCGATCGTAGGGGCTGCTACGCGGGGTTGCTACGAGTTGGTTAATTTATTTTTAGATGTCAGCGCCCGTAGTCTGTCTACCCAGTACATTGTCTGCCTTAGCGAATTAATTTCGGCAGAAAGTTACTATTTTTTGTGAGACAGAAGTGGTTATTCGCTCCTGAGTGCCTCTGAAAATATGCGTATAAAAACTAGACACTATTAAAATAAACAGCAACTCATTCTTAAGAATAAATAAGGCCTTAGAAAATTATATTGTAGTCTGGCCTTCTGTTATAATAGGATTGAAAAGATTATGCTGTGTTTCTTTTGTACGAGAAGTCATTATTTTTTGTTAAGATCTTAAATTAAACTTCTGTTTGCTCTTTGATAGAGCATATATTTTAAGGTTATGTACCCAAAGGGTAAAAACGGAACCCTATTACTAAGACTCCACGATCCGTCTGTCTGCCCGTCTGTCACCAGGCTGTATGTCATGAACCGTGATAGCTAGACAGTTGAAATTTTCACAGATGATGTATTTCTGTTGCCGCTCTAACAACAAATACTAAAAATAGAATAAAATAAAAGTTTAAGTGGGGTTCCCATACAACAAACGTATTTTTTGCCGATTTTTAGCGTTAATGGTACGGAACCCTTCGTGCGCGAGTCCGACTCGCACTTGGCCGGTTTTTTTTAATTAATTGAACTTGTCTGAAGAAACTATTAATTATTTGTAAATAGTTCACACATTTACTTACTCAACCCCTGTTCATTTCTCAAATTGTCACGTACAAACTAGTTTGACAATGTAAAATTGTAGATTAACCCTATGGACGGAATAGGATTACAATTTAACCCTCAACTGGTTTACGTAGTAATCGCTACTGGAGTATGTTGAACAGATCCGACACGATAGCACCCACCAATCACAATTTGTCTCGCCCGAAGCTATTTTACTTCGACTAACTATGATTAATTCATTTACTTAATCTAGTTTACAAGCCACCTGTGCAACTCTGCCTTGACTGGAACTGGACCGGTTCATTTCAACATTTTAATATTCTTAAACCAATCAATCTGCCTAGCCTTTTCCCCAAATATATTGGGGTCGGCTTCCAGTCTTACCGGATTCGGCTGGGTACCAGTATTTTAAATGGAGCGAAGCGACTGCCTATCTGACCTCTACAACTGGGTAACACGGTACCCCTTCGCAAAACTGGTGTCAGATCTCAAGCTTCTGACTACCCGTAACGACTGTCAAAGATCTTCAAATGACAGCCGGGACCAACGGCTTAACGTGCTTTCCGAGGCACTGAGGAAACTCGGTATGTTGAAATGGTCACCCATCCACGGGCCGACCTCGTCAAGCGTTGCTTAACCTTGATGATCGACCAGTGCGGCTGTTATTATTTAGCCACGAGCTCCTATTATTGTTATATATATAATATTCTTAAACCACTTAACTGAAATGCTTAATGAACTATTAAATTAACTGCTCGAGAAAAACTCCATAAAATAATTCACAAAAACGTTATTAGCGTAAGTATCGGTGTCATTGTGGAGACAATAACGATAAAGTAGATCCAGCTGTGAACATATACGACGAAGGTTTATTATTAACTAATAATACAGTCTACGCAATATCATTAAAGTCCACCATGACAAAAACCCCTAAATCTTTGTAATTAAGGCGCACCTCTTGGATTTCAGTACATTGACAGGTGATTATGCTAAGCAGTCAGCCGCCAGCAGGCCATTAACTGGATAATGTTTTCTATTGCATAACTTAAAACAGGTTCCGCTAAATGTCAGACGAGTCATACAAGCGTTTATACTCAGCTGTTTCTTGTACACCCACACCACAATTATGGAAGCTCTTTTTTATTGATTTTCTTGCAGACTATGGTCTACTTTCTTAATTTGGAGTTTTGTCTACAAAAGGAAACTATTATGTAAAGTATTTTGATGGTGATGTAAAACATTTCGAAGTCTTCGTCGTAAATTAAGCTTCGCTTTATACATGCAAGAAAACTTAATACTTGTGTTATGGCAACGATTTTACATATAATTACAAACGTGCATGAATTAGAGATATATGAATAAGTTGACCTTAAGCACTGGCCACCCAGAGATTCGAAAGTAGCCAACTAATAAAGGATGTAAAAGAAAATCGTATCACAAGTCCATTAGGCGTGGCCGGCCACGTCGACTCGCATGAGTCCGCGGGTTAGTGAACCGGCAGCTGCAAGCGAGTGCCATGCGGGCAGAAACACGAGAGACTGCCTGCCACTCGCCCAATGCCACCTGCCACATACAACCACCCTCGTCTGATTTGACCAGCCGTTCTCCGCATTACCTTGCCATTAATTTCTCAAACTGCAGATAATCGCTACTGCAGATATCGCTGACGTGAACGTATTGATCGATTAAAGAAATTACCATTCTCTTTCGACCGTTCCACGCCATTCTAAATGCCTCAAATCGTTCCAAATCGATAACTCATTATGTTATTTATTCAACAAAATTATTCAGCTTCTAAAATTTTGCATGGACACGGCCATATTTAAATACCAAATTGGCTGTAATAAACTTGCTTATAAATAAGAGACCACTCCATTTTTTTAAATATACGTGACAAAAAAGAAGGTTGTTTCGCATACCTTTTACTCAACGAAACGGGTTATCGTAACCGGTCCTTGTCTGCTATTCTTGACAGCTTTATAAATATTCAGTGGGTAGTAATTGACCTTTGAATCGAAAAAGGTTCCGTTTTTGGTTGCAATATAAAGTTAATATCTGTCGAGGAATAAATTTAATGCAAGTACATCTAATTAAAACGAAGTGCTCGTATATTGGCATCGACGGTTGAGGGTGTCGTAACTTTGTATTTCAATAATTCTGTGAAACTCATAACAGTATTATTCATATTTAAGAGTCAATTTCGTGTTTCTATATGGTAATTTTATAGGTATCGGATTTTTGAAATTGGTATCATAAAAATAACCTGTTTTGATATTAGAACACGTTTTCCTCTTTATTATTTATAGATTCACAATTTATTATTCTGGGATTTTTACTTCCATGGATAACCCATCGACGCTGACGATAAAAAACTGTTTGTCAGGTTCTAAGAGTTTAGCGGTTTTTATAAACACCCAAAAAGATTTATTTTGACTAACTTTTATGTAGGTATAGAAACTCCAAACCTATTATTTCATCATTAACACTTAAAAATCTTTATCTTTACTTCTGTACTATATATACGTATATAATATATAACAATATTATAAAGAGGCTTAAAGAGGTTTGTGATCTACTGAACCGATTTAGATGAAATTTAGCATGGTTATAATTTGAGACCCTGGGAAGGACATAGGATAGTTTTTATTCCCTTGGGATGATAAAACACTTTTTACGCGGGCAGAATCTTGTTTAATATATAGCATTTATTCATATATTGTATCTTTTGTTTCAGGTTCATCACCAGAACGTGAATCCAGCGAAATAAACAAAAAAGGTAAAAAAAGACGTTCCATTTTTTTGATCACTATTCATTCAAACATGTATTCTGTGGTTCATATCGATCTCACGCGTTTACCTGATTTTAATAACAAATAACCATACCTCAGTCTCCATAACGAAACTGTTGTTTTTTTAATTTAAAAGTTTGCTTTAAGCTGATACGATATACACAAGCTATTAAACATATAAATTGTGAAATTAAGAATAGCCTACTTAATTTAATGGAATCTGTGGCTTCTCGAGATAAGCCACCTGATGCCAAGATAGATGACTTTCATAACTAAAGACTATTCGCTAAATCTGACATTGATGAAGTGTATATCTATTTAGACGAGCCAGAAGATAAGTTCTAAATTGAATCTTATTAAACGAAAGCACAAATTAATTAGGCGACAGCTTAAGATGAGATCGATGTACTGCTTGAATAACCTCAGCTTGTTCATTTGGCGTAAAACCGGATTGTACAGACTTGAAACTTTTTATTGGCGCTATAATTAAATTTTCTCAAAATCTTGTAATCAAGTTTGTAACCCATTAAGGATTTTATTTTATCGTCTCTCGGTCTGCCGCCACCTTCACGAGAATCATAAACGTGTTTACGTTGAAAAATTGAGATCACCTTCCTTGATTTCACATTCAAATCGGTATCTTTGTTTGTCCAGCCCTCATCTGCGTATGTATGGAGTATTTATACTCCACGCCAGTTTTAAAAGCCAGAGGTCACAGCGGACGACAAATACATTTGTTATTATCATTTCACAATCTGAATTTCAATTCAGCATCCGAGTAACGGGGTCACATCGTTTTTAATAGATGTTTCTACATAATTCTATATTCGTGCGTCCGTTTCATTTATGGTAAATAGGTTTACACTATAAGCACATATACTATTTTGTGCAACGGTACGTGGCTAATTGTTATTTATGATATTCATGTATCTTTGAATTCGTGTTCGTATTTTCGTATACTGAGTCGTCTATGGGTGTATGTTTTATTTTTCGACTGGGCTCCTGTTTGGAGTAGGTTAAAACAACACGTTCCGTTCTCCCTCCGGCAGTTAAAGGCCGCCACACACGAGGTGCCACCCTCGCTGCTATAACTTTATTTTCTTTTCACCACGTTCGCCGCACCTTTTCGAGCTCGGACGTAATAAAGTAGGCAATGTAGGCATACACACAGGGTCACTCGAAACCGAGCTGAAACTTTTGTTTGTTATGTTTGAGAGCCGGCCTTAACTGTTGGAGCCTTATTTCTCGCTTATTCGTACTTGGTAACAATAATATCACGTATTTTCATTGAGATTATTAAACGCCTACAGAACGTGTTTATGGCTCACTGCGTGGTATTCAATTATAAATTCCAGTCTTGTATTGGAACCAGAAAATTTATTGTTTAAATCGAGTTAGGGATCATAAAATACCTATTAAATTTAGTGTTAGAGATATAGAGTCGGCGTCATTCATTCCACGAAATCGTGTTGTTACTTTATCGACCTGTGCTATAAATAACAATAAATACGATACTAAACCGGTAAGAGCTCCGGTTAAGTAGGTGTTCGTCATCTTGAATCTCGTGTACCTACAGATGTATAATTAAATGAATATTCATAGCACGCTCGAGCCGGATCAATTTGTGGTGGTGCCAAGAGCTGGCCTCTCGGTTTTTTGTTAGTCCCTCGTTATTTAACTTGGTACATTGAGAATGATTACAAGTTATTATAACCGCGTGTGTATTATAAAACTCGTGTTTATTATTGATATACACCTGCGTGTGTGTAGGCTGTTGGGGCGTCCGTGCGTACGACGGATGCGTTTAATCAAGAACTGGTAATTAATTGGAGGAACGCGTTCATACCGTGTGATAGCTCGGTTATTTGATGACTCACAGAACTATATCGGCGATACCTTTATAATTAGCGAACACACGATGTTATGCAGAATGTCGCAGACAAAGAATTTAATGGTTTGTTAACTGTGTAAGTGACATATGATAGTAACGGTGGATTGTTTCATTTACAATAACGTTTCATGGTTAGAAATTGGCATATTATATTCTAAGAATATCACGCCACTACACCGCTTGTATACAGACATACAAGACGACTATGTCTTTTCAAATTTTAAAAGATATAATCACAAACACAGAACAAAACTTGCCAATCTTAACAGAATGGTTTACTCTATCAAAGGCCTATGATGAATCCAAATCCTCCTAACATTTGTAACAATTCATAAATCTTCCAATGCATCTGCATTTCTCAACTGAGGCGTAAACTAAAGTTTGAAAAAACAGACAGTAATTGTGCCGAGGTATTCTATCTGCATCAAAGTATCTGTACCATTGACATTGACAGGCGTACAATTGATCGCGCATTAAGATTGACAGCGAACAATGAGATATTCGGAGATATGAACAACACCGAACAATACTTGAGAGGAGGTCAAACGAACAAGTCAAACTAGTATTTCGTGTTGTATGCACGAGTAAGAAAGTCGCTGGTGAAAGTACCAAGCCACAGCTAATTCGACCGACAGAATTATTAAATGAGTTTCATAACACGACTCGTAACTAAACCGGTTCTTTAAATTCAGACTCACAAGGTAATCTTTTATTATTATTGTAGGATAATGATGGAGGGTATAATAATAAAGGTAATGTATGTGAGATTTGTAAAGCGAACCTGTCCCTTTTGTTAGAAGCGACCGGGACGAGGGTTGGGGTCGGCTATTATGTCGTTGAATAGATTCGGGATCTCCTTTTTGAACCGTTACTGTTATTCTTGAGTTACCTGTTTGACTGATGGGGAGTCTTTAGATAGGAATGTAATGTCCTTGAGTTTTTTTGTTAATCTTATCTTTTTATTAGAACAATGCATTTTTTTTTTAGTGTTGGCCTGTGGGAGTTGTAAATTATTTTTATCGTGTACGATAAAGGTAGACAACTAATGCTTCTCTAAACTTGAAACTAATATCCAAGAGCGTGTTTTTTTTTGTCTAGACTCTTTGTTTATATACTTTTGTATTTTATGTGCATAAATTCATTTTACATTGCCCGAGTAGTACATTTACCAGTAGTAGCCAACGCATTAACATAAAAAGGGCATTTCTCTTTTGACATTATAAATACAAATGATATGCTTTTGCATAATGATCCGCCATATTTGTTGCCTTCGCTGAAACGGGTGCAATTAACAAGCCCACATGCAGTGTGCAGATATAAGCCGATTATAAGTTTAATTTTTGCTAAAGATAAGCTCGCTGTCACTGAATTAAAATTTAATTATTACAAACAAACATTTTACTCGCGAATAATTTCAGCGCAGCTACAGTTAATGAGGGCTCAAAATGTAGTGTATAATGACGTCATTTAAATGAATTCGCCCGCATGCGTGTTTATAGCGTGGCGGCTGATGGAGTTTCCAGCACATTGCCCGAGCAACGACCGGTTGTGCACAACATGCAATTTTGCACGACTTTCTATCGCACTCAGGACTTCGACTCACGCTTGAACCGCGAGCATTCACGTAGCAACTCGCAAATTATCCAGTTAACAATACTTGAAACGAACCAATATGTTAATGTGAATTCAACTAACACGTTTAAAAGAAACGAAACGTACAAAGTAAATGATAGCGAGAAATGTAATAGGAGACAAAGTTAATTTATTACACGTGATCATGAAACATCCGATTGTCATTTGTTCACGGGGAAAATATTGTACGGGAACTATCGTGGTAAACAACAAGTTATACATGAATAGACAATCGAAACAAAAGAACAAGGTATATGAAATCGAGCATGTGAGATGTTACTGAATAATGATTGTATGATAATAGCTCGTTGTTATTCAAATTGAATATTAAACGAGACAAGGGGAAAACATGAACTCCTTAGGTGTATTCATACGACGTACTGGTAACCATCGCATAGACAATTTACGACGTAATGATTGTTTTATTGCTTCCTGGAAGGTGAATCGAGTAAACCTTACTTATCCTTTCACTTGTTGTCGAGTAATTGCTGTTTAAATTCATATACCATCGTTAATGAGCATGAAATTACGAGTATTTGAACCGCAATAGAATAACCCTGCTAGTGGACCTACTTTTTCTAGTAGAAAGAAACTCGATAATTATGTCACGATAGAGTAAATACAATAATTAAATGAGAAGGACAAGTACTATTAAAATAGACATTAAATATTATTTCGTGCTGCTAGCGGTGACAAACGAAGTTTTGGTAGGTTTCTCTATAATTTTTGTTTGTACCCGCGTGCAGTGCAGTACCTTATAATATTTAATGTCTTTTTTAATTGTAGGTGTTTTTTTTTTTAATATTTTTTTTGCAGTCTTGTTTTTTGTTTTCATAATAATTTGTTTTATATCAGACTTTTTAGTTTTATTAATGAACAAGATCTCCAAATAAGTTATGTGGTAAAATATATTATGAATAGGTACTTAATAGTATGGATTTAGGGAATTAAAAAAAATGTGACTGTTTTAATTACATATTTATTTTGCTACTGCTTATCTTAAATTTGTGCCAAAGCAGTAACAAAAAAGTGTTACGATATAGAATGGTCTATTTAGTAGCTTTCATTTGATACCCATATTGTTATGAAAATGAAAAATGAAATGGTATCGTCACTTTTTTTGGAGAGCGGGCGCGCCATTTTTGAAAATTATATAGCCTATGTCACTTCCACTATTGAGAAGAATCTAACGACACCTCATGTGTCGTAATCCGTCAAGCCGTTTGGGCTGTAGAGCGTGTTTTAGAAATGGACATACATACATACGCTCGAAAAATATTACCCTCCCGCAGTCTGAGTCATAATAAAAACAGCGTCAAAACTGCAATAACTGTCCACATCATAATTATAAAACTTTCAATAAATAACCAGATAATTATTCGCAATAATTGAAGTGACCTTTAAATCGAATGCCTGACCAAATTTTCCGCTGGTTCGCGGCGTGGCGTGGCATACTTGAGATTTCGACGTAATTGCTCCTTCATGCGGTGCAGCAATGAGCAATGCAGTTGTCAGGGTCGCGGGAGGCAAGTGTCAGCGACGCCCGCACCACCTGCACGCCGACCGGTGGAACGAGTTCCAATATCCGTCACCGACTATCGCCCACTCGTGTAGTTATGAAACATTTATCACCGCCATCATTTTATTTTACCGCTTGCGCAATAATTGAAGTACTGTGAGCTCCACCACGCCTCAATGTTGAGTACCATTGACCAACGTTGCTTCCTCGCTTCGATCTTCCATAATGAATCCCAGAGCTTCATCTGCGCTTTATTCAGCTGTAATGATATATAATTTTTAACTTGTAACAGAACCGGCAGTTAAACCGGAGCTCGTTAAAGCTACTTTATTAAGGTGTTCCATGTTCTTGATGGAAACTGTAGCAGTATTGGAGCAAAAACTAGTTTGTAATTGTGTTGAGATGAAATAGAAAAGCACGATAATGTTAAAGCTGTTCGCTTTTTTCCCCATAAATGCTCGTCGATAAACCTTAATTCACACGAAATTAAAGTAGCAGGTAAATATTGACTGAAAGCGTCACAAACCGTTGACTTCAATCAGCGACATTCAAGCCAAACTTCAACGAGCACTTTTAAGGCAAATCCTGCAACAATGAGAGATGATTGACGTGTTTTTTGCCAAGTCACAGTCTAGTGATTTTTCAATTCTTTGTTCCCTTTACGACAAAAGAGAAAGTAATTTCCGCCACTATCATTACTATCAACATAAGCTGATGTTTGTGTCCAATTTTAAAAAAGGTCGTTTCATGAAGCCTTAATCAATTAAGAATATCATGATAAGCATCAAAAGCTTTTTTTGGGTCTGAATGTGGAAGTCGTGATGTAAAAATAACCCGTCATTCGTGTATTGTGTGCGACATAAACGGTCCGTATTAGGTTGGTCACGATAAAATCGAATTGAATGTATCTCGTAGTCGGAGGCGGTCGGTCCAGTGCTCGTCACGATCCGTGCGCCGGAGTGTAGGCAGCTACTTTCTCCTAACGGGATTTACCTCACCGCCCTCCCCGCAAGCTGCTGCCGGCTGCGCAGACGCCGATTACGATTACGACATCCATTTTGAATTTTATTAACTGCGGAATCACGTTGATGATAATGTTACACGTTGTGAAATAATATGTGCGCCACAAATATTTGTTAACTTTTATTTAATTGAAACTGTTCATGGCTTCCATTAGCGTTTTTCTCTTTTATTGAATTACCACATTCATTGACGTAAATACTTGAGCTGTGTTATTAAATGGAGCTATAAACTTTTATTTCATTAAATGTTTCCTGTGCAGTAAGTTCTGCAAATGTCAGAAATATCGAAATATTATTTTAACATACCCCATTCTGAATGTTTTGCATTATACAGCTTGAAGGAGGTTTACAAGAACGGTCGTGAGCAGACAAGTTCTTCGCGCCCTCGTTGCCCCAGGGGACTCGCAGTCAAAGGCCAGGAGTCACGATCTTTGCTTCTCTGACTTTAGCAATACCTGCCGGCATTCAATTCTCTTTGTATTCTACAAAACAAACTGTCGTTCCTATGAAGAAATTAGTTTATACAATTTCTTTTTTACCGCCACTTTTTGTTATTGAGTCACAGTCGCTGAGCACTACGTCAAGAGAATTAAGGTCGTCTTTCTTATTCAATACAGACCACAGTTTTGTTCACAAATCAGTAAACACTAATGATTTATTCTCTTCTTGTTCAATAAATCTGTCCGATCGAATTTCGTGTCCGATAGTTTCGTTTATCTTGCCTTAAGACGACGACTAACGCCAACGACCTTGAGGGAACAAAACGCGCACTCGTTTCACACCCGCGCGACCCAAAATTTAGTAGTTTTTTGGACTTTTCTTATTATTCTATGACTTTAAAAAAAAAAGCTTCAGATCAAAAAAGTGTCAATTTCATTACATTACGCTCAGCGGTTTTGGTGTGATTGTCGTGTTTTGTCTGTTTTAGACATAACTTTACAAATTAATTACACTATGTTATACAAATAAAACTCAAAATTTGCTCAGATCAAATTATTAAAAAAATAGTCTAATATAACATATATTTTTTTCAAAGAATTACGACGAGCCATTTAGACGTGATTCTCATTTTAAAATCAGCTACTCAAGGGAATCAGCGCCTTAAGTCTGGGCGGTTTGACTTAATTTGAGTGAGGCTATCAGGATCAGTTTTGTTTGTAGAATTTAACTAGTTCTTCGGACTATTGGAATGTAACAATATTTGCTTCACATACGGGCACACTTGGCTCAGTTTCTTTGTTAATAGAACATTCGTTTGCGATTTGCGTAACAGCTGGCAAAGTCTTTTAATGTGATTCATCTTCGTCATAACCGTTGTAACTCAATCTGTGTGTATTCAAGTGCCACTTTTCTCCTCCCACCACGCGAGCTCTGGCATCGATCCAAGATGTGTCGATCTTCTAAGAAATGCATCGATCCACTAGCGAGGCATTCAGCGCCAACTTGTTAATTACACGTATCGACTACGATGTAGTTTTGTTACGTCACCCAGACGACCGGTGATCATACAAATTCTAAATGTAACTCATTAGCACAACATGTGGTCGCTAATTTTGAAACGATCGATTCGAAAGCAGAGCGAATGAAAGTAACTATAACTTTGGAGCTCATACGTTCAAATTCTCATCACAAACGTCACGATCGTATTGATTTCCTTTCTAATAAAAAGCTTTGTCCGTTTGAAAGCTCGCGAGCACAAAGCGTGAAGACTACAAAAAGCTACTGCACAAAAAGGTTCGACCGTATCGGTGCGCAGTGCGCGGTGGTTGCTCGCACCACTTGCATTATTCCATTCCACTATGGAACGGAACGCACATGTGTGGCAGATGTTTGGGGTTCTTTTTTCAAATATATTATTACGGGTCCTCCGCCCCCGACCCAAGCACCCCTCAACACCCCGCTGCGCAGTCACTGACCCCTTTTTGTCGTTGCATTACATCTGTTTTTGACCTGCTTCTTAGTTATTTCGAAATTCACTTGTTGCTGGTGTTTTTGAGTTAAGAATAGCTAGTCAAGTTTTTAAGGCTGCCGGTTTCCTAACTGTTTTTGTTCTCGTAACTTTTTGTATTTCAGCATTACTTGAGCAAGTTTTATAACCTTTTTATGTTTTCTTCAATTTTCATGACTTGCGAAATGCTAATGAGTTATGCGCCCAAGTTGGAAATATAACAAGTATTAATGTGCAGTGACTTGCTATAAATACTCTCCGCGTTGATCGACCACATGTTACGCCCCGTGGTTCTTGCCGAGGGTTGATCACCCGTAGATGCAGACAGGTTCCAAGGTTGTTACTGACAGACAAACAGCTGTCTGATATTATGTTAAGTGACACACTAATAAAAATCTATTATTAGGTGACATTATTTTGTCTTCCAACGAGAATTAGTTGGAACATCGCCGTCGTCCGCGTCGTTTGATATTTTTATATGGATCAAGTCGAAAAAAGTATTGGGTCTTAAATCATTTTAGATTTATATATGTATGTCTTCTATAAAATCGAATACTCGAACTTTCTTGTTTGTAGTTGTTTTGTTGGTTGGGCCATTGATCCGAATTCCAAAAAAAAACATATTGACTGCTATTTTATTACCCCGTAAATAGGCAGCAATCGTAGATATTAGATTTGTATTATAATATTAAACGAATATCATTCGCTATAAATAATTTAAGACATAAAAGAATCTAAACTACCAAGTTCAATGCTCCAGTAATCGTTTAGCGGAGCAATCAAGAGCCGTCTCAATAAACGCAAAATAACCTCTAGCTCGAGGCAAAAATGTCGAAATATTTACGAGATCCGAGACTTTTTGTTTCACTGCTATATTTAGATGCATAATGTGCGAAACATCTCCAAACGAATTCCAACTCTACAGAAGTTGTGTACATTACATTTTAAGTTGTCAGCGTGGGCGGTTACTCTCAATTATAGCCAGGCAAGTCGCGCGACCGACGGACCAAATCGTGCGTTCCCCGTGAAACGTGTTTGCCGAAGCTATAAAGGAACTAGTAAAACTTGTATTGTGGTCTCGGTCTCTTTTTTTTGCTCGTTCTGAGCATTTTTTTTTCTCAGCTATGAATTCGGCAGGTATATGAAGAAACATGACCATTGGAGCCATTAATTAATTCATAGTTTTCGTAATGAAGCTGCTAGTATTTTAATCGAACGCGATGTGATGTTTAGCGTTTAGTCAGAATTTGTGGCAGAAAGGATTTCTTTTCAACTTGCTCATTCCAAATAACAACGAATTTATCAATAAAAAATAACTCATCTAAATTCGGCAACCAAAACTCTGAATTGAGTATCTGGAATTCAATGTCTTTCTTGGAATTTCATTCCGAGAACCTGTTAAAAGCTTTTTGATCTCACTAAAGGGTCTTAGAGCAGGTAGAAAGGAATCTTCCATGTTTTTGCCGTTTCATTGTCGAATACGATAGCGAGTAATTTATTTTTTCCTTTATTCTTAGTAAATAAATCAGTATTGCGTTGTGTCAGAATCTGGCTTCTTTATGTTGCTTTATTTAGTACTTCTCTCCTACGAATATAGTGATGTGCTTATAACAGGTCGGTATATCGATACCGGGGCAGCCGTTTCGCTCGATTTCTTCTTCCGCGACGACGAACCGGACGGTCGACTCATTCATCAAATTATTTATACTTCGCTTAACTTTTAAATAGAGTATTTATACTGACAGCGGATTTGGCTTTACATCATAACAATAATGCAATTCGACTGCTATAACATCCAAACTGACCTTCGTCGATAGTGAATTACAGACAGGTCGGTAATTAAAGTTATTTAGTACAACAAAGACTAATAGGCATGTGAGTTATGTGCTCAGCATTATAATTAAATTAAAGATAACCAAAGTAGACCGCAAGCACGAGTAGGCCACCGCACCATATGTAATGTTGAGGAAGGAAAACATTTGCTTAATGGTGAACATTGAATAAATAGTTATTCAACTTAACGGCAGTAATTGTTTAACAGTATGCTAAGAATGTTTGCATAATGCAATCGACTCTACAAACCGAGAGAAACAGCATGAAAATATTACTGCGGGGTACGAGTAGGTATACCAAACAAACGCGCCAGCCAATCTCTTTTGGCACAATGTTTACAAAATCTCGGGGAATTGAATCGAGTCTGCGCTAGTATTTGTAAACAGGGCGGCGCACCGAGAGCGGCGTGCGTGGCTCCTAAAATACTTCAAACAGGAATTGAACCCACGCCAACTGGTGTGCGTAGACGGCGGCTCGCTCGCCCCTCGTAAACTTTTCACTATACGACATCTCATTTTATTCCCGTTCATCTGTCTTTTATGTACGTATAATTTATATCAGACCGCCAACGAACGCGGTCTGTGGTCAGCGAAATCCTATATTATTGCGAATAATTAATTACAGCCTACACTCCATCATATCCACAATCTACTGTCTGACACATACACATACACGCACAAATATATTAGTTAACATTTTTTATATGTTTCACTAATCTGTTTGAACATAAAATTTCAATTAAAATTGCCGTTCGTGATATCCCCCCAGCCGTTTATTCTCAACGAAACATATTTTCCGTTGTATATAATAAATATGTAGATAGTAGGTCATTTATCAAGATACAAACAGGTAAATCCGTTCGCTATTTGCATTGAGAGGTATTTATAGTCACGCGGGGCATGTTGGATTTACATCGTCTGTAATCTATTATATTAACCTTGCTTGGATTCCCTGACGACTATCGACAACACGATGATATATTGCACAACACTATTTAGACAATTGTCACTGACATAACAGTCTTGAAACTTTTGTTTTCGTTGAAAATATTGAGACGTTTTATCCAACGCCTTCAAGTTTTAAAACGAAACTTGCTACAGTTTAGGTTAATTTGTCTATTCGTCACGCTCTCGTCTAGACGGCATTCTAAAATAACAAAGATGTTTAATATTTTCGATTATGTTCGCTTGCTCACCTTCAAATACTCTTTAGATTGTCTTGAGGAGGTCATGTTACCTGTTATACAGATAGCCATTTATGATAAAATTTAAAATTACAGATCGGTCAAGTTATAAATAAGGAATTTAGGAACGCTCGTAAAATATGTTAATGATGAATATATTTGCGGCTATATTTTACGTGATATTTGCTTTTTGAATTAACAGCCAATGAAATATACGCGGATGTAGCGTGTTCGCTGCAGCACTTGCTCAATAACTCCCGTTTTATTTGCCTCCCGGGTGACCTATTTTAATCCTGCGATTATACGATACGTTGCAGTGGTTTTAAATATTAGTTGAGTACCGCATGGACTTTGTTACATTTCAAATTCGAACGTTACTCACGACTATGTAGGTCGCGTGTGTTCACGTAGTTTTCACAGTTTACTTGTGGATAGAGTTTGATTGCTTTCTCAGCTTCGAACCGTTCGTAAGAGGAATACGCTATAGCCACAGAGGATGCACCTTTTGAAAGTGTACTTACACAAGGTGCGATGTTATTGCAACACGCTCTGAAGTCTGAACTAGTTTCATGGCTATTAATAAGATTCGTTTTAACGTACGTGTAAACTTTCGTTCTACTCGTCAATATTCTTGCTCATGCGTGCAGGTATAATGTCGCAATTCTCAGTATACTCTGCAAGTTTTAATAAATAAAATGGCGAGCGGGTCTAAAATTAATGAAAAGCATTGCTAATGCATTGTTTCTGCGCGGTGTCGTGTAACCGGTTCTCGGTTCGTCACGCGTGTCGGCTTCGAGGAAACCAACAGTAAAGTTGTTTCCATTGGCATTCTTCGCACGCCCGCTATCGCTTGCCACAATGTCAGCGACAACCGACGTAACTACACGACGAGAGCCCCATCTCCATTCTCTATTGTTCTCGCCTAGAACGCCCTCTTAACTTCTTGTTGCTACGCCATTGAAAACCGCGCGCTATTTGGCACCGATATCGATTAGCGTGGCAATCTTACAACGGCCACTTTCCTTTATTGCTTCATCGTCTAAATCTGGTCTAATATTCATACGGATACGTCTTCAAGGTTTCAAACGGAGCGCGTCTGTGCCGGATCAATGCGTATAATTTATTTATTTGTACGGCGGATGCGAGACTATTTACGTACGAGCAACCCGAAAGAAGGTTATTCGCGTTTACACAACCGATGAACGTATACAAAGAAGAGTTAAACGAACGCTGCGGACATTAATCAACGTTGTCGGTAACCGTAACCGTCTCCGGGGGATTAGCCGGCGAGATATTCTATTCTTCGGTCGTAATTAATAGCTTTTGGCAAGTGAGCGTCGGCGGGCGGCGCAAATAGATATTCGTGAGGAGACGTTGCACTTGCGTAATTAGATAATTAAATAGACGATAAAACAATGTGAGGCTATAGGAAACGTTAGTTAGTAACACGTAACTGTACCCTCTGATGTTGCATGCATGTAATACGCGACCCACGCCGTGTAAAGCGGGCCAACGGCCTTTTGACGGGCTAGGTGTCGAGTCTAGATGTACTCGGCGATGCACAGACTCACGAGATGAACGACTGATGCCGGCCATCACTAAATGTCGACATAACAATATGAATAATGGTAGCGTAGAACGGGCGTGGGCTACCCGTCGAACGCCAGTCGAGGTCTGTCAATACGAGTTATTTTGTACACGAAACTCGGCTCAAGTGGCTCTCCCGCGCATGGTATTAAAGCTATCGAGTCAAGAACCTCGACATTTAATTAGGCATGAGTTATGAACGCCCACGGCTGTTAAGGCAATGACTTCTGGCTTTTTGATTCATTAGTATGCAATTACTTACACACTTTGAAGTTATACACATAATTTAGTAAATATCGTGTTATTTGCAATGTAAATAGTATACGAACGGCTTCCTCTGGAGCTTAAGTAACATGGATTAAATGATAGGGCTTTCGTTTTTCCACATTTTCTCGATTATTTTCAGTTGAACGGTATCTTAAAGCGTTTAGTCGGCAATGTTGATCCCGGTTTACCGGGTGTTCGCTATTAAAGCCAGTTCCCAAAGGAAAATGGCTCGTAAATTAGTTACTAATGCCATAGCTAATGCCTCGATTCTATTACAGTCACAACCACAACAGACACGCCTCATTTTTAATGACTTTTTAATTTCTATTTTAATTGTTCTATTTGATAAATGATCAACCGATTCTGATGTCAGGGACAGACAGCGTTTTTCTATTGTAGTCATCTTTATATAAATTCTTTGTTCGCTAAAAGCTTTAGCTACAGCGTGAAGCGTCTAGGACATTGTACGCTATGTTATGTGCACAGTATTAGTAGCATTTGATGTGTATGACATTGGACAAATACGAAAGACGAAATTGTACCAAGAATAACGTGTTGTGTCCGCCTCTGTACGTTTGTGTGCATGAAGTATTAAATAAATAAACTTAAACCTGAATGTTGCGTCTTACTGAATTAGGGTTTACGTCGGGATTGTAATATTATTTTTCTACTTTTTTTCGAGTCTATGTTGTCCCCTTTGACAGTTTGGTCCCAGTAGGTGGCGCACCAAGTGACTCCAGGGAAGACGGTGGCACAGTGATCACGTGCTGCCGTGCACAGCGAGGCTCAGGGGAGGCGTTTTTTAGTCTCCCCAGGGATATGTCCTAACAGGCGTTGCACAGAGAGGGTTCCAGGGTGGTCTTTTGAGACGTCACGGGGCCACTTCTACGTGTTGATGGTGATCACCGGGGTGGTTTTACACACTCCCTGGTCTTCTTTTGAAGATTTCTCCACGTCAGCAAAAACGAGTCGGACTCACACACGAAGAGTTCCGTATAATTATCGCATAAAACGTCAAAAAAATCACGTTTGTTATATGAGAGCCCCACTTAAATATTTATTTTATTCTGTTTTTAGTGTTTTTTGTTATAGTGGCAACAGAAATAAATCATCTGTGTAAATTTCAACTGTCTAACTATCACGGTTCATGAGATACAGCCTGGTGACAGACGGGCAGACAGACAGACGGATCGTGGAGTCTTCGTAATAGGGTACCGTTTTCACCCTTTGGGTACGGAACCCTAAAAAGGAAGCCATGTTTATAGCGGCATCAGTGGCGTTCATCAATTCATCCAAAATGCAGGTGTAAGGACACTTTCAAGCACTCTTACAAGAGGGTCATGCTCTGGACAGGGGACAATAAAACCCCATTTTGCCAATTTATATCATTATTATTTACTGTTCTTTCTCAAGACACCTTGTTTCACCTCGATTTCTTTTCCTGTTATTGATCTGTCCCCTACATTTACAAGTTTAAACGAATATCGAAACCGGTTTATCCGAATGTTGTTTTGCCTGCCTCGTTATTATTGACTGTATAATTAATATTATTAACGTGTTTATAAATAAAACCGGCTTATGTAAGATTGATATCGTGTCAAAATACGTTTGTCATAATGCTGATGTCAGCTTTATTGGAGCCTTCCTCAAAAACCGTTGTGTCATTAAATTATATTTGGAATCTGAGACTAAAGTGTTTTGTATAATTTGTGTTATTACAACACAAAGTTTTTGCACATTTCTTAGTATTGTTTGTTTGTCTGGACTCTGGTTACTTTAGCTATGGAAGAGTTGATGTTAGGACAGATTTTTTGATATAGCGTTTCTCGTCGAAGATTTTGATTTGATACAATGTCTTCGACAAGGAACTGCTTGGTAACTAATACGAATGGAATCATCTTTAAATACCATTGATGGATAACAAATCTAGCCATTTTCATCTGACCATTTCAACTTACCGAGTTTCCTCCATACTTAGGCAAGCACGTTAAGCCGTTGGTCCCGGCTGTCATTTGAAGATCTTTAACAGTCGTTACTGGTAGTCAGAACCTTAAGATCTGACACCAGTCTTGCCAAGGGGTACCGCATTACCCAGTTACTGGGTTGTGGAGGTCAGATAGGCAGTCGCTCCATGTAAAACACTGGTACTCAGCTGAATCCGGTAAGACTGGAAGCCGACCCCAATACAGTTGGGAAAAAGGCTAGGCAGATAATGATGGATAACAAATCTAGAATAGTTCTTATGATTAGTCTTCAAACTAGATATATGTCAAGATTCAATGATAAAATATTTTGAGTACATCGTTAAACACAATTTATTATCACAAGTGCCATCCATTACTATTAAGTTTTATAAATAAAGCGACAGCTATTGAGAACAATATGAAGTGATTGATGATCAATATTCGAGGACGAGTGGTATCAGGCCGCAA
This sequence comes from Orthosia incerta, assembly GCA_948252205.1. Lineage (NCBI taxonomy): Eukaryota > Metazoa > Arthropoda > Insecta > Lepidoptera > Noctuidae > Orthosia > Orthosia incerta. The sequence goes on from OX411742.1 coordinate 57,048,629, forward strand.
TGTGCCTCGATCAATTTGTTACAATGATAGTGATGAGAATAACTGCTGTTTAGAGACTTGGCCTATTTATCATCGCTTGAAGGTCTATAAGCAATGGGTACATCTAAACTAATATTATAAAGAGGTTACATTCCCTGTTTCTGATATATGCACTGATCCGAGGCTATAGACAAGCGGCAGCAGTCAACGAACAAGTAAAATTTATAATAAAAAAAAAAAACCCGACACAAATATCTCTTTAAACTACATAATTTATCTAGTAGTGGTTACGCTTCGACCGACAATCCATCGATACACGATATCTTGCGGAAATATCCCGATTCTAAGAGAAATAAATACGCATAACCTTTCAAACAAAAAAGAAACCAAATCAAAATCGGTTCATCCGTTTAGATATGATGCCACAGATAGTCACAGCAATATACAACAACACACGTCAAACTTATAACACCCTTATATTCCGTCTTATTTTTCGCGATTGTGATTGGTAAAATGACCAAAACGTATGGGATTGTCAAGCGTTATCGAAATATTTTACATTCTGGCATTTTGACTATTGCCTCCGATTTCTAAAAAAAATTCACTGAACGCTCACTACACTATTGATTAATACTACTGTCATAGATTGCTTTTGAAAATCCACGGTACGGATACGGGATAGAGGACGGGAGGGACGCCGGGGAAAAAACTAGTACATGATATCGATTAGTTGATAGCGTGTTCTTTGGCAGTTTTGTGGAATATAATAGTTTAATTTCTGGAACACGATAAGTATACAACGTCCACATTCCGAGATTTATTGTATTAGTATTTGTGTATCTGTCTGTGGCATCATAGCTCCTAAACGGATGAACCGATTTAGAAAGGTGACTTTATCGAGAGTATTCTTAGCTATGTTTGATGAAAATCGGTTCACTGTTTGAATCGGTCTATTTTCGCAAAATTTTTAGTCATAATTACGTGAATGCAGTTTAAAAATTATGAAATGAAAACAAATTGTCCAGGGTTTTGAAAATTATAAAATTTTACTTGTTATTAATTAATTGCCAATATTGACGAGAAAACGATTCATATAATGAATTTCAGATGTTTTTCTATGTACTGAGAAAACATTAATATTAGTCGCATATTTACTAACTAGCCAATATTCCTAAACAGTTCTAATTACCAATTCAAAATATGACGAAGTTTTCCACTTCAATCATTATTAAAACATAGTTGTTTCGTATATAAATTGAATTGTGTATTTATTTATCTACAGCCGGTACCAGGAAGGAAAATCATTTATTTACACAAGAACCTACATCGAATTATGTATAACGTATATATTATCCTTGTGGTCCTTGTTAGGTATGTATTATATGCGTTTTTGAAGTAGGTAAATGATTTTAGTTACAAATAGGTTACTTTGTTTAAGGTTTTTCTCATGAATGTTGCCGTAGGAAAGTCATCATGCATTTGTGAATGCGTCATGAAGCATCACCTGCATCACCATATCAGCCGAAATATGTCCTGCTGAACATAGGCCCCCAAGTGTCGTGTATCGATCGTAGGCATAGACAAAAATCTAACTAGATAACGCAAGTCCCTCCATCTGTATGAAAACCAAGCGTGCCACTTTTTCACAATCAATTTACAAACAAATTTACTTACCAATGAAAGAAAACATTTCCAATGCCTCGGCTAACTTTTTAGGGTTCCGTACCCAAAGGGTAAAAACGGGACCCTATTACTGAGACTCCGCGACCCGTCTGTCTGTCTGTCTGTCCGTCTGTCACCAGGCTGTATCTCATGAACCGTGATAGCTAGACAGTTGAAATTTTCACAGATGATGTATTTCTGTTGCCGCTATAACAACAAATACTAAAAACAGAATAAAATAAATATTTAAGGGGGCATCCCATACAGCAAACGTGATTTTTTGGCCGTTTTTTGCGATAATGGTACGGAACCCTTCGTGCGCGAGTCCGACTCGCACTTGGCCGGTTTTTCTATACATTCTTTACAACTCAATATGACATAAAATGGCATTTTCCTAGATTTCGGTGGATTACCGGTGGCGATAATGCTAAATGAAAAGCTCAGATTACGATCATTGATCGTAACTTTACTCCATTTTTTGACACGCGAAGTACTTACATACAATCGCGTCATCTAGTTAGATTTATATCTGTGATCCTAGGCGTCTCGCATCCAGCAGAGTATTATGAGAAGGTAGTAGTTTTTATAAAAACATATACCACGGCGGGCACATTGCTCGCAGAACTTGCCGAAAATTACTGGAGTGGCGACCGCAAACCGAAAGACACGGAGTTGGAATTTGAAGGTCTCCCACCAGGTTGACAGAATGACCTGGTGAGGGTGGCGGGAGTCGGCTGGATGCGAGACGCATGAGACCGATCAATATGGTGACACTTGGGGGAGACCTATGTCCAGCAGTGGACGTCTTTCGGCTGATATGGTCACAGGTATCATCATTTCGGGGAGTGTGCACTGGAATTGCATGATATAATTCCGTCCAGCCTGTTCCATCATCGGACTAACAGACGTACGGCGATGCGTCATCGGTACATGGTCGCTATCCCACCCATACGCACAAAACGTTTTGGGGACACTTTCATTATGCGTACAGCTGTGGAATTCCCTGCCGAAGTCTGTGTTTCCCGATAGCTGTCTGCTTGTCTGCTGTCTTTAAGTCAAGAGTACCTTTTGGTATGGTTACTTCTAGGCAAGCGTGCTCCACCGTCGACCACATCATCGCTTTCCATCAGGTGAGATAGAGGTCAAGCGCAAGCCTATAGACGATAAAAAAAGGTATGGTGATGATGATGACGAATCTCTTGTTAGTTAAAATTATGACCGTAAATATTTTTATCTGCCATTTCATTAAGTAAAACACAATTTTTAATCGAGTTTTAAAAACCCAAGGCCGAAGGTTATCTTACGACACAAATAAGTATTTGTCTCTCTCCATACTTCTCTACTATTTGATAATGCAACTAACATGTTTAAATCACGTTCCACGATCATGGGAAATCATAAACAAACTATTACATAACCAATCTATACGTAGAAAGTGTTACGAATCAATTCATTACATACGTAGGTATGTATTTACATACGTCAATAAAATTGACAATAGAAATTCGACGGCGACCATGCGACTAAATACCACGAGGTCGCAAGTCGCCGTCATTCTTCAATACATATTGTTAGGCACACAACACACGAACGCGCCTATTTCCAAAGTTAAACTGTCGTATTGAACTCACTTTATACCAATCAATTTGCATTGCGTCAAGGTTGATTGCTCAATAAACCTCTCGCTATTTTTGTCATGTATAAAGTACACGAGTACTTTTTGCTAAGTATTTGAATTTCACGCTGTTTTTACGCTTGTTGAAATGTAAATGTGTAATGTGCGGTTAGTGTCTTACAGCAGCACGGTTTTTGTTTAGACTAACGTAGATTTTAAACATACAACGATAAGATAGCTGAGTAAATATGTTACTTAGCGTAATTTGATTACGACTGCGAAGAAAAAGACTGTCTTAAGGAGCACGTAACAAAGGCTAATAACGTTTTAGCAAACAGCCAAGTGAAGATTGTGTATATGGAGGTCGAGAAAGTAAAGGCCGTTGCCGACTGAATAACAAACTCTTTGGGCATGTCGCGACGCTACGGTTGCGCAACAAATTGTCTACGGATGATTATGGAGAGCGGACGTCACGCGTCGCGGCCCCCCGTTTAGAAAAACAATGACAAACTTAACAGGGCCCTCTGTGCCAGCCTTCACTGCCAAGCGAATCGACCCGACCTATTGAACTATCAAAGGTCTCAAAGCGCTGGTCGCACAAAGCCATTTGAATAAATTTTGACGAATAAAAGCGCAAACAAAGTCATCGGAACGTGAAAACGAAACTATCACGCTCGTAATTGGCTACTGTACGGTTAAAGGAATGCTTTTATGCTGCTCACTTATCGCCGCCGAGTCTGGCCTACATAAAACGTGTCGATTTTCGGCCTGATAACGCTGGCCTTGCGTTTTAACCGTTCTGGCATTTAAATTGCATAAATCGAATTTAAACCGTGCAATTTACTCGATGCAACCGGTTCTCACGTAATTTAATTCACGAGTTGATTATCGCTGTCGTTAGTAAGTATTGGGAATGAGTCATTGTAAGTACAGCACATGTTCTAGATATTAAATATCATAACGTATGTTGGGAATGTATCGAATTAAGTACGGGTATCAAATGATGTCACACTGACATACCGACATTGATCCGATTTCATCTTTACTAAGAAACGTAAACATGATTAAATAACAAAAGGAAACTAGCCTTGAAAAGATTTGACATCGCATAAGTTCCGTTCGACGACAAAAAGTCCGTAAAACTTGAAGACGATGACGTGGGTCGAATTGTCTATTCGTAAAATAGAAATCCAATATGGATGTAGGTCGTCGTGACTTGATAATGGAATGTCCTAACGTGATGCTGACACGAAAACGTGAATGTAATTCGGATATTTGTGCGAACAGAAGTGTTGTTGTTTGCTCGTCGCTCCTAGCTCGGTATACTACATTCAATTAATTAGCGGAGTTAGAGGCGTAATATTTTAATTTTGTGTCGTACATAACATGCTAAAAGTTGTTGCTATGTTTATACAGAACCGTTATTTAGCTAAGTCTCCTCCTAACAAAAGAAACCGGGAACGGGCAAATCGCTCATTTATAAGAATAATAACTTGAGTTCACCCTCGAAAATGTCTATCTCATATCTTACATCAATGTTTTCTTTTATATGTGAATGTCGGGAGGGTGAGGTGGAGGGTCTTTGTGCTCCCCGTAGCTCTGCAAGAGAAGGGTTGACGTGGCTTTTCTATCTCGTGTTATATTTAGAACATTATATACCTAGTACGCGATAAATCCGTTTTAATTAAACTTGATTCGAATGAATCACGCAAACTGTTTATATTTACTTGAATTGACATATTATTATACGAGTAATACGTATACGGCTACGCTATGACAGCGTAGCGGATCTGAAACTGCTACGCGTAACTTACTCAATTCTAACGTAGATTCCGCTTCCAGTGGCTACGACGACGGTAGCGTAGCGGATCTGCAGCTGCTACTCGCGTCTACGCCATGCTGGCGTAGCATTTGCTCCGAACATCTACGACGATAGCGTAGCGGCTCTGCGGCTGCTTTTACCTACACGCGCTACGCCATGCCACCGTAGCATTCGCTACATGCGTCTACGACGCTAGCGTAGCGGATCGGCAGCTTCTACGCGCGACTACGCACCACTAGCGTAGCTTCCTTCGAGCGGTTATGTGGTAGTCAAAAATAAATAAAAACCATTTATTTTAAGTAGACCCATAATATTAAACAACATGCACTAAAGTTTAAACGCGGGTCTGCGGCGGCAATAAAATAGTCTCCACGCAGCGGTAACGCTACGTATACGCTGAACTTACTCTACGCTAGAATCGCGGCATAACTACCGTTACATATTTATCTGTCTATCTATTTAAGTTATTTTTAGAATGCTTTTAAAACAAGGTGGAGTCATAACAACAAATAGTTCTTTGTTTATTTTTTTATGGATCGTTGAAAAACTCATTCGAAATCTGAGAATTGTTCATTGTTTCACAGAATACTTAAGTAGCGCGCTATGTAAAGAAGATACTAGCTGGTAGAACTCCGTCTAATCCAGAAGATTATCCGAGCAAAGTGAGCAAACTCTTAGTGAAATCGCCAAGTTATAAAAACACACACAAAGCGCTACTTTCGAGTTAATTACTGTCATAAAATGCAGAAATTACGTTGTGTAGTAATTAAACTTAAAGCAATTATTTTAATGTTTACTGAATTACACACAGTTATTGTTATTCTTGTATTAAAATTTTAAGCGGTTTTAATTATTTTAGTCGCAATCGCAAGCGATGTGTCATAATTTTATGGATACAAAGGAATACGAAAAATGTTCGTTTGAATGGAATCAGCTGCTCGGGGGTGCTTTGTGGGAATACACGGAAATAGGGATGGGGATTTCTGTGAGAAGGCTTGGTTGCCTAGCAACCGGGGCCGGATACCCGCCGTTGTAAAAGGGGCAATAACATTGAGCAAATATACAATGCTTTGTTAGACGATAAACTGTTCTGGGTTATTGTTTTAGGAAAATAATACGAGGCCTGTTAATTAATAAACGCGTAAATTCTGAGAAAATGTAGTCTGGCTTCGTTTCTCTTTGGAGCGGAATTTATTTTTGTAACTTTGCGGCCAAATTGGGATGGGGATGATTGAGGTCAATGTGATCTCAGCCATTTAAATTAAACTGCGGGGTGACCTGGGTGGAGCAGTGGTGGCCCAGTGGTATCCGCCGCGACTTACAAGTTGTAGGTCGTGGGTTCGAGCCCAGGGTGGCGCTTTACTTTGTGTAAATTATTTCATCACCACTGCTCTCAAAACGGTGAAGGAAAACATCGTGAGGAAACCGTCATGTCCTAGAACCAAAAATTCGAAGACATGTGACATCCGCGCACCCGCACTGGGCCCGCGTGGTGTATTACGGCCCATTGCCTCTCACAGAGAGGAGGCCTGTGTCCCAGCAGTGGGAAAATTAATAGGCTGATGATGTGTGGAGAGTGACCTTAAGCTCTTAGTGTAAGATTATTTTGAGTGTGTGTAAGGGACAGATGTATATGACTTGTACAGATCTGTCCCTTACGCACACTCAAAATAACCTAAGAGCTTATGGTCACCCCAAGCCTAAATTTATTTTTAATTCTGAAACTGCTACTTTTTTATTTTTCAGTCCAGATAGCAAAAAGGTGTGACATTCAGTTCAAATCTAATCAGTCAATTCATATTGATATGATATAAACCAAGGAAGGTAATCAATTAATCCGTTGATCTAAAACCTATTTATAACGCTACGATAACGTTGGATTGTGGCTTGAAATCATTTCAAGCCACAATCCAACGTTATCGTCACTTCCATTAGATAAATAGAACAAAATGCCACTTATCAACAAGTTTCAAAGTACAGAGATCACAAACTCTGGGCAATACTTGTACAACAAATGGCCTGTTTTCATCATAAATAAAAGAATAACTAATCAAAGTTTCGCCCCTGGATTTACTTCGATTCATGGGTGACAACGTAAACAAGCTGCGAGCGGTTTGTGGGAGGCCTGTCCCCCTCGCACCCCTGTGCACCCTCTTTCGTCCCCTTCGGCGCCTCAATTGTGACATTTTCCTCTTGTCGCCCCCTCACAGTTCAATAATCTTTCAACGACACGAAATTTGAAAATTAAACGCCCTCCCTTCTTAATGTATACTTCATCTTTATATATTTCTTTTTTTTTTCAATAGTCTCATTATTACGTTTTGAAATTTTTGAAGGGGCTGTTACCCATTGAGTCGTTTTTAATAGCAGTTGACATGTTTCCGAATATTATTTATAGAAATAGAATCGGTTACGTAATGGCAGTACTTGGGGAAGCAGGTTACTTCACCAAATAAGCATGTATTTGCGAAGTAATTTGGGTTCACGTAAGCATCTGTGGCAATAATTTTGTAATTTGAATAAATTTTGCCTAAATTTTCTTCTAAACTCGTTATATTCACCTACGTTGATAAATTAGTGACAAACAAATTCTAATACGAGCTTGGTTCCCCGTAAACAGTAACTTATGTGTCGAGGGTGGGGGAAGGGGGATTGTGGGAGACTTAATTATACATGTAGATACATATCTACATCATTTTCGTATCTTAATTACATGGAACATTTTAACTGAGAACGTTATGTAGAGTAACATTTACGTCGGATACGAAATACGTTGTTAAACGAGTTCAGTGCTCGACGCTCGTGCACTATAGATTTTCTCAGGAACATTTAAACCGGCTGAGTACGTGCAGTGGCAGGTACCCGATAACGGTCAATGTAACTCGTTGAAACATTTCTTGGCTGTGTTCCAGCATCGAATGTGCTTCTCAGAGAAAACCCTTGATAACCTGCACCAGTTAACCGTTAATGGAGGCTCTGAATAAAATAGGGGTGCCCTTTGCGGCTCTTACACTAGTGAGGGGGAGTGGGCAGTCTGCCACCGACCACCATGATGTACGACTCATGCCACACCTAACGCCATTAAGTTCTATTTCATATTGATATATCATTCTGTCTTCACATACGAATATTAAACGACGATTTATCGTCATCCACAATAATTACAGTCTAGTGACGTGACTTAAACAAGAATAGACACCATTATGTAACGTAAAGACACATTATTACCTCTTTGTCGTAGTAATAGGTTGGTCCATCATAATTGACTTTTCATTCATACGTTAAAACAAACAAAGCGTCCGCGATTATTTATCAATGGTATTTTCCACAGCCATTATTATAATAGCAAACTATAAGGTTGATGTTTTGATATCTTACGTTACCGTATTGAGCTCAAGGAAGCGATTGTTATGTGTAGCGAAATGTATAAAGCATCTCGGTAACAATGGAGTCATTGTGGGGTTTGATTAGAGAAGTGAGGCACAGGGGCGTCGCGTCGTGGCGGAGGATCACGACTTTCTGATCTCATCTCACGCCGGAGCTCTCTGGTTCCCAGCGCTTCGCTACAAATAGTTTGGACATCACTACTCGTATGTGCAAAAACAGAAAAACGAATCCACCATATTACCGGTTTGCAAGATATACGCATACCGAGATGAAACTACCAATAATGATTTTGATTCTATAATTACGTAAAAGAAATTGAAATTGCACATTAAAATTCTTGAGATAATGTGCATTAAATTGGCTTAGCATCGGTTTGTTTATCCTTTTGTTCTGTCTGGATATGAAGATATCAAGATGTTTGAAGTGCAGTCATGAAATATTATCTGAGTAGATAAAGTTTTGTTGACGAGATATGAAGCAGTGAAGAAAGGTGATTGTTGAAAACGTTATTTGTCACGCAGATAAAGTGAACGATGTTACAATGTCATATGATCGTAAGAGTGAAGTGTTAACGTTGCTATTCTTAGATAATGCGTCATAAAAAGTATGCAGTGTGTTGCTGAGTGTTAACAATGGGTCGTTGGGTTTACAGGAAGTGCGGCTGTAACCCGCAGCTGTCTGTGTACCCCACACTATTGCTCACCTTCGGTACACACGGCCGACATGACATACGACACGTTGTTGATACGTTTATCGTACTTACACACCTTGCTAAAAGCAAAATGTTCGCTAAAAAGCAACGAGTAACAGTGACAATATCGTGTTCTTGAAATATCTGATTCAAGATTCGAAAATACTTTCTTTTTTTTTTGGGACATTCCCACTGCACTATTCCCAAACCACTGCAACTCCTGAAAGCCAGAATCAACAGTGGCGACCCCCAGAAAAGCGCCGAGGCAATGAAGCTCGACGAAGTCCCGGATAATGAATTTAACTGTCTTGGATCCCGCAACGAAATTAATCAGAAAAGAATAAAGGAGTAGTAGGAAAAAAAAAAAATCACGTCCCTCCATATCACGCAGGAGACAGGGCAAACAAGGCCAATAGGCACAAAGGGTCGTTTACAACTGGGATAAGCCCAGTTGCCTAGCACCACGGATAAAAATTAGCATTAATATTAATGGGTCCTAACATTGTGAGCTGTTATATTTGATTCCAATAATAGGTATGGGCAAAAACGCTTCAACACACGGCAATTTGTTCTAGTTTCCACAAGGTCCGGTCGAAAATACTTTTACTGCCAGAAAACGGAATTCTTTTCCACGTGTAATTGTCGTTTCTAAAATAACAACCCATATAAAGTTCAAAAGAATCAAAGGCTCCCATGAATTCATCACACAATACCTCATTCCCACACATATTGAAAACACGATATTTTTCCTTATTTACGGGACAAATGCTTGAACAATCCCGCCATGTTTTTCTATTTCTAGATGACAGGAAAAGCGTGTTATTGATCGAATGTTTTTCTCAATACTTGAAAAGATTGACGTAACAAATAATAATTAATAATGTTTTGCTTACTGCGTTTATGTTAAGATCATGTTTCCTTACATCATCGGATTGCTTTGATTAGTTTTAAAGTCGTATGTAATAAAAATGCATGGAGTTTCATTTTGTATGCTGATGCCCGTCAAAAAGTAAAATACGAGCACATTTCTATTCCGAGACGAGCTTTGTGTTTTCCAGTACAAACGCGATGTAATAATTCGTAGTTCACGGTTACGCGAACGCTTATGTTCACGTTAGCGTGCGCTGGCCCACACTTGCGGTCGCCGAACAGACGGACGGGCGCGCTAATTCATTTCACATTATTACGAGTCGGCGGTAGACTTTCATCAGTAATGAGTGCTCTGCCGGAGGGTAGACCTCGACCGCAAACGTATTCAACGTTAATTCAAGAGCCCGGCGAAAGGGAACACACCTTTATAGATAGTGTTTACGAACCAAGAACAATTGAATGTTATTACTGTTTAAACTTCAAACGGAATAACTCATCTTGCAACCGTTGGTTGTGTACTTGTGTAAGAGCCACACAAAGGGTATAGCTCATCAATCAGCAGTTCCTGAGTTCTATTCTTTAGTTCCATCGGTTACCCGCTAATTGTTGTGAAACGTCTAAATTAATGACGAGTCTTTCGTTCCGAGAGAAAATACTTTTGATTACGATTACACGGTACAATGGCCGTGCGTGAGAGTTGGACGCGTTGCATTGTGCCATTAAAATTATGTATTACACCGGCGCATGCTCTATTTAACCAGCCGGTAACAATAGAAACTAATAATGATCATTCTGTATTAATTGCACGTTGCGTGCCGCAGTAAAGACTGTTTGCAATACTTATCGTGTCATGATCGTTACGTGCTATCGATGGAGCGCAGCGGAAGCAAAACGGACTAAAAAAAAGAGTTCTTTTTGAATTGGGGATATTATCTTAGCGGCGCGGAGTGTTCATCATAAGGTCGTATTAATATTCACGATGCGGCGCGCCCGGGGCGGGCAGGCTTCACAAAATGGCTGCCGGAGGCGCGCGGGCGACCGAGTCGTGACCGCCAGGAATCTACGCGCTGTTCCGAACCCTCATCAATTATGCATGAATGCGGCCGAACGCCGATGTTTACTCTCCATGAGACAACAATTTATTGCGTCGTGCGGTTTTTGACATCCGATCGGAGACCGGTCCGGCGATCTCGGCAACGATGACGAAATACTTACGATTTACGTCCGCACTGATTTAATGCGCAAATATATCATTCGCTTTGATTATAATGTTCGAGTATGGTAGATAGGGAGGTACTTCAGATGTTCGAGACAGATCTTGTGTGGCAAGTTTCCAGAAAATATCTCAATTTAATTCACTAACAACTCTCATAAATTCTTATACCTAATCTTAAATTATTTCAACGCGCTTCCATTGTTTCTTGAACCCGTCCTTTGACTTAATTTGACACTCCCTCGTGCCGTGGCTAATAATAATACAATTAATTCACACACAGTTCACAAACAATACTATAATAAAAATACGTAGTCTATGAATGCCAAGTGCCCGTCATGTATCGTTGATGATCATAAATTAAAGGCGTGAGTCACATTTTATTATTGCATCAGGCAATCGAGGAATTAATTTAGTCGTAATGGCTTGGCGACTTGTCGGCAGCTGTGCAACTATTGATAAGGGCTGAATAACTTCGTTATTATCAAATTTGTCTCTTGCCTTTATTGCTGTAACTTAAACATGCGTAGTATAACAAATAAATAATCTACATATTCCGTAATATTATAAAGTAGGAATATATATTTTTACTAAATTATATCGGCTATCTTTTACAGCTTGCCCTTCGACAAAGGCCTCCTCTAAAGCTTTCCACTTTGTTCTGTCCTTTGCAGTGCGTGCCCATTCTGGACCAGCAATTTTTTTTATGTCGTCCTCCCAACGTTTCCTTTGTCTACCTTTGCTCCTTTTACTATCTCGCGGGTACCACTCTGTCACTATTCTCGTCCACTTCTCTTTTCCTTCTACCTTTGCTCCTTTTACTATCTCGCGGGTACCACTCTGTCACTATTCTCGTCCACTTCTCTTTTCCTTCTACCTTTGCTCCTTTTACTATCTCGCGGGTACCACTCTGTCACTATTCTCGTCCACTTCTCTTTTCCCTCCCTTAGCATGTGCCCTGTCCATCTCCATTTCAGACGTTTATAGATAGGTATGTTTTGAAATTTAATTTTGCTCTTTATATTTTTTAATTTCACTTTGTCTCTTCTTTTAACTCCGTTTACACTTCTTTCAATACTGTTTACTTGGATAAAAAAAATAATACCTAAACATTAATTCTCATCCTGGGGAATTTTATTGAAATTGGTGTAGAATCTGACGTCCATTCTCCGAGTACACACTGAGTCATGCACGTCATGGTATCCGGCAAACGGTTTCTCACATAACTATGTGTAAATTATTTGATTTCTAAAGGTGTAAGGATGTGTGCACACTATACAAATGTGTGTTACCTTAACAAACAACCGCGAGTTCGTTAGATAACGTTATCTATGTCACACAAAGGTGTTTTTAATCAAAGTTGTTTACCTGAATGGTTTGTACCTATTTCACACTTGTATGTACATTTTTGATTGTGTTATTTGCAGTACTTATAACAGCTGTACCTATTTGAGAATGTTTCAAGTTTTCAAGGTACTTTTCGATATTATTTTGAATAGGGTAGTAATGCTATAAACAACTTGTAGGAGATAGATCGTAAACAGTACAAACACATGTGGAAAACATTTTTATAACTTGTTTGAGTTTCTCAAGCGTAAATGAAATGAAACGAAGCGTCCTATTGAAATTCTGAGAAGTTCAAAACGTTCTCAGGTTATTTATATAGGTCTTTGTGCAAACAGTCGGCTGGTAACGGGCCCCTTATCAGCGCCGCAACCAGGCTATCGACTGCCGTGTTTGTGTTAAGTTATCTACAAATTCCCGCCTCTCACTATGCAACTTATCTATGAACGCAAACTATTGTATGATAAAACACCTATTTTTAGTAGATTATCTCAAGTCGTGATGTTGTGCTCGTTATACATATCTTGTACGTGATTCTGTATAGATAAGCACGCTGCTATCTCAATGGTATTAACTATGTATCATTGTTATTTGGAACGCGAGACCGAGACTCACAAGTAGGTGGATACGAGTCACTTAACATGAAACATGAACGCGTTCCACTTGAAATATCGCCGTTTTTTCATCGCATTGTATGTGCAAATTACACAGCATTAGTTATTCGCATGTAACCGCTAACTCGATTAGCACAAGGCCAAAACAAGGTATGCGACCTCTTTGCTTGTTTTTACAAAAACTTCGTGAACGGGTTTTGCCTGCCAATTTACCTACGTATCCGCTCGTATCCGCCTGCCCGCATTACAAAACAGACTGATAAAAACAACTGCTAATAACAACACGATACAAATCGTTAATGCATGATCTACTTAACAAAAAACTAATTAGGTTTTTTAACTGTTTTTACAATCAATCGTCGAGCAAACAAAAAAAAATGGCCGACTTCTCAGAAGAACTCTATTGGTTTTTATTGAATCGAATTAGTGTAAATGTGTTTTGTGTCTGTGAAAAACGAAAAAACCGACCAAGTGCGAGTCGGACTCGCGCACGAAGGATTCCGTACCATTATCGCGAAAAACGGCAAAAAAATCACGTTTGTTGTAGAGCCCCACTGAAATATTTATTTTATTCTATTTTAGTATTTGTTGTTATAGCGGCAACAGAAATACATCATCTGTGAAAATATCAACTGTCTAGCTATCACGGTTCATGAGATACAGCCTGTTGACAGACGGAAATACAGACAGACAGACGGATCGTGGAGTCTTAGTAATAGTGTCCCGTTTTTACCCTTTAAATATGACTTGATTTCGATGACTTTTTAATGCATATGCCGTTGGTTAAACATTCATTTTATTAATGTGACCTGCTAGCTGAACTCTTTGTGTTATTTATAAAACAAACGTAGATCGTATAGCCTGTCACGGAATACTTGGGAGCGTGCCAAATCGTTAGCGCGTTGTAAAATGTTTTTGGTATGTTGGTCAACGATCGCTATTTGTTTATACCTATTATAACAATGCATGTTCGTACAGTGCCTAAGTACGTATCTCGGCTGATTAAGAGGAAATGCGGTCGCACAAATCCGACTGAATATCCTAAGTAAGAAGTTTATAATTAGAGGTTTGGCTCTCGCCTATTTCCTCCTATATTGGACCAATTTAAAAGATATTCCATAAACTGACAAAGAAAAATATGTACTGTATCCCTAAGTTTTCCTTTTTGATGATACATTATCATTAGAAGCACTAGAACCCTCAAAAGATGCTCAAAATTGCGCTGCCAACAGAGGCCTAGTGTACAAATTTGACAACTATAAATGAAAAAAGAAAATTGTTCAACTTATATCTTTTAAAGTGGTCCAATATTGGAGGAGGAAATAGGCGAGAGCCAAACTCCGAATTATGATTTTTTTGTCAGGAAATTCAGTCGGAGCTCTCTGCTCGCATTTCCTCTTAATTATCATACTAATTTTGTTCAAAATGTGTCGGGATTATTCGGATTTGAATAATATTCACTAGGTACTGTTAGAGTGTTGCCTGGATAAACAGAAATATACCTACAGTAGTTTTTATCTCGGATTAATGTGACATTTTCCGTCAAACAGAACCACGGACAAAGTAGACTCAACCTAATTTAATAATAATATTCCTGGAACTAACAGTAATAAGTTTCATTACTCCTACTCCCACTCGTAATCATTGGGGTGCGTCAAATATTTAGAAATGATAATACCTACATAAATGCTCTGTTTATTTCAATACGCTTACGCAATCCGTCATTGTTTTATCAATTTCTTGAAGAAGGTATGTTTTCTTGGAATGTTTCATTTCCGTGTTATTGCCATTCATTTTGTTGAATGGTTTTGGTAACAATGGCATTTAAAGCTCACGTTCTGAATTTAAGAAATTCTTACTCAGTGTTGATCATTTACAAAGTACATAGGTTAGCTAGCTATAAATCTATTCGGTTCTACGAATTTGAACTTCGAGTCTAGGCAGTCCAAACCATGTGGTTTGTTGTTTATGGTTCATTGTTGATCTAAAAGATAATTATACATTGACGCATTTAAGTAGGTAAATTACCGACTCATACAATCAATATTTATTCTAATGGGCTAATGTTTATTTGTGTCCACTTAGCTATCGTTCAGCTGTTTGATTAAGTAAATCGGTTGACGTGATTAGCGACATCTGCCCTTCCTGTATGGGGACTTGGGGACCTTTAAGCTGGAAGACAGGAGATAGGACGGGTGCACATGAGCGTCAGGTGCTAAGTCCGCGAGGGGGGCCATCTGCCCGCCCGCGACACCCGCGCGCCGTTCACTTGTTGCTACGTTGTGCTACGTCGCGCCGCTAGACTGCCGCACACTGCCCCCTCGCCCCCTTTCCTCCGTACACCACTTCCCTTCCCCGCCCCGCGCTTTTCAGTTCTTTGTGCGCCACAGTGGCTTTTGCACGTCCGTGCTGTGCCACTCTACGTTCGCAACGAATCATTTTGACATAGTCGTGAATTGTACATAATATTATTACATAGATAACATAGCCAACTGGAATTTGTGAGTGTGCTGGTGAATACCTGAATTCTGCGACATTTTAACCGCAACCTAGTACACCTTTGGAAGGATTTCAAGCTGATTGGAATATCCACGAGGATTTTTTTGTGAAAAATCTGTGATAGTGACTTAGGTCATTTGTGTGGTTAACGGGCACCGAAGAATACTGTGTCTGCATATAAGAAATTGAAGTGATTTTATTAAATTGACGAAGCTGTTGATAATTCAAGCGGAAAGAAGATAATTAATTTAGTGTTTATTCACCTGAGACCTGTAAGTACTTGTAATTTATAAATAATTCTGAAATATGCATCGGAAAAAAAATGAACTATAGTTACAGTTCAATTGCTAGAGGTCATTCACCTAACGACTTTCGTAACGTCTTGGATTTAAATTAATGAACTTTTTAAGTGTCTCAAGAAAAGTAAAATCTCCTTTTTTATTGTGCGTCAATAAAAAGTTTTATGGTGTTACTTGGCAATTAATTAAGTACTCAAAACGTGGATAATAATTTTATTAAACTTTCCTAAGTACTTAATTTGTTTTAAGCAGGAAATTATCTGTGATATTATAGGTATTTAATTATACAATCACAATTATCATGTTGAATCCGGTACCTACAAAATAATTGACAGATTAAATACCTATTTTATGATTGATAGATATAATGGGGTTATTCGAATACCTAAAACAGATATTTAATTACCTATTTGTAGAAGGTCAAAACGAACTAATTAAGTTCTTATTTACTTATCTTAAACGGCTGCCATTAAAAATCATTCACACACGCATTTAGATTTAATCGTTACTAAAGTTAAAAACTGTGTTAATTACCTTGCATAGTTACTTACATTACCTGTTCGATAATCGCATACCTAACGAGCAGGCAATCAGATCATCGTGCTGTGCTCGCACGATAAATAACTAGTTATTTATTACGTTACGTTATAGCCGCTAGTCGTGCACCGAATGACCTTTCATATCGTCTATGTTATCGAGAATGCTTTCAGAGTGTGCATTGTTACCGTAAACAGCGATTCGTTATCGAATCGCGTGTTTTATCGCCCTATTGTTTATTGTCGAGTGACCCGTAGTGTTTGTTCTATTTCCTTGATAGTCATAATCAGTTATTCTTAGCGTTTCCGTATTTCAATTTCACGGTGCGTTTTTAAATAATGTTCAATAGAGTTCGACTAAATTGAATTGCAAATCATGACCGCAACTGCCTCAAGTTAACGCATATAAAGTCACTGAAATAATTTGAAATGGGGTAAGTAGGTAATTAAATCCATTGGCATAGGTACCTACTAAACACGTACGATAAAATCATACAGGAAATACCAAAAATACGTGTCGTCATTGCGTAATCATTTAATTAACTACAGTTATAAATAGGTAGTTTTAAATCTTTTCATCGTAACTTTCAGGGCCGTCCGGTTTGTCAAAGCGATAAAAACATTTTATGATAGTCTCGTGACGAATCCGGATACTTGGGTTGTTATGTGTAAAAGTATGCGATACTGGTGTATTGTCTATGCTGGAAATCAAGAATTCCGGTCACGAACAATCGGGACACGTCGTGAGATGCGAAGGAGATTGCACCGCGCTCGCCTCCGTGCGCTTTCAATAGCACATTGCGCAATTTACTGCACGAGTTGCGCCACTCGTGATATCTGGCTATACTACATCGTATCTTCAAGGTGGTATGGCATTCTGTAGTCACGATAAATGATGCGCTACTATACCCCGCTACATTGTTCCCTCCATTTCGTAGCCATAAACTAAATAACCTAAAAGGAAATCGTCCATTTGAGCTGTATACTGTATATGGAAGATAGTAGCTTCCGTAATCGTCGGTCACACGCCTAACGATCTAAATCTAGGTTGATATTTCAAAAGCGAATGTTGACTCGATATCGAATAAGTCATTTGCGAGCTTCGTTTAGAAAGTGAGATTCGGATGCGGTTTGCGGCGGACTCTAATTTGAGGCGATTCAAGCAATCTTACGTTAACACACGATGCTTTATGTAACTTGAGGTAGAAATGTTTAATTGCTACGTTACAGAGAAAGCTTTGTCACAACCAAATGTCCTATTAACGGTTATTTTCTGAGTGGAAGTGTTTCATTACACGGTCGGCGAGTCGGAACGCTCCAGTGGTTTTAACGAGATGGCTTTGAGTCTGCAAACGCGCTCAGATAACACGGTAACAGGTTATTTGAGAATATTGACGTACAACCGCTTTGTCTGCCACACTCGTGTATTACTTGGGCGTGATAATTTGCACAAAGCAGAACTTGTTTGCGTGACGTTCGGCACGGGTTAGCATTATATTAGTTTAGTTTTATTACTACTTGGCCTTTACATGAAGTTAATACCTATGTAATTGATAATAAAAAATCGTTTGGATTGTGGTATTTCATAGTCCCACATTACCTGCATTCAACGATGCGTTTAATGTTCCTCGGTCTACATCTAATAGACGTTTACGTAACTTCCCGTCATTAGCTGCTTGCTTACCTGTACAACCCTCAATACCGATTCCGTGGCTGAAGGATCAAGGAATATTGGAACGTTTGATTGATAGTTGCCAGTCACGCGCTTAACTTCCCCTATGTAGTCGTGACTCGTGAGTAGGTACCTAATATGTTCTACCTACATAATAACAGCGCCTACATAGAAATGGTCTGATGATTTTGACCTTTTGACCTCATCAAGACTCGTCATAATAGAATGGAGAAACTCAACTGACGCGTTCTTGTTTGGATGAATAATTTAAAAGGTTGACGTAATTGGTAACATGGGCTTGCGGTTTACTCTTCGCGGAAAACCTGCGAGCGTAGTTAGCTAATGGCACGGTAAACGGTATTGCGCTTTAAATGAATAATTCAAAACCGCGGTGATAATTTATGTACTTATTTACACGAGGAGCTGTACTGGGAATCGGCAAAGTAAGTGTGGACTGCGTTGTCCGGCTTCATTATTTGGATCGTCTTTGCATAATCTACATAGTGTGGAAAGAGCTGCTGTAAAGTTTTTATACAGCTGCAGTATGTATAGTACGAGTATAGATAGGTTGGAGTGGTTGGTGCAATAGTCGGTCTGAGTTACGGCTGCCGGGGCCCGCCCTTCATGCATAATTCAAATTGTCGTGGTCAGGATTTACTGCGTCGAGGTAAAGCGGCAAGCTGCCGCGCTTCTCAGAGCCTCCGTGTCAATTTTTTACCCTTCCTCTCCGTCTAATGAAAAGCTGTCTCACCGGTTCCGCCTCGGCGTTTGTCTTGTCAATCAACCGTTGTCGTTCTGCAACGCTGCCGCACTTCCCCATCGAGTTATTTGTTACCCCATTGTCCCCTCCCGCTGATCACTGTCGCATTGTTTCACAACTTTTGTTTACATTCGTTCAATGGTCGTTTGTTTGTAAAGCGGCAGGTTTGTTTTCTCCGCCTCGTGTATTCTTTTAACATTGTAAACAGCTGGGGCTTGTTGAATTTCTTGTTATCGAATATTGTTGACTAAAACAACTATCGTTTCATTTGCAAGCAATAAGTAACGCTGTCGTAGCCATTGTGATTTTGCAATTCTTTTTATTTACACGCCTACTCAAGCGCATTTATGTATCGTGTTGAACCTTTTGTGTTACGTCAACACGTTTGTTCCTCGATTAGATTACATTTATTTTAGATTGTGGCTGTTAATTATTTTAATTTACAAGGTTTATATAACGTCTACTTGGCATGTTATTTTTGCATGCTATGTAAGTGGAGCAAAGGTCTAAAGTTAGACTCATTGGAGTGGGTCGTACGGCGATTAGTGTAGAATTACAAAGTGTATTCAGTCGGATAATTAATTTGGTGTTGGCGTAGATGCGTCACCATAACAGAAAAGGAATGTCGCTCTCTGGGGGCTGTTAGCGAGGCGTAGTCTGTCTGGCGGATTTTGCCGTAACCGGTTCAGAGCGCGGCGCGTCGACGCCCGGTGAGTAAGTAATCTTCGGGTTCATTAAAAATGGCGGCTCGACCGCAACCGTATCGCGATACATTATCATATCATTATGCGCCGGCTGAGATGAGACCTCCGGCTCACGCACCCGGTGAATATTACCAGCTGTAGGCAGCACACAATCGCCAGAAACTGGCGATTGTGTTCTCTGTTTATGTTTGTTATGAATAATTATTTATGCGATTATGTAGATGAGGATCCTCGTTAACAGCTCTCTCATTAAAATTCCATTGTTGTTCGCTCGACATGCAGGCTCGCTCTTTTGTGTAGGTGTCGTGTCGGATTATGTGCTTTGGTATGTATGTTCGTTCGTGCGTTCATGAATCGACTACGATGCCTTATTGAATCGTTTAGAGATTATGCCTGTCTATCGTAATTTCTTCGAGCGGAATAATAATACTTCTGCATATTGTATGAATTATGGAAAACATTTATTATGAATCACCTTGATGTGCATAGGTAGGTACCTATATTCGCGTCAATACCGTGCCAGATGCCTTTACTTTTATCGGTCGTTTTTATGCATGTTTATGGAAATTAAAATGCAATCGCGTGTTAATAACAAGAAAAACCTCGAGAAATGTGCGCTTGTAAGATTAGCACTTAGGAAGGAATTTATTTTTTGCTCGTGCGGTTAAATTGAACGCTGTATGTTAATTTTATTTGCATGCTTGAGGAGTTTTAGTACCCATAACAGTGTGGTGTTCCTTGTACTTAATTCGGGTTATGAATTGACGATGTCAGAAATATTCCTGTGACACATCGCTAGGTAGTAAATTAAACCTAGAATGTAAATAAAGGTCAACGTGACGTGACTTCCTCGAAAGTTATTGTGTAGTAATTTGTTAAAGTATGACGCGTCACCCCGGGATTTTATCACATTGCCCTCGTTTTGGTGGAGCGCCAAATGTCCGGGCGGTCGCTGGTGTGTTGCTTGGCGATTCTCCAGACGTCATTCACGTGCGGCACGCCAGGTCTGACTGCCAACAATGCCAACATCCAACATGTTACTTTCAAGTTCCACCCACGCTACGCCGCCATATCTTTTCAAGAGCGTATCTTCCTGTTCCGGTTACTAATAAACCACTCATTTGAATAATTTCGTATTTGTCATGCAGCCGACGTACAATAATAGCTTCGCTCGGTGTTACCACTTCATAATCATGTACATCAATCTGTCGAGTGCCCAGTCAAGTGGCATTGCGCAATCGTGAATTGATTACTCACGTGTGCATGCATAGCAATTTTTGGATTTATAATAAATTGATGTTTACTTACTTCAGCTAAAAATAGTACGTTTATTTTCGCGTGTTGCAAATATTTTTTCTCAGAAGCTAATTAAATGGTATCGTCCATACAATACATTATTTTTTACGTACTTATATGCGTAGGTGTAGTGTGAATGAGCTTACTTTGGCGTCGTCCCAAACGTGCGGATCGAGCACTGACGTCAGTCGTTTGAAAATATGCAGCTGGCAGCTCGTTGATAACACAGTATTAATCCGTTTTGACAGGGAGACACGGATTTGATAAATTATTTGAATTTATCTCACCATTCCGGATGATTAGCTAGAAATATAAATTCCGTGAATTCCTCGCAAATACCTAGACTATTTAACGTTGATTTGTTACGAAAATGGAGTCTAACAGTTTGTTTCAATTGTTACAGGTGCCCCAGAAAGTGTGAGTGCAAGTGATGTCGTCGAGGTCAGTGCGGAACCCGACAAGTGCGTGAAACAGGAAGAAGTGAAGTCAAGTGAGTGTGAAGTGAAGAGTGAAGTGAGTGCGGGCGCGGATGGTGTTGCCAGCGCCGTGGCCTCCGAGGAGGACGACTGTGTGATAGTGTGCGCGCGCGATGCGGACGATAGGTCCGACTCGGGAGTGAGCGGAGTGAGGTCGGGCGGCTCGGCCAGTTCGGTGGAGGAGCGCGAGTGGCGCGGGATGGCGCACGGCTACGGCGGAGGCCCCCCGCCCCCCTTGCTGCACCTGCCGCCCCCGCCGCCCCCCACGCTGTATCCCAGCGAGCTGCTGTGGAAGCAGCGCTACCAGCCGCCGCTGCATGCGCCGCTGCACCATGCCATCGCGGACGACTACCTCGCGGCGGCGACGTACGATAGAGAGAGACATGAAAGACTGCTACGGTGAGTCCACTTTCTTTGCCTTAGATCCTGCCCATACCTAGTCAAAAGTCTAGTGAATCAAGTGGACAATGAAACGCTAATAGTTTGTTAGATACACCCGTGCATAAGTTGAGATAATCATAGGTATTTTCATGATCCTGAAACCTAAATTTTCTTATATAAAATTCACCCAATTATTTTCACAACTATCTATTCGTAAAAATAAACTTCTTGAATCAAATAGTGAAAAACGCTTAAAGTTTTCCAGAAAGGCCTGTTCATGAGTTCAGGAGAGGTTATTCTTAGACCAAGTCGTCATGCCTCTGAAATACATTACATTCCGTACGTAAACACAACGATAAACAAAATTAATCTTCATTCATCGTTCTGAGAAATAAATCCTCTACGAACCATATAAATTCTGAAAAGTTGTAGAGGAAATTAAAACTATATGAGGAAAGCAAGGGATAGTTCCATGGAGGGCATTGCCTTTAAGACCTTATACTGAATCCATTCAGCAGCAATTTGCGTCAAACTTGCAGTAATTTTGTCATTATTTGTCTACTTACTCTACTAGATTAGAGGAGTCAATAAACCTAAGATAACATTAAAACATTTAGCATTGTGTAGACTAAAAAGGAATAAATTAAAAAGCCTGTTATTATTCTTAAAGGCCTCTTCTCAAACAGAGAAGGCTGTGTATAAATCAGCACGCTTGCTCAATGCGGGTTGGCGATTTTTAACAAATAGGAATTTAACCACATATAGTAACCAAGGTATTTTCTTGTTTGCCGATCGCCATGATTCTGTTTAACAATTGCCCAAATATTTGGTCAAACAAAAACACGATAACATTATTAACATTTGCCGGTATTTCGCAAATCACTATTTAATCGCTTACTTAGCAAGAATTTTGTATCACGTGCAAAATACTGCGTTAATTATGAATGAAAACATCACAAGTTTCGCTAATAAAACCCAGCAATATAAAACCGCATGTCAAATGTGGTTTAGGTAAAAAAGGTTTTAAGCTTGATACAGCAATTAAACTCATTGGCAACCACACCCATGACTAACCAAACATTTATCCTGTATTAAATGAAGAATTTGTTGGATTGTTTCCGTGACTCAGCACTTTGAATAATATTTATGTTACAAGAGCTAGGCAACCTATTTGTTTTGTGAGTCACGAATTATAAGCGTACTACGCAAAGTCACAACACTTCTAAAAACTCGAAACACTTTAAGTACTTAACCTGATTTTATCCGCTATCTCGAATACTCGAGATTATTTATTGTTAGAATATGCAAACGTGTTATCTAAGTAAATAAATAAAGCTGTAAAACGAATTGTGTTAATTTCCGATATTACAAGATTGCTCCAAATACTCGGACTTATAAGCTTGATTTATGTCATTTTATGTTGTGGCAAGATTTGTTTTTTTTCTCGAGTTCGAATTTTGAATTGTCCTATTTTCTTTTCTTAAATTTAGCGTGAATAGAGCATAGACAGAAAAACAGTTCAAATAAACAAAAGTATAATTTTAAGTTTCGTTTTTTTTTTTACAACTTTTTGCCACAAACAGCCGTAAAAGGAAACAATACATTGCGAGTTAACTGTTGTGCGTAGTTATTGGTAAAGGAATTCGAAGAATTTTGTACACAAAGGCTTTACTTTTACCACAGATAGTGTTTTTACGTTGTTTACCTTAAGTAGACTCTCAGCAAAAAATAACTATGAAAGAAGACTACAATTGCGTAATTTTGTTCGCTATTGTACTAAATACTACTGCTAATTTTATAAACGCGAAAGCTTATGAGGATATATGTGTTACTCTTTCACCTAAAAACTACTGATGGGATTTTGATGAAACTTTAGGTACAGTAATACCAATCCAACATTAGAATATACATCAGTCATCTACTTAAAATAATTTCACACAAGCCCGGGCAGGCAGCTTGTCTTAAATGCATTAATTTACAAATACATACGTGCCATATTTTATTAATATGACTTCGAAATTCGATTCATATCGTTTTCTCGGAAAACCTCGTTGGCATGAATTCAATTATACTGAAAGATAACATTTATGTCGTTTGTCATCTTTCACGTTATTTATTTTTATCATTTTATCACGTAATTAGATCTAGATAAAGTTATAAATCCAACCAATAATAAGGGACAGTGGTCAAACGCGACGCGAGCCAATAAACAATAAAAAGTGTTTTATAAAGAGCCGATGTTAGCAACAAAAGACGGACTAGAAAGGCTAGTGCAGTGCGACGTTTATGGTATAAAAAAAACAGAACAGTAGCTATTAACCACGATACAGACGAGACAACAGACTAAAAAAAACGAACTTCAGACGCAATAGGAAAACAAAAGACCGACCTTCGAAAGTATTCATAAAATTCTTAGTAAAGTACTGTTCGTTTTTCAGTTTCCGCTATAACAACAAATACTAAAACAGAATAAAATAAATATTTAAGTGTGGCTCCCATACAGCAAACGTGTTTTTTGCGATAATGGTACGGAACCCTTCGTGCGCGAGTCCGACTCGCACTTGGCTGGTTTTATTTATGTTACCATCTTTTATCTACTTTACTAAGAATTTCACAAAAAAAATGTATGTATAGACGACTATTTGCAAGTTTATTAAAGTAAGTTGAAAAAAAAAAATTACTAAAAATGGTATTCGGCTCATTCATAGCAAGGATCCTTTTAATGGCAGGTTGGATTAAAAGAGCAGATTTATCATTATTGTAAAACTCATTTATTTTCAGTATTTTCATTGATTATTAAAGTCTCCGCCAGACAACAAAAAAAAAATAAAGTCAGTGATCGGACTTGTATCAAAAAGTATAATTACGTAACTTGAATACGTGACTTTTGAGATATTTTGATAATTTTGGTCTCAAATGATAGTTATAGGCGTAGAACCATTTTATCCGTTTTAATCATGTAAATGGGTCCACACGTTTATGAGATAATAACTCATTACTGAATGCTATGTGAAAGGCTGAAGGACGCCCCTTACCGCGCGATATGTTTGTTTTGATCGTGTTAGCGACACTGCCTTTACATTTTTTTCGTATCATTTTGAAATATTGGAATACATTGGTAGACAGGTGTTAACGACTTTTATTTTTTTTGTTAAGTGGAGGTAACTTTCGCCTGAGTTGTTTCACTCCTGCGCAAAAGCCTCCCCCATTCCTTCCAAATTTATTATTGTAAACAAGAATTAGCTATAACTATATTAGTCTGAAATTAGATTTTTGATTAGACTTACTAACAGACTCTCTCATGAACACTCACCTACTGTGACCAGATGGTATTTATTAGTAAAACAGATATTTTGAGGTTTGAAATAATATTTTCAGGAACGTTAATGATTATTCCCTACATTTTAGAATAACTGTAGGTAGATCATGCTTGTTTAACGTAGGTAGGTAATAAAGACCTACCTTAATATTTTATTGCTTGACCGTAACCTAAATTTACCAAGAATAGTGTAGTGCAGTGAATCCTCACCTGACCATGTAAATGGCTTCGTGGTAGGTAGTATGTGCCATACCTACATTGTTAAATTGTCGATTTCATGAATAGCCTTTTCGTGAAGTAGCCGGACATTTCACGGAATGGCTAATTCCACGATCTCACCACGACACATACATTTTATTACGCGTACACTGTGCCATGAACATGGAAATACCTACTTACAAATTCCTGTTAGTAATAAAATTAATTTATTACAAACCGGAATCCATTGGCAAAGTTCGTCTAGACGTAAAACGTTTATTTTAAACATGGCATTCAATATATAATTAGAATAAGTAAACAATGTATACGGAACAAAGCTTTTGTCATAAAATAAAAGGTTAAATACCACCAGAATTCGTATTTCAAACTTGCAAGGCCAGTGCAAAAATAACTGAAACATTTTGCAGACAGAAATAGTGCTGTCGACATGCAAGAAAAACTTCGCAATGATAAACACTAACATAATTGGTGGGTTGCCAACTTTCTTGTTATTCTTGAACAATGTTTAGGAAATAGGTACTTTATTATTTATACGTCTTGGCTGCTTTAAATACTGCGGAATGCTAAAATAAATTATCATTTGAAACTCTTTTTATATAATCTATATTATTTATTACGTCAAGTACTTTGTACTCCATTTTAGCATATTCAAAGCACAGAATGACTTTGAGATTTGGCTTAAGAGTGCAAAAAGCAATTTTTTTTTAATGTATTTCTTACATTCGGATTTCGAACGCAAGTTGGAATAGTCTGTGGACAGATTATAACTGGTCCAATTTAACTGTCATTAAAGTTATTAAGCAAAGCTTTATTGCAAATAATTGCCAATTTGCCAGTGTTTCGTCGAGCTATAAGTCTGAACGCAATTTGGTGTTGTGATAGAGATAATTTATAGAATACACTGTGTATTTTCAAATGGTAAATATTAAACGATTTAAGATAGAAATGGGAAATGGTTCATGTCGAGAGCTTTGGATAGCAATAGTTACCTCATAAGTACGTATAATTTGAATTTACCTTTATTTTATTTGTTTTCTTCTCGTTTGGCTTCGTACGGTTTGTGCATTTAGCCAATGTCACGTCAGGTTGTTTTATTATGAAATAAAGGTAGGGAAAGAATTTACTATTTTAATGTTTTGTTGATTTGCGTTACTGCACATACATGGCGGACATCCCACCCATACCACAGATTAGAGAAGTTACTACGTCCCATACGCATTTAATGTTTTGGGAATAGTTTTATTATGCGTAGGTACAGCTAAGGAGGATGTAGGCCCTTAAGTCAAGAGTGAATAGGTTACTTCTAGGCAAGCGTGCTTCACCTTCAACCATATCACCGTTTACCATCAGGTAAAATAGTGGTCAAGCGCGAGCCTATTTCAAATATATAAAAAATACCAACCATAGGCAGCATCTGACTGGTAATAAAACCGGTATAAATTGAATCTACTGAAACTCCATAATACGCTAGGTCAGCTCAAGGTCAAAATGGTACCAATAGCATGCGGTCGACCGTACTTTTTAAAATATAATGCTACAAAAAGTTAAATATTGTTCCTTCCGAAAAGATCGTGTTAATCATTCCTAAAATGTCAGAACACGTAATTAATTACCTACCTATTATTTTTATGGAAACTGTGCCGCGCCTATATAGTACCTATTTTATTGAGGAAAATAAACTTGCAAATAATATTATAGGTACGTTACAGTAGGTATATCAAGGTTATCCTCGGGGAATTTATGTGTAATTAATAACTGTTAAATAGGCCTTTTTAACTAAGAATTAAAAAAAAAGTACCTATACTTCTTTCATCATTTTAAGTACATATTCATAGTCAAGGTCGGTTCATGTCATTTAGGTAAGGAACGTTAAATACAGGGTGTCTGGTGGCAGATTTAGGTTTTCAAAATAAAATAAAATAAATACCTTTATACGTATAGTTTTAATAAAAGTGTTAAAATACAGAGTCATAATGCGGATTTTATTTTTTAAATATGATGTCATCCAAATGTCTTCCATCTTGTTGCACACACTGTTCAAAACGGAGCCTCGTATTCCGCGCCACACGCTGCAGTAAACTCGGTTCAATCGCGCCGATTTCTCGCCGAATATTTTCTTTTAAGTCCACAACAGTTCGCGGATTGTTGGTGTAGACTCGCGCTTTGAGGTAGCCCCACAAAAAAAAATCCATTGGGGTTAGGTCGGGGGACCTTGGTGGCCACGGGATGTCCCCAAAGCGACTTATCAGTTTTTCAGGGAAATTTTCGCGCAACAAATCCATTGAAGCTCTGGCCGTGTGTGCAGTCGCACCATCCTGTTGAAACCACGTGTGTGATGAGAACGATGGATGAGCTCGCAGGCTCGGCAAAAAGAAATTCGAAATCATGTGTCGATAATTCTCACCACTGACATTAGTCGCGTGGCCCCGTGCATTTTCAAAAAAAAATGGCCCAATTATCCCACTCGCGGATAAAGCGCACCAAACAGTTACCCTTGGGCAATGTAATGGTTTTTGGCGAGTTCTTGGAGCCCAGTAACGACAGTTTTGCTTGTTAACGTGTCCGTTTAGATGGAAATGAGCCTCGTCACTCCAAAAAATTGAATTCGCAGTGCGAAAACGCTCCAACATGGTTTCACAAAAAAATTTGCGTGAGACAAAGTCATTTTCTTTTAATTCTTGAATGTTTTGAATTTTAAAAGGATGGAACTTCATGTCCTTTTTCAAAATTTCATGAACAATCGCTCTTGGAAGTCCCAGTGAAGCTGCCCTTTTCCGTATGGAAAGTCGTGCATTTTCACGTAAACTCCGTTCCACCAGTGCGATGTTTTCCGGGGTCCTTGACGATCGACTAGGCCCTGGCCGTGGTGTGTTCATAGCCGAAGCAGTTGCGCGGAACCTCTCCACCCACGAACGAATTAAATTCACACTCGGTCCATCGCTTATCCGTCGAATATTGAAATGTGAACAAAACTGCCGGCGAGCGAGTACGTAAGAATCGTGGCTCTTGAAAAACGCTTCGATAGCGAATGCGCGATGCTCACCCGACCACTGCGACATCGTGACTGAGAAATCCGCACGATCAGTGGTTCTAATGACACCACCCTCCCCCCGCACCGTTTATAACTTTTTGAAATATTCGATTTTTAAAATGTAAATCTGCCGCCAGACACCCTGTACAAAGGTCATCGAACTGAAAGTAGGCACTACTTTATGCATAACCAAATTATATGTCATTGTAACTTTCGTATACATTTAAATACATTAAATATTAAAATCTCTCATTATAATATCTAATAAATAATGAATAATATAATACCGTTTTCAATAAATTTATTCTGGCGATAAGTCATTGCAAACATTTATATGCTAACTTGTTGAGATATGCTTCTTGAATAATCGTGAGGATTACGGATGTGGAAAAACAATAATTTACAATCGTCTGAACGTGTTGAGACATACAAAATTGCAGAATTTATGATAGGTACTTAATTCCTCACTCCACGTCATAAATTCATCGTGATTACCCCGACTGCAATGAACTAATTCCTCATTTGACCTCACGTGACCAGCTTGTTAACAACTTCATAACGCGATTATGAGGAAATATGTGTGCTTGACGTAGCAGTATTTTCCCGTTTAAAATAGGTACCTAGTAATAACACAATTGCTAAATATTCATCACTCCGTAAAATGCCATTGTTGTTACTTTAAACTTTTTGCTGCACTGACTTTTGCAGCTGTTGCCGAGCCAGCTGATTTTGTTTGTATGGTTTTTTTTACCACCTCGGCACCCTCTGTAAGTTTGTAACACGGCAGCTGATACAGATTTCTTTGAAAAATCCTTTTGTTATTTTCTGTTATCTTGTTATTCAAAAGATAAGGGCTATTTACAAGTTATGGCCGTAATTATTATTATCACCAACTTTATTACCTATTGTTGTAAGGCCTTGGAGACATTGTGCTCCATTTGTGGTATTAGATCGCGTAGTAGATAATTCCTCTACGTGTAGTATTGTTATGTAACACCGATTAAAGTTTTTTTTTATATTAATAGTTCATATGTGTCTGTAAATAACCTAGAAACAGAATTATAAAATTATTATAGAATGATTAAAAAAAAAAACAGAAATGGATAGGTGTAATAAAAATTACATAAATAATATCTCTACTTAATGTTTCAATGTAAATAGCAAACAGGTTTTTTATTGAATACGTAAGAGGAAAACCTATTTACGTGTAACCTTGTAGGTTTATCCGGTTCTTATTGTTCATAACTTGATATAAACGAATAAATATCTTGAATGAATAATGATGAAGATGTTGTTTTTAACCTTGACTCATCGTGTTGAATATTTAGGACGTGATATCGTGTATTAAAATTTATATCAGTAGCTTTATTCGAATTGAGGTCGCTGTCTGAATAAATATGCGATTAAATTGAATACAGGATATCCTATAATTTGATTGTTTGCGCTTGATATGGTTTAGAATATTTAGTCGTGATTTCCCGACTATGAATACGGCCATTATTATAATATTTGAGAATGAACTTTATAGGGACGTGTATTTCAACTGTTTATTTCAAAAACAAATATTAGGTACAAATTCCGTCCACGAAGACAATAAACAAGTAATTACTACTGGTGATTCAAATAATATTTTATCGTAATCCAACTTATCATTTCTGCATTTATTTTTATCAATTAATTTCTCTTCTAACTTATCTTTGCTATTTCAAGAGATAAAATCGTAAAAAATATGATATATACGAAGACAAAGTATTAAATTGTGATAAAATATTTTGATAACGTCGGTTTGTAAAGATCACTATTTGATGAGTCATTTTATTATTATACTAAACGTTCGGATGCTGATAAAATTGTTGAAAGAATAATAAGAAAGATTGAATCAGTACAATATTTAAAGCATGCTAGTGATTATAAGAGTGATAAAAACAAATTAATTACTTATCATGACTTGTTTTTCAGTAATTCGTAAGTAATTGCTCGATGTTAGAATTGTTTTAATTGTTACAGAACTCATTGTTTTCCTAATGCAATTGTGTGATTTCATTGTTACAGTAAATGATAAAGTAATTTTGTTATTTAGAACCCTTTTTAAATGAATTTTTATCATCTGTTGCTAGCTGTATGATTGCGGTATTCAGAATTTATGAAACCTTTCCCTAATACCCATGTAGATAAAAAACCGGCCAAGTGCGAGTCGGACTCGCGTACGAAGGGTTCCGTACCATTATCGCAAAAAAACCGCAAAAAATCACGTTTGTTGTATGGGAGCCCTACTTAAAGATTTATTTTATCCCGTTTTTAGTATTTGTTGTTATAGCGGCAACAGAAATACATCATCTGTGAAAATTTAAACTGCCTAGCTGTCACGGTTCATGAGATACAGCCTGGTGACAGACGGGCAGATAGACAGACAGACAGACGGATCGCGGAGTCTTAGTAATAGGGTCCCGTTTTTACCCTTTGGGTACGGAACCCTAAAAAGATGATACATCATTGTTGCTATGATCAATGTACCTAATCGATATATTTTTTATCAGCAAGCTTTTATTGCTCATCAAACGTGATTCAGACTTAAATATAATGTAACTTAGATACGTAAATGATGTAATTTACACGTTCATAACGTAATACTGGTTGTTGTTGTCATAAACAACAAGTATTAACTGCCCTCTTATACTTTTGAAATTCCGTACTAAGCTATTATAGGTCAACTCAAGGTCAAAGTGTTACAATTACAACGGACAAACGGACCAACATAATTTACCTACTTCAGATATACACATTATGTACAACTATATCACTCATTGTTATCTGACACAATCTGCCTAGCCTTTTTTTTCCCAACTATATTGGGGTCGGCTTCCAGTCTTACCGGATTCAGCTGAGTACCAGTGTTTTACATGGAGCGACTGCCTATCTGACCTCCACAACCCAGTAACTGGGTAACACGGTACCCCTTGGCAAGACTGGTGTCAGATCTCAAGCTTCTGACTACCCGTAACGACTGTCAAAGATCATCAAATGACAGCCGGGACCAACGGCTTAACGTGCTTCCCGAGGCACGGAGGAAACTCGGTATGTTGAAATGGTCACCCATCCACGGACCGACCTCGTCAAGCGTTGCTTAATCTTGATGATCGACCAGTGCGGCTGTTATTATGTAGCCACGAGCTCCTCCCTCTTACATCCTCTCCCATCTGACACAATATTTAACATAATTTAAAAAAAAAACGTTCCTTTGTTTCCTAATCACATATTGTTCGCGTCCGACATATTGAAAAGTTGAAAACATTATTCAATATCGTAACCTCGGACTCGGAACTGTGTCTAATGAAATTATCCACGTGTATGACGAATTTATAAATAGATTTCTGCTACGTAGATTTTACACGCGTTTGTAAGTACAACTCCATAAATACCTGGTCATTTGAAGCCTGTGCGGTGTCAACAATGAAGCGGTATGTATGGATGCCTCCAAGGTTGCTAATGACGTCAGCATCCAAAAGTTGCTGTAGGCCAAGGTCATTGAACGGTAATGCCAGACTGTATGCGCATATCGATATGCGCTTGATTTTATTATCTGTGGTGCTCATTTGCGATGCGTTCAAGTTTTTAATTTGCATTATTTGGAGCATTGTTTTTGCATAGTTGGTGTAAATTATGCATGATTGTAGTATTTTTCGTTCGCAATTAGAAGGTCAATGATAAATTGACTCTCTCTCACGCAGTATCAAACAAACGAGTGAAAGAGACGGTAAATACATCCGTCTCCTATCGGAAAAAAGCGTTATAGCTTCAAACTATATTTAGGTACCTAACACAACAAATATTAATTCTAATGATTGTGACCGTCTTAATGTCAGCTTAAAAACTTATATATTTACCTACTGTACATCTGTTTTTCTTCTATTTCATGCCTGGTTTTCCCCATTTAATCTACATGAGTCAGACAGGTACTTTAGCATACCTAATAATTTTCTTCATAAGTCACATAATCCTGTTATTGTCGTAGAGTGATAATTTTTTGATAACAATATCCTCCGATTTTCATTACCGCTTTTTCATAAAATTCATAATTGGTATTAAAAGATAAAATCTGTAGATAAAAAAAATATGAGTGGTCATTGCAGTTAATTAGGTAATTTGATATGTTAAATATTTTCATAAAAATAATACCTTTAAAAAAGATAAAAGGCATATTGCTTTTTACTACGAAGGTTTCTAACATTGTTACTGGCTGATTACAAATACACTATCCGCTTACTGGCTGAATGTAGAAAAAAATAACACTTTTTGACATTGATGATTGAATGAAGCCTGTCAGATTGTTAAATTTAGCACTCATTGGATCTGTAGCAAATAAGTGGAACACGGAATTACAAGTGAATTTAAATCAGAATTAACAAAAGTAAAGATTTTATTAAATCAACAAATAGTCAGGTTTTCTCTAGATTTCAGTTTGTTTAGTCTAGAAATGTGTGATAAAGGTATTTCATGGATTTTCGGACGAAGACCTCTGTTTCTGTCGTGAGTTTTTTTATTGAATGTTTTTTTAATGATGTTAGAATATAATATAAATAACTAGTGGCCCGACCCGGCTTTGCCTGGGTTTTATGAAGTTATGACCCAGGCAAAGCTGGGTCGTTATTTATATGTTCTAATTTATAGCCTATAGGATAGCCATCTGGTATAATGTACCTTTCAAATTGTGAAAGATTTTTTCAAATAGTTGTAGTCGTTCCAGAGATAACTCTACACGTAGGAATAAACACAAAATTTGGGCTCTCTTGTTATAATATTAGATTCAATTCAGCTTTCAATTCAGTAGGCGAATTCATTATGATTCACGAAAATTCCCAGCATTAAAAAAAAATATTTTGGTTTGTATTTTGTATTTTGGCTATCCACGACCACCTTCCTGGCTAGGAATATTGATTTTTCGAAAATCCAATGATAGTTTTATTTTCATCAAAATCAGCCTGGTGACTCCTTTGAGTGTTTTTCGCTGTTCCTCATAATTTCGAATTTGGCCATCCACGCCCATTTGAAAAACGTACCCTGTATCAGACTAAAATTATTACGTTTTCTGTAGTTTTACGTAACTTTGTATTTTAGATTACTAATTTCATTGTGAACCATAAGTCGCGCTCCTAAAGGTCGAAAGGTCGAAGCCACTAAAACCGCTTCCGTCTACGTAATCGGATTCGTACTTCATCCGATTACAATTATGGCTAAGTAATGTTAGTAAACAAGAACCATTTGGGCAATAAGCCAATTAGGTGGGTATTATGTTTGTGACATACTCCAATGATGGCTTCCGTTTTTGTGCCCACATATAGCTCAGTATAATTATTTGCAACCAATATCATTTAAAAAGATTGTTCCATATATGTTGAGATATACATTGCTTGATCTAATCTTTAATCTTTTAGGAACCTTTTCAAAAAGTTATTGACTATCCTGTGCTAATGTTTGGTACATAAATCAGGGCCGTTATTGTACTTTAAATGATCCAAAACAAGGAGATAACCTTCAGCCAAATCTGACTAGGTATTATGGTCTGATCACAAAAACCAATGCACTTTAAAATGTATGCTAATTAGTGAAATTCCAAGTACCTACGATGCCTCTTCAAGCAGTAATTCATGTAACCAAAATTACATAAGATTGTGTACAGAGTAAGGTGTGCAAATTACATTAATAAAATTAAATGACCTTGACCCACTTATATCGCGTACGGATATACTTGGGAAAGTTGCGTAGACGCAGGTTACCTAACAACTGTATAACGTTACTTTGTTATTGTTATGTACCTACTTCATGTGTAGACGAACGATTACGTTCTATTGAAGAGAAATGGTTTTCAATTAAAGTTCAATTAATGGTGGCCGTTAATCGTTTTGTTTTTTTTTTCTGGTCTTTTTGAAAATGTTAAATATTGAAAATATTTCTTACGTCGTAATTATCAAGATGAGAATAATTGGCCAACCAATTAATGCTCGTATTATCTAAGAATTGATAATACTACCTTTCTCTAATTCTTCAAATATTTTGTTAATCTTTTTACTTATCGATAATTTTTTTTTGGTTACAGAGATCGAAGGGAACAGGAGCAACGAGAGATGTTGGAAAAGCAACAGAAAGAAAGAAAGGAGAGAGAACGGATAGAACAAGAAAGGGAGCGAGAGAGGGAACGAGAACGAGAGAGGGAAAAGCAAGAGAGGGAAGAAAAGGAACGAAGAGATCACGAGAACGCGGCCTCAAAACTAGTGTCGAGGCATTTCGAGGAATCTCTCCGGCTGGCTAATCAAAAGGTAGTTAGTTGATTGACTAAAACTTATTTTTATGTTAATGTCGACCTAAAACCTGCCCTTCACAATTTGGGCTTTCGACTATAAATCAGTAATCCGAATTATTTTAGTCTTGCCATTTACCATGGAAAAATATTGACGAACGTATTGTTTTTGTGTTAGCGGGAGCGCATGTCGTGGTCGCTGCTGCACAGCCTGGCGCCGAGCCGCGGCGCGCCGCAGGAACACGAGCGCCTGCGCGCGCCGCCGCCCGAGCGCGCCTACTACTCGCCGCCCGGACACGCGCCACACCCCGCGCACCCCTCCACGCGCCCCCCGGCCACCTCCCCTGCGGACTACCACGCGCAGCACGCCAGGCTCTCCCTCCCCTCCAAAACAGACAAACAATCACATCCCTCCTTACCTAAGGGCGAACCTAACTTTGCACCCTACAATTACCCCTATAGATACGATAAAATTAAAGACCAGCACCTACCGGCGCCACCGCCGCTGGTCCCAGAGAAGAACTCTGTGATAGTCAAGCACGATCCCAAACAGATCCACCTCGAACAGAAGCACCCGTACCCGAGCAAGCCTCGGAACGAGCCCAACCCTCATTACCTGCCGTCGCGGCCGTACCGGACGGGCCCCTCGCCGCACGCGCCGCCGCATCCGCATCCCACGCTGCAGACGTCACCACACGCGGCGCTGCCGGCACAGGACAAGAACGCGCGGCGGATGTACCAGCCTCCTCCGCCCCGCTCGCCAGCTTACTACCAGACGGCACAGCCCGTGAAGCCCAAAGTATCCAGCCCTGCGCCTCCCCACATCTACGGCAAGCCCCCGTGCAATTCCCCGGGCCCCGCGCCTGGTCCCGCGCACTACGCCGTGGCCGTGGAGCAGGCCACCATGCCGCCGCACAGCAAGGTGGAGCAGCCGCCCGTGCCCTACCCGCCACCCTACGCGCGCAGCACGCGGCCTCCACCTCCCGCGCACTCGCGCACCCCTGAGCCGCGGCCCCCGCAGCGTGCGCTCGTGGACTCCAACTCCACGTCGCCGTGCCAGCTCCAGCCGCTGGACCTGGGAGTCTCACGCGACGACCCCGACCGCCTATCGCCCCGGCGGCGAGGTGCCTCGGATCCCCCCGAAGCTGACGCCAAGCGGCGGAGACTCGAGGAACCCTCTGCGCCGGAACCGCTAATAGCGGCCTCCGCCGGCACCGGGCGCACGCCGCACGGCTCCGAGCCTGCCCCGCAGGCGCCCGGGCCGCCCTGTGACGTGCGCGTGCCGTCCGCCGATGGCAGCGTGGCCACGCCCGAGCGTGCTGCCGGCGCCTCGCCCGCGCCGCACATCACGCCCACGGCGAGCCCAGCACCGTCCACACCTGTACCTCCGGTGGCCGCATCGCCGCCCATTGCCGCAGCCCCTCCAACAGCACCCACGCCGCCCGCACCTCCGGCCACGCCGCCAGTCTCCACCGGAGCTGATGGTGATACTCCTGGCAAGTCTGCACAATCTCCACGTGATAACGGCGGTGCGCCCGTCCGACACCTCGGCAAGAAGGCGTGGCTGCAGCGACACGAGACCGCACCCATCGGCGAGGGCGACTGCTCCGGCGGTGGCGGAACTTGTATTACACTTCCTATGGCAATCAACAGAGTATCGGAACCTGACGATTCTAGTTCAAACATAGTCGTGCCAGTAGCTGCGAAATCAATCCAGCGTGGCGCGCGGAAGACAACGAAACCGAGAAAGCCGAAAGAGGCGAACGGTCGCGTAGAGGATGCGGTGGAGGATAGCTCGAGTTCCGACCGAGAGTCTGCTGCACCCCCGAAAAGGAAGCCACCGAAGGCAAAGCGGAAAAAAGGCGCAGTCCCACGTAAGGCTGGTGATGAGCCGAAGAGAAAGAAGGCTTCAGAGAGTGGAAGCGAAAGTGATAAGGAGAGTGACGATAAAGACTCAGATTCTGGTGGTAGTGGGAGTGGCAGCGGCAGTACGTCGAGTCGACGAGGAGGCGCGGGCCGCGCGCGAGGCAGGCGCACGCGCGGCGGCGGAGGTCGCGGAGGACGCAGACGTGACGAGCCGCCGCGCCGCACGCCGGCCGCCACGCCCGCGGCGCGTGCCACGCCGGACTCGTTCCTGCAGAACGGGCCGTGCTTCGAGGTGGCGCCGCGCCTGGCCAAGTGCCGCGAGTGCCGCTGGTCGCCCGCGCAGCGCGACAAGGACATGCCGAACATCTTCTGCCGGTTCTACGCTTTCCGAAGACTGAAGTACGCCAAAAATAGGCAGCTGGCTATCGCTGGCTTCTCGAATCCCTACAAAGACGCCGAGGAGGTGAGATACTTTCGTTTTTAGACATTAACATCTTTAAGCTGGGTTTTCATTGAAAGCGGTACTCCCGCTACTAATATCGACGCCGCTTCCTTTTGAAATCCAACTTTTAATTTCTTTCTCATTTATCATCTGAAAACTAAAATAGCAAATATTAACGAATTGTCTTTATTTGTATACAGGATGATAAGAAGTTATGGCTGTCGTCATCCGCCGGAGCGGCTGAGCTAGATATCGAGATGAGTTGCTTCCTACTGAGGGAGATCGGAGACCAGTTCTGTGAACTGCTACAACAAGAGAAAGAGGCGGAATCCCATCACTTGAATGATGGTAAGATTCCTTTTCACAATTAAACAAGTTTATTTTGATAATACAATGACACTTATCAAGTAGCTTACTATCTGTGGCAGAATTATCGAAATCAGTAGTTTCAGAGATTATCTTTTACAAACATACTAACAACATTACCTTCTTATATTTAATTTGTATTGTTAATTTATTTACAGATAAGACGATAGCATGGAAGCGAGTGGTGCAAGGAGTGAGGGAAATGTGTGATGTGTGTTTGACTACCCTCTTCAACTTCCATTGGACGTGCGGCAAATGCGGCTTCGTCGTGTGTTTAGACTGTTATAAGGTAAATATCAACATGACCGCTTATCATCATCAGCCTAGAGCAGCATTTTATCTCGATTCACGGCAACACTTATTTAGCTGCTGCTTCTACGAAGACCATATGTAAACTTTTCTCTGTAAATGCATTATAATTGATACTTAGTATATTTTATTATTATTTTACAGTCGCGGACATCTGGTGCAGAAACTGCTACCGTTCCAACTGAAACAAATAACTCCTCGAATGACAACAGCAACGGCGAGAGAGATTCATTTGGGTGAGTTTCAAATCTTCTATTATTTTATTCCACATTTTCTGTTTTATACTTGTTACCTACTTAAACAAAGCATTACTTCGCCTATATTTCTTAATGAGATAGGGCTCGAGGTGTATACAGTTCAGTACAACCACAGAAAATCTTTGTACAATCATGCAGGTGATAAAATTAATAATCAAATTGTTGGGGCAACACATTCACAGCATTCCTTTTGTCCATAACTCTGTTGTTGGGGAGTTTGTCGCGACACTTCTTCCCAGCTAAAATACCAAGGCCCACAATATTGTCAGTTTCATCATCATCATATCAGCCGAAAGACGTCCACTGCTGGACATAGGCCTCCTCCAAGCGTCGCTACATTGACCGGTCCTGTGCATTTCGTAACCAGCGGATCCCCGCAACTTTAACCAGGTCATCGGTCCACCTGGTGGTGGGAGGCCTTCCAACGCATCGTCTACCGGTTCGCGGTCGTCACTCCAAAGCCTTTCTGCCCCATCGGCCATCCGTTCTGCGAGCAATGTGCCCTGCCCACTGCCACTTAAGTTTGGCAATTCTTATTGTCGGTTTGCCATACAATATTGTCAATTTAATCTTGTGTTAGATTTTCTTGCAAGTGGCCCTAAGAAGTAGTGACATGCGGACCCGTGGACCCGTTTTGAGGGACTTTCTTTAGTGTTGATTCTCAGTCAATTTGAATAAATGACTTGAAATTTTTGAGTTACTCGAAAAAAAGATTCGCCAAAACGGGGGGGGGGGGGAGGGGGTGAAGGGGGGCAAGGGGGTCAACTTTGAAAAATGGTTTGTTTGTGACTAAAGCTTTGCCCCTTTATATGAATCTGAAAAAAGAAATGTTCCAAGTCTCTCAACTTTAACTAATAACCCGTATCTCTTCCAGCTGGCTCACCTGCACGACGGGCGGCGCCCACCCGGCGCGGCGCCTGCTGCTGACGCAGATCGCGGCGGGCGGCGCGCTGGACGCGGCGGCGGCGCGCGCGCACGCGCTGCGCTCGTCCTTCTCGCTGCCCGCCTGCGCGTGCGGCGCCGCGCCCGCAGTGCCCGCTAACACGAAGGCTGCGGCTAGGAAACTGCTGCATAAGGCCCTTATGAAGGTAGGCCTGACTAAATTATGTTTTATGTTAACTTACTAGCTTTAGCTGTGAAAAGTGATTTCTCATCCCAAGTGAACATCATACTGGGATAAAAAGTAGCCTAATCTACCTCTGTGTTAAATTCATACAGATCCGTTCAGCCGTTCTGGCATGATTAAGTAACATACATCCATCCGTCCAAACTGTTGCATTTATAATATTAGTGAGATTAATTGCTATTTTAAATTGGGGTTCAAAAAAGTTGTTGTTTACTGGAAAGGAGTTGTATGTGCGCCTAAAGGATTTAATCTGATTAGTTTTTTGTTTATCAGTGGATCCGAAATTTAAAAAAAAGCTAAATAAGTGCAGAACTGATAGTCTATTTCAAACGTACTGCAACGAAATTTCCATGTTAAAATCCAGCAGATTTATATTAAGTAACCATAGCACTAGCATGACACCACTATCCTTGTTCACACGACAAGTATCTAATGTTTATTGCCTTTGTTTACAGAACGTTAAAAAAGAAGACGTTAAAGAAGAGGCAGCATCAGCTAACGGCTCATCACCAGTCAAGTCTGAAAACGGCAAGACTGGCAGTTCAGTCGTTAGCTGGTTGTCCGACATCCCGCTCAAAACTGAGGCTGAAGACGAGAAGTCCGAATCAAGCTCGTCGGACTCTGAGGAAGGAGGCAACTTCTCAACGTTACGAGAACTACTAATAAGACCAGCGCCTGAAGGCGGTGACACGCAACCTAAGAAGAAACAAAAGAAGAGCAAAAGCGATATCCTCGATGACGTCATCTCAAGCGTTGTCGACGAGAAGAAAGACGGCGAGGACGGTGAAGTTAAACCTTTCGCGTTGTCGAATGTCGTCAAGCGTTACGACAGGAGTGGGCGCAGTCGCGACGACCTGCCCATCCGCATCATGACGCTCACGGAGTCCAAGCTGCTGTACCCCGACGTGCCCCACTCCTGGCTCTGCGACGGCAAGCTGCTGCATCTCACAGACCCCATCAATCCTGGCAATTATAAACCGTTCCAGGTAAATTGTTGTGCCATAATTTATACACGTTAATCAGAATTTTATGAAACTATAATGTATATCAATCAATTTCTTTAAACATGTTACTAATGGGCTTTTCATCTATTGTTACAGGACCAGTGGAAACGCGGTCAACCAGTTCTAGTCTCAGACGTATCGACCATTCTCGATAAAGACTTATGGAGTCCTGAGAGTTTCTCAAAGGACTTCGGTGAAACGAGAGTCGACTTGGTCAATTGTGCGTCCGGTTTAGTGGTACCATACCAACTCGGCAGAAAGTTCTGGGACGGGTTCGACCTGGCCGCCAAGAGGCTGCGGGACGAACGCGGCGCCCCCATGGTGCTCAAACTAAAAGACTGGCCACCGGGCGAAGACTTTGCGGAGCTTCTCCCAGCGCGATTCGACGATCTCATGCGTGCGTTACCACTCAGTGAATACACATCTCGCACCGGAAAACTCAATCTGGCTGCGCGGTTACCTGAATGTTTCGTCCGTCCGGACCTCGGACCCAAGATGTACACCGCGTACGGCGGCGCGGGAGGCACCACCAACCTGCACCTGGACGTGAGCGACGCCGTGAACGTGATGGTGCACGCCAGCGCGCCGGCCGACGCGCCCGAGCGCGCGCGCGAGGCTGCGCGTGCGGCGGAGGAGGCGGGCGTCGACGTGCTGTCGCGCCGCCGCGCGCGCCTCAAGCCGCCCGCCGCGCTGTGGCACATCTACGCTGCTAGGGACGCGGACAAGATCCGCGACTTCCTGGTCCGAGCCGAGCTGGAGCGCGGTGCGCGGCCGCGGCCGCAGCACGACCCCGTGCACGATCAGACTTGGTACCTCGACGCTGCGCTGCGCGAGCGCCTGTACCGCGAGTACGGAGTGGAGGGCTACGCGATACTACAGTGCCCGGGTGACGCCGTGTTCATCCCGGCCGGAGCGCCGCATCAAGTGAGGAACCTCCTGGACTGCATCAAGGTGGCGGAGGACTTCGTGTCGCCCGAGAACGTCTCGCGGTGCTTCGAGCTCGCGCAGCAGTTCCGGCGGCTGTCTCGCCAGCACTCTAATAAAGAAGACAAGCTACAGATAAAGAATATCGTGTACCACGCGGTCAAAGATTCTCTGTGCTGCCTGGAGGAGGCACTCGCCGAAGCCAAGTGAAGCCGGGCGGTCGTCCCGCATTTGATCTCAACCTCGAACGTAACATTAATTGCTAAGTTCCGCATTTAACGTAAGATTGGGAGCGAGTATGATACGCGCTGTGCGCCGTTTCGTGTATAAGATGCCATTGTTAAGCGTCCGAGTCGATTGTGTACCAGTTATGTGTGTAAGTGTACTCGAAATGTGATTTAGTCCGACGGTCGCGATCGGAGTATGTGCAATGTAAATTAGTCTGATTATGGTGATATCGTTGAGATGTGGATATGTTTTATGTTCCTTAATTGAAATACAAATAAAACTCTTCTGGTTATTTACAGCTTAATTGTAGCTATAGTGATATGTATGTATTGTGTAAATTTTAATTCGAATTCCATCGAGTACATATTAAGAATTGTATACTTTTAAGTTATTGTATTGAAGTAAAACAAACGTATTCGCTCGAAGCATTGTACATTACAACACGGCATGTAGATAAGTTTATCCTATTACTAGATTTCTCAATTTGGTTATGTTACAAAATGATAGTTAAAGTATGTGACAATTTCTTTTTGTCCTTATTGCTGTATTAGGAAGTTTTTTTTTGTACTGTGTATATTATGTATGGTTATAAGTTGGAATAAAAAAAGATGTTTATATGAAAAGGTTGTTTTAATTATTCTAAGTACCGGTATAGTTGTTCTATCTCACGGATGAATCGTAGCAAAATGAATCTAAAGCCGGTTGCAGATCGAAAACTAAGCTATGCCAAGGCTAAACCAAGCTATGTCAAGCAAGCTAGGCTAAGCTAAGCTAGAAATAAATAGCGTGCACACCAACAGCTAAGCCAAAGCTCAGTCAGTGTTGCGTAGTTCAATTAGACGGACGTCGCTCGCCATGAATATAATCGATGAAGAAAGTTCCGATGATTTTGTTATGAATAAACTAATTTGTTACGAATGATTTAATTAAGTTGTGATAGTCCGTTTGATTGTGTGTTCCATAGTATAGGAAATTGTTTAACAGTTTCAATAAAATGCTCTATAATCGCTACTAAACGACCTTGCGTACAACAAAGAACACTGGACAGCAATGGCGAAGGATGTGCAAAGGGTGTGCGGGGTAGCGGGAGGGGCTTAGCTTAGCTCGTGTAGCTGCGCATCGGCATACACAACTAACTTAGCTTCGCATATTTTAGTTAGCTCACATAGCTTAGTTCGCATAGTTTGCGGTCTGCACACAAGTATGGAAAACTGCGTCAGCTATGCGAGCTAAGCTAAACTAACTTAGCTTAGCTCTTGGTCTGCAACCCGTATTATTTCGGCGTCATAAAAGTCACGTAACCCTTCTTCGTGAGATAGAACAACTATACAATATACCGAAGAATTTAGTTAACCTGAGTCTTGGTACCTCTGAGTAGATTTGGTTAACGAAACGACGAACGACGAACGACGTTGGTTCGGTGGATCAACAGGCGTGATTCTAACTCAGAAACGGTAAGGTTTGATGAACAATAATTTATTCCGTGGGAAGAGCTGTCAACTACAACAATATTAATATCAATAAATTAAAATATAGGCTTGGGAGCCAATCTAGAACAAACTGACAAAAATTTAGGACGTGGGTAGGGTACAAGAATACCAAAGAGTAAAATAATAATAAATACGAAAGACCTACCCGACTATTCTTAATATCTGAGTTAACTAGCCGTCGTCGGAGGCTATAAAAAAGTCCGGGCACAAAATAAATAGGTTACACTGTTCGGGGTTTGGGTACCTACTCCTTACATTAAGTAACAAAATGTCACTCACTGAAGTTAGTTTTCAATGTACAGCGCCATCTTTCGATAGTTGGTTGAACATTTACGCAGCCTTACTAATTAAGTTCTACGTAGTTTTGCTACTCGCCAACAGATGTCGCTGTAACTAAGTTCCATACTTTTTCAGAATCGATTTTTTACTTTTTAACCGACTTCTAAAAAAGGAGGAGGTTCTCAATTCGTCGGAATCTTTTTGTTTTTATTTACCGAGACCGATTTAAAAAAAAATCTTTTGTTTTGAAGGGTATACTTCCTAGTTGGTCCCATAGTCATCAGGTCAGGATCTGATGATGGGATCTTAGAAAAATCGAGGGAATTCCTCAAATATTATAGGCATACATATAGCGATTTTGGTATTTTCATCAACAATGCAATCATAATAATATGCACTCAGAAAGTATCATTTGGTGAAGTGGAACTGATGAAGAAGACTACAGATGGCCACTGGAACTCTTATATGCTAAGTATGTCACGGTTATAAGATACCTCGAATAGTTAACCTAGTTAGTTAATGAAGCAAATACTTATAAATAAATGGTACTGATGAAAATGGCACCATTGAACTGATCTGATGATGAAGCCGGAAGGTAGGCACTGGTACTCTGACATAACACAATGTATCCTAGTCGTGTTAGGGCTTATTGGAATCGTCATGAGATGTACTTTGGTAATAAATGATTATCATGTTAATTGGAGATACGTACCAAAACTAAAAAGAGAAAAATAAAAAACTATAGAGGAAAAAATCAAACTGACTTCCAGAACAAATAACTACAAAGCAAAAAATAGCTCTTTTCCGAAGTCGGTGTCGAAAAACGGAAAACAATGGGTGCAAAAGACACCGACTTCGGAAAAGAAAGTTATTGTCTAACAGACTGATATAGGTAATAGTTAGGAAAAGAAAACTTGTTCTGTTTTTTTTTATAGCTAAAGTTAATACATACAATCCTCGAATAAGGTGCACGATAAAAATAAAATATCTTATATAAATAAAATATTGTTCACTGATTCTGAGAATATACGACCAACAGCGGAAAGTTTATAACGTACATACTTACCTACTTTTATTATCTGAGAAGTTCCTCGGGGCTATGAAGAAGACTGACTAAGATTTATTTCTGTTTTATTTTGGTAAGAATAGCCAGCGCTTTTGCTAAGACAAATAAAACGTTAGTGAATTAATTTAATCACGATTCAATACTTTTTACCCGACTGCCGAAGGAGGGTAATGTGTTTATCAGTCTATGTATGTATGTATGCATGTATGTTTGTTCTTATGTGTCGTTCCAGAGAACAAACACGTTGGCCGATTTTTATGATTCTTATGTCAATCGATTCGTCTTTAACCTTGCGAGTGTCACTGGCTACATTAAAATTGGCAAATAGAAAAATGGCGGATTTTGGGCGCCCATATTGTGGAGGGCCAATTTTTTTTTCTTGCAAGGCCTTATAGTGTGGGGTATCAAAATAAAGGGTTTTATGATGTGATTTCAAAAATATATAATACTTA
Source organism: Orthosia incerta (assembly GCA_948252205.1). NCBI lineage: Eukaryota > Metazoa > Arthropoda > Insecta > Lepidoptera > Noctuidae > Orthosia > Orthosia incerta. Next base: position 57,093,122 of record OX411742.1, read on the forward strand.
TGTGTTTAAATGTACAAAACTCGAAAAAAAATATAAAAACTCGACTGCTTAAAAAGCGAACAAAAAGCGAATTTATTTATTAAAACTTTATGCACAAGTAAAAAGGCGGTTAATGCCTACTTTTCTATAGGACTCTAATAGGTACTTACCGTACGTAGGTGTTCAAATTATTTGATTAGGCAGCAGCAGTACCTAGATAGTAGCAGTAAAGGTCTGAACTTGACTGCTTTATTCTGCCTACAATAAGTTAATGTAACATAGGTATAAGGAAACAAAGACCTCCACGAATTATTCAATTTATAACAGAGGAAGCATGACTTAAATCTTTTGTGACTGTACGAGCAGGAAAATGAGGACCAGATTTCAACAAACAGGTTTGAAGATTTCATAAAAGTTTGGATTAATGAAAATTTATTCTCCTAACATTGTCTATTTTTAACAGATTGCAACAAAAATAAAATTGTAAACTAAAACATAACGTATTTATAAACAAACTATACATATACAAACGCGTATAAAAAGGGGAGGGCTCATTGGGCGACAAAAAATTCGTCCACATCATTGTCAACGCGAAGCGTTCCCAGAACGCTGGCGGTATTGCCACGTTGTTCTATGTTAAGGGGTTTGGTTTCCGCACTTAGTCCTTCAGGTAGACCATTGTGCGTGGGCCATGGCGGCCGTTTGGTGGATTATTCCAACCAGCCCACCTCCCTCCAGAGGCTAATAAGGGCTTCTGGTTTTCTTAGAACGTCCGTGTAAGATCTGGTTGACCCGAGGGTTTGTGTTATTATCTGGGTGACCCCTGCCTGTGCATTAAAAGAGAACGTGCGCAACGGTTTTCTCAGTCTCCATGCATGCCCTGCATAGAGGACTGTCAGTTATGCATATTGTGTGGAAGTGTTTGTTAAGTGAGCAGTGTCCCGTGATGGTCCCCGTCACCAGGCGCAGGCCATTCTTGTCCAGACGTAGCAGCCGTCTGGTAAGCCTACTATCCAAAGATGGCAGAGCTTCTTTGGACTGCCTACAGCCCGGTGCCTAGGTCCACCAGTTTCCTGCCTGTGTCTGGGTGAGTTCCTGTAGCCACCTACGTATTTGATTGAAGGGGATGGGTACAACAGGTTCGGGTCGATAGACCGCCGTGCTGGATCCGCGTCTCGCAAGCTCGTCAGCCGCGTCGTTGCCTAACGATCCGCTGTGCCCCTTTATCCATTGCAGTGCCACCGTGTTACGACTAGACACTAGGCGTTGTGACATTCTAGTATTAATTTCGATGTAATATATTTTTTCCGTAAGGATTGGAGCCCTGTGGCGCTGTCGGAGAGTATACGTATGTGGGTGTCCGTAACCCTCCTGGCTTCTAGGGCATGGACCGCCAGTATGACGCCCACACACTCCGCCTGATAGATGGTGTTGAATCCTCCTAGCGGTCTGGATATTTTTCCATTGTTCCCATCGTTGCGTGCCGAGCCAATGGGTTCTAAAACAGCAGGCATCCCGGTGATGACAAGAGTCCGACGTATAATGTGATTAATGCTGGCATGCCGTGCTATCCAACCAGCGCACTGCAGAATAGGCCTTGTTGTCCGAGGCGGTCGACTGCTTCACCACATTGACAACAATGTGGAGCTCTGCTAGAGGCCCCAAACGCAGACATGTTGCGATCCGGAAGGTGTTCTCACTTAAGATAATACCCAGAACATTTATTAAGTAGGGTAAAATTAAAGTTTAGAAGTACTAAGGGCGGCATTTAGGGGTCCATTGCTATTTTAATTTCATCATTTTAGAAATTTGGAACTTACTTGTTTTCAGTAAGTTACATAGATAGGAAAATATGAGTACCAATCGGAATACCAAAACTTGCTGTTGATCGCCTAGTAGGTTGACAGGTATGTAAATGAAAGAATAGCCTAAGCCTTAGTTCTACATACAGAAAAATGTAAATAATCTGTCCAGATAGAACATAAATCATTTAAAAGACTGCATAACGGTACATGGTACATGCCATTATTCTAGTTACAGTTATCGAATAAATTACTATAAATAACTCGTGGTACCGGTTTTAATAACAACAGGCTTTTTATTGTCAATGTCTAGATACTTCTCGTTGGATTTTAACGGTTTCTAGAATTACATTTAAAGTATACAGTGGATAACTTACGAATCAATCAATATTTACTTTATTTTATTGTAAGAATATTTTTTTTAAGTTTAAGGAAATGAGATTATTTTCTCGAGAACCTAGAATTTACTTAGTTTTTAGGGTTCCGTACCCAAAGGGTAAAAACGGGACCCTATTACTGAGACTCCGCGATCCGTCTGTCTGTCTGTCCGCCTGTCACCAGGCAGTATCTCATGAACCGTGATAGCTATACAGTTGAAATTTTCACAGATGATGTATTTCTGTTGCCGCTATAACAACAAATACTAAAAACAGAATAAAATAAATATTTAAGTAGGGCTCCCATACAACAAACGTGATTTTTTGGCCTTTTTTGCGATAATGGTACGGAACCTTTCGTGCGCGAGTCCGACTCGCACTTTGCTAGTTTTTTTTGCTTTGTCTGTTCTGTCACACTCCTATAGAAAAGCCTCCAGGTATACTATCAGTTATAGATCATAATTTTGCTCATAATCAAAGGTTAGGCATATTGTTACCTAAGCGAATTTAAATACACCAGGTAGATATAGATCCTACTTATAAATGATTCAACATAGGTCCGTATTTTCCTCATAGCATAGATATTAACATAGGTGTTATTTTATACAATAGGCAGGGCATATATGTGGGCATTACATGAGATTAAATCAACGGATCCAAACAAAAAAATTACTGTTTCTTCTGAACAATACCTATTTGCGTTGATATAAACTTAACTGACCTGCAGATAAAACGACATCTCGTGAAATATGGTCTCCATTGCCGTTTTTAGCTGAAGAGAGAAAATAGTGATCTAGAATACGAGGTAGTGGACATCTGGTTGTGAGATTTGTATCAATCACTGCCGTTGGTGGAGGCTCCCCACTATGCGATATAAAGCGGACTGGCTGGCGCGCTCTGTTCGCAGTTATTTTCGTTGAGTGCTCGAGAACGCAGAAATTGTGATTAAAAAACCATGAAGGCAGCTACTTTGTTTGTTTTTGGTAAGTTATTTACATTTTATGATATCAAAACTTCGAAATAATAGACGCTTTCGTGAATTATCTAAAACTTTCAGGAGATGATTAGGTAACTTGATAACTAAACAGTGATCTAAAATTGTTGTTGTGGTAATAAAACCAGGGTGATTCACATCAGTGTATTTTTTGCAAGCATTGTTTGACGTGTTTTTGTTTGATTCAATAACTAGTTTAGAATTTAGCGTGGACTGGTTAAATAGGTATGTAGGTAATGTGGACCATAGAGGCTCACCAGGGATAACGTCTAAAAGTTGTATTTCAGTAGAAGTAGATAAGGGGAAAACCAGAGTAAATACAGCAACAAAAAACTTCCTAGAACTATGAATTTATAATTTAGCTATCCGCATCAGATTTTTTCAGTAATATGTAGAAATAGAATACCTACTTTATTTTCGTTATTATAATCATCTGAGTATCACTTATGATATGCCATTAGGACAATAACTTTTCTTCATGTTTTTCACTTATTCAGAATGTAAACCATTAACTAGGATTGCGAAATATGAAAAACAAAAGAAAAGCATAAAAGCCTACGTACCCACAGCTATCAAGTCGCTATTATCCTTTCTTTTTCCCATAACTTATTGCTATTGTGTTTAGTTGGAAGCCGACCCCAATATAGTTGGGAAAAGGCTAGGCAGGCAGTTTAGTTCAACAACATCTTTTGCACGACAAGCTAAATCATTACACTAAGAATATATAAAGGCGAAAATTTGTAAGTGGTTGTGTTTATATGTTTGTTACTCTTTCACGCAAAAACTACTGAACGGCTCTGGATGTAATTTGGCACAAAGATAGATTATAGTCTGGAATAGCACATAGGTTACTTTTACTCCCGGAAATGTTCCCTTGGGATAATTTTCGACATCAACGCAGGCGAAGCTAGTTAGGTGTAGGTCTTAATTCAGGTCCTACGTCATTCACAAACCGGTGTTCATTGGTCCAAAGTGGTCCCTCTTCCTGTTATTACCTAGATGAGCATTTTACGACCTTAAATGGTCTTTGTTGAGATCAGGCGTGCCTACGATGATCCTATGAGTTGATTACATGATGAGGTCTAAATGCTTCCGGTTTGTTAGGGCGTCAGGGATAGATGTAGGTACCTAGTGTAGTGTAGAAATTTCAAGAAGCACTTGTCATGTTAATGAAAAATCATGTTGATCTGTCTGTTTGATATTATGCTTCCACAGCTGAAATAATTTACAGATTTTGATTAAATTTCCTAATGTAGTAGACGGGACACACGAAGGTGGACCACTGCATGAAGTTGCACCACTGGAACAGATAGTTTTCTTCATCTAAACTCGATAAAAAATAACTAAGAAAAGATGAGGATTCAGCTCTAAAAAGCAACAGTGTTATTACTTAGTTGCTAAGAAGCATCACTGATAATAATTTGTTGTCAGCCTACATATTGTTTTTTCGGTATCCAATTGTTTTTTTTAACAAGTGATTAACTGAGGTCATGTGTGAGTCATTTTGTTTCTAGAAATAAATAAATTATCTTTGTATGTGATGTAAATTGTTTGCAAACAGTTTTTTTATGAATAATTTTGTAATGAAATTATATATTCAGCCTCGCATACTTCTATTAAGTCTTAATTAACAGGTTTTTGCTTTAACGCAATTTTGTCGTTTCGAAATCCCCAAATATGTGTTTTTTTTCCTTATAAGTGAAGGCTTATTTTTCCTCAATGCGATGAAGAGCTTAATAAATAACAATAAGCTTTCACAGTGGTTAAATAACATCCTTGACTTCACTATATCGCGCTTGTATTGAAATCAATTATCTTGTTTGCTTAATAAATAACATGGCCGGTCAACTTTCCAGCTATCCACAACAGGTACAGGACATGATAAAAAATCTTTTTTACAAAAATTACAACCGACTTCCAAACAAAAACACTACAAAGTGAAAAATAACTTCAATTTCGGAAGTCGGTGTTCCTGTTTTCGTTTCTTCGTTTTTTGACACCGGCTTCCGAAATTGAAGTTATTTTTCACTTTGTAGTGTTTTTGTTTGGAATTCAGTTGTAATTTTTGTAAAAAAGTTTTTTATTTTTCACTTTTTTGTTGTAGATACATAACTGACCAGTTCTATAGGCTAGGTACTTACCTATAACGCCCAAAGTGAAGCCAGAATAGATAAACCCAATAACATGAAACTTAAATAAACAAAACCGGTGGAATGAGAGTATACCAGGGTGAACTGTCCACACCTGCGTCCTCCTTTAAAGCGTACCAGTGTGATGTTATGTTATGAAATGATATAAACAATAAACAGATATGCGATTGCAGCTATCCCGAGTGATTTGCCGTCATTTATTGAAGAGTTCTGATGTATATCTCCGAAGTTCTTCATCAAATCTTAATGAAAATTAAATGGGACCACATGACAAACACCAGCTTTCGAATAAAAAAAGAATCATCAAAATTGGTTCACCCAATAAAAAGTTCTGAGGTAACACACATAAAAAAGAAAAATACAATCGAATTGATAACCTCCTCCTTTTTTGCGAAGTCGGTTAAAAATTGACACGCATTATATCAAACACAATCATGGTAGTTGCATAAAAATTTCACCTGCATTCAGCAAAGGTAAACGCAGAAGTGCACATTTTTTTTTTAATTATAGTGACTATGTCTTAGATTTGTCTTAGCAATAGTTGCCATGTTTTGATCAGATAATAGAATCAACCCCAAACCAAGCTACTCTGATCATCCTGCTTCGCCAATTTCCAGCGCTGGTGATCGTGGCGGTATCCTGCCGTCCCGACAAGCCTGACCTGAAGCAGGTCAAGGCTGAGGCAGCCCGCAAGAAGGCTTGCATGCACGACTGCAGCTCCGTCGCCCTGGACCCCGTCTGCGCTGGCAAGACAGGAGAGAAGCCCAAGTCTTTCGGCAGTGAATGTGTCATGAACAACTACAACTGCGAACACCATGATAGTGAGTATTTTTTTCACAATAAATCAACATGTCCACCGCAAGGCTCTTAACGTTTCGAAGGTCCATTAATTTAAACTATTGGGACCCAATAGGTGGCCGCGTTTATTGCAGGTTTAGAGGCAAGAGCAAGACTATTACTAGGCTAGAGTGAATGGACAGTTGGGAAACTCCAGCAAGTGGAACCATAGTCTGTACAGAAGCACCGCAAGGTAGACTAATGACATGGTGAAGTTTGTGGGATGCAAGAAGCTCGGGGCCACCCACTCGATGAAGGGATGTTTAGTTTAGATGAGGGTTATGTTAGATTATATGTTTAGGTCGGCTGAAATGATAACTATGATGATGATTAACCAACATAATAAAACTGGATTTATGGTCTGGTAAACAGAGATATTTCTGAGAATATTCTGGTAAAATAACAATGGAGTCTAGTAGATAAAAGTTAGTAAACGATCCTAGTGGTCGTACTGGTCAGGTCTCTAGAACAATGGTGTTTACTCAGATTCTGCCTTGCTTTACGAAGCTTTTATATCTATTAAAATCAAGATCACCAATTAATTCCATTCGAGATGTAAGCAAACGCTTAGTCGATTCTTCAAGTGACCAGAGGGCTGGGCTTCTCCTTGGACAGAGAATCAGCATTGCCATTCAATGTGGCAATGCTGCCAGCGTTCAGTGTGCTTAGTGCAAGTTTTTCAACGTACTCACTCGTGATAAAGTAAACAATCTCTTATGTCAAAATGTATACAAAAAAAGAGGTTTTGCCTTGCTTTCACCAGACGGCGCTTATCCAGTTTCAATACAAATTGGCGTTAACGTTAACGCGATTGAGCGTGAGTAAAAACTCGCACTAAGGCCTCTGGGCAGTTTTCACGTTGACAGCAACGTGGACGAATTTTTTGACGCTCTATGACTCCTGCCCTTTTATACGCGTCCGTAGTTTTATTTTATTTTTATTTAAATGTATATATAGATAGTTTAGTATTCATTCCAGTAAATAAAATTATCACTGATTCCTTCATCGTTAATCATTTACGATCGTGAGTTTACAAAAGCATCATTTTCTTATATCCTAACTGATCTTAACACGAAGCTCGCAAATTTATATTTATAAAATTGTTCCATCCATAATATTTTCAGACAATAGGCTCATCAATTAAGTATACACCATATTCCATACTCACATATAGAGAAAACGAACTCAATGAGACAGTTCAAGGTGGAACACGCTAATTTAAAAATGACAGAAAAACTTTAATTCACGTTCCGGGAAGCTCAGTTTTCCTCGTTAGTAACATTGCAGCATTTTAGACGGTATGATACGATCTCTTGTGAGTCATATAAGATACCTCTTAACACTATTATAGTTGAATTGTTTGTAACGCCTACACACGTCTGAGAACCTGTGTTTTATTAGTTCTTTCATTGTTTTTTATACCTGATAGCATTTTAGCGCATCTATTTGATACAAGTTTACCTATAGTTTTAACACGTGTGGGTGTGGAAATACCTAGTTCTTTTTGGCATTTGTTTAAATATTAAATGTTGACTATAAGAATAGGAGAAGAAAAAAAACACGATGTATGAATTTCTGTGACAGACGAGGGTACTAGAAGAAGAACTAAAAGAGAAACAACCCATATAGGAAACTGAACAAGATGCTGATAAAAATAAAAAAGAACAAAGCTATTTATTTTCAGCAGGTAACATATAACTTAACATCATTTGTCATTTGTTGTTGTCAGCTGTTTTTTTTATACTTGACCATACGCATAATTAGTATCTACGTTTGTGTTTGGAATAAAGTACATGATATCTATCACTAGGTGAAGGAACTCAAAAGAGTTCGAGAAACAACTAAGCAGAAATAAAAAATGCTAGTTGTATCAGAATCAGAAAAAGCCAACAAAGCAGTTCAATTAAACTCTTGCAGCATTGAAATTCTTGTATGCATAACAGCTGCAGATTCATGACATCGAAATTGCACAAGAAGAGAAACCTTGTCTTCCCATTTTGGGTCGACATTTCGACAAGAGAAATATGATAAAGGATGGTATAAAATACGGTGACTGATCATCAATTTATGACCGTCTTGTTTAGTAAAGTAACAATCAATAACAATTTCTGTCGAACAGACCTGTTAACAAATTAAAAATATATCGATCCAGTTTAAAAATAGAAACACATCGGCGATAGTTGTCCAACGAAATTATACAACAGCCATGAATGCAATAAATTCCACAATGAAAGCAACTCGACGGCGCATGATGTTGCAAAATCCACAAAAAAAACCCATAACAAAGAGGAGGGTAACAAAGAATTTCAGAATTTGATGGTGAATAAAAAGCTATTGACACTGTATGAAATAGTTTGCAATCGAGTTGTTATTTACAACCTGTGCAATCATCAAAGTGTGATGTGCAATGTAACCGTGGTAATGGCGTTGCCGTCGGCGGCCATCATGCCTGACGCGCTGACCGGATTGTGACTCATGCTCTTTTGATATCATGGCTAGGCACTATATTGTTGGTATACATGTACACACAGAGGTCGCATGGTGTATCTAGGCTCGATTTTTGCATGATAAATATAAATGTTTGAGTGTAATTTTAGTATTCTAAGACTTCGCTCTGGACACTATCTATCAGCGAAGTCTGCATTCCTTATGAAAAAAACTGTTTCACCGAATTGCAGAGAATGTAATTAGATTGAGGACGTGCTGCATTTGCTAATGGATTGTGAGAGGGTGACTCCCTCTTTTGAGAGAATTAGGATTTCAATAGGCTTAACGTGGGATTATACATATTAACACAATAAATTTGTATCCTAACCAGCTTTAAAAAGTGCCAAAAAGTTATGTCCTTTAATAACAGTCCTTCATCGGTGATTTCTGTCTTTATCACAAAGTTTTTTATTTGTTTAACGGTTTGGTATACTTTATGTGTTAATTATAAGGTTTAATTAAAGGTTGTCTGTAAGAGATTGCCCTGTGCGATAAGACCGCCCATTGTACACTTTGTTTTTGAAAATGTTTGTCCTGTATGTTTTTTATTTTGTGGTGTACAATAAAGTTTATAATAAATAAATAATAAATAAATAAATACAAGTGTCTATTTTACAATGGTAAAAGGCACGACAGGGTTGACATATTTGTTTAGGGCGCCTCCCCGAGCAAAACGCCGCGCCTAGTCGTTTTTGTGCAGGTTTTAAGAGCTATCTACTCTTTATTTAAAAATAAATAACAATTAATAAAAATACATTAAATTTTTTCATCATTTTGATTCTAAAATGATAGTACACGTTTTTTTTAAAGAGTTATGCTTTTATGTTTCACTAATCTCCTTTCAAAAAAACCATAAAAATGTGAAACAATTATTGATAAAAAGTGTTCATTCATTATTTTTTATACTAACACTAATGTATAGACAATTTTATAACGAACATTTTGTAAGTTTTATTTTTTTCAAAAGACCAATATTCGATTTTATAAAGATTTTATTCTAAAATCTGGGCGTATTCACTACCGTAATTCATGCGCCACTATTGCCGCTAGGCCAATAGGAATGCTCATATCTCATGCTGATTTTTTGGTCAGGGTACGGCCTTAAATAAAAACACCAAAACAAATTAAGAGCCAAACCAGATGTATCCTCCGTATACATTTAAACATATAAGTGTTTTATATTTTTGAAATCACCTCTTAAAAACCTTTATTTTGATACCTCACACGATGGGTTTAGAGGAAAAAAGAAATTTGGCCCCCTACAATATGGCGCCCAAAAGCCGCCATTTTCTATTTTCCAATTTTAATGTAGCCAGTGACACTCGCAAGGTTAAGACGAGTCGATTGACGTATGCATCATCAAAATCGGCCAACGCGTTTGGTGTCTGGAACGCCACATAGGAACAAACATACATATATACATACATACATCCAAACATACATACATAGACTGATAAACACATTAAAGTCCTTCGGCAGTCGGGTAAAAGAGCTTCTACTGTGTCTTTATCACGACGACAATTCAGATTTTGTGGGGCCTAATCACGACGACAATCCAGATTTTGTGGGGTCACTTTGGTTTCATTTTATTGGGCACAGAGAGAATTGTTATTGATTGTTACTTTACTAAACAAGACAATCATAAATTGATGATCGGTAAAAGCATATTTAGTATTGCATTCTGGGTAGAGGGGGCTTTCAAACCGAAAATCAAAGTCAACAACAAATAATTAACGAAAAGTCGTAGCGCGATCTCAAAAATCTAGAAAACACGTGGATAGAAGGAATTGGAAAGGATTATTATTTCTTGTAGAAAAGAGATAAAAGTGGTCTTCTTACGCGTGCTGTTCTGAGTGGTACCTTCATTAACTGTCATATAACAATACAGAGGGCAACGAACTTATAGAACCGGCTGGCCATTATTTGAATCAGGCAAACCCGACTTGTTTTGAATATGAGTCGGTAAACATTGAATTAGTGCAGGATGTCTATTACCACCGGACAAAATATTTTTTTTACGATTAAATATTTATATGCGTGCAAAATTAATATACTTACCATTTATTTAAGGAACAACTTTATAACAACAACAACTAACAACAACGAACTTTTTTTTAATTGACCAATAGTAATAAAAAAAATTACGATATACAGAACACGACATACGATACAGAACATGATGTTTGTAGATATCTAAGTATTATATTTAGCAGAGAAAATAGATTCTATAAGTGATCGCTAAACTGCCTGCTTTTCTCGGGTGCAAGAACTCACCCATCGCTTAGGCGAGGTTAAGGTCATGAGTGGGATTACTAAAAATAAAACTCTAATTACAATTTGTTCCCCAGTGGTATTAATAGTCTTATATAGTCTTAATGTGGCTGCACACCTTTCACCTCTACTAAACCCTACAAGAACATTTACAGTACAAACATACGTGTGTTATAAAAAATATTTTTATTTTTTCAGCCCTAGCCAAGATCAGCAAAGGCCAGTGTGCTGGCTCCGATGGCATCCGTCTATCTTAAGTCAACAAGAAAACTAAGGAGAGAACTCTTTAATATTAAACGCTTTTGACGACTGCATTTTATAAAAGATACAAAATTGTTATTTGCTTGTCGACTAACATCAAAGAAGCTGTGATTAGAGTTTTAGAGAAGTATTGTCATATAATGTTATGTGTGTTATCATTTTATATTTAATTGTGTATTAAATCATGTAAGTTAAAATTAAAATTGTTTTTTTAAATAGGGTACAGTCTACCCATCCTTACAACGCAATTTATGGGAAATGATGGTATTTTTGTGTAGAAGAAAATCCCTAAATGAATGAACTCACAAAAGCAACAACCATTTTCCTTACAAATGGTTCTCTGAGTACATATTAGCCTACGAAACTAAGAGCAGATCAGATCATTCAGCACATACATGTCTCAATCACTATATTCTCCGTAAATGATCTCGTCAAAGCATACCAACAGGTACCAGTCTGTTAGCAAACATAGAGAAGACAGCCATCACGTTGGGCTCAACAGTATAGAGGCATGAAAAGGGAGGATCCTCCGACCAGATGGGTGTTGTGTCTGGTCCGGACAGCCCCCCAATGGTTATAGTCTGTCTGTTGTGTGTGTTCAAATCACCCATTCTGCATCTACACAAAATCCTGAGTCGTCTGTGTAACATTAGGTCATTAGTTCGTGTATAGTGGCATAGATGTCACTACATGTCTACCAAAAATGGTGGACATATCATTGTCTTGAGGAGTCTGTCTGTGGGACTTGGGAGTCTAATAACCTGGGACAAGGGTATTTTGTTTTTTTTTTATTGAAAGGAACAGCCAACAGTTACATTATAAGAACTTATAACTAATTTAACAATGACAATGTTAGCAATAATATAACCCACAACGCTGTCCACAGGTAGACATAAAAGTTTAAAAGCAAAAAGAGTGTACCCTAGGAACTTTAGTACGAGCAGTAATTTGTATTTTTGTATGAAGATAGTGATGTATTAAAAACTTGTTTTAAGTACCAAATTATTAGATGCTATAAAGGTATGTAAGTGAGTAGGTATTGTTCTTGTTCGTTGTTCGTGGATCGTGTACCGAACACTACCAATATTAGGTAAATATCGATTCGCTTACGAAAATAGAGACCACCATTCAAGCTCCTGAACTATACCTACCTATCATTACATAGGTAAGTCATATTAACTTTTCTGCTGTCTAAAGTTCAAGGGCAAGCGATCTAAGTGGTACTTTGTAGCTTTGCTAAATTAAACAATTTTTCTGGCAGCTTATTGCTGACTAAGCGGTATCCTTAAAACGAATGCTAAAACGGTGCTAATGGCCCTACACTAGTATGTAGAAAAGGATTGCACTCAGTGTGCTGTCGGATCGTTTCCTGAAGTCTTGCCAGATCAGCTAAATGATGTTCGGTGATATTGCATATAACACAAGTTATGTTCTAAACATGTTGTTATAGATATATTTATTTATAAGGCTCACAAACAATTGTTAACCCTAAGAATATTACAGTAATTATTCACTCAAAACTATAGTTGAGTGTCACAATTTTTTACAGGTAAGCACTACATATGCTAAAGTATTGAACAAACATTCAGAAACAACTTAATAACCCAATAGAATAAAAAAATGGTTTAAAATAATATCTAAAACATCTTACACTATGAAATTAAAATTTATAATCATTAGACTACATAACATCGTGTGTTAATTTTCGGAACTTGATAAGTGAGTCTGCATGTACGTCTACTAAATCGCTGCAACTATTTAATAGTTAAAACAGCCGAGTAATGGCCGAATTGTCACCGAGGACGGTTCTACGTGGTGGAGGGTAAAAAGGAGTGATAGGAGCACGGGGCTGTCTAGCTGGAGCCCGGAACCTGATTCTGCCTAATAACTGAGGACAGTCTATTTTGTTACGCCAGATTTTAATTAAGAAACATGAATCTATGATATTTCTACGTTTCTCTAAAGAGTTTATCCTAAAATGCGATAACCTAGCCGCGTACGATGGCTTCTTTTTGGCAATTCCGCAGGAATATGCCAAATGCCAGAGAAACCTCTTCTGAATACGCTCCAGTCTCAACTTATGTGTAGCGTAATGCGGCTTCCAAACTGGGCTACAGAGATATAGTATAGTTTTACTTTAAAATGCTGAGAAGTACCTAATGACAAACATTTTAAACGCAGTGTCTCGGTTTATTTTCCCAAGCTTCTTTCTTTAACGGAGGCGCCTTTGAGTTAGTAGAGTGCTGGCTCGTCTAAACGTTCTCGCTCCTTTATACCGAACGTGAACAGGTCTTAAAACAGCCTTTTGCTTTCAAAAATGGAACATGTCCTGGATTTCGTTCCCTTGAGACATCATTTTGTAATTTGAAGTTTACGTTTTTGCCCATGCTGTTGGTTGTGTCTATGCTAGTTTATTTGTTTACATCTTAAATGTGTATTTGTATACTCACCCGGCGTGAGTGTAATGCTCTGGCTAGAGGTTGAATTTATTTAAGGCAAAAGGAGCAAGGAGTGAACTGTAGTTTCTGACTATCCCTGTATTTTGGTTTACTTATGTATGTATGAATGTATATAATGGATAAGTTCTAACTCTGTACAGGTTCCTTTTACTCTTGCTAAAAATTTAGAATAGGTTCGATCGATCGGACACTTGAGATGCAATATTAAAGTGGCCGATGGATGGTCTCGCGAAATGTGAACCCCTGACCTCGACTTTAGCGGGAAACTGGCGTGACGTCGGTGGTCTATTATCGTTGGTGTATGTATATATAAAAGGGACCTATGATCGAGCAGAAATGTCCTTTGGGGCTTAACCTGACAGAAAACCCTATACACATGTTTTTTTTAAACATGGACATACAGAGAAAAACTTACATTTGTTGAGGGCATAATGGTTGTTTAGCTGTAACGTGAGAGGTGGGCAAAATGTATCATTTTTGTGATTGGAACATTTGCATCTCGATCACTGAACTGATCCGAAACACATATGTTTCATTTGGCTCATTTGGATCATCGGCTCAAAGGATCTGCCGCATCAATGTAAAACGATAACTTGTTAGTACAAACATTATATTATGCAAAAAACGACCGTATAGTATTTGGTGCGTAAGCGCCTTAGTGGTCATTTTTACGTGCATGTACAACGATAACGAAACTCTGTGAGAGTATGAGTTATACACAATTACACATCTCATTTGGTATCTCTTTCTGACTTGTAAAGATTGCGATTATGTCGCCCGCTCACTCGCGACTCTCGAATCCATAGAAGTAACTCAGTGTCTCTTAGTCTGCATCTCTCTCTCACTGGCTCACTGCCTCCTCACTGCTCTATCACTGAATCGCCTCGCGAGTGACGCGTCGCGCGGAGTGAGCAAAGTAATGTTTCAGATCCAAATGATGCGTTTGAAACGTTGTTACTGAACCAATCTTTTGGAACACTTCAATGATCCGGATCAGTGAGTCAGTTCCGTAAAGAGTTACACATGCAACGTCTATCAGTATGGCTGCAACTGATTGATACAGGTAGCTATAAGATGTAAGACTCCGTCTACCAACTTGTAAAAAACTTATCATTAAAGCGCCGTCCTCACCAGGTCGGTGCTTTTCGCTTCTGTAACGAAGAGTGTACGCGCCTTCATAACTGAGTCTTTTCGATAAAACGGAATTCAGCAAGGCAAAGGGTTTAACCGCCATCAATCGAGCAATTACATAGACGAAAATCTACATCAAGTCTTTCATCTCGCATGTGATTGGTCGATTGGCCGGTGAGAAAGGCGTCTTAAAAAAGGCTTAAGGATACCTACAGTGGCAGGCATAGCGGAGACATTTTACATTTAATTTAATCTGCACTGATAAATGATGAGGTAAGCAGTATCTAAAGGCCACAGGATAAGTATTAAGTAGACAAAACTACAACATCATAACATAACATTATTAAACCGAACAAAAACATCTTCCCCACTATCGTAAGCAAACCTGATGCAGTCACATGACCGCATAAAACATGCCAATAACATAAACAAATGATATCACTGACGCTCTCGATAACATTTGGTGTTTATCGTGAGGATTATCTAGTATTTACTTCACTTCTGACACCACCCACAAAGGGCGGACGGTGTGACCTACTTATGTGACATAGACTGCTTGTCGCCTATAAGAATGTTTGTTTGTATACTGTAAGTGTCAGGTCACTAATGTTTTAAGGCAAGGCGGATGTCTTAAAGTATATTTTCTGACCAGCCCTGAAATTCTCCTTTTCGAATCAATGACATATTTGATGCAAGATCTGAGCACTGCAAGCTTCGAGATTGGTTTGAAGATGAATCGACAATCGCAGGCAGAAAATATACTATGGCACAGATAATATAATACTAGCATACAGATGCCTCATCCCATACAAAGAAACCGTGCCGACGTAACTAGCGTTTTTCATCTGATTATACTGATAATTTTTTGTAAATCGATCGCCTTCGGTTCCGTTCCACGGCGATAGATAGATCACCATATATGTCGGTGGAACAGAACGGAACGGAACGAACGCGATCGATATACAAAAAATAATCAGAATAATCAGTATAGAACGTCGGCACGGTTTCTTTGTATGGGATGAGACACCACTGACTATGGCGACGAATATATCTGCTTCAGCCAGCTAGTTTCCTTTCACAAAAGACAGGATAGAGATCGGCCATATGTCGAGGCATATAGAGAAGTTACTGGTCCATGATGCGCTAATAACGGACGACTTTTCTATCTAAGCGTATGCTTGTTGACATTTGTATGCTAACCTATCGTGTTCAGACTTAGTCTTCCAAGACCAAGGGTCAGAAGCCCAAAATAATGGCTTTCCAAAGAGTGATGAAGCGTAGTATTTTAAAACAAACTCACCGATCGAATTCGTAACACCATAAAACGCTCCAAGACAGGCATCACCAGATGTTGGCTATTCTACGAGATTAAAGTGGGACTGGGCGGGTCACACTTACAGGGTGTATCAAGCAGTTGGACCAAGATCATTACCTCTAAGGTGCCTGGAGATGGGCGTTGTCGGCCTAAAAACTGCTGGCGTGACGATTTGGATGCGAGAGCGAGCGAAGTGAGTTAGGATAGGCTGTTGACCAGAGGTGGCTCAAGCTACCCTTTTTTTTGTGAACCGTCAAAAAACCCGTTTCAGGTTTTCAGTCATTTCCACCAAAAGGTGTAAAACTACGTACAACAACAAACGTAACAAGTACGTTCTTAGTTTTTTCCTACTCCTCCGTTATTCTTTTCTGATTAATTTCGTTGCGGGATCCAAGACAGTCGAATTAATTCTCCGGGACTTCGTCGAGCTTCATTGCCTCGGCGCTTTTCTGGTGGTCGCCACTGTTGATTCTGGCTTTCAGGAGTTGCAGTCGTTTGGGAATAGTGCGGTGGGATTGTCCCATATAAAAAAAAAGTAAGTTCAAGTAAGTTTTGGAGGTATTAAATAAAGAAAACGATATTCTTTGTGTTGTAAAATATTTATTGAATCTAATCGTCAATTATGATGACAACGTACTTTGTACAATAAATTAAAATATTGACTTACACTATAATCTTACAATTACACACATTACTAAATATTTATTTGAACATGACTTTGGCGTTAATTTTACAACTAATTACATGCTAATTTTCTTACACAAATAGGAGTAATTTTGAATTTTAGGAACTTTTCGACCAAAGTCTTATTGCTAATAGTAATAAGTATCTTCAAATATAATTTATCGGTTGTTGATTCTAGCAGAATTTTTCACAGAGTTGATATAAGAGCTGCATTGAGCATTCCTTTCAAATAATATAAAAAGAACAGGAAGAAGCATAGTTTATTTGCGTCAGGCATTTCGCATACCAAAAATATGTGTAACATGAGCACAAAACGGCCATAGGTATATTCTTTATGTTGACTGAGCTGAATAATATGACTCGATCAATTAGTGTCTTCAACAAATTAGTATTGCGTTATTCTGATTCCACAGCGATATTTCCTCGCTGTCCCTGTGATCTAAATAATTTTCATAATTGTTAAGTAGCGTAAAGGAATTCCAAATTAAGTACCTACGTAGTAAAATTCTGCTATAAAAAACCAAACTTTGGCCACCAAAAAATATCTTAGAAAAACTATCTTCAAATTACATAATTGTGTTTTTATTATACAAGAACTAAATTTTTACAGTGTAAGCATTTCCCTACCTGAATTATACAAATAAGCGGCGTTGAGTCGTAGACGGTTACAGATTATATTAGGTAATATTCCAGTCTA
Source organism: Orthosia incerta (assembly GCA_948252205.1). Taxonomy (NCBI): domain Eukaryota; kingdom Metazoa; phylum Arthropoda; class Insecta; order Lepidoptera; family Noctuidae; genus Orthosia; species Orthosia incerta. The sequence continues at coordinate 57,110,566 of OX411742.1, forward strand.
CATGATAGACATGGTGTCATATCGAAACGAATACACACACAGGGCGGTATTTTTATGAGCATGAAAATGTTATGAACCAAAACAGGTTTGAATATATAGGTATATGGATACATTTGTAAGTACATATTAGGGAATTAGCGACTTTAAGTTAGAAATATTTCATACAAACATTAAAATTTTCGACCGTAAATAACAAGTACATACTACGTATTTTATCTTTTGGTATAATCACCCAACTCAATACAGTTAATCACCGCGAGTGTTTGCGCGCCAAAATCGGAAAGGTCACTTATTGGATTTTTGGTTACAGTTGGGACGTGCCCGTTTCTGTTTTTAAATTCAGTTGAATCTTTGACATTTAAAGCTGTTTCAATTTGTTATTAAGGTAATTTTTGACGTCACATTATTTTGCTGGCAAGGTATTTACTTCACTGAACTTACGCATAATGTTGTTTTATTTCAGTTGATCTGGCCCCGTACCATGTCGTGTTAAAACTATCATGGTTCGACTGTGAAAAATGTACAGATGTATACAAGTCATATAAATCTGACCGTTACGCACACTGGAAATAACCTTGCACTAAGGCTATATTTATTTATTATTATTTATAGTTCTTTGAATTTACAGTTCATATGAAATTCCTGATTCATACAGAACAAAGATGCTAATTAAATGATATGACATCAAGAAAAATATATAAATGTTGTGACCTTGCTTACTATAGTTAATACGTATGGCGACCTGCCTCAGGCAGAGTGGTACTTAATGCTTACACTTATGTAAGAACCAATGCACTTTGCGTGTTCTGTCGCCATATCAGCATTCTCCCAGACTCGTAATCGCATAATCTGGAATGAGAATAATTGAGCTTATTATTTAGAGGTAAAAGCATATGAAATAAATATTATGAAGAAGCTGAAAAGTATTGTTTCTAAGGCACAATTTACATTGCAACGAAATTGTACATAGCATAATGAACTTTATTTCAATTATGTAACGTAACGTACAAACTAAATACGAGCCAAAAAAGAGATCGCGCGTCTTCTCGCGCATTCTCGAGAATTGTCGTAGCTTTGGGACAGTATTTAGTTGTACGTTACACAAAATTGTCATAAAGTTCAATAAGCACGAAAATGTACATTTTTTTCGCAAAAATTCCATTCCGTGTAAATTGAGCCTAAAAGAGAAATTAAAAATGTATCAGACTTTTCTTCTCTTTCTAATTCATAGTTATCTTGTTAGTCGCAATCGGTCACTATAAAATCTGATGATCTCTGAGATACAGCTTTCATCTTAGCAGTTCCCATCAATCTCTCTTCTTATTCGTTGTCTTGTCATTACTGAAGGTTGGGCCCGTCTTGGAAAGCTTTGAAAAAGTCATTGAGAAGCTGCTTGCAAGCCACTCTGTCTTTAACTCTTCTCTCAGGCAGGTAAGTTCCCAATACTATAATCTTAAAAGTGAATTAATTGTGAACTAAATCTACCACAGTGTGGAATTTCGCCGGCGATATCGCGGCAGACAGACTCAGTTGAAGAGGGTGGGAGGTGGTGGGGAGCTGGATACCTTTAGACTGGACATCCAATCCTCTCTGTAAGTGTTGAGTTTGTCCTGGCACGTCATATGGAAGTATGCAGTACAGGGTGTAAAGTCCCACAAATCCCCATTGAAAAAGGAGGATGCTCCAATCAGACGGGTGTTGAGTCTGGGCAACTGCCTGACGGTTGTTGAGTCTGGGCAACTGCCTGACGGTTGTTGTTGGACTGTTGTATGAGTTCAAATTGCGCATGGAACTCTGCTTGCGCTATGCAGGGTTTTGTGTGCCATCAGGAAATTAGTTCAGTATCTGTGTGACGGCATAGATGCTGCTGCGCTACGGTCATGCCTGAAACCGGTAGGAATGGAAAGAAGAAAGGGTGGCTTTTGCCTAGCAATGGTTCAACGCAGGCTTAAAACAATAACAATAATCTGAAAAGGTCAAACTTACACGTGCTCTCGCGACATGACACCGCTTCTAGCTCGCATAGCGTCTCAAACGTCCTGGCGATTCCCGCCGCATCGAAGGCACATACTGGTCCCGTGGGTGGCGCAGCACATCTGCCGACACAAAGCGGAGGAGGCACGCCCTCCCTCACTCGCGGCATCACGAACTCGGGAGGAATCCTCATGTCAGGAGACGTGACGAGATCGGGGAGGGCCCCGATCTCGTTGGCGTCACCGAGGCGGGACGGCATGACAGGCAGATGGGCTGGTTGTACTTCGTTCCATGCTGAAATGGAAAGAGTGTTTGGTTAATGAGAGGTAAATATCAGTAAATCTAGCGCTGTCTTTGTATGGTCAGTTAGGAAACTACATTCAGTTAGATTCCACAATTTAATACTTTTTAACGACAATTATGTAACGGTCATATTATTCTAATCAGCTTACAAAAACGAAATAATGCTGCTTCTACAGGCAGATGATGATTGAGGTGAATGAGACGATAGAAAAGTCACAGTTTCAAGGTGATGAAGATTGGAATTAAACCGAAGTATTGTCAATATAAGTAGGAGGCATGGCATAAACAACCACTATCAGAATGAAACAATCCTACTTAATTTAAGTGTGATATAATTTGACCTGTTATCAAATGTAAACGCAAATCTCCACAACACAATGCGCCCGCGCGGCTCTCGCAGATAATAAAATTAATGGAGACATAAACGTAGCTAAATTGTTTCTTGTTTTATTCCATTATTGTTTTCAACAGTTGTTCTTGATTTCTGTTTGACATTTCGATTGACCCTGCAATCTAATCAGTGTTATTTATTTTTCTAAACTTTTCCTGTGATCTCATGCATATTACGCATTTGTAAAGCGCCCTATCGGCTCCTTGCATTACGTAAACAATAAGATGCACGCACGCCCCTTCTCATTGACTCACATTTGCCGAGTAAACATATTAGGACTCTGTTTGTTTGTACAAATTACTTAATACAATACAAACTTCTTGAACAATCTCGGCAATGCATTTTTGTTTGGACAGCTGCAGATGTGAAATCACATATACGCAATTGACATTATTAACAGTTATATTAACATCTGGCATGCTTTTGAAATGTAATGTCAATCAATATCTTTAGGTTAATTGATAAGCAATTCATCTTTATCTTCTACTTGCTATGAAAAGTGCCATGAACCGGAATGCACTTAATGTTTGATTAAAAAGTAGATATACGGTGTTATTTCTAACGGTCGACTTCGACACTTGATTAATGGTCGAATTGACAAATGAGGGCATTGTCGACCTTGATCAAACAGAGGTTAAGGTTTCCATTTAACAAATTGACGTAAATATATCCAATATGTTGTTGTATCATCTTTCTAAATTGAAAGCTTTCAGCGTCTTTAATAATATTAAAGAACTTTCGTGAGGTCCTTGCCACTAAGTTTTCAAAATCTGTATCTATTAAAAAAACTCTTTAACAAAAAATCAAATCTGTTCTGGAAATCAAAAACTACAATGCAAAAAATAACTTTCTTTTCCGAAGTAGGTGTCTTTTGTACCCATTGTTTTCCGTTTTTCGACACCGACTTCGGAATAGAAAGTTATGTTTCGCTTTGTAATTTTTTGTTGTGCACGTCGGTTTGAGTTTTTGTTAAAAAGATTTTTATTTTTCTCTTTTTAGTTTGGTAGGTATCTCCAATTAACATGATAATCATTTATAGCCAAAGTACACCTCATGACGATTCCAATAAGCCCAAACACGACTAGGTTACATTGTTTTATTTTAGAGTTCCAGTGCCTACCTTCCGGCTTCAGATCAGTTCAATGGTGCCAGTTTCATCAGCACTATTTATTTATAAGTATTTGCTTCATCATAGTCGGTTACTTATTCGAGATATCTTATAACCGTGACATACTTAGCATTTAGGAGTTCCAGTGGCCATCTGTGGTCTTTTTCATCAGTTCCACTTCACCAAATGATACTCTCTGAGTGCTTGATCAATGATTGCATTGTTGATGAAAATACTAAAATCACTAAATGTATGCCTATAATATTTGAGAAGTTCCCTCGATTTCTCTAGGATTCCATCATCCGATCCTGACCTGATGACTATGGAACCAACTAAGAAGTATACCCTTCAAAACAAAAGAAGAATTTTTAAAATCGGTCCAGGCGTCTTTGAGTAATCGGGGAACATACATAAAAAAAGATTCCGACGAATTGAGAACCTCCTCCTTTTTTTGAAGTCGGTTAAAAATAGTTTTAGCCCCAGTAGAAGCAGCATCAAACTAAGCTATGACCTTACTCTACACCTATTCCAATGCTCCATTTACCACCCACTTATCAAAAATCTGAAGCGATCCGTAACATGGTAGATAAAACACTTGCATAACCACGTATCGAAGTTAACTGCGTACACAAACTGCGTAGTTGACCCAGGATGGAGTAATGACTATGATTTTTTTATCGTTTTATGTCGGTTCGGTTTCCAGAAAGGGTAGCTGATTAACTGATCTAGATAGGGGCACTTCCTCGGTGACTCACTATTACACATGGTTCTACTGCGCGTTTAATTTGTTATTAAGCTGTGTCACCTTCAGAATTGCCCAGCGTGTTTCAATTTGTATGAGTCGTTCGTGGGTTTATGTTTGTACTTTTTATTATGTTATTTTTTTTTAAATGTAATTTATGTCTACCTATTCATAATAGATGAAAAAACAGTTAGTTGCAAATTGTCTTTCATATATCTGAGTACGACATAAAAGATTCAACAGAAAAAACTGGCAGTATTACCATTTAAGTTCATCATCAGCCTATTAATGTTCCCACTGCTGGGACACAGGCCTCCTCTCTGCGAGAGGGAATGGACCATTATCCACCACGCGGGCCCAGTGCGGGTTGGTGGATATCACACGTCTTCGAATTTTTGGTTCTAGGACATGCCGGTTTCCTCCACCGTTTTCCTTCACCGTTTTGAGAGCAGTGTTGATGAAATAATTTACACAAAGTAAAGAGCCTGCTTGGGCTCGAACCCACGACCTTCAACTTGTAAGTCGCGGCCGATACCACTGGGCCACCACTGCACTACCATTTAAGTTCGCATTATTAATACCTACCTAAAAATGTTATTGTGTTCTTCACCACCTTCATCAAATGCATGTATTTTCTTTTATCCATCTTCACAAGTTCATATGCAATATGTTGTGTCAATTTTATCAAATTTTAATATATTTTTTTGTAAATTTTATTTGTATTGTTAATCTATCAATTTTGTATATTTTATTAACTCAATCAAGTTTAATCGATTTAATTAATTGAATGAATTGTATATTTTTAAACAATTTTAATTTTTTTTCTATACAATTTTTAATACATTTTACCAATTTTATTAATATTATCGATTTTATGTTTTATTCACTTGTATTAAAAATTAGCGTTTATTACTATTTAAGTTAGTTTTTAGATTCTTCGAAATTGTGAATGTCTTTGCCTTTAAGTAATTGTTGCACAGTAAGATTAGTTTCAACATGTATTTTTCGTTATTATTAAGTGTAAACAATTGTTGGCGAACCTAATCAAATAAATAAATAATAAAAGCATGCTGAGGTAAAGTAAACTGGGTTAACGGATGTATTAATACAATTCATTATTTACCTATGTGATGTGTCACTGATGTCATAATTTTATTGTGTTTTACCTACTTATTACAAAGGGCATAGGTAATATTATAATAACATTGTTGAATAAAAATCTTGGGCATTTACATACTTTGAAGCAAATTAGTTAATAAAAAAACTTGAATAAACTTTTCAATTTTTAATGAAAAAGTAAGCTATTTAGGTAAAATATTATAATCGTTGACGGAACTTTTAATAATGCAAGTTAATATGTTTTCTATTTGAGTTGGTAATGGATCCTCATTCTAAATCCAGTACCTGGTTGTTTCAGTCACCGAAATGTGACGAAATATTGTACATTTGAGAATATAAGTACAAGCGTACGGCCAACACACCCAGGTACATTAGGTAACAGGCCCAAAGGACCTTCTAACTCGCTGATATTTTACCAAGGTATAAATGTAAGTAAGTATATAATACTGCGGTGAAGAATGAAAAAGTAAGGGAATGTCTCTGTAGTAGTTATAAACATAATGGGCTTAGCTTAGGCAGGGTATCTTGTAGATACCTACTAACTACAGTTGTTATGTCATGTGCAGAGTAAGACTAAGTCGTTGAACTAGTCGGACTTCACGCTCACTTGATAGCAAAGCTGCAGAGCTAAGCGGCTCGTGCCAATAGTTAAGCTTAAGGTTACACTAGTCGAAAATTCTTCCATACAAACGTAGTCTAGGGATTATTCCACTGTTTGACGATATATGTCCAAAATAAAAAGTGATATCAATTTGTCTCATCATTATTTAGCCTTGTATGGAAGCAAAAAAGTAAAAAAAAAAAATATTTGATAGTTATGAGCGTCGAAAGTTCCACATTTCGACACTAATTTTAACGCATTTTTGGGCGCAAATAAATACCAAAAGACGAAAAATTGCAAAACGGCTTCCATACAGGGATAGATTCGTAGTTCAACAATACAAAAAAAAAATTGAACAGATAGATTTAGTAGTTTTTTCATGATATCTAGACTGCCAAACGTCTGTTTATAAAATTTCGCGCGCTCGGTTTCGTCCTAAATCATTATCCATTTCGCTACAAATTTACAAAAGTGTGTATTCGTACGCGAACTAGCTTCCAACTGCTCATCACAGCATCTATCTCTTCCGCACGTGTTGTCGGTTGATATAAAATGCATTTTAACCCCGCGCACAAAATAGTTCGTGCCGTCGACTAGTGTAACCTTAATGCTCACAATACTCTGATACAACACGAGTGCGTGACCAGGCAGTCTAATGCAATAGGATTACAACCTTCGTTATGCAAACTGCATAACTATAATGACATTATTGATGCAATTTAGCCGGATGTATCATGTTTTGATAACAATTTATTACGTAGGTTTTGGAACGGATTCGTAAAGTAGGTAACGATAAGGAATTAGTAATGAGTAGGATGTGATTTGAGCAAAAATATCCAATGATGCATATTTAAGCAAAAATATCCAATGATGCATATTTATGCAAAAATATTCAATGATGCTTATTTAAGCAAAAATATCCAATGATGCATATTTTCCTTTCGCACCGTCCCGTTACTTTGAACATCTTTGTGGAAAAGGTTCCTAAGAATTGTATAGAATAACTTGTTTTCTTAATAACATAAACAATGTATCAGGAGAGTGTGTGTGAGGGCTGTGGTGGCCCAGTGGTAAAGACTGCGACTTAGAAGTTGTAGGTCGTGGGTTCGAACCTAGACATACACTTTACTTTGTGTAAATTATTTCATCACCACTGCTCTCGAACGGTGAAGGAAAACCTCGTGAGGAAACCGGCATGTCTTAGAACAAAAAATTCGAAGACATGTGACATCCACCAAACCGCACTGGGCCCGCGTGGTGGATTACGGCCAATTCCCTCTCACAGAGAGGAGGCCTGTGTCCCAACAGTGGGAACATTAAAAGGCTGATGATGATGATGAATGTATCAGGCTTGGATTTTGTCAGAACAAGTTCTCGTCTTTACATACATTCTCGGCTGCGAGACATAAGAATTTTATTACAAACTAACATAATAATATCTAGTTCGACTCATCCTTTTTAGGGTTCCGTACCCAAAGGTTAAAAACGAGACCCTATTACTAAGACTCCGCGGTCCGTCTGACTGTCTGTCTGTCACCAGGCTGTATCTCATGAACCGTGATAGCTAGACAATTGAGATTTTCACAGATAATGTATTTCTGTTGTCGCTATAACAAAAAATACTAAAAACAGAATATAATAAATAGTTAAGTAGGGCTCCCATACAACAAACGTGATTTTTTTGCCGTTTTTTGCGATAATGATACGGAACCCATCGTACGCGAGTCCAACTCGCAGTTAGCCGGTTTTCATTTATATTTGTCAAATTTGTAAGCCTCTGTTGACAGCGCAATTTTGAGCATTTTTTGAGAGTTCTAGTGCTTCTAAAGATAATGTTTCATCAAAAAGCAAAACATAGGGCCATAGAACATATCTTTCATTTTCAGTTTATGGAATATCTTTTAAATTGGTCCAATATTGGAGAAGAAATAGGCGAGAGCCAAACCTCGAATTTTGACTTTTTACTTAGGTAATTCAGTCGGCGCTCTCTGCCCTTCCTGTCGTGTCGTAGCTCTTTGATGGGTCCTTAGTCCTATCTACGAAAATCTCGTAGCACACGTCTACGCCGTAGGCCTAGTAATGTTATTACGCCACACTCTAACGTTGATTCATGATTGGACAATGATAAACGGTCAAGTATGTTTTGATGATAAAGGTTTATGTTTTTCCTAACCTTCTATATAGTTCTAGTTCTAATCTATTAAGTTTCTCATAAGATAGTGGTATCACGCGACTTCATCGTGGTGATCAGGCCATACTATACTTGTAAGTTTATCTTGAAAAATATGAACTTTAGGTAATTATTGGTGATATGATAGTATGTTATGGTTATATTTAATAGTTGAACATGGTAGTTAAAACAATTTTTTTTTCATGGTGCAACAATTTTGTAAGTTTCGTTAAATATTTACAAAGTGTGTTCATAATTAAAATATATTTTTTTTATTTCACATAGGCCTACATGGGCAATTACAAAACGTCGACAAAAGGTGCCCGGTTCGGGTTAGTCGTTTCCTATGGAGAAGAACCGGCAAGGAACTCCACGGTTACTCTTTTAAAAAATGGTTTGGTTTTACAATATTTCCATGTTGAGCTGTATGTTGATAAAATTGTTATTGCTTCCGGCGACTGAAAAGTTGAAAGTGTAAATGGTAGTTACATGACGTGGAGGTATTTGTATTACTATTAAACAATCTTAACTTATCGATGCGAGTTGGGTCTCGGGGTTCGGTACAACAATAATTCCGGATTCCGCGGCTTCACATTCGTGGTTCATCTTACAGAATCGCTGGATTTTCCGGAATGAAAAACAGTAATGAAGGATTATCGGATCACTACTTCCAGGATTACCTATGGCAAGCATTCCATTCGTCCGTCCACCCGACCGAATCGGATAAAGTCAATTGTCGTGCATGTGTCCACCGAACAAATTCTGATATTTAGGGCCGGTAGTCGATTTTGTACGTAATTTGCACTATGTGGTAAATTTTGTTTTAGAATTTTATAATTTTGAATTATTATCATGTATGATCGGATCCCAAAAATTCTTTCACTAATAAAAACCTGCTCTAGCGCTGAGTTTGAGGCTACTTTCAACTTAATTAGGGAAGTTATCAATTCAATACATATGTATATAATATTGTTGAAATAGCACAGATGTTACTCTATGTGGGCTTCTAAATATGTGTGCCAAATTCCATAAGTGTATATAAGTAATCACGAATTTCGCCGAAAATAGTAATCGGATCGTGAATTTTTTTTATTGGATTAAGTATCTCTCAACTTAGGAAATAAAGCAAATTGCATCAAAGTCGGTTTGGCAGATACAAGCGAACACCTTAGCGACATACAGCTCGAATGTGTAAATTGAGCCTATGGGTATTTTGTGAATCCTTTAGGTACCATACTAAAGAACTTTGCTTACTTTTTATTAGTGATGGTGTACCAACACAAATAAAAAACCAGCCAAGTACGTGTCGGACATCGCACATTTAGGGTTCCGTACCAAACCGCAACATTACGTTGGTTGTTATAGGAAAAATGAGAGAATTTCAAAGAAAAATGTGATTTATCAATATATTAATTGTTAGTAAAATATATCACATATCTCAATAACAAACATTATCACCAAATTTCAAATTCGTAGGTCAATGGATAGTTAAAAAATTCTTCGAACAAAATTTTGTAAAAAAAGTTGACTTTGGTGGCTTCTCATTCCGTTGTTTGCCAAAATTTTTCAAAACAAAAAAGACAGCATTTATCTACTCAACGCGTTCTAAACAACGATACCTCATTCGACGGAGTCGGTCATAAATGTTTTTTCTGGCCCCCTTTTAGCTGTATGGGATCCTTAAAACATTTACAAATATTTTTTGACAATTTGTATGGCTTTGGGTTAACAAGATGCTTGTACTGTGAAAATTTGAAGACTGTAGTTCTAATCATTTGGCTGTAAAACCGTGATACAGACGACAGACATACGGACAGACAGACTGACAGACGCTCCCTTTGTACCCTTCGGGTACGGAACCCTAAATATGAAGAAATAAAACATTTCACAAAAAATAAACTAGAAAGACTTCATAAGCAAAATACTAAAACAACATTCGTTTTGGAAGCCGGTGTCGCAAAACGATAAAAACAAGAGGTATCAAAGACACCGACTTCTTCAAAGGTAGATGCCATAGTACACTTGCATCCAATCTTTGGATCAAATTGTAATAAATAGTGGATTGCGTATATTCTATAAATGATGAACAAAATAATGTAAACAATTACAGATAGTGGTAGTAGCATAGGACACTATTAAGTAGCATTACGCACACAGGGGCATAGATGAACACACAGGGATGAATTCGATAACTTCACTCATAGATCGGAGAAATTACGTCATCAAACTTTTATCTATATTGGTAGTCTATGGTTTGCAATAAAACAATAGGTAGCTACAAAAGTAGGTACTCTAGATTACACTAAAGTGATTGGATTCATGGTTGAATTTTAAATCTATCTTATTTTTTTGTGGGAGCTAGAATTAGCTTTTTAGGAGGATTTACATCTATTCTTTGGTTGGGTATGATCGATGTCGGGTTTTTTTTATAACATCGAATCTGTTTCTAAATAGAAGAGAACATAAATACTAAGTAGTAATGACCAAACAAATAGTAGATGACAAAATAAATATGAAGTAGTAGTGACTACAGTCGGTACGTAAACATTGGAAAACACAGACATTCAAATCAATGACGAACTAATAGACAAATTCGAACCTACTCAGAAAGCAAACATTGCATTGCTAATTGGACTATTACTGAGAATCTATACCATTTAAAGCAAGTAAATTCCCTGATACAATGGAGCATATAATGAGATCATTTTCGCAGTAGCGGGTGCAGTTGATTGCAGCGTCGTCCGTATGTCTGCCCTATGATCGATTACTCACAGCTAATAATAAATGTGCGCTGGCGTGGTGGGCGTGTAGCGATAACCCTTGATCAAGCCGCCAATCGGTCTAATGTTTCGAGTATTTCGGCTCGAAGCGTCTTTGTGTTGCTTCATAGTAAACAAAGACGTGGATTCGTTTTGCTTAATTGAGCCTAGATGAAAACTTTACATCAATATCATTCACTATTTTGCAAATGCTGTCAATCAGAAATTTTGAAATCAAAATCTGAGACGTTAAACAACTGGTTAAGACACTTTTGAGGGACTAAAAGCCTTTTGTATAAATTGAAATAAAATAATGTTTGCAATTTAAATCTTTAAGGCAGCTTTTATGAAAATTAAATCTGGTCAAACGTTTCAGCTTATTATGTATCATTCAATACCAATAAGTGCATTAGTTAAATGTATATAAACATCATAATCTAATAAAATACGTTTTCCTCATGCATTTTTTTAACAATAACGGTGAGATAATTATTGTAACACATAGAAATATCTGATTATGTACTTTATAACTCAATTATTTAACAAAAAGATAACTTACCAGCAACTAAAACTACGCACAACAAAAACTTCCCGTTTAACATTTCCAGCTAATTGAGTCGAAATATTGAACGGCACCACAACCCAAACACTACAAATTCAATTAATTCCTTTTTAGATAAAAACTAGTCGTATTTTATCTATGGTTTGTAAATTCGAACGTCTGTCAAAACAGTTCAAGATTTAAATTTAAAATTGTGTTCTAATGAACGATGTTTATTGTGTAGAAGTTATCTGTTCACTGGTGCATCAGTGAGTGCTCCAGGATGGTCGGAAGGGGGGGATGGGATCACAATAGTGGTGGCAGCGATAACCTCTGCCTCGGCCGGAGGACGAACCGCTGATAACGGCTGCGACTTTCAAATGAGAGCGAGTATTCTTTCGCTACTGATAAAGTACGGCTTGGAGGATTGTTTTTCAATCTTCAATTTTTTTTGTGTTCAGTTGTGGAATTTGCGTTTTAAGTGTTAACATTACTAATTAATGGTAGTAAAGTCGTTGTTCCTGCATATATGTGAGTAGTTATGTGTAATCGAGTTATCATAACTCAATGGAATTAAAATATTTATGAACATGAACCTTTAAAATAACTTTGTTATTGTACACTTTAATAGGAACTCACAAATTCAGAAGACAGCGTCCGGAAAATCAACAAAAACTGTCCAAAACAATCATTGCGTGACACTTAGGTCAATCACTGGTGAACAAGACGTGAATATTTTTTTCGAAAATGATTCATATTACACCCACACATAAGTATAAGTGAGTATTTTTCTTGCTTCTAGTGTTTTTCGTCTGATCTCTGATGAGTTTGCTAAAATTTATATTGGACGTTCTCACTGTGAGCATTTGTTACACGAATTTGTCATGCAAACATTCGTTACGCGACGTACATTCATTTGAGAAACGATCAATTTGGTGAGTATATTGAAATATATATTCCCTCTCACAGAGAGGAGGCCTGTGTCCCAGCAGTGGGAACATTAATAGGCTCATAATGTGATTGAAATATGAGGAGTGCCAGTTAAAAAGCGAGGATCCTCCGGTCAGATGGGTGTTGGTCTAGTAGGTAACTGCCCAACCGTTATTGTCTGACTGTTGTACTCGTATACGTTCAAATCGCACGTAATATGTATATAATCCTACAACCAAACTGGAGAACTTTGATTTTGCGATGTAGAATTTTGTGTGATTTCAGGTCTTTTTCGTATTTAATATGTGCCGCTACAAATATGTAGATATGTCAGTCAAAACACAAAAAAAACCGGCCAAGTGCGAGTCGGACTCGCGCACGAAGAGTTCCGTATCATTATCGCAAAAACGGCCAAAAAATCACGTTTGTTGTATGGGAGCCCCACTTATTTTTTTTTTTCTGTTTTTAGTATTTGTTGTTATAACGGCAACAGGAATACATCATCTGTGAAAATTTCAACTGTCTAGCTATCACGGTTCATGAGATACAGCCTGGTGACAGACGGACAGACAGACAGACAGACAGACCGACAGACGGATCGCGGAGTCTCAGTAATAGGGTCCCGTTTTTACGCTTTGGGTACGGAACCCTAAAAATCAAAATTCGAATCGCTTTGCTCGCGATCGAATGCTCGCCGTGACAAAATGAATACTAACCAGTGATTTTATTTTGCCATAAAAGTCTCATTGTGTGCTATCGTCTAGAAATGTGTTCACTCGTAGGGTTATCTGACGAATGATTTCGTGTCAACATGAGATACATCATCTCTAATTATAAACTGAATAAAAATCATATACGCCTGATAAGAATGCTGAAACTAGGATAAGTTTTAGGGTTTCGTCGTGCTATTGCAAAATCCTTCACCTCATAAGTGCAATATTTTGTTTATTATTTCATGTTTCAGCTACCCTTTTTGTGTGGAAAAATAAATACTCGTTTCGTTTTTGCATTGCAGCATCGCTCCTGTTCGTGCTCGTGGAAACTTTTAAATTATCTATAGACATGACGGCGGGAGCGTGAGCGTAGCGATATCATGGACATATTCTTCTCTTGGTGTAGGTTTCATGATGTAGGGGGGTAAACCAGTAAAACTTAGGTTGAAGCACAAATTACAGTATTGTTTATTTGGTGATATTTACAGTCAAAGAACAAAGGCTCGTATTGTACGATGAACCGATAATCCCGGTCTTACAATCTCAACAATCTGGCGTTCACTGCCGACCGATTTTATCCACGCATGGCGTCACATTTTAAGTGCCCTCCCGCGGTGTTCATCGAACAACCCGACCAACCAATCAGTGTAGAGTTTTACAGGTTGACAAACATTATGAAATACATTGAACAAACGAATAACCAATAATAGTGAAGTTAACAGGTTGACAACATTATGAAATCTACGAGTTGTAATGTTGCCATCTGGAATCGCTTGTGACGGCAGATAGATATAATATAATAAAGTGCTAAGGGGCCTTTTTAGTGGGTCTATGCCACGCCGTCTGCCTGAAATAATGCTGTATTTAAGGAACCTTGCTAGCTAGCCAGTGGTCATAGATTAGTTGTAAGAAGGTAACTTAATTATGGCTATATAATATAAAGACAAATGAAATTCTAATTCCTATTATCATCATCATCATCATCATCAATCAATACATATAATAAATCTGTAGAAAAGTAATTTTTGTACATCGAAAACATTTCCAAAAAAAATAGCTAGGGTGTTTAAGGATAACCAACAGAACCGATTTCCGGCATTTTTGGAATTTTTGTCTTTTCGTCTGTTTATTTGTGCACGCATCACGTGAAATGTACGAAACCAATGTAAATAACTTTTATACATAAAATTTAACGTAACTTGAAGAATTACTTAGTTTTTGTTTCATCGCAGTCGTCAATTTCGGTCTATCAAAAGTTAGATGAATTTAAAGTGTTTAAGAAAAAAATTATCACTAAACACGCAATTCAGATACTCTCGATAGATGGCGTTGTGCATTTGAAGACATTTTCTGAATGGCGATGTTAAAATTCTCCGCGAAAGAATGATGACTATAGAAAAAAATTGGTAGGTAGGTAAGTAGGATAGGCATAGGCAGGAAGGTAAGTAGGGTAGGGTTGGCAGACAGATGACGGGAGCGAAGCCACGGGCACAGCTAGTCCTTACTAATATTATAAACTAGTTACCAGCCTGCCTGCCTACTCCACATACTCAAAAATATACATACTACATATCATTTTTTTTTATAGGGTCATCCGTCATTCTTTCGCGTAAAATCTTAACACCGCGATTCAGAAAATGACTTTAAATGCACAACGCCATCTATTGAATAGCGAGTTCAACTGTCCGAGTAACTGAATTTTGTGAGCTGTGATAATTTTACTTCTTGAACACTATAAATTCATCTAACTTTTGATAGAGTGAACCGATTGCGATGAAACAAAAACTAAGTAATTCTTCAAGATACGCACAATTTTTATGTATAAAAGTTATCTATATTGGTTTCGTACATTTCACGTGATGCGTGCACAAATGAACAGACAAACAGACAAAAATTCCAAAAATGCTAGAAATGGGTTCTGTTGGTTATCCTTTAACACCCTGGCAATTTTTTTTGGAATTTTTTTCGATGTACAAAAAATATTTTTCTACAGATTTATTATATGTAATATTGATGTGTAAGTTTGTGAGTTTGGATGTTTTTATTATTTCACGCAAAAACTACTGAACGTATTTTGATGCAACCTTTTAGTAATATAGCTTGTACATTAGAAAAACACATAGGCCATAAATTATAAATATATTGGAGGAAGAATCTTCCAATTCAACGCGGGCGGAGCCACGAGCAGCAGAAATAATTTCTAAAAATTAGATTTTTCACCTAAAGCCAGAACTACCTACTCAAGTTGCTTAATACTTAAACTGCATGAAGCTTAGTTTCTGAATACCTACTTAATTATTATTTGTGAACGATAATTAATGTTTATTTTTGGGTTATTTAAGTTATAAAAAATATACATTTGCGTTTTATGAAAACGACTGCCTTTAATTTGTGTGTGGACTAACGTGCCATGACGTCAATGGGAAATATTTGACAGCGTTTTATGACTATGAAGATGCCACCTAAATCTGCTAAATATTATAATTAGTATCATTCTGTTATTTTTCATAATTTCTAAGTGTTTTTTCAAAATATTTACCTGTTGTCTTTTTATTAGCATGTGCATAATAAAACAGGTTATCGGACGATAACCTTATAACTCGTTTACACGTTCTTTGTATGGCAACTCCATACAAAGAACGTGTAAACGAGTTTCATTAATGTTAGTAACGGGTTCTAGTCTGAGGTTATTTAGGTACCAGACACGACAAGTTCTAGGCATTTATGATACAAATTAAATGCTTGTATGTGAATTATATTTTTTAAAACATTGAAAAGATCTTTGTTGGGTTGAAAGATTTTTATTTCTGCATAGGCAATTAATTTGTTATAAGAACTGCGTTTTTAGGGTTCCGTACCCAAAGGGTAAAAACGGGACCCTATTACTAAGACTCCGCGATCCGTCTGTCTGTCTGTCTGTCCGTCTGTCGTCACCAGGCTGTATCTCATGAACCGTGATAGCTAGACAGTTGCAATTTTTCTAGATGATGTATTTCTGTTGCCGCTATAATAGCTAATAATAAAAACAGAATAAAATAAATATTTAAGTGGGGCTCCCATACAACAAACGTGTTTTTTTGTCGTATTTTTGCGATAATGGTACGGAACCCTTCGTGCGCGTCTCACACTTGTCGGTTTTTATATCGTAAGTAGGTAGACCCAAAGTAATTTAATAATTTAGTTACCAAATGGATTTTTATACATAATTGGCAAATACCAAAACATTTTCAATTATAGAGGATTTTGTTAAAAAATAGAAGGCATCTGATATTTTTCTTTAAAGAGTTTAAATAATTTTAATTAATAACAAGGGAATGCTTTTTTTGTATTTTATCTGAATTCCAAGTATCTTTTCCGCCGGTTAAGGTATTTTTGTAGAGAGGAAAGTATGCTGCTGAACAAAAATGAATAACAAAGATCCAATAAATGTCCTATATATAGCAGTTGAGGATCTCATGCTTAAGTAATAACAGCCGCACGGCTCGATATCAAGGTTAAGCAACGGTTGCCGAGGTCAGTCCGAGGATAGGTGACAATTCAATTACATACCGAAACTCCTTCGTACTTTGTTAAGGCTTGTGTTTAAACACCGCCCAAAAAAGTACCTATTTTACTACCAAAAAAAATCTAAATGGATAAATGGTCACCAAATAACGTTTCCTAAAATATTATGAAATAAATCCATTTTTTTGTATTATTGACTGCCATAAAAATATATGGACGCCTTTAAAATACACTTTAGACTAACTATTATATATTGTCACTACTTAGATGTTACCAATTATGTAATACCATGAGTTCTAATTTGATAATTTTTGCTAGGCTAAAAAAGCTAACGATCACTAGAATATTTCCCAAATACCAATTAATGTACTGGGGTTCCCAAACGTACGTCGCTTATTTATTGTTATATGAAATTCACTAAAATATACTGGGGTTCCCAAACAAACGTCACTTGTTTAGGCTTGGCGTATGCTGAGAGGCAGGCGACGCAGGCCGCGCAGCGCAGAGCAGAGCAGATTTTGTAAAGCATGGAACGTCATTGAGCTACGTACGAGTATGCTGCAGCGCAGGCACGTGCGGCTCATGTGTACCGTAACTGCCATGCTCTGCGCTGTGCGGTCTGCGTCGCCTGCCTCTCAGCACATGCCCACCCTTATTGTTGTATGAAGTTAATTAAATATTACTTAAAAAAAACAACAAAGGCAAATCAAAATATGTTTTATTAGAGTCGTCGGCACTTATAAGTATAACATTAATTTGTTCTTATAATTTAAAATAAGAAAAATCATAATCATTGGATCAACAAAGCTTTTTTGGATTTAGCTGGCCGCCCTCTTTTTCTCTTCTCGCCAATAGGGATATTTCTGGCTTCATGAGGTGGTTCCACGTACTTCAGCCTGATTGTTAAACCCAATAGATGTTTACAGGTATACTGTTTTAAGAATGTAGGACAGTTACACCTACCGGTTAACCAATCTTCGCTGTTGATGGGTAACATTACTTCCCATTCACTGAAAAACTGATCTTTAAAATCATCGAAGCTTCCCCAGTGTTCATTGAAAGTTTTGCATTCCATGTTATCACCGGCTAGTATGCGGTAGTATTTCGCTGAATCAGTTGTCTGTTTGACGGGTAGTCTTTTAGGAAGTTTAGCCCATTGATACGCTTCAGTCCATTGTTTGAGAGTAATGGTGGGTTGTTGAGAAACGGACTTATTATTTTTATAAATGTTAGACCATTCGGTCACCATATCTTTTGCGACCACCAGGAATCGCGACAGTGAGTGACGCTCACGTAAGGTATGGTCGTCTTTTATAGTTCGATTAAATGCTTCCAGTGCGTTGTTAGTTACTGGAGTACCTGGAAGGACTCCTAAATACCAATTGCGATTCATAATCAGCCATTCTTCTTCAAAGTATTTTATAAATTCTTGTTGATCTTTCCACTTCGCCAAAAAACTTTCACAAGCACGGTCGAAGACATCGGAAGACGATGAACACTGCAAAGCATCTATATCAGATAATATTTTCTTGCGCTGTGATTTGTCCACTGACTTTTCAACTTGTTTTTGGATATTTTTTTTTGCATGTGCCCAACACATTCTTATTTTGGCATTAGGTCCAAAAACTTTTAAGAATGCATTTTGTATGCTTTTTGCTGCATCAGAGATCAATACCTCTGGAGTCAAGTCTTTTTTGTGTATAGAAGAAACACTATTCTTGAGAGCCGTAAATACAAATGTAAAGTCAGCAGTTCGTTCCGTGGATGTTACGCTTAGAGCAAATGGATGAAAACTTCTGTCACGATCAGTTGTTCCAACGATGAGTACCGGAAAACCCTGCCAGATTAATTTATAAGTTGCATCAGCGTGAACAATTTTACAATCGATTGCAAGGCTCAGTAAGTATTTCGTTGATAACATAAAACGAAAGTAGGGGTCTTTGTCATCGTCAGAAACTTCGAATGAAACCACAAAGACACAGTGACAATCTTCAGGAATTTGTGAGTGAGATATAAGCCACGCCTTCAATTCTCCCAGGCTAATAGTAGACGGCCCGTACTTTTGTTGACGAATTTGAGCCAGGTAATTTTTCAGTTGTGTGTTAGTCGGTAACTGTATACCTTTTTTTTTTGCCAAGGCACTCATTATTGCCTTTGGTTTCAGTTTGAGTTCAAATAGTTTATCTATTTCACTGCAGGTTTCCGCAGAGATACCGCGTGCCGAAAGTGATCCTAACGAATCATGGTCGTGATTCTCTTCTGTTCGATATAATATCACTTCATCTGACGTAGAATCAAACAACAAGTAAACTGCCGCCGAACACTGCAACCCGCGTCGTTTTACTTTATTGCAACGATAATATCTCTTAACACCTTCTTCAGTGTTGTGTACTTTTTGAACTGACCACACTCCTTCATTCTTAATGAGAACTTCGGCATCACGAATATTTGAAAATTTTTGTACTATAACCCAAGATCTTCCTTGTTTGCGTCTTCGTTTCATTTGTAACTGATTATTTTCTTGGTCTGAATCAGTCTCAGAATTATTAAGCAGCGGAGCTTCAACAGTACTTGGCCCCGCCAAAGCTTCGTCAGACATCGTAAACAAAGCGCGTGCGCTGCGAGCATAGACAATACACAACAAGCTTTTAAGCCGCTACAGCGACGGACGACTGAGAGAGGAGCGCGCGGCCTGTGCCTCACGCACCGGTGGCAGTTCTGCAGGGTGCGGGGTGCGGAGTGTGGGGTTAAGAAATAAAGGGAAGCAATTGTAATTTTAGTCTTACATTAAAGTAGTTTGGGATCAAATAATGTATTTTGGATGACGTCTTACTATTTTGGAGTAAGATTTTTGGTAGTAATATTAATCTTTGAGTTGGATAGAATTTGGTGACCGTTGATCCATTTTAGGAACCAAAAATAATATTTGTGCAAAGTTTGCGATTTTTCTGATATTATTTCATTTATTTTGGATCATAATATTATATACTTTAGGGCCCTTTTAATAAAGTCAATTGATTTTTTTTGGAGTTGTTTATTTTATTTGGTGCCTAGGCTTAGAGTCTTAAAAATATTTTTGGTGACCGTCTAAATTATACCCCTTTGTTAACCACGTTAAACCATTGGCCCTGTTATTCGGAGATCTTTGACAGTCGTAACGGTTGTCATAGCCATTAAGGGCCTACATCTGCTTTAGTGCCGTAAAACGGTAACTTTCTAAAGCAACCTTAGTAAAGGCTAGGTTAAAAAAAAAATTGTTTCATGTTTATTATTTTTAACACATGGTTTTTTCGTATAACAAATAGTTTTGTTTTAAAAAACCGCTAAAATATTAACAACAAGCTAAATTTTCGCTACTTTTGGATACTCCTCCAAAACGACTTGGATGTATAAAAATATTTTTACACAGAAAAATTGATGGCTGGAATCTCTTCACAACTAACATAGCATATGTAAATCAAATAGTATTTTGCAGACAAACTGTTCAAAAGGAGGTTCAATATTGATATTTTGGCATCGAGCGGGCGCACGGCCAGTACTGCGTTAACATTGGGGCGTATATATCGCCTTAAATCTGAGCCTAAGTAGATTTATCAAGTGATATCGTTTTACCCAGTTAGGGGTGGAGGTAAGATAGGCATTCTTGTAAAATACTGGTACTCAGCTGAATCCGATTGGACTGGAAGTCGACACCAATAGTTGGGAAAAGAAACAAAATTGTACCTACCGTTAGCTTAATAGGTAGTTGTTGTAGGTTCATGGTGTTTTTATTAATGTAATACATAATTATTATAAGAACTATTTATACCATTGTTTTAGAAATAATACTACTTTTTTTTTATTTGCAATGGCAAACGCATTACACAAATACATGACTCTAGTCTAGGTCATAGGTGAAAGAGTCAGAGTCGACGATGGAGTGAGCTTACCCAGAAGAAGCCTGTTCACTCTAACTTTGAAGAGATTCGGGTTGAATGCGTTCGGAAACACAGACGCAGGTAGTGTGTTCCATTCATTCGCTGTGTGCATTATAATGGATGTTTCAAAGCGCTGCACCTAATGCACATTTTTGTGAGCGTACTTACTATTAATAAATTATTCTTATTCTTCTTAATTAATGGTTAAAGCCAATTAATAATTGATTACAATTATCAAATAGTTTTAACCGACAGTGTATAAAAACAAAGAATATGTGCTAACAGATGAGATAATACGCGCAAGACAGGCGAGAGGTCAGCACTCAGCAGTAACTGTGAGACATCACATTGCCAGCGAATCTTATTCGTTGACGTCATGCTATGTACATATGTGGAAACTACATGACATACCACTGATAATGAAGTTAAAGGTTCAAAACCTGCGAGGTATTTAATGAGGAACTCCAATAATCAGAAATTCCCGGACTCAATAAAAGCCATATACGAGTATTTTAATATATAAAAAACGGGCACAGCTTCCTTTGAGAGAAAAATGTTTTTCAAATTGAAATTTAATTTATTACCTGACTTCGCAAAAAAGGAGGAGGTATGTTCCCCGATTACTCAAAGACGCCTGTAGCGATTTCATAAATTCTTCTTTTGGTTTGAAGGGTGTACTTCCTAGTTGGTCCCATAGTCATCAAGTCAGGATCTGATGATGGGATCCTAGAGAAATCGAGGGAACTCCTCAAATATTATAGGCATACATATAGCGATTTTGGTATTTTCATCAATAATGCAATCATTTGCACTCAGAAAGTATCATTTGGTGAAGTGGAACTGATGAAGAAAACCATAGATGGCCATTGGCACTCCTAAATGCTAAGTACGTCACGGGTATAAGATATCTCGAAGAGTTAACCGACTGTGATGAAGAAAATACTTATAAATAAATGGTACTGATGAAAATGGCACCATCGAACTGATCTGATGATGAAGCCGGAAGGTAGGCACTGGAACTCTGATATAAAACAATGTATCCTAGTCGTATTTGGGTTTATTGGAATCGTCATGAGATGTAATTTGGCTATAAATGATTATCGTGTTAATTGAAGATACCTACCAAAACTAAAAAGAGTTTTTTTTTTTTTTTTAACAAACCGACTTCCAGAACAAAAAACTACAAGTTGGTGCGAGTCGGACTCGCGCACGAAGGGTTCCGTCGCAAAAAAATCACGTCACGTTTGTTGTATCGGAGCCCCGCTTAAATATTTATTTTATTCTTTTTTTAGTATTTGTTGTTATAGCAGCAACAGAAATAAATTATCTGTGAAAATTTGAACTGTCAAGCTATCACGGTTCATGAGATATAGCCTGGTGACAGACGGACAGACAGACAGATAGATCGCGGAGTCTTAGTAATAGGGTCCCGTTTTAACCCTTTGGGTACGGAACCCTAAAAAATACAAAATTGTATGAATAAATATAAATGCCACGTGAACGCATTTCGACCAACGCCATTTCTGACATTGTATGACACCTGTATAGAGCCTCAGGAAATTATCAGAAATACTCGTAGTTTTCTTTTAAACATCCGCAAACCGACTTTAATAGCACTGAATTTAGAATTTTACGCATTTTATTACATGGGTAGGTTACTATTTAGGCTTTTAAGTTTATCGTGCAACTAGGAGTATTAAAAGTTTTATTGCATACCTACTTGCCAGTTGCAATGTCAATAATTTAATTACCTTGCCTGTAAATGAAGTTAGTTTGAAAGAAAAAGTGTTTAATTGTCACAAAACGGCATACAATATAATAACACGCTTATGCTAAATCCTTAACAGTAGTATTAGTAGTACTTAAATTAAGTTAGTAAATTCGAGAAATAAATCAAACAATAATAACATATACTACCTAAATTTTGTTTACAACAGAAAGGAAATAGGGTGAAAGAGATACCAGGCAGGTGCATGTCGTGGCAAGAAGGTTTCCACTCAGCATAATGCTGTGCCGTGCGGGACCCACAGCACGGCGCAGTTTCTTACTTTAACTAAGTTTCATAGGATTGTTTACAAAGCTTATATACCATAACAAATTATCTGTAGGTATCGATAATACTCACGCCATTACAGTTGGTATAAACTACTCAAAACATAATAAAGGCAACCAGATAAGTTGCAATATAAATAATAATAGATACATTTTAATATAAATAATAATATATATTTTTTCTTAATCATAGCCAACTGTCTAAAGTAATTTGTAAGTATCAGTAATGTTTCTAATGTCAAATGATATCAAGTGGAAAAGTTACGAGACTTTTGTTTTATCGGGTTATTAGCTTCTGCCCGCGGCTTTGCCCGCGTTAAACTACAAAAAACCAAAACGCTCTGATGGGTCAAATCTATAGAATTTTGCAACTTTTAACATGTGTTTCTTCTACATTTAGTGCAAGCTGTTTATAACGCTTTTTTAATCGCTTAAGGCGCAGATACCCTTGAGTAGCTATTTTAAAATGAGAATCACGTCTAAACGGCTAGTCGTAATTTTTTGGAAAAATATATGTTACATTAGACCATTTACTTAACAATTTGATCTGAGATAATTTTGAGTTTTATTCGTATACCATGGTATAATTAATTTGTAAAGTTATGTCTAAAACGGGCAAAAACACAACAATCACACCAAAACCGCTAGGCATATTTGAATTAAATCGACACCATCTCAAAGACAATTTAATTATCTACATTTTGATCTGAAGCTTTTTTTTTAAAGTCTTAGAATAGTAAGGAAAGTACAACAAACTACTAAATTTTGGGTCGCGCGGGTGTGAAACGAGTGCGCGTTTTTTCCCTCAAGGTCGTTGGCGTTAGTCGTCCGTCTTAATGGCTCGCGTTAGGAGACGTATTGACGCAAATTCAGACGCCGTATTTAATTGCCACAATACCAGACACTGGTTGGAGGTGGATTATATCACCAGACGTCGTAGTTCAGGAAGAGTATGTGTTACTACAGCTCGAGAAGACCAGTAAATTCGTTTAACCACAAGAAAACAGCGAACTTCCATCGCCCTATTCTTACAAACAGCATTACGCCGAGCTATAGGAGCGACCGACATACTATTCGGAATCGACTCCATGAATACCAGCAATACTTTAGAAGACGCTTAGTTCATCTGCAGTTAACAGCTGCACATCGAGCAATCGTTTAGAGTTCACTAGAGAAAACTTTAATTAGACTTTTCAAGATTGGGCTGCAGTACTTTTTACCGATGAGTGCAAGGTTACATTTTCGAATGATGATCGACGAGTTAGTATGGAGAATATTTGGAGAATAGATCGTTTTGGTGGACCCAATGTTATGGGCTGTGGCGGTATAACTTTACGACACAAAACTGGACTCGTAACGTTGAGAATGTGGTTCAACTCCGCATTATTAAATTCGCACAGGAAACTGGTCCAGGATCTTGATGCAGGACAATGCTCGATCGCATATGGTGCGACTAAAAAAGCAAACATTAGCTGACACTGAAATTAAGATGTTGCAGTGGCCAGCCAGGAGTTATGGCCTGAATCCCATTGGGAATTTGTGGGATCATTCATAAAGAAGGGAGGAGCTCGTGGCTAAATAATAACAGCCGCACGGGTCGATCATCAAGGTTAAGCAACGCTTGACGAGGTCGGTCCGTGGATGGGTGACCATTTCAACATACCGAGTTTCCTCCGTGCCTCGGAAAGCACGTTAAGCCGTTGGTCCCGGCTGTTATTTGAAGATCTTTGACAGTCGTTACGGGTAGTCAGAAGCTTGAGATCTGACACCAGTCTTGCCAAGGGGTACCGTGTTACCCAGTTACTGGGTTATGGAGGTCAGATAGGCAGTCGCTCCATGTAAAACACTGGTACTTAGCTGAATCCGGTAAGACTGGAAGCTGACCCCAATATAGTTGGGAAAAAGGCTAGGCAGATGATGATTCATAAAGAAGGGTAAAACATGAAGAGATATTCTCATCAAAACGCAGCAGGACCTCACAAATGCTCTAAAACACGCTGGGAGAGGATTTCTAAATAAAATATGCGGTGTTTAATCTAGAGTTTGCCTTCTCGAGTAACGGAATGTACTAAACGTAATTTAAAGAGAAAACCTTGTAAATTGAAAACGTCGTTTTTGAAAATTTTACATGTTTTATGAAACTTTGAATATTCATAAAATTATTAATTTTTCATTTAATTTTGTTTTTTTTAAGCTAAATGATTGAAAATTAAACAAATGTTGCTTATATTAAGTATTTTAGCTAATACTACCTAATTTAATTAATTTCAACCAGTATCATTACAAGTATTTGAATAATATTTAATAAATTCATAAATTTCAGAGGGCCTTATTTTCTTTTCGAGTAATAATAATCGTAAGAATATAATAATATATTCACGATTAATAAATCAACTGCAATTGCGACGATTGAGAAAACTATTACATATTTTTAGTAAAATAGGTATTTATAGAAGAAGAACGAAAACGTTTAATTGTCGCAAAACGACATAAAATATAGATGCATGTTTGTGCTAAACCCATTACAGTAGTTTTAGTAGTACTTAAAGTAAGTTAGTAATACGAGAAATAAATTAAATAACAACATTTACTACCTAAATTTTTCATAAAACAGAAAGTTCAATATCAATAGTAAACAATAATTATCGCAGAAAATAACAGAATACCGAAGACGATTCTATGAAAAAATATCCTTCATAGAAAAAAATGTTTGTAGGTTCTGTAGGTTTTCATTTTTGATGAAAATATTTCAAAGACAGTCAAAATCAAAATCAATTTCTTTTTATTTTACATAGGCCTACATGGGCACTTATAAAACGTCGACAAAAGGTGCACGGTTCGGGTTAGTCGTTTCTTATGGAGAAGAACCGGCAAGAAACTCCATGGTTACTCTTTTAAAAATTTTGTGTTTACAATATTTCCATGTAACAGCATTAGTACTTGGATATGGGATCCAATGCTGGGACAACGTAGGCTCGACAATAAGTCGTACGAAATTTAAAAAAAAAACAGTAAAAAAAAAATGCAAAACGAAATAAAAAGTTAACAAATGTTAACAATCATCTAGAAATCTAGAAAGCCTACAAAGTTCACACATTCACAATCGTTAAAAGAATCTATACAAAGGTAAAAAAAAAAAAAAAAACATTACTATTGTTACCAAGCTTTCTTCTTTATATTATCCATACGTTGTGGAAGGCGTTACGAACTTGTCAATAAATTACCCACATGTTTAAATTACGAAACATGAGCAGGCGTCTCCATTGCCATATAATACTCCTTGACCCTTTCGTTCTTGGCAACTTCACAGCCAATGATCCGTATTTTAAAATATAGCTTTACATAAAATTTCTTTGTCTTCAAAGTTTTTATGGACCACCGTAAAATTTTTGTGAAGACTGGACATTTGAAATGTCTTTTATTATGATTCACTGGACATCAAATTGTTTTATGGAAAGGACGAACATAAACCATAACATCGGTTTTGTTCCAAGTAGCATGCTTTAACAAAGTTATTTATAATTCGTTCCAGTTAGTTAACGTTCCTGTGTCTGCGATAATGTTATTGGAACTGGTTTACATCGGTTCATCCCCCTTGAAATAAAAATTGTGTATGGGAATTCAATAGCACCGTTGACGCACTGCAAGAATACGAATAAATAAAGAAGTACCCGTATTTTAATTTGAGTACCCGTTTAAACTATTTTTATTCGACTGCCGATTCCTATGTGGCGTTCTAGAGACCAAACGCGATTTTGATGGTTCTTACGTCAATCGATTTGTTTTAACCCTGCGAGTGTCACTGGCTACATTAAAATTGGCAAATAGAAAAATGGCGGCTTTTGGGGATATTGTGGGGGTCCAAATTTTGTTTTTCTGCCAAACCCATCGTGTGGGGTATCAAAATAAAGGCTTTAATAAGATGATTTCAAAAATAAAGAAAGCATATGTTTAAATGTACCTTATTAAAAAAAAATAACTATAAAGTTATAAATAAAAAGTTAATTCAAAAAAAAGTTAATTCAAAAACCCCGACTGCTTAAAAAGCGAACTAAAAAGCTGTGCAGTCTGAGAATACATATTCGCGAGCTGGCTGACCAAAACCAGATGTATCTTCTGACTGCACAGCATGTTTTTCTTTTTGTTTACGTCTTTTTAGTTCGCTTTTTAAGCAGTCGAGTTTTTTGATTTTTTGTATTAAGGTTACACTAGTCGAAAATTCTTCCATACAAACGTAGTTTAGGGATTATTCCACTGTTTGACGATGTACGTTCAAAATAAAAAGTGATATCAATTTGTCTCATCATTATCTAGCCCTGTATGGAAGCAAAAAAGTAAAAATAGAAAATATTTGAAAGTTATGAGCGTTGAAAGTTCCACATTTTGACACTAATTTTAACGCATTTTTGAGCGCGAATAAATACCATAAGAAGACGGAAAATTGCAAAACGGCCTCCATACAGGGATAGATTAGTAGTTCAACAATGCAAATAAATTTACTTTGAACAGATAGATTTAGCCGTTTTTTCATGATATCCAGACTGCCAAAGGTCTGTTTATAATATTTCGCGCGCTCGGTTTCGCCCTAAATCATTATCCATTTCGCTACAAATTTGCAAAAGTGTGTATTCGTAGGCGAACTAGTTTCCTACTGCTCATCACAGCATCTATTTCTTCCGCACGTGTTGTCGGTTGATATAAAATGCATATTAACCCCGCGCACAAAATAGTTCGTGCCGTTGACTAGTGTAACCTTAACTTTTTTTATTTATAACTTTATAGTAATTTTTTTATTCATAAATATTGGCAAAAAAAAATCGTTTCTGTATTGGGTTATTGTGTATGAGAATCTTATTTAATTCAAATCGTATTTTCATGTACAAGATTTTTGACAAGTTAAAATTTTTGCACGGAATACCGCTTCGCGCAAACTCTCTAAATCAACCACAGCATCAGTTTTGTTCCGAGTAGGATAAACAGTACAATACAAAATGTAGGTACCTTCCACTTACTATTCCTGCTACTGCAGGGGTCATCTGTGTACTGCACTGGCAAAGGCACTGGTTTACACCGGTTCATCCCTCTTGGGAGGAAAATTTGCTTAAGGGAATTCATTAATACTGCTGACACACCTACCTTCTATAAGCAGTGTGGAGGGCTTGATGAAGTTTAGGCTTGATGAAGTTTTAGACGATTCTGTATGAAATATTTCCCTATGAATATCTTACGTATTGATTGTTCAATCCTGATGGTAAAACTTATTGAAGTGACATTTTTTTAGCTGCGTTGAGCGGTTTTTGATTGAGGCAAAACTTAAGGGTCCTCGTCCGCGACATAGTAATGTGACAGCATTATCGATATCCGTTTTGACTGAATATTTGTGTTTTACCTAAGTTTTTCCTTCTGTCGGTCTCAGTATTTATATAGTAATAGTAATTCCTTGCCTGCCTATTGTTTTTTAGGGTTCCGTACCGAAAGGGTAAAAACGGGACCCTTTTACTAAGACTGCGAGATCCGTCTGTCTGTCTGTCCGTCTGACACCAGACTGTATCTCATGTACCGTGATAGCTAGACAGTCGAAACTTTCACAGATTATGTATTTCTGTTGCCGCTATAACAACAAATACTAAAAACAGAATATGTAATATAAACGACTCGCACTTGGCCAGTTTTTCTATCATAGTTTTGGTTGCCCCATTCCCAAGGAGCCGGGGGCTTATTAATTCATTATGAAATACGTGTGTCCAACAAAATCGATTTAATTCTAAATAATCGCAGTCAAGTACTGCATTTAAAAACAAATTATCTTAGGTATCGGACTTGTTTGTTTTAAAGGTTACTTTATAATTTATCCATTGTTTTTTATAAAACAAAGTATGGATAAATTATATCACTATTAGGACTACAAAAAGTCAACGAAATGCGTATCAACGCATTCTGTTGTTTTTTTTGCTGTTGATTTTTTTACAGTTCTTACTGCATTTGGCCATAGGTGAAAGAGAAATTGGGTCGATATTTAAGCCAGCCTAACAAATATAGCCAGCCTAATAAAATTACTGGAACGAATTTATCTTAATAGTAAAGCTGCCATACGCTTAGATACCACTAGCCCATCCTTTCCAATCCGAAAAGGTGTCAAACAAGGGGAACCGCTGTCACCAAAACTCTTCGCAGCAACGCTTGATGAAGTCTGCCAAAATTTAGATGTATACTGGCGGGACAAGGGCATTGTCGTTGGAGACAGAAGATTAACAAATCTACGCTTCGCCGACGACATTGTCCTTTTCTCATCTTCGGCGGCTGAGTTAAGTCTTATGCTGGAACAACTGAGCCACGCCAGCCTCGAGGTCGGACTCAAAATGAATATGACGAAAACGAAATTAATGACGAACAGAACGAAACGCAAAGTAGACATTGAGGGTGTGGAGGTTGAATATATACTTTGGCCAAATAGTCTCTTTCCAGGCGAGGCAAGATAAAGAAGTTGCTCGACGCACCGAAAACGCATGGCAGAGGTAATGGTCGATGAAACACCTAATGAAAGGACGACTTCCACTTTCCCTAAAAAGGAAACTCATGGATATGTCCATCCTTCCTACCCTCACCTATGGAGCGCAAACGTGGTCGTTAACGAAACGTCAAAAGTCCGCACTCGGGGTCTGCCAGCGAGCGATGGAACGAAGTATTCTCGGAGTCAAAACCATAGATCGCATTCGGAACACAAATCGCAGACGTAGGCAAAACAGCAGCCAAACTAAAGTGGAATTGGGCAGGCCACATCTGCCGCATGTCACAACAGAATTGGGTAAAAGTAATCACTGACTCGATTCCGAATAACAGGAAACGGCGACGCGGTAGGCCCAGAAAGAGATGGCGTGACGAATTAGACGTATATCTGAAGGATTGGCCAGATGTAGCAAGAGACAGGAAAAAATGGCAAGACGGATGGGAGGCCTTTGCCCTGCAGTGGGACATAACAGGCTCATATTAATAATAAAAAGAATGTGGACTCGGCGATCATTGTGCCGATTGTCGTTACGGCCAACTGCCTTATTTCCAATAGCCTCGATGACCATCTGTAGAGGCTGTCATTACGCGGTTGGATCAGAAGGCAGTACTCCTTAATACGGCTTGCATTGTGAGTGGGTACCCGTCTCTGGAGCCCTAACCACCCCGATACCGATACCGATACCGGTTTGCCTATATTTATTATATTTTTAAATGTTTTTTAAGTTTTCTTTTTTAAATATTTAAAAATGTATTCAATATGAATGTAAATAAATAAAGGAAATAATAAAAATAACAAAGTAAGTTATTTTCTAACAAAACGCATAATTTTCCTGATTTACACGTTTTAGTAATTAATAAGGAAAATCGCGCGGTTAAGTACCGAGGCCTGACCCCCAGCACTAATTCTTTGTCACATAAGAGCCAGTTATGATGCGCGTGAGTTTATAAACAAAAACCGGTGTCGCCGAGTGGACAGTGGCTCGCCGGCAAGCGACTGAGACGTTGTATTCGACAAAGTTTATTCCTCTGACATAGACGCACGTAATATTTAACAACAAACATGGACAAGACGTTAGTTTTTTTCGTAATTGGTAAGTTTTCTTTTGTTGTTTTCTTGTAGTTAAGTAGATTCTTTGGCTTATTTAGTTTATCATTAAAATAAAATCAAAATCCCCTTATTTATATACGAGGCCATACTTATCATAATAATATTATAAATATGAAAGTTTGGATGGATGTGCGGATAATAATAATAATAAAATAATTAAAATTAATCAATCACAAAACCGCTGAACGATTCTAGATGGAATTTGGCACAGAGATAGATTATAGTCTGGAATAGCACCTAGACTTTTCATTCCGCTTTGTTCACTTGGGATGATAAAACACTTTATTAGTAGCTACAAGCTAGTATTATAATAAATGCGAAAGTAACTGTCTGTCTGTTAGTAACTTTTTAAAATTTTAACGGGTAAACGGATTTAGACGAAAATATTAGATCTTGTCCTAGATTACAAATGATAGTTTTTATGCCGGCTGTATGTCCCCTTGGAAAAATATGCGGGCGAAGCCATAGGCAGAAGCTAGTCACTAAATACATTATTAACAGAAAGTTTTTTTCTCTAAAACGAGGATAATATCAACTTTCAAAATTTTGAGCTGATTAATCCACCAACCATGCCAATCGTAACTTATACTTAAATCAGCATAATCTTGATCAGTCATCATAACGTAAATATTAAAACTATGAACACAATAACGGGTTTAAGACCTACCTACTTATGCTATTAATTAGCATAAGTAGGTAGTCGATTTTTTCATTTTAAATTAAGCGGGTATTCAAATTAGATTTGTTCAAACCGACTCGTTAGTTCAAAATTAAATTAATTTTGATCTTATTTATCTATACTAACATTATAAAGAGGAAAGATTTTTTTGTTTGTTTGTACCGAGTAGGCTCCGAAACTACTGGACAAATTTAAAAAAATGTTAAGTGACATAGGGTATTTTTTTATCCCGAAAACGGGTCCTGTCGGGTGGTCCACGGTAGCGAAGCCGCGGGCAACAGCTAGTTGAATACATGTATGTATGTGTAGATACCTGCATAATATACAAAAGCGGGATCATTTTAAATGGGTTCTTATAAAATGATTGGCGGAGTGACTGGTCTTTTTACAAGTCGTACCGTCATAACAAGACTTTTTGCAGTAATTACTTATGATGATGATGACTTTTATAAAAACACTAGCTTCTGTCAGCGGCTTCGGCCGCGTTTATGTCGAAAATTATCCCATTGGAACATATTCCCGGGATAAAATGTACCGAATGTACTACTCTTGACTATTATATATCTGTGCCGAATTTCATCCAGATACGTCCAGCCGTTTGAGTTTGAAGAAGTAACAAACATACAAACACTCTCAAACTCTCGTCTTTACAATACTCGTAATAGTGTGAAGTGTGATAATGTGATTTAGTTTGTATTTTGCTACAACAGCTTCTGAATACAGAACATTACACGCGAACATATTGTAGAGGATCCGTACTAGAAACGACCTTCACCCATCTGTTTAATCGATGAAAAGTATTTTATATCAAATTTAATATATTAGAAAATATATCTCGAATGGGTTGTCTAAAAAATTCCTGGCCAGACTATGACTAATAAAAAACAGAAAAATTACTTATTATTAAATATGTGCAATATTTAATAATAAGTAATTTTTCAATTTATGAGTATTTAATACCAACCGAAAGCATGAAGCCCTATACAAACGAATATACAAACGATGGGTTGTCTAATGTTTTCCTGGCGTAACTACTGGGTTGGCAGGTATAAACAGGTAAACCGATAATAGTTATTTTCACCTATTTCTTTAATAAATAAAACTTATATCAAAATGAGCGCTATTTAATTGCGAATACACACTTTTTACAGACATAGGGTTGTCTGTAAAAAATCTGGCCTGAATGATGGTTGTTGAGTTTCGAAAGGTGAAAATTTTATGCGTGTGGAAACTTGTAACAATGAGGTCCGAGCTAAATATCCCGAGCGTGAGACAACCCACTCTAGATACATTTTCTAATATATTAAATTTGATATAAAATACTTTTCATCCATTAAACACATGGCTGAAGTTCGTTCTAGTTCGGATCTTAGACTATTTAGAATCACAGTTCACAGCATCAGCTGTTAGCATTATCACTATCAGCCTTTTAACGTTCCCACTGCTGGTACACAGGCCTCCGCTCTGTGAGAGAGGGATTGGGCCTTATTCGGCACGCGGGCCCAGTGTAGTTCAAAATGTCACATGTCTTAGATTTTTTCCTATAGGACATGCCGGTTTCCTCACGATGTTTTCCTTCACCGTTTTAGAGCAGTGGTGATGAAATAATTTACACAAAGTAAAGCGCCGTCACTATTCAAACTTAACTTACGATACTTTAAAAAAAACCTATTGATTGACTGATTTATTCATTCCTAAAAAGTGTTAAGTTTGAATTTATGGCTGCAGAAATGCGTCACTCATACGGTAGCTGTGTGTTTGGGGAAACCCACGCTGTCATCTTACAGAAAAAATAAAGTTTTTAGCTAACACTTGTAAATTCCCTTTATCTTTATTTCCTTGATCTTCTTAATCAAACAAAATCTAACTGAAAACATTAAATTATTATTTCCTTAATTATAATCTTGGTCAGATTAGAAGAAGCATATGTTTAAATTCAAGTAACTGCCATTATGCAGGTAATGTGGGTATCACGAAATGTCTTGATACTGTTAAAGAGGGTATATTTATCTATACTTAATAATATTATAAAGAGAAAAGGTTTTTTTGTTGGTTTGTTTGTACTGAATAGGCTCCGAAACTACTGGACCGAAGTAAAAAAATCTTTCACCAATAGAAAGCTACATTATTCCTGGGTGACATAGGCTATTTTTTAATCCCGAAAAGGGTCCTGTGGGGTGGTCCACGGGAGCGAAGCCGCGGGGAACAGCTAGTTATTTATAATACACAGAGTTATGGTGTACTATTATCTAATACTTAATAATAGTGCTAATGTTTATTATTTGTATATTTTACAGCTCTCTTTGCAAACGGCGCTTTTGGACAAGAGCAGGCAGAGCCAAATGAAGATGATTTAGAAGATAGATACGGCTGGAACCGCCCGAACTGGAACCAATTCCCAGGCCAAAGGCCTACCTTCCCAGGCCAGAACCAATTCCCCGGACAGAATCAGTTCCCTGGACAGAATCAGTTCCCTGGTCAGAATCAATTCCCTGGACAGAATCAGTTCCCTGGTCAGAATCAGTTCCCTGGTCAGAATCAATTTCCCGGTCAAAACCAATTCCCCACCGCTAGACCAAATACTGCTCCGACAACGCCAACTAACACTGGGTAAGTAACCAACTTCATTATTGTCTTTGTGTTAAATAAAAATAAAAGTGGGTAGAATGTTGTAGCAGGCAGCATTCTGCCAACCCCCATAGGCAAAAGATGTGAGTTTATTTATGACAAGCATAGATATTATATTAAGACAAACTAAATCTTTTCCCATGCATGTACTCCATAAGGATTTTTCTCAAGACGTTAAACAACATAATTGATTAAGTTTCATAAGCCATCAAATATACCGGAGGTTTGAAACTCAATCAGAAACATTTCTCAACACTGTTATCAATATAATAAGACTATGTTGACATACTTTACACATTTTAATTTTAACAACCTATTTCAATAACATTGGTATTATTTTTAACTAATGCGCGTCAACTGATATCTTTATGCAACATTAGAAAAAGTGTTTTAAAATATAAGGTTTCAAGAAGATGATTGCTGATGTTTATAAATCGAATAGATAAACTTTTTAAGATACCCTCGGATCAACATAATTTGTCTCATATTTTCTGCCAGCAACACTAATAAAGAGCAAATTTTTGAGACGATCAAATTAACTTTTCAGAACCACCACACAGTCGGCTGCGGTCCGTCAATGCGTGAACACTTGCCCCGTGACCCCTGAGTACAACCCTGTGTGCGGCACTGACAGTGTCACGTACAGCAATCCTGGAAGACTAAACTGTGCTCAGTTTTGTGGCGTCAGTGAGTATCTGGACATATTTATTTTGAAAAAAGTAGCACATACAAATACTGGTGCAGTATGAATACACTTTATGATGGTAAAACAGAAAATATTGGGCTCCTACGAATGTACCCAGATAAAAAAAGGGTACATGCAAAACGGAGCTTCAACATTCTGTTTGTTCTATATTCTGAAACAAAAACGGCCACATTTTACAAAATAAAATCTATGCTCATATAGAAAGTTACGTTTAGAAACGAATTGAAGACTACCCTCTCACCGATTGATGTTACATCCAAAAATACTTTCCACTTCACCGTAATATTAATCCGTTTTAAATGCAAGAATCGAAATCTACTTACTGAGGGCGCACGGTTGGCGCAGTGGTTGAGCGATTGACTGCTGCGCTGCGTGTCGCGGGTTCGATTCCCGCACGGAACAAATATTTGTAAGACCTACAAATAGTTGTTCCGGCTGTTTTTGTATGCTAGTGTGGTGCAATGTTTTTATTAAAATAAAAAGGCTTAAATTTTTTGACGAATTAGCTTTAAAGTTTTATTAAAGTATATTAAGTTTCAACGTGATCTATCCTTTGAAAGACAGGCTATAAAAACGGTTGGGGGAGGCCTATGGCCAGCAAAAGACGTCTTTCGGCTGAAATAATGGAGATTAGATCAGCGATCGATCGTTGGTCGTTGTAAGACCTTGTGAATCACCGGTGACAAAGAGTACGCCTTAATTTAAATGACTGAATAGTTTAAGCGTCATGTTGACCTTAAAAAATCTCTTGTGACGAAGACTTGTAGATACGTAAACTGGAATTTACTAAATGATCTCATTCTGTGAGCCTAGAATACTGATAAAATGTAAATAGGTCAAAGAATCTATATTGTTACTCATTACAATGCTTTTATGTAAATAGTAGGTAGTCACTTAAAGTAAGTTTGAGTTCTATGATGAACTTCTCTCTGAAGTAAAGATTGAAGTAGTTAGAATACAAGGTGTAAAATCTCAACAGTTTTCATTGAATGTAATGAAATAATTAACAACCTTTTGCTACTTTGGGTTACATAATTTCAATTTTCATAAGGATCTCTATTTTTTTTGAAAATATATTATAGCCTATAACACTCAGGAATAATGTAGCTTTCTAATGGTGAAATAATTTTCAAAATCGGTTCAGTAGATCCCGAGATTACAACGTCACAAACTCACAATTCACAAACTTTACCTCTTTTTAATATTAGTATAGATTATCAGGAATGCATTGCTCATCATCAAAGATACTAATTAAATAAACTATGACTAAAAACAGCACGCAATTGTGAACACCGTAGCTACAAATTAACGACCAATTGTTGATAAGTGCATAATGAGGAAAATACTCTTACGAACATAAAATATTCAAAGTAATGTATGGTTATATTCGTAGACAAAACACTTAACTAATTGCACAAAACTGGCGGTTGAAGTTGTGTACTATTATCTATTTATCTACAATAGGATGTTATTGAATGACTTGTTGGGTTTTATGTATTATCCTCTGTGAGTACTAATAGTTTACCCATTAGCAATATTAGTATCCTTCATCACTTGAAATGGTACAATAAATATTGGCTTTATATTCTTTGCCATGGTTTTTATGACCTAGAATACGAGTTTACGTATTTATTCATAGAGGTCGATTGGCTAGATCTACAGTACCTGTGGTGGTATGATCAAGGATTTGAATAACCTCAATAGTTCCCAGCCATTCATTCTTAATTTTGTTGGACAATATGCTGATTAATAATAAAATTAACGATTGCATTTTTTTATTTCCAGGTGTGTCCTTGTTAAGATCATCGCCCTGCCCGACTCCTGCGCCGGTCGACCCCGCATAATTCATTAATAATTTAATAAATTAACTAATAGGACTGAATAAATTATAAATGACATAAGTACAATTCTATTTTCCGATGTTTTTTGTTATTTCTTTTTCTTCATGTGTATACCTGGATATTGCTTACATGCGTATATCATATCATCAGCCTATTAATGTTCCCACTGCTGGGACACAGGCCTCCTCTCTGTGAGAGGGGATGGGCCGTAATCCACCACACGGGCCCAGTGCGGGTTGGTGATGTCAATTGTCTTCGATTTTTTGGTTCTAGGACAAGCCGGTTTCTTCACGATGTTGTCCTTCACCGTTTTTGAGAGCAGTGGTGATGAAATAATTTACACAAAGTAAAGCGTACAACTTATAAGTCGCGGCCGATACTACTGGGCCACCACTGCTTGTACATGCGTATAGTCTTATGAATTTACGAAATTGTTTGATGCCGCCCGCGTTTTATTAGTACTTCTCCCATCTCTTTATGAATTATAGCCTATGTGTTATTCTGATGTGTAAGCTACATATTTTTGTAAAGTTTCATCAAAACCCATTCAGTAGTTTCTGCGTGAAATAGTAACAAACATCCATCGATACAAACTTTCACTTTATAATAACAGTAGGGTATGATATAGGAATTAACATCCACTTGCAGAGAGCCTGATCTAGTTTTTAATTAGTAAATGAAAAAAACATTTAGACTCTTAACAAAAATTTGTCAAATCTCATATTAGTACTAATGTGAGTTTTCAATTCATATGTATAGTTCTTGGCAAACTTCTTGGCCGCCCTGAAGTTCGCTACAACGGCTGCGCAGTAGTAAATCTCATACAAACACAGCACCGTTTCGTGCCTTGCGCATTGGGAAGCGAACTTCAGGGTGGCCCAAAAGTTTGGCGAGCACTATACTTTCTAAATTTATCTTTAAAATGGTGAAGGCAATCATTGTGAGGAATCCTGGACTTATAATAAGTTATACGCAAAATCAAGTATTTATTGATATAGTTATTTTACAAAGAAATTACAATACAAAATAATATGTAACTACAGAACTGTCAAATTATTCATTAATTATCTTATCAAACAAACTCATAATAAGTTTATTATAATTAAGTGCTCCATTGGTGTAATTGCTGCATGGCGTTCCAATATGTGGATACACGAATAAATAAATAGCCTATCGTCGATAAGCTGTTGTTGATTTGGTTCCGTTTTTCATCTAAAGGGATCCGATAGGCCATCGATTCTTTTAAAAATATGAAAGATATATTCAATAAATTTGTAATAAGAGATTTAAGATATAAAAGCTGAATTTGTTCTGTAATCCGCATGCAACAAACTCATTACAGTAGGAACTTGGTAGTGAGATTATGGTATCTGTTAGGCTCAAAGATCGAAAATGCCCGTCACACCGCAAATATGGCGTAGTGGCACCATAAAAAACGGCCGTGAGGCGTCGTGGTGTAGATACCTATAAAAAGACCACATAGAGATTTGTGTCGTAGCTTTCGTAATAATCAACCACAACGCGTTGTGGCAGTGCTGTGAAGACAACAGCATACATAGCCAGGACGAGCAGCATATATAACAGCATAGCCAGGACGAGTTCAGAGCGTTTAGGTGTAATTTAAAAATACGCGCTTGGTCGTGGAGTTGCGGAGACAGCCCGTCTAAACTAAACTAAACTAAATTGCAAATATCTCTATCTCATTGGTCTGTGTTCGTGGCAGCACTAACACAGCTCACCTGTAAACCTAAAGGTGAGTATAAACTAGAGCATTTACTTGTAGCAGAACATTCGCCGTATTTAACCGAACTTCGAACACGGCGCTCGATGTAGGCGGCGTATGCTCGATGTTCTGTTACAAGTAAATGCTCTAGTGTATACTCCTTTTAGTGTTACAAATTAAAAAGACTTGCTGCTGTTCAATGTTGGTTGGGTTTAGTTTGTGTCATGGGCGTCCTTTTCTTGGTTTTTGGGGTCGCTAAAAACGATAATGGGCACGAAATGTAAATCCAAGTGGCGCTGATGTGAATTTGCAAATTTTCTGTCATAGGTGTCATTTTCGTGGTTTTTAGGGTTGCTAAACAATAAGAATCAAATTCTAGGAAGTAATGACATCACATCACATCACATCATCAGCCTATTAATGTTCTCACTACTGGGACACAGGCCTCCTCTCTGTGAGAGGGAATGGGCCGTAATCCACCACGCGGGCCCATTGCGGGTTGGTGGATGTCACATATCTTCGAATTCGACATACGGCAAACTTAAGAAAACATCTAATTTTTTTTTAAAAACCTCTTCTACGGCAGTTGGTGTAGTTTTGTTATTATGTACTAAGTTATGATTGAGAAAACCAATTATTTAGTAAAATAGGTGTTTATAAAGTGATTTAATTTTTTCCAATCTGTTTACTATCGACACTCAAGGCGTATGTATTCCCCAATGTTAACGCGGTACTGGCCGTGCGCCCAGTCGGTGCCAAAATATCAATATTAAACCTGCTTTTGGACAGTTTTGTTTGAAAAGTATTTTTGACTAGCGGACGCCTCGCGGTTTCACCCGCGTCGTAGCCTATGTCACCGAGGATAGTGTAGCTTCCCAACCGTGAAAGAATTTTTGAAAACGTTCCAGTAGTTCTTAAGTTCCTCGTTACATACAAAAATACTAAAATACAAATCTTTCCTCTTTATAATATTATAGTATATAGATTTAGATATCCTATGTAGGTTAAGAAGAAATTCTAACCATCAATTTGCATGTGTAAAAATATTTTTAAACATCCAAGTTGTTTTGAAGGAGTATGCAAAAGAAGCGAAAAAATATATTGTCGTTATAGTACATTACAGCAGCGGTCAGCAAAAGAGCCATTGATGGACGAACGTGTAAATGCGGCCGAGGCGAAGCCGAGGCACACATACGTGAGTTCGTAAAAAAAGTCTCGTAAAATCCCAACTCCCCAAGTGACTGTGCGGCATAGACGCAACGGGCTAAACACATCCAGCTAATCTCTTCCCGAATAATTACCTAGAAATAGGCACACAACTTGATGGACTAAACTTAATTGAAAATTATTCTATGAAGGGACCATTTATAAATACGGACCGAAGAATAAAATCAATACCAGCCCATCCATCCATACTATTATACTATTTATACCAGGTATATGCTATCCATATGTATAAAAGCGAAAGTAACTCTGTCTGTCTGTAACCTTTCACGCTTGAACCGTTGAACCTATCATAATAGATAATTTTTGTTAAGATCCTGGGAAGGACACAGGATGGTTTTTATTCCGGCAATCATTCTTAAGGGGTGGAAGAATGTATGGTGAAATAATTTAAGAATAATTCTCAAGTAAGGCTATTCGAAGTGCTAATGCTACAGACGAAGTCACGGGCAAAAAAGCTAGTAATTTATAAATTGTATAAGCTAGTAATCTATAAATTGTATAGAAACAAAGATCTGTAGATTTAAAGCTTAGATAAAAAACTTTTTATAAATATCGGTGTCTTTTGTACCCATTGTTTTCCGTTATTGCACCCAACGAAGAAAGTTATTTTTCGCTTTGTAGTGTTTTTTTTTGGAAGTCGCTTTGATTTTTGTTAAAAAGTTTACTTTTAAGTTTTGGTAGGTAATTTAAATTAACATGAAAATCATCTAACCAAAGTACATCTCATGATGATTCCAATAAGACCAAACACGACTAGGAGGCTCAATCTCAGAATACCAGATTCTCAATATACCAGATTCTCAAAACACCAGATTATCTAAACACCAGATTCGCAAAATACCAGAAGTACAGTTAAATGAAAAATTTGTTCAGAAGAAATAATCAAATTACAGGTACCTACTTATTCGCACAAAAATAACAATGAATCGTGAACAAGATAAAGAACAAAGTAAATTTAACTGAAATTACAGATATTTATTTGCACAAAAAAAATCATAATAAAACGTGAACACAGAAACAAAATAAAATAAACTCAAATTACAGGTACTTAATTGCACAAAAAATTTCAATAAATCGTGAACAACAGAAACAAACTGAAAAAAAACTACACTACAGGTTTTCCTCAACATCACCTTATTGTAGCTAAAAGATTTATGCACTCGGTAACTGTAATTTTGTTGCTCATGCAATCATTAACAATGTTATTATTTTTTTTATCTTTTGCCATGTCCTTTGCATTTCTTTTTTTATCTGGACAGTGAAGGGCGTGTCTTCTTAATGTTATCCTTTTTTTATATGCTTCACATTTAATTTTCTTTAAAAATTGTAAGAGTGAAGGATTGGGAGGAATGATGGCGTTAATTCTTCGGTGCCAACGTTCTACGGCATTAGTCGTTCTGTTTTTTTCACCGTAACAGCTGTACACTTCATTGGTTATTTTTTGTGTCCATTGACTATTGAAATAATCTAGAAATTTTGATGAAATCTCATTGGGTGGTGCCATTTCACTTATAGCGAGGTACGCTTCGGGAATAATTACTGGAGGAAGCAATGCTAACTGTGAGCAAAGATGTGTTATTTCGCGTATTTATTACACAATGTGCAATATGCAAACTATTTGCTGCAAAAAGTAGCTAGTTTTTACCCCACTGCCAAAGGAGGTTTTAATCAGTCTATGTTTGTATGTTTAGACATATTATTATAAAAAATATTTATTATTTATATCTTTTTTAAATTATATTAACATATATACAATTGAATATTGTAAAAATAACAATCCTATACTTATACAAATACAAAAGGGAGAGGGAAAAGAGCTCATTGTGCATCAAAAAAATCGTCCACATCGATGTCAATGGGAAACGTGCCCAGAACGCTGGCAGCATTGCCATCCAATTCTGTGGCCGAAGAAAAGGCCAGCCCTCTGGTCACGTGAAGAGTTGACGAGCTTTGTGCTAATTTCTCGAAAAACTCGATGCGCACTCGGACCCCATGGACCTAATGTTTCAACCCCAAACGGCTCAAACATATAAGTTCCAGTAAGGTTGTTATATTTGCGACGTTTGAGGTTTTCTGCACCGGCAGAAGCCGCCCAGCACAGCCCGCCGTGCTAAAAAGATGGGATGGCGCAAGGATATCGACACATGTTGCATCCCACATCAAAGGCCTACCCACCTTCCAAGGCATTATGGTCATCCCGTCTGGTCTCAATAACAATTTTGATTTCGACTGTTCGAAATCTGCTATATTGAGAATCTGGTGTTTAGATAATCTGGTGTTTTGAGAATCTGGTATATTGAGAATCTGGTATTCTGAGATTGAGCCGACTAGGATACATTGTTTTATTTCGGAGTTCCAGTGTGAGTTCCACATTCTGGTTGCATCATAAGATCAGTTCGATGGTACCATTTTCGTCAGTACCATTTATTCATAAGTATTTGCATCATCATAGACGGTTAACTATTCGAGATATCTTATACTTACCCATGACATACTTAGAATCAAGGAGTTCCAGTGGCCATCAGTGGTCTTCTTCATCAGCTCCACTTCACCAAATGATACTTTCTGAGTGCAAATGATTGCATTGTTAATGAAAATACCAAAACCGCTATATGTATGCCTATAATTTATGAGGAGTTCCCTCGATTTCTTTGGGACCCCATCATCAGATCCTGACCTGATGGTCATCAAAAAAAAATAAGAAATTTTCAAATCGGTCAAGGCGTCTTTAAGTAATCGGGAAACATAGACAAAAAAAACAAAAGATCGGGCGAATTGAGGACGACCACCTTTTTTTGATGTCGGTTAAAAATACAACCTACTTCCAAATAAAAACACTACAAAGTGAAAAATTACTTCTTTTTCGGCAGTTAGTGTTTCTGTTATCTTTTCTTCATTTTTTCACACCGACTGCCAAAAAGGATTTAATATTTCACTTTTTAGCACAGATAATATAATACTAGCATAATATATACTTTGTAGTGTTTTTATTTGGAAGTCTGTTGTATTTTGATGTAAAAAAGTTTTTTATTTTTACCGACTTCTACAAAAACGAGGTTATTCACTTTTTAGTTGTGGTACCTAATAAGCAAGTTCTATAGTAAGGTACCTTTAATGCCAGAATATATTACCCTAATATTATGAAATTTGAACATAACCGGTGAAATGAGAGTGTACCAAGGTGAACTGTACTCGTATCTGTGGTACCTTATTATGTTATGAACAAAAAAAATATGGTATAAACAATAAACAGACATGAGAGATTTGCTGTCATTTATTGAAGAGTTCTATTGTATTTCTCCGAAGTTCTTAATCAGATCTTCACCAAATTTGGGAACATACTCTTTCAAACAAAAATCAAAAGAGTGTTCAAAATCGGTCCACAATTGACGCAGAAAACGGTAAACATAAACAAAAAAAAAAAATATCGAACATAAAACCTCCTCCTTTTTGGAAAGTCGGTTAAAAATGACAACCATTATCTAAATAATAATAAAATCTTTATTTCGTTTTTTTTACACAGTACAATATTAAACCAATAATACATTACATAGAAACCCTTAAGTGCTAGGTATTGACAAATTCCCTGGATCTCACACTAGGATTCCCTGTGTTGTGAGGTCCAGTCTCTGCCCAAGTAGTATCTAGCTTGCTTCTCATGTGTTGCCACATGAAAGACGTTGAGAATGAAGTTGACAATAAATTACACATGTGTAATACGAAATATCTACAGCGACTTCATTGCCATCAAAATCCCGTTGACCCTCACGACAGCATCGATCATTTTTTGAATGCCTCATATTAAAGAACAATGCTTAAGTTGCCAAAAATTCGAAGACATGTGACATCCACCAACCCGCACTGGGCCCGCGTGGTGGCCCATTCCCTCACAGAGAGGAGGCCTGTGCCCCAGCAGTGGGAACATTAATAGGCTGATGATGTGTTAGCAACTATCTCTAGTTTTGCCATCGAAAAAAAAACCGGCCAAGTGCGAGTCGGTCTCGCGCACGAAGGGTTTCGTACCATTATCACAAAAAACGGCAATAAAATCACGTTTGTTGTATGGGAGCCCCACTTTAATATTTATTTTATTCTGTTTTTAGTATTTGTGGTTATGAGTTAAGTTTTCCGTGCCTCAAGAGGGCCTCATAAACTCATATCAGTATTAG
Source organism: Orthosia incerta (assembly GCA_948252205.1). NCBI lineage: Eukaryota > Metazoa > Arthropoda > Insecta > Lepidoptera > Noctuidae > Orthosia > Orthosia incerta. Next base: position 57,153,981 of record OX411742.1, read on the forward strand.
TCAATCGATCTGCCTAGCCTTTTTCCAAGTATGTTGGGGTCGGCTTCCAGTATAACCGGATTCAGCTGAGTACCAGTATTTTACATGGAGCGACTGCCTATCTGACCTCCACGATCCAGTAACTGGGTAACACGACACCTCTTGGCTAGACTGGTGTCAGAACTGAGGCTTCTGACTACCCGTAACGACTGTCAAAGATCTTCAAATGACAGCCAGGACCAACGGCTTAACGTGATTGCTGAGGCACGGAGGAAACTCGCTATGTAAAGACGGTCACCCATCCACGGACCGACCTCGGCAAGCGTTGCTTAACCTTGATGATCGAACCGTGTGGCAGTTATTATATAGCCACGATCCCCTCAAACTCAGTATATGTCATGGTGACATCATGATCACCCTATTAATGTTCCCATTGCTGGGACACAGGCCTTCACTCTGAGCGAGGGAATGGGCCGTAATCCACCACGCGGGCCCAGTGCGGGTTTGTGGATGTCACATGTTTTCTAATTTTTGGTTCTAGGACATGCCGGATTCGTCACGATGTTTACCTTCACCGTTTTGAGAGCAGTGGTCGAACTCACGACATACAACCGACACCACTGGGCCACCACTGCTCTATATCAGTATAAGTATATGTGACTAAATCCATGTTAAATATATTGTCCCGTATGGCTTTAGCTAATGCTACTTTACTGATTGAATACCTTATTATTACTCTTCTCTCTTACAATTACTGTCTGGATTTGATTGTAGCAGTGGGCAGGGCACATTGCTTGCCAACGAGATGGTCGATGGGCCGAAAAGTTCAGGAGTAGCAACCGCGTACCGGAAGACGCTGCGTTGGAGGGCGTCCCAGGAGGTGGATTGATGACCTGTGCCCGTACCATAAGCTCTTAGAACATGGTTATTTCCATTGTACGTAAGGGACAAATGTATAAGTCAGATATATCTGTCCCTTACACATACTGGATAGAACCTTGCTCTTAGAGCTCATGGATGAGCCTCTGGTTATGGTTGCAGGAATGCACTTGATGCGAGACGCACAGGTTTGGTCGATGTGGTCTAGGCCTATTCAGCAGTAAACGTCTTTCAGCTACAATGATAATAAATTTGACGACACAGTTGGCGTAATGGTTGAGCGATCGGCTGCTGCTTTGCCTTTTGCTGGTTCGATTCCCGCACTCAACAAATATTTGTATGGCCAGGTACCAGGTACAGGTAGTTGTTCCGGATCTGGGTGTCTTGTGTATGTGAGTTTAAATGTAAATGTACCCACGATACAGGTATAAATTCCTAGTGTGAGGCAAAGTTTTATTTAAACGAAAAAACAAACAAAACATGAAGATTCGTTTATTAGATATGGGTATCGACGATGATACATTTTTTGGGTTTTTTATCCATACAACTTATTCTATTCTTTATTTTTCTTAAATTTTTTTTAATTGTTGTTTTAAACATATTAAAGCCGATTTAGATAAAAAGGGGATGGTATGGGGATAGTTTGAGACCCTGGGAAGGGCATAGGATAGCTTTTATCCCGGTAGTGTGTTTCTTTGGGATGATAAAACACATATACGCGGGCGAAGCCGCTGGCAGATGCTAGTAATTTATTAAGATACTATAGCTATATCATCATCATCAGTCTATTAATGTTCCCACTGGGACACAGGCCTCCTCTCTGTGAGAGGGAATGGGCCGTAATCCACCTCGCCGGCCCCAGTGCGGGTTGGTGGATGTCCCATGTCTTCGAATTTTTGGTTCTAGGACATGCCGGTTTCCTCACGATGTTTACCTTCACCGTTTTGAGAGCAGTGGTGATGAAATAATTTACACAAAGTAAAGCGCCTGCCTGGGTTCGAATCCATGACCTACAAGCACTTATGTCGCTGCTTTTATCACTGGACCTTTAGATACTATAGCTATATATTTCATCTAAAAAAAGGTAACAGACAGACAGGCAGAATTACTTTTGAATATAAATTGCTAGCATGGATTCCAAGCGGGCGGAGCCGTGGGCAGCTAAACCGTAGGTTACCTACCAGTTACAGTTCCCGCAGGGGTCAACTGCGAACTGCTGATAATGGCATAGTAACTGGTTTACACCGGTTCATCCCTCTTGGACGTAAAAAGGCGTAAGTAAATTCATTAACACTGCTGACGCACTAAAGTCTGCAACTACAACGTATCTATAAGAAATATTTCTGAGAACCCCCAGCACTAGTTTTTGGTCGCATACGAGCCAGTTCTGATGCGCGTGAGTTTATAAACAAAAACCGGTGTCCCCGAGAGACCAGTAGTTCGCCGTCAAGCATCTCGGTTGTTGTATTCGACAAAGTTTATTCCACGGGCACAGACGTTCTTAATTATTACTATAAACATGGATAAACTTTGCGTTTTTTTCACAATTGGTAAGTATTTTTTGTCTTTTATTTTCTTTATGTTCTTGTTGTGGTTCTTTGGTTAATTCATCCAATAACGGTGCCATCTAAAGTCGTGCTCCATTAATTGGCAATTAGATTCCCAGTTCCCTACTTTATTATTTAAATTAACTCTTATCCACGATTCCCAGGCGACTAGATAGTGCTGGACAACCCTGCAGCAATTTAACCTATTATCAATATCAGTCATGAAAAATTTCATCAAATACATATAAATGCAGATTTTAGCGGTGGGATGTTGAACTAAGTAAGCCCGCGAAGGACTCAAAGGCTTTAGACAAGTGGCATTCGATATCAGTGAAGGCGGTAGTCGAAATCTCAAAGTGTGGATTGGTCTCGTGATTTTTCGATATCGCTTGTCAATCCCATACAATTTTGCCTCTTTAAGACGATGACTAACGCGAACGACCTTGAGGGAACAAAACGCGCACTAGTTTCACACCCGTGTGACCCAAAATTTAGTAGTTTTTTGTAATTTCCTTATTATTATATGATTTAAAAAAAAACCTCTGATCAAAATGTAGATAATTAAATTGTCTTTGAGATGGTGTCAATTTCATTAAAATACGCCCAGCGGTTATGGTGCGTTTTAGACATAACTTTACAAATTAATTACACTATGTCAAACGAATAAAACTCAATATTTTCTTCGATCAAATTATTAGGAAAATGGTCTAATGTAACATATATTTTTTCCAAAAAATTACGACTAGCCGTTTAGACGCGATTCTTATTTTAAAATCAGCTACTTAAGTGTATCTGCGCCTTAACAATAGCTATCGCCACGCTTTCGATGATATCGCTTTCGAATATCACTTATCTAGGGCCTTCCCAAAAATCTATATAAACATACTTTTTTTTACTTTACGTACTTACTGTTTGTATAGAATAAATAGTACCTTTAATAATAGTAGTGCCATCACTAAAACAATTTTAGTTTACAGAATAAGATTATTATTACATTCTTATTCTTGACTTTCAAAATGTCATGATTACCAGCCATCGACCTATCAAGCAAATTGTAACCTTTCCTTAAACATGCATAAATGTGACCAGTGTTATTATACATTATAAACACAATAACTGGTATTAAACAACTAATGCTAATTAGCATTTTGTATTAAGCAGGTATTCAAACTAGATTTTTTTATTCCAGTTCGTTAATTTTAAATTGCGACGTAACTTATGAATTTAGATATTATTTATTGATCAGTCTGTGTGTCTGTAGGGACTTGGATGATACACAAAAGAGGCATTTAAGTAGTTTCACGAACTATAATTGGGTGAGAGTCTGGTCTTTTTAACACGTTTTTATTAGCTTGGGATGTATGTATCTATGATTCTATGTATCTCTGTAACGGAATATTTGTACGTGATTTTCACCCCCTTCAAAACGTCAGATTTATTTGAAACTTTGCACACTTATCAAGGACCGATGACAATGCAATCATTTAAACAGTTTATCCATTATCTTCAGGATTAGCGATTGAACTAAACAATAAATAAAAGTTTAAAAAAAAATGTGAATTTAAGATATTTTCAAAATGACTGTACTTTTACCAATATCTGTCAATAAAATGTTCAACACCCCGCGCGTTTTTATAATAAAATTATTTGTTTTGTTAATCACACTGTTCTTTATTTAAATTTATTGAAAATTATTTTCTACTTTTTAGTTTTTTTTTCTATTAAAGCGTCTAATAGATTTTTTTTACCATTTTTTTTAATAGTCGTCTTTTTGCAGTAATTATTTAAGATGGTGTAAAACATTTATTCTAGCATCAGCTTCTGAATATTGAGAATTATATGCGAATGGATATAATTTTCAAGAGCTCGTGGCTAAGTAATATAATAACAGCACGGGACTATAACAGCAACAGAACAGAACATTGCTCGCAGAACGGATGGCCGATGGGGCAGAAAAGTTCTGGTATGGCGACCGCGAACTGAAAACGATACGATGGAAGGCCTCCCACTCGGTGGACCGATGACCTGGTGAAGGTTGCGGGGATCCGCTGCTTGCGAGACGCACGGGACCGGTCAATGTGGCGACGCTTAGGGGAGGCCTATGTCTAGCAGTGGACGTCTTTCGGCTGATATTATGATGATGATGGAGAGTCCCTCAATGTTAAGTAATTAACACTTGCCAAGGTCGCTCTGTGGATGAATGACCATCCACTACATACCGAGACTCCTCAGTGCATCGTAAAGCACGTTGAGTTGTTGGGTCCGACTTTCAAGGCAGAAACCAGCAAATCTGAGAGCAGTCTTGCCAAGTGCTACCGTGGTACCCAGTTGTTAGTTTGTGGAGATCAGATAGGCTGTCACTCCTTGTAAAATACCAGTACTCAGCAGTAACAGGCTAGGCGAATTGAAAGGTAAAAGATATTGACACGCAAACGCATTGAAATACAGCTTACAGTAACATGGTAAACGGCCGCGACTAACGTGTCATAATTCGTGGGTTCGAACCCAGGCAGGTGCTTTTCTTTGTGTAAATTATTTCATCACCACTGCTCTCTAAAACAGTGAAGGAAAACATCGTGAGGAAACCGGCATAGCCTAGAAACAAAAATTCAAAGACATGAGACATCCACCAACCCACACTGGGCCCGCGTGGTGGATAATGGTCCATTCCCTCTCACAGAGAGGAGGCCTGTGTCTCAGCAGTGGGAACAATGAAAGGCTGATAATGATGAACGTTGCATACATAGAACGATTTCTTTCGCTTCTGGAAGCAAACAATTCCGAATTGACTACACCATAAACCGTGAACCACCAACGTTCTTGCGGCCGATCACACACCAAATGAACAGGCCAAAGAAGTGTGCCCTCACTGAATGTACAATGAACATTTAAGAGTCAAAAGTGCAGTCACACTCAACCAAAACAGCAGCGGATTTTTTTTTAGGCGGAACAATTTCAACTTGCACGGTTAGTATGTATAATCTATACTTGAATTTCTATACAACATATTAAATCAGTTGTGGATAAAATAACTTCTTCTACAAAATTAACCATTTGAGTTTTGGGAGAGTAAGACTGCAATTTTGACCCTTGACTGTACACGCTGTGTCACGAATAGAGAGAGATGGAGAAGTCTCCCAAAAGCTACAACCAACTTATTGGACGATCCATGACCATGACTAGTCCGCAAGACGTGTACGACATAGGCCCGATATTAAATAGTTTCATAACTTTTAACTGAGGAATAAAAATGGCGGTTTGACAGCTTTTTTATAGAAAATATGTCAAACGGCCATTTTTAATCCTCAGTTGAAAACTCGGTCGTTAGAAGAAGAATATGTATTTTTTGGGGAAGACCAAGCTGTCATCATAAAACGATCCTGTTTAGTTTACCATTGCCCCTGGTTGCTATTCCGCCAATTCGCACCAAGCGCTTCTAACTCCTCGCTCTTCTTCTTCCTTCATAATGCGCACAGCAAAGGAGTGCAACTCACTGCCTGCGTCTGTGTTTCCGAACGCATACAACCCGAATCTCTTCAAAGTTAGAGTGAACAGGCTTCTTCTGGGTAAGCTCACTCCATCGTCGACTTTGTCTCTGTCACCTCTGACCTAGACTAGAGTCAAGAGCAAACCCACCAAGAATAAAAAAAAAAGATTAGGTTTTGTACATAAACCGCTAATAAAAAAAAAAGATGTTTTCTTAAGTTTGCCGTATGTCATTATTTCCTAGAATTTTATTCTTATTGTTTAGCAACCCTAAAAACCACGAAAATGAGACCTATGACAGAAAATTTGCAAATTCACATCAGCGCCATCTTGGATTTCCATTTCGTGGCCATTATCTAGCGACTCCGAAAACCAAGAAAAGGACGCCCATGACAAAAATATACCCAACCAACATTGGACAGCAGCACTCTGTCACCTCTGACCTAGACTAGAGTCAAGAGCAAACCAATCACAAATAAAAAACAAAAAAAAAATAACTTGTGATTTCCATTTATCTTTATATCCTTAAACTTCTCTAGAGCTAGGCGAAGGCAAAAAATAACTGAAATTACATTATTTCTTTAACTCTACATAAGTATCTCAATATAAATTATGACACTGTCAATGAGAATATATTTATGGCATTTAAGAAGTCATCTACTAATTGTAAAATTGTGCTCATATTTATTATTGTGTTGTATATTTTACAGCTCTCTTTACAATCGGTGCTTTTGTACAAGGGCAGAATCAGTTCCCTGACCAAAACCCTACTGCTAGACCTGCTGCTAGACCTGCCGTTAGACCTACCGCTAGACCTACCGCTAGACCTACCACTAGACCTACCGCTACACCTAATACAGCTTCGACGGAGCCAACTACCGCTGGGTAAATAACCAACATTATTTTTGTCCTTGTTTTAAATTAATAATTTTTTTCATATCACATCAAAGTAAAATTCTTTCCTGTAAACTCCAGCGTGTACTCCATTAGGATTTTCTTCTTGTCATAACCAAGTTGATTAAGTTTCTGGAGCCATCAAATATCTAGAAACTTAAACAGAAACGCTAATTTCTCAACAATGTTATCAATCTTAACGTAAACTATGCACTTTACGAATTCAACAGTTTTAAATATAAAAAATCGTATTAATTTGAATTTTTATTTTAAGTGATGGTCGTGACTGATATCTACGTGTATTATAAGGCGTTATTATTCTTATAATACAAGTTTTCAAGAAGCTATATTGATGATGATAAATATATCAAATTACTACTTTTTTGGATCGTGATAATCTGCCTCATATTTTCTGCCAGCAACTAGCAAAAAGCCAATTTATAAAACGATCTCTTTAAACTTTTCAGAACCACCCCACAGTCACCTGCGCAACGTCAATGCCTGAACACTTGCCCCGTGACCCCTGAGTACAATCCTGTGTGCGGCACTGACAGTATCACGTACAGCAACCCTGGAAGACTGAGCTGTGCTCAGTTTTGTGGCGTCAGTGAGTATCTGGAAATTCTTAATATAAAAAAGGCTCTTTATGGGTAGGTATCATTGTAAGGTTATAGAATGCTTCGTATGAATGCGGCACTGATAAAGAAAAACGAATCGACGAAAAAAAAAATACTTACTGATTTTATGACGTGGATAAAAAAAATTGGTTTACTAAAAACCCAAACTAAAAGAAATGATTAATCGTAGTTAATTTCCTTATATCTTCGACGAATCAGCTTTAAAATTTATATTATATTAAGTTTCGACTCGATCAACGACCGGTAATCTTGACATTCGACATTGAGAACTTTTCCTTGAAAAGACAGGTCAAATATTGGAATCCTGTTTGATATTGCTTCTTAATCGTTGTTTCAAGACCTTATGAATCACCGGTGACAAAGAATGGGCCTTAATTAAAACGTCATGTGAAAGCAACATCTGACCTTAGAAAAATCCTAGTGACAAATACTTGCACGGAAACTGGAAATAACTAAATGATCTCATTTTGTGCACCAAGAGTACTTATAAAATGTGAATAGGTTATAGTAACTATAGTTTTTCTCATTTCAATGTTATTTATTTAAATAGAAAAAGTAATTATTAGTATGATGGGTTCTTTGATGAAGTTCTCTCTGAAATAAAGATCGAAGTCGTTTAAAAAAGAGCTATCAAAATCTGAACAGTTTTCATAGAATACAATTAAACTATTGGCTAATGGGTTTACGAAAACTAATAAATAACGGAGCAGTGGTGGCCCAGTTGTATCAGCCGTGACTTACAAGTTGTAGGTCGTGGGTTCGAGCCCAGGCAGGTGCTTTATTTTGTGTAAAGCGTTAAATTTCATCACCACTGCTCTCTAAACGGTGAAGGAAAACATCGTGAGGAAACCGGCATGTCCTAGAATCAAAAATTCGAAGACATGTGACATCTACCAACCCGCACTGGAACCGCGTGGTGGATTACGGCCCATTCCCTCTCACAGAGAGGAGGCCTGTGTCCCAGCAGTGGGAACATTAATAGGCTGATGATGATGATGAATAAATAACGGTATGTGCTGGACTTCTGCTTATAGGATTGACCTGCAATAGCTGTGGAATGGAGACCTTTGCCATACAATGGGACTACATACGGTTATAATAAAATTAATAACAAATAAAGTAAAGACTAACTGCGGCAATATATTGTTTACTAGTATTAGGAATCTTTTCCTCGTCATCGTATATACACCACACAATTAAATCAACACTGTATTTACAATTTAACGACCAACCCTGCTAATATTACAATTTATAAATGTGACAGATTGTATGTGTGTTTTAATCGCACGGGCGCACGGTTGGCGCAGTGGTTGAGCGGTTGACTGCTGCGCTGCGTGTCGCGGGTTCGATTCCCGCACGGAATACATATTTGTATGGCCTACAGATAGTTGTACCGGCTCTGGGTGTTGTGTATGTGAGTTTATCATCATATATGTTTGTAAACGCACCCACGATACAGGAAGGAATTCCTAGTGTGGGGCAACGTTTTTTTAAAATTATATAATCACGTAAAAACGGATGAACGGATTTGGATAAGAATTTTACACACATATAGTTTATAACCTGGATTAACACATAGGATACTTTTTATCCATAGGTAATGTTTTCTTCGCATAGTAAAAAATCTGTTCACGCGGGCGATGATGCGGGCAGAAGTTGATAAAGTACATAATGAGGAAAATGCTTCTAACATATATATCTAATATATAGACGAACATTATACATTAATATACTCAATTCTCCCACCCCTCCTTCATATCTTATGTCTAAATTTCAATATGTATGTTCTTCACATGCTCGGAATCTGCGTTCTTCCAATAATCTCCTCTTGCTTTGTCCTTCTCATACTACTGATTTTGTTCACTCTTCCTTCAATATTCTGTCCATTCTTCTTTGGAACGCGCTTCCTCTCCAGATCAGGACGGCTACAAGTCGGTTTGCATTCAAGCGGAAATTGCGGCTTTATTTTCAGCACAACTAAGAAGAGTCATCTCACTTTATTCTTCTCTGTTACTTCATAAATATATATTATATATAAGTATATATTATATTATATTATATTTTGTACGTGAATTTTACCTATTTAAGTATGTTAATAACAACTTTTTTCTTTATTAATTGTTTAAACAATGCACCTGCCATGTTATCTCTTCACCACCCTTGGTTGACTGGTAGAGAATGCCTAAGGCATTAAGTCCGCCTTTGTACCTTTTGTGCATGAAGTCTTAATAAATAAATAATGTACGGTTATAGTCAAACCACTTAACTAATTGCAAAAACTGGTCGCTGAAGTTATATACTATTTCTTTATACCGTTTTTCTACTTATAAGAGGATAATTATTATTGTATGACTTATGTACGGATGGATTACCAATTATAGATTTATTAGTATCTATCCTTCTACTATACTGGTATGATGAGTCAGCTATTACTACATTTATTTTAGATATAGATATGATTTATCATCTGCATTAAGATTAAAATTTTAAGATTTCTGACATATAAACTGTACATGTTGACATTTTATTAGATTTCCTTTAGTGAAACGACATATCATATTTGCATTTGGTCATGTCATTAAACATTTTTAATAAGAAGACGTAATAAGCAAGATTATTCAACATCTACCGTGATTTCGTGGTATCCCAAGAGATTTAGTGAAATTCCTGGTATCCTCAATTCGATTAAATAATTCGTTCTTCTCTTGTTATTCCTTAAAAGAATTGGTTCTTATACTGTTAGAAAAATATGTTTTATGTGACACCAAACAGTTAGTTTTAACGAAGTTCTTATCAATAATGAATTAAAATTTATTTCCAGGTGTGTCCTTGCTGAGATCATCGCCCTGCCCGACGCCTCCGGCAGTCGACCCCTTATAATCAGTTAATTTATAACTTCAAATAATAAATTATAAATGACATAAGTACATTCCTATTTTCAGAATATATTTGTTGTTTTTATTTTTCTTCATGCATATACCTGGACATTGCTTGACTATTATCACATATAATATAATACTAGCATACATATGCCTCATCCCATACAAAGAATCCGTGCCGACGTAACCAGCGTTATTCATCTGATTAATCTTGTTATTTTTGTAAGTACATCAATCGCGTTCGATTCCGTTTCACGGCAATAGATGGTGTTAGCAGCGACTTGCAAGTAAAAGGGTTTACTAGGTTCGTGAATATTTTTTTCTTTAAATACAGTGAAGGTTCGTTTTATAGTATTTTTTGCATGTATTTACAGTTTTTTTGCCCCAAAATATTTTACAATGCAAATTTTAACAATCGAGTGCAAAGCCTCAGAAATTAAAAAATGCTATTGGCATCAATTTTAAATGATCCATTCAAATAATTTTTGAAATGTGAATCAAGAGCCCAATATTCCATAATTTTGTACTTAGGAGAGTTGATTAAACAAGAATATACAATTTTATGTCCAATTCCAGAATTTTACACACAATTCAATAGAATTGTGTGTACATGTCGCGCCATCTAGTGAGATTTATTTGAACCAAATTTTCTTTCTTAGCAATGAGACCCCGTGCTATTTATTATGAATGTATGAAACAATATGAGATCGTACTTTACACCTAGATTCAGAAAGCCTGATTTAGTTTTCAATAGTCAGTCAGATAAATTTTACCTGAGGAATAAAAGTGGCGGTTTGACATATACCTACTTCACTTATAATTAAATTATCTCACTATTGAAAAAAATGTGTCATAGCAAATAAGTATTAAAGAACCTGAAAAGTTGACGAGGATGGAAATAAATGATTTATAATAAAGAAAGGATATTGAACCAGAACAAGGAGTGCAGTCAGAGAATAGAATTGTACATTTGTATATCGATCGTCTAAATGACTCTAAATAGTCAGCAAAAAGTTTCAGCGGTGTTTCCCTAATTCCTATGGCCTCTAATTTGTTTAAAAGCTTAGAATCGGATACTGTATCAAAGGCCTTTCCTTTGCCAAGATCTTCTCAGATATGATCTGTCAGACTATGCACCGTATCGGCTGAGGATAATTTGGTTCTAAATCTAAATTGCACAGATAATAAGAAACTATATTGTATTGTTTTTTTTGCCTCGGAATGCATGTTAAGCTGTTGGTCCCGGCTGTCATTTGAAGATCTTTGACAGTCGTTACGGGTAGTCAGAAGCTTGAGTTATGACACCAGTCTTGCCATGTGGTATCGTGTTACCTAGTTACTGGGTTGTGGAGGTCAGATAGGCAGTCGCTCCATGAAAAGCACTGGTGCTCAGCTGAGACTGGAAGCCGACCCCAATATAGTTGAGACAAAAGCTAGCCAGATTGATAGTTGTATTTTTTTTTACCAGTCTACTGTTTACAATTTTTCTTGTATTAAGATATTGAAACGAGTAATGATATTGGCCTATAATTATTAATTCAGTATTTGTTTCCGAATTTAAATATAGGGAGTATAACTGCTTTTTTTTTTAAATCTTGGAAAATTGTCTTGGATATAAAACAAATACGAAAAACGTGTGTATAGCAATAAGATTCTGAAACTCTTTAAGTATAGCCCGATAGCTGCCTTAAGGTATCGGGCTATACTTAAAGAGTTTCAGAATCTTATTGCTTAAATTATCCCTTCCAACTGCACAGTCATCTTTTAGTCCCCAAAAAAATTAAGAGCACACTGATTATTAAATTGGTTGAAGGTGGTTGAACACATAAAAGTTTTGGAATCTGTTCGGCATGAGTTTGCCCAATATTTACAAAAAAGTAGTGGCAACTAGAAAGCAACCGCAAGAGAACCAAGGTTACCAACATAGCCCAAAGAATATCCAAACTTAAGTGGCAGTGGGCAGGGCACATTGCTTGCAGAACAGATGGCCTATGGGGCCGAAAAGATCTGGAGTGGCGACCGCGAACCAGAAGACGTTGCGTTGGAAGGCCTCCCACTGGTGGTCCGATGACCTGGTGGTTGCGAAGATCCGCTGGATGCGAGACGCACGGGACCGGTCAATGTGGCGACGCCTGGGGGAGGCCTATGTCCAACAGTGGACGTCTTTCGACTGAAATGATGATGTTGATGAACTAACAAGCAGCAAACTCGAATTTGATTCATGCTGATGTGTAATTTTACCAGAAGACGTTGCGTTGGAAGGCCTCCCACCAGGTGGACCGATGACCTGGTGAAGGTTGCAGGGATCCGCTGGTTACGGGACGCACGGGACCGGTCAATGTGGCGACGCTTGGGGGCGGCTTATGCCCAGCAGTGGACGTCTTTCGGCTGATATGATGATGATTATATGATGATTTGACAGATTCAGTTTTTAAATAGTTTATTTTAAATAAACCTTATAGGTACTTTTGAATTGACAAACAAAATATGAATCTAGTTGTACATTCGCAAGAGTCAGTAGGTCTCTAGTCAGTTGCTTACTATTGATTCTTGCTCTAGTTAATTCATCATTATCGTAATTACTTGTTAAGGTTGTTGTAAAAATGTTTGTATTTTAGGTTGTTGCAAAATATTTCGATTATCAGGGTTTCTCCTAATGAGACCAGGAGTAATCCAAGTTGTAATATTACGAAGTTTTTGGGTTCCGTTCCTCAAAAGGAAAAAAAACCCTTATAGGATCACTTTTTTGTCTGTCCGTATGTCAAGACCTTTTTCTTATGAATGCTTAGCCGCAGAGGTATCAAGTTAAAATTAATACCAAAATTCAGGTCTGCAATCCCTTGTAGCTGTGAAAAAAAAAACTTATAAATCGATGGCACCGAAATATACGGACGTTTATGCGGCATACTTTGACACTCGCAAGGGAATCTAAACCTATAGAGTATTTTCCATTGATCTAGAATCATGAAATTTGGTAAGAAACAATGTATTACAGCACAAGTAAAGAAAGAAATGTAAATAAAATTTGAACGTAAATCACAAAAAAATGCGATTATTTGCAGTTGTTAAACTGCCCGCGACCTATGTCGATGTATTTTTAAAAATAATTAAAAAAACGTCGACATAGGTCGCGGGCAGTTATTGATAGGCTCGCGTTTGACCACTATCTCACCTGAGGACAACTGTTTTCCAACGACAAAGTTAATTTTGTCCCACAATCAAATTCAGTAAAGCAATGTTCGGTGCTTTTATTGTTTATGAACTTAGTAATGTTACCTAGGTATTTCGGTGAATGTATCGTCCGTAATGTACGGAACCCTCGGTCCGCAAGTCCGACTCTCACTTGGCCGGTATTTGTTTATTGTAATAATAGACGTGTTACGTAATATTGCTAGTTGGAAATGTTATAATACGTACGATAAAGTAAAATTAGCGTCAGCAATTGTAAACCGAGTTTGTTTGTGTTTTATTGCGTTTTAGACTAGGAATCATTTAGCTTAGGCGGCGTTAAGTTTAGGGCAACGACCGCACTAGCGTTAGTAGAACTCACGTGTTGGTCTGTAATTGTTGAGTTATTAACATGCATAACATACGATAAGCTGAATTTTAAACCGACTTCGAAAAAGGAGGAGGTTCTCAATTCGACTGTTTTTCTTTGTATGTTTGTTACGCGATTACTCCACTAATTGTAGACCGATTTTGAACATTCTTTTTTTGTTTGGAAGTCTGTCCCATGTCAATGTACCCCATTGTCACGAAGTCAGATTCTGATGATGGGATCTCATAGAAATTGGGGGAACTCCTCAAATACATACAGCGATTTCGGTGTTTTCATCAACAATGTAATCATTTGCACTGAGAATGTATCATTTGTGAAGTGGAACTGATGAAGATGACCACAGATGACCACTGAAACTCCTAATGATAAGTATGTCATGGGTATAAGATATCTCGAATAGTTAACCGGCTATGAAGCACATACTTATAAATAAATGGTACTGATGAAAATGGTACCATCAAACTGATCTGATGATGATGCTGGCAGGTAGGCACTGGAACTCCGAAATAAAACAATGTATACTAGTCGTGTTTGGCCTTGTTGGAATTATCATGAGATGTAGGTACTTTGGCTATAAATGATGTTCATGGGAATGATGAAGGTACCAAAACTAAAAAGAGAAAATTAAATCGACTTCCAAAAAAACACTACGAAGCGAAAAATAACTTTCTTTTCCGAAGTCGGTTTCGAAAAAAGAATAAAAAAACTTTTTTGAAAAAAATACTACCGACTTCCAAATAAAAACTACAAAGTGAAAAATAATTTTATTTTTGGAAGTCGGTGTCTTTCGTAGGTACCAATTTTTTGCGTTATGGACACCGAATTCCAAAAATAAAATAATTTTTCTCTTTGTAGTTTTTATTTGGAAGTCGGTATAGCATATTTTTCAAAAAAGTTTTTTTATTCTTTTTTCGAAACCGACTTCGGAAAAGAAAGTTATTTTTCGCTTCGTAGTTTTTTTTTGGAAGTCGATTTAATTTTCTCTTTTTAGTTTTGGTACCTTCATCATTCCCATGAACATCATTTATAGCCAAAGTACCTACATCTCATGATAATTCCAACAAGGCCAAACACGACTAGTATACATTGTTTTATTTCGGAGTTCCAGTGCCTATTAGATTGATAGGAACCGCTCTGATGAGTATGCAATGTGTGTGCGGGGAGAACACCATGGTATGAGCAGATATAAATATAATCTTGGGTCCCTGCATCGCAGTTTTCAGAGTTAGCGAACTACCTGATGGCGAACTTCGCGATTTGATTTATATCACACCGATAAACGATTTTTAATAAGCGAAATTGCAAGTACGGTCATCATTTCAGCCGAAAGACGTCCACTGCTGGACATAGGCCTCCCCCAGGCGTCGCCACATTGACCGATCCCGTGCGTCTCGCATCCAGCGCCTTCCCGCAACCTTAACCAGGTCATCGGTCCACCTAGTGGGAGGCCTTCCAACGTATCGTCTTCCGGTTCGCGGTCGCCATTCCAGAACTTTTCGGCCCCATCGGCCATCCGTTCTGCGAGCAATGTGCCCTGCCCACTGCCACTTAAGTTTGGCAATTCTTCGGGCTATGTCGGTAACCCTGGTTCTCTTGCGGATCTCCACATTTCTGATTCGATCACGCAAGGAAACTCCGAGCATAGACCTCTCCATTGCCCTTTGAGTGACTGTAAGCTTCCTGATAAGGCCCATTGTAAGCGACCACGTCTCAGAGCCATATGTCATCACTGGCAACACACACTGGTCATAGACTTTTCAAGTGCGGTCACATGAACGCAATGCGATGCAACCGACCGATTTGCACATGAAATTTTCTTAGAAAATACGTTCCTGATAATGTCTATCAGTGAATTCCCTTGATGTTTATATTTATATAAACTGCAGTAACCAAGTGGCCTCCAAGCACTGGCAGAAGGAATGTTGGTCGTCCGGCAGCGAGATGGGCAGACGACATTGCTGCCATCGCGGGTAGAACCTGGGGTAAGATGAGCACAGGAGCGTGGGGCTCAAGAAAAGAGAGGGCTATGCCCAGCAGTGGGCGAAGTTAGGCTGCCGATGGTGATGATGAAATGGATAATTTGTTATTTTTCCGTTATTTACTTATCCTGGTGACTGATTTGATTAGAGTTAAGGAAGTTTCCTTTAATAGTGTTTAGAATTATTACTTCATATAACAGTTGCCGCAACTAACCCCAGTTAACTAATCAGTTTTAAACTGTAAAACTATCAGCATGGAAAAATAAATATTTTTTTCCAAGATTAAACACAATATGAGCATGAAGGACCTTTTCAGGATCATCCATACCCTTACAACTGAAACATACTTGGTGAAAGTCATTCTAATTAGTGAAGACCTTTCTAGACAGTTCTAGGAGCGATTGCCTCTATCTTCTTTGATCTAAAATAGCCTTAGCGCTTTGCGGCGACTGGATTGTTTTTTTTGGGTAGTATTTAAACGCAAATCAAAGAATATCCTTTTTCTATGCAATAAAATGCCGAATTCTCATCAAAATTACTGATTGCGCAGCAAAATATTCAACGCAAAATATCACTAAACACACTACAATTTATTTTCGCAGCGTACAGCGATTTTTCCTAAAGCAAAAGCTTTTTTAATAATGCACAGCTAATAATCTTAATGCACATCATACATGTTAACTCTTTTTCTTTTAAATCCATGGTTAAAGTTTTTACATTAGATACTATTTAACGACAATGTCGACGGAGCCCCGCTGCGCGGGGCTCCTATTTCTATCTAAAGGGTCTAAAGTAACCTAACACGAAGAAGATGACGGGAGCTGAGTTCGCTCGCTTTGCTCGCTCACTTCTCACTTCACAGCTGCCGTCATCTTTTCGAACCTAACCTGTCCGTGTCGGGGTGCCCTAAGTTCCCGAGCTCGCTTCGCTCGCTCTTGGACTAATTCATAAAGACCACATGGAAAGTGGGTGCTCTATATATCTCTAAATATGGAAAATTTGCTGTGCAGTTAGTATTTCTGCTATGTATGTAGTATTTTTGTACAAAAATAAATTTAACTGTATTGCATTACGAGGAAAAAAGTAATGTCATATTGATGTATAATTTCGAATTATCTGCAGTTTGAGTTTTGCTAAACATTTAGTAAGTTATTTGATGTAAAAAAGAATATAAATGATGAGTATGTATTGATAGACGATTATTTTATTTGATATGCAATTTATAATATCCCGTTTTTTTTTAATGTTCGGATTGGTCCGAGTTAGGTTATTAGAGATATAAATTAATAATGTTCAAATTGTGTAGGCGAAAAACCCAAATATCCATCATCGTCAATCACAACAATACTTCCAATCAATGAGTAATATTATGTAATTGAATCGATGCAGGTGTACGTGCGTAAAGGTATAGGCATGTCTTCTTTTTAAGGAAAATATACCGCGAACTTGGGGTACCAATAATAGGAAACATACATACTTACATAAACATACATACTTACATAAACTTACGGCTTTTTCCCCCTAAGAAACATTTAACAAAATAATTATAAAAAGTTTAATTATATGTGACACTGAATCATGCACTAGGATACCTAGTGTGGCAGGATCCAGTCTCTTTCTACAAAGGGACCCCCCCTTTGTAGAAAGAGACTGGCATACCATAACCCCCTTTATTTAATGATGGGCGCACGGTTGGCGTAGTGGTTGAGCGATTGACTGCTGCGCTGCGTGTCGCGGGTTCGATTCCCGCACGGAACAAATATTTGTATGACCTACAGATAGTTGTTCCGGCTCTGGGTGTTGTGTATGTGAGTTTATATGTTTGTAAACGCACCCACGATACAGGAGAAATTCCTAGTGTGGGGCAACGTTATTTTTAAAAAGAAAAAAAGAAAAAAAGATGTGTCTTCTGAGCACGATATTGACTTATTTTTCGCACTAGGATAGGCACAGCAAGGACGCTCTTAGCCAAATCATTTTTTTGTGAATAATGCACCGGCTAGTGGTTCTTTAACTGATACGTAGCAACATAAATAAATAAAATAAATAGGAATAACCTTATTACTTAAGTACACAATGAACTTAAACTGTTTGGCTTAAATTAATCGATATGTTATATATCTGTGGAGGCTTGTTATTAGCAACTTGATAATGTGTTGTAGTTACCTATTAATAATTCTAATTAGACTGTAAACCTTCTTAAAAGTAATAAAATAAATAAATAAAATAAAATTTACAACCCATAGGTTGTTAGATATAAAAACCATACAATACTGGTGCTTATAGCACCGGAATCCTCCTAGTTTAAGCCCAGTTGCATATATTTTGTATCTTGCCACTAACTTAATGAGTCTAATTTAAGGTACAATCATTGTGGAAAGGTTTAAGTCTTGAACAAATAAATATTGTTTAATGCAAATGGAACGGTTCTATTCACTAAACTAAACTGAAAGGTGACTAAGTATACGTGTGTACCCACTGGTATCGGGAACAGGGTCCAAGCTACCGGCGGTCAGGGCTCCAGAGAGAGGAACCTCCTAACAATGCGAGCCGTGTCCAGCAGTACTGCTTTCTGGATCAGGCCTTTGACCCAGCCGCCTAACAAGAGCCTCCTAAGGTATAGATAATTGTAAGTAAGTTTTCCGTTTCAGTATTTAGTCCTAATAATCAATCCTGGACTTGTTTTTTGCACCCAAACTTGGTCATGGGGATGATTTTTAACTTTGCATTAACTTTGTCATACAAATGTGGCCCTATGTGTGCAAAGATATTATTACCAAATTTAAATTTTCAGGAAACTCTGTTCCACTTAACTTTTCTACGCGTGCGCGTGCGTTACCACTGTGGCAGCTGCCGTTTTATGAATGGTGAAAATGTAATATATAAACATTTATCAGTGTTTATCGTAAAACTGTTTACATAAAACATGTTCGCTCTCAATGCTCCTAATTAGAAGGCATCAAATGGAGGAGATTATGCTCAGAGTTTATTCTAGTCTCTTAAAAACAATAAAACTCAATAGGAATAAGTGAAACTTAACATTTCAACATTTTATTAGATATCTTCTATATCTCACCAATCGGAGTTTATATCACATTCTTACTTACCAAGCGGGACTACTTTCAGATGATCGCTAAACATTTATTTTCTGTTTTTTTAGGGTTCCGTACCCAAAGGGTAAAAACGAGACCCTATTACTAAGACGCCGCGATCCGTCTATCTGTCTGTCTGTCTGTCCGTCTGACTGTCCGTCTGTCACCAGGCTGTATCTCATTAACCGGCATAGCTAGGCAGTTGTAATTTTCACAGATGATATATTTCTGTTGCCGCTATAAAACAAATACTAAAAACAGAATAAAATAAATTATTTAACTGGGGTTCCCATACAACAAACGTGTTTATTTTGCGGATTTTGCGATAATGGTACGGAACCCTTCGTGCGCGAGTCCGACTCGCACCTGGCCGGTTTTTAGCATTCGCCTTTGGGCAAAACAAAAAGTGATTTTTTGTATAAACCCTATTGTACGAACTTGTAAGTCAGGAAAGTCAGTCACAGACTCTGAAGCAGAAGTGAATCACGCCAGAAGACGCAGTGACAACATATTTTAATAACCTCAAGCATAAGGCTAGTTTACACAGAATTCTCGTTTTATTTACCTTCTTACAAAACATTGCGGCCTGCGCTTATACAAGAGCAATCATTCCCGCTGCATCATTAAACTGCATAGCATAGAATATACATATACCTAAAAACCTTTATTATGCGTACAGCTAAGGAGTGGAATTCCCTGCCGGAGTCTGTGTTTCCCGATAGCTACAACCTGGGGGTCTTTAAGTCAAGAGTGAATAGGTTACTTCTAGGCAAGCGTGCTCCATCATCGACCACATCATCGCTTACCATCAGATGAGATGGTGGTCAAGCGCGAGCCTATATAAGATAAAAAAAAAAAAAAAAAAAAAGCCAAACGAGAGGAAAATGAAATATTTGTAGATACAGAAAGTTTTTATCAGTCATCAGTACTTATTACACTTTTATTAGTAATTAAGGAATAATCAAGACTCCTGTGTTCTAAAGATCGGTCTTATTATTTGTTATTTGGATTGTCAAACCCTACTTTAAAACAAGTTCTCGGGCTAAAGTAGAAAACAATATGATGATATAAAACAAAACAAAACTAACCGACTTCCAAAAAAAACACAACAAAGCTAAAAAATAAATTCAACAAAATATCAAATCGACTTCCAGAACAAAAAACTACAAAGCAAAAAATAACTTTCATTTTCGAAGTCTAGTCTCTTTTTAGTTTTGGTAGATATCTCCAATTAACATGATAATCACTTACAGCCAAAGTACATCTCTTGACGATTACAATAAGCCCAAACTCGACTAGGATACATTGTTTTATTTCAGAGTTCCAGTGCCTACTTTCGCACAGTTTCATCATCAGATCAGTTTGATGGTGCCATTTTCATCAGTACCATTTATTTATAAGTATTTTCTTCATCAGAGTCGGTTAACTAACTAATTGAGATATTTTATACCGGTGACATACTTAGCATTTAGGAGTTCCAGTGGCCATCTGTAGTCTTCTTCATCGGTTCCACTTCACTAAATGATACTTTCTGAGTGCAAATGATTGCGTTGTAGATGAAAATACCAAAATCGCTATATGTATGCCTATAATATTTGAGGAGTTCCCTCGATTTCTCTAGGACCCCATCATCAGATCCTGACCTGATGACTGTGGGACCAACTAGAAATTATACCCTTGAAAACAAAAGAAGAATTTTTGAAATCGGTCCAGGCGTCTTTGAGTAATCGGGAAACATACTCCTCCTTTTTTTGAAGTCGGTTAAAAAAACTTTCTATTCCGAAGTCAATGCCGAAAAACAATAGGTACCAAAGACATCGACTTCGGAAAAAAAAAGTAATTTTTCGCTTTGTAGTGTTTTTTTAACCGATTGCCCAAAAATGAGGAGGATCTCAATTCGGATGTTACTATTTTTTTAAGAAGTCTGTTTAAAAAGTATTTATATCATCATATTGTTTCTTTGAGCATGATCTACGTTTCTGTCTATGTATGTGGATTCGTTTGGCGAGGAGCATCCATTGTGATAAGCGAACCATCTACAGTGTCTGCTATTCTAGCTATATTATATTTCATAACAATCTAGGGATATCGAGACAATTAGTTGGCCAGCGGACTTCTTCACCAAATAATTTACTGACCACAAATCTAGACACTTTTTTATGCTGTTATGTATCCGTTCCTTAAGTTAAACCATGTGCATCTACATGGTATTGTGAGCCCATCCAATAAAATGCACACAAAATGTAGCACAGGAGCGTGGGGCTCAAGAAAAGAGTGGCCTATGCCCAGCAGTGGGCGAAGTCAGGCTGCGGATGGTGATGATATGATTTTTTATTTTCCCATTATTTACTAATCCTGGTGACTGATTTGATTAGAGAGAGGTAGTTTCCTTTAAAAGGATTTATAATTATTACTTCATATCACAGATATTCCCCAACTAACCACAGTTAACTGAACAATTTTAAACTGTAAAACAATCAGTAATACTCAAATCGTATGGACAAACCCAAAAGTCAGTCATCGTCGATCACAACAACAACAATACCTATGGCAATCAATGAGTAACACTAAGTTATTAAATTGGTGTACGTGACATTAGCTAGGTATAGGGAGGTCTTCTTTCGTACGTAAATCCATGGGGTACAGGAAACATTACACAAAATAATAATAAATAATAAATTGTTTTATTTATGATGTTACACTGGATACTGCACTAGGAAACTGGTCCCGTCACGTAAAAAGAACAGACAGTGGAGGGATTTGTCTGCGCACGGGTACAGTTGCTTTCTAAAGTACTAGTCTATTGTTTTATAATATAAAGAGTAATTGTTTTATTGTAGAATCATAATACTAATCACTAATTCAGTCAGGCGACTGAATTAGTGAACGAATGAATTAACGTTTTTACTTGCTACGTCATCTTTGATCTGTCCATGTCCTCTCAATCGGGTTGAGATCCGGGTGGCAAGCGGAGAACAGCCTTTCTCGGATAAAATCTTGTCAATGCTTAATGTTTTGAAGTAATCTTTTTATTGTTTGATTAATGCGTACAATTGCGTTTCAGCATTGTTTCATCGAATGAAACTCCTTTTTGGGTTAAAAAAGTTTGTATACTTGACTTTACTTGTTTGTTTGATGTTGGGGCAGCCTCAAGTTGCTTTTTGTGGTAAGACGCTTTGGTATCAATTGAGTTTGTAGCCATTTATAGAAATTTTCAAAATTGATATTATCGTGATAGCTCCAGATTTTGAGCCAGCTTTGAATGTAAATAAAGCATTTGGCACAAAACCAGTATCTCCACCATCGTGCACTGCGGAATACATTAATACTGCAAGCGGCTGCCTTTTGATATAGGATTTTTTAGGCCTTTGGTAAGAACTGCCAGAAAAAGAGTGGTGTGACGCCTGGGATCTATAGACATATGATTCTTCAGTGTAGATTATTGATCTTCCTTCTTCTCTGTATTTTATATTTTTTTTAAGATATTCAATTCTCAAGAAAACTTTCAATTGAACAATCACAAATTAGATTACACTGATTTGTGATTGTTCAATTAAAAGTCTCACTGTAATCTCAGAAATTTTCGTAGCTTCTGCAGTCCGTTTGATAAATTGTTTAAAATTAGCAACTGCTCCTTTCAGCTTCTTGCTTCATAAAGCAATAAATACTATAAACCATTTTACTTTCCTTCCTTTTTAAAACCATCGTCGTGCAAAGAAAGTTGTGTGTGCGAGTGTTTTTTGGGAGCGAACGAAGCTTGATATCAGCGCTGGAAGCATGGGTCAACTGGCGAACAATTCTTTTTTGTTTTTGCTTCTCGCTGCTTAATCATAATGATTGCTACTGCTTAACTGGGCGATCCTGTAGAGACTAATTTGGAGCTTCCAGCCAGGCACTGACGAACCAATAGCGTGCGCGCCCAGAACGCACCCCCTTCTTACCACCAATTTGATCGATAAATCGCTCAGTGCGCATGTTCAAGGCCAGCATTATTTTTACGTGACGAGACCTGTACCTTGTGTCGCAAGATCCAGTTTCTCTCGAGAAACGCCGATTATGGTATGGGTTCTTAGATATATAAACCATACATACGGTGAGTGTAAGTAGGTTTTCCGTTTCATTATAATTGAGTCATAGTAGCCAATCCTGGACTTGTTTTTTGCACCCATACTTGGTCATGGGGAGAATTTGTAACTTTACATTGACTTTGTCATCTTTACTTTGATATTGACATCTATATAGATGTGGTCTTATTTATATGCGAAGGCTTTATTGCCAAATCTAAGTTTGCAGGAAACTCTGTACCACATGGGCTTTCTCGTGTGCGCTGGTCTGTTGCCTGCTGCTGTGGCAGCTGCAGTTTTAAAATGTTGATATCTTTTGTTTATCTTTAAACTTTTACATAAAACATGTTCGCTCACAATGATCCATATTAGAAGGCATCAAATGGAGAAGACTATGCTCAGAGTTTATTCCAGCCCCTTAAAAAAACTAATAGACTCAATAGGAATAAGTAAAACTAAGGGTTACAATTAAGATGTTTGGTGTCGGACTGATGCAGCGCCACAGTGTCCTCGATTTAACTTAATTCGATATTTTATTTATCTTCCTACAAAACATAAGTAAATGGCTATAGTGATGTTGTCGATTTTCACTTTGACTCTTTGGCTAGACTGAAATCCATCCTCATGAGTTTATCGAGTAGCCCTTAAACTTGTTATTGTAACTTTTACAACATTTATCAAATGCATGTTATTATTATTATAGCCATTTATTTATCCTTATATCATATAACATATTAATTATTCATTATAACATCAATTAAATACAATTTCAATTTAATTAATTATAGTTTCACATTAATAGTTCAATTTTAAATATAGTTAAAGCATATTAGGTTAGATTATATTACTTTTTATTCATCAAATGCATGTATTGTTGTGTCAATTTTATCAAATTTTAATATTTTTTTTGTCAATGTCTTTCAATTTTATTTATAATGTTAATTTTGCAGTTTTGTATATTCTATTAACTTAATCAATTTTATTAATTTAAGCAATTGTATAATTTTTTACATTTTTATACCAATTTTTAGTTTTACTAATTTTATGTATAATTTTTACCAATTTTTATTTTTTATAACCAGTTTTTAATACTTTTTATTAATTTTATTTGTATTATCGATTTTATGTACACACTCACTTGTATTAATAATTAGCGCTTTTTACTATGTAAGTTAGCATTTAGATTCTTCAAAATTGTGAATGTCGTGTTTGTCTTTCAGTAATTGTAGCACTGTAAGATTAGTTTAAGCATGTATTTTTATTATAATTAAGTGTAAACAATTGTTGGTGAACCCAATCAAATATATAATTAAAAATACATTGCGGCCTGCGCGTATGAAAGTACAATCATTCCTGCATCATTATATTGCATAGCAAAGAATATATGTACATATGAAGAGCCGCACGAGATGAAAATGAAATATTTGTAAATACATAAAGTTTTTTGAGTATTTGGAGTTAAGAATGTGTCAAAGCTAACTTTAATGCCACATTTTCACAAGTTTTCAGGCTAAAGTAGAGAACAACATAATATATACTTAATATAGTCGTATATAATACTTGGATATGAACGTGATATAAACAAAACATGGAAATATTGAAAACCAAACCATTTTTTAAAAGAGCAACCGTGGAGTTTCTTGCCGGTTCTTCTCCATAGGAAACGACCAACCCGAACCTTGCACCTTTTGTCGACGTTTTATAAGTGCCCATGTAGGCTTATGTAAAATAAAAAATACATTTTGATTTTGACTTAATTTCAAATTCTTTATTAATTGGGGATTACCGATTTTCTCTACTCGTATCATCATCGAATTTGAATGTACAATGTTAGGTTACTTTAGACCCTGCAGACAGAAATAGGAGGTTGCCAAGAGGTATCGTGTTACCCAGTTACTGGGTTGTGGAGGTCAGGTAGGCAGTCGCTCCATGTTAAACACTGGTACTCAGCTGAATCCGGTGAGACTGGAAGCCGATCCCAATATAGTTGGGAAAAGGGTAGGCAGATAGATAGATAGAAATAGGAGCCCCGAGTAGCGGGGCTCCGTCAACTTAGTTGCTTAAATAGTACCTTATCGTACTTACTTATTCTGTATTAAAACCATTGTCAACATTAACATTAGAAACGGGATATTTACCATGTTTACTGGTTGTTGCGAGTTTAGTTTAGTTTAGCCGACCCCAATATAGTTGGGAAAAGGCTAGGCAGATGATGATGACTGGTTGTTGCGAGTTTCCGATATTTCGGTGCTGTTGTTGATCATGGTGCTTGCAACAGCACCGAAATATCGGTAACTCGCAACAAACAGTAAACATGGTAATATCCCGTTTCGAATGTAAATGTTAGCATTGTCAACATTAAAATAATTAAAAAAAACACATATTTTTCCGGCTCAATAAGTGATGGGCATTATTCATAAAGCCCGGTCAATAGTTTTTATCAGAATATGGCATATTATTGCCTACTTAAATTGGGAATTTTCAAATTGCCTGGGCATTATGAATAATGCCGTATTAATCACTTGGTCCATAACTATACACATTGACAAAAGAATTACAGCTCTAAGCCTTAGTTTTAATTTTATTATTGCTTAAAAACAACCCCTGCACATTTTAGCCTTATAATTTTTGCAGAATTATAGGAAAAGCAATGAAAAAATTTGGGAATTAAAACGAATGTTGGGTGTTTTTATCGATAAAATAAAGTGAATTTTACGGCCTTAAAGTTTTATTACTACAAGTCCAGACACATTGTATAGGAAAATATGGCTTAGTAGGCGTTTCGACCGATGAGTTTCACCCGATCCGGCCGAAACAGGCATTTCATTTATTAATATTTTTGAGTGGTGTTTCGGACTATACTTTTTTAAGCAAATTTTGTACAGTCAGAATGAAAATCCTTAGGTAGGGTTATTATAATATTTAAGTAAAAGTCAGGCAATTTTTGGAAAAAGATAAAGCTTAATACCATTACAACAGTAAACATGATAAATCACAGTAATCAGTCTTATATATCAATTAAAAAGCGTACAAAATGGCACCAGAGGTGTTCCACGTACGGCACCTATCGATATTTTTCGCAAGTGCCATAAGTGGCATTTCACATTTGGCACCTACGGATCAGTAGGTACTAGTGTTGGAACGTTTAATAATTTGAGAGTTTAATAACATGATAAAAATATAACTTCCTCTTTTGCTTTTTAGTTACATGTTGAACATTTATACACAAACTACCAGGAGGCTAGAATCATGAAGAAGTATTTGCGGGCCTAGAATCATAAACGGTAGAGACTAACGGAGTACCAGGAGATCAGAATCTAAAATCGCCCAGTACTCTTTTTACATCTCATAATGCCAGCCTCGGTAATACTTCCTCATGATTATAATCTCCTGGTACTTAAGTTAGTCTTTACCGGTGATGATTCCAGCTCCGCAAATATTAAGACTTCTTCATGATTCTGGTCTCCTGGTAGTTTGGTTATAAATGCGTATAAAGTTCAACATCTAACTAAAAAAGCAAAAGAGAAAGTTATATTTTATCATGTTATTAAACTCTCTACCGATTTTATGTTTCTGACGTTAGGATTCGTCCGAAACACCACTCAAAAATATTAATAATAATAACATTCCTGTTTCAGCCGGATCGGGCGAATCTCATCGGCCGAAACGCCTACTAAGCCGAAAATATACGGTTACTTCGGGAAAAAACACGGCAGCGAACCCGCGATAAGTATCTAGTAGGAATCTATTTAAAAAAAAAACTAAAAAAATTATACCGACTTCCAAAACATCATCTGACATCTTTGGTATACTTTTTTTCCGTTTTTGACACCGACTTCCGAAAAGAAAGTTAGTTTTGTATTGTTTTGTTTTGGAAGTCGGTTATTTCGTTTCTTTTGCTATGCTACGTATATGCTCGTTCTTGACCACTATCTCATCTGATGGTAAGCGATGATGTGGTCGACGGTGAAACACGCTTGCCTAGAAATAACCTATTCACTCTTGACTTAAAGACTCCAAGATTGTAGCTATCGGGAAACACAAACTCCGACTGGGAATTCCACTCCTTAGCTGTACGCATAATAAACGTGTGGGATGTCCATCATGTATCGATGGCGCATCGTCGTACGTCTGGTAGTCCGATGATGAAACGGGCTAGGTGGAATCCTGATAAAGGGACCACCTCGAGAGTATACCATTTCAAACAAAAAACATAAAATCAGTCCTTATCTATTATATATATCTTATCATTGAGAAGTTCCAGTGGCCATCTGTGGTCTTCTTCATCAGTTCCACTTCACCGAATGATACTTTCTGAATGCAAATGCTTGCCATGTTGATGAAAATACCAAAATCGCTATATGTATGACTACAAAATTTGAAGAGTTTCCTCGATTTCCATGGGATCCCCTCATCAGATCCTGACTAGTTGACTATGGGACCACTTCGAGAGTATACCTTTTCAAACAAAAAAACATAAAATCCATAATTGACGGAATAATCGGTGAACATATAAAAAAAATACAGTCTAACTTAGAACCTCCTCATTTTTGCAAAGTCGGTTAAAAAGAACATAACGATTGTCTGCAATGACCTCAGATCAAATAAAAAAAGGTAGATAGCGCACTTAGAACAGAAAAATGTAACCACTTTTTGAACTATGTGTGAGTCACTGCGGTGGTTCTGCCACTTTTTAAAAAAAGTCCCTCAACTTATTTAAATGGGTTTAAATATTAATTTCATAATTATGGGTAAGTACTTATTATGCGAATGTGAAAGGAAATCTGTCTCTTTGTTTTTAATAAACGCGTGCAGTCGCCCCTGTCGTTGACATGTGTCGCTCGTGTGTAAGAGCACCGAGCAGCTCAGAAAAAGTTATTTTACTTAAACATACAACAAAGATTATGTGAAACAGGTTTATTACAAAAATATCACAAATACAACCATTCCATGGAATTAAAAATATACTTTTTCAGATGAAATGTATAAGTATTTAAGTAAGTACAAAATAGAGCATTAACTTATAACAGAATGCTAACAAACTTAGTGAACTTTAAAAACCGGCCAAGTGCGAGTCGGACTCGCGCACGAAGGGTTATTTATTTATATATGCTTTATTGTAGGTACACCAAGTTAAAACAAAGAAAAGGAAACTTAAAACTAAAATACATACAACGGGCGGCCTTATCGCATACCGTGATCTCCGCACCATTATCGCAAAAAAAGGCCAAAAAATCACGTTTGTTGTATGGGAGCCCCCCTTAAATATTTATTTTATTCTGTTTTTAGTATTTTTGTTATAGCGGCAACAGAAATACATCATCTGTGAAAATTTCAACTGTCTAGCTATCACGGTTCATGAGATACAGCCTGGTGACAGACGGACAGACAGACAGACAGACGGGTCACGGAGTCTCAGTAATAGGGTCCCGTTTTTACCCTTTGGGTACGGAACCCTAAAAAAGATTGAAACAAGGTGACCTATTTCTGACATGCAGTCGGATGTCAGAAATAGGTTGTAATTTTTGTGTATTCTTAACATAATGAAAATTATTATTTTTTAACCACAAAAGACGACGATGGCTGCCATTATGGTTCATTTCGGCTTAGTCTTATAGCATTTACCCATTTGTTTCTTATTAAAGTTTTCGGTGGAAACCTAAAACCATAATATTTGATAGCAAAATAGAAGGTACTCATGAATTTAAACAAAAATAAATTAGTTAAGAACTAAGTGTTTACCTTGACTTTGATTTATGTAACATACATAAAATCATGTGATTTAATAGAAAATAAACATTAATTAGATCAACTCTCTACTCAATTACTTTTCTTTGACTTTGCCTACAATTTAATTACCCACATTTTGGGTAATTAGAAATAAGAATTACTGGCAACACTCTCCCAATATGTCAATTTCGGGAAAATAACATTATCTGTTCCGAATAACCTCAAAATTATGTTGGAAAACCAAAAAACAAATAGTTTTGTGTGTAATTACGTGGGAAACGATACTCCTAAAGACTTTTTGTTCAATATAGTGTTGTTTTTGCACCACTTGACAACACAGGACGGCATTTTTTAGGCAATGTTATTGCACGACGGTCCGTGAGATACTAACAAAAATCAGCGTGGTTTTATTGCTTGTGTGTGCGTGAGCGCGTGTGTTTATTGAATCGGCTGGGTTTTGTTGGCTTCACCTAAACTATAGGCCGTGCGCTATCTACCTTTTTTTATTTGATCTGAGGCAATGACTAAGTAAATCAAGAACTTATAATACTGGGAGTTCCGCCTGACGCCGAATAAACCTGAAGGTTATGAAGTAATAGATAGATTAAGATGTAGGTAACTCCATGGTCACTGTGATGACTCACTGGAATAAAATTAGCAAACAAGACTTTAAACGGTGGTATTGATAGTAGTAACATCACACGAGCAATTAATTACAGACGATAAATATAATCGACACATAAACTCACGCTGCTTTCCCATGGGGGTAGACAGAAACTACAGAACACCACCTGATACGATCCTTACATACTCCTTCTGCTTCATTTAGGTACGTTCATACACCTAGTCATACATGAACGCCGCCGGTTATGAGTACTGCGCTCCTGGCCTTTCTGATGAACATTATCAATAAGATTCGTGTATGACCTGTTAGGGCGTCTCCTCCCGGCGTTTCGACTTTTAATCGAATTGTTTTTCTTTACGTTACACCTTTTGAGCTATTCGATGAAGGCGCTCATGAAAGGACACGTGCATTCTCCTTACCCGGACTGGTCTTTGACAGCGGCGCAGCTGAGGTTCAAGCTTGAGGGTTGTCAGCGCGCAATATATCGCAGTATTCTGGGAGTCAGATTAACGGACCGCGTTAGGAACACAGCGCTGCGCTCCAAAACACATATCGCTGATGTCACCCAAAACGCAGCCATCAACATTTTTTGTGCCCAGGAAATGTTCGGCGACAACGCGGTAGACCTACGCGAAGATGGCGGGACGAGCTTGACGCCTATCGACGGGATTGGTCCACAATTGCACTAAACCGGGAGGAATGGAAGGAAGAAAGGGAGATTTGAACCTTTTGCCCTGCAGGGGACAAAAATAGTTAACACCATTTTAACCGACCAAAAAAAGTGGAGGTAGTTCTTAATTCGACATGATATATTTTTTTATGTACGACCACGCATTACTTTTTTTAGAGTAGTCTTTTGATTGTTTGTTGGCGTTAATTCAAAATGCTAGACTAAAAGCCTTTTTTTATGTTTTGCTTTTCAGTTCCTTATTTCGTCAGCTAAATATTATGTTTTATACAATATAAAAATGCGTCAAATCTCGTTTATAATAAGTACAGGTTGAAATTGTATACTATAAGTAATTATAAATGTAATCCACTTTTACCCTGAGATCAACACTAACCTTGAAATTAAATATAATTATGTGCTGTTTATAAAAATGCAGCAGTATATGATTTCGTAACTTTTTACAATCAAATTACAGTTTACACTGAGCACCACATTAGGTTACCCTGTATCGTGAGATTCAGTCTTTTTCGTCTTGTAATTTTTGTTAGGACCTACAGACATGCAAATTTTTCTGTGTGTTGTCATGTTTACGCCCAGAATGAAACCTTAATAATGTAAAAGCGATCCACCAACCCGCATTGGGCCCGCGTGGTGGATTACGGCCCATCTCCTCTCACAGAGAGGTGGTCTGTGTCCCAGCAGTGGGAACATTAAAAAGGCTGATGATGAGGAATGTAAATGCGAAAGTAACTTTGTCTGTCTGTTACCTTTTCACGCTTAAGCGCTGGACCGATTTAGATGAAATTTGGTATGGATAGCAATCAATCAATCAATCAAAATATTTTTAACTAAACCATCAAGGAACTTTTTCTGAATTATCAGTATGAATTGCACGTTAAATCCGTTGGGCACAGCTGTTATTTGTAGATCTATGAAAGTCGTTACGGCAGTCAGAAGCTTGAGATCTGACACCAGTCTTGCTAAGGAGTATCGTGTTAACCAGTTACTAGGCTGTGGAGGTCAGATAGGCGGTCGCTCCATGTAAAACACTGGTACTCAGCTAAATCTAGTTAGACTGGATGCAGACCCCAACACAGTTGGGAAAAGCCTAGGTAGATTTAATTTGAGTGGACTTTTCTACAAATCAATGACGTAGTCAATCGATGACTTTATTTAAACTTCAAAATATGTAGAATATTTATTATATCTTACGTCTTAGATATAACGCATGTGCAACAGGCGGCTGGGGCTCGAACAATTTACTTGGAAAGCATTAGAATCGTATTAGAGTTATATTAATTTGTATGCTATACCTAATTTACTTAAATAGATATAACTTAAAATTTAATTATAGTGATCATAAATAAAAAATTCTTAATTTAGCTTAGTTTACGTCAAATTGTTTCAAGCATTCAATTATTTACACATGGGTTTTCCGAAACACGGTTGAAGTCCATAATTATTGCAAACTAAACTCAAGTCGTTTTCGCAATTAGGTTTGTTGTATTTGATTTTTGCATTGGGCAACTAATTTGCTAGGACAGTTACAAATCCAGCGAAGTAGGTCGGTGCATTGGCCTGTTCTTGTTGAGCCAGCATCAGGCGATTGAGTATGACTCTCTAGGCACCCTCATAACCAATGGGGTTAATGTACCTTAGGTATCAGCCTTGCAGGGCACTCAGGGGCCTTACCATGATGTGTCAAAACTATCATGGTGCGACTGTGAAATAGGGAATAGTGGATACAAGTCATATACATCTGTCTCTTGTGTGCAGTGGAAATAACCTTGCTCTAAGAGGTTATGGTAACCCCTTCACCCCATATTTAGAGTTTGAATTGTTGCACATTCTGGTATGTCAGTTTTGTTTCGTACTCTATCATCAAGGGTCTTGTATCACCACAATGCCCACAGGCATAGATGTACCTCTGCATGTTTTGATGGATGACAGGATAGGTCATCCAATTTAAAAACCGGCCAAGCGCGCACGACTTACTTGGTAAATTGCGGTTTACGATTTATGACGTATAAAAAAAAAACTACTAACTAGATCTCGTTCAAACCAATTTTCGGCGGATTTTTATATGGTAACATATATTTACACATCGTACATCATATATTTTTTTTAGTTTTATCATTCTCTTATTTTAGAAGTTACAAGGGGGGACACACACATATATTTTATCACTTTGGAAGTATCTCTCACTTTGGAAGTCAATCTATTCAGTTTAGAAAAAAATGATTTCACAAACCTCAATGTCATTTTTGAAGACCTATCCATAGATATCCGACACGTATGGGTTTGATGTGTTTTTTTTTTGAGTTTCAGTTTTAAGTATGGGGAACCCCAAAAATGTATAGTATTTTTTATATTTTTGTGTGAAAATCTTAATACGGTTCACAGAATACATCTACTTACCAAGTTTCAACAGCATAGCTCTTATAGTTTCGGAAAAAAGTGGCTGTGACATACAGACGGGCAGACAGACAGACAGACATGACGAATCCATAAGGGTTCCGTTTTTTGCCATCTGGCTATGGAACCCTAAAAGTCTCGATTGAACGATTAGGTCTTTATGCAAATTAGCTAGTACTTCAATGATCTAGTAATAGATTCTAAGGACATGTCTGAAAACTGGTAGGCTATGTTTTGTTTTCAGTCTTTTGACTTTATTTTCAGTCATGGAAGCCGGCAATCCTACCACCACGATCCAGGGTTTACGCTTGCTCCATACACCATAAGCAGTGTGTTTGGGCTCTTATAGCGCACCATAAATATGAACAGTTAAAGGATGAGAATCGGATTTTGTGGTGCCAGAGACATAATACTTGGAAGATACTTATAAAACGTATCGTATTTAGAATAGTTAAATTTAATAGCCGTGCAAACTATTCATTAAGTTTAATCAACCAAAGACAATTAAATGGAGCGAAAAACAGAAATATCCGCTTTACGAACAAATACGTAAGGTCTCGTAAAGGTATAAAAAATTGCTTGTGATACATTTTATAGACCTTTTTATTTTATTTTATTGGTATTCCATAAAATAGAGTCGGTAATTCGAACCCGCGAATCGCGATGTACCAGTCTGAAATAAATGATAAAACTGGCAGTGGCAGACCACACTTGCATGTTGAAAAGTCGTGATGCCAGCATCGACTTGTTTAAAAATAACAAACACTAGACTGGTCTAGTGTTTGTTATTTTTAAACAAGTCGAAGTCGAGGCATCCATAACTTGATTACTTAATAAGAGACTATTTGCAATGTGGGTCCGTATTCCTCAATTCATAATATAATTAGAACTGAGACTCTAAGTTTTCCTTTCGTAAATACCCAAAATATACATATTATAGTCTGATGATAATAAATAAAACATAATTATGATACATTTCCATTTCAATAATATATAATGATCGTCTTCTAACGACGTTGAAATCTCAATTTGCTGATTTCTACCCAACCTGAGACAGTGGGCTATGAGGTAATTTAATATCAGATAAGATAAGTCTAGTTAACGGTAATTGACCATACGAAAATGATACTAGATGAAAACGAGTTGTAAAGGGAAAATGTGGAGGGGATACGTTTAAAGAACAAAATATGATAGCACGTGTTTTGAAGATACAGCTCATTTTGTTAATTGGCCTCGAATTGGGTGATTGTGTGCAGCAACTATTTTATAAGACTTTTTAGGAGAAGTTTAGTGTCAAATTAAAACCATGAAGAGTCTTGGATTATTTGGTAAGTGATCATTTAATTCATTATTATTTTCGTGATTATTTAAAGGATTGTGATCACACCCAGAATAAAGGTTAATAAAACCTTACAGGTTCAAAGATATTCAGTACTTTTTTGGTGATATTTTAGACTTTCGTGAATGTTGTTTTAAAGCTATCAGGAACCTTGGTACCTAGTAAACGCAATCTTCACATCTTCAGAATACAAAATTTTGTTGGAGTGTAGCAAATATTATTGCAGTTTTTACTTACGTATTTGATTACTGTAATTAGATATGCACTTTATGCTTATAGAACACAACCTGTTTGTATAAAAAGTCTAGGTAGCTGACCTATCTCAATTCTTAGCACAATTACTTGTGTTTATATTTATCAATGAGGAAGTTTTTTATGTCATTTTTTAAATAATTTTATATTTTTATAATCTTTCTTTCTGCTTATTTTTTTTATATGAAACTGTTTCGAAATATTATTTTGACCTTAATATATAAATATCCAGGTTACGTCCTAGTTAGCTGTAATATGGCATTTCCTGATTTGAACTTTGCTTATGAGCAAAGTTCAGGACGTACAGTTCGTTGATTATGATCAACGCACATATAATTTATAATTTGGGTAAGTATCTGATCAGCAGAAATAGCACTTATCATTTTCGATATATGACAATGATTAGTGCTGTTTCTGCTGAATACATGGCATTGAAGTAGAGAGACCTAGACGTTTATTAATTAGTTGCCTAATGTCAGAATAACATAATTCTTTAACAATTTGATGACCGCATAAAATTTTGAATTCTATGGGTATTCTATGGTACCCTTGGCAAACACCTCCTCCATATTTTTGAAATTTTCCTTCCTAGTTTATTTAATGTTTTCGTCTCCACCATGTCACTTTTGAGGGGTTCCCCTCTCTTTGTTTTCCCTTTCTAGGATATCATAGGGCTGTTTTTTTACTTTTTCCTCTCCCCCACATGTATCATTTAAACGTCCACTGCTGAACATTTAGGTCTCCATTAAGCGTCGCCACATTGACAGGTCCCATGCGTTCCGCATCCAGCGAATCCTCGCAACCTTCTCCTAGTCATCGCTCCACCTGGCGGGAGGCTTTCCATCGCAACGTCTTCCGGTTCGCGGTCGCCACTCCAAATCTTTTCTGTCCCAATGGCCATCCGTTCTGCGAGCAATGTGTCCTGCCCACTGCTACTTAAGTTTGGCAATTCTTCTGTCGGTTTAAGAATAGTGCAGCGGGATGGCCAAAAATAAAATCTTGAGACACTGTGGTAAGTTGGAGGAGAAGATACCGCCCAACTTCCCGAACGCTGCCCAGCCCAGTCGGATTCGACGGTTGACCTCTTTCTCGAAGGTGGCCCTACCCAACTGGGTTGTTTGTCCCAGGTAGACATAGTCGTCCAAAACTTCGAGTATAGAACTCCTCCGACCTTGATAGGAGTGGGTGTAACACGGGCATTCAACATCGCCTTGGTTTTGTCCAAATTTCTTTTTAAGACCCAGTCTTTCAGAAGCTCTACTGAGGTCATTGAGCATTGTATTGATCCTCCATGTCGGTCCTCCATGGTCTCAGCCATAACCACTATATCGTCAGCAAACCGAAATTGAGTGATGTACATTGACGTTGATGCCTAGCCCACTCCAGTCCAGAAGCTTGAAGATATCCTCCAGTGCAGCGGGAACTGTTTCAGAGTTATGAAGTCTCCCTATCTCACACCTGGCTGCAGAAGCATAGGTTCCGAGGTCTGATCCTGAAATCGAACTGACATGGTGGCGTTTTTGTACAAATAGTACAGCCCGTGCAGTGCTTGAATAAAAAAAAATACCAAGGACGTTACCATTATTACTACTTTTTTTGATACGTAATTACTTTATCTTAACCATTTCCACAGTCCTTATATATAATTATTATTATTTCTTTCATTTTATCTTAGTTTTCAAGAGTTGATCCTTGACAGCCGAATAAGACGATAACTTATTACCACAATCTAATTTAAAATGTCGTTGAATACGCCAACTATTTGTCGCGGTTTATGTTTATTTACTTTGAACGAAAGTGTCACATTTACTGTTTTGCTAAGTTTTACTGGTCAATTACTGAAACATGAAAATGATGGCTATGTGGCAAACATAAACATAGACTACTATGCTTCATATCACTGTTGTCCTAGTCTTTTGCGGAGCATATTTTTATAGTAGTCTTAAATTATATTAGATATCGTGTAATTGAAAGAAAATGAAATCTGAATACTACGTAAGGCCTCAGTTAGACGACACGACAGTTTTCTTGCGGCTGCCGCACGGCCACTGTGCGGTCGTCGCTATTCACGACATGTTAGTTGTTAATGGAGAATGAGGATTTTATTTAGTAAGCGATGAAAAATGATAAAGCGCGGGCGCCGCGCATCAGAGGCACGCACGGCCGCAGGAAAGCTTTCGCGTCGTCTACTAAACAGAGGCCTGCAGCCTCATTGTGTAAGTGAATTCAGCAAGGCAAAGGTTTATGACGCCATCGATCGACCAATCACATGCGAGATCAAAAAAAGGCGATGTGGATTTCCGTCTATGTGAATGGTCGATTGATGGCGGCTTACGCAAGAAGGCTGCTGGAGACGGTACAGAAGGTCTTTTTTGGTTTTGCATTTAAAATCTTAGCAGTCTAATAAATAGAGCGTATTTTGCTGTAACAACGTGGTTTCCGGACAGATATTCGTGGAAGACCGCGCGGACTGTCGGACCCAGGTCGGTCCGGCCAGTCGGGCGGGCTTTGTGTCATAGGTATAAATGAGCCCTTAGGATTATAATAATCTATACCTTTAAATTTCTATACTAATATACAAGGCGGTATTCTATTTTTTGCAATATGGAAATGGGCGCCGGATAGGACGTGCAAGACATTCAAAAGTAAAAATATTTATACACAATACCCAAGATGAGGGGATAAAATTGTCGAGCTCCTAGCTCGCTCGTGCATACTACTTCTTTAGTTCTCAAACTTGCATAAGTTGACATTGCTTGTTATATCTGTGTATGAAGAGGCAAATAAAACTTTCTATGCACACCTCTTAAAATAGTCTTGCCGGCGCCCATGAATATGGATGTCCTGGTCCAATCCTATTTATCACGTAACAAAAACTCTTTTACTGAAATAAAGTTACACTCCACTTCGATGAGCACCTATCATAAAATACGTTTCACGTATGTTCTATAAGGGTATGTCTAGTAATAAAGTATGACAACAATTATTCATGAATTAATTCCGTTTTGTTTTTTTATAACGACTGATGTACTGTCATTTGTAGTGATGCCTGTATGAGTAGCTTCATGGCTTTTTAATAGTGTCAGACCGAACCTACGGCTCGGCCATCTTCGGCCAAACATACCACCTTCGGCTTTGGCCAAAATGGGCCGAAATTGAAGGTTTCTAGCAAGTGTTGAAATTGACCAAACTGTTATGAAGCGTGACGGATGAGGTTCATGGAAGTAGCTGCTGTAAATTAAGTGTAACTTAACGCAAATTTAACTTAACCGACTTAAACTTTGTCTTTGATTTCCAGCATTAGTGGTGATTTTGGGCACTCTAGCTGTCCAAGCCTATGGTCCAGGGGTTGGGATCTCCTCCTGGTCTCCTCCTGGTCGTGGGTGGGGTCCCGTGGGCGGCGGAGGTGGTCCTCGCGATGGGCCCGGATATCAAAGCCCTGGATACACTAAGAAGCCACCTGCGTAAGTCAAATTGGTCAAGTTTTTCCATTAGATTTATCATATAAACGAACAACAAAGATCAAACGTTAAGGTTACACTAGTCGATAATTCTTCCATACAAACGTAGTCTAAGGATTACTCCACAGTTTGACGATGTACGTTCAAAATAAAAAATACTATCGATTTGTCTCATCATTATCTAGCCCTGTATGGAAACAATAAGGGCTGTTTATAAAATTTCGCGCGCTCGTATTCGTCCTAAATCATCATCCATTTCGCTGCAAACTTGCAAAAGTGCTAATTCGTACGCGAACTAGCTTCTTACTGCTCATCACAGCATCTAACTCTTTCGCACGAGTTGCCGGATGAGATAGCAGGTATTTTAATCCCGCGCACAAAATAGTTCGTGTCCTTGACTAGTGTAACCTTAACCGTCACACTTTTTAAACCAGTGTCTGTATTGAAAGAAAAGAAAATAGAAAGGAAGAAAAATACCTTGTTTGCGCAAGCCATGCCATCTTTTATTTAAAGTATTTATGTTTATTATGGACTGACGATATTATACAAGCGGCTGGCAAACAGTGGATTGAAACAGCGAAGAACAGGGATACTTGGACATCTTTAGAGGAGCCCGAGAACGAGCGGTTCTTACATAAATAGTAAAATATCTATAAATATAAGGTATAAATTTAACATAATACTCGTAGAAGAAAATTAGAAATATGTTTATTTTTGTATTTTTTGTAAGAAATATAAGGGTTTTTTTAATTTATTAAACCCAGCACTTTTGTATGTGATCATAATATCGATTGTTCTAAACAGTAAACGGGTCCATATTCCAGATGCTCATCAACATCAACATCAACAGCCTTTTTTAATGTTCCCACTGCTGGGACTCAGACCTCCTCTTATAGAGGGAATGGGCTATAATCCACCACGCGTGCCCAGTGCGGATTGGTAGATGTCACATGTATTCGAATTTTTGGTTCTAGGACATGCCGGTTTCCTCCAATGTTTTCTTTCACCGTATTGAGAGCAGTGGAAGCACCGTATTCAGAACCGGTCGTGGTCTCTGAGAATAACTTGCCGGGTAGCTCATTCTGGAGGGTAGCGGGATCCGAAGCACGGTGCCAGCCGTTGGCCGACCGCAGTCAGTAGGGGGCCCAAGTAGCACGCCAGCCACGTGCCAAAGGCTGCCCCGCCAACTCGCGAAAAATCCCGGTATGCTCCACCGTGCCAGCTGGCGACTGGATGGGAGGACCCGGTGGCCATATCCGGGGGGGTTCGGGCGTCCCCGCAGTCTCCAAATGAGTTCCCC
Organism: Orthosia incerta; assembly: GCA_948252205.1. Lineage (NCBI taxonomy): Eukaryota > Metazoa > Arthropoda > Insecta > Lepidoptera > Noctuidae > Orthosia > Orthosia incerta. The sequence continues at coordinate 57,192,769 of OX411742.1, forward strand.
ATAGGTTGAGTTAGTTTTTAGTGGTCCACTTGGTTATCTGAGCAGCGCCTCGACAGTTCAACTTTTTCCCCAGCAACTCTAACAATATCAATGACCAAAGCAAAGAAGAGAAATAAGGTTAAACAACGGCTGCACTTCCTCCCACTTAAAGTGCACCTCATTAACATCAGGGGGTTGCACTCCAACCTTGATCCGGTCCACCACCACCTAGAGACCGAGAAGCCGCACCTGTTCTTCCTAACGGAGACGAAGATAACAACTCCGTCGGACGTGGCGTACCTCAACTACCCGGGTTACTCTCTTGAACACAAGTTCAAGAAGCAAGCTGGGGTCTGTGTGTACGTCCGCGATGACATCTGTTGTCGTCGTCTCCGTTGCTTTGAGAAATCGGGTTTTTCTGCCATATGGCTGCTTGTGGACACAGGCGTGGAGAAGTCTATCTACGTCGGCGTGTACCGATCCCATAGCGGTGACCAGGAGTCAACAGCGCTCTTTAATAGCCTTGTAGAGTCGACTGATGTAGCCCAGCAACGATACCCAACAGCGAAGCTTGTTTTTCTGGGGGACTTCAACGCCCATCATAAGGAGTGGCTGTTCCCGTACCAGAAAACCGACCATGCCGGGTTGGAGGCGCGCAAGTTTGCTTTAACGCTAGATCTTACCCAGCTGGTGAATGTGGCAACGCGGGTACCGGATGTAGACGGCCATACACCCAATTGTTTGGACCTTCTGCTGACAACTGATCCGGGCAGTCATTCGGTGTCGGTCTCAGCCCCGCTGGGAACGTCTGACCACTGTCTGGTGAAATCCGTTTCGACCTGCTCTCCTCCAGATGAGAGTCCTAGAGGCACGAGGCGAGTATGGCGATACGAGTCAGCAGACTGGGATGAGATGCGGCACTTTTTTGCGTCCTATCCTTGGCGGCATGTGTGCTTCTCCTCGGGTGACCCCTCGTGCTGTGCTGACGTGGTTGCGGACGTGATTCGGCAGGGAATGGAGTATTTTATTCCATTCTCCGACATCCCGCTCGGTTACAAAGCCCGGCCTTGGTATAATGCAGAATGTGCCCACGCTGAGGCCCGAAAAGAGTCTGCCTACCAAGCCTGGGTCAAGGCCCGCGACCGCAAAATTAGAGCGCGTAGGGTTCGCGCGAGGAAAAGAGCCTTTAATTCTGCCGCCAAGCTCTGCAAGCGGGTTCTGCGTCGGGCACGTTTTGACCATATTGGACGTATCGGGGCCAAGCTGGCATCGCACCCCCCGGGTAGTAAACAGTTTTGGTCCCTGTCTAAAGCGGTTGAAACTAATTTCTGTCGACCCACTTTACCTCCAATGCTGAAACCTGATGGCTCGCTGGCTCACTCTGCAAGTGAGAAATCAAATTTATTTGCATCTCTCTTTGCAAGCAATTCACGTCTGGATGCTGGCTCTAAGCTACCACCTAATATACCTCAATGTGACTCTTCGATGCCGGAGATCGCAGTTCACACTAAAGAGGTTCGGAGAGTACTGTGCAGCCTAGACATGAACAAGGCCAGCGGGCCTGACGGCATTCCAGCGAGAGTATTGAGGCAGTGTGCGCCTGAACTGTCTCCTGTATTGACACGCTTGTTCCGCCTCTCTCTTAAAAAAAGAAAGGTGCCGAAATCCTGGAAGCTTGCAAATGTACAACCAGTACACAAGAAGGGCGACCGTGCAGACCCTGCCCACTACCGTCCGATAGCCATTACCTCCATACTATGTAAGGTTATGGAAAGGGTACTGAACAGTAAGTTGCTGACCTACCTTGAAGACAATGAGCTCCTCAGTGACCGTCAACAAGGCTTTCGCCGGGGACGGTCAACTGGAGATGTTCTTGTGTTTGTCACGCACTGCTGGGGCGAAGCCATCGAGAATCACGGCGAAGCACTTGCCGTATCGCTCGATATCTCGAAGGCCTTTGACAGGGTCTGGCACGCTAGTCTACTCAGCAAGCTTCCTGCTTATGGCATCCCAGCCGGTTTTTGTAGCTGGATATCAGACTTCCTCAGTGAACGGTCGATCCGAGTAGTCGTTGACGGCTGCTCCTCTGACCTTAAGGCTATTAATGCCGGTGTTCCTCAGGGGTCTGTTCTCTCTGCAACTCTTTTCCTGCTGCACATCAATGACCTACTTCTGCCTGGTATTGTTGGGTACGCAGATGACAGTACTGTTTCCGAGAGATACTTCTCCAGCGCAAGAACCGGCGGGGATGAAGTTCGTTCCTTGAGAGAGGCTATGGTGGAGCGTACTGATTTGACCTTAAGTCTTGTCTCCCGTTGGGGTGAAGACAATCTGGTCTCTTATAACGCCACCAAAACACAGGCATGTCTTTTTACCGCAAAGAGGACTCATTTCATCAAAACGCCTACTTTTCGGGGTGCATCTGTTCCTATAACTGACCGGCTCGAGCTCCTTGGCATGGAGTTGACATCCAGTCTCAACTTCGGCGCCACCATCGAGTACAAAGCCCAAATTGCGGCAAAGAAACTGGGCGTCCTAAACAGAGTGAAGCGATACTTTATGCCTGGACAGCTATTAACTCTTTACAAAGCGCAAGTCCGATCCTGCATGGAGTATTGCAGCCACCTCTGGGATGGCTCAGCTAAATATCAGCTTGCCGCGCTTGACTCGGTGGAACGCAGAGCCAAGAGACTAATTGGTGACGTCAAACTGGTGGATGCCAAGCTTCACAGCTTGGCTCATCGCCGTAAGGTTGCCTGCTTGTCGGTCTTCTACAGACTGTATTTTGGCGAGTGTGCTCATGAACTCCACGACCTCATCCCACCGGCCCCCTTCTACCATCGGACATCTAGACGCACTGCAAGTTACCATCCTCACCTAGTTGCTATTCCACCAATTCGCACCAAGCGCTTCCAAACATCCTTCATAATGCGCACTGCAAAAGAGTGGAACTCACTGCCTGCGTCTGTGTTTCCGAACGCATATAACCCGAATCTCTTCAAAGTTAGAGTGAACAGGCTTCTTCTGGGTAAGCTCACTCCATCGTCGACTTTGTCTCTGTCACCTCTGACCTAGACTAGAGTCAAGAGCAAACCCATCTAGAATAAAAAAAAAAAAAAAAAAAAAGTGGTGATGAAATAAATTACACAAAGTAATGCGCCTGCTCGGGATGAGATGCTCAGATGCTCATACTCGAATCAAACTCAAAATTGGCCATATCTATCAATCAATAGCAAATCAATCACAACTCTCCGGTTTGGCATATGATTCTTCAGCTTGACATATGTGTACTCAATAGAGCAAGAGTCCAGACGCTCCAGACGTTGCCGCACTCTTTGTGTGGTATTATTGAATGGAAGTGAAAGTCGAAGTTAGCAAGTACGAGTACGTTCCAAGTACATGCTAACACTACTCAATTCCACTGATTTTGTGTTAAAAGAGTTCGGTAACTAACTAACGGTAACGGTTAACTTGGATTTGAGCAGGTTAATGCAAAAAGAAAACCTGCCAAGTGCGAGTCGGACTCGCGCATGAAGGGTTTCGTACCATTATCATCACGTTTGTTGTGCGGGAGCCTCACTTAAATATTTATTTTATTGTATTTGTTGTTATAGCGGCAACATAAATACATCATCTGTGAAAATTTCAACTGTCTAGCTGTCACGGATCCCAGTACAGCTTGGTAACAGACAGACAGACAGACAGACGGACAGTTGAGTCTTAGTAATAAGGTCCCGTTTTTACCAATTGGGTACGGAACCCTAAAAAACAAGCCAACCAAACGCATGACCTTAAGCATCTGGAATACCAGTCAATATTTTTTTTTTGTTGCAGAGTACCTCCAACAACAACAACAACAACAAAACCTACCACGACAACAGAAAATCCTACAACGACTACAGAAAAACCTACAACGACTACAGAAAAACCTACAACGACTACAGAAAAACCTACAACAACGACGCCATCAAGACCAACTTGCCCCACAGTCAAGCCTTGTGATTGTGATAAAACTACTAAATCTATTCCTGAAACAACACCTTCCAATCCTGAGCCTGAAACAACAACAGCAGGAGAGATAACACCACAAATACAGGCGTGTATAAATTCGTGCCATTCCACGCCTGAGTATAACCCAGTATGTGGCTCGAATGGTATAACTTATGAAAATGAAGGGAAGTTGTTTTGCGCCAAGTCCTGTGGAGTCAGTAAGTTGTGCTGATATTACTCATTTTATTTTAAAGGATGTAGATTCCCACCTTGAGGTATTTCGTGAGGTATTTAGTCGTTTATTTCGTGATTTATCGTTTCTGCATTTTTTTGTAAAAAACAAGACCGACGAATAAGCCTGACATTTTTTTTCACCTTTTAGCACCAATGGCTAGTCACCACTGAGACTGGCCGCCGCCGTGGCCGAAATTCGGTCTGAAGGACTAATATTACCTACCTGATTCTGGAAAGAGCGGGGTTCCGTGTGCAATGTTCGTGTTTCTACGATACCGATAATCCTATTATCAAGATTATATTTATGTTACACCAAGTTTTTAGTATTTTGGTACTTGTCATTAGGCCACTAACCCATTATCTTCCAATATTGTTACAGAAGTAACTCTAAGACGCAGATCTGTGTGTCGACCACCCACCTGGGATGATAATACAGATGATACTACACTGCCGGGTACGCCTCCTCCCACGATCACTGATCCACCGCCCGTAGGACGTACCACAACATTGTCTGACTTCCAGCGCTGCATGAGGCTATGCTCTATTACCCCATCCTTTACCCCTGTTTGTGGCACAGATTTCGTCACTTACATGAACATCGATCGTTTGAAATGTGCTCAAAAATGTGGACAAGGTGAGTTTTCTTAATAGTATGAGATCAAAAAACTGCAGGAAATTAGTTTTTTATAAAATGGTTTTATTTTAAAAAAAAATTGATGGAAGAATATATATTCTTCTGTAAAAAAATATTAAAATACAGACAGACAGACAGATAGAATATCTATTCTGTCTAGTATTTAGTTTTTTTTTTCGTTTGCCCCTCGCGAGGCATTTCGCCTGTATCGTGGGTGCATATGCAAAATTATCTAGCAATGGGTTGCCAAGTTTAGAAGGAAATGTGGCAACCCACAGATTGCGGCTAACTGAGAGCTGGCAAATTTATTTTTCTTATTTTCTACTCCCATTTCTTTCAAATGACGTTGGATTCACTTTTAAACTTGTATATTGGGTGTTAACTATCAAACATAAATTTATTTAACTAAGGTATAAGCGAGAAGCAGTGGTGGCCCAGTGATATCGGCTGCGACTAACAAGTTGTAGGTCGTGGGTTCGAGCCCAGGCAAGCGCTTTACTTTGTATAAAATTATTTCATCACCACTGCTCTCAAAACGGTGAAGGAAAACATCGTGAGGAAACCGGCATGTCCTAGAACCAAAAATTCGAATACATGTGACATCCACCAACCCCAATTCCGTCTCACAGAGAGGAGGCCTGTGTCCCAGCAGTGGGAACATTAATAGGCTGATGATGAGTGATGATGTGAGGTATATTTGGATCAACAATTACTGACGCATTTTGTTAGGAAAGCTTTTCACATGTGAAAATTAGGCATATGCCAGTACGTGCCACATATTGCAAATTTTCCACCAACCCGCACTGGGCCCGCGTGGTAGATTACAGCCCATTCCCTCTCACAGAGAGGAGGCCTGTGTCTCAGCAGTGGGAACATTAATAGGCTGATGATGTGATGTGAAGGTATAAGCAGCTAGATATTTTCAGGCAACACTACATAAATCTATTCTTCTAGCAAGTATCATTCATGAAAATTAAGTTTAATTAAAAACAATTTATGTACAAATATTCGCAGTGGGATATTAAAAAAAAAAAAAAAAAAAAAAAGGTGGTAGTTTATGGCCCATTCCCTTTCACAAAGAGGATACCTGTGTCCCAGCAGTGGGAACATTATAGGCTTATTCATAACGACGAAGGCTTTTTGATTGATACGATTCTTATAGCCCAGGTTGAGATTTTTCTCAACTGCCCGATCAAAGTATAGAAAATTATCATCTGAGTACTTTTAGATTTGGATTGAAACATTTTATTTTGTTCATTTTCACAGATGTCAAGGTTTTGTGTGAGAAACCATGCGCTGCTTGTGGGGTACACCAGGGACACCTAAAACAACAACAACTATGCGACCAACAACTACCCCTCAAATTGGCAGATCCACCCTGGCACCTGATGTACAAAAATGTATCAAAACGTGCCCTGTGACACCAGAATATAACCCCGTTTGTGGCTCAGACCACGTTACATATAGCAACCCAAGCCGATTGCTGTGTGCTCAAATGTGTGGTACCGGTAAATATAATTAAATTTGATTTACTTACGTTATTAAGAAATATTTCAATGAATATACAAACTTAATAGGCACCTGTTTAAATTATCACACACAAGTCTGTTCAAGTTTATCTTGGACTTTGCTGACACGGTGAAGGAAAACATCGTGAGGAAACATGAACTTATAGTGAGTCTATTATAAGTTAGTGCTCCATTGGTGTAATTTCTGTAAGGCGTTCCAGTGCGAGGATAAACGAATGACTAAATAATCAACCATGTGCCAATCTCATTCATGTAGCCGACCCAGATATAAAACAATTTGTAAGACTTGACTTTTGAACATTTATTACAGGCGTAAGTATAACTCGTATGGGCCCATGTGGTTCTACGACAACTACTTCAACTACTTCTACTACGGTCGCCCCTACTTCAACTCGATCACCTGCTGTATCGGCTTGTATAAGACGCTGTCCAGTAACATCGGAATATGATCCCGTTTGTGGGACAGATGGTCTCACCTACACTAATCTTGGGAACTTGCAATGCTCTAAATATTGCGGTGTCGGTAAGTTCACTTCCTAGATGCTGCTTAGCTCATGAGTCCGATACTGTTTTACATATCACTAATTTATCTATTGTGTATTCCAGCGGTTGACTACAAACACAAATCACGCTGTATCGATGAGTTTGATCTTGGTGGTGATGGAACTACGGAAGATAATAATGGAAACAAAGATCAGGTGACCACCACCACACCATTTTCAACAACGAAGCCAATAACTACCACAAAGGCAGGCCCAAGCTCGTCAACTACTTTAGGTTTTACAATACCTAATGATGTATTAAATGATATTTTTGGTTCAACTACCACTGAAGAAACCATCACTAAACCGAGAAACCCAGACGAAGACGAAGATCTCGATCTTGATATAAGGTTTACTGGTACAAAACACAACTAGCAGAATTATTAGCAGATTAGAATTATTTTCCTTGATTAAAGACTAGTTAAATTACTAATGCATTTTTATTGAAAACTCATTTACGTACGTATCTAAATTAGGCATTACTAATTGCCACAATATTGAAAATTATCCATATTGAGTAATTTTGTTTTGGATAGGTATATTTGGAGAGCAGTGGCGGCTCAGTGGTATCGGCCGCGACTTACAAGTTGTAGGTCGTGGGTTCGAGCCTAGGCAGGCGCTTTACTTTGTGTAAATTATTTCATCACCACTGCTCTCAAAACGGTGAAGGAAAACATCGTGAGGAAACCGGCATGTCCTAGAACCAAAAATTCGAAAACATGTGACATCTACCAACACCAATTCCCTCTCACAGAGAGGAGGCTTGTGTCCCAGCAGTGGCAACATTAATAGGCTGATGATGAGTGATGTTGTGAGGTATATTTGAAAGAAAGAAAGAAAGAAAGAAAAAAAAATTATTTGCGCCAGGCACGACGCATACCATAAAAAAAAAATATATAACATAAATACAACAACAACAACAATAACTAATAATGCAACAATTACTGACGCATTTTGATAGGAAAGCTTTTCACTTGTGAAAAAGCTAGAAATTTGCCACATATTGCAAATTTTCCCTTATTACTATTTATTTTTGTATACATTGTTCCAAACAATTCTAATGCTTGTTAGTTGGTGTCGAACTGGCTACCTAGATTAACTTCGAATTATAGCTTTATGTGTTGATAAAAGGCCAGTGCCATTTTTTATATTGTCTCACTAGCATCGATTGCAGGATTTTCGTCGGCATATTCAAGTAAGTTATTTTAATAGTTTTTAGGGTTCCGAAGTTAACAAGGAACCCTTATAGTTTCGCTCTGTCCGTCTGTCCGTCCACAGCTTAGCTCAGAGAATCTAAGTACTATAAAGCTATAATTTGGCATGGATATACATATTAATAATTCCGACAAAGTGGTAAAATAAAATCATGTTTTTTTTTTTTTTACCCTTATATACCTCCCATAGTCGTAAAGTAGGAATGTGCTTTTTTTCCATCTCTCCCATGGTGGGGGTATCGTTGGATAGGCCATTCAAAAATATTATGGGTTTGTTTTTAGATTCAGGGATCCGTTTGCGTAAAATTAAGCTTTAAATGCAAATTTATGTTAGAGTCAAGTGTCCCCCACCACTTCCAGAGAAATGGTTGCTCTTGGCTATGTGAAAAAAATTACGGCAGTAGTAAATATAACGAAATTAAAAGGAAAACTATCACGGATAGGTAGACTTTACAAGTTTACGAGTAATAGTCGACCAACTTATAAAATGTACTTGGAACAGTAAAAATTTAGTACAAATGCCATTGACAAATTACTTAAATAACGTTGTTAGCTGTGTAACACAGAGTAAATATATGCTTATGAAACATGTAAAAAAATACAAAAATAAAATCATAACAGGCTTAATAATAATGATTTCTAAATTAATAATGTTTAAGCTCGAATAACGCATTGGAGTGGCCGGAGTCGTTAGCAGTACTCGTCCATAGTCCATACGGCGAATGCGCGCTGGGGAATCTATTTTGTGTTATTGCAGAAGTATTTTCGACGTTTTGTAATCTAATGTCAAAATTCGATTCGATTTCCAAGCAAATTACTTATTTTCTTTTGTCGATATCCATCTATAAAGTCAATATTCGACCCGACTACATTGAGTAGCGTAAGATTTTCTAGAACGAAATCGTGAATACCGCAGATTAGAGGTGAATGCATAGGATTTTTTTCAAAATCCGAAAGATAAATAAACGAGGTGCGTGCGCGCAAGGATCCAGGAACGAGCCATACCTTTCCCCGTGGGTCTAACGCGCGCTCGTTTGGCTCCTTTCGCAATTCGCACACGCGGTGTTACTCAAATATATAATATTTTTCTAACTTCAGTTGCGAAGTTGGATTTTATAACTCCTTCTTCAGTTGCCAGTTAGTCCTTATTTAGTTTAAGTCAATACTGAATAGGTTACATCTAGACAAGCGTGCTTCAACGTAGACCTTATCATCGCTTACCATCAGGCGAGATAGTGGTCAAACGTGAGCAAATAGATTAAAAACAAACATCATCCTATGTGGGCCCGTTTTTAGACGTTGTGTGCCGCAGAAACCAACAACAACAAAACCCCCGTCTTAGTCCGCATTATGCAACTTCGGTTTTTAATCTATCCAGGCGGCGTTGCCGGTTCTTGCAAATGGTATGCCTGAACTAGGCATCGATCCTTTGGATCCTTTAATAGTGGAGAAAATTAATGGGCAATTTAAAGGTATCAATATACAGTTCACTCAGGCTACACAAAAGGGCTAAAAGACTGTATAGTTTATTTCGCAAGGTACGCCTACAACCATTAATAATTTGATTTCAATAACATAAGAAATTACGACTGCTAAGAAAATTAAATTTTGCGAAAACAGTCACTATTATAAAAGTAAACTACAAACGATTTTTTGATCAAAGGGAAGTATAAATCTTCTGAACGATTTCATGTGATCCCGATAAATGCAGAGGGAGAATCTACTATTAAGTGCAGTAAGTTTTCTGCCTAGTACTCTTCTTAAATTAACTTGTCGTAAGAAAATATGTACAGTAACGTCGTTGTTACTATGACTTTTATCCTCAAAGCATTCATGAATATTGTTTTAATCTTACTACTATTTTTAACGCGAAAATTTGTGAGGATGGATGGATGAATGTTTGTTACTGTTTCACGCAAAAACTATTGGACAGATTTTGATGAAACTATACAGAAATATTGCTTATATATCAAAATAACACATAGGCTATAATTAATAAATATATTGGGGGAAGTACTAAAACTAAACACTATTACTTTCCCCGCCGCGTCTGTCTTTCTCTTCGCGATAAACTCAAAAACTACTGAACGGCTGTTCATGCAATTTTGACCAATAGACAGAGTGATTCATGAGGAAGGTTCAGGTGTATAATTGGTTTTGTTTAAATTGGTTGAAATATGACGATAATTGTTGAAAATATCGTAAAAAAACAAGCCACCTGGGAATTTTCAACGAAAACGCCTAATCCCTTTGAGATATAAACAAAACAATTTTTGGTGGATTTTTCTCTTTTATTGATCTACAGAAATGTTTGCGATATATGTCTATCTTTTAATGATAGCTTACCCTCTGTTACCCGTGCGAAACCGGGGCGGGTCACTAGTATTATATAAATTTCTTCAGATTACTGGCGATGTTTTTATTTTGGTAATGTTAATTACCGTAAAATTACGCTATTAACATTATAAAAGGAAATTAGCTAGGAGAGAGCTATAATACAAAAATAGAGCAACCTTAATTTAACGTTTACTAAATATGTAATTTTACGGGCACAGATAATATAATACTAGCATAAAGATGCCTCATCCCATACAAAGAAACCGTGCCGACGTAACTAGCGTTTTTCATCTGATTAATCTTGTTATTTTTGTAAGTACATTAATTGCGTTCGATCCTGTTTCACGGCCATAGATGGTGTTAGCAGCGACTTGCAAGTAAAAGGGTTTACTAGGTTCATAAATATTTTTTCTTTAAATACAGTAAAGGTTCGTTTTATAGTATTTTTATGCACGTTTTTACAGTTTTTCACCAAAATGTTTGACAATGCAAATTTTAACAATCGAGTGGAATTCGTCCCCGCAGTCTCCAGACTAGTGCTCCAATGATGGCGTCCTCTCAGTGCGTGTCTATAGGTTAGCAGCGTGGAATAGTTCCATCTGTACATGGTGGACATCCCACCCATACGCACCAAACATTTTGGGAAAACTTTTATTATGCGCACAGCATAAGAATGGAATTCCCTCCTGGAGTCTGTATTTCCTGATAGCAACAACCTGCCCGGCGAGTATGGCCGCACCCAAGACATTTGTGACAAGACATGATAAATTATGTCATGTCTTACAATTTGTCTTAAATGGGTCAAACATGTGACATATTGTAAAGGCACGACATGCCTTTCTTGTTGCTGCCCGGCGAGTACGGCCTACTGTGACATGGCTTGAGTCACACATTTCATCGCAGTTTGGGCGATAAAGCCATTTTGTCTGAAATACTAGCAGCGGCGGCGTGAGAAAATTGCCTGAAGTTTATTTGAGACTCATCGGGTCATAATTGCCAATACGGGCGCACCCATTTTGTCACAAATGTCACATTTTGAACGATGATTTAGAAAAATGTATCACTTTCGTTCGGAGGTGGTGATAAAATTTTATAGAAGAAAAAAAAAATATTTTCCTTCTAATTACTGCACCAAATGGCAATAATTAGATCAATGTTTACTAATGCGACCAATGTTTATTAATTAATTGAAATGTTACAGGATTATTAATTAATTCTATATCATTACTTTTTTTAATTTTTTATTGTTATTCTTATTTTTAATTATTATTTTTATTATATTTCTTTTTTGTAATTATTTCTTTTGTCCCATATTCTTCTTCTTGCTACATTTTTAAATATTTATTAAAACCTCCAAAAAACATTTAACATGTAAAAAATAGGGGCCCACCGGTATCGGGTAAACAAACTTAAACTTTTATATTTTATTAAGTTATTATTAAAATTTTCACAATAATTATATCTTTCTAACAAACACATTACTATGTTATCAAACAAACAAAGAAAAACAAAGTGTGCATAAGTCTATGGTCGTGGGTAAAATATTAATTTGTTCCCAACAAAATTAAAAAGTTGTTTATCTGCATGAACGGTACACTTTTATACGTATTATTTTATTTGGTCGTTTATTCAGATTATGTCGCACTAGAAGTCAGCAACAATGAAAGGCATGTCGCATCTTTAAACTATGTCACAAGGTTGTCCCGTGCTAGCATTTAAGACAAATTGTAAGACATGACATATTTTATCATTTAAACGAATTTGTAGTTCAAGTCGAAAACCAAGCAAAGTAAAAAAAAAAAAAACTTTTTCATAAATTCATGTTGGGATGCTGCTAGCATAGGGGGAGCAAAGGGGGAGCTAAATTTTGATTATTTTTTGCCTAAAACATACCCTTTCGTGATATCATTTTGGAAATATAGAGCGTTTAATGCAAAATAAAATAAGATTCGGAGGCCCATAATTAGGAAAGAGTGCGTCTTAGGGCTATGCTTCTCAGTAACTAAATGGTTTTTATGACCAAGGTTAAACTGAAACTGCAATAAAATTGGAAAATTTCCGAAAAAGAAAAATATAAACGTCAAGAAGTTATGCCACAAGAAAATATCTCACGCCGCCGTGCTAGCATTGAAGACAAAATGGCTTTATCGCCCAAAATGTGATAAAAAGTGTGACTTAAGCCATGTCACAGTAGGCCGTTCTCGCCGGGCTGGGAGTCTTCAAGTCAAGAGTGAATAGGTTTCTTCTAGGCAAACGTGCTTCATCGTCGACCACATCATCGCTTACCATCAGGTGAGATAGTGGTAAAATAGTTCCATCTGTACATGGTGGACATCCCACCCATACGCACCAAACATTTTGGGAAAACTTTTATTATGCGCACAGCATAAGAATGGAATTCCCTCCTGGAGTCTGTATTTCCTGATAGCAACAACCTGCCCGGCGAGTATGGCCGCACCCAAGACATTTGTGACAAGACATGATAAATTATGTCATGTCTTACAATTTGTCTTAAATGCTAGCACGGGTCAAACATGTGACATATTGTAAAGGCACGTCATGCCTTTTTTGTTGCTGCCCGGCGAGTACGGCCTACTATGACATGGCTTGAGTCACACATTTCATCGCAGTTTGGGCGATAAAGCCATTTTGTCTGAAATACTAGTAGACCGATAGCGCTAGGTTTTGAGGTTTCAAAAATATTAAAGTTGTTTGTGTTTTGCATATAGTTTCCGGACCATTTGCCCAACCTAATACCTAAGTTTGTGTCATCCTAGGTATTTGCATAGGTAGAAATTTAGGTATTTGTCTTTTCAACCAGTATTGGACGAAAAGAAAATTAGAGATGAAAATTTTACTTTCATGATAATAACGAAGTAGTAACTGATGTACATAAGCATTTTGTGTCATCTCTGTCCACGGGAATCCTAATACTTAACCAGTACCTAACACGTAGCCCAACTAGCTCTAAAAGAATATTATAATTGGTTAAATAGGTGTTACGTGTTTTAGAGTACTGATATCTGTTCTTTAAAATATTTTGTGTCGAATTCATCCACGACTTTTATAGATATTTAATTTTTTTATTACAACAACCTGTAAAATCCACAAAAGAAAATGCAAGTTATAGAGTTTACGTACTTTTGATTATTATGGTGTAACAAAACACTATTCATAATTTGTGTCATTTTTATCCACGAAATCATATTATTTAAAAAAAATACTAGACTTCTTCGCACGAAGGGCGAGCGCGTGTAAAAAGCGCGGGAGCGGGTGGCGGGCGGGTGCCGGCCGGCCAGACGCGCGGCGCGTTTGTTTGTTTACATTCGGTATTTGTAAGTTGCAACAAACATGTGTGATTAAGGCCCACTTGCACGAAAAACTTTCAGAATTGCTAACACGAGGTTAAATTCACAATATCGTATATCATAATGTCAATTTAACCTAGTGTCAGCAACTAACTCTGATTTAAGAATTTTGCGCAAGTTAGTTATGTAGCTGTGAAAGACTAAAATGCAGGTTGAATATAATTAATGCGTTATATCGACACCCAATATGAATAACATTGTAACTCATTAAGCAGCAAGCATTTTTTTTTGCATTGTTTATTATTTATTTTCAGCTGCAGGCATAAGTGGTTTTGTACAATTGTAAGTTTTATGTTACTAATTTTAATTACTGTTTCAGTTTTGTTAAAATCACTCCAAGTATGATTTTTGCAATGTTACGATGTACAGAGTTTAAGCATTTTTAATATAGCATTGTAACTACCGTTACAATGGGTTCATAAAAACTTTTGAAAGATTTTTTCTGTGAATATTATTGTATCTTATTGTACGATTAAAAATTATACCGACAACATCTTTGATAAATATTATTGTAAGCAACAATTACAATGTGTGTCAATGTTACTTTCGGATAAAAAAGACAGGTTCCATAGTACAGGAAGTACTATGGAAGAGCTAATAAAACTCGTTTTTTAATAATTATTGTAATTCAATTAATATTCACAACGCTTTGTGCTCTGGTGGTCTGGATAAAATTATGTATGCCTGTGTCTACCGTTCGCACAGCGAAGATCAGGCGACAAGCAGACTCACAGATTACCTCATTGAAGCGGCTGATGCGGCACAGCAGCGGTACCCTTACGGCTAATTAGTGACACGGGGGGATTTTAATGCTCACCACCAGGAGTGTCTCTTCCCATACCAGTGCAGTGATCATGCTGGAGGGGAGATGCGTAAGCTTTCGTTAGCGCTAATCAGCCATCTGGTTCAGGGGGCAACGGCAACGGGGGATGTTGATTCGCCCACGACCAATTGCTTGGAACTTCTGCTGAAAACCGATCCAGACCGATAGGTACTCTATGTCGATAACTTCACCTTAGGTAGTTCCGAACGCTGTTTGGTAAAGGCTGTGTCCGTCTACTCTTCGCCCAAGAGGCACACGGCGGGTTTGTAGGTATAAGTCGGCAGATTGGGATGGGATACGATCTTTCTTCGCATGCTGATCCCTCATCTTGCGCGGACGCCGTGACTGATGTGTTGCGTTGGAAAATTAAGTACTACATTCCGTTCCCTGACTTACCAATGTCTAGCAAAGGCCGGCCACGCAGACGCGCTTAAACATGAGGCGTATCTGGCATTGATCGACGCTCGAACGGTTAGTGCGAGTCACGTAAGTTAGAAAAGAAGGCCTTCAACAGCGCTGCCAAGTCCTGCAAGAAGGAGTTTCGAGGGGCTCGGTTCGGCCACATTGGACGAATAGGGACATAGCTTGCTTCTTACCCAGCAGGAGTAAAGCGTTTTGGTTCCTGGGTAAGTCGGTTGAGTCGAACTTCTGCCATCCCTCACTACGACCACTGCTAAAACTATCGACGGGTCGCTAGCCCACTTTGCTGAGGAGAAGGCAAACTTATTTACCTCTCTATTTGGCGTTCGTGGGGTTCGTACTCGGCAACCTCGACTTAAACAAAGCTAGTGACCCGGATGGTATACTAGCACTTGTCCTTAAAACTTGTGCGCCCGAACTGTCTTCGATCTTGACATGTCTATTTCGCCTTTCGTATGAAACTGGAAAAGTGCTGAATGCTTGGAAATAAGCAAACGTACAGCCCGTGTCCAAGAAGGACAGTCGATCTAACCCGTCCAATTACAGACCCATCTCTACGTGTGCTGGCATACCTAGAAGCTAATGACATCCTAAGTGATTGCCAATACGGTTGCCGCCGATATAGTTCTACAAGGGTTCTTCTACATTTACATCTGGAGTAAGGCCATCGAGAGGCAAGGGGAGACGCTTGCCGTCTCTCTCGACAACTCGAAACCTTTCGATAGGGTCTGGCACGGAAGCCTTATTATTAGTAAGCTTCCTTCATCGGGTCTGCCTGGTAATAGTATGTGTGTTTGGATTGCACATTTCTTGAGGTACCGATCCATTCGAATGGTTATCGATGGCTGCTCGTCGGACCGATTGGATATGAATGGGTCCCTCAAGGGTTGGTTCTCTCAGCAACTTAATTTTAGCTGCACATAAACGATCTGCTAAAATCTTGGGTATGCAGACGACAGCACTGTTGCTGAGAGGTACTTGTCCATCCTTGTCCTTTGTGATGGTATGGTGGAGCGTTTCAGTTTATCCTTGAAGGCAGTCTCCAAATGGGGCGATGCCAATTTGGTCAGGTTTATGCCGATAAAACCCAGGCATGTCTTTTTGCCGCTAAAATGAGCCAATTCCACTTGGTTCCTTCCCTCGGAAGTGTTAACGTGCCGATAATGGACTATTTTGAGCTTATTGGCATTACTTTTAACACGTTCCTCAATTTTGAACCATACATTGAGGCAAACGCTCAGTTTGCTGCCAAAAAGGTGGGGATCATCGCAAAAGTGAGTCGTTTATTCACGCCAGAACAGTTGCTCCCCCCCCGGTGGGTTCCCGCTTTGTCGAGGCGGGGGGGCTCAGTAACCGTGGCTTGGTCACCCACGGTGAAGCGAAGAGGAACCCGAGGAGGGGCCGCTCGTCAGGGCTTTTGCCGATTAAGCCGACGACGTAGCGGCCAACCAGTAAGTTGCGGTGCCGCTTGGTAACAGGCGACATCGCAACTGAGGCGGGCCGCGATGTCTTATGGAGATTCCCAGGTCCCATACGATATCGCGGCTGAGGGTTGGAGGCCGCGGCGGGAGAGGAGTGCCGGTATTGCGGTGCGCCGCTCTCCCTACCTTCCGCGGCCTAAACGGGGTCGCCACCGTCTGATGGCGGACGCGGTGGGGCCGCAGGGGAAGAGGAGTGTCGGTATAGCGTTAGCCGCTCTCCCTATCCCCTGCGGCCGCAAAATGGTAGGTGGCGGGGCCATTGACCTTGACCCGTCACAGTGGGACCAAGGGTGCCATACACGGGGTCGTCTGGCACCCATGTGCTGAATTGGTCCCTGGGGTGGTCACGGCGTACAGTGTGTTCTGGTGCGCCGGTGATGGGGGGTACTCTCCCGAGGAGGGTCCGGTGACGGACAGCTGCGGCGGGTTCGCGGTGAGTGCTAACGCGTGCCCGTGTTCCCGCCATAAGCGGCACTGGAGGACACCGTGGAGTTTTAGTGGGTTAGAGTCCCACATAACTGCACTATCTCCCCGTGGTAGTGCAGTATGCATAAAAAAAAAAAGAACAGTTGCTCAAGTTTTATCAAGCGCAAGTTTAATTATGTATGGAGTACTGTTCTCATTTCTCGGACGGATCTGCCAAATACCAGCTTGACGCACTTAAGTTTATCAAAAAACGGGTCAAGAAGCTCATCGGCAATGAGGCACTGGTAGAGTCAAAGCTCCAGAGCCTTGAATATCGTCGCCGAGTTGCTAGCTTATCGGTTTTTTATCGGTTGCATTTCGGGGAGTGTGAAATGGAATTACATGATCTAATTCCACTTAGCCCATTACATCATCGGACTACAAGACGTACGGTGATTTGCTATCGATAGATGGTGGACATCTCACCCATACGCACTAAACGTTTTGGGAATACTTTCATTGTGTGCACAGCTAAGGAGGGGCATTCCCTGCCGGAGTCTGTGTTGCCCGATAGGTACAAGTTCGAGTCTTTCAGTCAAGAGTGAATAGGTTACTTTTAGGTAAGCGTGCTTCATGTTCGACCACGTCATCGCTTAACATCAGGTGAGGTAGTGTTCAAGCGCGAGCATATAAAATATAAAAAAATACGTTCCCCCTATTGCAATGCATACCACGCAGTGGATAGTAGATGATTAATTATTATTATTATAGCAGTGATGGCCCAGTGGTAACGGACGTGACTTACAAGTATGGTCGTGGGTTCGAACCCAGGCACGCGCTTTACTTTGTGTAAATTATTTCAATACCACTGCTCTCAAAACACAGAAGTAAAAAAAAAGCGAAGATATGTAACATACATAAACCGACACTGGGCCCGCGTGGTGGATTACGGCCTATTCCCTCTCCCAGATAGGAGGCCTAAACGCACAATGGACCAAATGGTAGTCTAAGTTCGGAAAAGGGGGACCATGTATCCTATCCTAATGCTTACCACGCCTATCGTTTGCAATTACTTCTTCACATTTTTTTCTAATCATTCTCCTTTCTCACATATCTGTAATATTGAATGAGTCTAAAAACATTTTTATTTCATACCTACTCTTAGTTTTTCTCCAAAGCCATTTATGCTGATATGATTATATTCAAATGATGAACTAAAAACCTATTCTCGATGTCAACACCATCTTTCTTAACCATGATAACATTTAAAGTAAGTGATTATATTTGAGAATAAAAACATTGTAACTTAAAATTACAATTATAGTTAAAATATAAATAGTCCAAAATTTAAAATGTATTACATTGTATGTCATTTAAAAATGAATTTTACACATAGAAACCGATGTTACCCAAACTTTTGTGTATTGGAACTTGATCTACAAGTATACTTTAGTAGAAACATTATTCAGTTTTAATTACAATGAAATTATTTTATTTTACAAAAGTAGTTCTTATTGGCACAGAAATACGGTTAAAAGGCAGAAATAAAGTTCTGTTCTTGCTGATTTCATCCATACTATCTATACTAATATTATAAAGAGGAAAGATTTTTTGTTTGTTTGTTTGTTTGTACCGAATAGGCTTCGAAACTACAGGACCAATTTACAAAATTCTTTCACCAATAGAAAGCTACATAATTCCTGAGTGACGTAGGCTATTTTTTTTTGCCGAAAACGGGTCCTGTGGGGTGGTCCACGGGAGCGAAGCCGCGGGCAACAGCTAGTATGACAAAAATTGTACCCAAATGTGTAACTAAAGTTACAATGTTATTCATATTGGGTGTCGATATGTGGTCTCATACTAGACGTTATTTCAGTGATTGTTAAAGAAAGAGGATTATTGAAGTTCATAGAATCGAGCATTGTAAGGGATGACGGAAAAGCAGACTGTTTTAAGGAGCGTGCTGAAATAAAACTAAACATAATCACTATCACCACACAACAAAAATATCTAGAATTTTTTGCTTTGTGTATATTTTGTATTGCTGACTGTACACTGCCTACTCGAAGCGGGGCGCGGGATATCGAGAAGCCGTATAACAAAAAAGCGGTAGGTAGGTACGCCGATACCTATCTACCTACCGCTTTTTTGTTATACGGCTAATTTGAATCTGAAAGGTATAGGTAGGTATGCCGATACCTACCTACCTATCGCTTACAGGTTCAAATTCGAAGCGAATTGAAGCGTCAATCTAATATAATATTGACCATATTGACCGTCTTCTAAGCATTGAAAATTCACATTCGTAGGCAATGAGAATGCAGACACGCGCGCTTTGCACATAATTCGCACGTCATTATTTTTATCTCTATAGGTTACCTACACATTTGTTCATTACGTGGCGGAGATAAGAGTCAATCAATACTCAATATGATAGTTATGTTATTTATATAGGAAGGCTTCGCATCTAAAAAGAAATCGTACCGAACGAACATGGTTGTGTGCGTGCGTAATGCCGCCTGGCCGCGTCCGCCCGCTTCGACTGCCCGCTTCGACCGCAACCATTGTTTTTGTGTTTTATTCATTTAAATACTTATCGTGCATGAAAATGACACAAATTTACACTGTCGATTTTTCATGCAGTTATGATATTGATTATGTAAACTCTAATAATTATAATATTTTTTTGAAGCATTTATAGCTTGGAAAATCAAAACAATTAAAAATCTTAAAATTGCGTGTCCTAATTTGGCACAAATTTAATTAATAGGCATATATAAGTGATCTGAGAAGGGAAATAGTTATTTCATAAACTTTAATATTTTTTTTGCACTGTTTTTACATACTGACCCTATGTCAGTTTGCACTGGGTAAATATGACACAAATTGGGTTTGCACACTCCACAGGCTATCCTAGATATGATACCATAATTATTTTAAACTTTAAGTTTTTTTTGCCAGTTTTGATTTGAATAAAAATAATCAACCACAAATCATCGAATTACTGAAAATGCAAGTAACAGATGTGACACAAAACGCAATAATAAGCTACATAGGTACTACTGTATCCATAGGCAAAAAATAAGAAACTTTAGAATTTTTTAAACTTATGACATCAAAATAGGCCAGCGCTATCGGTCTATAGCAGCGGCGGCGTGAGAAAATTGCCTGAAGTTTATTTGAGACTCATCGGGTCATAATTGCCAATACGGGCGCACCCATTTTGTCACAAATGTCACATTTTGACAGATGATTTAGAAAAATGTATCACTTTCGTTCGGAGGTGGTGATAAAATTTTATAGAAGAAAAAAAAATATTTTCCTTCTAATTACTGCACCAAATGGCAATAATTAGATCAATGTTTACTAATGCGACCAATGTTTATTAATTAATTGAAATTTTACAGGATTATTAATTAATTCTATATCATTACTTTTTTTAATTTTTTATTGTTATTCTTATTTTTAATTATTATTTTTATTATATTTTTTTTTGTAATTATTTCTTTTGTCCCATATTCTTCTTCTTGCTACATTTTTAAATATTTATTAAAACCTCCAAAAAACATTTAACATGTAAAAAATAGGGGCCCACCGGTATCGGGTAAACAAACTTAAACTTTTATATTTTATTAAGTTATTATTAAAATTTTCACAATAATTATATCTTTCTAACAAACACTTACTATGTTATCAAACAAACAAAGAAAAACAAAGTGTGCATAAGTCTATGGTCGTGGGTAAAATATTAATTTGTTCCCAACAAAATTAAAAAGTTGTTTATCTGCATGAACGGCACACTTTTATACGTATTATTTTATTTGGTCGTTTATTCAGATTATGTCGCACTCGAAGTCAGCAACAATGAAAGGCATGTCGCGTCTTTAAACTATGTCACATGGTTGTCCCGTGCTAGCATTTAAGACAAATTGTAAGACATGACATATTTTATCATTTAAACGAATTTGTAGTTAAAGTCGAAAACCAAGCAAAGTAAAAAAAAAAAAACTTTTTCATAAATTCATGTTGGGATGCTGCTAGCATAGGGGGAGCAAAGGGGGAGCTAAATTTAGATTATTTTTTGCCTAAAACATACCCTTTCGTGATATCATTTTGGAAATATAGAGCGTTTAATGCAAAATAAAATAAGATTCGGAGGCCCATAATTAGGAAAGAGTGCGTCTTAGGGCTATGCTTCTTAGTACCTAAATGGTTTTTATGACCAAGGTTAAACTGAAACTGCAATAAAATTGGAAAATTTCCGAAAAAAAAAAAAAACTTCAAGAAGTTATGCCACAAGACAAGAAAATATCTCACGCCGCCGTGCTAGCATTGAAGACAAAATGGCTTTATCGCCCAAACTGTGATAAAAAGTGTGACTTAAGCCATGTCACAGTAGGCCGTTCTCGCCGGGCTGGGAGTCTTCAAGTCAAGAGTGAATAGGTTTCTTCTAGGCAAACGTGCTTCATCGTCGACCACATCATCGCTTACCATCAGGTGAGATAGTGGTCAAACGCAAGCCTATCACACTAATATACTTTGTTTGTTACTTCATCACGCTCAAAGGGCTGGGCGGATCTGGATGAAATTTGGCACAGAGATATATTATAGTCAGGAATAGCACATAGGATACTTTTTATCCAATATGTTCCCTTGGGGTAATTATCGACATTCACGCGGGCGAAGCCGCTGACAGAAACTAGTTAATAATATATTAAAAAAAAACTTAATTTATTAGACACTAGCTATTGCCCGCGGCTTCGCTCGCGTGGGCCACCCCACAGGACCCGTTTTCGGGATTAAAAAATAGCTTATGTCACTCAGGAATAATGTAGCTTTCTATTGGTGAATAATTTTTTTAGGTACAAACAAAAAAATCTTTCCTCTTTATAATATTAGTATAGAAGTATAGATAAATTATCAATTATTATTATTTTGTGCCCACGCGTTGACGTGGTATAGGATATTTAACATTGTTAAAGTTTTTCAATATTATTGATATTATAGATTGAAGTGTCCAATCACGTCAATGTTTGTTTAGTCCGGACGGACATTATCAACGTCGTCCAATATTGACCAAATACCTTTAGATTAGTCTATATACCTACCTTAAATTGTTATGTAATTAACATATAATGGAAAAAATTAAAGGGCCCTGAAGGGAAACCACTTTAAATCCTTAAGATAGATTATTTTACTTAAAGGAAACATTACTTTATTTAAAAAAAAAAAAACAGAACTGCATTCACAGATTAAACGAACGAATAAAAGAGTGTTATTTTTTTTTATCTGCTCCGATTCCCGGTTTTGGTAATCTTGTCGAGAAAACGCTGAATGCTTTGTTGAATGTTTTGTTTCTATTTTTTTAAGTAAAGGAATTTATACTACACCTGCTCGGAAAGTACCTTGATACTTTATCAAATTTACGGTAGAAAGTACGTCATTGCATATCGAACAAATATGCGGGGAGAAAACGCATCTGAACGGGAGAGAAAAGTGTATGAAAATCCATTTCTTACGTGGTTTTTCTTTTTTAATTTTGGGTAAGACTATGCGCCGGTAACCTAAATATCAAAAGCCAAAAAGTTTTTACAGTGAGTTTTTATCTCCAAGTTCGCAAAATGTCACTGGCCACTAGCTGTGTGTTGGATGGTGTCAAACAATTTGAAAAAAGAACATGTGAAAATTGCAGACGCCATTGGCGCCATTTTCAATTTGTGTGTTGTTTGAGGATTCAGTTTTCGTAGAAAGTAAAATAAAACTATCAAAATGATAAGTAGTGATACTGATGACGAAGATTTTTTAACTCCGCCGCAGTTGAAGGAAACAGCAAAAATACTGATTGATAACCTTTTACCACAGAAATCAATTAAAAAATATAATAAAACTTATGACGATTTTTTGCAATGGAAAAGTGAAAAACATGCGGCATCTTTTTCTGAAACTGTTTTGCTAGCTTATTTCAGTGAAAAAGCGCAAAAATACAAACCAAGTACGTTATGGTCTATGTACTCAATGTTGAAAAGGACTATTTTGACAAGAAACGACATAAATATTCAAGAATACAAAAAACTTACAGAATTTCTGAAAAGAAAGTCGGAGGGATTCCGTAGTAAGAAATCAAAAGTGCTTACTACAAAGGATGTTTATTATTCCTTTTTGCAGAATGCTCCAGATGACAAATATTTGTTGATAAAGGTAAGTTTATGAACAAAATGCACTGGTTTATGATTTATTACGTACCTATTTTTGAGTAGAAATCTACTAGGTTTTCATGTTTGATATTTTTGTTTACAGGTTATTTTGATTTTAGGAGTAAATGGGGCCTGTCGTTCGCAAGAACTTGTGGAAATGACAACAAACGATATCGAAATCCTCGAAAATGGAATAATCGTCAATATTCCTAACACAAAAACCAAAATTCAGCGATCATTTGTTATATCGGGCTTATTTTATGAGATAGTGAAGAAATATAACGAAATTCGCCCCATTGACCCCAAAACCAATCGGTTTTTACTACAATATAAAAACAAAAAATGTACGAAACAAGTAATTGGGAAAAACAAAATAAGTACTGTGCCAAGAGAAATAGCTTCCTACCTTAATTTACTCAATCCACTAGAATACACTGGCCACTGCTTTCGCAGAACTTCAGCGACTATTCTTGCCGATACTGGTGATTTAACCACAATAAAACGTCACGGTGGTTGGAAATCGTCCGCTGTTGCAGAAAGTTATATCGAGAATTCCGTAGAAAACAAAACACGAATAAATAACACGAATAAATCGGGATCGATTAATGTGCATCAAGACTCATCTCCTCAACCATCAACGAGCGCGGCGATGCCAGATGCCCCTCAGCAGCCAGTTGCCCCTTTGGCACCACAGCCTTCTACGAGCGCAGTGCCAACAGCACAGCCAGTTATTCCTCCTACATTGTCGCAAT
This sequence comes from Orthosia incerta, assembly GCA_948252205.1. Taxonomy (NCBI): domain Eukaryota; kingdom Metazoa; phylum Arthropoda; class Insecta; order Lepidoptera; family Noctuidae; genus Orthosia; species Orthosia incerta. The sequence continues at coordinate 57,216,671 of OX411742.1, forward strand.
CATCTCAAACAAACATTAATGGAAAAAGTGTTACATTAAGATTCACTAACTGCAACAATTTCAATATAAATTTAAATTAGTAAAGATTTAGTTTTTTATTTTCCTCGTAGGTGTAGTATAAAGCACTATGTATCACTCGAGAGAAAGTGCGATTCCCGATCTCGGGTGTTTTAAAGCCCTCGCCTACGGCTCGGGCTTCAAACGACACCCTCGACGGTAATCGGTCACTTTCTCCTCTCGGTGAACAATGTACTATTTTCATTTTTATTTAGTTTATATGTCCAGTTGCAGCTCGTTTGCAATAACCTACTTTCCACCCATGTGAAATGTCACCCTTGTTGTCTTTAATGACACGAGTTTGCAATAACCTACACTCCCGTGTATCACACGACGTTTTTCAATACAGTTGTGGGAAATAGTAAAAACAAATCAAAGAATTAGATTTGTTTATTCACAAAAAATAAAATTTGCAGAAAATGGCGCGTTTTTGCAACTGGACATATTTTTTTTTTCAAAAAAAAAGGTAGGAAAATGTTGCCTATAAAATTCATTCATTGGCGTGCGCTGAGAAAACTATTGATGATAGATAGAAAATTGAAAATTAAAAACTGCAGTTAGAGTAGGTATAGTAGGTAGAGGCAGGGTAGGGAGGTTAGGCAGGGTAGGCTGGGTAGGCAGGGTAGACTGGGTAGGCAGGGTAGACTGGATAGGCAGGGAAGCCAGTTGACGGGAGCGAAGCCCCGCGGGTCAACTAGTTGACTTATAAATTTAAAACTCAACTGCAAAACTAATGATCGAGCTCATAAACAAAAGTCACGAACGCGTAATAGAAAGATGCCTGTGCGAAAGATTTAATTTTCGAATCATAATTATAGCCTCTGAAAGTACGCCATGTTTAACAACTGTATTGAAAAATAATCTATCTTAAGCATTAAAAGCGGTTTCCCTTCAGGACCCATTGATTTTTCCAACCTGTAGAGATACAATTATTTTGCAAACATTGGGTTGGTTGCATTACAATATATTTTTTTGTGTTATTTATATTTATCTTTTTGATGAATTTAATCATCGATTATGAAAAGTAAAGAAACATTTCGTAATTGTAATGTTATTTTTTCAGGTTCTGCCATTCTTGCATACATGAACAACGATTGGAAGAAGATAGCGGAAGAGTTCGGTACCCCGATAGTTGAAAACGGTATTCATTCTGTGCTAAAAAATTTTGGAAACTTTTTTGAAATATTGTCGAAATTGACGAATTGAAGAAATTGTAATTTATATTTGCGGTTGTAAAACTTAATTTAAATATTATGTGTACGTGACTAAATGGCAAAATGACTAAATTTGTATGTGTGAAAATACCTAGACCATGTAGTATATTTTGTTTCTACTAACAAATGGAAAAAATTAAAAAAAATAGTTTTAAACCACAAAACTTTTATTTCTCACACCACACAACCAAATATACCAGCAGATTATCTACGCTCCACCATGGCCTCGCGGAGAGATCGAATCTGAGACCCGCAGGCTTATTACGTATCTTTTGCAAGAGCAAAACGATATCAATGAAACGCTTTATGTCATAAAAGTCAGAATTACCTGTAGTGTGGGTATGGTAAGTCCTACACAATCGTTTGCTAATCGCTCGCTGTTTTTCAAATGCACTTATTAAAAAATAACCGCCAACAACTCTAAAACTTTTGTATTGAAGAGCAAATATTGCGCAAAAATCGCTATCGTTTAGCTCTTGCAAAAGATACTTAATAAGCCTGCCAGTTTCCCGTACGTTAGACAATATCTCTCAGCAACAGTGATGTCGTCTGCAATTCTGCATACCCAAAGGTATGTAAGTAGGTTTTAGTAGTTCTTTTATGTGCAGCAAGAATAATGTTGCTAAGAGAACCGACCAAGGCTGAAGCTGATGGACATTTTTTTCGTATCGGCCGATGCTGATATTTTGTCTTTGACATCAGCGGATGCTGATGCTGATTTTAGTTATTTTAGAAAGAAAGTAAATCGTTACGTTTTTTTCATTTTCAGTAAAAAACTGCGAAATGTCTTGTTGTTTTTCGTTTGCACTGGTTAAAAACATTTCAAACTCATCAGGATGTTTCCCTATGATTAATTATTTAAAAGTGGAATAAAAATGTTGTGAATCTGCTGCAGCTTCAATGCAGCCTTTTTAGGGTTCTGCACCCGAAGGATCCAAACGGAGCCCTATTGCTGTCACTCACGTGTCTGTCTGTCCGTCATCTGTCACACAATTTTGTTCCGAAGAATTTTTTAACTTTCCATTGACCTGAGAACTTGAAATTCGGTGATAAAGTTTATTATTACGTATATTTTACTAACAATTACCAATATATTGAAAAATTCGATTTTTCTTTGGTAGGTAACCCTAAATGTGCGGCGTCCGTCACGCACTTAGCCGGGTTTTTTACTTAGTACAAGCATATTTGATTACCTCTACGAACTGGAGTTAGTTAATATAATATGTTTTTCTTCAAATAAACGTTAAAAACGCTTTTATACATGGCATGCATTTTTACGATATTTATATCCATAACAGTAAGTGAAATTCAAAATAAATATCAAAACACCACTTTTTGTTAAGATTTTTATTAGACTTTACAAAATCCACCAATCAATCAACGTTTAAGGGTACACTAGTCGACGGCACGAACTATTTTGTGCGCGGGGTTGAAATGCATTTTATATCAACCGACAACACGTGTGGAAGAGTTAGATGCTGTGATGACCAGTAGGAAGCTAGTTCGCGTACGAATACACACTTTTGCAAATTTGTAGCGAAATGGATAATGATTTAGGACGAAACCGAGTGCGCGAAATTTTATTAACAGACCTTTGGCCGTCTGGATAACATGAAAAAACTACTAAACGTACCTGTTCAAAATAAAATTATTTGCATTTTTGAACTAATAATCCATCCCTGTATGGTGGCCGTTTTGCAATTTTCCGTCTTCTTATGGTATTTATTTGCGCCCAAAAATGCGTTAAAATTTGTGTCGAAATGTGGAACTTTCGACGCTCATAACTTTCAAATATTTATTTTTTTATTTTTTTGGCTCCACACAGGGCTAGATAATGATGAAAGAAATTGATATCACTTTAATTTTGAACGTACATCGTCAAACAGTGGAATAATATCAATATGTCTCATCATTATCTAGCCCTGTATGGAAGCAAAAAAGTAAAAAAAGAAAATATTTGAACATTATGATAGAATCATTATCCATTTCGCTACAAATTTGCAAAAGTGTGTATTCGTACGCTAACTAGCTTCCTACACATCACAGCATCTATCTCTTCCGCACGTGTTGTCGGTTGATATAAAATGCATTTTAACCCTGCGCACAAAATAGTTCGTGCCGTCGACTAGTGTAACCTTAAAATGCAAAATTGCAACTGTGTGTTTCATATTTTAACTGCCGAACTAAAATTAAATTGGCTTGATTTCATCCCGGTTGAATGTTATGCGGTAAGAAGCTTTAAGCGTAGATTGAATAAGTTTATATAAGGGTAGAATATGTAAAAAATATAAGGTTATACTATTCCCCCTCTAAAAAGCTTATTTTATTTTTGCTTTTTGCTCACTGCTACTCCATGCATGATCGAACTAGCGCTTGATACAAGTGTAGCAGCTGATCTGGCGTGAAGTACCTTCTCAACTTTGCAAAATATTGCCTTCATATTATTTTTACAGGAACGAAGTAGGTAGAAATCGTATTCGACGTATTTTTTTTTTATATATTTGAATGTTTTATTTTTTAATAATGAATGTAAAAAACAAATTTAAATAAAACCTGTGCGCCTGAAATTTATTGTCTCCAGTCATTACACGCTTATTTCGCCTTTCATATGAGACTAGAAAAGTGCCGCATGCTTGGAACCAATCCAACGTTCAGCCCGTGCGCAAGAAGGGCAGTCGAGCTGAACCGGCCAACTAAACACTACTATCTGTAACGTGTACTTAAGTATAAGCTCCTGGCATACCTAGAAGCTAACGACATCCTTAGTGACAGCCAATACGGCTTCCGCCGAAATCGGTCAACTGAGGATTTTCTAGCGTATGCCATTCACATCTAGAGTGAGGCCATCGAGAAGCATGCGGAAGCGCTTGCCGTTTCCCTCGACATCTTGAAGGACTTTGCCAGGGTCTAGCACGAAAGCATCATTGGTAAGCTTCCTTCATTAGGTCTGCCCGGTGGTCTGTGTGATTGGATTGCAGACTTCCCGAGAGATCAGTCCATTCGAGGGATGCTCGTCGGACCAATTGGATATTAATGTCAAGGTCCCTCAGGAGTCGATACCAGGGTTGTTGCGAACATCAGCATCAGCGTCGCGTATTGCATAATTTTCAATATCAGTATCAGCATGATGCTGATTATGAATGCTGAATTTCGAGTTGTGACATGACTGCAGAGGGAGCGGGGCTTATGGCGCGTGTTCTTTTCGGTTGCGAGTTTTGACCAATCGTGGGGTTGACCGCACCGGTTGCGATTGTAAACCAACACAAATTTGGCTCTTCAATTCATCGTTACTATTCGTTACGTTATAATAGCTACGTAATTGCGGATGAAATTGCAGTTACTCGTATTGTATTTTTTTTCGTAAACTGTTGTGAAATTTGATAAAAATGGCGCCCCTTTTGAAAAGTGAAATACATTGCTACATTAGTGAAATATATTGTGAATCAAGAAACCGCAAACAATAACTTATGTAGATAGATGGATAGTTAAACTATTTATTCAGTTCACACGAAAGACACAGCAAAACACTCAAAATCACAATAACATTATTTTAATTTACATGTAGGGATTTGGAAACAAGGTGCCAAAATACAAAAAAAAAGAAAAAGGTAAAATACATAATACAAATAAAAGTGACAAAAGTAACATATCTACTTTAATAAGAAGATATAATTATTGAAACACAGTGCGGTGTGCGTCTCAAGGTTGCACCAAATGGGAGTCCAGCTCAGCACGTGTCTAGCAATATACCTGACGATGATATTCTGCTGGATCCCTGCAGTGACATACGGTCGCTGAACAGTCGTAATATGTTGGTGTTAGGGCAGTGTTATGCGAGGTATATAGAAAAAAATGTTTTTCTATTGTGTCCGGGTGTGCCCGGGACATAAATGTTTTTCTATTACAACCAGTAGGTATCCATCAAAACATCCACAAATTATGCAATTACCAAGTCGCCATATCCTTTGTTTACAGGTTTTGACCACGAGATACGCCAAATAGACAGATTGGCTTGGGAAGGACATGATAGCCAGTTATATAACGGACATGTTCAAAACGGTCATCCCCAGTTTTTTTCTGCGTGGCGATAAGAAACTGCCGCAGTCGAACTCTGAACGTTACAAGGCATTTAAGAGTCCCTACCAATTTTGCCACGCTGCTAGTTTAGGTAACTATCGGAGCGCAGTGAGTATGTGAGCGTTCGAACTATCAGCGACAGTCGTAGTGTGCGTTTTCGCACGTTGCAGCGGGAACAAAAATCTTGATGCGTTACAGATATTCTCACTACTCCAGTCTTCATACCTAAGTAATATGTTCTGTACTATGTATGCTGCACAACATTAACAGAATTAGGTCTGTCGAAAACGCATAGCTTATGATTTTAAGAGAAAAGTGAAAAAGTCCCGACATTTCGCAATTTGTTGCGTGGTGCGCCGCGAGTACACGTTTTTCAAACTTTCAAATTTAGAATAACACTACCCTAACTGACCCATACAACATACTATCTTATCTTATCTAATGGAGGAGCCGAGAAATAACTCGGAAACTTCGACCCATTGGGATCTATTGTCGTCCCCTAGATAACCTATTCCTCCCCAATCTCGTTGAAAACTATTTTCATGAATTTTACAACGAGACTAGGAGATATGAGCCTGTAGTCTTCTGGTTTTGGATATTCAACCCCTATGAGACTCATTCGCTTACCAGCCAGTGCATCGCATATGCACAGAAGGTGCTCCATGCGTTCCGTATGTTCCCCACACAACCTGCACATGTTATAAGTTTGAAGTGTGTACCTGTATAAGTTTTTAAACTGTCATGGTCACTAACACTAACATTAACATTAAAAACGGGATATTTACCATGTTTACTGTTTGTTGCGAGTTCCCGATATCCCGTTTTTAATGTTAATGTTAGTGTGTACCTGTATGTTTGTGTATATGTGTATCTGTCAGAGGCATCATAGCTTCTAAACGGATAAATCAATTTTGATTTAGTGACATTATCGGGTGTGTTCTTAGCAATGTATGATGAAAATCATTTCAGCCGGTCAATATTTATGGGCGTTAATACTGTTTGAATTTTCGCAAGATATCATGTCATAATTACGTGTTCGATAGATTGTTCATCGAAGCGTTTTTACTACTAGATCAATTATGTTGTTTAAAATGATGTAAAAAAGTAAAAATCGGCGATTTTAATTTTTACATGTTTTGTGTCGATTTCTGACTATGTAATATCCCAGGTAATCTCCAAAACGGCTGGTCCGATTTTAACGGGTTTTCACTAGCTGATATATAAGGAGTAACTTAGGCTATTTTATTTTAGAAAAATAATTGGGCTAACAAGCAAAAAAATTAAAACTCGTAATTTGTTTTAGTTAGACACCACGTAGTCGTGAGCAACAGCTAGTATTTGATAAAGATTCCTATCTTACGTATCTAATTGTAAACTTGTGCTATGATATTTTTGTGCTGTAAATATTAAGATCAACTTACTTTGAATTGTATAAATATGTGTAAGTTTCTCATGTAGGTGAAAGTCAATATACATCTTTTGAGTAATAAAGATTCTCAACCGTAACTAAGACGGAATGGTAAAATAGTGCTATTTCACTATTCTTTTAAAAACTGCAAGAGTTTGGCAGCCTGCGGTACAAAGTTCCACAACCGCATCGCGTGCACGTTAAAGGTGTAGGAGTAGAAGTCGGCTGTGTGGGAAGGGGATTTAAGTTGCGACCTGTAAGGTGCAACCGAAGGACGGAAGTAGAAGAAGCCTTCCCGGAGGTAGGTTGGTGTTTTAGGGTTGTGAAGGATGTCAAATAGCAGACACAAAATTGGAGAGTTTCTGCAAAGCCAAATTGGCAACGACTTGAGTATCTTGTAGTTTGAGCAAGGGTTTTTTTGGTGTTAAAGAGCAAAAAGATAAATAAATAAAAGACTCTGGAGGCATTTTAGCGAGTGGAACGAGTACTGCACTTGAACGTGAACAGTCGATAATAGCTGTTACCCGACCCACCCTAAAAACGAACGCATTTTAACCCTCCGCCTGTAATATTAAGCATTATTTAATTTGTATGAGTTTATCAGACCAGCGCTACTCGATGTACAAATACAATAATAATACAGATACGCAAATTAGATCTTTAAAAGTTAGCGTTAGGATATTTATAACTATTCGTTATACGATTTTGGTTTTTATGCCTATGTAGTCTTAGAGACTAAAATATTATCAGAGTATTGTAAAATAATTAGAGCTATTGCTATTAATAGCTTATTTTAACGATTATGTAAGTAGATCTGGTCTCGTGGTTTGTGTAAAAGGCTGAGGCGAACAAGATGCGAGTTCAAATGCTGCGTCGAGAATATTATCGCTTTGCTTTCAATTTAGGATCTATTCAATAATAAGTATTTCTTACCTTATTGTAAAGAACTATAGACGGACACATTCTTCAAATGTAAAATTTCTAAATTGGTATAATATTTTCGCTTAACTTGTAATAAGTGGATCTTATCTTATCTCATGGAGGGGCCGAAAAATAACTCGGACGTCGGACACTTCGACCCATTGGGATATTGTGGTCCCCTAGATAACTTACTCCTCCCCAATCTCGTTGAAAACTGTTTTCATGAATTTTACAACACGACTAGAAGATATGAGTCTGTAGTCTTCTGGTTTTGGATATCCAACCCCTAGGAGACTCATTCGCTTACCAGCCATAGTGCATCGCATGTGCACAGAAGGTGCTCCATGCGTTCCGTATATTCCCCACACAACCTGCACATGGGTGTCGCGGTTAGACCCATCTTCATGAGCATGTCGTTGGTTCCAAAGTGCCCAGTAAAGGCCCCAAGCAGGTAGCGGATTTGCACCCTGCTCATGTTCCAAATGCATTCCCGGGCCTTGAAAGTAGAGCCTAGGAATTTCTTGGAGTGTTGTAGACCGGTATTAGATAGCCAATAAGTTCGCTGTCTGTGATCTGCAAACTCCCTAAATGCGGCTTTTACGACACATGGTTCTGCAATTAATGATTTTGTGGGTCACACAAAATCATTAATTGCTGAGCCCTCTCTTGCCAGTTCATCAGCCACTTCGTTACCATGGAATCCTTTGTTCCCAGGGACCCACATCAGTCTTACCCTGTGAATAAGTCCAGAGGCCACTTTGTACGATGCAGCAATGGCTTTGATTGCAGCCTGACTGTCACTGTGTGTATATGTGGATTTACCTCTGGTTCCTCTATCTATATTCTCTTGAGCGCAGGTTATTATGGCATATGTTTCTGCTTGGAATACAGTTGCCATCTTCCCTAAGCTTTTGCTACATTTGTAGGCTTTTGCGTATATGCCCGCTCCTGTACCTGATTCCATTTTTGATCCATCAGTGTACCACACCAGACTATCTTGTTCTGGTGGATCAAGTCCCTTCGTCCAGTCCTCTATTGTAGGGATTTGGACCTTGAAAGACCTTTCAAACACAAACATAGTTTGAATTTTATCGGATAACATGCTTGTTACCCGATCCAGGTCTTCATTCTCGTCGAACTTTGTATGGTTAGACTTTGGCTTAAAGGCATCCCATAATCCAGCAACAGCGAGACGATGTAATGTCTTCTTTGTCTCAAATTCAACCATCATATGCAGAGGAGGGATATTGAGGTACCTCTCAATCGCTGCCGTAGGTGTTGTCCTGAAAGCACCCTTGATGCCGAGACACGTTGTTCTTTGTAACCTGGTGAGTGGCGCTTTGCACGAGGCAAGTTTTGTTCTTGGCCACCACACTATGCTGCCGTATGTGATAATAGGTATTATTAATAAGTGGGTAGTTGAAAGACAAATATGCGTATTCATTATAAAACGGGTAGTCAAATGTTACTAAGGTAATAAAAAAAAATTAACCGTGACAATAAAACTAAAGCCAGTCTACGCACAATTGCAGTGACTACGCGCAAACATTTTTTACCTTGCCTTACTAAATTGCGAATTTTTAATTTAACGTTATCATAATTATTACTGTTTTCATTTCTTTTATCATTGTTTTCTGTTGTTATTTGTATTTAAATAGTTAATTCAAATCAACTATTTTAATTTAATATCACACTAATATTATAAAGGCGGAAGTTTGTGAGTGTGTGTATGCGTGTGTGTTTGCATGTTTGTTACTTCTTCACCCTCAAACGGCTGGACGGATCTGGATAAAATTTGGCATAAATATAGATTATAGTCTCGAATAGCACATAGGATATTTTTTGATCCCGGGCACATTTATTTATTCATTCAACCAACAGGTAAGACCCAAGCTAACAAAAGTAGTCATAAATTGCTACTAGTAGTCCCAAGTGAAGACTGGGTAGAAGAAGGCGAAAGTTTGTGAGTGTGTGTATGCGTGTGTGTTTGCATGTTTGTTACTTCTTTACCCTCAAACGGCTGGACGGATATGGATAAAATTTGGCATAAATATAGATTATAGTCTCGAATAGCACATAGGATATTTTTTGATCCCGGGCACATTTATTTATTCATTCAACCAACAGGTAAGACCCAAGCTAACAAAAGTAGTCATAAATTGCTAATAGTAGGCCCAAGTGAAGACTGGGTAGAAGCACAAGTTACACCGTGGACAACATACTAAGGGTCACCCTCTGGAATTCCGTCAAAGAGCAAGAAAATATGTCCAAAGAGAGATGCTATTAAGTATTCCTACTGCACGAATCATTGGTGCAAACTTTTTTTATTTTTTTGGAACATTGACCCACACTAGTAATTTATTCCTGTATTGTGGGTGCGTTTACAAACATATAAACTCACATACACAACACCCAGAGCCGGAACAACTATCTGTAGGTCATACAAATATTTGTTCCGTGCGGGAATCGAACCCGCGACACGCAGCGCAGCAGTCAATCGCTCAACCACTGCGCCAACCGTGCGCCCAAATTCGAAAGGGTTGCCGGGACTTTAAAAAGCCCCTCCCTAGGTCCTAACCGTAGCCTCCTGTTTGGAACGAGCAATCCCAACGATTCCAATATTTGTGGATTATTCAGCATGCCAATATGTTCCCTTGGCATAATTTTCGACATTCACGCGTACGAAGCCGCTGGCAGAAGCCAGTAAATAATATATTGAATTCATAAAACATAATTGAATATTGTAAACATGAAGTGGACGGTTAGTTTTGAACTTGCAACAATGTTGTCGTAGGTTCACTGATGCAACCACTAGACCAAATCGACTTGACAAATATTGTTGAAATTTACAAGCCCATCAGGGTGACAAAACAGTATGCAAACGCTTATTTGAATTCTAGTTCGATGATCTCATGCGTATCGAATAACACTTATCTACTGCTAATTACAGTAGGTTCAAAATCGTCTAACTTTTAGTGGGACGGCTAACGGCAGGGTGGTAACTGCTATTACCGACTGTACATGCACTTTGTAGTGGTAAAGCTACAGGTCGACAGCATAGAGATGAAAGTTACACGAAATTACTCCAGTGACAGAGGTAGTAAAAATAGAAAAGAGGAAAGGAGAGAGAACGACACCCTAAAGTAAGCCCGCAGTAAGAGAGCGCCATCCCGAAGAAGATTCGTCAAGACGTAGCCGCTGCGAGAAGCCTCTCAGATAGAAGTCGAACCAGTCAATAGTGGAAGAGGAGAAATTTAATGATTTAAGGATCCCAAGACAGATATCGAAGTATAACAAAGATAAATATGAAAGTAGTCATAAAAATTGTGAGGATTTGAAAATTGAAAACTTCATTGATCATGAATCAATCAAATAGTTTATTTCAAGTAAACCTGTACGTGACGTGCAGTTAAAAGCGTATAGAGCAGTGGTGGGCAAACTTTCTTAATGGGGGGCCAGAAAGTTTAAGAATTTTCAGAGGAAGGCCAGAATTATAGGCAAAATGCATCTTGTGTTGAAACTTTTAATCATGTAAAAACATTACAGCATTAAACACTTCTACAAATGTTTAAAAAAAACAATTTAACTTTTATTCAAAGGCCCTGCCATGGTAGGCGGAAAAGTAGAATTTACTTTATACTTCTGGACCGTCAAAATATAATTATCGCGGGCCATATACTCATGTCCGGAGCCCCTCTTAAATATTTATTTTATTCTGTTTTTAGTATTTGTTGTTATAGCGGCAACAGAAATTCATCATCTGTGAAAATTTCAGCTGTCTAACTATCACGGTTCATGAGATACAGCCTGGTGACAGACGGACAGACAGACGGATCGCGGAGTCTTAGTAATAGGGTCCCGTTTTTACCCTTTAGGTACGGAACCCTAAAAATTAAATTGACTTTATAATGTCAAACAGACTACTCGTAAAATCATTTAAAGACACATCCATCGTAAAAAATCTAAATTTCAATACTGATCACAGAATGATTCGGGCGGTACTCGCAACGGCACAGGTCAAAAAAAAGAAGATCGTACCAATCGAATTACACTGCTCTAAAATGCACTGGTCACAGTGACACTCTATATTAGAAGCGATATTTAAGAATATGGATTGGGATAAGTACGGACTTAACATAAATGGCGAAAACTTAAACCATTTAAGATTTGCAAACGACTTTATCTTGTTTTCAGAATGCCCAGACAATCTAGAAATAATGATACAAAAACTATCAGATGAAAGTGCCATAGCAGGCTTGTCCATGAACACTGCGAAGACCAAAATCGTAACCAATTCTAATCAACAAGTGCCCATCATTGTGAACGGTGAACAAATAGAATACGTAGATGAATATATCTATCTAGGACAACTAATATCCCCAGCGGACACAATGAAAAGGGAAATAAATAGAAGAGTTGCCAACACGTGGAAAAGGTTCTTCTCGAAATCATGAAAAATAAGGACATCATTATATATTTCACGTTCAAAGATTCCGTTACATTGATACATAGTTACATAGATACATTGATACATACCAAGCTCATAAAAGCGTGTTAAAAAAACATTGCGGCCTGCGCTTATGAAAGAGCAAACATTCCCACTGCATCATTAAACTGCATAGCAAAGAATATATGTACATATGAAGAGCCGCACGAGATGAAAATAAAATATTTGTAAATACAGAAAGTTTTTATTTATGATGAAGTTTTTCTCTTTTTATCTTTATTTATTTTTATTAGTACTGAAGGAATAGTTTTTGAATTGAGATTTACCCCTATATTTGAAAGGCCTGTTTCTGAATTGAGTATTTGGAGTTAAGAATGTGTCAAAATAATTTTAATGCCACATTTTCACAAGTTTTCAGGCTAAAGTAGAGAACAAGGTAATATATATTTAATATAGTCGTATATAATACTTGGATATAGACATACGATATAAACATAAAACATGAAAATATTGTAAAATCAAACCATTTTATAAAAGAGTAAGTGTGGAGTTTCTTGCCGGTTCTTCTCCATAGGAAATGACCAACCCGAACCGTGCACCTTATAGCACTTAGTCAACATTTTATAAGTGCCCATGTAGGCCTATGTGAAATAAAAAAAAATAAAAAAGATTTTGACTTAATTTCAAATTCTTTATTAAATGGGGATTAGCCATTTCCTTTACTCAAAACATTATCGAAATTGAATGTGCAATGTTTGGTTACTTTAGACCCTGCAGAAAGAAATAGGAGCCCCGAGCAGCGGGGCTCCGTCGACTTTGTTGCTTAAATAGTACCTAATCGTACCTAATCGTACTTACTTATTCTGTATTAAAACCATTGTCAACATTAAAATTATATAAAAACCGGCCAAGTGCGAGTCGGACTCGCGCACGAAGGGTTCCGTACCATTATCGCAAAAAACGGCAAAATATCACGTTTGTTGTATGAGAGCCCCACTTAAATATTTATTTTATTCTGTTTTTAGTATTTTTTGTTATAGCGGCAACAGAAATACATCATCTGTCAAAATTTCAGCTGTCTAGCTGTCTCGGTTCATGAGATACAGCCTGGTGACCATAGATTTAGATTTTTTTTGCTGTACATACTATATCTATGCTGGTGACAACGGACAGACAGACGGATCGCGGAGTCTTAGTAATAGGGTCCCGTTTTTACCCTTTGGGTACGGAACCCTAAAAACACATATTTTTATTACCCGGCCCAATAAGTGATGGGCATTATTCAGAAAGCCCGGTCAATTTAATTATTTCAATAGTTTTATCATAATATGGCAGTATTATTAATTGCCTACTTAAATTGTGCTTTTTCAAATTGCCCGGGCATTATGAATAATGCCGTATTAATCAATTGGTCCATAACATAATTACACACTGATAAAAGAATCGCAGCTCTAAGCCTTAGTTTTAATTTTATTATTGCTTGAAGAGAAACGGGATTGGTCTACAATTTATTAGAATATAAAAATGCCTCAAATCTCGTTTATAATAAGTACAGGTTGAAATTGTATACTATAAGTAATTATACATGTAATCCACTTTTACCCTGAGATCAACACTAACCTTGAAATCAAATATGAAATGAAATCAAATAAACAGCACATAAGCTGTTTATAAAAATACAGCTAGAAATGATTTCGTAACTTTTTACATTCAAATTACAGTTAACACTGAGCTCCACATTAGGGTACCCTGTATCGTGAGATTCAGTCTTTTTCGTCTTGTGATTTTTGTTAGGACCTACAGACATACAATTTTTTCTGTATGTGATTATGTTTACGCCCAGAATGAATCCTTAGTAATAATGTAAAAGCGATCCACCAACCCGCATTGGGCCCGCGTGGTGGATTGCGGCCCATCTCCTCTCACAGAGAGGTGTTCTGTGTCCTAGCAGTGGGAACATTAAAAAGGCTGATGATGAATGTAAATGCAAAAGTAACTTTGTTTGTCTGTTACCTTTTCATGCTTAAGCGCTGGACCGATTTAGATGAAATTTGGTATGGATAGCAATCAATCAATCAATCAAAATATTTTCAACTAAACCATCAAGGTTCTTTTACTGAATTGTCAGCATGAATTAAACGTTAAAGCCGTTGGTCCCGGCTGTTATTTGTAGATCTTTGAAAGTTACGGAAGTCAGAAGCTTGAGATCTGACACCAGTCTTGCTAAGGAGTATCGTGTTACCCAGTTACTGGGTTGTGGAGGTCAAATAGGCGGTCGCTCCATGTAAAACACTGGTACTCAGCTAAATCCAGTTAGACTGGATGCAGACCCCAACACAGTTGGGAAAAGCCTAGGCAGATTTAATTTGAATGGACTTTTCTAATCCCTCCAAGTCAATGACGTAGTCAATCGATGACTTTACTTTATTTAAATTTCAAAATATGTAGAATATAATAATACTTCTTAGATATAACGCATGTGCAACAGGCGGCTGGGGCTCGAACAATTTACTTGGAAAGCCCATTGGCATTAGAATCGTATCAGAGTTATATTAATTGTTTGCTATACCTAATTTACTTAAACAGATATAACTTAAAATTAAATTATAGAGATCATAAATAAAGGATTCTTAATTTAGCTTAGTTTACGTAAAATTGTTTCAAGCATTTAATTATTTACACATACAGACGGGTTCACCATCTATTTTAGCGTCAGCAGAAACAGGGTTGAAGTCCATAATTATTGCAAAATAAACTGAAGTCGTTTTCGCAATAACGTTTGTTGTATTTGATTTTTGCATTGGACGACAAATTTGCTAGGACAGTACGAATTCACCCGAAGTAGGTCGGTGCATTGGCCTGTTCTTGTTGAGCCAGCATCAGGCGATTGAGTATGACGCTCTAGGCGCCTTCATAACCAATGGGGTTAATGTACCTTAGGTATCTTCCTTGCAGGGCACTAAGGGGCCTTACCATGATGTGTCAAAAATATCATGGTGCGACTGTGAAGAAGGGAAAAGTAGATACAAGTCATATACATCTGTCTCTTATGTGCAGTGGAAATAACCTTGCTCTAAGTGGTTATGGTAACCCCCCCTCCCCATATTTAGAGTTTGAGTTGTTGCACATTCTGGTATGTCAGTTCTTTTTTCGTAGGGTTCGTTTTCACGAAGAGTTCCGTACTTGGTAAATTGCGGTTTACGATTTATGACGTATTAAAAAAAACTACTTACTAGGTCTCGTTCAAACCAATTTTCGGTGGAATTTTATATGGTAATGTACATCATATTTTTTTTTAGTTTTATCATTCTCTTATGTTAGAAGTAACAGGAGGGGGGGGACACATTTTACCACTTTGAAAGTGTCTCTCGCGCAAACTATTCAGTTTAGAAAAAAATGATCTTAGAAACCTCAATGTCATTTTTAAAGACCTATCCATAGATATTTCACACGTATATGGGTTTTTTTTTTTTTTTTGAGTTTCAGTTCTAAGTATGGTGAACCCCAAAATGGTATAGTATTTTTTGTATTTTTGTGTGAAAATCTTAATACGGTTCACAGAATACATCTCCTTACCAAGTTTCAACAGCATAGCTCTTATAGTTTCGGAAAAAAGTGGCTGTGACATACAGACGGACAGACAGACAAACAGACATGACGAATCCTTAAGGGTTCCGTTTTTTGCCATTTGGCTACGGAACCCTAAAAGTCTCGATTGAACGATTAGGTCTTTATGCAAATTAGCTAGTACTTCAATGATCTAGTTACAGGACGACGCATCTCTCTTCCCATATTTGTGGCATAATTTTGCCAAGGTCAGGAAGGATTCTAAGGACATGTCTTAAAACTGGTCGGTTTTGTTATGTTTTCAGTCTTTTGACTTTATTTTCAGTCATGGAATTCGGCAATCCTACCACCACGATCCAGGGTTTACGCTTGCTCCATACACCATAAGCAGTGTGTTTGGGCTCTTATAGCGCACCATAAATAAGAACAATGTTAAAGGATGAGAATCGGATTTTGTGGTGCCAGAGACATAATACTGGCAGATACTTATTTTGTGGTGCTAGAGACATAATACTTGGAAGAACCCGTGATGCTCGTCAATAAATGACGAGCATCACGGGTTGTAATTTTATGGGTGCGAACAAGAGCAGCCATACCCTAGTTGAAGCTTAGCCATCCAGCAAGGACCACCTTGCTGGATGGCTAAAGCTTCCCGCACCGGCTACCAAGCCGGTGCGGGATGCCTGTACTCATTTAACTACATTGATTTTGAAGAATATCTATGAGGGGGCATATATTTTCACGCAAGTCGTAATAATAATATTAAGTACTTCAATGAAAAACGTATCGTATTTAGAATAGTTAAATTTAATAGCCGTGCAAACTATTCATTAAGTTTAATCAACCAAAGACAATTAAATGGAGCGAAAAACCGAAATATCCGCTTTACGAACAAATACATGAGGTCTCGTAAAGGTATTTAAAATTGCTTGTGATGTCATACATTTTATAGACCTTTTCATTTTATTGGTATTCCATAAAATAGAGTCGTTTAGTCGTACTCGCGAATCGCGATGTACCAGTCTGAAATAAATGATATAACTGGTAGACCACACTTGCGTGTTGAAAAGTCGTGATGCTGGTCTAGTGTTTGTTATTTTTAAACAAGTCGAGGCATCCATAACTTGATTTCTTAATAAGAGACTATTTTTAACTAAAGTCGGAGTATGGCAATGTGGGTCCGTATTCCTCAATTCATAGAATAATTAGAACTGAGTCTCTAAGTTTTTTTTTCGTAAATTCCCAAAATATACATATTATAGTCTGATGAATTGATAATAAATAAAACATATGATAAATTTCCATTTCAATAATATATAATGATTGTCTTCTAACGTCGTTGAAATCTCAATTTGCTGATTTCTATCCAACCTGAAACAGTGGGCTATGAGGTAATTTAATATCAGATAAGATTAGTCTAGTTAACGGTAATTGACCATACGAAAATGATACTAGATGAAAACGAGTTGTAAGGGGAAAATGTGGAGGGGATACGTTTAAAGAACAAAATATGACAGCAAGTGTTTTGAAGATACAGCTCATTTTGTAAATTGCCTCGAATTGGGTGATTGTGTGCAGCAACTATTTCATAAGATTTTTTACGATAAGTTTGGTGTCAAATTGAAACCATGAAGAGTCTTGTATTATTCGGTAAGTGATAATTTATTTTTTCATTATTTTCGTGATTATTTGAAGGATTGTGATCACACCCGGAATATAGGTGAATAAATCCTTATAGCTTCAAAGATATTCGGTACTTTTTTGGTGATATTTTAGACTTTTGCGAATGTTGTTTTAAAGCAATCAGGCACCTTGGTACCTAGTCAACGCAATCTTCACTTCTTCAGAATACAAAATTTTGTTAGAGTGTAGCAAATATTATTGCAGTTTTTACTTACGTATTTGATTACTGTAATTAGATATGCACTTTATACTTATAGAACACAACCTGTTTCTGTAAAAAGTCTTTATAAAAAATTATCATACAAGCAACATGCAACTAGTCTAAAGGTAGCTGACCTATCTCAATTCCACAATTACTTGTGTTTATCTTTATCAATGAGGATGATTTTAATGTTTTTTTTTAAATATTTTTTTTTATTTTATAAAATCTTTCTTTCTGATTATTTTTTTTTTTATATAAAACTGATTCGTGATATTATTTTGACCTTAATATATAAATATCCAGGTTACGTCCTAGTTAGCTGTAATATGGCCTTTCCTGAACTTTACTCAAAATAATAACACACATAATTTATAATTTGGGTAGGTATCTGATCAGCAGAAATAGCACTAATCATTTTCGATATATGAAAATGATTAGTGCTGTTTCTGCCGTAAACATAGCATTGAAGTAGGTAAAAAAAATCACAACCTAGACATTTATTAATTAATTGCCTTATGTCAGAAAAACATAATTCTTTAACAATTTGAATGACCGCATAAAATTTTGAATTATATGGCTATTCTATGGTACTGTAAGAGGGTCGTAGCCAGTGGGCTACGGAATGAAATAAGAATTACTTTTATCTCATATGTTTTGGCAATAACGTGTCTGCCTTATGGGCGGCTCAACTAGAAGTCACATCCAAGCTTAGCACAAAACATCTTCACTTATTTTTACGTTCGAAATTCATTTACCTATCAAGAGTCTTTGTCCGTTGCCAGTCTTAATACATGCAAGGAGTCCTCACAGTGCCTTTGGCAAACACCTCCAACATATTTTAAAATTTTCCTTCCTAGTTTATTTAATGTTTTCGTCTCCACCATGTCATGAAAATTCAATGAAAATTCTTTCTTCTTGAGACACTGTGGAGGAGACAAGTTGGAGGAGAAGATGCCACCCAACTTCCCGAACGCTGCCCAGCCGTGTCAGATTCGACGGTTGACCTCTTTGTCGAAAGTGGCCCTACCCAACTGGATTGTTTGTCCCAGGTAGACGTAGTCGTCCACAACTTCGAGTGTAGAGCTTCCGACCTTGATAGGAGTGGGTGAAACATGGGCATTAAACATCGCCTTGGTTTTTCCAAGTTTCTTTTTAAGACCCACTCTTTCGGAAGCTCTACTGAGGTCATCGAGCATTGTATTGAGGTCCTCTATGGTCTCAGCCATGACTACTATATCGTCGACAGACCGAAGTTGAGTGATGTACTCACCATTGACGTTGATGCGGACTGGAGAGGGCTAGCCCTCTCCAGTCCAGAAGCTTAAAGATATCCTCTAGTGCAGCGGCAACTGTTTCAGAGATATGAAGTCTCCCTGTCTCACACCTGGCTGCAGAAGGATAGGCTCCGAGGTCTGATCCTGAAATCGAACTGACATGGTGGCGTTTTTGTACAAATAGTACAGCCCGTGCAGTGCTTGAATAAAAAAAAATACCAAGGACGTTACCATTATTACTATTTTTTTTGAGAAAAGTAATTACTTTATCTTAACCATTTCCAGAGTCCTTATATATATTTTTATTATTTCTTTCATTTTATCTTAGTTTTAAAGAATTAATCCTTGACAGCCGAATAAGACGATAACTTATTACCAAAATCTAATTTAAAATGTCGTTGAATACGCCAACTATTTGTCGCGGTTTATGTTTATTTACTTTGAACGAAAGTGTCACATTTACTGTTTTGCTAAGTTTTACTGGTCAATTACTGAAACATGAACATGATGGCTATGTGGCAAACATAAATATAGAGTACTATGCTTCATATCACTGTTGTCCTAGTCTTTTGCGGAGCATATTTTTATAGTAGTCTTAACTTGGATTAGATACCGTGTAATTGAAACAAAATGAAATCTGAATACTACGTAAGGCCTCAGTTAGACGACACGAAAGTATTCTTGCGGCTGACGCACGGCCACTGCGCGGTCGTCGCATTCACATGTTTTTATTTTTTATTTTTTTTTATTGTCTATATGCTTGCGCTTGACCACTATCTCACCTCATATGTTAGTTGTTAATGGCGAATGAGAATTTTATTTAGTAAGTGATGAAAAACGATAAAGCGCGGGCGCCGCGCATCAGCTGCACAGCGGTCGCAGAAAAGCTTTCGCGTCGTCTAATCAGAGTCCTGCAGCCTTATTGTGTAAGTGAATTCGGCAAGGCAAAGATTTTTGACACCATCGATCGACCAATCACATGCGAGATCAAAAAAGGCATTGTGGATTTCTGTCTATGTGATTGGTCGATTGATGGCGGTCAAACCCTTTGCTTTGATGAATTCACTTACGCAATAAGGCTAGCCGGAGACGGTACAAAGATGCGCGTTTTTTGTTGGGTGCTCTTTTTTGCTTTTGTATTTAAAATCTTAGCAGTCTAATAGAGCGTATTTTGCTGTAAGAACGTGGTTTCCGGACCGTGGTAGACCGCGCGGACTGTCGGACCCAGATCAGTCCGTCCGGTCGGGCGGGCTTTGTGTCATAGGTATAAACGAGCCCTTAGGATTATAATAATCTTTACCTTTAAATTTCTATACTAATATATAAGGCGGTATTAATTTTTTTGCAATATGGAAATGGGCGCCGCCGGGTAGGACGTGCAAAATATTCAAAACTAAAAATATTTATACACAATACCCAAGACGAGGGGATAAAATTGTCGAGCTCCTAGCTCGCTCGTGCATACTCGTAGTACTTCTTTAGTTCTCAAACTTGCATAAGTTGCCAATGCTTGTTATGTCTGTGTATGAAGATGCAAATAAAACTTTCTATGCACCCTCCTTAAGAGGAAACGGGGACAGAGAGCGCTGACTGAATTTCCTTAGTTCGAGGTTTGGCTCTCGTCTCTTTCCTCCTCCAATTTTGGACCAATTTAAAAGATATTCGTAAACTGAAAATTAAAGATATATACTATGTCCCTATGTTTTCTTTTTTGATGATACATTATCTTTAGAAGCACTAGAACCTTCAAAAAATGCTCAAAATTGCGAAAAGAAAAGAAAAAAGGAAAACATAGGGACATAGTATATATCTTACTTTGCCAGTTTATGGAATATCTTTTAAATTGGTCCAATATTGGAGGAGGAAAGAGACGAGAGCCAAACCTCGAATTATGACTTTTACAAAGGAAATTCAGTCGGCGCTCTCTGCCCATATTTCCTCGCCGGCGCCTATGTGTATTGATGTCCTGGTCCAATCCTATTTATCACGTAACAAAAACTCTTTTACTGATATAAAGCTACACTCCACTTCGATAAGCACCTATCATAAAATACGTTTCACATATGTTCTATAAGGATATGTCTAGTAATAAAGTATGACAACAATTATTTATGAACACTAC
Source organism: Orthosia incerta (assembly GCA_948252205.1). NCBI lineage: Eukaryota > Metazoa > Arthropoda > Insecta > Lepidoptera > Noctuidae > Orthosia > Orthosia incerta. The sequence goes on from OX411742.1 coordinate 57,237,643, forward strand.
TTCGGACACTACTTTTAACAATATTTTTTCTAACTTTTCACAATAATTAGGAGGTAGGTTAGTACTACTCGTAAATCTACAATTACTAAATTTTGAGTTCACCGAGCCAAATCAGGGGTCTGTGGGGTTCCCAGAGGCGGCTTCATTAACTCTGACACCAGAGGTGGCCACATCCAAACACGATAAAAAAAGAAAGTTTACCCCAACTTCTGTTATGAAAAATTTGACAAGCCTAACTACCAAATTATTCAATACTAAGCTGTGCCCGCGGCTTCGCTCCCGTCATCTGCCTGCCAACCCTACCATACTTACCAGCCAAATATACATACTACATGCCAATTTTTTTTTCTAGTGTCATTCTTTCGCGTAAAATCTTAGCACCGCGATTCAGAAAATGACTTTAAATGCACAACGCCATCTATCGAATAGCGAGTTCAACTGTCCGAGTAACTGAATTGCGTGAGCTGTGATAATTTTACTTCTTGAACACTTTAAATTCATCTAACTTTTGATAGAGTGAACCGATTGCGATGAAACAAAAACTAAGTAATTCTTTAAGATACGCTCAATTTTTATGTATAAAAGTTATCTACATTGGTTTCGTACATTTCACGTGATGCGTGCACAAATAAACAGACAAACAGACAAAAATTCCAAAAATGCTAGAAATGGGTTCTGTTGGTTATCCTTTAACACCCTGGCTATTTTTTTTGGAATTTTTTTCGATGTACAAAAAATATTTTTCTACAGATTTATTATATGTATTGATGATGATGATGTTTATGGAAGTAGCTGCCGTAAATTCAGTGTAACTTAACGCAAATTTAACTTAACTGACTTAAACTTTGTCTTTGATTTCCAGCATTAGTGGTGATTTTGGACACTCTAGCTGTCCAAGGCTATGGTCCAAGGGTTGGGATCTCCTCCTGGTCTCATCCTGGTCGCGGGTCGGGTCCCGTGGGCGGCGGAGGTGGACCTCGTGGGGGTCCTCACGATGGGCCCGGATTTCATCGCCCTGGATACACTAGGAAGCCACCTGCGTAAGTCAAATTGGTTCAGTTTTTCCATTAGATTTATCATATATTCACGTCACCGACCTGGTGAAAGCGAGCATAAAAACGAACAACAAAGCTCAAACGTTAACCGTTACACTTTTTAAACCAGTGTCTGTATTGAAATATAAAAAATGTTTTTTTACAAAAAAATACGTAGGTCTTTCGTAGGTACCATTTCTTTGCGTTATGGACACCGAATTCCAAAAATAAAGTAATTTTTCACTTTGTAGTTTTCTTATTTGGAAGTCGGTAGTATTTTTTTGTAAAAAAGTTTTATTAGTTATACCTACCTAATAGGTAAGTTGCTTAGTAATTTTCCTATAACGCCAGAATATATTACCCGAATGTCATGAAACTTGAACAAAACCGATCAAATGAGAGATCTGCTTACCCCTTAAGAGCGTACTGGCGTGATGTTAAGTTATGAAATGGTATAAACAATAAACAGACATGCGATTGCAGCAGTCCCGAGAGATTTGCCGTTATTTATTGCAGAGTTCTCTTGTATATCTTTGAAGTTCTTCATCAGATCTTCACCAAAATAAAATGGGACCAATTTCAGAAAATACGCTTTCAAATAAAAAAGATTTTTTTAAATCGGTCCACAATTGACGGAGGTATCGGCGAACCTACAAAAAAAAAAAACATACAAGAAGTGGAACATAGAACCTCCTCCTTTTTTGAAAGTCGGTTAAAAATAAGATAGAAAGAAAGAAAAATACCTGGTTTGCGCAAGCCATGCCATCTTTTATCAAAAGTATTGATGTTTATTATGGACTGACGATATTATACAAGCGGCTGGCAAACAGTGGATGGAGACAGCGAAGAACAGGAATACTTGGAAATCTCTAGAGGAGGCCTTCACCTTCCAGAACGAGGGGTTCTTACATAAATAGTAAAATATCTATAAATATAGGGTATAAATTTAACATAATACTCGTAGAAGAAAATTAGAAATAAGTTTATTTTTGTATTTTATTAACCGACTTTTGAAAAAGGAGGAGGTTCTATGTTCGACTTCATGTATGTCTTTTCTTTGTGTATGTTCACCGAAATCTCCGTCAATTGTGAACCGATTTAAAAAAATCTTTTTTTTTTTGAAAGAGTATGTTTCGAAATTGGTTCCATTTTAATTTGGTGAAGATCTGATGAAGAACTTCGGAGATATACAACAAAACTCTTCAATAAATAACGGCAAATCTCTCGGGACTGCTGCAATCGCATGTCGGTTTATTGTTTATACCATTTCATAACAGAGCGTACTGGCGTGATGTTAATCATTCTCTCATTTGACCGGTTTTGTTAAAGTTTCATGATATTCGGGTAATCTATTCTGGCGTTATAGGAAATATAATAAACATCTTGCTTATTAGGTAGGTACAACTAAAAACTGAAAAATAAAAATAACTTTTTACAAAAAAATACTACCGACTTCCAAATAAGAAAACTACAAAGTAAAAAATAACTTTATTTTTGGAAGTCAGTGTCCATAACGCATTAAAATGGTACCTACGAAAGACACCGACTTCCAAAAATAAAGTTATTTTTCACTTTGTAGTTTTCTTATTTGGAAGACGGTAGTATTTTTTTGTAAAAAGTTTTTTTGCAGGCTTTTTTTATTTATTATTTATTAAACCCAGCAGACTCCAAGGCATTTTTGTATGTGATCATGATATCGATTTTTCTAAACGGGTCCATATTCCAGATGCCCATACTCGAATCAAACTCAAAATTGGCCATATCTATCAATCAATAGCCAATCAATCACAACTCTCCGGTTTGGCATATGATTCTTCAGCTTGACATATGTGTACTCTATAGAGCAAGAGTCCAGACGCTCCAGACGTTGCCGCACTCTTTGTGTGGTATTATTGAATGGAAGTGAAAGTCGAAGTTAGCAAGTACGAGTACGTTCCAAGTACATGCTAACACTACTCAATTCCACTGATTTTGTGTTAAAATAGTTCGGTCACTAACTAACGGTAACGGTTAACTTGGATTTGAGCAGGTTAATGTAAAAAGAAAACCTGCCAAATGCGAGTCGGACTCGCGCATGAAGGGTTCCGTACCATTATCGTAAAAATGAAAAAAAAACTACGTTTGTTGTGCGAGAGGGCACTTAAATATTTATTTTATTATATTTGTTATTATAGCGCCAACATAAATACATCATTTGTGAAAATTTCAACTGTCTAGCTATCACGGATCTCAATACAGATTGGTGACAGACAGACAGACGGACAGTTGAGTCTTAGTAATAAGGTCCCTAAACCATTTGGGTACGGAACCCTAAAAAACAAGCCAACTAATCATAACTGTCCTTTGCATCCAACATCCACAGTTTAAGATGATTTGAGCATGACCTTAAGCATCTGGAATACCGGTCAATATTTATGATTTTTTAGTTGCAGAAAACCTCCAACAACAATAACAACAAAACCTACCACGACAACAGAAAAACCTACAACGACTACAGAAAAACCTACAACAACGACGCCATCAAGACCAACTTGCCCCACAGACAAGCCTTGTGATCGTGAGAAAACAACTAAATCTATTCCTGAAACAACACCTTCCAATCCTGAGCCTGAAACAACAACAGCAGGAGAGATAACACCACAAATACAGGCGTGTATAAATTCGTGCCATTCCACGCCTGAGTATAACCCAGTATGTGGCTCGAATGGTATAACTTATGAAAATGAAGGAAAGTTGTTTTGCGCCAAGACCTGTGGAGTCAGTAAGTTGTGCTGATATTACTCGTTTTATTTTAAAGGATGTAGATTCCCAACTTGAGGTATTTCGTGAGGTATTAACTCGTTTATTTCGTGATTCATCGTTTCTGCATTTTTTTGTAAAAAACAAGACCGACGAAACCCGACATTTTTTTCACGCTATTAAAGTTGAACGTGAGAAAAACAAGCATAATTCGCTCATTTTACCATGTTACTATAGCGCTCTTCAAACTTAAAACTTTTATTACCAACTTTGAATAAAATCAATTATTTCTTCGCATGCAAAGTCCTCCAGAACCTGGTCTCGCGGTGCTACTGCTGAGCGTGCGGGTTTGATGCCCAGGTCGGGCAAAATTGATATTGGTGTGACACCCGCGTGCCTCGGCAAGCACTTTAAGCCGTTTGTCCTACTACACATGCTTTCTGTCCGGTCGTGTTGGATTGCCGTACCATCGGACTATGAGAGTAAGGGCGGTTACGCACTACACGGCCGTGTCCGTGATTTGAGGTCCGAGTTCAAAGAAGCAAGAAGTATACTACGGCTACTTCGGAACCGAAATTTCACGGACACGGATCGGATGAAGTGCGTAACCGTAGTATCTCCCGCGCCAATGGCTAGGCACCACTGAGACTGGCCGCCGCCGTGGCCGAAATTCGGTCTGAAGGACTAATATTACCTACCTGATTCTGGAAAGAGCTGGGTTCCGTGTGCAATGTTCGTGTTTCTACGATACCGATAATCCTATTATCAAGATTATATTTATGTTACACCAAGTTTTTAGTATTTTGGTATTTGTCATTAGGCCACTAACCCATTATCTTCCAATTTTGTTACAGAAGTAACTCTAAGACGCAGATCTGTGTGTCGACCACCCACCTGGGATGATAATACAGATGATACTACACTGCCGGGTACGCCTCCTCCCACGATCACTGATCCACCGCCCGTAGGACGTACCACAACATTGTCTGACTTCCAGCGCTGCATGAGGCTATGCTCTATTACCCCATCCTTTACCCCTGTTTGTGGCACAGATTTCGTCACTTACATGAACATCGATCGTTTGAAATGTGCTCAAAAATGTGGACAAGGTGAGTTTTCTTAATAGTATGAGATCAAAAAAATGCAGGAAATTAGTTTTTTATAAAACGGTTTTATTTTTAATATTTTTTGATAGAAAAAGTATTAAAAATACAGACAGACAGAATATCTATTCTGTCTAGTATTTAGTTTTTTTTTCGTTTGCCTCTCGCGAGGCAATTCGCCTGTATCGTGGGTGCATACTCGTATGCAAAATTATCTAGCAATGGGTTCCCAAGTTTAGAAGGAAATGTGGCAACCCACAGATTGCGGCTAACTGAGAGCTTACAACTTTATTTTTCTTATTTTCTACTCCAATTTCTTTCAAATGACGTTGGATTCACTTGAAAACTTGTATATTGGGTGTTAACTATCAAACATAAATTTATTTAACTAAGGTATAAGCAGCTAGATATGTCCAGGCAACTCTACATAAATCTATTATTTTATCAAGTATCATTCATGAAAATTAAGTTTAATCAAAAACAACATACGTGCAAATATTCGCAGTAGGATCTTGGGCTATAAATAAATATTATGACATTAACGACGATCCGCCAACCCGCACTGGGCCCGCATGGTAGATTATGGCCCATTCCCTTTCACAGAGAGGGGACCTGTGTCCCAGCAGTGGGAACATTATAGGCTTATTCATAACGACGATGGCTCTTTGATTGATACGATTCTTATAGTCCTGTTGAGATTTTTCTCAACTGCCCGTTCAAAGTATAGAAAATTATCGTCTGAGTACTTTTAGATTTGTATTAAAACATTTTATTTTGTTAATTTTCACAGATGTCAAGGTTTTGTGTGAGAAACCATGCGCTGCTTGTGGGATAACTCCAGGGACGCCTAAAACAACAACAACTAAAACAACAACAACTATAACAACAACATCTATGCGACCAACAACTACCCCTCAAATTGGCAGATCCACCCTGGCACCTGATGTACAAAAATGTATCAAAACGTGCCCTGTGACCGCAGAATATAACCCCGTTTGTGGCTCAGACCACGTTACATACAGCAACCCCAGCCGATTGATGTGTGCTCAAATGTGTGGTACCGGTAAATATAATTAAACTGATTTACTTACGTTAATCAAAAAATATTTCAATGAGTAATGATACACACTTAATAGGCACCTGTTTGAATCATCACACATGTCAAGTCAATTCAAGTTTATCTTGGACTTTGCTGACACGGTGAAGGAAAACATCGTGAGGAAACATGAACTTATTGTTTATTGTAAGTTAGTGCTCCATTGGTGTAATACGTTCCAGTGCGAGGTTATCCTGAAAGAGATGATTATTTAGTCATTCGTTTTTTAAATTAATTTAACTAAGGTATAAGCAGCTAGATATTTCTAGGCAACACTACATAAATCTATTTTTCTATCAAGTATCATTCCTGAAAATTAAGTTTAATTATAAACAACTTACGTGCAAATATTCGCAGTGGGATCTTGGGCTATAAATAAATATTATGACATTAACAGTGGGAACATTATAGGCTTATTCATAACGATGATGGCTTTTTGATTGATACGATTCTTATAGTCCTGTTGAGATTTTCTCAACTGCCCTTTCAAAGTATAGAAAATTATCATCTGAGTACCTACTTTTAGGTTTGGATTGAAACATTTTATTTTGTTAATTTTCACAGATGTCAAGGTTTTGTGTGAGAAAACATGCGCTGCTTGTGAGATAACTCCAGGGACACTTAAAACAACAACAACTATGCGACCAACAACTACCCCTCAAATTGGCAGATCCACCCTGGCACCTGATGTACAAAAATGTATCAAAACGTGCCCTGTGACTGCAGAATATAACCCCATTTGTGGCTCAGACCACGTTACATACAGCAACCCCGGCCGATTAATATGTGCTCAAATGTGTGGTACCGGTAAATATAATTAAACTGATTCACTTACGTTAATCAAAAAATATTTCAATGAGTAATGATACAAACTTAATCGGCACCTGTTTGAATCATCACACATGTCAAGTCAATTCAAGTTTATCTTGGACTTCGCTGACACGGTGAAGAAAACATAGTGAGGAAACATGAACTTATAGTTAGTTTATTATAAGTTAGTGCTCCATTAGTGAAATTACTGTAAGACGTTCCAGTTCGAGGATATCCTGAAAGAGATGATTATTCAGTCATTCGTTTATACGAATGACTGCATAATCATCTCTTTCATGTAGCCGCCCCAGATATAAACCAAATTATTATACTTGACGTTTAAATATTTATTACAGGCGTAGGAATAGCTCGTATGGGCCCATGTGGTTCTACGACAACTATGACAACTACTTCAACTACGGTCGCCCCTCCTTCAACTCGATCACCTGCTGTATCGGCTTGTATAAGACGCTGTCCAGTAACATCGGAATATGATCCCGTTTGTGGGACAGATGGTCTCACCTACACTAATCTTGGGAACTTGCAATGCTCTAAATATTGCGGTGTCGGTAAGTTCACTTCCTAGATGCTGCTTAGCTCAAGAGTCTGATACTGTTTTACATATCACTAATTTATCTATTGCGTATTTCAGCGGTTTACTTCAAACACAAATCACGTTGTATCGATGAGTTTGATCTTGGTGGTGATGGAACTACGGAAGATATTAATGGAAACAAAAACAAGAACTCAGACGAAGACGAAGATCTCGATCTTGATATTAGGTTTACTGGTATAAAACACAGGTAGAGGTCATTATAGCAGAATTATTATCCTCGATTAAAGACTAGTTAAATTACTAATGCATTTTTATTGAAAACCCATTTACGTACGTATGAAAAGTAGACATAATTAATTGCCACAATATTGAAAATTATCCTTAATTAGTAATTTTGTTTTGGATAGGTATATTCGTATCAACAATTACTGACGCATTTTAATAGGAAAGCTTTTCACTTGTGAATATTAGGCATATGACAGTACTTGCCACATATTGCAAATTATCCTTAATTACTAATTATTTTTTCTGTATATATGGGCCATACAATTTTATTGCTCGTTAGTTGGTGTCGAACTAGCTCCCTAGATTAACTTCCAGTTATAACTTCATGTGTTGAGAAAATGGCCAGTGCCATTTTATTTTATGTTGTCTCACTAGCATCGATTGCTGGATTTTCGTCGGCATATTCAAGTAAGTTATTTTTATGGTTTTTATTAGTCCTTCCATTCCAACCAATTCATTTATCATCACAAAAATATGCATCATCATCATCATCATCATATCAGCCGAAAGACGTCCATTGCTGGACATAGGCCAAAAATATGTATGTTGTCTTTTAAATACAAAGGTTGCGGTACTAATGCAGTAAAAGTAATAATATGAGTTTGAGTTACATTTACTTCGTGTAAATTACAGAATTGGAAAAATATGTGATTTGAATGTTTCTGAACACCAATATTAACACGTTTTTACAGTCCCTTACAGAAGACCATGCAAAGATTTGTCACCAGAATGCTTGAAAAAATCTATCCAGGCGGCGCTGCCGGTTCTTGCAAATGGTATGCCTGAACTAGGCATCGATCCTTTGGATCCATTCATAGTGGAGAAAATTAATAAGAAATTGAAAGGTATCAATATACAGTTAAGTGATGGCTACGCAAAAGGGCTAAAAGACTGTACAGTTGATTTCGCAAGGTACGCCTACAACAATTAATAATTTGATTTCAATAACATAAGAAATAACGACTGCTAAGTAAATTCAATTTTGCGCAAACAGTCAGTATTGTAAAAGTAAACTACAAACGATTTTTTTATGTTTACAGATATGAAGAAAATACTTTTGAATTTCAATTGCATTGTAATGTGATAATCAAAGGGAAGTATAAATCTTCTGGACGATTACTCTTGTTCCCGATAAATGCAGAGGGAGAATCTACTATTAAGTGCAGTAAGTTTTCTGCCTCGTACTCTTTAATTAACTTGTTGTAGGGAAATATGTACAGTAACGTCGTTATTATTAATTTAATGACTATTAACCTCAAAGCATTCATGAATATTGTTTGTTACTCTTTCACGTTACTGTAAAGTTGCATCAAAATCCGTGTAGTTGTTTTTGCGTTGCATGCATGCATCAGAATAGCATATAGGCAATATTTTGTCGAAATTCACGCCAGCGAAGCCGCGGGCAGATCGCTACTACTATTATTAACGTGAAAATTTGTGAGGATGGTTTTTTTATATATATATTTTTAGAGGGTTATGTCAGCCCCATCGTAGCCTTATAACTATTTGACAACATTACTATGTAAAATTTAAAAGTAAAAAATGCATTTATAATTGCTTTGGAAACATACATAGGTAATAAAAGGCTAGAATAATTCATTAACCAAATAAAGATATTACTAGTTCATAAATCATTCTAGCCTCTTTTGAAGTTGGGTAAGATAAAAAACCCTTGCAACACACCCAAATTAGCTTCACACATACCCAGGTCTTTAAATATTCTTTTCAACACACTTGCTCAAAAGTGGCTCTAATTTCACCGCAATTAGGCACATAATGATACCTGTTATCAAACTGTGACTTTTTCATTGCTATTATTCACAAGTAAGTTATAGAGTTTTTTTTTAATGTATTGGTTGAGTTGCTTTGTTCTTAAAAAAGTTTCGATACAAAAAAGATCGTGCTCAATAGTACAAATAAATTTATGTACCTATTGCTTGCTCATTTCATGCAACTTCGTATTTAAATAGATAATTTCAACTTGTACGTGCTTAATAAATAAAACTTTCACTCAAATATAAATTTTATTTGCTCTGTAATTAAGAAGAATGTAAATTCCCTATTTTGTACGTGGCTAAAACACTATCCACAAAAAGCCAAAAAAAAAGAAACCTCATTATTTTAGTCTATGGCCGATCGCCATTGTTAAATGCGCGCGCATAGGAAAACTGATTAATTATGCCCGCCATTGTTATTTTCTTTCTTAGCAATGAGACCCCGTGCTAGCATTTACGGGTATTCCGACTGTGCTAGCGGTTTGTTCCATCGTTTTAATGAAGATATCTTTATTCTTTCAGATAACATCATGCTACGCAGTACCCTTAAGTTAGGGTCCAAAGTAAAGTCAGATGGGCAAAGGTATTTGGATTTGAAGAGTTCGAAATTTGTCCATAGCTTTGATGGCAGAGTCAGCTACGATATGACGAACCTCGGTGAGTATTTGATCTACATTATTCTCATCATCATTTCAGCCGAAAGGCGTCCACCGCTGAATATATATAAAGGCCTCCCCCAAGAGTCCTGAGCGTCTTGCATCCAGCGTATACCTGCATTTTAAACCAGGTCATCGGTCTACCTAGTGCGAGGCCTCTCAACGCAGTGTCTTCCAGTACGCGGTTGCCACTCCAGAACTATTCGGCCCCATCGGCCGTCTGTTTTGCGGGCGATGTTCCTCCCCGCCCACTGCTATTTAGGTTTGGCAATTCTTCGGGCTATATCGGTTACTTTGGTCGTCCTACGGTAATCCTCATTTCTGATACGATTACACAAGGAAACTCCGAGCCTAGCCCTTTCCATTACCCTTTGGGTGACTTTAAGCCTTCTGATGTGGCCTATTATGAGCGACCACGATTTGATTCCGTATGTAATTACTGACAAAACACACGGGTCCTTTCGGTTTCTTATACTTTCGTCTTGAAATACTGTGGTGTGTAAGGCAAGAAAAAACCGCGCAACTTCCTAAACGCTGTCCAGCCTAGTCGGAATCGACGGTTAATCTCTTTCTCGAAGATAAATCTAACTGAAACTAACTGGGCCGGCAGGCTTTTGTTGTAGACAAAATCGTCTACAACTTCGAGTATAGTGTCTCCGATCTTGATAGGAGTGGACGTTACATGCATGGCCATTTAACATTATTATTATATCATCATATCAGCCGAAATACGTCCACTGCTGGACATAGGCCTCCCCCAAGCGTCGCCACATTGACCGGTCTCGTGCGTCCCGCAACCAGCGGATCCCCGCAACCTTCACCAGGTCATCAGTCTACCTGGTGGGCGGCCTTCCAACGCAACGTCTTCCGGTTCGCGGTCGCAACTCCAGAACCTTTCTGCCCCATCGGCCATCCGTTTTGCGAGCAATGTGCCCTGCCCACTGCGACTTAAGTTTGGCAATTCTTCGGGCTATGTCGGTAACTCTGGTTCTCTTCCGGATCTCTAAATTTCTGATTCGATCACGCAAGGAAACTCCGAGCATAGCCCTCTCCATTGCCCTTTGGGTGACTTTAAGCTTTTTGATGAGGCCCATTGTAAGCGACCACGTCTCAGAGCTATATGTCATCACTGGCAACACACACTGGTAATAGACTTTCGTCTTGGGACACTGTGGTAAGTTGGACGAGAAGATACCGCGCAACTTCCCGAACGCTGCCCAGCCGAGTCGTATTCGACGGTTGACTTCTTTCTCGAAGTTGGCCCTACCCAACTGGATCGTTTGTCCCAGGTAGACATAGTCATCCACAACTTCGAGTGTAGAGTCTCAGACCTTGATAGGAGTGGGTGTAACATGGGCATTCAACATCACCTTGGTTTTGTCCATGTTCATTCTAAGACCCACTCTTTCGGAAGCTCTACTGAGGTCATTGAGCATTGTACTGAGGTCCTTCATGGTCGTAGCCATAACCACTATATCGTCGGCAAACCGAAGGTGAGTGATGTACTCGCCATTGACGTTGATGCCTAGCCCTCTCCAGTCCAAAACCTTGAAGACATCCTCCAGTGCAGCGGTAAACAGCTTCGGAGATATGACGTCTCCCTGTCTCACACCTCGCTACAGAAGCACTGGTTCTGAGGTCTGATCCTGAAGTCGAACTGACATGATGGCGTTTTTGTACAAACACTTCAACACCTCGATGTACCGGTAGTCAATTTGGCACCGTTGTAGAGACTGTAGTACAGCCCAAGTCTCGATCGAATCGAAGGCTTTCTCGTAGTCCACAAACGCTAAACAGAGAGGCAGGCTGTACTCTTCAGTCTTCTGTATAACCTGCCGCAGCGTATGTATGTGGTATTATTATGTATATTATTATACTTTAGTTGAGAATTTGCGTTAGATATTTACAACTCTGATTAATGAGTAATTGTAATTGAGCAAATGTTAAATTGTTATAAAGTTTTATCAACTACTTAATTCTCATTTTTTTCTGGGGGGCTCGGGGGTCCCCGCAGTCTCCAGACTAGTGTTCCAATGATGGCGTCCTCTCAGTGCGTGTCTATAGGTTAGCAGCGTGGAATAGTTCAAACGTGCTCCTTCTTTCCGAGGTGTGACCATGACGACAACGTCAACCGACTTGAGCTTCTTGGCATTACGTTGACATCGACCCTCAATTTAGTCCATTAATTGAGGTACGGAATTGTTGGAATTGCATGAACTGATTCCTCCTAGCCCGTTCCATCATCCGACCACAAGACGTACTTACGGCGATGCGTCATCTGTACATGGTGGACATTCCAATCATACGCACCAAACATTTTGGGAATACTTTTATTATGCGCACAGCAAAAGAATGGAATTCCCTGCTGGAGTCTGTATTTCCTGATAGCAACAACCTGGGAGTCTTTAAGTCAAGAGTTAATAGGTTTCTTCTAGGCGAACGTGCTTCACCGTCGACCACATCATAGCTTACCATCAGGTGAGATAGTGGTCAAACGCAAGCCTATCACACTAATATACTTCGTTTGTTACTTCTTCACGCTCAAACAGCTGGGCGGATCTGGATGAAATTTGGCACAGAGATATATTATAGTCAGGAATAGCACTTATGATACTTTTTATCCCGGGAATATTATTGGGATAGTTATCGACATTTACGCGGGCGAAGCCGCTGACAGAAGCTAGTTAATAAAAAAATAAAAAAAAAACTTAATTTATTAGACATAAATTATCAATTATTATTATTTTGTGCCACACGCGTTGACGTGGTATAGGATAATTAACATTGTTATAAGTTTTACAATATTATTGATAGATTGAAGTGTCCAATCACGTCAATATTTGTTGAGTATGGACGGACATTATCAACGTCGTCCAATATTGACCAAATACCTATAAGGATTAGTCTATATACCTACCTTAAATTGTTATGTAATTAACATATAATGGAAAAAAAAACAATGGGCTCTGAAGGAAACCACTTTAAATCCTTAAGGTAGATTATTTTACTTAAAGGATACATTCCTTTATTTAAAAAAAAAAACAGAACTGCATTCACAGATTAAACGAACGAATAAAAGAGTGTTTTTTTTTATCTGTTTCGATGCCCGGTTTTGGTAACCTTGTCGAGAAAACGCTGAATGCAGTTTTGTTTCTTTTTTTTTAAATAATGGAATGTTTCCTAAGAAAATAATCTATCTTAAGGATTAAAAGTGGTTTCCCTTCAGGACCCATTGATTTTTTCCAACCTGTAGAGAAACAATTATTTTGCAAACATATTGGGTTAGTTGCATTACAATATATATATTTTTGTGTTTTTATATTTATCTTTTTGATGAATTTAATCATCGAGGATGAAAAGTATAGAAACGTTTCGTAATTGTAATGTTTTTTTACAGGTTCAGCCATTCTTGCATACATGAACAACGATTGGAAGAAGATAGCGGAAGAGTTCGGTACCCCGATAGTTGAAAACAGTATTAATTCTGTGCTAAAAAATTTGTGGAAGCTTTTTGAAATATTGTCTATAGACGAATTGAAGAAATTGTAATTTATGTTTGCCATAACGGCTGTAATACTTAATTGCAATATTATGTGTACGTGACTAAATGGCAAAATGACTAAATTTGTATGTGTGAAAATACCTAGAACATGTAGTATATTTTGTTTCTACTAACAAATGGATGAAATATAAAAATAAGATTTAAACCACAAACCTTTTATTTCTCACTCCACGCAACCAAAATACCAGCACATTACCTACGCTCCACCATGACCTCGCGGAGAGTTCGAATCTGAGACCCGCAGGCTTATTACGTATCTTTTGTACGAGCAATCGAACGCTTTATGTCATAAAAGTCAGAATTACCTGCAGTGTGGGTATGGTAGGTCCTACACAATCGTTTGCTAATCGCTCTCTGTTTGTCAAATGCACTTATTAAAAAAAAACCGCCTTCAACTCTAAAACTTTTGTATTGAAGAGCAATGATTGCGCAAAAATCGCTATCGTTTTGCTCTTGCAAAAGATACGTAATAAGCCTGCCGGTTGCCCGTACGTTAGACAATATCTCTCAGCAACAGTGCTGTCGACTGCATTTCTGCATACCCAAAGGTATGTAAGTAGGTCTTAGTAGTTCGTTTATGTGCAGCAAAAATAATGTTGCTTAGAGTACCGACCAGGGGGGTGACCATAAGCTCTTAGAGTAAGGTTATTTTGAGATCGCTCAAGTGACAGCTGTATACAAGTCATATACATCTGTCACTTACAAACACTCAAAATAACCTTACTCTAAGAGCTTATGGTCACCCCCCAGGGCTGTTGCTGATGCACATTTTTTTCATATCCGCTGATGCTGATATTTTGTCTTTGACATCAGCGGATGCTGATGCTGATTTTAGTTATTTTAGAAAGAAAGTAAATCGTTACGTTTTTTTTTTTCAGTAATAAACCGGGAAATGCGTTGTTGTTTTTCGTTTCCACTGGTTAAAAACATTTCGAACTCACCAGGATGTTTCCCTATGATTATTTATTTAACAGTGGAATAAAAATGTGAATCTGCTGAAGCTTCAATGCAGCCTTTTTAGGGCTCCGCACCCGAGGGGTCAAAACGGAGCCCTGTTGTTGTCACTCACGTGTCTGTCTGTTCGTCATCTGTCACACAATTTTGTTCCGAAGAATTTTTAACTTCCCATTGACTTGAGAACTTGAAATTTAGTGATAAAGTTCATTATTACGTATATTTTTCTAACAATTACCAATATATTGAAAAGTCCGATTTTTCTTTGGTACGTAACCCTAAATGTGCGAAGTCCGTCACGATTAATAAAGATTGAGCGTTATTTACTATGTAAAAATTTTATGAATGCATGTGGAAACAAATAGTTTGAATTTTTTTTTTTACTTACCCTGTTTTTTTACTTAGTACAAGCATATTTGATTACCTCTACGAAGTGGAGTTAGTTAATATAATATGTTTTTCTTCAATTAAATGTTAAAACGCTTTTATACATGTCATGCATTTTTACGATATTGATATCCATAACAGTAAGTAAAATACAAAATAAATATCAAAACACCACTGTTTGTTAAGATTTTTACTAGACTTACAAAATCCACCAATCAATCAACGTTTAAAATAAAAAATTGCAACTGTGTGTTTCATATTTTAAAATTATAACAAGCATTAAGCGTAGATTGAATAAGTTTATATTAGGGGAGATTATGTAAAAAATATAAGTTTATACCATTCCCCCTCTAAAAAGCTTATTTTATTTTTGCTTTTTGCTCACTGCTACTCCATGCATGATCGAACTAGCGCTTGATACAAGTGTAGCAGCTGATCTGGCGTGAAGTACCTTCTCATCTTTGCAAAATATTGCCTTCATATTATTTTTATAGGAACGAAGTAGGTAGAAATCGTATCCGAAGTATTTTTTTTTAAATATATTTGAATGTAAAAAACAAATTTAAATAATACCTGTGCGCCTGAATTGTCTCCGATCATGACACGCTTATTTCGCCTTTCATATGAGACGAGAAAAGTGCCGCATGCTTGGAAGCAATCCAACGTTCAGCCCGTGCGCAAGAAGGGTAGTCGAGCTGAACCGGCCAACTACAGACCCATCTCTGTAACGTGTACTTAATTATTATTATTATTTATTTATCTCAGATATGAAATCCATAGTTGTTAGTAAGTACAAATACTTCTAAACTATGTTAGTCACTTAAAATTAGATACACATACAACACATACACATCATGTCAAAATTGAAGTACAAAAATCTAAAACGAATAATTATGATTTAAAATTAATGTCAATAAAATAAAATAAAATGTCTTGAAAAATCCAAAAAAATAAAAAGTACATTAAGATTAATTAAAAGTTTTGTAAAATTCATTATAATTTATAAAATAAATATAATATAATTTATATAATAATGATACGCTCCTGGCATACCTAGAAGCTAACGACATCCTTAGTGACCGCCAATACGGCTTCCGCCAAAATCGGTCAACTGAGGCTTTTCTAGCGTATGCCATTCACATCTAGAGTGAGACCATCGAGAAGCATGGGGAAGCGCTTGCCGTTTCCCTCGACATTTTGAAGGATTTTGCCAGGGTCTAGCACGAAAGCATCATTGGTAAGCTTCCTTCATTAGTTCTGCCCGGTGGTCTGTGCGATTGGATTGCAGACTTCCCGAGAGATCGGTCCATTCGAGGGGTTATCGACGGCTACTCGTCAGACCAATTGGATATTAATGCCGGGGTACCTCAGGGGTCGTTGCGAACATCAGCCTTAGCATCGCGTATTGCATCATTTTCAATATCAGCATCAGCATCCGCATTGATAGATGCTGATTATTAATGCTGAAGTTCGAGTTGGGACATGACTGCAGAGGGAGCGGGGCTTATGGCACGTGTTCTTTTCGGTTGCGAGTTTTGACCAATCGTGGGTTCGACCGCGCCGGTTGCGATTCAAAATTAAAATCATTTATTTTTATTTTACATAGGCCTACATGGGCACTTATAAAACGTCGACAAAAGGTGCACGGTTCGGGTTGGTAGTTTCCTATGGTGCAGGCCACATAGAAATGGCGTCGGGCGCGGACATGGCACGGGCGGCTCCATATTGCATTGCTATATGCATTTTGTATGAAATTTGATAAAAGGCTATTTAATACCTTTTTCAGGCAGCCAAAGAAGCGCTCTTTCAGCAGTTGCTTCATGTAAGCACAGTTAACGCCCAGCGCTTCCGACACACCCAAATACTTGTAAGTTTCGGTCGAGGAGAGGTGTCTAAGGTATGGAATCAGAGAGTTGAAATCCCTCGGATTCCATATTCTCCTCTCGCTTTACATGCATGACTGTACATTTATCAACAACAAATTCCATCCTGATGCATTACTGAAGGTTTATGTTACCTGCAGTAACTTCATCAGTTGCAAGTTGTTGGGGGCAAAGAGCTTCAGATCAACCATGTAAAGGAGGTGAGATATGACCTGACCACCTCTTCTCAACCTGAATCCTCCAACAGTGTACTTAGAGGATTCAGAGCTAGGCAGAACCAAAGTGGACTCAAACTGTCACCTTGAAATATCCCCCGCTTAATCCAAATAGGCTCATCATCCCCCTGAATCGATCGACACCCTGTATACCGAAGGACTGTCTTCCATTACCCCATACATGACTCAAGGAAGGTGCGTAGTGTTGTGTCTATTTCGTACAACTCCAGCATCGTCATGAAAAAATAGTACATTATGGTACAAGTGTGCTATGTTGGTGATTACCGCTGAGGCGCCATTGAGACCCGAGCCGTTAGGTGAGGGTCTTAAGAGAGCCGAGGACGTTAATCATCAATACACACGTGTATCATACGATTGTTTTTCAACACACTTGTGAAGAAAATAATACAAAAAAATAATTTTCAACAGTAAAACGAGTTGTGAAAATTTTTCGCAATCGCGGGCAAAATTAATCAGTTTGCCTATGCTCGCGCATTTAACAATGGCGATCGGCCATAGACTAAAAGAATGAGGTTTATTTTTTTTGGCTTTTCGTGGATAGTGTTTTAGCCACGTACAAAATAGGGAATTTCAATTTTCTTTATTACAGAGCAAATAAAATTTATATTTGAGTGAAAGTTTTATTTATTTAGCACGTACAAGTTGAAATTATCTATTTAAATACGAAGTTGCATGAAATGATCAAGCAATAGGTACATTAATTTATTTGTACTATTGAGCAAGATCTTTTTTGTATCGAAACTTTTTTAAGAACATAGCAACTCAACAAACAAAATAAAAAATAAAAAAAACTCACTTGTGAATAATAGCAATGAAAAAGTCACAGTTTGATAACAGGTATCATTATGTGCCTAATTGCGGTGAAATTAGAGCCACTTTATGAGCAAGTGTGTTGAAAAATATATTAATATAATAATAATTATTACTATAATAATATTATTATTATATCGATATCGCGGCTCAGGGTTGGAGGCCGCGGTGGAACCGTGGAAGAGGAGTGCCGGTATTACGGTGCGCCGCTCTCACTACCTTCCGCGGCCTTGACGGGGTAGCCACCGTCTGATTGCGGACGTGGTGGGGCCGCAGGGGAGGTCTCTATCCCCTGCGGCCGAAACATGGTAGGTGGCGGGGCCATTGACCTTGACCTGTCACAAGGGGCCAAGGGTGCAACACACGGGGTCGTCTGGCACCCATGTGCTGGTTTGGTCCCTGGAGTGGTCACGGCGTACAGTGTGTTCTGGTGCGCCGGTGATGGGGGTAATCCCCAGAGGAGGGTCCGGTGACGGACAGCCGCTGCGGGTTCGCGGTGAGTGCTAACGCGTGCCCGTGTTCCCGCCATAAGCGGCACAGGAGGACACCGTGGTGTTTTAGTGGGTTGAAGTCCCACATAACTGCACTATCTCCCCGTGGTGGTTCAGTTTTCATGAGCAATTCTCCAAGGCAAAAAATAAATAAAATAATGGACTACCACAAAGTACATATGCGGCGGCGCGCTGCAGACAGAGAGTCCACTACGAACAAAGCGCCACTATGCACGCACACATTGACATTACGATTTTACAGGGAATTATGGACCGAGCTCAGTCGCGGCTGTCACGAGTGCTAGCGCAGGCGTTTGTCACGTCATTCAGTCTTTTGTAAGAAGTTCAAAATATATATTTTTCAATGCCTTGCACATTTCCTCATCATGCATTTAAAGAACAATGTGTTACCCCATCATGTATTTAAAAGAAAATGCGAATTTTCTACACATTGAAATACAATAGTGCATTTAAACAAGGTTGCAATTGATGAATTCTAATTCTAATCTACCAGTGGTCTTGTATTTTATTAAACACAACAGAGGTACACTAAAATAATAATTTTACTAAAATAATAAAAAATACACTTTCTGTTTTAAAAATCACATCACACACATCATCAGCCTATTAATGTTACCACTGCTGGGACACAGGCCTCCTCTCTATGAGAGTGGATGGGCCGTAATCCACCACGCGGGCCCAGTGCGCGTTGGTGGATGTCACACGTCTTCGAATTTTTGGTTCTAGGACATGCCGGTTTCCTCACGATGTTTTCCTTCACCGTTTTTGAGAGCAGTGGTGATGAAATAATTTACACAAAGTAAAGCGCCTGCCTGGATTCGAACCCACGACCTACAACTTGTAAGTCGCGGCTGATACCACTGGGCCACCACTGCTCTCGTTTTAAAAATAGTAACAAATATTTTAATTGATTTATGTTTTAAGGTATAAACGGCCTTACTGATAATTTACAGGGAAACCTAAATGAAAATCCCAAGTCCTACGGAGCAGTCAGCACACAGGTCCACACGGGTCCGACTCGTACTTGGCCGGTTATTATTTTTCGTTTTAGCTTATTGGTTGTGTGATTGTCGGCAAAGGGTGGACAGCTTAATCTAGACAACACACGTAAGTGGGTGATGTAGGTACAGCCAAAGTAAGGAAGCCTGAAATTACATAAAAATGCTTACTGTGTTCTTCTACACTAATAGAATAGAATAGAATAGAATAGAATACTCTTTATTATGTACACCATATAAGTTACAGAAAGTATAGACAAAGAAAACATTGCACTGGGTGACACAATGGGCGGCCTTATCGCTAAAAGCGATCTTTTCAAGACAACCTTTGGATGGATTTAAAAAAAAAAAAAACTAACTAACTAATAATGTTATAAAGAGGAAGGATTTGTTTGTAAGTTTGTTTGTAATGGTTAAACTCGAAAAACTACTAAACTGATTTTAAAAATTCTTTCACCAGCAGAAAGCTGCATAATGCCGGAGTGACAAGCTATTTTTTAAGCCCGAAAACGGGTCATGTGGGGTGGGCCACAGGAGCAAAGCCGCGGGGAACAGCTAATAAGTGATAAAGTTAAAAAAAAAAACAAGAAGACAAGTTAAAAATTCAATACCTAAGAAAATAATAAATTCAATAATCAATTAAATTATTTTTTTTAATTTTTATATATAATTGAATATCCACAGACGAAAAAAATATACATTGTAGTTTTGTTTAAGGAAAGGCTATGAAACTTGTCAACCTTCTAGATCTCAACTCTTCATCCTCGAACTTCGTGCCTTCATGGGATGTGGTATCATTATTAAACCAATGTTACGTCTTGTTACCCGCCTGTTAAATTTGATGCTCTGTCTACCCTATAGGGCATGTATGCATGGTGTGATGTATGTTTAGACGAATCGATGTATTTGTGTTTGTAAACTTATACTACCTAATCCTTTTTTACATTCAGAATCAATATAGTAGCAACCCTAGTGAGTCTGTCAAGTTTAGGTGTCAATTTTGCGAAACGGTGGGAATGGCCCTAATTTACTTTCTATTTTGTGGTACTCTTAGTTTTAATTTCCGCGCATTATTTGAGAAAAGTACTATAAAGCAAGCGCAGCGGTATTTTCTGCTTAGTTTCTGCGTTAAATGCACAACGCCATCTATCAAATATCGGGATCAACTATCCGAGTATCTGAATTGCGTGTGTTGTGATAAATTTACTTCTTGAAAACTTTAAATACATCTAACTTTTGATAGATTGGACCGATTACGATGAAAAAAAAACTAAGTAAGGGCGCATTCACACGGGATACGTCTTTGACGATTCGGTATAAAACACGATTCAGACTCAGTACAGTATCAATTCTGACTCTGCTTTCTGACGATTCGTGAAGCGTGTGAACATGGGTATATAAAAAGCATTGCTCCCGTCAAAAAAAACTTAACTTAACGTTAACGAATCGTGAAAAAACACGATTCGTGAAAAATCACGATTCGTCTTCGTGTGAATGAGCTCTATCACTTCAAGTTACCCAAAATTTTTATGTATAAAAGTTATCTACTTTGGTTCCGTACATTTTACGTGAAGCGTTCTTAAATAAACAGACAAACAGACTAAAATGCCGAAAATGCTAGAAATGGGTTCTGTTCTGGGTCCTTCAACACCCTGGCTATTTTTTTTGTAAATACTTTCGATGTTTGAAAAATGACTTTTCTACAGATTTATTATAGGTCCAGATTGATGATCATTAAGGAATAATCAAGACCCCTGTAAACTAAAGGCCGGTTTCGCAATTAAATATTTGGAGTGTAACAAGTTTTAGTAGAAAACAATATGATGATATAAATACCTGATGCCTCGACGCGATTCGATTTATATCACACCGATAAAAGATTTATAGTAACCGAAATTGCAAGTAAGTTCATATTATCGCTGCAACCGATTGACTTGTACTTGAAATTTTCTTTAAAAATATGTACGTCCTCGTCACCGTCAGTAAATTGACGTTATGATATCAACTGCAGTAACCAAGTGGTTTCCAAGCACCGGGTAGGGTAGAACCTGGGGTAAGAGTGGCACAGCAGCGTGGGGCTCAAGAAAAGAGAGGCCTATGCCCAGCAGTGGGCGAAGTCAGGCTGCGGATGGTGATGATGATGATGAAATTGATCATTTGTTATTTTTCCAATATTCACTAATCCTGGTGACTGATTTGATTAGAGCGGAGGAAGTTTCCTTTAAAAGGATTTAGAATTCTTACTTCATATTACAAAGTTTTCCCAACTAACCACAGTTTTAAACTGTAAAACTATCAGTATTGAAAAAATATGTATTCCTAGTTTAAGAACATCATGAGTATGAAGACCTATTCAGGATACCATACCCTTATAACCAAAACTTACATGGTGGAAGTAATTCTAATAAGTTTAGACCTTTCCAGACTGTTCTAGGAGCGATTACCTGTATCTTCTCTGATCTAAAATAGCCTTAGCGCTTTGCGGCGACAAAATTGTTTTTTGTCCAAATGTTCGGATTGATCCGAGTTAGGTTCTTATGGATAGAAATGAATAATGCTCAAATTGTATGGACAAACCCAAAAATCAATCATCTTCGATCACAATCAATCAATTTATTTGTGAAACATAGGTGTTTACATAAATAGGAGGTGCGCTATGTTTTGTCATAATTAGGACATACATACATTAGTCTAACATAGAAACGCCCCCTTTTTGGTAAGTCGGTTAAAAAACAATCGCAGTTCAAAAATCGGCTGTTATGTATAGATTGTTACGTAACCCCACTTTTCATTAATCTCTTTTATCTCGGCTCTCAGATTGTCAAAATCTGCAAAATTTTCAGTGAATGTTTGATAATATAGTAGCTATCAATTGACACCAATTTCATCTTTTTACATCCAGGCCCAAAATTGTATGAAAGCGTATCCGTCTCCGTAAGTAAAACATTAGGTGTCATTGGATTATATGTAAACAACATTTTATGTTCTGGCAACAACAACAGTACCTATGGCAATCAATGAGTAGCACTAAGTTATTAAATTGGTGTACGTGACATTAGCTAGGTTTATACCCAGCTAACTACTCTTGGTTAGCTACTTATTTCACGGTATGTCACGGGAGATCTTCTTTTTAAGGAAAATATTCCGCGAACTTTTGGACGTAAATAGATGGAGTAAAGGCAACATTTAACTAAATAATAATAAATTGTAGATAATTGATTTGATTTGTTTTTTGATTTTTTTGTGTGTATTGTTGTGTTGTTGTTGCTTTCAGGAGTTGCAGTAGTTTGGGAATAGTGTGGTGGGATTGTCCCAAAAAAAAAATGTTTTTTTAAGATGTGATACTGAATCCTGCACTACGATATAGGTCACGTCATGTAAAAAGAACGCTGAGCAATAGTGGGATGTGGGGAAGGGATGTGTATGCGCACGGGTACAGTTGCGTTCTAAAGTACTAGACTATTTTTTTATAATATACTAGCTGTTGCCCGCGGCTTCGCTCCCATGGACCACCCCACAGGACCCGTTTTCGGGATTAAAAAATAGCCTATGTTACTCAGGAATAATGCAGCTTTCTATTGGTGAAAGAATTTTTCAAATCGGTCCAGTAGTTTCAGAGTCTATTCGGTACAAACAAACAAAAAAATCTTGCCTCTTTATAATATTTATTAGTATATTAGTATAGAAGAGAAATTATTTTATTGTAGAATCATAATATATACTTTACTAGCTACTTAGTACTTTACGTACTTTTACTTGAGCATTCTTTTTTATTTCGTCCTTAAAATATAAAATTGGTTGTAACAAGACGCTGTCCATTAAATCGTCTTGGGTCACATGAAAGCCAGATGTCGATGCTGTGTTGGTGTTACTGGATTCTACTTCATCATCACTTTCATCTTCGCTTGAGTTTCCATCATCAGAATAGTCGTCATCAACGTGAATGATACATTTTTCGGTCATCAGGTCGACCACATGATAATTTTTTCGGTTTTCTTCCACAATATTTTGAACTTTACTGCACCATTTTGTCCCATTCGACTTCTGCCAACATATTATTATTTTATTTTTCGTTCACTAGTTTAGTCACTCGGGTGATATTCCAAGTAACGTTTTTACTTGTTACGTGACCTTCGATCTGTGACCATGTCATCTCAATCGGGTTGAGATCCGGGTGGTAGGGGGGCAAACGGATTTTTCGGATAAGACCTTGAAAATGCTTAATGTTTTGAATTAATCTTTTTATTGTTTGATTAAGGCGTACAATTGCATTTTAGCTTTGTTTCATCGAATAAAACAACTTTTTAGGTTTACAAAGTTTGCAAATCTGTTTTTTGACTGTTTGATGTTGGGGAAGCCTCAAGTTGCTTGTTGTGGTAAGACGCATTGTCTGACTACCACCATGGCGTTTGGAGGTAAATTTGGTATCAATTGAGTTTGTAGCCATGTATAGAAATTTTCAAAATTGATATTATCGTGATAGTTATTCAGATTTTGAGCCAGCTTTGAATGTAAGTAAAGCATTTCGCACAAAACCAGTTTCACCACCAGCGTGCACTGCGGAATACATACATACTACAAGCGGCTGCTTTTTGATATAGGTTGCTTTAGGCCTTTTGTAGAACTGTCAGACCAAGAGTGGTGTGACGCATGGGATATAATTATCAACATATGATTCGTCAGTGTAGATTATTTATCTTCCTTCTTCTCTATATTTTCAATTTTTTTCAAGATATTCAATTCTGAAAACTTTTAATGGAATAATCACAAATCAGATTACAATGTTTTGTGATTGTACAACTGAAAGTTTTCTATTATTTTCAGTTCTTTTCAATGTAAAACCTATCTCTTTTATAGTTCGCCTACTCGTAAAACTTGCATCAGATTCTTGGAAATTGATGTCGTTCTGCAATTTTTTTTGTAATTTCCCTAAGGTCGGCAATTCTTTCTCGGTGACATGAACATTGTGAATAGTCCTCTTGACAACACCCTGGTTGAAGTTATCAATGTCCGTTACAGGTTTATTTTCATCCTTTTGTATTTTCCAAGAGTTCGAAAAACAGTTTATTTTACTTTATTCCTTTTTAAAACCATCGTCGTGCAAAGAAAGTTGTGTGTGCTGCTTGTTGTATTTTGGGAGCGAACGAAGCTTGTTATCAGCGCTGGAAGCATGGGTCAACTGGCGAACAACTGCTTAACTGGGTGTTTCTGTGGAGACAAAATTAGAGCCTCCAGCCGGGCGCTGACAAACCAATAGCGTGCGAGCACAGAACGCGCCCCCTTTCATACCACCAATTTGATTGATAAATCGCTCGGTGCGCAGCGTTTTTTTTACGTGACGGGACCTGTACCTTATGTCGCAAGATTCAGTCTCTCTCGAAAAATAATATACAAACCATACAATGCAAATACAACGGTTCTGTTCACTAAAATAAACTAAGTATACGTGCGTTTGTTACGGTGAGTGTGTGTGTGATGGTGTGTGTCATGTGTGTTAAAATAGATAATTGATAGTAGGTTTTCCGTTTCAATATAATGGAGTCAATGTAGCAAATCCTGGACATGTTTTTGCGCCCCAATTTGGTCATGATGAGAATTTGTAACTTTATATTGACTTTGTCATATAGATGTGTGCTTATTTATATGAGAAGGCTTTATTGCCAAATTTAAGTTTGCAGAAAACTCTGTACTACTTAGGCTTTCTCTTGTGCACTGGTCTGTTACCACTGTGGCAGCTGCAATTTTATGTATGGTGGAAATGTTGATATCTTGTGTTTATCTTAAAACTTTTACATAAACATGTTCACTCCTAATGCTCCTGAGTAGAAGGCATCAAATTGCCCGGGCATTATGAATAATGCCCAATTTGAGTACGCAATATGATAAAACTATTGAAAAATATTAACCGGGCCTTCTGAATAATGTCCATCACGTAATGGGCCGGGTAGTAAAAAGATGTGTTTTTTTTATTATTTTAATGTTGTCATTGGTTCTAATATGGAATAAGTAATTATGATTAATATTTAAGCAACAAAGTCGACAAAGTCCCGCTGCGTGGGGCTTCTATTTCTGTCTGCAGGGTCTAAAGTAACCTAATATGAACTAGATGATGGGAGCTAAGTTCGCTCGCCTTGCTCGCTCACTTCAGCACCCGTCATCTCCTTCGTACCTAACCTATCCGTGTTGGGGTGCCCTAAGCACCCGAGCTCGCTTCGCTCGCTCTTGGACTAATTAATTGACCATAATTATCGAATTTCCCAACCGTTACGTAGCAATATTCATAATGACCAGACAATGTGATAAATATAGAATTTTAAATCAGTATTAATTACATTGCACGATTTGAATTGACTAGATTCATAATGCCGGAATATTATACATAGTGCCCTGATGGACACTTGATCCATGACATGTAGACCAACTCAAAGACTAACAACGAAACCCCTACAATTTTGCAGAATTTTAGGCAATGCAATAAAAACTTGTAAATTACGTTTATTTGTTTTCATGGCTCAATACAAAAATATCTTATCTTTTGAGCGTTAGATGATTTTTAGGGTTCCATACCCAAAGGGTAAAAACGGGACCCTATTACTAAGACTTCACGATCCGTCTGTCTGTCTGTCTGTCTGTCTGTCTGTCCGTCTGTCACCAGGCTGTATCTCAGGGACCGTGATAGCTAGACAGTTGAAATTTTCACAGATGATGTATTTCTATTGCCGCTATAACAACAAATACTAAAAACAGAAAAAAAATAATATTTAAGGGGGGCTCCCATACAACAAACGTGATTTTTTTGCTTTTTTTTGCTCGATATTAATAACGGCAACAGGTAGACGCTTGAAATATTCACAGAATATTTAGTTGTATATTCACTTCAAAAAATAATAATTATTAAATTAAAATTAAATAAATTAAGGGGGGCTCCCAAAGAACAAACGTGATTTTTTTGCCGTTTTTTGCGATAATGGCGCGGAACCCTTCCTACTCGCACTTGGCCAGTTTTTTTTATTTTCTATGCTATGGCCGTAAAAATAACATTAAATGTACGCCTCTGTGAGACCTAGGTTCAAAGTTATGGTTGTTAGAATATGTGGATATCGTAATAAGTAAGTCAGGTACCAATCTATTTTTTTACCCTTTGCTCTCTTTGAGGGTGTGGTGATTTCACCCCTTTTATGTGGGACGTTTTTTCGCTAAAATACTGTATTTTACGGTCATAAAGTTTTATTACTCTACAAGTCCGGACACATTGTATATATGACACTCAGCGATAGTATAGCATTCTATCAGTGAAAGAATTTATATTTTCAGTACTTATAGATATATTTTTTTATATTAGCCTACACTATCCAACTCTGCCGGGCATATCCTTCCAAGTATAGTTTTCCTGAGCCTTATCGGACCAACTCTGCGGTAGGCGTCTATGTCATCTCGCCACAGTCGCCACGTCTTTCTGGGCCGGCTTCAGAAAATAACTAACGTTTAATCAATCAGAATTATCTCATCGCAATTAATATTATAAAGGCGAAAGTTTGGGTGTGTTTATGTCTGTTACTTCTTCACGCCAGAACGGTCCGGATGAAACGTCAGGAATAGTACATTTATCCCAGGAATATGTTCCTTCGGGATTATTTTCTACATTCAAGTGGGCGAAGTTGCTGCCAGAAGCTAGTACTTATACTCTGATTTTTTTTATTTCGTAGACTAAACTGACAGCTGCCAATGCCGTATATATAGGTCGGAGCCGCATTTGCTAGTGGAGCCGCGTAGGCGGACCAATCTTTTAGGCGGGGGACAAGAAGTCAGCGGGCGCGGGTCGGCGGCGGCTGCGGCGCGGGCTGCGGCGCGTTTCAATAAATAGATTTATATGGAACTGGCCTCGAAGGCAGTGGCGCGGGGAGCAGCGTGCTCCGCGCATCCAACGCCGCCGCCCCGCACCCGCTGACTTCGTGTCCACGGCCTAAAAGATTGGTCCAACTGCACGGCTCCACTAGCAAGCGCGGCCGCCGACCTATCCGGAGCACGCAGGCTCACCTGTCCCAACAATGGCATTATGCACCTCTCCTCTCAATATTTTGAAAATAGAGGCGAGTGCAAGTTCCCTCTTACCCTCAACTCATTTTATCCTACCATACATAAAATAAATAAAGTAGGATACATTAATGGATAAAATAGGTACACACCGTAATACCTCATATACGAATATCTTATATCTTATTATTGAGAAGTTCCAGTGACCATCTGTGGTCTTCTTCATCAGTTCCACTTCACCGAATGATACTTTCTAAACGCAAATGCTTGCCATGTTGATGAAAATACCTAAATCGCTTTAAATATGCCTACTAAATTTAAAAAATAACATACAGTCGAACATAGAACCTCCTCCTTTTTGGAAAGTCGGTTCAAAAGAAAATAATGATTGTCTGCAGTGAGTGACTAAGTTAATCAAGAACTTATAATACTGGGAATTCCGCCTGACGCCGATAAACCTGAAGGTTATGAAGTAATAGTATTAAGATATGGTAGGTAACTATACATGGTCACTGAGATGATTCACTGGCATAAAATTAGCAAAACAAGACTTTAAACGGTGGTATTGATAGCAGTAACTATCAGACGAGCAATTATTTGCAGACAATAAATATAATCGACAAATAAACGCAAATTGATGGACGATAGGAGCAGTGGTCGTGGGTTCAAGCCCAGGCAGGCGCTTTTTTCACTTGCTTGGTTTTTTATTTTTTGCTTTTCAGTTCGTTATTTAGTCGGTTAAATATTTTGTTTAAAAGGTTTTTATTAGAGAACAAAAATGCCTCAAATCTCGTTTTTAATAGGTACAGGTTGAAATTGAATACTCTTAAGTAATTTATAAATGTTATCTACTTTTACGCTGAGATCAACACAAACCTTGAAATATACTTATGTGCGGTTTATAAAAATTCAGCAGTATCGAAGTGATTTCGTAACTTTTTACATTCAATTTGTAATTTCAACTTTAAAACTTTCGCGTTTCATAATTGAAAAACAATATATCCGGGAATTTAACGCGATGATTTCGATTATTTATTTACCTACTTCACCCGACATTTCGGCCGTGTAGCAACGGCCGAAACGTTGTTCGCGTTAAATTCCCGTGATATATTGTTTTACAATACGCTCCACACTATGGTACCCTGTATCGTGAGATTCAGTCTCTTTTGGGTTTTGTTAGGACCTACTTACATACAAATTTTCCTATGTGTGTTGTCATGTTTACGCCCAGAATGAATCTTTAGTTATAACTAGCTGACCCGCTACCCTGCCTACTCTGCCTATCCAGTCTACCCTGCCTGCCCTGCCTACACTGCCTAAGCTGCCTACCCTGCCCAACTTGCCTACCATGCCTACCCAGCCAACCCTGCCTACCCTGCCTACTCTGCCTACCCTGCCTAACCTGCCTAACCTGCCTACCTTGCCTACCATGCCTACACTGCCTACCCTGCCTACCCTACCTACCCTACCTTCCCTGCCTACCCTGCCTAACCTGCCGACTTACCTAATATTTTTTATCTATCATCAATATTTTTCTCAGCACACGCCAAAGAATGAATTTTATAGCCAACATTTTGCTACCTTGGCTTACATTATTGCAATTTGCATAAGGATCTCTAATTTTTTTGTAAGCCTTTGACACTCAGGAATAATGTAGCTTTCTACTGGTGAAAGAATTTTCAAAATCGGTTCAGTAGATCGATTACAACGTCACAAACTCACAAAATTTACTTCTTTATAATATTAGTATAGATGTAAATGCGAAAGTAACTCTGTCTGTCTGTCTGTTACCTTTTCACGCTTAAGCCCTGGACCGATTAAGATGAAATTTGGTATGGATATATCAATCAATCAAAATATTTTCAACTAAACCATCAAGGTTCTTTTACTGAATTGTCAGATCTGACACCAGTCTTGCCAAGGGGTATCGTTTTACCCAGTTACTGGGTTGTGGAGGTCAGATAGGCAGTGTTTGTTGCCAGTGATGATCTATGGCTCTGAGACGTGGTCGCTCACAATGGGCTTCATCAGAATGCTTACAGTCACCCAAAGGACACTGGAGGGCTATGCTCGGAGTTTCCTTGCGTGATTGAATCAGAAATGTAGAGATCCGCAAGAGATCCAGGGTTACCGACATAGCCCGAAGGATTGCCAAACTTAAGTGGCAGAAAAGTTTTGGAGCGGCGACCGCAAACCGGATGACGTTGCGTTGCAAGGCCTCCCACCAGGTGGAACGATGACCTGGTGAAGGTTGCGGGGATCCGCTGGATGCGGGACGCACGGGACTGGTCAATGTGGCGATGCTTGAGGGAGGCCTATGTCCAGCAGTGGACGTCTTTCGGCCGATATAATGATGATGAAATTAAAATTAAATTATAGAGATAATAAATTCTTAAATTAGCTTAGCTTACGTAAAATTGTTTCTAGCACTTAATTATTTACACATACAGACGGGTTCACCGTCTATTTTAGCGTCAGCAGAAACAGGGTTGAAGTCCATAATTATTGCAAAATCACACTAATCACACTAATATTTTAAAAGCGAAAGTCTGTGAGTGTGTTTGTATGTTTTTTACTTCTTCACGCTCAAACGGCTTGACGGATCTGGATGAAATTTGGCACAGCGATAGATTATAGTCTGGAATAGCACATAGAACTTTTTATCTCAGGAATGTGTTCCCTTGGGACAATTTTCGACATTGACGCGGGCGAAGCCGCTGGTAGAAGCTAGTTGCAAAATAAATTCAAGTCGTTTTCGCAATATACGTTTGTTTTACTAGATTTTTGCATTGGGCGACAAATTTGCTAGGACAGTAAAAATCCAGGCGAAGTAGGTCGGTGCATTGGCCTGCTCATGTTGAGCCAGCATCAGGTGATTGAGTATGAAGCTCTAGGCGCCTATGGGGTTAATGTACCTTGGGTATCTTCCTTGCAGGATACTCAGGGGCATTACTCTCCAGGGGCATTACCATGACGTGTCAAAACTATTATGGTGCGACTGTGAAAAAAGGGACAGGTGTATACAAGTCATATACATCTGTCCCTTATGTATAGTGGAAATAACCTTGCTCTATTCTATGATTGTTGAGCTATTTAAGACGACGACTAACGCCAACGACCTTGAGGGAACAAAATGCGCACTCGTTTCACACCCGCGCAGCCCAAAATTTAGTAGTTTTTTGTACTTTCCTTATTATTCTATGACTTTAAAAAAAAAGCTTCAGATCAAAATGTAGATAATTAAATTGTCTTTGAGATGGTGTTGATTTCATTAAAATACGCCAAGCGGTTTTGGTGCGATTGTTCTATTTTTGTCCGTTTTAGACATAACTTTAAAAAATAATTACACTATGTTATACGAATAAAACTCAAAATTTGCTCAGATCAAATTATTAAGAAAATGGTCTAATGTAACATATATTTTTTCCAAAAAAATACGACTACCTGTTTAGACGTGATTCTCATTTTAAAATCAGCTACTCAAGGGAATCGGCGCCTTAAAGTTTGAGCAGTTGCACATTCTGATATTTAATTAAGGGTCTTGTAGCACCACAATTCCCACTGGCAGAGATGTACTCCCTACACGTTTTGCTCCATGACCTGTATAATACAGTTGGCATTTGTAACGAGTTACCAATATAAAATCCCTGACAGGATAGGGCGTCAAATTTATAAAAAGTTTCGATTGAACGATTAGGTCTTTATGCAAATTAGCTAGTACTTCAATGATCTAGTTACTGGTCGTCGCATCTCACTTCCTTTATTTGTGGCGTAATTTTGCGAAGGTCAGGACGGATTCTAAAGACATGTCTGAAAACTTTGAAAAAGCACTTTAAGATTTCATTTTCAGTCATGGAAGCCGGCAATCCTACGATCCAAGGGTTTGCGCTTGCTCTATAGACCATTAGCAGTGTGTTTGGGCTGTTATAACAGACTTTAATAAGAAGAAGTTTAAAGGATGGGAATCGGATTTTGTGGTGCCAGAGACATAATACTTGGAAGATACTTATTTTATTAACGAGCATCACGGGTTGTAATTGTATGGGTGCGAACAAGAGCAGCTATATCCTAGTTGAAAATATAGACATCCAGTAAGGTGGTAGCCGGTGCGGGATGCCTGTACTAATTTAACTACATTGACCTTTAAGAATCTCTTCACGAAGGGGCATAGGTACATTTTCATGCAAGTCGCAATAATATTAAGTACTTCAATCGTATCGTATTTAGAATAGTAAATATAATAGCCGTGCAACCTTATCATTAAGTTTAATCAACCAAAGACAATTAAATGGAGCGAAATATAGAATTATTTGCTTTACGAACAAATACGTAAGATCTGGTAAAGTTATTTAAAATTGCCATTTGTGAAGTGATGTCATACATTTTGTAGCCTTTTTCATTTAATTGGTATTCCATAAAATAGAGTCGCTTAATTGTAGGTACTCGCGATGCACCAGTCTAAAATAAATAATAAAACTGGTAGACGTCACTTGCGTGTTGAAGTCTAGTATTTGTTATTTTTATACAAGTCAAGGCATCCTATAACTTGATTTCTTAATAAGAGACTATTTTTAACTTCAAAGTATGGCAATGTAGGTCCAGTATTTGTCAATTCATAGAATAATTAGAACTGAGTCTCTAAGTTTTCCTTTCGTAAGTCAAGCGCATCGTACATTCTTAAAATATACATAAAATAGTCTGATGATAAATAAAAAATATAATAAATTTCCATTTCAATAATATAATGATCGTCTTCTAACGACGTTGAAACCTCAATTTGCTTATCAAACCTGAGACAGTGGGCTATGAGGTAATTTAATATCAGTTATGATTAGTCTCTAGTTTACGATAATTGACCATACGAAAATGATATTAGATGAAAACGAGTTGTAAGAGGAAAATGTGGAGGGGATACGTTTAAAGAACAAAATGTGATCGCACGTGTTTTAAAGATACAGCTCATTTTGTAAATTGGCCTCGAATTGGGTGATTGTGTGCAGCTACGTTTATAAGACTTTTTACGATAAGTTTAGTGTAAAATTTAAACAATGAAGAGTCTTGTTTTAATCGGTAAGTGATAATTTAATTTATTATCCTTTTCGTGATTATTAAAAGGATTGTGATCACAACCGGAATGTAGATAAATAAAAATCTTAAAGTTTCAAGGATATTCGATAGTTTTTTGGTGATATTTTAGACTTTTGCGAATTTTGTTTTAAAGCAATCAGGTACCTTGGTACTCAACGCAATCTTCACTTCTTCAGAATAAAACATTTAGTTGGAGTGTAGCACTGCAAATATTATTGCAATTTTGACTTAGGTATTTGATTACTGTAATTAGATATGCACTTTATGCTTATAGAACACAACCTGTTTCTATAAAAAGTCATTACGAAACGTGATCATACAAGCAACATGCAACTACTCTAAAGGTAACTGACCTATCTCAATTCTCAACACAATTACTTGTGTTTATCAATGAGGAACATTTTTTATGATATTTTTTTAAATTTTATTACTTATTCATGACTAACTTACCAGACCTAGTCGTAATATTATTTTGGTCTTAATATAAATATCCAGGTTACATCCTAGTTAGCTGGAAAAGGGCCTTTTGTCAACTTTGCTCAATCATAACATACTTTTTAATTCTGGTATCTGATTGCTGATCAAATAGCACTAATTATTTTCCTAACATTGAAGCAGGTAAACAAAAATCACAACCTACACATTTATTTCTAATTGTGTTATGTCAGAGTAACGTAATTCTTTAACAATTTGAATGACCACATTAAATTTTGAATTCTATGGCATCTTTTACAATACCTTAACCTTTGCTAATTTTTAAAATTTTCCTTGCTAGTTTATTCATAGTTTTCGTCTCCACTATGTCACTTTTAAGAGGGTGCTCTTTTCCCTTTCTAGGATAACATAGGGATGGTTTTTTTATTTT
Organism: Orthosia incerta; assembly: GCA_948252205.1. NCBI lineage: Eukaryota > Metazoa > Arthropoda > Insecta > Lepidoptera > Noctuidae > Orthosia > Orthosia incerta. The sequence continues at coordinate 57,271,026 of OX411742.1, forward strand.
TTTCTCTCCTCCGCTTGTATCATCTAATTCTAATTATTCTTGAATACTATAATAAAAAAAAATACCAAGGACGTTAACATTATTACAAATGTTTTGATACGTAATTACTTTATCGTAACCATTTCCAGAGTTCTTATATATATTTTTAGTATTTATTTAACTTTATCTTAGTTATTAAGAATTAATCCTTGACAGCTGAATAAGATGATAACTTATTAACCCAATCAAATTTAAAATGTCGTTATATACGCCAACTATTTGTCGCCTGTATTTTTATTTACTTTGAAATTGTTTGAGTTAACTGCGGATCAAAAAACCATTGAGTTAAATGTACTAAGTACATTTAACTTAATGCAATAAGGCCCAGTTGTAAGCAGAATGGTTAAAATTTTCGGTACAACGCGTTTATTCATCAATTCAAGTCTAACAAAATGTCAAATAATTAACTATACAACTTATTTGGCAATTTTCGAGGCTAATAATTGATATAATAGGGCATTTCACCGAAATTTAAAATCATCCGTTAGCATATTTAACCATTGGTTGAGTTTACTACGAATATATAAAAAACCGGCCAAGTGCGAGTCGGACTCGCGCACGAAGGGTTCCGTACCATTATCGCAAATAACGGCAAAAAAATCACGTTTGTTGTATGGGAGCCCCACTTAAATATTTATTTATTTTTGTTTTTAGTATTTGTTGTTATAGCGGCAATAGAAAAACATCATCTGTGAAATTTCAACTGTCTAGCTAGAGTCTGGCAAACGAAAATAGACACTCAAATTATTTGCAAACATTTTATATGGCAATGATATACTAATGACAACCCCAATTTTCAGTATGACGCTACTAAGTTGATACTTTGTTTTAATTCGTAATCACTATTTATATTTTTGTAAAAACATTTTCTCTATTTAATAATTTAAAAAGTTTCATTATTAATGTAGAAAACAATGATTCTTGTGACTTATATGAATCTTTTCACATGAAAGTCTTAGATTTGGATTTTGATTGATAGTGAATAAACCAAAATTATTATAGAATACTGTTGCTTTTTTTATTCAGATTGATATATCTAAAGTATTACCTACCCAAATGTACCTATAGTATTTTTATTTAGACGAAGTAATATAAATAATTCTAAAGTATCAAATTAGGTTATTCCAGGTATTGCATACTAGTTTTTGGGGTTGCTATGCTGATATTTTTTTAAATTTGCCGCGCTTTTTCAGTCTTTACTTTCTTTTGCCAGACTATCACCGTTCATGAGATACAGCCTGGTGACAGACGGACAGAAAGACGGATCGCGGAGTCTTGGTAATAGGGACCCGTTTTTACCCTTTGGGTACGGAACCCTAAAAGTGTCGTGTTTTGTTTTGCCGTTTTTTGCGATAATGGCACGGAACCCCCGTGCGCGAGTCCGACTCGCACTTGGCCGGTTTTTTGCTCTAGATATTCGTGGTTGACCGCGCGGCAGTCGCGCGGAAGGTATAAACGAGCTCTTAGGGTCATTATAATCTTTACCTTTAAATTTTTACACTAATATTTAAAGTGGTATAATATTTTTGCACTTTATGGGAATGTGCGCCGGAAAGGAGGAGCAAAACATTCAAAAATAAAAATACTTATAAGTGTAATCGTATATTAGAGAATCTAGAATACCCAACACGAGTTGCTAAAATTTTCGAGCTCGAGCTCACTCTTGCATATTTCTTCTTTAGTTCTCAAACTTTCATAAGTTAAGCACCCTTGTGAACCCTATATAATTATGTATATATCCAGATCCAATCCTATTGATCACGTGACAAAAACTCTTTCACTGTTGTAAATATATACTATCGATGAGCACCTATCACAAAATATATTTCACATAAGTATGTACAATACCCGTATCATCATCATATCAGCCGAAAGATATATAAGCCGTCCAGTGCTGGACATAGGACTCCCCCAAGCGTCGCCACATTGATCGGTCCTGTGCGTCTCGCATCCAGCGGATCCCCAAGGTTGCCTTCACCAGGTCATCGGTCCACCTGGTGGGAGGCCTTCCAACGCTGCGTCTTCCGGTTCGCGGTCATCACTCCAGAAACTTTCTGCTCGCTCGGCTATCCGTTCTGCGATCAATGTGCCCTGCCCACTGCCATTTGATTGGCAATTCTTCGGGCTCTTATCTCAAAGAACGCTTTAAATTCCTTCATGACACACATTCTAGACACTTGAGATCATCGGAGAATTTGAGACTTTTGATGCCTGCTCATTCCACTAAGTTCTACGACAAATCATTTACGGTCCAGGCTGTGCGATTGTGGAATGAGTTGCCGTTGCCTGTTAGACAAGCCCAGTCACTGGCTTCTTTTAAGTACCTAGTTAAAAACCATTTCCTTTCTCTCTAACGCTTTTATATTTGGATCTAATTTCTTTCATCATTATTCAAAATATATTTTCTTTTGTCCCTTCTTTCCTTGAATTTGTTAACATGTAATATTATGTATGTGTATATCTAAGTATATATATATATATGTAAGTATATGTGTATTTAAGTTTATGGATAGTATTTACTATAACAATATAGTTTTGTATATATTTATGATTCAATGTAATAGCAGTACACCACAGACTACCCCCTTTTTTTGATTCTAAGTTCTCTCAGTCCATCCAAAGGTTGTTTGGTAGATATCGCTGTCAGCGATAAGACCGCCTTTGTACCCGTATAATTAAGATTTCTTATAAAATAGATGTGTAATTTTTATGGTGTACAATAAAGTATATTCTATTCTATTCTATTCTATGTTGGTAATCCTGGTTCTCTTGCGGATCTCTATATTCTGATTCGATCACGCAAGGAAATTCCGAGCATAGCCCTCTCCATTGCCCTTTGGGTGACTGGAAGCTTTCTGATGAGGCCCATTGTAAGTGACCACGTCTCAGAGCCATATGTCATCACTGGCAACACACACTGGTCATAGACTTTCGTCTTGAGACACTGTGGTAAGTTGGACGAGAGGATACCGCGCAACTTCCCGAACGCTTCCCAGCCGAGTTGGATTCGACGATTGACCTCTTTCTCGAAGTTGGCCCTACCCAACTGAATCGTTTGTCCCAGGTAGACATAGTCGCCTACAACTTCGAGTGTAGAGCCTCGCGCGCAGTTTTGACGATTTCCAGCCTGCCGAACAAGCTGGATTCCGTAAAGGCTTCAGCACCGTACACCACATACATACGCTGCGGCAGGTTATACAGAAGACCGAAGAGTACCTGCTTCACTGTTTAGCGTTCGTGGACTACGAGAAAGCTTTCGATTCGATTGAGACTCGGGCTGTACTGCAGTCTCTCCAACGGTGCCAATCTGACTACCGGTACATAGAAGTGTTAAAGTGTTTGTACAAAAACGCCACTATGTCAGTTAGACTTCAGCATCAGACCTCGGGACCCGTCCTTTTGCAGCGAGGTGTGAGACAGGGAGACGTCATATCTCCGAAACTGTTCACTGCTGCACTGGAGGATGTCTTCAACGTTTTGGACTGGAGAGGGCTAGGCATAAACGTGCTCGATGATCTCAGTAGAGCTTCCGAAAGAGTGGGTCTTAGGATAAACGTGGACAAAACCAAGGTGATGTTGAATGCCCATGTTATACCCACTCCTATCAAGGTCGGAGAATACGGGTATACCTAGTAATAAATGATGACAACAATTGTGCATGAATTAATTACGGATTTTTTTGTATAACGACTGATTAATTACTTCCAAATAGTATTGTTATCTAGAAGTACATATAAGATTTACTGTCATTTGTATTGATTCATATACGAGTAGCTTCATAACTTTTAAATAGTGTCCGACCGGACCTACAGCTCGGCCGTCTTCAACCAAGAAAACCACATTCGGCTTTGGCCAAAATGGGCCGAAGTTGAAGGTTTTTAGCAAGTTTCGGCACTTGCACAGAGGCAAAGTGCGCAGGCCGGTCGCCATCATCTGAAAATATCCACATCAAAAACACAATAAAAATGTTGGCAATCATGAACTTAGATTTACTCAACCTTCGGTTTCGGTTTCGCCCGAATGATTAAGCTTCAGAAATCGAATTTCAGTCGGACACTACTTTTAACAGTAATTATAATTTTATACCTTTTCGAAATTCTCCATTAATAATTAGGTAGGTAGGTTATACTCGTAAATCTACAATTACTATATTTTAAGTTAACTGAAACTTCTGTTTGACAAGCCTAACTACCAAATTATTCAAAATGTTTATGGAAGTAGCTGCTGTAAATTAAGTGTAACTTAACGCAAATTTAGCTTAACTGACTTAAACTTTGTCTTTTATTTCCAGCATTGGTGGTGATTTTGGGCACTCTAGCTGTCCAAGGTTATGGTCCAGGGGGTCCAAGGGGTGGACCCCCCGGTCACTGGGGAGGGCCTCCCCCTGGTCACGGGTGGGGTCGTGGGGGCCCCGGGGGAGGTCCACACGGGTGGGGTCGCGGGGTGCCTGGAGGCGGTCCTCATTGGGGGCCCGGAGGTGGTCCTCATTGGGGGCCCGGGGGTGGTCCTCGTGGGGGTCCTCACGGTTGGCATCATCGCCCTGGATGGCATGATAGTGATTCTGGTAGTTCTGGACCTGATGACAGTTCTGGTCCTGATGACAGTTCTGGTCCTGATGACAGTTCTGGTCCTGATGATAGCAATGATTCAGATTCTGGAGATTACGGTCATCATACGAAGTCAACTAGCAAGCCACCTACGTAAGTAAAATTAGTTTTGTTTTTCCATTGGATTTAGTATATATTCACGTCACTGACATGGTGAAAGCGAGCAAACAAACAAACGAACAACAAAACTGTAATGAAGCTTATAGTGGATCGCTGGCTATTCATACTGCCGGCGAGTGCTCTTTCACCACAAGATTGTTGCAGTGACAAGAGCTATCAAAGTTATACTCGCTCAGCGATGCTCGCTTGACGGTCAGAACTCACGCCGAGAGACCAACCAGCGGTAATTTCTACCTACAGTACGGCCGCCCTGAGCGAGCGGTGCGAGTAATCGCCCGTTGCACAAGAACACTCGCTTATAGCCGAGCGACGAAACTATCGGCACGTGCTTCTTGCTGCTCGCCAACTCGGTTTAATTTCAAGCTTTACTCGCTCCTCGCTGAACGTCGACGGTGGGACAAGTGCCTTAACCGCAGCATTGTTTTAACCAGCGTCAGTATTGAAAGAAGAAAAATACTATGTTGGTTCCAGCCATGACACTTAACATTATTTTTAACCGACTTTCGAAAAATGAGGAGATTCTATGTTCGACTTCTTGTATGTTTTTTTTTTATGTATGGTCACCGATATCTCCGTCAATTGTGGACCGATTTTCAAAATTATTTTTTTGTTTGAAATAGTATGTTTCGAAATTGTTCCCATTTTAATTTGGTGAAGATCTGATGAAGATCTCCGAAGATATACAACAGAACTCTTCAATTAATAACGGCAAATCTCTCGGGACTGCTGCAATCGCATGTCTGTTTATTGTTTATACCATTTCATAACATAACATCACGCCAGTACGCTCTTAAGGTGTAAGCAGATCTCTCATTTGATCGGTTTTGTTCAAGTTTCATGATATTCGGGAAATCTATTCTGGCATTATAGGAAACTTACTAAACAACTTGCCTATTAGTATAACTAAAAAAGTGAAAAATAAAAAAGTTTTTTACAAAAAAATACTACTGACTGCCAATTTGTATTAAACCCAGCAGACTCCAAGGCATTTTTGTATGTGATCATAACATCGATTGTTCTAAACGATTTTTAACTTAGATTTTTTTATTTTTTTTTTGTTACAGACCACCTCCAACAACAACAAAAGAACCGGTAACAACAACACAAAAACCTACCACGACAACAGAAAAACCTACAACGACAACACAAAAACCTACAACAACAACAGAAAAACCTACAACAACAACAGAAAAACCTACAACGACAACACAAAAACCTACAACAACAACACAAAAACCTACAACAACAACAGAAAAACCTACAACGACTACACAAAAACCTACATCAACGACGCCATCACGACCAACTTGCCCCACAATCAAGCCTTGTGATTGTGAGAAAACTACTCATTCTATTCCTGAAACGACACCTACCAAGCCTGAACCTGAAACAACAACAGAAGCAGGAGAGATAACACCACAAATACAGGCGTGTATAAATTCGTGCCATTCCACGCCTGAGTATAACCCAGTATGTGGCTCGAATGGTATAACTTACGACAATGAAGGGAAGTTGTTTTGCGCCAAGTCCTGTGGAGTCAGTAAGTTGTGCTGATATTACTCGATTTATTATAAAGGATGTAGATTCCCAACTTGAGGTATATTTGTAATTTTTAAGTTAAGGGTACACTAGTCGACGGCGCGAACTATTTTGTGCGCAGGGTTAAAATGCATTTTATATCAACCGACAACACGTGCGAAAGAGATAGATGCTGTGATGAGCAGTAGGAAGCTAGTTCGCGTACGAATACTCACTTTTTCAAATTTTTAGCGTAATGGATAATGATTTAGGACGATACCGAGCGCGCGAAATTTTATAAACAGACCTTTGGCAGTCTAGATATCATGAAAAAACGACTACAACTAACTGTTCAAAATAAAATTATGTGCATTGTTGAACTACTAATCTATCCCTGTATGGAAGCCGTTTTGCAATTTTCCGTCTTCTTATGGTATTTATTTGCGCCCAAAAATGCGTTAAAATTAGTGCCGAAATGTGGAACTTTCCACGCTCATAACTTTCAAATATTTATTTACACTAGTCGATCATTTTTCATACAAACGCAGTCTGGCGATTACTCCACTGTTTGACGATGTACATTCAAAATAAAAACTGATATCAATTTGTCTCATCATTATTTAGCAAGTTATGAGCGTCGAAAGTTCCATATTTCAATACTATTTTTTACGCATCTTTGGGCGGAAATAAATACCATAAGAAGAAGGAAAATTGCAAATCGGTCACCATGCATTGTTGAACTCTTAATCTGTCTGTCTTGTTTGTCTAACAAGACAGACAGATTAAAAGTTCAACAATGCAAATAATTTTATTTTGAAAATATACATTTAATCGTTTTTTCACGATATCTAGACTCCCAAAGGTCTGTTTATAAAATTTCGCGCGCTCGTTTTCTTCCTAAATCTTCATCCATTTCGCTCCAAACTTGCAAAAGTGCTAATTCGTACGCAAACTAGCTTCTTACTGCTCATCACAGCATCTATTACGGAAGAGATCATTTGTCGGATGATCTCATCCGACAACACGTGCGAAAGACTGGCAGGCATTTTAACCGCGCGCACAAAATAGTTCGTGCCGTCGACTAGTGTAACCTTAATATCGCCCGCGCCCATGGCTAGTCTCCACTGAGACTGGCCGCCGCCGTGACCGAAATTCGGTCTGGACTACTAATTTTACCTATCTGATTCTGGAAATAGCTGATTTCCGTGTGTTTATGTGCTATATTCGTGACCTACTATACCAATCATTCTATTAGCAAGTTTATATTTATCTTACACCAAAACTCTCCAATTAGTATTTTGGCGCGTGTCGTTAGGCCACTTACCCATTATCTTCCAATATTGTTACAGACGTAACCCTACGACGCAGATCTGTGTGTCCACCACCCACTGATGGTTCTACTACGCTGGGTACGCCTCCTCCCACGATCACTGATCCACCGCCCGTAGGACGTACCACAACATTGTCTGACTTCCAGCGCTGCATGAGGCTATGCTCTATTACCCCATCCTTTACCCCTGTTTGTGGCACAGATTTCGTCACTTACATGAACATCGATCGTTTGAAATGCGCTCAAAAATGTGGACAAGGTGAGTTTTACTTAACAGTATGAGATCCCACTGCCAAAAACTGTAGGTACTTTGTTTTTGATACAACTTAATTTTTTTTAATGTTTTATTTATTTAACCGTTTATGCACGCACACATATACAGACAAGAAGAAGGAACATAGGTGATGCTTATTTCTAAGACATCTCTTCCAGCATAACTGCGAAAGGAAAGATGAAAAAAAAAGAGATGTAGCCATACACGATGGCTACATCGATGGATAGAAGGGAACAATAAACACATAAAACAATTCAGAACTATAGCTGCTGTTTTTTGATAGTAGAATAAAAATTATGCCTAGTTTTTAGTTATTTTTACTTTTGCCCCACACTAGGCATTTCGCCTGTATCTTGGGTGCATATGCAAAATCATCTAACCGTGGGTTGCAAGGTATGGAAGGTATTGTGGCAACCCACAGATTGCGCCTACTGAGAGCTGGCAACCTTATTTTTTACACCAATTTCTTTCAAATGACGTTGGATTCACTTGAAAACTTCTATATTGGGGGTTAGCCATCAAACATAAATTTATTTAATTAAGGTATTAGCGACTAGATATTTCCAGGCAACCCTGCCTACATCTACTATCAAGTATCATTCATGAAAATTAAGTTTAATCTAAAACAATTTGCGTGCAAATTTTCGTAGTGGGATACCAACCCGCACTGTGCCCGCGTGGTAGATTATGGCTCATTCCCTCTCACAGAGTAGAGGCCTGTGTCCCAGCAGTGGGAACATTATAGGCTGATTCATAACGACGATGACTTTTTGATCGATACGTTAAGAAAAGTTTATGATCTTATAGTCCTATTGAGATTTTTCTCAACTGCCCCTTTCAAAGTATAGAAAATTATCATCTTAGTACTTTTTGATTTGAATTGAAACATTTTATATTGTTAATTTTCACAGATGTCAAGGTTTTGTGTGATAAACCATGCGCTGCTTGTGGGATAACCCCTGGGACACCTAAAACAACAACAACTATAACAACAACAACTATGCAACCAACAACTACCCCTCAAATTGGTAGATCCACCCTGGCACCTGATGTACAAAAATGTATCAAAACGTGCCCTGTGACACCAGAATATAACCCCGTTTGTGGCTCAGACAGCATTACATACAGCAACCCCAGCCGATTGCTGTGTGCTCAAATGTGTGGTACCGGTAAATATAATTAAAATTGATTTACTTACGTTATCAAGAAATATTTCAATGAATAATGATACAAACTTAATAGGCACCTGTTTAAATTATCACACACAAGTCAATTCAAGTTTATCTTGGACTTTGCTGACACGGTGAAGGAAAACATCGTGAGGAAACCTGAAATTATAGTTAGCCTATTATAAGTTAGTGCTCCATTGGTGTAATTGCTGTAAGGCGTTCCAGTGCGAGGATAAACGAATCACTAAATAATCACCCATGTGCCTATCTCTTTCATGTAGCCGACCCAGATATAAATCAAATTTTTAGACTTGGCTTTTGAATATTTATTACAGGCGTAAGCATAACTCGTATGGGCCCATGTGGTTCTACGACAACTATGACAACTACTTCAACTACGGTCGCCCCTCCTTCAACTCGATCACCTGCTGTATCGGCTTGTATAAGACGCTGTCCAGTAACATCGGAATATGATCCCGTTTGTGGGACAGATGGTCTCACTTACACTAATCTTGGGAACTTGCAATGCTCTAAATATTGTGGCGTCGGTAAGTTCACTTCCTAGATGCTGCTTAGCTCATGAGTCTGATACAGTTTTACATATCACTAATTTATCTATTGCGTATTCCAGCGGTTGACTACAAACACAAATCACGTTGTATCGATGAGTTTGATCTTGGTGGTGATGAAAATACGGAAGATATTAATGGAAACAAAGATCAGGTGACCACCACCACACCATTTTCAACAACGAAGCCAATAACTACTCCGAAGTCAATAACTACCACAAAGGCAGGCCCAAGCTCGTCAACTACTTTAGGTTTTACAATACCTAATGATGTATTAAATGATATTTTTGGTTCAACTACCACTGAAGAAACCATCACTAAACCGAGAAACCCAGACGAAGACGAAGATCTCGATCTTGATACAAGGTTTACTGGTACAAAACACAAGTAGAGATCATTATAGCAGAATTATTTTCCTTGATTAAAGACTAGTTAAATTACTAATGTATTTTTATTGAAAACCCATTTACGTACGTATCCAAATTAGGCATCATTAATTGCCACAATATTGAAAATTATCCTTATTGAGAAATTTTGTTTTGGTCAGTTGGGATTGGTCCTAACTACTCATAACTTAACTGCTTCGGATGTTAATGTTTTTCTAGCATCTATTAAATAACTGCACAGCAGGTACATCCGTACATGTGTGAGTACTTTTATTACTTTATGCCTGCACGTAGTATAGTGTGTAGTGCTATTCTGGGTGCATTGTCCTCACATATTTGAATTTATTAATGTATGTACTTATGTAACTAAATAAAGTAAAAAAATTTTTTTTAAAAGAGTAAGTATGGAGTTTCTTGTGCATTCTTCTCCATAACAAGCTACTTTCCGAATGCACGGTAGAATCAACTTTTATAACTTGTAAATTTTAATGTACCTAACGTTCAAAAGTGCCGCTTGGTGGCCTACTTGAAATAAAATATCTTTGTCTTTGTCTTTGATAGGTATATTTGGGGAGCAGTGGCGGCTCAGTGGTATCGGCCGCGACTTACAAGTTGTAGGTCGTGGATTCGAGCCTAGGCAGGCGCTTTACTTTGTGTAAATTATTTCATCACCACTGCTCTCAAAACGGTGAAGGAAAACATCGTGAGGAAACCGGCATGTCCTAGAACCAAAAATTCGAAGACATGTGACATCCACCAACCAACAATGTCACAGAGAGGAGGCCTGTGTCCCAGCAGTGGGAACATTAATAGGCTGATGATGAGTCATTATGTGAGGTATATTTGAATCAACAATTACTGACGCATTTTGATAGGAAAGCTTTTCACTTGTGAAAATTAGGCATATGCCAGTACTTGCCACATATTGCAAATTGTGTCTAATTACTATTTATTTTTGGGTATATTGTTCCAAACAATTCTAATGCTTGTTAGTTGGTGTCGAACTGGCTACCTAGATTAACTTCGAATTATAACTTTATGTGTTGAGAAAAGGCCAGTGCCATTTTTTTATGTTGTCTCACTAGCATCGATTGCTGGCTTTTCGTCCGCATATTCAAGTAAGTTATTTTAATGGTTTTTAGGGTTCCGAAGTCAACAAGGAACCCTTATAGTTTCGCTCTGTCCGTCTGTCCGTCCACAGCTTAGCTCAGAGAATCTAAGTACTATAAAGCTATAATTTGGCATGGATATACATATTAATAATATATATATTTTTTGTTTTTTTTTTCATATTTTTTATTTCCTTCATATTTTTTTTCGGTTACCTCCCATAGACGTAAAGTATATATAAAATACATCCCTATTTTTTTTCATCTGTCCCATGGTGTGGGGTATCGTTGGATAGGCCATTCAAAAATATTATGGGTTTGTTTTTCGATTCAGAGATCCGTTTGCGTAAAATTAAGCTTGAAATGCAAATTTATGTTAGAGTCAAGTGTCCCCCCACTTCCAGCGAAATGGTTGCTCTTGGCTATGTGAAAAAAATTACAGCAGTAGTAAATATAACGAAATTAAAAGGAAAACTATCACGGATAGGTAGACTTTACAAGTTTACGAGTAATAGTCGATCAACTCATAAAATGTACTTGGAACTGTATTTTTTTTTACAAATGCCATTGAAAAATTACTTAAATAACGTTGTTAGCTGTGTAAAACAGAGTAAATATATGCTTATGAACCATGTAAAAATATCATCATCATCATCATCATATCAGCCGAAAGACGTCCACTGCTGGACATAGGCCTCCCCCAAGCGTCACCACATTGACCGGTCTCGTGTGTCCCGCAACCAGCGGATCCCCGCAACCTTCACCAGGTCATCGGTCCACCTGCTGGGAGGCCTTCCAACGCAACGTCTTCCGGTTCACGGTCGCTTTCCAAAACCTTTCTGCCACATCGGCCATCCGTTCTGCGAGCAATGTGGCCTGCCCACTGCCATTTAAGTTTGGCAATACTTCGGGCTGTGTCGGTAACCCTGGTTCTCTTGTGGATCTCTAAATTTCTGATTCGATCACGCAAGGAAACTCCGAGCATAGCCCTCTCCATTGCCCTTTGATTGACTGTAAGCTTTCTGATGAGGCCCATTGAAAACGACCACGTCTCAGAGCCATATGTCATCACTGGCAGCAAACACTGGTCATAGACTTTCGTCTTGAGACACTGTGGTAAGTTGGACGAGAAGGTACCGCACAACTTCCCGAACGCTGCCCAGCCGAGTCGGATTCGACGGTTGACCACTTTCTCGAAGTTGGCCCTACCCTACTGGATCGTTTGTCCCAGGTAGACATAGTCCTCCACAACTTCGAGTGTAGAGTCTCCGACCTTGATAGGAGTGGGTGTAACATGGGCATTCAACATCACCTTGGTTTTGTCCATGTTCATCCAAGGATCCACTCTTTCGGAAGCTCTACTGAGGTCATTGAGCATTGTACTGATGTAATCCATGGTCTCAGCCATATCCACTATATCGTCGGCAAACCGAAGGTGAGTGATGTACTCGCCATTGACGTTGATGCCTAGCCCTCTCCAGTCCAGAACCTTGAAGACATCCTCCAGTGCAGCGGTAAACAGCTTCGGAGATATGACGTCTCCCTGTCTCACACCTCGCTGCAGAAGGACTGGTTCCGAGGTCTGATCCTGAAGTTGAACTGACATGGTGGCGTTTTTGTACAAACACTTCAACACTTCGATGTACCTGTAGTCAATTTGGCACCGTTGTAGAGACTGTAGTACAGCCCAAGTCTCAATCGAATCGAAGGATTTCTCGTAGTCCACAAACGCTAAACAGAGGGGCAGGTTGTACTCTTTAGTCTTCTGTATAACCTGCCGCAGCGTATCTATGTGGTCTACGGTGCTGAAGCCTTGCCGGCTTGTTGGGAGGCTGGACATCGTCAAACCTGCGCGCGAGACGATTCGTGATGACTGTAAAAATATACAAAAATAAAATCATAACAGGCTTTACAAGTTTACAAGTAATAGTCGACCAACTTATAAAATGTACTTGGCACAGTGAAACTTTTGTACAAATGCCATTGAAAAATTACTTAATCAATGTTGTTAGCTGTGTAAAACAGATAGTAAATATATGCTTATGAACCATGTAAAAATATACAAATATAAAATCATAACATCCTTATTAATATTGATTTCTAAATTAATAATGATTAAGAAAACAGAAAACAGCTACTTTTTCAGCGAAAATTTCTCAATAACTACAAGATATATGATAAAAAATATAATGACAAAAATAAAAACGACACCGGTCCGTCGTCTACAAGCCCTTGAGCGAAACTGACTACCACGCGCGAGCGCAACGGTTTATAAGACAATATTTAGACAATTTATTAAAATAAAATAAGTACTCAAAAATAAAATATAAAAATTGGATTCGATTGATAAACATCTCAAATTTCAAATTATTCACCAGTTATTTTTATATTCAACATATTCATACACGTAGGCGACGCTTTCGCACATGATAAAATTGCCTTTTTTCCGCGATGACAATATTTTTTTTTAAGTGCAAATACAATAAACTTTAAAAAACTAAATTGGTGGCTCACTAGTATACTACATGTCCAGTCCACACCATTTCTTGCAGATTGTTTTTTGCCACCAGTAAGCTGAAAAAGCAATTGAAAAACCCGGTGTTTTGTGATTACGTAAAAACGTGAGTTAGGAATTAATTTTTTCTAATTTAAATTGAGCAGTTATCAAAAATATGTAATGTACATTCCCTAGATAACTATGTGACGCAAAAAGTTGCATCAAAAGATTTATCATATATCTTGTAGTTATTGAGAAATTTGCCCTGAAAAAGTAGCTGTTTTCTGTTTTTAGCAGTTTTTGTCTGGAACGAGCCATACCATTCCCCGTGGGTCTAACGCGCGCTCGTTTCGGCTCCTTCCGCAATTCGCACCCACGGTGTTACTCAAATAGAAAATATTTTTCTAACTTCAGTTGCGAAGTTGGATTTTATAACTCCTTCTTCAGTTACCAGTTAGTCCTGATTTAGTTTAAGTCAATACTGAATAGGTTACATCTAGACAAGCGTGCTTCACCGTAGACCACATCATCGCTTACCATCAGGCGAGATAGTGGTCAAACGTGAGCAAATAGATTAAAAAAAAAACATCATCCTATGTGGGCCCGTTTTTAGACATTGTGTACCGCTTAAGCCAACAACAACAAAAGTCCCTTCTTAGTCCGCATTATGCAACTTCGGAACCCTATTACTGCGCGTGGCACTAGGCCGGTTTTTAATCTATCCAGGCGGCGTTTCCGGTTCTTGCAAATGGTATGCCTGAACTAGGCATCGATCCTTTGGATCCTTTAATAGTGGAGAAAATTAATGGGCAAATAAAAGGTATCAATATACAGTTCACTCAGACTACACAAAAGGGCTAAAAGACTGTATAGTTGATTTCGCAAGGTACGCGGTAACGCCTACAACCATTAATAATTTGATTTCAATAAAATAAGAAATTACGACTGCTAAGAAAATTAAATTTTGCGCAAACAGTCACTATTATAAAAGTAAACTACAAACGATTTTTTTTAATGTTTACAGAAATGAAGAAAATACGTTTGAAATTCAATTGCATTGCAATGTGACTATCAAATGGAAGTATAAATCTTCTGGACAATTTCTCGTGATCCCGATTAATGCAGAGGGAGAATCTATTATTAAGTGCAGCAAGTTTTCTGCCTAGTACTCTTCTTAAATTAACTTGTCGTAAGAAAATATGTACAGTAACGTCGTTGTTACTATGACTTTTATCCTCAAAGCATTCATGAATATTGTTTTAATCTTACTACTATTTTAAACCCTTAAATACATCCTGTTGACAATTGTATACATTTCCACATTTCATCTTATTTTATTAGACCAAATCAGATGTGTTTTTCCGAACGCAGTTTGACGGCCATAGATGATAAATAAACAAAGTGTAAAAAAAAGAATTACGACTTTTGGCGGTAAAGTTTTTTTTTTTGACATTTCAATGTGGCGGTCGACAAAGTAGGTAAAGTTACAAGAAGCGTCTCCGTAATTTATGATTTATCGATACACAAGTGCCATTTTTGATTCAAATAAAATATTTTCTCAACTCTCGATAGGATCGTAAAACTGTATGTTGCCAAATGTCTACATTATGCGTTTGTTGCATATTATGTGTATGCGTATTTGCTTGTGTTTGGGCTTTAACCTCCCCAACAAACCCCATAGTAAATGTGGTTTCAAACTGTATGTTTTATGTTCATTGTCTGGATATGCTCATAGTTTTGAAATTTATTCAGGAAAACAGGATATTCAGAACTTACCTGATGAACCTGATCTCGGCATAGTTGGTACAGTCAGTTCCGCGAAGAATGAACCATATTATTTATTTTGATAATTTTTATACAATGAAATTTATGCCTAAAGATGATTCTGACTTACCTACAAAATTATGAGTTTGAATGTAACATACATTGAATGTGTAACATACAATGAGTGTATGCCAAACGATTTTCTGCGAAATGATGTTTATGCTATCCGTTGTTATGCATAATAATATTATGACATAAAAAGTTCTGCTATTAAATAATATATTATTTTTATAAAGTCTAATAAATTCGCGAAATCTGTGATCAATTCGTGAAAAATAGGAGCGTTCACCGCATGGTAAGAGGCACATTGAACATTAATATTATGGTTGAAAGGTCTCGACTGATAAGGTCGACGCTCCGTCCAGCACAGACCCAGGTCCAAAACCCCGAGAGCTTTCAGCTCGAACTCCAGAATCGTTTCGAGTGCTTAGGGAGCTCCGTGGACGAATACAGCGATGGGTTCGCGGAAGCTGTCCATACGGTCGGGTCTAAGTTTTTCAAAACCCGTCGTACAGTAAGAAACAAAAAGCTCTCTGATCCTACTCTCAAGCTTATGAAGGAGAGGCGTGAGATGATCTCGTAGAGGCTGTCATCTACTCGACGTCAGCCTCTACGAGATTAACTTGGCTCTGGAACAGCTTAAAAACAACAAGGCGCCGGGTGATGACGGCATCACGACCGAACTCCTGATGGCGGATGGGAAACCGGTCCTTAGGGCCCTTCAGAAGCTGTTTGATTCTGTCATACTCAAGGGCAAAATGTCACAAGCATGTTGCAGGAGTGTGGTGGTACTCTTCTTCAAGAATAGCGACCATGCCCGGCTGAAGAACTATAGGCCCATCTCACTTCTTAGCCATGTCTACAAGCTGTTTTCAAGTCAACACGAATCGTCAAGCGCGCAGTTTTGACGATTTCCAGCCTCCCGAACAAGCCGGATTCCGAAAAGGCTTTAGTACCGTAGACCACAAACATACGCTGCGGCAGGTTATACAGAAGACCGAAGAGTATAACCTGCCTCTCTTTTTAGCGTTTGTGGACTACGAGAAAGCCTTCGATTCGATCGAGACGTTGGCTGTACTGCAGTCGACTGCCGGTACATTGAGGTATTGAGGTGTTTACATTTACATTTTATTATTACAAATTCCTTTGAGTCTAACATATCAATACAAAAAATGCAGATTCAATCCAGACCAATAAAATCCGGTAAATTAAATAAATTTAACAGCACTTTAATCAGTAAGTTAAGTTATCAGGACCTCACAGTGAACGATGGTAATATTTTATACAAAAAAGATTTCTCAGTGGTTCAAACAGAGTTTAATAATACTTTTAAGAAGCAAACTAAAACTATATGCCCTAAGTTTTTACTTAGTGACTGGGCAACTAAAGGACTCAGGAGAAGTAGGGAAAGACTTTACGGGATGTATGGCCTTAAGCCTTATATTAACACTGAAACTTTTAATAAGTATGTTGCTACTTACTTAAGACATTTTTAAAATACGTGTAAAGTAGCTAAGGTTTTATACTTTAGCAATAAGATTTAATTCGCAGAATAAAATTGAGGCGGTTTGGAAAATTATAAACAATGAAACGAATAGGATCAAAATAAATAGTACTGATTAGAGATAACAAAAAACTTGCTCAAGTATTTTTACATTTCTTTACCAGCATCCCGATTAAAATTACTGAAACCTTAATTTCTTCGCCCTCGCTCGCTTCTGGTTTATTAAACGGTAACGTTTCAGCCTGCCTGACTGAATTTAACTTTTCACATATAAACCCAATAACAGTAATAAAAGCTTTTAAGCAAATTAAGATCAAACTGTCCGAAGATCTATGGGGAATGTCCAACAAAGTTTGTACCTCCATTATTCAGACCATAGAAATCGCATATAGCTTTATTAGTATCGGAACCAGCGTACCCAAACTCAGACATATACAGATTAATTGTATTTCATAACACTAAGTCTTAACACTAAGTTAGTTTTATATCGTTTTGTGTTAATTATTTTTCAACTCTACACACTATGTCTACATCTCTTTTTTTCATCTTTTCTTTCGCAGGTATGCTGGAAGAGATTTCTATAGAAATAAGCATTACCTATGTACCTATTTTTCTGTTTCTTCATCTTGTCTGTATATTATGTGTGTGTGCATAAATGGTTAAATAAATAAGAAAAACTTGGTGTGATTGGTAGTTTAATTTTTAGATGAAAGTAGAAAATATGTCAGTCGTCGCTTATTTGAAAATAAACCACAGCTTTATGACAATAGAGTTGGTTTATTGTCTACTATTTTTGAGTATTTATTACTTTTTTCGTTTAAAGCGCACACGGAATAGTTTAATGAGCAAGTTACGCTACCCGCCGCTAGATGTCACTATAATAAATTCATTTAATTTAAAGCCGTATTTCGTTACCGATAAGATTTATATTTGCGAAATGAGGTCATTACTACTCGGCCTCCTGTAGTGATGTACCACGGTCGTTGACTTATTATCGACATTCCGTTTTATTTTCAAACAAAATACAGTTTAGTTTAAAAAAAAAACCTTGCCCCACACTAGGAATTTCTCCTGTATCGTGGGTGCGTTTACAAACATATAATTTCACATACACAAACACCCAGAGCCGGAACAACTATTTGTAGATCATACAAATATTTGTTCCGTGCGGGAATCGAACCCGCAACACGCAGCGCAGCAGTCAATCGCTCAACCACTGCGCCAACCGTGCGCCCAATAACTAGAGTCGATAAATATTATTATGTTTGTAATTAAGTTTTATATAAAATAAATTTATTCCAATACTAACGATTTATAGAAAGTATAATTAAGATATTTTATGGTAAACTACTGATCCGATTTTGAAAATGATTCTATTGATACAAAAATGGGCGTATCTTTGTATGTAGTGTTTTTGTTCTATCAATAGAATTATAGAATACAATACTCTTTATTATGTACACCATATAAGTAACAGAAAGTATAGACGAAGAAAACATTACACTGGGTGGCACAATGGGCGGCCTTATCGCTAAAAGCGATCTTTTCAAGACAACCTTTGCATGGATTTAAAAAATGAAAGGAAAGACAGTACTGTAGGTAGTCTTTGGTGTACTATTATTAATTACTAGCTGTGCCCGCGGCTTCGCTGCCGTCATCTGTTTGCCAACCCTACCCTACTTACCTTCCTGCCTACCCTACTTACCTACCGACCATATTTGTTTCCATAGTTATCAATCTTTCGCGGAGAATCTTAACACCGTGATTCAGAAAATGACTTTAAATTCACAACGCCATCTATCGAATATCGAGTTCAACTCTCCGAGTATCTGAATTGCGTGTGTTGTGATAATTTTACTTCTTGAACACTTTAAATTCATCTAACTTTTGATAGAGTGAACCGATTGCGATGACACAAAAACTAAGTAATTCTTCAAGTTACGCACAATGTTTATGTATAAAAGTTATTTACATTGGTTTCGTACATTTCACGTGATGCGTGCACAAATAAACAGACAAACAGGCAAAAATTCCAAAAATGCCGGAAATAGGTTCTGTTGGTTATCCTTTAACACACTGGCTATTTTTTTTGGAAATATTTTCGATGTACAAAAAATACTTTTCTACAGATTTATTGTATGTATTGATTGATGATGATGATGCGATAGACTACACTACAAATGCAATACGTCCTACTGATATGGCTTACGCTTTCGCCTGCGGCTACACTATTATTATGATTAGCTTGACTAACTCCTTAATGAACTGATGAAATTTAGGTCTGTACACCAGTAGATCTTAAATTTCAGACTAACACATAAGCCACTTTTTAACTGTCTTAAAAAAAGAAGGAGTTTCTATGTTCATGTGTTATTAGTATTACACTTTGTTGATTTTTACACGGCTGCAAGAAAAGGGTTATGTTTTTCGCGCGTAAGAAGATTTTTTCGAATATTGTAAGTTTAAAGTATCGATAACTCATTATCGATATTGGTAATCTCTAATTGAGTAGCTGAATGTGACATGTGCATAGTTAGAATCTTCGAGAACAATGTTTGAGTTTTAAAGAAAGTAGACATTAAATTGAACGTCATAAAATCAACTTTTACTTGTCTTGTTTAATAAAATATTGTTTTTACATTTTTATCGAAATAAAATAAATTAAGACTTGCCGATGGTAAGATATACCTACATTTGATACATTTTTGGTTCTGCTATCGTGTTTACATTCTAAAACAGCACAATAAGGCATTTTTGTATTTTTTTTCAAGTTTTTGTCACCGTGATGGTTGAACCAAGACTGATGTGCGTAGTGTGTGCGCGGAAGGAAACATATGCGAAACTGTGCAAAACTCGGGGTACGCGGGCCCCACCCACTTGCGACTTCTATTGTAGTAGGCGTTTTTTTTGTTCTGTGATTCAGACTATAGCGCTGAACTTAGCTTTAATTTTTAATTTGTGTGTAGATCAAGGAGTCTCTCCGGATCTAATAAAACATACTAAGATTATACCACTTTTAAATCCGGGCATAGTAAAGAAACAAATAATTATAGACCCGTATCCATGATGCCGGTTTTTAGCAAGGTATTTGAAAAGATAATGCTAAATCATTTTAATACGAATAACGTCCTACACGATAAACAGTATCGTTTCACCAAAGGACGTTGTACAACCGACGCTGGTGTCACATTATTAAAACACATCTTTGATGCGTGGAAGGAGGGAGAAGATGCCATAGGTATCTTCTGCGACCTGTCGAAGGCGTTTGATTGAGTTAATCATGAAACATTTGAATGATAGTTCAAATAAACGGTGTCAATTCGTCGGTGTTAAACGTGAAAATGGGGGTACCTCAGGGAAAAAACAAACTAAATATTTATTATTTATTATATATATACTTTATTGTACAACACAAAAAAAAACATACAGGACAAACGACAAACTTACAAAAACAAATACAGACTTATGTGTGCCCTGGCAGTTGATAGAGTGTCATGCTCTCTCTAATGTCTCTCTGATGGTGGCACATGTAATCATTCGGTTCCCTTCATGATGGTTGAGATGAGTGGTGCCGATCCATGTGTCATGTGTTGGGATTGGTCATAACTTAGCTGCCTCGGCCTGTTTTTAATTCATCTTGAGCTTCTTGGCGTTACGTTGACATCGATTCTCAATTTTGGGCCATACATTGAGACAAAGGCTCAGCTGGCTGTCAAAAAGTTGGGGATCCTTGCTAAGGTGAGAAGGTACTTCACGCCGGAACAGCTGCTCAACTTGTATCAAGCGCAAGTTCGATCATGCATGGAATACTGTTCTCATCTCTGGGATGGATCTGCCAAATACCAGCTAGATGCACTAGAGTCGATTGAAAAGCGGGCCAAGAAACTCATCGGCAATGAGGCACTGGTCAAGTCAAAGCTCCAGAGCCTTGAACATCGTCGCCGAGTTGCCAGTTTGTCAGTTTTTAAAAATACTATTCATTGTATTTTTTTTATTGTTTGTTTTACTCTACACGCTTTTACGTGCACATCAACATTGTTCTCACATATATGTATTTTTCCAACGAGAATGATGTAACCTAATTCTTATAAAACACTTTTCTTGTCCGTTCTTCTCCATAACAAGCTACTTTTCCGAATGGACGGTAGACACAATTATTATTACTTTTAAATTAAAACTTTTTGAAGTTCAAAAGTATCGCTTAATGGCCTAAATGAATAAAGAAATTTTGATTTTGATGTCTTTATGTTTATAACATATACAACTACTCTTTTCTTTAATTCGGCATCAATATAGTAGCAACCCTAGTGAATCTGACAAGTAAGGTGTCAATTTTCGAAACGGCGGGAGTGGTGTTTCTGTATATTTTCTATTTTATGACTTTATCGAAGCTAAATGGGATGAAAATATATCTAAGTTTCTCATTTAAGTAAAGGCCAGTGTAAATCTTGCGAGAAATAAAGATACTTAACCGTAACTATGACGGGATGGTAAGATAGTGCTCTTTCACTCTTCTTTTAAAAACTGCAAGAGTTTGGCAGTTCGCTGGTGATGGTGCAGGAGTTGAAGTCGTTAGTGTGGAAGGGGTTTCAAGGAGATTCTTAAGTTGCGATTTGCAATGAGCATCCGAAGGACGGGAATAGGAGAAGCGTTCCCGGAGGTAGGTTGGTGTTTTGAGGTTGTGAAGGATGCCAAATAGCAGACAAAATCCGAGTTTTACTGCGAAGTCAAATTGGGAGCCACTTGAGTATCTTGTAGTTCGAGCAAGGGCTAAAAGATAAATAAGTAAAGTAAGAGAGCGCCAATTCGAAGAAGACTCGTCAAGGCGTACGCGCTGCGAGAAGCCCCACAGATAGAAGTCGAACCAATCAATAGTGGAAGAGGAGAAATTTAAAGATTTATGGATCCCAAGACAGATATCGAAGTATAACAAAGATAAATATGAAAGAAGTCATAAGAATCGTGAAGATTTGAAAATTAAAAAATCTCATTGACCATGAAACCAATCTGTCCGATAACATAATATATAACATTAACATTAAAAGCGGGATATGTTAATGTTAGTGTTAGTGACCATGACAGTTTAAAAACTTATAACATAATATATCTTTGCCGTGTAACTTATTTTAGTATTTATCTCCGAAGTATATCCAATGGAATTGGATCCCTTTGTAGTTTCCACTGGTATGCCATCTTATTGTAAAAACAGTGGCACTGTCCTGGTCAGGTCACCCATTTTATTTTAAATATTTACGAAATATTCAGTTTTTGCATAAAATTTAGCACTTAATTAACACATTCTCTATAATAATTACTGAAATAATTAAAAAGCCATTGTGTCGGAGGCAGCGAATGTGTTAATATTACGGCGTTCATAAGTTCACTTTCAGATACTGCATAGTTCATGAGTCCTTTCCAGCGGTTGGCTTTAAACACAAATCGCGTTGTGTCGACGAATTTGATCTTGGTGGTGATAAAATACGCAAGATGTTAATACAAAGATTTGGTGACCACCACCATACCATTTCCAAGATCTTCAATGGTATTCACTTCACTTACTACAACAACAACTGCGATACCACCAAACGCACCGACGTCAATATCAACCACAAAGGCAGGCCCAAGTTCGTCAAATACTTTAGGTTTTACTAGCTGTGCCCGCGGCTTCGCTCCCGTCATCTGTCTGCCAACCCTACCCTACTTACCTTCCTGAGTGCCTACCCTACTTACCTACCTACCAATTTTTTTTCTATAGTCATCACTCTTTCGCGGAAAATTTTAACATCGCCATTCAGAACATGATTTCGTTCCCGTCGTCTGCCTGCCTACCCTACATACCTCTACACCTACATACTACATACCATTTTTTTTTGTAGTGTCATTCCTTCGCGTAGAATCTTAACACCGCGATTCAGAACTGAATTGCGTGTGCTGTGATAATTTTACTTCTTGAACACTTTAAATTTATCTAACTTTTGATAGAGTGAACCGATTGCGATGAAGGAATAAAAACTAAGTAATTCTTCAAGTTACGCACAATTTTTATGTATATAAGTTACCTACATTGGTTTCGTACATTTCACGTGATGCGTGCACAAATAAACAGACAAACAGACAAAAATTCAAAAAATGCTGGAAATGTGTTCTGTTGGTTATCCTTTAACACTCTGGCAATTTTTTTTTTTTTTTTCCGATGTACAAAAATTATTTTTCTACAGATTTATTATATGTATATTGATAATACCTGATGATGTATTTGTAGCGACTCCATTAATTGTTTATTAATAGAATACATATTACTTGCATATAAATAATATTTTAAGTTAACTGTTAATTACCGTTAGTTTAAGGATTCTCACGGCCTGCGCGCAGATGTTATTGCATGTTATAATAGTTTATGGTAATGTGCAAGGGACCCTCCTTTGGAACGATAAGTTCATTGTTTTAGTTTTAAGAATTTAGCTAAGGTTTCTGTGTGATGCCGACGGTTCTTTTGTTAATGTATAACTTTCTATATTTATTGTGCAACCCATTATAGCTGTAAAAACCTTTGTGTAACGTGCCGCCCCGACCAGATCCTAGTTTTCAACAATTGTGTAGAAGCATTCATTCAGTCTTATTCGGTCTAGAGGAGCGGTCGGTCGGCACTCCTACTCTTTGTAATTTATCTATAATAAACTAACTCCAACCCGAAGATACCAAGTACTCATTTCGCGATTCCCGTAACGCCGATATAGCTAAGTAACGATACGTTCCCGAAATGTTAAATGATATTTTTGGTTCAAGGACGACTCAAGAATCCACCATTAAACCGAGAAAACCAGATGAAGACGAAGATATCGATCTTGTTTCTGGTACAAAACACAGGTAGAGGTCATCATAGCAGAATTAATTTCCTTGATAAAGAGTAGTTAAATTATTAACGCATTTTTATTGAAAACCTATTTGCGTAGGCAAATTAGGCATATGACATCATTAACTGTCACAATATTGAAAATTATCCTAAATTACTAATTTATTTTGGATAGGTATAATTGTATCAACTATTACTGACGCATTATTATTGGAAAACAGTTCACTTGTGCAAATTATTACATTATTTGCCACAATATAGCAAATTTTCCCGAATTACTCATTTTTGTTTTGTATATATTGGGCTCAACAATACTTTTGCTTGTTAGTTGGTGACGGCCTGGCTCTATAGATTAACTTCGAGTTATAACTTTATGTGTTGAGAAAATGGCCAGTGCCATTTTATTTCATATCGTCTCACTAGCATCGATTGCTGGCTTTTCATCGGCCTATTCAAGTAAGTTTCGTTTTAGGTTTTTATAAGTCCTTCATCATAAAAATATTTATGTTGTACTCTAAATAAAAATTATATTACTATAACTATAACAGTATAATAAATAAAACTTGTCTGTAAGAGATTGCCCTATGCGATAAGACCGCCCATTGTACACTTAACTTTTTAAATGTTTATCATGTAATTTTTATGCGTAAAAGTCTGCAAAAAAATTAGGAAACAAGTCCTCAATGGATTTTTGTTAGTCTTTGAATTATTTTACAGAGAAAAATAAAAATCACAGTCGTACACACAATAACTTTGGGAGTCTAGATATCATGAAAAAACGTCTAAATGAATATTTTAAAAATAAAATTATTTGCATTCTTGAACTTGAACATACTAATCTATCCCTTTACGGAGGCTGTTTTGCAATTTTCCTTTTTCTTATGGTATTTATTTCCGCCCAAAGATGCGTTAAAATTAGTTGAAATATGGAACTTTCGACGCTTAAAACTTTCAATTTTTTTTTTACATTATTGCTTCCATACAGGGCTAGATAATGATGAGACAAATTGATATCATTTTTATTTTGAATGTACATCGTCAAACAGTGGAATAATCCCTAGACTACGTTTATATGGCAGAATTATCGACTAGTGTACCCTTAAAGGAAAAAAACATTTTTTATTTATTTATTATTATTATATTCCTTTATTAAAAAAAAAAAACAAAACTGCATTCACAGATTTCTCGACAAGCTTATTTTACAACAACATTAACATTCCCTATTTTATTTAACTGATCGATACAGTCAATGTTAAAGATAAAATTTATCCAAGAAACATTAGGTCTTACACTCGTCTGTCGTAATAGATATTCATGACATCTAATATTTAGTACACAAGGGTTTTAATCAACATTACCTAGACTGGAACTGTTCACTTTCAACAAGTAAAACATACGTTATAATTTTCTTATGACTCTAACATCCAAAGGCATTCTATAAAGTAAAGGCTTGCTAATATTTATCTCTCAGTACCTTGTTGAAGAATAGTACATTATGGTACAAGTGTGTAATGTTGGTGATTACCGCTGAGGCGCCATTAAGAGAGCCGAGGACGGTATACGGAATATCTTTTAAATTGGTCCAATATTGGAGGAGAAAAGAGACGAGAGCCAAACCTCGATTTTAGACTTTTTACTAAGGAAATTCAGTCGGCGCTCTATGCCCCCGTTTCCTCTTAAGGATTTAAAGTGGTTTCCCTTAAGGGACCATTAATTTTTCCAACCAGTTTATGGCAGTGACTTCAGTTTCATTTATTTCGTATCCATCCAAAGGTTCTCTGGTAGATTTCTGTCAGCGATAAGTGCGCCATTGTACGCGTATAAATTGAGTTTTATAAAAGAGATGTGTGATTGTTTGGTGTACAATTGAGTATATTCTATTCTATTCGTGTAAACTACAAAATTGAAAAATATGTGATTTGTGTGCTTTTGAACACCAATATTAACAAGTTCTTACAGTCCCTTTCAGAAGACCATGCAAAGATTTGTCACCAGGATGCTTGAAGGAATCTATCCAGGCGGCTTGGCCGACTCTTGCAAGTGGTATTCCTGAACTCGGCATCGTTTCTTCTGATCCTTACATATTGAAGAAACTGAGTATGAGGTTGCCCCGAGGTATCAATGTAGACTTCTTTGATGGCTATGCAAAAGGGCTTAAAGACTGTATAGTTGATTTCGCAAGGTACGCCTATAAACATTCATAATATGGCTAATAAAATACCGCGTAAACAGATACTATTATAAAAAATAAACTACAAACAAGTTTATTAACTATGATTTTTTTTAATGTTCGCAGATATGAAAAAAATACGTTTGAAATTCAATTGCATTGCAATGTGATTATCAAAGGGCAATATAAATCTTCTGCGCGAATTTTCCAGTTCCCGATAAATCGACATGGAGAAGCTACTATTAAGTGCAGTAAGTTTTCTGTCTTGTACTCTTATGAAGTTGACTTGTTGTAAGAAAATGTGTACAGAATCGTCGCAAAGCATTAGTGAATATCGTTTTGATATTATATAAATTCCTTCAGATTACTTTTGTTTACTGCAGTTAAATTTATTTTGGTAATGTTCATCCGTAACATGACGCTATTAACAATATAGTTGGATGCAGTCTATGGGGACCCTTCGCGATCTATGATAAATGTGAGATATTTGTTTAATGAATTTGAACGTGGTCGTAGGTACACACAGATTATTATGAAGAGAGGCCAGACCACTCGGAAGTTGTGGTTTCTGAAGAAACGTTGAAAATTTCAACGTTGATCGCCGAACTAGAGTGCGCGAAGTAACAGAGTATGTAGGCTTGGCATACGGAACACCAATATTTTTTTAAGATGATATGCTTAGTGTGAAAAAGGTGTCAGCCCGATGGGTGCCGCGATTGCTCACGCGTGGCTAAATTGTATGATCTGCGCTTCGAATTGCTGCCGCATCCACCGCACTCGCCTGACCTAGCGTCCTGTGACTTCTAGCTGTTTCCGAACATGAAAATTTGTCCCGGGAGAAAATAATCAAATTAAGTGAGGCAGTTATTGCCAACACAGAAACATATTTGAATACTTTTGAGAAGTCGTATTTTTTAGACAGGTTACAGAAATGGCAGAAAAAAATATATACCCTAAAGGGGATTACGTAGAGAATTAAATAAAAAAATGGAGAAAATCTTGCGGTTTCATTGTTAACACGGGCACAGAATAAATGACATTACAAGGGTACTTAATTACTTATTGATCGACCCACGTATTTCCGCCGTACCTACGCGAAGTTTTCCTTAATATTTGTTTATTCCATGGTATTAAAAGTATTTATGTAGATACATATATTTTTTCAGATAACATCATGCTACACAGTACCCTTAAGTTAGGGTCCAAAGTCAAGTCAGATGGGCAAAGATATCTGGAATTAAAGAGTTCGAGTTTTGACCATAGGTACGATGGCAGAGTCAGCTACGATATTACGAACATCAGTGAGTACTTGACCTTCATTATTCTTCATTATCATTCAGCCAAAAGACGTCCACTGCTAAACATAGACATCCCCCAAGTGTAACCACATTGAACGATCCTGTGCATCTCGCATCTAGCGGATTCCCGCAACTTTAACCAGGGCATCGGTCCACCTAGTCACTAAATGGACCGATGGCCTAGTTAAACCAGGTCCTAGTGGGAGGCCTTCTGGTACGCGGTCGCCAGTCCAGAACTTTTCGGCCCATCGACTATCCATTCTACGGGTAATGATCCCCCCTGCCCACTACTACTTAAGTATTGCAACTCATCGAGTTATGTCGGTTATTTTGGTCCTCCTACGGATATCCTAATTTTTGAAACGATCACGCACGGAAACTCCGAGCATAGCCTTTCCCATTGTCCTTTGGGTGTGTTTAGGCTTTCTTATTAGACCCATTCAAAGAGCAACTAAATCTCAGTGCCATAAGTCATCACTGGCAACACACTGGTCATAGACTTTCGTTTTGAGACACGGTACGTAAGACGAAAAGATACCACGCAACTTTCCGAATGCTGCCCAGCCGAGTCAGATTCGACGGTTGACGTCTTTCTAGAAGTTAGACCCATTTTTTTCAAACAATTAGATGTCATTTAAATAAACGAAAACAAAAAATACCTATCCATAGCTTAGGAATCGAACCTACAGCCTTGGGCGTAGTCGCCCGTATCATTAGGCTATTCAGACGGCAGCCTGCAGCGGCGGCGAAATTACTAACAACATTGCGCGAGCTATTTATTTATGCTTGAAAATATGAAAGCAGATATATAAATTAGCTAGATCGATTTTTCACCCCCAAAAACCCCTGTATTGCAAATTTTATCGAAATCGTAAGAACCGTTTTCGAGAACGTGATTATATAATATATAGGTACAAATATTGCTAGTTTAATAGTATAGGATAGGATATTGATAGAATTGAATTGTCCTTAATAAATACGTAAATAAACATATGGTAGAATCCATCACGTCAATATTTGATCAAATACCGTTAATGATTAGACTATATATATCTACCGTCTCAATAATAAATTGTTATGACACATAATTTTAGAGATACAATTATTTTGAAAACATATTGGGTATAATATAGTTAGCACCTTCCGAGCCATAGATTAGCCCACACATCTTTTATACCAGTCATGGAACCTACCGACCGTACGCCAACTATACATCATAACTACAATCCTAAAGCAACACTCCCTTACCCTTCTTGACAGGAATACTCGTATTCTTCATAAGCGTCGTCGAAATGCTGTAGTTCACCAGTCTTTTCAATTTAAACATTCATTTACAAATAGATTTTTCTGCTTTAGTGGTCCTTATTCTGTAAACTAAATTAATAACCGGCGTGTGTGTATGACAAGATGTATGAATGTGAGTGAAGCAAAAGAAGTATGTAAGGATCGTAGCAGGTGGCGTTCTGTAGTTTCTGCCTACCCCCATGGGAAAAAGGCGTGAGTTTATGTATGTATGTATGTAAATTAGTCTAAACTTAACATCTATACCTTAAGTAAACGTGAATGCAAAACCAAACTGTTGAACTTCCTAATTACTTGTGATTATGAAACTACAGAAGAACTTCTTAAAACAGTAAGATAAAGTTTAACTATTAAACACACCAAACAAAAGCACACAACACACACTCAAACACATTCAACACAAGCACACCACACACAACACTCACTCTTTCTGTTGTAAAATGTTATTTTGCTTTGAGTTATATAATATTATGTAAACGTAACCACTGTTGTATTGATCAAATTTTCGGGCAAGTGAACAGCGTCCTGAAATACAGGCTCAGCCTAGCTCAGGCGGAATTTTTATTTTTGACATATATGTAATAGCTTTAATAATTTAATCATAATGTTCAAAATTGTACAATTTACATGGAGAAATAAAAATAATAATAATAATAATATATGTGGTGGTATTATGATATGTTTTTGTGTTTAGTATTTAAATTTATCTTTTTGATGAATTGAGAAAAAAGTATAGAATAAAAATGTAATTTAAATGTATTTTATTTCAGGTCCATTTATTGTAGACTACATAAACAACGATTGGGAAACAGTAGCGGAAAATTTCGGGACCCCTATAGTTAAAACCCGTATTAATTCCGTGATACAAAATTTGTGGAAGTTTTTTGAAGTATTGTCTATAGACGAATTGAAGGAATTGTAATTTATGTTTTCCAAAAGGGCTTTAAATCAAGTTAAATATGATATGTATGTGACTTAATAGCAAAATGACTTGATGATTGTTATGTGTTAAGAGATCTAGATCATGTACCGTATTTTGTTTCTACTAACCAAAATAAAAAAAATGTGATTAAAACCACACCACTTTTATTTCTCACACCACACAACCTGCAGATTACCTTTAAAATATCAATACTGTGCTGAATCAATCCAATCTTTTTGATTATTTTATGAATGAAACTGAACGAAGTTGAATATTTGAATAACTACAATAACGTAAGTGGTTGAAAAAAATATACCTAATCTTTTACATTAGCGCTATATCTACTGAAAACATATCTATAGGTATTTCTATACTAATATAATAAAGAGGAAGAAATTGATTGTTTGTTTGTTTGAACGCGCTAATCTCTGGAACTATAAGTCGGATTTGAAAAACTGTGTTTGTATATGATATACAAACACATTCATGGAGATTTATAGTGTCACGCACTTTTTTTAAGATCTACTAAAAAACAAAATATTTGTAGTACATGGTACATATAATTAGCCATCACCCCAGCGCACGTGGATAACGTATCTCGATAGCGTTTTTTCTTCTGACTTACTTTACAAAATATCAATATTCAAGGCTAACCAAGAACTTTTGCCGTAAATTTAATTCCGTAACGGCCAGACCTCCACGAGTTCCATAAACGCTATAGCTTGCACTCTCATGGTCTTCGTAGTTTATTATTATCTTGTTTACAAGTAAACTAACTAGTAAGAAAAGTAGTGGCTTTAAACATAAATCGCGTTGTGTTATGAATTTAATCTTGGTGGTGATGGAACAACGCAAGATGTTAATGGATACAAAGTTCAGTGACCACCACCACACAATTTCCAATAACATCAACGGTATTCACTTCACCTATTACAACAACAACCGCTATACCAACAACCACACCGACCCGAACGTCAATAGCAACCACAAAGGCAGTCCCAAGTTCATTAACTACTTTAGATTTTACAATACCTGATGATGTATTAAAAGATATGTTTGGTACAACGGCCACTCAAGAACCCATCACTAAACCGAGAAACTCAGACGAAGACGAAGAATTGATGCTAGGTTTACTGGTACAAAACACAGATAGAGGTCATTATAGCAGAATTATTTTCCTTGATGATTAAATACTAGTTAAATTACTAACGCATTTTTGTTGAAAACCTATTTGCGTACATTAGGCGTATGGCATCATTAATTGCCACAAGATTGAAAATTATCCTTAATGAGTCATTTTTTTCTTGGATTGACTTATTTGGATCAACAATTAGGTACTGATACATTTTAATAGGTAAAATTTTCACGTGTAAAAATTAGGCATGATTATCCCTAATATTTTTTTTTGTATATATTGGGCTCAACATTCCTATTTCTCACTAGATTAGATTTGAGTTATATTTATCGTTTTATTAATAAAAATGGCGTATAACCTGCTTACTCCGAAGTTACTCTTGGACTAGCTAATCCCGAAGTAACTAAGGATTAACTTAGGTTCAGCAATATTATTCATAAACATGGAATAATCTCTGACTAACTATTCATTCCTTACTTTTGGATTTACGCGTAAGCTAAGATGGCAACCGAGTTGAATTTCAAAGTAA
This sequence comes from Orthosia incerta, assembly GCA_948252205.1. Taxonomy (NCBI): domain Eukaryota; kingdom Metazoa; phylum Arthropoda; class Insecta; order Lepidoptera; family Noctuidae; genus Orthosia; species Orthosia incerta. The sequence goes on from OX411742.1 coordinate 57,302,181, forward strand.
AAATAAATAAACCAGTGAATGAAACCAACAAAGTTGATGACAAAAGGTAGAAAAATATAAAAATTGCGGACAGAGTGATATCTGTCATACAGTTTTAAAAGTGAAAGAGGCAATTTTAAATTTATCTCAACAATTTCAACTTAAATCGCATATTGAATATAATAATTATTATAAATGCGAAAGTAACTCTGCACAGGGATCATTATATATAGTATGTATGTTACCTTTTCACGCTTAAACTGCTGAACCGATTTTGGATGGAGTTACTTTAAGACCCTGGGAAGGACATAGGATAGTTTTTATCTTGGAAACCATCCTTAAGGGCGTGGAGAGGGAGGTGGAAATTCGTATGGTGAATCAATAATTTCTCAAGTTAGGCGGCCCACATACCTACAATATATGCGCTCGGTATAAAAAGAGGCTATTAGAGGTACTAATGCTAGGCAGACGAAGTCACGGGCAACAGCTAGTATATAATATTCGTAGTGCTTTGATAGATCTGATGACAAGTGTACCCCTTATACTAATGTTAGTAAAATCATCTCCTTCATGCCAGTTCCTGAAATAGTGTTTCCTGTCTAGTCTTAAGCTTTGATATATACTAGGATAAGAAGGGATAAACAATAAAAAAGGAATTATTGGGAATATAAATACCTACAATATATTTATTTTAAACTAAACATGTTCCTTGTTTGTACTTTTTTTACTATTCTTCTCTGTTACTTTGTGATTGTTGTTGTTGTGTTGTGTCTATGTCGAATTAGTACATTGTGATACAAGGGTGGGAAGTAGGTTATTGCAAACGAGCTGTCATTAACAAGCCCGAGCCGTAGGCGAGGGTTTTTAATGACACGAGTTTGCAATAACCTACACACCCGTGTATCACACGACGTTTTTCAATACAGTTGTGAGAAACAGTAAAAACAAATCAAAGAATTAGATTTGTTTATTCACAAAAAATAAAATTTTCAATATGGCGCGTTTTTGCAACTGGACATATTTTTTTACAAAGAAAACAGCCTATACAGCCTATTCGATTTTTGACAAACGTTAATGTGAAAATAATTAACTTAAAAGTGTTAATTAAACATATTAAACAACTTTAAAAAAAAAGAGAATTCAATGCTAAAACGTACGGAATCATTAATTTTTTCTCGTATAAAATCGTATCCCATTTTATTCTATGTATGAAAACTCCTTGCTACTAAACTTTTTTAAATTGACTTATGGTGCGTTTTTGCAACTGGACTTATTTTTTTACAACGATATCAGCCTATACAGCTATACAGCCTATTCGATTTTTGACAAATGTTGATGTGAAAATAATTAAATTAAAACTGGTAATTAAATATATTAAACAACCATTTATAAGACTTTTGAGAATTCAATGCTAAAACGTACGGAATCATTCATTTTTCCTCTTATAAAATCTATCCCATTTTATTCTATGTTTGAAAACTCCTTGCTCCAAAACTTTTTTAAATTGACTTATAAATTTAAAACTAAACTGCAAACATAATGATCGAGCTCGTAAACAAAAGTCACGACCGCGTAACAGAAAGATGCCTATGCGTAAGATTTAACTTTCGAATCATAATTATAGCCTCTGAAAGTACGCCATGTTTAACAACTGTATTGAAAAAATGTTTTCTATTCTCCATTGCAAGCAATTCATTAATAATTAGCCCAAAAAATATAAGTTCTCCTAAATAGATAATTGTGCATAGGCCGTCCTAATGCCATAAAAGTAATAATATGAGATTGAGTTACATTTATTTCGTGTTAACTACAGAATTGAAAAATATGATTTGAATGTTTCTGAACACCAATATTAACACGTTTTTACAGTTCCTTTCAGAAGATCATGCAAAGATTTGTCACCAGATTGCTTGAAAAAATCTTAAAGAAATCTTCAAGCTTGAAGAGATCTATCCAGGAGGCGTTGCCGGATCTTGCATATGGCATGCCTGAACTAGGCATCGATTCTTTTGATCCTTTCATATTGAAGAAACTGAATAAATAATTGTTTGGAGGTATCAATTTAGACTTCAGTGTTGGCTAAGCTAAAGGGCTAAAGGACTGTAAGTTGATTTCGCAACATCTCTATAACCATATATAGATGTCTATAACCATTAATAATGTAATTTGGTCGAGGGAAAATTGGTGTCAGGGGCCTCTGGGGTGGAAATTAGGGTCTGGGTTAGTTAGTGACGGTCTGTCTCCCTAGATTAACTTAGAGTTATAATTTTATGTGTTAGGAAAATGGACGGTGCCATTTTATTTTATATTATCTCACTAGCATCGATCGCTGGCTTTTCTTCGGCATATTCATGTAAGTTTTTTTTTAGTTTTGTTTAATTCTTTATCGCAAAGATATTTATGTTGTCCTCTAAATACAAAGTTGTGCATAAGCGGTCCTATCTAACGCCATAAAACTATAATATGTAATGTGTCAGAGTTTGTAGTAATAAAACTTTAAGGCCGTATAATACACTTAATTTTATCGATGAAACATCCTTCATAAGGGTGCATTCACCACGCCCTCAAAGATAGAGCAACTTTAGTACTTACATCTCGACTTTGATTTAGTACTCGACTTGTGTATCCTCATAGTCTAACAACCATAACTTTGGACCTAGGTAGTAAATCTAAGAGAATATTCAAAACACACACAAAAGATTTTTGTATTGAGCCATAAAAGTCAATTTATAAACGAAATTTCACAAGTTGCTTTGTGTTTCCTAAAATCCTGCTAAAATTTAAGGGAATAACATATGTCTTCAATGGACTTTTTTGTTAGTGTTAGTTATTTTACAGAGCTGTACAAAAATCACAGTGGTACACACAACAAATTTGGAATTATTATTGTCAAAAGTGACCCCTTTGCGAGCGTAACTCGGGTATTCTGAATCTTTCGAAATGTAACAAACATTAAAGTGAAATTTTAATAAAACAATGCAAATATTAAATTAAAAACACATTTATTAATACAATCAACACATAATGAACTACAGCAATTGTTCAAAATTATCGCCTCTGTTTATTACACACGCAGTTACTCTGCGCAAATGTAAATTAAATGTTGGTGATTTTTCAGGCAACAATAGGATGATTGACTGAGTTAAAACTAATTGGTTCATAGCTGTGATTATTTTGTCAGCGTGTAGACAAACTCGAAGACTAACAAAAAAAAACTTGAAAGATATGAACCCTATCAAAATTGAACTTTACTTTACGTTACTCCCTAAAATATTTCAGATTTTCAGGAAAAGCAAAAAATACCAGTGATTTTACCTTTAAAATTTACTCTCTCTCTCTCTAAAAATATCTTATCCTAATGGAATCCTAATTTATTAACATATATACAATTGATTATTCTAAAAAAAACAAACCTATATACAAATACAAAAGGGAGACGGCAAAAAAGCTCATATTAGTAAGTTGTATATTATTTGTTTTTTTTTTTTGATTTTCCGTAAAAATAATATTAATTGTTAGACTATGTGGATATTGTAGTAAGTAAGTATAGTATTTTAGTAAGTCAGGTACTAAATTAGCCCTATATTTGAGGGTGAAATAATTGCACCCCTTATCTGGGGTGTTTTATCGATAAAATAGGTGTATTTTATGGCTTTAAAGTTTTATTACTAGCCCGGGCTCATTGTATAAGGTAGGCACAAAGATAAAAAATTTTTGCATTTGAAGTTGGGAATGGTGCATGGTCCAAGAAACCAAACATAAAATCTTACAGAATAAAATCATAACATCCTTAATAATAATGATTTCTAAATTAATAATGTTTAGGATCGAATAACCCATTGGAGCGGCCCGTAATCCACACGGCGCGGCGCATGCGAGTCAGGAATAATCACCAGTCACTTTACGTAATCTGAGTGCTTGACAATCTGCTACATGTAACTGTAAATATAGCGGCTCAACTCTTTTGAATATTTAATAAAAAATCTTTTTTACAAAAAAATACTACCGACTTCCAGAAAACTACAAAGTGAAAAATAACTTTATTTTTGGAAGTCGGTGTCTTTCGTAGGTACCTGTCTTAGTGCAGAAGTATTTTCGACGTTTTGTAATCTAAAGTCAAATTAGATTCGATTGCCAAGCAAATTACTTATTTTCTTTTGTCGATATCCATCTATAAAGTCAATATTCGACCAGACTACATCACTAATTGAGTAGCGTAAAACTTTCCAGAACAAATTCCGCAGATTAGAGGTGAATACATACGAAATTTTTCAAATTCCGAAAGAGAAATAAACAAGGAGCGTTCGCGCAAGGATCCAGGATCGAACCATACCATTTCCCGCTCTAATGCGCGCTCGTATCGGGTCCTTTCGCAATTCGCACCCGCGGTGGTACTCAAATAGATAATATTTACTCTGTTCTCATCTCTGGGACGGATCTGCCAAATACCAGCTTGATGCACTAGTGTCGATTGAAAAGCGGGCTAAGAAGCTCATCGGCGATGAGGCACTGGTCAAGTCAAAGCTCCAGAGCCTGGAACATCGTCGCCGAGTTGCCAGCTTCTCGGTTTTTATCGGTTACATTTTGGAGAGTGTGCGATGGAATTGCATGATTTAATTCCGCCCGTTCCATCATTGGACTACCAGACGTACGGCGATGCGTCATCGGTACATGGTGGACATCCCACCCATACACACAACACGGTTTGGGGACACTATTATTATGCGTACAGCTAAGGAGTGGATTTCCCTGCCGGAATCTGTGTTTCCCGATAGCTACAATCTAGGTGTCTTTAAGTCAAGAGTGAATGGGTTTTTTCTAGGCAGGCGTGCTTCACCGTCGACTTCATCATCGCTTACCATCAGGTGAGATAGTGGTCAAGCGCAAGCCTATAGAAAACAAAAAAAATACAAACTAACTTCAGTTGCGAAGTTGGATTTTATAACTCCTTCTTCAGTTATTCCTTTTTTAGTTTAAGTCAAGAGTGAATAAGTTACTTCTAGGCAAGCGTGCTTCACCGTAGACCTTCGCTTACCATCAGGCGAGATAGTGGTCAAACGCGAGCACATAGATTAAAATTTCTTAATTCATTATTTCTTAATTTATTAATTCTATGTGGGGCCGTTTTTAGAAGTTGTATGCCACTGAAACCGTTTTAATGTTCATGTAACAACAACAAAACCCTCTTCTTAGTCCGCATTATTATGCAACTTCGGGAACCAATTACTGCGCGTGGCCTGACACGCACTTGGCCGGTTTTTTACATATATCCCTCGTTTGTCTATTGCGGTTACTTTAAATTCAAACCGCGTTATGTCTACGAATTTAATCTTGAAGAAAGAAAGAAAGAAAAAATTGTGACCAGCACTGGAGACACGACTCTCGAGAGATAAGCATAAACAAAAAAATAAACAATAATAAAAGGTAACACCCCGTGCGAGACCAAAAATGCTACTATTTCAGCATGTGCAGCGATATCCAAAAAGGAAATAACGCTGCGCTGGTATTCTAGGTGGTAGCTGGTGGTTGGATCTTGGTGGTGATGGAACTACGCAATATGTTAATTGATACAAAGATCAGGTGACCACCACCACACCATTTCGACCAACGTCATCGGTATTCACTTCAGCTACTACAACAACCACGGCGATACTTTCGCCGACGCGCTACGACGACGTTAATACCAAACACAAATGCAAGCCCAAAATTCGCCAAATATTTTAAGTATTACAATACCTGATGATGTATTAAATTATATTTGTGGATTAACGATCACTGAAGAACCCATCACTAAACCGAGAAACCCAGACGTAGACGAAGATCTCGATCTTGATGCTAGGTTTAATAGTATAAACACAGGTTTTTTTATTTTTTTATTTATCGATAGGCTCGCGATAGGTAGAGGGCATTATAGCAGAATTATGTACCTTGATTAAAGACTAGTCAAATAACCAACGCATTTTTATTGAATATCTATTTACGTGGGCAATTATGCATTATATGACATCATTTGCCACAGTATTGCAAATGATCCCTAATCACTTTTTTTTAGAAAAGTATATTTAGCTCCACAATTAGGTACTGACGCATTTTTGTTGGGAAACAATTCACTTGTGCAAATTAGGCATTGACATCATTTGCCACTAATTATATTGCAAATTAATCCTCATTACTCTTCTTTTGTATATATTGGGCTAAACAATTCTATTGCTCGTTATTTGGTGACGACCTAGCTTCCTAGATTGAGCTTCGAGTTGTAATTTCACGTGTTAAAAAAAATGGACAGTGCTACTTTCGTTTATATTGTCTCACTGGCATCGATTGCTGGATTTTCGTCGGCATATTCAGGTAAGTTTATTTTTATTAGTTCTTGGAAGGATTACTTGGGATTAAGATGGATCTTGAAGCAAATCATTATTTATCGCGGCAATATTTATCCTGTATACAGGATTGGAAAAAAATGTGATTTAAATGTTTCTAAACACCAATTTTAACAAGTTCTTACAGTACCTTTCAGAAGACCATGCAAAGATATGACACCAGGATGCTTGAAGAAATCTATTCAGGCAGCTTTGCCAGCTGTTGCAAATGGTATACCTGAACTAGGCATCGATTCTATTGATCCTTACATATTAAAAAAACTGAATATGAAATTGCCCGGAGGTATCAATATAGACTTCAGTGATGGCTACGCAAAAGGGCTAAAATACTGTATAGTTGATTTCGCAAGGTACACTTATATTATTAATAATTTGTTTTCTATCGGATAAGAAATTACGATGGCTAAAAAAATTAAATTCTTCGCAAACAGTCATTATAATAAAAAGTAAACTAAGTACTAGTTTATCAACGCTTGTTTTTTAATGTTTGCAGATACCAGTATGAAGAAAATACGTTTGAAATTCAATTGCATTGTAATTTGACAATCAAAGGGAAATATAAATCTTCTGGGCGACTTCTCCTGTTCCCGTTAAATGGAGATGGAGAATCTACTATTAAGTGCAGTAAGTTTTCTGGCTTGTACTCTCCTGAAGGTAGATTTGCATTTTCTTCCTGTTGCAAGAAAATGCATACAAGACCGTCGTTTCTTTTCTCTCGATAATTTTTAACCTCAAATCATTTATGAATTTTGTTTTAATATTATATTATCAATTCCTTCAGATAATTTTGTTTACTATAGTTGTATTTTCGTTTTGGTAATGTTAGTTACCATAATTATCATGGCGCTGTCCTTTAATTGATATTTACTAAATATGTAAAAATAATGCAACCATACACGAAGTTTTACTTAATACCTGTTTGTTCCATCGTATTGATATAGATATCTATATTTTTTCAGATAACATCAAGCTACACAGCATCCTGACATTGGGGTCCAAAGTCAAGCCAAATGGGCAAAGGTATTTCGATTTAAAGAGTTCGAATTATGACCATAGTTATGATGGCAGAGTCAGTTACATTATGACGAACCTCTTCAAGGGAAGCCCTGCAATGATTAAGTAGTACCTCTTGTTTAAATATTGATTATTATTATTTATTTACACATAAATACAGATACAAATACAGTATGTATAAAAGCGAGCTCAATGTCTGTAGATATAAACGGACCTTCATACCTATTTGAGTTCTTTATCAGCAAACTTCATGCCAAAGATGTTCAAATGAGGCCAATATAAATCCAAGTGCACAAACAATTAACATTTAAATTATTACTACATAAACTAAACAGATATGTAGACAGTACACAATGCATAAACATAATACATATTGTATACCTAAATAGGATTCTACATTTTTGTATATAATAAATATGGATCTACATTAGTGTTATCTATTATTTACAAATTAACATTTCGTTGGGAATTCTGCTTATATTTAAATTTCAGATTGGTAAAAAGTTTTCTCATCTACTAATCCCGCATCCTAATTTATTAGATATAAATCAGCAATTATCATTATTTTGTGACCACATGTTGTCGTAGTATAGCGTAGTTAATAATGTTAAAGATAGTTCAACTCATAAGTGCACGCGGCGCCATGTGTGCGTGCGCTTGTAATTATACATTTGTGTGGCAGTGACGCGGCAGTCGTCAAACGAGCAAACAACCACACATAGCGCCGGGCGCATAGATGAGTTGAACTATCTATATAAGTTTTACAATATTATTGATAAATTGAAGTGTCCATAGTAATTACGTAAGGCACCATCCATCACGTCAATATTTGTTAGCTGTGGACGGACATTATCAACGTCGTCCAATATTATTCAAATATCTGTAATGATTATTTTACATACAGTAGTATGTAGCCTATAATAAATTGTTATGTAATTAACCTATACAGATAAAATTATTTTGCAAACACTGGCTCGAATACGTGGTGGCAGAATAATTTTATATTTGTGTTGTTTATACTTATCTTTTTAGGGTTCCGTACCCAAAGGGTAAAAACGGGACCCTATTAGTAAGGATCCGCGATCCGTCTGTCTGTCTGTCTGTCCGTCTGTCACCAGGCTGTATCTCATGAATCGTGATAGGTAGCTAGATAGTTAAAATTTCCACAGATGATGTATTTCTGTTGCCGCTATAACAACAAATACTAAAAACAGCATAAAATAAATATTTAAGTGGGGCTCCCATACAACAAATATGATTATGTCTACATGTGAACAGGTTAACCGTCGAATCTGACTCGGCTGGGCAGCGTTCGGGAAGTTGCACATTATCTTCTCGTCTAACTACTTCACTAGAGTGTGTTGTCAGTGATGACCAATGATGATCATGGTACCGGGAGTGGTCGCTCACAATTAGCCATATCAGAAGCCTTAATGTCACCCAAACGGCAATGGAGAGGGCTATGCTCGGAGTTTCCGCATATGAGGATATCCGCAAGAGAAACAGGGTCACCGACGACCTGGTTAAGACTGCGGCAATCCAGTGGATGCGAGACTCACAGGACCGATCAGTGTGGCTAAGCTTGTGGGAGGCCTATGTCCAGCAGTGGGCGTCTTTCAGCTTGTATGATGATATGAATTTAAGCATAGATGATGAAAATTATAAAAATATTTGTAATTTAAATGATTTTTTTTTCAGGTCAAGCCGTTCTAAGCTTCATGAATAGCAATTGGAAAATGGTAGCGGAAGAGTTCGGTACCCCGATGGTTGAATACGGTGTCATTTCAGTGTTACAAAATATAAGAAAGCTTTTTGAAGCATTGTCTATAGACGAATTCAAGAAATTGTAATTTATGTTTGCCAAAACGGGTTTTAAAACTTAATTTAAATATTATGTGAACGAGAACAAATGGAAAAGTTAAAAATTGTTATAATTGTGTAAAAGAGAACCTGTAGGATGAAATAGTAAAAAAAATGCGATTTAAAACACAAAACTTTTATTTCTAACACCACGCAACCGAATTATATACCGGTGGCAGATTGCCTTATAACAACAAACCTGTGCGGAATCAATACAATTTTTTTTTTTATTGATACCTAAAAGAAGTTGACTATTTGAATAACTACAATCAAGTAAGTAGTCGCCACACTTATAAACTTCAACATTAACGTAATATCCACGGAAAACATATCGTATATATAAATCCGTAACGGCCAGGCCTCCACAAGTTCCATAAACGCTTTAGCTTGTACTCTCATTGTCTTCGGCAGATCGTAGTCCATTATTATCTTGTTTACAAGAATCTTCGTTTCATTGCGTACTAGAAGCAATCGTTCACAAGCAATTGACATCATGGCCACGTAACAGATCCAAATAAAAGAAGACAGTATAACATTCATCAATAGACCTAAGTCATTAATAGATGTCCGGTAATAGTAGAGACAAGTCCACATGATAATAATTATAAATATGAAAGTACTCATAAGAATCGTGAGGATTTGAAAGTTGAAAACTTCATTGACCATGGAACCAATCTGTCCGATAACATCATACATCTTCGCCGTATCACGTATTTTAGTATTGCTCTCCGAAGCATGTCCAATGAAATTGAATCTCTCCGTAGTTTCAACTGTTCTGCATCTTATTGTAAAAACAGTAGCACTGTCTTGGTCTTGGTCATCCACAAATGTTTTTAAATAGTTGTTAATCATTATCAATCTTCGCCTCAGCAGGTCTACATATTTACAAAAAGTTATAATTTCCAGTTTTTGCACGAAATTTAGGGGTGTGGAAGCAATTGCCCATGCTATATCTCCTACAGTAAACAAATCTAAGAGGCTGGTAGTAAATTGACTGATAACAACAAGAAACATATACTTGTAAGTTTCAAAACGTGATTTGCTGTAAAACTTACTGAATTTTCCTACTTGTAACATCGTATCCAGATTAGCAAGCGTATTTATAATGCGAATATTATTTCGGTTAACAAAGAAAGAAGCTGTTATCGTACAGAGAGCGTATTGGATGAACATGATTGTGATGCGAATTTTATCAGCAGTTTGGACATAATTGTTACTGTCGTAATTGGTAAAGGTAGTCGGAAAGGTAAAGTATGATCCAAACAAAATAATGTATGTTGAGATGATAAAAATTGTAAATCCTTTCATTTTCCAATTAGGTTGTCGTAACTCTTCATTGACATGAGCAAACCTAAATATTCCGTGAAGATATTCAATTATAATTATGACATTTATTGTGTCGACAATTTGCTTTTTACTATCACTTATTATTTTGCGTTTTTCCCCGGAATAAGATTTACTTTTTTCTTCCTTTTCGGCTTCCATGATGTCAATTTAATTAATTGGTTTTACGGTTCCCAAACGTTTGTTTGATGTTGAATACTCAGATACGACTAATGTAACCTTTTTGTCATCGTCTTATTTATATTAAGTTCCATTAATATAATTAATTCTTGTTTGCTTATATAGTTATTAAAAATTCATGCTACCTAATACTTAAGTGTGCAGGTGTCTACAATATAATTATAACAATGACTTGTTTTCTTTTCTATGATGGTACCTAGTTTCATGATGGTTTTTAGTTAATGATTTCAGTATAATGCTCTTTGTCTAAACAATGTCCAATATAGTTTTTACTATAGTTATTTAGGTAGAACTTTATTTTAGCATCACCAAAATTGTAACACAGCTCTGTTACAATATTACTAATTCTTTGGTTACGATCGTGGATGACGAATGGTTGGTAGTAGTTCGATGAATGGGTACTTTATGCCAAACTTGACACATTGGTTAAATCCATACTTAGGTACTTACTTCTTATTTCGTGGCGAAATGCTCATGCATACTGCACTGCACCACGGGGAGATAGTGCAATTATGTTGGACTCTAACCCACAAAAATCCCACGGTGTTCCTGTGCCGCTTATGGCGGGAACACGGGCACGCGTTAGCTTTCATCGCGAACCCGCCGCGGCTGTCTGTCACCAGACCCTCCTCGTGGGAGTACCCCCCATCACCGGCGCACCAGAACACACTGTACGCCGTGACCACCCCAGGGACCATACCAGCACATGGGCGCCAGACGACCCCGTGTATGGCACCCTTGGTCCCCCTGTGACGGGTCATGGTCAATGGCCCCGCCACCTACAAATTTTCGGCCGCAGGGGATAGGGAGAGCGGCTAACGCTATACCGACACTCCTCCTCCAATGCGGCCCCACCACGTCCGCCATCAGACGGTGGCGACCACGTCCAGGCCACGGAAGGTAGGGAGAGCGGCGAACCGCAATACCGGCACTCCTCTCCCGCCGCAACATCGTATGGGACCTGGGACGCTCCATAAGACATCGCAGCCCGCCTCAGTTGCGATGTCACCTGTTACTAAGCGGCACCGCAACCTTCTAGTTGACCGCTTCGTCGTCGGCTTAATCGGTAAAAGCCCTGACGAGCGAATCCTCCTCGGGTTTCTCTTCGCTTCACCGTGAGTGACCAAGCCACGGCTACTGAGCCCCCCCGCCTCGACAATGCGGGCACTCACCGGGGGGGGTACTTCATTTCTACCTACAAATGTAAATATTGTTAATTCTTCTTTATTATTTCGCTCAAAGGGTATCCTGTCTTTTCGCCGGAAATTGTTTGGCAGATTATCACTTGCCAACCAACGTTTCGCCGATGTTTCACTTTGACATAGCAAATATTTGTATGACAACGTTTCATTTGGTAGAATTATTGTTAAGCTGATTATTATAATGACACAAAACGTTTAGGACATTTATCATTTGTCAAACATTTCACTAGTCCACACAACTATTAGACTAATGACGTTTTGTCAGTGTAACAGTTCCCTTTTCTACATTGATATAATGATGAAAAAATAAACAAATTTTTACATACATATTTTATTTAAGAATCTCAAAAATAACATTAAACCTTTAAATTGTCACAGTTCTAACCAAACCTAACCTATTTCACTCGGTCAAAATAACGACTAACTACTAAATAGGTTAGGTTAGGTTAGAACTGAGACGGGGTGCAAGTTGAAAGCCTCCACGCGGCGCACCCTGGGCAACGTCGGCTCCAGCTGTCCACCCATGTTGGGTGGACAGTTGGGGCGGGCGGCTAATTTCAACGCACGAGGAAAGGTCACGGTTCCAGACACAGATCATCATCCATGATGGTCTGTGAAGGGAACCGGGCTAGAGGCGGGACGGCTAGTCCGTTGCTGCGGAGGCCATCTAACGCCTACTCCCCCCTCTGCTTACAGAGGGACGGTCGAGTGGGCGTGCAGTGGAGATGGAACCCAATCCCAAGGTCTCGCGTGCCGAGGGGATGAATGGCCGGAGGGCTTGTATCCGGTCTCTAGCGCAGGGGAAAGGGACCTCACCCTTAAAAAGGAAAAACAAAAATGGACAAAAGACTAAAGGAAAAAAATCCTCAGGCGGGTACCCTTGCGCAACGCAAGGGCGAGTCCCGCCCCTCTAGCGATTTCCTAGAGGGCAGCCCCATCGTAATTGAGGGGGGCACCAATAGTCTCGCAGGCCGGCAGAACACCGCTAACTTGCGCCACGAGCGAGAAAAGGAGCTCCAGGGTCACCTGGAGCAACTGCGCGACGCGGATGCACCGCTTGCCGTCGCCGACGGCAACCAGAGCCGAGGAGGCTCAAGTCCCCATGTGGACGTACCTCTTGCCGTTGTCGGCGGCAACAAGAGCCGAGGAGGCTCAGATCCTGGAGGCAACTTGTCTGACCAGGACTTGCGTGGCCCCTCCAAAGTTTGGAGGAAGCGTCCGCGCAGTAAGGACTCGGGGTCGCTGGGTTTCTCCTCAAGTGAGGAGAACCTGTCGGCCCCGAAGGTATCAACGGGACGGAGAGGGCGGGGTCGCGGGGGCCACCGTTCGGATGCCGGAACGCGACGTGCGGGGTCGCTTCGTGCCTCGGCCCGACACGCCTGCCCCTACAGAGTGCGTGCACAGCGACCCCGGGCACATGAGTGCGGACCAAAGCGGTGGCTCCACTACGTCCCTGCTAGGGGCAAACAAGGCGGAGGCGAATGCCGCAAAGCGGGAGCAACAACGGGCTGTCGCGGTTGACGAGGTCAGTGAGTTGGCCCGACAGGCCCGAGAGCGGCGTTTGGCTCGGACGGCGGATGCATCAGCCGTGGCGCTCAACTGCCAAGTGAGAGATGGCCTGGATGTCGTCCTGAAGGTTGCCACTAAATCGGGCAACCTGAAGGGCACGTTCACGCGTGCCTTGAAGGACGCGGTGGACAGCATCCAGGAGGCGGTTGAGCTCCTCAGTAGCCGCACAACCACGGAGGAGACGGCGAAGTTGTGGGAAAAGAACAGCCGTCTCCGTTCCGAGCTGGAGGACCTGAAGCGGCAGTTTGCTGCCCAGAAGGCAGCTACCGGTTCGTCCGTCACGGCCCCATCGCTGGCCCCTACGTCGGTTCAATCCCCGGCCCCATCGTCGGCCTCTGCACTTGCGGATGCAGAGATCGAAAAGATCGCACGCATCTGCATGATGCAGTGCGGTCAAATGGTGGGTGCCCGGTTAGAGGCCATAGAGGCGAGACTGCCGGCCGAAAACCTCCGCCCACCGCTTGCTGCGGATAAGCGGAAAAAGGAAGCACCCGCAAAACCGGGCACGGCAGCCGCAGCGGTGGAACAGAGAGGAGCCGGGCAAGAGGCCGGCAAGCCCGCTAAGGGTAGGTCCGCGCCCACTTCCCAGCCGGTGGCTGCGAAACCGCCAATAGCGCCTGGCCTTACGGAGACCTGGACGACGGTGGTCAAGAGGGGCCGCCGTCGAAAGAAGAGGACGGCGCCGCCGGCAACCGCTGGAGCACCCGCACCGGCATCAAATAAGGCCGCAGGACCTTCTAAGGTCAGAGCCCCACGCTCCGCGGCTGTAGTGATCACGCTGCAGCCCGGAGCCATCGAAAGGGGCGTCACCTACAATGCGGTCCTGACAGAGGCGAGGGCCAAAGTCGCGTTCCCCGACCTTGGAACACCGTCCGGCTTCAAAATGAGGCCGGCGATTACGGGGGCGCGTCTGCTTGAGGTGTCGGGTGCCTCGAGCGCCGAAAAGGCGGACATTTTGGCCGCCAAGCTGCGGGAGGTCCTCAACCCTGAGGACGTCCGGGTGTCCAGGCCTATGAAGACGTCTGAGCTGCGTGTCGACGGTCTGGACGACTCGGAGACCCCAGCTGGGGTCGTGGCGGCCATCGCCCGAGCCGGCGGATGTCCATCCGAGGACGTGCGGACGGGCAAGATCCGCGCCGACGCTACCGGGCTCGGCATGATTTGGGTGCGGTGCCCGGTGGCGGCGGCGCAAAAAGTCGCTAACGGTGGAAGACTGCTGGTGGGGTGGGTTGCAGCGAGGGTCAAGCTGCTGCAACCCAGGGAATTGCGGTGTTATCGTTGCCTGGACATTGGGCATGTCAGGGCACGCTGCACCGCCGAAACAGACCGCAGCGAGCAGTGCTATCGCTGTGGTCAACCCGGCCACAAGGCGGCCCAGTGCTCCGCGGCGCCAAACTGCAGCCTTTGTACAGCTGCAGGGAGGCCCGCTGGGCACAGAGCGGGTGGAAAGGCCTGTGGCGCACCCATGCAGCAGCAGAAGAGGAGAAGGAGGGCCAAGGTTGCCGAGGGCTCTTTACCCCCCCCGTCAGCCTGGCTGCCCTACGGCCGACTCCCGGTCTAGGAATAGAGTGGAGGGAATGGATTGCGTATAATGGCGCTCTACCATTTCCTCCAGGGCAATATCAACCACTCTGCCAGAGCTCAGGATCTGTTGCTTCAGAGCATGGCAGAGTGGTCGATTCACGTGGCTGTGGTCGCCGAGCCGTATCTCGTTCCACCCAGGGATAACTGGGTTGGAGACCTCGACGATTTGGTGGCCATTATTGGCGGGGCTCTTGTCAGCCCGTCCCGAGGTTGTGGCTGGGTGGCCGCCCTCGCGGACGGCGTTGGCATAGTTGGTGCGTATTTTTCGCCCAACAAGAGTCTCGCCGACTTCGAGAGTTTCCTTGTCGAGTTGGGCGCCGTCGTAGGCCGACTCCACCCTCACCCTGTGCTGTTGCTAGGGGATCTCAATGCCAAGTCTTCGGCGTGGGGATCTCCGGTAACCGGTGCTAGGGGTGAGGCGCTGGAGGAGTGGGCAGTAACCACCGGCCTGGTCATCTTAAACCGGGGCTCGGTTTACACGTGCGTGCGACAGCGGGGCGGGTCAGTAGTGGACGTCTCGTTCGCTAGTCCTGCTGTCGCGAGCCGTGTCCGCGACTGGCATGTCGCCGTGGAGGTGGAGACGTTATCGGATCACCGATATATCCGTTTCGACGCCTCCACCCAGACCGCCGGCGGCCGCGGTACGCCGGCCCCGCGAACGGACGGCCCACGCTGGCAGCGCAAGCGCATTGACAGGGAACTTCTCGAGGAGGCCACCATTGTCCAGGCCTGGATCCGGGAGTCGGCAACAACCAGACCCGTCGACGTCGAACAGGAGGCGCTGTGGTTCCGCGGGGCGATGACGCAAATTAGCGACGCGTCCATGCCCCGGGTCCACGCACAGTCAGAGAGGCGCCAGGTGTACTGGTGGTCCGCCGATATCGCACAGTTGCGTGTCGCGTGCGTAGCGGCCAGACGCCAGTACACCCGATACCGGAGGAGACGTCGTCGGGTCCCTGACGATGAAGCCGCGCTGTATGAGGTGTACCGCGCGGCGACGGAGACTCTGCGGCTGGCCATCGGCGAAGCGAAGAAGCGAGCCAGGGAGGAGATGTTGGAGACTCTAGACCGGGATCCTTGGGGGCGCCCTTATCGAGCGGTTCGAGGAAAACTTCGAGCCGCCGCGCCTCCACTTACGGAGAGTCTCCAACCCGAGCTGCTGGAGGAGGTAGTCGCAGCCCTCTTCCCGGCGAGAGCGGAGCATATCCCGCCGCCGATGGCTTTGCCCACGGCCGCAGAGTCTACAGAGGAGGACGCCATCAGCGTCCCAGAGGTGACACAGGCAGAGATGGGGGTGGCCGTGATGCGGCTCCGGGCCAAGAACGTGGCTCCGGGGCCCGACGGAATCCACGGCCACGTGCTAGCCCTCGCTCTGAAGGAGCTAGAGCCCTGGCTGAGAGGACTCTTCACAGCGTGCCTTGAGCGGGGCCAGTTTCCCACTCTGTGGAAATCCGGTCGTCTGGTCCTGCTCAGGAAGGCGGGGCGCCCTGCGGACTAACCGTCCGCGTACCGGCCCATAGTGCTGCTAGACGAGGTGGGTAAGCTGTTCGAGCGGATAATCGCTGCCCGCCTCGTCAGCCACTTGTACAGAGAGGGGCCGGACCTGGACGAAAGCCAGTTTGGCTTTTGGCATGGGCGCTCCACCATCCACGCGATATCGCAGGTGAGAGTCCTGGCGGAGGAAGCGGTGTCCCGGGGTGGGGTTGTGGTGTGTCACGTACGTCACGTTTAGATCTTAGTTTAAGTTAAGGTAGATAAGCTATGTCCATAGTTATATTATAATATATGTCACGCACGGACTAGGTATATATTACACTAATAAAGGGAGTCTTGGGTCTTCAGTCTCCAGTTGACTCATGGACAAGTACACGACATGGTATTTACTTAACCCCTCCTCCCCTCCACATCGCATGGCGACCCTGCCAGTCGACTGGACGGCGTTATAGTTGCCCGACCGGGATCTCGTCGGAGTCACTTCAGTCGGCTTCAGTCAGTTTCTCGACAGTTGGTTAGTCACAGGCCATGGGGAGCACGTCATCCAAGGAAGAGGTTATTATAGCCCAGACAGCAGCGGGTGGTTCAAATACCGCGACAGTAACACAAGAGCAGATATCCACCATCAACGCGATGCTGTTGTTTATCGCCGTGTGTTTGGCGATTGTCATCATTGGCGTGGCAGTCCGGCTGTACAGGAGGTGTCATCAGAATTGGATCGAAGAGAAGATCAATCAGCGTGAGGTGCAGCGAGCTGTGCAGATGGCCTGACCGGGAGCTGGCGGAGCGACAAGAGGAGTAAGTGATGTGATTTGAACTTAAGTGTAGTGACGAGTATTTTCGGTCGTCTATCAGTTAGAGACATTAATTTTAAATGGAAGTGGAGTTAACGTCACTGTTTGTACAGCTTAAGTTATTGAGGGAATCAATTGTCAAGTTAGGTCCCAGTAGGCGGAAAGGCAAAAATTTTGATGGAAAGATAAGCGAGGTAAAAGCCCTGTATTGTAAATTTAAGTGTGTAGTTTCTAAGTGTAGCAAATTTTCGGAGGAATTAGCACAGCTAGTGAGTAAAATAGAAAATTTGTATGTAGACACTATTAAGTTTGAAAACGGTACCGGAACCGATACAGAGATGGCGTTGGAAAGGTTTTCATTGAAAACGGCGGTTAGCTTACTCCCGAAAATGAATGGGGATGGGCAGGTAACCCAAGATTTGATTGATGCCATAGATTTATACAGCTCTATGTTAGAAGCGGCTGATAGTGCTCATTTAATTAGATTCGTGCTAACTACGCGACTTACCCAGGGGGCTAAGATGCGATTGTCCTCTACTTATACGACTGTAGACAGTCTTTTAACGGACATGAAGAAGCATTTGTTGACGGTTAAGTCAGACGTTGCGGTGCAAGCCAAATTTGCTCGCGCTAGGCAAAATGATAGGTCGGTCACGGATTTCGGGGCAGAGATAGAGAAGTTAATGGTAGATTTGACTATTTCTCAAGCCGGGGAAAATTCGGAAGCTTATAAAATTTTGCGGCCTTTAAATGAGAAGTATGCGGTTAAAAGTTTGCTGACGGACTTCGTAATCAGCGTCTTGGTACAATTATTACGGCACGGAACTTGACTTGTTTGAAAGATGCTATCAGGGTAGCGGAAGACGAAAATTGTGCTTCGTCGGGTCAAGTCATGACGTTCCAGCGGTGGTCCGCGGGTGGTAGTTTTTCTACGGGAAATAGGGGTCGTGGAAATAACTATAGGCGGCACGCTGTAGGTAATGGATACGCGCAGCAAAAAACAGCTGTTGGGCGTACGTACCAAAATGGAAACGTAAGGTATAGTAGTGGAATGCGCGGTCGTAGCAATAGTACTCATCGTGGACGGCAGACTCAGCAAGGTCGACAGCGCGTAGCGTGTCTAGAGCACGTGCGGGGCGATGCTGACTCAAGTGCAGTGTCAATGTCACGAAGTAGCGAAGACAGACAATTGAATGAAACGCAGTTTTTTCGAGGCTAAGCATATTTTAGCTTGCAATAGTGTTAACTGGGTGAATTTTCTAGCAAATAATGTGGATTCGGAATGGTTAGTCGATACGGGTGCGTCGATATCGGCAATAAAAAGTAATTTCTTGAGGAATAATGCTTTGTGCTGTAAAGTAGTTAAGGAAGAATTAGTGATTAATGGTGTAGGGGGTAGTTTACGGGCTATAGGTTATGTATATTTGACGTTGGAATACGAACAATGTTCGTTCGTGCATAAGTTTTATATATTCGATGATTTGCCATGTAGGTCAGTTGGCATATTAGGCCAGGATTTCTTGCAGACGTATAGTGGTATTATAGACTTTTCGGGGAACAGGTTATCTCTAAAGAACCGTGAGCAGCAGACGGTTTCGATGCCACTTAAATCCTAATAAAGTAAAATAGCAATAAAATAAAGAAATTGTAGCCCGAAGAACAAAAAAGACCGCTTTTACATCGGTTGAGTCTCGCCAACAAGCACCAACTAAGTATGTTGCCCATGAATCCACTGAAAAAGCGGGTGAAGCTGATAAAATCATTCCTGGTACCAAGTTCGCAACGTATGCTGAGTCACTACGACATAATACTCCTAACCCTACGCACACAAGTATGACAATCGAACAATTACTATTAAAGCAATCTGAGAAGTTTGACTCTATCTTACACCAAATGAGTACTTTAATGAGCCTCATAACTAAACTCGTCGACAGGCTGACAAAATGACTGCCTTAAGGATTGGCACTTTCAACATAAATGGGCTAACCCCAAATAAAAATGAGGTTGAGCTCTTAATGAAGGAGCAAAAGCTAGATATTCTACTGATTTCTGAAGCACATTTCACCTCAACTACTAATGTTAAATTTCCAGACCACCAATGCTACCTGACAAATCATCCTGATGGGACGGCCCATGCTGGGACGGCAGTGATAGTAAAAAAGACGATCAAACATCATCTAATGCCAGAATATAAAACCGATCACATCCAAGCTACAACAATAAGCGTTGAAGACGTAAATGGGTGTCTGAACGTGTCGGCTGTCTACTGCCCACCAAAACATAAAATTAGTGACACCATGTTTTCGCACTTCTTTATGTCACTTGGTAACCGTTTTGTGGCAGGAGGCGATTGGAATGCGAAGCATACATCTTGGGGTTCGAGGCTAATTACCACTCGAGGTAGACAACTGAAACTGAGCATTCAAGGGAACAACTTATCTGCAATTTCTACTGCTGAACCTACATACTGGCCTAGTGACTCACGAAAGACCCCAGATCTGCTGGACTTTTTCATAAGTAAAGGTTTGTCTAAAGACTACCTAAAGCCAGAACCGTGTTATGATACATCATCTGATCATACACCCGTATTACTAACAATAAGTTCAAGACTAATTGAAATTGCGAGACCATCAACATTAACCAATAAGTACACAGACTGGGAGGGTTTTAGGGAGTACATTGAAGATAATATTGAGCTAAAAATAGCATTAAAAACTCCAGATGATATAGACACTGCTACTCAGTATATAACAAATATGATCCAAGAAGCATGTTGGATCAGTACTCCCGAATGTCCAAGAAAAATTAGATCTTCTGAGTATCCCTTGAAAATAAGGGCATCATTGCTTGAAAAAAGAAGACTTCGTAGGATATGGCACCAAAGTGGTTTGAATGAAGACAAGTACAATTTCCGTAAGGCCGCTAGCAGGCTTAAAGAACTGCTTCAAACCTGGCATGATAACACGCTAGAAGCCCAGCTTGAATCACTCACTCCTTCAGCCTCAACCAACTACTCTCTTTGGAAGTTCACAAAGCAATATACCAGACCCCAGGTAGCAGTACCACCTCTCAGAAGGAGCCAAGGTTGGGCAAGAACACCTCAAGAAAAGGCTGAAACGTTTGCTGAGCATTTGGCAATTGTGTTCCGTCCTAACGAGGCAACAGATTCCACATCTGAAGAAGAAATAAACTCCTTTCTAAGACAAGATCTTCAAATGTCACCTCCGCCACGGTTTGTCACTGCCAGAGAAGTCTGGGCTACAATAAAAAACCTCGGTAGAAGAAAAGCACCCGGATTTGACCTAATCACTAAGGAAGTCTTATTGCAACTACCAAAAAAGGCCATCGTGTTTCTAACGACACTCTACAATGGGGTCCTAAGAGTGCAGTACTTTCCACAGGAGTGGAAGGTTTCACAGATACTCATGGTGCATAAACCAGGCAAACCACCCAATGTGGTGACATCCTATAGACCTATAAGCTTACTACCAGTACTGTCGAAAATCTTTGAGAAACTCCTGCTCTGCAGAATACAACCAATTTTAAAGGAAAATAACACCATACCTTGTCACCAATTTGGATTCCGACCTGAGCACTCCACCGTCGAACAGGTTCACAGAGTGTGCGATAGGATTAGGAAATCGCTAGAGGAAAAGGAGTTCTGTTGCTCAGTCTTCCTGGATATTCAGCAGGCTTTCGACCGCGTTTGGCACAAGGGCTTACTTTATAAGATAAAGGCTTGTCTTCCTCACAACATCTATGAGCTAATGAAGAGCTACCTAACAGATCGACTGTTTCAAGTCAAAGAAGCGGGGGCAACGTCGAAGTTATTCGTAATAAAGGCTGGCGTCCCCCAAGGATCAGTGCTGGGGCCAATTCTGTACACGTTGTACACAGCAGACTTGCCAGCAGAGGACAGCGTAACTACAGCTACCTTTGCTGATGATACTGCAATTCTGGCTAGCAACCATGACCCCACAATTGCTTCACAAACGTTGCAAAGAGGTCTAGACAAAATATCTGACTGGCTCCAAAAGTGGCGAATAACAGTTAGCCCATCTAAGTCGGTACAGGTCACTTTCACGCTACGCAGAGGCGATTGTCCGCCAGTAAAGCTTAATGACAACTTACTACCACATAAAGATTGTGTGAGATACCTAGGGCTACATCTTGATCGCCGCCTAACGTGGAGGCAGCACATAAAGACCAAGCGAGATGAGCTCAACTTGCGCTACAAAAACCTACACTGGCTATTAGGGCGAAACAGCAAATTATCAACTGACAACAAACTCCTTATATATAAAACCGTTCTGAAACCTGTGTGGATGTACGGCATCCAGCTATGGGGGAGTTGTAGCAATTCCAATATATCCATCATCCAGCGCATGCAAAATGTGATTCTGAGATCCATATACAATGGGCCTTGGTTCGTTTCAAATAGTGAAATACATAACCAATTTCAAATGAACTCGGTGAAAGAGGAAATCTTGGCCATAAGTAAGACATACTTGGAAAGGCTGGAGAGGCATCCAAATAAACTGGCTACTGGTTTGACAACACGCACGTACCAGAAACGTCTTAAAAGAAAAGACATTATGTCTGTACCCTCTTGAGTAGCATTTAATACATGCTAACCCTATGAGTAGTTGCTCTCGCTGGAAAGCACACTTGAAATGCCAATTTTCGCTTACCACATCTGCTTAAAGTACTCAAGACTGATTGCAGATACAAGAGAACAAGAAAAAAAAAAAAAAAAAAAACTTAAATCCTATAATTATTCTTTAACTATTTCTCCGCGTTGTGAAATGGTTAAGTATTTGCCCGTTAATAGAGCAGAAGATTGTGTAGTGTTTAGGAAAGAGTTGCGCGAAGGGGTTTTCTTAGCGAATGTAGTAGCTAGACCTAAGAATGGGATGATGCCCATTAGGATTTTAAACTCAACCACGGAGGAAGTTGTGTGTAGTATGTCCGATGTAGAAGTCTATCCGTTAAGTGATTTTAATTGTTGTAGTTTTGCGGAAACAGAAGTAAGTGTTGAACGTGTTAAGAAAATTTTTTCTTTGCTTAATCTTGATTATTTGAATGCCGAGGAACGGTTGTCAGTTGAGCAAATATGTGCAAAATATCCAGATATTTTTTATATTCCGGGAGATAAATTGGATGTCACGAATGTATATGCGCAGTCAATACGTTTGAAAGATAATGTTACTCCAGTTTACAGGAAACAGTATAGAATACCTTATGTACAGAAAAAGGAGGTTGATAGGCAAGTGCAGGAGATGCTGGATAGTAATATTATTGAGGAGGCGGTTAGTGAGTGGTCTAGTCCTGTTTTGGTTGTACCCAAGAAGGCAGATCGTAATGGGGAGAAAAAATGGCGTGTAGTAATAGACTACAGGCAGTTAAATGAAAAGATACAGGATGATAAATTCCCTTTGCCAAATATTAATGAAATCTTGGATTCATTGTCGGGTGCGGTTTACTTTAGCCACTGTGATCTATCACAATCATATTATCAGTGTGCTTTAGATGAAAGTAGTAGGAAATACACAGCTTTCACGACAGATAAAGGGCAATATCAGATGTGTAGATTACCAATGGGGTTAAAGATAAGTCCAAGTTCTTTTAGCAGGTTAATGACTGTAGCCATGTCAGGATTAAATTATGACAAATGTTTGATATATTTGGATGATTTAATTATTTTCGGGCGGAATTTGGATGAGCACAACCGAAACCTTATGTCAGTGTTTTCTCGCCTGAGAAAGGTCAATCTTAAACTGAATCCATCCAAATGTGAATTTATGAAAAAACAAATACTTTATTTAGGACACGTAATTTCAGCGGAAGGTATTTCACCAGATCCTGGAAAGGTAGAAGCCATAAAGAAATATCCGCGTCCATCGGCAGTTGATGAAGTAAAGCGGTTTGTGGCGTTTGCAAATTATTATAGGAAATTCATACCAAATTTTGCTAGTATAGTGATACCTATGAATAAGCTATGTAAGAGGGATGTAGTGTTTAGTTGGACCGATGAATGTGAGAGGTCGTTTTTGTTGCTTAAGGAAGCGTTAATGAATCCACCAGTGTTGGATTATCCAAATTTTTCTGAAGACAACACGTTTATATTGCAAACCGATAGTTCGGGTTATGCGGTAGGAAGTGTTTTGTGTAATGGGAACGGTAAACCCGTTGCATACGCTAGTAGGTCTTTGGGGAAAAGTGAGTTAAATTATCCTATTATAGAGAAGGAGTTATTGGCTATAGTATGGTCAGTTAAATATTTTAGACCGTATTTGTATGGACGGAGGTTCGTTGTAAAAACGGATCACCGGCCACTATTATACTTGTTTAACATGACAGATCCATCAAGTAGGTTAACTAAGTTTCGTTTATGTTTAGAAGAGTATGACTTTGAGGTAGAGTATATTAAGGGGAAAGAAAATGTATTAGCTGATGCACTTTCTAGGATAGTAATTTCAAGTGAAGATTTGAAAACCATGCGTGAAAAAACTATATCCGTAATGACGAGAGCGCAGTACAAACAGTTGGAAGAACCAAATGTTTGTGATACGGACTCTGTGGTATCTAGGACTGATCACCCTAGGATCGTGGAAGTTCTTAAAAAACAAGGAAATGACATTGAGATATGTTTGAATGAGTGGGAGAAGATGTTACGTAACACTAATGGTGAAAAAATATTTTCAAAGTCGCGCAATTTAATGTATATGCCAGAAAACTCGAGTATTTACGTAAACTATGAATCTTTATCGGCATCATCGCGAGACGAGTTGTCGAGAGACATAGTCACTTTTTGTATTGAAAAGGGCATAAAAGAAGTTATTATTTTGAAAAATCGTTATAACGTTAATTTTATTACAAAAATGGCCAAATATTTGAAGGAAAATAGTAATTCGATATGTGGAGATTTTAGAATATGTGTAGTGAAGGGTGTACGGAAAATAGAAGGGGCAGATGAGAAGAGAATTGTTTTAAATGATTTTCATATTTTACCTACGAGTGGTCATTCAGGAATACGCAGGATGGTGAATAATATAAAGTGTAAGAGCTCAGAAAAACAAGGGAAAATAATAATAAAATATTTAATTAAAAATAAACTTATGCAGTACAATAAAATGTTAGGTAGGTCCTAAGCCGTCGGTGTCTGCCAGAAAAGAGAACGCGAGCCTCGGTGCAATATGGGAGGTAGGCGAGCGGCCCGCGCGTTGCTACCTTCACAGTTGTCAACTTCATGACGGCTCTCGCGCGCCATCTATCGCCTTACAGTCGGCCTTCCTGAAACAGCTGCGCGCCCCGCGTAGCTCTCGCCTCTTGGTTTTGATGACGGCACAGCTCGCTCACGAACTTACGATGCGGCGATCTTCATGTCAAATTGAACCGACTTCTGAATGTCAGTGCGATTGAAGTCTTAATGTCAATTTGAACTGACGTCTGAATGTCAGTGCGATTGACGTCTTAATGTCAACTTGAACCGACGTCTGAATGTCAGTGTGATTGACGTCTTAATGTCAATATGAACTGACGTCCGAATGTCAGTGTGATTGACGTCTTAATGTCAATATGAACTGACGTCTGAATGTCAGTGCGATTGACGTCTTAATGTCAACTTGAACTGACGTCTGAATGTCAGTGTGATTGACGTCTTAATGTCAATATGAACTGACGTCTGAATGTCAGTGCGATTGACGTCTTAATGTCAACTTGAACTGACGTCTGAATGTCAGTGCGATTGACGTCTTAATGTCAACTTGAACTGACGTCTGAATGTCAGTGTGATTGACGTCTTAATGTCAATATGAACTGACGTCTGAATGTCAGTGCGATTGACGTCTTAATGTCAACTTGAACTGACGTCTGAATGTCAGTGTGATTGACGTCTTAATGTCAATATGAACCGACGTCTGAATGTCAGTGTTATTGAATGCCAACAAACTGACTTAACAATAACCGGTCGACCGTGTCAGTATGACAAACTTCTTAATGTTTACATAACCCAATCTAAATTCAAAACGATTGTGGTTATAATGATGGCTTATACCCTTCAGGGTCCACATCATAAATGTCGTGTCACAATAGCCTCTTAAGGCATCGTCTTCCTCCTAAGGACGACACACGACTAAATATCAAGAATACAACCTCTTAAGGCTAGATGTATTATTGAATTTGGTTTGTAAGGTTATGTTTACCCTTTACCAACGCCTCTGAAGGCAAGCGCTATTGAAACAAAGATCGATCATAAATATTGTTTTATATTAACAATTACTAAAATGGATCCAATTATCATTTTTTTAATTGTGCACTAATCAAATGAAATAAATCGTCCTGAACAACATTACTTTCGTAATTCTTTACTCAGAACTAGAATTATCAGACTCATCGGAATGATTACATTGGATAAGCTTTAATTTATCCCTGGCCAAAACATTTTCATAAACTCGGCCACGGTTACGTGTACTCTTAATCACGTACCGATCATGAGGCAGGACCTTTACAATTTTATATGGCCCGTCAAAACGCGGCATAAGTTTACCACTACGTAAACCCTTACGAATGATCTTTCTTTCGGCAAGAACTAGATCACCTTAGATCTTAAAAGGAACTTCATAACGCCGTTATAGATCATACTTGACCTTTGCCTGCCGAGACAATTTAGCTGATCGGGTGACAGCAACTTCCCTCAACTCGTCTAAATTTGGCGATCTATCGGGCACAACAATATCGCCTACTAGTCTAGGTCGAAACCCGTAAAGAAGTTCCAATGGAGCCTTACCCGTACTATTATTAATGTTGGAATTTAATCCTAACTGTACCTTCGGTAAGTATTTCTCCCAGTCATTTTGGTCTTCACCAACGTATGCTACAAGGGCGTCAAGTATAGTCCTATTAAAACGTTCTATTTGCCTTTGAGCGCAATACACTTTAAAGTCTTTGCAGCTAAAAGCTTTACCTCGGTCGCTTATTATACGACTTGGAACACCAAAAGTTTTAATTAATTGGTCAAATGTCTGCAACACTGCGAACAGCTTCGATCCATATAAACCTCGTGAAGGCATCTATTATTGCTAGAATGTGCATTTTGCCTGATGGACTTTTACAGAACGGGCCAAGATGGTCTACATGAACCGTGTGAAAAGGTACGGCCACCTTTTCAGTTGGATGTAACAAACCCACACGACGACCAGTTGGTTTTTTAGCATATTGACACGATATACAACCACGAGTGTACTTTTGGATAAACCGACGCATACCGTGAAACCAATACTTTAACTTTATGGCATTGTAAGTTTTATTAAAATTAACGTGTTAACGTGACCGTTATTATCATGGAAACTTTGAACGAGAGACCAACGTGACATTCGTGGAACGACTACATTTTGACCATTTCCAACTTTTCTAAATAATACGCCATTCTCCAATAAGAAATCTTTAGCCAAGCCATTAGTTATGCCCTTCGCAACCTCATCCTTCAACTGGTCCACGAGGGTACGCAACGAGTCGCCATCCTGCTGCACACATTCAATTAGGTCCTTTTCAACACATCGCATTACTGAATCCACAGGATTACGACTCAGCGCATCTACGTGAGCCATGGATTTTCCGGCACGATGCTCAACAGTAAAATCAAAGCCTTGAATTTCAAGCCACCACCGGGCTATACGGGGAGACAAATCACGTTTATTCCATGTCCAGCGTAACGCGCTACAATCGGTTACTAGAATAAATTTTAAACCTGACACGAATACTTTAACCTTTTTCAGGCTGATGACAACAGCTAACGTCTCTAGTTAAACTGTGATACTTTTGTTCGACAGACGTAGTCTGACGACTCTCATATGCGAATGGTTTCAACGCACCGCCCGGCTGCTTCTGAAGCAATATTCCACCTAACCCTATTTTGGATGCGTCTGTATGAATTTGGGTTTCATAATCCAGATTAAACAACGCCAACACTGGTTGTTTTACTAAAATTGATTTAATGCCCGTGGAATGCAAGAGACTGTTCGTCTTCCCATACCCATGGTTAGTCCTTTTTGTTTATAATAGTGATAGGACGAGGGAGGCTTGCTAAATTGTGCACATACTTCCTAAAATAATTTGCAAGACCCATAAACTGACGTACCTGATGTACGTTTCCAGGCACAGCAAAGTCGTGAACTGCAGTGTGCTTATACTTGGTCGGCCTGACTTCGCCATCACACACCTCATGTCCTAATTACTCTAAACTTGAAACTAAGAAAGAAAACTTGTCTAACATGAGCGTCACATTAGCAGCTCGTATTTTCTCTAATACGGTTTTGAGACGGCGCAATGCATCATCATAATTTTCAGCGTAAACGAGAATATCATATAAATATGCCGTCACACATTGGAAACGTAAACAACAATCGAGAATATTTTCCATTGTGCGTTGAAACACTGACTGTGCATTCACCAATCCAAAGCTCATATGCGTATACTGGTAGTGCCCATCCGGTGTTCTGAACGCTGTATACCTACTGTTCACTATCAATCAGTAATTTGAATGCAATGATAGGCTGACAAAATATCAAGACATGTGAAAACGCGTTGCTTGGATAACTGGTCTAACTGATCTTGTATTACGGGTAAAGGATACCGTTCCTTTTTAGTAATTTTATTTAATGCACGGTAATCCACGCACATGCGTACTTCGCCCGACTTTTTGGGGACCAATATGACGGGACTGGCATATGAGGAATTTGATTCCTCCACTATTCTGATACAATATCACGGACTTTCTAACGGTCTCCTAAATACATTCGATACGGACGGTTATATATACGCTTCGTATCAGTTAATTCAATGTGCATTCGGACTGATCATTTTATAATTTTATCACTACCCGAAAAACAATAAGAATATTCGTGCAGTAAAGATTCTAAGTCAGTCACGACGTTTGATTCCAGAGGTAATACCCTATTTTGTGTGTATTATTATCGTCCGTGACCGTTATCAACGTTCGCACCACGCATCGATTGCGCGGTAGTTTTATGAACTCATTACTATGAATTATGTTTTAGACAACTTTGCCTTCAATAACCTCGGTGTTGCATTCGGTAATAATACACACCCTCGGAGTATTATATTCAGTAGCACGCAGTGTAATCGAGCCAAAGACAAAATCAAAACAAGATAATAGTATTTTATTTACACCGGGTTGCAAAATTACTTCGTCATCCGAAACAAACTTGATGCGCTTAATTTAACTATATGCGCTGGCAGGTAGGTAGTTCGAGAAATTGATTTGAATTGAATATCTTTAAAGATGATGGTGTTTTAATCAAATATACGGTGGAATGCTCTATCAAAGGCTGGCCTATTATAGTGCCAATATCTTGAGCAGAGTCAGATACTATGAAAGCCTCACAATCACAAGTAGCCTCGTCAACTTGAATTTTAACAACTACCACACCTATTGGATTAATTTTCGAGCCACCACAAACCAGACAAAACTATATTTTTGCAAGGACTCGCTTCTAATTTTAATCGATTAGCTGCCGATTCTGGTTTTGTCATGCAAGCTCTTCCAATCAATAAAACCGTACACAGAGAAATCATTTATTTTAACGGTCATGTATTTCGAACTACCCGACGCATCAGTGTTTACGCGCACCGTATTCTTTGTTTGTAATTTTCTTTGTTAGAAATTGTACGACGATTTTTAAGATTAAGACATTCCTATTTTATGTGACCTATTTTGAATAGACTTTGTTTCAATCTAACCAATTTATGTTGATCATGCCTTTTAGTTTAGAGGAACAATTAAATATAGCAAATTTTTCGTCCCAACCGAACATATTTGAAATACCTTCAACTTTTCTAATCCATGGTTCCCTTGTAATCAAAGAAATATGAGGATCGAATTCCGGTATTGGATCGCTTCGACCGACATATCTTAAGGAAGCTGAGCACGATGGAGTAATATTATGATGGCAATGTGATGGACTTGTAGTGGTAGCTTCTAACGACGGGACTATCACCGATGCCGATTGCATGGAAGTTTCAGAAAATACTTCACGACAGGTACCTATCTCCAACGCATGGATCCTTTGCTACAGTGTGTGTCTGCGAGGACCCGTTTCCGGCACGCGTTAACGGGATTTCGTTAGGTACTGGTGGAAATTGGTTCACGAAGGGTACCGCGGCTAGTGACGGCGGCGTATAGGAACGCTCACCAGATTGGGCATCTGCGTCCCTATTTGCCCCATTCGACGCGGTGCCAGAACTACCCTCGAATGCGGGTGTCACGCTAACTCTGCCTTGCAAGACTTGATTTTACAATAATACTACGCGTTATAGTAATCTACGTGTAGTAACTTTCTTTTATCTTTGACTAGACGGCGACGCACCAATTTTTATTGTCGCTGTCGTCCTTATTTTTACGTTTGCTTTTTTTTTATGGTGTCCCATTATTATAGAATAATCACAAGAAGCAATATATAGGGTACACAGTCAAGTGAAATGGAAGTGTAAAATAAAGTCAAGCAATAGTCAAACACGGTACTTGATCAGGATACACTCAGTTATTATTTTAAAACACTTACGTGGGCTGCAATGGTTCAATCCTACTTCTGAGCTGTAAGAGCTCAGAAAAACAAGGGAAAATAATAATAAAATATTTAATTAAAAATAAACTTATGCAGTACAATAAAATGTTAGGTAGGTCCTAAGCCGTCGGTGTCTGCCAGAAAAGAGAACGCGAGCCTCGGTGCAATATGGGAGGTAGGCGAGCGGCCCGCGCGTTGCTACCTTCACAGTTGTCAACTTCATGACGGCTCTCGCGCGCCATCTATCGCCTTACAAAAGAAATATTATTATTGGCCGTCAATTGAGAAAGATGTAGCGGAGTACGTTGGTAAATGTGATAAGTGTAAAAAACAAAAGTTTTCCAAACATACTAAAGAACCAATGACAGTTACTACCACTGCATCTTCATCTTTTGAAAAGATTTATTTAGATATAGTGGGGCCACTTGATAGGGACGAAAATGGTAATGTTTACATATTAACTCTT
Organism: Orthosia incerta; assembly: GCA_948252205.1. NCBI lineage: Eukaryota > Metazoa > Arthropoda > Insecta > Lepidoptera > Noctuidae > Orthosia > Orthosia incerta. The sequence continues at coordinate 57,332,631 of OX411742.1, forward strand.
CAATGTGAACTTACGAAGTTTGTGGAGGCTTATCCACTAAAAAATAAATCCGCAAATGAGGTAGCAAAAGCGTTGGCAGAAAATTTTGTGTTGAGATATGGGATACCGGGAACAATTGCTACGGATAGGGGTTCTGAGTTCATTTCGAAAGTAATGGTAGAGCTATGTAATGTCTTGGGCATCAATAAAATCTTATCAACGTCATATCATCATGAAAGTATAGGGTCTTTGGAAAACGTTCATAAAACTTTAGGTGCTTATTTAAGGATACAAACAGATAATAATCCATCATCGTGGAGTTCTTGGATTCCATATTGGTGTTTTTCTTATAACACAACAGTTAATACTGTGACTAAGTATACGCCTTATGAATTAGTTTATGGTAAAATTTGTGGGTTACCAAGTAGTCTTCAAGGTGAAAGTGTTGAACCTTTGTATAATTTTGATGATTATCCTTTAGAATTTAAATACAGGTTACAAAGGGCTCAAAATGATGCAAAAGAAAATTTGGTATCAAGTAAGTTATCAAGGAAACATTGTTATGATAAGAATCTTAATTCTATAACTTATAAGGAAGGTGACTTGATTTTGGTAAAAAACGAAGTAGGCAATAAGTTGGAGTGTATTTATAATGGACCATTTGTAGTTGTAAAGGACGAGTCACCAAATGTAATAGTTAAATATAAAAATAAGATAGATGTAATACATAAAAATAGGACAAAGTTATACTGTAAGACTTAGAATGTAAGTTTAAAAATGTAAAGAGATGAGGGAAAAAAAAACAATGTAACTTAGTATTTTTTTTACTTTAGGAAGGGTGATGTGGTGTGTCACGTACGTCACGTTTAGATCTTAGTTTAAGTTAAGGTAGATAAGCTATGTCCATAGTTATATTATAATATATGTCACGCACGGACTAGGTATATATTACACTAATAAAGGGAGTCTTGGGTCTTCAGTCTCCAGTTGACTCATGGACAAGTACACGACATGGTATTTACTTAACCCCTCCTCCCCTCCACATCGCAGGGTGATGTTGGCGGTGTCCTTGGACATTTCCAACGCCTTCAACACCCTGCCCTGGAGTTGTGTTCGGGAGGCACTGCGGTATCATCGAGTGCCTCCCTACCTCCGCCGCATTGTCGGGGCTTATTTAGCGGAGAGGTGTGTCACCTATGTGGGACGTGATGGCGTCGAAAACCAGCACCGCATGTCGTGCGGTGTTCCACAGGGCTCGGTCTTGGGCCCGCCCCTGTGGAACATCGGGTACGACTGGGTGCTGAGGGGCGAACTCCAACCGGGCGTAGACCTGACATGTTACGCGGACGATACGCTGGTCACCGCCCGGGGGACATCGTACAGGGAGGCAGCGTTGCTGGCGACGGCTGCGGTCTCACAGGTGGTGAGCCGCATACGGCGCCTTGGCCTGGAGGTGGCCCTCAACAAGTCGGAGGCCATGGTCTTTCATGGCCCCCGGCGGGCGCCACCGCCCGATGCCCACATAGTCGTCGGGGGGGCTCGAATCGCTGTCGAGTCAACCATGAAGTACCTGGGATTGGTGCTCGACAGCCGGTGGGATTTCGGCCCCCACTTCCGGCGGCTGGCGCCCAAGTTGTTGGGCGCGGCTGGGGCGCTGTCAACGCTGCTTCCCAATCTGGGGGGCCCGAGTGCTGCCTGTAGGCGGCTCTACGTGGGGATCGTGCGATCAATGGTCCTGTATGGGGCCCCGATCTGGGCGGCTGACCTGACGGCTGGCAGCATCGCTGTTCTGCGAAAGCCGCAGAGAGCGATGGCCGTCAGAGTCATCAGGGGGTATCGCACGATCTCCTACGAGGCGGCTTGTGCACTGGCCGGATCCCCGCCCTGGGACCTGGAGGCGAAGGTACTCGCGTCACTGTATCGGTGGCGCGAGGGAAGCGGGTGCGGGGCGAAGGGCTGATGCAGCGACATATGGAGCTGCGTCAGTCCCAGCTTCGCGAGGTCCTGGTGGCGGAATGGCGGGACAGGCTTTCACGCCCTACCGCCGGCCTCAATACCATCGAGGCGGTCCGGCCAGTGCTCGAGCGCTGGCTCGGGAGGAGGCACGGCTCCCTGTCGTTTCGGGTGACGCAGGTGCTCTCGGGGCATGGTTGCTTCGGGAAGTACCTGTGTCGCATAAGCAGGGAGCCGGACGCCCGGTGTCATCACTGCGTCGACTGCCGGGAGGACACGGCGTGGCATACGCTGGCTGAGTGTGCCGCTTGGGAGGGGCCACGCCGTGCCCTCATCTCTGAAGTAGGCAGTGACCTGTCGCTGCCGGCCGTAGTCGAGTCTATGGTCGGCAGCGAGGAGTCCTGGGACGCGGTGGTATCCTTCTGCGAAACAGTCGTCTCGCAGAAGGAGGCTGCGGAGAGGGAGAGGGAGATTTCATCCACTAACCCGATCCGCAGCAGACGCGCCGGGCGTCGGCGGAGGGCGGACAACGCCCTCTTCCGGCCCCCCTAAATGGGTCCTAGGGCGACGGACTCGGGGACGTCCGTCGTCCACCACACATCTGGACCCGAGGTGGTGGCGCGTAGTGTTCCACGCGCGCCCCTCTTAGACGTTGCGGGGGGTATCGTTGTTCCCGCGACCCCCAGCGTAGGTGTGAGATGGAACACCGGGGTGGTTTTTAGTCAGTACGAGTCTGACAGACCCCTCCACCCACCCCAGGGCGGAGGACATCCAATGAGGATTTTCCACCCCGGAAAAAAAAAAAAAAAAAAAAAAAAAAAAAAAAGTTAGAACTGAACCCCCCCCCCCCCCCGGTGGGTTCCCGCTTTGTCGAGGCGGGGGGCCTCAGTAACCGTGGCGTGGTCACCCACGGTGAAGCGAAGAGGAACCCGAGGAGGGGCCGCTCGTCAGGGCTTTTGCCGATTAAGCCGACGACGTAGCGGCCAACTAGTAGGTTGCGGTGCCGCTTGGTAACAGGCGACATCGCAACTGAGGCGGGCCGCGATGTGTTATGGAGATTTCCAGGTCCCATACGATATCGCGGCTGAGGGTTGGAGACCGCGGCGGGAGAGGAGTGCCGGTATTGCGGTGCGCTGCTCTCCCTACCTTCCGCGGCCTAGACGGGGTCGCCACCGTCTGATGGCGGACGCGGTGGGGCCGCAGGGGAAGAGGAGTGTCGGTATAGCGTTAGCCGCGCTCCCTATCCCCTGCGGCCGCAAAATGGTAGGTGGCGGGGCCATTGACCTCGACCCGTCACAGTGGGACCAAGGGTGCCATACACGGGGTCGTCTGGCACCCACGCGCTGAATTGGTCCCTGGGGTGGTCACGGCGTACAGTGTGTTCTGGTGCGCCGGTGATGGGGGGTACTCCCCCGAGGAGGGTCCGGTGACGGACAGCCGCGGCGGGTTCGCGGAGAGTGCTAACGCGTGCCCGTGTTCCCGCCATAAGCGGCACTGGAGGACACCGTGGAGTTTTAGTGGGTTAGAGTCCCACATAACTGCACTATCTCCCCGTGGTAGTGCAGTATGCATGAGCATTTCTCCACGCAAAAAACAAAAAAAAAAAAAAAGGTTAGTACTGAGACCAACTTGAAACTCCTTTTTTGTCATTGTCTTAAGAGATTTTAGGCTTTGGGATGTAATTTCGGGCTTTTGAACTTCGGGATATGGATCTTAAAAAGGCATTTTAAAAAGAGTCAATATAAAAAGCAGACCAAACGTACAATTGGTAACTGTGAGGTTGTGAAATAAAGCAAAATTATATGATAAGTTGGCAAATGATTATTCGGCGACATAAAATTCTGCGTAACGATGGTTGGCAAGTGATAATCTGCCAAACAATTTTCGGCGAAAAGGCAGAGAACCCACACAAAGATGTGTCATAATGCTTAGCTTGTACTTAGTAATTGTATGATAATTTTGACTGGATTGGACAATTACGGCTTCAAACCTTATGATTTTTACTCTTTTTTATAAAAATGTCGACGCTGTTTAGCATCTGTAAGCAGATTCTGAATTCAAATTATTTATACATAATTCAAATTCTTTACACTTATCTACATAATACTTAATTAGTTGCACTTAAAAAGCTCAGAGGTTTTTCTAAATAAGGCTCATAATTATAAGAAGTTTTCGATATCTACCTACTCGAAGTTTTTTTTAACGGGTAGGTATGTAAGGAATTCATTTATAGGAGTTAAAGGATATTAGGATGTCTTCGTGATTTAACACGAACTATAAATGATGATGATTAATTAAAATGAAAGCAATCACCTCAAATAACTTTATTTTTACCCGGCTGCAAGGAAAGGGTTATGTTTTTCGCGCGTATCTTCTATGTATGTTTGTATGTGTGTAATATTCTTTATTACCTCGTATCTTTCAAACCACTTGACGGATTTTTATAATTAAGACATCGTTAGATAGGTCTTGGTCGCCCAAGTGTTCTTAGATAAGTGCCGTTAAAAAAAAGAGACATGGCGGATTTTGGGCGCCATATTGTAGGAGTTGCAATATTTTCGAGTGGGGTAACAAAATGAAGGGTTTTTAGAGGTGTTTACAAAAATGTATACCACTTATATGTTTAAAGCCATTCGAAAAAAAAAGTATAACTAAAAAGTTGTAAATAAAAAAAGTTAGTAAAATCAAAAAACCCGACTGCTTAAATTTTTTTTAAACTTATAGTGTCCACAAATTTACACGTCAATACAATCTTAAGATGCCTATTTCGTTAAACTGGATTATTAGATTGCTAAAAATTCATAAGTAAGAAATCGATATCATTGCTTACATTGCACTTATTACAATCAACACTCTAAGAGGTGCGTTAAAGTGATTTACGAAGAGTTTAAACTTACTATATCTAAAATTTTATATGAAATGAGATATTTGAATTATCACAATCAAATATGTGGTTGCCACACTTATAAACTTCAACATCAACTTAATATCTATGGAAAACATATCGTAAACATAGATGCGTAACGGCCAGGCTTCCACGAGTTCCATAAAAGCTTTTGCTTGTACTCTCATCGTCTTCGGTAGATCATAGTTCATTATTATCTTGTTGACTAGTATTCTTGTCTCGTTTTGTGTTATAAGGAGTCGTTCACAAGTAAATGACATGTTCGCAACATTACAAATGGTGTTAAAACACCAAATCATATTATTTACTAATTGACTTATTTGATAGTCGGCTGATGTGCGATAAAATGAAAGTGATGTCCACATAGTGATAACTATGTACGTAAAAGCAGACACTAGAGTCAAAAATATCTGGAAATTAAAAACGTCATTGATCATCGAACAGATTTCTCCGATATTATCATAAGTAGTGGCTAGATCCCTTATTTTCACATTTCTTACTGATGGGCGCCCAATGAAATTAAACATTTTCTCCGTTTTGATTTTCGTGTCCCTGACTGTAAAAACTGTTACGTTCTTCTTTTCTTGTTCTTGAATGAATTCTTTTAAATAGCTGTTGATTTGGACCAGTCTGCCATTTAACATGATTACATAAGTACAGAAAATGAATACTTCTAGTTTTTGAATAAAATATAGGAGAAAAACTATGAGACCCCACTGTTTATTTGGTACGCTGTACAAATCTACTCCACCGTTGATAATGTGAGTTACAATCACAAAAATTAGGTACTTGTTGAGCTTTAAACCCATTTTATTGTAAAAGTCTGTACACGTGTCCATTTGCAGCGTGGTATCTACTTCCGCAAGCAAAGTCACTATTCGAATGTTCATCGAAGTGATGATAAAGTTGGCAGCTATCATCGAGGCAGCGTATTGAAAAATAACCACAAAAGAAGGAACTTCATCCACAGAGTCTATGAATTGATAAGTTTCAGCAATTGTGTCACTCGACGGCGACGCTCCAGATTGAAATAAAAACCAGAAAAATACAATTGTATATACAGAAATAATCAAAATACCAAATGCTTTTTCTTTCCAATTTGGGGGACGTAAGTCTCCATCGACTAGTTGAAATCTAAATATTCCATAGCAGTACTCAAGTATTATTTCAGGTCTAACATTATTAATTATGTCGATTATTTTCTTCTTTTCGCCACTATCTTCTTTCTTCTCAACATTCGATTCATTGTCTTGTTCTTTATCGTCTTCCATATCTAATAGCAAACAGAGTTTTTCTACTAAAAGGAGACGTCCGTCAGTTCGTGTATGACGTCCAAAATTGTTATATGAAATGTCCAATCACATGAACGTAAAATTGTCCAAGATAAAATAACGTTCCATTACTATAATGAAGTGTTCGCTCGCAAAGTAATGATTAAGTAAAGTAGGCGTTAAGGAAATTAAGTTTATTGATTCGACATCATTACATGAGGGACTGATAAAATATAGGTAGGTATCTACTTAATATCTATATACGAAGGCAAACCTTTACTTCATCCTGGCGATCCATAACTAATCGGAAATACATAAATATTAAGTAGTATCTTGAAATATATAATTAAGAAATAAGGTCGCTTGTTGCTATATGTTGAGAGCAGTGGTGGCCCAGTGCTATCGGCCGTGACTTACAAGTTGTAGGTTGTGGATTCGAGCCCAGGCAGGCGCTTTACTTTGTGTAAATTATTTCATCGCCACTGCTCTCGAAACGGTGAAGGAAAACATCGTGAGCAAACCGGCATGTCCTAGAACCAAACATTCGAAGACATGTGACATCCACCAACCCGCACTGGACCCGTGTGGTGGATTACGGCCCATTCCCACTCACAGAGAGGAGGTCTGTGTCCCAGCAGTGGGAACATTAATAGGCTGATGATGTGATGATGTTGCTTATAAAGTTCCTATAAAATTAACTATTTTTCTTTCTTCTACTGCTTTAAAATAACTAGCTACATATTTAAAGTACAGGATCGGTGGCAAAAGGAAAGGAAGGTCTTGTCCAGGGGCAATTGAGCCACTTATTATAAAGGTATACAATAACTAAACTTATGAAACCGATTATTGCCAAACCAGTACCAATCAGCGTAGGAATATTATAAAACATCCTATAAATGAAAGAATGGGAATGGTAGGTACAGTCATACCACACAAATAAGAACTTTTTATAGTAAATTTTTTATTCAACATTTTCTTGAGACTGTTAACTTTAGAATAAAAAAAGCAAAATCCAAATGATATGTGTTGTTTCTATCACCTTCAAGTGTCAGCCCATAACAGTTTTCTGTTACATCGAACCCTTCATCAGAAAGTATTTTTAATAGCATCATCAGACGGTTGAATCGCCATAATGGAGTAATGCTTTGATTGTCCTTTTTGATTCAATTTTACTTTTAAAATAAACTAAGTAATGTTGGGGCTGGTCTGTATTAGCAAACTTACGCTTTGAGCTTTCAGCAACAGGCCTTATAGAGCTTGGCTTTGTCGATGCAGTCCTACCTTGTCTGTCCCCTTCAGAGACGGCAAGGTGACGTGGTCTTGAGGAAGAGCGCACGGTCGTGTAGATCCTCAAGGCAAGTGTGGTGATTTTCCTTCTCGTGGTTGCCGCCCTGTTGTTGGTCTAATTCCCTCTGAAATAGACGTAACTGAAATCACCGTGCGACGTATCACGTAGGCAGCCGATGAGCGTAGGCAATTTAACGTCTCTGAGGCAACACTCCACTTTGGCCCGGATTTCTTCTCACACGGCAGGCCGTAGCCTAGCCAGCTACGGTCAATCGGCTGCGGGGTCCGGTCAGACGGCCCCCAGGCGAGTTCACTCCCATTGGGGGCTTACAGGCGGCGGCGCTCGCTCGCATTGCTAGTGGTAGCGGTGTGAGTTGGTGTCGTGCAGTCTCGTGATTTGACTTGAGATGTGCATATTTACAATGGGCAGTACGGGAGGAGGATCAAAAGTTCTTGACACTCAATACTCATAAAGGCCTGTATAGGAGTACTAGGTTATTGTATGGTTTGAGTTGTGCTCCTGCAAAGTGGCAAAGGAAAATTGAGAATATTTTGAAGAACACACCGGGAGTAGTTGTGTTTATTGATGACATACAGATCACAGCTCCTCCAAATGATATCACACATTTGCAACGCTTAAAAATAGTATTTAATAGATTACTGGAATCATTATCAGCCTAGCCTTTTTCCCAACTATATTGGATTCGGCTTCCAGTCTTACCGGATTCAGCTAAGTACCAGTGTTTTACATGGAGCGACTGCCTATCTGACCTCCACAACCCAGTAACAGTAATTGGGTAACACGGTACCCCTTGGCAAGACTGGTGTCAGATCTCAAGCTTCTGACTACCTGTAACGACTGTCAAAGATCTTCAAATGACAGCCGGGACCAACGGCTTAACGTGCTTTCCGAGGCACGGAGGAAACTCGGTATGTTGAAATGGTCACCCATCCACTGACCGACCTCGTCAAGCGTTGCTTAACCTTGATGATCGACCCGTGCGGTTCTTATTATTTAGCCACGAGCTCCTCTTTAGCCACGAGCTCCTCGTGGTCGTCCAATAGATTACTGGAATATGGCTTAAAAAAAAACTTCAAATGCAATTTCTTCAAAATGAAATTGAGTACTGTGGCTATAAAATAAACAGGTTGGGCAACTTGATTCTAAGATTGAAGCAATTCAATAAGCCCCTCAACCAAAGAATGTTACTGAACTACAGGCTTTTCTAGGTTTAGTAAATTACTATGGTAGATTTTTCAAAGACTTGTCAAGTATCTTAGAACCATTGCATAGGCTTTTGATGAAAGAAAACCAATGGGAACGGACTAATTAATGTAACAAAGCTTTTAATTTAATTAAGCAACAATTGCAAACAGACACATTCTTGGTACATTATTCACCGGACTTGCCAGTTACTCTAGCGGCTGATGCATCACCAATTGGGGTTGGTGTAGTGATCTCTCATAGCATGCCTGATGGTACTGAACGGCCAATACAAATCGCTTCCAAAACGTTAAACAAGACTCAACGAAAATGGTCACAAATTGATAAGGAAGCTTATGCTATAATTTTTGCTGTAAAAAAATTCTTTCAGTACTTGTACGGTCGAAAATTTACTTTAGTTACTGATCATAAACCATTAGTCCAGATTTCTTCCCCGGCAAAACATGTGGGGTAGTGCCCCACATGTAGAATGCATCATGCAGCATTATGCTATTTTCATACAAGGATTTACTTAACACATTAAATATAAAACTTCAAAAGACAACAGTAATGCAGATGCTTTATCACGATTACCATTAAACTGTGAAGAAGAAATATTGTTTGAATCAGCGGACATTATAGAAATAAATCAGATTGCAATTTTGCCAGTTACAGTTGAAGAAATAGCGGATGTAACATTGAAAGATAAAGAAATGGTACAATTATTACAAGGGTTGCAGACCGGTATTAATTTGTCACACGTTATGTGCTATGGTATTGATCAAAATGAGTTTTCTATACAAAGTGGTTGTATATTACGAGGAATGAGGGTTGTAGTTCCCAGAATACTTAGAAATATAATTTTAAGAGATTTACATGAGGCTCACTTTGGTATAACTAAAATTAACATGTTAGCTCGCAGTTTTTGCTGGTGGCCAAATATAGATTTAGATATCAAGGACTGGGTGAATAATTGTGTATAGTGCCTTTGAGAAAAGAATAATCCACCTGAAGTCACAAACCATCATTGGGAGTATCCGACTCATGCTTTTGAAAGAGTACATATTGATTTTGCGGGCAAATTTTTAGGTACATATTTTTTCCTTTTGATAGATGCATTTTCGAAATGGCCAGAAATCTATACATTAGACAAAATTGACATTGATAGCACGATTGAAATTTTGGATGACACATTTGCTCGGTTTGGGTATCCTACAGTCTTGGTAAGCAATAATGGTAGTCAGTTTACAAATTCAAAATTTGCAAATTTCCTCAAACAGCGACATAATTCATAAACGATCTGAGAACAAGTACTAAAAAATAATTTGAAACATTGAGGTGCGATATAATTAATATTCAAGAAAATTTAAAATTATTGTTGCAGGTAAATCTCCTGCTCAACTGATGCTCTCATATCCTGTTAAATCGAAATTTTCCCTGATATATACAAACTCTAAATCAGACAATAAGGTCCAGGAATATAATCATAAACCCTGCAAAGAGTTGGAAGTAGGAAGTAGAGTAATTGCTAGGAACTATACTGGTGAAAAAAAATTGAAATTTGTCTCTATTGGTAAATAATTAGGAGAACTTCATTATGAATTTCAAATGGATACATGAGAGAAATGGCGCAGATATTTAAATCAGTTAAGACAAGTTGGCATTCGGATACCACAGCAGTTGGAACACTCGTTTGAGGATTTGGACTTTTCGGGGGAGAAGATGCCAGAAAAAAAGTTGGTAACCAACAGGAATAATTTAGTCTACAACCAGGAAGAGGCATCTCCTCCTGTGATAATGGATCTGGGGGGTGACGATGTTAGTGATAATAATTTGCATAACGAAAGTGATGATTGTGTGATTAGTAAGGAGAGCATTCCATTAGTAAATGATAGAAACACAACTTCTTTACCTTCTACTATGCTATTGAGAAGAAGCGAGAGAGTTAGGAAGAAGGTGGACAGGTTAGATTAATAAAGTAAAATTTAAAGCTTTAATTTAGTTTTGTAATGTATAGTTATGTAAGAGATTTTTTTTTTTTTTAAATCGATGTTATCCTCTGATTCCTTATTTTTATTCCAAAACTTAAGTGGCAGTGGGCAGGGCACATTGCTCGCAGAACGGATGGCCGATGGGGCAGAAAGGTTCTGGAGTGGCGACCGGGAACCGGAAGACATTGCGTTGGAAGGCCTCCCACCAGATGGACCGACGACCTGGTGAAGGTTGTTCCTGGTGTGTTAATTTTTCCCTATGTTATCTGTGGTTTTTTCGCTCTCGTCCATTCCCTTGTAATAGCTGCCGAGGTACGCCTCCTACCGTTCTTAATAATATGTAATTACCTACTATTACTTTCTGAGAATAAAAGTAATTCAAGAAATCATTGATCATCATTTACGACACTACCCGGACACTACAACAGGGACGCATGGGACCGGTCAATGTGGCAACGCTTAGGGGAGGTATATGTCCAGCAGTGGACGTCTTTCGGCTGATATGATGATGATGATGTACTTGTAGGTCATTCTGCTAATAGGACGATTTGCTAATAGGTCATTTTGAGAATATGATGTTCTGCTCATAGGTGTTCATGTCGTTTTTTGCGAATCGGACGTTTTTATACGGAGTCAATTTGAATGGTAAATTCAAATTATCTCCAAATAATCACACTTCACACTAATATTATAAAGGCGAAAGTCTGTGAGTGTGTATGTTTGTTACTTCTTCACGCTCAAACGGCTGGACGGATCTGCATGAAATTTGGCACAGAGATAGATTATAGTCTGGAATAACACATAGGATTTACTTTTTATCCCGGAAATATGTTCCCTTGGGATAAGTTTCGACATTCACGCTGGCCGCTGGCAGAAGCTAGTTATTATATATATCAAATGTATCCTCCAAAAGTTTTGTCTGAATTTTTATTATAACCCGTAAAATCGCAATTCAAACACGAATTAGGTACGCAAGTTTTTTATTTGTACTGAATTAAAGTGGTTTGGAATGACAAATCTCAACACTCAAATCTTTGATAAACAATTTGAACAAAAGTGCTAAAATTAACCACAAGTATTTAATACAAACACACACCTAAATTAAATGTGATATTTGAATAATTACAATTAAATAGGTTGTTGCCACACTTATAAACTTCAATATCAGGGTAATATCTATTGAAAACATATCGTAAACATAGATGCGTAACGGCCAGGCTTCCACGAGTTCCATAAATGCTTTAGCTTGTACTCTCATTGTCTTCGGTAGGTTGTAGTTCATTATTATCTTGTTTACTAAAATCTTAGTCGTATTGCGTTCTAGAAGTAATATTTCACTAACTAATGCCAAAGCTGAAAGATTGCACATCACATTAAAACACCAAATAATCACAGTGACTATGTCACTTGTGTAATAGCCAGGTTTCTGATAATAAGCCAGCGCCGTCCGTATCGTAATAAGTATGTATCCAAAGGCTGTCACCAGAATCATGAAAATCTTCAAATTAAAAATTTCGTTGATCATAAAACAAATCTTTCCAATAATGTCGTACATTGTTGCCAAGTCTCTTATTTTCACGTTACTGCCTGATGCACGTCCTATAAAATCAAAGTTATCCTCTGATTCCTTGTTTTTATTCCTGATAGTAAAAACTGCGATGTGCTTCTGTTCTTGTTCAGAAATAAACGTAGATAAGCATTTATTAATCGTTTTTAATCTACACTTTACCATAATAATATATTTTATGAATGCCAGTATTTCCAATCTTTGTATCAAATACAGAAGAAATACGATGACAGCCCAAAAGAAATCACTTTCATTCATAATGTAAAAAATATAATTAGCCCCGTGGGTAATTAAGAGAACAGAAACGAGTAAATTAGTTTGAGAACGTGATTTTTTGTAAAATTCTTCATATTTATCGGCAAGTAACATTTCATCTAGGTCTGCAAACGTTGTAAAGATGCGAATATTTAACATTGAGTTAGCAGAAAAACAGGGTTTTAGTGAGGAGGTGATGAAATGTACTATCACCGCTATACTCGGTATCTCTTGCAGAACTCGCCCTTTACCTTGCACGGGAGGTGTTAAAAAGTTGTTTAAGTACACAATAGTGCAGGCTATTATGTAGAAAATAGCAATCGTTTTCATAATCCAGTTGGGAGGCCGTAGCTCTCCATTTTTATAGCGAAAATTATATATGCCGGAGCAGTATTCTAATATCGTAATAGGCTTTATAGTGTCAATGACTTGTATAATCTTATTTTTGTAGTTGATTTCATCTATCTGCAGGATTTCAGGTTTATTAACTAGTTTCTTTACTTTTGTAATGACACCTTCCATCATTTAATATCGATAGTTTATAAAGGTCTCAGCGACGTCTACTAGTTGAAATGCGATAACAAGAAATGAATAATTTACCATTATGTATCATTACATTCCACTATGTAAACGTCCTTTCTTCAATATCAATACATATAATAAATCTGTAGAAAAATATTTTTTGTACATCGAAAAAAATTCCAAAAAAAATAGCCAGGGTGTTAAAGGATAACCAACAGAACCCATTTCTAGCATTTTTGGAATTTTTGTTTGTTTGTCTGTTTGTCTGTTTATCTGTTTGTCTGTTTGTCTGTTTATTTGTGCACGCATCACGTGAAATGTACGAAACCAATGTAGATAACTTTTATACATAAAAATTGTGCGAATCTTTAAGAATTACTTAGTTTTTGTTTCATCGCAATCGGTTCACTCTATCAAAAGTTAGATGAATTTAAAGTGTTCAAGAAGTAAAATTATCACAGCTCACACAATTCAGATACTCGAACAGTTGAACTCGCTATTCGATAGATGGCGTTGTGCATTTAAAGTCATTTTCTGAATCGCGGTGTTAAGATTTTCCGCGAAAGAATGACCCTAGAAAAAAAAAATTGTATGCATTATATATATTTTTTAACCGACTTCCCAAATAGGAGGAGGTTACATGTTCGACATTATGTATGTTTTTTTTTTTTTTTTTTTGTGTATGTTCACCGATATCTCCGTCAGTTGTAGACCGATTTCAAAAAATCTTTTTTTGTTTGAAAGAGTATGTTCCGAAATTGGTCCCATTTTAATTTGGTGTAGGACTGACGAACCAATTCGAAGATATACAACAGAACTCTTCAATAAATAACGGCAAATCTCTCGGAATTGCTGCAATCGCATGTCTGTTTGTTGTTTATACCATTTCATAACATAACATCACGCCAGTACGCTCTTAAGGGGTACGCAGATCTGTCATTTCACCGGTTATGTTCAAGTTTCATGATATTGTGGTAATATATTCTGGCGTTATACGAGTAGGTAACTTACTAAACAACTTGCCTATTAGGTAGGTACAATACGCAAAATACGCGCTTAGTCGTGGAGTTGCGGAAAACAGCCCGTTTTAACCTAACCTAACCTAACCTAGGTAGGTACATCTAAAAAGTGAAAAATAAAAAAAACATTTTACAAAAAAATACTACCGACTTCCAAATAAAACTACAAAGTTAAAAATAACTTTATTTTTGGAATTCGGTGTCCATAACGCAATAAATTGGTACCTACGAAAGACACCGACTTCCAAAAATAAAGTAATTTTTCACTTTGTAGTTTTATTTGGAAGAAGGTAGTATTTTTTTGTAAAAAGTTTTTTTGAGTATGTGGAGTAGGCAGGCAGGCTGGTAAGTATGGTAGGGTTGGCAGGCAGATGACGGGAGCGAAGCCGCGGGCACAGCTAGTATAAAATAGTTCAATGAGTTTAGACTGACAGACAAAACGCAGCATAAATATTATAAACATGTTTGGACGGCAGTAGGTACTCGGTTGTAGGGAGATAATGTTGCTTGTTACGGTATAGGAATGGAATGCGGAGGAATGAGATAGAGGAATATCGTGATGATTTTTTTTAAGTATGAATCTGGATGGCTGTAAGAGGAAAGGGAGAGAAAAGAAAGAAGAAAACATGTTGCCGACCAAGATACTCGTATATTGGGATAAAGTCAAGAGAATTTGCCAACAAGAATTATGTAACCAAATCACATCACACACATCACATCATCAGCCTATTAATGTTCCCACTGCTGGGACACAGGCCTTCTCTCTGTGAGAGGGAATGGGCCGTAATCCACCACGCGGGCCCAGTGCGGGTTGGCGGATGTCACATGTCTTCGAATTTTTGGTTCTAGGACATGCCGGTTTCCTCACGATGTTTTCCTTTAACGTTTTGAGAGCAGTGGTGATAAAATAATTTACACAAGTAAAGCGCCTGCCTGGGTTTGAACTCACGACCTACAACTTGCAAGTCACGGCCGATACCACTGGGCCACCACTGCTCCACTGCATGTAACCAAATACTTGTAATTAAAAATTACTGATGGAAAAGAGTGTCCGAGAAGATTCTTGCACATTCTTCTCCATAGAGACATACTGCCGATTGCGAATGTGCAACTACACACACTGGCAAAATTAGCGGAACAAGAAAAAAGATCCTAAACCTTTTTTTACCGTTACAGTGCGGTTTCTATTTTGTTTTATAATAAAACCAATTATGCCGAATTGATAAAACAATTGAACGTCAACTTTCATGCAATTGTTTTAACTTTGTTCGAACTTACATCATTTTGAGAGAATCTCTGAAGAACGTTATGGTTATGTTTTAAAATTTCGAAAAATTATAATTGATATATTGAGTTATTTGCTTTATTTTAACCATTAGATCTTTTCAAAGGTAAGGAATTAATTTGGCCCAACTTAATCCAAACTGAGAGGGCTAGGGCTTTTGAGATGAGGAAAAATTATCAAAGCTTCAGATGATATTGCATTTTCCAATGATTCAGAGATACTAATGTTTTTGTGCGAAGATCAGGACAATGCAGGTGACCCGTACTCCTAAGAGGAATAATCGTAACATTCAGTTTCACATTTGCAAAACCCTGCGTTTAAAAGCCGTTCAAGCCAGAAATGAGCTGGAGGAAGTTCAAGATGCAACAGTAATGAGCTTAAGGTACAAAAGAGGTTTAAGGAAGCTGGTTTTGGTTCGTTCATGCCCGCCAAATGTCCAAAAATTGAGGCAAAAATTTTGTTTTGCTATGAGTGCGGAAGTCATTTAAATTGAATTGATGGACGGCAATAAATGTTTTATCATGAACAAGAAAAACATAATCTGTCATTTTTTTAAACTACTGTGGCATATGGTAGAGGAACAGTATTGGATTCAGGTAGGATATGTTTGGGAGCTCATACAGACTTGGTGTTGATCGATGGGGGAGATCTTCTTTTAGAAGGTGTATTTTTAAGTAACCTTTTCTTTCAATGTCTTATTATAAATTTTAAAAATTAAAACGTATTTAAAAATAACGTCGTTTTTATTTTGTGCCGCTAATTTTGCCAGTGTGTGTAGATTAATCTCTTTTTTTTTGTTTGACTATTCAAAAGTACCTATAAGGTTTATTTGAAATAAAATATTTTGATTTTGAATGATTAATAGAAATGGTACCATTTATAATCATCATTCTCAAAATTTTTTATGGACAAGTCGCGGGCAAAAGTAGCTTACCGATTATAATTTGGTATCTTCCATATATTATAAAAGTGAAGGTTTTCTACATTAATATTATTAACGTGAAACCAGCTTATGGTGGCCTTCATATTAATACAAAATGGGTCTTTTAGTAACTTTCGAATATACTTACCATAAAGTAATACATTTATCATTGACAACAATGACAGGCATATAACATTCTGATAAGGTTTCTGAATAATATATACTTGTCATTATTAGTTTACCTACATGCCTTTTCCATGTGGATATAGGCGTGTAGGTAGAAAAAATATTAGAGCGATATGTAAAACTTAACAAACGCAAATCTACTCTGGACGATGTATTAGTTTAATTAATTTAATCATTAATGTAAATCTAATAACCATAGAAAGTTAGAAACCCAAGTTTGTAACGAGATTCCAGACTACTTATGTTCGGGGAGGTGACCATAAGCTCTTAGAGCGGTATCAATTTGATATCGAGTAAGTGACAGATGTATACAAGTCATATATATCTGTCCCTTATTCGATATCAAATTGATACCGCTCTAAGAGCTTATGGTCACCGCCCAGAATTACCAATTCATATTTTTCTAATGAAAAATGGAACTTATAAACATAGAGTATTCCTGAAATTGATAAGCATTTAGATCAACCTACATGATGCCCATGAGAAACATTCTATAACAAAACAAATATCAGCCGCTGCTGGGACATAGGCCTCGTCTCTGTGAGAGAGGCGGGCCAAAATGCGGGTTGGTGGATCATAATCTAAGATTTAAAAAAAAAACGTAAATAAAAAATACTTTTTTACCAAATAAAAACACACATCACATCATCAGCCTATAAATGTTCCCAGTGCTGGGACACAGGCCTCCTCTCTGTGAGAGGCAGTGGCGGCTGGTGGATCATAGTAGTGGTAGTGCACTTTGCCGTCTCACTGGGTAATTGTGTTAGATTTGTTTTTTTTTTTTTTTTTTTTTTTTTTTTTTTTCTACGTGGCGTCTCGCAGTGTCAATCAAAGTGATTTGTTACTGCTTAACCGGACTAATCCTGCTGAGACTAAGCTATATAGCCTATCCAGCCAGGCGCAAATTTTCTAACCTAAGCGACAACGCTGAGGGCTACCCCAGTTGGGGTCGAACCTCGGCTCAGGGCGTCGCTGGGGAACAACTATTGCTGGATCTAACTTAATGAATTTACTTTCCGTTCGTAAACTACCTAGGTGGAGAAGAACAGATAAGAAACTCCTTTTATATCTAATATTTTAACTATTGCTCAGCTAATCGCGGGCTGGCGGGAAATATTAAAAGAATACGCGGCGGCCCTCGGCGGCGAGGACGTAACGAATCGGTTTGTGTATGTACGTTTGTATCTACGCCCTACGGCTCTTAAGGAGCAGGGTAGAGAGGTCATGGGGTCAAGGACAAAGCCTAAGTTGGCGAAAAACATGATGTTACTGAGATTACACTTTTATTGTGTAAATAATAATAAAAGGGTCAAGGTTGCGACTTACTTGCGCACCCATTGACCATTTGTGAATACTAGGCTATCTAGCTCCTTTGTTATGGAGGGATACCTATGAAATAGGGCTTGGGATTCAGCTAGATTAGGTATATTACCTGTAGCTTCGATCTTTTCGATCTCAGCGGCTAGCGATCGTGCCTCGTCTGTCATCCAGATTGCGTAGGCACCGAAAATGATGTCGGCGACGCTACGTCTGGCATTAGAGTTGATTTTAGGCTGGCTCGCGGCGACAGTGTTGGGGGCCATATGGCGGCCTTGAGCGGTCATGGGGGCGGCAGGGGCCTGAGGGGCCGGGTTGGGGGTCGGTGCCGGGATGGGGTGATCCATCAGACCTGGGATAGTCTGCTGGTTTGTCTGGGGGACCACTCTTTGGTGGTTTAGTTTACCCCATGGTGACTGCCTCTGTGGGGCTAGTCTGGGTGGGGCTTGGGATGCGGGAGCTGCGCGTGATTCGCGCTCACCTGCTCGCTTGGCCATTTTAGGCGCAAGTTTCGGGGCACGGGGACACCCTTTATAATTGGCCGTGTGACCGACTTGGTCACAAAGCACGCAGCTTGGGGGCTCCGTGCATTCGGCAGGGTTCTTGGGGCGGGTACAGTCTTTTGTACTGTGGTCCCCTCGGCACTTTACGCACCTGGGGGTCGCGAAACAGTTCTTCTGACTGTGGCCGTATAGTTGGCAGCGATGGCACTGACCAACTACGAAAGGGCGGTATGGTTTCTCAATTGAGATACCGGACAAAGAACACACTGAGGTAATTCTGAAGATGGGATTGTGAGACTCGGTACGGCTGCACTCTACGACAACCATATCGTATTCTTGCCCACCTCTAGCTTTATGCATACGGTGGACAGAAAGGACGGGGACTTTCTGCGCGATTAAATCTGCGCGAATTTCGTCAATAGGAATTTCCTTGGGAATGCGCCGGATCACAACACGGATGGGCGCTTCTTCGGGCAACGTGTAGGTATGGAACGCAAAGTTCCTTTCCTTAAGAAATTTAGTGAGCTTTCTGAAGTCACTAGGGGTCGGGACTGTGATTTTGATACCCAGCTGACAGGCGAGGGCATTAACATAATTAATCTTGCGTTCAACGCAAGATTTAGAAATTTCGGTCCACTTATCTTTATCGTGGAGAAATACTGGCGGGGGCTTTTGTATTTTGGGGGCTTTGTTAGGGCTAGGGGCACGGCTCGACCCTTGAGAGGCGTCGGCCACGGTCATGGGGCTACCCGAGCGACTTGACCTCGAGGAAGGTGCGAGAGGGGTGGTGGCTGGTGCGAAGGCGGGGGAGGGGGGGGCCTGTGCGCCGGGAGAGGTGGGCGGCACAGTTGAGGGCTTGGTGGGAGACGCAGTCACCTTCTTGGCCTTGGACTTGGGGTTGGACTTGCCCCTATTTTTCCTCTTTCTTTTTCCGCCCTGAACGACTTGAAAGTCGTCAGAAGAAAGGTCATCGGAAGTCTCGTAATCGTCCGAGTCTATAGCAGACTCGTCGATTACAAGCGCGGGAATAGAATCTGCGCTTACGGCAGTGGCAGGCGGGGGAGCGGCGGCACTGTCGTCCGAGAAGGGTATGGGCGGGGGCGGGGGGGCACGGGCTAAAGCGGACAGAATAATCTTAAGCCTCTTTTTGTTTTCGCTGCGCGGGCTTGGGTACTCCGACAGCGCGTCCTCGATTAGCATTATAAGTGCCTCGACGGGATGCATCGTGGCAACCGATAATACCAATACGAGTGATAAGAAAGTAAACAATAACAAACTTGATAAGATAAGATATTGTAAACAATATCTTATCTTGTCAGTTACAAAGGGACGGACAACGAAAGTCCCCGGGTAGGTGGGCCCGGGGATGTGTGAACCTACCCTCCCAGCCGGGTTAGACTGGGAGGTGAGTGCCTAGGTGAGCCCTAAGCTGTGCTATACCTACCACCAATCTTATTGTGTGAGTAGGGGCCCTAAGGTACTGGGTGGCCCACAGAAGGTGGGTACCCGTCGGATGTGTACCGTTGTCTGGCACGTAGGGGTAGAAACACCCAACCGTGCCAGGTGAATGCTGAAAGCAGAGTCAGGGGTTGACTAGGCTAGACACCAAGGCCAGGTCCCCTGCTCCCGTCTCCAGCTGACTGCCGTGCTCTGAAGGAGCTTGGCGGGTGCGTTGGGTCTACACCCCCTCTGATTTTTGTTAGCACCGTAAGGTTTCCACCAGAGGACCACTAAGACCGTGGTTTTTACCCAGACGGGGCCAAAATCGTGACAATCTGTTAAAGAAACACTCAATAGTCCTTCCCTATCCTCAACAGGACCGGTCCGGACTATATACGGCACTTAAAAGTACCTTTGACGGCGGTGCGAGACGCAACCGCGGACGCGTCGCGTAGATCGCGACGAAACACGTGAGCGGGGTGCGGGCGGCGGGGGGAGCGCAGCGGAACGTGCGTTCGCGACAGCGGCCGGCGGCGGAATGTTAGATTTGTTAAAATTCACAGGAGCCTATGTAAATCGGCAAACCATCTCGCTAGCGACTTCTAATTCGACGCCAACGCCATCTAGTTACGTCGTTGTACAACTTTTAATGTTGGTACTCGACCCTAAGATAAATTTCGTTCGTCAAACCTCGCCCGCTCTCGGTAATCTTCGGTTCGCTGGTGCGGCGCACGAGAATGGTCATATTTCGCCGTACATTTTCTATTGAACTATCTCTGTCTCACGCGCCAGGCGTTTTCGCTTGTTTCTCATAGAATTGTATGAACTCTCGCCGTGCGCTTTAGCCTAGCGCACGGGGAGTATTTTTTACAGCAATATACGTCTTATTACTTTAGCAAAGAGCTTAAATTTGTTCGTCATAATTTCGTAAATATTGAATAGATCGTTAATCAGATATTATTAAACATTTTTATTTTATTTCTAAACCTTTTTAAATCTGGCAGTTCAGTGCACGAGTGAACTTAAAGTACAGCCGCCTCTGGTGAGAGGGAATGGGCCGTAATCCACCACGCGGGCCCAGTGCGGGTTGGTGGATGTCACATATCTTCGAGTTATTGGTTCTAGGACATGCCGGTTTCCTCACGATGTTTTCCTTCACCGTTTTGAGAGCAGTGGTGATGAAATAATTTACACAAAGTAAAGCGCCTGCCTGGGCTCGAACCTACGACCTACAAAGTGTAAGTCGCGGCCGATACGACTGGGCCACCACTGTTCCCATAAAAACACACTAGAAAGTAATTTTTTTTTACTTTATAGTGTTTTTATTTTGAAAGTCGGTAGTATTTTTTTGTAAAAAAGTTTGTTTTATTTTTCACTTTTTAGTTGGACCTAATAAGTAGGCAAGTTGTTTAGTAAGGTACCTATAATGCCAGAATAGATTACCCGAATATCACGAAACTTGAACATAACCAGTGAAATGATAGTATACCAAAGTGAACTGTACACATCTGCGTACCCCTTGAGAGGGTACTGGCGTGACGTTATGTTATGAAATGGTATAAGCAATAAAAAGAAATGCGATTGCAGCAATCCCGAAAGATTTGCCGTCATTTATTGAAGAGTTCTATTGTATATCTACGAAGTTCTTCATTAGATCTTTACCAAATTAAAATAGGACCAATTTGGGAACATACTCTTTCAAACAAAAAAAGATTTTTTCAAATCGGCCCACAATTGACGGAGATATCGGTGAAAATACACAAAAAAAAACAAACATAATGTCGATCATAGAATCTCCTCCTTTTTGGAAAGTCGGTTAAAATTAAAACAAAGATCAGCTGTTTCCTACATTTTGACGAATTAAGCGAGCAAAAATTTCCTGTAAATCTGCTTATTTCTTTACTGGGAGATATTTATTGCCTAAATCGTATCTTTGAGAAACACCTGGCAAAATTTTGGATGGTGACAAAAGTCATCATTGTATATATATAATCATAGTTTTACATATAAAGATAAAACCATGTCGAGATAAAACGGATCTGTAGTTGGCAACGTTAAACTTTCTTGCTGGTCTTACTGAAGGGGTAGGTACGTAATTGAAATGAAATACGATTTAAATTGCAACTTTCATTTGAAATCCAATACTGTGCATCATTAATAACACTAACACCAAATCAGATCTAAAAGAACTTAACAATTTGAATAACTACAATCAAATAAGTGGTTGCCACACTTATAAACTTTAGCATCAGCGTTACATCTACTGAAAACATATCGTAAACGTAAATCCGTAAAGGCCAGGCCTCCACGAGTGCCATAAACGCTTTAGCTTGTTCTCTCATTGTCTTCGGCAAATCGTAGTTTATTATTATCTTGTTTAGAAGAATTTTTGTTTCGTTGCGTACTATAAGCAATCGTTCACAAGCAATTGACATCATGGCCAAATAGCAAACCCAAATAAAAGACGCCGTTATAAAATATATCAAAAGAGATATATCATGAATAGACGTCCGATAATAGTAGAGACAACCCCACATGATAATAATGATAAATATGAAAATACTCATAAGATTCGTGAGGATCTGAAAGTTGAAAACTTCATTGACCATGGAACCAATATGTCCGATAACATCATACATCTTCGCCATGTCTCGTATTTTAGTATTGCTCTCCGTAACATTTCCAATGAAATTTAATCTCTCCGTATGTTTAACTGGTCTGCATCTGATAGTAAAAACGGTAGCACTTTCCTGGGTTTGGTTATCAACAAATGTTTTCAAATAGTTGTTAATAATTATAAGTCTGCGCCTCATTAAGTCAATATATTTGCAGAAAGTTATAATTTCCAGTTTTTGCACAAAATTTAGGGGTGCAGCAGCAATCGCCCATGCTGCATCTCCTATAGTAAACGAATCTAAAAGGTTGTTAATCAATTCACTAATGTCAATAAAAAGTATATATTTGTACGTTTCCAAACGTGATTGGCGATAAAAATTACTAAATCTCCTGACTTGTAACATGTTGTCTAATGTACCAAGCGTAGTAATAATGCAAATATTTTTTGAAGTAAGAAGAAAAGAGGTCGTTATTGTCCAAAGGGCGTGCTGAATGAACAGAATTATAATACAAACTTTATTAGAATTTTCCATTTCATAGCCCAGGTCATAATTAGTAGATACAGTCGGGAATGTAAAGTATAACCCAAATAAGGTAATATATGTTGTGACAACAAAAATTGTAAACGCTTTCATTTGCCAGCTGGGCTGTCGTAATTCTTCACTCGCAATAGAAAATCTGAATATTCCGAGGATGTATTCGATTATAATAATCACATTTATAGTATCGACAATATTTTTCTTACTGTCACACAAAATTTTGTGTTTCTGCCCGTGATATGCTTTATTATTTTCTTCTACTTCTGCTACCATGTTGAAACTATTTCAATTTATTTTCAAAACCGAAACGTTTGCTCGTTGTTGAATCTAAATTATATATATAAACTATTATCATCGTCTTTGTTAAAATCCATTTCCATTCATAATTAAGTCGTGTTATTATGAATAATATATTCCTGATACCATTAATACATGCTATCTACGTCAACATGTTTCAATTGGACAGCTATCTACGATCAAGTCAATATGTTTTCTATCTTGTTTCTATAATCATAATATATACTGTTCTGATAATGGTATCAGAATGTCATGCCTATGCTTGTCATTACTTCTCTACGTACATTTACGCACAAAAAGTGAATACTTCTAATTTCTGAATAAAATATAAGGGCCAAACGACAATTCCCCACATGACATCTTGATTTTTCAATCGTCGAATCAAAGCTCCAGAGCCTTGAACATCGTCGCCGAGTTGCCGGCCTGTCGGATTTTATAGGTTATATTTAGGGTAATGTGCGTTTGAACTGTACAATTTGATTCCGCCTAGCCCTTTCCATCATCGGACTAAAAGACGTACGGCAATGCGCCATCGGTACATGGTTGATCTCACCCATATGCACAAAGCGTTTTGTGAATACTTTCATTACCTAAGGAGTGGAATTCCCTGCCGGTGACTTTGTTTCCTGATAGCTACAGCCTAGGGATCTTTAAGTCAAGAGTGAATAGGTTACTTCTAGGCAAGCATGCTTCACCGTCGACCACATCATCACTTAACAAGTGGTCAAACACGCAAGCTTATCTATCTATATATATATAAAAATCAATGCCACTTTTCGTTGTAATTTTATAATTCAAGAACGGGCTCACCTATCCAAACCAATTGTTTAGGCTTTGTTCGGACTATTTAGTAGATGGTTTATGTGAAGTTTTTTTATTTTTATTTTAGGTAGGTTATGGTAGGTAGGGTAGGGTAGGTAGGGTACCCCCCCGAATTGGTTCCCGCCTTGTCGTGGCGGGGGGGCTCAGTAGCCGTGGTGGCGGAAACCCACGGTGAAGCCAAGAGGAACCTTGGCGGGGGCCGCTCGTCTAGGCTTTTGGCGATAAGCCGACGACGAGTGGCCCAATAGTTGCGGTGCCGCGGGTGCCGCCTGTAGCGGCATCGCAACTGAGCGGGCTGCGATGCCCCCCCCCCTCTGATGGGGGGGGGGCATCGCGGTGGAGTGCGGGGGGCCGCGGCGGGGAGGGGAGTGTCGGTGTGGCTTCGGCCATTCTCCCTTACCTTCGCGGCCTCAACGGGGCCGCCACCGTCAGATGGCGGACGCGGTGGAGCCGCAGGGGAAGAGGACTGTCGGTGTATCGTTGCCGCTGTCCCTGTCCCCTGCGGCCGAAAGGTGGTAGGTGACGGGGCCACAGACCCGACCCGTCACAGGGGGAGCTCCGGCGTGCCTGCATGACTGCGGCGCGTCGGAGGGCCTGGACCCCTCGCTTCCTGGCGTGGGTAGCGCCATGCTGGAAGGCGACGGGTCTGGGCAGCGGTCGCCTCCTTTTGCGAGGGTGGTAAATCGCAAAAGGAGGCGAAGGTGGTGATACGCGGGCGACAGGTGCGGGGGCCCCTTCGCCCGCATTGCACATCACCACCCGCGGGAGGGAAAGGCCGAGCACTCGCGGTCATTCCCGGGCCCCTCCGTTGAGAGGGGCATGAGGGGCCCGCTGTGAGACAGCGGGCAGTCGTCGGCGGGGGACTGGAGTAAAGGCTCTGCCGGTGTCCCAGTCCTCCTCCACTAAGACGATGCGGGAGTGCCGTTGGGTTTTTTAGTGGGTATACCGGAGACAGACCGGGGAGTCCCACATACCCCTCCCTTCCCCCGGAGGGAGGATGATGCGTAATGCATTTTTCGCAGCGCAACAAAAAAAAAAAAAAAAAAAAGGGTTGGTAGGGTAGGTTAGGTAGGGTAGGGTAGGGTAGGGTAAGTAGGTAGGGTTGGGTAGGTAGGGTAGTGTAGGCAGGGTAGGGTAGGGTGGTGTAGGTAGAGTAGGGTAGATGAATGTTTGGTGTTTTGATGGCAAAACAAAGTTTGCTGGGTCAGCTAGTAATAAATAATAAAAAGTTTTGAAATTTTAAGTGCCGTTTGCGTCACTGGGGTGTACACAATCAAATTAAAGCATATCCTTAGTAATTTAATTTAGAAATGGCAATTAATTCAAATGATTAAGATACTTATATGATTATTATACTGTGATTATTGACTGTATAAATATATTTGTATTGTATAAACTCAATTTCATTCATCAAGGTATGTACTGTAAGTATGGAGTTTCTTGTGCATTCTTCTCCATTACAAGCTACTTTCCGAATGCACGGTAGAATCTACTATTATTATTTGTAAATTTTAATGTAACGTTCAAAAGTGCCGCTTGGTGGCCTACTTAAATTAAATATCTTTGTCTTTTCAAAATCGTAAACATACCTATAGGTACTCTGATTTTTAATTTCTTAGACTAAACTGAAATTGCGGGGGGTTGTCACTTTATCGTTACATAAAAATAGTGTCGTATCCTGACTATCCTGAGTGATCGAAAATCGAAGTAGATCGAAAATGGAACTATTTCACAGCAAAAAATTACATAATGTTAAGAAACTAGCGCAGTTTCTACTCTTTTATGTCAGACTTATCATATTTAACACAATAAAAGTTTATGTAACATATTTAAATATAACAGTTTTCATACACATAGTTGTATGAATACTGTTATATTTAAATATGTTACATTTATAATTTATATTCTTAAAACATTTATTTACACCAATTAGTAAAATTAAATTGAGGAGTCCTATGTGACATGATGATTCGATGAATCACTTATGTTTGAGCCTTACCTACAACACTATGCTCCGCGCTTGCAACATAAAAAAAAATAACGTCTTTGGCAGCTGTCAGTTTAGTCTACGAAATTAAAAATCACAGTATAATAAGACAAGTATCTTAATCATTTGAATTAATTTTCGTTTTTAAATGAAATTACTAAGGCTATGCTTTAATTTGATTGTGTACACCCCAGTGACGCGAACGACACTTAAAATTTCAAAACTTTTTATTATTTGTAATAGGCTTGCGTTTGACCACTTGTTAAGTGATGATGTGGTCGTCGGTGAAGCATGCTAGCCTAGAAGTAACCTATTCACACTCTTGACTTAAAGATCCCTAAGTTGTAGCTATCAGGAAACAAAGACTCCGGCAGGGAATGCCACTACATAGGTAATGAAAGTATTCGTAAAACGCTTTGTGCCTATGGGTGAGATCAACCATCAGTCCGATGATGGAAAGGGCTAGGCGGAATCAAATTGTACGGTTCCACCGCACATTGCCCGAAATATAACTGATAAAAATCCGATAGGCTGGCAACTCGGCGACGATGTTCAAGGCTCTGAAGCTTTGATTCGACGAATGCATCGTTACCGATCAGCCTCTTGGCCCATCTGTCAATCGACTAAAGTGCATCATGTAGGTATTTGGCAGATCCTTCCGTGAAACTGAGCCTTTACCTCAATGTATGAACCATAATTAAGAGTCGATGTCATCGATAGATTAGATACTTAGTAAATGAGATATTTGAATGATAACAATTAAATAAGTCGTCGCCACGCTTATAAACTTTAACATTAACTTAATATCTATACAAAACATATCGTAAACATAAATGCGTAACGGCCAAGCCTCCAAAAGTTCCATGAATGCTTTAGCTTGTACTCTCATAGTCTTCGGTAGGTTATAGTTCATTATTATCTTGTTCACTAGTATTCTTGTCTCGCTCCGCGTTACGAGGAGTTTTTCACAAGTAAATGACATCGTGCCAACATTGCAAATCGTATTAAAACACCAAATCATATTGTTTATCAATTCACTGACATGATAATTGGGTGTGCGATAGAAGGAAAGTGATATCCATATTGTTGTAACTATGTATATAAAGGCTGACACTAAAGTCAAGAAAATCTGGAAGTTGAAAACGTCATTGATCATGGTACAAATTTCTCCGATATTATCATAACTTGTGGCCAAATCTCTTATTTTTATATTTCTGACCGATGGACGTCCAACGAAATTGAATGTTTTCACGGTCTTCATTTTTGTTTCTCTGACTGTAAAAATCGGGATGTTTACGTCTTGTTTCTGAATAAACTCTTTCAAATAATTATTGATAATGGCCAGTCTACCATTAACCATGGTAACACAAGCACAAAAAGTGAATACTTCTAATTTCTGAATAAAATATAAGGGCCAAACGACAATTCCCCAGATGACATCTTGCACGCTACACAAATCCACCACTCCATTAATTATATGTGTTAATATCAAAAAAATTAGGTACTTGTTGAATCGTGATCCCATCTTTTTATAAAAGTCTGTACATGTTTCCACTTGCAACATGGTGTCTACTTCGGCAAGCAAAGTCACCATATGAATATTAGTATGACTGATAATAAAATTTGCTGTTATCATCGAAGCAGCGTATTGGAAAAGTACCACAATAGAAGGAAATGTATCCATAGTGTTCTGAATAAAAGTAAATTTCGAGGCAACGTCATCTGGATTTTCTGGCAACAGAAGGTACCAGAAAAATATAGCAGCATAGATTGAAATAAACAAAATGCCAAAGACTTTCACTTTCCAATTTGGGGAGCGTAGCTCTCCATTGATAAGTTGAAATCTGTATATACCACAGCAGTGTTCAAAGATAATTTCAGTTCTGACAGTGTTAATAATTTCAATGATTTTCTGTTTTTCGCCATTGGTATCCTTCTTCTCTTCATTTGAATCACTGTCATGTTCATTTTCGTCTTCCATGTCTCAAAAAATATTACTTTTCGATAGATACGTCCGTTAGTATATGAAAACATGAATTAAATTGTTTCATCAAATGAATATCAAGAAAAAGTAAAGTTCCATTATGGTAATTATATTTGCCAGCACGCATTATTTATTCAGAAAGTAGGCGTAAAAGCAAAAATAAGTGTATTAATCGACAAATTAATTATTTAGTGTGCAACTATGTAAAACCGACATAATTTAAATATTTTACATCTCTCATGTTCGGTAAGTAGGTTCTTATTACCTCCAAATGGGGCTTGTAGGTGACTAATTAGCGCTCTAGGGTAATAATGTAGCTAGAAAAGCCCTAGGGCGGTAAGTAATTAAATTTACATCTCTCATATTCGGTAAGTAGGTTCTTATTACCTCCAAATGGGGCTTGTAGGTGACTAATTAGCGCTCTAGGGTAATAATGTAGCTAGAAAAGCCCTAGGGCGGTAAGTAATTAAAAAAAAACACTTCTTTCTTTCAAAAAGTTCGCGTACATCTAACCATCATACTGGCAATAGACATCATGCATTCAGCCCAATGACCAAAAAGGTCGCTTTGCTATTCAGCCTTGTCTTCGTGTGAGTATAATAGTCATCAATTTTATGCATGTGATGCCGGTTTTTTGCTACTTACCTCACAATCGGGATGTAACGCAGAATAGTTAGCTCGGGTGTAAGCACCAATTGCACCCTCGAAATATAGGCGTCCTCGCTGCGCTCGTGCGCCTAAATATCACGGGCTGCAATTGATGCCTTACAGCCCTTGGCTACTAATCTACTATTAACGTTGAGAAAATGGTTCGTATTAAACACCAATTACCTACATTACCTACTGCCAATTAACTTCCATGCAGCAGATCATTCCGATCGACTGGAATACGAGTCTGAGTACTTGCTTATTCGGGATATTAAAAGAAACTAATTTTACAAATAAAGTAGTGTCTTGTCTTCTATC
Source organism: Orthosia incerta (assembly GCA_948252205.1). Classification (NCBI taxonomy): domain Eukaryota; kingdom Metazoa; phylum Arthropoda; class Insecta; order Lepidoptera; family Noctuidae; genus Orthosia; species Orthosia incerta. Next base: position 57,361,448 of record OX411742.1, read on the forward strand.
TCTCGATCGCGTAAGTGACAGATGTATACAAGTCATATACATCTTTCCCTTACACACACTCAAAATATCCTTACTCTAAGAGCTTATGGTCACCCCTCTGTACAGATATTTCAGCCAAATGATGTAATGTACTAAATGCTATCAATATGTTGCAGGAAATTAAACAAAATACATGAATTCATTAATTTAATAACGTAAATTAATTTTAATAATAGTTACAACTATTACAAACGAAATCTCTAAACAAAATCATTCAGAAGCTACTGATGCTGATAATTTATTAATTAAAACTTTACCCACAAAAAGATTCCGAGGCAGAAAGATCAAAAAGATTTTAATCTACATGCATCTAAGATTGAAATCAAAATACATATTTTTCCCATTACCAGTGGCAATTTTTGCTTTGGTAGTGCGATGCAATTCAGACAAGTTCAGAAAGTTAAAGGCAAAGTATTAAGTTATAAAACTTAGACGAAATGAGATATTTGAATTATAACAATTAAATATGTAGTTGCCACACTTATAAACTTCAACATCAGTTTAATATCTATAGAAAACATATCGTAAACATAGATGTGTAATGGCCAGGCCTCCACGAGTTCCATGAATGCTTTTGCTTGTACTCTCATTGTCTTCGGTAGACCATAGTTCATTATTATCTTGTTCACTAAAACTCTTGTCTCCTTGCGAGTTAGAATCAGTTGTTCGCAAGTATAAGACATGTTGACAACGTTACAAACCGTGTTAAAAGACCAAACCATAACGTTTATCAGCTCAATTGAGTCATAGCCAGTTGTGCGGTAGAAAGAAAGCGATATCCATATAGTTATAAGAATATAAATAAAGCCAGATACAAGAGTTAAGAAAATTTGAAAGTTAAAAACGTTATTTGTCATGGAACAAATTTCTCCCATATTATCGTAAGCGGTGGCCAAATCTCTTATTTTTATATTTTTTGCCGATGGACATCCGATGAAATTGAACATTTTCTCGTTATTTATTTTAATGTCCCTGACCGTAAAAATAGTTACTATCTTCTTGGTTTGTTTCTGAGTAAACTCTTTCAAATAGCTGTTAATAATCCTTAATCTCCAATTCACCATGATTATATATGCACAGAAAGTGAATAGTTCTAATTTCTGAACAAAGAATAGGGGCAAAATGGTAATATCCCACTGTATATCTTCGGAAATATACAAATCCACCACTGCATTGATTATTTGAGATAGTATCAGAATTATTAGGTGTCTATTGAGTCGAAAACCCATTTTTTTATAAAAATCTGCACATTTTTCCACTTGCAATATGTTGTCTACTTCCGCAAGTAAAGTGATGATACGAATATTCATCGAACTGATGACAAAATTGGCAGTTATCATCGCGGCAACGTATTGAAAACATATAACTAAAGCTGGAACGGCGACCATCAAAACCACGACTCTAGACGTTTCAATCATTTCAGAAGACCCAGGTAATAAGAAGCAGAAAAATATAGCAGCATAGATTATAACAATTAAAATTCCAAATGCTCTCATTTTCCAATTTGGGGGACATAACACTCCATCGACAAACTGAAATCTAAATATTCCACAGCAACGCTCAAGTATAATTTCAAGCTTTAGGTTGCTAATAATATTAAAGATTTTCTTTTTTTCGCCGTAGTGATTCTTCGGCTTTTCAATATTTGAATCATTGTTTTGTTCCTTATTCTCTTCCATGTACGCGCTATGGCTTTTTATGGATATTGAATTTGGACGTCCGTTAGTAGATATAAGACTGGAAGAAATGAATTACCGCACTTCATGAATTTCAAATTGGACAAGAATAAATAACGTTCCATTGCGATAATGAAGCGTTTAGCGTAACTATCTGATGGTGAATGATAAAGCTATATAAAACAGTACTCTGTGATGATAAAGTAAATAGGTGTTAAGTCAATTTAGTGTATTGATCAATATAGTAATTTTTAGTGACTAAGCAGTTAGCCAGCTTTATACAAAGCAACTCGTTTTGTGGCGAACTGATTATATTGCATAAATAATTTCAATATCCTGGCAGCTTAGTCATCCTTCCAGCTTCCACAATCTGAGCGAACATTACGAACGCTTGCTGCATGTATGCGTTTGCTTGTTTGCCTGTGCATGCTGCATGAGACAGTCAGTTTTTTTTAAATCTGGTATTTCAAATAGTACAACTGTTTGAACGTACATATTGTAATTCTAGATTCAGTTTAGGAAACTGTTTTGAACAAACGTTCAAACGCTTAGAATTCTTAGAATTCCGCGCTACTAAACGATTTACTAATGTCATCGAAAACTCATTAGTAGGTGGCAAAATTTAAGAAAGATATTTGCCCTGTATTGGGCACATATTGTGCATGCTTCTACCAAGTTAAGCAACGTTGAACCGTAAATTAAATTGTTGCCGTTTTGTGTTGCACAGCAAACAAATAAAAAATCTATATTTTATTTTACAAATACCAACACACGTTTATTCATTAACAAACTTGTGTATAATATTAATACATGACTTAACTAAATAGTCACATACAATGTGGGGCGAGGTTAGGGTTGAAATTAATGGTGAGGAACATTTTCGAACAAAAAGTACATAATATCAAACTCGATTCAAAAACACACTTGTTAGAAAAAAAATATAAGTCTGGCAAGTCTACATTAGATGAGTTATTTGAATAATAACGATCAAATAGGTTGTCGCTACGCTTATAAACTTTAAGACCAACGTAATATCTACTGTAAACATATCGTAAACACAGATGTGTAACGGCCAGGCCTCCACGAGTTCCATAAACACTTTAGCCTGTACTCTCATTGTCTTCGGTAGGTCGTAGTTCATTACAATCTTGTTGACTAAAATCTTGGTTTTACTTCGCAACCAAAGTAATTTTTCACAAACAAATGCAAAGGCAACCAGATTGCAACCTGCACTGAAACACCAAAAACCCAAGGTAACCAAATCAGAAGAACAATGTGTTGGTGTCTGGTAAAAAAAAAGCGCCGTTTTCATAGTAATAAGAACGTAGCCAAAAACAGACACAAGAACTATAAAGTTCTTGAAGTTAAATGCTTCGTTAATCATGAAACAGGTTTTGCCTATAGTATCGAATATGGTCGCCAGTTCTCGTATTTTCATATTTCTTTCTGATGCTCGTCCAATAAAATTAAAATTTTCTTGCGACTCTTTTTTTCTGTTCCTGACAGTAAAAATAGTGACATTTTTTTGCTCCTGTTCATTAATAAATGTACGCAAGTAATTATTGATCACATTCAATCTACTCGTAACCATGGCAATATATTTAAAAAATGCAACAATTTCAAGTTTCTGTACAAAATATACATGAAATACGATGACAGCCCAACAGACATCTTCTTCTCTAAAAATGTTTATAACAATATTAACCCCGTGAGTAATAAAGAGAACAAATAAGAATAGATACGTCCTAGAACGTGAATGAATGTAAAAGTCCTTTAATGCTTCGACGTGTAACATGTTATCTATTTGAGCAAACGTTGTGAAGATCCGAATATTCAACCTCGAGTTGGCAGGAAAGCCGACTTTGATTGAAGAACTGACGTATTGGATAAACACCGCTATAGTAGGCATTTCTTGCATAATTCTCCATCGGCCAGTCCACTCCACTGAGGTGCTCGTATCGATCCGTCTTCTTAAGATTTCAATGAACACTATACTGTAAGCTATCATGTAGACAGTAGAGACCGTTTTCATTATCCAGTTGGGAGGTCGTAACTCTCCATTCGCAAGGCGAAATTTATATATTCCGAAGCAGTATTCTAATACCGTTATAGGCTTTATCGTGTGCATGACTTGTATGATCTTATTCCTGTAGTCACTGTCATCCATCAGTTCGAAGTTTGATTTATTTACCCGTTTCTTTACTTTTGTTTTGACGTCTCTCATTTTCTGATAAACTACTTTTGGGACGTCTACTATTTGAAATATTATAACACAAAATGAATTATTGTTCGATCACAAATTAAATGTCTGAGTCCATTTCGATAATAATCCTCTATTCTTATCTTCTATAGTTTCTATCCAAATAAAACTGTCCAGTTTACACAGCCTATATAAATAATGGATGAAAAGTGGAAGGTAAAATGTTTATTTTAGTCATAGTGTAGAAATTTACTAATAATAGTTATTTGTTATACAAGAGTGTAAAGTTGCTTTTTAACCGCGAGCTCAATTTTGATGACCGAGCAAGCGAAGGATTCAGAAGAATCCTGAGCGTCAGCGAGGAAATCAAAAGAGCACGAGGTAATAAATCTTTGCACTCGAGTGCAACACGTAACTTTTCATCCCACCTCAGCGAGGAAATGACTAAATGCAAAAATAAAACATTTACTATCACAAGATACTTTTATTTCAGTTTAGGTATTAACTACTACATTATGATAGGTAAGTATTGCAGAATAATCTTTAAATATAATTTATAATAATACTTAGGTATAATTAAGAAAAATTTAAAGTAACGTTGGTTGAGTGTAATATTTTTGTTAGGTACTGTAATGTTGTTGTTAGTGACTTGTGTACTGTTTTTCGGTAAATACTTAATAGTTGTACCGATTCATCGGATTCCCTTGGCGTAAATGTTGGCGCGAGAGGGCAATGGTTAGGTGTTTCGTAACGGCTCATTTTTGATGTAGAAAGGCCAGTCCAAGGATCTGACTGAGGCTCTTTCAGTGTAATGGCTCCTACGATGCCTTTACATATTTTAGACTTATTTTGGATGGAATCCTCTATGTATCCCTCTACAACCGCATTGGACTTCCAGCCTCCATGGAGCTTAAGGGACAGAGGGAGATCGCCTCCTGAATCGGCCAAAAGTGTGGCTGGAATTCGTCGTAAACAATGACCCGTGTACAACAGGGGTTTATTTATTTATTTAATACTTCATACACACAAACGTACAGAGGCGGACTTAGGGGTTCTGAAAGTTCAAGAAATGTTGCTATTTCTCGTGGGATACTGCCAATTTTATTAAGCACCCATACGCTGTCTAACACACTTTCCGTTGCGATGTAGTACAAAAAAATCGATTGATTGGAGTGTTAGGCGGGCGTAAGGCTTGATATTTCTCAACAATTGTTTTTTTGGCGTAAGGCTTGATATTTCTCAACAATTTTTGTGAGTACCATGTACTTCAGAGCTATCATTGTCTAGATACCTACGTCTTCTATTGACTTGAATGACTCCGGCGGTTGAGAGTATGTCATGCCCGCTCAAATGTCTCGCCGATGGTGGCGCGTGTGTCGGATCATTTAGCTCCCTTCAAAATGGTTGAGCTGAATTGTGCTGATACATGTGTCATGTTCGTGAACGGGCGCTGTCGGTTGGGACTGGTCATCTCTTAGCTGCCATGGTTTATTTTAATTGATTCAAATTTTATTTCTGAATTGTCTTTTTATATTTACTATGGACACTTTTAACTTTCTACATCGTTCTCACATAATGTGTAATCTCAACATGAATGATGTAACAAATGATTTGTAATAATTACCTAATTGAAAAAGAGTGTCCATGGAGTTTCTTGCCCGTTCTTCTCCATAGAGATCTACGCCTTGGAATGGGCATCTACGGTACTTTCACAGTTATTATGTCTTGTGACTGGGACTGTAGCACCATAATTTTGTAATATTTTATTTTGTCTTTTGACAATTCAAAAGTGCCTGTAACTGGCCTACTTGAAATAAAGTGCTTTGACTTTGACTTTGAATTGTTACGTATTCCTTGCGAATGACGAAGTTGCGGTCTCTTTTTGTCTTTGTATTAGATAAATTATTAATAGTAAGTCATCTGAATGTTTTTGACATTGAGTTGTGTTAGTTCATTAGTTCGATATGCTCCGTTTATACCAATAATAAGAACAACCTGTAACTTAAAGAGTACCACCGTACCGTACCACCGTACCGTCAGTACCACCGTGCCGTTCGTCCGTACTGTAGTAGATAAATTAATATGCATGCAGAATTATGCCTATCAACATCTACTAAGTACGTATTAGATTATGTTAAGTGATACTGAATGTGCAACTGACTTACTTTTGCCGCCAAATATACGGAATCACGACCAGGTGCTACGTTATGAAACTTTTCAATTTCAGATGCTGTGAAAACCTTCGATTTTTTTGGTTGATGACCAGATTCCAGATGATACTCTTTTTATATAAATAATAGTTTAAAAAAAAACAACAAAAAAATACGCTTTAACGGAATTTAATTAAGAATAGTGTAATGTAAATGTAAAAAAGCGTGGGGTGTTTTTTAAGACATTTTCAAAATGAATACTTCTTCTGAATAACAAGATCTGTCAATAAAATACTATACAAGCACCCCACGCTTTTTTCATTTACATTACGCTATGCAAATTAAAACAGTCAATTATTAACAGTTTCAGAATCACTTATTTTAGGTTTTTCACTTGTTTTCAAGTTTACAGTTTTTAACCTAAGGTTTTAACAATAAAAAAAATAAAAAAGTACACCAAGAAGGTTCCGAGTTTGAGTTATTCAACATATTAAAAAAGGTTGTATGATAAATTCGGCACCATGGAGATAAAAGTAAATAGGTTTAATGATGTTTTGAATTCACAAACTTAGTGCACATGATGTACTAAATTCAATTTACTTTATCCTCTAGCGGATAAAAACCGCTTTTGCACTCAGATATCAAAGAGCAAAAATACTCTTTCCGAGATGGGGGGATGAAATGGATATTTGGAACATAGGTACTCGTAAGACCCAATATTTTTATATCCTTAACTCTAATTTTCATTTCTTTGCACTCAGCGGGATGTTGATTTTGGCATAATTTTATTGGACGCAATCTTTGACGAATGAAATTACAGACAAAAGATACTTCAAACGCGATGTAACGGGTTGTATATATGTATATCTAAATAAAATAGGTAGATGTTGTTTTTTTAGGAAATTAATAAGTTATCAGCTGTCTGTCTGAATCATAAAAATGTACCCTTGCTTGTATCGACTTTCGTATTAAAAAGATCTTTAAATCATTGAGGGGTTGTACAACAAATATGGGACGCATGCTGTGGGTTTGGTATGGTAGGTAGCATGGAAAATTCTAGGCAGGACATACCATTTTGTTACCATTACCTTTTCAGTCATTCTTATCTACGTTTTCCGATGAATTGTACAAGGGTTTCTGTTCTATACATAACAAAACAAATCAAGCAATTCGGATGAGAGGACCTTTAACTATGCAAGTCTGAATGAACCCGTGGCCATAAATATACTTTTTTATAGGAAAAATAAAACTTGAATAAAACATAACATAACATAAATATTTATTTCTCTTTCACAAAGGTGTCTTACAAATTATTACATAAAAGTGCAACATTAATTGATAAATCCTTTGTGGGAGACTGGTATCTGCACTAGGAAATCCTTTCACACAGATTACCAGGCCCCCCCATAAATCTTCGATTATTAATATATATTTACAAATATTGACCTTTGGTATAGGACAAGAAAAAGGAAGGAATACAGTTACTAAATATAATTAAAAGAAAACAATTATTATAAAAATTATAATTAAGTTATTATAAAAAAAAAATATTATTAAATCATTATTAATATATCATAAATTTATTTTTAAATTATTGGAATACTAATAAATAATTATTGAATGATTATTAAATTCTTGTAAAATGTTTATAAAATTAATAAATTATTTTCAAGAGGTGTGGAGGTCGTAATGGTGTGGTGTGGAGGTCGTTGTTTTGTGGTGTGGAGGTCGTTATGATGTAGTATAGAGGTCGTTATGGTGTGGCGTGGAGGTCGTTATTGTGTGGTGTAGAGGTAGTTATGCTGTGGTGTGGATGTCGTTATAGTGTCGTGTCGGGGGTCACTATAGTGATTATGTGGGGGTCGTAATATAGTAGGTATAGTGGCTGACTGATGACAACATCATCCTTGCACGCTTAGTAGATTTTCTGTCCTGTCGTAATCGTGGCTCAACAAGTACGTGATAAGAATTTGCTTACACTTGGCTTTTGTAAGAGAGTATATTTTTAGGGAAGAATTGATTTTAGTATATAAATAATTGCCAAGGAAGCAGTAGTTACGATGTGAGAGACTACTTTTGCACCGATTTGTTGAGCACACATTGGTTTTGATTCTTTTACGAGAGTACAAAGACATAATTCACTCATACCACAAATATTTATTAAAACTTTAAAAACGCTTTCCAAGGAAGTAATGAAACCTTAAATATTTAAACGCCGGCAACGTGAACTGGGGGTGCTTAACACAATAGTTTGTAATGAGTCATAATAATTTAGGATCACTTACTTACTAATTACTTAACTACACAAAATGTGATATTTGAATAATTACAATTAAGTAAGTGGTTGCCACACTTATGAACTTCAACATCAGCGTTATATCTACTGAAAATAAATCGTAAATATAAATCCGTAACGGCCAGGCCTCTACGAGTTCCATAAACGCTTTAGCTTGTACTCTCATTGTTTTCGGTAGTTCGTAGTTCATTATTATCTTGTTTACTAGTATTCTAGTCTCATTACGAGTTAGGAGTAGTCGTTCGCAAGAAATGGACATGATGCCAACGGTATAAACTGCACTGAAACACCAAACTGCAGTGTTAATTAATTCTCCTGAATTACTCGCAGGTGTCCGATAGTAGTACAGCGAGGTCCATATGGTAATAACTACATACGTAAAAGTAGATACCAGAGTCATAAAAATTTGAAAGTTAAAAACTTCGTTAATCATAGAACAAATCTTTCCAATGACATCATACATCGTCGCTAAATCCCGTATCTTGGTATTAGAATTTGCTGCACGACCAATGAAATTTATATTGTTTTCGATTTGTTTGCTGTTTGTAACTGTAAACACTGTAGTGTTTCTCTTTTCCTGTTCTTGGAAAAACGTTTTTAAATAGTCGTTTATCATTGTTAGCCTGCGTCTTACCATAGAAATATATTTACAAAAAGTCAGTATTTCGAGTTTTTGAATAAAATATAAAGGAAGGACGATTAGTCCCTTTACGGTGATTTCAAATGCGGTCACTAAATCTATCACACTATTGATCATATGAGTAACACACAAAATCAACAAAAATCCATATGTCTCCATTCGCGATTTTTTATAGAAGTCATTGAATAAATCCGCGTGCAGTGTAGTATCTATCATGGCAATCTTATTGAAGATGCAAATATTAGCGGAGTTTACAAGAAAAGAAGCTGTTATCGTCGAGGTGGTGAATTGTATGAGAACCACAATAGGGGGCACGTCGTCCATAATATCCACAGATTTAGCAGTGCCAGACGCAACGGCTGAGAAATCAATAAATGCCATAAACACAGTTAGAAACACAACAGTACATATAATTCCGTATGTTTTCATTGTGCAATTAGATGGTTGAAGCTCTCCTTTAGTATAATAAAATCGGTTAATTCCATAGAAATACTCAAATAATATTAATGGTTTTATGGAATAAATAACGTTAGCCAAAACGTCGCGCTTCCTCTCAAGGTTTGGTTTGCTTCCTTCCTCTTTGCCTTCGGCCATTTTTCGGTTGAAAACGACGTCGTCTTTATGTGTCAAAGTTGAAATTGAATTAGTGCCCAACGTTCTACATGTCTTTGTAATGAAATGGAACATTACCAATCCGAAAATGAATTGCTTGATGAAACAATAAAATATTCATTGCCACTACTGCATGGGTAACAGGGTTAACACCATCACGAATTAAAAAAGAGGTAACATTAAATTTACCTACACAAGCACTTATAATAGTGAACGTTATTAAGTAAAGAGGTAAGGGGTGAATTTTAACAACCACAATTATTTTTTATTTTGTTGTGAAAATGACGATAATCTTTGAAATGTGAATTAAGAGCCCAATATCCATAATTTTGTGCTTAGGAGATTTGATTAAACAAGAAAATTTTTTTTATGTTCAATTTCAGAAAATGTTAATTTTACACACAATTCAATAACAAATCGGGACTTATCGCGCCATCTAGTGAGATTTATTTGAACCAAATTTTCTTTCTTAGCGCTGGGACCCTATGACCATACGAAATACTGTGAAATTTTGGGACATTTTCTTGAGGTCGTGGGTTCAAATCCGGGCAAGTACCAATATGAGTTTTTCAAATTCATAATTATGTAGGTACCTACTTTCAAAGCCTACTCACTACCATAACTGATCCATACAACACAAAAATAAATCAAAATTATATCACCCCTTGCGATTTTAGCCTTTTAGTGTCGATTTCTAGCACAGACGAGTTCGCAGCTTCCTTTTTAATTACTTGTAAACAGAAACTCTGAAAGAAACTATTATATCAGAGCCATCTATTATGTTATTATTAATTTAAACTCTCCTGGCTTTAGCATGTTGCGTATAGATGGCATTATATTATATAGTTCCGCTATTCAGCACTAGATGACGCTACTAGTACCTACGTTTTCCCGCGCGGGAAGGTTATTTTCTCTCCCATGGTTTTGCCAGAGATCACATCACTTATTATGTGACTATTCAGATGACATTCTATCGATGATTTATTTTTATATCTTTAACATCCTACCCAATGGGTCTTCTACGCCCGTGTAAAGGTGCTCCCCACTTGGAGCATTCTCCTGTGGGTAATGTAACGTTACAGAGTCGAGCATTACTTACATCAGTGAGGGAGGAGAGCCAAGCATTACAGTGCGCAATACAGGCGAATGCTCGTCAGGCCAGGGAGACAGTACTGTAATGTGCTGCTACAGGCGAACGCTCCAGATGAAGGGTACACTTCGATCATTCTTCCATACAAACGTAGTCTGGCGATAACTCCACTGTTTGTCGATGTACGTTCAAAATAAAAAAAAATACATCAATTTGTCTCATCATTATCTAGCCCTGTACGGAAACAAAAAAGTAAAAAAAAAATATGTATTTGAAAGTTATGAGTGTCGAAAGTTCTAAATTTCAACACTAATTTTAACGCATCTTTGGGCGGAAATAAATACCGAAATAAGATACGGAAATAAGAAGAAGGAAAATTGAAAAACGGATAAATACGGAAATAAGAAGAAGGAAAATTGAAAAAACGGACTCACAGGGATAGATTAGTAGTTCAACAATGCAATTGATTTTATTTTGAAAATATACATTTAGTCGTTTTTTCATGATATCTAGACTCCCAAAGGTCTGTTTATAAAATTTCGCGCGATCGTTTTCGTCCTAAAACATCATCCATTTCGCTACAAACTTGCAAAAGTGCTAATTCGTACGCGAACTAGCTTCTTACTGCTCATCACAGCATCTATCTCTTTCGCACGTGTTGTCGGAGTATGAATTTTACCCCGCGTTCAAAATAGTTCGTGCCGTCGACTAGTGTAACCTTAAGACCCATTAGGTAGGTAGAAATGCGAACGGGGAAATCTTGCAAAGGGTATCCCGAGCAAAACTAGTTTTTTCTATTTTCTGATGATTAGTAACCGTTTATGCCAACCCCTATGGGGGAAAAGGCGTGAGTATATGTACCTATGCATGAGTAGCCGTTAATGGTTATTTCTGCTTCACAAACATTGTTCACAAAACAATGAATATATCTATTTAACTCATCGTTATTAGATAGGTACACGCACATATGATATGAGTTAAAAAAAGAGGATGACCTACTGAATAAACTAATAGGAGAACCTACATCCAGTACGTAGCTTAGCTGTTGATAATTTGGTAACATACTATGTAGGTATCGGTCATTTACTATTTGCCAATTTATTAAAACACACAGTGATTAAAAGAGCGGCGATTTCCTCTCAAATCTGATCTTTATAAGCATACGTATATATATTCGGTATCTATATATTTTAGAATTATGTATTTATTTAAGTATATATCACTTAGGTACACTATATGTGTATGTTTTTGTATCTTAGGTTAGTAGTCGTTCACTTTTCTTATCTTCCTGTTCTCACACACTATTCGCGGATCTACTGGTAGAAATTTCTTAGAAAAAGCAGAATCTTTGTACTCTATTGTCTTGATGTGTTTTCTGTATGTATTATAATGTATGTACATTAATAATATAAAAGTATAATGTCTAAATGTAAAAGAATGAGTAACTAATTTAGAAAATAATGATGTATAAATCAGCTGTTATCAACAACTTTAGACTCGGGTAAATTCTAGAAACGCACTAAAACTGCTTTAGGTCTCACTCTTTTTTTTGAAAGCTCACGAATTTTGAGGTGACTCAAACTAGATAAGTTGAAATGGTGGGTTGGTGGTGTGTACTGTGTATTCACTTTTTTAAATAATAATATTTATAATATAAAATTATGTACCTTAAAACTATATAGGTAGGTACTGAAACTGCCGAGTGCGATCGAATTACAAAATAAGCAGAACTTTCGTTTAAGCCCCCAAAATCTGACTTCTTAAAAAACATCGACCTATCCGCAGAATCACTGGTCTTATTTTTCCCTAAAATCTGATATTTCTTTACTCTATCTTTCAGGTAGTTCTGAAGATTAATACACCAAGAAAGTACATAAGTGGTTAAGTTTGCAAGTTCTAACTGTCAGAGGTCCCAGCTGTATGCGGACCTGCGCTCGCTCTATCGACCGGCCGGCCTCTAGGCATGGCTCGCTCTTGTCGATAAACCAACTAGGGGGATGGTAGAAAAATATATACATATAAGATTGTCTTTTGATTGATTGAAAAATTAGGTTCTGTCTGAGATTCATAGAGCATTGAGTTGGCGAAGCTGCCCAATGAGTTTTAAATAGATAAATAGTTCGTTGTGTTGGTCAAGTTCCACTTTAAACTTAGAATCAAGATAAGCCTAAGCTGGTTTTTGGATTTTAATATTAGACTAAATTTAGCGGTTAGCTGGGGTCAAGATAAAAGTCAATTTACCGGTATTTAATTATCAGTCCCTAAGAAGCACGTTTGAAGCTTTTAGCTAACAAAACGTTCATGCTAGAAAGAGTTTTTATGCGCAAACGATTTTACCATATTCGGTATCGATACCCTGCCCCAACCTTACGTGTGAAGCGAGGACTGCGAGGTGCCGAGGCGGCGCGGCAGTGGACGCGCGACAGACGCGCGGGCTGCTCTACGCGGCCCCGCTTCGGCCCAGGCCATACACCTAGCGACCGCCACCATGGGCCAGACAGCCGGCGCCGAATGCACGCCCGAAGATGACGACTCAGAGCCACGCATTCGTGTCAATCCCACCGAAAAATCATTGGTAAGTCAACCCGCAAAAGACCCTATTTTCCCCCATTCTTTCATGAATGAATTAAAGGTCGTATTCACGCGTTTAGAAACTTTTAAGCAGACTCTCAGTCGTAATGATGCTATTAATTTTAAGGCTACGTTAATTGCTGAAATAAATGTACATTCATGTGTCGTAAAATTTACGTAATAGGTACGTGTTAGGGTGCAATTTACGTCGGCATATTGGTAATTTTATTGACAGAATATATTATGAGGTTTCAGCTTATTTGGAGGTTTTCAGTTGCATTTGCGTGTTCGATACGTATTAGTAAAATTTTCAATAAGAACGTCTGCCTCTCTCCCCTCCTCCTCCTACTCTAAAAACCTCTTTGATACCATATTAGCATTTTCTGTGACACTAATCGTTAAAGCCCGCAGTTGTTTTTATTGTTTGCAGATGGCTATAGTTAGGTAGACAGTAAATCAATAGAATCACGTGTGGACTGGTTTTCAGACACAGGACGAGGGTGTCTGGAAACCAGTCCATTATGCATTATGCAGACTTGAAGACTCTAGACGGCTTCTATTTTTGAATTAATAACTCAAATACATTTTAATGAATTGATATGGTAAAACAAAGGTCAACTTGGGCTTTTATAACAACCCTGAACTTTTTATTTCAAGTATTTACTTATTTCTGATATTGGCCATTGGCTATACTAAAAAACCGGCCAAGTGCGAGTCTGAGTCGCGCACGAAGGCCACCATCACCAGGCGTCTGTACCATTATCGAATAAAACGGCAAAAAAATCACGTTTGTTGTATGGGAGCCCCTCCTAAATATTTATTTTATTCTGTTTTTAGTATTTGTTGTTATAGCGGCAATAGAAATACATCATCTGTGAATATTTCAATTGTCTCTGTCATCACGGTTCATGAGATACAGCCTGGTGACAGACAGACAGACAGACGGACCGCGGAGTCTTAGTAATAGGGTCCCGTTTTTACCCTTTGGGTACGGAACCCTAAAAAGACGGCACATCCGATATGAGCTCATATACCATACCTAGGTAATATCTACTTTTTACGTATACCGGTAGGTAAACGTTAGTAACTATTTAGTACCTAATCTGTGCCGGTACCTAGCAAAAACCGAATAAATTGATTTAGCGCGTAGGCGCTCTATCCTATGAATCTAGACTGAAAAGCTGTGTTCATATGTATGAACACAGCTACAAATACAGCATACTAAGTAAGCTTTGAAAATATCTAAGTCTGAGGTTATTCAGCATCTACAAATAATTTTGAACTAAGGTGCACCTTATTATCAGCTGTGGTAGTACCTATATCTACTACGCTAAGTTCCTGGCATTTAAATAGATTTTAATCTGATCTTTATTATCCATGGTAGGTTCCTATGTACACGTATCACTGCATCTAGTTTCTCTCCGAACCTTTTCACAAACAATCATAGGAAAATCGGAACATGTGACCCAATTAATGCTCATTCAACGAAAAATTTGAACGAAGCATCTCAACCGACTCTCTAACAGCATGTCTATTTAACATGTCAAGTATCCAAGCATTTTGAGGAAGAGCTATAAAGACTCACCTTGCTATTTTATGCAAATCATATTTGTAACCAACGGTTTTGTTGATCGCTGATTCGGAAATAAAACAAAAGCTGAATTTTACGACTTACGCGAAAAGGGAATCGAAGATTGCCCTTCGTCATGAGCTCTAACGATTGGTGGAAGGATTGCTTATTAATGTTTTGGGTACTTACCTTAAACAGCAGAAGGCAGTGAGTTCTGATTTCTGTAAGCGGCAGCACTGATCGCTTCAGATCGCGAAAACACTTAAATGAGAAGATTAAATATCATGAATTTGTATATAACATGGATCGTATATCCATGTTATTTTCTATAGATTTTTCAGAACTTTTACTAGTACAAGGTTGGCCCAAAGTTTCACCCGATGTTCTTTAGTTTAGATGTAAGTAATTTTTTTTAAGATTGAAAAGCTTTAGTTCTGGATTAAGTTTATTTGATGTCTTCATTGTCAATAAGTCGATAAAATGATATCGACAAAGTGGCAAGAAGAATAGAATAAAATGACATAAGAATTGATTGAAATTCGGGCCCGAATTTAGGCATTTCCATCTCTCTTGCCAGAACTTCCGGCGATAGATATTCTCTATAAGGGCTTCAAAAGTCTTAGGCTGATAGACATAGACACACCCTTGACTTCAAAAAAACCCACAAAAAGAAGTCTGGAACGGTTAAATCAGTCAGTGCAAATCGCCAACAGTAAACAAACGTAAACAGCCTACCCAGTGGCGGATTTGCAGTCTTGGCTTGCCTAGGCCGGTGCCACCCGCCCCTTTCTCAGGGCCAATTATTATTTACTGTATGAATTCACTTTCTTGCCAACTTTTATTGAAATAGATACCTACTTACAGAAATTTAGTTACGTCGTGATAAAAACCCACATCTCTATATTTCTTATTACTAACATCTGTTGCTTCATACATTGTCATGTGCATCTTTAGTGCACGCCATAATAGCGGCGTTCAAAGGTTGACGGGGTGCGCATGAATTCATGCGGTCCAATACCTGGCCGGACCGTGATCAAATGCGCACACCGGCCAAATGTAGCTGAAGATACTTCAGAACACCGTGTGGTTTTAGTCAGTTAGAGTTTGACAGACACCTTCGCCCGCCCCACGGCGGAGGATAGGAGGACATCCATGAGGATGTCCACAAGTTAAAAGGGGGTGCATCTTCAGCAACTTGCCTCGAATAAGTTTGTTTGGCCTATTCATAAACATACAAAGAACAAAGTTCGTCGACTTATGCATTAAGGCTCATGAACTATACAAGAAAGATGCAAGAGCGACTGAAGCGAGCTCGAAACACCTCCACCTCCTTGATCCCCTTCCGTCAGCGGCCATGAATTTCTTGCTATCGTCAGTGTATTTTTTGACACGATTGGCCACCCCTAATATCTGGCCGCCCTGGGCCCGGGCCTTAGGGCAAATCCGCCACTGAGCCCACCATGCAGTAACTTTGAGTGGATGTAATGGCTCTTCGTGGTTTATACGCGGATTTTAGGTGCTCCAGAAGTAATAATTTAACTAATTTACATAATATACGGTCGTTCATTATGATTTTTGATGAAAAGTTGTCTCCGTCGATCGTGGTCGAAAGCAATTATGACACGTTCTTTATGAGTATAGCGATTCATGTCTTGTTGACGTCCTTTTTTGTATCGATCTGTTTACTTTCAAAATATTAAAGTAGAATTGACATTTTTTGCTATTTGTAAAAATTATACCATCTTCCGACAGGGTGATTACTTTTGTACCACCCAGTTCTATCGAATATTTGTATCTACCTAGTTAAGTACCTACCTATTTATTTCTGAAAATATATTTATAATAAGCAAGAACCCGCTCAAGTGCGAGTCGAACTCGCGCACGAAGGGTTCCGTACCATTATCGCAAAAAACGGCAAAAATTCACGTTTGGTTTATGGGAGTCCCACTTAAATATTAATTTTATTGTTTTTAGTATTTGTTGTTATAGCGGCAACAGAAATACATCATCTGTGAAAATTTCAGCTGTCTAGCTATCACGGTTCATGAGATACAGCCTGGTGACAGACGGACAGACATACAGACGGATCGCGGAGTCTTATTAATAGGGTCCCGTTTTTACCCTTTTGGTACGGAACCCTAAAAAATATTGACGGAAAGGTCGCCCTAGGCCCTAACAAACATGGCGGCATACGTTCTTATAAATCTATGGCGGCATACTTACCTTGAATCTATTTTATCAATCATTATTGTGTACCTACACCATATTTTTTACTAAATAAATTTAAAAATAAGAACTACACTACGCTGAATGACATATATTTTATGTATTTTGATAAATTTAACCAAAGGAATTGACGATTAGGTACATCTATCTACAAAAAGCCGTTGTTTAGTTCTAAACAAAACAATCAACTTACCATTAACTAGTTGTTCCCAAAAATATGCCACATTATGTTATTTATTGTGTTTAAGTACTTGTTTACAAAGCTAATGGGTGGAAATATTTATTATTTTAAAGACGCGATGTGCGGCGTGCGCTCAAAAACAATTTTCGCCATTCGCGCCGTACATACGCACTTCGCGCGTTTTTGTTTTGACGTTTAGTAGCAGTTGTCGGCCTGACGGCAGAAAGAACGGTTCTAAACGCGTGCGTTCTGTGAAACGAAACGTCACAGATTCGTAAGCAAATCTGTCAAATTGAATTGTTAATTTTATATTATCTTTATTTTTATAATGTTTGTGATATTAAAGTAAATAAGTAAGGTTAATTAATAATTTTTGGACCATAAATAATTTTAATTTTCGTTTATTATAATTAAAAAGCTGTTAAATGTGGAATTTTGCAATTCGTATTTGTACTGTCAAAATTAAACTTTTGTTATTGTAAAGTAAGGTGTTAAATTCATCTGTTTTCCCTTGAACTTGGTGTAATTTCAAACCAGCCAGTGCCAGCTGGAAAGTGACTAAACGTTCTATTTTCTGTTGTTGTTGTGTGAAGTAGTAAGAAAATAACTGAAGAAAGATGTCGAAGGTGTCCCTGAATAATGTCCCATCGAATCCTCGTATCAATCGTTTGAGAACCTTTTCTAGGGTAAGTGTTATACATTATAAATATTTTAATTTCTCCACGGTGGAAATCCACTAGTGATTTGGCTAATATTAGATTATATTTGAGGTTACGTATTGTAATCGTATGCTTTGGGGGAGGTTTATTGCTGGGCTGGGCAAGCTGAAATCAAATATCAAAACAGACTGTGTTATCTCTAACCATTACGTTTACCTACGTGTGGTATAGTTCCTATGAATTAAGTTCTCCAACCAAACATCCATTTCACAGAGCTGACCACCTGTCAAAGTCATAAAAAAACTATTTTTACCACTAAAATCCATTTAGGAACATTTTTCATATCAGCCATTTCTCAGTAGGTACTCATAATATAAAATTCCTACTGTTTTGGTCTAAAATTGAGTAACATATTATTTTTCTCCGTAGCTAATAATAATTAGTAATAAACCTACTAAGCTCTATTTTTCTGTAATTTTTTGATAAGTTTGGACAGAGTTAATTATGCTGTTATTTACTTTTCTGTCAAACTAATTACTTCTTATAAATACTGAGCATTACTCTTAATTTTTATCACTTTCTTCATTATTTAATTACTTACTGTTAATGAGATACTTATAGATCTAGAATTTGTTTTGAGTTAAAGAGTGCCAACACGCACTGCATTCATTTGAGATACATAAATGAAAAAGAAAATACCTATTTAAAATTGGAATGAAGTGACACAGATCCGGGAACAATGGATAGACTGAACAGAGGCTTTTGCCCAGCTGTTGCAGTACTATTTGTAATAATTATAATATAACTAGGTTGGTAATATAATTCAAAATTATATTTTATTTTCCATTGTAATAAACAACTAAATAAGGCTCAGACACTAATAAAATGGTGAAACTTTACTTACTGAACCACTGAATTAAGAGTTGGGGGAGAAGTGGAACACCCCCTGTGAAGGAGGGGTTGTGATTCCTTTTTTTTTTTAGTACATTTATTGGCACAATTTCGAATCGCAATAGCTCCGGCGCTATGGGATGTGCAGCCCCTACGCCCTTGCGTGACAATCCATGGGCACCAATGGATTGTAACATCGGGCAGAGGCTTCCCTCCCTCCGCGCCCCCGAATTTGCAAAAACACTCTAGGGGTGTGACAGACAAGGCTGCTTTTTCAGGCTTTTTTTTGGATATAATACGAGTTTTCACAATCTAAAACTTTGCAGTAAGTCTCCTTATACTAAGACCTTTCTGCCATAAAATTACGGTTATCCACTTCAGTGGTCCAGTAAGTAAAGTTTATTCAATAAAATTATTCCACAAGCAGGAAATACATATTTAATTAATAGTTACTAGTTTATTATTGTGTTGTCAATTCAAACGAAATATACAGTGTTATTGTTCTGTTTTCTATCTATGATCTCCGTCACATCTTTTGACATTTTTAAGTTAATTATTTTGTAGATCTTCTTTCTACTTGATCTCTTGCTGCTAAAGATTTAGAAAAGTATTTTGCAGTATGTATCCATCAATAAAACTCAATTGCTTTGAGTCATAATTATATCATATCAACCAAGTAGGGATCTGATGTCAATCCATTCCATTTAGTCCCGGAAACATAATTTACTCAAGACTTCATATCATGAACAGGGCTAATCATTATTATTTCATCCTGAAATGGAATTTCCAATTGTTCAGCTGTTATGTTAATTAGCACTATTCATTTGCAAATCAGACTCTATTGCATTGCGTTTGTTCAGTTAATCTGCTATTGTGAACTGCTAATCATGATTTCCCCAATTAGTCCCTCATATGGACCTTTGTACGTGGGCCATGGCGGCCGTTGGGGGTTATTCCAACCAGCCCTCCAGAAGTCAATTAGAGCTACTGGTTTCCTCAAAACATCCGTGTCAGGTCTGGGTGACCCGAGGGTTCGTGTTCTTATCTGGGTGACACCTTTGCATTCAAAGAGAATGTGCGTAACGGTTTCCTCAGCCTCCACGCATGCACAGAGGACTGTCCGTTATGCCTATTGTGTGAAAGTGTTTGTTGAGTGAGCAGTGTCCCGTGATGGTCCCCGTCACCAGGCGCAGGCCATTCTTGTCCAGGCGTAAAAGACGCCTGGTAAGCCTACTGTCCAAGGATGGCAGAGCTTCTTTGGATTGCCTACAGCCCGGTGTCGAGGCCCACCAGTTCTCCGCCTGTGTCTGGGTGAATTCCCGTACCCACCTGCGTATTTGGTTGAAAGGAATGGGTACAACAGGTGCGGAAACCAAACCCCATAACATAGAACATGGGTACAACAGGTTCGGGTCCAAAGACCGCCGATCTGGATCTGCGTCTCGCAAGCTTGTCAGCCGCTTGGAAAATAATATTTCAAAAACAAAAAAAATGCAACCTACAGCTTGCTCAAAGTTAAGGCATAAAGAATTGAATTACATATTAATATACCAAAAAGGCTTGTCATGCATACCTGACATGAAATAACATGGGTATAATATGAATTTTATTACTAATTTAGTGACATCGGCTTGAAAGGAATATCCTGATATGGAACGGAATATGATTAATTTATAGGAAAAATTAAAATAAAAGGTTGTCTGGGGGATAATGTAAATTATTCATCCCTTTTCCCCACTAAGTATGTGTGACAGTAAGAAAATAATGCAGAACTATATATATGTATTTATAAATTTCATGATTCTGTCTATATTTTCGTCTCTGACGACATCCATTAGTAATGGGGGTGGCACAAAGGGTTTTCCCAAACATTCATCCGGAGATTTTGAATCAGTTTGATCCAGATAACTCATCCTGTTGACGTGTTCCCAAAACGTTATTCACTCACTCCATTATTTTGTTTCACGCCGTTTACTTAGTGACCGGTGTCGTAATAATCATCTCTAGTGGCATGCGGGTGCCGGCAATTGGCACAAACTGTTATGCGGTCACCATTTTATCAATGAGTAACAGTCCGACTCTACTTGCCAATTTTCGGTATTTCAAATATTGGAAGTAGTAAAGAATATTCTTAGATAATTTAGGTATCTTCGAAAAGCTTTTAGAAGGCATTATATCTATACTATCTATACTAATATTATAAAGAGGAAAGATTTTTTTGTTTGTGTGTTTGTACCGAATAGGCTCCGAAACTACTGGACCGATTTGAAAAATTCTTTCACCAATAGAAAGCTACATTATTCCTGAGTGACATAGGCTATTTTTTATCCCGAAAATGGGTCCTGTGGCAACAGCTAGTCTTCCAATAATTTACAGATATTCTATAAGAGAGTATAAAGCCCTGTGTACAAATAAAAATTGCGAAGAAAATTGCTTTCGGAACCCGCGTACACCCACGCAAATGAAATTTTCTCTTGTATCGACATTCGTGCCGCGCACAAACTCGTACAATTTTCCACGAAAATATTTTGCTGAATTTTAAATTCAGCTAACCAAAGTATGTACTGATGTGCACGTGGCTTGTTTCCATTTGAACCCCTGGAAAGCCTGACGGGAATACCCTTGGGATACCGTCAGTCATCGTTCCATGAAGGCTCTAATTTACTGTCTAGACAGCTCTTTAGTCTGCCTTTTCTGTGATTCTAATTTGCTCTTCGACACTGCTCTGTGAAAATAATTTCAGAGTGTGTAATGTCAGTTATTTGTGAATTTGAAAGCACATAAATCTAAACACTGAAAGAGATTTTTTCAGTAGGAGACGTGAAAATGTTACGATAATTATCAGTGCATAAACATAAGCACTTGTAATGTACTCAGATATGGCTGGTGGTAGCATATTTCGCAAAAATATTTCTTATCGCAAACACAACGACGGCTCAGGTGTCTTATCTTAATTATCAAGGATAATACAGAACTCAAAGATAGATTAAACTTGTTTGCAAGAAAGTACAATAACGTTTATTTTATCATTCTTGCGTAATACCTTCACGAGCATTGTATTATTCTTGCAGATAAAAGTACTTCATTGGCAGATTTGCAATTACTTTTTCCTTATCAAGTTGATCTTATGAATACCATCTTGTTGGCAGGTAGTTACTTTACCCATGAAATTATACACGATCTTTAAATGGAAGTGTGTCAGATGATGGAATAAAAACAAAAAAACCGGACAAGTGCGAGTCGCGCGCGCACAAAGGGTTCCGTACTTGGTAAATTGCGGTTTACGATTTATGACGTATTAAAAAAAACTACTTACTAGATCTCGTTCAAACCAATTTTCGGGGGAAGTTTACATGGTAATGTACATCGTATATTTTTTTTAGTTTTATTATTCTCTTATTTTAGAAGTTACAGGGGGGGACACATTTAACCACTTTGGAAGTTTCTCTGGAAGTGTCTCTCGCAGTTTAGAAAAAATATATATTAGAAACCTCAATATCATTTTTGAAGACCTATCCATAGATACCCCACACGTATGGGTTTGATGAAAAAAAAATTTTGGGGTTTCAGTTTATGGGGATCCCTCAAAATTTATTGGTTTTTTTTCTATTTCTGTGTGAAAATCTTAATGCGGTTCACAGAATACATCTACCTACCAAGTTTCAACAGCAAAGTTCTTATAGTTTTGGAATAAAGTGGCTGTGACATACGGACGGACAGACATACAGACATGACGAATCCATAAGGGTTCCGTTTTTTGCCATTTGGCTACGGAACCCTAAAAAATATGATTATTGCCACCAAACACAGTAACACATAACTTGTCGATGATAACGACAAAACGGTATTACGAAATACAATTCACTGTAAGATTTCTCCCAAATAATCTCTACAATATTATTGTACAAAACTGTCAAGTCTATCAAAAGTGTCTTACAATCAAACGGTTGTCGAGACTTTGACACTGACAATCCTACACAAGGCTGTTGGAAAACCTTCGTGAGGACTAGTACCTATTCAAGGTTTTATCCATCAACTATAAAGCAAACTGGTCTCTATTACAATAGCAGAAAGATTACATTATTTTCTACACGATCAGTTCACTGAGAGTCAGGAAAGGAATACCATGGCCAAGTTGTGGTATTAAATTATTAAAATGATAATAATCGATCGTAACGTGCGTGTTTCATTAACATAGTAAAGTAAATGTGCGTGTCTTCGCTTACAATAAGAATAGAAAATGTATTAGTGAATCGACAAAGTTAGAGCCTGGCAATGTCACGGTTCTGCAAGGTACCTACCTATCTCGAACGTCTATTCGCCATTCCTGAAAATGACAAGAGAATAAATGTTATGCGCCAGGCATTTCCCGCTTATTTAATTGCTACTACGAGTATACTCTAGCCATTTTAAAGATACAAAGTTTGTTTTTAGGGTTCCGTACCCGAAGGGTAAAAACGGGACCCTATTACTAAGACTTCACGATCCGTCTGTCTGTCTGTCTGTCCGTCTGTCACCAGGCTGTATCTCGGGAACCGTGATAGCTAGACAGTTGAAATTTTCAGAGATGATGTATTTCTGTTGCCGCTATAACAACAAATACTAAAAACAGAATAAAATTTATATTTAAGGGGGGCTCCCACACAACAAACGTGATTTTTTTGCCGTTTTTTGCTCGATATTAATAACGGCAACAGGTAGACGCTTGAAATATCCACAGAATATTTAGTTGTATATTCACTTCAAATAATAATAATTATTAAATTAAAATAAAATTAATTAAGGGGGGCTCCCATACAATAAACGTGATTTTTTTGCCGTTTTTTGCGATAATGGTGTGGAACCCTTCGTGCGCGAGTCCGACTCGCACTTGGCCAGTTTTTTTTGGAGTACCCGCTATTGAACGACAAAAATAAAACGAATTCGATTTATAGAATATTGTATCTGTTGTATATCGATGTAACTGAGTTAGTAAAGATTTGAGAAAATAATAAAATATACAAGGTCATAGGACTAGAAGAGCGAACTTAAAACTTTCATCCCCACTGTCACCTGATTGATCTGTCAGTGCTTTGTTAGTAAATAATTTACCTTCTTGTCCAGAGTATAGATATACCTCATCATCACCAGCTTTTTTAATGTTCTCACTGCTGGGACACAGACCTCCTTTCTGTGAGAGGAAATGGACCGTAATCCATCTCCGGACCCAATTTTTGGTTCTAGATATACCTCATCATCATCATATCAGCCACAAGACGCCCTCTGCTGGACATAGGCCTCCCCCAAGCGTCGCCACATTGACCGGTCCTGCGTGTCCCGCATCCAGCGGATCCCCGCAACCTTCACTAGGTCATCGGTCCACCTGTTCGCGGTCGCCATAGATATACCTACTTGCAATTAAATAAGAGGGAAAATCCACGTCATATTTTCCTTTGTCAAAATACACCTTTATTTTCGTCACGAACAATTTTTTCTTCTACAAATCTTTTGTGGAGCGACAAAAAAAATAATGCAACGCTTCCAAGTACCTATTATAGGTACCATTGGTTATTATAGGTAGGCATTGTTCGACCCAGGATTAAATAATAATAGTGAAAACATGGTGAACGTACTTTTTCCTTTTTGCAGCAAAAACTTTAAAGGAAAATGTTCGTTGAAAAAAAGAGGCCTATTTCCATTCCGCTGTGTTTAATTTAAACTGTGTGCTTATGAGATTACGGTACAATATCGTGGTTTTGTCAATATTAGTTTTGTATTAGGAAGGTGAATGAAAAACGCGTGGAAAATTACGTATGGTTGATATGATCGATGCCTTTATGAAGGTTTTTTTTTTCTTAAATCTAGCTTAGCAATCTTATTTTGAACTACCTCATCATCATCAGCATTTAAATGTTTCCACTGCTGTGAGAGGGAATGGGCCGTAATCCACCACCCAGTTGGTGGATGTCACATGTCTTCGAATAGAACGACCTACGATCTTATGATTAGCGGGGCTCTAGACAATGTGACATTGTATTAGCGGTGACGATTGCCAAAAGTCTATAATGTTTGGGATTGACCACATGACATGCCAGAACCATATTTAACCTTTTGCCACGCTTTTGCCAATAGTAATCGTTGATAGAATTTATGTAGGTCCTCTTGTCCTATAAACCCCAACGACTCTTTTAAGGTTTTTCTAACATCAACAATACAATATTTGAGAAATTAAAGAGGAGGTTTTCAATGCTATACTAGTACCAGTTGCATTGCCTTATCGTTTGATAGATTCTCGTTGGTTCTTACTGCGATCGAACACGCTGCAATAGCTAGCTAGATAAATGCCTGAACCACTTAAACTAAGAAAAAAAAAAAAAGTTTTCGCCTCTTATAATTAAACCAACCTCAGACACACTTGTTTTCCAATTTACTTTGGACATTGGCAGAATAGTCGACATCGGCTTTGCTTGCCATATATAAATATAGAATAGAAGATTTTTCTTGTAAACAAAAGACCTTAAACGACAGTAAGAGTCACTAATGACCGTATTAGCTTAATTATCCTAAAACAGAATTAAATAAACTAGATTATTGGTGGATTTAAAAGTTAAATAATACCGACGATACTCTTTAGGTACTCGATCCCTAAAACTTAACGATTGCTTAATAAATTTATGATAACGCTTAATCTACGTAAGGTGATTTTTACGCATTTTGCAGACGGTTTAAAGATTTAATACCCTGATATTTACTGCAGATAAAATGTTTTATCTTCATTATTTTAAGCTGTTTATCGATACGCTGTGTCGCTAAGCGTGTAATTATAAAAATAGCTTTTCAACATAATTGGCGCTTACTGCGATTATCATCTCGATTCACGATGACCTTGACTGACGATTTGTTTCACGATGTCAATCTTATCCAAATTACTTTGTTTCATTTTCGTAATGAAATCTTTCAATACTTCTTTTTTGCAAACGCAACTATAGAGTAAAATATTGTTTTGCTTCTGTGTGGTATTCATAAAGAAAAGCAAGCTGATTCTTGATCCGAAATACACTATGCTGTCACGCACACTGCGCTTGCTTCGTAGAGTTGCTTGCGAAGCTGTAGCTTGTAGTCACTTGTAGAGCTACGATTCTACCACAGAACAAAAAAAAACGCTGTTCTGTGGATTCTACGATGCCAATCACTTTCGTAATCGTTTAGAAAAAACCATATTGTCTTTGTATATTATTATTATTTATTTGAGGCCTATGTCCAGCAGTGAACCACGTCTTTCGGCTAATATGATGATGATATGTATTATCTTTGCTGCTTTTTAGGGTTCCGTACCCAAAGGGTAAAAACGGGAACCCGTCGTGCGCGAGTCCGACTCGCACTTGGCCGGTATTTTTTTTGTGTGTCCTAGCATTGTTGCTCTTGCCCATCCTCCTGTTTTTGCTGATTTAATTTCCTATTCGTTTTTAAAAGCATTCTTATTTCTTATCGTAATTTTTATTTTAAATTTGTTATTGTTTTCAGCTCAAACATACTAAGTAGGTATTATGTTTTTACTTATTGTAGGTATTTTATTATCTACTTGACAAAAGCTAGTTCAACATTGTGCCCTGTAAAGGGAAACTGGGTTTGTGTATGAAACGGTCACGTTTTTGTCCTTTGGATAAGAACTATATCAGCAATGCATGTGGGTTAATAGTAGCAGATATTTAAGTCAACGTCTGTAACTATTGTACTTATTGGTATTTGAAAATATATAGCACATCTAGGTACATTTTAAATTTATCGTTACTATGGGAATATTTTCGAACACATGTGACTTCCCGCACTGGGTCCTTGTTGTGGATTACGGGCTTATGGCGCACTCCTTCTCACAGAGAGGAGGTCTATATCCCAGCTGCGGTGGAAACATTACAGGCTGAAAATGAAATGGGAATTTATTAGACTTTATTCTTTTTTTAAATACTTATTTATCCTCTATTTATTTTCGTTTAACTGCGCAATTATTATCATATATTAACATTTATATTATTTAAATCAATAGTTTATACGTGTGACTGCATCACTTGTCACAAAAAGATGTCTGTATTATTAGAAATCACGTCAAACGTATTTTCAAATACCTGTAGTAATAAAATATTGTTATAAGCTTCAGTTGATATGTCACGT
The DNA here is from genome assembly GCA_948252205.1 of Orthosia incerta. Classification (NCBI taxonomy): domain Eukaryota; kingdom Metazoa; phylum Arthropoda; class Insecta; order Lepidoptera; family Noctuidae; genus Orthosia; species Orthosia incerta. The sequence goes on from OX411742.1 coordinate 57,388,397, forward strand.
TTTAGTTTTTTTTACACCGATCGTGGTCATCCGGCCACCTCTATATTTGGGACAAACTCGTGGCATGCGTGTCTATTATCACATTTAGAACCAACTCCTTATAAGTATTGTTTGCTATTGTTTTAGGCACATTATTTTATCACTATACTTGTGTAATGTTCAAATTATTAGTAAAACAATTCAGAAGTTGTAACATCTTACGTCCTTTTCAATTTGATGGATCAGTAGGTTTACTTTGTTTATAGCTAACAATGTTTATCAAAGGCCTTGTGGGTTTAAATCAGTGTTTCACCCACTCAAGGGACAGTACAAAGATAAGTGTGGAAATAATGGTCAGTTTTGTCAGATTTATCTCTAATTGAGTTGTGAAAACTATCGGGCAAGGAGCCAGAGAACCACTGCACAGTCTTGCAGTAGTTCAATTCGTTATAAATACCATGCATGATTGCATGTGATTTCGTGAGTAAACGTTTTAGTACTGAGATTTATTTCTGTCTCTGTGCATTTCCCATAAAGTTTGTAGTGGCGCTAGACACTATACATTTTAATGACATCCTAATTTTAGGTCACTGCGAATTTTCGTCAGGAAACGCCAAAGTTTTTAGAAAACTGTTTTGATAAATTACCTACACGTTTTTTTTTTAATTTAGATATATAATTTCACCAATGAATAAATATTAAAAAGTAAACGCTCTATCCGCAATCGAACTTATCGAACAAAACAAAGAATAAACACAACAAAACTTACTTGTAGAGCCAGCAAAGATGCAGCTTACCTAAACCATAAATCGACATGCGCGTACGTCTACGCGTATATTATTTACTTTACTTAGCATTCATAGGTGTTCAAGGTGCATTTAAATCTGTAGTGCACGTGTAACACGATGCATTTAATATTAATGACGGCTTAATTGTCCATACACCAGTATGACAACGCCATTCAACGGCTTCACTCAGATTATATTGCTCAAATAAGATTGTCAGTCGCCTATAATGACCACTGTTGTTAGCCTACCGGATCTTAAAGATATCGAAATAATTAGTATTGTTACTATCAAAGCGCGTGTTGATTAGGATATCGAATTATCTACAGTAAGGACTACAGGCTTATCATTGCCATTGTCGGTTGACTTTGCAACTGAAGTAGATGTTGTGTTATTTATCTGTGCTATTTAATAAAGTGCTTCTTGACAATGAGTGTGAAGAAAATGGTGAGTGTGTTTTCTTCAATAATGTTCAGTGCGTGATGTGTTCCAAATAAAAACAAACAATTGAAAGAATTCTGCCGGCTTGTTTAAATAATGGATAATTTGACTTAGTAATGAGTAAATTACTATACAATTAGCATCTGTGCCTTCATTACATTTTTCTGTACTAGGTTACGGAACTGTGACAAACAATTGGTTTGGTTTACATTAATTAGAATCCATTACCCTACTTGAGATTCAATCTTTAAAGTTGTCGTAATCGTCTTGAATTCATGTGTAGGTGACACACGCGATAGTTAACTATCGTTCACTGAAATTACTAATATAATCTTGCTAAGGTTTTTTTGCACACATATCCCAACTCTAATAAGGCCTACCTATTCACGACTGATAGGGTCTTTGAGAATAAGGACGAGATGAAAGAGTCTAGTTAATTAAACCATGCACGGGTGAATTCATGTGTAGGTACGAGAAACGCGATAGTTAACTATCGTTCACTGAAATTACTAATATAGTCTTGCTAAGTTTTTTTGCACACACATATCCCAACTCTAATAAGGCCTCCCTATTCACGACTGATAGGTTCTTCGAGAATAAGGATGTGATGAAAGAGTCTAGTTAATTAAACCATGCACGGGTGACTTGACGGATTCAAAGCCTATCCGATCTAAAACCCTAATGAGATGTAGATAGTTCAAATATTGTGCTCATAACTAAAAACTATCGTGTTTTTTTTGCCGCACATGATTGCGTACTGCGGTCTTCAAATATAATAGGTGAAGGAAGCAGCCTGCGACAGGCGTGCGGCACTAATCAATTAATGGCAATCGAGATCACGTGCGCGGGCGCCGAGGCACACGACTCGACCACGTTGCCTGCCATTGTACGCAGTGGTCAAGCTAAATGCCATTACAGCAGACTAAATAAATTGACCTGAAAAATTACATCGGAAATTCATTCAACAAAAATCCATAGCAATGATGAAGCTAAGATCAGAACTAATTAAAAACAGTTTTTGCCACAGTCGGCGTAATTTTCAGAGTGTGTAATTTTCAAAGCCGATTTCGATTTTTTTCACTTTTTTCAGTTAGAAAATCTGAAAATTTGGTTTGCCGTTTTCATTAAATATGTTCAGAATGACCTCTTGCCTTTTATGCTTGAAAGGATTCTGAGAATTCAATTAAAGCTTCGTAGCAAAGGACAGAAATTGTAGCAAGTGTAGCAACTGCTTATGAACCGTCTTAAATTTTTTTTCGTCTTCCTCGTAATTAGTTTGATTATTTTGTTCGGAGAAGATTTTCGTCTGAGATGGAAATGAAAATTATCGTCGCTCAAAGTGAAATTTAATTTTAGAATTTCGCAGATTCTTAAGTTCATACTAAGGTCAATAACACCCGCTGCAGAAGTTTACGATTGTAAATTCTAAGTTTGTAGAGGTACCATCTGTTGAATGAATATTTATGTGGAGTCAAGATCCACATACGACGTCCTAATATCAATGGTCTCTTTGTTTACAATTTGTTAAGGTGACTATAAATCTTTCTACACTTTACGAATTTGTTGGCGCACTTCGTATGTGTATGATCAATCGCGAGAGAGAGAGAGAAGAGAGACGCATCAAGGTTGTTGCCTTTTTCGTTGGTAAAACTTTTATTTCACCAGTATTCCAATATGACCCAAGCACAATATGACTTAGGGTCATTGATTCCTTCTTTGAGTAACATTCGATTTTGATCTCTTTGATCTTAGAGGTCAGAAAATGCAAGCGTTTTTCTTGATCGAAGGGCATCAGGCATTGATTTTAAATGCCATCAATTTTGTAGCAATGCGGAATCTTTGACATGAATTCTAATCGAAGCCAGCAAGATTCTTTGTATCGGTATGTTGCAGTAAGTACAGAGTGTTAAGGACGTTTGGGCTTCCTCATTAGCTCGAATTTTCCGCCTTCTCATGTCGGTATGTACCTACGAGGCAAGGAGTTATTTTAATTTTAGCTGTCAGTGTTTATTCCTAATGTCATGATCCAATTGTTCATGATGTATAAAAATAACTGTGGCTTCATACCTACTAATTAATCGTTTTATAACCTAGGGAATTTATTCTACGATCACAATAACAATGAGCTAAGTAACTAATAGGTACAAATTGATCATTGATCTTAAATAGAGCTTAGAATGATATACATTTGTAGTTTTCATTCTAAGCTTTAACTATTTGGTGCGCGGGGTTAAAATGCATTTTATATCAACCGACAACACGTGCGCAAGAGATAGATGCTGTGATGAGCAGTAGGAAGCTAGTTCGCGTATGAATACACACACACTTTTGCAAATTTGTAGCGAAATGGATAATGATTTAGGACGAAACCGAGCGCGCGAAATTTTATAATCAGACCTTTGGGAGTCTGGATATCATGAAAAAACGACTAAACGTATCTGTTCAAAATTAAATTATTTGCATTGTTGAACTCATTTAAATTTTCCGTCTTATGGTATTTATTCATGCCCAAAAATGCGTTAAAATTAGTGTCGAAATGTGGAACTTTCGACGCTCATAACTTTCAAATATTTTTTTTACTTTTTTGTTTCCATACAGGGCTAGATAATGATGAGACAAATTGATATCATTTTTTATTTTGAACGTACATTGTCAAACAGTGGAGTAAGCCCTAGACTACGTTTGTATGGAAGAATTTTCGACTAATGTAACCTTAAAGATCAGTTTTGAAATTCAAGGCTGGCGTATTTATAACCAAATCACGTGAGAGAAAAGTAGGAAGTGTACACAATATTCCATAATCTATGTTAACAAAATAAATCACTATAACACAGCAGTTTGTGGTGTAAACACGGACAAGGTCGGCTCCCGTCTGGTGCAAACAAAGCGATGGGCTGTCACAATGACAGTAGCACTCATGCGTTAACAAAGCCGTTCTGTTCTGGACGCCATGAGAAACCCGTGGAAGTAGTTTTGTGTATGAATAGACGGTAATTTTATTGAAAAGAAGGAAGGGAAGGTGGATGTATATAATTAGCCCATCTGTAGCCAAGTTGACAATCTACAATCGATAACGCTAGTAGAAAACGAATTAATGTATGAGAATGACACATTAAGTCACGTGGTCAGACCATACAAATAGAAGGCGTTAACGATTGTAGAAAGAGATTCCATACGAAAGGTTTGTAACAAGTGACATTCTATATTGCAAAAGACGTAAACAAGAAGAAAATCATGCTGTGCAGTCGGAGGATAACATCTGGTTTTGGTCAGCCAGCTCGCGAATATGTTTTTAGTTCGCTTATTAAGCAGCCGGGTTTTTTGATTTTTTGAATTAACTTTTTTTTTTCATTTTGTTTTTATTAATAGTTGGGTATCGTTTGGGTTTTATAAATTGATTCATTTAACAGAATACTTACCTATCACCGTATTCTTTGGCACTAATCTACATTAAATTAAAATAATGTGGAAAAGTTGCTAGAAGGAAAAGTTGGTATCTTTTTTCCAAACTTCAAACTTGTTATTGTATTGTTCTGATGACATTATTTCGTTGGTAATCTTCCCATCCAACAAAATATACGGTCGCCAAATACACGCAGCAAAGTTCATACTAATCCCCGCTTAGTAAACACTTCGCAGTGTAGAGTAATTTTCCTCTCAGGCTGTGACTCACCGCTACCGCATTGTTTATATTATTTTAAATTGGTATCATTGGAGATACGCGGAATAGAAACAGCAGGTTGGCAGCACGTGTTTATAACGAACTCTGATGTAAACAAAACTATGAGCTTCAAGTAGCAGCTGCTCGGATTTCAGGTGTTTTACTTTCCTCTCGGTTCCAGGTAACCGATGTACAACTGTGCATCATATTGTATCAGTTTACCCTTAGCATGACCCTTTATGCATGGTGTACTGCTCGCATATCAGGGAGGGATCTGCCAAATACCAGCTTGATGCACTTGAGTCGATGGATAAACAGACCTACAACAGTCATGAGTGAATAGTTTACTTCTAGGCAAGTGTGCTTCACCGTCCAACACATTATCGCTTACCATCAGGTGAGATAGTAGTCAAAGGCGATCAACAATAAAAACCCCTATTCGATTTGTTTTATTATACACTAGCTTCTGCCAGCGGCTTTGCCCGCGTGAAAGGTGTCTTATCATCCCAAGGGAACATTTTACCGAAATAAACAGTAGCCTATGTGCAATTCCAGACTATAATCTATATCTGTGCCAAATTTTATCCAGATCCGTTCAGCCGTTCTGACTTGATTGAGTAACAAACAAACATCCATCGATCCATTCATCCATCCAAACTTTTGCATTTATAATATTAATAAGATATATTTGTGACGCTGTCTGTACAGTGTACACAAAACATTAAATATTGCGATAGAATCCACTCTTTGTGAGTGTCCGAGCACACTGAGTATCGATAGTTCTAGCACCGAGCTTGGCAACTGTTATTGACACGGCGCGGCGGCAAACAAAGAAATGATAAAACGATATGTCGCTCATGTTGCTAACAAAGAGATGTCCACATCTACATCAGTATTTTCAATTGTGACATAATTTAAACTACACATTTACTTGTTGATTATCTTATCTATGAACAATGTTTATTATATGCCTGTCTGTATAGTCCTTGCACTAGAACTAGGTTGGGTTCAGATAACATGCACTAATGTCTGCTGCACAAACGGAATCGTATATCACTATCCAACTGTTGCTCACTGCAGTTGTAAACCACCGCTAGATTTTCAATGTTCAATCTACAGTTATCCAGCCACAGCGTATTTCCTTTTATTTCAATAACAAAGAACTGATTCCAACTGCGTATAAAGTTGTCTTATTGTATTCCAGTTATTTACAATAGTCGTAACGTAAGTGCACGCGTTTTATATTCAACATGAATGTTAATCAGAATGAAGCCTTTGGCAATGGCAGTGACAATGACCGTGAAATTAACAAGTTACTTTACCTACATACAAAGCCACGAAGACAGTCGTTTCGTAAACTGAAAACTGGTAACATATTGATCGTCGGAGTTTTCTACGTAGGCGTTTCCTTCGCTGCTCTTAAAGTTTTTCAGGCTCGGAAAATTAAGTTACGTATCTACGGTAAAATTCCGGAGGCTCGTTAAGAGCAAACGTTTTATTACTAACGTTTATAAAATTTACGACAGACGACAATAAAGCACGTTAAATACGTACAATAATAATGAAATCGACATGACGTAATGGATTTGAATTTACGACGCGTTAATTTTAATGTCTAAATAAAACTGTATATGGAGATCCTGTCGAGGAACAATTCAATGGGGAATCGGTCTTACGAAAACTGTTGCGGAATCAGAGCCATGGCATTGATGTAGGAACCATCTTTGACAGTGTTTGAAAATTATTAATTAAAAATTTTTTTTTTTTTTTTTACCATCTTTGACAAACACTGTCAAAGATGGTAAAAAAATTACCAAATTACATAAAAAAGGAGGGAATCTAGTGACGCGTAAGATTGATAGAGTACTCCAAACATAACGTCTCAACGGTTTATTTTTAGATGATTTGTTTGCTTGTATGATATGACTCGTCCGTAAAATGACTGAAATGTTTGTGCAAATTAATTTTGATCGTTGAAACTGGTGCCTTGTGTTGTGTAGGCGTAGTAATTACAGCTACGAACAGCTTCGAATGAAAATTGTCTTTGTACTTTTAATACGTGATATTTCTGTTCTACATTATAGCATACTTCGTCACAAAAAAAATCAATGGCCACACTCACATATACATAATTATTGTAGCTTATATAGAATTCTACAGAACACTGCAACGTAACTGCATTGAGGTTCAGTGTGCGCGCGTCGCCTTTTTATCAAGAGCCGCAGTGGTGATTAAAAACTAAAAAGCTCGTGTCTTTGTTACAGACGGAAAGTGAGACGTCATGCGAAGAGGCAGCAAGACTGACAGCAGAAGGCGCAGCCGCCGACGCCGACGACGATGAGGCCTACGACTATGCCCTCCCGCCGCCCCCCGACGGAGGCTACGGTTGGGTCGTGGTCTTCGCTTCCTTCATGTGCAACATGATCGTGGACGGCATAGCCTACACGTTCGGCATATTCCTACCAGAACTAGTGACGTATTTCGGCGAGGGCAAAGGAACTGTCGCGTGGGTCGGCAGCTTGCTGTCAGGGTTTTATCTAGCGGCCGGTAAGATTTATGATGATTGATAATTTATTACCTACCCTTTATGTATTAACAGCTGTTCCGACATAGTTACTCTTGATTGTTTAGTTTATTAGTCCAACAACTTTATTATCTACATTGGTCCCCCAAGGCTACAACCAGCTAGATTATAATCCTCCTCGGCTCCATAAATTCATGAGAAATAGACACATGGAATTAGAGTTGGCATTTGACGGATGGATCTTAATTGGCATCCGATAATTGCAGAGACCTTTAGCATTCCTGCTTTTTGGACGCCATTGCAATCGGATGCTCGTCCATTTCCTATCAATTCAGGTCACGTTGTCACATGCACTATCCATTATTCATGTGTGGATTGTACCTATGTTTATTTAGTATCTAACAAGAGATTTATGCAGCTATAATGTTCTTGAAGTACGCAAATATAGCAATATTATGATGTACTACGGTATAAGCATACACAACGAATACAATCTTGGCTTATTGCCGGCTTCATACTTAGGCGATTCTAATGACGAGATTTTCTGGAGTTTTCTCAAGATATTAGCGGATTTAAAATTGTTTTAGAACGAAGTTTTCCTCATATACATACGATCAAAGTTTATACCTATATGCATAGAAGGTCATGATGACATAATCGAACATAGCTCTATGAAAATCTACCCAACATTGTTCAAAGGAAAATCGTGATCGAGAATTCAACAGCCCGTAAAACGATTTACAAAGTAGTCGTATTACTTCTACCTTTTTTTTCACAATAGATTATCTTAAGAGATATAAAATATAAATCTGTTGTTACTGATATCGTATGTAAAAGGTACCTAATTGACACTCGAAGCACATCACATCACATCATCAGCCTATTAATGTTCCCACTGCTGGGACACAGGCCTCTTCTCTGTGAGAGGGAATGGGCCGTAATCATCCACGCGGGCCCAGTGCGGGTTGGTGGATGTCACATGTCTTCGAATTTTTGGTTCTAGGACATGCCGGTTTCCTCACGATGTTTTCCTTCACCGTTTTGAGAGCAGTGGTGATGAAATAATTTACACAAAGTAAAGCGCCTCCCTGGGCTCGAACCCACGACCTACAACTTGTAAGTCGCGGCAAATACCACTGGGCCACACTCGAAGCGAATGCAGTAAAATGAAATAACCGTGTCGTCATTAAACTCAGTTCACTGCGAGTACCTCGTAACCGTTGTGATAACCAAGTACATGGTATTAGTGGTAGATAAATCCATCCAGATTAGTTTGAAATAGTCCTCTCTTTCGCAGTAAAACACTTTTATTTATATGTACATTAGGTTCTTTTTTCCTTCAGCCTATTTTGTTTCTTCTTCTCTTCTCGGTGTGATGCCTTCTCCGAGCAATCTGTCATTCATTATACGTCTCTAGGCCGTCCCGCCATTGTTTCCTAGGCCTTCCTCGGTGACTTTGGCTCCCATGCGTAACGACTCTGGCCTATCTGAGCCAAGTTGACAATCTAAGGCGGATACAGACATTGCGAGGCATGCGCATCGCATGCTTCGCAATGTGTGGACGTTCATATTCGTAGTGAGGCATGTGTGCGTTGCGAGCAAAAGGCGTGCGTTGCGAGGCGTGCGCGGCGCATGCCTCGCAATGTCTGTATCCGCCTCTACAATCGATAAAGCTAGTAGAAAACGAATTAATGTATGGGCATGACACATCTGAACGTTAAGTCACGAAGCGTTAACGATTGTAGAAAGAGATTCGATACGAAACGTTTATAACTTGGTTAATGCATTCTACATATATAATTATGACCCGCCCAATCTCACTTTAGCCTAGCTAAGCTTCTTATCAAATACCTACTAATTATTGTTCTTGATAAAATGACCAAGACTAATTGCTATGACTCAAATAGCGGTGATTTTCAACCGACTTCAAAATGGATGAGGTTCGCAATTCGGCTATATGTTTTGATTACTCTGCACCGATGTTGATGATTATTTTTACCGATTCCAAAAAAAGGAGGTAATCAATTCGACACGAAAGTATGTAAAATTGTTGGAATTGCACAATATTCACATATGTTACTGTGTATGAGCTTCTAAACACGAGTGCCAAATTTCATAAGTGTATGTATGTATTTTTGTTTGTATGTTTGTCCACGCATTTCTCCGAAACGACTTATCGGATAGTGATCATTCTTTTATTGTTGGATTGAGTATCTCTCAACTTAGGAAATAGTGCAAGTTTCATCAAAATCGGTCCAGCAGTTTCATAATATTTTGGAAACAATTTTTAAAATAGTATTTTATTTATAGCAATTGCTATTTTTTAGTGATGGTGTACTAAAACTAAAAAGAGAGAAACAAAATCTTTTACACAAAAAAATAAACCGACTTCAAAAGCACTATAAAGTGCAAAAATCTTTCGATTGGAAATCTAATTTTTATAAACTAAATAGTTTGCGCGACAGACACTTCCAAAGTGGTAAAATGTATCCCCCCGCCACTGGAGCTTCTAAAATAAGAGAATGATAAAACTAAAAAAAAAATATTATTTACATTACCATGACGACTTCCACCGAAAATTGGTTTTAACGAAGTTTTTTTTGAATACGTCATAAATCGTAAACCGCAATTTACCAAGTACGGAACCCTTCGTGCGCGATTCCGAATCGCACTTGGCTGGTTTTTATTCCTGAGTTACAAGTTATCAGACTATTGAAAAAACGGGCCTTAATTAGTAACGTCATCTCTTACTAGGTTAACCTATAAGTATTTTATCCGTCGATCGTTCCTATCTTATTTTATCTATTTTAAATTGCCATTGACCTGATTAAACGTACTCGAATACGATCTAAGATACGGCGATGGTCCGATAAATAAAAATGTCCTAGAAATCAATTTACTAGACTGAAGTTCTGTGCAGAGGAGCACGTGGTTAAGTAATAACAGCCGTAAGGGTCGATCTTCAAGGTCCGTAGATGGGTGACAATCCATAACATACTCGTACTAATATGCCTCCATGCCTCGGAAAGGATTGGCAGCAGTAGATCTTTTTGGACGTCGTTACGGGATAGTTAGAAGCCAAAAAACTGACACCAGACACACAGTTTAGTTCGACACAGTTTTTTATTACTTTTTTAGGTTTCCGTACCCAAAAGGTAAAAACGGGACGCAATTACTAAGACTCCACTGTCCGTCTGTCAGTCACCAGGCTGTATCTCATGAACCGTGATAGCTAGAGACTTGAAATTTTCACAGATAATGGATTTCTGTTGCCGCTATAACTAATAAAAAAACAGAATAAAGTAAAAAAAAATGTGGGCCTATACACCAAACGTGTTTTTTTTGCCGTTTTTTGCGATAATGGTACGGAACCCTTCGCGCGCGAGTCCGACTCGCATTTGGCCGGTTTTTTATTCGTTTATCCTCGCATTGGAACTCCTTGCAGCAGTCACACCAATAGTGCACAATCTTTTTTAATAAAAAGGGTGTCTCAGTAAGAGTGCACTTTTTCATTTTAAAATAAAAACAAGTATTTTATGACAGAGTTGTGATATTTTTATTGTATTGTAAAGAAGACATGTACCGATTAAGTATGGAATAAAAAATTCTGGCGGAGGTCATATATGCCAGAATTTTTTATTCCATACTTAATCGGTACATGTCTTCTTTACAATACAATAAAAATATCACAACTCTGTCATAAAATACTTGTTTTTATTTTTTGACAGAGTTTTAAAAATTCTGGCATATGACCCCCACGGCTCCGATGACAGGCCATTACTATTTTCATGAAATTTTTCATGACTTTTGCACAGAGATGTGGCTGTATCGATGACGCGTTGGATTTTCGATTTGAGCTCAGGAATTGTTTCGGGTTCATTCGCATAAACCCGAGATTTTACAAAACCCCAAAGAAAAAAATCGCACGGCGTTAAATCGCACGATCTTGGTGGCCAGTTGACATCAAATTTTGGCAATAAGTCGATTGTTTCATGCGCGGTGTGGCAGGTTCACCATAATTGACCCAGTTTCTTCAAATTTGTTGACCACTCTTCGAATGGTTGACACATTAGGTTCACTTTTTCGGCTGTAAATTTGGGGAAGATTGCGAGCGGTTTCAGCGTGTGATGAGTTTTTACAATTTTAACGCGTTGTTCTTTCGAAAAGCGCTCCATTTTTAATAATCGGAATAAACAGAGGTGACAACTGTCAAATTTCAGAGTTGCCACTTGCATGAAAAAAAATAAAAATTTTTTTTAAAAAGTGCACCCTTACTGAGACACCCTTTACTCAACAAGTCCAGGTTTCCCCACGATGTTTTCCTTCAGCGTTGACACCGATATCAATAGGCAGTTGCTCCATGTAAAATTTTGATATTCAGCTGTATCTGGTTAGACTGAAAGTCAATTCAAATATAGTTTTAAACAGGCTAGGAAGATTGAAGTTACGAGTACATAGTCATGCAGTTTTGTGTATGTTAGCGAAAGTATCTTATCGGGAAGACCTGGCATACTGACCCTAACATTTCAAAGTATCTTATCTGTGTACGAACTTTGATTTGGGCTATATAGATTTAGCTGTTACGTTGCATTTGAAGTATCTTCATCATCATCATCATATCAGCCGAAAGACGTCCACTGCTGGACATAGGCCTCCCCCAAGCGTCGCAACATTGACGCAGCGGATCCCCGCAACCTTCACCAGGTCATCGGTCCACCTGGTGGGAGGTCTTCCAACGCAACGTCTTCCGGTTCGCGGTCGCCACTCCAGAACATTTCTGCCCCATCGGCCATCCGTTCTGCGAGCAATGTGCCCTGCCCACTGCCACTTAAGTTTGGCAATTCTTTGGGCAAGTCAAACAGGACAAGTCAAGTGGCAAGTCTCTGTTTTTTTTTTTAATTATTATCTATAGGCTTGCGCTTGACCACTATCTCACCTGATGGTAAGCGATGATGTGGTCGACGGTGAAGCACGCTTGCCTAGAAAAAACCCATTCAATCTTGACTTAAAGACCCCTAGATTGTAGCTATCGGGAAACACAGACTCCGGCAGGGAATTCCACTCCTTAGCTGTACGCATAATAAAAGTGTCCCCAGAACGTTTTGTGCGTATGGGTGGCATGTCCACCATGTACCGATGACGCATCGACTGAATTAGTCTGGTAGTCCGATGATGAACGGGCTGGGCGGAATCAATCAATCATGCAATTCCATCGCACACTCCCCGAAATGTAATGTCTCTTCATAAAGATATAGATCTTTGACTGCTTTTATTTGACAACATTTTTAATTAATAACTATTATCTGTTGTCTAATCATACGCGTGATTGTTAATCATTTGTGGCTACTGTAGCTATCGATACAAATACTTATTGATTAATGATAACTGTTGTTACCTTCAAATTAGTAACTAATTTAATATTGGCAATCATGTGTTAAAATAAAAATACTCTTCGTCTTTTGTCTCTATATCAAGAGTAAATAGGTTACTTCTAGACTAGCGTGCTTCAACGTCGACCACATCATCGCTTACCCATAGATGAGATAGTGGTCAAACGCAAGCCTATCGTCAAAAAGTAATAAAAGAAACAAGTTCCTCTTACTTGAATTTGAGACGAAGCTACATCTTCAGACTTGCAAAACTGTGAAAGTTCCATAAAGTCTGCAAACGGCCTCATAAAAGTCCTTATACGAATAAAAACTCGCGTTTGCAGTAACATGAATCCTTTATGACGATGCATCGGTTCCTTGAACTGGTTTCCAAGTATTTAAATAACACAACGAGTAGCACAGATCAAGTTTGCAATGTAGGTTTTAGTACCAAGGTGGTCACTTGACTGTTATTGATAATAATCTTACTCAATATAATTTATACCATGCCTTAAGAGGGGTCTCTATTGGTCCTTTCTCCATACAAAAACATTCCGCTGTTTTCTTCGTGGATAATGCCTCCAGAGCAATGATTTTTTCCCATTAAATCAAGGTCTAATTCATACGTGCCCCTACCATTTCCTTTTTTCGAAAACATAATCACTAAAAGAAATATGACAATCCAAAAACCAGAAAAAAATGTCCGTTTTTACCGCCATGTTCAGACGACTTTCAGACAAAATTGATAAGTTTTTAACAAAAAAGAAAATGATACAAGCATAGATATACTTTTCCTCTAAATTTTGATATAAGAATTTTTAAGATCAGGCCAGTTTTGAAGAAGAAAACAGCAGAATACGAAACGCCTTTTGGTCAAGGTTTTTGTAGGTAAAATCAGCCTGAGCTGCAGTTGTCCCTTTCGCACTTTACGGGTGGAGGTTGGAGGTGAGGGAGGGTAAGGCTTACATGTACACTAATAGGGAAGTGGTAGTTGGCGATATTTTTATCGATACTCTAGTGATATACACCGATGTCGATATTTACACTATACAATGATTTTATTTAATGAATCGTGTGATAGTGAGTATTACTTATTATTGTTGAAGGCACTTGTCGAATGATTAACTTAGGCATGCATGAGATCTGGAAAGTGCAGTTGCAAATACACGATCAAAAGTTGTTAAGAAAATTAAGCCAAGATCCAGAATAATGCTCGGTACAGACCAACCGAACGAACTAACAAATGTTGTTGAAAAGAAATCGCTGATTTTTGTTATGATAGATAGGCTCGCTCTTGACCACTATCTCACCTGATGGTAAGCGATGATGTGATATACGGTGTAGCAAACTTGCCCAGAAGTAACTTCACTCTTGACTTAAAGACCCCGAGGTTGTAGCTATCGGGCAACACAGACGCAAGGCATGCCACTCCTTGCTGTACGCAAAATTAAAGTATTTCCAAAATGTTTAGTGCTTATGGGCGGGATGTCCACCTTGTACCGATGGCGCATCGCCGTACGTCTTGTAGTCCGATGATGAAACGGGCTATATGGAATTACATCATGCAATTCCATCGCAAAATACCCGAAGTGCAATCGATAAAAAACCGACAAGCTGGCAACTCTGCGACGATGTTCAAAATTCTGGAGCTTTGACTCGACCTCATTGCCGATGAGCCTGCTGACTCGTTTTTCGATCAAATCTAGTGCATCAAGCTGGTATTTGGCAGATCCGTCCCAGAGATGAGAACAGTGCTTCATGCTAGATCGAACTTGCGCTTGATACAACTTAAGCACCTGTTCTGGCGTGAAGTACCGTCTGAACTTCTTAGCAGCATGTTGAGGCATTCCTCAATATAATATCAATATAATATCGGCACGGTTACACCACGGAAAGATGGAGCCGGATGAAATTGGCTCTTTTTAGTGAACAAAAGACGCTCGCTGTATAATATAAATATAATAAATTTATTTTTTCCAAAGGTTCCTTTCTAGAAATAGTATTTGACCTTTTCCGGTGCAATAACTTGCAAATAAAATGTTACTTTAAAATAAGTTATCCATAACAGCGTGAGTCTGGCCGGCCAGCCATCAGTGGAACAGCTATCTCGACCCAACTCCTCTAATGGCTGCACCGGGCATCGTAACCGGATCACGGCTAGGCCACGTGGCGGTATGTCTTTGCCCGCTATGTGGTCACAAGCCCTTCGGTCGAAACCTACCACCAGTATGTTACATGATTAGCACCGTCCGGGGACCACGTATAAAGATTCAAAACGCTTATTTTCCTACGGACGCGGGTGACCCGGCCCTCAAAATGATGGCTCTGATGTACTGAATCGTTCGCTCACCTTACGTCCTGTCTGCTGATTTGCATTCTTTCGGTTGGTCTTACACCCAGTATCATGCAAACTAAATTTTGATTTCTTTTAAAGCAGATACTTATAAAAATGTATTATGAATTTTGGAGAAGTAGGGTTTGTGGATATTTAAATTAAAATATAGAATTTAATTAAAATCATAATAAAAAAACACACTTATTAATTAAAATCACTTTTTGACAATGTAGCTTGTGGAAAAGTGAATGAAAAAATTGAACAAAAAAATTAAAAACAAGCGTAATTATTTTTGTGTTGAATGGGCTCAACTGAAAACCAACCTTTTCAACGAAGTCGGGGGACCTGTAAAAACTGATCCAAAGAACCGTCCCCCGACTGCAAGGCAGGCGTGTTTTAAATTATTCTTAATGATTTATTTTTGATATCATACCTCTTTTAGTAATAAAACGAAATTTTTGCAAAAACAATTTATTTTATAAGTTTTCTATGGGATATTGAATAGTACCTACTGTTTTATTTATTTAATTTTTTTTGGTATGTTATTAGGGAACGAATGATTATTTAATACTACTATTATATATTATTATATATATACTAAGTAAGCTCTTGACTAGCTAGACGATGATAGAATTGGTAGTAAAATTTGCTTCTAAAAATACCACATAAATTGATACCGGTTAAGCCGTTTAGAAGTTATGGTGGAATAAAGAAACTCACAAACATACATGAGCCCTATAAACATAATAACACTCCTCTTTTGGGCAGCCGTGTAAAAATGTGGATTATCTATCGTAATTTCAATCCTTTCACTTGCCGGTAAATTTCGTAGTATACGACCATCAATTATTTCTGGCGGAAAGCATTTAAAAAAATCTACATTTCTCCAAAATACATTACAAATTTTTTCATAAAGTGTAAAGCGGCTCGGTACTCGCGGCGAGGGCGCGTGCACCGGAGTCGATCGGCCGCTGCGGCGCGCTCTTACACACACAAATACACTACTCGTTCACACATTGATAGCTCGCTTGGTCGGGCGCAGCGCGACGGCAATAGTTTCTTCAAATACCTATTTTTCAAATTCTTGTTGACTAGAGTCCGCTCTTAAGGGTACACTAGTCGACGGCACGAACTATTTTGTGCGCGGGGTGCATTTTATATCTACCGATAACACGTGCGGAAGAGATAGATGCTGTGATGAGCAGTAGGAAGCTAGTTCGCGTACGAATACACACTTTTGCAAATTTGTAGCGAAATGGACAATGATTTTGGACGAAACTTTTAAAAACAGACCTTTGGCAGTCTAGATATCATGAAAAAACGGCTAAATCTATCTGTTCAAAATAAAATTATATGCATTCTTGAACTACTAATCTATCCCTGTATGGAGGCCGTTTTGCAATTTTCCGTCTTCTTATGGTATTTATTTGCGCCTAAAAATGCGTTTAAATTAGTGTCGAAATGTGGAAATTTCGACGCTCATAACCTTTAAAATATTTTATTTTTTTACTTTTTCGCTTCCTAGGGCTAGATAATGATGAGACAAATTGATATCAATTTGTCTATAGTATAGTACATCGTCAAACAGTGGAATAATCCCTAGACTACGTTTGTATGGAAAAAAAATCGACTAGTGTAACCTTAAGTGAGAAATTATAATGTAATATTGTGTTTGAAGTGCTAATAGTTAGGATAGGTTAGAATGCAAATATGTATTTACCTTATTCGATTTATCGTATTACAGAATTGGCACAATATCAATGACCTACTAGGACAATCTTGCTTATGAATTATGTATAAAAGACTGCCTTGTTTTCAGATCGTGTGATGGTCTCATTTGTTTTTTACCCGACTGCCGAAGGAGGGTAATGTGTTTATCAGTCTATGTATGTTACATGTATGTATGTTTGTTCCTATGTGGCGTTCTAGAGACCAAACGCGTTGGCCGATTTGGAAGATTCTTATGAAAATCGATTCTTATTAACCTTGCGAATGTCACTGGCAACATTTTATATATAAAAAATTGCCAAATAAAAAAATGGTGGATTTTAGGCGCCACATTGTGCGTGCCCAATTTTATGTTTCTTCCGAACCCGTCGTTTGGGGTATCAATATTAAGGATTTTAGGAGGTGATTTGAAAAATTTATAACACTTATATGTTTAAAAAAAAAACGAAAAAAAAGTTGCTTAAGAAGCGATCTAAAAAGGCGTAAACAAGAAGAAAATCGGAGGATACTTCTGGTTTTGGTAAGCCAGCTCGCGAATATGTATCCTCCGACTGCAAAACATGATTTTCTTCTTGTTTACGTCTTTTTACTTCACTTCTTAAGCAGTCGGGTTTTTTTATTTTTTGAATTATATTATTTGATGGCGCTAGCATTTGAACACTGTCTCACTTGGTGATGCGCGTCAATGAAGCACGCTTGCCTAAAATAATAGAATAGAACCTTTACACCCGCATGTTATAGCTGTCGGGAAATATCCCGGCAAGGAATGTCAGTCCTCTTCTATATATTTTTTGTAAAATTATGTTGCTTACCGTACCTAAATGTCACTCAGCATTTCTAATGCTTCTGTGGTAAAAGGTTCTTAATTAGTTTTGCTATTAATAAATTTCTAAGCTAGCCCTGTAACTAATTAATTACGATAGGTAAGGTTGCCCCTTGCAATTTATATAAAATCTTATATGTTAACTCTACCGCGTATTTAGATATTCCACCCCTTCAACTAAACTTAAAATTGTTAGTTGGTCACGCATGTCAATTAATTCTGCGTTCACAATTTTGGAGCCATATTTATATCCCGATAGTCTTTAGCAATTAATGTGGTTTAATGATTTTAAATTCAAATGTCGTATTTTGAATTTAATATTTGCTAAGCAGTTGCTAACAGCGTTGAGATAGTTTGTAAACGTATTGAAAAAAAAAAACATTTTATCAAAAAGATACAACCGACTTCCAAATAAAACGCCACAATTTTTTTTTTTAAATTACTTCAATTTCGGAAGTCAGTGTCAAAAAACGAGAGAACGAAAACCGTTTGCCGAATGCATCACCAGATCTGTTCTATGGTACCATTTTCATTAGTAATGTGTGTCATCACAATCAATTAACTATTCTTATACCCAAATAACAATTTGGAAAAATCATTGAGAAGTTCCAGTAGCGTTCTGTGGTCATCTTTATCAGTTCCATGCTTGCCATGTTTATGAACACGCCAAAATCTCTTTATGGTATGCCTATAAAATTTGAGGAGTCCCCTCGATTTCTATGGGATCCTCTCATCAGATCCAGACTTGGTGACAATGGGACCACCTCTGAAGTTCTTACTTCATAGGTGACCTACCAAACAAAAAAGATCCATCAAAACAATTCATAATTTGCGGAGTAATCGCTTAACAAACATACAAAAACATATAGTCGAATTGAGAACCTCCGCCTTTTTAGAAGTCGGTTGACAATAATGTTGAATCTACAAGTACTAACAGTTTCCGCTACTGTATTTTGTTTTTTCTCACTTGTTTATGAAGAATATCAATGTTGTCGGCAGGTCCGGTGGTGTCGGCATTATGCAACAAGTTCGGGTGTCGAGCCGTTTGCGTGGCTGGATCGTTTGTCGCAGCTGCCGCCTTCGTCCTCTCGACCTTCAGCAAAAGTGTTACCATGATGATGATCACTTATGGGTTGATCGGAGGTAAGTCTTCCTTTTTTACCTGATAAATGTAGAATTTCTTTCTGATAACTTAGGCTAAAGGTCTATCCAAGTTAGGCAAAGTAAATGAAATAAAGGAAAACAAATGTCGACGGACGACGAACTCAAGAATAAGTAAAACAAAAAGGGGACAGCCAGAATAAATCATTGTTAGTTACTTGGCATCAGGTTCTAAGGCCATCTGACTCTAGCGGAAGCATTTCATTGATATTTCTTGATACCGGTTTGATTGGTGCCGTAGATATTATGGGAAATCAACTATAAAATATGGATTAATGTTTACTTACAATTCCATCAATCAGTGTCGAGGTTACGTTTATGTCAGGCTCTAGAATGTCATGTGTTTTCGTTATGCCATATTTATCACAAGCTGGTTAGCTGGTTGTGATAGAATCAAGGAATCCATCACAGTCGCTTGACTGTGATGGATTCCTTGATTCTATCACAGAATAAATATACAAACAGTATGGCAACTACCTACAAACGCTCGAAACGGCACACTCATACAAACATGCGCATCGACAAGACCCCTAAGCGGCTCGCACTACTGACAGCACTGCAGAAGTGCCTTAATGGTCTCGTCGCGCGTCGGTGGGTATAGTTGTCGGCACGTATCTTGGCAAGAGTTAGATGCGCAAAAGTCGTTTTTTAGGTCTATTTGGTTACCAAGCGGGACGCGGGGAATGTTTAGCACCATTCCGAGCACGCGATTGGTTGTTCAGTTGACACAAGGATCGACTGACCAATCGCGTCGCGTCCACATTCCGTTCGCACTATATGGTAGTTGGTCAGTTCGCACACTATGCGCGATCTTACCCCCACTACGCTAAAACCTTGCCAAGTTACATGTCGGGGACTATATGTTTGTCTGAGTGTGCCGTTTCGAGCATTTGTAGGTAGTTTCCATACTGTTTTTCTATTTTTACTGTGATTCTATGATCTCAACATTGCTATTTCTTGAAATCAGATAGTGATCACGGCTTCCAAGAAATCTATTGAAACCTTTTTTACTGATGCCAGCTTTAAGTACCTACTCTGAAATCCTCATATAAAAAATTACGAGTTCTTTTTGTGTCCTCTAAATTAAACTGGAATTTCGAGCACAAAATTCCTGAAACAATTTCACCCAAGCGGAAACACGTCACCGAGTTAACATGTCACAGTGGCAACAACAGATTAGCATTTGGAAATCCGTTGCCAATACAATGTAAATAAACTTATCCTATATCATTTGGATTAAAATATAAAATCTTTACAGCGAAAATGATTGAGTTGCCAGCATTTTCTCCGGTCTCGGCCAATTAAGTCTGAGAATTCCAAACCTTTAGCAATTTTTATTGACTTTATGTATATTAAGAATTGGTTGGCAATAAAACAGTTTCCAGGACTCATGTGGAACGTCAGAGTTATGTAAATGTCCACTGGCCTTGGCACATTGGCATAGTTATGGGGTGGCGTCGCCCAGTCGCTGCCAGCCGTCCTTCGAAGCGTGGTGAACATAAAACTTAAAGGATACCCGACCGTTGTAGTACATTATCTGCATCACATTACGTACCACAAATGTTCATAATAACTAGGGTTGCCCGTCCAGGCTTTCCCGGATTTGTTCCTACTTTAGAAGGCGTCCGAGCGGGGTTTTTTTTTGGACTCCGGGTATAACTATATTTTATTCTACAGAGTAACTTAGAAAAAATACTCTTTGGGGTTTCACGCTTCTTGTCCTGGTTGACTGATTTTAATGATGGCAACCCTAATAATAACAGATGCGAAATGAGGCCAAATGGAACCATTCTGCGATTGTGAGATAATTATTATGCAACTGTTCTCTAGTACATACATAGCAATATCGCGACATAGAGCACTAATAAAATTAACGTGTCGGGTTTCCAATTATTGTGCTTAGCAACAACTATCATTATGCGAATATGCAAATTATTCAAACAGCTCATTGGTGATGACTCAATTATGTCCGACATCAACAAATGAGTCAATATACCTACGATTATTAATAATTTATTGTAGTATGAACATTACAATATAAGTAATAATGATGTGCATTTCCCAATAAATATTATTTCCATAAAATACCGCACTGAACAAAGTATTTTGACTGCATTAGACATATTAACAATTTATTCTTTACAGAATTAGAAGTGTTATTGTGAAGATTATATTGTTCATTGTTGTTTAAACATGTAGCTTTATCATTGAGAGTTCAGCTCGTAATGTACCGTATGTATTTTGATGCAGGGTATGTGAAAAGTATTATTATGTTCCCTGAAACTTTTACTTTCAGGTGCTTCTTGACTTGGACAAGTTTCATACGATCTGATTCGGTTAAAGTTTAGTCTTATTGTGTAAGTTGGATTAGCTTTAACTTTGAGAATTGAGGTCATAAAGGGGGAAACTACAGCCGCTTTTGTGTCCTTTTATTCTGGTCCTAAACGTGATAGTTTAGAGCTGTTTTCTGCTCTATTTAAGTTTATTTGTGTCATTAATTAATGCCCTGATTCCTGCCGGCCGAGCACAGCCTCTGTGATAGGCTTGAGTCACGCATTTTATCACGGTTTTTGCTCCCAAACAGTAATAAAAATGTGTGACTCAAGCCTGTCACAGTAGGCCGTGCTCGCCCGCCAGCAGATCCCTGTTTAAAACATAAAATCTTTAATGCGTGAAATCATTTATCGGACCATTTAATATAGTACCTATCAATGTTAAACGCAGGGAATAATGTACACATTTACAAATCAATTAGAAAATTCCAATGAGATCTAGAAGGCCCTTAGGTAAAGTACATCGTACTTAATTCCTTTAATCGATCTATTTGCGATCGAGTTGTTGAAAGATAAAAGCTCTCTCGTGGAGTGATGTCGTTATAACAACATTGTTTTCTGATACCTATCGAGTTACTGATCCTAGGGGAAATTACCAGAGATCGATATATGAGTATCGAGGTTCTTTGTTAATTAAGTAACTGTGAAGATACTTCCGTAATTACTTCAGTCAGTGTCATGGCCCCTGATAAAATAAAGGGTTGGAAGTTTGAAGGACTTACAATACAACCGACTGAAAACTAATCGCAGTATTAGTAGCTTCTGAAGCGATCGCTATGTTCACTGATCGCTGGATATGAGGATCTCCGGCGGATGATCGAGTAACTGATCGTCGTACTAAACAACAATCCGCAACATAGAATTTACCTGCTTAAAGTTTTCACCGACGCCTACTACAAGATTCAGATACGTCAGACGAATATAAAACGAGAAAGGTGACCTCCAAGTCTCAACAAAGACAATATTTATCCTTTTATTCAAACAGACTTGTACCTCAAGAAAGATATCTTCGGTTTTTGTCCAGTCTTTTGTTCGATAAAGCTGAGATACTTCAAATATTCAAACCATTTCGACACGTTCTTTGTTCTTTCGAACCCTTGAAAACAGAGGCAACAGCCCGTGTGTGAAATTGGACATTTGCCAACAGACACCAATGTTAACGAAAAGGCTTAAATGTCGTTTTAGTTCTAAGTGTCAAGCCCTTCTGGCAATTAGCTGGGTTCGAGGAAAAGCGAGCGTTTCCATTCCACCAATGCAACGCTGTCGTGCCTGGCGATTTAAACACCTAATACGAGGACGCCATACGTAGCCTATGTTTGCCGCTTTGGAGAAATTGTAGAACGGGCGCCTAGTTCATGAAAGGGATTCCATTCCATTCTCGAAAACCCCATGTAGTTACCACGTTTTAGCTTCAAACTCGAGTACATTACGGGCTGCTGTGTATTCCAGATCAGTTACAATTAGCCACTGCTTGTCTGATTGGCTTAATTAAAAGACAAATGAAGAGTCCGTAGTGTACATTGAAACTAGCTTCAAGGTCATTGGAACTCGGGACGCTTGGCCAGCTGCCAGCTGATGCAGACGACATGGCGCCTTACTAGGCTAGAATATAAGATTGTATTTAATTGTACACGCATTACAGCTTACACACTTTTCTATTTAAAGAGTTGAAACTGCAAATTGATCGTTTTACAATCTTGTGATCGACTCGTAATAGTATTCTGAATATCCAATGCGACCGACCTAATTCTTGTATCGTATGGCGGGCATTCAAGGTTTTAACGATGGAAAAATATATCGTCAACCACACAACGATTCTGAAATATTCAATACGTTATGATGGTTATTTCAGTAATGTTTTCGTTTCGTGGATCATCCACCTTCCGATCTCTCATGAAAATCGTGATACCGAAATCAACACATGAGAAAATCTTGGAACCATTCAAAGACATCATGTCAGTCTTAAAATTTAAAGGTGTTAATAATTAGCACGGCCATTTAGCACCAATTTTAGTGATCCCTGTTGGCAGCCAACCGCTGAGATCATCGAGCTCAATGTCGACACTATTCGGAAATACTGTTTCACGCCAGAAGCAGACTAGACCATTCAAAACTTGGTAAATGAACGAATGAATTTATTTATCCGGTAGCAAATCTTGAAACTTACGATAGAAAGCAGATTTGTGTAGACTGCGGAAGGTGTTATTCAGAACTGCTGGGTATTTGCATATTATATGACTAAATATTGACAAATTGGCGCTCTGTATATAATGTGATACGAAAACACGTTATCGTCAGTTGCTAACACGATAATATAAGTATCTACAACAATTTCTGGAAACATGCATCGACACTTGTATCTTTTTCACTGCATTTCCGCTGTCGAAATATTATGATTTACGATAAATATCAGCTTCTTGACAATTTTATCTGATATCAAAACATACATACTATGTATTTTAAACCTCCTCAGAGAACAATCAAAAACAGTTTAAACAGTAAAAAAGTTTTCAACAGATTCTTTTGAAGCAGTGTTCAGTGGTGAGAAAAGAAAACACTAAACTGTAAAGAAACGCTTTCTTACATAAAAGCTTCGGGTTCGACCTCGAAAGTCGAATGTTTGTTGACTGAATATTCCAAGAAACAGTTCCGAAAATTCGTCCAATTTTCAATTTTACAGCCAATTTTTTGTTTACGACCAAGTCTATTGGGTATTTACCCAGCAACGCTTAGACTTCTCTTTACTTCCTTAGTAAAACGACTGTACCTTAAAATAAATCGTTCGGATGCTTTGTTTTTGTTTCGCATTCGTATCAAACTGACGAATGTATAAAAATAGGTCAGAGTGTTTATTGTTCAGTGGCTATTTTCCAGAGCATCTCTTATCTCCTGAGGTATCAAAATATTAGTTGAACAAATGAACTAGAATAAAGTATCTTATTTATCTGATAAGACTTAGTATTCTCTTGTTTAGTAATTAAACCTCCTAACCTATATACGTAGCTGGTTAGTAGTCGTCTTCTTTGAAAGGAATCTGGGTGAAATGTCGATTCATTGTGTACCTTTTCAAGCTGCGAACATTGTGTGTAAATTGATGATTAATTTATTTGATGAGAAAAGTGGAATATTGTACTGGGAAGTGACGCATGCGTTTGTAAAGTGGCGACGACCTCTTTGCAGCAGGCAACAACCCATATGTTCCTTTGTGCGGTTTCATATACCGATTTGTGGGCCGACAACAAACACTGAGTCATTCTGTATCATGTTCAGACATTGTTTTTACACAATATACAGCTAAATGGAATACTAAAATATTATCACGTAATTAAACATTATGGCATAATGCTTTCCGGTTAATGGCGTTAACGGCTTTTAGCGACGTTAAGATGTTGCTCAGTAACCATCCAAGGACGTAGACAGGGATAAAGTCAGAAGGGTTAACACCTTGAAGAACCGGTAGGGGACAACGTGGGAATGTCTGGAGCCAATTGTAATAAAAACTTATGAACTAACAAGAATAAGGCTTAGCACGCACTGCGGTTTTTATTCGCGCGAGTTTGGTCCGCATACTGCGACCTTTGGAATTGTATGAAGATGCAAGCATTGCGGTAAAAATATCACGCGGAAATAATACCCCAAGGAATCCATGTTTTGCCACAGAATCCACCACACCGCGGCGCGGATTAAATAACGCGAATATTTTGAGCTCCATGAACAGGTAAAAAGACACAAACATCGCGCGGTATTTCGTCAGCGGAAAAAATTCGCGCGAATTAAATCCGCGCGGCTAAAAATCGCAATGCGTGCTAGCCTTATGGTCCTAAGTACAGCAGAGAGGATGTAATGATAACTGCAAAAGTGAATAACTTCTACTATCTTATCTCACTTATAATGTCCTAATTAGTAAACGAAATATTAATATAATTATGCTTGAACAATCGATAAGAAGTTTTGTTGACATAGTGTTATGTTTATTTAGGATTAACCGAAGGATACCAGATTATATTTTATTCATGAACTAAGGGCAAGAACCCTTTGTTTATTAGAATACCGGTGACTTGGTGCTAACGAAGCGAGGCAGTTATCATTGTCCACGCGCAGTCAAATACCGGCGACTGAATGACGGTATCATGTTTTTTATCGCTCGCCAAATTATGTGACGTAGGCACCTCAGGCAAATTGGTCAAAGTTCCCTGCAATTTGGGCGCGTGCCAAATTGAGCAACAGTCACTAATCATAGTATTTCACCTCTTTGAAGATTTTGTTTTGCATAGCAACGGGTCTACCCAAACAAATGCAGATACTGTGGCAACAGCTGATGGTCTTATTATGAAAACATAGCTTTTTGAACAGTGCCCAGCTATTAAGAGTTACCAAACACGCGGCTTTAAGCCATGAATCATTGAACGCTTCGTTAGATTAGGTAGAAAAAACTATATAACATTTCAGAGTCCGAAAGTCCAAACAACAGTTTAGTCTATGTTATTAGTTTTAATTTGTGAATTGCGCAGCACACAAAGTAGGTTATACATTTATTTGTCCTTTGTTACGAATAAAGGCTGATTAAGAATTAATATCGGCGACATACAATAAATATAACGTAATATTGTGTTATTTTCCTCAATGGTTAAAGCTAAAGCTAACTTTTGTCCCCAGGTCTCGGCTTCGGTATGATCTACCTTCCTTCAGTGGTTGCTGTGGGTTACTACTTCGAGTCCAGACGGTCCCTGGCTACGGGTATTGCTGTCTGTGGTTCAGGAGTTGGTACTTTCAGCTTTGCGCCTTTAGCGGCACTTCTGCTCAAAGAGTTCGGGTCCTGGCAGAATGCTAACCTTCTGCTTGCTGGCTTGATTCTGAACTGCGCTGTGTTCGGCGCTCTGATGAGGCCTTTGGTCTATCCCAAGGTTTGTATTAGTATTAGTGTACATTTTTGTTGTGTCTTGGAGCACACTGAGAATCGAGAAAGTAGTAGACCTACGGTGAACCGTGATGGCCCTTCTTGTCAATCTTAAGTAGGGCTGACCCAAGAAAGCTAAGAATCTGAAACAGACTTAATGAAAAGCCTGACCATTTTGTAAACTGCACTAACCTAACCTTTGAATACCACAGGCACGTATCCAGACTTTTGGTTCGGGGGAGGGGGGGGGGGCACAAACATTGAAACAACCATGTCGAAATTATGCAAATTTTAGACACATGTGACAAAATTTTCTTTCCTACCATTAACAGGCTAATACATATTCTGGCCACCCTTCCGGTTTCAACGGTATCTGTGAAGCGGTCATTTTCATGCCTAAAGAGAATAAAATCCTTTTTAAGGAATAGAATGGCGGGCGAGAGGCTTACTGGTCTCGCTCTATTGTCTATTCATTCCGCTTTGGCGCCAGATCTTGATATTGTACTAGACGTAATAAAAATACTTATATATAAATATAAAATACTTATAAGTTTGTGACTAAACTACGGACGCCGGACGGTACTTCTTTAATTTATTAAAAATTATAGTACAGTAATTACAGCGATTTTTCAGATCAAGATCTATCTATGTTTTTATTTTACCTACTTATTGAAAGAACACGCAAGCGAATAAATAAACACAGTCAGATATCGGGGGGGATAAATCCCAACTACCCCCCCCTCTGTATACGTGCCTGGAATACCGGTATCCCTATGGGCTACTACATTATGCTAGTTAGGTTAACGGAGGTCAGACAGTTGTTTTGTATTGAAATGTACTGTTGTCATACTGGTAACCGATTCATGACATACTTGAGGAAGTGCTAGAGTGATGCAACAAATAGCTTGACGAATATGTTAAACATAGTACCTATGTGGTTTATTCGCTTGTAGTTGTGGATTAGGTACCTACAGCAATCAAGTAAATTGCACTTGTAGTACCTTTTCTTCTAAGTATTATACGTTTTTCAAAAGTATTTTACCACATCCCCAGTGCAAATAATGAGGAAACAATTTATTGTAGGTATTTTAAATACCTAGTTACTTATGCTATTTTTTATTCTAGGAATCTTTTGTCATCCTCTGGTTACTGGTTTATGTAATAAAGTTAGACCACAATTTGTAACTGTGGCTAGAATACAATGTAATGATTTATTTTCTTGTTATGAAAATGTATGCCTCATTTAATTTTTACCAAGCTATATACTGCATATTTTATTGAATGGTGAACAACGTTCAAAATTACAAACATCTGGCCAAAACGCCTTCCTCCAACTTATGGCCGAAGAGAAGCGCCTGCAAAGAGAACGGAGAGCGAACCTTTCGAAAAATGGTTATAGTTGAATGAATCCAATTATTTATAACCATTCAACATCCAATCATTTTTAATTCTAGAAAGTAAGAAATTCCAAATTACTTTTTCCTTTTAAACACTACCCCAAATTACAGACATCAGGCGAAAAGCCCTTACTCCAGCGTATGGCCGAAGAGAAACGTCTCCAAATGGAGCGAGGGTCCATCGGAGGATCATACTTCGTGGTGCAACTGCCCGACGGAACCATGGAGAAGAGGCTGAAGGTGAACGTTGTAGACGATTCTGTATGTAGCTGCTTTCACTAATCTACTATTCTAAGTTCTTTTTATGGTGGTGCGTTTCGTCTGAAGAACTTTAGTCCATAAAAATAAGTATACAGGACGAGGGTCGAAATTCTAAATTTATTTAACGAAAAATTATATAAAAAATATTTTTTTGCGTAAAAATAACAAGAAATACATAAATGAAAAAGGATTTATTTGAGTTTTCAACAGAGAAAATACAAAAAATAAGAAAAAACTAACAAGCATAAAAATAAAACATGTGCGAGGCTAAAAATGCTCTTAACTCAGCTTCAGCAAAATGCTACTAAAATGTTGAAGCTTTCATTCTTAAACATGGTCAACAAACAGCAAACTATCTAAATTAATAAAGTATTAATGAATTAAAATAGTCATCAGGATAATAATTACCATAAATAAATTACTTATGGATGAATTTGATCATATATTTTCTGTCCTGGAATATTTAGCAACAATCACTTATATTGTTGAATAACAGTGAATTAAATTATATTTAGTTCAAATGAAACAGTATTTCTCATCAATGGTAGACGAAACGCATCCCCCTCAGGTGGTGGTATACCTTATTAAGCGAACCCCGCTAGACACTGTTCAGTGGTCTTGTCTTTCGGCTTGTTGTGCTAACAAAATTATTAGGAAGCATGTTTTGAACACGTATTTGTATGTGCATGAAGTTTTAGAGCTAATTTGCACTTTACGGGGAATAAAGGCCTCACTTGAGACCCGAACTTTACCTTCATAAGCGCAAAGTTCACAGTTTGGAAACTTTCATACGATAGATTGGCTTATATTTCAAGTGTTATTAAAAGTACGTAGGTGTTCGTCTAATATGGTGTTTACGCTGCGTAAACGCGCCGTTAACGCCGCGTCAACGCAATGCATACACCACAAAAGACACCCAAATGCTGGCAGTCATTAAAATAAGACTTTATTCTGCCGAAAGTGCAAATTATTAGATAAATTGGCTATAGATGTAAAAAATCTGAAAGCACAGACCTACACTTAGCTATTTATATCTTACGATTCCTCAGAAGCCATAAGCTTAGTAGAAAATCTAAACTCTATAGCGCTTAAAATGCTGCATACGCCTTTCATGGGACACAAAACCCGAGCAAATTGTTTAAAAATCGAAACAGTTCTATAAATCAAGGGTGATTTTAATGGAAGAAGTTCATATATTATGCAGCATTCTAATGCCTCATAGAGGGCAATGCCTTCAAATGATTGGCAAGCTTTATTCCCCTTTCTTTTGTCCCTGTTATTACCGCCAAGTGAATAGACTGGTATTGATTGTATTTCTACAAACTTTCCGACTTGGAGGGAATGGTGCACGCTAAATTTTTCTTTGAATGCTATATTTCTTCAAACTTTTCTACTGCATTGGATGTTAGTGCATGAAGTTTGTGACTACCTGTGGGTAGTTAAAAAATACAGTCATACCTCGAAGTTATAGTAAAGCTATGTAAATTAGAACCGCAAACGTTGAGTTATTAGTAAGTTCATTTACGCCCTGATCAGTAAGTGAAGTAGTTTATCATAGACAATATTTTTACCAAAGTAACTTACATAAAAAAAACTTGATCAAGGCCGTACTACGAAGTGCCAAAGCCATCATGATTCAGCTGTGAAGAAGTGATGGTACTATTCGCCTTGTATGGACCCGTTTCTCTCTGAATCATGATGGTTTTAAGAATTCACAGGGCCTCAGATCTCGGATCAGTAGTAACTAGAATTAGTTGTCGAATCTTAGTTGGCTATTGTAATAAGTAAAGCAAAATAACAACAACCGATCTTAGCAAGAAATTCGACAGCCTTTAAAAAGTAGAACCCGTAACTCGAAGTATGACCCTTACCAATTGGAACTCCAACTAAACAAAAAGATCTTGTATCGCCAGGCCCCGTTGAACATCGACCCCGGAGTACACTCTTCGCTGAATCTAGAGGCTTTAGCACGCGTGCCTACCGTCCCTAACATGCCCGGAGTACCGCCTGTGCCTACCCTGCCCACTATCACTGAAGCTAAGGTCACTGATGATGGAGACGAGAAAAAGAAGAAGGTAAGGTTTTATTCGCTAATTTTGCCATCATTTTATCATTTACAAATAAGATTCAAGCACCTTTTTTGCCCTTTCCTCTTGCTTTATTTTTCTATGAAAATGTGCGTGGAAAGAGTCGGAAAACGCAAGTTGGATCGCCCTCAGGTAAGGCTCGTCCTTCGTATAGTGGCTGGAAGCAGCTGAATGTGAGATTAGATGGAAATGAGACGAATGGCGTGCGATTGGAAAGGCCTATGTCCAGGGGGTCTACTCCCTAAGCGCGAAGTCCGTAGTTTCATCTCCGTATCACATACGCATGATTCGTTCGTAGCCCGAACTACTAATGAATGACAACACAATTTGACTGTTGTACCTACTCCCGATGTGATTTTACCCGTCCGAAAAATTTAATCATTACGGAGTGGGGTACACTCCGAAGTTCCGGAGTACTTTCGGACGGGCCCGTAATTCGTTCCCTCAGCATCGGACTCCCTTCTTCTGATGATGGTGTTCTGTGTTAAAACAATGTGGCTCGGTGGCTGCTAAAGCTAAGTGAAATCAGAATAGATCCGATGTTATAATGATAACCGTAAAGTGGCTCATATTTTTATTAAGATAGGACCTTTTATAAATAAGCAGCGAATTACGTCATTTCACATGTTCAGTCAGATTCAGTACCGATATCGGTAAATATAGGTAGGTACTTACTTGTATTGTTTTGTTTTTATCATACTGCTTCCAATCTTAATGTCAACTTAATCGGGTTAAAGGTCGAATATTTATCATGAATTAGACCAAGCCCAAATATTGGCAAGAGTTTGAGCGTGTGGTACTCGCATCCGGTAATATGTAGGTGGGTATAGGTACAAGTAAGAGATCAGAAATGCAGTCGCAGTCTACCAAAGTTAAAGTGTTGCCCCACACCAGGAATTTCACCAGTGTCATGGGTGCTATTACAAACATATTTTCAACTGACATACATAAACAGCCAGACCCGGAGAAATTATTATCTGTAGGCCATACAAATATTTATTTTAATATACGCACCCCGCAGTGCAGTAGCCAATCGCTCAACCACTGCGCCAACTTTGACGCCTTTTGATTTGCTATGGATGAAACTAGTCGTGAACCATATACCCTTTGGCTTTGGAAGAATGCTACTGCATTTTTGAACCCAGGCTGCCTACTTATATTTATGTATGAATTTTGAAGATGTCGATAAGTTCTGTGAGACTTGTCAGGGATGTCAAAGCCCGCCTGTTGCACGTGTAGAAGTAATTTCTATGAATATTTAAAACGCTATGTCGTTGGAAGTCCTTCGGTGCGGCCACACGCGTCTAGCTAGGCCAGACATGTGTAGACAGATACCATACAGATACGAGTATACATGTACAATATTGAATAGATGATAGATAGACGTGTTGTCCGTAGTTAATAACATACATAGTGTATAATAAGTAAAAACATGTTATTAAATTATTATAATGTTGTCGAAATTACGCTTACAATGTTTCTGTGACGCGATTGAAAAATATTAAAATACTTATGATTCATAAAACTTTTTAAACTTCATCTGAAGAGGGCTATACTGGCAAAATTTAAATTTGTACTAATATTATAAATCTGAAGAGTTTGTTTGATCGCGGTAATCTCAGGAACTACTGGTTGGAATTGAAAAATTATCTTTGTGTTGGATAGTCCATTTATCGAGGAAGGATATAGGCTATATAACATCACGCTACGACCAATAGGAGCGCGCGGAGCATAAATGTTGCGAAAACGGAAAAACATATTCCTTTTTGAGAGCTTCCGTTGCGTGCGCTGCGTAAGCGGTTAAAGTTACGCAACATTCATGTATGTAGGGTAGGTAGGTAGGTAGTCAGTTGACGGGAGCGAAGCCGCGTGGGACAGCTAGTCACCAATAAAGTCATTAATTTCTAATCTATAAAAAAACACTATATATTTATTTAGTATCAAACTGCTCTTAGCTATGTTTACATTGAGTTTAGTAACTACATTATGGAAATACAGTCAGCATCTTAATAATCAAACTAAAATAATTAAACATCGAGCACGTGTTTGCTCTCAAGGCAAAATTAATGAAAACTTAGAAGTTTTCCAGTTTAAATGTTAATTAACAATCTTAAGTTTTAACGAGTAGACTGTTGCTTTTATAGATTGGTTTTATTATTTTTATTAGTGGTTCTAATTTATAGTTTTATAGGCTTTTAGCCTTACACTTTATTAGATATAGAAAGTTACTTAATAAAAGTCACAGTGTAGTTTATTGCGATTATGAAGGTTGGTTTAATATTTTAATTATTATTTTATACTAACTGTGCCCGCGGCTTCGCGCCCATCAACTGGCTACCTAGCTACCCTACTCTACCTACCTACCTACCTAGGTAGGTAGGGTAGGTACCCGACCCTACACCTACATACCCGACCTACTCTACCTACCCTACTTACCCTACCTACCTTACCCTACCTACCTACTTTTTTTTCCGATGTTTTAAATTAGATATTCGAGACGGAGATAAATAGAACCAATAATAAAATATGTAAATCGGGCCAGCCGTTCTCGGTTTAAATGGTGTAACTAACCCGACTTTGTTTATTAGGGTTCCGTACCCAAAGGGTAAAAACGGGACCCTATTACTGAGACTCCGCGATCCGTCTGTCTGTCTGTCCGTCACCAGGCTGTATCTCAAGAACCATGCTAGCTAGACAGTTGAAATTTTCACAGATGATTTATTACTGTTGCCGCTATAACAACAAATACTAAAAACAGAATAAAATAAATATTTAAGTAGGGCTCCCATACAACAAACGTGATTTTTTGGGCGTTTTTTTTCGCTAATGGTACGGAAGTTTGCGGAACCCTTCGTGCGCGAGTCCGACTCGTACTTGGCCGGTTTTATATAAAGACTAGCTGAACCGGTAAACGTTGTTTTGCCATAAAATAACAAAACACCAAACAGTATTTTTTTGAATTCAATGTACTTTTTATCCTACCTACTCTACCTACCCTACGTACCCTATCTACCCTACCCGTCTATGATAAGTCTTATACTTATCATAGAGTAAAATTTTGGGATGGTCCACCCTTATCAATTAGGGGTATGAAAAATAGTTTACGTCCTATTCTTAGACCTACTGAATTACACACAAAATTTCATAAGAATCGGTCAAGCCGGAGCAGTTTTGTTACAAACACTGACACGAGAATTTTATATATTAGATATTTATGAGCATAACTGGCGCAAAGTGAGTGTACTAGGTACAACTCAGATTAACCCTTCAGAGTATACTTACGTGTTGTTATGTATTTATGAAATCTAAATTGTTATGCTTGATACTACTTCAAATATCATAAATGTTGTATCATAAGTATCGAATGTTGGTCATTATCTAAATTTAAAAATAAAAATGTGAAAAACCGTGATGAATCAAATTACTAACACTCACTTATTATCTGTAACTATGTAGGCGTAAATACTGAGTACTTACATATAATGTGATTATAAAAACCAAATCCCACAACATATGACTGAAAATTCCCGATAAAGCTGAGTACATAAGTGTGAAAGAGTAGTTAGGGTTTTTTGTAAATAGGTCTGAATAACACGAATAAACAGAATGTGGTCGTAGAAAGACCATTAATCGAACTCACTGCCTATAATAATTATAAATTGAGACTTCTAACATGCACGTTGTGTACGCTACAATTTAATAGTACCCGTGACCTAGAACTGTGACTCGTAAAAAATTTATACATTGTATTCTCAGTATTCATCAAAACTACTGATATTTGACGATCAGAATTCTCCGAATGGGGTGATGCCAATCTAGTCAGTTTCAATGCTGCTAAGACCCAGGCGTGTCTTTTTACCGCAAAAAAGAGCCTATTCCACCCGGCTCCAACTTGCCGTGATGTAACCGTGCCAAGTTCGGACATGCGTGGAGTACTGCTCTCACCTCTGGGACGGATCTTCCAAATATCAACTTGATGCACTTGAGTCGATTGACAAACGGGCCATCGTCAACGATGCACTGGTCGGTTCAAAGCTCCAGAGCCTTGAACATCGACGCGGAGTGGCCAGTCTGTCGGTTTTTTATCGATTACATTTCGGCGAGTGTGCGATGGAACTGCACAATTTGATTCCGCCTAGCCCTTTCTATCATCGGACAACAAGACGTACGGCAATGCGCCACCGGTACATGGTGGACATCCCGCCCATACGTACAAAGCGTTTTGCGAATACTTTCATGGTGCGCACAGCTAAGGAGTGGAATTCCCTGCCGGAGTCTGTTTCCTAATCGCTACAACCTTGGGGTCTTTAAGTCAAGAGTGAATAGGTTACTTCTAGGCAAGCGTGAATTAAGTAAGCGACAACGGAAGAGTTTAAAGATAAACTTTATTTGATCCCAGTTACAGCAAGACGGTAATTAATTCATCTAACAAGATATTGATCTTATATACTAACTTAATTGCTAACGTAGTACATCCACAGCGTGATCAGATTGACGCATGTTCTAGATAATTATAAATGCTGATCGCGCAGTGGGGAAATTGAGAAATAATCATCTAGTAAATACTTATTGTCTGACAAAGCTAATATTGGTAGGTTGGGGTTCCTTAACTCCTCCCTCCCTAAGAGAGAAATTATCCGAAGGTGTCGCAGACGGTTTCGGAGAATTTCGACAAAAGTTTATGAACTGAAATTTATACATTATAAAGATAACTATTGCTATTACAATAACCACATACTCTAAGATGGTCCATATACTAATTTCTATTGTCACTGTTTGTGTCGTATCGTCTATTTCACCAAATTTTGCACTTTGTAACACTTCTTTCACATCACTGAAGTCCACATTTCTTAGATCCACTTTCTTTGATCTTCTCTGGATGTCCTGTTGTAGGTCTGGCATCTGGATCGATGGCAGCTGGAGACTGGAAACTGTAGTGTTTGTGGTGGCGGCAATGATGACTTCGCCTATTTGTGTCTCGCATTGTTGGCCAGGTGTCACGATGTAGGTCCCAAGGATAGTGTACTTCAGGATTTCTGTATTGCAATTCTCGGTGATGATGAGATTTTCCTCTGAGTAAACCAACCATTGGTTGTCGGTTATTTTCTGTATCTTAGTTTTTTCTATTTCAATATGGTTCTGTATGCAGTTTTTGTAGTTGTTCTTCATCAGCATTATTTGTTCAATGCAGGTCTCGGTTGGAAACTGGGCTAAATTAGTTTCAGCGCAAAGGAATTTTCCATTTTCAATCTCAGTACATGGGCTTACCACGGGCATGTATTTCAATCTATTCACCATCAGGTAAGGATATTTGGGTATTATTGTAAAGGTATTTGGAGAATGGAATATAGGGATGGGTATAACCTTGTAATAATTATATGTTTCGTTATTTATTAGGGGAACTTCTAAAACAAAAACTAACTTGTTGTTATTTATATATGATTTAAGTATGATATTACGTTCTAATTTTATTAAATTATGTTTGTTTACTGGGTATATTGTTCTAGCATGTTTAGCAATGACTTCTAACGTATTATATAATTCTGTACTATTTATAATGGATTGGTGCAATGTATTCAGTTTGCTAAAGGCTATTGCCGTTTCAATCTCTTGTATGTTTTCGTAACAGGTTCGAAAGTTATTTAAAATTTGATACATAGTATTTAATATTTGGAAAAGTTTGTTAAACCTGAACTCATGTTCAACTAATTTTTCCATTTCATTGGTATGTAAACCCAAGTTTTTAATATTTGAATTTATTATTTCAGAGTCATTTACTAATTTATCAAAAGCTTTTTGCATTGATGATACTTTACGTTCGACCACATGCTCTTTGTTCTGTATCATTTGGATTTCTCTATCATATTTAATTGCATCGTCTTCATCCAAATTTCCTGTGATAGCTTTTACAAGTGAGCCTAATGGATTAAACAAAGCTCTTTTGTTTCTATAATGGAAAGGTAAGATTTGAAAAAATCTATCCTTAGTTAGTTTAATAAGATATTCTATTTGGCTTTCTATTCCTATAGTTTCGTTACTAAGACTATTTTCCTTAATTTTAATTTTCAAGTTAATAAAATCCCGAATATTATTATCTATTTGTAAGTGTAATGATTCTAAATCTACAATTTTGTATATTGTCCAATAACTATTCCTCTTCACTGCTACTCCCCGCTTTATCGCTGCTATCCCCGGATTCTGACCGAGGTTTTGGAGGTCCAGCGTGAGTGTTGGCACCACTAGTACCAGAAGTACCAGGCACGATCTGTGGAGGACGTTTTACATTTTTTAAGGCTACTCTAGTTTTCCTTTTCTTTACTTCTACTGGGACTATATTTCTTTCAACTTCACCTATTACTTTCGCTTTTTCATATCGAGGTTTTTCTTTGGCTTTTCTAATCCTAGTGTCTTTCATGTAAATATTATCGTCTGGTTCGAGTATCGGTGTCGTTTCGCCACCTTTTTTATTAATTATTTTAATTTTATCGGATTCTAATTTTTCTGTTATGAATTCATAGAGTATTTTAAGGCGTTTTCTATGATCTAACAATAATTTCTGAGTTAAGTTCTTCTCTCTATCCACGTTAAATACATTTTCGGAATAAGTGTGACCAAATACTAGTTCAAAAGGCGTAAAATCTGTTGCTGAATGTATGGTGTTGTTATAAGCCATGATTGGCATAAGTCATAACTGATGCTGCATCTAAATCGCTTTTATCGTATTTTGCTATACGATAAATCTCAATAATGGTAGAATGAAACCTTTCTACTATTGCCATTGAACTGGGATTATTTGGCGTCCCAATATGAAGTTCAATTTTGTAAAAGCTTAACATTTCTTTAATCAAAGTATTGTTGAATTCTGTACCGGAATCGCAACTAATTTTTCTAGGCAGACCATACCTGCTGAAATATTTAATCAATGCTCTAACTATCTCTGGTGTACTCCTATTCGGTACCTCTATGGCTTGTGCTATCTTACTAAATGCATCCACTATAGTTAAATAATATTTCCCTTCAATATATAATAAATCCATAAAAGCTTCCTGAAAAGGGGCATCCTGGGTTTGTGTTAACTGAATGTGGGGTTTAATCGGCTTTCTATCATATTTCATGCGTTTACATGTTTCGCAAGCATTTATGATTGCCGTGACTGTCTCTTTCATGTTTGCCCACCAATAATGTCTTTTAAGTTTGGTTAAAGTTTCTTTAATACCTCTATGACATGTTTTCCCGTCGTGGTATTTTAAAATAACTTCTTTTTGATCTTCTTCAGATCCTGTCAAATTTATAACTCTTTCTGTACACTCGGTTAACTTAACTGAATCCTTTTTAAATAACTTAATTACCATGTTTGAAAAAGTTTTTCTAAAAGATGGGTGTTCGAAGTATATAAAGTACTTATGTTTTGGATCAATATACTCTTTCAAAAAGTCTTTAACTAATATATCGTTATTTGTCGGTAAGTGAACTTCGAGAATTTTTTGTTTATTATTTGAAATATCTTTTACGTCTAATTTATTTTTAAACCATGAATGAATTAAAATCTGTTTTGGTTTAGTATCGACAGCTTCGTTTAAACTAGGAATGCCTTCGTGTTCTCTATTTGAAACTGAGTTGGCAGTGACCCCATCATCAGAATCCGAAAGTTCTATCGTTTCTATTGGAGTTTCGGGGTCTTGTAATTCGCTTTCTATAATTTTTTGTATACGTTCCTGCCTATCTCCTATATTTACGAATATTGAATCTAAATCGTCGTCAATTGCATTAATCTTAATCCTAGATAAAGCATCTGCATTCGTGTTTTGAAGGCCTTTCTTATATTTTATTTCGAAATCGTACTCTTCTAACCTTAACCGCCATCGCGTGAGTTTACTATTGGGCTCTTTCAATGAATACAGCCAAGCTAATGGTCTATGGTCTGTAAATATGGTAAACTTATTACCATACAAATACGGTCGAAAGTGCTTAACTGCCCATATTATGGCTAAAAGTTCCTTCTCGATAGTGCTATATTTTACTTCTGTGTCACTCAGAGTCCTGCTAGCATATGCTACTGGCTTGTCTGAGCCTATTGATCCTTGTGACAATACAGCCCCAATTGCAAAATTCGATGCGTCGGTAGTTAAAATAAAACTTTTACTAAAATCGGGATACTGTAATAAAGGTGCGTTTGTTAAAAGTTTTTTACATGTTTCAAAACATTCCCTATACTCATCATTAATAATTATTTTACGACCTTTCTTTAAACAAGCTGTTAAAGGTCTAGTTATTTTTGCAAAATCTTTGATGAATTTCCTATAATAACCAATAAGTCCTAAAAAGCTTTTTATTTGTGTAACTGTTTCTGGAATGGGATATCTTAAGATTGCATCAATTTTATCATTATTTGGCTTCAATCCTTCACTTGTAATAGTGTGCCCTAAGTAAAGAACTTCCTTTCTAAGAAAATGTGATTTGTCGAGTTGTATTTTTAAATTTGTCGCCCGAAACCGATCAAAAACTGCTCTAAGTTTTTCTACATGCTGAGTCAGCGATTTAGAAAAAATTATGACGTCATCAAGGTATACCAGGCAATGTAAGCCCTGGAGACCTCTTAGAACGTTATCCATAGCCCTCTGGAATGTTGCAGGTGCTGTTTTTAACCCGAACGGCATCCTGTTAAATTCGTAATGTCCTGAAGGTGTACTGAAAGCTGTTTTCGCCCTATCTTCTTCCTGGACCTCGATTTGATGGTACCCACTAGCTAAATCTAAGGTAGTAAAATAGGTACTATTGCCTAGCATATCAAATAAATCATTTATGTTGGGCAAGGGGTATTTGTCATCGGTAGTAATTTCATTGAGACGTCTATAATCAACTACCATCCTCCATTTTTGCTGTCCTGATGAATCTAATTTTTTTGGCACTAAATGTACGGGAGCACTCCAGGGGGAGTGTGATTCCTGGATGATATTGTCCCTTAACATTTTATCTACCTGATTCCTAATTTCTTTCGATTGAATGGGAGGTAACCTATGTGCTTTAATATTTATAGGATCTTCATTCCTTGTTCTAATTCTATGTTTTACTTGATTTGTAAACGTTAATGGAATATTCTCACAATAAAATATGTCCTTATAATCATTACATAGCCCTTCGATGGTTTTACGTTCCTCAGAATTCATGTGGTCTAACTGTAATTTTTTTAAATTATCTGTTAGCATCCTATCTATTTCTATGTTATTTTCTGTAAAATTAATGTGAACAGATGGGTTCTGCCTGTAAGGTTCGACCGTAAAAGGTCCTGTTACCACTAAGGTTCTGGTTTCATCCGTATAATTCTGAATAACGGTTGATGCGTAACCTTTAATACACGTAACTAATGCGGCGGGCATTCGAATCCCTTCCGTAAATTGCTTAAAATCTAACACAGCTTCCCCGTTCAGTAAGTTGACTGGGAGTCTTACTCTAAGTTCACTACGAGATGGTAGATTATATACCTCTCTCATAGGCGGTGAATATATGATAGGAATATCAGTATTTTTTAAATGTAATATCTGATTTTCCATATTAATCTTTGCCTGTAATTGCTTCAGCAAATTGCTACCTATTAACCCATCATACCCATCGTCGACACTATAGACATAAAACTTATGGAACTCTTGACTTCCAAAGGTAACCGGTAATGGAATAATAGCCGTTTCACTATGAACACTCGATGCGTGAGTGCTAACAACTTCGAAGGGTTCATACTGTAGATAATTTTTAAAATATTTATTCGCTATATACGGGCTTATAAACGATCTAACACTCCCCGTATCTATCATAAAAACTGCCTTTAATTCTGGTATAACTATATGTGGTAAATTTAAGCGTTTATTACAATTTATTTTTATTCGTTCTCTAGGGTAGAGGCCGTTATGCAAAAATTTCCCGCCCCGGGTTCTTCAGGAGAAAATTCTTGGCACTCATTGTACGAATAACTTGAACTCTGTTCATTATTATTAGAATTATTTATGTAATTAACACGTCGCGACCTTGCAGTACGCATGGTGACATCAGTATTCGCACCCGACGTAGATGCTTGCGCTGCAAAAGACGGCGTGCTCGGTGCATGTGCCGCGAACTGTTGGTTCGGTTGTGCAATCGGAACAAATGACCTACTTGACTGCGGTGACGCATTATTGTTGTTTGTACGATTAAAATTGTCTTGATTTCTTTGAATATTATTATGTTGTTTATAATGTCTGGGCTGATGCGGATTGTTCGGTGTAGATGTGCTGTTTGTAGCACTATTCGGTACATGTGTACTTGATATGCTATGTGAATCTTTCTTTTGATTATTAGATTCAATTGCATTTTGGTTATTAGGCAAATTGGGTCTGTTATTTCTGCTAAAATTACGTCTGTCGTTTGTTTTCGACTCATAGACTGCCTGGAAGTTTTGTTCTTCTAAAACTATTTTTAATGCATCCTCTAACGTTGTGACGTCGCGCAAACGAACTAATCTAACTAAAAATGGCGGTAAATTAAACAAGAAAGCATTCATCGCTCTGTTACTATAAATGATTTGCTTTGCCTTACGTAGAGATTCATCAATGATAGTTTCTGATATTTTAGCAAATAAAACACTTCTCATCCGCTGTATTCTATGGCAAAAATCTAAATAACTTTCACCCTTATTTATTCTACACGATTCTAATTCCATTGCTAAACAATCCTCTGTGCGTGGATCACCGAAGTGTTGGTTTAACAACTTCTTCAGCTCGTCCCACGTACCTATAGCTTCTCTTTCGCCTACCAAACTGGCTGCTTCGCCTGATAACCTACTAGTTACTACATGAAATAAATATTCATTTTGGGCTGCGGTTCCTAAGAACGTAGACAAAATGTATTCACATTTTTTTATAAATAAAGGCAACATTCTAGTGTCGCCGCTGAATATTGGTATGATGTTAACCAATTCCTGTGGGACACGGGTTACGTTTTCCATTGTGAAATGTTATGAAAGGAGCAAACGCGGAGAGAAAAAAAAATCACACTAATGTGCTACTAAACTATCACTATTCTAAAATATTAGTACGTTTAAAATCTATGCAAATATTATTACGGCGTTGTCCAATCCCTAATAATACACAAACACATAGACTATTACAAGGTTGGGATATAGATGGAAGAGCTGAGAGGAAGGTGAAAAAGATTTACTCACAATTCCGCAGCTAGCTCCATGCTCCCTGAATTACTGCTTGGCTCCTGGTCCTCTCCTGGCTTGATGTGGCTTCTTAATGTATTTGTTTGTTCGGTGATCTCTGCTGAACCGTTGAAACGGACGTCGGCTGCTTCCCGTAGATGTGGATACGTGACAGACTGACTACAGAGATCCTACCGGCTGCGCCAATTAAGTAAGCGACAACGGAAGAGTTTAAAGATAAACTTTATTTGATCCCAGTTACAGCAAGACGGTAATTAATTCATCTAACAAGATATTGATCTTATATACTAACTTAATTGCTAACGTAGTACATCCACAGCGTGATCAGATTGACGCATGTTCTAGATAATTATAAATGCTGATCGCGCAGTGGGGAAATTGAGAAATAATCATCTAGTAAATACTTATTGTCTGACAAAGCTAATATTGGTAGGTTGGGGTTCCTTAACTCGTGCGTCACCGTCGACCACATCATCGCTTACCATCAGGCGAGATAGTGGTCAAACGCGAGCCTATCGATGATAAAAAAAAATCTCAGTAGCCTGAGTCTGGCAACCAGTATTTACTTGTTATCCACTACCTGGTTTGTAGATGCCAGATACGTAGTCCTTACCTTTGGCCGGAGCGTCCCAGACAAAGCTAGCTTCACCTGCACAAGAAAAACGAGTGGTTTTGGTCTGTAAGATTTTGAAAAATTCCTTGGGGAGGGCGAAGGATTGCCTCAGGCTAAAAAGGCTATTCCATATAAGCTCTGGTAATTTTGGGTGCAGATCATCCGAGACAATGGCTAAAATTCCACCTCATACATTTTAATAATACGTTCTAAACCACATTCTCATCTTTTACATGACTCAGGGCGCAAACTGCCTTATGTAAGACTACTTTTAGTAATCACCCAACTTCTCATTTCCCAGGGTGAAAACGGCAACGTAACAGTAAACCCGCAACAACAGCTGCTGTCCCGCAACGTGTCATCCCCCGCCTTCAGCGCGCACAACCCAGGCCTGCCCAAGAACGGATCTGTGCCGTTCTTCGACAGGCAGCGCAAACAGAGTACTGGCGAAAGGTCTGGCGATAGGTAGTAGTTTTTTTTTGTTATAGGTAAAGCTGGATGGGTGATTGTCGACGTGGGATATGGTGGTAGTAATTGTGCATGTATTAAGTATGTACTGATGAAAAAAACTGCATCGCTTATAGAAGACGTTTAACGAAGCCAAGAGTCTCTTGTTCTTGCAGAAATTTTGATCATTATTTGTACGCCTATACCTGGGAGCTTGGAAATTTTTTTCATTCGATGTATTGATTTTAAACGTGGTGCAATTTTTTCATCAGTTTTTACAATGTTTATATATGTAGTATTAAGTTTGAGCTTCAATCTGCCCGGGCCTGCACAAGAACGGATCCGTGCCGTTCTTCGACAGACAGCGCAAGCAGAGTACCGGCGACAGGTCTGGCGATAGGTAGTTGAATTTGTTTGCTTGAGCTGGAGGTGATGGTCGACGAGGGGTATGGTAGAAGTAAATGTGCATGTATGAAGTGTAAACTGATAAAAAAGAACTGTATCACTTAAAGAAGAGCTTTAACGAAGTCAAGAGTCACTTTATCTTTCCATCATTGTGATATTGTTATGTATTCCTGGGAACCTACTGGTTTCGGAAACTTCTTCGAACATTGAAAAGTTGGTTTTACACGTGATGCTTTTTTTCATCGGTTTATAATAGTTGTTAAGTGTGTATTGTATCTGGCCCGGGCCTGCTCAAGAACGTATCTTCGCCGTTTGCCGTTTTTTACAGACAATGCAATCAGAGTACCAGCTTTGTATGGAAGTAATGCATGTTGAAAATTATTGCATCATATAAAAGACGCATTGTTATATAAGGCCTCTATCATTGATGAGATTAATTGAAGTTCGTATTGTGATGCAATGTTTTCAACAGTTTGTCATACACTGTTTTTATTTGTTTGATTATTGAAATGTAAAGCATTCATGTGTAAATGCTTTATATAAGTAAACAGCTCTTTTATAGTTAGCACCACCTGCAGATGCAGTAAGTGTCACACAATTGTGCGATAAAAGTTTTTAAATGATAAAAAACGAATCTAAAAGTTCACTTACAAATCGCCTCATAAGATCACAAGTAATGATGGATACTTTAAAGTGGAAAATATTCAATCATTCATAATAACACTTCTGGAAAATTCCAACCACTCTAATAGTACTTCGATCAATTCATAAATTAACGACAGACAGCAATAGTAGAAGACTGGAGAAAAACAAGCATGAATGGCGCCGC
This sequence comes from Orthosia incerta, assembly GCA_948252205.1. Lineage (NCBI taxonomy): Eukaryota > Metazoa > Arthropoda > Insecta > Lepidoptera > Noctuidae > Orthosia > Orthosia incerta. Next base: position 57,431,666 of record OX411742.1, read on the forward strand.
AACGCTTTGATTTATATCAGGGGTGCTCAGACTTAAAGAAAGATAGATAGAGCTTTCATTTATTTTCTACAAAATTGCAAACAGTTTGCAATTGCAAAAAAATGTGTTTTGAGCATCCCTCTAATGTTTAGATTGAGACACCTCGTAGTAGTGCTTAACATAGAAATCAATGGAGGCGCCTTATGTGCAAACATTTCGACTCATTTCGTGTTTATATGTGGTGAAGGCCCTTTGTTTGATTTTGCATGTTTATTGTCTAGTGTTACTTTAGTTCTAGTAGCTGATTAGTCATTCGTTTATGTTAATAGATATATGTCCGTGTAAGTAAACTGCCCAATTACAGATTCGTTGATCTAATACTAATTCTGATGATTTGATTTGACGACTTCTCATAGATTTACTCTACAAAAAACAACATGCAACTGTTCGCTTTATTGTTATATCTATTGTCTCCAAATCTTAATCCTAAAGAAAGTCAACTACTATATTGACTTTACATTTTTAGGGTTCCTTACCCAAAGGGTAAAAACGGGATCCTATTACCAAGACTCCACGATCCGTCTGTCTGTCACTAGGCTGTATCTCATGAACCGTGATAGCTAAACAGTTGAAACATTTTCACAGATGATGTATATCTGTTGCCGCTATAACAACAAATACTAAAAACAGAATGTGTGAACAAACGTGACTTTTTTGGCGTTTTTCGCGTGTTTTTTTCGCTTTAGTCCGACTCGCACTTGGCCAGTTTTTTTAACTCTCGTATTTCAGTGACTAATTTACAATCTGTTTCCAATTGCAGATTCAAACCGTCTCTAGCTGCAATCAAAGCAACGTCCAAAACTTCAATGAACAGTCAATACAGAACCAATGCTGATGTAAGTATATACAAACAAACATGATAAATTATCACACACTACAACCATAAAATAATTACATCGTTATAAAATATTATGAGCACCCTAAATAGCACTAATTCATGTAAACAAACTGTACTAAATACTCGTGTTGAAATTTTATTTAGTTCAAACCAATTGACCCACTTTGAAAATGACAGTAAATAAATTGTTGTCAAGGGCATTAATATGGTCATATTGCCACAACATCCCAACATGAGATCGTTCCACAAAACTTGACCTTGAACTTTAGTAATTGTCTGCCAAATGTACAGCGACTGGCAAGTATCCAATACAATATGGTTCCTGTATATACGAGTTTTTTTTTTAAATAGATGTCATTAGTTTTCTCAAATATACTTAGACCAATGAACATTTAACTGTGAAATTATATGAGCCAGTGACTGATGAATGTCTAAAAACAAAACATCTGTAGGTAATGGAACCATTAAGTGTTATTTGCGAGTAAAGTTTTATTTATATCGCTTCGCAACGGATCTGGAGCCATGAAAACAATGTTCCCTTGAAGCTTACCTATGTATACGTTTAACATTATATTTAGCATGACACATATTGCTATAACAATACATTGTATAAATTCATTGCACATTGTTATTTTATGTACTATGAAATAGACGATTGGATGCCTCCTCTATCACAAATAACGTAAAGTTACCAGTCAAGGTATAAATAAAATATAGGTAACTTTATTTATACTTGCATCAAAAACCACAATGAAATATGTAGGTAACCTACGCATGTGACGACTCAACTCATCCATACTAAAGTTACCAGGGTACATTTACATTAAGATATAGTTCACCACGTTTTCAGAATAATCTTGAAAATCACGTGCGTAACCTTAGGTAATTTTACATGTCGCGGATAAATTAAAAAAAAAGAGAGTTACCGCGGCCCTGGCACAAGCAACTGAAGGAACACGGGTGGGTTTTAGTCAGTATAAGTCTGACACGCCCTTCCGCTTCACCCAGAGCGGGAGCAGTGATTTCCCAAACCAAAAAAAAAAAAAAGGTACTTTTACATCATCGTATGAAAAAAATTCGCCTGCATATTAGTGTATAAATTGTTACTTTTTAATAGGTTTTTCATTTTCAGTCATTTATTTACATGAGCCAATCAGAAATTATTATGGCATAGTAGAATGCAAGCTACTTGCAAACTTTTAGGCAAGTAACAAGCATGTCTTTTTTTTCTCAAGTAATTTGAAATGTCAATAAATAAATGAATCCTACTACAAATGTAAACGTGGAAGGTGAAGATGGATGTTTGTTACTCTTTCACGCAAAAACTATGGAACGGAGTTTGATGCAACTTTACAGAAATATAGCTTATACATCAGAATAAAATATAGGCTATAATTTATAAAGATATTGGGAGAAGTACTAATACAGCCCGGGTGGAGCCACGGGTGGCAGCTTTTTAATAATATAACAAGACCCCTCTTACTTAACCTGAACAAATACCAAATGAAATGGGATAGAGGCAAGAGGATGATGAAAACCCGAACCTAACAGAACCTATTCTAACTTTCCAGGGTGACACCGAAAGCATGATGTACAACTCCAAACTGTCCGTCTCCGCGGGTCCCAGGGAGCCATCTCGCATGGTTCGTCCCATGTCGCGCAAGGACATCTTCTATTCCGGCTCCGTGCTCAACCTGCCTCAGTACCAGAGTCAGAAGTCGCTGCAAGGTTACAGGAACTCCGTGCTCAGTCTACCGCAGAGTAGGCAGACTGGGGATCTAGAGAGACAAGAACGTAAGTATTATTCACTACAATAATGTATCTTAGATCACAATTGCTGGGTTGTGGGGGTCATAGGTAGTTGTTCCATGTGTAATACTGGTAATTATCTGAGTGGAAGCTGACCACAACATACGTAGGTGAGAAAAGTATAGGCAGATTGATTGATCAAATGTATCTCTGTCCAATCAGAAAATAACATACTTCGGACACAGATAATATAATACTTGCATACATATGCCTCATCTAGTCTGATTATTCTGATTATTTTTATTTATGTACATCGATCGCGTTCGGTTCTGTTCCACGGCTATGGGTATAGATGGTCTTAGCAGCGACTTGCAAAAGGTTTTCTCGGTTCGTGACTATTTTTCTCTTTAAAAGAGCGACGGTTTGTTGTATAGTATTTTTTGCAAGTTTTTACAGTTCCATTGTACCAAAAACTGTTACAAAACAAATTAAAAAAATCGAGTGCCATTCCTCAGAAAGTTAAAACCGCGATAAGGCCGCCTGTTGTATGTTTGTATTAATTTTAAGGTTTCCGTATGTATTATTGTTTTTATCTTGGTGTACAATAAAGTATATATAAATAAATAAATAATAACCGCGCACACTATTGTGATCAATTTTAAATGATCCATTCAAATAATCATTGAAATGTGAATTAAGAGCCCAATATTCCATAATGTTGTGCTTAGGTGAGTTGATTAAACAAGAACATACATTTTTATAATCAATTCTGGAAAATGTTAATTTTACTCACAATTAATACCAAATCGATGCATATCGCCATCTAGTGATATATATTTGAACCAAATTTTCTTTGTTTGCGCTAGGCCCCGTGCTTTGGGCAAGAGTTGGACTTTAGCACCGTGAGATAATGAACATGATTTGCCATGACACGGTAGAAGATCCAAGTGTTACAAAAATATAGTTATTTGCTAGTTGACGGCCCATTGACGTCAATCGATTATCCCTACTTCGACTATAAAAGCAAAGAACATACATTCCGACTGTAAGTGGGTCAACTGTACTGCAGCTGAACTTAGAATGCGCATACGCATCAATGATGGATGCCGTTGTGTCTTCGTTGAATAAGTCATGCAAATAATTATTTAGATTTATATACACCACCTGTTACAAGTTGTTTTTCTTTCCACAAAAATGATAACCTTCATAAAAATAATCTAATTGATAATAATGTCCTATTTCAGAATACGACCTTTGCCCCTGCCTCCATCTCCCGGAATCCTTCAAATCTGCTCTCTCGTCAATGTTAGACGTGAGTCTTCTGCGCGACCCCGCCTTCATGTTGATCGGAGTGTCCAACATCTTCGGCATGGCAGGCTTGTACGTGCCCTTCGTTTACATCGTCGATGCTGCTCAGCTTAGTGTGAGTATTATAAGTATAGTCTGTATGAAACTACACGTACCGACCCTAGATGACCGACTTTTAAAGGTCTTCGAAAGAGTACCCAAAGGTTTACTTGACTACAAACGGGCAGACCAAACAAAGAGGCTTGAATTTAATAATTTAATGACATTAGGAATTTCTTTCTGTATCGTGGGTGCCTTTACAAACATTTAAACTCACATACACAAGACACCCAGATCTGGAACAACTATCTGTAGGCCATACAAATATTTATTCCGTGCGGGAATCAAACCCGCGACACTCAGCGCAGCAGCCGATCGCTCCACTAAGCCAACCGTGTTGTCAAAACTGAAAATACGTCGGCAATAAGTCGTGTGATAATATTTATTTTCTGAACCGAAAAATATGGCACTGTGACAAAGTTCTTGATAATTTGAACATAAATAGTAGGCACTAATTATATCGCAAAAACAAATATTTGTCGGTTATTTGCTCGAGCCCTTATTTTTGTAGTCCATCAACAAATAGCGATATAATTAGTCTTGGCATTAGAACTAAAGTCACATGTTTGAATATTTTTCTACCCAACTCGTGCACACCCCCATAATCGATTCTTTTTTGACACATGCATGTCAAATATACTCCGTTAAATTTTGGACGTTACAATCCCACGGAGGGTCGATCCTGTACATGAAAAAGTATCGATTTGTAAAGATAAAATAAAAAAATAAACCGGCTTCCAAAACAACAAACTTTTTAAGCGCAATGATTGTCATTGGTACCTCTTGTTTTATCATTTTGCAACACCGACTTCCGAAACGAGAGGTAATTTTGCACGTTTTAATGTTTTACTTTGCTCCGACTACCAAATTTTTATGTTTACTTATCGATACTGTTTTGTTTGTAGGAGCTCGTGGCTAAATAATAACAGCCGCACGGGTCGATCATCAAGGTTAAGCAACGCTTGACGAGGTCGGTCCGTGGATGGGTGACCATTTCAACATACCGAGTTTCCTCCGTGACTCGGAAAGCACGTTAATCCGTTGGTCCCGGATGTCATTTGAAGATCTTTGACAGTCGTTACGGGTAGTCAGAAGCTTGAGATCTGACACCAGTCTTGCCAAGGGGTACCGTGTTACCCAGTAACTGGGTTGTGGAGGTCAGATAGGCAGTCGCTCCATGTAAAACACTGGTACTTAGCTGAATCCGGTAAGACTGGAAGTCGACCCCAATATAGTTGGAAAAAAGGCTAGGCAGATGATGACTTATCGATACTGTTTCATGTACCTGATCGGCCCTCCACAGGATTGTATCGAAAAAAAAAAGTTAGTATATTAGTGCCTGACTACCTGTATCCATCCCAACGGGATATAGGTACGTCATAATAACTAAGGCGTAATCTTTTCCTCGTTTGTAACTACCACACGTGCCAAGTGCGATAGCACTTTGGGGGCGTTTCATGACGATACTATATCATAATTAAATATGATTTCGAGAATACACGAAGATGTGCATAGGTATTTTGTGCATTTATCATTGCCAAAGTACATACTGTCCTAGGTTTCTAAGGGCCAATTTTACCAATAAAACGAATCGCGATTACTTCAACTAAACTCAGTTTATTCAAATACAGCGTTCTGATGGGTAAGAGATTCTATCAATCAGAACGCTATATTTACATAAACTGAATTTAGTTGAACTGATTGCGGTTAGTTGTATTGTTGAAATCAGCCCTCAGATAATCTTGTGATACAACTTTGTTGAGCATCTGCATTCAACATACTAATTTATGTTTGCAGTAGACTGAGCCAAACTATTCCTATACCTTCCAATTAAATATATGTATACTTATTGCTGTTTCTGCTTCTTATTCATGTTGCATAGACCGAAAGTATGGCACAAAAGGGAGGAAGGCCAAGCTGAATAGCACACACTAAGAACAAGACTGCACATAAATATTTTGATAAATATATCATATTGAGACAAAGTAGCACAATATCTAACACATGAAACTCTTTCGTTTACTCAATTAATTAGTTAGTAATTAATTAAACGTGTTTTCTTACAAATTTCAGGGTGTGGAACCATCTCAAGCGTCTTTCCTGCTGTCAATTATCGGTATCACAAACACGTTCGGTCGTATCGCGTGCGGCTGGGTCGCTGACTTCCCCTGGATGGATTCACTCTTGCTCAACAATGTCTGCCTTGTCATAGCCACGGTAAGAATAACAGAGCTAATAACCGATCTGTATAAAACTGCACCTGTACCCACTGTAATAATGGGTCATCTTGACAAATTCTAAGATACATAGCCTCATACCTTTGTATCTTAAGCCCAGAGGACCTAAGCTTGCTTGGACAAATTATCAATCTATTCGCGACAGTAAATGGTTTGCAGTTCGAAAAATTACCTGAAATTTCGATAATCAAAATTCAAAAGTCATTTATTCAAACTAGGCTGAGAATCAGCACTTTCCGAACGTCAAAATTACATAAGACAATCCCCCAAAAACGCCCGCCCGTCACCACTTCCTAGTGCTTTTGCTGGGAAGAAGAAGTGGTGCAACAAACTCCCCAGCAGCACAGCTGTCTGTTCAGTTAGAAAAAAAACAAAAACATGATTCTATACAATATTATGCAAATAATTTCCATTACTCAACACAAAAAATTAAAATAAAATATATTTGCCATAATGACAGCTAGCACACGCCAATATACCAACAAAAACATCGAAATCTAAACTCAAGCGAAAATAAAAACTAAAAATAAAAACGTAATCGGAACTTAGTACCCGAATTATAAAGCCTCCAGGCATAAAGGGCGTGCCCGCCTACATATAGCTAATACAGCTGTAACTCGAAGTCACATAATTATGATAAACTAGGAATCCACGTAAATCATCCTATATTGGACTTTTCGACAACCGTAACCGGTATCGCGGTAGAATGTTATTTTGTCTAGCTAGGACCACAGAGGCACGGGGTCTCATTGCTAAGAAAGAAAATTTGGTTCAAATAAATCTCACTAGATGGCGCGACATGTATACACAATTCAATAGAATTGTGTGTAAAACTAACATTTTCTGGAATTGAACATAAAAATTGTATGTTTTTATATATACAAATTATGGAATATTGGGCTCTTAATTCACATTTCAAAGATTATTTGAACGGATCATTTAAAATTGATGCCAATAGACGGGGCATTTTTAAATTTCTGAGGCATTCCACTCGATTGTTAAAATTTGCATTGTTACACATTTTGGTGCAAAAAAACGGTAAAAACGTGCAAATAAATACTATAAAACGAACCTTCACTGTATTTAAAGAAAAATATATACACGAAGCTTGTAAACCCTTTTACTTGCAAGTCGCTGCTAACACCATGTATTGCCGTGAAACGGGATCGAACGCGAACAAAAATAACAAGATTAATCAGATGAAAAACGCTAGTAATGTTGGTACGGTTTCTTTGTATGGGATGAGGCATCTGTATGCTAGTATTATATTATCTGTGACAGAGGTTACAATACCTGCTAAAATGATACGACCCAAAGTCATCTGTATAGTCTCCTTACTAAAGTGGCGTAAACTAGACATCTAGACCCGATCCTAACCGACTGATCCCAACCGAAAAAGATTTGATTTGATTTGAAAAGTGTCCAGAATGATTAGTTTAAAAACCTACTAACACTATCCGATTTATGTTACAGATATCAGTTGGTTTGACGCCCTTCTGCGCAAGCTACGCCTCATACGTGGCGATAGCTATCGCTTTTGGAATCGCTATTTGTAAGTATAAACCCATAGGGTACTTGTGGACAGGCGGAGGCTGTCTCGCGTCCAGCCTATTGAATTGAATAGTGGGGGGGCTGGCCACTTCATTACCCGCACAAGTACGAATTACACTTCATATTGCGCCTAAAAGCGGTGGGGTAGGACTCGGTTTTGAACACCATGTTTTAAAAAATGTATTCTTAATCGATGCTGCAACTAATGTGGCGACTTACTGGGCCCAAGTCATTTGAAAAGTACCTGAATTTTAATAATTGGAATGTACTTGAATTTTATCAAAATATTTTGGGACCATGGTAAAAAGTTGGAAGAAGGCCTGTATAAATATGTCAACGTTTTGATCAACACAAATTTTGGCATTATTATTCAGCTATATTAATCATTTATATCTCTTTCCAGCCGGCTACATCTCCCTAACCTCAATCATCCTGGTAGACCTGCTAGGCCTGGACAAGCTGACCAACGCGTTCGGTCTGCTCATCCTGTTCCGTGGCGCGGCCGCTATGATCGGCTCTCCGCTGGCGGGCGCCGTGTATGACGCGACGAAGAACTACGATGCGTCCTTCTATATGGCCTCGGCGTTCTTTTTAGCTAGTACTTTGACTTCGTTCGCTGCTCCATTGTTCCGCAGGTGAGATACTGTAGTGGTATATTATGTTTTATTAGTATTTACTTCGTTAGAGTGCCATGATCGGCTCTGCTCTAGCGGACGCCGTTTAGGACGCGACGAAGAACTATGACGCGTTGTTCTATATGGCTGCGGCGTTCTTCTTAGCTAGTAACTGTTCTGCAGGTAAGATACTGTAATTTATAAAAGTAATGGTCTTGGTCTATATTATGATAGTTAAGCTTACAACTCTTTTAAATTTTACTGTTCGTCTGATCGACCGATGAGAGATTATTCTGTGGTAAATAACAATTATCAAATTCTTAAGTTCAGAATTAACTTCCTAGCCATGTTGGCTTTAGGATCCCATTTGGTAATTACTACATGATTTTGGTTTCTACCATAACAAACTTTGTAAAGTTACGGACACATTACTGTGTCGCGTCGTGTTCAACCCTACGTCATATCACAACGAGCCATGTAGCCAATCAAATGCGACTTAAGGCGCCGCGACACGTAATTATGTATCCGCCTTAACTTATTTCAGTCTCCATCCAGAAGGACGGAAGTAGGTTTTGGGAACGATTTGCAGAATTTACCCTCTTTGAATATTTTTTATTTCAAGGACACTTTACTAAAAGTACTTTACTTACATTTCCAGGAAACAAGAAGAAATCATACAACCAATGGACATCCTAACCCCGATCGACGAGGACCTCGAGGAAGGTGACGAAGAGGATGAAGACGACACCCCCATCACCATGGGCGCCGGCGCGCTGGCGCAGCGTCCGCCGGCCATCGTGCGCACGGCCGCCTCGCCCTCCGAGCCGCCGTCGCCTACAGACAAGCAGACGCCGCAACGGGAGAGTGTATTGTAAATGGACCTTTATATTCAATGAATTAAGGTTTTGATTAGATTGAGCGTTGCAAGGGCGGTTAGGGTCAGGTCTAGAATAGTATAGTTTACGCCGCTTGAGTGTGAAGACTATACAGATGACTTTGGGTCGTGAGTTTTGAGCTACGCAAACTATACTCGTCTGGACTTTTACAAAAATTTCCTTACTGAGCTGATGAAAAATGTCGTACCACTTGTAAAATAAACTAGTTTCATAGAGCACGAAGCAACAGCTACAAAGGCGTCTTCGTTCTCTATGGCTTCTTGTTTTAATTGGGACAGGTGTACAATGTTTTTATATCAGTTTTGTCAATACTGGATAAAGAGATGACAAGAGAACTCTATTTACTTGATGTAACTTTATTCAGCATTTACTAGTAAGGTTCTCTAAAGTTGCCATTCACGATGGTCACTGAAAGGTCAACCATTGCCTGGAAGACCATTTTAAGATAAACTGTTATAAAGTGTAGTCGGCTAATCGGGTAAGGGGCAAAAACTTCGTTTGAAACTTTTGGAACTGTGATCTATTTTAAATATGGAACTGTCCTGCTCATTTTCTTGTCCATTTGAAATTATTGTCTTCCTATAAACATTTTTGGCCAGTACGCTTGTACTTAGTACTTATTTTTTTGTTGCTTACGAAATTAATCATTCGATTTCATTTGTATGTCGATTTGGGTCCTTCAAATCGATGAATACTCAAATACATTAAACTTTATACACCCCATATTAGCCGACGGCGTATTCTACCTCCGAACATTGGGCGTTTATAACGAAATTATAGGTGATTTGATATACAATTAGATTTCACGAACCCTTTTTGTTCTCCAATAACTAAACAAATTATACGATCTCAACACATTGGAGATGCTGTGATAAAGGTTTCTTGAAATCCATTAGGTATTTATTCTCGTAATTTGTACGATATTATGAAAAATAAAACCGACGAAATGAATTATTTTCTGACATTAATGTACAGTGCTATTAAATATTAAGTTATATTGGAAAATGACTCATTTTGTTGAAGAAAAATATAAAAAAAAATACAACAAAAAAAGAACACTTCGATGCGAAGATTTATACGAAGTTACCATAAGTTAATGACATTAATAAATAACTGGAATTGACTGCAAGCAATAAAGCGTGTATATAATTCGCTTTGCATTTCGAAAATAATGGAAGGGATATGTAAGGTTCTATATTCCAACGTGCCATATATGTGTCGTGGTGCTAGGTCAACAAGCGATGATAAAAAATTCATGTGTACTAAATACTCAAGCACCAAAAGTTTTTGTGAACAGAAACTAAAATGTCCATAATTGTCATTAGCAATAATATTAGTACTTATAGGCTGTTAAGTACTTAGAAGATTTAGAATGATACATAGAAACGTAGACACTATTTTCATCTTCTATACAAACGCATATCATGCTGGATTAATTTCTCTTTGGTAACGGACAATAAGATATTTATCTCACAAGGTCTAATTTCATTCGTGTTTTCATTAACAAAAGTGTAATATCAGTGAACGTTTTACAAATGTAACAATGTAAATAGTATGCACAGTTGTAAATATAAGTTGCAGTTAGGACGTCGGGTACTTAGCGAAACAAATTCATGTCCCGTTGATATTAAAATACGGCTTAAAATATTAGACTATCGTCGAAGGGTAATGAATGAACTGAAAGTAGTTGGATGTTAATACAGATATGTTAGATGCCAGTTTTAAGATATGGAGGATCTTCATAATTTTAAGACGCGGCAATTTATACGTTTAAAGGCCTGCGCAGACGAGGGACTTTTTATCCGCAGAAGTATAACTAATTACCTTCTCTTTCACTAACTCACACCGCCACTGCAGCATTCTATACAGGGTCAAATTTTTGTCCACTGCGGACAAAAGTCCCTCGTCTGCGAAAGCCTTAAACCCTATTTATATATTTTATAGTGTGTGTACATCATTAGTGTAGCATTTTGCCTTTTAAACTTGCTAGACTATGTTAAACTTTTCGAGCTTGGCTTTTTTCTATACGACTCTATGACGGGAGAGATATTTGGAGCAGATTTTAAGCGTCATTTGCGTACACTTATTTCTAATCTTGAAGCACTTTTAAGGCATTAAAGTACAATGCGAATTGCAGTGACTATTCTCACTTCCAATCTTTGACATTGTATAGAACACTTGTACTGCCGTCCTACTCCTGTATATATATCCTATATATTACATTTTGATTTATAGACAAAAACAAATAACTGCGAAATCGTAAAAATCTATGCCATATGACAAACTATAAGTCGTATGCGTGAGTTTCCGGCGTCAACATTTTTTATCTAATTGCGTACTTTCGAATAGGAACATTGGAAGTTTAAATCAATTTATTTATGTTATCAAAAATACGTTTTTAACATGGCATTTTTAGCCAGCATCTTTTGATTAGAAACATACTGCTTAGAGAGATCGATGGAGATTTTATTCCTGATTACGGAGGTATTAAAGTGTTAAAAACGACCAAATGTCAAAATTGGACGGCAGTATAGTGCCATTGTAACGAACAACTACTTGTGTAAATACTTTAAGATATACTGAGTTTACATAGAATGAGTGAAACGAAACGCAGTCAATTGTACGTGCATCTAACGCGCAATACCAACACTTGATAGTTAGGTGTCGCCATATAGGCTTATGTACTTGCCACATTAGTGTGTATATGTATATCTGAACTATAGGATATATATTTTTGTCATAGATATTTTTCTGTCAATAAATTGCATAATTTAGCTTTAAGCATTAGATGTACTTTATCATTAGAAATGTGGAAGGCAATTAGCTGTTAGGAGGAAGGTATTTTATGTGATAAACGTGAAAAAATATTGAGAATATTTCTTTTTTAACAACCTGTATTGTATGCCTATAAGTAAATGGTAATTTTAATGAAATTTCTTTTATAAGATTTAATGTAATCTGATATGAAGTTACAAAGTGTATAGAACGTATTAAGGAATATTCAGAAAAATATGAATTAATGTTACTGTTGTTATATAGCTTTATGTAAAAACCAAAAGTGTTATTATGTTTTTAAGATTAAAAATTATTTAGGAGTCGAGGGAAGACACTAACTGATGTATCGATGTAACCGAAGAGTTTATTGTTGGTCGTGATGATCCAAGTAACAATCATGTTGACTACGAAATATTTTGGTCTAATTTCTACGACCACGAATACAATCATGAATTTGTACTATCTCATGATTATTTTTAGAGGCGATTTTAATGTATTAACTTTGAATGGAAGCACAGAGAAGCACATACAACATTGTCATTCATTGTGATTGTTTCATATATTATTTAATTACATTGTATTATTCAGTATTGGCTCAAAGTATTGTTTATATATTCATTTGAAGTGTTACGAGCTGTTTACCTATGAGTTGTATTTGTGATTCTGTTTTTATTGATTGAGCGCATGCATTAAATTATGATTTATTAAATGATAAAATTGATATATAGGTAGTTTTATTTGTCATTATATGTGTGTAAACAGCTCAGTCGATGTATTTTGATAATATTTTTAGCATTTTAACTGTGTGTAGTAAGAGAGGTGTTAGCGTTGTTCTGTAGAATCTTTTCTTAGGCATTTTTTTGTTCTTTGAGACAGTATACTTCGTGCCAAATGGCATGACTTTCGTAGTTTTAAAACGTAAGAGTCTTACTTTCGAATGCTGACAATATCCTACAAAAAAACCCCAGTTGATGTTCGAAAGTACAGAGTTAGTTGAAAATTGAAGTTCCGATGAGATTGTCTTCAGGCTGCACGAGAACACTTTAGAACTAATACAGAAATAAAAAAAGTTTATTTAAAAGTCAAAAACGCGACAGCAGTCTTTGATTTGTAAATTAACTTTTTTATTTACAACTTTTTAGTTAAGTATAATATTTGTTCGAATTATTTAAAAAAATAAGTGGTATATATTTTTGTTACCATCTCTTAAAACCCTTAATTTTGATACCCAATCCGACAGGTTCGTAAGAAAAAAAATTGGGACCCCACAATATGGCGCCCAAAATCCGCCATGTTGTTTTTATAACGTCATTACGTGACTTATATAAGAATACTTAGGCGGTCAAGACGTATCTAACGAAATTAAAAAATCCGTCTAGCAGAAAACGTAGTGGTTATATTCTGTGTGTCTAGCAGTTTGAAAGATAAGGTAATAAAGAATATTACGTACAAAACAAACTTTACTTGCAGTCGGTTAATAATAACAGCCTCCATTTAATTTCATGAGATTGTTCTTTTTATTGACAAAATAGGAGGCTCATTCACAATAGACCACAAGTCGCCATGTTCAAATACAATATGTTCTACTGCTGATAACAGTCAGTAATCTGAATTCTGTGCCGATCTAAACATTACATCGAACAATATTTTTTTCTGAAACATGTTTCCGACACAAGTTGCGAAACATTTACAGCGACATGTGCTCTAGTGTGAAGGTAGTCACAGGCTTTGCTATAAGCAGTTAAAATGTTAATTTTAAAAAGTTTATTCAAAGAGTCTAGCGCACGCCTCGCTTGCGCTACAGGTACATGCCGAGAAGCTTATTGTTGACAAAGTCCACCGAAATCTTTTGTAAATAACAGATTCATTAAATGATAATGATGACTGAGATTGGGCGTTTTATTTTGATCATTCTGTGGCTGTATGAAGTGTTCTATTCCCGACTCAGACAGACGATTTTTATTGGGAATTCAGTATCAACCCGACTGGATTGGGTTTATCCCAATGGTCAGATTGACGGTCAGACAAGTCTTTCAAACGGGATTTTTGCCCGTTGGTCAGATTGATTTGACGACAGCTGGAAAAAAAGTACAATAAGAGTAAAACTGGTTTGCATTTTAATAGGAATCTTACAATTATATCTTAGGCGTTCTAAAAATGACCAATATTCAATCCATTAGTTAACACCATTTGTGAATAGGTACATTATGAATTCGTCTCTCATTACATTTTCCTGGATGGGCATCCTAAGTGGTGAAACATGGGTGGCTTAACCGCCCACGTGTTCTATTCTTTTCGGGTATATTAACTTATATAAATGTAGTCTCAACTATTCAAATTTTGTCCGACCAGAGTAGGTTTAGGGATATTTGGTCAGCTCTGTCATTCGCCTCGTATAGATCTAAAAGGTAGGGGTGGTTGGGCACGAATGGCACACAAGGAGGTGGTACATACGCTGCGAAGGGGCTGCACACTGGCTCTGTGTTTGAGATGAGTCTATGATGTCCACTTGTTTGTTTATACACGGCATTTGTCATGTTATGTCATTGAAAATTCAACAACAGGACCAGAATCCAGCCAAGTTTACGTAACTCTGTGATCTAATCTCTGGCCATACCACGATACAACGTTTACCACCTATTTGAAGGCCATGAGGTTCATTACTTTGTTCATGACTTAAATAATGACCATTATCATAATAATGTTACATAGCACGGCTTTGTATTACGTACATAGGCATAAATAAAATGTGTATAGAATCCTGTGTGCATGCCCGTGAAACATAACGAGTTTGAAGAGAATATAATGGCGCGCAATATTATTTAATTAATGAATTTCAAGTAGGTGATAATTATACTTATTATGTTAGGAAAGTACTTCCAGTGATTTATGAAGTCTTTCCTTCTAGATTTAATATGATCTATGTTATGATTGCTAGGCAATACTTGTGTATGTATTTTTTGATATCACACGCAATATATATTATGTAAAAACCAAATTCCATTGCGTTTACTTTATTATATTATCATCAGTAGGTAAACCTCAGGTATAGTCCACGCCAAACTTCTTGGCCGCCCTGAAGTTGGTTTACCGGATGCGCGAGGCACAAAACGTTGCTGTTTTTGTATGAGATTTATTTATTATTTATTATATACTTTATTGTACCTACACCACAAAAAACATACAGGACAAACGTTCACAATAACAAGTGTACAATGGGCGGTCTTATCGCACTAGGCAATCTCTTACAGACAACCTTAGGATGGACAGAACGATAGGAACAGAATTTAGGGCTGTCAGTGTACAAATTATCATAAATCTACTTAGATTTAATAACATAAAATACAAACATACAATATTACAAAAAATATACTAATACATTACATTTACTACTGCGCAGCCATTGTAGCCAACTTCAGGGCGGCCAAGAAGTTTGACGAGGACTATAAAGTACAGCGTCTTTATGTCTTAGCAAAATGTAAAATGTTACCACTGACGCTGGTACCATTACCTACAAGTAGAATCAAACCTAATGGCGGGACGGAACACTCCGCGAGTCGCAAATTCACGTGACAGCGGGGTTGAGGTGTGGGGTACGCAGGGAAAAGTGTACTTCACAGACGTTATTAAGTTTGAATCGACCTATAACTGTATATCTGCCTAATTATTTATATATTTTTAATGAACTGTTTTAGGTACTAATCAGGTCTAATATTTGGGCCATTACTCAAAGCAGCCCAAACCTACCGTAAATGAGGCATTTATACAGCCACAAATTAATTAAGATCTTCGAGTTTCGACACAAATTAAATGAACGCGAGTCATTCACAAGAAGCGCTGCGTAGTCCGTAACCGCCTACGTTCCGTCTATCGTAAAGTTCACTATCAATCTACTACCGTTCGAACAAGCCATCGTAACAAATGACCCCGCATGAGGTTTAACTGTCTGCTGTAACAGGTTAATTCATTACATCAGCAGTTCAACACTTTCAATTAATTCTAACGACCTCGTAGGGAGACTGAGGAATGTTCTTTTTTTCAACTAGACGGGCCTTTCTAGCAATATTCGTGATTTCCTGTGTCAGAAGGCAGTTTTGGGCGTCATAATTGCAATAAGGGCAAAATTAAATAATAACTCTACTGCCCTGTTGATCTAGTAAAAGAAAATAAATTTGTTTTGCATTAAACAAACCAGAAGCACATAACAATTTCTTGAACAACTAAACAAAAATACGAAATAAAACACCGGCCAAGTGCGAGTCGGACTCGCGCACGAAGGCACGGACGAAGGGTTTCGTAGTCCGTACCATTATCGCAAAAAACGGCAAAAAAGTCACATTTGTTGTATGGGAGCCCCACTTAAACATTTATTTTATTCTGTGTTTAGTATTTTTTGTTATAGCGGCAATAGAAATACATAATCTATGAAAATTCCAACTGTCTAGCTATCATGATTCATGAGATACAGCCTGGTGACAGACGGTCGGCGGAGTCTTAGTAATAGGGTCCCGTTTTTACCCTTTGGGTACGGAACCCTAAAAACAAAATTAGTAAAGTAGAATAGGAATAATAATAGAAATAAATAATAATAGAATAGGCTGAAAATAAATAATAATAAATAAAACGACAGTCGCCAACGACCTTGAGAGAACAAAATGCGCGCTCGTTTCACTCCCGCGCGACCCAAAATTCAGTAGCTTTTTGTACTTACTATTCTATGACTTAAAAAAAGCCTGAGATCAAAATGTAGATGATTAAATTGTCTTTGAGATGGTGAAAATTTCATTAAAATACCCGTCGGTTTTTGTCCGTGTTACACATAACTTTGCAAATTAATTACACTATGGTTTACGAATAAAACTCAAAATTTTCATAATCAAATTATTGGTGAGATTAAGAAAATGGTCTTATGTAACATGTATTTTTTCCAAAAAATTACGACTATCCGTTTAGACGTGATTCTCATTTTAAAATCAGCTACTCAAGGGAATCTGCGCCCTCTCCGAGTTCCGTGTCTCGCCAGTCAGTCCCAGACAGAAAAAGAGGTATTGACCTACCCTAAGCTTGATTTAGTAGCATGAGTCTGCTGTTATAAATAATGCTGTTTAAGTCGTTTCACATCCCTTAAACGGAGAGATACATTGCTTGTAATTATGATACGAACTTGAACTACTTCCACTAAACTGATTGATAGTACCTACTTATAGCCATACAAATTACTCGTGAGCAATCTTCTATCAATATGACAATACTATAAATCTCGGGCAAAGAATTAAAACAAAATACTAAGTTATAATTAAGCTGTCTTTAAACCCTTATGTAGAATATTTATTAATATAGTTAGTACGGTTTTATACGCATATCTTCAAATTCATTTATTTATTGTTTGTCACAGGTGAAAAGGTAGGTCTTACAATCAGTGTGCTTAGTGCGAGTTTTTTAACGTACTCACTCGTGATAACGTTAACGATCTCTTATGTCAAAATGTATATATAGGCCTTAGTGCGAGTTTTTACTCACGCTCAATCGCGTAAACGTTAACGCCAATTTGTATTGAAACTGGATAAGCGCCGTCTGGTGACGGCAAGGCAAAACCTCTTTTTTTGTATACATTTTGACATAAGAGATCGTTTACGTTATCACGAGTGAGTACGTTAAAAAACTCGCACTAAGCACACTGTATTTTTGTATCACTGTAACATACCCATGGGGTGTACAATATTTATATGTATGTCAATATTATTGGCTATGTTAAAAATAATTAATAGTCATACAATTAGCCTCCTACATTGTTGTTATACATTGCATTGATTGTTTCGTCAACTTCATTTTACATTAATTATTAGATATACATGATTATTATAGTCATACATTTAGTTTCATAAGTCAAAAAAAATATATATGAAAACAAATTTAACATGTCAATTTTTTATAGGTTAACTCATCATACATTACATAAATTAATTAATAGAAATAATTGTAATGGTCATACAATTTACAATAAGTAATAAAAAACGAAAAAAAATTAGTTTAAGATGTCATACTACATTCATTAATAGACATAGTTATTACGGTCATTTAATTTACATTAAATAAGTCAAAACAATTTTAGTCAATAATTCGGTCATTAAGAAATTCGTTAATTGAATAATACGTTTTAAATATTAGAAATTCTTTAAGGATATTTAATGATGAGATATTCTTTGGGAGTTTGTTATAGATTTTAATGCCGGTACCAAATATACTCAATTTAAATTTCTCTGTTCTTCATTTAATGCCTGTAAGTTCAGTTTTATGTCTCGCACCTCTCAACGTTTTATACATATCTATATCGCGTTTTATCATCATTGCCGCTTCAAATATGTACAATGAATGTAGGGTTAAGATTTTCAACCTTTTGAAAACTGGTCTACATGAATCAGTCTGTCCCGTTGACATAATTTAGCGACAATCAACGTTCATAGCGTGATTGATCGATTGAATGCGTAGGCGTAGTAGGTAACTAGGGTTGCCACTCGTACTATTATAATACCTTTTATGGTTAACGCCAAAAATAAAAACAAGCACACCTGAAAAACTTAATGAAAGTTCAAAAAAATATTTAGGTAGGTACTCAGTAGTAACGGACGCGACTTACAAGTTGTTGGTCGTAGGTTCAAACCCAGGCAGACACTTTATTTTTGTTAATTATTTCATCACCACTGCTCTCAAAACGGGGAAGGAAAAGATCGCGAGGAAACCGGCATGTCTTAGGACCAAAAATTCGAAGACATGTTACATCCACCAACCCGCACTGGGCCCGCGTGGTGGATTACGGCCCATTCCCCTATTACAGGTAGGTGGCCTGTGTCCCAGCAGTGGGAACATTAAAACACTGATGATGATGATGATTTTAATTTGCAGAATTTTCTTAAAATAAGTACTATATTTTTTGCCACTGTTAATGTGTGCTGTTTTTTTGAAATAATACTATAATATTTTTTCAAAAAATATGTGGCATCCCTAATAGTAACCGATGACAACGTAACATTATCTACAGCGCATTTTTATACAGACATAAAGATATCATTAAGTTAGGTTTTTCCGTATATTATTATTTGCACTTCCTACTTTTAGTTCCGCTTTGAGATCCGAGAAGCTGAGATTTCTGCGATTTTGCAGATACAATATTACTTCCTAATTAGATTGTGGTTGACGTTGTTCTTGCTGTTCTCGTTGTTTTGTTGTTGTTTTGTGTTCTCGTTGTTCTTGATGGTAAAAGGGAAATGCAATTTTAGTGCCTTGGGCCATAGTCTAATTTAGCATAGATTAGAATAGGTAGTGCGTATAATAATATATTCTCTTTCATCCCTGCTTTTCCTGTTCACCTTACGATTATTATCTTTAGGTGGTGTTCATTGGCATCAATATCTAATATCCTGCCTTGATCTGAAGTACATAGTAACCCAAATAAACCTTTGCTCCTACCCCCGATTCTAACAACGTCGTCTGCCCATCTCGGCCACGACTGCGACCGTAGTGACTGGTGCTCTTATAAGTACGCATTTCTATGGCTCCACCCCGACACATGCATTCAGTATTGCACTCGACCCGGCACAGTTACGGCATCTAGGTCCACTACTGGAAAATGCCTATCGAAAAAACGCCAAAACATATTGCTGACATGGGAAATGAATCTAAAAGCCCATTGCAGATTACGCCCACGCCCACTTATGCACACAATAACATTCGCGATGTTCACCATAATTTTCATTAGCGATAGTCTGTGCCCGCAAGGTCGTTGACCGTTGAGTGTCTGGTGCAACGCGCGCGTGTGTTACATCAGCCGACCTTGTCCGACACGGAACAATGACAGCTGTAGTCTGTACGCCCCTGGCTTTCAGCCGTCCTAGGTTAAGCCTCGCCAGTTTTACAGTCTAGCAAACCTTCTAGAAAGTTACTAGAACTTATTATTTACGTAATAAAATAAGTAAAGTCATAAATAAAAATAGTGCAATGTCATAACATTGAATTAAAGCACTGAACTGAAAGTATGTTGCAGAAAATAAATTTGGTACTACACTAATAATAACATTGTGATTTAAAAGTTATCATAAAGCAAACTATAAGCGCTGCTTTGCACAAAAATAAGGCTAGATGCATTCGCTTACTAAAATAATTGCAAAGAAACTGGGACTGTCCACATATATGTATGGTCACCCTACTCAAGGTTACGTACGTTGATCGTGTCATTTTTACTCGGCTGCAAGGAAAGGGTTATGTTTTTCGCGCGTATCTTGTATGTATATATGTAATATTCTTTATTACCTCGTATCATTCAAACTACTTGACGGATTTTTATAATTAAGACATCGTTAGATAGGTTTTGGCCGCCCAAGTGTTCTTAAATAAGTGCCGTTAAAAAAGGAACATGGCGGATTTTGGGCGCCATATTCTCGGGATTGCCATTTTTTTTTCTTCGAATCCCAGAACCCTCCGATTGTGGTATCAAAATGAAGGGTTTTTAGAGGTGATTACAAAAATATATAGTTATATGTTTAAAAGTCATTCGAAAAAAAAAGTATAACTAAAAAATTGTCAGTAAAAAAAGTTAATAAAATAAAACAAAAACCCGACTGCAAAGATGTAAACAAGAAGGAAATCATGCTGTGCAGTCGGAGGATATTTATAGTTTTGGTCAGCCAGCTCGCAAATATGTATCGTCCGACTGCACAGCATGATTTTCTTCTTGTTTAGATCTTTGCAGTCGGTTTTTTTATTTTTATTTTTTATACCTATCCTTGCGTTTGACCACTATCACGCCTGATGTTAAGGCGCCGATTCCCTTGAGTAGCTGATTTTCAAATGAGAATCACGTCAAAATGGCTAGTCGAAATTTTTTGAAAAAAATATATGTTATATTAGACTATTTTCTTAATAATTTGATCTGAGCAAATTTTGAGTTTTATTCGTATAACATAGTGTAATTAATTTGTAAAGTTATGTCTAAAACGGACAAAAACACGACAATCACACTAAAACCGCTGGACGTATTTTAATGAAATCGACACCATCTCAAAGACAATTTAATTATCTACATTATGATCTGAGGCTTTTTTTTTAAAGTCATAGAATAATAAGGAAAGTACAAAAAACTACAAAATTTTGGGTCGGGCGGGTGTGAAACGAGTGCGCGTTTTGTTCCCTCAAGGTCGTTGGCGTTAGTCGTCGTCTTAAGTGATGACGTGGTTGACGGTGAAGGACGCTTGCCTAGAAGTAACCTAATTCACTCTTGACTTAAAGACCCCTAGGTCGTAGCTATCAAGCAACAAAGACTCCGGCAAGGAATTCCACTCCTTCGTGTCGTCTCTCAATTGTGTCGTTCAAACGTGTCGTTGCCTTAAGGGTACACTAGTCGACGGCACGAACTATTTTGTGCGCAGGGTTAAAATGCATTTTATATCAACCGACAACACGTGCGGAAGAGATAGATGCTGTGATGAGCAGTAGGAAGCTAGTTCGCGTACGAATACAGACTTTTGCAAATTTGTAGCGAAATGGATAATGATTTAGGACGAAACCGAGAGCGCGAAATTTTATAAACAGACCTTTGGCAGTCTAGATACCATGAAAAAACTACTAAATCTGTCTGTTTAAAATAAAATTATTTGCATTGTTGAACTACTAATCTATCCCTGTATGGAGGCCGTTTTGCAATTTTCCGGTTTCTAATGGTATTTATTTGGGCCCAACAATGCGTCGTCACTTCGTCAGCAATTTAAAAATTGAGTGTTTTACTTTACCACCCATACAATGAATGATTTATACGCAAATAATGTAGTTACCTATTGCACTTTTGTTTGGCTATCTACAACTTTGTTCTAGATTATACGAATGGATGAAATAAAAATTAAATGAGGATCTTAGACAGATTTTTCTATAAATATAATTAGTCCGTTAGGTCCCACTCCCACTGATGGGCAATGGCATCCCTCTCCCTTATCCACGCCTGTCCTCTGGCATATTTCAATACTTTTTCAGTACGGTCCCATGGTAATTGGCTAAGCAGAACATTCATTAAGTGCATTATGACTAATTTCAACTAACTGGACACGTTAGGTAATTGAGGAAGTCACAAAGGCATTCTTATTTCGTAAATAGAGGCATTATCTCCGTGCGTCACCAAAGTCTTAGGATTTTCACGAAGGATTTATAAAATCCCCGGCTTAAATTCTCAGATTTAATCTAAAATGACCGCAAACTTGTCTCGTTTTATATTATCACATAAACTGTGAATCAGATTGATTAATAACTAAAATGATAAACTTAAAAACTGAAATATTTCAATAAAATCTCTGCCGGGTTAAAACAACGAAACCCATGGTGTGTAAAATCTAATTACCCCATAGATAGTTTGATTGTCTGTGTGATTTTAGTCGTAAAAACCAATTTGTTTATAATTGAAATCCTTGCTGAATTCTTGGATTTAATTTGAGTTAATGTTTTACAGATGTGGAATGGAAACAGTTATCATATCACAAGTTTGGAAGAAAGGTCATCTTCGTTTAACGAGACCGGAATACGTCCAGTACACCCTTGGGCACACTTGCTGTTGCTTTTTTATGGTGACTTGCTGTAACCTTTTTATAGCAAAACGTTGGAATGCTCATGCATACTGCGCTACCACGGGGAGATAGCGCAGTTATGTGGGACTCCAACCCACTCCACGGTGTCCTCCTGTGCCACGGGCACGCGTTAGTACTCACCGCGAACCCGGCGCATCTGTCCGGCCGTCACCGGACCTTCCTCTGGGGAGTAACCCCATCACCGGCGCACCGGTACACACTGTACGCCATGACCACCCCAGGGCCCAAACCAGCACATGTGTGCCAGACGACCCCGTGTATGGCACCCCGTCACAGGGTACCCTGTGACGGGTCAAGGTCAATGGCCCCGCCATCTAAATTTTTTCGGCCACAGGGGATAGGGAGAGCTGCCAACGCTATACCGACACTCGTCCTCCCCTGCGGCCCCACCGCGTCCGCCATCTGACGGTGGCGACCCCGTCCAGGCCGCGGAAGGTAGGGAGAGCGGCGCACTGCAATACCGGCACTCCTCCAACCCTCAACCACGATATCGTATGGGACCTGAGAGCCCTGGGTCGCTCCATAAGACATCGCGGCCCGCCTCAGTTACGATGTCGCCTGTTACCAAGCGGCACCGCAACATTCTAGTTGGCCGCTACGTCGTTGGCTTAATCGGCAAAAGCCCTGACAAGTGGCTCCTCCTCGGGTTCCTCTCGCTTCATCGTGGGTGACCAAGCCACGGTTACTGAGCCCCCCCGCCTTGACAATGCGGGAGCCCACTGGGGTGGTGCGGGAACCCACCGGGGAACACTACTTACAGCCCAGCCTCACTGCCCAAGCCGGTCCAATCCACCGCTATCCAATCGACCAATCACACAGACGGAAATCCACATCGCGTCATTCATCTCGCATGAAACCCCTACCCTACCCTATGAAAGAGTATGACAAATGCTCTTTATATAATTATGTATTACCAAAAATTATTGGACTCTTTCGAAAAGAGTATCATCACCAATGAAAGTGTCCAAGATTTTTAGGAAATACTTAATTATTCAAAGTGAACTTGTGTTAAGCTTTCATGCGTTTGCATACTTCTGTTTATGGGTTACGAGTACAGGGGAGAATTAATGTTCTCCTCGCGATGTTTCCATACCATTCGCTTTACCCCATATAGGTTGTTGTGTTAGTTGTTATCATGCCTTTCCCTTCTTTTCAATTACCGTGTACCAGACACGGTAATTGAAAAGATTTCCCATGAATAAAATAATGATATTTTTTGAACATTATAAATACTCCTAATGAAAATCTTTTGTTTGAAATTATTTATAGCTAATTAGGAAGGTTTTAATTGGATCTAAACGAGGAATTATAAAATTCAACAGTGTTCAGCCAATGTTTTTATTCGGTTTGAACTTTTTTTGTCCTTTATTTGTTTTTACTTCATAGCGGCTAATTTAATGAGCATCTAAACCAAAACAAAGTTGTTTTTATAACGTTTTGCTCTTAATTATAAAAAAAGTGATCTTCACCATGCTCAATCACTATGAAGTAGGTACATAATGGTAAAAATAAAATATCATGTAACTTTATAACTAAATTGCATCAACCGTAATGGATTTTCCTTCGTGATTATTTTGTGGTTGAAACAAATTAAATAATATATAGCTAAATAGTTGGACGTAAAGCGGTCACAATCGGATCTGAGACAGGTTTTAAAATCACGAAATCGATAAGGAATACGCTGATGAATGCGGATGTAGGTGAGAAAAATGCACACTCAGCTTCATTGTCAAAAGAAAATAGCACGGTCGTATATCAACAACACTTGGATGAAATTTCAAATAGCCATCATGGACAAACGAAACATGCAATTTGATGCCAAACGTGTGTACACACGTTTACTACGGCCTCCGAGTGACGACAACATCAACAAGACACGCCCTCCATTGAACACTACAGCCTCATTTGCATACAAATGTATCAAATGTTGACAGCAATGAAACAAGAAACAAATTCGTCAACAAACCCTCGCTGACTCACGTGGATGATGTAACATCTCTCAAACTTACACCAGACTAATTCTCGTGAAAGACACATATAAACTTTTATTAGCAAAAAATATGCAACTGGTCTGCATCAACCTTGACGTTTGACGGCATGGGACACAAATCAGCAACGGCAATTAAAAAAATAATGGACAGAAATAAAGCGGGAAGTAACCGTTATTCGATAGATATCTGCTATCTTTGTGTTTAATCTTGAGACACGATTATAAATTCTAATTAAGTTTGCAAAGCTTGTCGAGTTGTAGACTCAAAAGTAATAAGCGAGATGACACGAAACAAAGTTGTCCTTTATTTTTAGGGTTTCGTACCCAAAGGGTAAAAACGGGACACTATTACTAAGACTTTGCGATCCGTCTGTCTGTCTGTCCGTCTGTCTGTCTGTCCGTCTGTCACCAGGCTGTATCTCATGATCCGCGATAGCCAGGCAGTTGAAATTTTCACAGATTATGTATTTCTGTTGCCGCTATAACAACAAATACTAAAAACAGAATAAAATAAATATTTAAATGGGGCTCCCATACAACAAACGTGATTTTTTTGTTATCTTTTTGCGATAATGGTACGGCACCCTTCGTGCGCGAGTCCGACTCGCACTTGGCCGGTTTTTTAGAGATATTGTGAAGACTCTGCATCATAAGGACGTTTCGCGTAAACTAGTAATCGATACTTTAATCGATAAACGTTGAGATCACGCAACTTTTTTACTGGACTAATCGCGAATCTCGGCTCTAAACCGTATTATCTTCGGAAGATTTTCCACCGGCTGGGTAAAGCGGTCAAGGCCGCCCGAGGAGGTCAGTAAAGTACTAAATTGTTAAATAATTACTCGTTAGGCATTTTCTTAAGGCTTATCTCAATAATTTATTAATTAACTGTGTTTAGGTTTACGATGTTCCTAATTAGTACAATACTTTTATCAGTTGAGCTGTTGAACTCGACTCGTTTAATTTAAATGAATTGAAAGGATTTTATGATTAATTTATTCTTAACACCACTTTATATAATGCGTTCATTTCAGACTGAAGGATCCTGTTCATAAAACCATTGAAGGCAGATGTGATACGATGATCCAACTAAGTATAATAGGGGTGCGTTGTTATTATAAGTAGGCGAGGTACTGCGGGGCGCACAGCCTCTGTGATAGGCTTGTTTCTCGCATTTTTATCACGGTTTTTGTTCCCAAACTGTGATAAAAATATGTGACTCAAGCCTATCACAGAAGGCTGTCCTCGCCGGTCTATTCAGTACTCCGCTATCCGCTGCCATGAAGATGCCACATCATGATAATCAGAAAGCCCTTTCAGGTTACGAATATCTTATCATAATATCTAAGGTAACAAAAGAAAAGGAGGGACTTCCTTCTTACCTTTACCTAAGTTATTTTTTTTTTTTATGTGACTGATATATAAAAGAATAAGGAAACATGTTGGCCACTACGTCGTCGGCTTATCGGCAAAAGCCCTGACGAGCGGCCCCTCCTCGGCTTCCTCTACGCTTCACCGTGGATAACCAAGCCAAGGCTACTGAGCCCCCCGCCTCTTGACTGATATATATACTTTATATCTTTGTATGTAAAATCAGCTCTGCCCTGCTAAGCCGAAAGGCGAAAACACTGAGCTATTTTTATGGACTTTTCGGCCAACATTACTACTATACTACTATAGTTAACATAATATCGGTGAAAGTATTTAACTAGGATTCGTTTTCGCAATAAATGTCTTTATTCCCTGTACTAATTACTTAAAAAACGAATTCGATAATTAACCTATTACAGCTAGCATTACAAAAGTTCTTAAAATTAGACAAAATTCCATCGCCAGCTAAAAAACAACACCTATAAATTGAACACGATTAAACTTTGTGTTTGTTTGGGATATAATATCCCAAACAAACACAAAGTTTAATCTCTTTCAACCTGTTAATAGAATGTCTTTTTGGCGGGGACTGCCAACTTTTGATTAATTTTATAAAGCAAATAATTGATTTATGATAACAAATAGGATCAAAGAATTTTGAATGCAAGAATGAAAGAAAAACATTAATTGCCAAACTTTAACAAAATTACTAATACACAGATATGATTCTAGAAGTCATATAATTATGTAGAATAAGAAATAGGATACTATGTATGATCCCAGATATATTATATTGTAATACCCCCCTTAAGGCGCCTACCCGAGCAAAACGCCGCGCTAGTCGTTTTTTGTGCAGTTTTAAGAGCTATCTACTCTTTATTTAAAAAGAAATATCAATTAATAAAAATACATTAAATTTCTACATAATATTGATTCTAAAATGGTAGTACACTTTTTTTTTAAAGAGGTATATGTTTCACTAATCTCCTTCCAACAAAACCATAAAAATGAGAAATAATTATTGATAGCATGCATCTCCTCGTAAAGTGTTGATTAATTATTTTTTGTACTAACACTAATGGATAGACAATTTGATAACGAACATTTTGTAAGTTTTTTTTTTTCAAAAGACCAATATTCGATTTTATAAAGATTTTATTCTAAAATCTGAGCGTATTCACTACTGTAATTCATTCGCCACCAGTGCCGCTAAGCCAATAAGAATGCTCATATATATCATCATACAAAAAACGTGATTTTTTGCCGTTTTTTGCGATAATAGTACGGAATCATTCGTGCGCGAGTCGACTCGCACTTGGCCGGTTTTTTTAATTATTTTATTCTATATATAATCTACAAAATCACGCTATGAACAATTTTACATGATCATCAGGCAGCTCTAATAATCACATTAAACATGACTGTCCATTGTAAGTAATATTGTAATAATAACAATAGAAAATAAAGTATACAATAATAGAACTCCGGATCGGAACTACGGTTCCGGTTGTTAAGGTTCCGGTGATGACGGAAACTGTTAACATTACGTTTTACTTGTGTATAAATCAAATAATTTATTCATTTTAGTATTGTTATGGTTGAATGGACAGGCTGAGTGGTTTATTGAATTTAGATGTATGTATTGTACAGGTGTGGTTACAAATTATGTTATATCGAAACAGTTGAGGGAGTCACTTAAAGTTACACTAGTCGATAATTCTTCCATACAAACGTAGTCTACGGATTACTCCACTTTTTGACGATGTACATTCAAAATAAAAATGATATCAATTTGTCTCATCATTATCTAGCCCTGAATGGAAACAAAAAGTAAAAAATATTTTTTTTTGAAAGTTATGTGCGTCGAAAGTAACATATTTCAACACTAATTTTAACGCATCTTTGGGCGGCAATAAATACCATAAGAAGAAGGAAAATTGCAAAACGGCCACCATACAGGGATAGATTAGTAGTTCAACAATGCAAATCATTTTATTTTGAAAATATTCATTTAGTATTTTTTTCATGACATCTAGACTCCCAAAGGTCTGTTTATAAAATTTCGCGCGCTCGTTTTCGTCCTAAATCATTATCCATTTCGCTACAAACTTGCAAGTGTCAATTCGTACGCGAACTAGCTTCTTACTGCTCATCACAGCATCTATTTCTTTCGCACGAGTTGTCGGATGAGATAGCAGGTATTTTAACCCCGCGCACAAAATAGTTCGTGCCGTCGACTAGTGAAACCTTAAGGGAAGTGAGTATTTGCACCGATTCAGTAGCGATATAATCGCAAAAGACCGCGATACAGTTGCACGTTAGTAGCGATGCAGTTGAAAATTGCAATATATAATAATACAAACGGCCAAAAGAAGCCAAATGTAGATTTGCCGCGCTATACCTTATCGATGCAAAAAGGCCGAAGTCAAAGACTTCTAAACGTGAATTCCGAACGAATATCACACTAATCACACTTCACACTATCACACTATATATTATAAAGGCGAAAGTCTGTGAGTGTGTATGTTTGTAACTTCTTCACGCTCAAACTGCTGGACGGATCTGGATGAAATTTGGCGCAGAGATACTCGTAGTTTATAGTCTGGAATAGCACATAGGATACTTTATATCCCGGGAATATGTTCCCTTGGGATAATTTTCGACATTCAAGCGGGCGAAGCCACTGGCAAAAGCTAGTTAGTAATAAGTTGGCGGTCAATTAATGAGTAATAATAATTGTAGGAAGCAATTATTTAATTAGATACCAGTAAGTTGAGTGACTACCTGTACAAGGCTACGGGAGTCCGGTGGATGCGAAATGCACAGGACCGATCAGTGTGGCGACGCTTGGGGGAGGCCTATGTCCAGCTGTGGACGTCTTTCGGCTGAAATGATGATAAGTAAATTAATGTTAGGTTACTGCTGTTAACTTTGGCGGTCCCTGGATACGATACAAGGCTTATCTTTTACCATTTAGAGATTTTTGTGTCAAGGTATTGTTAAATTTTAAACTATATTTTTTCTGACTATTTCGTCATCTATCAGCTTGCCGCGCTTGACTCGGTGGAACGCAGAGCCAAGAGACTAATTGGCGACGTCATCTGGTGGATGCCAAGCTTTACAGCTTAGCTCATCGCCGTAAGGTTGCCTGCTTTTCGGTCTTCTACAGACTGTATTTTGGCGAGTGTGCTCATGAACACCACGACCTCATCCCACCGGCCCCCTTCTACCATCGGACATCTAGACGCATTGCAAGTTACCATCCTCACCTAGTTGCTATTCCACCAATTCGCACCAAGCGCTTCCAAACATCCTTCATAATGCGCACAGCAAAAGAGTGGAGCTCACTGCCTGCGTCTGTGTTTCCGAACGCATACAACCCGAATCTCTTCAAAGTTAGAGTGAACATTCTCCTGGGTAAGCTCACTCCATCGTCGACTTTGTCTCTGTCACCTCTGACCTAGACTAGAGTCAAGAGCAAACCCATCACGAATAAAAAAATAAATAAACTATGCCTGTCTTTTCTAATCAGGAAAGGGCTGAAGCTGTAGAAAACCAAGTGCTACGAACGTGGTCAATATGAATGGCCTCATGACAGAAGTTTTTTTTTTTGGCTAGGCGTTTCTACTTTCTCCAAACAAACAGTATCTACATTTATGGACTGTCACTATCACGCATAAGCATTGCTTAATTAGCTGGGGTAAGCTGTCTGTCCGATGGTATCGTCACTGCCCCCTGCGCTGATACATATTTGTGCCATATGTCATAGTTGTCATACTGGCCCTCAATTGCTCCACAACTAAGTATTTTGCCGGATGTAATTAGCGTAAACTTCTACAGGATATTCAATTATTCGTTGCGTACTGCAAATATTTATATTTATATAGATTGCATCGGAAATAAAAGTTTCATACACTACCTAATTAAATGCAATATGTTTGTGAAATAAAAAAATAAAACAGCCTACTTCCTTTTTTATTATAAAACATATGTACTTAAAATCATAACATCAATGGTAACTGCAGAATGTTTGTAAGTGAGAAAGAATAATACAAACTTAAGTTTAAAAAAACTTACTTACTTACTTTATTTACTTAGATGATTTACCCACAAGGCGTTTCAAATAAGGAACACCACAGATTTTTTTTATTTCTAATTCACAAAACTGATGTAGGTACAATCGAGTATGCAAAAAAATAATATACAACAAAATAAGTCTGATTGACACCTACAAGATGTGAATCTTACATGCACATTATAAAAACACGTATTATTTAAAAATTATTTAAGGAATTTAAAAAAATAAAAAAATAATTTTAAACCGCTAACAGATGATATAAATTAACAAAAGATCCAAAATTAAAACATAATTAAATCATAAATAAAATTATAATCAAATTACAATTGATTCCAATCACAGCAAAGTATTAAATAAATCAAAAATGAAATCGAAATAAGTTAAAAGTAAATCATAATTAAATAAAAATGAAATAGTAGTTGGGTTAAAATTAATCAAAAATGAAATGAAACTGAAACAAATTATAAATCAAAATAAAAAAGCTTTGCCAAATAAGTCCTAAAACATTGGATCCCGTTCAAACTTTTATAAAAAGCTTGGCTTTGTGGGATTCATTTGATAAGCTCAAACTTTTCGACATTCTGCAACACAGATGTAGCAGTAAACAAACAAGCAGCGATATAACAAGCAGTGAACAAGTGACGCAACGGAAGCGAACGTCACTTGTTCACTGCTTATTATATCACGTTTGCTTACGATTGCCTTCCGATTACGATCGCGCGTGCTATTGCTATTAATTATAATCACTTTAATTACGCTTTTCATATTCATTTTTAGGGTTCCGTACACAAAGGGTAAAAACGGGACCCTATTACTAAGACTCCGCGGTCCGTCTGTCTGCCTGTCACCAGGCTGTATCACCAGGCTGTATCTCATGAACCGTGATAGCTAGACAGTTGACATTTTCACAGATGATGTAATTCTATTACCGCTATAACAACAAATAAAACAAATATTTAAGAGCCCCTACAAGTTTCACGAGCTAAAAACAGAAAAAAGGCAATTTTCTTAATAACTACAAGATATATGATAAATCTTTTAAAACAACTTTTTGCGTCACATAGTTATCTAGGAAATAGACATTACATATTTTTGATAACTGCTCAATTAAAATTAGAAAAAATAAATTCCTAACACACGTTTTTACGTAATCCCGAAACACCAGGTTTTTCAATTGCTTTTTCAGCTTACTGATGGCGAATAACAATCTGCAAAAAAATTGTGTGAACTGGGCATATAGTATACTAGTAAGCCACCAATATTGTTTTTTAAAGTTTATTGTATTTGTACTTAAAAAAAAATATTGTCCACGCGGAAAAAAGGCAATTTTATCATGTGCGAAAGCGTCGGCTACGTGTAAGAATATGTTGAATATAAAAATAACTGATAAATAATTTGAAATTTGAGGTGTTTATCAATCGAATCCAATTTTTATATTTTATTTTTGAGTACTTATTTTATTTTAATAAATTGTCTGAATATTGCCTTATAAACCGTTGCGCACGCGGAATACATTCAATTTTGCTCATGGGCTTGTAGACGATGGACCTGTGTCGTTTTTTTTTTGTCATTATGTTTTTTATCATATATCTTGTAGTTATTGAGAAATTTTCGCTGAAAAAGTAGCTGTTTTCTGTTTTTGGCTCGTGAAACTTGTAGGGACTCTTAAGTGGGGCTCCCATACAACAAACGTGTTTTTTTTGCCGTTTTTTGCGATAATGGTATGGAATCCTTCATGCGCGAGTCCAACTCGCACTTGGCCGATTTTTACAAGCTTTTATTTAACTTACAAAGTATGTATGTAAGTGTGTTCGGGTCAAATCTTGCAACTGAATTTTAAAATTCATACACCTTTAGTTTGGATATCAATGCATGGTTAGCTAAGTGATGTCATTCTAAATCCAATACGGCGGACGGCCCAAGATGGCGGACTAGTTATATTTTGTACATTCCCATGATATGGGCAAACCATTCCAAACCATCAAATAAAAGGGTTTGCTGAGAAGAATACGAAAAAAGCTTGTTTAAAAAATATTGTTTTAATGAATAACTTTATTTTGATGTGACTTCTTTACGATACAGATGTATCACACGAGCAATATTAATAAAAGTTAGTTTCGGATTTTCAATTGCCAATATCAAAAGCTTTTTAAGCTAAAATTACCTTCGATCATTAATACACAGTAAATGTTTGTTACAATTGTTAGCGCGTTCGCGTTGACACAAACGTTGATCAAACTATCATAATATCTGTACATCACACATCACATCATCAGCCTATTAATGTTCCCACTGCTGGGACACAGGCCTCCTCTCTGTGAGAGGGAATGGGCCTTAATCCACCACGCGGGCCCAGTGTGGGTTGGTGGATGTCACAAGTCTTCGATTTTTTGGTTCTTGGACATGCCGGTTTCCTCACGATGTTTTCCTTCACCGTTTTGAGAGCAGTGGTGATGAAATAATTAACACAAAGTAAAGCGCCTACCTGGGCTCGAACCCACGACCTACAACTTGTAAGTCGCGGCCGATACCAATCGGCCACCACTGCAATATCAGTAATTGATTGATATTTACTATTTAATTTGGTTTTTACTTTATGAAAAACACTTAATGATATAAATTTACCGAAAAAAAGATAATTCTTCTAAGATCTCGGTGTTACGTAACTGTGGATATTTGCACTATTTTTGAACGCACACTGCGGCATTTTGATGTCTCAATTTTGGCTATTGATTGGACCATACCATCGAGACCATACTAATTTGTAATAAGACCACAACCGTATTTGTGCTCTTATTTTTCGGCCCGTTTTTGAAGCGCTTTCCGGGCATCTAGTGTATTATTGATCCAAGATATATATATACTTTTCAAATGACTAATTATATAAGACCGCCTATTGTACACTTGTTTTTATAAATGTACATCCTGTATGATTTTTGGGGTACCTACAATAAAGTATTTTATAAATAAATAATTAAATGCTTGTTGCTGTAATTGTTTTATTGGCAAAGGTAATAAAGCTTTTATGTTATGCACATAAATAAAGAAAATCTTTACCAAATACAGTCATGTGTACCAGAGAATATAAATATCTTGATGTCAGGAGCCGTACTGTGACATGTCAATGCTATCATGATGCCGTTATGAGAGGGGGCTATACAGGACTAGTAGCACTAGACATCCCTTTCTCAAAACGGAATTGTGATGGGATTGGCTCATCATAGCAGGGCTGCCTGTGGACTGCTTTGTGTTAAACGCCATAGGTACAAAAACCTTGAACTCGTTAACTTTGAATTTTGCTAATGATCCACGAAAACACGTTTATCACCTAAAAACATGAAAAATAATGTACTCTTAACAAAACAAGGAAAACGTGCTTGATGTTATTAATGAAGCTGAATAATAAAAACAGTTAATTAACCGCGATATTATTACTATTAGGGCGAGACCTCAACGGGTCGGCGCAATACGATGATAAGCTTCGTGCAAATTCTGCGAAGTAATGGAGATTGTTGTTCATTCCCCTATCTCGGGTAACTCCTCCAGTATGTTAAAACCCATTCATATGACTGGGTCAGATCGAGCCCTAAGAAAACATGAAATACCACAAAAAAGTTAAAAGCAAGATTACCTTTCCTCTCTCTTTTTTGTTTAAGAAATAGACTCGCACACTGTTCCATTGTTGTTGAATTAAGAAATTTACCTATGTTTGCAATATTTGTAAGTATGTGAGAACCATGTTCCTAATTATCAAATGAATGAATTTACCTGTTAGTGCTTGTAATACGTTATATCTATACGTAGTATAGTAGTATTAGTTTGGGTGCATCGTCCTCACGTATATGAATTAATGTATGTATGTAAATTTTGTAAAACAATGTCTTTCGGCTGAAATGATGATGATGATGAAGATTCTTCTTTTCAAGAAGTTGGTGGCAAAGAAGAGAACTTTATATTTAATAGACAGCTCATCACTTTTGCCATCTGAATTAGTTTCTAAATCAAAGAGTACTTACAGTCTTGAAAATTTAGTTTTTTGAGCGGTGTACGCTTCTCATTTTTAGCCTTGTATCTCGCTGATTGATTGATGCTTTGAAATGATGGATTGATTTGAAATACTAGATATTACGAAACTCAGGTATCACCGCAAAGTATAGTGCTTGGATTTTCCTCAATCCTTTTTTTATCTAGTCGTAACAATCACGTTTTACATGGAAAAAGATGTTATTAAAGTCTCGTATTTTGCATTTAATTTAGTAAGTAATTAGCGATCTGCACGGATCTGTGATAAAATCTACTTTTTTAACAACTATACCTTATATAAACAAGGCACCAGTCAATGTCACAGAGTGATATAAAATGTAGTTTTTAATTTTTCCATTATTTTATTTCCTAGACTGTAGTTATATTAACTGTACTTCCGTTGACAACTGTATGTTAAGAATTTGGTTCCGTAAATACAATTTTGTAAATATCACTTTTCTGTTTGTGTTTGGATTTCCTGTCATGTTTTACAATCCCTGCGTCAAAAGAAAAACAAAAAAAAACGTGCGTTAAGTTGTGTTTAAGTTCCTTGAATTATTGCTGACGCAAATGATCTAAGTAAATCTTCTCTATTGTCTACAAAATTTTGCGTAGCGAAGCTAAACCACCGAATGATAAATAAATATGATTGTCATTGACGTCATTAAACGCGTACTTATTTCCTTTCTTCGACTTACAAAATAAATCACTCGTACATTTTTCGGACTTGGAATACTTCTCTGAACAAATTAAATGATATTAGGGCGCAAGTCGAATGAGTTGATTGCCCTGTAATTGTGAGCATTTGTGCCACAGATAATGGTGAAGCAATTAACAGCTCTGTACTCTGCACTTAAAGGTACGAAGTTACAACCTTCGTTTTTAAAAGCGTGTCATTCATGAACCAGATAAGATTGTC
Source organism: Orthosia incerta (assembly GCA_948252205.1). Taxonomy (NCBI): domain Eukaryota; kingdom Metazoa; phylum Arthropoda; class Insecta; order Lepidoptera; family Noctuidae; genus Orthosia; species Orthosia incerta. The sequence continues at coordinate 57,466,778 of OX411742.1, forward strand.
AGTGAACAGTTTTCGTATTAGGACCGAAAAATTGCAGATTTTTAAGCCTAAGTGAATTCGTTAAAGCAAAGGGTTATGACCCCATCAATCGACCATACACATAGACGGCAATCTACATCGCGTCTTTCATCTCGCTTGTGATTGGTCGATTGATAGGATGAAAACCCTTTGCCTTGCCGAATTCACTTACGCAATTAGGCTACAGGATACTCAAGACTCAAGTCCAAAAGTTGTACACTATTAAATTAAAAACTTTTCAGCAGGTCTACGTCTAGGTACTTTTCACAACTTTTCTTTAATCAATCCATAATGCCAGAGCCAATAACCACCTACCTCAAAAGACAATAGAACACAATCTCGTGTATCTAGTTACATCGTTTCTATTTAAAAGTAAAAGGGTATGACAAAACCCCACATTCCTGCGTCAGGAGCGATGCACGCGTCTATTTTGGTACGCCTAATTACAGAACGCATTATCTCACATTCTTTGCTTAAACATCCAGTTAACAATGGGCAATCGTGGCATTTAAATAAGGTGCTATTTACGTCAGAATTGCGAAGGAAAGTACAGTTGGTTATGGTTGAGGAGATTAAAAGGATATAAGTGATCTTCTTTAACCCTATGTGCGCCCGAAACGTGGATGCACGTGAGACACAATGGCTTTTTAAGGGCCTACATCCGCTTTAGTGCCGTAAAACGGTAACGTTCTAAAGCATACTCCTTAGTAACGGCTAGGTTAAAATGTTTAAAAAAAATATATCTTTATTATTGTTTCATGTATATTATTTTAAACACATGGTTTTTTCGTATAACAAATAGTTTTGCTTTAAAAAAAAATATTAACAACACGCTATTTTTTCGGTGATAACCGGGAGCGATCACCGCATGGTAAGGAGGCACATTGAACATTAATGTTAAGCTTGAAAGGTCTCGACTGATGAAGTCCACGCTCCGTCCAGCACATATCCAGGTCCAAAACCCCGAGAACTTTCAGCTCGAACTCCGGAACCGTTTCGAGTGCCTAGGGAGCTCCGTGGACGATTACAGCGATGGGTTCGTGGAAGCTGTCCATACGGTCGGGTCTAAGTTTTTCAAGACCCGCCGTACAGATAGGAACAAAAAGCTCTCTGATCCTACTCTCAAGCTCATGGAGGAGAGGCGTGAAATGATCCTAAAGTCTTCAGACGATGCGTTGAAATACCGGCAGCTAAATAGACGGATCTCAAAGTCCTTGAAAAGCGACCTCCGCCGCTTTAATACTGAGCGTATTAAAGACGCGATTGAACGGAATAAAGGCTCCAAGGTCTTTGCGATCTGTCTATTGGGCAGAGCCAGCTCACGAAACTGAAGACCGATGATGGCAGGATCGTTTCCGCCAAACCGGAGCTTCCGAGGGAGATCGAGAGATTCTATGGGCAGTTGTACACGTCAACCAGTAAACCCGTCGCGAATCTAGCGAATGACCCTAGAGCTAGATTGACCCGACACTATACCGAAGACATTCCCGACGTCAGCCTGTATGAGATTAGGATGGCTCTGAAACAGCTTTAGAACAACAAGGCACCGGGTGACGACGGAATAACGGCCGAACTCCTGAAGGCGGGTAGAAAACCAATACTTAAGGCCCTTCAGAAGCTGTTTGATTCCGTCATAATCGAAGGGAAAACGCCACAGGCATGGTGCAGGGGTATGGTGGTTCCTCTTCAAGAAGGGTGACAAAGTCCTACTGAAGAACTATAGGCCCATCACACTTCTTAGCCATGTCTACAAGCTGTTTTCAAGAGTCATCACGAATCGTCTCGCGCGCAGGTTTGACGATTTCCACCCTCCCGAACAAGCCGGATTTCGTAAAGGCTTCAGCACCGTAGACCACATACATACGCTGCGGCAGGTTATACAGAAAACTGAAGAGTACAACTTGCCTCTCTGCTGTTTGGCGTTTGTGGACTACGAGAAAGCCTTCGATTCGATCGAGACTTGGGCTGTACTACAGTCTCTATAACGGTGCCAAATTGACTACCGGTACATCGAAATGTTGAATTGTTTGTACAAAAACGCCACCATGTCAGTTCGACTTCAGGATCAGACCTCGGAACCAGTCCTTCTGCAGCGAGGTGTGAGACAGGGAGACGTCATTTCTCCGAAACTGTTTACCGCTGAACTGGTGGATGTCTTCAAGGTTCTGGACTGGAGAGGGCTAGGCATCAACGTCAATGGCGAGTATATCACTCACCTTCGGTTTGCCGACGATATAGTGGTTATGGACCATGGAGGACCTCAGTACAATGCTCGATGACCTCAGTAGAGCTTCCGAAAGAGTAGGAGTACCGATATAGCCCGAAGAATTGCCAAACTTAAGTGGCAGTGGGCAGGGCACATTGCTCGCAGAACGGATGGCCGATGGGGCAGAAAGGTTCTGGACCGCGACCGCGAACCGGAAGACGTTGCTTTGGAAGGCCTCCCACCTGGTGGACCGATGACCTGGTGAAGGTTGCGGGGAACCGCTGGTTGCGGGACGCACGAGACCGGTCAATGTGGCGACGCTTGGGGGAGGCCTATGTCCAGCAGTGGACGTCTTTCGGCTGATATGATGATGATGATGATGATTTTTTCGCTACTTTTGTATACTCCACCAAAACGACTTAGATGTTTAAAAATATTTTTATCCAGAAAAATGTATGGCTGGCATTTTTTCATAACTAACATAGCATATGTAAATCAAATAATATTTTGCAAACAAAACTATTCAAAAGGAGATTCAATATTGATATTTTGGCATCGAGCGGGCGCGCGGCCAGTATTGCGTTAACATTGGGGCGTACATATCGCCTTAATTGTTCCGGTAATCGGTAATTATGGCAGTCAACCGGCGTTATAGCAATATTCAGCACTTATAGGGTGTACACATCCAAAATGGTGTGAAGTTGTGTTTTACTAATAAAACTAATATTAATAAATTGTTTGAGTTTATAGGAGGTAATCTCTGTAATTACAGATACGCTAACGAAAATTCACTCACTGCTAAAAAATAGATGCATTACGAGTATCCAAATAAATGGGATAACCTAGAGGAGTGAAACCACGGAAAATAGCTGGTTTATTTATACCTTATCATATTAGTAGTAAAGTAAGTAGTTAGTATTCTTCGTATCCATTAGCAGTCAACATTTCAACAGGACATAAATATTAGTTGAAGTTTTCGTAGTGGCTTTTAGGCCTCTTTGATGATAGATAAGTAGCGTTTACGCAAATGCGGTTTTCCAGCGTTGAGGAAAACCAAAGTTCGGATATTAAGAAATATAGAACACAATTACATAAGCCTGCTAATATTAAAAATGCGAAAGTTTGGATGGATGGATGGATGGAATCAATCTCACCAGAACGGTTAAACGGATCTGGATGAAATTTGGCACAGAGATGTTTATCTTAATTTATAGAAAGAAAGAAAGAAAGAAAATATATTTATTTGTGACCCGCACAGGAGACACGAGATAAGCAAAACACAAACAACAATAAAATATAAAAAACCCCGTGCGAGACCAAAAAGGCTCCTATATCTGGGTATAATGTTCCATCGGGATAATAAAACTTATTTCACGCGGGCGACGCCGCGGGTAAAAGCTAGTATAATATACTAGCTGACCCGGCAAACTTTGTTTTGCCATAAAAACACCAAACATTCATCTACCCTACTCTACCTACCCTACCCTACCTACACTACCCAACCTACACTACCCTACCTACACTACCCTACCTACCCAACCCTACCTACCCTACCCTACCTACCCTACCTAACCTACCCTACCTACACTACCCTACCTACACTACCCTACCTACACTACCCTACCTACACTACCCTACCTACCCAACCCTACCTACCCTACCCTACCTACCTACCCTACCTAACCTACCCTACCTACCCTACCTACCCTACCTACCCTACCTACCCTACCCTATCTAAAGTACCTAAAAAAAAAAGAAAAAAAAAATGCATCTTCACATCTACTAAATAGTCCGAACAAGGCCTAAACATTTGGTTTGGATAGGTGAGCCCGATCTTGAGTTATAAAATTACAACGAAAAGTGGTATTGATTTTTATATCTATAGATTTTTACGATGACGTATGTATGATGTTTTTTAAAAAGGCCTTCCGACCACTAGCCTAATTGCGTAAGTGAATTCGTCAAGGCAAAAAGTTTTCACCCTATCAATCGACCAATCACGTGCGAGATGACAGACGCGTTGTGGATTTCCGTCTATGTGATTGGTCAATTGATGGGATCAAATCCTTGCTGATCTTTCCTTTATACATTTTTATAGCAATACTAGCTTCTGCCAGCGGCTTCGCCCGCGTGAATGTTGAAAATTATATCAAGGGAACATATTCCTGGGATAAAAAGTATCCTATGTGCTATTATTGACTATAATCTATCTCTGTGCCAAATTTCATCTAGATCCGTCCAGCCGTTTGAGCGTGAAGAAGTAACAAACATATAAACGCACTCACAGACTTTCGCCTTTATAATATTAGTGTGATTAAGCTTCTGCCTGCGGCTTTGCCCGAAAGAAAAGTGTTCTATTATCCCAAGAGGACGGATAAAAAGTATTTTAAGGCCGTACCCTGACCAAAAAATCAGCATGCGATATGAGCATTCCTATTGGCCTAGCGGTACTGGTGGCGCATGAATTACGGTAGTGAATACGCCCAGATTTTAGAATAAAATCTTTATAAAATCGAATATTGGTCTTTTGAAAAAAATAAAACTTACAAAATGTTCGTTATCAAATTTTCTATCCATTAGTGTTAGTATAAACAATAATTAATGAACACTTTACGAGGAGATGCATGCTACCAATAATTATTTCTCATTTTTATGGTTTTGTTGGAAGGAGATTAGTGAAACATATACCTAATTAAAAAATAAAGTGTACTACCATTTTAGAATCAACATTATATAGAAATTTAATATATTTTTATTAATTGATATTTCTTTTTAAATAAAGAGTAGATAGCTCTTAAAAACTGCACAAAAACGACTAGCGCGGCGTTTTGCTCGGGGAGGCGCCTTAATCCAGGTCATGGTTTACCCGTGTGCCATTGAGGCGTGAAAAGGATCAAACAGACAGACAGAAAATGACATACTTCCGTATAATTTTCTTTATTGTTAAAAAAAAAATAACTTTTGTATCGAACGTAGGAGTCATCCAACTGGTTTTCATTTGTTTAACAAGTTTTACTTAATTGTTCGATCAGTCACGCCTCTGCTTGTGGTAGGTTATCAAAACGATTCGATTTTAATCAACCTATAAGTTTTATATAGTCTTTGTTTCAGCCAGTTCGGAATGTTTTCTGTCTGAAAAATGCTACACAGTGTAGTGGGTAGACCACAGATATAAGTCTAACTAGATAATGCGATTGTATGTACTTCAAAACGAGGAGTAAAATTACGATCAATGATCGTAATTTGAACTTTCCATTTCGCATTATCGGCATCGGAAATCCACCAAAACCTAGATAAATGCCTTTTTATGCCATATTGAGCTGTAAAGACTATGATATGAAAGATATGATATGAAAGAAAAGGGAGTCAGTGATAGCGTGACGGGAGACAGGACGGTATGGAAGAAGAAAACGTGTTGTGCCGACCCCAAGTAACATGGGACAAGGGCAGGAAGATGATGATGGTGAGCTGTAAAGACTGTATAGAAAAAATTGACTGAGGCATTGAAAATGTTTTCTTTCATTGATGAGTAAATTTGTTTTTAAATTGTGTGTGAAAAAGTGGCCACGCTTGGTTTCATACAGATGGAGGGACTTGCGTTATCTAGTCAGATTTATTTCTGTGGGGTACACAAATATATTTCTAAAAGAGCTTAGCCTTACAGAAAAACTACACCAAAAAACAAATTTCTATATACTTCTAAAGCAAAACTCAAGATATGCAAAAATAACTTTCGTTTCGGATTTCGGTGTCTTTGGTACCTCTTGTTTTTTATAATTTTTCGACACCGACTTTTTTGTTTGTCGCTAAGGAGTTCGGTTGTATGCTCCATATCTTGAAAACTGCTGGACTGATTTTGACGAAACCTGCACTATGCCCTAAGTTGAGAGATACTCAATCCAACACAAACAGAATGATCACGATCCGATGAGTAGTTTCGGTGAAATGCGTGGACAAACATATATACATCCATACAAACAAACATACATACACTTTTGAAATTTGGCACACGTGTTTTAAATCCCATACTAACAATATGTGAATATTGTGCAAATCCAACAATATTATATACATACGTGTCGAATTGATAACCTCCTTCTTTTATAGTCGGTAAAAAGAGCTTATTCTTACAGAAAAACAACACCTAAAAATAATAACAAACAACCTATTCTTACAAACATACACGTTCTCAGAAGACTTATCACCATAGTACCATACGGTGCATGCTTTTCCTACGTTCTGCATACAATGCGCACGAGTGTTTCCTTGATCCCTTAAGGTTACTTTGTAAAGGAAACGTCTAGAGACGCGTTAGGTAGGCATACTGATGAAGCGATGACTTATTGTGATACCTTGACATTGTTTTTGTTGCCAAAATCAAGTTCCGCACTGGAAAATGACCTTAATTGATTAATTCTTTAGGTTGACAGGTATTTAAGAATTACGTGTTACTATGCGTTATCCTGTGCATCAGTTAATGCATTTTTCCAAAATTTTACATTAACATTTTATTATTCTGTCCTTTACTCAATTCTTTTCTTAATAACTACATTTTTAAATATTTTTATAAAATAAATTATAAACCAAAAACATTTAAAAATATAGAAAATAGAGGCCCACCCCCTTTATTATTCTTATTCTTTACGTGTCCATTGACCACCGAAACATGGGCGTGGCGGCCATTTTGACAGATCTGTGACGGGTCGGCCGGGCGCGGTGGCGCGAAATTCCCGCGCGCGACTGAAACGTCGTTATCTCGAAAGTTTTGTATGGGAACCCTACATGAAACTTATGTTGTTGGAATCGTGATGAAATAAGCTATCAAATTTCAAATGGTTTATTCCAGTTGGGCCTCTGGCTAAATAGGTGACGTGGTACGTAGGTGGCTATATATTCTTTGACTGATACGTATTTCAAGAATATTTCATTCATTATTTCAGCCTAATGACTTCTACTGCTGGGCGTAGGTCTTCGTCAAACTTCGCCACATCGACCACTTCTGTGCTTCTGGTATCCAACTAAGCAGCCCTCGTCAGCACGTCAACTTCCACCTTGTATCCTATCCTTGCATCTTCCGTACGCGGCTGCCACTCCAGAACCATTTGGACCCATCGATCATCCATTCTGCGACTGCGAGCAGTATGCTCTGTCCACTGTCACAATTCTTTGGGCTATGTCGGTTTGATTAATTTGAGAAGGTACTTCTAAACTAATACATATTTTCTAAAGGAGGTATATGCATGAGAAATAGACCTTTTTTGTGGGTAATTATTATGGATATCTGTCGTCTGTGATACGGAGTTTTATGTTGGACCCCACAGTTCCTACCGCTACCATGAATCGGGGGCCCGGGATACAAATAAATGCACGCGCACCGCCAACTGAAAAACAACACAGGATGCATGATTATTCATGAACGCTAACGGATATATCTTTTAATTAAATTGTAAGTCAGTTGCGAAATCCTGTACCTACCTGTATAGTGTAACGTGTAACTCAATCTAATTATTGCATGGATTTTAATTACCTGCATAGTTGCTAGAGTTATAATTGTTTTATATTATAAAACGTGAGAAATAACTATTGTAGTAGTTATTTTATCCCTCTCTGTAATATCATTTATACGATTTATTTTTTCCTTGTAGTGGTTTAGGTAGAACAAGTTCGGCGGTAACTTGGTCAGTGTGACAATAAACGTTCCTAAAAATATTTAATGATATAAGTAATACATTTTTTTTAATTTCTTTTACAGGATCCGGTGTGTTTGATATACTTGCACCGTTCACACATCATTATGATAGGTAACTCAGCAACAGTAGAAGTTATAAGATAGATCAACAGCTGCCTGTCTGCACTTCTGCAGAACAGTCCTCGTACTGAACTAAACAATAGCAACGGTCTGCAATGATAGTCAACTGCAGCAGCAACAATCATCATCATTTTAATGTTCCAACTGCTGGGGCACAGCTGCCTCCTCTCTGTAAGAGGGAAGAACAATACAACAATCTAACTTAAAAAATAAACCAATATACATACATTGCATTGCATGAAAATGCTAAATAAGATAATACTATATTTATATTCGATGTATTCTTTGACTGATACGTATTTCAAGAATATTTCATTCATTATTTCAGCCGAAAGACTTCTACTGCTGGACGTAGGTCTTTGTCAAACTTCGCCACATCGACCACTTCTGTGCTTCTGGTATCCAACTAAGCAGCCCTCGTCAGCACGTCAACTTCCACCTTGTGGGAGTCCTTGCATCTTCCGTACGCGGCTGCCACTCCAGAACCATTCGGCCCCATCGATCATCCATTCTGCGACTGCGAGCAGTATGCTCTGTCCACTGTCACAATTCTTTGGGCTATGTCAGTTTGATTAATTTGAGAAGGTACTTCTAAACTACTACATGTTCTAAGGATGTATATGCATGACAAATAGGCCTTTTTTGTGGGTAGTCATTATGGATATATTTCGTCTGTGATACAGAGTTTTATGTCGGACTCTAACCGACTAAAACTCCACAGTTCCTACCGCTACCATGAGTCGGGGGGCCCGGGATACAAATAAATTCACGCGCACCGCTGCGGCCGCGCCGACTGCTATCAGCCCGCCATCGCTAGCGGGCTGAATGTCTCATGGCCATGTAGAATAGGCCTAGAGGAAAACCCAAAAGGAAAAAGCTAGACATAATTCAACGTTTTAATTTCTTATCTGTAAAATATAAACTGACATGGTAAGGATAAATTAGTAAGTACCCGCTATATGTTAACTAGTGACGTTTATGTGGTTCAGAGTATTTTCTCAATTACAGAAATAGGGGAAAATAAACGAGGAAAAGATAAAATGCAAACTATTTGAGCGTAATATATAAAACTGGTTGATTACGTATTCCTGATGGAATCGGTACAGCACAAGAGGGAACTCATAAATTTAATAATACTAGCTTTTTCCCGCAGTTTCGCGTCCGTGTCCTATCTAATGCTGGCGCTACACTTGGCATATTTGAACAAATATTAGCAAAAATTGGGCAATGCAAAACATACGTTACAAAAGTTGAAATAAAGTTCATGTTGTAATAGGATTTAGAGCAAATAGTTGTACAAATATGCCAAGTATAGTACCAGCATTATGTCCTATCCTAATGGCATATCCCACGTGAACTGTGCATTTTTCGGCCATAAAAAGCCTATGGTATGTGTGTAGTGATCGTGCCCTTCAATCAGTATAAATAAATTTTCGTAATCGGATCAGTAATCTCGGAAAGATTACAGTTTTCAAACTTTACAGACAAACGATTTTACCTCTTTGAAACCACAGTTAAGTATAATACCGGATATCTTTACTTTAAATTGTTGTCGTTACAAAAATAACTTTCGTTTCAGAAGTCGGGTGTTGATAAAACAAGAGCTACCAAAGACAACGACTTCCGAAACGAAAGTTATTTTTGCACTTTTTAGTATTCTGCTTAGGAAGTCGGATTATTTTTATTTATAGGTTAGGCACTTTTTAATTAGGGTTCCGTACCCAAAGGGTAAAAACGAGACCCTGTTACTAAGACTGCACGATCCGTCTGTCTGTCTGTCTGTCCGTCTGTCACCGGGCTGTATCTCATGAAACGTGATAGCTAGACAGTTAAAATTTTCACAGATGATGTATTTCTGTTGCCGCCATAAAAACAAATGGTAAAAACAGAATAAAATAAATATTTAAGTGGGACTCCCATACAACACACGTGATTTTATTGCAGTTTTTTTGCGATAATGGTACGGAACACACTTGGCCGGTTTTTTTATCTTTTCAAATCAATACTTTTTGATGTACTGGATCGACTCTCTCCGGGATTTAAACGACCACAATTTAACGGTGTATATGTGTGTGTGTGCAAAACCACGGGAAAAGCTAGATACATAAACCTACATGCAAATGTTGTCTATATCGGTACCTAAGCTGTAAAATGTAACCACTAACCGTAATTTTATGCTGAAGATCGGTTTATGATAAGACTTAATTAGCTATAAATACCTACATAATTAACCTAAATAACCCTTTGAATGATTCAGTTGTTATCTACACCATTATTATAAAGCTGAAGAGTTTGTTTGTTTGTTTGTTTGAACGCGCTAATCTCAGGAACTCCTGCTTGGAATTGCAATTTTTTTTTGTGTTGGATAACATTACGCTACGACCAATAGGAGCCGAGCATAAATGAAAAATGTTGCTAAAACGGGAAAAAAAAACCTTTTTGACAGCTACCATACCACGTGATAATAATAAAAGTATAGTTTTGATTAAGATATAAGGGTATAAGTATACTTAGACCTTGGTTGTTCTGCTTTCGCCGAGTCTACACAGCATTACCACTGCTCTAAGACGAGCCGAAAACAGCACCAGCAGGGTGACCTGAGGCCCTAGAAAAGTGACATTCTACCATCGAAAGCGTGCCGATAGCGATTGGAAGTCCAAGTCAGAGGCCTGTGGGATTCCCAGAGGCAGCTTAATTAACTCGAGAAGAAGCGATTGGAAAAACCGGGCAACTGCGAGTCTGACTCGCGCACAGAGGATTCCGTATAAACAGCTACATTCGTCAAACTAAATAGGTAACATTACTAACGTTCATAAACAATAAACAGTCCTACTCCTCCGTTATTCTTTTCTGATTAATTTCGTTGCGAGATCCAAGACAGTTAAATTCATTCGCCGGGACTTCGTCGAGCTTCATTGCCTCGGCGCTTTTCTGGTGGTCGCCACTGTTGATTCTGGCTTTCAGGAGTTGCAGTGGTTTGGGAATAGTGCGGAGGGATTGTCCCAAAAAAAATACAGTAAACACCGAATATTGCCCTAACGTAGGACAAAATTACTTTGCCGTTCAAAAACCGTTGGTCACATACATCAATAAACAAAATTTTTACTTTTCCAAGTACATTTTATAAGTTGCCTAAACTTGTAAAGCCTACTTATCTATGATAGTTTACTTTTAATTTCGTTATATATACTACTGCCTGGATTTTTTCTCATAAAGCAACCATTTAGCTGGTAGCAGGGACGGGGCACGCTTAACTCTAACAAAAATTTGCAATTTAAAGCTTAATTTTACTCAAACGGATCCTTTAATCGAAAAATGGTTTTGACAGACCGTAATATTTTTGAATCGCCTATTCAACGATACCCCACACCATGGGATAGATGAGAAAAATTACATCACAACTTTACATGTATAGGAGTTTTAACCACTTTGTCACCGTGATTAATATGTATATCTATGCCAAATTATAGCTTTCTAGTACTCAGAGTATAGTCTCTGACTGAAACTATAAGGGTTCCTGGTTATTGACTACGGAACCCTACAAATGTATGGGATTGTTAAGTGCTATCGAAATGTACCCAAGTCCCTTACATTTTGGCATTTCGATAAACGCCATCATCATATTCAACAACATAATATATAAATCAATATCGCTTACCACGTCACTACAATATTGAGTGATCTACCCACCTCCGGACCGACCGTGCTGCCCTCCACCGTCTGCAATAGGAATTACTTTTGAGTCAAAATTACCCTCAGTTAATTATTATAATTTCACTTTTGTATATCACTTGAAATTGAACACTGTAGATTGTTTTATGCTGCGTTTTAATAATAATTAAGACTATTGTTAGTTAAGTGATTAGTGTTAGTAAGTGTAAAATAATATTGTATTCTATCAAACTTATTAGGGAAGTTACAATACCTTGTGTATTGTGTACTCAGTGCAGAAGTCTGTATAGATAAGATTACAGACTTAATAATATTATAAAAAGTGCGACTCGAACTCGCGCACGAAGGGTTCCGTACCACTATCTCAAAAACGGCAAAAATATCACGTTTGTTGTATGGGACCCCCACTTAAATATTTATTTTATTCTGTTTTTAGTATTTGCTGTTATAGCGGCAATAGAAATACATCATCTGTAAAAATTTCAAATGTCTAGCTATCTAGCTATCACGGTTCATGTGATACCTGGTGACAGACAGACAGACAGACGGACCGCGGAGTCTTAGTAATAGGGTCCCGTTTTTACGCTTTGGGTACGGAACCCTAAAAAGGTTAGGTTTGTTCGTAATGTGTAATCTCTAGCAGTATCACTAACTGTTGTAGTAGGACTAGCTGTTCCCCACGGCTTCGCTCCCGTGGACCACCCCACAGGACCCGTTTTCGGGATTAATAAATGAGCCTATGTCACTCAGGAATAATGTAGCTTTCTAATGATGAAAGATTTTTTTAAATCGGTCCAGTAGTTTCGGAGCCTATTCGGTACAAACAAATAAACATACAAACAAAAAATCTTTCCTCTTTATAATATTGGTATAGATTATTGTGTCACTGACAGAAAGGTACATTGAGGCTGAGTATCATAGGCTAATTTTTAAGGATTTAAATAACGGGTTCTGTGGAGTGAGCCACGAAAGCGATGCATTAGAATAAGATCTTGTTGTTTACACTTTGTAATGCTATGTTAAAAAAGTAATTAAATAAACAATTAAACCACAAGGTAAGTATTTTTATGACCATACTTAGCTCTCTAGCCATAAAGTTCGAACTTCGCATGTTACGAAGAGGTCGCATAAACAATAGAACATCGATCGAATACAGATAGGGGTGGTCACGAGTTAAGGTCCCTGCGCCTGCGCATATGACAAGCATACCAATAGGTAACGTTAAGTGTAATTGCCTGATTGAACATGTCGGTAACATCGACTACATAAGTTATTGGTTGTTTTCTTACCTAATTGTAGTGTTAGAGGAAACTGGTGTGTGGAAAGCATAGTAATTGGGCGAAATGGATTTCAATTAAATTGTTGATTTTATTTGCCTGTAATCTTCTTCTTAATTCACACACTACTGTAAATAAATCGTATTTATAGCAGGTGGTTTACTGTAGATTCTGGCATAGGAAAAAGGCGTGACTGTATGTGTTAATCATCATCAGCCTTTTTTTAATGTTCCTACTGCTGGGACACAGGCATCCTCTCTTGAGTGTATGTATATGTCTAAATAATTGCTACAGACCATAGGTTTTGCATTGATTTGTCAAACTAAGCATTGCACAAATAATCCATCTGAATTCGTAATCCAGTTAAATCAATCCAGTGTTGACCCTTCGTTTAGAACAATCTAGAGAAAAATCAACTTATAATTTCGAATTTGACTCAGCTTATTGCGCCATATTTTTGTGGTATAATTATGTAGATAACTAGCTATTTCCCGCGGCTTCGCTCCCGTGGACCACCCCATATGACCCGTTTTTGGGATTAAAAAATAGCCTATGTCACTCAGAAATAATATAGCTTTCTTGGTGAAAGAAATTTTTAAATCGGTCCAGTAGTTTCGGAGCCTATTCGGTACAAACAAACAAACAAAAAATATTTTTTTTTTCTCTTTATAATATTGGTAAAGATTAAAGTCAAGTGTTTTCAAACTATTATCATCAAAAAATTATTAACATACATAGACAAAAACATCTTGGTAGAACTCCAAAAACTACATTAGAAAACTTTTTAACAAAAAAAAAACGACTTCCATGTAAAATAAAGTATAAACTTTAATTTCGGAAGTCGGTGTCAAAATACGAAGAAACACCGAATTCCAATATTAAAGTTATTTTGTACTTTTTGGTGTTTTTACATATTTTACTTGGAAGTCGGTTTTATTTTTGTTAAAAAGTGGTTATTTCTCTCTTTTTAGTAATCACTATAAAGAAAGCAAGTTCTATAGTAAGATACCTAAAGGATTGACAAAATACCCGTAATAACTCAATTTACACATTCGTGCTGTTTGTCATTAAGGAGTTCGATTGTATGTTCCATATCTTGAAAACTGCTGAATCGATTTTGATGAAACTTGCATCAGTCCACCACTGCTGATGAATGATTCTTGATCCAATAAAAAACAATGAACACGATCCGATAACTAGTTTCGGAGAAATGCATGGCTAAACATACATAATTACAAACATACATACATACATAAACTTATGAGATTTGTCACACATGTTTAGAAGTCCAAATAGAGTAACTTACGTGAATGTTATGCAATTCCAACAACATTACAAACATACTTATCAAATTGATAACCTCCTTATTTTTGAAGTCGGTAACAGCAAAATAAATCCGTCAAATAAGGTGGCTTTACAAAAGACATCAACGAGCCTCCGTTTTTAATAAAAAACGTAAAAATAAACTTTGAAGGACATTGGCACAAAATTATCGAAATAACTAGCTCAACTAGTTTTATGTGTCTTCATTAAATGTCATATGATGTGGAAAAGTACGTCATATGATAATGTCAGCCACACCCACAGTCGAAATTAATGTTTGACGCATATTGACGCGTCAGTTTTATTCTGCTAAATCGATTTGATTGTGAATTCTGTGATCATCACAAGTGTGATTGTCGCGATAAACTCAAGTTCTTTGTAACTCGGTAGGTACTTAGTAATTTAGTTTAGTTTTTTTTTTACTTTGTAATCTGGCGGTATGTAGTTCCAGATAGATACATAAACCTCTACTAGAACCTGTTTGTTTTCGTGAGCCATCATTTAAAATTATTGAAAAACTCATTTAGGTCTTCTTTTTTAACTTAATCCCAATTTATTTGGGATCGAGCTTCATTGTGTGTCTACGCCAGGATGGTCTATCTTGGGTTGATTGTATATTTTGCGCTTTCAAGTCTCTCTCGACAGTGTTCCATCAAGGGGCTGGTGGGTTGGAGTGTAGCCTTAGGAGCACTATGACGCGAGGACTTAGAAAACTTATCGTTTTTTTTTTCTGAATTTTTCCATTTTTTTTTTCAGTTTCTGTTTAAACTTAATCATAAAAACCATTTAGGTTCTGAGAAGCATAGCCCTACGACACACTGCTTCCGAATTATGTCCGAATTAAGTCAAAAATTTTTTTCGTTTTCTTTGCTGCTCATAGTGTCCCTAAGCGTATACTCCAACTCCTAAAACTCCGCCCCTTATACGACCCACTGACCGGCTGGTGGTCTGCGCCTTGTTCGTTGCTTGTTTTTAATTTATGAGCAAATTTTGAGAAAATTTTGAGCATTGTTTTTGCGGAGTAGTTATTTTCTCGTCTCATAATGTGATCAATCGCATATAGTTATGTGATCACCATAATCATCCTCCTGCCCTTATTTATTTATAGTCGATGCAGCCGAGCGCATTTTATCGCAGTTTGGGTGCAAAATGCGTTACTCAAGCCTATCACAGTGGCCGTGCTCGCCCGACACAGGTTTTCTTAGGCCGGGTTTCTCAACGCTAAATTATCGCAAAATTAATGTGACAAATCGACTGTCGTTACGGGTAGAGAAGCCTGAAATCTGTGTAAACTAGTTAGGCAATCAGATAGGCATTCGATCTATGTAAAATAGAAAGAAAAAGAAAGAAAGAAAGAAAATTGAAATACTAGTATCCAGCTGAATCCGGTTAGACTGGAGGCCTACCACGATCTAAACACTTGGGTAAAGAACATACTCTTGCACACAACAGTCACATGGGAATATAAAAATAAAAAAGGCTGGACAGATTGATTCACCCCCAGCTTCTATCCATCTTTCACACAATCCATCCATAATTTATTTGGTCAGCTGTTTTTTGCAAGACTATTCTCAATTAGAAATATGAGCCAGTGAAAGCATAAAGCAGTGATTTGGTTTTTATTACATTAGCGTTACTCTTCCTAATTGATTCAATTGGCGACAAATATTTTAATTGAAATAACTGCACACGACAGAGTAAGTAAGACCTCTTAAATTATATTTATATTCATTTGTATGAGTGAAGTATGTAGCTAACAATTTTGTTTATATATTTGACTATAAGACAATGTCACGTTCTGTCAACGATATCGATTGTCAAAAATGTACAAAATAACAATATATCACGGGCGTTTAACGCGATGGTATCGATTATTTATTTACCTATTTCACCCGACGTTTCAGCCGTGTTGCAACGACCGTGGTCCCGGGCAGACAACACCCGAAACACGTTCGTCACGACACGTCGCCGTCGTTAAAAATAATCGAAATCATCGCGTTAAATTCCCGAGATATTTTTTTTTTTCAATTATGAAACGCGAAAGTTTTAAAGCTAATATAATATGTACAAAATATTTGTGATTGACCACGTCTAATATTTTGGTAGCACATGTCAATCCCATACCTACATTTGTGATTTTTGAACAATCAGTAGATATCGTTGGAATAATGTCACTTTTGGACGTTTTTTTATGGGGTTCTTAAACCAGAGAGCAAATTCTGTAATTTCTCTCAATCATTTGTAAAGTCAAACACCGTACAACTCAATCGTTCACTTAGGTATTCAAATATCGCCAATCATCATGTTTTATCAAATGTCCACACGCTCCACTAATTATTTGACTGAAGATCGATGACCGATGGTGGACTAGCGGAGAATTTCAAGCATTCCTGTACAAGCTGGTTTAGATAACAAAAAATATAAAAGCACAATTAGTTTATTATTAGTACGTTTAATAATTATAGAAATAAGTACATTTTTTTTCTACTTTTGACTGACTCGCATTTGATCACTATCTCACCTGATGGTATGCTGTATGTATGATGGTATGGTGTGTAATTACCGTATTGACAAACTGAGGAAAAGAAAGTTATTTGAGATAGGATCAAGATTGTTTTGAAGTGTTTCTATCGTAGGCATGAGAGTGAGATAGACAATGAGACAGAGCTGAGGTGATCCAGGCTACCGACATAGCCTGAAGCCAAACTTAAGTGACAGTGAGCAAGGCACATTGTTCGCAGAACGCAGAAAAGTTCTGGAATGGCGACCGCGAACCGGAAGACGTTGAGTTGGAAGGCCTCACACCAGGTGAACCGATGAACTGCTGAATGTAGCGGGGATCCGCTAGATGCGGGACGCACGGGACCGGTAAATTTGGCGATGTTTGGGGAGGCCTATGTCCAGCAGTGGACGTCTGTCGGCTGATATGATGATGATGATGATGGTGATCCATCGTTTTGAGTAGTTAACAAGTTTGTTAACTTTGACTTGCTGCCATAACGTATATTTTATTGACCAAAATGTATTACAAATCAGTCATATAAGTTGGACGACGGACTTAACGACAGGTTCAGTTGAATAAGCCAGTTCAATACCAGGGTTCAAAAGCTGAAATAATCTATATACTTACCTACCTCCTGGACCTACCTAATCAACAACCCTTTAGATTCTTAGAATATGATCAACATTTGTTATCTTTATCATAACATAATTTACTAATGAGACAGTTATTTGTAAATAATGTGATAATTAATTAATAATGCAATAGTTAGTCTTCCTGGTTCTATCGCAAAATATTTGCAAACACACATATGACTGTCTCAACGGTCAATCCTGGCAGCACACTGATAAAAATTAATTAATTGCATAGGTGTAAAATAGACAAAGAATTTACACGAAGAAATCGATTTAAAAACAGATTTGATGAGCAGATTCCATTAAATATGACAAGCAGGTAAGAGGTAATTAATTGCATAGGTGTCGTGTGGCTAATCATAAAAGAAATTCGCAAAACAATAAGATCAATTAGAATGTTTCAAATCTGTATTTTTTTTTGTTATTCAGACCAAACAGAAATGCAGCTTGCATTGAATAAAAACTTTATTCTTGCATGTATCGTGTTGTATAAAGTTTCTTTTGATTCGTGAATCATTAGCAAAAACGTATTTTGTTTATCGGAAGATAAAACAGAAGCAGTTTGATACTGCTAGGCTGTCTCGTAAATGTCTCGCTATAAACTGATTTATTTTCTACAAAAATATCTCCAGAATGTTGAGATTAAAAACCCGTTTTCAATAAATTCGCCATAAGAAAAAACAAACCTCTGTCCAGCGCTTGATTTACTTACAATCGAAATGGATTGCAATACAATGTAACTTTTTATCTTACTACTCTTAGTTAGGATAATGTAAACATTTGTGTAAAACCATCCAGCAATTTTGTGCCCTCTACAATGGTCCAAAAACATACTGCTCATCATTTGCAGTCTTTTCCCATCTTCTTTACAGTTTTCCAAAAGAATTATTTGCAATACATTTAATTCTAAAAACTTTTTTACAAAAATATTCTACCGACTTCCAAATAAGAAAACTACAAAGTGAAAAATAACTTTATTTTTGGAAGTCGGTGTCTTTCGTTGGTACTATTTTTTTGCGTTATGGACACCGCCTCCAAAAATAAAGTTATTTTTCAATTTGTAGTTTTCTTATTTAGAAGTCGGTAAGTAGTATTTTTTTGTAAAAAAGTTTTTTTATTTGTCATTTTTTAGTTGTAGTTACCTACCTAATAGGCAAGTTGTTTAGTAAGTTTCCTGTAACGCCAGAATAGATTACCCGAATATCATGAAACTTGAACAAAACCGATCAAATGAGAGATCTGCTTACCCCTTAAGAGCGTACTGGCGTGATGTTATGTTATGAAATGGTATAAACAATAAACAGACATGCGATTGCAGCAGTCCCGAGATATTTGCCGTAAATTATTGAAGAGTCCTGTTATATATCTTCGAAGTTCTTTATCAGATCTTCACTAAATTAAAATGGGACCAATGCCGGCACATACCCTTTCAAACAAAAAAATAATTTTCAAAATCGGTCCACAATTGATGGAGGTATCGGTGAACAAACATTAAAAAAAAACCTACAAGAAGTCGAACATAGAACCGCCTCCTTTTTCGAAAGTCGGTTAAAAATACAAATTAATTCAAGTGTACCTTACTAACAGATGACATTGCATATTTTCAACTGAACAATTGGCCATACAGCATTAAGACAAACACTAGAACACACCATTATAACATGATTTTTGTCCCCGATCTAACTACTCTTCTCGGACCTAGTACCTCTGTTTTTAGCTCTGCGGGGTTTCTCTAAACCCTAACTAGTTCTATTCCCAAACCTAGATTACAATTAAAATGCCGTAAGAGCCTATAAAAAGCAACGATGCAGTCGCTCCAAGAATAGCTTCTTAGGAGGTAAGTAGTGACACCTGCGTGATCTAATTTCACGTGCCAAGCACTAACTGTAGTCCGTTAAGAGTGTTTATGTTATGAAATACGGACGATAATAGCCCAGGTCGTAACACTTGACTATATATACGATACGGCTACTTAGAAGTAGTACATAATAGTGCTGAAGAGGTACTAAAGGTAAATAATAGTAGGAACTATCTATTTACGAGACAGTGGACAAGTGATTTCATTCAAGAACATTTGGCTTGACTACAGAATAATATTTATATTTATAAAACTTTATCATCATCACATAACCAGCCTATTAATATACCCACTGCTGGGACACAGGCCTCCTCTCTGTGAGAGGGGATGGGCCGTAATCCACCACGCGGGTCCAGTGCGGGTTGGTGGATGTCACATGTCTTCGAATTTTTTGGTTCTAGGACATGCCGGTTTCCTCACGATTTTTCCTTCACCGTTTTTGAGAGCAGTGGTGATGAAATAATTTACACAAAGTAAAGCGCCTGCCTGGGTTCGAACCCACGACCTACAACTTGTAAGTCGCGGCCGTTACCACTGGGCCACCATTGCCCCAAAAGTAAAACTTTATGCACAAGTACAAAGGCGGACTTAATGCTTTAGGCATTTTCTACCAGTCGACCTTAGGGTGGGGCAGAGATAAAATATGGCAGGTGCAATAATCGTGACGTATCCAAAAGGGCCTGATAAATTCTGCGCTTTTTCGCACAACTGCTTTGGTAGAGAATCGTCAGGGATCAGCGCAATCACTCCAGCGACCCAGCCAAAGGCAGTTGCAGAACACCTACCGTGTGGTTTTAGTCAATCTGGCAGAATTTTTTGTCCACCCCGGGGCGGAGGACATCCATTAGAATTCTGTACGCAAAAATAATGAATCTGTAGGTTTGTAGTTTTTTCTTTCTGTTTTTTAGACAAGGCGTCACTAAGTAAGACCCTGGGTCGTAGGACGTAATGATCACTAGGATGTCACAACAAAAGGTTGTCTGTAAGAGATTGCCTAGTGCGATAAGACCGCCCATTGTACACTTGTATATTTGAACATTTGTCCTGTATGTTTTTTTGTGGTGTACAATAAAGTATATAATAAGTGAATAATAAAAACAACATCGAAGATGTGCTGTCGGTGAAGCACAATAGTGATCTTTCGGAGATCTTGTGAAGATCGTGTAATGGTTCTATACTATTTGCTATGACCAAATTCTTTCACACATCACATCACACATCATCAGCCTATTAATGTTCGCACTGCTGGGACACAGGCCTCCTCTATATGAGGGGAATGGGCCGTAATCCACCACGCGGGCCCAGTGCGGTTTGGTGGATGTCACATGTCTTCGAATTTTTGGTTCTAGGACATGCCGGTTTTCTCACGATGTTTTCCTTCACCGTTTTGAGAGCAGTGGTAATGAAATAATTTTAAAGTAAAGCGCCAACCTGGGCTCGAACCAACGACCTACAACTTGTAAGTCGCGGCCGATACCACTGGGCCACAACTGCACCAATTCTTTCACACTATTACCTTATGGAATTATTACATACAAATTATTTTATGGAAAACCAAGCGTTTAGTACCTTACCCACTTATTGCGTAGAAGGAAAGGTATGGCAGTGTGTGTTAGGTTTTCAAAGGAACAAAAACAGGAAAATCGGTAATTTTAGGTATATTATTATTTGGCATCTGAACCTTTTAGATAACAAATATATATATTAACTAGCTGTTGCCCGCCGCTTCATCTCTTCGTCTCCCGTGGACCACCCCACAGGACCCATTTTCAGGATTAAAAAATAGCCTATGTCACTCAGGAATAATGTAGCTTTCTAGTGGTGAAAGAATTTTTCAAATCGTTCCAGTAGTTTCGGAGCCTATTCGGTATAAGCAAACAAACAAAAAAATCTTTCCTCTTTATAATATTATTATAGTATAGACTAGGGAACACCCGTATTAAGATGACTGTAATCTATTTTTGTTTAAGTTAACTCGAAAATAACTATTTTCCTTTTGTTTAATATGTAGGACAAAGACAAAGACAAAGATATTTTATTTTAAGTAGGCCACCAAGCGGCACTTTTGAACGTTAGGTAGGTACATTAAAATTTACAAGTTATAAAAGTTATGGAGGCAAGTAGCTTGTTATGGAGAAGAATGCACAAGAAACTCCATAGGTACTTACCTTCTATTCTATTTATAGGGTTTAATAAATCTCAGCTTAACTTTCGAACCGCCTAAATGTAAGCTAACCTACAGTGAATCTAATAATAATAATTTAAGAGTAGAGCAAAAGTGCTCGGAGGCAGGAAGTTAACCCAGTAAGATGCTGATAGGGATCTTGATCGCACTGCCGCGAATTTTCTGGTAGTCGTGGTATACCCGTATACCTCAACACTCCTCAAAGGTCCGGGACCCTAGGGTTCCGAGAATATCTGCTAATCAATCCATTGACCCAGGGTTACCGACATAGCCCGAAAAATTGACAAACTAAAGTGGCAGTGGGCAGGGAACATTGCTCGCAGAACGGATGGCCGATGGGGCAGAAAGGTTCTGGAGTGGCGACCGCGAACCGGAAGACGTTGCGTTGGAATGCCTCCCACCAGGTGGACCGATGACCTGGTGAAGGTTGCAGGGATTCGCTGGTTGCGGGACGCACGGGACCGGTCAGTGTGGCGACGCTTGGGGGAGGCCTATGTCCAGCAGTGGACGTCTTTCGGCTGATATGATGAATCCATTGAACACCCGGTCACAATGCGTTGCTCCTTGCTAGAGTGTCCCAATTGTCGTTTCACTTGCACCCAGCAGCCTAATTGCGTAAGTGAATTCGGCAAGGCAGTGGGTTTTGACCCCATAAATCGACCAATCACATAGCCGGAAATCCATATCGCGTCTTTCATCTCGCATGTCTTCTTCATCTCTGCCTTGCAGAATTCACTTACGCAATTAGGCTGCTGGATGACCTGTACAATGCCACTGGCGCTGCAACAAATAGCACCTACTGAGCCCAAATAGTTTGATCAAATGTACCATCAAAACGAAAAGAAGAAGAAGTGAATTTAATTATTTGAAAACCACTTAATTAATTGGCCATAATTTTAAAAATAAATATTTCTTTTAAATAATTAAAGCAGCTTTTGTGAAAAATATGTAATAAAAACCAAGGAAAAATTATGCAATTAAAAAGTATTACTTAGAATAATTATTTTTAGTTATTCAAAGAAAATATTTAAGTCTGTCAAATGTATAAAAATACTAGCTATCCCCCGCGGCTTCGCTCCCGTCAACTGGCTACCTACCCTTCCCTACCTACCCACCTACGCTACCTACCAACCTACCTACCCAACCCTACCCTACATACATATCTACCCTACCCTACCCTTTTTTTTTCGTACTTTAAATTTCATTGAATTCCGTCCTTTGATTTAGGCGTGAAAAGGTCTGTTACCTTTGTAACAGACAGACAGAGTTATTTTCGAATTTAGAATATTAGTATGGATTCAATACTATTTAATTTATTGCATGTCATTATTTTTACTTTAATTATTGTACAAATTATTCTCAACTTAAAAGTTTATAAAGTTCTATAGACTTGCTTGCCTTGCGTAGCTTGCTATCCTTTTTTGTGACTTATCAAGTTCCGCTCTGATAACGAAAACCACTAACACTAAATATTTTCCACTAGTTGATAGATAAAACTGATAGGAGACGCGCTAAAAATACAAATATTTTGTATTTTTGTACATGTGCTGATAAAGACTTAACGTTAGAATTAAATTAACGACTCTACTGTGTATTGTGACGTGAACTATTCATTATTTTCATCTCATTATAATATCAAGGTTAACGCGATAAGCATGCCTAATTTTCTCTATATTGTTAACTTATAAGCCCGAAAAATAAAGCTTTAGTTCTCTCAGAATGGTCTATTTTCAGTGATGTAACTTTTATGCGAAAGCGATAAACGCCTAATCCTGTATACATAACCTATCACCGTTCACTGTAAACAATGTACAGCAGTACAGCTCCATGCGCTGAAATCCTATTAGTTATTTTTTTCTGAACTAAACTGGTGTGCTTTTAAACATGGCTGCGAGCGAGCGCGACCGCTTAGTGTACTCGCAACCGGTGACGGAGGCACGCGTCAACGCGTCGATAATAAATTGCGGGCATCAATAAATAAAAATAAGAATTAAAACCAATGTGCCAAAGGAATTCCATTCCAATTTCAAAAATTTTACTAGTGTAAAGTATAAACTGAAAAGCGCGGGAGTGAGTGTTTGGACGCGTTCGTGTGGATGCAAATAAGCCGGCGTTACGGAGCATTCCAAATAATTCGAATTGGTCAAGGTCCGTTTAAAGATTGGAATATATTGGTGTGAAATTGTGCGCTTTCGTATCCTGATTCACGTGACCATAGGTGAGTGACATTCTCGTAAGGCTAGACTAGTCACAGCTTTATTTTTAACACAAGAACGCTAGGATGCGCGGCCGCAACTATTTTTGGTTCACGGTGCGTTCACACCTATATTCTAAACTACATTCTCATGTTACAGGAGAAAGTTACAACGTAAGAATAGGTTTATATTGTCACACAACTTCTTGTGCAAAAAATAATATTTTAGTTTTGTAATGTTCATAAATAAATAGGACCATTGCCAAGTAGTACAAAAATCTGAATGATAAATTTTATTATATCACCACCGAAACTTATTTGCATTCATTAAATGTAATGTGCCATTGTTTTAGTCCAACCACAAAATCCGGTACGTATTAACATTAGACGATGTGTATTTCCCATCCGAAATACTTTTGTTTTTAACTACACTACCCACTGTTAAAAAAATACATCATTTATTATACTGTTTACTCAGCTAATTAATTTCCGCAAACAAGATTGGCCTGAATAAGAAACAGTACACGATACCTACATACACTTACCACAGATAATAAAAACACAATATGTTTTATTATCTTAATTAACCATATAAATAAAGTGAAGTTGATTGGTTTGTACATAATAATCCAAACGCATGGTTAATGAGTTCGTTCACTTTGAAGAAGTGAGTTACAAGAATTCATTCTCGTAATTCAAATGTTAGTAAACTATGGAACAGGAATAGATTTTTGAAATAACACGTTTGGTGGAATTATCTCATTAATGCTAAACAACAATATTTAAATAATATATAATGGCTTTAAGTTTTAATATATGGCCCTTTACTTTTGTATAAAAATGTGTACCTACTTACTTATATTTATGTCTTTTAAGTTTAATGTCTAACATTCTTATAAAAAGCCCAAAAAGACTAACTAAAACACATGTCAAATTTCCCAGTAAATATGTCTCTGTATTTTAATAAGCTCCATACGATATAAAATTACAACGAACTTCAATAAATACATAATTACATCCTTTATGCAGAAATAAATATTATTTATTATGATGCCAAGATTTTTTATTAAAGTAAGACCAGCTTAATGCATAGCTATAAAGAACATAGTTCAATTATAATAAATCTTAGAGCTACATAACAAAATAAATAAATAACACGCAAAAAGCAATCTTGAAGCCGTCTTTACCTTATCTAGTAATTAATTAAGAAGATACCATTAAACTTTGCAGTTACGTAACAAGTCAATGAACTTTTGTAGTACAATAGTCTGAAAACAGAGAAAGTTTCAATTCCATTGTTAATCCGCTTGTTGGTTTAACAAAATTTCTTGCATGTTTTGTTCACTTTTCACAAAATACAAAGAAAGGAAAAGCAATAAAACTTCCTGTATCTTTTCGGCTTTGTTCAGTTTTTGAAGAATGATAGCAAACTATTTCCGATTTAAATCATAACACTGTCCAAAACTTTATTGTTATAGTTACAATTCCAAATGAATGCCAAAAAAATTTAACCAATGTTTTCTATCTTATGATTTTTTTTTCTAAATTCAAATGCGCTTGGAAACAGAACGCTGGCCGCCAACAAAATTATAACATTTTTATAACCGGCCAGTGGTCAGTCATTATAATATTGTCATGCGGGTGCCACAGATAAAAAATCTACTCGTAGCTCGAACGAGACCTTGAGTTTAAAAAAACAATCTAGTTTTTTTCGGGCGTGCTAAACCGCGTCTTATAAAGTTTAAAACTTGTGGGCACGACCCGAAGTGACGAAAGATACACACAGAACCATAGAACATATTGTTTTATACATTATGTTTATGATTCATGAATGAAGATATGAATCATGGTAGAAGAATAAGTTCAAGAACAGATACGCATCGTCATTTTTAAAAAGTGTAGGCTTATTACTAAAATATGCCTACTCTAAATGTAGTGTGTGTGTATACAGGCTATAATGATAAAGCCTGTATACACATACATAAAACTGGCGCCATACTCTCAATGCCAGTGGCTTGTTAATGGCTTAACAGGATAACTTACACGTGTTAAAATAATTTAATGAGGATATTCACTCGATATATCACGTGAGTTGAACTAACTGAATGCCAATGCCCAAATTAAGGTACAGAATAATCCCATGCTAGTTTTTTTCATTGAAATAATCAAAAAAAGAAATACTTATGCTTTAATTGAAATAAGTGTACAAAGAAATACTCATGTTATGCTAGTTCATCATTTATAATGTTAACCTCATATTAAGTAAACTGATGAGTAAGATATAAGTAAACTGTTCTAAAAAGATAAGCAGAATTTTGAAACGGTTTCACGTGTTTTTTTTTCACTGATTTGATATGCTTCATGGCATTTTTCATTACATTAAAATAGTTTTTAGGCTAAAACTGAACCTTCTTGGTCGAAAACCAATATTCATGGGCCATATTTGATTTAACTATATTGCAGTAAAAGTACACAAACCCATTAATCCTAGCATATTAATCATGTTTAAAAATCATACGCATACTTTGTCTATTGCGGTCATAGGCTAGATTTCTTATCCCACACACGTGTTATAATGTGTATTTGCAATTAGTCTGATGACTCGCAATGACTACAAAATATCCGCTTTTTACGTATTATTCAAGCTAGAACTAACTTTTAAATGGCATATACTCGTATAACAAAATTCTTCTTCTTCTTTTTTATTCTTAATACTTTATTTTTTTTATATTTCGGGTGAGGGCAAAGTTTAAAAAAAAAATGGTTGATACATACAGGAAGGGGGGGGGGCGCAGCCTATTCAAAAGCGCTAATTTTCCTTTATCATGTCATGTTAGACTACCACACTTGCCTAGTACCGTCGATAGCTAGGCAACTAATTACAAAACTTGGTGGACCTGCATTGCATTTGGTAACAGTCTTGCAGTAGACTATCATTAACCAGTAGAATATAAGTTTCAGTAGTAAGGATACTTACCTTCAGAGGGACAAGGACACTGCGCTTTACTGCTAATTGTTATAAATTTTTAATTGATTGATTTATTTAATTCCATTTCAGAATTAGGATTATGTCAATTCCAGTCCATACCTATACACTTATACATTACATTATAAACAGATATAAACCCAAAATAAAGTTGATGAATAATTAAATTTAAATAGTCAAAAACTCATTGAAAATAATATAAAAATTTTACCTTAAAATAAAATTTGTATTATGTTTCCTAAGACGTCCGAAGTCCATTTATGAGAGTACATCGTCTTTTTCCCCGCCAAATCGTTAGATGATGCTACTTCCGTCACGTGAGTCAGCCACAGCGCCGCCTGTGGCCGCTCCTGGAACTAACTAAACAGCACACAGCAAGCCGCCATTCCTTTGACATTGTTCGGCTCATAAAGTTTAATGATGATGGTATACACCAGGAAGAAATTGTATGGACTTCGGACGTCTTAGGAAACATAATACAAATTTTATTTTAAGGTAAAATTTTTATATTATGTGTTCCGTTTGACGTCCGAAGTCCATTTATGAGAGATCTGTTTGTTATCTCCTGGTGGCTTGCTTAATAAAACGCAACAATGTGATCAATTATTTTAATAATTGTGTAAGATAGTATCATAGAAACAAAATCACAATAAGAAAATAAGATTTTAATAAACAATCAACATTGCTTGATCAATTACTATAAGTTTACTGTCTGTAACCTTTATAATTTCAATTTGTAACTGTAAAGAACTGAGAAAGGGACTTCTCTGATCCAGTTCTATTATTGAGACCGGTATTTATTACCTCTCTAAAGTAATATTTTCTAAAAGTATGTTCATGGCGCCAGTTAGCTTTAGCTAGAATATCGTTAATTGGGTACTTTTCTAAGCTGTTAAGAGATGAAACAGCTGACCTACAACTACCAGGAGAAGCGTCTATTCCAGCTTCCAAAAGAACACGTTTTATCCATCCACCGATTATTACAGAACTAGCTGGCTTACGAGGCTCCTTTGTGGTGATAAATAAATTTGTCAGAGAACCTCTAGCATTTTTTGAAATATCTATTAATGTTCGTAACCAAAATAGAACATTTGTATTTTTGTCCGGTGAAGCTAACAACGTCCAGTTTGACTGTTGGTATGCCGCCGAATCAGTTTTTGAGCCAAATACCGGATGCAAGGTTATTGAATCCCCATTATCCTTAAAATGTTTTGAATCCAAATGTAAGAGAGTCAAATCGTGAACTCTACGACCCGAGGTCAACAACAGTAAAGTGGCAACACGCCTAGAAACATCAAATAAACTTTGTAAATTTACGTTAGTGTTTTTTAAATATTGAATTACTATCCTTGCGTCCCATATTGGCAATTTTGGTGGAATTGATCTAGCTAAAGATACCGCTTTTAAAATGTGTTTAACCAAATGATTTGATGAAATCTTAATATCAGAGAGAGTTTCACAAACTGATGCTATAGCTGATTTGTGAACAAGAATAGTACGGTAAGCTAATCGATCCTCCAGAAAAAGTTTTGCTAAATATCGAGCTACATCGGTAGGTTTCGGACAGCGATAATTAAGGTTATTTTGATTGCACCACATTATCCATTTGCTCCATATAGGCGTATAAGTCTTGAGTGTTGAAGCTCTCCAACATGTTGACAAAAGTTGCTGTTCTTCCCTAGACCAACTTTGTGTTAGAGAGTCCCACCCGAAATGAGCCAGGCTTCCAGCTTTAGGTTGTGAACTTGAGCTGGGGCACGCCCGGTCATTGTGTCCATCAGTGACGTTTTGAGGTCCCTGATTTTCATAGGACGAGCTAGGGCGCGGTTCTTCAGATCTGGACGCCAAAAGGGTTTCTTCCACCTGGGTGCTACTATTATATACCTTCCTTTTGCAGAGTTGAGGTGGCGTAACACCCGTGGCAGCAGGGCTGGTGGAGGGAATATCCATGCGAGGTCGTAACTCCAGTATCTGCTGAAAGCGTCGTGAAAGCAAGCGCTCGAGTCTGACAAGTCTAGAGTAACATAATTGCTCACTACTCGAGCGCCTTGTGAGGCGAACAGGTCTATGGTTGGTGTTCCCCATTTGGCGAATATTTTGATGGTCGCCTCGCTCAGCAGATGCCATTCGGAGCCGGTTCGATTTCGAGAGAGACGATCGGCTTCCACGTTGTACTGTCCCGGAAGGTGGTGAGGGACTAGTACAACATTGAGGCTGTCCGTCAGTGCCAGTAGCTGTTTCGTCAGATTTAAGAGATTTTGTGACTTCGTTCCGCCCTGGTTTTTTATGTACGACACAACGGTTCTGTTGTCGCATTGTAGGATCACGGTTGAATTTTTTAGAGCGTTTGCCTCTGAAGATATTGCGGCTATCACTGCATACATCTCCTTTAAGTTGCAGTGCCAATTCATTTAATGGTGATTCCAAGGGCCTTTTAGCGTTTTGTTGTTCACTACGGCCCCCCATTGAATATCTGAGGCGTCTGTGACCAGGTAATTCACATGTGAGCTTTTGGGATGAATGCAAGATTTCTGGCTGACATTTTCTACCCACCAATGCAGTTCTAGTCGCACCTCGTCTGTGAACAGAGCCGAATGGCTCGAACTTTGTTGCAGACGATTGCTCTGGCGCTGCAACGTACGGCAATGCAACCTTCCCCGGGGGGTGATGAAGGTCGCAAAGTTGAGATACCCTAAGAGGCGTTGCGCCTGCTTGAGGGTCCAACCGCCGGTTGCTAAGCGAGTCAATAGGCACTGACGGATTTTGGAAACTTTGTCTGGCGGCAAACTCTTTGAGTTGGATTGTGTGTCCCAGACAATTCCCAGGAATTCTATACACCTTGTCGGGATCAGTATAGACTTTTCCATATTGATATTCCAACCTAGGGTCGTGAGGAATTCTAACGCTAACTGGACATGATCTATTAAAGTCTCTCTGCTTTGGTGGACTATCAAATAATCGTCTAAATAAAGGACCAGGCGAAGGCCTTTGCTGCGTAACACTTCGGCAGTCCAATTCGTGACTGATGCAAACATTTTTGGCGCCGCGGCCAGACCAAAAGGAAGACATGTCATTTGTAGCAGTCGACCTTCGTAGCTCATGCGAAGAAAACAACGGTGTTTTTGAGATATTCGCAAATGGTAATAGGCTTGGGTTAGATCGAGCTTGACCATCCAGTCGCCCGCTTGTAATAAATTGGGCATTTGCTGATGATGGAAAAGGTGAAAACTTTTTGGTTGCAAAAATCGATTCAGTGCCTTGAGGTTGAAAATAACCCGAGGTTTTCCACTGCTTTTTGTTAAAATGAAAAGTGGGGATATGAAGGACGGAGTTAAAGGTGCGGGCTCGAGGATTCGACTTTTTGTCATGGCTTGGATTTCCAACGACATCGCTGCAGAGCGTGGAGTCTGAAATTTCTTCATGATCTCCAACGTCGGAAAAACAAGCGGAGGTGTCTGAGTGAATGGAATGCGAGCTGCAGAAATTAATTTGAGAATTGTTTTGGGTGGCCCGAATTGAGCCCACACTTTTCGGTAATGCATCAGACAACCTCCCGTGAACCTCGAGTCATTTGCGCCCGCTCCTGTTAACCTCACCCTTTCGCCCCCCCCTTTTCTTTTGATCATCAAAATTTCGTCTTTTGTTCTTCCCGTGGTGCGATTTGTTTTGTTGAAAACGAAAGGGTTTTTCACGGGAAGTTGAAGGGACCGGTGACTTTGGTCGTATCGGCGATTTGGAACGAACGAAAATTTTAGAACTAGGCGGAGGCGCTGTATCCTTAACCAATTTATCGATCCCGCCTATTTTCTGTATATAAGCCGATAAACTTTGAGGGTTGAACATGTATTCCGCTGAAGGCGGTATTTTTGCAATATCGTCACGTATATATTTCCCTTTAAAATCTTTAAGGAGTGCCTTGCGCCGTAGTTCTATAACCTCTGCGCGTTTGCCGCAAATAATTTGTAAAATGTCTTCGGAAATAGTTTTATACTCAGACTCGTTTCCGAATAACTCTTTTAATTTATTATAAATCGTAGTTGATGTAAGCTGTGCATCAGGCTTTGCAGACCAATCAATTATATTTCGCAAGGCTACATTCACAAACTCATTTTGAGATAAAAAGGCATTTGACAAGGCTGCAAAGCCACGTTCCATCTGACACCATCGAAATGGCGCAGAAGGGTCCTCAAAACGCCTCATTTCCTCGTTTACTTTCAGCTCAGAAAACGCCGGAATAGCAACATATTTCTTTTGAACCTCATTGTATCGCACAGAGTTCCAGTCTGAAGAGTCAAATCTTTGCATCGAAGCTAACTTAGCGACACGATCGGGATTAGCTTTAGGTACGGAAGGTTCTCTAACGGATACGTTTAGTTCGGCAATGTCACTTATTTCGACTAACGGTCGTAAGAACGGATCGTCTGACGGTACATTAACTGGCACCAATGCAGGCTCCGCAGTTGAACAAGAAGCAGTCGGCTGCATTGCAGCGTAATTAGCACAAAATAAATTATTAACATGACTCACCAACTGCTGCGACAATATTTCAAACCTTTGCTCCATCTCCCGCGATGACTCGTGTGATCTGGTCCGGCGCCGTCGTTTTGGAGGCGGTTCATCTTCAGTCGAACTTGAACTCGATGCGGATGACCTTGGCTCCCTGGACGGCCCACGTGTGTTATCACTTTTACGTAACCGAGCGGAATCGCGATCGCTAAAAACGTTTGCGAGATTATCAACGCTCGGCTCGGTAGATTTATCGTTATTGTCCATCTTTTTACGACGGAAAAATAAATTAGTAACTTTCTACTTTATTCTCGAAAGTTAAACCGAATTTTACAGATACTTAAACAATTGGGGGTATTTTAAGTTTTCTGTATTTAAATTCTAACGACTTGTGCGCGGTACGAAGAACAACGCAACAATGTCAAAGGAATGGCGGCTTGCTGTGTGCTGTTTAGTTAGTTCCAGGAGCGGCCACAGGCGGCGCTGTGGCTGACTCACGTGACGGAAGTAGCATCATCTAACGATTTGGCGGGGAAAAAGACGATGTACTCTCATAAATGGACTTCGGACGTCAAACGGAACACATAATAAACAGCACTGTCTAAAAATTATATAAATGTCAAAAAAATATCAAACAATGTCAAATGCATAAATGCCAATTGTAGAATGTTATAAAAATGACAAAATATTAAAAATGAGAATTATATAAATTGTTAAACAAAATAATAACGTTACAAAAAAAAATATACTAGGTAATTATTTAACATTTTCACCTGCATTATAACAACCAAAAAAAAAAGGTTTATTTCAGGTCATAATTGTCCACATAAATAAAATTTAGCATTAATAA
Organism: Orthosia incerta; assembly: GCA_948252205.1. Lineage (NCBI taxonomy): Eukaryota > Metazoa > Arthropoda > Insecta > Lepidoptera > Noctuidae > Orthosia > Orthosia incerta. Next base: position 57,498,797 of record OX411742.1, read on the forward strand.
TTCTTTCACGGAATCTAAATCGGTCTAATTTAAAGTAGTAGCTAGTTTTAGGGGTTCATACTTCTAACCACAGAACAGATAAAAGAGGTCTTCCGACCTTATAAGGTAAACGAAACTTTAACCAGATCATTTCTTGTCCGACTGCCACAGAGGTTTTTCAGACTATTTAAAACCCACGCAACAATTAAATCCATGCAATAAACAACTGACCTGCCACTACAAAAGGCCTGCAATCACACTATTTATGGCTTTTATTGCATTCTTACAGTGCGAGTGTATTTGTGACTCATGCTCGAAAATATTGCAAACTTATAGATAAAAATAATCGGTAACAAACCGATCTTACATGACATTTTTATAAGGTAAACTATGGATTCTTTACGTAATTTCTATATTTAAAATGATGCAGGCCATTCTTGAACCATTTTCAAATAACGAATAGAGTATTCACCAGAGTCAAAATAAGTACTATGGTTTGTTAAAAATAGAACAGTTTTTATACAGTCTGTAATAAACAATTGCGTGTTAGCCAACTATGAGTAAAATAGGCTAGTCAAACAAGCCCTATTTTAGGCCATTCATGACCTAATTAGTCTGACTTATAATTGTGTACCCCATGGTGGTTGTAATTATCAAGCAATTTACCCGTAATTACTTTACCCGACAAAAACCCTTCTTGCGATAAAGGCTATCTGTCATCTGTGCCCATATGGCGAACGCATTATAAATTTACTTTCGTTTATCGTACTTGTACATCTTGATTATTTAAATGGTCGGATAACTTTTGCCTGAGAAATTAAAATTGTCGTTAAACAGTCTTTGTATAGAAAGTATTATGTCAAGCCGCCATTTATGTATTTATTTTACTCTAACAGAATACGGCCAAAGGACATATTTATTCTGCATATTATATAAAGTTATTTGAGTATTGAAAAATCGGCCCTAAGTCTTAAAAATTAAACAATTAAGAATGAATTAGAAGAGATGAATGAATTATTTTGGCGTTGTTTGACGGAAACCAATTAATAAACTTGAAACTAAACTGTTTATGTCAAATGGTCGACATGACGGGCTTGAAATTTATAAATTGCGAGTCATGGGTAGTGACTTTATTGACGAAGACGCCATAAAAACTATGTTTTGTGTAGAACCAGGGATTTCCTAACAGATTGGTGTAATTATACAGTAATTACAGGCACTTTAGTAGTTGAATTGATCATTATCTGAATTTTGCTTACACGTGTAGTAAAAAGTCTCGATTTTACTCAGTTTTTTTTTGTAGAATCACTACCTTTTTCAGCGCTAACGCTACTGTGGTTTCTCTCAGAGATCCCGTGCATTTTACGCACAAAATTAGTCCAAGAATTTTTAGTTCGGAGCTTCCACAACAATTTCACCTATTTACAATATGAGTTTAGGTAAATTTTGACCTTTTCAAAAACATTAATAAAAATTTCTAAGACTTCCTTAAATTAAAAGAAATGAATTTCTGTCACGATTTCACGAATTCACAATGCTGTAAAAACACAAGAAAACTATTGATTCTACATGGAAAAACCCAGTTAAACTCTCTATATTTAGTTATGTCGATAACTTACCTACCGTTAAATTTTATACATAGTAATTTTAATACCGTTAATTTGTCTAGGCTCTACAATCTATACCTACAAAACCCAGACTTACATTTTCAATTACTTCGTGTTTTAGAGTTTAGACTGTTTTATGTACGCTTGATTAATTAATCTTACTAAGTGATTGCAATGTTTACGAAGACACTTGCACACATCACAAACTACCCTAGATTCTTGAAGAACGAACCTATTATGTTTGAATGTCACCGTGAAAAGTTACCGTGAAGTGAACAATCATTCCAAAGCAATTGTCATTGACAGCTGAATTCACCTAAGTTTTCAAGGTTAGATATTTAAAGCCATAACTTAACAGGTATGACAAAATTAAGCGAGTAAAAAATGTTCCTCAATCCGATGCATAACAACTGAGGAGGGATGAATGATATGCATGTTTTATAATAAAATTTTAAATCGGTCGAGACTACTTCTTTCTACGCCATAATTATATCAGGAAGTATCAAAACGAGCAATAAAAATTCGACCAAACCACTTAAGATTTAATTCGCATTACCATTAATATTCGTCTACAGAGATCATTCACAAATTGATTGAATTATGATCGTTTTGACCAATTGACCGTGACATTAGCAATATCTCTCTCATGTCATATCGCCAAATATATAGACCGTCGTCGTCTCATTCGAAATGTGAGTTTTATTTTGACTTTGTGAATGTGGAAACGTGCGTTACGCAAAAATTATAGGTTTTAGTTGCCAAATTACAGGCCTTGACAATGATTGCAAATGTTGTGACGGAAACTGTAAAATAAATGCGTAATACAAAATGATATAATCTGTACAATATTCCCCTTAACATAAATATATCATAGACAAAAAAAAAGGTCAGTGCGTGGTGAGGTGGAGCGTGCCTTCTGACAAATAAATAGAAGCGCCGCCCGCTCATTCATACCCATGAAATATTATCATTAAAAAAAAGTTTCTCCCCAAACCAATATCTATGGCGCTAATTCTGGGAAGCACCGACCCTAGCGTGGGACACACGAAAAAAATAAACACCGCCTTTGAGAATAAACACCGTGATGTTTGGCGCCGAAATCTATGGGTGTAAAAGGCCATTCATTTTTAAATTACAGACTGCCGATGGAGAGATTTTTTGTTACACATGATTATTTAAAAGCGATTCACAGATTACTCATTAAGATTAATTCAGTGAATTGTACGCAAGTAGATAATTATTTCCTAGTGTTTTTCAGCGAATTAGGTACTAGTAACACTGTTTGTTTTAAAACAATTCGGTTTTGTCATGACATAATCTGTTGACTGTTGTATCACATTATTTAATCCTCTGAACCGGAACACTACTGCATACAAAGACTATAGATAGCGGATTATGTGTTTAGGAGCTTCGTGTGAAAACCAAACACACTAACATGTTGTTGAATCGCTGACGACCATTTTGTGATCGCGAACAAGATTTTCTTATTATCACACTATCAAATATATTACAAATGTTCACAGACATTTAATTAACAAAACTGTGCGAAGCCAAACTCTTAATCGAAACCAGTTTTATTATGAATCAATAATGTCTGATGTTTCAATCCATTCCAAGTTTGGATACCTCGATTGTAAATGTCCTAGTAGAACTGCTTAAAGGCTTGTAAATTATATTTACAGCCTGTATCTTATCATTTACGGCTATATCAAAATATTTTGTGTTTCAACTTGGCCTTACTATTTATCTGGATAATAAAATGCTAAATTGCATTTGTGTATCTTATTATCTAACTTTGTATTGATGTATATCCTGCCTGGTATCTAATGGATACCTGAGTTATGTACGTGGCTGATAATATTATTAATGGAACTACTTACGTAATAAAGAATAAATAAATTTCCTTTTTTATCCAAACCGGTTTCCTCACGATGTTTTCCTTCACCGTTTTGAGAGCAGTGGTGATGAAATAATTTACACAAAGTAAAGCCACACGTATGTGACATCCACCAACCCGCACTGGGCCCGCGTGGTGGATAATGGCCCATTCCCTCTCACAGAGAGGAGGCCTGTGTCCCAGCAGTGGGAACATTAATAGGCTGATGATGTGATGTGTGATGTGATACAAACCGGACCTAATTATACTATATATGTCTTTATATATTTATTCACGCCACGTGTTTATAAAAATGTAGGTATTGGTTTTGATATGTTTTATGCATCGTTCTATTTGCATTCAATATTATTATAAGCGGACGGAAAATTGGCTTGGACCATAACCTGATGAAAAATCTGTTGTCCTATGAATTATGCAGCTTCAAATTTTTTTTTTTTGGCTTCACACGGTTTGTGCATTTAGCAAGTGTCACGTTTAGAAGTTCTAGTTCCTTTAGTTTTTAGTCCAATGTCCAAGTTAGGCCTCAGTAAAATGGCTGGAGTTTTGTCGACAACATGAATAAACTCATGTTCTACCGCTGGGTTTACTTGCCCACACTCGTGCACGTTCACAAATATTATTAGATTAAAAAACCACAATTTTACACAATTAATAATCAATTTAACACAATTTTAGGAAAAAAAAACAGAGAAGCAACATAGACGCCATCACGTTCCCGCCAAAACTCTAACCTCAAATGTTAGCGTTGAAAATTAAACAGACTTTTCGATTATTGATGAAGGAGGTATAATAATGACAAAATCACTTTGGTAATAACATTGAAATTTTTATTTGAATCTTTGTTTATCTAAAATGAAACGTGCAATGGCAGAGGTTATGAACTTGAGATAACTTTTAAGAAATACGTCGTTTAAAATAAACGATAATGTTGATTCTTGTTTAAGATCACATTGATCACGATGAAGTTTTTAATGAAATGTTTGTAGTAAAATTGTGTTATTGGTTTCATCATTATCATTGGGCATTAACAAGTTAACGTATAATTGTCATTAGATTAATTAGTTAATTGTTGTCTGTACTAAAATAGTTTGTTTCGGTTGTTTATAAATAGCAACTTAGGTAAAAATTTACGTTTATTTTCCTTAAACCTTCAGTGTAAATGAAACGTATTTTTCACGTAATTATTTAATCGGATACTAGTTGGCACAAATAAAAACCGGCCAAGTGCGAGCCGGACTCGCGCACGAAGGGTTCCGTACCATTAACGCAAAAAACGGCAAAAAAATGTAGCGTTTTTTGTATGGGAGCCACTACTTAAATATTTATTTTATTCTGTTTTTAGTATTTGTTGTTATAGCAGCAACACAAATACAATCATCTGTGAAAATTTCAACTGTCTAGATATCACGGTTTATGAGATACAGCCTGGTGACAGACAGACAGACAGACGGACAGCGAAGTCTCAGTAATAGCTAGGGTCCCGTTTTTACCCTTTGGGTACGGAACCCTAAAGATCAAGGTTTAATGTCAGGGCATGATTTTTATTATTAAGCGTTAAATTAAGATAAGTAAAAAAAGTTATTTACAAGATTTTTTTCATCCAACACGTAACGTGAAAGCGACTGCTGTTGTAAAACTAAAAATTTGAACAACGGAAAAATTCCACACTAGTTAAACAGGTCGACATTTCACAATTGTTCAAATATTTACTCTTGGCAACATTGCGACTAGGGACATCATTCTTAAATGATAAATACAACTTTATTATTTATTAAATTGACATAGTTTTTGAACATGCTTTCTTTTTCTATCGTCCTTCAAAAGAGAAGGACGAAAGCTGTCAGGAATTCAGTCTGTTTTAATTAAATACATATAAGTTGAGATCTTGTAGAATGCATTGAAAGTCGCTTCGACCACATTCCTTGCAAAATTAAGTAATTTATTTATATACATACCAGAGTATAGTTTATATTAATGCTTTCTTAGTTTGTATTTGTATTTCTATTGATAAAATATAAAACTAGAATGTTGTGATCTCAAAAGAACTGTCTTGCTTCAGAATTATAATAACACTAGCTGTTGCCCGCGGCTTCGCTCCCGTGGACCACCCCACAGGACCCATTTTCGGGATTAAAAAATAGCCTATGTCATTAAGGCATAATGTAGCTTTGTATTGATGAAAGAATTTTTCAAATCGGTCCAGTAGTTTCGGAGCCTATTCGGTACAAACAAACAAACGAACAAAAAAATCTTTCTTCTTTATAATATTATATAGTGTAGAGTATAGATTAACTTCTGGTTAAAATTCTAAAGTTTGGAGCAAATCTTAAATACATATATTTTATATTTAATCTTATAGCTTTACATCATTATAATAAGTCATAAATACTCGGCTTATTGAGACGGGTCTTAATGAAAAATAAGCCAAGTGCTTGTCGGACTACGCATATTTATGGTTCCGTACCAAATGTAAAATCAAGTTGGTTGTAATAGGAAAAATAAAAGCCATTTCAAAGGAAAAATCATATTTATCAATATTTTGGTATTTGTTAGTAAACAATACGTAATAATTAACATTATCACCAAATTTTAAAGTTCATAGGTCAACGGCAAGTTAAAAATTCTTCGGCACAAAATTTTGTAAAAAAAGCTGTCTGTGGTAGCTTTTCATTCCTTTGTTTGCCAATATTTTTTTAAACAAAATGTACAGTATTTATCTGTATGGGAGCCACACTTAACACAACAAATATTTTTGGTCAATTTGTTTGGGTCAACAAGATGCTGATTCTGTGAAAATTTGAAGACTGTGGCTGCAACCGTTTGGCTGTAAAACCAAATTGCTCGCGCCGACGACGACGGACAGACAGCAATAGGGCTCCGTTTGGATCCTTCGTGTAAGGAAACCTAAAAAACGGAATGAATACCATGAACGACAACGTAGAAGATTTTAAACGCATTTTTATGGCGGATTAATCGAATTCTCCGACTTCAATATTAAAAGCTATACTTTTGATCAACATTATATTTCGATCATGGTCCGAAAAAGTAGCTTTAGTTTAGAAATAAATTATTTGATAGTATTTGGTGGCGTTAACATTTGACCATTGGTTTATCGTAAGCAGCGCAGCGTATTAGCTGCTACGTGACGTAGACGCTGCTAAGTAGCGTAGTCATAGATACGTGGCGTAGATGATTCTTCGCATCGTAGTCGCTGCTAAGCATCGTCGACACTGCTACGCATCGTAGACCCTGCTACGACGCGTGCCCGCGGCTACGCATAGTAGTCGCTTCTACGCATCGTAGTCGCTGCTACGCATCGTAGTAGCTGCTACGCATCGTAGACGCTGCTAAGTTGCGTAGACCCTGCTTCGAGGCGTAGACGCTTCTACGCATCGTAGACGCTGCTACGCATCGTAGACGCTGCTAAGTAGCGTAGACCCTGCTACGCATCGTAGTCGCTGCTACATAGCTATCGTAATCTCTGCTACGTATCGAAGTCCTTGCCACATAGTTTGCAGACATTACTGCGTAGCAGTTAGCAGTGCTTCACGACATAAACGGTACGCGGCTGCTACGCGACGTCAACGCCACGTTGGAAATATTATTATGCACTCTATCCCTACAAAACGGTTAGTGCGCACGGTTGGCGCAGTGGTTGAGCGATTGATTGCTGCGCTGCGTGTCACGGGTTCGATTTCCGCACGGAAAAAATATTAGAATGACCTACAGATAGTTGTTCCGGCTCTGGGTGTTTGTGTAGGTGAGTGTATATGTTGATAAAACGCACCCACGATACAGGAAGCAATTCCTAGTGTGGGGCAAAGTTTAAAAAAAAAACAGTCGAGAAAGATAACAATAAAAGGATCAATGGCAATTGTGTATACGTGATGTGTACTTGTGTACAATATTTTCGTTATAGCTACATAATTTATAAGAGAGGGACATCGCGTGTTATGCACGTTTACCGCATCGTCGCCCCTCTTAAAGGGTGACAGCCGAACTGAATTGGGGTTTTACCATAACCAGCTCGATTGACGCGGTTGAGTGATTGTTTCGGGTCTACGTACTATTGAGCGTCTGTTTGGGTATGTTAACGACCTTAATACAGAAGAAATGCTTTCTTAAGTATATATTACATACACAATTCACGATTATCTACTTCACACATAGCTTCAGTATCTACTTCAGTTACAACGTGAGAAAATACTCGTCATAGAACGAGATCAATATCCCAAACTTGACCTCGGGTGACAATCCAACGAAAATTATCTGACAATATGACGTCAAACGTGACCTAGCATACAATACGTCATCACGTCATTGTTGACACCAATAACCGTAATATCGTCAATTATCACTCTTTTGTTGAACGACATCAACATAATTGATGACTATTAACTAAATCATTGTAATTGACTGACAATTGACTGTGCATACCAGAAAATTATCGTAATTTTCGTCTAGTTGGAACTGATTTAAATAGCTTTAACACCAGTTTCTGTAAATGAGTTGTGAACGCGTCACAAATTAAAAGCAAAATCAAGTGATGCGGTTGGCTGTAGAAAATTGATTCAACAATTTATTTGACAATTTGCAATATTATTTTTTTTGCGTTCCAGAATCCGATATTTAGTTTCTAGTTCTAGCCCATTTAGAGGTTTTTAAACTCGACAAAAATCTGCAGTAATTAGTGTAATGTTTGCTAGACAGAAGTTGGCATGAATGTTGGCGTGACTAGATGGTCAGCGGTCACCAACCTGTTGGCCCAGTGATGGGACTTGTCTCCGTTTTTTTGGGGGTATTGGCCAGTAATAGACTAATTTGGCACGAGATCACGAATAGCGTGTGACCTATAAATTAACAGAGGAAAAACGAACGAATCATAATAGCCTCGTCGCTGCCTAAAGTCTCTTTGAGTTGAATACAATTTCTAGACATGATGCAAAAAACTGGCCAAGTGCGAGTCGGACTCCCGCACAGAGGGTTCCGTACAAACAGCTACATTCACCAAAATAATAAAATAACATTACTGAAGTTCCTAAACTATGAGGGCACCGAACATTGCTCTAACGATAAGATAAACAGAATTAAGGGACAAAATAGTAGTCCCCATACATCGACATAAGTGGCGGTCAGTTTACCAGCTGCAAATAAGTTAATTGTCTTTTTTTTTATGTAGGTACAAATTTTCGGTTTTCGGCTTTTTTCCTTTACTTGTGCTATAAGATATTGCTTCTTGCCAAATTTCATGATTCTAGGTCAACGGGCTGTATCCTATAGATTTTGAAACTCTTGCGAGTGTAAAATATGCGTCATTAACGGCTGTATCACTTGATTGCGTTGATCTATAAGTTTGATTTTTTCACAGCTGCAAGGGGTTTCCAACTTGAGTATTAAGATATTTATTTCAATTCGATACCTCCTCGCGTTCCCGAGATAAAGGGTCTTGACAGACAGACGGACTACAAAGTGATCCTAAAAGGGTTCCATTTTTTTTCTTTTGATGTACGAAACCCTAAAAACGAATCGAATGGATTCGTGTCAAAAGATCAAATTCTAATCTAAACTAAATGAGTAACGATCTAATGCCATTTGACAAATGATAATCTGTAACGAAAAATGTAGCAATTCGACATTATATTATAACCATAGAATAAATAATAGTACTTATAGCGTAGCTTATGATTACAATAAAACTGGCTAAGTGCGAGTCGGACTCGCGCACGTAGGGTTCCGTATCACTATCGCAAAAAAATCACGTTTGTTGTATGGGAGCCCCACTTAAATATTTATTTTATTCTGTTTTTATAGCGTATATTTGTTGTTATAGCGGCAACAGAAATACATCATCTGTGAAAATTTCAACTATCTAGCTATCACGGTTCATGAGATACAGCCTGTTGACGGACAGACAGACAGACGGATCGTGGAGTCTTAGTAGTACTGTCCTGTTTTTACCCTTTGAGTATGGAACCCTAAAAAACTGAAAACTGTACAAAACTTACGTACTCGTGATAAAAATATGTGCATATGAGTTATTCATCATCATCTTCAGCCTTGTAATGTTCCCACTGCTGGGACACAGACCTCCTCTCCGTGAGCCCTAATATAAATAAATGTCTTATTATAAATTTCACATTATATTTTTACCCAACTACGGCGAAACAAAAGGGAGGGTTATGTTTTTGACCGGTATGTGGCTGGATATGTATGTATGTATGTATGTATGTTCATCTGTTCCCTCATAACTTCTAAACTACTTATCATAATTTGACAAATGAGGTTTTGTTGGAAGCGTCCTATTTGTCCGCTGGTTATAGACTATGCAAAGTCACATTAAATTGAATATGGCGCCCACTAGGGGACACAAGGTAAAAAAACAAAAACAAAAAAAAAATTCGCTCGTGTTAAATTTCATCATGTGTGTATCATTGAATAGGTATTTTAAAATGAAGGCAGGATTTGGTACATCTTATTTTTGTCAAGCGTACCGTTTTTTGTAAAAAGTGTTTTATCATCCTAAGGGAACGCACTACCGGGCACCAAATTTTATCTAAATCAGTTCAGCGGTTTTTGCTTGAAAAGGTTACAGGCAGACCTACTTTCGCATTTATAAATATTAGTTAGGCTTTTACATAAAAGACTAGCTTCAGCCCGCGGTTATTTTCGTGTGGTATTAGTACTTCTCCTAGTAACTTTATAACTTATAGCCTATTTGTTGTTCTGATGTAGAAGCTATATTTCTGCAAAGTTTCATCAAAATCCGTACAGTAGTTTTTGCGTGAAAGAGTATCAAACATGCATCCATCCACACAAACTTTCACGTTTATAATAGTTGGGAGAGTTCTAGATTTTTTGCCAACTAAGTCCACATACCATTATTTGAATCTTATGATATCTAAAGTTATCAATAGGTCAGATCTTTAGCTCAAGCAACGCAAAAACGTGAGAGCACTCGACAGAACTATTTAATAAACTCTGCTCACCTCCACGAATAAATTATTACAATATCTTCATACTTACTCCATCGCAATCTAGGACATGATCAGGGCTCTAGATATTAAACCAGTCGGGCAATCGATATAATGTCTGTCTACAAGGATTCTTTAGTGCCATACAAGGCTCTACGTCGCTTATAGACTGTGTGAAACTGCCTTTTAATAATCAATTTATTATAGCTGGCACACAATGATTTACCTACCATACCGGTCTCAATCTTACGCAGTCCTATAAGAATACCGCGAACCTTAAGAAAAATGTTTACTATTATCTGCTTTTTTTTCACCATCAAAACATGGAGGCGTGGCGTTCATCATTCGAAAAAAAACCTCTCCTCCATTTTATTAATAATAATAATCAATCGAAACTTGATGATGAACGTCGCGTTCCAAATTCAAATATAAAACAGGTGTGTCTTTGGCAACACGGGTTTTTATTTTAATTTCTTGTTTTTGCGTACAGACAATGTTAGCTAGGAACTAAAAAAGTTTGTATATTAAGTTTTTTTGTATCATGTTGTTGACCATGAATCAAACTCACGTGTTATAAACGCGTTTTTTAAATTTACTTATGTACAGTTTGCATAAAGATGTGTGCATAGCATCTATTGTCATCAAATACGAATGTAGAATGATAATTAATAAGAAGATACCTAGGTACACATCAGTAATGACTTATTTTACATTTAGCTTACCTACTATGTAAATGACACAGATTACTTACCTATGATAATTTAAGCTATGACACATTATGACGCTAGATTTCATAAATTTAAAAATATACAATCATCTCAGCTCAGATGTCTTCAATTTTAGAACATTTCATTATTAATTTTTAGTTGAAATTGTTTTGTTTGTTCAAATTAAGTTTAAGATTGGACATTTTGAACTTTATTTGGATTATTGTTTTTTAAGTTCGTTAAATATTATATTTCACAATATTGTGCAACGTTATTTAAAAGCACAGCAGACATGTTGTGTTGCAATACCTATTTATCTAAATGTTATGTCCTTATAGAACAGGAGCAAGAATATAAATTTCACACGTGATAATAAATAGTTAAAAATTAAAAACAAACTTAGTTTCCTTCATATTTTTACAGCAATTACAGTATGAAATAGCAATAGCAATAATAGTGTCAGATTTTAAAAGAGATGTGTATCTTTAAGGGTACACTAGTCGAAAATTCTTCCATACAAACGTAGTCTAGGGATTATTCCACTGTTTGACGATGTACGTTCCAAATAAAAACTGATATCAATTTGTCTCATCATTATCTAGCCCTGTATGGAAGCAAAAAAGTAAAAAATGAAAATATATGGCAGTTATGAGCGTCGAAAGTTCCAGATTTCGACACTAATTTTAACGCATTTTTGGGCGCAAATAAATGCCTTAAGATGACGGAAAATTTAAAAACGGCCACCATACAGGGATAGATTAGTAGTTCAACAATGCAAATAATTTAATTTTGAACAGATACGTTTAGTCGTTTTTTCATGATAGGTCTGTTTATAAAATTTCGCGCGCTCGGTTTCGTCCTAAATCATTACCCATTTCGCTACAAATTTGCAAAAGTGTGTATTCGTACGCGAACTAGCTTCCTACTGTTCATCACAGCATCTATCTCTTCCGCACGTGTTGTCGGTTGATATAAAATGCATTTTAACCCCGAACGACGGCACAAAATAGTTCGTGCCGTCGACTAGTGTAACCTTAATGGTGTAAAATAAAGTAAACTTATTATATTCTATCGAAACTAGCTTTCATTTTATTATTAGGTAAAGCTTTATTTTGACGAACATGAATAAAAAACATGTGCTTGAATGACATTAATGTAAGAACCCGCATCCTAATAAATTATTGAATGTCAAGATAAAATTTTAACAATCAAATTCAATTGAATCATTCAATTCAACAAACGCCAAAAAAACGTATTAAATCCAGTAAAAAAACAAATTTTTAAAAATGGAACTCTCCTCTGTTTTGAATTTGAGTGTGAAGATAAAATATAATACGCGTAATTTCTGTAAGAAGATTTTGGTTTCCATAAAAAACAAAACTGTTTTTACTAATAAGAAAAGAGTTTTCCACAAAGTTCTCTCGGTTCCTGATCTACAAAAGCTGCTAAACCGGTGCGCAGAATGACATAGAACTTGAAAATTAACATAACATTATGAGATATAAGCATAATCATACGATTATTTAACACAGTAACCGATCAACAGGCATCCGTGAAACAAGTGATTTTGTGACGTTGACGTGTGGTGGCTATATTTTATATACTAAAATAACTTTGTTTTCAAGTGTGGCTGGAAGTGTGGGATTTAGATTAAATTGTTAAGGTGAGTGGATATTAAATAAACGGTAGTTCATCTTTATTTGTAAAGCACCTCTACTTATGAACTTAGATTTTGGTATATATTATGGATTTAAATATGAGCGTCTTTCGATTGTCAAGTTTGACACTTACGTTCTTTTGATGTCGCGTACTAGAACTTTAACTGGTTTCATACAGCTTTAAACACGGTTCCAATTTTAATTTGGAGATAATTTAGCAAGTCAACGATGACAATGATATTTATTTTGAAAACGTACAACATTTTTGGCAATTTAAACTAAATTAGGCCCGGTCGGTGTCTCCTAGCCAGCGACCACACAGCCCCATATGGTCGATGCTCCTAGCTGACCACGGGGGTGACCATGAGCTCTTAGAGCGGTATCAATTTGAGATCGAATAAGGGACAGATCTGACTTGTATACATCTTTCACTTACTCGATATCAAATTGATACCGCTCTAACTGCCGCACTCAGAGACATTTAACGGTTACTTAAGACGCTCCTTAGTATAGATTTTGTACTAAAAATCTATACTAAGGAGAGTTTTAAGTAATCGTTAACGTCTCTGAGTGTGGCAGTAAGAGCGTATGTTCACCCGGGGTGTTAGGGACTTCATAAAAAACACTGATCCAAAGTCAAGTCAGAGGTTTTTGAGAAAGAAAGAAAGAGGTGTCTTTTAAAAGAGAAGTTTTTTACATATCTATCTATATATAAAAGAGAAAGTATGTATGTATGTATGATCCTTATAGATTCCGAAACGGCTGTACCGATTTTATTGGCATTTTCAGAGAATTTTTAGTTTGACCCAGCGGGTAATCCTGTAAAGTTTGGTGGTGATCGGAGCATTTATTTTTTAACTTTGAACGCGGGCGAAGCCGCGGGCAGAAGCTAGTCTATGCTAATATTATAAAGTGGAAAGATTATTTTGTTTGTTTGTACCGAATAGGCTCCGAAACTACTGGACCGATTTAAAAAAATCTTTCACCAGTAGAAAGCTACATTATTCCTGAGTGACATAGGCTATTTTTTTATCCCGAAAACGGGTCCTGTGGGGTGGTCCACGGGAGCGAAGCTGCGCGGAACAGCTAATAATTAATAAAATGTTCAGATTACATGAGAACCGTGTAGGTTAATTTCTGAGGTGTTCTTTTGAAGAAAGCTCACATTTGAGGGTACCTGTCCAGACAGTGCAAGCACTTGTCAGTTTTCGTGTTAGCCATGACGTGATGACCCACAATGCTTGATGAAGTCACAACCACGCCCATTAAGTTCTGTATTTGTTTATTCCGAATCACGAGTGCATAATTGCTATACTTGAGTGTACATGAGAAATCGATTAGGTCATCATCACTTAGTAATAATTTTCCTCAATAAATAGATAATCGTTATTATAATTCTATCGTTATTTTATCTCTCGTGTGATCGTGTCTCCAGTGCGGGTTACAAATATATAATTTTATTTATTCAATTCATATTTTAATCTTATTGTCTTTATTTAAATTTTTGCCAACCGATAAGTTGCAATTTTCGTTTCTTTACTTTGTAAATTCAGATTTTTGTTGAGATGACCCATCTCAACAAAAATCTGAATTTTGAGTAGTTGAATTATTGAGTTATTTTGTAAAGGTGACATAATAATATAGATCTGTCTCGACTATACACACACACTTTTTGTTGAAATGTTTTATTATTAGATGATTATTAGGTACTCCATTTTCTATACCTATCTTAATCTAAGAAGTCTAAAGACAAGAATATAATAAGATAAAACGAACTTAGTTTCCATCTTAATTAAGGTTAAGAGTGATAAAACTGATAAATAACTATTATACAATCCTAAAAATAAAACAAATCAGCTGACCGTTAACAAACAGAGATATCACCAATAACTTTTCCACTGCAATTTATTATCCAATCTCAGAGAATAAATCATAAAAGTTCCCTCACTTATCATATCATACAGTTAATTTAAAGGTCAGAGGTCGATTACATGTACAATATCAACGCACGCAAATCATATACGCCAGATTCATAAGCTTAAATTGATTAATGTTTTCGAATTGGTCATGAAAATAAAGATAGGACTGACGCCAAATAATTTTATTTGGTCTTCTGTTAAGTTATGAAGGAAATTAAATGCTGATAGTGCTCGTGGTTAAATAATAACAGCCGCACGGGTCGATCTTCAAGGTTAAGCAACGCTTGCTGAGGTCGGGCCGTGGATGGGTGACCATCTTTACATAGCGAGTTTCCTCCGTGCCTCGGAAAGTACGTTAAGCCGTTGGTCCCGGCTGTCATTTGGAGATCTTTGATAGTCGTTACGGGTAGTCAGAAGCTTGAGATCTGACAGCAGTCTAAAGGGGTATGGTTACTAGGTTGTGGAGGTCAGATAGGCAGTCGATCCATGTAAAACAGTGGCACTCAGCTGAATCCAGTTAGACTGGCAGCTGTTCCCTATATAGTTGGAAAAAGGCAAGACAGATTGATTGATAAACGGTCACGTGGGAAACCAAAGTATCGGCCAGTATTACAAATAAAGTATTTTGCTTTTTGTACTAAGAGATATAGAGTCATTTCAAAAAGTGTGACAACTATCCGGCTTTTAGCCTACATAAGGTACACCTAAACCACCACCACCACACCAGCTCAGCTCCACCATTGATTTTTTATATATGAGTGGAAAGCGCAGTGCACACGCTAAATTATCCTGAAAGTTTGCTAAACATTCATTTCTAGATTATGTTTATCTCAAACTTAATATAACTCTTATTTTCCATTACATAACGTGGAATTTTACCGTAAATAGGTACAAGAGATAAATAATAAATATATTGTTTTGCTTTTTAGCATGACACTTAGTTACTATCTCAGTTTATTGACCGTAAACGTCAATTGAAGGGCCCCACGCGAATGTAAACAATATTGTTTTACATTGACTTATATCGATGGCAATTCAACTAATATTATAGGTGTTAAAGTTTGTATGTTTGCGCTTCAATCATGCAAAAACGTCTGAACGGATTTGGATGACATTTGGCACACAGATCGTTTGACAAGGTTGACCGCAGACTGTTAAGGAAACAGAAGTTAAGAAACAGGCTGGAATCATTGGTGGACTCACAAACTACCAGGAGAAAAATCATGAATAGAGAAAGAAAGAAAGAAAAAGTATTTAATTGCCACAAAACGACATACGACCATTACATTACAAGCACAAGAACAGTGGTAGTAGATTTTGAAAACTTAACCCTAAACGTTAACGTTAGTTCTTAAATAATGTTAGAAAAGTAAAAAAACCGGCCAAGTGCGAGTCGGAATCGCGCACGATGGGTTCCGTACTATTATCGCATAAAACGGCAAAAAAAACACGTTTGTTGTATGGGAACCCCACTTAAATATTAATTTTATTCTGTTTTTAGTATTTGTTGTTACAGCGGCAACAGAAATACATCATCTGTGAAAATTTCAGGTGTCTAGCTATCACGGTTCATGAGATACAGCCTGGTGACAGACGGACAAACAGACAGACAGACAGACAGACCGACAACGAAAAGGGACTGGTGTCATAAGCGGTAAATTATCACTAACTGTACGGAGACTAGAATCACGAAGAAGTAATAACGCGGGCAGGTAAAACCGCGGGGTAGAATATACCTAAGTGATCGGTTGCCAAGTGATATCTTAGGTGACTGCAGGGTCAGGCGAATATCAACAGCTAGAGGTCGAATCTAATCGCATACATAGATATCTATGTAGGTATTTGAATGTTTCATCTGCTTCTGTTTTGGTACACAATCTCACAGATTTATCTAAAACACGAACGAACGAGAAATAGTTTTCAGGGGAAAGCTTTGAAACCCTTTTTTAAAAGTCCCGAACGCATCAATATTTTGCATAATTTTTAACAAAACAGGCAACAAGCCTTCTTTCACTTTCATGTTTCTCAATCGTGTCGATCAGTAAAAAAACTTAATTTAAAAATAAAAAAACCCGACTGCTTATGGAGCGAACTAAAAAGATGTAAACAAGAAGATTATCATGTTGTGCAGTCAAGTCAAGTTTTTTTATTTACAACTTTTTAGCTTTTAAACATATAAGTGGTAAATATTTTTGTAATCAACTCTTAAAACCCTTCATTTGATACCCCACTCGATGGCTTTGGAAGAAAACACTGTGATCCCCACAATCATCATCATCATCATCAGCCTATTAATGTTCTCACTGCTGGGACGCAGGCCTCCTCTCTGTGAGAGGGAATGGGCCTTAATCCACCACGCGAGCCCGGTGCGAGTTGGTGGATGTCACATGTCTTCGAATTTTTGGTTCTAAGACATATCGGTTTCCTCACGTTGTTTTCTGATCCCCACAATACGGCTGCCAAAATCCGCCATGTTTGTTTTTAACGTCACTCATTTAAGAACACTTGGGCGGTCAAGACGTATCTAACGATGCCTTATTTGTATAAATTCGTTTAGCGATTTGAAAGATATGAGCATAACCCTTGCCTTGCAGTCGAGTAAATAGATTAGGAAAAGACTATAAATAGGCTAATTAACTCAACAGCATCCCCTAAAGTTCACCGTCGCCTAATTAACAAAGTTAACACAATCGCTATCATTCTTCCATTCAGTAAGCGCCATGTTGCAATCAGATCACATCGTCTGGTCACGTGATCAGGTTATGATCTCGTGAGTGACCGTCCGTATAGTATACTGAATGATTGTATCGTGTTCATTGATAGAGTTTAGTGTTTGTGCATAACATCACGTAACAATAAACGTGATATTATTCGGGGAGTAGTTGCTTCTCGAAGGGTGACGAACTAAACAGAGGTATATACAAATACGTTTATTGGTTCAAAAAATAACAAGAATGCAACATCAATACTCATCTTCATCATATCAGCCGAAAGACGTCCACTGCTGGACATAGGCCAAGCGTCGCCAGATTGACCGGTCCCGTGCGTCTCACAACCAGCGGATCCTCGCAACCTTCACCATGTCATCGTTCCACCTGGTAGGAGGCCTTCCAACGCAACGCCCCTTTCTGCCCCATCGGCCATCCGTTTTGCTAGCAATGTACCCTGCCCACTGCCACTTAAGTTTGGCAATTCTTCGGGCTATGTCGGATCTCTACGGATAATGGATGACGGATCTCTACATTCCTGATTCGATCGCGCAAGGAAATTCCAAGCATAGGCCTCTTCATTGCCCTTTGAGTGATTGTAAGCATTCTGATAAGGCCCATAACAACAGTGCCGTATGGTGAGGGACGTAAAGAATTTCACCATCCCATATCTTCCCGTGGGTGTCGTAAGAGGGGACTAAGGGACACACCAGAGAATGGGTAACAGCGTTCTCTGTGCACTTTAACAACAAACTGCGATCGCCAAGCGTGGCGATTACCTAATAGCACACAGAACAACAATACTCTGTCACTTAAATTAGGATGCCCTGTGCCATAACTGACAGTAGGGATCGCAGTTGGCCTAATATAGTGTAGTTTTTCAGTCCGTATTTATGTGTGACCGCATTATTGCAAACACCGTACCTAAGTTTATAATAAATCAGATGCGACTGTAAACTCTTCTCAATAAGGCAAAAAACATATTTAAGCTATCGAATGTGGATGTGACTGTATTTGATATTGACTGTTCACAATATATAAATAATTTATAATTTCGCAATGTTTAGATATTACAAACTTACGGTGTTTGCAATTACTGCGGTGACTTATACATAGATATGAAGTAATTACTCACATTTTGATAACTTTGACGGCAATTTTATAGAGAGGTCTACCTTTTACCACTTACTGGCCACATACTCAGAATTCTGAGAATTTATGGACTGTTACTGAGAATTGGAAAAAGAAATGGAAAACCCCTATAAGAACCCCTCCCTCACTTATATTTTATTACCACTAAAATAAGGGGAGTGACCTGTCTAGGTAATAAGACAACGCTAATTTTATTGAACGCCTAGTTACTTAAACGAAAACACCCAAATAGTTTTAGCAAGCTTTTTGGAAAATCAATAACATTTAACTTTAATTTGGAACATAGATAACAAGTTTCATCATCATTTTCCTGCCCTTGAATAGGACAAGGGCAGGAACATGATGATGAAACTTGTGACTAGGGTCAGCGCAACGGGTTTTCTTCTTCCATACCGTCCTGTCCCCCGTCACGCCATCACTGACTCGCTTTTCTTTCATATCACTCCTCACACACTCCATCCATCTTTTCTTTGGCCGTTCCCTCCCTCTCCATCCATCCACATTTACATTCATAACTCTTTTAGTAACATGCGTTTCATCCCTCCTCATCACATGACCATACCAGGACAAACAAGTTTATTATGTTTATTTGCAAGCTAGACCACTATCTTCAAACTGCAAGTCCATTCAAAATAGGGGCAGTAGTGTAATACGTACTGATCTTATTTACTATGCAAACAATGTCAGGCTATTGTTTGTCTGCACCGAAACAATGTCGTTGCATAACACACATAGATATGCAAATATGCAATATTTTGCTGAATACAATAGTAGTCTAAGTATGTGGAATGTAGGTATAACAATGGAGAATCAGTAGTGTACTCTTAAGAGGAAACGGGGGCAGAGAGCGCCGACTGAATTTCCTTAGTAAAAAGTCATAATTCGAGGTTTGGCTCTCGTCTCTTTCCTCCTCCAATATTGGACCAATTTTAAAGATATTCCGTAAACTGAAAATTAAAGATTTGATTTGATTTGTCCCTATGTTTTGCTTTTTGATAATACATTATTTTTTGGAAGCACTAGAAACCTCAAAAAATGCTCAAAATTGCGCTGTTAACAGAGCCTTAGTGTACAAATTTGACAAATATAAATGAAAAAAGGAAAATATAGGATAACATAACATTCCTTTGATAACGTAGACTAGACACGCAATATATTATCCTATATTATATTAGGTGATAAAAGACACCTTTATCGTGGTATCTCTAACTGATTCATAAAAGCTTTGATTAGAGCTTTTTGTTTTAGATAACAATGACATGGGCACGCATTTAAATGAAGGTCGATTAGTAACACATTGGAAACCTTTAATGACTCTTTTGTTGGCGTATAATTACTCATAGATTAATGGATAATGAGTGTAGATTATCTATGCTTAGCCTGGCAAAACTAAGTAAAATCACGTATAAATACACTATTAACTAAAATAAAATTTGTTATACTGTTTCCATTTCATGTGAAACTAGCTGGCCCTCGTGGCTTCGCTCCCGTCAACTGGCTACCTACTTACCCTACATACATGAATGTTGCGTAACTTTAACCGCTTACGCAGCACACGCAACGGAAGCTGTCAAAAAGGAATAATTTTACCCGTTTTCGCATAATTTTTCATTCAAGCTCGGTTCCTATTGGTCGTAGCGTGATGTTATACAGCCTTCCTCGATAAATGGACTATCCAACACAAATTATTTTTTAATTCCAATCAGTAGTTCCTGAAATTAGCGCAATCAAACAAACAAACTCTTCTCAGCTTCAGCTTTATAATATCAAGTATAGATATTGTGCAAAAAATGTATCAGATTTTATCATGAAAATCTATCGATCGCCATCCGAGACACCCACGTTAAGAGATGAACTCGACTCAGCCTTGAACTCCTGATATACAAACATTCAACCATACACAGAAATCATTTACCACATACATGAATGAATAGTAAGTTATAAGGCCGTGATTTTACCATCTGTATGTGCTTATTCCGAGTTTTTTAACTTACTCACTACTGACAACGTAAACGATCTCTTATGTCAAAATGTATAAAAAAAAGAGGATTCTCCTTACCGTCACCAGACGGCGCTTATCAAAAAGAATCGCTACGGACAGTCTGAAGTCGGCCGGTTGACAAATGTGTAAGGTCACATTTGACATTTGCACACTCGACTAAAATTCTGTAGAGAATGCTCTGCGAGTTTTTGCTTACTTTCTGCGACTTCGGTTGCGATAGTCATTACAACTTATCATGAAGAATTTTTCCCTCACTTATAAATTCTAACTCTTGTTAACACGCCCGAAGCTCCGACATGTATATAAGTAAACAGTTACGTCCCGTTAGCTGAGGTCGCCACGTCCGTTCTTATCACTGTTATCAGTGCACAATGGTCATGATTTACACTGGTAGGTAGTTGTGTCAGCCGGGTCGACCAACGAACGTGCCCGTATCGGATATTGAGGCGAACTATTATTTGTTTTGGTGGACTTGAGTCAATTCACGTGTTGCTTAATGTGATAGATATAATAATTCGGTCTATTTAGTGTGTTATCCGAGCTTTAGGCGCCTGAAAGTATCTATATCCAAATTGTATCTCGATGTAAACGCTGCTGACAGAAGCGCCCACGTGTTTCTCTGTCTACTTCAATTCATCACTCGCTAAAAAAATGTTAGTTTCAAGATTTTCTAAATTGTTTCATGTTCCTTCCTCTCAATCCCTGGTTCTTTTAAGGGAAAAAACCCACCGCACTGCAAATCCTGAAATCCAGAATTAAACGTGACAACCGCCTGAAAAGTGCCGAGAAAATGAGTCCCGAAAGAACGATTCAACTGTCTTGAATATCGCAACGAAATAATTCCCTGGCTTATTTTATTATTTATTAAGCTAAGTTGGATAAATGACGCAAAAACTCAATTAATCTAATGAGAAATGTTAACAAGACAAGATCTCCTAGTTAGCCGCTATAAACTTTGGCTGAAGAAGTATATTCTATTCTATTCTATTTTGATAAGTTATCATTATCAGTGAAGGACAAGTGTCATAACAAGACTTACCATATTCTAATACTCAGAGATAATAAAGTTTATGTATACATTATCAGCTTTATCCCGTGGCTTCACTCATAACCTATCTCAGAGAAACCGTGCATTCCGAGATAAAAGTAGCCTCTGGCACTACCGGTAGTGTAGCTTTCCATCCGTGTAAGAATTTCCCAAATCGGTTCAGTAGTTAAGTAGCCATTTCGCCATTTTCTCCAACAGCGAGTCTAAAACCTTGTATCAATAAAACTGAAGTTACTTGTACTTGTATCATGCGCTAGTTAGATCATGCATGGAGTACTGCCCTCATCTCTGGGACTGATCTGCCAAATACCAGCTGGATGCACTTGAGTCGATTGAAAAACGGGCCAAGAGACTTATCGGCAATGAGATACTGGTCGAGTATAGGCTCCAGAGCCTTGAACATCGGCGCCGAGTTGCCAGCCTCTCGGTTTTTTATCAGTTCCTCCTAGCCCGTTCCATCATCGGACTACAAGACGTACGGCGATGCGTCTTCGGTACATGGTGGACAGCCGACCCATACGCACCAAACGTTTTTGGAATACTTTTACGAGTATTATGTGCACAGCAAAAGAGTGAAATTGCGTGCCGGAGTCTGTATTTCCTGATGGCTACAAAATGGGAGTCTTTAAGTCAAGAGTGATTAGGTTTATTCTAGGCAACCGTGCTTTATCGTCGACCACATCATAGCTTACCATTAGGTGAGGTAGTGGTCAAGCAATTATTTAAAAAAAAAATATGTTAAGTTAAAAATAAAATATTATTTATAATGTTAGTATATAAGATTGGATTTATAAAATCCAATAACTCCCTTATTTCTTATATATTTACGTCAACAGCGCCGAATCATCACCTTTAACTTCCATCACAAACGGGACAACTGAAAATTCTTCGCCTGAATAATCACAAAAAACGTAAAAAAAACCTGCACAAGGTCAACATTAAAAAAACTGTATAACTATGTACATATACTTACTCGTACCATGCGTCATGTTTCCATTATAAGAGTAAAAAAAATCTTTTTCACAAAAAAATACTACCGACTTCCAAATAAGAAAACTACAAAGTGAAAAATAACTTTACTTTTGCACAGATAATATAATACTACTTTTGGAAGTCGGTGTCTTTCGTAGGTACCATTTTTTGCGTTATGGACACCGACTTCCAAAAGTAAAGTTATTTTTCACTTTGTAGTTTTCTTATTTGGAAGTCGGTAGTATTTTTTTGTGAAAAAGATTTATTAATTTTTAGTTATACGTACCTAATAAGCAAGTTGTTTAGTAAGTTTCCTATAACGCCAGAATAGATTACCCGAATGTCATGAAACTTAAACAAAACCGATCAAATGAGAGATCTGCTTACCCCTTAAGAGCGTACTGGCGTGATGTTATGTTATGAAATGATATAAACAATAAACAGACATGCGATTGCAGCAGTCCCGAGAGATTTGCCGTTATTTATTCAAGAGTTCTGTTGTATATCTTCGAAGTTCTTCATCAGATCTTCACCAAATTAAAATGGGACCAATTTCAGAACATACTCTTCCAAACAAAAAAAGAAATTTCAAAATCGGTCCACAATTGACGGAGATATCGGTGAACATACATAAAAAAAAAACATACAAGAAGTCGAACATAGAACCTCCTCCTTTTTCGAAAGTCGGTTAAAAATCCGTCCGCGTTTAGTTTGAAAACAGCAATGGAATTACGAACAAAATTATCTTAGTTTAATTTCAGCTGTAGATACAACTCATTGAAAAGAGTGGGTTTCTTTCGTTATAAATAGATACTTTTTTTCTGGTACGTAGGTTGGCTAATAGTCATGTGTTTTTCTAGAAGTGGGTGATTGGGTGAGTGGGATAGGTTAGTAGGTGGGCTAGACTAGTGCAAGATTTGGCATCCCCAATAATTGGTTTTATAGAACTTGACATCAATATCGGTTGGTGACTGCAAGCCATTTTTAGCTGACTGCAACGAAAGGGATTTCGCGCGTATCTTGTTTGTATTTAAGTAAGATTCTTTATCACCTTCTAGACATCGTTTTATACTTCTTGACCGCCTAAGTGTTCTTATATAGGTGAAGTTCAAAACAAAACAAACATGGCTGATTTTGGGAGCCATATTGTGCGAGTCCATATTTTTTTCTTCCATACCCATCGCGTGGGGGAGTATCATAATGAAGGGTTTTAAGAGGTGATTACAAAAATATATACCACTTCTATGTTTAAAAGTAATTCGAAAAAATATATAACTAAAAAGTAAGAAAAGAACAAATCATACTGTCAGTCGGAGGTCCTCAGACTGCACATCATGATTTTTTCTTGTTTACAGCTTTTTAGTTCGCTTCTGAAGAAGCTGGGTTTTAGAATTTTAAAGTAACTTTATTTTCAAGCTTTATTTTATCTTGCTGTCATAAGTCCGACCACTACAAATCCATTATTCAAGTACTGCACGGCATCCGACTAAAGCTGAAACTAAGCGTACCTACTTCTGTAAGTTTGGAAACATTGTAATAATATGGTACTATGGAACTGATCTCATGATGGAGCCGGAAGGTGGCACTAGCAATTCCTCAACCAGACAAGACAGCACCATCGTGTTTGGACACCTTAGATGTAAATTGACAAGTTATAACTGATATGACATTGAGAACTAGTATCATTCAGTTCAAAAAACTTGTTTTAGAAATTTTTGCCTAGTACTTATTTTGTAAACACTCTGTCAGACAGTTTTCATTCTTAAAAGACGAGTACTCGTGTCTATATTTTTTAAGAAGCCAATTTATAAAAAAAACGTCTGCCTACAGTCGTGTTAGTTTATTTTCGGTAAAATTATGAGTTCTACTGCCCCTATTCGTAAATTTAAAGTTAATGGACCGAGCAGAAGGATCGACCATATCGTGTACATTGACAGAAATTTTCTATCATTGGTTTGGAACCAGTCTGATATAAGGGTGCAAAGGGTAGGTTTATTGGTAGGTAATTACATTAGCTTTGTTTTATAACTTTAGATTTGTTTATAAAGCTGGAGACCAGCTTTAAGCAGAATTTTGCTCGTTCCCTCGCAATATTCTGGCGAGTGAGGGGATACTGTAACACCTTTTTTAGGGTTCCGTATTTTGTTAGATAAGACTCCTTCATACGGGATTAATAATTAGTTACCTATCTATACTAATATTATAAAGAGGAAAGATTTTTTTGTTTGTTTGTTTGTACCGAATAGGCTCCGAAACTACTGGACCGATTTAAAAAAATCTTTCACCAATAGAAAGCTACATTATTCCTGAGTGACATAGGCTATTTTTTAATCCCGAAAACGGGTCCTGTGGGGTGGTCCACGGGAGCGAAGCCGCGGTAAACAGCTAGTAGTTCATAAAAAGGCACCTCTGATACTTAATCAAGCATTGCTTTCAATAGCCTTCTTTTTCATCGTACCTAGTGTTTTTAGCGAAAGCACAGTATAGAGATCGTATTAGAGCATTCGATTGTAAGTCATTGTAGGTAATTAGGAATTAAGCGAATCCACAATCGACCACAAGGTAGCAAAGTTCAAATAAATCTTCATCGGTCAGTTCATTCGATGTTTTTTGAATAGCACAAAACAGTACCAACTGCCATTCAGGAAAACCACAATTTCGCGGCAAATTTATCAGTTACCTAACATCATTTCAAGGCCCCTATTATTTTTATTAGTTAAATGAACGACACATACAATAGTTCAGAATAAAACCAGTTTTATCCGCGTTTCAAAATAATTTATCGATATCGGTTTGCGTTAAGGATAGAATGGAGCGCCGCAGAGTAACGAAGTCTACGTATTGTGTTATTGTTTGAACAACTGGATTAACTGTTTACGTATTGGCTATGGAAGCACGTGGTTTGATGAATAACCATGAAACAATATGTATTTAAATTTCTATCGGAAAGCTACGCGAAATTATTGACATTGCTCAACCTCACAGCCTCCTTCGTTACATCTTCAATGAGCTAGTCGATTCCTACCGAACTTTATATCTCTCAGCCCCTTAAGAAAAGGAAAGTATGGAACAAGAATGAATAAGGTTAGTTGGTGGTGGATTGCTAAAATCGATTCTATTGTTGATATCACCTGAATGATAAAAAATGTTAAAAGTAAAGTCTTTTAACGCGGGCAAGCTACTTTTCATATACGACTGCCAGGTATAAATAAACTAAGACAGCGTAGTGCGTAAATTCATTTGAAGGCTACCTATAGAGTTCAATTTAGATAAAGCTATTTAATATAGCCAGACTGTAAACAGTGTCTCTTAGAAGTCTAATGAATATAGGTCACTCAGTAATAAATTTAGTCCAGCTGGGATCTTGACCTTCCACAATCTACTAGAAACATTCAGATAGGTTCCTATAGACACTTACAATAAACTGAAAGACCCAATGACTGCTGATCAGTTACAAAATTAATAAACTTGGAATCGCTGCCGTTGTGGTTCGGCTTAGTAGGAGGAATATTTTATACGAATGTACGGTTCCGTATATTCAAAGGGTATAGAAAGATAGAGATAATACCGAATACATGCATGAAATAATCTCAATGTTATATCAATAATATTACTAAAGATACCTGCTATATTTCACATGGAAACAAGGTGACAGCTTAGGCACAGCTTGATAAGGAGTTAAGGAGTATTAGGATTTTAGGTATCTTTCCTCCATAGAATTTTATTTCTCAGTTACATCCGCAGGCTTATTACGTATCTTTTGCAAGAGCAAAACGATAGCGATCAAACGCTTTATGTCATAAAAGTCGGCATTACCTGCAGTGTAGGTATGGTAGATCCTACACAATCGTTTGCTAATCGCTCGCTGTTTGTCAAATGCACTTATTTATTAAAAAATACCGCCAACAACTCTAAAACTTCTGTATGGAAGAGCAATTATTGCGCAAAAATCGCTATCGTTTTGGTCTTGCAAAAGATACGTAATAAGCCTGCCGGTATGATGACTTGGTACCATAAATATACACTAGAGCATTTTCGCGAGGATTACAATGTAATGTAACGTTCTTACGAATGGTACAATACAGACAAATGCTCAGTTTTGTAAATAATTTTCATGTAATGTGTCTAACGTTCTTGCAAATGTTCGACGCTGTGTTCGGCGTAATACTCACGGCGAGTGAGCATTTACCTGTAACATTTCTGTGCACCTTGCGTACCTACATTATTGACCTCACTCCACGTCACCCGCGCTCATGCCTTTGCTCGATAAAATGTTACAACAAAACAGTCGTTGGTTTAATAAAAAAGATTCCGACGAATTGAGAACCTCCTCCTTTTATTGAAGTCGGTTAAAAATCAGATTGCAAAACATCGAGCGTCATGTCCGAAACAACCTTTAGAAATAGCACGTCCGTCTACTCAAAATACCGCGCGATTTTTCGCGTCGGCTCTACCATTCTTCAAACAATTTGTGAAAAAAATGCACACACAACAAACTATCAGTATGAAATTGCGTCGTATATATGTACCGGTTGACTAGACACCTATTGGATGACGTACATACCTTGGTTCTGCTTCGCCACATAATGTTTTTGCATTATTTTATCACGCATTGTTTTTGGCATTTGAATACCGGTCAATCCACTCAATCATACGCCGACAACTACGCACTCGCATAGATTTAAATTACTTGTATATAGTAATTATTTTATTTATTTATTCATATAATGTATAGTTATGTTGATTAGGTTGCAAATTATCTGGTTGTACCTATACTGATATAGCTTCACAGAGACACTGTTAGATGAAGTGCAGAAAACTTACTCCTACGAGATTTTTTAAGTGTACCTAGGAGAAAATGCAGTAATTACTATTATCAATGTGTAAATACAATAAGTTCCTCTAAGGGTTCTATCAGACAAAGAGCGGTCACGCGGTCAAGCGTTCAAGAGGTCAGTTTTGCGTTCGTGGTGTGTGTTGTATAGTCCCCGGATGGTCCCCGGTATGTAACTTGTCAAGGTTTTGACGTTGTGGGGGTAAGTTCGCGCATAGTGCCCGAACTGTCCAACTACACTATAGAGCGAACGGAACGTGGACGCGACGCGATTGGTCAGCTGATCCTTGTGTCAACTGACTAACCAATCGCGCGCTCGGAACGGTGCTAAACGTTCCCCGCGTCCCGCTTGGTTACCAAAGAGACCTAAAAAACTACTTATGCGCATCTAACGACTCTTGCCAACTTACGTGCCGGTAACTATATTACGTTAGACTATAAATAATGTACGGGAACGCAACAAAACTTTTTGTCTCAATTATGAAAAGCAATTTATAAGTGAAAGGTATATTCTAGGACATAATCGTAAAGTAAAACTGGCACCAGACTTCACTAGAGAGTGCGCCGAACGAGCATTTCACCCATAAATGCTTATTTATTGAGTTTTATCTTTAATAGTCTGCTTAACTTGTAAGTGTAAAACATTATGTAGATTTGCACCTCAGTCCAGCGAAAGCGGGCTTTTGAAACATTGTACAATAATAAACGTTATTACCTATTTCTGGCGGAGCTCGTGGCTAAATAATAACAGCCGCACGGGTCGATCATCAAGGTTAAGCAATGTTTGACGAGGTCTGTCCGTGGATGGGTGACCATTTCAACATACCGAGTTTCGTCCGTGCCTCGGCAAGTACGCTAAGCCGTTGGTCCTGGCTGCCATTTGAAGATATTTGACAGTCGTTACGGGTAATAGTCAGAAGCTTGAGATCTGACACCAGTCTTGCCAAGGGGTACCGTGTTACCCAGTTCCTGGGTTGTGGAGGTCAGATAGGCAGTCGCACCATGTAAAAAACTGGTACTTAGCTGAATCCGGTAAGACTGGAAGCCGACCCCAATATAGTTGGGAAAAGGCTAGGCAGATGATGACCTATTTCTGCTAAAGCTACAACTAAGAACAGCTAAGCATGTTCACTTGGTTGGTTTGATCCTAAATTACGATTACAATAGGCTGATTAACTATTATTTAATCTCACCCATATACTAAATTGGGAATCTATGAGGCCTCCACACTGTGTCTCAGTTAAATTAAGAGTACATTATCTACCTAAGATTTTTGGGGATTTATTTTATACATAACTATAGCTGTTGCCCGCGGCTTCGCTCCCGTGGACCACCCCATAGGACCCATTTTCGGGATAAAAAAATAGCCTATGTCACTCAGGAATAATGTACCTTTTTTTTGCGCACGGTTGGCGCAGTGGTTGAGCGATTGACTGCTGCGCTGCGTGTCGCGGGTTCGATTCCCGCACGGAACTAATATTTGTATGATCTACAAATAGTTGTTCCGGCTCTGGATGTTTGTGTATGTGAGTGTATATGTTTGTAAACGCACCCATGATACGGACAAAATTCCTAGTGTGGGAATAAAGTAGAAAAAAGAAAAGATTGGTGAAAGAATTTTTCAAAACGGTCCAGTAGTTTCGGAGCCTATTCGGTACAAACAAACAAACAAACAAAATCTTTCCTCTTTACAATATTA
Organism: Orthosia incerta; assembly: GCA_948252205.1. Classification (NCBI taxonomy): domain Eukaryota; kingdom Metazoa; phylum Arthropoda; class Insecta; order Lepidoptera; family Noctuidae; genus Orthosia; species Orthosia incerta. The sequence goes on from OX411742.1 coordinate 57,527,950, forward strand.
GTATAGATAATAGGGAGGTTTCCTTAGTCCGTCAGTGAGATTATCAAATAATATTGGATTCTTATGTTTTGTTTTATCAAATAAATAAAAATTGACGTAGATAAAGCGCATCAAATTTCAGGAGTGGGGGCTTGTGGCGTTACTTTGTCAGTATAAAGTGTAGCACACTGTGACGTCACACGATATTTCAACGCACTGTATAGTCGTAATTTTTTGTTTACGTGGGAAAAGTAAAAATACGTGTCCAATCTTTTTAAATTATCTAACTACGGATAAACTAGATATTTTTAGGTTTCCGTACCCAAAGGGTAAAAACGGGACCCTATTACTAAGACTTCGCAATCTGTCTGTCTGTCTGTCCGTCTGTCACCAGGCTGTATCTCATGAACCGTGACAGCTAGACAGTTGAAATTTTCACAGATGATGTATTTGTGTTGCCGCTATAACAACAAATACTAAAAACAGAATAAAGTAAATATTTAAGTGGGGCTCTCATACAACAAACGTGTTTTTTTTGCTGTTTTTTTGTTGGAACCCTCCGTGCGCGAGTCCGACTCGCACTTGGCCGGTTTTTTGTCAACTACCTTATTATCACCATTTTCTTAGTCGGTACCTTGTGTAAAGCCTCTTGTGCACAAACATGTAAACCAACAAAATAGTGTCATTCCTCGAATTTTGTGGGGGCGTTGATTCGTGGGTGGAAAATGCAGATAAGATTACTAAACTTAATTTGGTTCCAGTCGAAAATTGGACCAGATTAAGATATTAACATCAAACGAATCTATGATGCTTGCAGACTATAGAAATGCAACATCAAAGAGTATAGCTATGGACTATAATAATGTTACCATTTACCAAGAAACTCATGTTATTTTATCCTTTACAGGGCTGAATCAAGATGAAGCAACGGGTCGCGACGGACGAACGGCCCTTCAAAACGGGCTCGACCGATGACTCCCGCACCAGTGAAGAAGAACCTGCAGCGGCATTGGTAAGTAGCGATCTTACTTACAGTTCATACAACCACGTTAGCCACATCACCTTTAAGTCGGCGATCAGTCCCTGACTGTATTGTTAATAACTGAGACGTGCCTCACGTTCGTGGTGCCTTAACTTCTAAAATACTAAATTTCTTTGACGTGACTGATGACTTGATCGATGAGTTACAGTCGATCCTATTTTTTTAGTATAAACTTTCTTAGTTTACGGGAAGGAACTTCATAGTACCAAACCTCATTTGATTATTAAAATAGTTATCCATAAACAAACAAATAAAAGAAAATAATGATGACAAGAAAAGTTCACTGTCATCAGCCGTGATACCAGCTTTTTTATACAAAATTTTAAAGAAATAGCCAGCAATTTTGGTGGCAGCCGAGATCAAATGGGGCGAAGCGAAATGTCCCCGCTCTTCCTAATTGCTGGCTATGATAAAACAGCTAGCAATTAACACATTCATAGGATTATTCATCGGCATCCATCTCTGTTACGTTCTGTCCGGCTTCGAATTACTGCCTAAGCATACCATTCCAGGGTTCTGCACCAAGTCAAAACTTATTCAGACAGATGAAATTGAAATAAAAATCGACTGTATTAGCGCCTGCACTTGCAACAGTCAGGAATAAATCTACAATGCACATCATCAAACAGCAAGGTATGAAACGTGTTTAGAAGATTTGAATTATTGGAGTAGAAGATGACCGCCCTTGAAAAAAAACTAAGAAGAAACAGAATAATACGCAACGTTGCCGAAAGGGTTATAAACGCAATAATTCTCGCTACAATTTCCTTAGCGTTTGCTGAAATTACTATGACTGTACTGATTTTGCTGCTTTAACTGAAACGTTTACTTTGATAAGTGCAACTATCGTAGCGAAACTCGTATTAATTCACAATGGCTTTGAGGAGAATGTGGCACAGGAGGAAGGAGATTCTACAGAAAGTAGCTGAAACAATGATTGATGTATTAGCTTGGGCCACATTAGTCATGGGAACTTACATTGTGTTGGCATGTGCATGTTAAATCTCTTTTGAATCTACTTACTTAAACGGACTTCACTAGAAGAACTGGACCCTGAAACTGAAAGAACCTTGATGGACTGCCTTGCTATAATGAGCTCTATGTAATTTCATTTAAAATTAAAAGGCAAATAATAACGAAGATAACAAAAATCATAATAAGATAGCATTATAATGATGCAAATAGTAACTCTTAAAAAATTAGTCCGAAATGGATCTGGTTATATAGAAACTGAGGCTCAATACTTTAAATTTGAAGACAGTCCGTGCCTATTCCGCATCCAATCAACTAATCGATAAAATAGTTACATTCCGATGCATAAATTATATTTCTTTTACAATATTCAACTGCAAATAAATTTATGTGTCTAACGTAATCCCGTGTTTTTATCATGGAACACTTTGAGTTCTTACAAATTAAGTAATTGACTAATTGATGTCACCGTAGCCGTAGCTTCAGCGAAAAGTCATGAATTGTATAACATACATCACATATCACTTGACAAAACAAGGTCTTCGAGACCTGTTCACTTTTGACCTTCATATGAGGCCAAGTAAACTTACTTACCAATTAGGTATAAATCGCTCATCGCAGTTTCATTCATTCATAATATAGGAAGGTACTTAGAGGGATAATTTTATTTAGTAAAGTTAAAAACATTGATTAATAAATACCTTTTTCTCTTTAGGGAGTTGGCAGAAATTATATCCTACTCCTGTCACTCCACGCTCATGGCACCACAAATTTATAACGCACCTCCTTGATCTTGACATCCTTTAATGTCAATGACTGTCAAGCTTGTCAAAACGATTACAAACATCAAACAGGCAATAGAAACCAAAAGATAAATTTATAAGACTAAAGGCAAAAAAATAACTATTAATAGAACAGGTGGTATCAATACTGATAATGGTGAACTTTATAATCAGTGAGACGGAGGAAGAAACTGTAATGCCCAGGGGCAAAGGTGACGTGAAAACAGGGCTCAATAAAGAGGACTGTGTGAAGTATCTTCCGTTCTTGAGTAAAGCCTGCTTCTATAAGCTTGTAATCATTTTGGTAATCAATGAGGTGGACATGCATAGCCCTGAATTATCTCAATAAAGCAGACAATAATTCTGTGTTGGTTGCCAATAACGCCACGAGAGTTTAGTATGTAATGGCCTTTATTATTTCAAGAGTATCAAGCTTAGAGGAATCCTCTATGGCTACCACTGTTTCTGTAATTAAGGGATAGTTCAGATATCAGATTACAAGCAGCAAACATAAAGGCCACTAAAAGCTTAATATTCTGCAAATGAAAGACCTCGATTGCTGGAATATCTCAAATTGATTTATTAGGGCCATTAACATTACGATATCCATTCAATGTGTTCGTTCAAAATATTCTGCTACAGTTCACTGGCGTTTGGCCTTCTTCTAATATCGGGCAAATGATAGTGAAGGCTGACAACAATTTCTTTCCGCGATCTGAGGATAGCTCACAGGCATGGACTGATGAAATATAATGTAGGTATACTGTATATGGTGCTTGCTGTTGCAGGATGCGAAAAGTACAGGACTAATCGGAGACGCCTACATCCAGTAGTCTTTCCGCCAAAATAATGATAATGATCGTTTACTAGACCCTTTTCAGTCCATTTTAACCAAAACCTGTATTAACCCACTTAGATAGTAGTGACCTGAACTTCAATTTCCTTCCAGGTCGTACCCCCAGATGGCGGCTGGGGTTGGGTGGTTATGATCGCCTCCTTCTGTTGCAACTTTATGGTGGACGGTGTCATTCTATCCTGTGGAGCCCTGATGCCTGCCATCAAAGAAGAGTTTCAAGTAAGTTTAAGATTAAGCTCAGATAGTAATCTGTTTCAGAACCGAGTCGTTTATTTCCTAATTCTTAACTTCTTAATTCTTTATGGTACACCAAAAAAATACATTGCATACATGTGATAATAACGTCATGTACAAAGGCGAGCTTAACTCAATGTCGAGTTCTCTTACAGCAAAGCCTAGAGTGACAGAGAAAGTTGACAATTATAGAGGGCAGGCATCCAATATACAATATTAAAATAACCTATGACGAATTAAATTAAAACATAAATATACTACGTACGTACATAAATAAATATATATATTGTCCTTTTGTCTGGCTCTCTGTGCAAATACACCTGCACCTTAAAAGACCTTTGTGAGGCAAATGACAACGCTGTTGGCGTGGTTGAATTCTGGTCAAAATATATTTAATTTTGGAATCATCGATACGTCCAAGAAGAAGAATATATATATAAAACAAACAATAAACAATATTTATTTGTTCAAGATTTAAACCTTCTTTTTTTTAAAGAAAACGTTGCCCCACACTAGGAATTTCTCCTGTATCGTGGGTGCGTTTACAAACATATAAACTCACATACACAAACACCCAGAGCCGGAACAAGCAAATCTGTTCACAACATCCAGATCTTCGCATTTGTAATAGGGATATTAGTAGGATGGAAAGTACAATAATTTAAAACCGAGGATAAATGTCTAGCTAAAGAAAGAAATTTGGCTACGTTAAGCGGATGATTAAATAAAAAACTGAAAAAGAACATTTTATTGTCTTACGCATGTAACACGGATGTCTCGTGCGTGTCTATTTTTGTGTCCCCCACACCCTCATTTGTGATCAGCGTTACTAAGAGTTGCGTCACTGCCGTGCCTCCGTTTTATAACTTTACAATATGACCAGAAACAATAGACCCGTAGAAACACACTCCACATGTCCAATCTTGCGGAGAGTGACAGATCTTTCCATTGGTTATATTTTTAACTGTATAGTGTGACCAGATGTCTGGTGTTGTGCAGGCGTTTCCTGTTGAACTTTAATCTCTTAACTGTCATGCAATGGTGCTATATTAACGGTTTTGTTAGTTAGTATGTATGGGTCAAATGTTGCAACTGAATTTTAAAACGGCTATCCTCAATTGACTGAGCTGAAGCTTTGCAAACACGTTGATTTGGATGCACGGTGTGCTAGGTCACATCATTCTAATTCCAATATGGCGGCGTCCCAAAGATGGCGGTCCAATATTTTTTTATGCACCCCTATGGTATGAGTATCGAACGTAAGGGTTTGCTGAGAGAAATACGGAAAAGCTTGTTTGTTTTTTTTTTTTTTTTTTCTTGTATAAATCGTGTCTGTCTGTTTGATAATATTGGTAAAGTTCTTTTTTTTCACATTTATTGTATAATACAAGATCTCTTAACTTACTCCAAAGTTCGATCTTTACAAAAATAATTTTAGATGTAAGACAGATAACTATTGCACTTACTTGCAAGGCTACAGTGAATCTGCGCTTAGAACTCCAAAACTTATCTAAGTGGCGGTACCTAACAAACCATAGAGCGATCTAAATTGACGCCAACGCCATCTATCGAATGAACGGGAAACTGGTTGAATTTTTTTGTTTATTTATAAAAAGCGGTAAATTTTATTCATTATTGATACTGTAATGACTATTTCTGGTGTCTTTGAATAATATTAGTCGTACCCGAAGAAACTATTCGGAAATCATTCGTAAACTGGCGTCGACATTAAATCATGAAAATGTATGAGGAATGACAAAAAGTGACGTGTTCAAAGATTGTCAAGGTTGCCGGTTTGCTGAAGTGGGTCGCTAAGAAAACGAATACTGATTATCGAGTGCGTGTGAAGTGGAATAGCATTTTGTCTATCGCACATATGTCGATGTTATGATGGGTCATTGTTCCAGTTTTTATATTACCTTTTGTTACGTGCAACATCCCATTATTATAATAATTATGGGATTTCATGAAAGACTCAAACATTTTCCAAGCTAATTCGCTCGGAGGTTCCTATTTGTACCATAATAATAAATGTCTTCCGAAGAATTTGCCTCTCGATTAAAACATCCTTACCATGCACAAAACACTCCTTTTTGGGTACCTACAGTTGTCCTAATTTTTTGTACCTGCGTTGGTTATTTTTAAAGTCTAATTAAAATCTGCCTGCAAATTCGAGGTAATTCGGCACTGGCGCCAAGTTGACGCATCGATGATAACCTCCTACGTGTCTTGAACTCCTGTTATACAGAATCTCTGAATTCGAAGATTTCTTATTGAAAACATTGTTATTTAGCTAACAATTTGAATCTAAATACTAAAATGTGACTAGTTTCTTAGAATCTCAGGTATGCTTCAAAAAGGCTAAAACAGGTTCTTCTTAGTATCAAAATTGCTTACGGTACTTTGGGGTTTTCCCGGGGCAACTCAATCGATTATTTGGAGCTTAAATTAGCTGCCTTCGGACAAGAAATTTCTGCAAATCATTATGTCTTTTGTATCAAGAAGCGTTTGACTAGCTTTCGTTTAAGTGTTCAGAGTTTTTTAAAGCTACTGATTTTTTTACTTACCTACATTTTTTTTTAATAGTAGTTCAGAAACTAAATTTTAAACTGTAGTTTAGTTATTTTTATTTCTGATTAAACCGTTAATTACACTGATGACAAAAAATACCGAAACGTAATAACAATCTTGTTTTACAGCGAGTCGCGTTTTGACCGTCAATGTTGTGGTTGTGGACTGTCACAGAGTACATTTGTGGACTGTGGTGAACAATACATTATCATAAAGTTAAGGCCAAGGTTCCATCATGGCGCCACAACGATCCATTCATTCGGTCACTCAGTCAATCATTGAATGAACTTTACTGATAGTTATAGTGGCGGTTCTACTATCTACATTGTGTACCTACTACGGTTTATTGCAGTTGTATGTTACTCATGTCTATTTTTCTACAATAACATAAAGTCAAAAGTTGCCGTGCATTCTATTGCAACTCTGAAATACATAATTTTAAAAAGTCTGAAAGAACCTGTTATAAATTTTTTCATCTCTCTTCTTCAATTTATTTTTAGTTTGCCACCCAATACTGAATGTAGATGTTCTACATTGCACTCCATTTTGCCTTTTTAGGGATCCGTACGCAAAGGGTAAAAACGGGTCCCTATTACTAAGACTCCGCGATCCGTCTGTCTGTCCGTCTGTCACCAGGCTGTATCTCATGAACGGTGATAGCTAGACAGTTGAAATTTTCACAAACAACAAACGTGATTGTTTTGCCATTTTTTGCGTTAATGGTACGGAACCCTTCGTGCACGAGTCCGACTCGCACTTGACCGGTTTTTTCAACTTTAACCTCCCGCAGCCTACATTAATTCCTGCCAATGCTATCCTGACCAATGTAAATGGGGATTGGACTTTTCCGGTCTAGCATATGTACCTAACTAGAACAATAAATTGTGAACAAAAATCAATGTCAATTAAACCAAGTATCTCTACTTTGTATGACCCATTAATTAAATACAGAAGAAGCGCTCACTCCCGACCGCCAGACAAACAACCCAGTATCCAAACACTCCCAATAATAAAAGTCAACATCGGATAATAAATCATTTTATCGTGCTGCCTACGTCACAGAAGCCCGCACTCGATCTAAAGGCAATTAATTACACAATTTACACCAGTTCGATGTCAAATCGATGCTAGTTAATGGAATTTGCCGTGAACAGAACTGCGTAGGGTTGTCCCTTGAAACACTGAATGATTTTGCCGTAAGATTGTTGCCGGGTTTCCGCGCGAGATACTTCATAAAGACGACTGTAGCAGCTACTGTAAAAAGTCCGAAATATAATATCCAAAACTGAAATCGAAGGTTAAAAGACTTTTTTGCTAATTTCGCAGCTGAAATAATAACACGGAATTGACAACAGAGCAATGAAGGTTGATTAAAAAATCCTGTTGCGTTCTCTGTGTGATAAATATGCGGCCAGGCACAATGAAACAGCTCTATTAAAAATTTTCCACTATCGCAAGTGCACTAGCCCTTGCAATGCTAAAGTACATAAAGTTCCCACATAACAGCGCGGGGGCAATGAACGATCTCGGCCTCGAGACGCCATTTAACCAAACAGGTTGCATTTTTAATCCGATTCGTTTCTGATCAAATCAGATCAAATCAAATCATATATTTGTTCGACAGAGATTTACTTGTATGCATTATTATTGATTAGCGAATGTTTGGGCTCCAATTTAAATATTATATTGGTGAAAAAGTGGACATTTTCTTTAAAAAACAAAAACAAAGAGGCGACTCCATTGAGTGTACATCATTGTGCGACATGGTGGCGAGACAAAACATTCTAGAAATATCTTTTTTTACAAAAATAAAACTGTGTTGTCTATGTTATGCAACTGAAATACAAAAGTTCGTCTGATAACGCAACATCTAGGAAATAAATAGATTTTTCCCCGTGAGAACGCAATATCTGGGCTTCTGCCAAAGTTTTCAGAAAAACAAACAATTTTTAACTGGATTTTGTAATACTGCAGTATTACTAAATAGTGGTAGGAGGTTTTAACCATTTTCCTTTTCCTACTGGATATCTAACTGAAAAATGAAAGTAAAGTTGTTTTTGTCGATGATCATTTAATATGCATGTTTTGTTTTATAGTGAGATACTGTTTAGGGCTATATGGCTTGCAATGTAAGGCATAGGGTCAAAGGGACTGTAAGACATGTAGGTAGGTTTTAATAGGATCTCTTAACTTGTTGTTTATTTTCATGTGCATTTACACTTAACATTATCGTTAAAGATGGTTGTACAAGTATGCTGTAGGTACTAAAGATATAATGCTCCATCCAAAGAATCTAATCGAACATTTCCTGGACATAGACAAGACAATTTGCATTGGTAATAGCAGGGTCAAGTATGCAAGTTGGCGTCAACCGATTTACAGTTACAAAAACAAAAACATTTTGCGTCTGCTGTTTACAAAACAGTCGTCAACATCTCTATTTGTATATGCTTAAAGTTCAATATTGTGCATGGTTTTGATGGAATGTCCAAGATTATTCAGACAGTCCATAGTGCGTAAACGCCACCACGCACTTATAAGCACTTATTCAGTGCGTTAAGTGCATATGCACTTGGGTCAAATTGAACTTTCCTTGGGAAAATTCCATAATGCCTTGTTAAGGCACAGCATTGCTCTTATTTCCTGCTTATTTTTACCCGACTGCCAAGGAAAGGTAATTTTTTCCCCGCGTATCTTTTATGTATGTTTGTATGTATATTTGTTCGTAAATTTCTTTATTAACTCATATCTTTTAAATCTTTTTATAATTAAGACATAGTTAGATAGGTCTTGACCGCCCGAGTGTTCTTAGATAAGTGACTTAAAGTGACGTTAAAAACATGGCGTATTTTGGGCGCCATATTGTTGGGGACGGGGTTCCAATTTTTTTTTCCAAACCCATCAAAATGAAGTGTTTTTAAAGGTGATTACAAAAATATATCACATATTTGTCTAAAAGTAATTCTAAAACATAACTAAAAGGTTATCACTAAAAAGTTGATAAAATAAAAAAAAAACCCGACTGCTTACGCGAACTAAAAAGATGTAAGCATGAAGAAAATCAAAAAATCCAGCAAAATTTAGAATAAAATCAAAAAATCCATCAAAATTTTTGCTTTTGGATATGTGAAAAAATTCACAGAAGTAGTATATATATTATATGTATTGATAACGAAATCAAAAGGAAAACTATCAAAGCTAAGTAGGCTTTTAAAGTTTACGAGTAATAGTCGTCAACTTATAAATAGTACTTGGAAAAGTATAAAAATTGTATATTTATGTATGGGGACAACAGTTGTCGAATGGCAATGTTAATTTTGTCCCTTCGTTAGTGCAATGTTCGGTGTTTTCTTTTTAATGAGCGTTAGTAATGTTACCTTCTGTGCACAAGTTAGACTCGCACTTAGCCGGTTTTTTCTAATTGAAAATAAACGTGATTATATCCACAAAACTGTAATTATGTAATCATCATTGCTAACTAAGTAAAAAATGTCTAATTACGTGCCTTAAATAGCAACGGTGGCGTTCCTAACTGCATTTATTAAATAAGCAGTAATAAACCTAGACTAAAAATAGCAAAAGAGAAATTAAACCGCCATGACATCTAAGTAATCATATCGCATCAACTATGATTGCTAGAAAACGTACAATTTGACTAAATATGGACTCGCGATAGTTTTTACCTTGGCCAATTACGAACGAGTTTAGTACTAGCCCTGAAGAAATCCGATGGTTGCCGGTGGGTAATTCTTAAATGGATTTATCCGCCGTAACAATTTGATTTGAGTTGTGTTTTAACGATAACCTAATTGTAATCGGAAGATTACTTATTATTAAACCACTCCACCACGTCTCGTTGGTCTAGTCGTTGGAAGTGCTACCTACTGCTAAATATGATGTCCTGGTATCAGGCTTCCAGATCGTGCAATTTTTTGTGGGATTTCCATCTTTAAGGTTACATTAGTCAACGGCACGAACTATTTTGTGCGCGGGGTTAAAATGCATGCTATCTCATCCGACAACACGTGCGAAAGAGATAGATGCTGTGATGAGCAGTAAGAAACTAGTTCGTGTACGAATTAGCACTTTTGCAAGTTTGTAGCAAAATGGATCATGATTTAGGACGGAAATGAGCGCGCGAAATTTTATAAACAGGCCTTTGGGAGTCTAGATATCATGAAAAAACTACTTAATGTATATTTTCAAAATACAATTATTATAAAATTATGTACATCGTCAAACAGTGGAATAATCCCTAGAATACGTTTGTATGGAAGAATTATCGACTAGTTTACCCTTAATGCCGCAAAAGCAGCGCGGATTCCGGCTTTGTGCACGATTGATGGCAATGACCTCGCCCCCTATCACATGACATTTAAACATAACTGCCAAAATATCGGTGCACTAAAGGCAAACCTCTGTCTAACCCTCGCATAATACAAGCGTCATGCTAAGTTATCCCACTCAACCATTTTTTAACCGACTTCAAAAAAAGGAGGAGGCTCTCAATTTGTCGGAATCTTTCTTTTAAATGTATTTATGTTCCCCGATTACTCGAAAACTGCCTGGACCGATTTGGAAAATACTTCTTTTGTTTGAAAGGATATATTTTCCAGGTGTTCCCATGGTCATCAGGTCAGAATCTGTTACCTCAAATGTTATAGGCATACCTACATATAGCGATTTTGGTATTTTCATCAACAATGCACTCAGCAACTCACTCAGAAAAAACTTACACACGCACTCACTCACACTCACACACTCTCACGCACACCCACTCGCACTCACTCTCGCTTTTGCACTCAGAAAGTATCATTTTCTGAAGTAGAACTGATGAAAAGACCACAGATGGGCACTGATAAGTATGTCACGGGTATAAGATCTCGAATAGTTAACAGAATATAATAAAGCAAATAGTTGTAAATAAATAGTACCTACTAATGTAAATGGTACCATCGAACTGATCTGATGATGAAGCCGGAAGGTAGGCTCTGGAACTCCGAAATAAAATTATGTATCCTAGTCGTGTTTTGGCTACTTTGGCTATAAATGATTTTTATGGTAATTTGAAGTAGGTAACAATTCCAAAAGTGAAAAATAAAAAAACTTTTTAACAAAAAAAATCAAACCGACTTCAAAACAAAACACTAAATAGTTTCTTTTCCGAAGTCGGTGTCAAAAAACGAAAAGCAATTATATACCAACTATATAAATATATAGGTACCAAAGACATCAATTTTTACTTCTAAGTAAACACTACTTAGGGTTCCGTACCCAAAGGGTAAAAACGGGACCCTATTACTAAGACTCCGCGGTCCGTCTGTCTGTCTGTCTGCCTATCCGTCTGTCACCAGGCTGTATCTCATGAACGGTGATAGCTGGACAGTTAAAATTTTCAAAAAATACTAAAAACAGAATAAAATAAATATTTAGGTATCCTTCTATACAACAAACGTGATTTTTTTGCCGTTTTTTGTGATAATGGTAAGGAACCCTTCGTGCGCGAGTCCGACTCGCACTTTGCCGGGTTTTTTTTTGGAAGTCTTGCGTGCAATAACACTGGCCACATTCTAAATAGGAATATTCAACAACTCTGGTTAGTAATCAAATAGTCGTTAAGTTTTTCTTGACCTGTTTTCAACATTTTTATCACTTTTTATTGCTGCTCAATAAAGATTACCGATTAACGATCATGCAAATAGTAATCGGTAAAGTAACTCGCAATAGCAATGTTTTCATGAGAATGAACGTAAACACGCATTAGTTAGAATAAACAGTTTGTTTTTCTCCACTTGACTTCGATAACAATTATGACATAACTTGAGACCTACTTCGAATGTTATGTTTGTTATGTCAACTTAGCCTTGGACGAACTTACTAGACCATACCACAGATAATATAATACTAGCATACAGGGGGGTAACCATAAGCTCTTAGAGTAAGGTTATTTTGAGATCGAGTAAGTGACAGATGTATACAAGTCATATGCAGATGTATACCTACAAGTCATAAGCTTATGGTCATCCCCCAGATGTCTCATCCCATACAATGAAACCGTGCCGACGTAATTACAGTTTTTCGTCTGAATAAACTGATTATTTTTTGTACTTCGATCGCGTTCAGTATTCAGTTCCGTTCCACGGACATAGATAGATGGTGTTAGCAGCGACTTGCAAGTAAAAGGGTCTACTCGGTTCGTGAATATTTTTTTTTAAATACAACCATCTTGAGTATGGTAAATAAAAAATAAGTAGTTAGGTATAAAATATAATATAATATTTGTATGTCATATGGATTAGATTTCCTCTATTTCAGAAAAACTAACAAAAAATTTCTTTACTCAAGTGATCGCGGTCTTAAAAATCATCTCTCTTGAAATCATAAAAATAATAAGACTGCAAGTTCGGCCAGTCTACCAAAAACGACTACGTTTTTTGTTAAGAACAAACCTAGTGTCAAGGTCATAGATTTGAATAATAGGTATTGGACCGGTGCTAGACACAACAAAAACATACCTGCCTTAAGATCCGCAGATATTTACCTAAGGCCGTGTAAAAATATAGGCTGGCAACATTAATTAGTTCCTGCGAATATTTTTTTAAGTATAGATGTCACTACTAATATTTAGTTAGTTTCTTTATCGAAAAAAATCTAAATAAACTTATCTTTTTTTTTATGTTGGAAATTAGACATTCTGTTATACTCTGTGATCTGTGTATCTATCGTGAATAATAAATTATTAGAAACGTAAATAAACCAACAAAATATGAAACGTATTTTGTATCTATGGCAAAGTCTATGACAGTGTAAGTACCTAACCCAAGTGTCAATATGGCCGACAAGAAAATGTACGATACCTTGTAAAACAGTGCTTTGTAACAAACAGTCTCTAATAAATAATATGTCGTCTCGTCTCTTTGTGAGTTTCAATAAAACCGAAGAATAGACCAAAGTCATATCCACACGACCTCCCAAAAGGCCGAGTGACAGGACGGTCTAAAATTATCATAACATACTGTAACAGTAGCTGCACAGGTACACAAAAGTCGCAGTATAATGCCCTCTGTAATAAGGGCCTCGTTGAAATTCAATATCTATTACATAAGCCGACGGTCCCGTTATGCTAACAATAAACGTTGCACGCCTGAGAAAGAACCTAGGTATGCATCTTGCTTAAGTAAATAGGACCACACATAGACTTCAGGCAACTAAACGGACGTGCCTAGACGCTGCAACGAGATACGGTACTTAGATGTTAGTGTTTACCATGTAGCGAACTTGTTAACGAAATGTGTTTGCTGACTGTACACTTGCACAGTTATGTTTGCAATAGGGATGCTGACTAAAAAATATTTTTGGTCCGTAACGTACCATAGATAAAAAAAAATTGGACACGCATTTTTTCTGTTGTCTCCTGAACAAAAAATAACGACGATACAGTGCGTTGAAATTTCGAGTGACGTAATGTACAAGCACAGAATACATACAATTACACACAAGCCCCCACTCCTGAAATTTGATACGCTTTATCTTTGTCAATTCAGTGATTTAGAAAGCAATAAATAAGTGTCCTATATTTTTTTTATAAAATTTAACTGACGGTCTAAATATAATTATTTTTTTTTCCTAGGAATCATCCCTATTGCCCAAATGAGACATGTCTGGACTGGAAGGACATTTGAAAAGATCATGCTTTAAAAATAAGGAAGATAACTAGTGTAACTAAATATTCCAAAGGTGCTACGTTTCTGCAAAAGCGGACTAAACTATTGCAGTTTTCATCGACGGTAAAAAAACTGTTTTTGTTTAACACGGTACATTTGAATACTTAATTTGCGAACTGAAAAAATACGTGCGGGCCATAACCTGGTCTTTTATTTCATGCAAATAATTTAGATTACATTTTTTGCTCCACGTCTAGAATGTTCAAAAAACCGGCATAATTATGAACGACTGTGTAATTGCCAAAACTTGACAGAACCAGTGTTAACTGGCTGGAACTGGTTTTTGACTTGTTAAACTTAAACGGTAGCATTTCTAACATCGACCTGACATTCTGGGTACATGTGCTTTTATCTGGGTTAACAAGACCCAAATAAACATCTAAATGTCACTTTAATTAAAACTAAAAGTGCATAGAGCGTACAGCGTCTGTCACATGTCTGTCAGAGTAACAAGGCCACTGGGCCACACACTGACTTATAAACCTATGGACTTGCCATACCTACGAAATTAGCGTGATACCTACATAAATCGGGAACTTAAGATGGCTGCCCATTGGCCAATGAGGTAGGCCATTTGCAACTGTTTGACAGCACAACTACACAGATAAACGTACATAAACAGCACACAACTACCAATTTTACTCGGTAATCAACATGGCGACCGGCCACGCATAGACATGATTTTGACGTCACACAAAAGTGTTACCAAGTTTAGTCCTTGACAAACATTTAGATGTCTCTCTTTTCATATGTAGTTCTTGGTTAGTTAAAAAGAGACAAAACGCTTTTTGACATGCGTGTGTCGATTTGATAGATATGTGTATAACTATTCTTCATATAGTAGAATAGGCCGTCTCCATAGATTTTCCTTCCTCATTGGGGCCACATGACCCTAGTACATTGACAACGGAAACTTATTTGACCACAGGAAGTAACCGATTTACTTCCACAGCGCAATCGAATCTTATACTAATACTTGAAAGTGATACTAGTTTTACATTGAACGCTTTATATGGTCATGTGCATTCAAAGCGCCAGTCCACTAATCAATGTACACCAACAACACATACTTGTCGTATTTTTTGCGATATCTTCTGAGTAGGCCACCTTGAACGGGTCTCGACGTGGGAATTTGCAGAATTTATTCATCGTCGATATCCTTTGCTGTTACTTCCTGTACTTGCGTGTTTGCGGTGTACCAAGTATTTGCATATTAACGGTAACCGGTTAATTGTAATTTCTTCAAACTAACATTTATGAGCAGTTGTGGAATCTCGCACAAAAATGATGTGGGTGTTCTGCAACTATGACCTATCCGAACTATTACTGCCGTAGGAATCTGTCTATGAGAACGCACACAGCTAGGTTTTCGTCTAGCGTGCCAATTTATTCTGTGCCATTTGTGTCAAGGACTGAGTTCATTGAGATTTGAGACAGAAATATGTATTTTTGTAATAGTCATAGAGGGATATCCCGTATCAATCTGAAAAAACCGGCCCAGTGCGAGTCGGACTCGCGCACGAAGGGTTCCGTACCATTATCGCAAAAAAACGGCAAAAAGAAATCACGTTTGCTGTATGGGACCCCCACTTAAATATTTATTTGATTCTGTTTTTAGTATTTCTTGTTATAGCGGCAACAGAAATACATCATCTGTGAAAATTTCAACTGTCTAGCTATGAAGGTCTTTTTTATTTTATTTTTTCTATAGGCTTGCGCTTGACCACTATCTCACCTGATGGTAAGCGATGATGTGGTCGACGGCGAAGCACGCTTGCCTAGAAAAAACCCATGAGATACAGCCTGGTGACAGATGGACAGACAGACGAACGGACCGTGGAGTCTTAGTACTAGGGTCCCGTTTTTACCCTTTGGATACGGAACCCTAAAAACGTACTTAGGTAGCTGCTAAGTAAACCCTGAAGTGGAATTTATGAAAGTATGAAACATGAAACGAAGGAAATAAATTATAGGACTAATACTTTATGTCTCAGCACAAATTATACCCTGTGTTTCCTTTCTTTGAAATATAGAGCTACAATGTTGTTTATTTTTATTTCAGGCGACTGAAGGTCAAGTGGCACCGATAACCTCTCTGCTGGCTGGATTCTACCTTCTGCTTGGACCTATAGCATCGGCTCTAGCGAACAAGTAAGTTCTTTGACTACTAGGATTTACGAATTTAGTCCATCATAAAGGATCGAAATTATTTAACTATTATCAACTAGCTGAGACTGTTGGGCCACTTTTATGGAGATCGATGACTACTAGGATTTACGAATTTAGTCCATCATAAAGGATCGAAATTATTTAACTATTATCAACTAGCTGAGACTGTTGGGCCACTTTTATGGAGATCGATGACTACTAGGATTTACGAATTTAGTCCATCATAAAGGATCGAAATTATTTAACTATTATCAACTAGCTGAGACTGTTGGGCCACTTTTATGGAGATCGATGACTACTAGGCTTTACGAATTTAGTCCATCATATAGGATCGGAATTATTTAACTATTATCAACTAGCTGAGACTGTTGGGCCACTTTTATGGAGATCATCGCGGCTCCACCCACGTTGTATTATAAATAATAGCATACATGTGTTATTCTGATGTACTTATAAGCTATATAACTGCAAAGTTCCGTTAAAGATCCGTTTTTGCGTGAAAAAGTAACTAATCCATCCATTAATTCATCCATCCATACTCACAAACTTTCGCGTTTATAATAGCAGTAGGATTAAATATAGTAGCATACACAAGTACTCAATTATGCCTTCTTTCATATTCCCTTTATAATTTTCAGGTACGGATTTAGAGCTGTGACAATCCTTGGAAGCGTAATTGCAGCGTTTGGATTCGGCATCTCCTTCTATGCCGGCAGTCCCGAATACCTTTACGTTACTTACGGAATTATTGGAGGTAAGATATACCTTGAACACAAATAGATTATTCAATAGTAACATGGTTTATCTGAAGACAAAATAGTTACTCAAATTCCGGCTCGCCCCTGCAACGTGACTTCTCCTTTTGCAATGTGACTTCATAACTATGCGGTAAATCTGGGTGACTTCACCTCTGTCCACCTACCCTTTCGGAAATTCAGGTGTGATACTTTCATTGTGAATACATTACTCATTTGATTTACCTAAATATAACTTTGTTCTCAGGTTTCGGTGTCTGCTTGATATTCATGCCTGCTGTACTGACCGTTGGCTTCTACTTCGAGAAGTGGCGAGCTCTCGCGACAGGCATAGCTCTGTGTGGCTCCGGAGTCGGCGTGTTTGTCATGTCGCCCATCACAAGCTCCGTTGTACTCCATTTTGGTTGGAGGGTCGCCGTGCTTGGTCAAGCAGGTGAGGAACAAACCAATACATTTAGAGACATTTTCTTTTGCAACACGTTATCTTTTCCCCTCTTATGTGTACCAACAACCTTTTCTGATTAAATATAATATTGCTTCAGGTATGATGCTGCTGTGTATTGCCTTTGGTTTAACATTTAGACCGATAGAGCCAGTACACGTAGTAGTGGAGGAAGAAACAACCGCAGCAGACGAAGAGGAACGCAGCAGAATAGCCGCTGAGAAACTGAAGAATATGATGAAACTTCAAGGCAGACTTGACTCAGGCATCAGAATGCCGAATGACATGAAGTTCCATACAAAAGCCAGTCCTCACACTTGGATGGGAGTATCAAACAATACTCGCTATCCTACCGCTGAAGAGGTGTTCCGTGGAAGCACTAATGTCATCAATGCTCAACAACGACGCTCCTCCGCCACAGCAGGAACAATCAAGAGCAACCTCACCAAGCCTCATTATGAAACCGTCACTGAGAAAGACGAACAAGAAGAAACTAGTACCACCCCCGAGGCAACTGAGCCTTTGATAGGAATAGGAACCGGCCTCAGAGTAATGTCACGCGCTGACTTCGCCAGCAACCATCGTCGCTCCTCTACCGCTGACTTGATTGCCAGACCGTTGTACCGTGAGGATATCTTCTTCGGAGCCAGCTTGGCCAGACTGCCACAGTACCAGTCACGGACATCCATCGGGTACCACTTGGCTGTAACGCACGTACCTTCCTCCGAAGACGAAAAAGAACAAGAGACTGGTACTTGTCGCATGTGTCCTGTAGCTGTGCGCAGAGCGTTGGCTACCCTGTTGGATGTGAGCCTATTCAAATCTCTGACGTTCGTAATTCTAGCTGTGAGTGGTTTCTTCACGATGACAGGATTCTTTGTGCCGTTCGTGTATGTGCAAGACAGAGCGAAGGCGAATGACATGCCACCAGAAGCTGTTGAGTGGTTGGTGTCGGCTATCGGAGTGGCCAACATTGTTGGTCGTCTGGTGTGTGGGCTGGTGTCGTCGATGCCCAAAGTGTCGCCGATGTGGGTGACCAACATTGCGCTCACGATGGGCGGTCTGGCCACAATGTTCAGTAACTGTTGCTTCGACACATACTTCCAGTATGGATACTGCGGCTTGTTCGGACTTTCTGTTGGTGAGTTGGTCATTATTTAGCTTATTTACAACACTTTCCGCCGCTGCCAAAGCAAGCCTAGGTATTTTAAGAAAAATAACTACACATAGTTGAATGAAGGCATTCAATCCACCCACAAATTCTGAAAGAAAATTTTAATAGTTAAATCATGGTTTACTGTACATGGTTTACCTCATTAGAAATAAAATGAAAAAGTAGTCAATATGAATTAAATTCTTTGACCGGATTTTCGATATAATTGAGTTTAAGAAATAGCATTACTCATTGTGATGACTTTCATTTCAGCTTGCTTCGCGGCGTTGCGTTCCATCGTGGTCGTGGAGTACCTTGGCTTGGAGCGGCTGACCAACTGCTTCGGTCTGTTCCTCCTCTTCCAAGGACTTGGTGCCTTAATTGGTGCACCTATTGCAGGTAAGCTACGTTTTTTATAATTTGATTTTTCCCAGGATTTCTCGCCCGCGTGAATGTCGAACACTGGAATTGAAAGTAATTTGATACTTTTAATTCCATTCGTAATCCAAGTTAAGATCTTCCTGTGTCCCAAATTTTGTCCAAAAACCGTTCAATCGTTGAAGCGTGATTGATACACACATATACAAATTTACCAACCATACATACAGACTTTTATGTTAATAATATTGGTGGGATGTAAGATAGAATGATAAACAAACTGTCGGTCCATCTGATTGTGAGTGGTTATCGCATAAGGACATCTGCAAAACAAGAGACATCGCAGAAACATTGCCATGTTTTAAATATCGGACCCCTACACACTTTCACACAATTCACTACCTTCAAACGTACCCGCATCGTTATTGAACGATAAACTATATTGTCTAGGGCCTAGGCTATTAATATTTTAATAGTTAAAACTTGGACAGCAGAAGCATTATAAATATTTTAATTGGCATAGTACACATAATTGCCCTTGTATTTATGTTACTGATACATTTTCATATATTTCGCAGGAATGCTGTTCGATGCCACCAAAAGCTACGAAGTTTCGTTCTACGTATCAGGAGGATTCATTCTCCTCTCAGCATTGATGTGCTACCCCATCGACAGGATCAACAAATGGGAGAAGACACGCGCCGAAGAGAAAGAAAAGGCGAAGAACACAACCCCACAAATAGTCAATAAAGTGTAAGGAAAAAGACATTTGCAAAATCACATTGTTGCGTGTTACACATTAGTGCCAAAAGGACTCTATGGAATAGTGAATGCAGTGTCTCAACTGCCGGATAAGTGCGTAAAACGAGACGTAGCTATGGCATTCTTAAGTACCGACTGCCGAGGATGAGTGTGCACTAATGCGTGTAATGAATAATAAATTATGCCTTGCATAGTTTGCATACCAGCCTTTATACTATCATATATCTAGGATCACAGATCTTTGAGTCATATTTATATGATTAATAATCATTTTGTCTTTGATAAAAAATATGATGATGATGATTTTTTCTTGGTGATCCTATGTCAATGATCATTATATATGATAGTACACCCCCTTATTGCCGTATTCATGAATGACCTTATACGTAAGTGATGCACTCGCTGCCATTGTAATGGTTTTAACATTACCTTGGCGCATTCGTTCATGAATATGGAAATTATAATTTTTATTGTAAGACTTGGATTTTTTTTAATCTACATTTATTTACAAAATGTACCTAGTTTTATGTTAGTTTTATCAGTGTTTGGAGATCAAGTAACATGTAATTTTAATTTAATTGTAAACAGTCCTAAACATGTACCTCGAATACGAAATTATAAATTAGAAACATTCCCAATAGCTACGGATTGGTCAAACTGATTATTATGCAATTCCAACTCTAGTTTTATTTGACGGTAGCTTCTCAAATCGATGAAAACGTTTAGCATTACATGTGGGTGTGAACTGTCAACTATATGCAATAGCATATCGTTGACAGTTGCATTAGAACGCAAAAGCATATCGTTTCTATCCGACTCGGGATTCACTACAGTTTGACCAGTACATAAATCTTTGACAAAACTGCAAGAGATAGTTGCTTTTGCAATAGATTTGATTAAGTCAGATAAATGCATTTAAAATAGGTTTAGAGGTTTTAAAAGTACAAAGACTCGAAATATAAAGTTATTTTCGCAGTTTTGTCCGAATTAGGGCCCATAAGAAGGAGATCTGAAGCCAAAATGTACTTTAAATTATAGTTGTGTTACATTTAAAATTAGAAACTATCGTGTGCCTAGTTCATACTTTAAAATTGGTGCATAATATAAGACTACTATTAAATAGAGGTTATTTGTTTAATAGTCTGCTGCGTATCAATGCGAGATGGAAGATGACGTATGAACCATAGACAAGAGTTGAAATTTTATAGCACTCGTGCCTTATTGTGTGAAATGACTCGCTATTTTATTATGGAATATTAATATTTACATAAATAAAATTGGACTATCAATAGTCGTTGTTATTATTACAGAAGTTTTATTGTAAATAATTGGTAATGTTTCCAAATGTGTTGCACATCACATGCAATGGTTGTAGGAGTAGTTAATTATTAATATGTGTTACTAACATACCTAATTATTTTATTTAGAATAAGGACTATTACTGTGGCTGTGGTCTTCTAGCGTATATATGCATAAATTGTGTACCTTAAGAAATCATAGTCATTTATTTTCGAATTGTAAATCATTAGTTTCTTCGAGAACAATTCATATTTCTGTATCATCTTTTTTACCGGTTTTAAATATATCCTATCTTTCTATCCATTTTACTAAACTGTTTATGAATTTTGTATGATAAACTTTACTTAAGTTTTTTTTTAAAAGGTACCGACTTATACACGTACTTAACTATAGATATTATATATTTTCGAGAGAGATATTGGTAACAGTAGTACAATATTCATCTTGTTTTACAGAAGTTTGTGAAAAATCGTGATTGTAATATTTATAAAAATATACTTTTTGATAGTGACTATGATTTTTTTGAGTTATTTAGTATGTTTATCGATGCCACAGTGCCATATAGTGTTAAATTATGTAAGATTTATCAGTAGGTACACGTCCGGACTATTGTCTTGCCGTTATATCATGACAACAACGTACAAATTGTCACTTTAAATGTGTCCAATTTAATCGTTTTGTGACGATAGTGTGTGAACAAGCATACAGTCTTCCTTGGCCCTTTTGAAATACACGATTATTTGCCAAATAGCGTTGATACAGTTTTATTTACTACCTTAACCAATGCCTGATAAATATTTCTAAATAAAAGACCGAGCGCTGGCAGGCCTCCTTCTAGAAGAACTGATGACCTGGCTGGTCCCGGCTGCGAAAATCAGCTGGATGCGAGACGCGCAGGACCAATCAATTTGGCGTCACTTGGGGGAGTCCTATGTCCAGCAGTGGTCGTCTTTCGGCTGATACGATCCTCGTATGTCATTAAAACGACTGATTGAGATTGAGAGTAGGTACGGTCATATTCGTTCGTCATACGAACAATAAATGATACAATACCTACGACCATCGCTAGCAATACCTTCCAAGTAATCAATAATCACCAGAATATAGAAACCAGCAAATCACGGCTCCGATTTTCTACCTTAATGCTCGAAGTATACGCAAAAAAAGGAAAATTTGAACGTATATGCATTCTACAATCGCTACCTAATACTATACATGTTATTTTACTGACTGAAACTTGGATTAAAACTGAAACACAAGCCTTGGAACTGCAAATAAACAACTTCTCGCAGTACTACAACTACTGATTCAAGAGGAGGTGGAGTTTCAGTATGTCCACATTAATGACCTCAAACATAATTTATAAGCAATAGCAATAGGTACATTAATTTATTTGTTGTACTATTGAGCACGATCTTTTTTGTATCGATTTTTTTTAAGAACAAAGCAACTCAACCAATAAATAAAAATAAAAAACTATATAACTCACTTGTGAATAATAGCAATGAAAAAGTCACAGTTTGATAACAGGTATCATTATTTATTTATATACACTTTATTGTACACCATAATAAACAAGAAAAAAAAAACTTAATACTAAAAACATACAATGGGCGGCCTTATCGCATTCCGCGATCTCTTCCAGGCAACCTGGAATGGACAGAGATTACCTGGACATGACATGGGGTTGTCAGTGGTGCGACAATACCTTAAACATAATATTTATTCAATAATAAAAATAAAAATACATACATATGCTAAATAATAGATACATAAATACATACAAGATTCATTATGTGCCTAATTGCGATGAAATTAGAGTCACTTTATGAGCACTTGTGTTGAAAAGTAATGAAATGCATACAAAATATAATAGCGAACAACCTGAGCAAATACTTCAACAAACTGCTAGCTGAAGGTAATTTTCCCGATACCCTGAAAATGGCGAAGGTAACTCCCTCCTCTCTGACCTATTTCAGTGTTGCCTGTATTGACAAAAATACTAGAAAAATCATACACACGATTAGAACAACATTTAACTTCTATTAACTTTCTTTCAGGCAGACAATACGGGTTTAGACCAAAAAATAGCACACTAACAGCTACAGTCGACCTCGTTACTAAAATTAAGCAAAAGTTAGATAAAAGAAACATAGTCCTTGGCATCTTTATTGACCTCAAAAAAGCGTTCGACGCCGTTAGTCATGAACTGCTATTTAAAAAGCTCGAAACCATCAATGTTACCGATAGTGCCTTAAAA
Organism: Orthosia incerta; assembly: GCA_948252205.1. Lineage (NCBI taxonomy): Eukaryota > Metazoa > Arthropoda > Insecta > Lepidoptera > Noctuidae > Orthosia > Orthosia incerta. Next base: position 57,551,328 of record OX411742.1, read on the forward strand.
ATGTTTGAATCCTATCTAAAAAACAGGTCGCAGTTACTTAGAACGGATTGTAATTATCAAAGTGGCATATTACCTATAACGTGTGGAGTTCCCCAGGGATCAATTTTGGGGCCCCTGCTCTTTGTAATCTACATAAATAATATTCAGGCAATTATTCTACACGGCCATCTTAGTTTATACGCAGATTACACTTGCTTATTTTATTTCGGATCTTCCATTCATGATTTGGTTTCGCAGGCTCAAGATGATTTAAACACCCTTTTTTCATGGTTTCAATATAATTTATTAAAGATTCATGCTATATCTTTGTTCAAAGCAAAAAATAAAATAATACCTCCACATAGTCCTTTAGTAATCAACAATGTGCCCAAACAGCAAAAAACTTGTGAGACATACCTTGGATTGAGAATGGATAGTTCTCTATCATGGACTGTACACTTGGATCATATAAAAACAAAGCTTACGTCTCTACTTGGCTCCCACCCAGGGCCTGATTAACCCTTAGGCTAATTAGGCTGCAGACTAGGGCGCGAGGATCTGGGGGGCGCGCTGATATCGTGTCTTCACATGCACCATTAATCTTGTATCATTGCATCTAACCTACATATTTCAACTAGATCGAGACAAAACACTAAAACTAAATGCGCTGTGAACTGAAAAAGCTTTGGACTCCCTGATTTTAACAATAAATTTTGAAATTTTAAAAAACGCGCGTATAACAAACGCTGTCGAGTCAGCTGCTTTTTTACACTGAAACAACAACTATACATTTTTTTTCTGGATCTACAAGCAGATGCCAATTTTGTTATCCAAATTGGATGAAGAATCGACGGTACTAAAAATATATATCAAAAACTCGATGGATTGCCTGAGCAGATGCAAGCAAAGCTTTATACAGTTCATGCAAACAAGTTCTGGAAGAATTAAACTCTATTTGCGAAGATGAAAATCAAAGTAAAGAGACCAAAATAGAAGCAAAAGCAATATTAGAAAAAAATTAAAACTCTAGAAATTACAATAATGTTGTTCTTAATTGGAACTCTGTGCTCGTAAAGTTTCAAATCGTTAGTGCACAGCTACAAACAAGTGCTGTTGATTTATTTAACGTTGTTATTCTTTATGAGACTTATCTTGATACGTTGCGTGGCGAAAAAGAGCTCGAAAATCAAGGCAATCAAGAGATGCGAAGTGACCACATACAAAAAAGATGTAAGAAGAAGAAAGAAACCAAAATATCATTTTGATGAAGTTAAAACGGGGCACATTGAGTTAGAAGGGAGACAATCTTTCATCGTTAATAATTATTATGCAGCTATTGATTGTCTTAAAGCGCGAGACGTGACGATTCGGTCTTGATCTGGTTTTGTTTGGAATTAATGGATACCCAGCCGATCGGTTACTCGAAATTGTGTTCGCGGTACGCGAGTGGTACTGGAAGTCGCCCGTGCATTTGTTTGTGTATGTATTTCGCGCGCAGCGAAGTATTTTGGTGTGTCTGGTTGTGTGCCGAGATCCGGTCCGGACCACGTCGGTTGTCCCTAGTATTTATAAACCCCTAGTTTACCGCTGCTGCGTATCGCAATTTATAATACAGTAAACACAAAGTTTGGTTTCTTATGGAAACTGCATGAATTAGACGACAGTGAATTAATTATAGAAGCAAAGCAAAGGAGTTAAAACAACTATATGGCACTGATTTAGAAGAAACCTTTGCAGAAGAATGCGTCTATTTGGCGCAGTTTTTTAAATCTGACACCGAGGCCTAGCATTATTTTTCTGCCATAACCCCAAAGAGTTTCTTGCAGTTAATAAAAAGACTCGGCTGGGCAGCGTTCGGGAAGTTGCGCGGTATCTTCTCGTCCAACTTACCACAGTGTCTCAAGACGAAAGTCTATCACTAGTGTGTGTTGCCAGTGATGACATATGGCTCTGAGACGTAGTCACTTACAATGGGCCTCATCAGAAAGCTTACAGTCACTCAAAGGGCCATGGAGAGAGTTATGCTCGGAGTTTCCTTGCGTGATCGAATCGAAATGTAGAGATCCGCAAGGGAACCAGGGTTACCGACATAGCCCGAAGGATTGCCAAACTTAAGTGGCAGTGGGCAGGGCACATAGCTCGCAGAACGGATGGCCGATGGGGCAGAAAGGTTCTGGAGTGGCGACCGCGAACCGGAAGACGTTGCGTTGGAAGACCTCCCACCAGGTGGGCCGATGACCTGGTGAAGTTTTTTCACCTGCCATGTTATCTCTCCACCACCCTTGGTTGACTGGTAGAGAATGCCTTAGGCAATAAGTCCGCCTATGTACCTGTATGTTGCATGAAGTTTTAATTAAATAAATAAATACCTCACCTCACATACTATACCTATCAGATTGAAGTTCGGGGCAGTGCAGTCAAGACGAAGCTAGCAAGGGATAACCTTTCCTTTATGGGCCGCTGATTTTTGGCGCGGGGAAGGTGGGGAAAGGGGGGAGTGGTTTGGCTACCCCCTTGTACGATCCCCACCACTCGGAGCCCCACGGTTATGGAGATATCCATGGTTAAAGTTTTCAGGTTAGACTAAAAATTTCCATAAATGTCCATCGTTTTAAGGGGCGGGGAGGGAGACAGGGCAAGGGGGATATGAGGGCTACCCCACCCCACGGAACTCCATGGTTATGGTGATATTGGATATGTTTTTTACTTAAATATAATTAGCGAGGTAAAACAATGTGAATTGGTCTAAGAGCGAGCGAAGCGAGCTCGGGAGCTTAGGGCACCCCGACACGGACAGGTTAGGTTCGAAGAGATGACGGGAACTGAAGTGAGCGGGCAAAGCGAGCGAACTCAGCTCCCGCTAGCGAGCTCAGCTCTAAAATTTTTAGTCTAACCTGAAAACTTTAACCATAGAAATCTCCATAACCATGGGGCTCCGAGTGGTGGGGATCGTACAGGGGGGTAGCCAAACTTCACCCCTTCCTCCCCGCGCCAAAAATCAGCGGCCCATAAAGGAATTTTTTTCACGACGACGGCGGCGGGTTGGACTTAGTCGTGTGTATAGATGCACATACATATTGTTTCTGTGTGCTAAAGCTAGGGAGCGCTTATAATTATATTATTACAGGAAGAAATTCCTAGTGTGGGGCGACGTTTTAAAAAAAAAAAAAATATATGATTGAATTTACACATTTATTTATAACATGACGTTGATACAGGGAGGGTCATTCATTCGACTAGTTTGTCCAAGAGGAAATTGGATTCCTCGTGGTCAAACTAGTTGGACTAAAAATTTTGACTATGAGGAAGAACGGTTCCCCGAAGTCATCAGATCGAAAGTCCGAATGGCCGAAATTCCATAGCATCGATGTACCACAATTTCGAATAGTCATTAGTTCGAGTGTCCGTTTCGCCGAAAACGCATTGCAACGATAGACCTATCCATCGGATGTCTATTGGCTCGACGTGCCATTAAGTCGAAAGCTATTCAACCTAAAATATTCAAGTAGAGTAAAAGAAGACAAAAGAGAGAGAAGAAGAAGATCTCTCTTGCCAAAGTGGTACCAACTGGCAGCGTGAATCTTTTAGCTAGACAACCCTCACTCTTTCACTTACCTACTTTGCTTGTGTAACCAGTATTTCTTACAGTCAAAATTAAAAAATAACGCAAAACGCCTGAACCAAACAGCGAGCAACGAGTACTTATTCAACCCAAGATGGCTAATTGCCTTGAAAGTTTCGTATATTAATGGATACTTGTAATATTTCATAATTTGCATGTACTTAATAAGTAAATCCTGCCTCCTTTTCTATTTTTTTCGATTACATATGTTCATTGTTTCTTTTTATTTACATAAATCTAGTTAATGCCATAAATGCAACCACTTCGCGTTTGAAACCTTGACTGGGAATAGAACACGCGCCGTTTACGCGGCACCCTTGCACCTTCGTATTTCATATGCCCACCTGTGTGCTTATTTATTTCAGACTTTTTAGTTTTATTAATGAACGTGTTTTCCAAAAAAGCTATGTGGTAAAAGATTATTTATTTTGCTATCAAAGTTACGCTTATCTTAAATTTGTGCCAAAATCTAGCCGGATAGACATTGAATTTCGATAACTACTATGAAATATCTTGGCAATATGGTCGGGCTACACTGCCTGCAAGATTGCAGCAATTGTTGCACTGTGTTGAGCGATATAATTGGCAACTTGGCGGCTATACTATTGCAGCAAGAAATTGTCAAAAAACTAGCCCGTTTACAGGCACCTTAGTTCATAATTTTATTTTTGTTGCTATGATTAAGCCAAGTGCCAGTCGGACTCGATTAATTTCAACTCGATACCTTTTTTACCTTCTTTTTTTATACCCAAAGGGTTAAAACGGGACGCTGTCTCCTGTGCGGGTCACAAATAAATACTTTTTCTTTCTTTCTATTACTGAGACTCCGCGATCCGTCTGTCAGTCTATCACCAGGCTGTATCTCATGAACCGTTACAGCTAGACAGTTGAAATTTACACAACTATGTGTTATAACAACAAATACTAAAAACAGAGTAAAATAAATTTTAAAGTAGGGCTCCCATACACAAACGAGATTTTTTTGCGATAATAGTACGGAACCCATCGTGCGCGAGTCCGACTCGCACTTGGCCGGTTTTTTTTTATTATTTCCTCAAGGCGTTCCCGAAATAAAGGGTCTTGACAAACAGACGGACAGACATACGGACAAAAAAGTGATCCTATACGGGTGCCGTTTTTCCCTTTGTTTTACAGAACCCTAAAAACATCATGTGATATACAGTGAGAATCAGAAATCAATTATTTCAGAGGGTTGTGTTATACGGTTATAAATAGTTATCTATCTTTCTACAGAAAATACACATGTATTGTAATGCGCCTATTTTAACCGACTTTCCAAAAAGGAGGAGGTTCTATGTTCGGCTGTATGATTACCAATTTTTCCATCAATAGTAAACCGAAATTCTTTTTTTTTGTCCCATTTAAATTTAGTGAAGATTTATAAAGTACTTGGGAGATATGAAATAGAACTCCTCAAAAAATTACAGCAAATCTTTCGGGATTGCTGCAGTCGCATGTCTGTTTATTGTTTACACTTTACACCATTTCCATAACATCAGCTCTAGCACGCATTGCGATTTTTAGATGCGCGGATTTTATTCACGCGTATTTTTATTCCCCTATACTGAATCGTAACTTACACGCACTGCGGATTAAATACCGCGCGATATTTTATCTTTCTAAAAAAATTGCTCGGAAATAATACCGCAATGCTCAAGAGCTCTATGAACAGTCAAAATATTCGCGCGAATTTAAACCACGCCGCGGTGCTGTGGAGTCTCTCCCTCCAGATCGATCGGCCACCTATAAACCCTAACTTTTGAACCAGTGACAGACTAATTCTGATATTTGGCGACTAAACATTTGTGTTATCAAAATTAAAATCCCTGATGATGGCCAAGCCAGAGTGAGCCACACTGTGTATTCTGTGGCAAAACACGGCTTTCTTGCGGTATTATTCTTGCAGCTTCATACAATTCTGCGTCGCAGGATGTGCGGAAAAAATCGTGCAAATAAAAACCGCAGTGCGTGCCAAGCCTAAAGGGGTGCGCACTACGCAGATGTGTAATAAATTTATGTAAGAAAACCTTTTAGGACTCTTAAAATAAAACAGAGTATTGGCGCAAAAAGATGTTATATTTGCATTTTATTTACAAAACATAAATCTAAGAGTTGGAGTTGGGTCCGCGTCTGCGGCCGAACGTCTGCACAACATTCACGAATCTGGAACAAAACAGAACTTAGTTAATACCAATGTCATTCAAGACTAGCCATTGTCCATGAGTCCACAATGTAATTTTTAATACAAAAATGTAAGATGGTTATTTCAATGTAGGATTTATGTCGGCAAAATTTAAATTTGACCTTGTAACAAACGGGTGGATGGGTTCCTATTGCAATAATTTAAACATCAGCCGGTACTTGCTGTGAATATGTCACTGGAAAATAATATGGAGTGAGCTTTAAGTGAACTATCAATATTATTCACCTTGATTGGATGGATTGAAAACTCACATACGGTGATGATTGCAAATGCTAAGCTACACAGTAGATATTGTAATGATAATGACAAATTAACAATATGATACTTAGCAAGTAAAGTGTTTCTTATATAAATGAATAACATGTGCAATAAACATGATTTTTAATAAATTGATTTTTGATGATTGGCAGGCGAAATGAGTATATTAGAGGAAGTGTGAAAGTGGCGCCAGTGACAGTTATGTGATGAGGAGGAATGAAATGCATGTTACTCAAAGAGTTAGTGATATAAAAAAGAAGGGAGTCAGTGATAGTGTGACGGTTGACAGGACGGAATAGAAGAAAATTAATTGCGCCAACCACAAAGTAACATAGGACAACAGCAGAAAGATGATGCAATCTAGCCAATTAGAGCCATAGTATCACATTCAAAGGGTGCAATAGAAAACTTCGCTAATTCTTCAAATTTTATCAAGGATCATAAAATGTGATAGCTTTTGTATGCACCAATTTATATAAATAACCCATATAATTCAGTGCATTCAGTTTTGGGTGGATTGGAGAGAAGGCAGATTATATTCTAAATAATTTTGCGAGTTAATCTGGAACAGTATCAGATTAATATAGTTTCTACAAAATGTATGACTGGTAACAATTGCAAAGGACCCAATGTCGTTTTTCCACTATTTAATAGAAAATTTTTGACACAGGATTTTTTGGATTTTCTTATTCTGTTTCGAATACTTTTAAACAAAGTTATCATGTAATGGTCATGTGATTGTCATTAACATCAGAAACAGAGATGAACTTGAATAAAAACAGATATTTACCGTCTGTTGTACTGGATCCTGCGCTTAGCACGGCCAGTCTTCTTCTTCTTCTTTTGCTGCTTCTCTACTTTGGGGGTCTGACCTTTGACCTTACCTGAAAGGGAAATTAGCATGATTTAATAAGATGCTGTAATATAAAATTTAGTGGACTCTTATTTATTTGATATTAGTATACAGTCATAACCGTTTAAAACGATTTAGAAGGAACCACTCAAATGCCAACGTTCTGGCGATAGTCGTAAGCATAAATACTTGCTCTTACGTCCTTGTTTCAGGATTTTTACATACCCACTACATAATTTTAAGCGAAGTCTCTATAAACGGTTTTCACTGTACATTATTAAACAAGCAGCTTTAAGGAGTGGAATAGTCACTATAACCTACAATACATAATATTATTTGTAAATGACTTCATTTAAAACTGCAAGTAATATTTCTAATATTCAACCATAATTATCATTGTTGATCCTAGACTAGTTTTTACTAGTCCACACAATTACGCGCCTCTCGGTTACAGAGAACAATAACAAAAACAACATAACATCACGTCTGGTTTTTCGGTATAGTATGTACGCCCTCATTTTGCTAGTTATTTTTAAGTCATATGTAAAGAGGCGCGCCTATTGCCATCAACCGGACACCAACCCTGACTCCAGACTGGTATTGAGAAATTCCATAGGGAAAAATACTATTACTTATGTCATAATTCCATACAGTGAGCACTTTACTTCTTGGCCAACCTGAAATTGGCTACAATGATTGCGCAGAAGTAAATCTCATACAAAAACAGCAGTTTTGTGCCCAGCGCATCGGAAAGCCATCTTCAGAGCGGCCCAGAAGTTTGGCAAAAACTATAGATAGATTTGTGTGGTTAAAAACTCAAGATCAACTTATTAGGACAGTTAGTTTTGCAGTAATAATTACTGTTGTATTTATTGCTTTCAACAATTTTAACATGTTTTACAAAAAAACATCTATCAAAAATTAAACTTCCATGGAACCCCGTAATCTAAAAATGTCTTTTGAAGTCAAATAGGATAGTATAAAATGCAGATGTAGGTACTTACCAGCACGAGCCAAGGATCCGTGCACTTTACCACCGAGCAGTGGGATTGTGAGGTCTAGCTCGCTGGATGAGAGCTCTGATACCAGACAGGTATCTTCGAGGGGGGCACCGCAGAGGGACAGAGTCACCTCCTCAGCACCGACCTCAGCAAGAGCAAGGATGCGCTCCTGCAAGTAACGAGACAAATCAATATGATGTTCACTTCGGCGGCTGACATAACCTATAAATTGTGTATGTTATTTAGATGACTTAACTTCTTAACTTTACGCTAGGTTTGCAAGGTAAAAATTAGTAACTTAATTATGCTAATGGTAGTGTTGAGGAACAAGGTAGAGCTGAGTACTGAAAAATCTAACTTATCAGCAAAAAACTCAACATGGTGATTACACGGTCATGTTTTAGAATTTAATTTTAGTATTTACCTTGATCTGACCAATGGTCTCCTGTCCATTGACGTCTAAGACGTGCGTCGACTGTCCTCTGATGTGCAGCTGCATTTTGAGGCCTCTGAAATGGAAACGCAATATTCAACGGCGTGGTCTGCTAGCACGATAACAAACTTTCCGTCATTCGAAACGGATACAACAATTTTAACACATTTTTAGGATTTAGACTAAATATTACACATTTACTAACACCTAAACTTCCTTTTTGGCCAGAAAATCACAAAACTTAATCGAAAATGTGGAATCGTGTAAAATACTAACCTTATCAGCCAAGTCTGACAAGCGAAAGAAACAAAGATGGTGGACGGAAAAGGAAACACGCCATTGACATTTGACAATCGACTAACACCGGATTCCAAGTCACGTCACTATTAGCGCATCAAAAAACCGAATAAGCTCACATTCACGGTTAGGCTTAGCACGCACTGCGATTATAATTCGCGCGAATTTTATTCGCGAGAATTTTTGTCCGCGTACTGAATTTAACTAACACGCACTGCGGATAAAATTTCGCGCGATTTTTGTCTCCTTCTACCTGTTCATAGAGTTCAAAATATTCGCGCTAATTTTATCCGCGCCGCGGTGCGGTGGATTCTGTGGCAAAACACGGATTTCTTGCGATATTATTTCCGCGCGATTTTTTTTCCGCAGTGCGTGCAGCTTCATACATTTCCATAAGTCACAGATGTGCGGAAAAAAATTCGCGCGAATAAAAATCGCAGTGCGTGCTAAGCCTTAATCGGAAGGGTTTTTAATGCGCTAATAACGATTTTGACGTGGATCGGAACGCGGTATAAATAGACAGAAAACCGTTGACAGAGAAATCTAATTCTCTGTCTACAAATACAATACTTCTACAACCGACTACAACAATTGTATGCAGAAACCGTCTATATATCAGCCGAACTATATACTACCTATAACTATATACTACCTATTCATCATCATATCAGCCAAACTATTACTATTTACCACAGATAATTAAATACTAGCATACTATTTACTAAAGCAGCCCATTCAAAATTGTAAACTTTAGTATAGACTTCTTTCATCAAAATAAAAGATTGGCATGCACCGCCAACTAAATGAAGTTTAGTTGTATGTACAAGAATTATAAGATACATGATCTAAGAAAAGAATGTTATTTTATGGACATAATATCAGTCCTGTCTGGGTCGAAAGTAAAGTCTCAACAACTGTTTTTGAAAGAGCTCTCAACATTATTAGGCCCCGTCCCACAATTAATACAGAGTAAGTTTTTCAAGTGGGCGATGGCCAAATCCAAAACTATGAACCTATATAGATAGTTGTGCCGGTTGTTTGTGTATATGAGTTTGTATGTTTGTAAATGCACCCACAATACAGGAGAAATTCCTAGTGTAGAAGGTTTTTTTTAAATAAGAAGGAGAAAATAATAACGAAAAACACTAAAAGGAGACACGGAGCTGATTTTGATGAAAACTAAAACTGCATCATCAAATTTTTGAAAAATGAGTATTCCTAGCCAGGAATCAACCCTTGATTTTAGAAAAAATAACACACGCTGTATAATTACACCATACAATAATAGAAAGTAATGACGAACGGAAAACTTAAGAAAAACTTTACTACGAAATTTAAATAGATACGTGAAACAATTTTTGCAGTTTATTTTAAACGAAAATTATTGTAATGCTGAATGTAGTTTAAGACCCTTGAGTAGTTAAATTCGGTTATGTATTGAAAATTATAGCTATAATTTTGAACAATTTATCTGCTTAAGGTTTAATTGGTAGCTAACTTACCGTAACTCACTACCTGCTCACTACCTGCGTCTGTGTTTCCGAACGCATTCAACCCGAATCTCTTCAAAGTTAGAGTGAACAGGCTTCTTCTGGGTAAGCTCGCTCCATCGTCGACTCTGTCTCTGTCACCTTTGACCTAGACTAGAGTCAAGAGCAAACCCATCACAAATAAAAAAAAAAAAAAAAAATATAAGAGAATTTTGTTAAAAATTTGGTCTTTCCTTATTTTTGCCGTACGGCATTTATGCGGCACTACCGGATGGTGTAATAATACAGCGTGTGTTTTTAAGTGAAGTTACTGCCTGACCACTTGGCGCGGTGCAGAGAAAAGAGGAAGGAGGGGAATTATGGGAAGGTAATGAATGGCGCGTACACGGTAGAATCGTTTCTGTAGCATTAAAAGACTGATAGGTATTAGCGATTGAGATCTTAGAATATTTTAACGGTCAGAAATATTGAACTTACCCAAGGAATTTCGAACACAACACAAAACTTCACAGGGGTGATCGCGAACAAAAATAACGTAAGGCGAGACCTCAAAAATCGGACCCGGCAGCGTTGCGATCGACACTGAACTACTGACTGACTGAGCTAACTGAGCAGCAAGTAGTCGAGCGAGCGGTGAAGAGTTGAGGTTGGAGGAGGGGCGGGCACCGTATTGTCTTGCGGCTAGTTTCTGTCTACCTGCCTTCCTCTCTTTCTTCTATAAGCCCTGGCATTGTTCTAATTCCAAAAACTTATAAGCAAAGTCAAGTTTTATTATCACATTTTTATAACATTTTCATTGTTTTTACTCAAGGTATTTTTTTTGGGTATGCGGGTTATTTAGCCTAACTTATTAGCAGGTAGCTAGAAGATTATTTTTTATTGTTTGTATTCATGGTATTCTTTTTGGGTACCTGTGCTGATTTGTATATGTACGACAGTAAGTATAGGTATTGTGGACAAATTCAGTCCTAAAGCCCCTTTAAAATACTGTTACCATTACACTTCGGAGCTATTTCAAACTGGATATTATATAAATGTTTGTACATTGTTCGAATATTCGTACGAGAACAACAACTGCAAATGTGGTAACTTATTTCATATCACAGGGTTTCGTTCGTAAAATACCTCCAACTGTTAGCCCGCTTTCCACCTACTAGCAACTTGGATGCAAGTTTAATAATTACATTTGGGGCATGATCGAGCGATTGATCTCATAATACCTACTTCGGTAACCCGCTATTTAATGAAGCTGCTTAAGCTTGCATGCAAGTTGAGGTTGCAGGTGGAAAAGTGGCTTTACGCATTTATATTGCTCACAATATTTAATAACGAATTTTCAATATATAGGCCGGACGACTTTAAAGTTAAAATAAAAAAATAAAAAAATTACACGGGGTGGGATCCAATGCCCCATAAATTCGACCATTGATACTTAAGGATACTAAGCTTATAAATCATCATTACTCACTAATTGGAACTACTTCAGATTGATGGTTATCACCATTAAAACAGTAAACTCAATTACGTATACGCTCTAGGTAATAACACTTCAACATTTTGATAAAAATATTAGATTAATACGGGAGTGATATATCCCATGGAATGAGCTCCACACTGATTTAAAACAATGTTATTAGTACTTATGGTGTGAAGGTGGAAAACGTGATGCGTCAACCCAAAAAAAGTCCTCTGTGGTCGACCCCAAAGTAACATGGGACAGGGCAGGAAATTCATGATGATGATTACCAAAGGTATCGTTGTGATCGAAGATGATTGATTTTTAGGCTTTTAGTCTAGACAACTTGCATTGAAGGATACATGTTGGAAGGGAAAATAATCTCCGTCCGTTTAAAGAGGCTAGCGCCACTGACTATAGACGCGTACTCGATAACCCCTTATTGTTCGCCAATTGCCGACAAAGGTATTCCACTAACGGTTTCTCTGCCCAGAGAGAGAGTCTATTGTTCTACAAACAATAACTCAAAGGTGGGCACCTAATCATTAAGTTAAGCCTGTCTTTGTACATGAACTACTTAGCTTATTATGTTTGGTGTATAATAAAAATGAAAGAAAGAACAATAGGGCCTGGAACAACAGAATTGATAAGTAGTTTTCTTTGATGACAAAGGTCACTGTAATGCTTTTATATCTGAGCTTAACGAGCCTCCTTTCTCGGAAACAGCTATTCGGACTCTATTGCTATATACCTACACACACTAATACTCTACTATATATACCTACTATATTTGAATTATATATATTATTGTCGCAAATAATACAAGCCCACGCACTTCCGGACGCCGCCGCGCATGCGTTCCCTCTCGCTTTAATGACTATGCACTCGAGGCATAAGAGAGGGAGAGCGATAACGCAACCGTAACGCTCGCGCGCCGACCAACGTCCGTCGCGATAGTAGTACACGCAGGGACTCGTTTCGAACCGGCACGCGCGCCCGAGCTCCAAAAACCGCCGCGCGTTTTCTGAATCGGTTGTTGTATAGAAATAGTTCCGTACCAATGTAATAATCTACAATCTAAGTGCACCTTTACCGTGATTATACGAAAAGTACTACTAAAGTGTTTTATTCCTCCATTCCACGTGAACCAATATGAACACAGTTACGAAATATGGCGTCCCAACTGTAGGCCGAATGCCACAGTTCCTGTGAAGAAAAACTGTAGTGAAAATATTTAGTGTGTGTACAACTGTGCTGTGAACATAATTGTGATCGTGTAACAATGCCGAAGACACGGAGTAGGCAATCCCTCAGTGGTTCGCATGACGATGAACTCAACGATAGCGTCACACTTTCCCGCGATAACTTTAGCGCTCTGTTAGCAACGATTCAGCAATCGAATGCGGATATCTGTGAGCGTATGTTAGAGCGCCTGTCGACATTAACGTCCCCTCTGACCGCTCAGTCACCGGCGCCAGTGCCGAGTGCGGCAGAGAGCACCGGCAATTTCTCACGATGCTCGTCCAGATTCTCCGGAGCGGCGAAGGAAAACGTTGAAGCGTTCATCGATGCCATTGAAGCTTTCAAAGAGTGCACGAACATCTGCGATGATGTCGCTATTCGTGGCATGTCTATGCTTCTTATCAGCGAAGCAGCAACCTGGTGGCAGAGTATCCGCGCGGAGGTCACATCCTGGAAAGATGCAATACAATACCTACGTGACGCGTACGGCGACCGCCGTCCTGAATACAAAATATATCGGGAGTTATTCAGAGATGAGCAGGGTGAAGACGAACGGACAGATATCTTCGTAGCGAAGAGTCGAGCCCTCCTAACACGCCTACCAGCAAACGACCTGTCTACCAAGGTGCAAATTGATATGATTTACGGCCTATTACACCGAAAAATCCGTAAAAGATTACGACGCGAAGAGGTCAGTAATTTTTCCGAGTTGCTATCGAAATCTAGAATTATCGAAGATTCCATAAACGAATCGCTAAAGCGAGAATCGCAAAACGCTGCATCCATTGCTTCGCGAACGAATCGTAACGCAACCGAAACGCCTAATCAGCCCGCAATGAACAACGCGCGAACCTCAAACTCCACTGCAAGCGTGAGACCGGCGAATGGGGCAGCTATTACGCCACGCGGCGGCGGCGGCGCTCCGCCTTACCGCGCGCGCCCGCAGGAATCGCACGCGCGTGCCTCCGCCGATACACCGCGTGATGAACACGCACCCGCTGCAGCAACATCGAGACAGCAACGACCGTTTTGTGCGTATTGTAAACACTACGGACACCATAAGGACCAGTGCCGTAAGTTGGCGGACAAAGGTGAGTCAGCAATTGATTCTCATAATTCGGTTTCGTGTTACAAGTGCGGATCTAAAAATGTTACTCGTGAAACTTGCAAAAAGTGTAACAACGAATCAAGTTTTTATAGTGTTGATACTACTGTGCAAATTTCGGAATCAAAGCACATTCAAATTCTAAAGACTAAAAATCGTGATCTTAGTGCGTGTTCCGAAAAGTTGTATAATCCTGTAGATTTGAACGATACTACTTTTCCGTCTTCTTGTTTGAAGAATGTTGATGCAAATGTTAGTTGTGTCGTTCCAGAAGGTACTAACTGGTCTCGTGATAGTTCGAGTGAATCTGCGTACAATCAAGCTGAAATTTTATACAATAATAATTGTTATTCTGTACAAAGTAATTTTTCGGAGAACGATTTGTCGAACGATCACATGACCAGCTGCGAGGTCGATTATAATAACGACCGTTTTTATAATTTTCCATTTAATGATTATTTTGATTATGATGACGCCCTTAATGTAAAGGAGCGTAAGGACGATTTTTGCATATTATCTGAAAATAATAATCTTTGTTATAATGACGTCGGTTTTGCAAAGGGACGTAAGGACCATTTTTGTGAAATTTCAGAAAATAAATGTTTTTGTCACGATAACGTTCCCGATGTAAAGTGGCGTAACGACGATTTTTGTACTTTGGGGGAAAATCGTAAATTTTATTGTAGTGACGACCGTAATGCATTAGAGCGTAACAACCATTTTTGTAAAATTTTGCAAAATGATTTATTTAGTTGTAATGATGTTTCTAAGAAGGTGTTAAATGATAATATGGTGTGTAGTAGTTACACATGTGTAGAGAATGCGCGCGCCGGTAGGAGCTCCGACAAGAAAGTTTTGCGTCCGATTTTTGATATCGAAATTTTAGGCGCGTCGGGGACCGCGTTAGTTGATACCGGTGCCAAACATTGCATTGCGGGCCATACACTGCACACCCTCCTCTGTCGAAAGGGACACCCTCTTGAACCGGCGCGAAGACGTATTAAGCTTGCCGATGGACACGTTCGCGACATAGACGTTCTCATAACTACTCTTGACGTGCACTTAAAGGAGAAGGTCATTAGGACTCCTTTTCTTATCCGCCCTGAGGCGCGTAATAATGAAACGTTGCTCGGCATGGATTTCTTGTTTGCAGCCGAAGTAGTCATGGACTTTTCTCGGAAAAGCTGGTACTTTTCTAATAACAGCCGCGTTCAGTTCTTGATGCGTTTTGAACCCTCCTTATCACTAGAGCTGTCCTGTTCCTCTGCTGACGTACTCCGGGACGACGAAGGCACATCGCTGAACCCACCTGACCGGAACCTGCTGGCGCAGATCTTGGTAACCAATACGGACATTTTCCAGCTAGGGGGAGAGCCTACCCCGTTTGCTGAGCACCGTATTGATACAGGTGAGCATCCTCCTACCTATGTACCTCCGTACCGATTGACCCCGGCCAAAAAGGAACTTATGCGTCAGGAGATTGAGAAGATGCTGAAGGACAACATCATTGAAGAATGTGAGTCTGCATGGTGCTCACCAGCTCTCCTGATTCCTAAGGCTAACGGCAGCACGCGTTTCTGCGTAGATTACCGACGCCTAAATGCCGTGACCAAAACCGACCATTACCCGATGCCTTTGATCGATGAATTGTTACAGTCAACAAAGAGGGATTGTTATATGAGTACATTGGACCTGCGATCCGGTTACTGGCAGGTCAGTGTAAATGAGCAGGATAGAGATAAAACCGCATTCATTAGCCCATTGGGCACTTTTCGCTTCAAGCGCATGCCCTTTGGTCTCAAAAACGCTCCGGCGACCTTTCAGCGACTGATCGACCGGTTGCGCTCCTGTTCATCCCTGGCCAATGTGACAATCCTTGCTTATTTGGATGACCTGCTGATCATTTCTGAAGGTTTCCAGCAGCATCTCCAAGATCTCCAGGCTGTATTCAGTCGGCTTCGAGAATTCAAGCTGCGAGTCAACCGGGAAAAGTGCGTTTTTGCCAGGGGAAGTGTCAAGTATCTGGGGCACGTAATTACCCAACAGGGCGTCTTACCCGATGCTGAAAAGGTTCAAGCTATACTAGAGATGAAAGAACCAAGCAACTTGAAACATCTGCGGACATTTTTACAAACCTGCTCCTGGTACAGGAAATTTATTCCAAATTTTTCCTCCGTAGCAGAACCACTTACAAGGCTAACAAGAAAGCAACAGACCTGGACCTGGGGTTCAGCTCAGATCACGTCTTTTAACGAGTTGAAACAACTACTTACCTCAGCGCCAATATTAATCCAGGCTGATTTTAATCGCCCTTTTGTCCTCCGCACCGATGCGAGCAATTATGCCCTCGGAGCCGTTTTACTCCAGGGGGAGGACAAGGAAGAAAGACCCATTGAATACGCCAGTCGTCTCTTAAACGCCGCTGAGCGTAACTATTCCACAACCGAACGAGAGGCATTAGCGGTTGTGTGGGCGGTGGAGCGATTTAGATGTTACCTGGACGGACATCCGGTGATTATTGGTAGCGACCATCAACCGCTTCGTTGGCTAATGACTCTAAAATCTCCCACAGGTCGTTTGGTGAGGTGGGCTCTCAAGCTACAATCATTCGACATTCAATATCAGTACACCCCGGGAAAAGCAAATGTAGTGGCAGATACGCTAAGTAGGCCGATATGCTCCCAAGATACTCGCGACAGTTGCGGTATTTGCTCAGTGATAATTGACTTACCAACTAAGAGCCCTGCAGAGTTAAGGCAGGAACAGCTGGCCGACCCGGAGGTTGATAAAATAATCAAAGAGATAGAAAGTGCAGACGAAGTGGCATCTCGTAGATGGACGGAGCGCGGGTATCTGTTATCACAAGGCGTACTATACCGGTATAATCCCGACTCAGATAGCGAGACTCCTCAACTTGTTATTCCAATTTCACTCCGTCCCGAGATCTTGAAAGAGTGCCATGATTCACCTCTGGCGGGCCATTCTGGAATCGATCGTACTTACCACAAGATCGCCCAGGCCTATTATTTTCCCGGGATGCGAAGAATCATTACCGAGTATGTGAGAGCCTGTGTCGATTGTCAACGATATAAGGCTACCAATGACAAACCCTCTGGACTACTACAGACGCCCGTGATGCAGCAGCGGAATGAGGTCCTAGCGATAGACCTTTTCGGTCCCTTACCTGAAGGAGAGAACGGTGAGAGGTGGATACTTCTAGTTGAAGACACCGCCACCCGTTGGGTTGAGCTCTACGCCCTTCAGGAAGCGACTGCTGAAGCCTGCGCCCGTACTCTTACCGAGGAATACTTTCTCCGATACGGCTTACCGCGCAGGGTCACATCTGATAATGGCGTACAATTTGTCGGGGCTGTCATGCAACAATGTATGTTCATCTTAGGGGTCAAACAAAACTTCGTGCCACTTTATCATCCGGAGGCAAACCCTGCCGAGCGTAAGAATCGGGACCTTAAGGCGCAGCTCGCACAACTCGTGGAGAATGACCATTGCTCTTGGCCTTCGAAACTCCCAGTGATTCGTTTTGCTATGAATAGTGCGGTATGTAGAACCACGGGTGTCACTCCCGCATATCTCATGTTTGCCAGAGAAATGAGGTCTCCCACAGAAGCTCGTCATGATTTGAGGGCGATTCTCGATAAAGAGAATTTTCTTCCCCAAATTACTCCATACCTAAGATCTTTTATCAACTCACTATCTGCAGTTCGTGAACGAGTCGAATTACAGCAAGATCAGTCTAAGAAGATTGCTGATCGATCCCGTCGACCAAGTACCACGTACGAGGTTGGAGATAAAGTTCTGATCCGGTCACATGTACTGAGCCAAGGTAGCAAAAGTCTTACTGCTAAATTCGTGCCTAAACGGGATGGACCTTATGTTATAACGATGAAGGTTAGTCCTACCACTTATCTTATCTCGCCAATAGGAAACCCTGAGGAATCCTTAGGAAAATATCATGCACAGGATTTGACACCCTTTGTAGACAGTGGTACTCGAAACGACGTACCACCTAATCCTGTCATTCCCAAGCGCCGACGCGGACGTCCGAAGCACAAGGGCAATGAGCCAGTCCAGGAACGAGGGCGTTCTCCTAGACTAGAGGGGGAGTCTGTCGCAAATAATACAAGCCCACGCACTTCCGGACGCCGCCGCGCATGCGTTCCCTCTCGCTTTAATGACTATGCACTCGAGGCATAAGAGAGGGAGAGCGATAACGCAACCGTAACGCTCGCGCGCCGACCAACGTCCGTCGCGATAGTAGTACACGCAGGGACTCGTTTCGAACCGGCACGCGCGCCCGAGCTCCAAAAACCGCCGCGCGTTTTCTGAATCGGTTGTTGTATAGAAATAGTTCCGTACCAATGTAATAATCTACAATCTAAGTGCACCTTTACCGTGATTATACGAAAAGTACTACTAAAGTGTTTTATTCCTCCATTCCACGTGAACCAATATGAACACAGTTACGAAATTATAAAAAATGTGTTAAGTTTAGGCTGAAAGCAAAAAATGTGTTAAGTATTTATAAAAATGAACCTAAGCACAATAGATGTAGGGACAACATGTAGGTAACGGTATTAAGATGCTCAGGTAAAAGTAAATATAATAAAATAATAATTGAGTAATTAAATCTTTAGCAATAGAATTAATAATTAACAGTAAAATAAAAATCTACTAAGCAAATTATTGTATTTATTAGTAAATCGGAAGAAGGTACTGTATGTTTTCAAATTTTCTATTAGTTAAGCATTCATCTTGTCTCTTTGTATTAAACATTTACGGAGTGATTTTTGGAATGTGTTTAGGTCTCTAGAGGTCTTAGATTTTGTCAGTTTGTTTTTATTTGACAAGTGATCAATGTGAGTTCTTCATGCCATGTGCTGATCTACCCAAAGCCCTAGAAATTTTGTGGAATAAATTTTAGCAATGGTTTTGTTTTCTTATGAATGTTGAGATTATTATAATGTTCTCTGATTAAAATTCATGACATGGGCTTTTCCAAAAGTATATTTTAAATTGTGATCGGTTAGCCATTGGATGAACAATATAGCATAGCAATAGCAGCAGAACAAGTATAGGTACTCCCTGGGCTACGCCGTAATTTATACATTTTTGTTTTGATAAGTAAGTTTTGATAAGTAAGTTATTTCTGTTTGTGTTTTTAGTGATTTTGGTTAGGTAATTGGTTTCTATTGATTAGGTAGGACTTAATTAATTCTTGAAAATTGCCCCTGATTCAAAGTTTACTTAATCTTTGTATCAAAGGGTCATGATTTACCAGATTAAAAGCCTTCGTATTTATCAACCTTCGACAAGCATTACTTCAAGGTAGAACCATGTGGGGCTTATTTGGCGATTTGGATTACATTATACTCCCACACTCCAATGGTTTAACCATTATTAGGGTTCCGTACCCAAAAGGTAAAAACGGGACCCTATTATTAAGACTCCGCAGTCCGTCTGTCTGTCTGTCACCAGGCTGTATCTCATGAACCGTGATAGCTAGACAGTAGAAATGTTCACAAAAAGTTGGGGATCCTTGCGAAGGTGAGGAAGTACTTCACGCCGGAACAGCTGCTCAACTTGTATCAAGCGCAAGTTCGATCATGCATGGAGTACTGTTCGCATCTCTGGGATGGATCTGCCAAATACCAGCTTGATGCACTGGAGTCGATAGAAAGGAGGGCCAACAGGCTCATCGGCGATGAAGCACTGGTTAAGACAAAGCTCCAAAGCCTTGAACATCGTCGTCGAGTTGTCAGTTTGTCGGTTTTTTATCGGTTACACTTCGGCGAGTGTGCGATGGAATTGCATGATCTAATTCCACCTAGCCCGTTTCATCATCGGACTACCAGACGTACGGCGATGCGTCATCGGTACATGGTGGACATCCCACCCATACGCACCAAACGTTTTGGGAACACTTTTATTGTGCGTACAGCTAAGGAGTGGAATTCCCTGCCGGAGTCTGTGTTTCCCGACAGCTACAATCTAGGGGACTTTAAGTCAAGAGTGAATAGGTTTTTTTCTAGGCAAGCGTGATTCACCGTCGACCACATCATGGCTTACCATCAGGTGAGATAGTGGTCAAGCGCGAGCCTATAGGATATAATAAAAAAAAAAAACAGATGATGTATTTCTGTTGCCGCTATAACAACAAATACTAAAAACAGAATAAAATAAATATTTAAGTGGGGCTCCCTTACAACAATTGTGATTTTTTTGACGTTTTTGCGATAATAGTACGGAAGTACGGAACCCCGAAAGTGACTGACTAGACTGATCAACTGAAAGCATGCATTGCATACCACACACATTTTTTTTGGGGATACCAGTTATGAGTTCTGCATAGTTATAATAGCCAGACTCTATTTAACATTTTCATTTTGACACCTTTTGTACACCTCGCCTTAAGGTTACACTAGTCAACGGCACGAACTATTTTTTGCGCGGAGTTAAAATGCATTTTATATCAACCGACAACACGTGCGGAAGAGATAGGTGCTTTGATGAGCAGTAGGAAGCTAATTCGCGTACGAATACACACTTTTGCAAATTTGTAGCGAAAAACGACTCAAAATAATATTATTTGCATTGTTGAACTGTTAATCTATCCCTGCATGGTGGCCGTTTTTCAATTTTCCGTCTTCTTATTCGCGCCTACTTTTTTTACTTTTTTGTTTCCATATAGGTCTAGATAATGATGAGACAACATGATATTCTATAACTTTTTACTTTGAACGTACATTGTCAAACAGTGGAATAATCCTTAGACTATATTTTTATGGAAGAATTTTCGACTAGTGTAACCTTAACTACCATGTTCATAAGTGAATTCCCTGCTTTAATGACATCATTTCATTAATGAAAAAAAGCTGTATGTGTAACCGTGTGTAACTGAGAAAAAGTATAAGACATTTGGTTTCTGAACGTTGGTAAGCATTCTGTCCACCCTGAAGCTCGTGATTGGCTGTCTGAAAAAAGCGGCTGACTGTGCCGTGTGATCTGTCCGATTTCGATGTGATTTCTTTTCCCGAAAAATGGTTAAATAAAATATATTGTTACCGGGAATTTTCAGAGCTACTCTGTTGATTCTTTATCATGCTGTCGTGGCAGCTCCGTCAGTTTTTGTTTGCATTAGTTCATTGGGTTGTGAATATACTTGTTGCTATTCAAAATGTTTATGCCCGATTTCGGATCAAAAAGTGCATTTTACCACAAGATGAGGTGACGAAAAGTGATATTAGAGTTATATTAAAACACTTGCCCAGAGTTACGAAGAAACTCAAACATTTAGTGATCCTGACGGATACTGATCAACACTCGTTCAGTGATTTGGCTCGCATGGTTATATGGAGCCTTGTAGCCGGGATATCTTACGTGAGCTTCTACGATATAACAGGTAATAAACTTTTGAGTAAGGCTTCGTTAGGAAATGCCATTACTTTCATTTACTATTGCTACCCACACCATGACCAATAAAAATCCATTCCTTCACTTATTATTTTGGAGCAATACTTATTAGAATGTTTCTATACCTAATAGTTCAATACTTTCCTTTAATACATATTCAGCTTTATTGAGTAGACTTCTGCCTCAAACATTAGATAGGGATGATGCATTGATATCAGATAACAATGATGAAATATCTTACAGACATATTATTGTGTACTCACTATCTATTCCCCAAGCCCAATATCTTATTGTCTTTTGAGTATTGTAGATCCTAAACTGGGTTACATTATTCAGATTTTCACAGATAGCAATTTCTTTTTTCCAGGTGAATTAAAAGAAAATGAAGAAAAGCTGTTTCTAGAAGTGGAAAGAAATAAAAAGGGTGTGCCAGGTTGCATAAAATGGTGTAGGAAGCCAGACCTGAACGGTTACACAAATGGGATGCAAGCTCACACAGTGTACATAAACATATTCACTCGTAAAGATGGGCGACCTAAAGTAGTGCAATGTATACGTCAGATTGCTGAAGATACAGTTATATGTAGCAGAGAATCTGGGGAATTTACTGCACAAGAAATAGATAATACTTTAATGTTAATGTACCCTTCCATTCCTGATCCAGAAGTAGTTTTATATACTGGTCCATTATGTTGTACTCGTGGGTTATTGCCATGGCAAATAAGACTCACTGAGTTTATACAACTCTCCTTAGACCATAGTGTAAATATTGATAATTTCATAGGTGCATTGTATAGATATAATAAATGTGATCAAAGATTTGGTAAGTGAGGTTAGCATTAGCCTTAGTGAAAGGCCTAAGTTTAATTAAATATTGTGCAAATATTGTTATGCTGGCATCATCCATTGGTTAAAATCTTGAGTGTATGTGTAAATAGGTGCTTTATTTAAGAATCAGACTCATAATAATTATATTTATGGATAACATCATAATAGCATTAACAATTTTATCATTATTCATTAGACAAGGCCTATGATGTGATTCATACAAATAAAAATAAATAATATTGTCATCAATATAAATTTGGTATAATTACAATAACTATGTTATCTTTATGAATTTTATATTTAAAACATAGTGTACAACAATACAACCAGTGAGCAATAACCTATAGAAGAATCATTAAATATGAACATATATTTATAATTTTAAAGTAAAAAAATATAAAACTTTTATTGATTTGTGATGTTTCATTTAATTCTTTTTTCAACAGCTTCTTTCGTAACAGTCTTTTTAACCGACTTCCCAAAAAGGAGGAGGTTTTCAATTCGACTGTATTTTTTTTTTTTATGTGTGTTATAATAAATTAACTCTACAAAACTTCAAGTGTGTAGGTAGGTAGATGTACCAGGTAACTTTTGATTCATTGTGATTTTGTGAAGGTACTCATTAATATCAACATGTTTTAATTATAACCCTCAAATTGCGAAAATAATACAGTTCCCTACATTTAGTGACTAGCTAGCGGCTTCGCCTACCAGACCAGGGTCGATAATTTTTGAAGCCAAAAAAATAATAGTAGGATGAAATCCATTTGTAAAAGGAAGAGAATATAACAAAAATTAAAAGAAAAATAATTTACGGGCGATCTGAGATCGGGAAGTGGAAAGGGGGGTGAGTTTTGTATATTTTTAATATATAAGTAATATATTTTTTTAAGCTTATGGCCCTGGTCTATACGTGAAAAGTGTTTTATTATCGCGAGGGAACTAAAGGGGACTCCCTCGAACGACATACATAGACCTTATAGGTGATGTTCTTCAGAAAGGACAGGTGCGCAGTACTCATAACCGGCGTGCGTGTATGACTAGATGTATGAACGTAAGTGAAGCAAACGAAGTATTTAAAGATCTAACAGGTGGCGAAAGACGTGATTTTATTTACCTATGTATGGAACATTAAACCGCAATAAAAAGCACGCTATGTGCTATTCAAGAGTCTAGAATCTAAAACATAGTCTATCTCTGTGCCAAATTTCATCCAGATCCGTTCAGCAGTTTTAGCTTCTGGCGTGATTGAGTATATAACAAACATACATCCATCCATCCAAACTTAACATGGCTATCATGTAAAGTATGGCTGTTTTTTTTTGATATTCAAAAGTTAATCCTATTGTAACAATTGTTTATATTCATGAGTACTCTCACGTCACTCCATGAAACATTTCCAATGAATTAAGTCAGCCTGTACATACAAGTGTATGTTAATAAACACGCACCAGCTGCAAAACAGTCAAGTTTACCCTGTAGTAGGTTCTTGTGTTTGCCTAGCAAAATGAATGTCCGTTAAATATGTTTTTTATAATGATAATAATGGAGCTAGGAGCGTATGCTCTAAAATTATTGCAAGTTACGCGAGTTTATTGATAGAAACACAATTTGTAGTAGGTACCTACTTTCTCTTTTTTTAAATGACTTCAAAAAAGGAGGAGCCTCTCAATTCGTCGGTTTTTTTATTTTTTATGTATGTTCCGCGATTATTCAAAGAGACCTGGGACCGATAACAAAAATTCTTCTTTTATTTTAAAGGGTATACTTCCTAGCAGGTCAGGATCTGATGATGGGGTCCTAGAGAAATCGAGAGAACTCCTCAAATATTATAGGCATACATATAGCGATTTTGGTATTTGCATCAACAATGCAATCATTTGCACTCAGAAAGTATCATTTGGTGAAGTGGAACTGATGAAGAAGGCCACAGATGGCCACTAGAACTCCTAAATGCTAAGTATGTCACTGGTATAAAATATCTCGAATAGTTAAACGACTATGATGAAGCAAATACTTATAAATTAAATAAATGGTACTGATTAAAAATTAAAATTTTGTATTTTTAATAAAATAAACAATAATAAATAATATTGATGAAAATGGCACCATCAAACTGATCTGATGATGAAGCCGGAAGGTAGGCACTGGAACTCTGAAATAAAACAATGTATCCTAATCGTGTTTGGGCTTATTGGAATCTTCATGAGATGTGAATTGGAGAAACCTACCAAAACTATCTGCCTAGCCTTTTTCCCAACTATGTTGGGGTCGGCTTCCAGTCTTACCGGATTCAGCTAAGTACCAGTGTTTTACATGGAGCGACTGCCTATCTGACCTCCACAACCCAGTAACTGGGTAACACGGTACCCCTTGGCAAGACTGGTGTCAGATGTCAAGCTTCTGACTACCTGTAACGACTGTCAAAGATCTTCAAATGACCGCCGGGACCAACGGCTTAACGTGCTTTCCGAGGCACGGAGGAAACTCGGTATGTTGAAATGGTCACCCATCCACTGACCGACCTCGTCAAGCGTTGCTTAACCTTGATGATCGACCCGTGCGGCTGTTATTATTTAGCCACGAGCTCCTCCTATTTAAACCTACCAAAACTAAAGAGAGGAAAATAAAAAACTTTTTAACAAAAAATCAAACGAAGTCGGTGTCTTTTTTACCCATTGTTTTCAGTTTTTCAACACCGACTTCGGAAAAGAAAGTTATTTTTTGCTTAGTAGTTTTTTGTTTTGGAAGTCGGTTTGATTTTTTTAAATGTTTTTTATTTAACGAAAATTCCAATGCAGGTAAAAGGCGCTCTACGTAAACTACGGAGGGGTGTACCAAGTTCCATCTGCTTCGGGGAATAGGAACGAGCGAGGAGTGGTGTTCCAGTTAGAGTTGGACACAGTTCCTACTTATCTATTGTAAGCCGTTTTCACTAAAAGCCTCCATAGACGAGAGCCTGCTTAGAAGCGTCAGTGCCGATAGCTTCAAGTGATCGCTGTTTGGCAATCTGCAATTTCAATTCAAAATTGACGTCCAAAATACCTACCGCTTTTGCAGTCGCAGCTAAAAAACTGCAGATTGCTAAACAGTGACCGATTATGATGGACCTTTTAACACTGACGACACGGTTGACGTAGTGGTTAAGCGATCGGCTGCTGCGCTGCGTGTCGTGGGTACGATTCCTGCACAGAACAAATATTATGGCCTACAGATAGTTGTTCCGGATCTGGGTGTCTTGTGTACGTGAATTTAAATGTTTGGAAATTCCTAGTGTGGGGCCACGTTTTCTTTAGAATAAAAAAATAAATAAAAATCGCACCTGAATAGAAGCGCGCTGTTTGATTTTCGAAGCTCGGCGCAGCGCCGAAAGTTCAAAATGTAATACCGCACTTTTATTCAGGTCTACGATTAGGAGTCATTTAGTTTTATTATTAAAACGGGTCTAAGACCCAGTGTTATGATCCATAGTTAACTCAATCAATGTTTAAATATGGTAACCAATGATTTTAAATTACGGGATCAAATTTCGATCCGTAGTTGTTCAAAAACTGGGCCTAAGTCACGTATAACATAGTGTGCGGATCATACATTTCAAACAGGAACACCCAACAGGACTAGGATCTGTCGCATCCACGACCTTCAGGAAACTCTCTCTTAAAACACATGTACGTTTAATCATTATTTAGGTTCAGTACCCTATGAATGCGTTGACCTCTTTATTGGTATACCTGCAATGAATAATGAGCGTCACGCCTGGAATCACCTGTGTTCAAAAGGTTCACCTGGGTTCTGGTATGTGAACAGAGGAAATTGTTATTTTTTAGTGATGTCCTTCAAAAAGGTCCGGTGCGTTACGTAGGTACCTACTCGAAATCGAAAGGTGATCTAGATGTATGAACGCTGTTGAACTCAAGTTGCATGGATAGCGTTCTGGATTTTAGTGTTAAGCGCGGTGAGAATGACTATTTTTAATGAATTTTTATTTTTTCTCAATAAGGTTTTTGAACTAAAAGGTACATTTTTGACAATACACATGCAAAGAACCCAAACAAGATGGTGCTATCTTGTACCATTGGAGTTGCTATGGCCATCTTCTGGCTCCATCATGCCACCAGATTCACTATTTCCAAAATTTTTGGTAGTTTTCAAACTTCTCTCGCAGTAATAAATCTCTTACAAAAACAGCACCGATCCTTGCCTTGCGCATCGGAAAGCCAACTTCAGGGCGACCAAGAAGTTTGGCGAGAAATATGCATGTACGCCACACATACGAGAGCAAGGTAATATAGTTTGTAAAAAGGCATAAGTTGATGTAGGGATGCGGCAATTTAAGAACATCGCTGTTAGTATACTACCTTTTTTATCGTAGATAGCCTTGCACTTGACCACTATCTCACCTGATTGTAAGCGATGATGTGGTCAAAGGTGTAGCACGCTTGACTAGAAGTAACCTATTCCTCTTGGCTACCTGTACCTACTCTGGTTGGTGGCTCATTAATATACCTAGTTAGTTCTGTCATTATTACATTTCAGGATACTTGTCCTCAAACCACCACGATGCGATTAGTTAGTCGAACACGACTAAAACAAACTAGCTTTATGCCGCGACTTCGCCCTTTTGCCAGTCTCACGACAACTGTCCTTATTCATAGGATAGGACAATCGACGATAGTCGGTATTTCCAGAGATTACATTTTACAAACAAACAATTTTAGTTCGTTATTATATATTACTTTGGATGGCTAAGCTAACAAGAAATAAAACGAAATATAAGAGTGAAGTGTTTATTAAAGTAATACGCGAATAATAGTGCACACTAAAATACTATACAAGGGACTAATATTTACATCTTGCACGCACTAATGCTCCCACCTGCAAGAGAAAAATAAAAATAATATATCACAGCCTTAGCTTTTTTGATGCCAGAAATGCTTTTGGTAGGTACTAAAACGACATCAATTGGTTCAAAAAAATTCAATGTTATCTTTGTTTGAGCGATAAAAGACGGATGTTCTACTAACACGTACAATCTTCTTGGATGTATAAAACACTGTTATCTTCAAAATGATTGAAGTGTGAGATAGTATTATGACATAAGTGAAAATTGAGTCATAAGTACATTGTTCTTGATTTTATTCTTACGATTATTACGGTTTGATTTAAACTGGATTCTTTGTACTTTGAATTACACTATTCATTTATTTAACCATGCATTCAAAATACTACAGTATAATAAATGTACGCGTATAATTTTATGTTAGTAATTACGACAATGGTTGACCGTTACAGTAACGGCTGACCCGTGTTAAACGTGTTATTTTTTGGACGGGCTGAACATCTTTGAACATGATCGGTGATAACAAAATAGAATATACAGAGAATAACATTTCTGACATCATCCTATTTTCCATAAACAATGTTAGTAGAGGTAGACTTGTTTTTTAGTCATAATTAGCATCACTATATATAATAATAATTAATAATATTATACCCTTAATACTAATTATTGCACTATATATATTTTAGCACTTAACTTTTGTTATTCTTTAGCATAATCAACAGAAAATTATGTTTTTGTCTAAGTCGAACACACAATACAAGATAGATAAAAGTACAACCTGCTGTATGTGTAACCTGATGTTCACCGGCGATGGCGGGAGTGACTGCCGCTGCGTGACCGACGCCGCTCGTAGTCCCTAGAGCGCTCATACCTATCGTACTTGTCGTAGTCTCGGCCCGACCTGTCCCGGTCGTAAGACCGGTCCCGCTTCGAGCTGTCCCTGTCGTAAGACCTCTTGTCCCTCTTGCGCGAACGTTCTTCGGATCGGTCCCGTGATGTCTTCTTGCGTCCCGAGCGTGATTCATAGCTGATCGATCGCGACCGCTTTGTACGTTTCCTTGGACGCTCCTCTTCAGAATCGTCCCTGTATTTGTGTTTATCGTAGTCCCTACTTCTAGAAGATTTGTGTCTGTCGTAGTAGTCGTCTTTCTTCTTAGATCTGGACTTGTCAGATCTTTCGTATTCGTCGTAGTATTTGGATTTTGAGTAGCTTCTGTCGCCTGACTTGTGAGATTTGTCTTTTCTATGTTTTTCTTTCTTAGATTTTCTGCGAGAACCACTTGAACTGGAACCTCTACGTTTGCGTTTCTTGGATTTAGTTTGAACGACGGCGTCTTCGGTTTCTGAGGAGGATTCGCTCGAGCTGGATGAGGAATCGTCTTCTGAGTCGCTGGTGGAGGTGGAGCTTTCTTTATGGTTGGCTTTACTGGATGATTTGGAATGGGGGCTCGGAGTGCGGTCTCTCTTACTCGACTTTTTAGATTTCTCCTCCAGAATAGTGTCTAATTTCCTGACTCCATCAACTTTATCAGATTTGTGATTATTTCTCTCATCTCTTCTCTTGTCCTTAGAGAGGCGGCGTTCAGGTAATTTGTCAGGGGTCTCACTGTCTGGCGGTGGTGTCGCAGAGGATCCTGTAAAGAAAGTAAGTTGTTTATTCCTGAATAATTGTCACCCTAGGTCAAGTCTTTTTGTTTTATCCACCAGTTAGCTTAAAAAGTACTAGACAGTAGTACTAGTTTCCTTTTGTCAATACAGTACGTTGAAACGTCACAGCTTGTTAAATACACTTTTTACTTAGAAGTGACGTCACAAGCCCCCACTCCTGAATTATGATGAGCTTAATCCTTCTCAATTTTACTGATTTAAGGGTACACTAGTCGACGGCACGAACTATTTTGTGCGCGGGGTTATAATACACTTTATATCAACCGACAACATGTGCGGAAGAGATAGATGCTGTGATGAGCAGTAGGAAGCTAGTTCGCGTACAAATACACACTTTTGCAAATTTGTAGCGAAATGGATAATGATTTAGGACGAAACCGAGAGCGCTTTTATTTTATAAACAGACCTTTGGCAGTCTAGATATCATGAAAAAACGACTATATCTTTCTGTTCAAAATAAATTATTTGCACTGTTGAACTACTAATCTATCCCTGTATGGAGGCCGTTTTGCAATTTTCCGTCTTCTTATGGTATTTATTCGCGCCCAAAAATGCGTTAAAATTAGTGTCGAAATGTGGAACTTTCGACGCTCATAACTTTCAAATATTTTCTTTTTTTACTTTTTTGCTTCCAAACAGGGCTAGATAATGATGAGACAAATTGATATCACTTTTTATTTTGAGCGTACATCGTCAAATAGTGGAATAATCCCTAGACTACGTTTGTATGGAAGAATTTTCGACTAGTGTAACCTTAAGCATAAAATAAGTGTCCTATATTTTTTGATAATTTAACTGACAGACTAAATAGATATTTTTTTATCCAGAAACCATCGCTATTCTAAGCAAGTATAGTTCTGAAGCACACACAATACAAGACATAAGTGGGCCTCAAATAAGGTAGCAGATAAATGCGGTACTAACGTGATCGCCTGGGCCGCTCGGGTGTGACGTTGTTGTTGGGCGTGGAGGGCTCGTCGTTGGCCTCCCTCGCCTCCGCACGCCGCACTTCTGCCTCGATCTCCCGCGACGTGCGCTCGAAGTCTTTGCTCTTGCGTTTTATGATGTCCTGGTAACAAAATTGGCTAGTTTAATAATACACACTAGCTAACCAGTGATAGTTAAAAATTTCCTCAAGGGAATGTTCATCTGGAATAACTCCATGAACAAGGTTTATCCGCGTGTTTAAATCCGATCAGACATTCACTACACATTAAAATTATAATATAGTAGGATCACAAATTTTGATACTTATGTTTGAACCCTAATTAAATGGCGAAGTGTCTTTGTCACTAACGGGGCACAAATCTATGGGGTACTATGGGAACTAAGCCACTGAGAAATTCCTAGTGAACCCCTAAAGTACCCGAGCATTTTTTTTTTAACCTCGGTTTCGAACCCAGGATCCAACTTTCAGCAGTCGCCCTTGCGACGAGTAGACAAACTAGGAAGTCATGTGTTATTTTCGCAAAATTCAAGTTATTGAATCGTTTGAATGAGGAATATAGTTAAATCAAGTTATTTGGTGTAGATAAGTAGATTTTTGAATTGTAAATGATGTAACCCACATTCAATTTACCGAGTGTGTAGGTACTACACTTCGAACTGAATTACCCATATCAGTTCAATGTTAATTAATAAGTGATTCCTATTACTATCTGTCGTCGATTAACATATAATGTAGTATTATTTACACGTACGTAAGGTCATCCGTTATCCGTTAAAAAGTCATTTGAGATTGCCAAAAAAAATTGATGTGTTTGACGAAAATAGAGTTGATGTCCGGATTAACAATCAGGATACGATGGTAAAGTTTTCGTAAATAAAACATGAATCCATTGATAAAGTAGAACGAAAACTGGTTTCAATCCATTTTTACATGAGCCTTTTGGCTTAATAAGCGAAAGAGGAATTTGGGGGGTAAATTAAATAGTCTCCATAAATATTATCTTAAGTAACTACGTCTGGACTTTGGACAATGACCTCTGATCATGATGACTGTTATCATTTCAACATGGCATGCATTTTCGTGCGTTTATTTGAAGTGCTATCGTATCATGACTCGTCTCGACATGTTCACATACTTATTATTGCTGTGTGAAAGGGTCTTAAGGGTGCAACCAGGCTGCGGTCGATCGTCGGTATTGTCACAGATAATATTATACTAGGATACAGATGCCTCATCCCATACAAAGAAACCGTGCCGACGTAACTAGCGTTTTTCATCTGATTAATCTTGTTATTTTTGTAATTTCAATCGCGTTCGATCCCGTTTCACGGCAATAGATGGTGTTAGCAGCGACTTGCAAGTAAAAGGGTTTACTAGGTTCGTGAATATTTTTTCTTTAAATACAGTGAAGGTTCGTTTAAATGAAAAAATACTATAATTTTTTTTGCACCAAAATGTGTTACAATGCAAATTTTAACAATCGAGTGGAATGCCTCAGAAATTTAAAAATGCGCCATCTATTGGCATCAATTTTAAATGATCCGTTCAAATAATCTTTGAAATGTGAATTAAGAGCCCAATATTCCATAATTTTGTACTTAGGAGAGTTGATTAAACAAGAACATACAATTTTAATGTTCAATTCCAGAAAATGTTAATTTTACACACAATTCTATTGAATTGTGTGTATATATCGCGCCATCTAGTGAGATTTATTTGAACCAAATTTTCTTTCTTAGCAATGAGACCCCGTGGTATTGTGATATAAAATGTGACACATTTTGAGACAAAAGTCGACGTAGATCGACCGCCAACCATTTGCAATTTTGGCTCTTGCCCAATATTCCATAATTTTGTACTTAGGAGAATTGATTAAACAAGAACATACAATTTTCTGGAATTGAACATTAAAATTGTATTAAGTACAAATACATTTTTGATGCCAAAAAACTGATGAATAAACGCGTTTTACCGAAATTTGAAACCACGGGTTAGCAGACTTAACCATTGGTTGAGTTAACTACCAATAAAAAAAACTGTGCCTTAATGCAAGTGTATTGTAGTGATGATTGTTTACCTGCAGCTGTTGATCAGAGACATCGTTCGGTTCGTCGTCGTCGCTGCCATCGCTGCTGCTCTCGTACGCGCCCAGCCCTGCGCACACACACACACCACAATAGAAACGACCCAACAACACACTCGGGACAATGTCGTAACACCGATCCACCGATCTACTTCATACGCTAGAAGACATGTTTGTGTATGCATCCATTTTCGATCAATTCAATTTATTCATCATAAATCACAATGAAAACATCGCATCTATAGAATAGTAGTAGATTTTTTTTATATAGACACTTAGTATATAGAATACGATCTCAGAAATTAATAAAAACAAATCATGTAATCACACAAACAGTAAACAAAGTTCCTTAAATAAATCATTTACATAAAACAAATTTTACATAAATGTTTAATAATATGTAGGTATAAACATCTATAATAAATTCTGTACATTTCTTACCAATTATCCACTAAAAACAATGCATTTAAACACTGTTCGATACAATGTATTGCCAATTAGGTCAATACTAAAATACTAATTATGATGCTGGGCTGCTGAAATGAGAAATTTGAGTAACATACATGGCGGTTCAGAACAAACTCTCAACATTTTTGATAGTTTTTCTGCACATTTACGAGAAAAACCACCATTTATGTTTTGTACGGAAGTATCTGGCAAACTATTTGGTATTATTGGCTGAAACGTTGCCTGGTTCATTGTTGTTGAAACTTTATATCGGTCAGTTCAATGGTCAAGTTCAGTGCGGTGTATGTTAGGGCAGTTTGCGAGACACTTCCGCTCGCTCGGCATTAGGAACACAACTCACCGAGCCCACTGGCGATAGCGGCCAGTGCCTTCGACTTGCTCGCCTTCATGGCGTTGAGGCGCGACGCTTTTACCATATAAATAAAACCAACATTAATCACACACACCACATGTATTCAATTGTCAACAGGCAACATCTGAAATAAGACTTTATTAGCGATAAATTAAAACACATTTTTGCACATCACAATTCTTCTTCACATAGGGCTGTCTCGCTAGGAGACGGTATTGTCACAGAGTCAGTACGCGATAGTTTCTCGTAGTACAAAGTAATGTCTTGACGGAGACCGTCGTTCCGTTTGGGATAAGCATAGATGAGTGGAAATACCTTGTAGGGCGGTATATCGGGCCAATTCTTCCTGGCTCACCGTTTGGATCTCCTGGTCGGTCACCTCAAGGAGTATTTCTGTGAGGGAGCGACGGACGGCAAGCATCTGGAGATAGTTTATTGTATTAATTTATTTATTATAATAGGGAAAACAAACAGTAGTATACCAAAAATATACAAATTGTCTTAAACATACGACTTAACAAATATACTACCCACTACATTTTCCACAGATTACTACTTATACTAAGACAAACTGATTAGCAAACGTTATTGTAGTCAGGATAACTATGTAGAAACATTAGAAGCTACTGTTGATCCTTCAAAATGTTGATTATGTTAGTTCTAAAGGTGCTTACATATAATATGTCAATTGCACAAAATAGTTTATTGTATGTATTGACTAGACGGCGTAGTGGTGAGCGCACACCAGCATTGGATTTGCAAGAGATAGTAGCGAATAGTTGCCTGGAGCGCACCTCCCGCCCCTGCACTGTTAATACCACATATTTATTTATTATTTGTTTTTTTTTTAAAAACTTTGCCCCACACTAGGAATTTCTCCTGTATCGTGGGTGCGTTTACAAACATATAAACTCACATACACAAACACCCAGAGCCGGAACAACTATTTGTAGATCATACAAATAATTGTTCCGTGCGGGAATCGAACCCGCGACACGCAGTGCAGCAGTCAATCGCTCAACCACTGCGCCAACCGTGCGCCCAAGACAAAACCTGGTGATACCTACTTATTTGGTATTGGTATGGCATCCTTATATTTATAGGCCTTCTCTTTAGTATTGGTAATGGAAACCGGTGAAGTTAGTACTTATTTTGATAGATCGGTAATGTCCTCAATTTTTAGGTAGCCGTACCTAAAGGGTAAAAACGGGACCCTATTAATAAGACTCTACTGTCCCGTCTGTCTTTATGTCTGTCACCAGGCTGTATCTCAAGAACCGTGATAGCTAGACAGTTGAAATTTTCACAGATGATTTATTTCTGTTACCGCTATAACAACAAATGAAACCATGCCTTGGCAAACATGTTAAACACATGTTTGCCAAGGCATGGTTTCAGCTTCATCACCATCATTTCAGCGGAAAGACGTCCACTGCTGGACATAGGCCTCCCCCAGGCATCGCCACATTGACCGATCCCGTGCGTCTCGCATCCAGCGCCTTCCCGCAACCTTAACCAGGTCATCGGTCCACCTAGTGGGAGGCCTTCCTTCAGCTTCATTATGGAATAAATAAACGGGTAACCATTCACGTACACACCACAGCAACAGACCGCAGCAAGCGTAGCATTACCTTATTTGATCGAACCTTGGGTCTGTTACTCACCACTTCTTGCATGATCTCCTCCTTACTCCTCTTGACGAGTGGGGCTGGCTCCTCCCTCTCCTCTCTGGGCGGCGGGGCTTCCTCCACAGGCTCCTCCTTCACAGGACTCGACGATGGCGGCTCCTCTTTCTCCGTTTCTTCACCTTCCGAGTCCGATTCCTGTGACAAAATAAATAATAATAAACATACCAGCATGTAACTGTCAAACTGTAGAGCAAAAGCAGAGAATTAATAGGTTCGAGCATTTATCACCAAGCTTGCTCGAGGCGGGTAGGTGATTTCAGACTTATATTAAATAAATTTCGTCTCCACACGATGTAAATTCTTTCATGGTAATTTTTGTTAGTCGTTGACCTTATTACGTATCTTGTAATCTACGACCCATTGCAGAATTCAAGGGTGGCTTTATCATTCAGAAACTTTTCTATTTATCAAAATTACTAAAGGTTTGTTTTTCACCTTCAAGGGTCAGTTGCAGTAATTAGTGAAGTTCATCAATAACCAACAAAATTATAAAGGTAGTAATTAAAGGTTAACAATATTGATTATAATCTAAGGGCAATGTCCATGGAAGAACTTCATACAACATAAGTCACCGTCATGCCTTTTTCCCTCTTGCTGATTGGACCAACTTGTGATGACGTGCAGTAGAAAATGCAAAGTTGGTAAATTCGTTTTTTTTTCTTGCGGATTATTCCACAGGAACCATGTAGTTTTGTCTTAGACACTCAGCAATGTAGCTTTCTAATAGTGAAAGAATTTTCGAAATCGGTTCAGAACAGAATTGCCTTTTACAAACAGGAAAAAGAACAAAAAAAAATGCGCCTTTTACAACTAACCCTCTTGGTTTTTATTTTTTTTATTTTGGACAATCGCACTCTTCCCAAACCACTGCAACTCCTGAAAGCCAGAATCAACAGTGGCGACCACCAGAAAAGCGCCGAGGCAATGAAGCTCGACGAAGTCCCGGCGAATGAATTTAACTGTCTTGGATCCCGGACGAAATTAATCAGAAAAGAATAACGGAGGAGTAGGAAAAAAATTATATAAAAATATTGGGTTAGTTGTCAACGGATATATTTTTTTTCGTCTCGTCGTCGTTGCGTCTCAAGATGCGCCTAAGATTGCGTCGTCAAATGCACCCAACAAACACAAACGCTCGGATGCGTCCAAGGACACGATGAGGAAGGCAACCGCAAGGGATGCACAACAACAGGCTGCGTCCTAAGCAATCCCGACCTCATCTGCGTCCATGGATGCGCCCACTAACACAACCCTGACCGAAAGGCCAAGTACAGTTCTCGCTCACGGCGATTCCAGGAGTACTGCAAATGTAGATGCGCTCAAAACAAGGGTTGTGTTAACGGCTGCGGCTCTCTGAGAGGGACCTGGCGAGTCTCAGTCCATCAACAAGAACATCTAACGCCAATACTTGGCAAACAGTTCCCAGCTGAAAGACATTCTCCAAGGGGGGATATCGGATACGGCTGACACACATCGGCGATAAGCGCAAGCGTAGCACGAGGCCTAGAGGGCGAAAAGAAACGACAAAAGACCAACATGGAACCACCAGCTAAGGCGCAGAAGCGTTCGCATCCCGAAGATTCCGTCACACCAACTGGGGTAAGCAAGAAGAGCAAGCCTGCGCGCTCGCATATGGTTGATGGAACTTTGGTGAGCTCCACCAAAGCGGCAGCAGGAACAACGAGGTGTGTGTCGCCGTCATGACCGAGCCCTTCATGGACATGACGCAGGAGCAAGCGGCGTAACAATATTCACGCTTAAATCATGGACCGGGCGACTGAGTATCAACCCCTCATCGCTGCTCCGTGTGACAGAAAACAAAAACAACCTATTTTCAACAAAACTATAACATACAGACGATAGAGGAAGTAAGAGATCAGTCAGGAGCCAATGAAGTACGAATCTACACAGATGGCTCAAAACACAAAACGGTTCAGGTGCTGGCGTACATTCCCTTGACCTCATCATTAACTTTCACATACCGCTAGGTAGACAGTTCGATCTTTTAATGTGAATGGGTCGCCTTAATACAAGCCGCAACTGATACCGTAGTTCTGGATGCCCAAAAGCTTTACGGTAAGCTTTTGGGCATCCAGAACTACGGTATCAGATTCCTATCAGATAGTCTGGCTGTGCTCAAAGCTTTAGAATCTTTGAGTTCCACCTCGCTCCAGGTTGAGTTTATTGAAATCCAATCGAATTACCTCCAGTGGATTAAGGGGCAAAGCGGATCCATAGGCAATGATGCCGCAGATCAAATTGGCGAAGATGGGCTTCAAGATGTTAGTTCTAGACCCGTACCCACTTCTCCCCCTTTCTTGTGTGGCTTCGCAAGAGATCAACAGAACTCCATGGTAATAACAGATGGTCACGGGCAACAGAGTGTAGATAGTCAAAAATGGCTTTGCCAAATGGTTACCCGCGTCTAACTAAAAAAACTTCTCTGTCTAAGTAGAAATAACCTAAAAATAATCATAGGGACAATAACGGGCCACACCCTCCCTAAAATAGTACATTGTGATACAAGGGTGGAAAGTAGGTTATTGTTATTGCAAAGTAGGTTATTGGTTTTTAAAGTCACGAGCTTTTTTTTGTTTAAACAAATCAAAGAATTAGATTTGTTTATTGACAAAAAATAAAATTTTCAGAAAATGGCGCGTTTTTGCAACTGGACATATTTTTTTTACAAAGAAATAAGGTAGCAAAATGTTGCCTATAAAATTCATTCATTGGCGTGCGCTGAGGAAACTATTGATGATAAATAGAAAATTATTAAGTAGGTAGGTAGGGTAGGTAGAGTAGCTTGAGTGGGCAGAGTAGGTAGAGTAGGTTGAGTGGGCAGAGTAGGTAGAGTAGGTTGAGTGGGCAGAGTAGGTAGAGTAGGTTGAGTGGGCAGCGTAGGTAGAGTAGGTTGAGTGGGCAGAGTAGGTAGAGTAGGTCGAGTGGGCAGAGTAGGTAGAGTAGGTTGAGTGGGCAGAGTAGGTAGAGTAGGTTGAGTGGGCAGAGTAGGTGAAGTAGGTAGAGTAGGTTGAGTGGGCAGAGTAGTTAGAGTAGGTAGAATAGGTTGAGTGGGCAGAGTAGATAGAGCAGGTAGAGTAGGTAGAGGCAGGGTAGGCAGTGTAGGCAGGGTAGGGAGGTTAGGCAGGGTAGGCTGGATAGGCTGGGTAGGCAGGGTAGACTGGATAGGCAGGGCAGCCAGTTGACGGGAGCGAAGCTCCGCGGGTCAGCTAGTTGACTTATAAATTTAAAACTCAACTGCAAAACTAATGATCGAGCTCGTAAACAAAAGTCACGACCGCGTAATAGAAAGATGCCTGTGCGAAAGATTTAATTTTCGAATCATAATTATAGCCTCTGAAAGTACGCCATGTTTAACAACTATTGAAAAGATGTTTAGCAAGGAGTTTTCATACATAGAATAAAATGGGATAGATTTTCTACGAGGAAAAATGAATGATTCCGTACGTTTTAGCATGGAATGCTCAAAAGTCTTTTAAATGGTTCTTTAATATATTTAATTACCAGTTTTAATTTAATTATTTTCACATCAACATTTGTCAAAAATCGAATAGGCTGTATCCGTTGTAAAAAAAAAAATGTCCAGTTGCTAAAACGCGCCATTTTCTTAAAATTTTATTTTTTTGTAAAAAAAACAAATCTAATTCTTTGTTTTTACTATTTCTCACAACTGTATTGAAAAACGTCGTGTGATACACGGGTGTATAGGTTATTGCAAACGAGCTGTCATTAACAAGCCCGAGCCGAAGGCGAGAGTT
The DNA here is from genome assembly GCA_948252205.1 of Orthosia incerta. NCBI lineage: Eukaryota > Metazoa > Arthropoda > Insecta > Lepidoptera > Noctuidae > Orthosia > Orthosia incerta. The sequence continues at coordinate 57,589,374 of OX411742.1, forward strand.
TTTAATGACACGAGTTTTAGTACTTTCCACCCTTGTATCACAATGTACTATTTCAACATAGGCGCCACAGACAGCCCACTTTGCAGGGGCTGTTTAACGCCGAAGAATCAGCTGCCCTCGTAATACTGGACTGCGAGGCCGTGGCATATCAACGCGAAGGAATCCTCGGAATAGTGAGGTCGCTCCGTGAAGCCTGTGAAGCCCCCAGGAAGCTTCTGTGCTTTTGGACAGAGTTAAACTGGCAATGTTAGCCAGTACCCCCACGCACAACGGACCAAATGGGAGTCTAAAGCCTCGTATTCATGGTAAACATTTGTTTAGCAACATGGTTGCATAAACATGTTGCCGAGTTGCTGTCAACATATTTCTGGCAACACTTGTGTTGCAGAGTTGATCACGCCATGTTGCAGAGTTGACGCCCGGCGAGCGAAAACTTCAGTTTATCAACAAATGTTGACGTGTGTGGACGTGTTTGCAACTGTTTATAAACATGGCGGTAGTGTGGAGCAACGATAAAATTATTCAATTAATAGAATTATTTCAATCAAAAGCGTTACTATGGGATTCTTCTATCAAAGAATACAAGGATAGAAACACAAAGAACGATGCATTTCAAGAAATTTCTCAAGCCCTAAATATACCCAAAAAAGACGTGGAAACTAAAATACATGTACTGAGCACTCAATTTACTAGAGAGAAGAGTTTTTATTAGAAATCTTATACATCAGATACAGAGAACACAACAACAATATTTCTTCGGGCAACATTTTAAGGCAGACTGGCGTGTGTGGACAACCCATACTGATTTAAACAAAGTTTCCAGCAGCATTCTCGCCTTTCATCAACAACGTTGATCAACTGTTGCTAAACAAATGTTTACCATGAATTACGAGGCTTAAAAGCGGAAACGGGAGGCCCTACTAGTACTAAGGATGGATTTCACCTATAAAACTAATCGTGATTAGTTCAACCAAACTCAGTTTATGAAAATACAGCGTTCTGATTGGTTGAGACCCCTAAGAAACTACCAACCAGAACGATGCATTTCCATAAACTGAGTTTAGTTGAACTAATCACGATTAGTTGACCATGGGGCTAATCCCCCAATTCCTGCCTAGCAGTCGTTTGCACTGCCACAGGGATAAGCTGGCTTTTATAGTGATATGGTCCATGCGTTTTGCCCAATTCAATTGTTTGTCCAAATAAATGCCCAGGTACTTACTACTACCTACTGGCTATACACCACACTGGTCTGGTGGCCCAGGACAGACTTATATACAGATATAGATATTAAACCGATGATAGCATCACCATAGGACAAAGCCCCCAAAACACACCACTTTCATAGGCACTGCAACATAATACTCACAGAGGAAAGATGTGACTACTCTGGTCCGAAAAAGATGAGAATATACACCGACGGATCGAAAACTGACTCCGGTACCCGAGTCGGAGTCTTCTCACACGGTTTCAATATAAATATATCCAGACCGCTAGGAGGGTTCAACACCGTCTATCAGGTTGAGTGTGTGGGCATCATACAAGCGGTCCATGCCCTACAAGCCAGGAGGGTTACCGACACCCACATACGGATACTCTCCGACAGCGCATCAGTCCTCCAATCATTACGGAAAAAATACATTACATCAAAACTAGTACTAGAATGTCACCACGCACTAGAACATATTACTGTATCTAGCCGTAACACGGTGACACTACAATGGATAAAGGGACACAGCGGATCACTGGGCAACGAAGCGGCTGACGAGCTTGCGAGACGCGGATCCAGCTCGGCGGTCTATGGACCCGAGCCTGTTGTACCCATCCCATTCAACCAAATACGCAGGTGGCTACAGGAATTCACCCAGACACAGGCGGAGAACTGGTGGTCCTCGACACCGGGCTGTAGGCAATCCTAAGAAGCTCTGCCATCCCTGGACAGTAGGCTTACGAGGCGTCTTTTACGCCTGGACAGGAATGGCCTGCGCCTGGTGACGGGGACCATCACGGGACACTGCTCACTCAACAAACACTTCCACACAATAGGCATAACGGACAGTCCTCTGTGCAGGGCATGCATGGAGGCCGAGGAAACCGTCGCGCACATTCTCTTTGAGTGCACAGGTGTCACACAGATAAGAACACGAACCCTCGGGTCACCCAGACCTTACACGGATGTTTTGAGGAAACCAGGAGCTCTAATTGACTACTGGAGGGAGGTGGGCTGGTCACGATTAGTTTCATTTGTGAAATTGGCCCTAAGATCTGTAGCAATTTATCCTTCACAGAAACGATAAATCAGAAAATAAACTTTAGCTATTTCTAAATAGTCTAACGCGTAGTTTTTGCTCTAGTCTTATTGTAACTCCAGTTAATCTAGATTAGAACATGTCATCTAGGAACGCTGTCAGCCAAGAATATCTGCCAACACTTGCTGTAATATTAATGGGCTGGCTCGTAATAACTGTTTGTCATACATTCCATAACATAACGCTTTTATAATTTTCACTAAGGCCTACTTGCGCCACCCTGGGTTACATTACTAACTCCGAGTCAGTAGCTAATACAGCCAATTATTTTTATGACATATTTGTTATTTAACCTCATGTTAGCAACTTAGTCAGTAGTGAAGTCTTTGGCGCAAACGAGCTGTGTTTAAATTATAATTTTATTTAAGTCCTTCATTTTCACGATTACTTTTAATTACGTACCACTTATCAGGGATGAGTAGCGCGAAAAAAGACACTTAAACATTTGCCATTTAAACCTGGCAATTTTTTTGACCTTGGGTTACTTTTATCCAACTTCTACTAATCACACTGCCACTCGCAAGCTTATTGCTCCAAATAATCTGAGGTCTTAAGAGTACACTAGTCGACGGCACGAACTATTTTGTGCGCGGGGTTAAAATGCATTTTATATCAACCGACAACACGTGCGGAAGAGATAGATGATGTGATGAGCAGTAGGAAGCTAGTTCGCGTACGAATACACACTTTTGCAAATTTGTAGCGAAATGGATAATGATTTAGGACGAAACCAAGCGCGCGAAAGTTTATAAACAGACCTTTGGCAGTCTAGATATCATGAAAAAACTACTAAATATACCTGTTCAAAAAAAAAAAAAATGCATTGTTGAACTACTAATTTTGGTTTCAATCGCTTAATCGCGAGACTAAGCGGACGTGTTTATTTGTACTTGCTAAAATGAAATATCTATTAACAATTGCAAAATAATAAAATAAATCAATTTTTGCGGCGTCAGTTAAAAACAAAGTTAAGTGTGTCACGTGTGACTAGTTGGTTTCTTCCGACTTTGGGTGCAAGATGAACTGAATGGTTTTACATTTTTTATCTACATTATACAAAGTGTTACGGGTAGTATGTCTACCCCAGGATCGAGCCCGTTTGGTCGTAGCCAACTACAAAGACGAAGTCCTCCGCCGACGCCTATCCAAGAAGTGCCCCCGAGAAATCCAAATCCTCCTGCACCTGCAGAGAATGAGTTGCCGAGTGAAGTCATCAGCACGTCAGAGATCCAGAAATGGTTAGTATCAATAGACAGCATTCTAAACGAAGTGTGCACTATTGTTACTGATGGAAAAATGAACTCGGACCAGAAACTCCGTGTCTCAACTCTTTGCCGAAAGGTCTCAAGTGGGACTTCTCAGATGGCTGTCCTTTTCCAATCACTGAAGCAGAAGATAATCCTCCAGAGCCACACTACCGTCCAGCACCTACAACTTCAGCAGAACATGGTGATGGATGGTCTCTGGATCAGTTCAAAGAAGTTCTTGAATCAAAGATAAACCCCTCATCTTCTTATGCTAGCATGGTGAAGAAAGGCTCCGACAACTTCGTCCGTCCTGCTAACCTAAGCTCTATCGCCATATATCCCAGCGATAAAACTAAAAGCAGCGACGACACCAAGTCACTCGTTCAAAAGTTGATTTCTCCCGAACAACTTAAGATCCAAGTCCGTGGCCTGAAAAAAGTAAAAAATGGAGGCGTACTGATTAGCACGGCAAACAATGGCGACATAGAAAAACTAAAAAAATCTGAGAATATTATTACTTCTGACCTTATAATAGAAGAACCATCTAAACGACGCCCTAGGGTAGCAGTTATTGGTGTTCCCGTCGCCCTTACTGAGAAGGAAGTATTTGACTGTTTTTTTGAGCAAAATCTGTCAGACAAATTGCCGAATACTAGTCGAGAGACCTTCCTTAAGAACATTAAATTGAGCCATAAATCGGGTAAAAAGGGTCTTCCAACCTGCAATTACATCTTGGAACTATCCGCTAGCATAAGAAAAGTGCTAATAAATAAAAGCCGAATATTTATTAACTGGACTTCATGCCCTGTGCGAGATTTCACAATTGTCACAAGATGCTTCAATTGCCAGCAGTTTGGCCACGCAGCCAAGTTTTGCCGTGAAAGCAGTCCTACGTGCGGCCACTGTGGAGAAACTGGACACTCCTTGAAGCAATGCAGCAGCAAATCTTCTCCCCCTCAATGTGCGACGTGCAAACGGTTTAAGAGGAAATGCAACCATCCAACCGGTGATGTAAGTTGTCCAGCACGTAAATATGCAGAGACCAATTACATAAACTCAATAGACTATGAGGGCGCCTAAGAGCGCTACAGAATATTCTATTTAGTAGGCACTCACCACCTTTGATTGTATTTATTCCTAGTTTGTAACTATCATGAGCAATCAGCTCATCTGTGATCTAGATGGTTTTACTGTGTCTGAATCTAAAACCTGTAATATTGAGGATTGTAAACACCTTCTTCCCTCTGGTGACAAAACTCTTACCTTGCTTACACAAAATATTCGCAGCATTAACCGAAACATGAACGGTTTTGAAGTGTTGTTACAAAGTCTTGACATAAACTGTGATATTATCGTCTTGACGGAATGTTGGTTGTCCAAACAAACAGTCGACTTACCATCTCTGGACGGTTTTTATTCATACAAAACAGACAGGAACACAAATCAAAACGACGGAGTAGTAGTTTATATTAAAAATAATTTGCGAACTATCAAAGAAGAACCCCCCTCCCAAGATAGTAATAGCTTAATAATTAAGATTATTCCTGATACAGTAGTCATGGCTATATATAGGCCCCCTTCTCATAATATCGACGGATTTCTGGTCTCACTTGACACAAACTTAAAAAACTTAAGTTCTTTCAAAAATATTATACTTATGGGCGATATCAATATTAAAATTGCTTCCGAGAAACTCGACACCCATACACATAATTATCTGAATATTTGCTCATCTCATGAACTTTTACCAGCTCACTATCACCCTACACATCAGAGCGGCTCTTACTTGGACCATATCATTCTAAAATAAAAAAATCCATCCAAAACATTGGTGACTAACTCCTCGCTTACCGATCATCAAGCGGTTTTACTAACAATCCAAACAAGATCACCTAGAAAAAACTGCGAACGTAGCTACACTAAAGTCAATATGACAAACCTTAAAAGTGACATAATCGGTATTAATTTTGACCACTGACCTCTAATATACAAGTACGCTGGACTTCATATTATCGATGACAAAATGAAGACATTTGATTTTCGCCATTTTGGCGCTGATAGCAACGTGACTTAACGTGAGATTCCATGGAACTAATATTAGAGATGGGACATAGCCTTCGGTATAAAAATACGTGAGAATAATTTAATACTTAGTAGAACAAGAAAATACCAATTATTTTAATTGGGATTCATTTCTAAGTAATAGAAAACTTGCTGTAAAGGTTAACTGAAAAATACTTTCAATCGGATTGCAAGCTATAAACTAATGGATAGCGTGCTACTAAAGTTATAGCGCATTACTGTCAGATCAGTGAGATTTAAATATGGGGATAGGCTAACAACTTATCCTTAAAACTAGTATATTTGAGCAAGTATCTGCTCGCTCAAGTATACTGGTTAGTTAATACTTAAATTTACAATAGTTTGGATTCACTCGGTTGGAACATCATTCATACAAATATTTGCGTACGAATGAGATGGATAATAATTTACAACGGACATATTTCTCGCTCTCATCGCTGAGATCCTGTCTCTGTAGTGTTAAGGTGCAAATAAGAGTGACATCGCATTCCTGCGACGTGAAGACTTATATCAGTTTTCAACTCTGTTTCAGATGCAGATATTAATTGTTTGACTTCAAAACATTTGTTAATACAATTATAATTATCATGATATTATTCCAGAATTAATTCCAGACAGGAACGAGGTGATTGATACAAGAAGAGAGAGGCCTGTGCTCAGCAGTGGGCGAAGTCGGACTGTGGATAATCATGATGACTATTCCAGAATTTAGTATTACACATTGCTTTTTAACATATTATTACTGATTATTAGGCATTCATATAACATTCATCACTAATACCAATATGAGATATTTAGTTGCAACATATTATGAGAAGTCAATACAGTAGATGAGTGATACGCCTTGCCAAGTCTACTATTTTGATATTAGTGTAATTTAAAAATATTACATATACTCATATACTCGTATTAGTTAAAATAATATAATATTTCCAGGCGAATATATTAGTATTACCTAACCTTGAGAAATATCGGTATTAACCTATCTCTAAATGTGTCAATTTTAGTTCCTGAGAACCACGAGTGGGGCGCTTTGATTCGGCAACAAAATCAATTGTCATTTCATCTAATATATTTAGTCCAGCGTACTTGTATGATAGAGGTCAGTGATTTTGACCCAGTTTAAGGTAGTATTTTAGGTCCCACATTATTTTTAGTCTACATAAATGACCTATGTAGCCTGCGAATGCAAAATGGTGTCATAATGTCTTATGCTGATGACACCGCTCGGTTGTTTGCAGCTAAGTCAAGAGCTGAGGTTTATGAACATGCTCAGAATGGCTTTAACATGGTGTCTAATTGGCTCAAGTCTAATCTTCTAACACTGAATTCAGATAAAACCAAATATATTTTATTTACAATGAGAAATACTAACATACCGCTTACTAACCTAAACATTTACGCGCATACCTGTAACACGTACGCTGACACTGCATGTTCTAGCCCTACTTTAGCTAAAGCTGATCAGTTTAAATATCTAGGCGTCACTACTGACTCCAATCTAAATTTCCGTATACATATCGAGTTACTATGTGCGCAAATTAATATATGTTTTTAAGAATTTACGTAATATAGCTGACTTTAAATTAATTAAACAGATTTATTTAGCGTTGTGTCAATGCATTCTTACTTACTGTATAACTTCTTGGGGTGGTGCGGCTAATTCAATTTTACTTCCCCTAGAACGTGCTCAAAGAGCAATTCTAAAGGTTGTTACCTTTCGCCCTTTTCGATTTCCGACACAGCTGCTCTACAAAGCATGTGATGTTCTTACAGTACGGCAATTATTTATTTTCCACACAATACTGCAACAGCACATTGCACTACCCTATGATCCAGTTCCATCCGACAAGAGACGGAAGGATCTGGTATGCTCAATGCCACAAACCAGACATGCGTTTATTAATCGGTTTTATGTGTTTTTAGGACCTTTTCTGTATAATAGACTCAACAGGTTACTCAATGTTTATAGCTTAACATATAAAAAATGCTGTTTTACCTTAAAAGATTATTTAGGGACACTCAATTACAGTGACAGAAAAACTTCTAGAAATTGTTGTTTGATTAGGGTATACCCTCATATCTACTTGTACATACTTTAATTACTTAATTTTGTTTTTATTTTTTGTATCTTTTTGTGTTTTGTATCAAATTATATATTTTTTGTAAAGTGATGGCCTGAAACACAGGTTTGAAAGAACCTAAATCGGGCAGGTCCCTACCAAAAATAGAAATTCTTGTCTAAAATCTTGGGAGTTGTAATAAAATATTTTAGTTATAATTTACATATAAGCACTATTTATACCATTGTTTTAGAAATAATACTACTGCACCTAATGTACATTCCTGTGAACTTACTTACTTTTAATAAATTATTCTATTCTACTAATCTATCCCTGTATGGAGGCCGTTTTGCTATTTTCCGTCTTCTTATGGTATTTATTTGCGCCCAAAAATGCGTTAAAATTAGTGTCGAAATGTGGAACTTTCGACGCTCATAACCTTAAAATATTTTCTTTTTTTACTTTTTCGCTTCCATACAGGACTAGATAAAGATGAGACAAGTTGATATCACTTTTTATTTTGAACGTACATCGTCAAACAGTGGAATGATCCCTAGACTACGTTTGTATGGAAAAAAAATCGACTAGTGTAACCTTAAATGGCCATATTGTCATTTACGGTTCGAATTATGCCCTGTTTATAGCAAGACCTACATAATAATGGAACTTTCCTTTTCGGGAGCTCAAAGGTAGCATTATAAGTTATGTTTAAAAGTATACTAACGAATTTGCTCTTAGGCGGCAGTACAGGTTGTCCTCCAGCTTCTGCTTTCATTCTTTCTAACTCTTCTTCCTCTAATCTCTTCTTCTCCTTCTCTGCTTCTTCTCTCGCCTTCAGCTCTTGTTCGCGTTCTATCGCCTTCTGCTTTTCACGTTCCATTTTTTCTAATCCTGAAAGCAACATTTAGATGATAGAAATTAGATGTGGTTTTATTATGTTACTAGCTGGCCCCCGCGGCTTCGCTCCCGTCTTTCCCCGTCCCGTCGTCGACTGGCTACCTACCTACCGACCCTACCTACCCAGGTGGGTAGTGCTTAGGTACCCTACCTAAAATGCAAAATAAAGGGTTTTAAGAGGTTATTTCAAAAATATATAACACTTATATGTTTAAATGTACCTAATTCGAAATAAAAATGTTATGTAAAAAGTTATATAAATAAAAAAAATTAATTCAAAAAATGACCATCGTCGACCACAACATCGCTTCACATCAGGTGAGATGGTGGTCAAGCGCGAGCTTAAAATAGATCTGCTTAAGAAGCGAACTAAAAAGATGTAAAACAAGAAGAAAATCATGCTGTGCAGTCGGAGGATACATCTAGTTTTGGTCAGCCAGCTCGCGAATGTGTTGTTTCTCTTTTTGTGCGTTTACGTCTTTTTAGTTCGCTTCGCAGTCGGGCTTTTTGATTTTTTAAATTAACTTCTTTTTAAATTACTTATTTCATGTTGTGTCCTTGTTTGCAAATTGTCAGTTGAGCAAAAGAGTTGCGTGATTTGCGGCACAAAAAGATGCTAGCTCCTTTCCTTTTCAATGTTTTCATATTCGGCGATTGTTATCATTTATGATGATTTTTGATGTGTGCATGACTGTTAACAAAATTGTTCAAAAGTTTGAGAGGATGGATGGCAGGCAATTTGCAATGACAGGTCCTTAGGATAGGAGATTCTAATAAGCAGATAATGAATCAGATTCAGGCCTTCTAACACTTTGTCCTACGCAATATTTATAATGATAATAAGACCATTTACCTTCTCTAATCCATGCCGGGAGCTGTCTTCGCTTAGCAGCGTCAATAGTAGATGAGTTAGCCAAAGACGCAGGCATCACTATTGGCTCGATCACGGCCGGTATCGCTGGCGCTTTTTCTCTGGAACATTAATGAAATATTTTTTATAAATTGTAGAAACAATGGTCTCAAAAAATATTTACTTTCCCAAATTCTCTAGAATTTAACAGCTTATTCAATATACAGAGATTCTACCTTCCTTATGGCGCGATAAGAGATATGACAGGTATTATTTAAGAAAATTTCAAATGCAAATCAGTCGAATTGCATCGTATTGCGTCCATGTGACCGCACTTGCAATTTGCAAATCGAATCCCGTCGAACCTTCAGGAAAGTCACTAACAGCTGCTAAACATGACAACAGATTTACTGATCGAACTTTATTAGGGATATAATACGGACCCTATTTCGTCGTGATACCTTGCCCTGTATGGTGTTCCTAGGCCTCATTACGTGACAGTTTTTATCAATAAGTTTGCGCTTGACCACTATCTCACTTGATGGTAAGCGATGATGTGGTCGACAGTAAAAAACGCTTGCCTAGAAATAACCTATTCACTCTTGACTTAAAGACCCCTAGATTGTAGCTGTCGGTAAACACAGACTCCGGCAAGGAATGCCACTCCTTAGCTGGACGCATAATAAAAGTGTTCTAATACGTTTTGTGCGTATGGGTGGGATGTCCACCATGTACCGATGGCGCATCGCCGCAGGTCTGGTAGATGATGAAACGGCCTAGGTGGAATTAGATCGTATAATTCCATCGCAAACTCCCCGAAATGTAACCGATAAAAAACCGACAAGCTGGCAACTCGGCGACGATGTTCAAGGCTCTGGAGCTTTGATGTTCAGCATGTCTCTTGTGTCATACTGCTACTTGCTCATAAAAATACAATAGTTCCATGATTTGAACCTTTTGTCTACCTACTTAGTGTTCTCCGTCACACTTTAACTGCAAGGTCGTCAGAAGTTACATGTATTGTTTTTATTCAATACGAGACTTATACGTAATCATTATTAACAATAGTAGACATGTTTAAATGATCTACTTATTATTTAAGACCCTGACGTCACGCTACGAGCAACGGATGATACATTCAATTAGGGAGTGTTAATTAACCTTGAATTGTTTTAACGTTTAGATTTGTAGACAATTTACAATTTTGGGATATCATCGATCAATGTTTAGACTTTTTGAATGACGACGTCTACTGATAAAGCAATAGATGTCTACTGCTGTATGTAAGCATCGTCACAACGAAGTGATAAAATCGATATTTATCAGCTGAAAGACGTAAACCGCTGAACTCTGCGCCCACATCCACGACCTTCACGAGGCCGTCGCTCTACCTCGTGGGAGGCCTACCTTTTTACACCTTCCGGTAGTAAAAGTATCATCTTTCCAAAGTCATAGGATCATATTAAAGTACCTAGTACAGCTTACCTTTGTGACCTAGAACTTCTGGAAGGTTTATGATCTCTGTTTTTGCTCTTGGAGCGTCTGTCTCGGCTGGAACTGCTGCTTCGGCTGTTGGGCTGTTCCACCTGGGGGGCAGTCCAGTATCCATGCTGGAATGTTGGCGCTGGGGTGCCCGATGTGTATCTGTGGTGTTTAGATTAGGTATATGTAGGACTGTAATAGATCGTAGTGTGACGAAGTGGCTTTAAATTTGGTAAATAGATTTTGACACCAGTTGGGGTGGGGGTGCACAATTTATTCTTATCCCGGGCCTTCAACTCATGGTAGCGGTAGAAGTCCGATACAATCCTCCGTTCTCCCCAGACGGATCTGCCGCTTGAGAACGAAGGATCCTCCGATCATTGAGGATTTCCCAAAAAAAAGTCAATAAGGTTGACGACAGACAGTCGAAAAAACACCCCTAATCTCATCGATTTAAGTGCTGAATTGGTTTGACTATACTGTTGCTTGGAATGTGATTTTGCCAAACAGGCAAATGAACTCTGGGCCTTGAATATATTAATTCTGTGATGACGTCCTAAACCTCGTAACCTTGATTCAGGAGTGTTATATTAATCTGGAGGAAAAGCTACGATATATTTGTAACCTTCGTTTATAATTTTCAGATAAAATCTTTAGTGAGAACTCAGAAGCATAATAACGCTTTTAGCTTATCGGCATTTATAGTAAAGTAGATTGTAAAGACAATTTTTATTTTTAACCTTGGCATTTAGATATTGATTTAACATTCAGTTTTATAGACCTCTTTATTAACCAGTCTGAAGTTTCACTTAATTTGCATAGGAAATGAGTGAGAAGGCGAAGTTATTTCAAATGCACATTGCACTACAAATTTATTTTTAAATTACCTAGTTTTATCTTGTATCGTACCAATGTTGGTAAAAGTATCCTATTCTATAGGTCCTAGACTTAATCTAGGTTAAATTGAATAAGCTCGGTTTAGCGGTTTAGGCGTGACGTAACAAACGGAGAGTTTCGCGTTTAAATATGAATAGCCTGACTGGAGAACATTCCGCTGTTAGTCATACTCATAAAGTCCACGGCCTAACCCATATTGTCCCATATAATTCAATGAAACTTAGGTTTGTCAACACAGTTCCGGTAGGCTTATTACGTATCTTTTGCAAAAGCAAAACGATAGCGATTTTTGCGCAATAATTGCTTTTCAATACAAAAGTTTTAGAATTGTTGGAGGTTTTATTTTTAAATAAGTGCATTTGACAAACAGCGAGCGATTAGCAAACGATTGTGTAGGATCTACCATACCTACACTGCAGGTAATTCCGACTTTTATGACATAAAGCGTTTGATCGCTATCGTTTTGCTCTTGCAAAAGATACGTAATAAGCCTACGGGTCTTCGGTCTATCTGGCTGGAGGACGACCTACGCTACGCATGTTGATACGCGGTCTCCACTCCTGGAATCTTTTTTCTCCATCGGACATCAGTTTTTCGACAGAGATGGCGCACTGCCAATTGAGATTGCTAACTTTTCAAGCTAAGTCGATAACACCCGTTATTTTCTGGGTCTGATCATTCAAAGGAAATCTGAACATAGCTTGTGTCATAACCCGCTCAGGGTCAGCCTGATTTTTGTGGAAGACCTTGAAACTCACAACAGTTTTCGACCCCATCGGGTTTCAATACAAGCCGTAAGTGTTAGAAATATGGCATTATTATATCCCCCTTTATAAGCCACCCCTTTTGCATATTTAATTAAAATATCGTACCTACTGCAGTAAAACAATCGATTTTATACGTTACAAATTGATGCAGAAGTTTATTTGTCTCTCAATCATCTCATCCATATTCGGTGGGGAAGCCTTGTTTTCATTTGATTGTTTTGCATATTATTGCTGACTGGATAGAGGTTCAATTCAGTTTTGATGTTACTTGGTAAGATTGGAAATACGAAATCCGCATGACAAATTTATTTGAATTGACAGTTTAGTGAAAATAAGATTTATTAAATTGTTTACAGTATTTCTAGCTTCGAGTGAGAGTATAAAATATAGCTATGAAAAGAAAGTAGTAAGTCTGACTTTCAAATTCATACAGAATCCCATGTGTTAATAATATAGCAGCTTGTTATACCGCAAAGATTAAAACTGGCCAAGTGCGAGTCGGACTCGCGCACGAAGGGTTCCATACCACTATCGCAAAAGACGCGAAAAAATCACGTTTGTTGTATGGGAGCCCCACTTAAATATTTATTTTATTCTGTTTTTAGTATTTATTGTTATAGCGGCAACAAAAATACATCATCTGTGAAAATTTACACTGTCTAGCTGTCACGGTTCATGAGATACAGCCTGGTGACAGACAGACGGATCGTGGAGTCTTAGTAATAGGGTCCCGTTTTTACTCTTTGGGTACGGAACCCTTGAAACGAGATAATTAATGTGTTAATGAACCTCAAGGACAGTAGGTAAACATAATTAATTTTAATGACCTTTGTGGTATTTATTTATTCCAAGAAAAAAAACATTTTGCAATGATAAACCAGTTGCACACAATTTCATTGTGTAATTTATTTCCTCCAGGTAACCAAAATCATCATAATTTTAAAAAAATATTGAAGATTTCAGAAACAATTTTACTATATTGTAGAGACTGGCTTAAGGCACCAACATTTCATCTGTGGATGGCATGAAGAATCAAGACAAATAAATTTTATTCTATTTTTAAAATAATGCATTGATTGTGAGAATCCATCTTTATTAAACTTCCTATTGTAGCAGGTAACATTCTGTAGTTTCTGCCTATCCAATATGGAAAAAAGGTGTGAGTTTATGTAAACTTCTTATTTCAACAGAAATAATTTTATCCTGATGTAAGGCCGAGAATATATCACATATTTCACTCAATTTATTACTCAACCAGACTGTTTACTGCAAACAGCTGAATTTCACAACAGTTTATTTTTATACTGTTCTGGACATTAACCCAGTTTGCCAAAGTATAAAATTTTCATAGCTTATTCATAATCTTGGGTATTGTATGTTGCAAGTGTATTTTGTTATAAATCATAAAATTATCTGTTATCAGTCTTGATAAACCTTTTTCATTTATTAACTAGGGCAGTAGCCATTAAAATATACCCAACAACACTGTATAGCGCCATTCAACTTTAGAAATGAATGAATACACATTCAACTTTGGAATAAATTACTTTTATGCCCTCAAAAGGTATAGGAACCATTTATAGCTACTAGGCCAAACTAGTGATGCTAAATATTTGATTTTCAGCTTTCAGTTTTCAAGGGAATTTCCTCAATATGTTTGAATCAACTTTTAGTATAAGAGGTTAGACTAGAAATCTCTACAGTAGACAAGTACCTATCATTCTCCATGTAAAAGAGTTTTAACATCCTGTTATTTGCTGCAATAGCTACAGTAATGTAAATAATGTTGTGTTACCGATGGCAGATATTTACAATAAGGTGTATTGTTAATGCTTTCAATGAAGGAGTACTCAATACAGATGAGTCATGTGTCAATGTGGATGTTCGTATTGGACATCATCTTATGGCAGCGGGCAAGGAGGATCTCTCTCTGTTTGATTTTGTAGTTGAATTTCAGACATTTTACATCAGATACTTGTTTATTTACTCTTAAGATAAGAGGTTTTTGCCCTGCAGTAAGATATTTACAGGCTAGATAATTTTATAAAACAGTTAACATTCTTAAAAATTCTTGTCTCTATCTATTTTATCCTGATTTTTTATTTATTTAACAATAGGCTTGCATTTGTCCACTATCTCACCTGATAGTAAGCGATGATATGGTCTATGGAAATAAAAAATGTATCTCGATATTGATCCAGAACATCCAGCCTGTAATCAATCAACGGCTGAGGCTACCAATTTCATTTTCTGTGAGATTGAATAAAAAGAAAACAAAACCAAAGAATTAACTAACAGAATGAGCGATAAGCAAGGCAAGTTTCTGTATATAATTTATCCCCTGTGAAGCCAGGGCCAGTCGCTAGTAGAGTACTAAAAGTAATATTTAGGAATTTGTAAGATTAAAATATTGGGTGTTACAATAGGAGGTTTTGCTCTACCATACAGGTCACCTTTGGATGGAATAAAAGAATAAATATTCAAACATGATCTTACCCAGGCATAGGAGCTGCTGTATCTGGAGGCACAGTGTATCCTTCAATAGGCGGCATACCAGGATCCGGAGGTATTTTGGGCTCCCCGGGCCCTGAACCTGACCATCCCCAACCTTGGAAGATAGTAGTGTTGTAGTTATTATGATAAATAGTAGAGGCGAAGATTCATATTGGCCATTCTTGGTACAGAACTTGATGTTTATAGAAAAACTGACATTACAAACTACAATTTATTTCATATGTAGTTATTTTTTTATAAACTATGCTATATGTTTGAATAATAGGCTTCATACCTATAACATTGTATGGTATGATGTCATTGAGAAAAATTGTATGAGTTTTTTTCTTGATTTCATTTTTAAGACAATGATACTGAATTATTTTCTTGCAGTCAGGAACTTACTGACTCTGCCAATATGGTAATATACTATTTTGAAGTAACAGTGAGTACTAGTATTTTTTTGGGTATCAGAACAGTATTTAGGTTTTTCTGTTTTGAGGTTAACTAAAGCTTTGAAGTGCAAAACATTCGTTACTGAGAAATCACTGATATTTCACCCTAATGATGATTAAGCAAATATAATGGACTGATTGAAAGTGCTATCATACCCCATTGGTTCCAAGAGTTTCCTCCCCACGAGTTTGTTGAAGAGTTCCACTCTCCGCCGGCCGGCCCATCTGAGTTGTTATCCGGGTTTTCAACTTCCATGGGCGCTTCGCCCTCTTCTTCTGCAGCCCTCAGAGCAGGAGGCGGCGGCACACTCACAATCGCCGCCGCTTCCTTCATAGCAATCCATTGTTGAGCTAAAGCAGCCCAGTCTACATGACTAGTATCAACATTTTGATACGCAGTGGGATTCAAAGCCCATTGCGTGGGATACGCAGTATTTGCGGCATCTCTACCGGAGTACATAATTGTTCTAATAATTCAAATTACACAATCACAAGCAATCCTTTTAGGCTCTCATAACACTAGGAACACTAATAACGTTATACGAAATTGTTTGGTTTATAAATTAGATTAAATATGCTAAATTCACTAGAAAAATTCATTTCAGACTCATCTGCAGCACATTTTTCATAGACTAAAAATATTTGTTTTTTTTTCTAGATTGTTATCACCATTGGTTGTTTATGGTATAAGTACTTATTTAATAATGGCAGCATTAATGTAGTTATTTTTTTTTGTAAATTTTATTTAAATTTGTGGCCACTAAAATAAACTAATTTACATACATTTATTACAAAATAAGATTTTAAATACCATTTTAGATTAGTGTGTCACTCCTGCCATCTAGTTATTACAATAGAAGTTCTCTCAATGGTTTTAGTTTCACTTTAAAAGATAGAGCTGTATGAAGGTCTTGAAGTTTAGCTATTCAGCAATAGATGGCGCTGTACTAAATAAAATAAAAATATCAATTTTGCCAGTTTCATTCAAAGGACTACTGAAAAATTTATAAATAATTCTGCCGTTTTTCACTGTCCCTAAATACAATTTATTTAAGAATCAATTGCCGAATGAACCCTAATATATGTAAGATCATTACTTGAGAACTACTCGATCGATGAGATCGATCTGTAATAATCTGTATATTTCTTGTGTTCGTAATTGTCAGGATATCGTTGAGATAGATTATTGTTACATTCCTGTGAAGACGGGGCGCGGCTAGTACCTACAAATAAATTGTAACTAATGTAATGACTATCAATCAAATTCTATATCCTGCAAGGGCGACGTCAGCCGATGACCTAGGGAGGAGGAGGGGGGGGGGGGGGGTCAGGTACCATTATATGGACGACTAGCTTCTGCTTCGACTTCGCTCGCGTGAAATGTGTTTGTTTATCCCAAGGGAGCATTATACCGGGATGAAAAGCTTCATGTCCTTTTGACTTCATTTAAAATTCATACTTTGCTCTTCATATAACTAATAGGCTTTTTATTTCCATCATAAACTTCCTTCCTTTTCATCTTACTATCTATTTACCTTTTTATCCTACTTCCTACTAATATAATAAATACGAAAGTTTGGATGGATGTATATGTTTGTTACTTAATGACGTCAGAATGGCTGAACTGCTCTGGATTAAATTTGCGAATTTGGCGAAGCCGCTGGCAGAAGCTAGTTATAATATGTAAAAGAACTAGCTGTTCCCCGCGGCTTCGGTCCCGTGGACCACCCCACAGGACCCGTTTTCGGGATTAAAAAATTTCCTATGTCAGTCAGGAATAATGTAGCTTTCTATTGGTGAAAGATTTTTTTTAAATCGGTCCAGTAGTTTTGGAGCCTACTCGGTACAAACAAACAAACAAAAAAATCTTTCCTCTTTATAATATTAATAATAATAAAAAAGAATTTGGGGGAAAATATTATAGGATGAAAGAACAATATAATGAATAGAATTAGGAGGCAATTAAATGGACCCTTGATTTGGTGGGTGTCAATGGTTCAAGATTTTAATAATTAAGTAGTCGAGCAAGATCTTTTTTTAGGGTTCCGTAACCAAAAAAAAACGGGATCCTATTACTAAGATTCCGCGATCCGTCTGTCTGTCTGTCTGTCCGTCTGTCACCAGGCTGTATCTCATGAACCGTGATAGCAAGGCAGTTGAAATTTTCACAGATCGTATTACCACTAGACGATATGTGGCCGCTATAACAACAAATTCTAAAAACATGGGTCAGTCATGGGCAGACCATTGAGGCTATTTTCTCCCATAAGGTTTTTAGACTCCTGAGGCTGATAATACCGTGCATAATGTATGAGGTGGAGCGATCAGAAATTTCAACGCTTTTCCCGTTGCACGAAAGAAGATTTTCGTATCTTTTAGGACACCAACAACAGTTAGGTTAGGTCACAGATAATATAATACTAGCATACAGATGCCTCATCCCATACAAAGTTACCGTGCCGACGTAACTAGCGTTTTTCGTCTGATTAACTGATTATATTTTGTACATCGATCGCGGTCGGTTCCGTTCCACGGTGATAGATAGATGGTGTTAGCAGCGATTTGCAAGTAAAGGGGTTACAGTGACGATTTGTTTTATAGTATATTTTTGCACGTACAGTTTCATAGGACCAAAATGTGTTACAATACAAATTTAAACAATCGAGTGGAATGCCTCAGAAATTTAAATCCACGCCATCTATTGGCATCAACTTTAAATGATCCGTTCAAATAATATTTGAAATGTGAATTAAGAACCCAATATTCCATAGTTTTGTGCTTAGGAGAGTTGATTAAACAAGAACATACAATTTTTATGTTCAATTCCAGAAAATGATAATTTTGCACACAATTCAATAACAAATCGGTGTATATCGCGCCATCTAGTGAAATTTATTTGAACCAAATTTTCATTCTTAGCGTTGGGACCCCGGGTTAGGTTAAGTGAGTGTACAAAGGACTTTAATTTATTTGCATTTGGATAATTCCGAGTGGGGTAACTTCCCCTCCTTGCCCCTTGGACACGCCTATTTCATCCTGTCCTTTTATACGAGTAAGTAAGTCACTTCTTAGACATAAAGTAGACTCAAGTTTTTGTAATTTAGATATTGCAAAAGAAGTAATGAGTGTACCTAATGTGCGATTATTGTTAGCAACACCTTGGTTCGTTAAATCTAGATCAGTTTTGTAATCGTAGTCTACTTACAACATATTTGATAACGGCACGTAGTAGTTGTGTACATCGTTAACAAGGCATGATTAATAGTAAATATAGAGGGAAGGTTTCAGAAATAATTGTATAAACTTAATATTTAAAATTAATTTATTATTCGACATTATTATTTATACATTTACAAACATTTGCAACCATCCATCACAAGTGCATCGAACCACTCACACAATTTGTCCACAAACTTACATTTAAAATTAAATTTAGACATCGAACTCCCTTCGTCTCCCTCGTGGTGGCGACTACGCAGTGCGCGACCTACGCGTGCCACACAACACTTCACTAAACGGTACTTCAATCACTTACATATCGCAAGTCTTTGTATTTTCACTAAATTAACTTAATGCTAATAAAGGTTCTTCCGCATCATGTTTTTGACTGACAAATTTTGAATTCGTTTTCTTCCATTGCTCCTTTTTGTTCAACATTTTTTGCTTTGTCGCTTCTAATTTTGATTTGGCTTTTGATAATTTTGGTGCGCTTGTCGTTTTGTCGATGCGCTCTAATGTCTCGATAATGTTCTTAGGTTTAGATATTACTCTTCTCGTCTCCTCGCTGATTTCGTCCATCGTCGAGTTCTTGTTCGCATAGACGACGACATAGTGTGAGTAGGCGGAATTCGAGGGAGCGTTGATGTCGGCGAAATCTCTAAAGTTGGCGAATTGATCTTGGTTGTAATTCGGTCTAGGGTTGGCGATGTAGCCAAGTTCATACGAAGGTCTGCCGTGACCGTTATTGTAGTAGGAGTTGTAACCATCACCGAATTCATCTTCATCGTTCTGGGCGAAGAATGTTCCACCTCTGATGATTCCAAAGTTTCCGGAGCCGAGCAAACTGGAGCTCGCTTCTACGAGTGGAGCTGCGGTGGGAGTACTCTGTTTACCGAAGTTATCTGAGTTTCTGTTGTTGTAGCCTCCGAACAGAGGGTAGTTCAGGAGAGATCTGTAAGAATTTGGCCTTTGACTGTAGGCTGCTTCTTGGTTATTGTAACCGAGTCTGAAGTTGTTTTGCTGGCGTGGTTCGAAGAGGTTTGCAAACGTCGGGAAGAATGTTTGTGAGCCGCCTACGAGCTCTATGGAGTGGTCAGTGTGGTCATCTGAGGCTGCTGCTTCAGGTTCTTGGTACTGTTGTGTAAGACCAGGGGGAGGCGCCACGGCCTCTGATATGATTTCTGATGATTCCGCATTGAGGTCCATTGTGTCATCTGAAACAAACAAAAGTATTTGTATGGGAATGTGTTTAGAAGATCTTAGATTAACTTATCTCTACTGACAGAGTATATCTTGTCAAGACCCTGTCAGAGCGATGGAGGCTAGGGTATAAGACTAAATAACCATATAAGATTTTTCGATTTCGCAAATACTGGACCTCTTATTAACAATCTAAACTACAATTACTTGGACCTTGATCGAGCCGCTTCAATATGAATTAGTAACGATACCAAAATAATATCCATGATAGGTATGTTTCTTTATCTGAGATTCGATACCTATCAATTCTATTACATATTCAGGTAGCTTAGAAATATGCTAATTTTGTGGGCGTAGAAAAAGCGTTTGACGTTGTATAGTTACATGTTCTTGTGACAATGTACGTTAATAGTCAGTGACGTTTCAATAAAGAAATCTGCTACCTCATACATTACACTAACACGGTTCCTGTTTGAATAAATTTAATTAATGTGTAATAGAATGCAATTGATTCTATGAAGGTTTTTGTGAGAAGCCGGATTCGGGTACATATTTGGAAGGTATTACATTCTACTTTGTCTGTTTTAGTATAGTTCTTATCTTTATGTTTATTCTGTGCTGAAATAGTTTCCTGCGCAATGTTTCAACATCTGTCTAGTTTTTGCCCAACAATGGCGAGGTTGACTTTCAGTGTTAATTAGATGTGACTGATTATTATTATTTTAGAGCTGCAATTATCAGATATCAGCAACTCAATTACTTTACCCTACTAACTGGTTATTCCAGTTATTAGATTGTCGAGCTTCTGGGTACCTCGTAACCCCTGTCATCGGTATGACAACCGTAACTGACAGTTAAACGTGCTCTCCAATCTGCAAGATACGATCTTTGTCTTGAAAATTTAAGAACGGTCACCCATCAACATCTCAAATAACTCAATCCGTGCTGGTGCGAGTTCATGTAAAATTGACGTAGTTTTATCGATCTTCATAGTCATAATAACTTCAATAAGTTTCCGTATATCTTCGATTATGTCATTCTCAACTACCCGTGCTTATTCAAATGTTATCATGTCAAAAGGGATTTATAGTTCACACTCTACTTCATTCAATCTTATTGACTATTCATAAGAGAAATTCACAATCGGTTCAACATTGTGACACATTGTTAGACAATATGCTAGTAAAAGCGTTTTGTCGTTGCGACAGTCGACTAATACTCGTAATTCAATTGTAATGTGACATGTTAGTCGTATTGAACTGACTCATTTGATTACGATAACGGAAATTATAATGAATTTAACTATGCAACGTGGTGTTTTATCAGTAAGAGTGCCGACTGTGACCGTTAACATCAAAATGAGTCAGCCAGGAAGAGACGCTGCTGTTTTTGATTAAATTAGTTGAAAGATTGTACGGAGCAACGTTTAGAATGACCTATTGAAAAGAGCAGATTTGACTACCCTTTTTATTTTTCGTCGTATCGATGATTCCAAAATTAAATATATTTTGGCCAGAATTCAGCCCGCCAACAGCGTTGTCATTTCAAAGGTCTTTTAAGGTGCAGGTGTTGATGCACAGAGAGCAAGACAAAAGGTGGGCTCCACAACCACACTGTGGGACATTGTAGTACCACCATCTAACTAGGTTGTGCCTGCAGCGATCCACCTGATTTCGTAGTCAGTTTAGAGATTTTCAGGTGGGTCAAGGCAGTTGGTGGCTTTTCTGCAGGCTCAATATAGTCAGCTGGAGGGGGGTGTCTGAGGAGCCATACATTTTCTTTGTTTCGCTTAACTCGTCGCCGTGAATTGATTTAGTGACCGACGGGAAGCTGTTTCGACTTTTTAATCTACCCCTTGGCTTCTCCACGTTATATAAAGGTTGTCGTTTGTCTGACTCTTGCTAATGCTTCTCTGAATAATATGCCACTGCTCTTCGGACATCCGGAGGGACTATTTCTGCAAGCGGGTATAGTGCAGCAAGTGGGGTTGGTTTTAAGCACCCTGTAATAAAGCATGCAAATTCTCCAGCCGAAAAGCAGAGAGCTAAACCCGACATACGAAGGGCATGTGGAGGCACCCCAGGTAGTAGACGTTAGATGGTGGAGTAGATTGTTGCGGGTACTGACTTTAAGTTTTGTTTTCAAACAGTGGTGTTTGTTAGTCAGTGAGCGGTCCAAGGTGACACCTAGGTAAACAGGGTGGTCATTGTGCTCTACATTAGCGCCTCGCCATTTGATGCTTAACTTTCTTGAGGCCTGACGGTTTCTCAGGTGGAATGAGCATGACTGGAGAGACAGCTAAATAGTTTCAAAGCAAGACTGTGTCAAGCATTAAACGTTATATCTTAAAAGGCAGATGAAGATCCCTCTCAATACGTAAAAAACATGGTCATTGCAACGCATAATGACGGAACAAAATGATCGTGGGTAAAAGTGATCCGGCAATGTATGAAAATATATTCGAGTGGAGTGCCGGCTGTTGCAATAATTTGCTATAATGGCGCCTCGAGTTACGCGCCATTACGTATCGTATTGATGTGGTCAGTGGTCGGTGGTCGATGTTGTATGTGTAATGTTGGATAATTCTTGCTCTTGTTAAGTTGTTATATTTTATGACGTCTTAAACTATCAGCCTCATTCTTCCCGACGTGGTGATTGGCCTTTTCTTCTTTTTCATTATCTACTGTTGGCTTTAATCAACTTATCAGATTTTCATAAGTCTTTAACTGTCCCCATCTAAAACGATGATTAGACCTTTTTCTCCTACTCTATCATTTTTAACATGTTTATCGGCAATATAACCAGGCATGATACCGAAACCCACTATTGCTTTTTTAGGGTTCCGGTCCCAAAGGGTAAAAACGGGACCCTATTACTAAGACTTCACGATCCGTCTGTCTGTCTGGCTGTCTGTCTGTCTGTCTGTCAGTCTGTCACCAGGCTCTATCTCATGAACCGTGATAGCTAGACAGTTGAAATTTTCACAGATAATGTATTTCTATTGCCGCTATAACAACAAATACTAAAAACAGAATAAAATTAATATTTAAGGGGGGCTCCCATACAACAAACGTGATTTTTTTGCCGTTTTTTGCTCGATATTAATAACGGCAATAGGTAGACGCTTGAAATAATCACAGAATATTTAGTTGTATATTCACTTCAAAAAATAATAATTATTAAATTATAATAAAATAAATTAAGGGGGGCTCCCATACAACAAACGTGATAATGGTGCGGAACCCTTCGTGCGCGAGTCCGACTCGCACTTGGCCAGTTTTTTCTTTCAGATCTTCAAGGCAATGTTCAATTTATATAAAAGTCTCCTTTAGACCATTATCATAATTTATGAATGAATTATGCATGACTATGCAACAGTATAGTATGTGTATATATGAAGTGTATGTGTATATATGCAAGAAATGTTATTTTAGTAATCTATCATCTGTTAGGTCGAAAGATCTTTACAAATACAGTGTAAATGCTTTTATTAAATAGGTAATAATTGCTTTATCTACACGATTGTTTCCATTAACGGCATGTTGACGCGAGCCATATATGGCGCTACCCGCTAGCATGTTGCTTGACAGGTGTCCATTGTCTTTACGATTCCTATCATCCTACAGTGACTTCCTAAAGGTTCTTATCGAAAACATCAATGTTTCCAATACAAGTTTGTTTACTTTGTTCTCAATTTTCAATTGCGCCTTATATTGTGAAGAGTATATTTTACCATCTTTATCAACAACTATAATTACATTATTGTTTGTTTTCATACTATGTTATGTGTAATTATTTAACAGTTTAAATCGTACACGTGTTAAGATCGTTAAGAGTGTATTCCTTGAACTAATATCAATAAGTATATGTCGCATAAATTGATCATTAACTTCTTATTACGTATAATTACATGTCTAGTTGTCTGTCCATTTAGGTAATGTTTTCCTGCATATCTATCACCGTCAAGTCTACACTGTTTTTCTATCCACATTCTAGACTATTCACTACAGCGTATGGCTGCTGTATTCTGCCGCAATCATATGTAGCTGATCGAATTTGGAAGTTACCGCTAACATTACAAGCAAATTAGACACATCAAGTTGCTTATAGAGGTGTCTTATAATAGCCTTCACATGTGGCGATGTTTCAATATACACGCAGCTAGCTTCTCTGCCACCTTTGCAAACTGAACTACTTAATTATATTCACCTAGCTTTTGCCCGCGACTTCGTCTGCGTAGCATAAGTACTTCGAATTGCCAATTTTTATATCGCGCAATAATCATCATCATCATATCAGCCGAAAGACGTCCACTGCTGGACATAGGCCTCCCCCAAAAATAAATAAATTCCATCGCCTCGACCGCTACCGTAGTCGAGGGCAGACGGGCTGCCGGGCACTCGGGGCCGTTTTTTTGTTGTGCTTATCATGGTTTGGGGGAGTTTGCCATAATCGCCACGCTTGGCAGGCGGTATGGCGATCGCAGTTTGTTCTTAAAGTGCACAGAGAACGCTGCTGCCCATTCTCTGGTGTTTCCCTTAGTCGCCTCTTACGACACCCACGGGAAGATATGGGATGGTGAAATTCTTTACGTCCGTCACCATACGGTACAAATATTGTAGGTTAATATTGTGGGCAGCCTTACTATTGTTCACCATACAAACTTTTAACCCTCCCCCCCTTCCACCCACTTAAAGATAATTTCCGGGATAAAAACTATCCTAGGGTCTCAAACTATCTGCAATCAGAGATACAGGCTGCGCCTAGTTCGGATGCAAAAAGTCCTATTTACAAACTCCTACCAGTACATTCACATTTTTTTGTTATATTATGTATTGATATTATTTGATTTGATACCAAATTCAATTTAGATCGGTTCAGTGGTTTAAGCGTGAACAGGTAACAGACAGATAGAGTTACTTTCGCTATGATAAATTAGTATTTTATTAGTATGGATTTTTCCACCAGTTTAGGCCGAGAGAAAAAGAAGCCTCCGTACCTTTATGCTCTTCTAGCTGTATATAATTTTCTTTATAAATTGTTTTATGCATAAATAAATAGGACTAAGCCAAGCATCACCCAACTCTTAGTTGAATGAATCTTTGTTTTCTCTTATTAGAGAATATCGATCTACGCAGCAGCCCTCTGTCCATATATTCCTTATTTTAATCCATACTTGAATTAATGATCATGTGGCAATAATTCGCCATTAGCGTCTAGTTACATATGATTACATGTCTGGTTGTCCGTGTTGTGGTTTCCTGTAGAGTGTAGATCAAGTGTTAGACACGACCACCTTGTGAGCAAGTTTGTGCGGTTCGAAATGCAATTCTAGCATATTATTACAATTTATTATTGTCACGATTGTATTTTCTACTGCTTGGTGATAAGGTAGATTAAATGCCTGCAGTGTTTTTTAGGCAAGATATAGATATGAAGACTTTCCGGGACAATTTTCGGGATGCATTATGGACTAAAATTTTCTTTGTAAAGTATTTTATGCAGGAGTCAAGCTTTGAGTTTTGAATACAGTAAATAATCATTGTTATCATCATTTAGACGTCCACTGCTGAACATAGGCCTCCTCTAAATGTCGCCACATTGACCAAACCCTTGCGGCTCACACCCAGCTTATACCCGTCATCATTATCCGAGTATATTGTATGAAAAAACTGGCCAAGTGCGAGTCGGACTCGCGCACAAAGGGTTCCGTACCATTATCGCAAAAAACGGCAAAAAATCACCTTTGTTGTATGGGAGCCCTCCTTAAATATTAATTTTATTCTGTTTTTAGTATTTGTTGTTATAGCGGCAATAGAAATACATCATCTGTGAAAATTTCAACAGTCTAGCTATCACGGTTCATGAGATACAGCCTGGTGACAGACGGACAGACAGACAGACAGACAGACAGACGGATCGTGAAGTCTTAGTAATAGGGTCCCGTTTTTACCCTTTGGGTACGGAACCCTACCAATGATTCATACTCCAATATTGTTTTTTTATTTAAATATCTTGTTAATATCTTCATTAAATAAACAGAATCCTAAGTAAATAAGCTTTGAATCAATTTAAAACGGCTTGTTTTCGCATGCATTAGTGTATTTATATTGCCCATATTTGTATTAAAAACCTTATTCAGATGTTGCATTCCAAGATGTAGTTCTTTAACCTTTGTTTCTTCATCTTGCAAACAAAATGTTGTATTTTCAACCGGTTACTAAAATTGGTAATAGATCAATGTACCCATCTATATCGCAAATAGTGAAACTAGTAAGTGAAAACGGAGCTATTACATCATATGCAGGTACCCTGGTCCACCAGTTTGTGGTTTGCGGTCTTGGCTTCGTATTTCCTACTAAGAACTATTTCTAGTTCCAATTGGAATTAAATCGAATGGAACTGAGGATTGTGTAGCTACCCCAGATTAAATGGGGGCACGTGATCAGGATGGATTTGCGATGTGGTCATACAGTAAGGTAAATATCGACGGAATTATCTGTAGATGGAGAAAAAGATAACTTAATTTACACTTAAGGCACTTACGATAATACTTAATTAAGTTTAAGACCCGCTTGCGCCATCCTGGGTTATCCAAGTTAAGGTGCCTCCCCGAGCAAAACGCCGCGCTAGTCGAATTTTGTGCAGTTTTTAAGTGCTATCTACTCTTTATTTAAAAAGAAATATCAATTAATAAAATTACACAATTTTTTTACATAATGTTGATTCTAAAATGGTAGTACACTTTTTTTTTAAAGAGGTACCTATATGTGTCACTAATCTCCTTCCAACAAAACCATAAAAATGTGAAATAATTTTTGATAGCATGCATCTCCTCGTAAAGTGTTCATTAATTATTTTTTATACTAACACTGTAGACAAGACAATTTGATAACGAACATTTTGTAAGTTTTAATTTTTTCAAAAGACCAATATTCGATTTTATAAAGATTTTATTCTAAAATCTGGGCGTATTCACTACAGTAATTCGTGCGCCACCAGTGCCGCTAGGCCAATAGGAATGCTCATATCTCTTGCTGATTTTTTGGTCAGGGTACGGCCTTAATAACTAACAAGGGTCCATTATCTATAAGATAATTAATCATTTTAATTTAATTTCCAAAAAAAATCACATGTGTATTTGAAAAAGTCACAAGTACCAGTGTGACTTTGTCAAATTCATATGTACTTTCTAAGTTTAGCTTGGACGTCACAGGCAACGGTGTAGGAAAACATCGTGAGGAAACCTGGACTTATATTGTAATATAAGTTCGAAATAGCTAAGTCAGAGGCCTGTAGGGTGCCTAGAGGCGGCTTAGGCGCAGGCCACACATAAATGGCGTCGGGCGGCTTCCTATTCCATTCAAATTGTCGTTGTTCGGTCGTGGTTATGACGACATACCGTATGACCTAAATTGCACTTTATTTCTAAGCAATTTGTTTTAAATTTGAATGCAATAGGAAGCCGCCCGTGCCATGTCCGTGCCCGACGCCATTTCTGTGTGGCCTGCGCCATAATTAACTCTGACACCAGAGATCGTCACATCATTACACGAAAAAAAAGTCTCAGGGAAATTAGAAATAAAATTATCCTATTTAATTGCCTATTTCGAAATATTTTTAAGTTAGATCTACACGATCGAAATCGAAGGGCTTCAGCCAATTAGTCGATTTAAACATGCACTTGTTAACAGCATCCATGTTTTAATTGCAATCCCAATTTGTAGGTAATATTATCCGTTCGTGATTCAATTACCTATAAATATTGATACCGGCATGCAATACACGCCAAGTTGCTAATCAACGGTACATCACTATTAATAAAAACAATTTAAAGTTTGATTGAAACCTCTTTACATCACAAGTGTTTGCAACAGAAGATTTTACATATTACGTGTTTTGAGATAATCGTCACTCATGCCAGTAACCTCTAACCCGACCTACTAGCATGGGTGTTCTAAAAACTAATATTTTTCAAAGGAAAAACACATTGTGTTTTGCAAGCGTGTCTCGGTCTCGGGTCGTAGAGAACGTCAGGTCAGTTGACATGGGGGTAAGTTGTGACAGCGTGACAGGACTAATTGAAGTAAATAATGGCGGTGGCGAAATGGTACGTGGTTTGATTTGATGTGTTGAGATGATTGTGCTGAAGCTTGGTCAGTAGTTACAACATTACCGTGAAATAAATCTTCATGTTTAATTTTTACACATTTATTAGCAAACCAGCAAGAAAGGCTGCGTAGAAATTTATCTTCTCGTGAAGCCAATTACATCATTATGCCTTTTCTGCTGCGTCTCAGGCCTCCACTTTGAGATATTGAGTGGGCGTTTTCCATGCGGGTCTCGTTAGACCTCCATACCGATCTAGAATGTTTGTGCACTTGATCGAAGATTTTAGCTTCCAAGCTTAACAGATGGAATATTTTGTCGCGGTTCCTCTTTTTTCTGAAGGTGAAGAATCGTGTAATTTTTTATTTTCGACATATTTATAAATATAGCACAGAATGCCATGACAGTAATCTTTTAGATTATTATATAACATCCTGTTTTATTGTAAGCACATTAATTGTATTACGATATAAATAGTAAACTCATAAAAATAAATATTTCCGCACTACAAATGGAGAGAAAGGGAATTAAACGTAGGCGGTGTCTTTTGACTGAGATTTCTCAATTCGATATTGACAAATCTATACTAGTTTTGAGTGTTGCTTTACGCGAGTTCCATAAAGTCACTTGCTTTGGTATTTATGAGATACGGATGAGACATCTATGTTAGCATTGTTTTTGACAGCCCGGGAGAATTATTCTCGAGCTAATGTTATTTTCAGTTCGATACAACGTGCTTTTATTTTCATTAAGATCTTGTCTTGCCCTATTGGAGGGCAAAGGGCGGAGATAAGGGATTCCGTCTTTACGCTATTCCCGGTGGAAATCTTAACAGTTCTAGTTCTGGTCCATCACCGATTTCTGTTGTTTGGGAAATCTATCTTTGCCCAATTCTGATTCCATTTTAATTTTCTGCATTTTTCTGTTCATAGCTTGAGGTACAAAACTAGATTCAACACACGTAAACAGCAAGAATATATAGATATATTTGGTGAGACATCCAAAAACAATGTCGTCTAGAGAAAGCTACAAGAGAACTTGACCAAAAAAGTTGGAATTGACCGCATTATCTAGTAACCTTCCTACGCTATAATGATATGCATCTTTATGTCCATTATGACATAAGTCACATAACTATGTGTGTTTACGCTTTGGACTTGAAATCTTTTTCTTTTAAATGATGAACATTATGCCATACAGATGACAGTTACTGATGATTTGTAGTGATTTGATAAGCGACAGGTTAAAGGTGATCTTGCAAATATTTTTGACTGTTTGTATTTCAAAATGTTGTGTTAGGTTAAGATCTTACAGGCACTAGGTTATATTGCACCATGGTTCAAAATCAGAAGGGTGACCATAAGCTCTTAGAGTAAGGTTATTTTGAGATCACGTAAGTGACAGATCATATACATCTGTCCCTTACACACACACAAAATAACCTTACTCTAAGAGCTTATGATCACCCCCCTGATCTTGCATGTATCACATGACACATCACATCACATCACATCATCAGCCTATTAATGTTCCCACTGCTGGGACACAGGCCTCCTCTCTGCGAGAGGGAATGGGCCATTATCCACCACGCGGGCCCAGTGCGGGTTGGTGGATGTCACATGCCTTCGAATTTTTAGTTCTAGGACAATGCATGTATCACTATCATTTATTTAAATGTCATATTAAATGAATTTGAAAGTATAGTTACACCACAGAATAAATAATAGTACATGTAGTTAAACTAAGATACGTATCTGTGATTTACAGTGCAAAAATGAAGAAATGTAAACTGAAATAAATGGGTCCATATATGCTAGTGGTCAACTTGGGACCTGGTCTAGGCTAGGTTTTTTGGAGGACAGTCTTTAAAAGAGGATAGGCAAGAGAGAGTGGTGACGGCTCAGAAGGAGGCTTCCGAGCAGGGCCGTGATAGGGCCGATCCCGCTCGAAGAAGACGGGAGGCAACCGGCTTGATACCTAAAACGCCGAAATCCCGTCTGCGTCGAGACGCGGGGTCGCGAGCGGTCAGTTTGGGGACTCTGTCCGCCCACCAAATGACTTCAGGAAAGACGGCAGCACAGTGATCACGTGCTGCCGTGCACAGCGAGGCTCAAGGGAGGCGCTTTTTCATCCTCCCCAGGGATGTGCCCTAACAGACGTTGCACAGAGGGGCGTGCTGATGGTGATCACCGGGGTGCTTTTAGTGAGGTAATAATCCCACACTCTCTGGACTTTGGCCCTAAAAGTCCAGACACCTTTTGAAGTTATCCTCAAGTAAACAAAAAAAAGGCAAATACAGTGGATACTGGTAATTTATGTGGTAATGTTGTTTCAGATTGCCGCGAAACAAAATAGGCGCATGTGTCTTAGTTCCCTTTGGTCCCTTTTGGCTCCCCGGGGCGACTTTTCCGGCGCAAGCCGCTTTTCCAACCACGTCAGACGGCTGGCCGTTCAAGAACCAACTAGGCGGCCAACCGCTAGTGCAGAATAGCGCTCGGACTCTGATATCAATTATCTACGTGTCACAAATTAAAAGCAAGAAAAGTGACGCGATTGGCTGTTGATAGAGCTAACGCGCATTTAAGCACTTATCACACTGATTGTTTGTTCCAGCTTAAGCCCATAAATCTATCAGCATACCTAGATGCAATCAATAACCTACCTCTTTCATCAACAGTTAACTCATCTATTGACCACTAAACTATTTTGATAACCATACCATTAAACTCATTGGCCCCCATTCTTTAACCTTCATTCAACTAAACTGTCAGAGAGATTGACGGTTCAAATCAATAATAACAATTAGTGTCAGATGTGACAATGACTTGAGGTATTCCTATGATTTGAATTGATAGATCATGTGTTCGAAATAGTCTTAGTATGAGAATGGTAGCTTCAAGAGCTTGCGTAAGTGCTTCCAGTTGTCTATGGTTCCAACAGTAAAAGTTGCGACGCTTGGGGAAGGTCTATGTTCAGCTGTGCTTTCGGCTCAAATGATGATAATGATTTACAAGTGCAGGTAAAGTATTTTCTGGTTTAAAAACAACATAAAAACCGGCCAAGTGCGAGTCGCACGAAGGGTTCCGTAGCGTACCATTATCGCAAAAAACGGCACAAAAATCACGTTTGTTGTATGGGAGCCCCACTTAAATATTTATTTTATTCTTTTTTTTGTATTTGTTGTTATAGCGGCAACAGAAATACGTTGTCTGTGCAAATTTCAACTGTCTAGCTATCGCGGTTCATGAGATACAGCCTGGTGACAGACAGACGGACCGCGGAGTCTTAGTAATAGGTTCCCGTTTTTACCCTTTGGGTACGGAACCCCAAAAAGTGATCTATTATTTATTTATTTATTTATTTATTTATTTATTAAAAATTAAAAATTCCTTAAAACTAATACATTGCCCCACAAAACTGCTTACGCAGTTTAACTGTGAGATCATTGAGTCTCTCTTATTATAAGTTACATCTAGAACCCAACATATACTAACTACTTAACCTAAATGCACTAAATAGAATCTAACAAATATTTTTTAAGTTTCCGTGCGAATTTTAATTTATTATCTTCTTGTCTGATGTCAGCAGGCAAAGTGTTCAATAAATAGGGAACGCGTTTTTTTAAAGTTCTGTCGCCATAGTAATTAATAACTCTGGGTACATCATATTTGCCCGCTGTCATCGACCTTGTAGTATACCTATTAGAAACTAGTGCGTCACTATCCCGAACGCCATGGTTATTGACTAATAATACGTATTTATGTTTAAGGCTAACTGGTAGAATTTTACATATTTTGAATAGCCTACTATAGTCTCCTTTACAGCTATTTTTAGTTTTCTTGTTTACTAATAATTTCAAAAATCTAGTTTGTATTGATTCTAGTTTCTGCATATTACTTTTATCTTTTATCTAACGCAGTTTGAAAAAACCTTGTCAAAAATATGTGTTTAAAAATAATTATGACTAGTGTCTTTCAAAAAGCCTAATTGTGCCTTCAAAAATTCCAACTGTATAGCATTGCAAAGTTATACTTTGCCCTACAAACACTTGGATGATAAAAAAAACATGCTTTTGAAAAGATATATATACTAATTTTCGCATGATTATTTGCATAATAACGAAATCAAAACAACATGATTTAATATTGACATACCCACTATGCCAATTCCATATTCAAATACTCATCGATTGATGAAATCATGGAGTGCAGCGAACCAAGGCAGGGTCACTCCTTCTCGGGTCATCCAATGAGCATGATTTGACCTTACACGTCTGAATAATATAGAGACCGTATAATAAACTATTACTAAACGTATAATCATGAACATAAATATTGGTTTGTAGTACTAACGGTTTTTTTTTTGTTTTTAATTTGGGGCAAAGGTCGATAGACGTTCGGCAGGCTTATTACGTATCTTTTGCAAGAGCAAAACGGTAGCGATCAAACGCTTTATGTCATAAAAGTCGGCATTATCTGCAGTGTTGGTATGGTAGGTCCTACACAATCGTTTGCTTATTGTTCGCTGTTTGTCAAATGCACTTCTGTATGGAAGAGCAATTATTGCGCAAAAATCGCTATCGTTTTGCTCTTGCAAAAGATACGTAATAACCCTGCGGCTTTATCATAGCTTGGTGGAATCTCCTCTTGAAAATATATACCTAATATTTTTGTTTTTACATAGAAATGTTTTTCAGTGAGGAAAATAGAATGTTCTTTTTTGTATGCTGTTGTTTTTCATATGAGTTGATTTTTTCTAGATGATTTAGAAGTGTCTATACCCTGTTATTCTTCTTCAAAACAGTTATAAGAGTTAGCTATGAGAGTGATTTGACTTTACGTCAGTGTACAGAAAAACATCCAAGAAGAAATAAACAGACATGCGATTGCAGTAATCCCGAGAGATTTGCCCTTATTTATAGAACAGTTATGTTGTATATCTCAGAAGTTCTTCATCAGATCTATACCAAATTAAAATGGGACCAATTTCGGAACTTATTCTTACAAACAAAAAGAATTTTCATAATCGCTCCACAATTGACGGGGATATCGGTGAGCATACAAAAAAAAAAGAATGAAGTAAAAACTCTGGTCCTGTTTATTATTAGCGGCCATATTTAAGTTTTCACTAGCGCAACAAGTCACATTAGCGTGTCGGTGACGCGGTCACATAATTTTTACCCTACCAAAAATCCCTCGACGCTGCTAAAGACATTTTCACTTGAATTTTTTAAATGCATGGTTGAAAAATACAGCAAAGAGCAGTAATACATTATTGTAAATTGTATGCATTCATTGCCATGATTAATCAACAAGAGTCCGTGTTAACACACAGCTTAACCATCGAGTCCGATATAACACACGTGCTATAATGTGAAAGCTCACAACAAAAGGGGCGCCATCTTGTTTCGTGCACTGTTCCTATAAATCAAGATTATTAAGATGTTCAACCGTTACCAATTTAATTAAGAATTCAAATTACTGTTACGTAATGTTTAACTTTACAGTACCATATTTGAGTATACAGGGCACACGCAATATTTTGGTGTAGAGTGCTTAAATTGCCCCGATTATTACCTCGTGGGTTATGGATAAAAGAAGTTTGTAACACCTTTGTACACATGTTGTAAGTTATAAACACAAGCATTGCATTATAAGTTTGAAATCGACAACTCGCCTTGAGTAAGCCTGGTGATTGATGCTCGTGCTTTTCTGTATGAGAAGAGGCCTTAATTAGCCCTACAGTGGGACAGTTACAGGCTAGTATTATTATTATGAGCACAGTCATACAAGTGCATTATTAAACAATGTTAATTATTTGCAGTAGGTAGCGAATTATTGTGATTCACTAGAACACGCAATATTATGCGTGTTCTTTATAAATATATTGCTTTTATATATTATTTTATGAAAACTTTTCTGTATAATTAATAAATAAGAATTATAATCATAGAAGATATCGATTAAACGAACAGCTCAACGACATTGTATAGTTAATTATTACACGCTTTATACACCCAGTAATGCAGTTTTATCCTTTACAATAAAATAATAGAAATACTTATATTTTTACATTTCCGCAATAAACATTACCATAATATTGCAATAAATACCTCAAATGACTAGATGACAGCTGTAATGTCATGGAATTTCTACAACACTAGTGCGTAACGACTTCCCTTTGCAAATTTCATTACGCTATCATGTTTTCCTGACAGTCTGAGGTTAGCAAATTACTTGGACATTGTTTCCTTAATTTATCTAATGCTCATCAGTTATCAATATGCGTATATTATTTAAAAATAATGTTCTTGTGTCTTTAACATTATTAATAAAATAAATTCAGTAATATCTGTTTCGTTATTTGTGATAAGTGTCGTTAGAGTATTCTGAGAGATTTGTAGATGTAAATAAAATGTTAGTATGGTAAAAAAATAAAAAAAGACTCCTTTCGTCAATATTATTTTGTTATCATCTATCATCTTTCTTGAATTTACAATATTATTTTCCATTAGCAATTCTGATACTTAAAGCAACACAATCATACATACAAACACACCATAAGCAAAGCTTTTCAAAAGCGAATGTTGATATTTCAAACGAGATAATTCAATTCAGTATTCATCCACACGTCAAAACGAGTATTCTTAACAACTCTCAAGCGAAGCAAGACGTCAAAGCATTGAAAGCACTTGTGCAAGTGACTGTACGTTTCCCAACGCATCTGTACTCGTCTGTACAACCGTTACTATATGGAGCGTGACATCGATTTTGTGCACACGCGTACTCCGGTTATGTGACAAATGACAACATGTGTTATGTGCGTGACGGTACTGACTGACGTTTATGTAAAGCGCGGATTAGTGCACATTAGTGACTTTTATAGTGTTTGTTGTACATGTAGAATTTTTGTCTATCATTTGGGTGAACTGCTACATTAGGGTAAATCTAAGTTAAGGGTACACTAGTCGAAAATTCTTCCATACAAACGTACTCTAGGGATTATTCCACTGTTTGACAATGTACGTTCAAAATAAAAAGTGATATCAATTTGTCTCATCATTATGTAGCCCTGTATGGAAGCAAAAAGTAAAAAAAGAAAACATTTGAAAGTTATGAGGGTCGAAAGTTCCACATTTCGACACTAATTTTAACGCATTTTTGGGCGCAAATAAATACCATAAGAAGACGGAAAATTGCAAAACGGCCACCATACAGGGATAGATTATTAGTTCAAGAATGCAAATAATTTTATTTTGAACAGATACGTTTAGTCGTTTTTTCATGATATCCAGACTCCCAAAGGTCTGTTTATAAAATTTCGCGCGTTCAGTTTCGTCCTAAATCATTATCCACTTCGCTACAAATTTGTAAAAGTGTGTATTCGTATGCGAACTAGCTTCCTACTGGTCATCACAGCATCTATCTCTTCCGCACGTGTTGTCGGTTGTTATAAAATGCATTTCAACTCCGCGCACAAAATAGTTCGTGCCGTTGACTAGTGTACCCTTAAGGAGCAGGGATGTTCATTTTCATTTGATCATCGTCATTTCAGCCGAAGGTGGTCCACTGCTGGAAATAGGCCTCCCCAAGTGTCGCTACCTAAATCGGTCCTGTACGTCTCGCATCCAGCGGATTCCCGGAGCCCTAACAAGGTCATCACTCCAACTAGAAGAAGGCCTTCTAACGCTGCTTCTGCCGGTACGAGGTCGCCACTCCGGAACTTTTCGCCTCATCGGCCATCCGTTCTGCGAGCAATGTGCCCTGCCCACTGCTACTTAGGTTTCATTTCATTTGATTGGCATTTCTGACAAAGAAATTTTGTACATCCCTAAATCTTTTACCAGTCCAAACGACTTTAGAAAATTGTCAAATTCGGAGTTTGAACGTAAATATGGGTGGATCGTGTGAGGAGTTATACAGAAAGAAAAAAAACTGGCCAAGTGCAAGTCGGACTCGCGCACGAAGGGTTCCGCACCATTATCGGCACCAAAAACGGCAAACAAATCACGTTTGTTGTATCGGAGCCCCCCTTAATTTATTTTATTTTAATTTAATTATTTTTTTAAGTGAATATACAACTAAATATTCTGTGAATATTTCAAGCGTCTACCTGTTGCCGTTATTAATATCGAGCAAAAAACGGCAAAAAAATCACGTTTGTTGTATGGGAGCCCCCCTTAAATATTAATTTTATTCTGTTTTTATTGTATTTGTTGTCATTGCGGCAATATAAATAGGTACATCATCTGTGAAAATTTCAACTGTCCAGCTATCACGGTTCATGAGATACAGCCTGGTGACAGACGGACAGACAGACAGACAGACAGACAGACAGACGGATCGTGAATCTTAGTAATAGGGTCCCGTTTTTACCCTTTGGGTACGGAACCCTTTCGTCGGCCCTTCCGGAGGCGCTCGTGGCAAAATAATAACAGCCGCACGGGTCGATCATCAAGGTTAAGCAACGCTTGACGAGGTCGGTCCGTGGATGGGTGACCATTTCAACATACCGAGTTTCCTCCGTGCCTCGGAAAGCACGTTAAGCCGTTGGTCCCGGCTGTCATTTGAAGATCTTTGACAGTTGTTACAAGTAGTCAGAAGCTTGAGATCTGACACCAGTCTTGCCAAGGGGTACCGTGTTACCCAGTTACTGGGTTGTGGAGGTCAGATAGGCAGTCGCTCCATGTAAAACACTGGTACTCAGCTGAATCCGGTAAGATTGGAAGCCGACCCCAATATAGTTGGGAAAAGGCTAGGCAGATTGATTGGGTACGGAACCCTAAAAAGGACCCAGTGAAAGCGTGTCGGTTGATAGCACGGTATGGAAGAAGAAAACGTGTTGCGTCGATTCCAAGTAACATGGGACAAGGGCAGGAAGGGATGATGACATCTCCACTCTCTTTCTTGTGTCCCGTTAGTCCCATTTGCATATGTCATGCATTTACGTAAACGTAGGTGACTATTAATGTTGAAATAGTGCACTAATGCAGGCGTGAGACTTAAGACATGTGTGTTGGTTTGTTATGTGCACGTCTTTAGGAGATTAGTGACACTTTTCACAGAGATTTCTGTTAGCACCGTGTAACGCAATGTTTTGTCTTGGATTTTTTTTATGAAGAAATGTTACAAAGTTGCGCTGGAGTTTTGCTGGAACTGTGAAAAGTAGTTTTGAATTGGCAAAATCTAAGAAGAAGCGTGTAGTCAACTAAGCTTCTTTTTCTATTTGAAGCATTATAGACAACTATGGCCCACAAAACCACTCAAATAAAAATAAGCTTTTGTTTTGTTTCGCCCGTACTATTTCACCCTTGAGCAAAGGTTCCTCGCAAGTCCCTCCAGGCAACCTTCTCCCACGCCACCTCGAACCAACCCTCACAGCATACATTACGTCATTCAAAATCACGTTATGACACATTATTTAATGCTAAATTTAAATATTACTTAACAACAGCTTACCTACGTAATTATCTTTCCTGATCCTATTATTCCTACTTATCTCCTTTGTTCTATCCGACTAAATACAAGTCTATACAGTGGGCATAAAATCATCACGACATTTCAATGTCGCAATGCATGTAACATAAAGAAATACGGAACTCATAAGCATAAGTATGACGCACAAACTTACAATCATTTATTAAAAGCTTATTTATGACTATTAATAATTTCGTTCCTTGTCAATTTAGTTACATATTTTTGGGCAACTATTAAACGGTCAGTGCACAGTATAATTATGAGTAAAATGTCTAACAAAGGCAAGGTAATAATAATTATAATTATTCGGAAGCGAAAAACTCACAATAATTAATCATGTTTGTCGATAAAAACTGCTCAGATAATTAGTTGCGTATAAATCAATAACAAAACTATTCTGCGGGTAAAACTGTTTACAATCACTTTTCTGTATCCGCCTTGTCAAAAAGTAACGCGTTTAGAAATTAAACGTTTATAACGTTCGAGGAAACGTTAAACAAATCACTGTATCGTTAACGCCTATAAATTTTTCCGCGTCAATAATTCTAAAAGATGCACGCGAAAGTATTTCGCCGTACATATATGTCATGTAATGTTTTTCTTTTGGATGGAACTGTCAATGAATTTACGCTAATAGATAGTTTGATCGTTATAGTTGTACGTAGCGTAAGTGTAGTGGTAGTTCACCATATAGTACTTAAAACAGCTACAGAACTAAATGTATAGAGCTATTTGAATCCATCCGCCTTTACCGATAGGGGAAGGGATGTCCATACATACATGCAAAGAAAAAAAAGAATGAAAAAGTATAGTTTGCCATTCCATGGCATAAAAAAAAACAAAGACAATTGTCTTTTTACTTATGACTAGCTGTGCCCGCGGCTTCGCTGTCTGCCAACCCTACCCTACTTACCTTCCTGCCTACCCTACTTACCATTTTTGTTTCTATAGTCATCATTCTTTCGCGGAGAATCTTAACACCGCCATTCAGAAAATGACTTCAAATGCACAACGCCATCTATCGAATATCGAGTTCAACTGTCCGAGTTCAATTATCGCAACACACGCAATTCAGATAAAATTGCCAGTGTTGCGATAATTTTACTTCTTGAACACTTTAAATTCATCTAACTTTTGATAGAGTGAGCCAATTGCGATGAAACAAAAACTAAGTAGGTAATTCTTCAAGTTACGCACAATTTTTATGTATAAAAGTTATTTCCATTGGATTCGTACATTTCACGTGATGCGTGTACAAATAAACAGACAAAGGATCCAAAAATGCCGGAAATAGGCTCTGTTGGTTATCCTTCAACACCCTGGCTATTTTTAGGGTTCCGTACCCAAAGGGTAAAAACGGGACCCTATTGCTAAGACTCCGCGATCCGTCTGTCTGTCTGTCCGTCTGTCACCAGGCTGATTTTCACAGATGATGTATTTCTGTTGCCGCTATAACAAAAAATACTAAAAACAGAAGAAAATAAATATTTAAGTGGGGCTCCCATACAACAAACGTGTTTTTTTTGCAGTTTTTTGCGATAATGGTACGAAACCCTTCGTGCGCGAGTCCGACTCGCACTTGGCCGGTTTTTTGCGATAATAGAACCCTTCGTGTGCGAGTCCGACTCGCAGTCGGCCGGTTTTTTGGCAATATTTTCGATGTACAAAAATTACTTTTCTGCAGATTTATTATATGTAGAGCATGTATTGATGATAATTGGTCTGCTTTTAAACTAGGGTTTTTTATACGAGGCAGTCTTTTCATATATGAAAATTACTCTGCATTCGCAAGCCTAATCAGAATATTATCGCATTTATTCACCAAGTTACACTCAAAAGGCATTAGCGTAAGACCTACCTCAAGGAACCTTTTCACAGCATTCCAGCCCCGATAAGATCGACCGCGAAGGTCAGTCGGCCAGCAAAACCGGGTTATTATCGATTCGGGTTCGATTCGCATTCCGAATAATTTTGTGGGTGTTGATCCGTACCTTGTTGATGAAAGTGTTTTTTAAAAGGATTTCTGACGTCTATCTTATCGCGGGAATTAATACAACAGGTATTAATTTTTGAGATACGTGATTTTGTTTAAGTGTTTTGGGGTTGCTATTTAAGAGGAAATATGGGCAGAAAGCACCGACTGAATTTCTTTATTTAGAAATCATAATTCGAGGTTTGGCTCTCGTCTCTTTCCTACTCCAATATTGGACCAATTTAAATGATATTCCATAAATTGGTAAAGTAAGATATATACTATGTTCGTATGTTTTCCTTTTTTCATTTATATTTGTCAAATTTGCACACTAAGCCTCTGTTGACAGCGCAATTTTGAGCATTTTTTGAGCGCTCTAGTGCTTTTAAAGATAATGTATCATCAAAAAGGAAAACATAGGGACATAGTATATATCTGTAATTTTCAGTTTACGGAATGTCTTTTAAATTGGTCCAAAATTGGAGGAGAAAAGAGACGAGAGCCAAACCTCGAATTATGACTTTTTACTAAGGAAATTCAGTCGGCGATCTCTGCCCCCGATTCCTCTTAAGGCCGTACCCTGACCAAAAATTCAGCATGCGATATGAGCATTCCTATTGGCCTAGCGGCACTGGTGGCGCATGAATTGCGGTAGTGAATACGCCCAGATTTGTGAATAAAATCTTTACAAAATCGAATATTGGTCTTTTGAAAAAAATAAAACTTAAAAAATGTTCGTTATCAAATTGTTTATTTGATAACGTCGACCACATCATCGCTTACCATCACATGAGATAGTGGTCAAGCGCGAGCCTATCAATAATAATAAAAAATAAAAATTGGGTTTTAAAAATAACTGGTGAAATGTGTGTGTAGGTGCTATGCGAGTAGGTTTACCTCTTTCTAACCCATTGAGGAATATAGGCATCTGCCTAGCCTTTTCCCAACTATATCGGGGTCGGCTTCCAGTCTTACCAGATTCAGCTAAGTACAAGTGTTTTACATGGAGCGACTGCCTATCTGACCTCCACAACCCAGTAACTGGGTAACACTGTACCCCTTGGCAAGACTGGTGTCAGATCTAAAGCTTCTGACTACCCGTAACGACTGTCAAAGATCTTCAAATAACAGCCGGGACCAACGGCTTAGCGTGCTTTCCGAGGCACGGAGGAAACTCGGTATGTTGGAATGGTCACCCATCCACGGACCGACCTCGTCAAGCGTTCCTTAACCTTGATGATCGACCCGTGCGGCTGTTATTATTTAGCCACGAGCTCCTCACCATTGAGGAATATAGGCGTACATTAAAAATAAAATAATAAGTAGTAGTAGTAGTAGTAGGGACGCCCGTTTCCGCACATATACTCCCATTTGGTCCGTTGTGCATAGGGGAACTTACTAACTTAGCCAGCCTAGCTCCGTCCAAAAGCACAGAAGCTTCCTGGGGGCTTCACAGGCTTCACGGAGCGAGGATTTATTCACGTTGAGATGCCACGGCCTCGCACTCCAGGATTACGTGAGCGGCTGATTCTTCGGCGTTAAAACTGCCCCTGCAAAGTGGGCTGTTTGTGGCGCCTATGTTGAAAAGATGTTTGTTAAGGAGGGTGTGGCCCGTTATTGTCCCTATGATTATTTTAAGATTATTTGTACTTAGGCAGAGAAGTTTTTTATTTAGACGCGGGTCTATATTTGGCAATTTTTGACTGTCTACAGTCTGTTGCCAGTGACCGTCTATTATTATGGAGTTCTGTAATCTCGGGCGAATCCACGAACGAAATTGCGAGAATGGCAGGGGTAGAAGTGGGTACGGGCCTAGCACTAACATTAGAATTAAAGTGACATAACTGGCCATTTGAGAGAAGTGGTGGCCCAGTGGTATCGGCCGCGACTTACAATTTGTAGGTCGTGGGTTCGAACCCAGGCAGGCGCTTTACTTTGTGTTAATTATTTCATTACCACTGCTCTCAAAACGGTGAAGGAAAACATCGTGAGCAAACCGGCATGTCCTAGAACCAATAATTCGAAGACATGTGACATCCACCAACCCGCACTGGGCCCGCGTGGGTCATGACAGCTCATTCCCTCTCACAGAGAGGAGGCCTGTGTCCCAGCAGTGGGAACATTAATAGGCTGATGATGTGATGTGATGGGAACTGGCCATTTCAACTATAATTTTATGAATGTAGCAACTATGAGGAATAAGGATATCCCTGTCGAACGGAACGTAATATTTCCAACCAATAATAATTTAAAACCAAGCTCATAAACATGGCTACTGAACAAAATGACATTCAATTACAGTCACATTTAACTGCATACTATTAAACACTGCTTTCTCAGCAGCTTAAGTTTTCTAACAACGTAAATAAAACTTTTCTATTTTTTAATTAGGTCATTTACTCGATATAACATTATTACTGCCTGCAGCAATATAGTACTACTTTATAATGTGCGGACATAAGAAAGTTCTGGGTTCGATTTCTTGGTCAGGAACAACGTTATTAAGTTTTTAGTAGTATCAACCTCAAACGCCTCAAATTTGAAGGCCTCCTATTGCATGTGTCTCACTGGCGCAATGTCACAACCTCAGTTACACTTCTGCCTTAAGGCGCCTCCCCGAGCAAAACGCCGCGCTAGTCGAATTTTGTGCAGTTTTTAAGAGCTATTAAACTAGAAGGGACGCCCGTTTCCGCACATAGACTCCCATTTGGTCCGTTGTGCGTAGGGGAACTAGCTACTCTTTATTTAAAAAGAAATATCAATTAATAAAAATACATTAAATTTCTACATAATGTTGATTCTAAAATGGTAGTACAATTTTTTTTAAAGAGGTATATGTGTCACTAATCTCCTTCCAACAAAACCATAAAAATGTGAAATAATTATTGATAGCATGCATCTCCTCGTAAAGTTTTCATTAATATTTTTTTATACTAACACTAATGGATAGACAATTTGATAACGAACATTTTGTAAGTTTTATTTTTTTCAAAAGACCAATATTCGATTTTATAAAGATTTTATTCAAAAATCTGGGCGAATTCACTACCGTAATTCATGCGCCACCAGTGCCGCTAGGCCAATAGGAATGCTCATATCTCATGCTGATTTTTTGGTCAGGGTACGGCCTTAATCTCCAGTGAATGCAGGCATGATAATACGTTATAGTACATTACTGCAGCGGCTAGCAAAAGTGGAATCACCATCAATGTCTAGTTAATCAAAACTAAGTGGCACCTATAGAACTCATTTTTTCTATTGCCGGTTTTTTTCTATAAACAGCTTTCTATATGCAAGCCAGTTCGAAATCTAAATAAAACCTTTGTTATGTTTTCTCCTTGGTTGCCATGTTTCGGAGTTGATTCGTTCGATGAAGAAAGATCGTTCCATTTTTAAATTACACGACAGATATGAATAAACTATTTAATTTATTTGGCCGCTAAACACGACAGATATGGTTTTTCATACAATTTTTGCCGGCCACTGCTCGCATGTGCCAGTACAGCAATTTCGATTTATCTCGGAGTAGGTTGTCAAAATAATGCTCAAATATCCAAGCATATATAATTTCCCATCTACAAAATGTCAACACAATCCACAAAGTAAACATCACACTTAAACCAATTTCCCTTTCTAGGTCGTCGATGAGTCAGTGAGGCGCAAGCCGCAATTTTTTTCCGCGCGCGACTTCGCTTCCATTACGTAACGTAAACGCACTGAGGTAACGTTTACGTTTACAACTTTACTATGCCATTACTCGAGTATCACAGACGTTTTGTTACTCGATTAGGGACGTGCTATGTTGCGTGCGGGCTTGCGGATATTGTGTTAAAAAAATTGTTAAAGTGTGTTATTTTCAGAATGGAATGCTTTTAGAGATGAATTGAAGATTTTATTATGGAACCATGTCAGTGATTATTTTGTTATGAGTTATGACATGTTTTTCCTCACCAACAGTCGATGGACGGACTGCGTGAAAAATTGGTTGAGAGGAGGTGACTATATTAAGATAACCGTCATGGCCGCTATGAGAGATAAATGTAATAAACAGGTGTACTGCACCGAACCTTAATAAATTGGGATAAGTGCAATGATAATGATAATACTTTAAGACTAGAAAATTAAAACTTTGACGTTCAGAAAGTGCTGGCTCTCAGCCTAATTTGAATAAACGATTTTTTATTTGTTTGATTGTTTTCAAGTGGTGGCCCAGTGGCCGCGACTTACAAGTTGTAGGTGGTTGTAAATTATTTCATCACCACTGCTCTCAAAACGGTGAAGGAAAACATTGTGAGGAAACCGGCATGTCCTAGAACCAAAAATTCGAAGACATGTGACATTCACCAACCCGCACTGGGCCCGCGTGGTGGATTACGGCCCATTCCCTCTCACAGAGAGGAGGTCTGTGTCCCAGCAGTGGGAACATTAATCGGCTGATGATGTGATGATGATGATGTGCTTTCATTTTGCTTTGAAACAGTACTGGAATTAAGTTATAGATTAAATGGAATTCAGCTATTAGAGTATGAATAAAATTAAACAAAACGTGCCTCAAAGCTAAATATTATGATGACTTAATCGCGCTACTCATATTAAACGAACGTTCGATATTCTGTTTCTTTGGTACATCTCTAATTCACCTTAATTATAAGCTATCTTCTTAAATTGATACGTGGTAAAGGTGTTATTTAAGCCGTAATGTCTAAGACATCTTTATTACAGTCTATAAGTCCATACAATGATGGTACATAATATCTATTCGTGCTTCTAATTCAGACCTCACAGTAATGTTCTAAGTGATCTTAATCTCATAAGGTGACACGAACGTTTTCATGTCTAGTGTTATTATATCGATTAAAGAACCTAATTAGGTGTATTTTTGTCTTCAGCTCTTGCAAAGATGCTGTTCGATTTTCAAAACATGAATATTCTTCTTCTACTATTAATTTACAACCGTAGTTACAATTTTTCTATTGTTATGTCGTTTCAGCACGGCAATAACGGTTTTTGCCTTTTTCCAAATTGCCCGAACCCGAATCCATATCGTTGTTCATTGTTAAAAACTTTTTAACAAAAAGATTTAACCGACTTCCAAAAAAAAAACTCTAACTAAGCGAAAAATAACTTTCTTTTCGGAAGTCG
Source organism: Orthosia incerta (assembly GCA_948252205.1). Lineage (NCBI taxonomy): Eukaryota > Metazoa > Arthropoda > Insecta > Lepidoptera > Noctuidae > Orthosia > Orthosia incerta. The sequence continues at coordinate 57,634,034 of OX411742.1, forward strand.
GTGTCGAAAAATTAAAAAAAATTGGTACCAAAGTCTATAGGCAGAAAATATTTGTTTTTTGGAATGCAGCTTTTTTTTTTGTTATAGAGTACTTTTTTTGAAAAAGATTTTTATTTCACTTTATAGTTTGAATTACATATCCATGATGCCCATAGCATAGCCATAGATTAGAGTGTATCAGGGTGAACTGTACATATCTGCATACCCCTTTAGAGCGTACTGCCGTGATGTTATGTTATGAAATGGTATAAACAATAAACAGACATGCGATTGCAGCAATCCCGAGAGATTTTCCGTCATTTATTCAAGAGTTCTGTTGTATATCTCCAAATCTCTTTATCAGATCTTCACCAAATTAAAATGGAACTAATTTGGGAACATACACTATAAAAAAAAAAACGGTCCTCAATTGACGGAAAAGTCGGTAAACATACAAAAAAGAAAACAAACTTAAAGTCGAATATAGAACGTCCTTCTTTTTGGAAAGTCGCTTAATAAAACTATGCTCAGTTAATAAGAATCCGTTTGTTGTAATAGTCCCCCAACGTATGTAAAATATTAACGAAGGTGAGATAGCTCTCATAAAAAAATACTGTCGGATTTAGAACCTCCTCCTTTATGAAGACGGTAAAAAAAAATCTTGTCATTTATTTTCCTTGGCAGAAAATAAACACATACGTGGTTTAATGCTATGCTAAAACGCAACAAATATAGTTAAAAATGTTGTATACGTCATTTGTCAATATCGATTTCGTATCTACAGAATCGGGTCAAGTTTTATTGATGTCATTGATGAACGACAAGTTTGATCTTCAAGAGAATAATGTCGGCTGCACCAATAAGTCATAATATTAATTTTATTACTAGTACTATTACAGTGGTCACTGATTTACCTTTATCTAACGACAATGCGGCTAACGATGCCTATAATATTGACGACTCTGTGTATTATCCCATCATTGGCTTTAGAGAGGTCCAGGCTCAAGGATGAACGCTTGGAACTAAATATATTGTGTCGCTATTCAACGTGACTGTGTAAATAATAGTCTTTATGTGCTGCGAAGTATCACGTTTTGTTATTCGAATATATGGCTGCATGATTGCATAGGATGCAACTTTTGGAGTTAATATCCTCACGAAAAACAAACTTAGATATTATTTTGAATGTATAAATCAACGCCCTCGATGTACCCACGCCTTCCTGATGTTCACATTGAGATTTGAAAATATATTTTATTAAGGACTTTGGTTGCTGGTTTTGCATTTCGATATGCCAATGATTTATTCGAGCCCAACATCTTCTTGCCATAATTTAATTCTAGTGATTTATTCGATCAAAATCTTCTTGTTATTGGAAAGTTTTATGAATAAAACGAGATTTAGCACTTGTTATATCCTTACTGAAGACTTTATAAGATTCTCATAATGAACTCGAAGTTAAGTCAGTTTTGTTCAATAAAAATAAATTCATTTCCACTCATGCACATTGCTCTCGTTCCGATTGTCTCTAAACAGGAACTGTAGAAAGTAGACCAACGAGTTGCATTATCAAAAAGACGTCTACGGAGGATTAAATCATCACCAGTAATGCAGTCACGACTTCTTTCAGATATTTCGAAAGCTTATGAAGATGATACAATATCTCACAGTACAAAGGTAGAAAGTACAGACAAATAAATTGATTGGTATACATACACATATCGTATTTATATTTCCACAACACTGCCACTATTAATTTTGACAGATTTAAAAATATTTTTATTTTGTTTTTTTTTATTTGTTATGGGTTTGCTCTTGACTCTAGTCTAGGTCAGAGGTGACAGAGACAAAGTCGACGATGGAGTGAACTTACCCAGAAGAAGCCTGTTTACTCAAACTTTGAAGAGATTCGGGTTGTATGCGATAAATAAATAATTAGTTACAAAAATAATTAATAGTTGAAAATGAGTTTGTGAGGCCTTAATTTTAAAATATTTTACACAAAAAAACAAACATCTTAGAAAAACATAAAGTGAAAAAACGTTAGTTTTGGAAGTCGGTGGCAGAAAAATAAACATAACCAAAGACAAAAACAACTTTCTGTGTACGCGTTTTTTTTCCAAATTAATTTATTATTTATTCAGATTAAGATCCATAATATGTTAGTAGCACAATTTATAGACTATGTTAGTAAATCAATATCACAATTCAATAATTTTACGAATAAAATATATAATAGTGATGTTAAGGACACTCACAAAATTAAAGTTGCAATCTGCCTATATACCAAACTCTTACTCGACTGTACTGCAAAGCTACAACTTGTGGTTCCAAGCTCACTTCCCGATGACGTAAGATAAATAATCGATCTCATTTGTCAAATCATTGAGTCGTGTCTCTTCAATGTGGACTAATGAATTTTTGTGCAAGCAACAAGTAATACAGCTTATGTGAAGATTGTTATTGTTTTGTTAAGATTACGTGGGCGTACGGCTCGGTGTTGTGAATACGTTTGTCACTTCTTCTCGTTGAGAAAGAGTCTGATGAAATGGAGCAAGTGATAGTTTAAGTTGTGATTTGGGTACAGTGTTGACATTAAACGTGTTTGAATTAAGACTAGGTAATTTGTAGGTAATACTTCTAATTCTATTGAGTTGCTGTTATTCGTAACTTTTGATGAACTTAAATAGTATAGTTTTATATAGTTTCTCAACTTTTTCACCAACTTCTATTCTTCTTCTGCTAAGCATAATTTTCCAAGCTACATTTCCTGTATATATTGAAAAATAGCAGAATCGTTTGAATCAACTGATTGATGCTACATACATTACTTAAGGCGTATAAATTCCCCAATGTTAATGCGGCACCGGTTTTGTTAGCAAAAAATTTTTGATTTACATATCCTATGTAGGTTAAGACGAGATTATAACCATACATTTTCCTGTGTAAAAATATTATTAAACATCCAAGATGTTTTGTAAGAGTATGCCAAAGAAGAGCATTTTGCTTTTATAAGTCATACGAAAAAACCGTGTTTCACAAATAATGTACATGAATCAATAACGTATATTTTTCAAACCTTTTAACCTTGCTGTTACTAAGGAATTTTGAATGTAACTGTTTTACGGCAATAAAGCGGAGTAAGGGCCTTAAATAATCTCATGAGGCTCAGATATGTCCTTTTAAGTTAGGGTGAACGTACTTGTCGTTAGAATTTAGAAATCATATAATAATTGTTAGAGAAGCTAAGCTTACATAATTAACTGAATCACAATCATTAAGAATACGACACGAGTATACGAAAGTCATGGACATGAGCTGTTTCTAATCAGATCACTGGCTTAGCTCTCACTTCGTAAGTCATTATATTCAATACATTGAATATATAGGTAAATGCAATTGAATATAATAACGGTAGTACTTTTTGTCTATTACTCAACCGTGATGTTGATGAAAGCTGAATCGAGGGTAATGAGGTTTTGAGTATGTGTTTTGATCTGCTGTACAAGATATATGAGTATCACAGCGGTCCATATAAAGTCGAATAAATTTCGTTTGAAGATAAGCTTTCTGTCGCAAATATTCTTAAATACAAAAAAAAACCGGCCAAGTGTGAGTCGGACTCGCGCAAGAAGGGTTCCGTACCATTATCGCAAAAAACGGCAAAAAAATCACGTTTGTTGTATGGGAGCCCTTAAATATTTATTTTATGCTGTTTTTAGTATTTGTTGTTATAGCGGCACCAGAAATACATCATCTTTGAATATTTCAACTGTATAGTTATCACGGTTCATGAGATACAGTCTGGTGACAGACGGACAGACAGACAGACAGTCAGACATACGGATCGCGGAGTCTTAGTAATAGGGTCCCGTTTTTACCCTTTGGGTACGGAACCCTAAAAACGGTTATCAGATTACCTTATAACGAAACAGTAATGAAATAAGTACAGTAGTAAAATTATATAATTATCTTTTTATTGAATCACTTGCTTTATCTGAGTGAAATGTATTAAATCTGAGGCAAGGTAATTTGAACTGTCAACATTGATACAGTTTTTAAATTAAGTCCGATTGCAGGTGATCTAGATTATACTGCTTAGATTTTTATAGATATCTAAAAGGAAAATACTTGGTACAACTTGGGTCCTAAGAAGGTGGAATTAGTATAAGCATGTGCTTCAATCAGCCAGTTTGGAATGTAGTGTAAGTACCTCTGGTTTCGGAAGAAGAAATTGAGGATTTGTCAAATTCTTCTTTAACCTGAAGATCTGACAAATGGCATCAAAGTAAAGTTTAACACGTTATTAACTATAAAAAATTTGCTTGATTGAAGTTAAAATAATATCTTATACTTATATTTTGAATACAGACATAGTAATGGGTATGAATAAGGAATGAAAAGGATATAAGAGGAAGTTTGAAAGTGGCGCCAGTGACAGAACAGTTGAAAGGAAACCGTTTGTCCTGGTATGGTTATAACGTGATGAGGAGGGATGACACGCATGTTACTAAAAGAGTTATGAATAGAGGGAGGGGAAGGCCGAAGAAAAGATGGATGGACTGTGTGAGGAGTGACGTGAAAGAAAAGGCAGTCAGTGAAAGCGTGACGGGGGACAGGACGGTATGGAAGAAGAAAACGTGTTGCGCCGACCCCAAGTAACATGGGATAAGGGCAGCAAGAAGAAGAAGACTTGTATTTTCAATGAGTAGTTTGTAAGTATTTCAGCACCAACCAATTAATTAGTGAACAAAAAAGTACTTCAAACTGCACTGTCCAGTTAGCTAGTAAGTATCAAGTCATCAAATTACAGTTACTGAATAATTTCCAACCATTATCGACCGACTTCCTACTTTACCGCATCATAAAATTGCATAATCTCCAATGGAAAGGTACGCTTCATGAGATCCACTTTGCCCTTTGGTAAGTTCAATTTTCATACAACTACCTACAAGATGGAAGTTGAATATTCATAGCGAAGGCGTGTCTAAACAAAATTGATGTCTAATTGTTGTTTGTTACATAAACAATTGCTGATTCCTTGTTTTGTGTGGCAATATGTGCATTATCTTGAAGACTGCAGGTGTTTGAATTAGAAGAGTTATTAGCTCTTGCAATGAAACATGGAAAGAACACTGTTTCTCCATAATGAAGAGTACGCAGATTATCCCGTAAGATGTTGTAAGTAAAGCTAGAAGTTATGTCACAAAGTCTGTAGATTTGCGTAAACAAATATTGGTCATGGAATCGCTTTGTGCCATAAAATATGCACAATAGTTTCTTGTGAAAAAGAAACAGATGTGGACCAAGAGATAGACTGCATAGCTAATGAAAAAGATATATGTAAATACGAATAAACATACTGTTAAAAGTAGAGATTGTTCTTAAGAACATAATGAAATATGAAATACTAATTAACATAACTGCTAAAAAAAAGATTCGATTAAATAGCATAATGGTGTGAAAAACACATATCATTAATAAATTAAACAGACAATAACAGTAAAAATTTAAATCACAGTAAATATATCTTTAATTAAAACATTAGTAAGGAAATTAGGTATGTTTCGAAAACTTTAACAACTCTGATGATCTTGGCCGCAAGGTTAATGCATCAATACCAGCATCTGGAGAATATAGCAGTTTAAGTTTACTTAATGAAGAATACAGTACCTTCGATTTAATTAGCTTATATTATTCATTATTTTTATTACATGCTCTACTAAATATGTAATGTTGCATCTATTTCCATAGTTCCGATTCGTCGATTCATGTTGACAAAAACTGGCTAAAACTCCAAGGTTTTACCAACAATCAGTTTTATATCACATCACACTAATATTATAAAGGCGCGAAAGTTTCTGAGTGTGTGTGTGTGTGTGTGTACGTTTGTTCCTTCTTCACGCTCAAACGGCTGGACTGATCTGGATGAATTGGCACAGATAGATTATAGTCTGGAATAGCACATAATAATACTTTTTATCCTGGGAATAACTTGGGATAAATTTCGACATTAACGCGGGCCAAGCCGCTGGCAGAGACTAGTATTTTTAATAAATTGGATCTATCATACTTCTCGTTGTTACATTATATTCGGCCATAATGGATATTGCCGACGTATGGTCTTCCGCAAAGACCTACTCTAGGACCAGTTTTTCACGTGTTTGTTTTTTTTATTTACACATTTCAAACCAAGTCAGAACAAAGTCACAGTACCAGGACTACAGTTCTTAACAGAGCCAATTAATATGCGGAATTATCTGAGTCACTTTATGTATTATTAATAGCCCCGTTTATGATCCGTTCACTGACCACAATCATAGTCGTATGTCCTGTTCAATAAGAAAGTGAGGTCAAAGTAATTACAGGGAAAAAAAACTAAATGGAATCAGCTGTCTTTACCGATAAAATCAATTATGACACATTGACAACTGTCAATTTGTTAAAATTGGAACAAATTAATGAAAGTGCGTCAGCAAAGCACGACAGAATAGGATCGTGTCATATCTTGGCTTGTCTTAATTAGATCTAGCTCTTTGTTCTTGGTTACTTTATTGACTCTTTTAAATTGGGTTAGAGTATTTCATTATCTCGCTTCTATTAAAGTTTCACCACTGGTAAATATTTGTATACCTACAAGGAACAGTGGTTTTTTGAACCCAATCCCTTTATTTATTGGAATCTATTATAGACTTCTGAGGGCAAGGCATTTGCAATTATAATACTTCGTATTGATGAATAAAAGTGGTGCTGTATTTCTGATCACGGTTATAATGTAAATCATCCTTAAAACCTGTCAAATGCGTGTCAAACTCGCGTGGATAGAGTACCAAAAGATGAATATGTCATCTACCAGGTTATTTTTATATGTTTGACAAGATAACTGACAGTTATACTTGACATACACGAATCATATATGAAAGTATCTATCAGCAATCTACTGTACCTACATCTTACATAACGAATCGAGACGTAAAGTCGATGTGACGTGCATCGATTATGACATCGATTCTAAGCGTTGATTGATCGATTACCGACCGGATACAAGGTGTCATTACTAGATAGTACTCAAGGCTTACACTGTTAGTAAACAATCGAGCATCGGGTTACGACAGATGGTAGGCAAGGGTCAAGAAAAGTCATCGTAAATGCTTACTTGCTTAGATATAGACAACAAAAGTAGTTTGTAACCAATCAAGCATTTAACTACAATGCGCGACGTTCCAAATTCAAACCTTAGAGTTTGTTTGCCAAAATATGTCTTGCATTTAAAAAAGGAATCGCAAAGCATAAAAAAAATATTACGATGCGAATGTGGGTTGGTGATGTTTCACCGGCCTTTCATAAGTTTTTGAGGATCTTACTGATACTTAATTCTTTGGAGAGGTAATCATTGTCTCTTTTAATTTAGGAAACAGCAGGCATCACAGTTATGTGTTTACTAACATAGCATAATATTCAAGATTTCAACAGACACATACAACTATGCTTCTATGATAAATAAGCGTGATATGAACACATTATAATAAGACAAGTACAGGCCCATGATAATGTGTTAGAGCAATTAAAATTATACTTTAATGAGTATTTCGTTAGATATTAACATACGACCTTAGTGCTGAGCTAATAAAGAACAACCTTCATTTACGGTACTAAGCATACTTTTAGTTTTTATTGTTGTTGAAAATTTTGTCGGATTAGGGTTGAAAGTAGTTACTGAATCCATAGGCTCTATACAAAGTAACATTCTACAGACGATGGCCTGCAATTAAAAATATAAAGGAAGCAAATACCTATCAATTTACGTTCTGCAATTTTTGATGATCGCTTCCACTGAAAGAATGACAATTTGTTCTTATACAGCAAAAGGGACCCTTTGTTAGTTTTAATTTGACACCAAAGCATTGCTGGCATTTCTGAAAGAGCTCAAATACTCAATATAAATCTTTTTAGAAAATCAGAATCAAATAAAATTGGCCCGACCGAACGAAAAATACGCGTTCGAATGTGGTGTTGATAAAAAATCTGGTTGTAATAACTGGTATCTACCAGTCCGATTTACAACCAGATGAACATCCAATTTTTTTTTCCAGGCATTATGCATAAATTCTTGAATATGAAAAATAAAATATGTTGCTTAACTTTTGTCACAGTATAATTAAGGACAGTATAGTAGTATAGCGGCCCGCACTATTGAAAACATCGCGAAAACTGCTTAGGGGTCTCGTCGATGCGCATGTTTGTGTGAGTGTGCCGTTTCGAGCGTTTGTAGGTAGTTTCCATACTGTGTGTCCATATTTATACTGTGCTTTTGTCAAGTTATGAGAGCAAAAATGTAGTGAACAGCTGATTAAGTCTTAGAGTTGATTTTGGCTTAAATCATGTCTTAGATACCTAATACCGATATCGACCTACCGATGCCCGAAAAAAAATTGAGAAGACGATACCTTGTACTTGATATAAGTGTGAAGTTGAGATGGCACCAACCACTTAGTTGGTGCTCGAGTTGGCCAATGTTTGTCACACTTCTGTGTCTATTTCTAGAGTATGTGTGTGTGTGAGTTTCCATCCTCGACTATGTTTTCTTGTATATGACATAATTCTGTCCGTTTTCATATTACTTATATAACATTTTTAACATAACATCTACCTAAGTTAGGTACCTAAGTTCTATTACTCTCTCATACCTCGAACAAAGTGTCTTGTCACATTAACTTACATAACACATCGTTAAACAAGTACGATTGTGGATTAATCAAGTGACAGCTGCGGTATCTATATAGGAAGGTACTTTGGTAGGTACCCTAATTGTAAGGGCGTGGACACATTGACGTGTAAACGATGACATTTAACGCACATGATATGGCTATCTACATCTACATCGTGCAAGCTTCGAGCTATTAGTGTCCCTTGTAAAGCAATACTTTAATATGATTTATTATTTAATAGGAGAATACTTCAAGAGTTTTGTACTCTTGAACCTTGTTTGTCAGTTAATGGTCTTCATTTATTTATATTGAGTACGAATAAATCTGATTGAAGGGAGGCCGAAGTAAAGATACTTACATGGATTGTGTGACGAGTGATATGTAAGAAAAGAAGTCAGTAATAATTTGACAGATGACGAAACGGATTGAAAGAAGTAAACAAAGAAGAATAAGTGTCTAATTTACTTATTGAAATTGTTCCTTTACATACAATTTTAACACGCTTTTATTAGCTTGGTATGTATGTATCTATGTAACGGAATATTTGAAGGTGATTTTCACCCCCTTCAAAACGTCGGATTAATTTGAAACTTTGCACACTTATCAAGGACCGATGACAATGCAATAATTTAAATAGTTTGTCCCAGTATCCTTACCAGGATCTTCAGGATTAGCGACTTTATAGTTCAATTTACCATTAAAGCGTGTTTTTTAGTTTTTAGAACTACAATTTATTTATAAATAAATGATAAAGCTCTTGTTCACATGAAAAGCTTTACCATGAACAACGCCTAGAACTCGGTACATGATTCACTAATTAGATTACACAACCCTTTCCGGTACCGGTGTTTAATACCGTGACAAACACGATCATTAGACCCCGATGTGTCCGCTCCCTAAGCTCGTAAGCTGTCACAATATTAGGTATGGTGTGACGTAACAGTAGCCCGAGTACCTCTCTACGAGTATTAATACCTGAGACTATTCGATCAGCGATGGCGACGGTTCAAATCCCAAAATGTAAGGGATTGATCACGTGAAATTTTGATGGCGCTTGACAATCTATATGTCGAATCTAATCTAATATCTTTAAATGAGCAATTCTTGTACATATACAATCTGAATCTCGGCAATGGCTCCTACGATTTTCATGAAATTTAGTTTGCAGGGGGTTTCGTGGGCGATAGGTATGGAGGATATAGGTAGGTAGAGTAAGGTAGGTAGGGTAGAGAAATAGGTAGGGTCGGGTCGGTAGGTGGGCAGTAGACGGGAGCGAAGCCGCGGGGAACAGCTACTCTATACTAATAATATTATAAAGAGGAAAGATTTTTTTGTTTGTTTGTACTGATAGGCTTCGAATATACTAGACCGATTTAAAAAATTCTTTTAACAATAGAAAGCTACATTATTCTTGAGTGACATAGGCTATTTTTTATCCCGAAAACGGGTCCTGTGGGGTGGTCCACGGGAGCGAAGCCGCGGGGCACAGCTAGTCTTATATGTTTTTTATAATTTTTCCAATCGTAACCGCGACACTTCCGTTGGTAGAATGTCGCTGTCTAGAGCCTCTGGTATACTTCTCATATCGGTATTTACTAAGTACGTACTATGTACGGAACCTCTCACGGAAGTGTAGATAGGAAGCGAACGTCCCACGTTTTTCTTATCATTTATTGAGATACCGATGATTGCATTGTATCTTGGATGGGTACGGGTAGTTCATTGTTTTTGGTAAGTGAAGTTACGTTAAATGGTGTGTGTTTTGTGAGTATTTAACGTCCTACCGGCACCGTTACGTAACAGGTAAAGTTCTATTGGTAATGGGGTTCTAGGTAACGCATTTTTTTTTTTTTTTTGTTAGTTTACGCATACCTAATAGGGAATCACAAGATGTTTCTTTGTGAGTATTCCTTTTTCAATTGGTCTTTTTGGTGCTACAAGTAGTGCACATTATACAAGGTGTATCAGAAACAACGCAATTCCTGAAAAGAGGACCAACTTTTATATGGGGACAATACAGGCGAAACAAAAATAACAATTAATACACTTTTATGATTGGGGCAGTTGATTTTTGTTTCGCGAATTGCGTCGTCTCTGTTATACCTTGGATTTAGATACTACCAAATAATATTACGAGACCTATGTTTGGATTTAACAATCCAGTCATCTCAATTTTTGTTATTTTCTACACTACCGTTATGATGGCTCGTGGCTAAATAATAACAGCCGCACTGGTCGATCATCATCATCAAGGTTAAGCAACGCTTGACGAGGTCGGTCCGTGGATGGGTGACCATTTTCAACATACCGAGTTTCCTCCGTGCCTCGGAAAGCACGTTAAGCCGTTGGTCCCCGCTGTCATTTGAAGATCTTTGACAGTCGTTACGGGTAGTCAGAAGCTTAAGATCTGACACCAGTCTTTCCAAGTGTTACCGTGTTACCCAGTTACTGGGTTGTGGAGGTCATTAGCCAGTCACTCCATGTAAAATACTGGTACCCAGCCGAATCCGGTAATACTGGAAGCCGGCCCCAATATAGTTGGGAAAAGGCTAGGCAGATTGATTGACTACCGTTATGATAAGCTTAAGATGCACGTTAAAATACATAACCAGCCTATGTTTATCTAAGATTGGAAACTTCATCCTTTAGTAACGCTTCCTAACCCGACATTACCGCAAAAGATGAAGCGATCATTACCTCAGCTAGTATTATATTATCTGTGCCTGCGCTAACCGCACCAAGACGATACGAAAATAACATAATATCATCGTAAGCAAGACGTAACAATGTTGAAGGGATAATATTAGATTATTATCGTGATATAACGGAATAAAGTATACACACAGACGTAAAACTAAACTAGATGGCGCGATGGTACTTCGCGTGCCAAAAAACGGATTAAAGTTACGATCAATGATCGTAATCAGGGGGGTGACCATAAGCTCTTAGAGCGGTATCAATTTGATATCGAGTAAGTGACAGATGTATACACTTCAGATACATCGGTCCCTTATTTAATCTCAAATTGATACCGCTCTAAGAGCTTATGGTCACCCCCCTGAGCTTTTCATATAGCATTATCGGCACCGGAAATCCACCAAAAATATAGAAAAATGCCTTTTTTTCCCATATTGAGCTATAAAGAATTCATAAAAAAGTTAGCCGAAGCATTGGAAATGTTTCCTTTCATTAGTTAGTAAATTTATTTTTATATTGTGTTTTAAAAAGTGGCACGCTTGGTTTTCATACTGATGGAGGGACTTGCGTTATCTGTATTGATATACAGTTCGATGTAAAGTTCGTGTTGGAACACCGACCAGCGGGGAACGGCGCGGCGCGCGGGGAGCGCCCCCGCCTCTTATCCCGCGACACTTACCACCAGAGCGCGCCTACAATCGCACGCGCACCTCTCAAGAATCAGTACATATTTTCAATGTTATAATACCTACCTACATCTATTGTATTGTAACTAAAATTAAACCAGCGTTTACAGTCCGCTCTCGTATTTTATTTAGTCCATCAAGCACAGGATCCCAAACAGTTCGCTTTTCACGATGCAGTAACCTATTCCTCACACCCGATTTCACAGTAATTCACTATTCGTAGGGACTCGCTTCATGTTCCGAGTTGCCATTAAGTATGAATGTACCTGTATCTCACGATTAGGCACGATATATGCACGAAAGTGTTATTCTTTAATTTAGTTCAGATACCATATTTCGGTTTCGTGCTTGTGAAGTGTAGTTTAACAAAATATTTGTGTGTTAAACCAACCTTTACACAATTGATAAACAATATATCACGGGCATTTAACGCGATGAAATCTATTATTTATTTACGTCGGGTGAAATAGGTAAATAAATAATCGAAATCACCACGTCAACTGCCCGTGATATATTGTTTTTCAAATATGAAACGCGAAAGTTTTAAACGTAATACAACCTTTACACGTTACCGGCTCTTCATTGCTAAATCGAGCAAACTATAAACTTCATAAAGCCTTGTCTCTGGCACAAGGCAGCTACAAGCAGCAAGATCTTTCACAAGAGGCTCTCCTCTTGTGAAAGATCTTGCTTCTAAGTGCCATATTGCCTATTTCTGTAACCGAGCAGCCCATCTCTAGGAGACGGTTGAAAACACGTGATGAAAACAATAATATCACATGCAACAGCGTACTCTGATAGCATTTGAGTCGTGCGTAGTAGTTCGTAGGCTCGTGCTAGAGATTTTATTTATTATTTTAAATGGGCTTCAAAACCACTCCCACAAAACCACTTCGCTTCCTCGAGTATTGCGTCTGAGAGCGTTTTCACACTGCATCTGATCTGAGTCCAGAATTAAGAACATTGAGATTTGTTTCGGGCTGAGTAAAGTTGAATGCAATGGTAACTTACCGCTTCCCATTACGTAGGTCACCAGCATGTTTCGTGACTCTCAAAAATGTACAATAAAGAAGATAAAATAAGCGTTCACCATTCACACAATACGACTATAACAAAGCTACTGTGACCAAATTAGGTTTAAAGCGAATATGTCTGAACTCGTAAAATCTTTAGATCCGGTCACGTAATAGTGAATTTCACCAAAAAATTCACAGTTTGTATTCAGTAATATGAATCACGAAAGTGAAAAAGTTTCGCTTTTATGAATGCATTATTTTTAAAACTTGATGTGCTTTGTGCGGAGAAATGCAGATGTTTTCAACATTTTATGTCATTAAGGCACTGTGTAGGAAGTTTTACATCCGACAAGAAGTTAAAAGGTCATAAAGACGAATCTGAATGTTTTACGAAAATAAGTTACATGGGTCTTTTAATACGAACAAGAAACTCCGACACACCGTGCTGGTTTGCCACTCTATGACATAAAAAACCTGAATAAAATGTTTTATTTTTAATAAAGCTGCTGAAATGCCAGTAGCAATGCAGTAGTGGCGCAGTGGTATCGGCTGCGACTTACAAGTTGTGGGTCGTGGGTTCGAACCCAGGCAGGCGATTTACTTTGAGTAAATTATTTCATCAGCACTGCTCTCAAAACGGTGAAGGAAAACATCGTGAGGAAACCGGCATGTCTAAGAACCAAAAATTCGAAGACATGTGACATCCACCAACCCGCACTGGGCCCGCGTGGTGGATTAAGGCCCATTCCCTCTCACAGAGGCTGCTGATGATGATGTTGAAATGCCAATAATCTTGCCTTTCATGTCTACTTACGTAGTGCTCAGAGATTGTCAATAGGACATCCCTGTTGACAAATCAGTGAGATTATCAAATAATATTGGACCCGTATTTTTTGCTTTACCAAATCAATACAAATTTATAAAGATCGCTTCAAAGTTCAGGAGTGGGGGTTTGTGACGTCACTATGTATAAAGTGTACTGACGGCGTCACACGATATTTTAATGCATTTTATCGTCGTCACTTTATGTTTACGTGTTAAAAGAAAAATATGTACCCAATATATTTTATTGATCAACGTGACGGACATAAAACTAATTTTCAGTTAACTTGTTTTGACTCTCAGCCGTCATTTGCCATCAATACAACATTTCGCTTCCTGGCAAAATAAATAAACACCAGATAATATTATTTTACATACATTTTAATATTGCGTGTCATGTATGGCATAATTTTCTTTATGTGCGCCACTGTAATATTTAATTAATATATAAAGCATTCGCCGCATAAATGTGCAATTCATAATTAATGGTATGATAAATACGTGAAACAATAATACTGCACATACAATTGGTGAAACTATCCGTTGCTTTAATGAGCAAATAGAAAACCAACATTTATGGTTTCTTGAGAAAAAAGAAAACGCTCTTAGCATAAAAAAAATGGTATGAAATGAATTCAAATATTGAAAACACTGCATGAATACTTCAGACAAATGCTATCACTAACAAAATCACTTCATCATCATCATATCAGCCGAAAGACGTCCACTGCTGGACATAGGCCTCCCCCAAGCGTCGCCACATTGACCGGTCCCGTGCGTTCCGCAACCAGCGGATTCACTCCAGAACCTTTCTGCCCCATCGGCCATCCGTTCTGCGAGCAATGTGCCCTGCCCACTAAAATCACTTTGTCTAGGTGTAAAGGTAGGAATTTTAAAATATTTAAAACTGTTCTAAATGTTCCTAATCTTCACTGTATCCGCCAACAAAATAAACAGCATACAAATTTTATAAACAAACATCAATTTTAAAATAACCGATAAAATTAACAAGTTTACTGGATCAGTGGGTGAGAAATAAGTATCGATGATATGGTTGACATTTCAACAGATTATGTTAATTTATTGATTCGATTATATAACGAACAATGTCTCGATGTGGGCCAACGAGGTTTTTGACGTCTCCGTGTGTTCGTAACCGAATGACCGTCATGTTGGGAGGTCGGGAAACTTCGGAAATATTCGGTGTTGGTTCATTCGATGATTGACAATATGAATGATTATCTTTTGAGGTGATCTTTAAAGTGATTATGGTTAAAAATCTGAACATGTTAAAGCCCTATTCATACTGACAAGACGCTGAAAAACTGAATGACATTTATGCATAATAAGCTTATATGCTTAAATGTCATACAACTAATAGTGATCAATTTTGGATAGATACTTAAAGGCATAAATTCAGACTTTAAGACTTCAAAATGTGAAGTAACAGCTGAATGAATTAAAATTTGTCGGTAATAAGAAGCATTCCACTTATTTGTAAAGCATAATTCAATTATAACATATCATTTACTAATTTTATATGAAAAGGAGAAAGTTCACAGAAGTATCTTGTCATTTAATTTCAGAGCTTATGATTACTGATTACTTCTTCTTCTTTTTCATGTCGATGATTCCTTCACCAAATTTTAGATTATTCTAAAGCCGTGGTCGTAGAATTAAATTTGTTCAGGATTATCTGCCTGGAGAGCGCCAGAGTTAGAGCCAGTCCATACCGTGCGTTGTGTTGCGTTAATTTAAATATTTTGTTGTCGTCACTGGAATTAACACGTATACACGCTATCGTTGTCAATGTTGATTATTTCCTTGATTAATTAGGCCATTGGCAGAGGTAGTGCGGCGTGCGAAATCGTATTGTTTTTGTCTCCATCGCATCGGCTTTGCGTTCAGCCAGGTCGGCCATGACCTGATCGGTTTGATTGCGATTCAGTTCCATTGTGACATGATTGATTTATGATCTGTAATTAATGGTTCTGTGCAGTGAGCTTGATAAGTGTTTATAGGCTTTAGAACTTATGTAAAGTTGTCTTTGAAGTAAGAGCGCTTTGACGGGCGTAATTACTACGAACAATTTCAAACATTTCAAAAAAAAAAACCAGTCTGGTCTGGTCTGGTCCGTCTCATCTGGGGGCTCGTGTTTAAGCACCTTATAACAGCTACACGACGCGATCTTCATGCTTAAAGCAAGGCTTGCGGTTAGTGGATGGGTTCTTCATTACACACCAAGAACCCTCCCTGCCTTGCCCTCCTAGCCACGGCTGTCGTTTGTAGATCTTTTAGTCTTTACGGGTTAGACAATCAGAATTCAAGGGATATCCTCTTAACCAGTAACTGGGTTGTGAGGGTCGGATAGGCAGTTACTCCATATCTAATACTGGGATTCCGCAATAGCTGGTTCGACTGAAAATTGCTCCAGCATACTTGGGAAAAGGCTAGACAGAAGATGACTAGTTTCATAGAAATACAAGTAAAATTTAAAAAACCCCCGACGCATTTTTTATTCATGTAACATAATTTATCTAGTAGTAGATACGCTTCGATCGACAATCTATTGAACACGTAATTATTATGACACGAAGTCTTGAGAAAACCGACCGATTCATACATTAAGACGCCCGTAACTTGCCTCGACATCTCGAAGGCTTTTGATAGGGTCTGGCATAAAACCCTTATTGGTAAGTTTGCTTCGTTCGGTCTGCCCGGTGGTCTATGTGACTGGATTGCAGACTTCCTGTGAGATCGGTCCATTCGAGTGGTTATCGATGACTGCTCATCGGACCAATTGGATATCATAACGGGGTCCCTCAGGGGTCGGTACTCTCAGCAACATTATTCTTGCTGCACATTAACGATCTGCTAAAACCTTTGGTTATGCAGACGAAAGCACTGTTGCTGAGAGATACTTGTCCAACGCACGGGCTACCGGGCTGCAGATCCGGTCTCTCCATGAGGCCTTGGTGAATTGTTTGAACCTGTCCTTGCAGGCTTTTCCGAATGGGGCGATGTCAATCTGGTCAGGTTTATTGCTGCTAAAACCCAGGCGTGTCTATTTTCCGCAAAAAAGAGCCATTTTCAACCGGCCGGGATTTTGAATGGCTGAACCGATTTTCATCAAACATTGCTAAGAACACTCGCAATAAAGTCACCATTGAAACGAAATCAAAATCATATTCGGTTCATCCGTTTAGGAGCTATGTTGCCACACACAAATACACAAACACACAGGTACACAAGTCAAACTTATAACGCCTCTCCTTTTCCGGCGGGATTTAAAAAAGTATCAACTATAGGCAAAAACGTTGAAAGTCCCCCACAGTCTACAAAACTGGCCATCTGTCCGCGTCCTTACAGGTCGCGACATTTACATAGTGTGCCTTGAATAACATTCCTCAGTTATATCACTCGTTATACAATGAAGCTTTCTCCTCTGTATCTCTTTACTTTAATATATGGCTTGCTAAGGATTCGCCGGCCTATTGTTAATCATGTCTTGTTTGTGGAATTACTGTTTTAGTAATATCAACACCTACATAGTTTGTGCATCGAATAGGTATGTGCGAATAGGTGTATTGATTTTATTCAACATTGGAGCTTTGTTTCTTTTAAAAGTTGCGTGGGTTTCAAAGTTCCGGAGTTAAAGAAAGTAAAAATATGTTTATGAGATAAACTAGGTGATCGGTGAACTAGCTGACTGAAAATAGGGAGGCATGGTCTAAACAAATATCCGATATCCAATAGCTCGTAACTTGCAACGATAAGAAAAGGCGTATGGAGTGTGAAGGCTTGTAGAAAATAGTACTTACTTTACTGGTTTTGAATGTTCATGAGAATTTGTTACCGCTGACGGAAAAAGTTGCCGTGAGTATCTGTGCGTTTGTGTACCTTTCTGTGGCATCATAGCTCCTAAACAAATGAACCGATTTGGATTATTTTTGTTTTGTTTTATAGGTGACATTATGAAAGTAACCGTTCAAAAAATATGGGCGTTTTACTCTTTGAATCGGGGTATTTTCGCAAGATATCCTTCATACGTGTTCGATATATTGTCGATCGAAGTGTGTCTATTACTAGATAAATTATGTAGTTTAAAAAGCTTGAAAAAAATGTGTGGCAGGTTTTTTTTTATTTTACTTCTGAATTATTAATTTATTGTAGAACTTGGTGATTGTAGCGCTATACTGAAACACCTTATTTTGTTTATAAAAATTGTCCACCGGGCGATTCTATTTATTGAAAACCCATCGACCTTCTGCTGGGGTGAGTTTCAGACACGTCCCACTGTACCTTCATAATGTCGCGGGTCGCAAAACCTAAACCTTAGCGTCAACAAAAGCTTTATAAATTGAGATTTCGCGATATCATTTTATCCCTTTCATTTCTGAGAAATGACACACTTAGATTGGTCTGTACTAAGTACAATATGACATTTAGTAGGAACTCTGTTTCAATTTCCCCTCCGACGAGAGTATACGTGTACCTACAACTACGTTGACACTAAAAGTCAACGATCGTGTTTTGTCAATTATTATTAACTCAGTAGAAAACCTGACAATAGTCATCGTCAAAGGCCAGAGAGTAAGGGTGTAAGTTCATTCCAATCATTAGCGGTTACTTCCGGACAGGGGTCAACACGTAATGGTAGGTCGTGTTAGCTTTCTATTGAAGTACCATCAAGTGCCCATTCATCATTATTTGTAGATATATTGTGTGTCGGTATTTCTGCAATGAGATGTCGTAAGGTGATGACAGAATATTTTTTTTGTCGAGAATTTACAGCCTCTCTTGAATTAAATACTAGTGCTCCGGTAAGCATGTTATGCCGATTATCCCGGCTTTCCTTAAAAGATCTTTAACTATTGTTATGGGTGTCAGATGCCTACTGATACTGACGTCAGAAATTCTAAAGACTGAAAACTGGTCTTGCCTGGTATCGTGTTAACCAGGAGGAGGAGGAGGGGTTGTGGAGGCCAAACAGGCAATGTCTCTATGTAAAATATTGGTATTCAGCAGCATCTGGCTAGGCTGGAAGCCGACCCAAAAGTTCACTACTTCAGTACTTTTTTTTTTCAAGTTAGCCTGTGTTAATCCATTTCTGGGCAAAGGTTTCCCCCCATTCCTTCCATTTCTCTCGATGTTCAGCTTCATCAAAATTCTCGAAGAAGTAATCCAAGGCGTTAAGCCATCTTTTTATCGGCCTGCCACGACCCCGTCTAGCTGTCAGTTCAGGGCTCCAGTCTTGCGATATACGGGCCCACAACTTAAACGGCATTCGACAGACATGGCCCGTCTAGTGCCGCTTCAGTTTTGAAACTTTTTGACCTACGACCGCAATTTGCGTCCTGGAGCGCAGTGTGGTCTTTCTAATTCGGTCAGTCAGTTTTACCTTCAGTATGCTGCGCTCCAACGCCCGTTGACATACCGTGAATTTGGACTTCTGAAGGTTAGTCAAAGAACTAGTTTGTCCATAATATGTTAAGATACACGTAGTTAGAATATGTAAAATCTATAATCTAGGTTATACGCAAATGCTACTGCTGTTGATACTTTGTGGTGTGAACAGCCCTTCCCTCATCACTGTATGGACACTTTGAGTTTCCACTACTTTTCAAATGACTATTATACTTAAGGATTTCATATAGCCCTCACTAAGTGAAACCCAACTAGGCGTTTACCGCAATCCCGTCGTTGTTCTTGCATGTCGGATACGTACCTGAAAAAAACAAAGTTAAACGTTACAAATTGTTACAATACAATTAAAATAAATAAGATCGCGTGTACAGATCGAAATAGATTTAATAACAACAAAATTAAATCGTGATTTGGAATGATTATATCGGATAATAATGTTTAAACATATTAAATGAAAATCTCGCAGCTTAGTTTACAATAAAAGTGTTTTATCCCAAGGGTATGTATCTTATGTCCTAATCAGTATCATGGCACAGTATAAATATGGTCGAACAGTACGGAAACTATCTACAAACGCTCGAAACGGCACACTCACACAAACTAAGCAGTTGTCGCGATACTGTCAGTAGAGCGAGCCGCTTAAAGGTCCCGTCGATGCGCAGATTTCACCATACAAATAAGTTTATGAATAATGCTCATACAAGAAATAGGGCGAAGAAAAGTGCTTTCCCAATAAGTCAGAGTTCTTTCTTTCTTTCCCAGTATATTGGGTTTTACAACGAGTAGAGTCGCTATGTCTTTTATATTTGTTGTCAAACGGATGTATTTCTTTAACCCATTTATATTTCTACAATCCGTGTTAATTAAACACCATTCACAGGCAATATTTAACACATTCATCTGAAGTATTGGCATAACTGTC
The DNA here is from genome assembly GCA_948252205.1 of Orthosia incerta. Classification (NCBI taxonomy): domain Eukaryota; kingdom Metazoa; phylum Arthropoda; class Insecta; order Lepidoptera; family Noctuidae; genus Orthosia; species Orthosia incerta. Next base: position 57,654,291 of record OX411742.1, read on the forward strand.
GTGGCGTGGTATTGAGTCAGGCTAGCGGCATGTCAGGCGAGCTTGCTCGGTAACTGGTCGATCTTTGTAAGCGCGGTAACGGTGATAGATTTATTTTGTTTGTAGATTTATGATAAATTGATTTCTGTTTGAAATGTGGGTTATTTCGGTTAGTAACAATATATGATTATTGGCTTAAGGTCTATCCACACATATCAGGGGCCGTGCCCGGGACGTGGACGGTCCGTGTCCCGTCAGGGGCTCTAAAAATATCGGTGTGTACATTTTATATGAACTCGTTCACACACGTCCGAGCACGGGCCAGTAGACGGTACTTCAAATGCCTGGGCCCCCGGCCCTGGTCTGATATGTGTGGATAGACCTTTAGTAGGTAAGTTGATCATCATCATCAGCCTTTTAATCTTCCCACTGCTGGGCAGACACAGGCTTCCTTTCTGTGAGAGAGGGAATGGGCCTGTCCATAATCCACGCGGGCCCAGCGCGATTTGATGGATGTCACATGTCTTTGATTTTTTGGTTCTGGGAAATGCCGGCTTCCTCACGATGTTTCCTTCACCGTTTTTAGAGCAGTAGTGATGAAATAATTTACACAAAGTAAAGCGCCTGCGCCTGGTAAGTTAAACAAGGTGGTATTAAAAGCAGCCCCTGACTGGGACGCCTTTTTCGTTTTAATATACTCATCTTCTTAGGCCCAGTTTTTTGATCCATAGTTAACTCAACTAATGGTTAAATATACTAACAATTGTGCGACACACCTAACAATAGTTGTGTCTAACAAATGGACAAATAATTAACTCGCTAACTTATTTGACAATTTGTGAGTCTAACAACTGAAGAAAATTATAGTGATTTAACGAAATTTGCAACTATCAGCATATTTAACCATTGGTTGAGTTAACTACGGATATAAAACTGGGCCTTAACGTATCGGAAGCAAACATTCTTCTTTGTTTGAATTTTGTCGCTCCAAACTTTAACATGTGTAGATATATTTACGTGATATTTTTAACTAGAGTCCCTAGATAAGTGACATTCTATCATCGAAAGCGTGGCGATAGAGATTGTCAAAAAGGCTAAGTTGTATGGCATTGACAAGCGATATCGAACAATCACGTGATCAATCCCTTACATTATGATATTTCCACTATCGCCTTGACATCTAATGCCACTTGTCTAGAGCCATAAGACAACTAAAAAATCATCGTAAATAAATTATCATCGTTTTCAAATGAAAGTCATTCATTCATTCATTCATTTATTCATTAAACAATTTACATTGTGTTCGAATTCTACAAGGTAACAACATTTCAAATCACAACAGAAGCACTAATCTAATACAAAGCAATCAGAAACAGAAACACAAAAAAAAAATACAAAAAAAATACCATGCACAAATCAAAAACCGTTTACATGTCAAACCATAAAAAGCACGAAAACAACCATGTCTATTCCAATTAACATACATCAATTAAGAGTTAAATGTCATTAATGCACTGTTCACATGTCCAACCATAAAAAGCTTAAAACCTAAATTCAATCAAATGAGAATTAAATGCAATTTTATACAAATTAAATGTCAACTGAAATACCATAATATCCATACACAAGAGTCAAATGCAAACTACATGTCAATTTAAATTAAACAAACAATAAATAATTAGAATGTCAATACCATGTCAAATATATCACACACAATTCATCTGGAATCATTCAATGTCAAATCGGATACTGAATATAAACATTTTTGTAATAGGAAGGCTTTCAGTTTTGCCTTAAATAAGTTTGTGTTATAGACTAAAGTTTTTAAATCAGTAGGTAACTTATTATATAACTCTACTGCTTGGTAACGTGAACAATGCGTTGCTATGTTTAATTTCGGCACCATTATATTTTTAATGACTTTCCTTCGTGTGCTCTCTCTCAGCTCTCTTTCTTTTTGTGATTCATATTGATGTATATATTTTGCGAACTTGCCTAACAGAACTAATATATACAAACTGGGCACTGTAAGAATGCCCAATATCTTAAAGTAATCTTTGCATGAATCACGCTGTGAAATTTTTACAATGGTTCTTATGGCACGCTTCTGAAGGATGAACGCTCTTTGGCAGTTGTAGTTATAGCTATTTCCCCAAAACATGATGCTGTACCTTAACCTAGATTCAACCAAAGCATGATAACATGCTTTAAGTTGCTTCAAATCTATTTCATCCCTGAGGCTTCTAAGTGCATAACATGCAGAGCATATAGAGGAATCAATAGCAGCAAGTTCCTGTTTCCAGTTCAGATTTGAATCAATGTTAATACCTAAGAATTTTACCTCATTTACCAATTCTATCTTGTGTCCTTTCAATGTAACATCTATAGTGTCGGTGTTACGAGATGTAGACTTAAATAACATTATATTTGTTTTATTTGTATTAATTAGTAAATTATTAGCTGTAAACCATTCAGAAAGATTATCTAGACTTTTATTTACTTTTGTGGACAATTCTTTTAGATCATGCGCGCCAATTATTAAGTTTGTGTCATCAGCAAAAACAACACACGAAGCGTCAGGCTGAGCTGCGCTCAAGAAATTTAATAAATCGTTTGCAAAGATAAGATACAATATTGGACCTAAAATTGAGCCTTGAGGTACCCCGCGTCTTATGTATATCATCTTTGATTTATATGCTACTTCACGATTGTCATGATCAATGTTTACTATTTCGACATACATTCGTCTGTTTTGCAAATAAGATGTCATAAGTTTTAAAGCATCCCCTCTTACACCATAATGTTCCAGTTTAGCCAGCAGTAATTGATGATCTATAGTGTCAAATGCAGTACTCAGGTCAAATTTACATTCGAAATACTCTTTCTGAACGCAGCATCATTTTTTGTATTAAATATTCTTTTTTGAATTACTATGGTATGTTCTGAGCTCTTCGTTTTCTCATTGATTTTGTCAAGAAGCATATCGCAAAAAAGTCCACCATGACCATCTGCTAAGCCATTGTGATCGACCAAACATCGCCCTATACAATCATCATCAACATTTGTAATTATATTGTCAATACAAGAATATGATTTGTTACGAATGAAAGTAGGAGTTTTTATAAGGTATCTAAAATTATAACATCTTAGTAAACTTATGAACTCTGAAGCTTTCTTACTTTCAACCAGTACATCAATATTAAAGTCGCCACAAACCAAGCACTTCCTATCACGAAAATGTTCTAACAATTTTTCTAAACTTACCATGAAACTTTCAAAATTTTTGTCAACCGGACTTCTATAACAGCAACATATATGTAATCCCGTTTCAAGATCTTTTACACCACAAATCTCAAAACTTTCTGATCTATATAACTTTTTAATTGAATCAATGTTTTCACATTGTTTATTTTTATGAGCTAAAATAAGGCTACCTCCCCTTTTTTTCTTTGTCCTTGTATTGTATGATGCTAAATTATAATTGGACATACAAAACACCTGTGCGGATTTATCATTTAGGAAATGTTCCGATATGCATAAGTAATCCAAATCACTTTCATGTGTTTCAACATATAATTCAAGTTCTGTTTTTTTATTACTTATGCCACATACGTTTTGATGAAATATTTTAAGACAGTTTGTTTTCGATAGTACAAGAACTGAAGAATTATTATATAATAACCTGTTTTGTGCATCTCTTTTAGTCACGAAAAAGATCATTATCATCGGTGGTTATTGACGAACCATTTAAATCTGTTTGTGTAGCAGAACTTACTAACACTTTCGTTGTCGTAGTATTGTACCTACTATTGTCAAAATTAAAATTTGTCTGTGTACAAACATTCCTACATTGCAAATTTGACAAGTAATGTTGATGTGTAATCCTATTCTGCACATAATTTGAATATTTAGTTTAGTTTTATATTCTATACTTAGTATTTCCAAATAGAGTGGTGCCTCAAATGATTTGAAATTGAAAACGTAGAGCGACTCTTTCGCTATGGGATCTGGAGGCATAAGTCCTCACGCACATAATGGGAGTGGCGCGAGGAGGCGCAACGCGAGCGTCGTGAGTCGCAAGACTATTCCCAGCCACCGTTGGTGCGGGCTTGCGGGCCAGAGATGAAAAGAGATGTCAGAAAAACTGACGGGGTCCGCTAGGACCGATGCCTGTCTGGGTCGCGGATAAATTTAAAAAAGAGTTACCGCGGCCTTGACTCAAGCAACTGAAGGAACACGGGTGGATTTCAGTCAGTAAAAGTCTGATACGTCCTCCCGCTTCACCCAGAGCGGGTGAAGTCATTGGATGATGTCCCAACCCAATAAAAAAAAAATCGACTATTTTGATTTCATGTTGCAAAGAAATAGTGTAATAGATAGTTCGGGATTCTAATCTTCTCTATCAACAATGTTCTGCCACACAACAACAACAAAGCCATATAAATCATTGCTTAACAATTTAAATAGTCAGTTAATTAACCCGTTCCCGTACTGAACATAATTAAATATAATAAGTGCGTAACTATTGCGATGATTGCACTTAATTGTAATTGCAGCATTTAGTCGCACGGTTGCTTCAACTGTTGTCTGTCATATTAGTTGCAGTTCACGTGATATATTACGAGTATTGAGGAAAACTTCAGCATGCATCATTAAGATGTCGCTCCATCTTTCTCTTTACTGTTCTTATTTGATTGATTTTGATGAAAAATCCCTTCAAAATAACTTTCGTTTTGGAAGTCGTTGTCTTTGGTACATCTTCTTTTTATCGGTTTTCGATACCGACTTCCGAAACGAAAAACAACTTAATTTGCACTTTTTAGTGTTTTGGTTTTGAAGTCGGTTTATTATTTTGCGAAAAAGTTTTTACTGACACTAGGTGACGCCGACGTATAAATGACAAATAGGCACCCAAATATTATTGCAATGTTAGGTTTTCAACTCTCGGAGTCACGATTGTTGCAGTGTTAGTAAAAACGGGCATCCTTCTTCTTCTTCTGTTGCGACCTTATCTCATTTACTCGAGGTCGGCCCTCCGATATCCTTTTTCTCTACTGTGCACGGTCTCGAGCTGAGCTGGCTAATAATATGATGGATAATTAAACTACTTTGATCAACAACCCATTGCGATGTTTGATAACCGACTTACATACATAGGAACTAATCGCTTGATTAAAGACATGCTTCGGATAACGGAGATCTTAATCAAGAATCTTGTTAATTAGAACCGAGCTTTATGAAATAGAGCTATATAAAATAAACGTAACATAAATCATAAGTAAATCTACAATAGTTACAGTAAAACTTTACCTAGTCCATTTACTAAGATGTATATATTAGATCATGTTGAAACATACATCTTAACAATTTGAAGAGGCTCTACTGAGTTAAGAGCTTCTTCGGTAACGATAACTGCAGGGTTCTTACTGTTCTCGTATGTTATAATGTCAAGTTGCTTCAAGGCATGGGACGCAGTTAGGATAATGTGTTCTCACGAGACTTTACTACGTTATTTATGAATATAATATAGTGTAACAGCTAGTTTGTATGTCGTAAGACTTTAGTTTTACTATCTACTATTCAAAGGTTCCAGAAGTTCTAGACAACATGATCATCCTAACATTTACTGTACCTATATATTGTCGTTCGTTGACTTGTGTGTACCCTGGCAGTTGAGAGTCTGTCACTCTCTCTAATATATCTCTGATAGTGGCACATGTGTTGAATCATTTGGCTCCCTTCATAATGGTTGAGCTGAGTGCTGCCAATCCTTGCGTCATGTTCGTGAACGGGCGCCATCAATTAGTATAACTTAGCTGCTTCGGTCTGTTTTTAATTACTTATTGTATTTTTGAATTGTTTGTTTTACTCTATACGCTTTTACGTACTTTTACTTTTTACATCGTTCTCACATATGTATTTTCCAACAAGAATGATGTAACCAAATACTTGTAATTAAAACTGATGGAAAAGAGTGTCCGTGGAGTTTCTTGCACTTTCGTCTCCAGAGAGACCTACTGACGCTTGCGAATGTGCAACTAGATTCATCTTTTGTTTGACAGTTCAAAAGTACCTATAAATGGTTTAGTTGAAATAAAGTATTTTGATTTTATTAGCGATGGCAATTGTCGAAATGCCAAAATTCGTGGAATTCACGTGGTATTGCCATTTTTGACGGTTTCCAACGGTTATTGCGACGCTTTGAGGTATTGTCGTTTTCTTAGACACTTTGTCAATAATACTGTCACAAGCAAATCTTCAGATAATTGATGATTCATTTGTTTTAATCAAATGATTCATTCAAATATCGTTTCACGTCAATTTAATCAAATCATCACATCAATTATTTTAATAATTTAGTTATTATTCATGGTGGTCCTTAAGTGCATAATAATTGCTGACACTGGAGTTTTATCGACAAATAATTTACCACTTAACCTTGTGAGTTTTTGTCCCTTAAAGACTAATTACTAAAATTATTTGTTTAGCCTCCTTCGAGAGGAAAATATGCCTGTTGACAAGAAGGCTGTTAAAAAAGTACCTAGGCAAAGGCTTTTTATCTAACATTAGGCAATACGTGTTACCTACCTATGTTAAATAATAAATCAAGTAGGCAGATCACAAAATGGATCTTTGACATTAGAAACGGACAGTAAGTTATTTTTTAAATGATCCCATTTTGGCATGAAACACTGAAAATTCCTCAAAACCGCATTCAACTCAAAAAGGAAAGGAACATACCCATTTGTGTACAAAACATTTAGTTATTTAGGTGTGCGTAAATCTTGTCCATCTAGTATTTTTCGAGCAACTGGCAGATAAGCATCTATGTTTCAATTATATAAGAGTGATTAGGCATTTGATTAGTGGCCTTGGCTCATTAAGTATGGATAACGAATCTTAATAGTTATAGACTAGATAGGCAGGAACTATAGTGTCAATTAATTATGGTAATTCACTTACGCGCATATGGGTTGGGTGAACCGTTCTGACAAAATAGACCACGTCTCGTCCGCGCCCTGTCTTTTTTGTACGCGTCTCGTCTTACGTCTTTTCTGTGTGTCCCGCCCCTTAGGTTTTATTAGTTCTTTGGCTATTTTACGCAGTCTTTGGTCACACATTTACAAAAAGGTCGCATGTGAAATGTATTTAGAATTATTTAGATATCTGCGAGTTATCTATGATGTCAGTTTCTTTTCTTTCGTTGGAAGGCCTCCCACCAGGTAGACCGGTGACCTGGTGAAGGTTGCGGGGATCCGCTGGATGCGAGACGCACGGGACCGGTCAATGTGGCGACGCTTAGAGGAGGTTATGTCCAGCAGTGTCTCTCGGCTGATATGATGATGATGATGAAGTTTATTTTGTCGAATAGGTAAGTAAGTCTGTAGATATAACATGACAGGTCGTTAGTGTGTACGCAATAATCAAAAGTGCTACTGTTTTTAAACCAAAATGAGTATTTCAAGTGTTGCGATGTGGACGAATTTCTTGACGCCCCGTAATTGTATATATTTTTATTCCTATTTTAGTTCTAATATTAGTTTGTTAATAAAGTACATATGTAAATAAATAACTAATGATAATATAACTATAAAATAATATATAAAAAAAAATAGTGTTACTGATAATATTTTACAGTTATGAATTAATTTCAATAAATGAATATATTATTGGAGTTTGAAGTGAATGCAATTTTAAATATAATTCAAACCATTTTAAGCCATTCAAATGTGTTCTGCTTTTTCTTTCAACTTAATGCTCAACTAAAGATAATCAGCATAACTATAGTTCTCGCCAAACTTCTAAGCCACCATGAAGTTGCCTATAATGACTGCTCAGTAGTAAATCTCATACAAAATAGTACCGTGACGTGCCATGCGCATCGGAATCCAACTTCAGGGCGGTCAAAAAGTTTGGCGAGTACTGTACATTGAACAATATTCCAAAGAAGTCTTGCACAAAAATACAATAGACGCGTGTCGCAAAAAGTAATGAGTTTGAAGGCTTGTCCTGCACCTACCGACGCATTCACATTTAAAAAAGGAAATATTTGTGACCAGACTTGATGAGTTTGAAGTGGATCAGTTAACTCATTATGGCCAAGGTAAAGAGACCGCACCTCGCTTGAACTCATTGTTATTGGTTTTCTTTACACACGAGTGCCAAGATTGGTCAATAATCTTTTTTGGAGTGTAACATATTACTTACCTAACATAATTTTTAGTGGAGGTCAGATAGGCAGTCGCTCCATGCAAAAACATTGGTACTCAGCTGAATCCGGTAAGACTGGAAGCCGACCCAATGTAGTTGGAAAAACGCTAGGTAGATTGATTGACACATCTAATAAGCCCAAATTCGATGGTTCTATTTAGTCTGGTTGAGGAGTTGCTATGGCCATCTTGCCGGCTCCATCATGAGACCAGCAGCCTAATTGCGTAAGTGATTTCCCAAAAACGACTTTACATATTGCATATTAATACGTAAAGTAGTTTTTGGGAAGGAATCGACTTGTTTGCTTTGCAGAATTCACTTACGCAATTAGGCTGCAGCTCCATAGTATCATGTTATTTCAATGTTTCCCAAGTAACATAAATACGCCAAGTTTCAGCTTAATCAGATGCCAGGAAGTGCTTGAAAAAGGAGTACTAGTTGCACACACACACACATATGGACACACATACGAACGCAAGGTAATATAAAGCTTGTAAAAATATATAATTTCCTTGCTATTATAAAATGCGTCGCAATTCTGATCACTATTTACTTAAAAGTACTTTACCAGTGACCTGACCTTGAATTCCACGCTCGATCGGTACCAGGGTACCAGCAGTGAGCAAGAAGTGAATCAGTTAACCCATCGACCTCAGTAGGTTGAATATTGTTATGTCAAGGCGAGTCAAGGAGACGCCTTGCTTGCACTAATTCTTGTTGGTTTTCTTCGTTTGACACACGGACGGTAGGCTCGGTGAGCAATGTGGAAAAGTGTTTTTTAGGAAATATTCTGATGAGCTAATTGAATTATAATAATAAGACATATTTACCAGATATCTATCACTTTAAACTTTTCTTTATGATAAAATATGTTCTGCAAGTAAATAGTTAGTTTTTAGAGTTCCATTCCTCGTGACGAAAAAAAACAATTAAGCTTGTCCAATCCAGTTTATCTTCACGTTAGAGCAATGTTCAGTGCTTTCAATGTGTATGAATTTCAACAATGTTACATAATTATTTTGGTGAATGTATCTGGTTCTACGGAACCCTCGGTGTGCGAGTCCAACTCAAACTTGGCCGGTTTTATTTTAATAAAATGACACATTTTATCTCTATGTCCTACCTTATACTTTTGTTTTTCCTTACAGTGTATGAAGATACAACAACACTATCTACACAAGGACGTTACCGGAAATCATTGGAATACCACTCTCCTTACTCATTTTACCTCACTTTATCTCGCTTATAAATTATAATAAATGTAAATAATAATTAATCATGTAATATCTGTGGTGTAGGCATATCGCAAGGATTTGTTTCCTCCCACTGAGGATACCTACGTAAATACTTATCATACAACGTCATCTCGTTTGTATGGGAATGTCAATCAGGCTAAGAACAATGGAAGATCACTGCGGGGATTATCATATAGATATGAAGTGTTAATAAGATGCCTTGAGAAGCTGAGGCTCGTCTTAATAGTGTACTGTTGTGTAAAGCAAATAATTAAAATGCTGTAGACAATATGCAATTTGGCTATGTCTCGAGGCGGAATAACGCCTCCATTGAGCACCTAGTGGAGCAGGGCAGAGTGGACGGTAGCAGGCCACGCGGGAGATCACCGATGAGCTGGACTGATCAAATTAAGTCCGCCGTTGGTGGTCCTGCAAATGAGTGCGCCAAACTTTCATATAACCGTGCCAAATGGAGAGAGTTCATGCGGTGAGTTGCAACACCAGCAATTGGACAAAGAATCGAAGGAGAAGAAGAAGACAATATTCAAAAAAAGGAGCATCGGAGTGAATGATAGCGTGTCGGTTGAAAAGGGAGAATGGAAGATTAAAACGTGTTGCGCTTACCCCGAGGAACATGGGCCAAGGCAGAATGGTGATAAAGAGAAGGTAGTATTTGTTATAATTTACATAAATAACAACAGAAAATTAAATTTTTCCCAACCAGTTTTTTGTTTGCCATGCTTTGTAACAGTATTTACACTACACCATTTAACTACTATTGTTAACTCCGTGATGCTTTGAGTAACAATCAAGGCAGTTGCTTGGCAACCGTTCTTTTTTTTTTCAAAACAGTAGGTCACAATTTACAACAGAATGTTACGCTTTGATGGATTGACACGCGACCGATGCTCGTCCTGATAAGCTTGATGCCCAAATGAGATTAGTGCAGTTTGATGAACAGTTTCGCAATATATTTATATAAGTAGTAGGATATATTTAGTGGCTTTTGTGAAAGAATTGCTCGGGTATGAGCTAGTGTTAACATGAATCAATCTTCAACGTTCACTGTGCTCAGCTGGGTGATTCACGTACTTTTACCCGACTGTTGAAGGAAGATAATGCGTTTATTAGTCTATGTATGTATGTTTGTTCCTATGTGATGTTCTAGAGACCAAACGCGTTGGCCGATATTGATGTTTCTTACGTCAATCGATTTAACCTAACCTTGCGAATGTCGGGTTTTGGGCGCCATATTCTGGGGCACAACTTTTCCCCCTTAGTTTGTTTTTAAGAGGCGATTTAAAAAATATGTAGCACTTATATGTTAAGTGTACCTATATCGAAAAAAAAAATGTTAACTAAAAAGTTATATAATAAAAGTTAAATCAAAAATCAAAAATCAGTCAAGTTGCATGAGCAATCAGCCAGCAGTTGATTTCTTTAACTTTTTTTAAAAAACGGTCTCTTTATTCTGCAAACCTCCGTCTGATTGACCTAAAAAAATCTCAAGTGTTTGACACTGAATGTCGTTGAGGTGAGATTGTGACTTGAATTGATCTTAACTGTTTTGCTTAAATAGACGCCAGTGAAATAACAGGCATAATAAGTACTTAGGTTGAAATTACTAATTCGAAGACATGTGACATACACCAACCCGCACTGGGCCCGCGTGGTGGATTACGGCCCATTCCCTCTCACAGAGAGGAGGCCTGTGTCCCAGCAGTGGGAACATTAATAGGCTGATGATGTGATGTATTGAAATTACTCAAAATGCGTGATGAAACACTTTGTTTGATGAAGTGCACAATGCAGTTCAGACTAGGGCAAATCGCTGTACCAACTTGCGTGAACCAGATAACTAATCTGGTTCACGCAATTTTGAAATATAAAAAAAAAACATACAATTTGAGTTTTCAAACAAAATAATGATTTTAATCCTAAATAACTGAAGTTTATGTAGGATGTCACCTAAACCAATTTCCTAAGACCATGTGAAAAGCAATAGATGTCTTGCAAAATTCGTTCCATTATTACCTTGTGAACGATTGTTAAAGTTTAAACTTAGTTTTGATTATAAAACAATAACAATGGTTCGGGTCTGGTAAAGTTCACATCCCTCAAGGTCCGTAGTTTGCGATATAATTGAATATAGTCTTGGGCGCGTCTTAGGATGAAGATATGCATCAAAACATTTGGAAATATCTTTATTAACCGAACCGAATTATATTTAAGTATTAGCTTTGTTGTTTCGAGCAATCGAGAGGTGTTGTTAAAATTATAGTTCTTTGAATGTTTATGTTTTAACTGTATTATTTTGATCTATTAATTTCATCAAGTTTTACATCACCGTAATACTGTCAATTTCACCTGATTTGCATTTCGTTATAGCTATAACTAAAGGTATATATAACTTCTCTTATAGTTTTTTGTTGGAACTATCGAGTTAATATTACTGAATAAATCTTTAAACAACAGTTGAAATCGATGTGGACGAATTTTTTGATGCACAATGGGCCATTTTCCCTTCCCACTTTGTACATAGATTTTTTTTTTTTTTTGTATTCAGACAGTCATATATTTATATATGCCCGGACTTTAGAGTAACGCTCTGTTCTTAGTTTTTTATAGGAAAACTCTCATCTTCATAATTTTTCTTCATCTTCTCATCACCTCATGGTTTGGAAATAATAAGTTATCTTCCTCCTCTCGACAATTACAGCTTTCTATTAAAAAGTTTCATTTTAAAGTAAATGGCAATTAATTAACAATTTTTTTTTTATAATTTCAGAAATAATTTATGACCAATATTTTTTTTCGAACGCTTACTATGGTCGCTCGTGCACGCGATTGAATGACGTCATGATCACGCACAGCGTTTAAAGGACTATTCTGAAAGCGACGAAATTTGGAAATAAATTTCTTAAAACAAGTTTTATGTGAGATAAACTTAACCAAGTTCAAGTTCAGTTTTGTTTTATTTTTTGCTGTGTTCAAAGCAACCGCTTTGAACACAACAAAAAATAAAAAAAAACTGTCAATTATGTTATACTTTCAATCGTATCAGTGTCAAAGTTTAAGTTGGTATCTGTAATTTACACGGCCTCTAAGAATTATTTATTTTTTATACTTATAAAATAAGTTATTAATAAAAAAATCTTTCGTGGGAACATCTTATTTAAGGATAATATTTTTTATATTATTTAATTATGCTAATGTAAATTTTAATTAACTTATTTGGCAAATTAATTACTTATTGTTTGAAATTCATGTAGGTATTACCAGAATACGTAGCTAAATAAAAAATACAACAATACTTGAAACTATTTGAGGGACTCAAACAATCCATTCGATTGTAAATGCCTTACAGTAAAATACGACATTACTGTAGGTACGCATTTTACGTCTGGGTAAATACCCATATAGACTTAGAAAGACCATTGTAGGTAATTATTGTCCATATACTATCATCACGATAAACGTATTGTGTTTATATTACTATTGAACCGATATCGGTTCAATAGTAATATAATAATGTTGGCTTATAAAAGCCAAAGGATTATCGTGGGAATATCCTGAAAGTAGCTGTTCTATAAGTAATGAGTAACATTTATGGGACAGCGAAGATATTATGTAGGAATACTGCAATCTTACTAGATATAATGTAATGTATGTATGTATATTTGTGTGTAATATGTGTACATCGTGGTGGCTCAGTGGCAAAGACCTCGCCTCTCGTGCTTGAGGTCGTGTCGCCCAATGTGACTTTTTCAATTCAGATGTACTTTCTAAGTTTATCTTGGACTTCGCTTACAACGGTGATGCAAAACATCGTGAGGATACCTGGGGGGTGACCATAAGCTCTTAGAGCGGTATCAATTTGATATCGAGTAAGTGACAGATGTATACAAGTCAGATACATCTGTCCCTTATTTGATCTCAAATTGATACCGCTCTAAGAGCTTATGGTCACCCCCCTGGACTTATACTTAGTATTTGTAAGTTTGTGCTCCATTGGTGTAATTGCTGCAAGGCGTTCCAGTGAAATAATAATAAATAAATCTTTACTAATATTATAAAGAGGAAAGATTTGTATTTTTGTATGTAACGAATAAACTTGACTGGACGGATTTCGGAGAAAATACTTTCAACGTTGGGAAGCTACACTATCCCCGGGTGACAAAGGCTACTTTTTATCCCTGTATTCCCACGGGAACGGGAACTACGCGGGTGAAACCGCGAGGCGTCCGCTTGTATGATATAAACCGATTGTTTCCCAATTAGCAACATTGGGTCACTAGGCAGTTATACTTACATTACTGGCCATTGTTGCTCAAATCAGCATTATTCAAAAATCGAACGACATTATGATGTTTTTATAACCCATTCATCTTTATTGGTTCCATTTATAGCACACGCTAAGTAATTGGCACTAAATCAGTGAACGTAAAACGATGATGTGTGAACTTATCGTTCATTCAACATTATTTATCTCCTCATTGTGAACCTCACGAAAACGAGGTCCTTGAACTATCAGACAAATGTCTACTACTTACTGAATGCCAAGATGCTTGGAAGTGGACCTATGTTTATTTAACAAAACAGCTATGTTAACAGGACTCAATAAAGCATTCGAATAATGTCACATGTACTCGTCATATTCAGTCATAAAGTACGCTATTTTGTCCCCAAGTGTAATTACACTGTCTATAAATTAGTTTGACCCAAATTCTCATTGACTTTTTGAGTACTACTAAGCAACGGCGTCACACATTCGATTAGCAAAATGCACAATTATTATAAAAATGTGTACAAAATGCGTTGTTTCGTGACAAAATGTGGTGTCAAATGGTTCCGGCATTTTTTTTCTGTCAAAATAATCGTAGGCCGTTGCGGAATGGCGCGTGCGTTGAATTAGTCACGCCACTTTTTATCTGCGACTTTTTACGCTATCCATTAACCTTGGACTAATTGTCCGGTGGCTTTCTAATTGGTCATATTTTTATCTTTTGCTGGAACGTGATCAGATAGACACTCAATTACGTGATTGTCATCATCAGTCTTCCGTTTGAAAAACTCACGAACATTTCTGCGTAGGAGTTACTGAATGGACCGTTCCGCTTTTTGTTCGATTTCTAAACGCATTTCAGAGTGCAGCAAACCTTTGTCAATACCTAGGTTGACCTAGGTATTTAAAACAAGTCTGCTCTACCAAGCTGTAAGTTTCAAGTGAGGAAAGCGAGTTGCTCCATTGCCTGCAAGCGATGGGTCAGCTACCACTTGTGCAATGTTGCAGTTTTTAAATACATCGTTGGTATTTCGATCATTATCAATATATGCGGCGCTGGTTCCATTCGAAGCCTGCTTGCTGTAATTATCGTGCATAATTAGTTTATAACTTTCACACTATGCAATTTGTAGAGTGCAATAAATAGTATGTAATTTTGAAATATGGGTGTGAGATTAGTCATTATTTCAGAGATGTACATATTGTTGATGTGACTAGTACACTAATTTCATTATTAATACTTTGCAATTTACTTTGACATTTATTTACAAATATATATTGACATTCTCATTTAATACATGACATTTAGTTTTTAATTAATCTAGTGACATTATTATTTGCTTGATTGTTGTTTCATTTTTATTTACCGTGGTGAAATTACCAAATAATTCATGAATTTAATTATAATATATTTTTATTACTTAAACATTTTTCATAAATGTATCTTGACATTGTAATTTAATACATGACATTTTATATTTAATTCTTCTATTGACATTATTGATAGCTTCATTTGTTATGTATCATTGTTATTTCCACGCGTTGTAATTAACAAAACAAAATAAATTGAAAGTGTGTTGTTAATTATAAATGATTTGTGTTTAAGTGTGTAATAAAGCTTGTGATTTGCATACCTCAAGGTGTAATATAGTAGGACTGTGCTATATTTTTAAGAAATGTAATTACCCATATTAGCAAAAAAAATATTATGATTTATTATTATTTATCATCTTTTTTAATGAGATCTACAATTTACGGAAGATATTCTTCCGCTCGAAGAGATTGGAAGCTTTCAAAAGTGACTTGCTTATAAACAGTTTGTAAAGTTTATTTGACACGTGTTTCAATATCGTTTTGAAACCATACTTAACAACAATCGGATATCCTTCAGCGATCTTCAACTGTTGGCCAACATTTACGCTTCTATGACTCTTCAACACACACTCACAAAATAATACAACAAAGCATTGTTTGAAATTTTAAAGTAAGAACAAAGATTTATCGACACGATTCTTCGTTCTTATAAAAAAGATTTGTTTGAAAATATTACTTCCAACATCGTTATAACTATAGTCCGATCAAATTAGAAACGAATATGATAAAGTAGTGAAGAAATAGTTCAAGCAATATAATATTCAAGTTAACTAATAGCAACATTTTCTATTGTTTGTGAAAACAAAACAACCTTCGTACGTAAGAAACTGTTTCACTTCAACTCAAGGACAATTAGTCAAGAAGTGTGAAAAAATAATTAATTGCAAGTTATTCTAACAGTACGACGGGTTTGCACGCTAACTCCCACTACTTGAAAGTGAATGATGTGGTGTTATTGGCTGGTTACTCGTTATAAAATCTTCATTTTGTAACAAGCAATTTTGAATTCCTAAACTCGAAAAGGTGGCTTTTAGGTGTTTTTCTTCCTTTATATGCATCGAATATTCGGGCTCAACTACCTTCAACAACTCATCTTTTCTATGAAAAAAAAAACCGTGTTCTCTAATCGAATTTTGAAATTAGAAAGCCCGAGCGCGGGCCGCGTAAAAAGCGTTGAGGTTTGGGGTGATTATCATGACGTCAATAAAGACAGCAATAATAAAATTTCTTCTACAATCACGACAAACTTAGCCGCATATTTCGAGACTACGCAACTAAACAACGACTAATTAGAAAGTAAAGAACAACACCTACTCATTTAAACAGTAGTAAGAGTGAGTACATCGTGCCCTTGACCGCGGCAGACAATGGATGCGTGTAAAATATTCTGAAGCCGTCATAACTCACTGTGGGAACTTGGTCGTGGTTGATGACTATTTGGGACACGCTATCATATCATGTATGGGTTCACACTTCATGTGTTATGCTATGCTAACAAGCTCTGGGATCCTTTGAGTGATGGAGTTCATGGATATTTGTTTGGTTTAGGAAACAAAACATTAAAAAAATATCGATACTTCTTTACCGATTTAAAAAAGTTCTATATTTTGCAAGGATTTTAGCGACTTCAATTGATTATTGAAAATTTGCATTAGGTGTGTATCTACCGTAATTGTTGGTTTTGATGGATGGATTGAGGATTGCCAAAATGTAAGAATACTTTGACCAATCCGAAAAGGGGATTGATCAAACCTAATTTTGTTTGAAAATCTTGATTACGGTACCTTACTTTTGGAAGTCTTTTAGGATACACTTTTTATGGTGGCTTTTAATGCATTAGACAAAGCATTAGAAAAGTGAAATACTGGATTAAATACTTCTCTTGCTTGAAAAGTTTCTGTCCTGAAAATCTCCCACACGTA
This sequence comes from Orthosia incerta, assembly GCA_948252205.1. Classification (NCBI taxonomy): domain Eukaryota; kingdom Metazoa; phylum Arthropoda; class Insecta; order Lepidoptera; family Noctuidae; genus Orthosia; species Orthosia incerta. The sequence goes on from OX411742.1 coordinate 57,671,297, forward strand.
CTAGGGTTACAGAGGTTGGTAGAGGTGTCAATTTATAAATATTATTACCGCATGAAACTGTGTACAGCGATAATGCCCTAAGTTCAGAGATCGCTAATCAAGTAGTGTATTACAATTGACAAGTTCCTAGTGCTTAACACGCAAACGCTGGTAAACATCCTTCAGCTGACTCTTGACTCTTATCGTCAGGAGTGACAAACGGCTGGTAATATCTGCTGTTGCATTATTGCTTTTATTACATTCGTTGCTAACTATTTGGTATATGTTGTAAACGTAACTGAACCAACCTAATAGTTTCGTTACTTTGAAGACTGACTGACTGCTGCACTGAGGATAGCTAGATGAAAAGATTTAGTTTTAGACAGTAGGTAGGTAATGGATACTACAAAAGGTTTGTAGCCGGTTCTCCTATAAAATGATCTAACGGAAGATTGAAGTTTGTATGCAAAACGAAAAACATAGCACAAAACAAAGATGAAGTTCCAAAAAAGTCGTTTTAAGATATATTATCTGATGAAGCTATGTAGCAAAAAGCAGTAGGAATCTTTTTATCAGTAGTCGATTTAATCACAATAACGGTATACTGTGCTAATTCTATTTGTTTTCATTCTTTGAATAATGATTTAGCACCTACTAATACTAGTAATAAAATAAAATCACGACTAGAGATGAATAAATCTTATTGAATTAAACTCCCGTTACATTACAATAATTTATGAAGCAAAGAATATAAATATTCCATTTACCGATGCCATTATTTCTTAATGTGTGTCAGATAGAAGTACTTGATGTCATGTTAGTTCAATTTGCTGTGGACACAGACTAGTGACGTTTATGGAGTGCTCATTTAATGCTAAGCTTCATTAATCTGAAGCGAATAAGGTAATCTAAATGGTTTTCACGTCGCTCGTACGGACGACAAAGTATTGAAGATTTAATACAATGATAAACATTAGTTGGGAAAAACCAGGAACATTAATTGTTTTGAAAAACCAGGAACAACTTAAACAATAGGTGCATAAAATGCAGGTAGTTGTTGCTGAAAGAGCTTGAGTTTAACGAATTTCAAACAAATTAATGTATTTTTCATACTCCGAACAAGTTGATCACTCACCATGAGTGATCAACTTATTGCTTGTTAAGGATACACTAGTCGACGGCACGAACTATTTTGTGCGCGGGGTTAAAATGCATTTTAGATCAACCGACAACACGTGCGGAAGAGATAGATGCTGTGATGAGCAATAGGAAGCTAGTTCGCGTACGAATACACACTTTTGCAAATTTGTAGCGAAATGGATAATGATTTAGGACGAAACCAAGCGCGCGAAATTTTACAAACAGACCTTGGCAGTCTAGATATCATGAAAAAACGACTAAATCTATCTGTTCAAAATATTATTATATGCATTGTTGAACTACTAATCTATCCCTGTATGGAGGCCGTTTTGCAATTTTCCGTCTTCTTATGGTATTTATTTGCGACCAAAAATGCGTTAAAATTAGTGTCAAAATGTGGAACTTTAGACGCTCATAACTTTCAAATATTTTCTTTTTTTACTTTTTCGCTTACATACAGGGCTAGATAATGATGAGACAAATTGATATCACTTATTATTTTGAACGTACATCGTCAAACAGTGGAATAATACCTAGACTACGTTTGTATGGAAACATTTTCGACTAGTGTAACCTTAAGCCAATCTTCTTCTTCAATACTCATTCTTGAATACCTTATGACAACAGGCATTTGTTTTCTCCATTTGCTCACTATTCTGTGGTCACCAAGAAGATGTAATGAGGAATAATATCGTCATCACTCGCCAACAATACTCGATAACAGTATCCTGGCATTTGTTTGAATAATCTGCTGGTTATATATTTACCGCAAGTATCGGTAACTAATAGAATAGATATCGGATACTATGAATGCTTGTGGTGAAATAGATAAGTGCTGGTAAAACCCGCATTGTGAAGTTTTTAGTTCTATTTATTACGGTAAACTTAAGGATGGATAATTTTACTTATATCGTGGATTATCGAAAACTGTAATTTACTATTGCCAAATAATTGAGTTTAGTCCTTTTCTAAATGAAGTTCCTTTAAGAATATAATAATAATAAACGTTTATTTGGAACCAATAAGGAATTAAACAGAGTACAATGGAACGATGATAGCTACAGAAGTACAAACTATGGCGCAGCTATCAGCGCCCGACAACAAGACAGAGTAAAATACAATTTTTTCCAGACTATTATGAACATTTTTGTTACTAGATAGAAAAATAGTATTTAATGAACTTATATAATAAAAAATAAATCAAAATCAAGGGAAGTGTATGTTGAGGTGCAGGGGTGTGTTGAGTATATAATTCATCATCATCATCATAAGTCTTTTAATGTTCCCACTGCTGGGACTCAGGCCTCCTCTCTAAAGGAGGGAATATCATTAAGTATTATAAATTACTTCGTAAATAAAAATAAAGTATGACTTTCTGCTTACTATGATTCTAATGAACACAGAAGTCAGAAATACCTTATAGTACATTAACTTTCGTTTTTAATTATAGTTATCGCTTATACATAACATTGTGCGTAAATAAACTTCTATATACCAATGAAAAGAAGAAGTATTTATCAACACAGTGAATAAAATAGAGCATTATTTAAGCCATATATTTGTTATTCCAAAAACGAATAAATCGGCACTTCTAGAGCATTATTAACATCAATTTAGTTCAAAGATAGACCTCAACTAACGTGTTTGAAATATTATTAGGTGCTCAAATCGGACAGTAGCTTAGTGGACCACAATGATGGGAGCTCAATGTTTACAGATTGAAACAATAGATAGACGATACAGAAGGCTCAATCTATTCTTTATCAAGCATAATGTTTTTTTTAGCCTATGTTACCCGGGCTATAATAACGAATCGTTTGACACCTTATTCATCAAAATCGGATGAATAGTTTAGGCACTACGGAGGAACATACGTAAATACAAACATAATTAAATACATACATGACTGCTAAAATCATAATTCTTCCTTTTGGCTTGGCCGTAGTCGGGCAAAAATAAATGTGAAATGGGTTAGTTACCGATAAGTATGTAGTCATCACCGATCTCATCCTTACTTGACATAACATGAGATAGTGACCAAGTGTAGTGTAGTGTAGTAGGGACTCCCTTTTCCGCGCTTAAGACTCTCATTTGGTCCATTGTGCGTGTGGGTACTGGCTAACATAGCCAGCCCAGCTCCGCCCAAAAACACAGAAGCTTCCTGGGAGCTTCACAGGCTTCACGGAGCGACCTCACTGTTCCGAGGGTTTCTTCGCGTTGAGAAGCCACGGCCTCGCAATCCAGGATTACGTGGGCGGCTGTTTCTTCGGCGTTAAAACAGCCCCTGCAAATTGGGCTGTCCGTGACACCTATTTTGAATAAATGTTTGTTAAGAAGGGTGAGGCCCGTTAAGATACCGATAGTGACCAATTGGGAACCAATTTTCCTTCGTGTTTCTCTAGATGAGCATTATAAACTTTATCACATGATGATGTACATACTGAGCAGGACGAATGCAGGGTCAAAACTTGATACATTAAAATTAAACTGTTGGTGTGCCACAACTGTCTGCCACCGACATTCTGCAGCAAGCCAGTGGCAGGCAGAAAGTAAGCATTCATTTGTTTCCTGACGAAAGGACTGTTGTTTTCTGTCCCGAGTGAGACTTTGTCTACTTATCTATTGCACGTCCTAGCGATTTGGCTTACAGTAAGACATTCGAAACCAACAAAATTTATGCAATATTTCTTATTCAAACAGTGAGTCAGTATCAGTTAGAAACATAGTAGAATAGTTTGCATTCAGAACGTTGACACTGCGAAGTTTATTGCACTTCGTAATTATGTGTCATATGCCGTTTTCATTCGGATTTGATTGATGCTAACAACTTGCACATGCTTTATTGAAGACCTTTGATCCGTTGAGGAAAAGGTAAATAAATATTTGATCAAATGCAGGCAGGTAGACAATTCTCACGTTTTGAGAACAAAGGAGTATGTTTTTTGATTGCGTTCTCTTTACTTTGTAGATTTGGCCCGAGGTCCACTTTTATTTCTGGTTGTCACTTGGTTGGTTATTAAAACATTATTTTGAAAGATAATAATCTATTTTGTTAAAGTTTTATCAGGCTGTACTGGAAACTGGAAAGAATTCGCCAAGTACAAAATAATATTTAAAATAATGACTCAAATTACTACCAAATCAAACAACATTTCATGATTATCCCATTCAACTGCATATCTGTGATAGACCAACTAGAATAGTCACAGTTTCTCATTAATAATATCTATTTAGTTTTGACAGCGAACAATGGTTGGTCTACCTAGTTTCAGTATGCAACTAATGAGTTGCATACTGAAACTAGGTAGCACAGAAGCTGCAACTATTAGTATTATGTGAGCAATCAATCAGTGTGTTTACTATGAAGAAAAACTTTTATTTGTGTAGGGTTGCCAGATGAAATAATTAATTAGAAAAACTACTTAATTCAGAAAGTGCTTCTGTACCTAATCTTGATCCAAGACCCAAACAATGTTCACAACTTCAAAGAAAGTTGAAACATAGATAGGTTATCACTTAACATAATTTTAGTTCAATTAATTGCGACCTGGAATGTACGTGAAAAGTAACAGGCAGGGAAGATGAAGAAGAAAAGAAAAATATATTTTAATAAACAATACGAACAATGAAAAAAAAACGAAGCAAAAAAAGTATTAAGAGGAAATATGGGCAGAGAGCGCCGACTAAATTTCCTTTGAAAAAGTCATAATTCGAGGTTTGGCTCTCGTCTTTTTCCTCCTCCAATATTGTACCAATTTAAAAGATATTCCATAAACTGGTAAAGTAAGATATATACTATGTTCCTATGTTTTACTTTTTTCATATATATTTGTCAAATTTGTACACTAAGCCTCTGTTGACAGCGCAATTTTGAGCATTTTTTGAGGGCTCTAGTGCTTCTAAAGATAATGTATTATCAAAAAGGAAAACATAGGGACATAGTATATATCTAAAATTTTCAGTTTACGGAATTTCTTTTAAAATGGTCCAATATTGGAGGTGGAAAGAGACGAGAGCCCAACCTCAAATTATGACTTTTTACTAAGGAAATTCAGTCGGCGCTCTCTGTCCCCGTTTCCTCTTAAGGATTGTAGCAAATGGCGTTGTATATAGTCTCACACAAAAGTCGTGACGGAGCTCTGAACTCTGCACAAACAGGTTACAAAGGTCTTCTGAATCGTACAGATACGTAATGAAAATTAACACTTTACCTAAAAATAATAATCATCTAAAATTATGACAAACAGGAAGATTCAAAGAAAGGTGTGACCACAAGTCTAGTCATACCAGTTCAGCTAGAACAAGACTCGCTTGTAAGCCAGTACTGATTCCACACACATATTGATATGGCGGCATGAGATTCCGCTTCCTCATAGAAGCTGGTTGTTAGTCGTCAGTTAACTGATTACTTACAACTTTTCCTAGAAGTCGTTAGCCTTAGGCTTGTGTAAATCGTTATAAGTGTCATGTTGATAAATGAATTGTTTGCTTTTATAATCATTTCGCTTTGAAATATATCAATCAAGTTTCTGCTTGCGGTTTCGTCTACATGAAAAGTGTTTTATTATGGCAATTGTACCTGATTGTACCTGCTAACGGGATAAAAAGTATCCCATATCCTTATCAATTTATTTATTTACTTTAACTTAACACGGCCAAAGGCCAATTACATTAGCTAAATACATGTTTATAAAAAAGCATTAAAATAAAAATAATAAAAACAAACAACAATGATAATATCCATAATTCCACGGCAGTCATACGCTCATCTCACAATACTCCAGACATACAGACAAAATCTTCTTCCATTCATCCGCGAACACATCACAATCGGGCTTAGCATCCAAGAGAGCATTGAGCGCGGCGAGTGTACGAGGGATGGGAGACTGGGCTCGAGCGACGGTTCGACTCCCCGGTACGGCGAACAATCTGTGCCTCCTACTACGTCTATAATTGACTGGGGCAAAAATATGGGCTAGTTCGTCGTGTAGTTCAAGGGCATCAGTTTTCCCGTGAAAGATTTTACACATATTATAAGGTTATAAGGTTGTGCCAAGTTTTATCCAAATTCATTCAACCGTTGCAGCTTTGCGTGATTGATTAACAAACATCCAAACGTACAGGCACAACAAGCTTTTATTTTGTAGGATGATAGATACTTAAAAAGATACTGAAGGTTAACTTTTTTGAAGATATATAAAAGTTGACACTTACCAATGTGTAGTAAAAATTCAGTTTGTCTCTCATATAAATAAAAATATCTATTATATTAAGGGCCTACATCCGCTTTGGTGCCGTAAAACGGTAACTTTCTAAAGCATACTCTTTAGTAACGGCTAGGTTAAAAGGTTGAAAAAAAAAATTCTTGTTTCATGTATATTATTTTTAACGCATGGTTTTTTCGTATAGGAAATAGTTTTGCTTTAAAATATAAATAATTAACAACAAGCAATTTTTTCGCTACTTTTGGATACTCCTCCAAAACGACTTGGATGTTTAAAAATATTTTTACAGAGAAAAATTTATGGCTGAAATTTCTTCAAAAATAACATAGCATATGTAAATCAAATAATATTTTGCAAACAAAACTGTTCAAATGGAGGTTCAATATTGATATTTTGGCATCGAGCGGGCGCACGGCCAGTACTGCGTTAAAATTGGGGCGTATATATCGCCTTAAATCTATATTGGTGCCTGATTTAATCTAGTTTATGAGGTAATCGTTCGAGCCAATTCTCACTTTAAAATGTAAACCAAAACTTTTAACCAAATCTTCTGTGATCAAAAAGGTAAAGCATTTACGAAAATGTTGAAACCATAAGATGCAGAGATTACCGTCAGCCACAACTTACATTACGAACCTTTTCCATATCAATGAATCTTAAGATATCTATCTATCAACGCCTCGGAAGTACTCGCAAATACATTGTGTTCACGAGATGTAAAGAAATCGTTACGTTGATCAGTGAATTGCTAATTCCGTTTTTCTCACGTCTGTAGCGGGTGTTAGATAACCCAATGTGCGCTTACGCACTATTGCTTTTTAAGTATTACTGTGCAAACTTGAAAGTCCGCGTATTTCGAGTATATTCTATATTATGTTTTGTGTTTTATGAAATCAAAATTGTTAATGTATGTTTGTTTTTGTTGGAGGTTAATGAGCAGCAGCGTTACGCAGTGCAAGCCAGCGGACGGACGTCGTCGCCGATGAAGGCCTTGGACAATCTGGCGTGACGAATTAGAGGCGGTTAGATGGATTGGTCAGAAAAGAACACACACCGGGAAGAGTGGAATACTTTATTTTGTATGGCTTCCCGGGTTCTATTAACATAATATGTCCATTTGTAATGTGAAAATAAAAGAACTTTTCAAATAGGTAACCTGTGACTGCGGAGATTCGATCATTCTTCAGTACAAAAGTAGTCTGGCGATTACTCCACTGTTTGACGATGTACTTTCAAAACAAAAAGTTATATCAATTTGTCTCATCATTATCTAGCCCTGTATGGAAACAAAAATCTAAAAATAAAAAAACATTTGAAAGTTATGAACGTCGAAAGTTCCATATTTCAACACTAATTTTAACGCATCTTTGGGCGGAAATAAATACCATAAGAAGAAGGAAAATTGCAAAACGGCCTCCATAAAGGTATAGATTAGTAATTCAACAATGTAAATAATTTTATTTTGAAAATATAAATTTAGTCGTTTTCTCATGATATCTAGACTCCCAAGGGTGTGTTTATAAAATTTCGCGCGCTCGTTTTCGTCCTAAATCATTATCCATTTAGATACAAATTTGCAAAAATGCAAATTCTGAATGGGATAGCATGCATTTTAACCTCGCGCACAAAATAGTTTGTGCTATCGACTAGGGGAACCTTAACTGCTCCAGTTTAAAAAAAAATTGTTTGAGGTTTGCATAAAGAAACATGTTGTTATCAAATTTATTCCATTCTTGATCGATTAGTATTGACAACCGTAAATATCGCATTTGCATACCTACTTCAGAACACGATTTCATTATTTATAGCACTGTAAAATAAATAGTTCGCAAAGAAACAGTTTTATCTGAAGGTCTTGAAAACCAAGTCATGGAATTACTACGGTTAATATTATATTAGTTTGAAATGAGATTATATCTGAATGAAAAATCACTTCTTATACATAGGTTATTATCCAATCTGTAAATGCAGAGTCCTTAGTAATTTAAACCAAGCAAGCAAATTGGTCTAATCATATAAATCTAGTAATAATGAAGTTAAAACTCGTAGATACAAAGTTAAAGGTAAACTAGTGAATGTAACGTAAGTTTAACATATTGTGGTAATATTTGATAACTTATGTGAACGTATGAGGTCGTATGTGAATGTTATCATCATAGTTTTGGCTGAAAGACGTCCACTACTGGGCATAGGCCGCTCCAAGCTTCGCAACATCGACCGTTCTGTGCTTCTTGCGTTCAGCGGGTGCCCACAGATTTCATCAGGTCAACGGTGCCTTGTCAGACATAAAATAATCAGTTTCCTTTTTATATAAATCAGATTTAACTACACCATCCTGGTTTTGCAATTTCGTAGCCAAACCCAAAAGTTACTGCCCACATCAACTGTTAGTTGAAACGAAAATTAAGGCCACGCGTATCTTACGTTATGTAAACCTATTCAGAATTGACAAATAAGGGTTTATAGCCAGAAGTGAATTATGAATGAAAAATCAAAATAGTTATTTCTCTCGTAAAACGCAACAATTGCAATTATGACTTCTCTTTACAAAAGAAGAAGAATGAATAGGAATGAAGTAGTAATTATCTGTATATTCTAAGTCATTTCCCGCATTTGACTCATTTTCGATAAAGGCGATATTGAAATTATTCGAGTGTTTCTTTTTCATGAAGGAAACTTTCTCCACTCTTTTCGGCTCAGTCGCCTTGACTAATCACACTATCACATTATTTAATATTATAAAGTCGAAAGTTTGTGAGTGTGTGTGTGTTTGTTATTTCTTCACGCTCAAGCGGCTGGACGGATCTGGATAAATTTGGCACAGAGATAGATTATAAAGTCAAAGTCAAATATATGTATTTAATAGGCCAATAAGTGGCACTTTTGAAAGTCAAATAAAATATATAATTTACAAGTAATAAAAGTTGATTCTACCGTGTATTCGGAAAAGTAGCTTGTTATGTAGAAGAATGCACAAGAAACTCCATACTTAGTTATAGTCTGGCATAGCACATAATTATGATACTTTTTATTCCGAGAATATTATGTTCCCTTGGTATAATTTTCGAAATTCACGGGGGCGAAGCCGCCGGCAGAAGCTAGTGTACAAATATCATAAGATTCATTATGTCAATTTTATTTGTTCGAGTGGAGGAATTTACTTAGAATATGGGGGTTACAATGTATAAGTGTATTTTTTTTTTTTCTGTGTCTTAACTGAAATTATCACATTTAAAACTTTTGTAACTAAGAAGATAGCGATAAAATAAGTTACAACGTTAATCAAAGATGCGTAATGTGTGTCATCATTTATGTTAAAAGTTATGTAAAAACCTATTGATTTATTACTTGCATGTTGTTAAGAGATTATTTATGTTCTTGGCAATGTAATGGCGACGAAATTGCTTGGAGTAATTAAAGGTTATTTTATTGATTTACGATGGATTTCGATTGCTGGTTGAGTTACTACAAAAATGTTTTTAATTTCTCTTTCGGTCTGAGGAAATTTCAGGTAGACATCCAATTGTGGGTTTTATTTTAAAAACTTATACCATGCTAGGGACAACGGTAACCTAACTGTTCTGAATCAAATTCAAAATTTGACTACTTCGGCGAGACAAATTTGTGTTGTACTCGGCACATATAAACTCTTTTTCTTTCTCCTGTTTTGCTGTGTGCAGGTAGGTTCCTCTTACTTTTCCGGAAAGTTTTGTAATTGCTCATATCATAAATTGTTTAACAAATACAGGTTGAATAACAGGCAAACAAGCTTTCACTGGGTAAGCATTAGTTAGGATGAGTTTTGCTTCCTGAACCTACCTCTGATGCTCTCAAAGTAAACTAATACTTAACTTAAGTAACATAAGAAAGCTAATATCAATATCAAAAACATTTGATGAGTCTTTATAGATTATTTAACTAGAATCTAGTTACAAGATCAAGTGATGAGCATTAGGAAGTATCATATTATGGCAGGATATGCTGGAACCAATATTGTAACGTCCATTTTACCATATTCGAACAAATAAACATATTTGATTTGATTTGACGTCTTTTCGACCATTTTATAATATTACTTTGTTAGCTTGTTCTCTGCCAGCCTTTTACCATGTGGCTTTGTGTTGCCGAAATTCATTTTCTTCACCCATTCTTCCCTGTCAACCGTTACTGTAATCTTCTTTTCCTTTCGACGGTACATTTAATTAAATTGTTTGGGCCCAGTAGGGGGCTACGTTTATTGCAGCGAGAGTATCGTTGTACAGATCATCTAGGGTGTAAGTGAATGAACAGTTGAGACACTGCAGCAAGATGAACATAGCCTGTACAGACTCAATCATTTACAATTTTATATTTCATTCATATCCACAAACAATTCATTCATCTTTTCTTTAACCAAATCAGACCTAATATTAATTTAGCGACGATGAGTTTGAAAACGATGAACAAGTAAGTAAGTAAGTAGTCTATCGATTATCTTGTAATTTCCTAGGTTTTTTTTATTTTTTTATTTGTAATGTGTTTGCTCTTGACTCTAGTCTAGGTCATAGGTGACAGAGACAGAGTCTACGATGGAGTGAGCTTACCCAGAAGAAGCCTGTTCACTCTAACTTTGAAGAGATTCGGGTTGAATGCGTTCGGAAACACAGACGCAGGTAGTGAGTTCCATTCATTCGCAGTGCGCATTATAAAGGATGTTTGGAAGCGCTTGGTTGGTTTTAGCAATATATCATCGAAAAATTCCTAACTTACAAGCAGCACAACTTCATGTAATTAAAACAAAATAAATATCCGAATTGCGTTGTTGAATGCAATTTATTAAAATAACACTTCCAGTTGCCAACTTTCTATCCGACAAAATTACAAAAGGATCATAATTTAGTGCTAAATGCTACGCTATGTTAAAACTTTAATTGGTTCATTAATACAAGGTATTAATTGCTTATTGGCTGCCAATACAATTTGAGATTAACTTTGATAACTGGGTATCGATAAATAAAAGATCAAACAAGCTTAGAGTGGTTTGCATAAATAAGTCTTTTGGAGTCGCTCTGCAATGGAATGGAGTGACAAAAATCCTCATGAAATTCTAGCCACGGAGCAAGAATAGTCCTGAAGAATAATTCCTGAAAAGTAACATATTCAGGAGAGCACTGTAGTGGCCCAGTAGTAACGGCCCCGACTTACGTACCGGAGGTCGTGAGTTCGAACCCAGGCAGGCTTTACTTTGTGTAAATTATATCATAACCACTGCTCTTAAAACGGTGAAGGAAAACATCGTGAGGAAACCGGAAAGCTAATCAATGCTATATCAAATAGGAGCACCAAATAGAGAGAATATTTTTGGTTAAAAATAACTCAGATACCTGCCAGGTAATATTTGACTTCATTTGTTAAAGCACTCTGAATGTAGACAATTCCTAACAGAACCGCCAAAAAACACAATGGCTGAACGACCTAACGCCTTATTTAATTTAATTATTGTCTTCGCCAACAAAAATTGCATGAACTGAGGTGCAAATCTTCTCACTTCTCCGGATAAAGCGTGACAAAGTTGCGCTAGTAATTTTAATTAGCCACAGTTTGTGTTGTAAGAGTATTGTCACGATGCACCGACCACTAAACCACAAGGCATGCTTCTTCACAGCCGGCACATCTTATTTAAAAGACAGCCAACAGGGGCACTACCGCATCGACACCTCAGACTTAATGTGTTTTATTAAGGTACTATTTACATTACTCATTTGAAATAACATTAGACCTTTTTATAGCCGTTCAACCAATTTTGACTTTTATTGCGTTAGTGATATGACAAATGACAGCTAAAGTAAACAGTTGGTTTTGGTAACAAATAGATTTATACTTTTTATGCCATGCTTACTTGTATGTTTACGGAATACAACTCAAAATAGGTTGACGGGACTGTAAAAAGGGATGTAATAAAATCTTATGTTATTTCAAATGGGGACAAAAGTTGCTTATTAGTTTAACAACCTATAAACTTATTTGATTTAATTACTTACCATCTATTCGCCAGTAAAAATAAGTTAAGGTTTATGTTGTAAGAGCAATTGTCACGATGCACCAACCATCAAACTACAAGGCATGCTGTCTAGCAGCCAGCAAGACAGCAGCAGATTCTAAATTCAATTTTTTTGTAGATTCTAAATACAAATTTTCGATCATTAGCAGATTCTAAATTCAAATTTTCTATAGGGTAAATCGTTCACTCTTATTTATAAAAATCTCGGCTTGATTTTTTTTAATGTGTTTCATTAACTTGTGTTGTAACAGCATTGTCACGATGCACCGACCACCAAACCGCATGGCATGCTCCCGCGCAGCCGTCGCAGCTTATTAAAAAGTCAGCTGTTTGGTCTATTAACATTAATATTGCGTAACGTTTATGTAAATAAATACAGAAGCTCGGAATGCCTTGCGAATGAGTTTGTGCATTTGTAGTTAACGGCTATCGGCTGATTTTTCACTAGCATTTTTTTGCGACTTCCTTCCACACAGTCAGAATTTACACCTGATTTAACCATCTCTTTCCATCTTTAGAGGTTTGTGCCAATATAGGTAAGCTTATTCACAATAACTCTACTGAAATCTGTACAAGATAATAAATAATTTATTTATGAAAATGCATTTGTTTATTTTCATTTGTTTTATTTAATTTAAACGTCGCATGGTATAATAGATCTTTGCGTTCTTTAAAGGTGGACAGGACTCCATCATAAAAAGGAATATTTTTTAGGGTTCCGTACCCAAAGGGTAAAAACGGGACCCTATTACTAAGACTACAGTGTCTGTCTGTCTGTCTCTCTGTCTGTCACCAGGCAGGTATCTCATGAACCGTGATAGCAAGACAGTTGAAATTTTCAGACTTACAGATAATGTATTTTTGTTGCCGCTATAACAACAAATAAACAAATAAAACTAAAAACAGAATAAAATAAATATTTAAGTGGGGCTCCCATACAACAAACTTTTTTTTTTGCAGTTTTTTTGCGATAATGGTACGGAACCCTACGTGCGCGAGTCCGACTCGCACTTGGCCGGTTTTTTTACTTCCTAGATAATCTTTTTGAATTGATTAGTCATGCTTACGGACTGTCCACACATAATTAATACCTATTGAATATTTATTAGAGATCTTGATCATATTTCAAATAAATAAATATTTCGATACAACATTGTTTTAATTCGTTCACATTCTCGGTCCAGTAAAAAAATCTAGACCATACTTGGTGTATATTAACATAAATATCGCGTTCTCACTTAGTAACATTACTGTATTTATTATGTAAATAGGCTTCTCATAACATTCGTAATATGAATCGAAAATTTTACATTTATGAATTACAGATGAATGAGATACAATGACAAAACAAGATCAGTCGTGACATACTTGGAATAGTAACGAATACAATCTATAAATTAATTATAATATAAAGCAGATTAAGTATAAAAAGTACAGTAATACTGACCTTATTAAAAGTTAACAGTAAGTACTGACTTGAATAAATCATAATAATATAAAACCAACCTGTAACTGTCCCACTATATGGCAAAGGCACAGTATATATATGGACAAACAGTACGGAAACTACGTACAAACGCTCGAAACAGCACACTCACACAAACATGTGCATCGACGAGACCCCTAAGCAGTTTTCGCGATACTCTCAGTAGTGCGAGCCGCTTAGAGGTCTCGTCGATGCGCATGCTTGTGTGAGTGTGCCGTTTCGAACGTTTGTAGGTAGTTTCTGTACTGTTTGTCCATATTTATACTGTGGCAAAGGCCTCTTCTCATACAGAGAAGTCAGAGCATTAATCACCACGCTTGCTCAATGTGGGTTGGCGATTCCAAACTTATATTAACTATAAGTCCTACAGCCTTATTGCGTAATGAATTCGGAAAGGCAAAGGCCAAAGATTATGAAAAATCAACCAATCACATAGACGGAAATCACCATCGCGTCTTTAATCTCGAATGTGATCTCTTTGCCCTTTGCCTTGCCGAATTCAATCCGCAATAAAGCTGCAGCTTTCCTCAAGGTGATTTCCTTCACCGTTGCCAGAGATGTCCAAGATAAATTAAAAAAGTACTACTACTTTACTCCATTGGTACATGGCGAGATTTGAACTAAATAAATTGTAATTGTATAAATTAAATCAATCTGCTTAGCCTTTTCCCGAATACATTGGGGTCGGCTTCTAGTCTTACCGGATTCAGCTAAGTACCAGTGTTTTACATGGAGCGACTGCCTATCTGACCTCCACAACCCAGTAACTGGGCAACACGATACCCCTTGGCAAGACTGGTGTCAGATCTCAAGGTTCTAACTACCCGTAACGACTGTCAAAGATCTTCAAATGACAGCCGGGACCAACGGATATCGTGCTTGCCGAGGCACGGAGGAAACTCGGTATGTTGAAATGGTCACCCATCCACGGATCAACCTCGTCAAGCGTTGCTTAGCCTTGATGATCGACCAGTAAAATAAATTATACTTGAAAATAATTCATAGAAGAAAATAACAGTTCCGCAATGATGTAACAGTAACTGTTTATGCAGTAGACTTACCTTACGAACATTTAGGTACAGTTTCTTCTGAGAGACAGGGCGAGTATTGGCCTATAGTATAAAAGATAGTATCATCTCACTATGCCGAAATTGCTGAATAATTTTATCCATATTTAAGTGCTGAATAAACTATAGCTGCAATATACGTATACATAAACAGTGATACATTTTTGTGGTCATATTTAACTTGATTTGTAACACATAATGAGTGTCACGTTCAAAATACATTAAACGTACGGACTTTCCTTACTCAATTTAGGCATAAATTGTCTCACGTAAACTTAAGAAATATTGTCTCTTTCTGTTGCAAGATTATAACTCTATTACACGCTATGATTTTCTTTAAATACCTATTATAGCTACTGCAGAAATTATTTGCTTCTTTATCGCTGAAAAGATTAGCGATAGAATCACGGATATCATCTTCAAAGACCGCTGGGCGAATCCACCGAGAAGTGTTTATTTTTAATATCGAAACGTAATTTAATTTAACAGCTGCTTGTACAATACAAACTTTATAACTTCAGCATAAGACTAAATTTGGATTAAATGAATGTCTGGGATTACCCCATGTTATTGCAGTTGGGTGCTGTTTTCCCGCATGATTTTTATGCTAAATGTTCCAATTATGAGCATTTAAGACTGGCGACCGATAATGTAATTTAATCTGTTTCAGGTGTCAACCGTGATTATTTTTGGTGCATTTTATGCAAGATACTGAAGCTGTTTAAAAAAACTTGGAGTCTTGAAAGTTCAAGAGACTTCGATACTTTCGAAGTTTCGAGTTATCGGTAAATAAGTATTCGTAATCGATTTTCTTTTCTAGCAGTTTACTTACACTTCTGTGTGAGTGTAAATAATTACGTGATCGTGGCTATATGTATTCAAGTTTTAACGGCAATAATTGTGTTTAACTAAGCTTCTATATAACATTGCTAGGAGTTCATAGCTCCCCGGGCGTCAGGAGTCGCAAGACGATTCCCGGCCACCGTAGGCGCAGGCTTGCGGACGGCGAGTAACGGGTAGCTCGCTGTCCAATAAGGACCAGGCCCGAGTCGAACTGACGGGGTCTGCTAGGGCCGATGCCTGTCTGGGTTGCGGATAAATTTGAAAAAGTTGCCGCTGTCCTGACTGAAGCAACTGAACGAACTCGGGTGTGTTTTAGTCAGTAAAAGTCTGACACGCCCACCCACTTCACCCAGAGCAGGAGTAGTCATGGGATGAAAACTCAAAGAAAAAAAGGAGTCCATAGCTACATTGTGGCGTAGCTCAATCAGATATTCGTTACTGCAGAGCTTGTCCTCTATCAACCTCTATCAACATTGCCAACCAAAAGGTTTGCAGTCTGCACAAAAATCTTTTTAAAGTAAATCTGAAATTCAATTATTCATTCACAGACAGACAACACGCAGCCAAAACTGCTGGTCGTTCTACCTTACCATGAAAGATTTCTCAAGAATTCCTTCCTTCCTTCAGGGTATCTATGTATAAATGCTGCAGTCAAGCTTCAAGCATCTCAGTATTGCTCCTTATCGCAAAGTAAATAAATAATGTGCTGTATTTTACCCAACGGAAGGCATGGGTCGTCTTGTCATTCACTTATCACCTTGTCATCAACTCGCCTTGAACGCCTGGGTGCACCCTCAAGGCGTCGACTTGTTAATCGCTGTTAACTTCGCGATCTATATGTATCAACTGACAAAAACTAAGATTAGTGATCGAGTATTTTTGTTTCAAAAATAAAAATAAAATCTGCATCAGGAAATTGAAACCACCAAAGGTTTCAATTTCCCGGACGCTAGAATTATTATAGAGATCAGTCCCTGTCCAAAAATACAAGATCTTTTAGACTAACATTTTTAATAAGGTTGTTGGAGTTGGATTGGAGTCACTCGAGGGGAACGAATCCGGAAGGTTGGGTATCCGAGAAGATAATTGAGTTTTTAGTCGACCTAACTCAACCTCATCCTCGTAGTTTAAGGGCGTAAGTTTATATTTATTTATGTTAACTGATATAATAAGCATGCTGAAGTGCTTATTCTGAATTATATGTAATGAACCGGGCATATTAAACGTAGAATTGATGAAAATAGAAGTGGACGTGTTCTTGGGTGTAGACCGGCATTATTCGTAAAGTAGGCTCCCTTAAGACGACGACTAACGCCAACGACCTTGAGGGAACAAAACGCGCACTCGTTTCACACCCGCGCGACCCAAAAATTAGTAGTTTTTTGTACTTTCCTTATTATTCTATGACTTTAAAAATAAGCCTCAGATCAAATTGTAGGTAATTAAATTATCTTTGAGATGGTGTTGATTTCATTAAAATACGCCCAGCCGTTTTGGTGTGATTGTCGTGTTTTTGTCCGTTTTAGACATAACTTTACAAATTAATTACACTATGTTATACAAATAAAACTCAAAATTTGCTCAGATCAAATTATTAAAAAAATAGTCTTATATAACATATATTATATAAGACTATTTTTATATTTTCAAAGTATTACGACGAGCCATTTAGACGTGATTCTCATTTTAAAATCAGCTACTCAAGGGAATCGGCGCCTTAAGCTAGGTGAACAGAAAATGTTGCGACCTTTTAGGGACTAGACCAAATTCTTTGCAAAATTGTGGCGCATTATTGCGAAGTGTTTTTTATTGCGACAGAAAATCTTACTAGAACTTCTATTCTTAACTTTCTTTTCTTGACTTAGTGGTTTTTCAATTGTTAATTTTATAGATCAACTCGGAAATTACGTCTTATAAACTATGTTAGTTCTGAATAATAAACTAACAATCATGTAACTGTAAATATATAAAAGGCAATAGAGTTACTTTATGATGATTTAATAGCTGTAGATTACCCGCTTTGTTCTACAATTTTATGGTCAAGTATTGTATAATATGCAATCTGTTGCATACTCGTACTAGTGAGTAAAGTGACTTATTTTGATGAGTGGGTAGATAAAAGCTTAGGTATGCAATACATACTGCAGTTTTGTAAATTAAAAAGAGAATGCTAGTGATGCACGATGTTAATTTGTTTTAGAATGTAGTTTAAGATTTTTAAATTTGAATTTAATCATAGTGCAGTGACCTGGTTAAGGCTGCGAAGTTTAACCTTCTTTTCCTGGAAGAGATTACGCGATAGATATTTCGGCACGCGATAAGGCTGCCTGTTAAATGTTTGTTTTTGTTTTAAGATGTCTTTTTGGATTATTTTATCTTGGTGTACAATAAAGTACATAATATTAATAAATAAATGATACATTGACATGTGCTACAAAAAATAAATTTTTGATCTTTTGGCAATCGTTATCGCCGATACAAAATCACTTTTTTCTAGCCACCAAAGTTTTGTTCAGATGCAGGTTTTGTTGGATATTATCACATAAGTAATCATTTTTTTATTTGGTCCGAAAACGTTTTGTTTAGATGCAGGTTTTGTTGGATATTATCAAATACGTAATCATGTTTTTATTTGGTCCGAAAAAGTTTTATTTATAAGCAGGTTTTGTTGGATATTATCACAAAAATAATCATGTTTTTATTTGGTCCGAAAAAGGCGCGAGTTTATGAATGTATGTTTATATTTCAAAGTTTCGATTTCCTGTACTACCGACGGGGTTAATGATCGCCATTACACAAAATTATAATTCTAACCGCCCATTCTATTATTTACATACAAATCTATACTAACAAAAACGAACCAATTAAACTCTAAACAAATAGACCATCCAAAGGGCACATACTAATATATACTCGTACATACAAATGGTTGAATCGTGACATAGGAGCCATGAAAACTTCACAGATAACGAATAAAGCCTTACTTATATCTAACAACTGTTTTAATTACAATGTGGACAATTAAAATACATACACTAACAGAAAACCGCAAAAGGTTTATTTGAAGAAGACGCAAGGGCATAAATAAGACTATTAAATATTCTTCTACTGCAAGTTAAGGGTACACTAGTCGACGGCACAAACTTTTTTGTGCGCGGGGTTGAAATGCATTTTATATCAACCGACAACACGTGCGGAAGAGATGGATGATGTGATGACCAGTAGGAAACTAGTTCGCGTACGAATACACACTTGTGCAAATTTGTAGCGAAACTGATAATGATTTAGGACGAAACCGAGTGCGCGAAATTTTATAAACAGACCTTTGGCAGTCTGGATATTATGAAAAAACGACTAAACGTATCTGTTCTAAATAAAATTATTTGCATTGTTGAATTAATAATCTATCCCTGCATGGTAGCCGTTTTGCGATTTCGCGTCTTCTTATGGTATTTATTTGCGCCCAAAAATGCGTTAAAATTAGTGTTGAAATGTGGAACTTTCGACGCTCATAACAAAATTTTTTTATTTAAATTTTTTGGCTCCATACAGGGCTAGATAATGGATGAGACATATTGATATCATTTTTTATTTTGTACGTACATCGTCAAACAGTGGAGTAATCCCTAGACTACGTTTGTATGGAAGTATTATCGACTAGTGTAACCTTAAACACCATCCTTCTTTCAACTTTTTATCTAAAGCGATTGGCACAAATAATGTCTAGTTTAGAATAATACCTCTATGGAAAACTGACTGATAAACCTACCTACCAACAAAAAAAATGGTAAATACCCGACAGCTACATATAGAGGTAATGTTTTTAAAACGAAACGAAATGATCAAAGAAATATATACGATAACTGTATTAGATATTTAAGTAATCTGCATTCAGATATTTTGATTGTAAATTTTTCTACTTTAACAAATTTATTTTTTGCCAGTTTATCTTGCTATCCAAGCCACATTTTAAAGTTTTGTTTATTTTTTTACGAGCATCAATAGTTTGTTGCAGATTTAATTGTGCTCATATGGGTCTTCTGTTTGCACCTCTTTGTTCGGTGATTAAATTGGTAATTTAATTAAAGAATAATTCCAAACAAGGGCGTTTAGAATGCCACTGCAATGTGAGTCGCTTTAACGATGGCCGTGGCGCATGGCGCTCTGATACGAATCAAATCGATTTATTGATGTTGTTTTTTATTTTATTTATTGTATACTATTTTTAGCATCCTTATCTATTCCATCATATTACGAGACTCCTTTGACCCTCGGGAAGCAAGTTAAGATGTGGGTCTCGGCAGTCCTATGTAAATCTTTGACAATCCTTACCGTAGTCAGAAGATAGAAAATCAGACTACAGTCGTTTTTAAGTGTTACTTATCTTGTTACCCAGTTTCCTACTACTGGATTGTGGAAGTCAGATAGGTAAAGTCTCCGCCAGATAAGAAAACAATAAAAGTCGTTGATCCGACTTGGACCAAAACGTATAATTGTAAACTTGAAAACATGTTTTTTTGTTTATGGATATATTTTGATAATTTTGATCTCAAATGAAATGTATAGGCGTAAAACCACTTTACTTATTTTGCGTATAGTTTTGAAATATTGAAATACATTGGTAGATACCTGCACTGTATTCCAATATTTATTGTTTGAAAACGACACGTTAACGATTTTTTTTTTGTTATCTGGCGTTGACTCAGGTCACAGTCAAAATAGGTGTTCTTCCAAATCATGTTTTATGTTACAACTAGCTTCTGCCCGCGTCAAAGTCGAAAATTATCCCGAACATATTTTTGGGATAAAAAGTATCCTATGTGCTATTCCTGATTATAATCTATCGCTGTGCCAAATTTCATCTAGATCCGTCCAGCCGTTAGAGCGTGAAGAAGTAATAATATAAATCATACAAACACACACACACACGCACACACGCACTCACAAACTTTCACCTTTACAATTTTAGTGTGATGCGCGACACCCAGGCACCAGTGCGGTTTGTATTAACAGAACTGTAGATATGTAGAACTAATTTACTTTTGAGAAGGTTTTCTTGTCCCTGACCTACGACTTTATACGTTGGAGGTAAACCTACGAGTAGGAACCATGATCAATTTAATTAGGTAGGAAGGTAAATTAAACTACCCACATTATCGTATGGTAGATATATAACTAAGCAAAAACTATGATATCAAGAGCGCTTTAGAATAAATCCGTTACATTAATATTTAATGACACTCAAAATGAATTCAATCGTGATTAGTTTCGAATGTCAATATAAATTTAGGGCGCGTAATTGTTCAAATATAAAAACGGCATATCACGTTATTTAAAAAAACCGTGAGCTCGGAAGTGAACACACAAAAAGTCACAGCATGCGAGAAGTAGGAAGAATAAAGTTACGCGATTGTGTGAAAAGGCAATTACAAAAATTATGTAAGTCAATGAAGGAGATAGTTGCGCGCCTTGAGTCGAGATACGATCGATTTATACTTAGACAACGGACTGCATACAAAAGCTCAACTAGAATAAAAATAAAGTCATGTATAACTAGACTTAGTCATCTATTGTAGTCTCTGTAACATTGATTTTAAATGGAATATGTCCCAGTTACGCTCCGATTTAAGTCCACCACACTTCCTAGACTTTTTCTATGATTTTTTTTTGTCAAATTACGATTTAAGTATATTCTGATTCTTAGATTAAAATATTTGACGTCAAAAACTCGCATTGACAGCTCCAACGAAGCAAGAGTGATTTATGAGATCCGACAAATAAGGTCAATGTCATCGATTGTTTAGCTGAAATCATTATTTCTGAACAGTTTTATTTAAACTGGCGTCTGAAATACTTTTTGCAGAACAGAAAGATTTCTCAACACATAACCGCTAAGTATTCTATCGGCATTTCTGCGAGTGATGTGTAAACTATTAAGTAGCCGTATTCTGCACTAGATTTCCCGGAATGGTGTTTTGAGTCGTGTAATCGAGCGGTGTATCTCGATTCAGGCGATGTACGATTCGATTACGTAATACGGCGTCATCTATATGCTCCAAGTTTCACTTTCGCGCGAGTTACAGTTTCGCCTTATGTCGCCCGTGCACGCTCCGAAACGCACGCTCATCGGAATCGATTTTATTTGGGAACCGGTAGTCGATTGCGCATTTTCCGAAGGCCGAAGATTTTTTGCAAACAATACTCGTTCGTCGTGAAATAGTTTACGAAACATTCGCAATTATTTATGCTAATGGTATGCTAAGTAAGTAATTTGTGACGTTTAGAGAACAACGACCGTTTAATAAGCGGCAACTTATTAACTGCATTCGCACGTGCATATTAGAGAATTTTATGAACACAATATTTGTTTCATACATAACATAAATTATCATTAAATAATGAATGGATTATGGACAATGTTATGTAATCTTATAATGATTGTGAAAAGGAGGAGCTCGTGGCTAAATAATGACAGCCGCACTGGACGATCAACAAGGTTAAGCAACGCTTGACGAGGTCGGTCCGCGGATGGGTGACCATTTCAACATACCGAGTTTCCTCCGTGCCACGGAAAGCACGTTAAGCCGTTGGACCCGGCTGTCATTTGAAGATCTTTGACAGTCGTTACGGGTAGTCAGAAGCTTGAGATCTGATACCAGTCTTGCCAAGGGATACCGTGTTACCCAAGTTACTGGATTGTGGAGGTCAGATCGGCAGTCGCTCCATGTAAAACACTGGTACTCAGCTGAATCGGGTAAGACTGGAAGCCGACCCCAATATAGTTGGGAAAAATGCTAGGCAGATTGATTGATAATGATGGTGGAAAAAAAAACGGTTATGATGCTGAATTTATATACCCATTCAGCAATTCTAAACAAAGAAATTATCATAGGTATCATATATTTTATTTCTCATGTGCATATTAATAGAATCAGCACATGTATAAAATAAACATGTCTGTATACTACAATGATTTGACCACGCAAAACACATGTCATGTCACTACTATACTACTATCATTTCAATATTGTTCTTGACCTACATCGATCATCTCAAATGTCAAATGTTTGATCCATTATATTCGGCCCAAAGAATTGGTGAAAGCATTTATCACATTATTCACATTACGGGTGATTGACACGAGCGTAGTTAAATGCCATTTGTCCAAGGTTGGCGCCCATTGTGCAGCGTGTTGGTTACGCCCGCTTCGGTGAGCTTGCCCAGTTTGCAAAGCCTTTTAAGGCGCCGATTCCCTTGAGTAACTGATTTTAAAATGAGAATCACGTCTAAACAGCTTGTCGTAATTTTTTGAAAAAAATATATGTTATATTAGACCATTTTTTTAATAATTTGGTCTGAGCAAATTTTGAGTCTTATTCGTAAAACATAGTGTAATTAATTTATAAACTTATGTCTAAAATGGACAAAAACACGACAATCGCACCAAAACCGATGGGCGTATTTTAATGAAATCAACACCATCTCAAGACAATTTAATTATCTACATTTCGATCTGAGGCTTTTTTTAAAGTCATAGAATAATTAGGAAAGTACAAAAAACTACTAAATTGTGGGTCGCGCGGGAGTGGAACGAGTGCGTTTTCTTCCCTCAAGATCGCTGGCGTTAATCGTCGCCTTAATATGTATGGGTATGGAAGGTATAGGTAAGTTGTATGTTGCTAGCCAGGTTATAAAGGGCTTGTTTCGTTTAAAGTCAAGAGGCAGCCTTTAGCTCTCAGTTGGTTTTCTTATGATGAATATTCTACTCATACCCTTGCTACGTTGTTGTTGTGGTGATAGTCGTCGGTCAGTGAGAATTGAACTAGACCAACGTCAAGACTCAAGTTTGCTACCAATATTTGTGGTTAAAACAGCCAAAATAAGTTGTAATTTCATTTTGTTGACAATTAATTTGAAAAACAATATGTAAGGTAATTAGATTGATGATGATGATGATGAAGGTAATTAGAGGTGGTTTTTGACCTTTGAAAACTAATACAATTTTAAGAATTTTGTTGTTACTGACGCGTTTGTCTTTTGCATACTATTCAGACTTAACAAAATCTGTTTTCGTAGATTCACCGAAAAGGTTTTTTTTAATACTTCGTCTTACAGTAAAATCCTACGATTAACTAACTGCTTAACCGGTCTTCCCTTTGGAGACTAAACTATAACTTCTACTGATGAATCATCTTTATAGTATGCAAATCTACTGCCACCGTTAAAGCTGCAAATGTTGAAAATTAAAAGTACTTTGTATTTAATTTGCTTGTTGCATGTATTTTGATGGAGATTGTATCTAGTCGGTGAATGGAGTCTGTATATACTTTTATTATTGAAAAAAAAAATACGCAAGTGCTGTCAGATGTCTGTCATGTGTAAAATGCACATTAAAACTGTTTTAATGACACATGACTTAAGTTAGTTACTATTTCTTACATTCATAATATGTAATTTTATTCTAACATATATATTTAGTTATATTGGTTTTTCATACAATTAGGGAAGTCAATTGATTTTTTAAGATAATAATTTTTGATTTGTTTAACACTAGCTTCCGTCAGCGGCTTTGCACGCTTTAAAATTATTCCAGGGGAACATATTCCCCAGATAAAAGTATCCCATGTTTTAAATGATATGGTCTATCCGTGTGCTAAGTTTCAACCAAATCGGTTAAGGCGTGAAAAAGGTTAACAATTAAACAGACAGACAAAGTTACTTTTGCATGTAAAATTTGTACACTCTACAGCATGTATTATTTTTCTGTGCCCGAACGTGCAACTCCAAATCCTTCTAGTTCAAAAATGTACTTACGAAAAACATAAAAAATTATATCAATTAATCCATGCATCAATCTATTTTTTCAGCTTTCTATCACGAAGTTTGTCTTCAGATGACATTTCATGATTACGTAAATAAAGTGATTCGTTCTTATATCATAATTAAGCTTGTCAATTTGAGCTGGTGATCATGTACGGGACTCCGTTATAAAGATTAATGTTTGACGATAATATTTAATAGAGATTAAATGTCAGTGCGCTTGCGCTGGGTCAGAAAGAGCGAATGTTATTGATATTGATGATTAAGAGGCGGTGCGTAGGAAGATGTGTTTTGAACTTCTTAATCGGTTTAATATGAGAAAACATGGGCTTTATACATTTGTATACCGCTAGTTTATGTCAGCGGCTTAACCTTGTCTATCACGCAAATTATCCTAAGGTGTAAGAAATGCGCTGTATCCTTTCCAAGTGCCAATGTATGCTAACATTCATCAAAATTGGTTCTACGGTTTACGCGTAACAACGTAACAAACAGATCCCAGGTAAACCGAAAGACTTGATAGAGAGTTACCGCGGCACTGGCACAAGCAACTGAAGGAACACGGGTGGGTTTTAGTCAGTAAAAGTCCGACTCACCCTCCCGCTTCAGAGAGCGGGAGAAGTCATTGGACGTAATACCACCCCAAAAAAAAAGGTAAACCGACAGACAGAGTTAATTTCGCTTTTTAATATTAGTATGGATAAAAAGGAATGCACTAGACTTGCAATGTTATCTACTTAGACTTTCAATAAATTTGCTCGCGTTGAAGACAGAGTTTGCATAAAGTACATTCACAATAACCCCAATAAGTCTTTCTAGTAAAAAGCTCCATAATTTTATCATTGATTAAACATTATGACACGTTATTTGATATAATAAAAATAAAAATAATAAAAATCTTTATTCCGTTCATTTTTACACAGTACAATAGTTAACCAACAATACATTACTTAGAGGGCCTTAAGTGCTAGATGTCAACAAATTCCCTGGACCACACACTAGGATTCCCTGTGTTGTGCGGTCCAGTCTCTTCCCAGGTAGGTAAGGAAAACATGTTCACTAGGTAGAATAACTAATTATACAGATATAAAACATAATTGTAATTTAGATAATAAGAGATTATTATTTAATAGATGAATAGAATTTAAGTTGCCTTTGTGTGAGTGTATGCGTGTGTGTATGAGTATGTGTAGAGTGTGGAGAATGTAGGTGGGTGATTGCATGCTTAAGTGTTGCTATTATGTCCCAAATTTATGACTGTACGTGCAAAAGGTTTTCCGTTTGGTTGTAGTTTAGGGGATGCAGCCATTTAAATATATTATTTTTAAAACGTCTATAAGTTAATACAACTATAGTTCTATTGTGAGAGTAGAATTTTGAATAAAGGAAGGGCCCAAGAAATGCAAAAGATCTGCGTGTAAAAGAAGACTGAACCCTAGGTCGATCCCATTTTAACATTCTATATGAATGGCGGGCTAGTTTTTTGGCATCTCTGTTAAAGCGTATTAGTGTTGAAACGATAAACAATTGCCTCACTCGGAGGACGCTACATTCCGAATACAAAATATCAGTTGAGTACCGCCAGGGTTTTTTGTACGCTATCTTTAAAATAGCTCGTTGAGCTCTCTCCAACCTAAGCAAATTGGTTTTGTTCGCTGCTCCCCAGACCGACACACAATAACTTAGTAATGATTGGCACAGGGTAAAGTATAACATACGAATCAGTTTAGGAGTTGCGATGGACTTAACTTTTTTAAATATATGTGAGAGTTTCCTGGTTCGCTTCACAAGTGCGTCTATTTGCGCTTCCCAAGTTAGGTGTTCATCGATTTGTATCCCTAGGTATTTTGTATTTGTGACTTGTTCGATTTTCGAGCAGTCACAATTTTCGTCATCGGTATTACCACAAACATGCAGTTTCATTTCCGTTTTTTCATAGCCGTTCAGTCACACTAAAACACATCGCCTTAGTTTTGCCAACGTTCAGGGTCAGTAGATTATTTTGCAGCCAGATAGCAACCCTCTCGAGTCCCTCCTGAGCTACACAAACGACATCACTCCAGGTTTTCGCATGAAAAATAATTGCGGTATCATCTGCAAAGGTAAAGACGCTGGCATTACGGAGTTCAAGAGAGCATAGGTCGTTTATATAGATCAGGAACAACGTGGGGCCTAAGACACTGCCTTGGGGTACGCCGTAACCAACATTTGCAAAATCACTGACATATTCACCAATGCGAACGCGCTGTTTTCGTTCCACTAGGTAGGATTTAAACCAGTCTAATGCTAAGCCTCTGATTCCGAACGCCTCCAGTTTTTTTTGCAGTATCGGCCGGGAAACTGTGTCAAAGGCTTTGGCTAAATCCAGGAAGACACCGACACACCTTTGCCCTTCATCCACTTTGCTAATTACAGAGTCAACAAGATGCGTGACAGCATCCTCCGTGGACATGCCAGCTCGAAATCCGAACTGATTCCCGGCCAAGAGACTGTTTTGATTGAGATATTTAAGTAACCTAACATTAATCACCTTTTCAATAACTTTTGATAGTGCGCTCAGAAGCGAAATAGGCCTGTAGTTTGCTGGTTGACGTGAGTCACCTGCTTTCAGTATTGGTATTACGTTGGCTATTTTCAAGTCATTAGGTACTACACCAGAGGACATGCTTAAGTTGCAAATGTATGTTATAGGATGTGCTACAACATGTTTCGCCAGTTTAAGCATATCATTGCTAATGTTGTCGTGTCCTATAGCTGTACTAGATTTAAGTGTACTAATTAATTTAACTATTTCAATTTCGTCAGTTGGTGTTAGAAATAGTGAGTCTGGTGAGGTGTTCCTTGCATAACTGGCATTGCTGGCCAATTCTATTTCTGTTTGTCCTAATTTCTCAAGTACCGCACTTGCCAGCTGATCACCTATGGAGCTAAAATAGTTGTTTACTTCATTTAGTGACTCTGTAGGAGCAGGTTTTATTTTGAGTAAATCTTCATTTTTATTGACTACCTTACTAATATTACAAATGGTTTTAATTGAGTCCCATGTTTTTTTACAGTTATTTAGGTTTTCAGTTAAGAGTTTCCGTTCGTAATATTCTTTTTGCTTCTGTAATATATTGTTACAATAATTTCTGTAGAGTCTGTATTTTTCCTGTAAATTGTGGTCATTACGATTTTTTCTAGCTTTACTATGCAACCCATCGCGGCGTCTGATGCACTTCAAGAGACCAGGCGTTATCCATTTCTTAACGATCATATTTGCACTGGTCACTTTACGAGTACGTTTATTCTTTTCAAGTACTAAGTTAAATTTTTCAACAAAAAGTTTAGTGGCTTTGTTAATATCAGTTTCGTTATACAGGTCGGCCCAACTGATTTCTTGAAGGTCTTCAATTAGGTTTATATAATCAATTTTAGTATATGTTTTAATCTTTTTTTCCCTTGGAAACGATGAACCCATGATGCATAATACTGTGCTGTGATCCGTTATATCGGAGTGGCAAACAATTGTTGTAGAGGCAAGTTTAGATTTAATCATGCAATGATCTAAGCTATTTGTACCACGCGTTGGGACTGTGTGACCAGGAACATATCCATAATGCGTTATAAGACTTAGATAATCATTAACGCGAGGATCAGTGGATGTTTCTTTTATATCCAGGTTTATGTCACCAACCAATGCACAATGCTGGCTAGTACAACTATTCAGGACGCTTTCCAAGGAAGTCAAAAAGTTACTTATATTATAAAACGAAGGTGATCGATAGATAATTATAACAGAGTATGATTGCCCAACATCTACCTGCAGACAATTGGCATTGTTGAAAGAGGGCTCTGTTACAAGAACACAAAGTTCCGATTTTGAAAACACCACAATACCGTCGCTTTTGTTGATGTAGTTTTTTGAATAATAACAGTTGTAACCTTCCAGACCAATACTATTAAAGGCATCGTCAAGCCAACACTCAGTTAATACTATAAGATCGGGGTTGAATTTTAAGCGATGCAAAAACAAAAGAAGTTTATCGAAATTCTTATTTATACTGCGTATATTTTGAGACAAGATCGTAAGTTTGCTATGGCCCACATCGAGATATTCTGTACAAAGATCGGGGGTATCGAGTTCAATACAATGTGAAAGGTGCGTGCTGTCAATATCCTCAAGAAATAAGGCATTATCCAACATTGAGCTGTAAATAAAATACTACTAGTAGGAAATAAACTAGATCGTTGCAATAGGATTTTGACCAGCACAGACTAATCGATACCAATAATAAGTTCAAGCTAGATTGCCATAGTTTTATATTGACCCTTTCATTAATAATTGTTTTATATTTATTGTAATGTTTAAATACATATTCATGAAAAATTATAGATTGACATAAAGTCATATGAGTAACTATGTAGGTCAGTAGAATATTGTACAATTGATAAAATTTTCTATACGGAGGCCAATCTAAGGACATTTTTGTTTTACTTGGCATGCTTGTGAAGTTGTGGTAGCATGTGTAATTGTGTAATATGAATGGTGTAACTACGTGTAAGTGTAGATTGTGTGCAACACTAGTAATTTCGACTAAAGTTAGATGAATGAAGTATGGTACATAGACATAAATGATAGAAAAACAGTATCTTAGCATGCATGTTACATTTAGCAAATCTAGTCAATTTGACTGTCTCAACTTAATTATTTGCTGTTCATCGCTGATACGTATATATTCAGAACCGTCCTGCTTTTTGAGGTACACGTTACCGTTTGATGTCCAACAATATTTGTATTGTTCGGTTCTTGCAAAATCTCTTGCGAGGAAGTGAAGACGCCTAGTTGTAGCAGTAAGAGATTCCGAAACATAAAGTAGTGACGAGTCATTCTCTATTCCCAAGTGGCTGACTTTTAGCTCTTTGCTTTTGTTAAAGCTTTTCACAGATGCCAAAAAATTACTCTTGGTTAAGGTATTGGAAAGTTCCACAATTACCGTTGACTTCGCTGGATCTTTTTTATTAGGTACGCGATAGACATCGCGCACGTCGCCAGGACTCAGGGCAATGTTAAGGCAGTTGGAGAGCTGTGTTACGTATTTGAAGAGAGTTTCTTTCTTTTCTTTATCTTTTCGGGGAATATACTTTAATTCAATACTTGTCTTTTTAAGATTTTTCTCCAAGAAATCACATTTTTTGTCAATATTGGATATTTGTGAGGTGAGATTATTACGTTGTTTTTCCATCCCATCGATCTTGGTCTGCACGCAGCGCAACTGGTCATTCATGTCCTCTAGAGCTTTTTCAATCTCTTGGTTTGTGCTACGTATTGAAGATGTTTGTTTTTTAACTTCTTCTATATGCTTGTTCAGTAAGTCGAACTTCTTAGTTTGGGTCTCTTTAAAGTCTTGAAATAATTCTCGCATTTCCATTTTAAAAGCCGTTAGTTCATCATAATCGTCATCAGATAATCGGCGACGTTTGTCTCTCACTGTTATGTTGGTATCAGAGGATGATTGAGCCTTATTTAATGGCGCAGAATCCATATTTGGTTACCAAAAAGTATCGCAAAGTTATAAGCCCAACAGATTATATTGTCAATACGTATAATTTATTTTGCATACTATATAATAAATCTATAAACAAAAACAGTACTAGACAAAAAGCACCTGCGCACAGCCAGGATCGAACTCGTGACGCTCTGCTTGGCAGTCGAGTACAACCAGTGCTAGTCCATTTCGTTGATAATTATTAAGGTGAAATTTAGTTTCTATTCCGTAAGCTACTTGCTGCTTGTGAAATAGAAGGTGTGATCTTTCGACACTGTCAAAGTCACGGCAGCAGACACAAACACTTGCACCCTCACTTTTAAATTGTTAATATTGTTTCTTGATTTTAATTTTGATATTTTTTTAAGTAATAGTCCGAATAATTGCAATTGTTTTTCACAGTATTAAACATGATATTTTGTCCACAAATTGGTACAAATTTCACGGTAGTGAAAGCAGAAATTACACCACTTATTGTTTTTTGAACACAGAGCCGGCACTAATACGTGTTTATTTTTCGAAACTACCTGGTGAAGTCGATATAGCAAGATAAAAAAATGCTATTTCATTTCGGATAAGACCGCTAGGTAGGCACGCTTTTTCTAACTAAAACTCCTGAAAGTCAGAGTAAACAATGGCAGTGGCGACCACCAGAAAAGTGCCAAGGCAATGAAGCTCAGCGAGTGCCCGAGCAATGATTGAATGAACAGTTAGGCTGATCAATCACAACATTGAAAATACAAACGTGGTAGAATAAAAACAAAAATAAATAAGGAAATGAATCATGTGAATTACTTTCCGAGAACGTATAAACTAACAAACTTGTCAAACAGGAAAATGTAATTCATACACAGAAAAATAAAATAAAACTTTTGGTAGGTGCTCATTGAAGATTATTTTTAAAGCACTGACCTATTCTTCGTATTTGAAGCTCATCGAAGTTCTTCGGATTAGGTGTATTGATTCATACTCAAAGGTATCATCATCGTCCCTTCCGAAAAATCTGACCGCGATGAGACAGCTCTTAACTTTAACAAAACGAAAACAAATTCGGGAAAATACGCCGAGAAAATATCCCAGACCCTTCATAGAACTTCCATTGGCCACAACATTAAATGATAATATTATTTATAAGAACAAAATAAACACATAACCAAATAAGAGAACTTGTATCAAGTCCTTAAAAAAAATCATATCTTATTTCTTTTCATTTTTATATTTATGTCTAGCTGTTCCCCGCGGCTTCGCTCCCGTGGACCACCCCACAGGACCCGTTTTCGGGATTGAAAAATAGCCTATGTCACTCAGGAATAATGTAGCTTTCTATTGGTGAAAGATTTTTTTAAATCGGTCCAGTAGTTTCGGAGCCTATTCGGTACAAACAAACATACAAACAAAAAAATCTTACCTCTTTATAATATTGGTATTGATAGATTGGCTAGAAGAAACAGTACATATGAAAAAGAAAATATACGCAAATAAGTAAATAACATGTGAGGGAACTTTGGTCCAGAGTGGGACAGTATTAATGTAATAACTTAAGTTGAAGAAAATTGCAGCTTCAGTCTCAGGATGGGACAGATACAAGAATGAGTGGTGGTTCAAGTTACGAGAAAAAGGCCACGTGAAGGATTATGAATTACATTACAACACGAACAAAATTTTACTCACTTTTAAGGAAACTCATTTTAAAGCTTTAGACTAGACATACAAACACGTAGTTACTAAAAAATATCTGAAACATGCCAGACTTTTTTGAGTTAGTACGTGTTTGTTTGATACTAGTTCTTAAGAAAACCGCAATTCAGCGACAATTGTCAACCATTCTCTACAAATAATATTATTTAATCTAGTTTGCCAAGGCTACGGTTATGTCAGCAAAATTCATATTTGAAAAAAAAAAACAATCAATAACATTACATTTATCAATTTTGTAAAGAAAATAATTTTACCTCAATGAAAACTATAGCGAACTTGATTTATTATAAGGTAATTATTAAGAATCATTAATATTTATTGAAATTTCTAATGTATAAATAGATAACTTTCATTTGAAATATAAAAAATATAAAGAATACGATGTAGGCGTACCTAAGCGAACTCGCGTGCTAAAGCCGGTTTGTGTAAAACTGGATAAGTAGGTCAAATTATTATGTGTGTACACATAAATATTAAAATCTTCTACAATATTACATTCTGTGGGTCAACGATCGAGTCGTTACATTAATTTGATTAAACCAAAAAACAAGCTTTTTTATTTTAGTTTTTTGATTAATTATTTTCTCATCAAAAAAGGTTTTCATAATGAAAAGGTTGGATTTAATTTAAAAAAATAGCGTGATGTAGCTCATTAGTCTTTGGAAAATAGATTATAACGCAAATTAGGACCTAATGATATTATTAATAACATTCTGTGGGTCAATGATCGAGTCATTACATTAATTTGATTAAACCAAAAACAAGCTTTTTTTTTAGTTTTTTGATTAATTATTTTCTCATCAAAAAAGGTTTTCATGATGAAAAGGTTGGAAATAATTAAAAAAATAGCGTGAAGCAGCTCATTAGTCTTTGGAAAATAGATTTAAAAGCAAATTAGGACCTAATGATATTATTAATAATAAAAGTTAAGATGGTCAATGTTATAAATGCGATTATTCCTCAATGTTATGACTTATAATTATTTTTTGATAGTTTTGATTCTCTGCAACCGTTTTGACCTCAAAGTTAACTTTGATATTAACAGTAATTGCTTACGTCTTTATTATCCATACAATCAATGGTCTAAAGCTTAATACACCTAAATCGTTTTCAGAAGTTCAACAATTAAGCAAGAATCTTGAACCATTAGCTGAACAGTCTACGGTCATACAAATGTTAATGAAAAATTAAATCAAGTATTTTAATCTGCAACCTTACCGTCCATTTTGGTCACTTTAAGGTCAATCACTCCATTAATAAAAGGAATGTCACGGTTCGACCCAACTTCAGAAAATATAACAACCTTTGGTTGAGTACTTGCAAAAGTCACACAAGTGTTTTTATAAGTAACTAACTCAGACTACGGTGAAGAATAAGTGACGCATGATCATGAGCAACAACAGAAAAAACACGATCATCTTTTAAATGTCGAGTCACCAACGGTTTATGACCCCTGCGGTTTAACTTTATTTGCATTCTCTGATTCTACGAGGGGTTTGAAAATTCTATGTTTCTTTGCAACTATATATGAAGAGGTTATTGCCTGAACTTTATCCTTGGTCTTTCGAGATAGTATATACTTTTTGCATGGAACTAAGAACAAATTGATGGGTGTTCCATCCTTACTTGGCTGCAGTCAATCATACGAAATTAAATTTAGAATGGCTCGTCCAAATGTCATGCTAAAATTGCAAGTAATTTTAGCGTGTATCTAAATATAGCTTGAAATAATTTTACTAGTGGAAGTAATAAAGATAAGTTTCCGATGGAACAAAACGAGGAACTGTTTTACTAGATTCCTATTTTATCAACTACAGTGAGAGGGACTCGAATAATGCTACTCAAACATAACAAACCGTTACTGATTATGGCGTGAGTGAATTCTCCCTTATACTGTTGCCGATTTTGCCGATATTTTTGTACACATATTCACGAAAACATTTGATTAAATTAAAATTTACTAAAAGCTGAGTGGACCCAAAATTTAAATACAGAAGCTCCATTGGATCTTATTAAAAACAAGCTTTATCTTTCGAAAGCAAAATTCGTGCCCGAGCCCAAAATTATGGAGATTTCAGAATTTCGCCTCTGTTAAACTACCAAAGAAATATCAAAATGTCAAAATGGGTAACCAATTGACTTTTTAATCAAAGATCATATTTTCCTTGTTGCAAGGAAATTAAGATACGACGAATAAGGATGTTGATCGAAGATAATTCAGACTTAAAGATCGTTTTGATTAAGCTTTCATACTTTATTTTGCAATCATTAACGATAAGACTAATTACAGATCGGTACTAATTACAAGAGAGGATAACTTTAGTATCTACCGATCTCGACCAAAACAGGCTGTTTTATGTGATACGAGGAACAGATGTGAACAAGTGGATATAATGTATATTAAATTCTATACATCCTTAATTTCAGTAGACTTTAGAAAATACAAGTAGTATGTTATAGAAGTTAGAAGAAGTTTCAAGATGCAATGAAAACTTATTTAATTTAATTAAGTTGCTACTATAGCCCCCCTAGCCAAGTTACAAACGTTTCGTATCGAATCTCTTTCTACAATCGTTAACGCCTTCTATTTGTTTGGTCCGACCATGTGACTTAACGTTCAGATGTATCATTCCCATACATTGATTCGTTTTCTGTTAGCGTTATCGATTGTAGATTGTCCTCTTGGCTACAGGTGCAGGGTCTTCTTTCAGGGAAGGTCTATCACTTGTAGGACCGATGACTTGCTTTAGTTTGCGGGAATTAGCTAGACCAGTCGATGTGGTGACACTTGGGGGAGGCTTATGTTCAGCAGTGGATGTCTTTCGACTGAAATGATGATGATCATGACAGAGATTTGCGCTACATTGGATTCAGTTTGTTTGAAATCTATCATTACCCCTTCCAAAGAATGGCGGCTGGACGAGTCAATAGATTCTAGACAATGTCTCATTCTGTTAGTAATCGCGACTGTCGTAATGTCAAAATGTAAGGGAAGGAATAACGTGACATTTCTATAGTGCTTGGCAATCCATACGTTTTCATAATTTTTCCAATCGCTAATCGAGAGCCTCAAGTATGTCTTCCGATTGTAATTTCACAATCAATCTGCCTAATTTTGCAACCATCTTGGGGTCGGCTTCCAGTCTAATCAGACTAACTGAGTATCACAACCCAGTAACTGGGTAACACGATACCCCATGGCTAGACTGGTGTCAGATCTCATCTCATCAAATGTCAGTCGGCACCATCGGCTTAACGTGCTTTCCGAGGCGTGGAAGAAACTCGCTATGTAAAGATGGTCACCCATCCACGGATCGACCTCGGCAAGCGTTGCTTAACCTTGAAGATCGACCTGAGCAGCCGTTATTACGAGCTCCTCCTCCGATTGCAGTTTCATAATGTGACTTCATAAATAGACGCTGCTATGCATTCCTATTCAGCATAAGTTATTCCTCCTAATCGAAAAGACAATGCGAAAGTCAAAGCTGTGTCGCTGTGCATTCAAAAGTTCAAAACGTTACTCAATATCTGTGACTAGCATTTTGCACACAATCTGACTTTGACAATCACTTGAACAACTGACAGTAATTACAGTTACCGAATTCGAGTTCCACATATGTATATATGAAGGTTTAGGTAATTCCAATAACGATATCGTAAGAAACTACAAAATGCAATATACATGCGTTGCGAAGTGTTGCAAAGGTTTATTTCATTCACTATTTCTTATTGCTGTTTTTGAATTTGAATACAAGCAATAAAACATGAATGAAGTTATGTGAAATTCGGAACATGTTACAGTTGAAAGACTTATTATCATTAAAGTTAGAGTTACAACCGCTGATGAAGTAAACGTTAATCATATAGCCGTAGAAACAAAGGAAATATAAACATTAAGTGCTGAGTTTTATAAATAAGTATGTACTGCTATTATAAACTAAACAGACACGTTTCGAAACGACTTGTTCTAAACTAGTTCAGTTCGGGTGTGTATTGCTAATTTGCCAGCAGAAACTAACAAAGAAGTTCTTTGCAACTCAACTAGGCAAGCGAAACGCTATCAAGGTCGGCTGTCGCGGCGAATGCAGTGTCAATATCGAGAGTTTTTACGTATATTTGCGGTTATGAATATTCATTAGTATTGACTAAGATATTTTTTGAATTATTGACACAAATACCAAACGCGTGCCTTGAGTTTCAATTCCAGTATAATTTGTCATATTTGATTTGAACCAAGTTTTAACCACAGTGTTTTCAGTCCGATGATAAGTATTCAACTATTGTAGTTTCTGAGCTTTTATACCAAATAGTAGAGGTTATAAAGCACGCCTATAAATAACAAGTTAAACTTACAACCCCCAAGTACAAATGTTAATCCATTGATGGCATTGACTCCCCATACATAGTAAGAAAACATCAACACCTTACACGGACCATAGAAGAATGCCTTAAGTAAACGTGTAGTACTCGTTGTATAGAACGAATTGGTAATGTCACTAAATTGCAGTCTCGTAAGAACGGTCACTTGCAACAGTAATAAGCCATTTCAAATGCATATCACGTCAAAAATAATTTATAGCAGTCCATGTTTGCAAATAATTTGACTGAAGAAACGCCGTTTTGATGACAGTACCCGTCCGTCAACTTATTTATGTTTTCTTTTTAGTTAGCTACTGACTGCAATACCAAATTGTTACAACCCGAAGGCCGCATCATTGTTCTTGCCAATGACAATTTAGGACAATTGAATGGCATCGACATAATTGCCTATTTTCGATTACGTTTCAAACATCATAATAATGAGGATTTGCCAAATCATAGTGATTGTAAGGATGGTGTTGCGTTCTGTCCCAAGAGTCACGATTTTTAGACGCGGCGCGGCAAAATCGTTGGTGCTATACCAAGGCGTGTTGAAATGAAGTGATATTACAAATATTACAACGTATAATACAATAACCTATAATGAAACGGCTTTACTTTAATATTCTAAGAGATTTCAAGAACTTTGTTCCTTTGAAATCGACGGCAACCTTAAAAGCGTTTCGCAAAAACTTGACCACAAATTGTATGTAGATTAAAAATTGTCACATGAAATTGCCAACTAGTTTTATGCTCTTAAAATATTTCGAAACTGCACTAGACAAGGTGTAAAATAATGTTGAAAGTGGTGCTCTTAGTGAAGTGGTTGTCATTGTTACTAAATGGCAAAGAGCTAGATCTTCTACGTTTACTTATAGAATAGGAAGCAGGTCACATGCTTAAACATTTGCCAGACAGATAAAATGAAATATCCACGCCGTTGTCATAATTTTGTAACATTTTCATAATAGTTTCCTCTATTAAATACAATTGCTTATGTACAATTAAAACTTCCGATCATATACGTGAAGGCTAGTTTCTATCTGAAACGTTACGTTGTTACCAGTATTTAGATACAAAAGCAATTTTGCAATAACGTCTGTTGCTGCAGCTATCATATCGTGTATACGCATATTATCGGATGCATCGCATCTATTGTGTCGGATAAGTGTCAGCTACTGTGTTCTAGATTTGAGAATAATAGATTGGGTAATAAGCAAGGTGACAGTGTTCACTTGTTTTTGTTTGAGCAGTTTTGGGAACACATCCGAGTCTTAATAATTATTATCGTTGCAACTTATTCTAAACGCGCTTCGAGAAGGTCTTATTATGTTCACTGCATTTTAAGTTGCAAGACAAAAAATCCCACAGAAAGAAGAAAATATCTTCGACAGGTGTTATATGTTTTCTACTTCTACTTTCGTTAGACATTTCGCCAGCGGCTCTAACTTTTCAAAGTCTGCGACATACAATTGCATAGCGGCATGATGTAACTTTTGCTTCGACAGCGTTCCTGTTTGTTTTGACATGATTCCACCTCCGTGACCTTTGAATATGTCGGCAGATAGAGAGGTGCCCCATTTAGATTTCACTGAAGTTGATCCACAATTATTAATTTAATTCAACTAGAACTATAGTAGGAGTATTCATGCCACGATATGTAAGTCCTGTATTTATATATTTTTCATCGGTTACGTTTTCATTTTCTGTAGCAAAAATGGTTGTTTACTATTTCACTGCTTTGACTTCATTAGAACTGTCTAATAATTATCACAAAAACCATACGTTCAAACTCATTAATATGAATGTGACATTCGCGTACATCCACGTCTAGATGTCGAAACAGACGATGATCGCTCGGAAGACATCTCGCATTCCTCTCTAACGTCGATAAATATGCTTGATGAAGAAATTCTCGGAAAGTACTTGGATATAAGCGCGAATTGACCAATCGCTCCACTTCTGGCTGGATACGCGCGAACATTGACGGTTTGCCCATCTTCTATTACGTCAAAGACGTAAGCAAAACCACCATAACTTTGTATTTCTTAGTTCACGTACGTTATCTTTAATTAAACAGAATGATAATTGTTGTTTTATGCTATTGCAATTATATGTTTCAAAACAAATTCTATAAAGGTTTTCATTGCAAGTGAAATTGCAGAAATATTATACAACAATATCGTAAATAAGTACCGTAACAGTTTGGTAAAGATTAAAAATTTGTCACGGTTTTTTACTGTGATCTTATTATAAATAAATGAATTGAAATTCTTCATCCATTCTCGATTGATATAAAAATATATCAAACAGTATTATGTAATACAACAAAACCAACCTTTTTAAAAACAATAACATCACGTACCTACCAACTGTTATTTCCATAATTTACCCATTTGAAAAAATAACAGTTACAAATAGATGACGTAATATTCTTCAAAAAAAGAAAATTTCACTTTTCCTTGAAAATAGACAATGGTCAATAAAAGCATTTGAACAGTGGCACTTTCGACTTACTTTCACTTTACCTTGGGCCGAGTTGTGTGGAAGCATTGACCTGCACCGGCGCAGTATTGATTGATTGCAAGGGGACCCTTCCATTGGGGTACACAATAGGTATGGGTTTTATGATTGCAATAACTTTGATTACAGTGTTGGAAATTTTATTTCGTGTTGTTATTGTAAGTATGTTGCTATTGAAACCATTGAGGTATGCGTTGAATATTGATCCAGCAAAGAGTAAGAGAAAAACAAGTAAGTATTTTTCTGAGTTTTAAAAGAT
Organism: Orthosia incerta; assembly: GCA_948252205.1. Lineage (NCBI taxonomy): Eukaryota > Metazoa > Arthropoda > Insecta > Lepidoptera > Noctuidae > Orthosia > Orthosia incerta. The sequence continues at coordinate 57,710,264 of OX411742.1, forward strand.
TTTGCTTAAATATCTGGATAGTAGTAGTTGTCAGAGCAGTGGTGGCCTAGTGGTAACGGCCGGACTTACAAGTTGTAGGTCGTGCGTTCAAACACAGGCAGGCGCTTTACTTTGTGTGAATTATTGAATCACCACTGCTCTCAACACGGTGAAGGAAAACATCGTGAGGAAACCGGCATGTCTTAGAACCAAAAATTCGAAGACATGTGACAACCACCAACCTGCACTGGGCCCGCGTGTTGGATTACGGCCCATTCCCTCTCACAGAGAGAAGGCCTGCACGCAGAATGGACCAAATGAGAGTCTAAGTGCGGAAAAGGGGTCCATCTATCTTATCCTATTATAGTAGTAGTTGTCTGTTTGTTTGTTACCAGTGATCTTCAGAAAAACCTTGGTGTTGGTCCCTTTTAAATGTTATCTTTACTATATAAGAATATAACAATTACTTTTTAAGTAAGCTGCAAGATTTTAAATATTTAGTTAAGGATATACACAGACCTTGTAAGAATCAACCGATTTATTGAGAAATATGTAATACTAAATATGAATCTAAAAACCGCAAAAGCAGTTGTTTTTATATTTCTAAAGACGTTGCCAAATAAAAATGGTTTGTATTTTGAAATTGCGGTTCATATTGTCACTTCATTAAAATAAGTGTCCCAAAATAAAAATAATATATATTTTTAAACTAACAAGCTTAACAAACAACTGCGTTCGCGCAAATTACAAATCTTGAAGTAATTTTAAAATTTCTACTTCGAAATCCATGTACTACTCAACATTAAAGTATTGCGCTTAGCTGCTTACGCCAGTTTCCATTGGAGCCGCCTTTTGTCGTCCCCGTGAAGAAATGGAATCGTGAAATTCTTAATTTAATCTCAGAAAACCGAAGCTGAATTTAATAATTAAGTAAATAAATAATGAAGCTGATGAAAAAATGCAATACACGGTTAGCAACGCTTGTAAATGATTATACTTTTGAAAATGGCTTATAGATTTCAGTATTGGGATTAAAAACTTTTTTTCCAATTAAATGGTAACAACAACTTTTAACACAATAGCTGATGCTGTTAAGACTAAAACATTTACAATAAATTCTAAGTATCAAAGTTTGCGCAAAATAAACTGTCAGTTTAAAACTATTTCATCGATATATAGCCGATTATTTTTATCGATTACGTTCGTTACCCAATAATTATAACATTACTAAGTGACATAACAATAATGCAACGTATGATTAATTAAAGTATTTCATCCAATCGAAATATTCTGAGTCATAACCATTGCACTGTTTTGGAGATAATAAGAATTTACGACAAACACAATTTATTAGTAATAAATATTGCAGCGAGGTTGCGTTAATAAATTAAAAACAATTTGATGGTTATCGATAAAGCGTGGATCGTGACAAACGTGCTTTACCTCACAGCTCTGTTATCTATGCTTCCTTTGCATCATAAACAAAGCACCTGTTAAAGTGTGGGAAAATATTTATAGTTTTAATAATGCTATTGTTACAACTTTACGAAGGGCGAAAATAAAATGAAGAGTTCCTCCATTCTTTAATTCAGATTTTAAATGTCAACATACGAAAATCTCGGCTCAAGGCAATGTAAACAATTGAACGGATTTAAATTGATATTAATATTGAAATATGCGATATTAATTTCTGCATATGACAGGGGTGAATCTAAGTTATGCATCCTACCTGCCCTAATGAAAACGAGGACAATCGAAAACAACCTTCGGTCATAAACTTCCCTGTGTGGAATGCAACGAACATTGCTACCATCTAAAACCAGTTACCAATATCTAAAAATAAAACAATGTGCATTCAGAATTCTGGTCAAATGCAAATTTTGGAATTTCTGACGGTCCTCCAATAAATATGAATAAAATCGTGGCGCCGCAGGGCCGACCACATTTTTCCTCAGAACATAGCACATAGTCAAGCGAATGCTTTTAAAAGTTGGCATAAGGCCGTAAAAGTCGAAGCTCACTGTCAATATTGGAGAGTCTGGACCGACGAACTGGGGGTATTGAACCGAAGAAGGATGCACGCCAATACTCAGGTAAGGAATAACTTCGAAATCTGAAGTACCAATCAATGATCCGAGCAACACCTTTTCAAGAGATTCTCGTTAAGCCGACCGACGAGATTAGGCTAATAACATCGGACATAAAACCACCTGTTGATACGCACCAGGACGACAATTCAGAGACAATTTCTGCACTGGTTGCCAACAAAAACAAAAAGAACTAAGCGTGGACAATGTAAGTCATGCGAACGTTCGTAACCTAGTTACGGCCGTTACGACACTATAGAAATGGTAATGAGTGAAGACATTAACTAAACTAACAAAAACAAGCGAAGCTGAGCTGACCCGTGAAGTATCTCACACGGGTTGCACAAGAAAGCAATGCTCTTCGGAAGTGAACGGTTCCGTGCGACGCCAGCAGTTGAATTAACAATGGTGCCGAAAAATTATCCAGCTTAAACATTAGTGTTGAAGAGCCTTGCAGAGTTTCTATTATTGCTCGTCCTACACTGGAGGTTGAAGCAATTAAGCAATATTAGGAATGAAGAAGGGAAACCTTGGTAGATATTCATCCAAACAATTTACTGGCATTTGTTTTTGCTGTTGATTTTAGACACCTTGGACAATTATGTGGTGATGCTACCATGGAATAATAGCGCAATCATTGCCATCCCATTTTGGAATCAAAACATCGTGAATCGATTTTGGTGTTAAGGTCTTTGTAACTCTATTAAAGTCTGTATTGTAGGGGACAATAACACCGAACAAAAGGCTACCAAAAACTCTGTTATTATAAACAATGCAATCTAAACCATTATTTCCGGGGAATTGGGACATAAGAGTGCAGACGCAAGGGAAAATGAGACTTAAGTTAAGACGTTTATGATTGTTTTGGTTTGCAGATTTATATCGTCAATTTTCACGGTGTTATCAAATATAAAATTGTCCGCCGTTGACATCTAGGTCATGCTGTCGATGTTCTAAGCAATGATGATGGATTGTTAATTTGTTATTACGCATTAACCAATTATCAGTCATGCACCTAAATTTAAGCGATTATTCCGTGCATGCACAAATTACTACTATTGCTTGGTGTATAAATGAATAATTTGCTTAAAATTGCTTTGGTTTCTTTTGCCAATTAAGTGCGAACCTTTTCATATTGATTAGTGAAAAGGACCCCAAAAGGGTCGTTTTATTGACCGTTTTAAAAATAATTACTATATATAATGGTTCATTACGATCTTGAAGATTTCGATTCGATCTTATCTTATTGTCACTTATAAGTGAGTTTTGTATTATTTCGTTACTCTACTTAATCTTTTGGATATTTTTTATTAGGGGAAATATCGCGGTAGCAGTTTTGTTGCCACAATAATTTCATATTTCACCAATATTATTACATTTCTTAATACTTTATAATATTAAGTTACAGTAATTTGACTTTATTGCTGTTATTTTCCGACATTCAATTTCAATGAGTAGTTTTTGTTTTCCTTCTAACTCGGCGATTAGTAGCGCTGAGTCTCGACACTTTCAGTAGGTCATTGTCACTCTAAGCGTGCAGACAACTTTATCTACTGTGAAATTCGGCGTAAAAGTTCTTTATCTATTTTGCAACTTAGTTTTCGACCAACTCTCGGACCTTGCGTAATTTTTTTTCTTTTGCAATGAAACTGTAATGTTTCCATTATTTTCGTTATTGTTTGAATTAACTTTGTTATTGTTTAATATGTTTAGTGGAACTTTACGCACGTTTTCCTTTGATTGTTTGGGCAAATTTTCTAGAGTAATTTGTTTGGACAATGTATTGCTATTATTTCAATTGCTGAGCGTATGTGAAACTTCAGGAAGACCTGTATTTATGTCAGTCTACATAAAAGATGATGCTTGTATTTTTTAAAGGTGTCTGCGGATATAAAAACCGCGAGAAAATATGGTATATAAAATATGGAAAAGAAGCACTAACCAATATTTAGAGTAGCCTTCCTGTGGTCTCCTGCGGGAACAGCAATAACAGCAGAAATCAGTAGAAACGTGACGGAAATCCACGCACTGACACCCATTTTAACAGTTCTGCACGAAATCCTCTTTAGAAAAAATTACAAAAATTATTTAATTTTAATATTATTCACGATATATAGACGCAACTATTTCCCGCGTGTGTTCGGTAACATTTGCGTCGAGGTTGACGTGTTTCCCTCTCCGTGCACTGTGGACGACTAAACCTCGGTGCGGTACTTTCTATCTGCTTTATGCGCAAGAGCAATGTCTGGTGCACCCGCATCGCTGACGCACCACTGACTAGGTAGACGCAGAAGGTTTGTTTAGTAGTAAGCTTGCTAAGAAGTTTACGCACTTATAGATGCCTTACCAACGAATACTTAGTGTCTCACGTTCGGTCTATATTCAGTGACATCTTTTCTTTCTTTCCAATGAGATCAGCAAGAGTAGTCGCGGATATATTAGTCTGTTAGATATGGTCAGTTGTATTGTCACAACTTCGTCTGATTTGAACAATATCTGTTATTACCACACGGGACTGATATACTGTTTATTGATCTACCTTAGGCTCATTGCTTAAATTAGTATTTACATGTATGGTGGTTGCCTTTACTGTCTTATGAATTAATATAGTGGGATAGTCTTCATCACAGTATCAGGTGGCAGCAATCTGCACAAATTTTCTTTTCTTCCTTCAATTATCTTATGAATGGCATATCTTTTCAAGACTACTCTATGTAGTTGAGGATATTTTGGCTACGACGAAAACCGCAAGAAGTTATTAAATTAATATAGAGACCTTTTTAGGTGTTGCATAGTGGCTATTCTGTGCTTTCATGTTGCATACACGGACGGACATTGTCGTGTCGTATTATCGGATTGCATTTAACTATTTCTAGTGATAGCATTATTACTGTAATATTAATATAGTAATTATAGATTATCTGATATGTTTCCTTGTATATGGGTGCTTGGTAGTTTAGAGCCAAGTTTATGGTGTGGCCAGTAATTTAATTATAATTATGTTCGGCCTTAAATTATATTGACGTTATCTAAAATTTAATGATTTCATTGATTTAATACGAGTACCCGTATTATTTTTTTGTTTTAATCGCCCTAATTTCCTGAATCAGATTTTTTTGGAGTCCGAAGTGCAACGCTCTCATAATGACTCCCCCATATATTTGCATTATTCTCTACAACAATATTAGCATCATCTTATTTTTATAGCTTCAAAATTTATTGCACGGCAATATCAATTTGCGCCAAAATTTGGGTTGTCGTAAAAATAATCACAGAAGGACGTCTTTTACGATCTGTTAAGAATTTAAGAACTTTGCATTTTTTTTCAAGGTTACCGGGGTCAAGGCTGAGATGCCAGGGACATGAGAGCTTATGGGTTTGTGTTTGTGTTATAAAAGGTGCAAATACCTTGTGTGTTCTTGAACTTAAAAGGATTATTGACACCGACACGTCTTATTGTGCGTCAGTGTGTGGTTACGGTGCATTAAATTATGTGACGCGTCACGTGTCATCATGCGGTTTAGTAATTAGAACTATATATAAGTTTGGATTTTTTTGGATAGTTTTGACACGGTCAAAGGAGGCTAGCCAATCGCCACCATGATCTGCTTCTAAAAAATATCATATGGTAAACCTAGTAATCAACTGACCACTTGACAAACGTAGGAGTATCATCAATCATCATCAATCAATACATATAATAAATCTGTAGAAAAGTAATTTTTGTATCAAAATAAAGGGTTTTAAGAGGTGATTTCAAAATATATAACACTTATATTTTAAAATGTACCTTATGCTAAAAAAAGTAACTAAAAAGTTTATTTTTTTTTGATATTTTTCATTAACTTTTTTTTGTAATGATTTTTTCGCTAGCTCGGCGCTTAAACAATAAAGCTTAGCACAGCTCAACGCATTTTAGTACAAAATTTGTATCTTAAAGCCGTAACATAGACGGGTATAAGATATTTCGAATAGTTAACCGACTATGAGATAGAAAATACTTTTAAATAAATGGTACTGATGAAAATGGTACCATCGAACTGATCTGTTGATGAACCCGGAAGGTAGGTACTGAAAATCCGAAATAAAATTATGTATCCTGGTCGTCATGAGCAGTACTTCGGCTATACATTATTTTCATGGAAATTTGAGGCACCTACCAAAAATAAAAAACCATATAACAATAAAATTAAACCAACTTCCAAAAACACACTCCAAATCGAAGAAAAATAAGTTTCTTTTCTGAAGTCGGAGTTACGGAAAACGAAAAACAATAGGTACTAAAGACACCGACTTCGGCAATTAAAGTTATTTTTCGCTTTGTGGTGTTATTTGTTGGAAGTCGGTTTATTTTTTTTGTTAAAAAGTTATTCCATACGATTATGCACACACATACTCGACCTGCATCCTAGTCGTAGTAAGCGGCACCGGGGCGCCGCGCTGCTCTGCGCTTTTGGTGTATACATTCTATGAAAAAAAAACAACTGGTCGTGCGCAGTACGACACCCGCACCGCAGCGGTGCCGCAGCAGTCCGACACGAAGTATCTAAATTGAAAGAGCCCTAAGAAATCTTGCGTTGCTTGGTCCGCCCTAATCTGCGTCAGTCGTATAAGTTAAGGGTAACAATAACGGCTGTTTCTATGACTGCTAGGAATGCCGGCATGTTGGCAATCGTGACATTTTGCCTCAGGTTTATTATAACGGATCACAGCCAAGAGACAACGCTGGGGCCCGTGAAACTGCGACTCGCAGCAGCGGTAAACTAGGGATTTGTTATTTGAGATACCGGTTCCGATAAGGTGGAAAGTGATACAATGGTACACAACTTACAACTATTACTCACATAGATTCCCGCGAGGGAATCCTGGGCTCGTTCAATCCTGTGTGTGGTCGGGGGGTATAGGGGAAAACATATATAATAATTAGGGATAACCGACGTGTTCTGGACAAAATCTCCGGCAGACAACCAGACGCGCTCCCGACACAAAAATTCTTCGCTTACATACAATTCAATAATGAATCGATGCATTTATTTGAACCAAATTATCTTTGTAAGTGCTGGGACACCGTGCTTTCGCATTTATAATATTCGCAAGGATGGACGTGAAAGTCCAGTTGGATGAAAAGTATGTTTGGATGTTTGATAATATAATCAATCACGCCCACGGTTCAACAGCTGACTATATTTGTATGAAATTACGACCAGAGGTACGTAGACCTTGGATCGGGTTAATAACTAGGTTAGGATAGTTAATTTACCTTTATCATGGAGGTACGCTCCCGCTGTGGTAAGAAAACTTTCGTCTTTTAGGAGGGTGAATCCGCTGGCCAAAGTTAGTAATATTATAAAGACCAATTACGAAACCTAGGCACTAATTAATTCACTCAACAACTAGCCTCGATGTATCATAAATCATAACTTCTTCTATCTTGTTAGTACTATTATAATAACACTTGTAATAAACTACCATTGCAATGCAAGAGCGTTTCAAGTATTTGAGAAAAAATAATACTATTAACCTGGTTTTCATGGATAAGTGGCCGATGAATAATAATTGCGATATTAAGAAATAGGCGTAGCGTAGGTTGCAGTGTGGCTTTACCTTTAGCGTAATTGGTGGTGACGAAAATTGTTGTAATTCGCCTAAGGTACCGTGGCTAAAAATCTGTTGTTTCATGTAAATAATTATTACACATAAATCGACAAATAGATGAAACAGCAAAGAATGAAGATGAATGAATATCTCTTTCGGCAATTTTAGTGGTGATCCCCTAGTGAAAGCACATTTTTTTTCGGGTAGTATATAATACTCAGCCGCACGGGTCGATCATCAAGGTTAAGCAACACTTGACGAGGTCGGTCCGTGGATGGGTGACCATTTCAACATACCGAGTTTCCTCCGTGCCTCGGAAAGCACGTTAAGCCGTTGGTCCCAGCTGTCATTTGAAGATCTTTGACAGTCGTTACGGGTAGTCAGAAGCTTGAGATCTGACACCAGTCTAGCCAAGAGGTATCGTGTTACACAGTTACTGGGTTGTGGAGGACAGATAGGCAGTCACTCCATGTAAAACACTGGTACTTAGCTGAATACGGTAAGACTGGAAGCCGACCCCGATATAGTTGGAAAAAAGGCTAGGCAGATGATGATATAATACTAATATTGTAGGTTCCTTTAAGTTTTTACCAATAAATTGTAATATAATATGTTAGTTGATAAATATTATTAGCCTAGGTCCTATTTTAACCCGGCCTATTCAGTAGGTCCGCCCGCATTGTCGAGGTGGGGGGCTCAGCAGTCGTGGCTTGGTCACCCACGGCGAAGCGAAGAGGAACCAGAGGAAGGGCCGTCATGACTTTTGCCGAAGGACGCAGCGGCCATCAAGTAGGTTGCGGTGCTGCTTGGCAACAGAGGCGACATCGGAACTGAGGCGGGCCGCGATGTCGTATGGGAGGCATCGCGGCTAGGGTAGGAGGCCGCGGCAGGAGAGGAGTGCTGATATTGCGGTGCACCGCTCTCCCTACCTACCGCGGCCTGGACGGAGTCACCACCGTCTGATGGCCGACGCGGTGAGGCCGCAGGGGAGGACGAGTGTGGGTATAGTGTTGGCCGCTCTCCCTATCCCCTTCGGCGAAAAATTTGTAGGTGGCGGTGATACACGGGGTCGTCCGTCGGGGTCCCAGTGGGATGTTCAAGGCGTATAATGTGTTCTGGGTGCACCGGTGATGGGGGGTACTCCCCAGAGGAGGGTCTGGTGACGGAAAGCCGCGGCGGGTTCGCGGTGAGTGCTAACGCGTGCCAGTGTTCCCGCCATAAGCGGCACAGGAGGACACCGTGGAGTTTTAGTGGGTTTGAGTTCCACATAACTGCACTATCTCTTCGTGAAATAAAACAAAAACATCGTCCTGTTTTCAGCCATTGCAGCACCTACCTATTTTCAGTACGGTTGGCAAGGCCTTACTAACTTAAACACTAGCATTCGTTTCATTTTATTGTCTGTTGTAATTAGTTTAGAGATTGTTTAGTGCCTGGGAGATCTTAACGACCACAACATCGATACATAAATAGTTATCTTGTATTCTTTACTATATAATTTAGTTACTTTTATCGTCGACCAGGTGAGGCAGTGGCTCAACGCCAGCCTATCAATAATAAAAAAACCGGCCAAATGCCAGTCGGAATCGCGCACGAAAGGTTCCGTACCATTATCGCAAAAAAATCACGTTTGTTGTATGCTTCACAGCTTGGCTCATCGCCGCAAAGTTGCCTGCTTGTCGGTCTTCTACAGACTGTACTTCGGTGAGTGTGCTCAAGAACTCCACGACCTCATCCCGCCAGCCTCCTTCTACCATCGGACATCTAGACGCACTGCAAGTTATCATCCTTACCTTGTTGCCATTCCACCAATTCGCACCAAGCGCTTCCAAACATCCTTCATAATGCGCACAGCGAATGAATGGAACTCACTACCTGCGTCTGTGTTTCCGAACGCATTCAACCCGAATCTCTTCAAAGTTAGAGTGAACAGGCTTCTTCTGGGTAAGCTCGCTCCATCGTCGACTCTGTCTCTGTCACCTCAGACCTAGACTAGAGTCAAGAGCAAACCCAACACAAATTAAAAAAAAAGTGGGAGATTGGGCGCCCAACTTAAATATTAATTTTATTCTGTTTTTAGTATTTCTTGTTATAGCGGAACAGAAATACATCATCTGTGAAAATTTCAACTATCTAGCTATCACGGTTCATGAGATACAGCCTGGTGACAGACGGACAGACAGACGGACCTCGGAGTCTTAGTAAAAGGGTCCCGTTTTTACCAGTTGGGTGCGGAACTCTAGATAATTGAGATATTCAATTTTATAGCTTACCTAGGTATTTCAAAAGCCTAGCCTACATAAACTAGATACTCGTTAGATTTTATACGCGTTGCGTTACAACCATATTGTTTTTAGGAATTGCCTTTTGTAACCTAAACGTATTAGTATTCAAGATAATGGTTTACTATAAAAATATAATAGATGTATGTAACCTTTATAAATATTTACCAATGCAAACCGAAATTGGCTAAGTTTAATGTTTCAGCAAATCAGTAACCGATTACTGTTAAACCGTTATTTGTTGGCTTCTGCCAACATATGCATACCCACGGCTTCACTCCCTGGGCCCACCCCACAGAACCTGTTGATTTTTTCGGGATAAAAAGTAGCCTATGTCGCTTAGGAATAATTTAGCTTTCCATTGGTGAAAGATTTATTTAAATCGGTTGAGTAGTTTTTAGGGTTCCGTATCCGTATACCCGCGGCTTCACTCCCTGGGCCCACCCCACAGAACCTGTTGATTTTTTCGGGATAAAAAGTAGCCTATGTCGCTTAGGAATAAATTAGCTTTCCATTGGTGAAAGATTTATTTAAATCGGTTTAGTAGTTTTTAGGGTTCCGTACCCAAATGGTAAAAACGGGACCCTATTACTAAGGCTCTTCTGTCCGTCTGTCTGTCTGTCTGTCCGTCTGTCACCAGGCTGTATCTCATGAACCATGACAGCTAGACAGTTGAAATTTTCACAGTTGATGTTTTTCTGTTGCCGCTTTAGCAACAAATACTAAAACCAGAATAAAATAAATATTTAAGTGGGGCTCCCATACAACAAACTTGTTTTTTTTTGCCGTTTTTTGCGATAATGGTACGGAACCCTTCGTGCGTAGTCCGCCTCGCAATTGGCCGGTTTTTAAGTTAATCCATTACAAAAAAAAATACAAAAAATCAAATGTTTAGGTATTAATCTCTAAAGCACATGCTAGTGCAAACTTCATTACTCCGAATACTTTGCTAACGGGGCAAAGTTAGCAAGTGCTATGTTACTGGGACGTGTGTTGCTTCGTCGTTATTTAGTTCGATACAACGTTTCTTCGAAAAACTGAAATGAGTAGGTACCTACTGATACATCAATACTTATTGCATCGTTTAATTGTAGCGCTCGGACCTTTGCTCCTATAAACCAGCCAATAAGTAATAGCGATGTCAAAAGGCAAGAGCATATTTCTTAGATTTTGCCGTTAGAGGAACATTAAGGGTACACTAGTCGACGGCACGAACTATTTTGTGGGCGGGGTTAAAATGCATTTAATATCAATCGACAACACGTGCGGAAGAGATAGATGCTGTGATGAGCAGTAGGAAGCTAGTTCGCGTACGAATACACACTTTTGCAAATTTGTAGCGAAATGGATAATGATTTAGGACGAAACAGAGCGCGTGAAATTTTATAAACAGACCTTTGGCAGTCTAGGTATCATGAAAAAACAACTAAATCTATCTGTTTAAAATAAATATAAATTGTTTGCATTGTTGAACTTACTAATCTATCCCTGTATGGAGGCCGTTTTGCAATTTTCCGTCTTCTTATGGTATTTATTTGCGCCCAAAAATGCGTTAAAATTAGTGTCGAAATGTGGAACTTTCGACGCTCATAACTTTCAAACATTTTCTTTTTTTACTTTTTTGCTTCCATACAGGGCTAGATAATGATGAGACAAATTTATATCACTTTTTATTTTGAACGTACATCGTCAAACAATGGAAAAATCCATAGACTACGTTTGTATGGATGAATTTTCGACTAGTGTAACCTTAACATGAGAACATGGATTCCTTTTAGATAGGCTGATTTACATTGATATTGGGACAATTTTATTTAAATCCAGTGTCCAGCGCTGGAATAGAAAAGAGCAGGCACTTATTTCAATACAGTGGATCCGGATTGAAATACTGGATTAAAGTAATCTATCTACTTTAAACATTCCTACAGTGACTTGCAGTGCGCAAGTTCTTCGTCTCTATTTTCCATTCATTCAAAATTTTTCTTTTTGTTACTGACACAGCCCCTTTGAGAGCAGCCTAGCTAGTTCTTTTATCTGCCACGATGTCGTTTAACGTTCGATGGTAGCATTTGGTGTTTTTAGGGTTCCGTACCCAAAGGGTAAAAACGGGACCCTATTACTAAGACTCCGCGATCCGTCTGTCTGTCTGTCCGTCTATCACCAGGCTGTATCTCGTGAACCGTGATAGCTAGGCAGCTGAAATTTACACAGATGATGTATTTCTGTTGCCGCTATAACAACAAATACTAAAAAAAGAATAAAATAAATATTTAAGTGGGGCTCCCATACAACAAACGTGATTTTTTTTTGCCGTTTTTTGCGATAATGGTACGGAACCCTCCGTGCGCGAGTCCGACTCGCACTTAGCCGGTTTTTTTTAGCTCCTTTCCATCTGAATGACTGGACATTCCATTTCCATTTAAACTTAGCGTTTTTTAGTTAACATCCGTGACTTTAGTTTAGTTACACGTTACGAGAGAGCCATGCTTCTGTGCTCCATGGCAAGATAGTAAACATTGAGCTGACATTTGCTGTAGCGTTTTGAACTAGGTTCATGTATGTTCATAACAAGCACATATGCCACAGAGAGCGTCGTTCTCGCACATACAACACACAACCTAAAAAGAGCAACAATATGAGGATATTTCATTAATGACCATAATGCGCGTACATTGAATGTTTGGCCACCGGTTTGCAACACTCGTAGGAAGCTGCCCAACGAACTGTGACTACGTGTGGACTATGAAGGTTGGTGCTTTACTGTTGCTAGTAGCAATTTGTTAGAAGATAGGTTTTTAGTGGAGAACCTTCAATTTATGTTTATTTGAAGGTGTTGTAGGTGGTGGCGGTCCGGAGTTGAATCTCTTAATGTGGATAATTATGAAGAGCTCTGATGTTGCTAGTAGCAATTTTGTTAGAATATAGGTTTTTGATTTGAAGAAGTTTGTAGGTAAGGGCGAACCAGAGCTGAAATATTTTAAGGTGGTAATTATGAGCTCTGATGTTGATTGTAGCCATTTGTTAGAAGATAGTTGGAATGAAGAACCTTCAATATTATGTTTATTTGAAGGTGGTATTGACGAGTGAAGACCTGAGCCCTGGTTAATGTAAGCTGACTATGCGAGTAGATTTTAAATTAATTGTTGTTTTTAATTAATTTTTAAAGGATAGTATGTGGGAGAAATGACCAATTCCTATTTTTATATTATTTGAGTATCTTGAGTTACTTCCTGTTGAATAAGTTGGTGTATTGACTCTACCTGCCACTGACAAGCAACCCGCATTATAAAAGAGTGCACGAGAGGCTTGATCGTTCAATTCTTGGTGTGACTTCGGACTTTGAACGGTCAGGTACGTTTTGATTGCTCTTGATTTATTATTAATGTGATAAATGTGATTATGTTGTGTACTCATGATTTTCATTATTAATGTGCGTGTATTTATACGCAATAATTATGTGGCTAGTATTTTACTGAAGTTATTATGCTGCTTTGAATATAATAATTATGGTCTAAATTATGCATTGGTTTTATTCCATTAAGTTTTACCCTCACATTTGCTTATAACCTCACATTTTGTTGTTTACTCTCTCACATCAGAAGCGAGATCGAGCGCCCATGTACTAACATATTTTCCACTTCTCTTGAGTTTCAGTATGGCGTCAAACGTTCCGGAAACCTCTGATGCCACTTCTAACCAAGAACTAGCGTCTACTATCCTTGGCGTGCGAGTCACATGGCAGCAGAGATGCATTATGCAAGAGAACCAGGACACCCACCCGGGCCTTCGAGCTCGAACACTCCGGGGAACCGAACAATCAGGGCAGTAATTCTGTTTCTCTTGATTTTATGACGACTAACATGAAATAAATGAGTTATTTCTTAAAACTGTCACTTGTACCAATTTTGCATACATTCATCCTTAATTCATGAATCCGTCATGCAAAAAAAAAAATAATTAAATAACCTTTATATCTACCCTCTTTTTATCCCGATGATGCCATTCAAAGTATCATGTTGACGATTTTAAGTCGTAATATTAAGACTTAAAGTCTAATCGTATTCCATCATTTGCAGATGCATCCTGATTCTATGATGACCTTACTGCTTTATACAAGCAACAAGAAAAGCAGCTTGGACGAATAGGCATCGTGTAAACGGGAGTTGGCGAAGAAGGCTGTTGGCGTGAATGCGACCGGGCTACATTTGGTGGACGCCGTGAAATCAGGTGTGTTGGGCTTTCGTATTCAATCAGATTTGTGACAAATGACGCTTAAAACGTTGCCTTAATTGATGCAAAATTTAAATTCTTATAACCGTAAACATCCAGTGTATGATTCTGCTGATCACAATATTCATGCTAACTACTAACGACTAAACATAACTCACAAGGTTATAGACATAGCGATGTCAAATGTGCTCTATTCTTAAGGATTCCCATACTAATAGTCAATAGTGAATCTGATAGGACCTCTACTCATAATGACCAAACCAAGAAAGTGACAACTGGTCTAAACTCCTAAAAGCTCACATTGTGTACCTATTGCAAAAAATCTTGCCTCAAACTAGAAAACCATACAATCGGTTACATTCTTAATTGTTGCGAATAGCCGTCTACTACTATAGAGACTTTATCTGTCTCATTGATATTGAAGCAGAGTGCTCATTGATGCGATAGTCTTGGAGATTCCACCAGTGACAAAATATTTATCAAAACGACATAATGCTGCGTTGGAGAAAATATATTTTGTTCTACTCTTATCAAGTCTGATTTGTGTTAATGACCTGAATTTGGAGTTTGAGCTCGTATTATTATTAGCCTGGTAACTTATTCAATATAATGTCCTTTTGGGTGAGAATCTTTTTGACATTCCTGGCATACATGTAGTATTTATTATCCAATTCTAAAACCACATTTCTAAAACTACTTGCAACATTAATTTTATTGAAATTAAAAAAAAAATTGCAAAACCTATATTGATATCGGTGTGGATCCAATTTTGAAAGGTCGTTTACTTAATTTAGTGAAATCTTATTATGAACTTTTACCGTCAGGGAGTTCTGTAACAAAATAAGTACAAACTGACCATTCTTATCGTATTGATGTATCGAGCGAATGTCAAAATGATTGTGCAAGTTTTTGAAGATAATGGGACCATTCGTGTCAGTAAATCTCTTTTCTCTAGCCCTATTTTGTTGGTGCAAAAAAAAAAGGTAGCTACAGGCTCTGTCTATCAAAGAACTATCTATTTTCTCCAACTTTTCGAACGTCCTTGGTCCAAGGTCTTTAAAATGGGCTGGATTTGTTTTTTTTTTCCTAATTTCTCAAAACACAAATTAAATATCTTGGTAGAATTATTCCCAATGGTACGGTTAGACCCAGTCCAGGGAAAATAAAAACTCTTATGAAGTATCACTGTTTGTCATACAGTGATACGGGTTCGCCAAATTTGCGACCTTTCAGGATATTTTAGACAGTTTTGGCGAACTTTTCTTAGACGACGAGTCCTTTATATAATATTAGCCGTTCCCCGCTGCTTCGCTCCCATGGACCATCCCATGTCACTCAGGAATAATGCAGCTTTCTATTACTGAAAGAAAATTTTAAATCTGTCCAGTAGTTTCGGCGCCTATTCGGGACAAACAAATAAACAAAAAAATTCGTTCCTCTTTATAATATTAAGTACAGACTATTGATTTTGACTGTGCGTTGATCGATTAGCCAGGCAGTTTCTTCTTTTCTATATATAGATAATTAAGGACAATCTGAGCCAACTTTGTCCACATATGGACCAGCTACGTTTTGGTGCTGTTCTATTCCAAAAACATGATACTCGACTAAGAGTCGTAGATTGCTTTGGTGTGCACACCACCAATACCGAACGGTGATATAAATAGTTGTGAGAGTTTTAAATTTTGGCGGTGGTTAAGCCTTAAAACATTTTAAGGCTCTTCCTATTCGGTCGAAGTTTTGGGCTCTATACTGGTTGTAATCCCAGTGTTCGTTGATGGTGGGCATACTTGCAATCATTCGGCTTTTAGATTGGGTATCGTAAGGGATAGCGCATACCTCACGTAGCTGGATTTTCTCAGTAGGAACCCTGCAATTCTCAACATAATTAATGTTCTATATTGGAAAGTTTGGTTAGTAACTAAACAGCAGATTGTTTTGGAAACCAAATATTTGATATATTCAATAAAACTGCCAGTATAGAAAAATTAGCTTCAAGCAATGATACAATAATGTATAGAATTTATAAAACAAAAGATACCAATACAAAGAAATTGTTGTTTG
Organism: Orthosia incerta; assembly: GCA_948252205.1. Classification (NCBI taxonomy): domain Eukaryota; kingdom Metazoa; phylum Arthropoda; class Insecta; order Lepidoptera; family Noctuidae; genus Orthosia; species Orthosia incerta. The sequence goes on from OX411742.1 coordinate 57,726,501, forward strand.
TTCAAAAATCTTACGGCATTTCATTCAGTTGTTCACAACAGTTTTGGTTTCCATTGCCAAACACGTTCAAAGATTTTCTTGGGTATGTTGAGAATTGCCACACTTGTCCGATCAACATGATTATAATCTGGTTTTCATCAAGTTACCCAGCATCCCATCGATAAAACACCTACGCATTCCCATACGGTATCTACAGTATGGAAATTATCTCTGAATAATTATATAGGTTTTCCTGGATACCTCAGGCAAACTAACTGGCAACAAACTCTTTTTCAAAACATAGTTTCGAAAACATGAACTCGTGGCTAAATAAGCCGCACGGGTCGATCTTCAAGGTTAAGCAACGCTTGCCATGGTCGGTCCGTGGATGGGTTACCATCTTAACATACCGAGATATCTCCGTGCTTCTGTAAGCACGTTAAGCCGTCTGTTCCGGCTACTATTTAAAGATCATTGACAGTCGTTACGGTTAGTCTGAAGCCTGAAATCTGAAAGTCTTGTCAAAGCTTATTGTGTTACCCAGTTAATAGATTGTGGAGGTCACCTATGCAGTCGCTCCATGTAAAATACTGGTACTCTGCTAAAACCAGTTGAACTGGAAGCCGACCTCAACAAAGTTGAGCAAAGGCTAGGCAGATTGATTTTTGCTTGATAAAACCTGTGACTAACCCAACTGCAAATGCTATCGTAAACTGTCTGAAAGATTTTACCTTTAATTTCTGAACGCCTAATAGAATAATTTGTGATCAAGCGATGTCATACACTGAAAAATTATTATGGATTTTTGCCAAAACTGGTCAATGAATTACATTGTATCGCAACTGGTGTCAGTCGTGAAAATGGCCATATCGAAAGGCTAATGAAAGTCCTCACTGATTGTTTCACGGTAGTCGAAAATACCACCCCAAGAAGCTGGAAGTAAGCCTTTGGGAAGTCAAATTTGCAATTAATTGTATATTTGTTAAAACCTCTGGACAAACTCCCTTTCAGCTTATGGGTCGCGATCCATCGCCTCCAGTTATTTCTGGACTAAATTATGTTGCTTTATTTAATTTTATAAATGATGTTAAACGCTTGGACCTTGTGCTTATCTGGAGGTAGCGAAAATTCATAATCGGTGATATTGTTTTAATGAAACAACATTCACATGCTATTATGCAACTCCTTTCATAAGGGTCCATGCGTTATATCTAATATTCATGACAATGAATGATACATTATAAAAGTGCACAGTACTGGAAATGATTAGTAGTATGTTTCTCACGAAAATCTGAGACTTGTTTCCCCAGTATGCTGTGAGCTGGCAGAATCGCTACTCTGGGAACTATTATTGTTAACTTTAGTTAGTAACTTTTTGCCTGGTACACGCCCGTAACATTCTGGCCAGATGTTGGGAGAGTGCTTGGTAATAAGTATGCTATAGTTCATTAATGCCGCGCCTTATATAAGGCTTTTTACCGAGGCAATATTTATATTTTGTGATAAATGCCGTGCCTTCTTGAAAGGCTTTTTACCGAGGCAATATTATCACGTTATTTTATGCCGTGCCTTCATGTAAGGCTTATTACCGAGGCTATGTTTATGATTTGTGATAAATGCCGCGCCTTATTGCAAGGCTTTTTACCGAGGCAGTGTTATCACATTATTTTATGCCGCGCCTTCATGAATGGCTTTTTACCGAGGCAATGTTATCACATTATTTTATGCCGCGCCTTCATGAATGGCTTTTTACCGAGGCAATGTTATCACGTTATTTTAAGCCGCGCCTTCATGAATGGCTTTTTACCGAGGCAATGTTATCATTTCATGCCGCGCCTTCATGAATGGCTTTTTACCGAGGCAATTTTTATTATTTGTGGTTTACAATTCAGTGCTTTAGGCCGTGCCTACATGTGAGGTTTTTACCGAGGCCATCTTTTGGTGATTATTCTTGTTGATTTATATAAATTGTTAATCACCTAAGAAATTATGTTAAAATGAACCACTAATATTAAGAGTACTTTAAACATCATCAAATTGTTATTCACGAGCCGTACCGGCTGCTCGTCAGAATGGCCGTGTGGGAGAAATGACCAATTCCTATTTTTATATTATTTGAGTATCTTGAGTTACTTCCTGTTGAATAAGTTGGTGTATTGACTCTACCTGCCACTGACAAGCAACCCGCATTATAAAAGAGTGCACGAGAGGCTTGATCGTTCAATTCTTGGTGTGACTTCGGACTTTGAACGGTCAGGTACGTTTTGATTGCTCTTGATTTATTATTAATGTGATAAATGTGATTATGTTGTGTACTCATGATTTTCATTATTAATGTGCGTGTATTTATACGCAATAATTATGTGGCTAGTATTTTACTGAAGTTATTATGCTGCTTTGAATATAATAATTATGGTCTAAATTATGCATTGGTTTTATTCCATTAAGTTTTACCCTCACATTTGCTTATAACCTCACATTTTGTTGTTTACTCTCTCACAAGTATTTAAACGAGCGAAAAAAAAAAAAATTAAAGGTGTAAAAAATACTGAATATGGCTTACTGAAATACTAAGTGGGCGACAAACAGTGGGCGAATACAAATGTTTAAAACAGCGACTTGAAAAGCTAAGTTTGTCGACAGGGCTCCTTTTTCTGTCTGCAGGGTCTAAAGTAACCTAACATGAAGGAGATGACGGGAGCTAAGTTCGCTCGCTTTGCTCGCTCACTTCAGCTCTCGTCATCCCCTTCGAACCTAACCTATCCGTGTCGGGGTGCGCTAAGTTCCCGAGCTCGCTTCGCTCGCTCTTGGACACGAATAAACCCGAACTCCCGCACTGCACAGTGATGTCGCCTCGATAGTTGTTCAGCTATTTTCAAAAGAATAATATGCTAAAATAGAAAAAATAGAACCCCAAATACAATTAAAGTATGTAACATTATTATTACCGCAGCTCACAAAAATCTCCTAAAAGGTATTACTCAAACCGGATAAATAGTTACTTACTTAGTATAATAGGCGCCCATTCAGTATATTTTTCCCTCGGTTAATAATTTCCCATTTTTTAATTAAAGTAATGGGCCAACTTAAGTGCCATTGCTCGCAGGGCGGATGGCCGTTGGGGCCGAAAAGTTCAGCAGCCATATTGCGTAAGTCCGCAAAGCGTTTAAACTCTATCCAACCGACCAAATCGACCAACCACATGCGAGATGAATGACGCGATGTGGATTTCCGTTTTGTGTGATTGGTCGATTTGGTCGGTTGGATAGAGTTTAAACTCTTTGCGCACTTACGCAATACGGCTGCAGCAGTGGCGACCGCGTACCGGAAGACGCAGCGTTGGAAGGCCTCCCTCTAGATGTAGCGACGACCTGGTCAAGGCTGCAGGAGTCTGGTGGTTGCGAAACGCACAAGACCGATCAGTTTGGCGACGCTTGGGGGAGGCCTATGTCCAGCTGTGGACATCTTTCGGCTGAAATGATGATAATGATGATTTGGGGACAGCACAACATGTCTTCTTCCATATTTTTGCAAATATTAGCCATAATCTCAGGTTTACCCCTTTCTATACAGACACCTTTCATACAGTCCATCCATCGTTTCTTTGAACTTGCCCTACTTCTATAGTCACACATTGATTCTCAAAATAGGTTTTGAGAATTATCAATATGAAATTTTCTTCATTTCTCCGCACATCACATTCCCATGGAGGAGACTCTGGAGAAAGTTCCCATTAAAGGTAAGTTAGTTCGTCCTTTTGTAAACGATTTGGGAATGGGACAGATCTAAGAATGTCGTAGCTATTTAATAACCGAAGCCAGTAAATGCTCGTACCTATTTTAGTGTCACTTGAGGAAATAGATATCTTAAAAACAGCTCAAAATTAATAGAGTTAGTAGTTTTTTTTAATACTTTATTAGTAAGAATAAATAATTCTTAATAATTAATTACGATCTAGCCTAAAAGACTAATAAGCAATTTAAACTCTAACTTAATATGTTACGTGATAATTATGTTAAAACTAAGAATAGTGTCCATTTGCACGTTTAGACAAGTCCGTAGCACTTTCTTAGAGTCTGATATATTTAATTAAAAAACACTATGTTTATGTGTTATATGTATAGCACAGCGTTGTCACGTAGACACTTTACACTACACTAATTCAAAAGGTTTAGTTCTTTTTAGTCTACGCACTAAGTCTGTATTGTCTAGCAGCTGGATAGCCTCAACATTCACGTGTCGATGAAGTCTGTGGTATTCGTAGGTCTCAGAAAATTTTTGGATGATGGTGGTGACGAATTCCGTTTTAAGGTCACGGTGAAGATCGTCATTTCTTATGTACCAGGGTGCATTTACAGCATCCCTGAGCACTTTATTTTGGAATTGTTGGATTAGTTTGACGTTGCTTTGTTTAGTACAGCCACAAAGTTGGATACCAATGTCCAAATTGGCATCAGTAAATGATTTTATATGGTTATTTTATTATGTATTGATAGACAGGATTTGCTTCCGAGAAACCAATACATACTTTTATAACGTATGTCGAGTTCTTGTCTTTTCTTTTTGACATGAGCTTTCCAACGCAACTTGGCGTCGAGAGTTATGCCAAGGTATTTAGCTGTATTAGCATAAGGCACTTGCATGCCATTTATGTGGATTGGGTGATAGTCCAAGTGTTTGTTTTTGAAGTCAATGTGAATTGATTTTGACTCATTCAGTTTGATCTTCCATTTTTGTGTCCAGTCATAAACTTTGTTCACAGCTAGTTGAACTTTTTCTACTGCCTCTCTGTGTCTTGATCCGGTAGCCATAATTGCAGTATCATCTGCAAATGTCGCAATGATGTTATTTTCCAGTTCTGGGATGTCGCATGTGTATAACAAGTACAAAATTGGGCCTAGCACACTTCCTTGAGGTACCCCAGCTTTTATAGCTTTTAGCTCGGAATATGCGTCTTCTTGCCGTATTCTAATCATTATATTAGTTATATACGACTCTTGAATATCTGCAAATTCTGGTAGCATGCGTCTGAGCTTGAATATTAGTCCCTCATGCCAAACTTTGTCAAAGCTTGCGCGACATCTAAAAGCTCGGTGGCGCAGACTTTCTTATTTTCAAGCGTTTATTCAATAGTGTTTGTTATTCTATGTACCTGGGGGGTGACCATAAACTCTAAGAGCGGTATAAATTTGATATCGAGTAAGTGACAGATGTAGGTATACAAGTCAGATACATCTGTCCCTTATTCGATCTCAAATTGATACCGTTCTAAGAGCTTATGGTCACCCCCCTGGTCTATTGTTGAGTGTTTTTCCCTGAAGCCAAATTGATGATATAAAATTAAGGCTGAATTTTTTCGTTTTCAATCCTGTTACGTTTTTAGCCTAAGTACTCTGTCCACCCATATGTCTGTTCCGTCTTAGTTATAGAATCATAGCAAAAAGTTTTGTATTGCTAGTCTACAATTACGTACCTACATTCATCCACAACGATCTTGGCGCCACCTACCATGTTGAATATGAACTACCAAGGTAGTGTGTAATTTGTTTATAACGGAGATACTTGTCAAGTTTACGAGAATATTTTATTAGGTATTAAATCTAATTTTAGAGTATTTGTTATTTTTTTTTTTAAACAAACGGGACGCTAATTTATGAAAAGTGACATCTTTTAGTGACAGTGAGTACTAATAAGATGTTATGAAGCATCTTTATGTTACTTAGTACATAAGTGTAAGGAAAGATGGCACTGTTATAAACCTGTTGTAGTGCCACCTAGTAGCGAGTAGCGGAACTATTCAGGGGAGTTTATAAATTTTAACACAGACGGTGCTGCAGTCGCTATAATTTTTTAAATTATAATTTTTTACCGAATTGAATGGAAATAAGCTTACAAAAAGTTTTCAATAAATAATTACTTATGTATTATAATTTAAAAATAGTATGCGTCAATATTGATTGAAAAACAACATTGATTCAACATTATTAAAAAAATATTGTTAAACTAACTTAATACGATGCACCTACCAGTTATAGTGCAAATGTACAGCGGATAGACTGATTCAAAAGTAGACATAAGGACAATTGAAATAGTGACTCCAAACCCATAATATTTATTATTTATTTGCATAGTATAAGTTCTGTGTGACCTGGTACTTCTTCATATTTTATGTGCAAAACGATGACCTTTATATTTATCATAAACATAATTATCTAAGTATTATTGGTGTCAAATCCATTAAATTGTAGGTAGTTAGGGTAGTTTAGTTACACTAGTGTATCGTAGTTTTTCATTTTATTGAATGCTTTGCCAATAAATGTAAGTAACTTTCTTTTTTCTTACTTATTCATTACGCATTGCTTTTTATAAAACCAAATTCTAGATCCCAATTTAAATCAATTAATTAAAGCATTCAGAGAGGGCCAAAGTTATGTAAATAACATTATTGGTTATTTTGACCGGCTCTTAGGTTTTCTCGAAAATTTGCTAATCTCATTTTGGCTGAAATTAATTTAGCCTATTCTCCAAGAGCTACTAAAGCTATTGGGGAATAAGCTAACCAAGAAGGCAAGAGATCCAATCACAAATAGTAACGAGTAGTTAATAAAATATTTAAAAACCAAATAAAACCTAGAATCTTCTTTCAAATGCCAATACCATGCACCAGCTATTTACCAAGTAGATACAGAACCTTAAACATTCTATCCATATAAAGGCATCAAAAATTTATGTCTCATATATTCTTGAAAACATTAAGGTAAATACCTGAGTGATTAGGCACGAGTTATGTGCTTATAACTACATAACTTACGTTTACAAGTTAGGCTATTTGTAAAGGTTATGTCTAATATATTAGCTATTAAAGTTTAGCTACAGTAGTTATAACCTTCAGTTTTATTATAACCATTTCCTGTAGGATATCGGTTTAGATTTAATTTCCTGCGGGATTTTCTATACTATGATTACCAAAGTCTTTATGTAGAGGAAAGTGTAGATTCTCCCAAATTTTAAATAGGTAGCCTTCTTCTTTTTATTATGGGGGCAGCAAAGCATGTCTTTTTCTTACATATTTACATCCCTATTTGCCGCCATCTCAATAGGCTCCTCCATTCTAGCCGTACCAGCTTTCACTCAATCATATAATTTATTTATTCTTTATTTTTATTATAGACTAGCTGTAGCCCGCGGCTTCGCTCCCGTGGACCACCCCACATGACCTATTTTCGGGATTAAAAAATAACCCTTGTCACTCAGGAATAATGTAGCTTTCTATTGGTGAAAGAATTTTTTAAATCGGTCCAGTAGTTTTATATTTTTTTATTATATATTTATATATTATACGAGTATAGTAATATATAGTATATAGTATAGATAGGCTCGTGCTTGACCACTATCTAACCTGATGGTAAGTGATGATGTGGTATTACGAGTATATGATGGATGGTGTGGTATACTATAAAGTATAAATATATATATATCAATCACATCACACTTATTATTAATATTATAAAGGCAAAAGTTTGTGAGTGTATGTCTGTGTTTGTATGTTTGTTACTTCTTCACGCTCAAACGGCTGGACGGATCTGGATGAAATTTGGCACAGGGATTGATGATTATGGTCAGGAATAGCACATATGATACTTTTTATGCCGGCAATATGTTCCCTTGGGATAATTTTCGACTTTAACACGGGCGAAGCCGCTGGCAGAAGCTAGTAAATATATAATTACTTTTGTTTAAGTTTTATTTTTCTGTCATCTTTGTAGATAGTTAAGAATTGGTATAGCTAACTGTCCAGCCCAGGGCTCATTTAAATATATTATTGAGGATGGAGACGCTTTTAATATTTTTCCGCTCGTAAACTAATAACTGAGGTGAGTTTAATCGTCGATACGCCCTTGCACACTGTGATAGCAGATCAGTTTTGTTTTAAGGACTTCATTATCATATTGTTTATTTCTCTGATCTTACTGGCATTTGTATTGTCAGTGCGTATTATATTCTCCTTGTTGAATCATCAGTCGATCTAAACTATCCTGAGGTGTTTATAATATGTGTATAATATCTATGTAAATTATTTTATCTGATATGTTTGTGTAGTCTTCATTTCAATAGGTAGTGTGTAAGGTGAAAGTCAGAGAAGTAAACACAAGCTTACGTGATTGAATCCATTTATTTCATTTTATTATTTAAATTATGTACTTATATTTCACATGTAGTAACAAAATTTGCATTGGAAAATTATGCAACTCGTATATAAAACATAGGTAATATTCACATGGTATTCAGTTCATTAATTCACTAACATCTAACGGCACATTTCTATACAAACTTATGTATAATTTACTTATTACATAAATAAGCAACTTACTATAAGGCTAAAAGTCTTTCTTGGCTAAAACGGCATGTTTTGCCTGCTAATAATACTCGAGATACATTAATAAGAGAGATATTAAGTAAAATTTTGTTAATACACTGCAATGAAATCAGATTTCGTCATATAGCAATAAAAATATTAGTATAAATTAATTAAATAAATACAGATAGTCAAAATCCAATAAATTAAGATAAACTTATAAATAAGATTCGTCATAACGAGAAACAGAAAATATAACAGTTAAGTACAAAGGAACTGAACAGAAAGGCTTAAAAACTAAATCTTCAATAAATTAATGATTAATATCTACAGAATACTAAATATCACAGAGAAAGTACCCAATACTTAATCAACAAAACATTGTTTCGTCAAGCACTTCGAATACAACCAACATCTGTCGTGTTAGAGAGCGTGCGCGAGCGCTTACAGACCTACCAATAAATAAGTACAACAGGGACTATACCGATTGTCAATTAAATAAATAATTAGTCGAAGCGAAGATTAAGTTACGTCACAATACTGAACTAATATATATTTTATCTTTCCGTGTTCTTAAATCTTTTATCTTTCTTTTCTTTAAGTTTGTCCTCGTAATCACGGCATCTGCGGTTGCTCTCGATGACCTTCTTGCCTCGAGGACATCTGAACTCGGAGTACCAGTTGTTGAGAAGGTTGCCGTATGCTCTGAACGCGATATAGTCATTCTTGAGACACTGCGGCGCATCTACCTTCATTTCTAAGACTTGCAGATCTTTGCTCTTGCTGACTTGAGGCACTGGCATGCCCACAAATACCATATTTTCTCTTATTTCGGCTATGGTGCTATATAATCTCTGAATAGTTTTTCCTATTAACTCATGTCGGGTTTTGTTGTAGCTGCAGAATGGATCGTCGGCAACATCGACTTCAACTTTAATGAGTAGTTTGAAGATCTCCTGGTACTGCACAAGGGACTTATACAGCTTCGGCATCAGATACGCAAACTGTAACAAAAAGAAACAGGTATTTAATAAATTGATTCATTAACATCCGTTTTGTTCACAGTTAATGATGCATACAATTAATGGCTTAGCTAATTGGTATTTACAAATGATATCAATGAATAAAATCCCTGATATAACGGTAATTGATAACTACGTTCATTGTCTTACGCTTATTATACCCAAACGTCATCGTGCTTACATCACGGAATATCGACGTAATGAAGGTTGAATGATTTTTTATCAAAGTGTCGTGGGTTTATCAGTTCTAACGCAAAAGTATCATTAAAATTCCTTCACTTTTCTATGATTCGTAATTGGCACTAGTACAGGACCTTGGGGAACTCCTCTAAAGTATCGAGCCTCAAATAAATTTGTGGAATATTTCTGTAGAAATCGTAATTAAATTACTAGTAAACATAAAGTTAATAGAGATAACGTATAGATATAAACTGTTATAGCTGTCCAACTGTCTATTAAAAGGGTCATAGTGCGAAGAAGCTTATGTGTGAATTAAGCGCGTCATATCGAGGATAGTTTACGTCGTGGCAAATTTGTGTCGAGGCTGCGGCGCCGTGGGCATTTGTGATCGGTATGACTATTCAAATGACGCTATTAACACTACAATCGTATTCAAAATGTATTTATACTTCACCAGTATTTAAACGAAAATTTTACTTAACAATTCACTTTAATGGCACTTTCTAGATGATTATAATACGCGGCACGACTCTGTGTCGTGTTTATAACTTTAGCCCTCATCGGTTCACCATTTTCTTTATTAGAAGACAATACTAAAACGTAAAATACGGTTCGGCTGTTAGCGATTTGTAATTCTAAGTACGATTATTATCTTTTAAGGATTATTTTCAATTAGTAACCGTGTACCTATCACCTTTAATGGTTCTTTTGCTTTTAGATGGCAGGATTAGTTTAAAAGGATGGCACGAACATAAGTTTGGAGTAATTTTATTTTGTTTAATCCCAAACTTAACAGCGGACACATCCGAATAAGATTTTTACGATCTCACACTGTCAATATTGTACAAGATTTTAATAATAAAATTATGGTTGCGTTCCTGAGCATTGCATCAAACATTTATTTTGAGCTGTAATTAATTATTTGTAATTGTATGCAACTTTAAACAATTACGTATAGAATTGTAATAAACTTGCTAGTTGTAGTTGAATGACATAATCGAGTGTTGGCATTCATAGTTTATAGGGAAAGGTTTAGAATGATTAGGTTTACAATATTGTAGATTATATTTCAGATTCGAGTAATTATTAAAAGCTAACATTGTAGCTTTATTCCCAAACTCATACACGTTAAAAAGGATTAAGTGAAATCCCTTGTAAAGTATGCTTGCTGGTTACTTAGGAATTAAGTTGAAGAAGCTTTCGTCAAGTAGCTCAGTGCCACATACCACTGCTAGTGGGCGTCGTTGAGACACGTTGTTCATTATCAATGACCAGGTTTTATCAACCGAATACATCAATATTTTCTAGTCTAGTTATCTCGTAGTCAATTGCATAAGTATGCCTATTGACTTTTTAATAATATTATTTCTGTATTTTGGAGGGTTGACTTGACGAGTATTATATGTTTGTAAATTCTGATATTATACTGAACCGATATGTATATCTATGCTCAAACCTTGCAACAATCTTGTTTGATCAAATTAATTTATCCATAGACACTCGAGCAATATGAGAAATAAGACTTACTTTTATAAAAATATAATTCTTTTCAGTAAAAATAAAAAGAATAATTCTCAAAATATAAATGAAGATAAAAATGGTCTCCCTGAGACACATCACGTTCTATATAGACAATGATGCGTTTACTTAGCTCTGTATATATTATTATATACCTAAGAGTACCACACAAGCCGGTTCACCTCGGTACTTGTAATGGATCGTTTATTATTGTCCTATAAAAATGCGACATATTTCTCCATTTGTATTTATTTTATTTCTCCATTTTATGAGTTCATTTTTTCATCGTTATTACCATCCAAACATCTTTTGTCGACTACTGCTGAAATAATTCTATTTCAGTGATCTTCTATTTCTTTATTATTTTCATAAGTCACAAAGTCATGTTATATTGCCTACGGTTTGGTGACCATTTCTTTAATTATATAGTTTGTGGCTTTTTTATTGTAATAATCAATGACTAATACGTTAAAATTTTCCTGGACACGCACTTATTTATTTTTTGTTCATTCATTGTAATTAGGGATATTAATATTTTGCATGTGGTTTAGGTTATTTATTATCATGTCTATGAATTCATTCAATCATGACGTAACCAAAATTATTTAATGCTGTACCTAAAATTTTACTTAACATGCCCAAAATTTTACTTAACTTACATATTTACCCATCGCTACGTGCGTGTTCGTAATCATAACATATATGTTTAAAATTACGTAAAACGTATATAGTGACTAACATTAACGTGCGATTCTTCCTGCTTCCACTTAGCGGTTAATGAATGAACTCATCTCATCACTCATTGTTCCCGGAACGTGAACCTGAGCCGTTCGGCATTTGTTTGTGTCGATTCGTATGTCACCAGCTTCCTCTACCGACTGAATGAATGAGTGATTCACCTCACCAGCTGTCTAGCCGCGAATATTTTCAGGTCACATATTGTTTTGATTTGGATAGTCTGCACTTTTGTCTGGCTCGCAAATTATACCAACAGGAAATATCGAATTGAAATTGTATTATTATTGCGCTCGAACATCCTTTATATGGCATCTTATGAAATCATAAGACACCAGTCCTCATGTACAGACTTTATTTAATCCCCCGAGTATTTAGAAGGCAATAAACAATCGATTCTAAAATTAATCGTTAATATTTTACGGTTCATAAAATCATTGAGTACTCGCCGTTGCGTTTTCCCAACTATTGTGAAGGCGCGACGCCGAAGAAATTGTCGGAGCGAACGATAATAAAAGCGTCGGGCTGTGTGAGCAAATATGGTCGTGTATTAAAAGCCTGAAAACCCGACAATAAGCCGTACATTTGCCTTAAAGAGGCGAGCTTAACCTCCGAGACGTGTCGCAGACAAACGCGCCACTCCGGAATCGTAAGTTCACATTCGTCTCACTTGGACAAATAATGTGTTTTTAACATTTCGTGTTGTTTTGTTAAATCGTAAATACTGTACAAACACTAGCACCGAGCGACCGCTAAAGCTCCGGCCCCTTGTCACTGTGAAAGCGCACCGTGTTCCAACTTGTGGAATTTCTGCCCTTTATTCAAACACTGAAAATACCGGCCGGCCGCTGTCGCACCGTGACTCGCGGAATTGTGTAAAAACAAATCTACTATAAATTAAAAGTATCCTTCGCAATTATTCACAGTGCTCTTGACTCAAAAGCTTTAACTCGGCACTTGGAGGGTCCGATAAATTAACCCAACATGAATGGTGTGTCCACATTAGTCTTTCTTCGGGCCCTCTATTTTAACGTCTCATTTGAGCAGTATTTAATTTTTAAATTGTTCGTATGTCAACTAAAGCCGGAGCGTAGAGATCACTTGAATTCTAACGCTTTCCTTTGCCCAATGTCAAATATTTAAATTTCTTAAGTGGCCATACATTGACTGGCTGGCGAGACATAGGTAAGAAATATTTAATATTCATCGGTTGGTGCACTGGTCGCCTGCGGGCCGCTATGTTAGGAAATTATTTGGTCTACGAGTCGCGGGCAGACGTCGTCGAGTGTGTAAGGACTTGTGACGCTCCGAATGCACACACACTTATTGTCTCGCGTCGCATTAACTTTTGTGTACTAATTAGTGGGTGACCAATATGAATACATAACAGAAAGTCTCGAACTCCAGATGTGTGTTCGGTAAATAATAAAGAGAGGCTTATGGAAGGCTCGTTAAAAATTGCTTGTGTGTTTTATATTTTTACGAACCGAAACCGGTACGGGCAACCGATGAACTGAATACAATTTTTATCATAATTATAAGGTGTTGTGCTGCGATACCTACGTGTAGGATGCGTGTTGAGCCATGGTTTTAGGATCGCGTGTGCGGAGCGAAATCATGCGGTGTCAATCTATGCAAATTTCCTTGAAACATTTAACTGGCTCCTTAGTTTGCTCTGCTCCCACCAGCGCTAACCATAAGCCTCTGATTTATATATCGCCAGTATTAAATGAGCCCTTAGCTTCGACCTGATATGCTATTTAACAATGTGAGGGAACTGATGATTGGGTGCCAACTTTTATTGGTAATTAATTGTGGGCGGCGGCATCTTTTTTCGAACGCATCATCTAGATTAGAGGGTGATAATTTTATTTAGAGCGCGATTCGTGATGTTTTCATTTATAGTTAATAAAATCAAATAAATTAATAAGGACAACAAAACTTTTTGAACGAAATAATGCGAGTCAATTTAAAAGCTACCGATTATAACATTCAACGAAGGATTAAGTGATTTTAACCAAACAGCTCGGTAATGAAGTTCTATAAAACACTTAAAGCTGCAGCGATTTTCCAACGAGTGCGGCTTACGAAATTAAGGGCTTGCAGTCCTAGTTATTGCCCTTAAGTACAATGTGAAGTAAATAAACGCGGTACAAAGGCCGACCACATGTAATTTGGATCGTCGGAACCTCATTTAAGTTGCAACGGTGAAGCCTCGAGCACGGCTAATGTACCCGAGATCCTTTGTCTCAAATAAAGCAAAAATAAATTAAAAATAACGTAAAAACATTGAACGGGCAAAAAGAGTGATGGGCCGGACCACCACACCCTCGACGCGAGACGCGACTGATCGCCCGTAATAATTACACTGTCAGCTGCACAAAAATTACTTCAAACATTGTACATATTGCAATTTAGTATAACGTCTTGCATCACATTTTTATCGATATGATTTGGTTCCGAAATTAGAACAGTGATTTGGACCACCCCAGCCCAACCTGCTAAAACTTGTCGATAGATCAATGAGGTCACCCATTTAACAAGCGGAAATAATCTTATCTGGGTTATTTGAAACTCTATATTTCTTATATCACAGATTGTCTATAATATCTCGAATGATTTTATTAAGAGGGCACTTTAAACCTATCTATTAATATAATGATAGGCTACTTTCAAATATGTGATACTGTCAAGACAAAAACTTAAGGTGTATAATTAATCAGCGCAAAAAGATACTCACTTTGCGTTCAGAGATGGTCGCGCCGCGTTTTTTGTAGTTGAAGAAGTGTATGTCGACGAAGTTGATGGTAGGCAGCCATTCGGGCATGCCGTCCCGGTACTCCCGCGTCTCGTTGAGCACTCTCCGCTCCTCATTGAAGAACCTTCTCGTGTTCTTCAGCTTTTTGATGATTTTTCTCGTCGCGTTCTTAAAACGGTCTGAGTGGACGTTTTTCTGTAGTCTCATCAATCCTTGTGAGTCTTTGGTTTGTGGCAGGACGGGTTGCTTCCTGTGCGGACGACGCCTGTGTTCCAGCACGCGCGTGTCGGGCTTCATCCTCGTGTCTTTGGTTAATGCTAGCGCATCGTGCTGCCGCCTCTCATGCCTGATCTTGTGTTCTAGCGTCCGCGCCTCGGATGGCATCACAACCATTGCTATTATCACTAGTACTGAAGTAGCTACCAAAAGCTTTTTGGGAAAACCTGCAACAAAAATGTAGACTGTTAAGCTTAATTTCTTAATCACTACAGCGGCTTTTTAACATTAATAGGTAATCATTATATTGCAGTGATATCGTCATTATCTTTACAATTGTGATTAACAAGAATTGATAAAGGGATATAGAATCTTTTCAATAATGCATTCGCTCACGTTCCAAGTTTGTTCGGATTTGGTAAGAAGATTCCTTGAACGCGTTGCATTATTTGGAAGGTAAAAAAGTTCTTGCACGTTTGTGAACGAATTCTGTGGGATTTTTGACTTCAGAGCGGTGTTTCCGTGGGGTCACATAAAAAATAATAAGGTGCGTGATGATGGTAAGGTTTCTACATACACGTCTGTACGATGTTCATCTCAAAGCACTTTCACACCGACCATTAGCCCGGGGTGGGATGCGTGAGGCGGACGTGATTTTTGTTAATCAATTTTGGCTTGTGGGAAATTACCTGTATTTTTGGGATGTCGTATTAAGTTTACGAAAATTGCAGCAGCCATTTTAGAACCGATTTGAATTTTTGATTTTATGTTCGTTTAAAATTGGAATAATATTGTTCTATTTAGAGTGCCAGCTATGTATGACTCATTACAAAAGATATGATTGAATGATGGAAATGACTTTTCACAATTAAACGGTGATATACAAACGGTGTATTTTGACGTCACGCGCTTCAGCGGAAAGCGTCACGCCTATTGTTTTAGTTATTGCACAAATATTCATATGTTTCGCCTTGTTCGATTTAACGTTTGACAGTTATTGGAGGTTTTGATGTTTTGCGCCGACGCCATAAAATATGTTTTATGTCCCAAGCAATTCAGTCGAGGCGATGTTTTCAAACTTTTAAAAGGAAGCACCACCGGCTTTGAAAGCTCAGCTTTGTTCGCTCGGAGTGCTAAAACATAGAAAGTACTTGTTGCAGTTTTTATTAGTCGCTAAGGCGTCCTCAAATAAAATATACCGACGTTAAGTAGGCAATAAGTCCGATTCTATTTTGTTTTTTTTTTAGGAATTGAGTTATTCTAAATTCAAACTTTGACATTACATCGCGTTTCATTTGTTTAGGAGTTCTTTTTTCTCATTTAATCAGAGACCCGTAACCGTGACCACATCATCAGTATTTATGATGTTGTCATCGATAGTTATTATATTTTGTCTCGTGCGGTTTTTCAGAACAGCAAGTCAAACATGTTACGTGTATTATCACATCAGCTGAATGTTACAGTGAGTTTACACTTTTGTATGACGTCACACGAGGATAAACCGAGGTTTATGGTCAGTGAATCATTAGGTCAATTCGTGTCGTTGACAATATAATTTATGTTAAGTAAATACGGCGTAACGCCACACGATAAAAAAACTCGAGTAAAAAAGTTGACACACTGTGCTGTGAAGAGGTTTCTGTGGTACAATTTTTGTAGTCTGTGGCGATTGTGAGTGATCTGTAGCGGCGTCTAGATTGGCGAGATCATCAAACAATGCTAACGTAACGTATATAATTGTTACCGCGAAAACTGGGTACCGTGACTTTTCCACCGTGTGGGGTTTCCCCAACCGTTTGTGATCTGGATAATCTTTTATTTCCGAATAAAATTGTTGAACACGTAATTTTTATAATATTTTTTGTTCTAGATTTTTTAGTTAGCTGTTACACATTTTTAATGATACAGACGAAGTATGGTTTATTTTATTATATTCTCAACAAAAGAAAAATTTAAACTAAGTTCACGTCCGAAAACTTAGGTATTTCGCAAAGATTGGATTCTCTCACGATTTTGTTATTGGAATCCCAGATGGCAGTAATTATTGTACATAAAATCTTATATCATTAAGTTAATTCTAACTCGACACAACTTGAGATAAATTAAACAATTATCGTTGTCAAAAACAAAATGAACTGAGCAATCAAATGTATCCCCAAGAGACAGAAAGCGAAGCTTGTATCGGATGACATCGCGAACGTGTTTCAGCGAAAAATCCCTTTGAACGATTGCCGACGGCCCAGTGTTGAACATTCTCACACGAATCGCGCACCGTACGTATTACGTACTCGACTCTCGACACATTGTCCACTTCCAAAAATGATCATCGAATTCGCTTAGACATCATTTTTGTAAGTACCTAATAAAATTATTCATGTCAACTCAAGTCCCATTTCACCTTGTGTGAACCGTTCTTCAGTACTTATGTTCATCTTTCTAAGGAAGTTACGTATGGTAATATACGGCTTATGTTTAACTTACCACCAGATATAGTAACATATAACAGACAAAAATAGTAAATGATCACCAAAATTAAACCCGCATCTTATTGTAAAATTATAACCAAAGTTTTAACATCTCGCTATCCTGTTTAGGCAAAATGACTCCAAATAAATCATTGTTAACCCAAAAGTAGTAAATGATCACCAAAAGTAGTAAATGATCACCAAAATTAAACCAATGACCAAAAAGATTATAAAATTTCTGGAAGCAACTTGGAAGTAGCGCTCGCCGGCCGCTGCCGCGGCACCGCTCGCTTTGCTCGCTCGGCTCGCGCGCGGTTGGTCACAGTTCTAACCTAACCTAACCTATTTTACAACATTAAATAGCGCAATAATTTGCTATTAAAATTTGGTGATCAATTTACTAAATTTGGTGATCAATTTACTAAATTTGGGTTTCATAGTACAATTTTAGGTAATAGAGGTTATGGTCACAAAGTAATTTTAGGTGGTCATTATATTTATCCCCGTAATATACTAGTGATATAAGTAAGAATATTTATTAATTTCCATTTCTTATGGTGAATACGATTCCTTATTCATTTAATTGAGATAATAGACGCTGTATATTTACTTTACCTACGTTACGATATGTAGGAAATGAAATCGGCTTATTTGTTTAATCTCCTTTATTTCATGTTTACTTTTTTCTGCGTCGTAAATAAAGTCAATAATTAAAAATCAAGAAATATCTTAACTAAACAGATTTGTGTAGACGGTAATATGATATCTTTATTAGTTTGCGTTCATTAAAGCTTACCCACAAAACGAGTGTCAATTGTTTACATTCGACGCGCGAATGAGCCGCACACTTGAGTTCGTCAAACAAATAATTGAGACGGGGTAGGCGACGAAGCTTTGAATTAAAATATTATAACATAAACACACACCAGTTAAAAAGACATCCATGAACAACGCATTGATGTAGCTCCTTTGGGCAAGTCCATGTTCATGCGAACAAAATAATACCGAAAAAACAAACGTCGGAAAATGATATAAAAACTTTCCGATCGAACTAATTGTCACTGGCCGCAAAAACAAAACACTCGCGAACTGTCAACACTTTTAAATTAAAACACTATTTTTTTCAAATTTGGAAGTCACTGGGGTGGTAATAATATTAGCACTGGATTATAAAGTGTTGTGTGTTGGAGCGTGTGTCACCGCAGTGGTGCGAGGAGCGAGTGTGCGAGACCGGCGCGCGTGCAGCCTCCGCTCGTTGAATGGGCACCGAAATGCGGCACCGTACGTCAAATAGCCGGTCAAACACTATGCGAAATCCCTTACCCGCCCGCCGGAAAGTGAACTTCGACCCTCTCAGAGACTTCCTTCACCCTAATTTTTTTTGGACGTTTTTATTTTCGCCTTAGTCTATGGAGTTTTCAGACAACCTATAAGGTCTTGAACTTGACCTATTTTTTCTACGTTACAAATCTAACATGATGAGAACTGTTAAACATTTGGATCATAACTTACGTCATTTCAATTGTTCATGATTGTTCTGAAGCATTGCAAATAATGACTACTAATTGTGAAATTTTAGTATTTCTATTATCTATTCAGCTATCGGGCAAAGGACTCGAGATTGGTTTTCGTTATCTGTCACCCTTTATTAATTTCTTAGTCATAGTAATATGTGTTACTCGTCGTATGTACTTTTTATCTAATATTCTTACATTGTCATTATGAACACATTTTTATTCAAATATCTTGTCATCATACTGCATGCATGCTAATGAAACGAACATGTTTTTTTTTTAAGTATCCACCGAACAATGAAAAGGTCTAAAATACCGCTCCAAATTAAAAAAATAAATAAAGGTGCGTCTCCACGGCCGTCTGTTTCCACATCTTGTGCAAGTGAACATTTATTCGGTTAGACTTCGCGGTGATTCATCGATGAGTCTATCCTAAAGTGAGTTTTTATCGGGCATTAGTCGCGCCGCGCACGGCACAACACTAACCCCTGCTAATCACAATCATTATTAAATATTATGCGACTATTACTCCAAATAACAATCAACTTTTGTTTATTATTAATATTGCGTAGGCGTCGAAGGCGAGCAATTTGTTAATCATTTAATCTATACCACTCATTCCTCAGTACTTTCATGCTCACGATAATGACACATTGTACGATAAGTATATATTATTAAACTGATACATTAACTAGTTTATGTAAATGAGCACCTAGATTTAGAGGTTGTTTGATTTATAAACAACTTTCGTTTTCTTTTTCACTTGTCAATGACTGGCCATCAAGAGAAACAAGCGAAAGAGTCCAAGGACTACAAAAGAAAGTAAACTGAGAGCAAAAAGTGTGCCAAGTCTGGGAAAGACTTGGTTGACACAGAAAGGTTGGTTCACCTACGTGCGACTTGGGTCATAC
Source organism: Orthosia incerta (assembly GCA_948252205.1). NCBI lineage: Eukaryota > Metazoa > Arthropoda > Insecta > Lepidoptera > Noctuidae > Orthosia > Orthosia incerta. The sequence continues at coordinate 57,746,155 of OX411742.1, forward strand.
ACATCCTTCGACAGAATAATAAATCACCTAAGTTGAAATTGGTCTACTGGTTGTTTGGCTGCTCGTCTGTGGGTAATGTTTGCAGCATGTGGTCTGCGGTTAAGAGATATGAGCGAGAATCTCAATGTTTACATTGACACGTTTTTTGTTTCGTGGTTAACAAGGCGATGCCATTGTGTGTCTGCTTAGTGATAGAATAGAGTCAATATCGGATAATTACGATTGTGTTTTATTTTTAGAACGCCATGTTTAGTTCTTTATTTTTAATGTCATTTAGATTTTGTTACCTGCCTGTTTTTTTTTCACTTTTAATTTGTAAAATAAATAAATTTATATAAATAAATTAATTAATGTTAATAAAATATAAACTGTGTGATGTAACGTAAATTTCAGCATCGTGAACGTGATTTATTTAACTAAAGGCTACGCGCTAACCGAGGCCGAGTGACCTAGTACGCTTACAATATTTTTCTCTCGTCTATACAAAGGAGTTTCCCATCGCGATCGTTTCTGCTTACTGACATAATAACACGCCTTTCATTTACACGATTAACTTTTTATGCGAACATATTCTATAATTGTAGCAGGCTTTTCCGGCGCTTGTCTCACGAATGACTCACGGATTTTCCGAATTTTTCGCTACAGTAAGTTTGTCGGGAACTACTGAAAGCCCACAATGTCAAGACCGCGACGCATGAGCTCACTATTACTCACTCCCCGTAGAAAGTCGTTAGATCCGTGAAATATAAAACGATTCGTCACGTCACAAATATTGAATGTTAAGTGCTACGAAGTGATCTATACTTATAAATAAAACTTGTTGTTTCGTAATTCATTTTAATATTTAAAATGGTTTCCGTTATTTACGTGCTACCTGGCCATTAAATAATTGATGCAAAACATCGCGTGGATCGGTCGGTATGTTTGTCAGAAGAAAGCTCGAAAATTCCTGTTGAGATATTGAGTGAATTCTCGCGAGTTGTGAATACTATTTTTGAGCTACAATGACGTTTTGTTTTCTGTCAGTAGTTTAAAACATTTGTGTACATCCTAGTGTTGTATCGTTCTGTTTCGTATAAGATATAGCGGGCGGAGTAGCGTGTGTTCGCTAGTAGTGAATATATTTAACCTCTAATACTACTACGTTGATATGTTACACGTTGTTTTAAGCAAATATTATCCATCCATCCTTCAGCCGAGGCGTCCGTTACGTCTCTTATGAAGATTTGTTTCTCTTTTAAAAAAGTGTAGCGCTAAAATTATCGATAAAAGGTTGGCCATTGCCGTGTAAATAGCTTTTTTGTTGAAATCTAAAGTGCTCGGCTATGATACTGACCTGAATAGAGGCGGATGCAGATATTGTAATTGTTCTTCAAGATCAAGTTCGGAGCTAAGATAAAGAGAGGATTAAGTTTATTTATTGCAGTGGTCGTGATGTCTCGCCGACAGTGTTGCTCAGTGTCTCTACGTATCTTCAAGTAGATAATCTACCGTAAAATTCCTTTACCAACATAGTTTCAGCAGCTAATTTAAGTTTACCGTAATCTTAAAGACTAGCTTCCGCGACAGCGTCCGCCTGCGGCCGCCTAGGCATTGCCAATACGTGAAATGGCATTGTTTGCGAGCCACAATATAAATCACACGTTGTGCGTACTATTCGAAAGCTTTTACTCATTGTGCACGTACCCTTAACCCCTTTCATGGCACATGCTAAAATTAATACTCAATACGCGGCTCGGGAATGAGCAGAATGTCAGTTATGTGGAAGGAAATATTGTATACTGTGTCCTTAAAAATGAGTAAGGCAATTTTGTGTGTTTGAAAACTATGGTTGCTTTGCTTATAATGTATGCGGTACTGGACGGGTTAAGTTAGTGTATAATTCACGCCTAATGCTATTGACTGTTGCGGCTAAGCTGAAGATTGAATAAACAGGCGATTCAGTATCAGTATTAGTTTTATTGATATTTACATTATCGAATGACAGCCAGGTGTTGACTTTAGTTTACCGCTGTGTGTAAGTGCAACTTTTTACAAGAAGCTTTTTTACCTTGAAAATTAAAATAAATAAACTGTTTTAAATGTTCGAAGCGCTTTCGGTGAGCGCCGGTTTTCACCAATTATACGATGAGTATGACTAACCGTCGATTGAGCCAAGTGATTTACTTATCTATGAAGTTAAATGTTACCTAATTATTTAATGTTATTGAGACGATTTAACACTAATAAGGTGAACTATGGTCTTATTTATATTTAAAAAGTGATTCTATCGAGTAATAGTCTGTGGAATTTAACTGCTATTTCCGGCCTCATTTATTCGGATATCGAACATTATTATTTTTGTAGTGCGGTGACGTCACTTCAACATTTGAAAATCGACGTATCGAATATCGTATCGAATAAAACGACATTATTTTTGTTAACAATAGTACCTACATGTATTATGACAGCAACTAGAGATGGGATGACACGTTATACAATACACATAATGAGTAATCACTCAACAACGTAAAACGCGTAATTTCCTCGTATTATCAGTGCCTATATTTCAAAGAATAGAAAGTGACATAAATTACTTCACTTCCTTCACTAATAATCTAATATTAGGTCACCGATTTACGCGAGTTGTATCACTGAAATTATATGAAATGTGTGAATAGTTTATCACCTGTTATGTTTGTATGACTGTTTCAGATTAGGTCATTGGATTTAAGTCATCATTATGAGTAAAGATAAGTCACCATATTCTACAAATACATCAATCAAGGAACGTAGATGAAAATCTTAATCCTCTATATCAATCTTTATATCAACTAATAAAACAAATCACTACATTGTTATGATGATATAAAAATAAATGAAAACAGAAACTTACTATATCTAAAAGTATATCCTTGTCTCCTTGAGGAACATCCATTGCAGCAACAAGTGCACATATCGATCATTTTAATATTAATCGATTTATCACAGATCATAATAAAAAAAAAATCTTTGGCATAAACTGTCACAACAACTGTCACATAAATAAAAAGTTCACTTCACTTCACAAATTTCAAATTTAGAACAGGTGTAAGCACGTGCGTATTCTGTTTATTGAATTTAATTTACGTGATTAACGGGCGTCGTGTTCGAGTCGAGTTCAGGACACGATCTCTCGAGCGGATACGTTCAGTTCGCCGCGTTACGTGTAATGTGTGTCCTGAACGGATTTCCACGGCTTTTATGTGGCCGGTCGGCGCTCCCGTGATAAAGGGTGCAAAAAACCGATTGTTTAATTTAGAGGGCCCGCCATACGCTATTACGTCACGGATACGACGTCGATCGCGATTAGGACGTAAACGCACACATGCTCTTACGCAATAGCTTATCCAAATAAATACATGTGGCAACAACCGGATCCTTAGGGTATGTGAAAATGTGATTCTTAACGCTGTATGATTTTTATCAGATTCAGCTTTTTTGGTCTAGATTTTTTTAATAAGTTTATTTTTATTACGGTAACAAACATTATCTATGTCAGCCTTGATAAGAATGCACTTTTGATAAGCATTTGTGATTTAGATTGCATATTATTTATATTACATGGGTTTATTGAGCATTAAGATAAAAAGGACACTAACAATTAATTAGACAATAATGATTTATTTATAAGATAAGGGTTTTTTTTATGAAACTTGTACAGCTCTATATAGATATTTTATACCTAAAATTCTATGTTAAATAAAACACACAATAAGTTTGTTTTAAATAATTTTTAATTTATAAAATTTAACAATAAAATAAATTATAACTATTAAAGTGTTGACATAAAGAACGTCTGACGTATTTACTTTATGATAGAATTTATTCAAACACTGTTAAATGAGGACCTACGAATGTAATTTACAGCAAGTTGTACAAGCAAGGTTCGATGAAGAAAGGTCTCTGCTACATTATTACTTAAATTAACTTTACGTAACTTATTCTAGTGTGAATATACACAACCAATCACACACGGAGTTCTGGAGTGACTGCTACTGCTAGTCTAATCCTTATAGGGAGTTTATTTTTAAAGTCCATTTCGGCCATATTAGAATGCGTTTAAATTTCAGCGGGGGTGTAGCTCCAGCATCCCGCCTCCGAGAGAGTCCGCCTCTCGGCCTCATTCCCGAAATAGTCCCGTTCGATTGGCCGCTCAGAATAATCTCTTCGCCTATTACATGCACTCGCTTAAACTTTACTACACTCGATAATGTGAGTACTTGCATGTCACGTGGTGGGGTGAGTTCTGCTTTATGTTCCAGAATAATGCTTTTCTGAAACTCAACAACGCTTCTGTTTGTAAACTTTTATGCACCTAACAGTACGATGTGTAGTAATTTTTTTTAAAAGATATTGCGCGCACTAGTGACTTTTAGTTGACCGAAAGTTTGATCGTTCAGGGAATCAGTATGGACCTATATTGAAGTAGAGGATCGACGCATTTAACGATAAAAAAATGGGTTATTTCGCGTGGCGTATGATAGCGATCAAACTATTGGTTAACTAAAAGTCGCTATTAGCTCTAAGTTTTTACGGATTTTAGTCGCGGGAAGTTTTTTTTATTCAACAAAAGACTACCAATAGTAAGTGTAATTTTGACTGAAACAGCACAACAAACTATCGTAATATATACGTAGTATTTGTTAAATCGACATGAAAAATCAAGAGGAAACAGAATTTTGAACATCGTTTACCTTGGAAAATCTTTATGCAACAAATCAAAGCACTACAATTGTCATACATTCCTGCAATTGTGTTTGATTCTTGCAGTTGTCATTACCTGAATTAGATTCAATGATGTAAAAGGAAAATGGCTTATAAAAATCCCTTAAACCTGAATGTAACTAAAAGGTAAACATAATGTTTCCTACATCAACTCAGATATTTCGAAGAAATCATACCTTTTATGTCTTTTTATGACGTACATGTCATATAATAATATGTAGTAAATATAATATTTAATTTATTGATCCAATTAATTAGGTTCAATCATATTGTTTTCCCGCAGCTTGCTAATATACCTAAATAGATAGCTTAATATGTAGTTTTATTTACGCCAACCTTTGAAAACAAGAAAAATATTAAATACAATTAATTAGATCAGTGGTGGCCCCTTACAAGTTGTAGGTCGTGGGTTCGAGCCCAGGCAGGCGCTTTACTTTGTGTAAATTATATCGTCACCACTGCTCTCAAAACGGTGAAGGAAAACATCGTGAGGAAACCTTAAAGTTCGAAGACATGTGACATCCACTAACCCGCACAGGGCCCGCGTGGTGGATAACGGCCCATTCCCTCTCACATAGAGGAGGCCTGTGTCCCAGCAGTGGGAACATTAATAGGCTGATGATGATGTGATGTGAATTAGATTAAATTCAAATCAAAATAATGACTACTAATAGGTAGAAACTTACTACAAATAAATGTGTTCTAAAAATCTTGTGATAATATTTGTAAGTATTAAATATTTTTTTCCTCCTTCAGTGAAAGTTCTTATCATTTTTTTAATTGCGTATTTAAACATATATTTTTTTTATTTAAAATGGGCGTCACGCTTAAGCACTATCTCACCTGGTGGTAAGCGATGATGTGGTCGACGGTGAAGCACGCTTGCTTTTTTATATTACTAAACTTCATCATAATAAACAAGATACCTATTCACATAATATTGCTTGTTAATGGAGTCATCATCCTGATACTTACGGAAATATGGTTTAAAAATATTAGACTAAAGGAATAATGTATTTTAATTGCGGATTACTTAATCGTGAATGACGTAAGTGGCCGTTATTAATAACTGATAATAATTCGCCCCATAAAGTAATGATTTCCTCTCCTGCTATCCCAAATTACACTTTTTTTAGTATTTATATTTTTTGTTAAAAAACTAAAATGGGAATGTGGTTTCAAAAATATTAGAACCCAAGGAAAAAAGTATTGTAATTTTTTTATTTTTTTTTTAAAAAACCTAGCCCCACACTAGGAATGTCTTCCTGTATCGTGGGTGCGTTTACAAAATTGCCGATTACCTAATAGTGAATGACGTAGCTGACTGATAATAATTCACCCAATCTAGTAATGATTTCCTTTCCTGCTTGACCAAATGACACTTTTTTTACCTGTTTTATATTTATTGTTAAAAAGGTTGATTAGCTGATCGTGTATGACGTAACTCTCCATTATTAATGTAAACTTAACGACTGCATTTTCTGCTTTCCCAAATGAGACCTTTTTTACATAGACCATAATTACATAGTTGCAACACACTTAATTAAAAACGTTAACGACAGATATTATTTGCTTTCTCAAAATTCGCACAGTTCATGCTGATCTTATTCGAAAAGTCTCTGGTAAGTACTTGACTAGCTTATTTAGTTCCAATTAAATCTTCCGAAGATGTAAACGAGATATTTTTATAGACAAGGCCCAAAGAGCCTGATAGATACCCAGCTGCCGTACTTTTTTGAAATCGTCCGCGTTTTTACTCTTGAAAAGAATATAATATTATAAAGAAATAACTAAACTCTTTTATGTGGACCTATAGTAGTACTCATACTGTTTTGTCATAAGAAGTCCAAGACCAAAATATCATGATTTTTTCGTAGACAGCTGCCGACATTTTCCAACGCTACACAAATTTCGTAGCACAACTTGACAACGGCGTCTACGCATCGATCTATGAGATCTATTTCGTGACTCCGGCGCATTGTTCGCCTCAATTACCGCACCGATCACCTGGCTAATGCGAACAAAAGACTCGTTATTACGTATTAGAGTTTGTGTTACACCGTAGTTGATATAATGATGAAAATCTGTCTTAGGATTTTCATTACTCTGTGTGTACGTGTAAGTCTTGTGAACCTGCTCTATTTTTTTAGAAAAAAAAAACTGACCGGTCCCGTGCGTCCCGCATCCAGCGGATCCCCGCAACCTTCACCAGGTCATCGGTCTATCTGTTGGGAGGCCTTCCAACGCAACGTCTTCCGAATCGTAGTCGCCACTCCAGAACTTTTCTGCCCTATCGGCCATCCGTTCTGCGAGAAATGTGCCCTGCCCACTGCCACTTAAGTTTCGCAATTCTTCCGGCTATGTCGGTAACCCTGGTTCTCTTGCGGATCTCTACATTTCTGATTCGATCACGCAAGGATACTCCGAGCGTAGCCCTCTCCATTGCCCTTTGGGTGACTGTAAGCTTTTTGATGAGGCCCATTGTGAGCGACCACGTCTCAGAGCCATAGGTCATCACTGGCAACATACACTGGTCATAGACTTTCGTCTTGAGACACTGTGGTAAGTTGGACGAGAACATACCGCGCAAGTTCCCGAAGGCTGCCCAGCCGAGTCGAATTCGACGGCTGACCTCTTTCTCGAAGCTGAAGGATCATTAAAATGAATTAGTATGAAATTTGGAAATTTCCTTCCTTAATTGTAGGTCCTTTTTTTTCTTATCTTCATATTTAGAGAAAATCAAAAACTTTGAACGAAACATAGTTTTGTTTTTTCGTATTCTAGCAAATTTTGCTAACAACACGCTCGATCCAATAAAATTTTTCAGCGATAAAATAAATAATCAATACGATCGCTTATTCACTTCGGTGTAAAAACAGGCCATGTGAACTAATTTACGCACAAAAACCGATCCTTTCTCAGGGAATCCTAACTGGTGCGCGTAATATATACCTAATGCATTCAAAATGAGGGGTTATTTAGAACATCCTGATACATACGATTACCGAGAAAACGTTATTACGTTTGGCTAGAGAAAACCCCATACAATGATAACTCATTGTTTATGCAAATCCGCTATACTACGGTGGCTCATATCCGATTGTTACAACCTCCATTTAAAGTTCAGAGTGCCTGTGGAACACGAATCTTTAAAAGGTTTAAAACAACATTGTTATTAATACATTATAAATTTATTGCTCAACATTTAATAATTTGTTCATAATTTATCAATAATACCGTTAATTATGGCAATTTGTTGCTTTAATGTCATTTTAAGAATCGTATTCAAAGTCCCACGATTCCTGAAAACCGCTAATAATTTTATGGTTCAAGCAATTTGATTATTAAAATGCGGTTAAAAACGCTGAAATCACTTTCAAATGAGGAAAAGACACCAATATTGTTCTCAGAACAGAACGTACAAAAGAAAAAGATCTAATCAAAATAAGATATAACAATCATTCAAAAGTGACTTATGACCAAATCATAGGGGCATTCTGTAAAATTTTACGGATGTTCAGCATACCGATCAAACAAGATTTGGTTTATGATTTTTAAAATTTTGATGACTAACCCTCCAATATTAGGAGGTTATGTTCTGAGAACTGTTCTCAGGTACCAGGCCTAAAGGAAATGCCGGAGTATTGCGTATGCATTCGTATTAGGAGGTCAATGAGAGGTGTATGTCTATTGTAAGGACGTGAGGTCATGTTCGTGTAATCGTTTGACGACAACAACTAGACAAACAGTGGCGTATTTTTTTTAGGAATTGTGAGGTTGCACTTGCCTAAGTAATTTTAACTGACGAGTTCATTAAGAGCTTCTTTAAATGGTATTATTGTTCATTGTGTTCTTGAACTTTCTTCTGTTGCTTCGAAACTATTAGCTTCAACTTTCAGAAAACTGACTGATTTCCTAACAATTTAAAAGTCACAATTGAAAAACATGCTTTGCGACTGTGTTTTTTAGGGCATCAAAAGTCCTCTTTGAAGGACGATTACTCAAGTACGTTGACATAGTTATCTATTTTTTGCCAACGCGTGCCGAGACGTGGGTTCCAATCCTAGAAGCGTTAGCGACGTCATCTATGACGTACATGGTACAGTACAGCTGACCCATAACCCGCAATATCATAGTAACCGTGACTCATGAAGCTTTTCTCGAAATATGCCAAGGTATACTGTAAACAAGCCATAAATAGGCATATTCTTTAGGGCGGGGATACCGCTGATAAACGGCACGTGGGCCCGATTTTGAACGATGATTGACGTCAACGTTTGCTGATTAAGTATTCCGCAATGATTCAATAATGGAACATGGCTAACGTTTACAAGACCACGTTGCCTCCTTCGGGACATTCCCCCCGGATGTTTTAATTTATATGGAATACCTTTGCTTTTAAAACTGACTGTAGATTGCCTAGGCTGACTGACTGATTTAAGGAAATATGAGGTTATGTAATGTCATAATTTATCCGCGTTCGAAGTAGAGCAGTTAGGTCATTATCATCTTCAAATGTTATGGCTTCAGTAAACTTAAAATTTTTGTGCGGTTTTCCTGAAATGACTGTTACACTTTCTCGTGTCACAAGTGGGCCAAGTTTGCACTTTTAAAAGATCACAAAGAGGTCATTGATACCAACCTAAACGTAACTTACCTACTGGCCGAAAAATAAAATAGAAGGCCATCTATGTATGAAAACAGGCAACATTTAAAATAAGAACGGGGGTCCGTTAAGCAGAGTCGAGTAAAATTGTTTTTTTTTTATAAAAATCTCAGCCAGCTTTAACTCATGGACCATGGCATTATGTATGTCAGCGTTGCTTTGGTACCACGTGTACTAGTGACGTAGGTGGTCCTACTAGTAACATGCTGCGATCAACGACAACATTTGTGCGTCCACAAGCTGTTGCTAGCCAAAATATGATGCCTAAATCTAGAATTTGGTCATCGACCATTTATTGTTCGGAAATGGCCCTACGAAATTTATTTTTGGCAAGGCGTCCTTTACATTATGCTACTGGACTGTTATTTTAAATCTGAATTGTCAGTGCTGAATAAATCAGACAATAAACTTAAAAGGCTATTTAAAATCACTATCATAATAAATACTTTATCTAGAATTACTTGCATATCAATATAAAAATAGATAAACTGTCAAAAAAATGTCCCAAAAAAAACTGGCCTTGCAGTTAACCAAACCATATAGATACCATATTTTTGCTGTAATATTTATGCATAATGAAGTCAAATCCGAATCATACTTCAAAGTAACAGTTACCAAAGATTTAGCACGTGTTCATCCTTATTTACCCTGCATTTAGTAAGTACCAAAATTTCTAAAACAGTGAAACTGCAATGTTCTCCATCATTTGCAAAAATTATTCAAGGAGTTCCAGGTATTGGTGCTTTAAAAACAAAGGTCATATTTGCATCCATAATTTCGTCAATATTAATTAGTACTGCGACGAACGACGATCATATAGCAGAGTCACGCTACGGAATACCCAGTTAGTTTTTGCAACTCAATCATTTCTGTGTATCAGTAGGAGGTGAGCGCGTGGACAAGATCTTTTTGCCGCATAATTAATCGATTATGTAAGAAAAACGGACATTGTCACAGTATGGCGGCGAACATATGAAGATCGGTGAAAAAAGGTATGTGGGACGTATGAATATCAATGAACCTTACCAAAAAAAAAAAATGAGATAAAATCTTTTGGCGACAATGATTGTTGTTCCTATATTGAATTGCCCTTTAACAATCTTCCCCTTTTAAAATTCAAAGTAATAAAAAAATTCTCGCTGAACCCACCAGTAGAACAGTTATTTTCATCGCATTTTCTTCCAACACAAAAGCAAATATAGCTAACTTCCTCTCTAATAATAAACGGAGGAAAAAACCTCTATTACTCGACTATAATAGTAATAATTGCTTCGAGCCACAGTGTGACAAAGTCTCCACAGATGCCTTCGACCGTGGGACTGTGCGACCGTGCGCCGTATTCAAATCGGTATCGAACAAAAAAATATAATTATTGGAAATGCTTTCCTGTTTTTCCGGTACTGTGAGATCGCAATTCACTTGTCATTATTTAAAGGAACAAGATTAGAATAATTATCTGACAAGATGTACTTTTATATTTAAATGAGTCTTTGTCCATACGTAAATCGTAATTGTGGTTTGTTCTTATTACATCTGTTTATTGTTCTACATTTATTGGAACAGTGTTAGAATTATGAGAACTATTGGCATTAATTGGTTTTTGTTGTCATGTTTTCTGCGAATGTTTGAGTTCTTATCTGTAGCTATTCTGACTGGATCTTGTTTTGTCAAAGTGTCATGGTGAGAGAATTAACAGCTAGAATTCGCCTAGACTATGATTTTGATTAGAATTCTTTCCTTTGTCTCCTATCTTTCCATTGTTAACTTCACATAATTTTATTATAGTGATTCTGCTAGAATATTTAAATTAAACTTTAATTAAAGCCATTTTGACATCAGGTGTATCCACATAATTATGTAGTTTATTGTGTAGATATACATCCTAACTATATTGAACCTCAGTTTTTTTCTGATCTTCATTATTTTCTTCACAGGTATATATCCTATTTGTTGTAGTAGGTCAGGATTCTCACTGTGTCCAGTTTGACTACTCAGTACTACGTTATAATTGGCGATGACAGCTGCCAATACATCAACACACAACTTCAATAGATATGAGCAAATATTCTCGCTTGATTGATCGTCGTTTTTGATTTTCGAAAGTCTGATTTAAAAATTCGAACTTAAAATTTAATTTTGAATATAGATTTTGCTTTAAACGTTCGTAAATTAAAACGATGGCCACAGAGACTTAGCTTTATATAAAACATATCGTCATGCGGATAAAAAATGGCGGCTCTGTGACAACGCGGCTAATGATTCTCGATGTCGGTCGATTTACTCCACTCTCACCGGTCCTGTATTTCCTGTTCGTATGTTGTTACGCAAAATTCTTGTACTAATATAAAATTCCATCTGTTTTGCTCCATCACGGCCATTGTGATCTGCAAATTAGTTCTTAGATATTCATTTGCTTTGTTTACTTTTAATAATTGTGTAATCAGATAATGGAGGTGAGTTTTCACAGGTTTATGTGCGCGTGCACGAATGTTGGGATGTTGGAACAAAGGTTTTACGAGCTGTTCCAAATTACCGTTATATTGTCTTTTGAAATATGTTATATAAGTAAAAATTTTAAGGTAATACTGAAAATGTGGTCTTATAAAAACACTGTTAAAAATTAAAAGTGTTATTATTACCGTTATAAAGATCATTATAATCTCTCAACGATTATGTGATAAAGGGCGTGCTTATCATATTGGGGCATCACCGTCTTCATTGCATTTGAGTGTTTTACGCTAGGCTTTCTCGGATATCTCCAATACATTTCGGATTTAAGGATTATTAATTCCATAACTAGATCTTCATTATATTAGGTACATTCCTGTATTTTGTAAATAGTTAGAGGAAAGATTATAAAATACAGCGAAAGAGATGTTATTCTTTGCTATGTGATTGAAATTAAATGTTTTCATTATCATTTATTGTAATTTTGTTTTATACATTCACAACATTAGTGTTATGGGTTGAATTCAAACAATTTTGATTTAGTTTTTTTAAATAACCAATCTATTCCAAAATGCATTCTGCCGTCAAAGACACTGGAACTCTCCAGAAAAATGTAGTGGAAATGCAATATTCATCTTAAAATGTAAATATATTCGTTTTTGTCATGATATATCGTTGAAATATTCATTGATATCATCAGTCGTCCATCGCAATCACATCGGCCATTTCATTCACTTACATTTTCTAGATGTTTCTAGTTGAATGAAACGTTCAAGAAAATCCCCACAGATATGAATTAAGTAGTCGTTCATTTCGAAACTTTCTTTAAGGTTGCATTGTAATTACGTTACATAATTATGAAAAAATATTCTTATTGCGTCTTTTTTTTGTTGAGATTTTCCTTTTAGTTCTTTACCTAATAATTTTTTTTGGGCTTGTTGGCTATAAAAAATTTTGATACGTACCTTGTAAAAATAGTTTGGAAAATACAAATATAAAATATTATTTATATTTTAGTTTTTAGTTATTAATAGTTTCCTGGAATATCGCCGTTATTTTTGTCATTTTAATATTTGCCTTCATATTTTAATTTTTCATTTCATGAGCAGCCTCTTAATCTTCCCACTGCTTGGACCCAGGCCTCCTCTCTGTGAGAGGGATTTTTAATTTATATTTTAATTTTAAAAGAGCTTTAGTACTTAGCATCCAACATCCACATATTGGCTTCCACTACAGAGATTCAAACCCTTCTACATTTGCTGTAGACGTATATATACGGATATAAATCGGCTGGAATCAGTGACTAGAGGGTTCTTTTCAAAGCAAGATTAACAATAAGTATATATAAGTTTATACTATATATTTACAATTCTTAAATCATAACTCGAGATAATCTAAGCACATAGTTGTTTGTATGGAAGATAACCGAGCAAAATGACGTTGGAATGAATCAAGAGTTATTCCCCTAAGATCATACCGGCGTTCGTTTGAAACAAGATGTGTGCAATAATGCATATATCATAAACACAATTAAAACATCCGTAGCTCACGCAGTCATTTTGCATACACGAATGACGTCCAAAATAAACAAATGAACGCATTAGCTGATATGCTCGTTTAAAAAGTACCGTTATGTTGAGATAAGATGAAATACTTAAGATATTGCATTGTTTCAGGGAGGTCGATATCTCATTGGGTTCCCATAGGGTTCCGTACCCAACGGGCGCCAACGATTTTATTACCACTCAATTCTTTTACTTGTGTACTGGTCCGTTTGTCTTTCACAGGACTGTTTGTTAGTTAAATTTTCATTCACACCAGTTTTCTCCTTTTGGTATTATTAAAGCATCTTTAATTCACAGGAGCAGTCAGTCCAACGATTCTCCCCTAGTTGTCAACATTTGATGGGATTTTACTTTCAAACGTACTATTAGGAATCAGTGATGAAATAGTAAAATACGAATATATTACCATTGTAACGGTTTGATTTTTAATCAATTCAGCTCGTTAACAAAAACTTCCGATTCTGATCCGCCTGGAAGTTGACCTCAGCCAAGTTGGGAAGTAGTCTTATCATCATCCTTCAGTCTTGCGCGGTGTCTTCTCGTCCAGCTTACCACAGTGTCTCAAGACAAAAAACTATGACCAGTGTGTGGTGCCAGTGATGACAGCGATGACCACGTCTCAGAGCCATAGCTCTGAGACGTGGTCGCTTACAATGGGCCTCATCAGAAAGCTTACAGTCACTCAAAGGGCAATGGAGAGGGCTATGCTCGGCGTTTCCTTGCGTGATATAATCAGAAATGTTGAGATCCGTAAAAGAACCAGGGTTACCGACATAGACCGAAGAATTGCCAAACTTAAGTGACAGTGGGCAGGGCACATCGCTCGCAGTACGGATGGCTGATGGGGCAGAAAGGTTCTGGAGTGGCGACCGCGAACCGGAAGACGTTGCATTGGAAGGCCTCCCACCAGGAGGACCGATGGCCTGGTGAAGGTTGCAGGGATCCGCTGGTTTCGAGACGCACGGGACCGGTCAATGTGGCGACGCTTGGGGGAGGCCTATGTCCAGCAGTGGACGTCTTTCGGCTGATATGATGATGATGATGATCCTTCAGTCTTTATCTCAATTTATTTGGGAAGTGTGCAGTATATATTTTTCTTAAATACATCCACGTGTTTAAAGTCTTATAAATTACGGTACACTAAAGAAACACATTAGGTATATATACACTTAGGTATACACTTCATCATACTAAGTTACTAGCAGTGTCTATGACTTGATTCATAGACACTGCTAGTAACTTAGTGTTTTTTTTGAACATGCATTAGCTTAGATAGAGTAAAAGCAGGGTTGTAGGTAAGACATTTTGTGGATTTTAAAATTTCTTTATATTCGTCCGTAGAATTCAATTTTTCAAATTCATATGTACTTTCTAAGTTTATCTTGGATATCGCTGACAACATGAATAAAAAAATCGTGAGAAAGGTTGGACTTATCCTACTTATCACACTAATAATATAAAGGCGAAAGTTTGTGAGTGTGTATGTTTATTACTTCTTTACGCTCAAACGGCTGGACGGATCTGGATGAAATTTGGAACAGAGATAGGTAATAGTTAGAAATAGCATATAAGATACTTTTTATACCGGAAATATGTATATTGCCAACCCACCTTGAGCCAGCATCGTGATGATCAACGCTTGTGCTTTCTCTGTATGAGAAGAGGTCCTACAGTGGAACAGTTACAGGCTGGAATTATTTTCTATTCTCATTTTCCAGTTGCAAAAGTAGAAGGTAAAAGATAATCAAATCATTTTGAGTCAGTAGTAAGTTTAAACTAAATAGGCTGACGTATCCGTATATACTGTAATATGTCAATAAGATTTGAGTTGTAGGCCGCATTGATATACCAATACAGTTCCCATTAATTGCTACTGTGTTTGCCGTTACCACTACTGTAAGTGCTCAATGATGTGGTCTAGACACCATTGTCCCCGGGCGAGTCCATTGCTTTCCGTAGGCGTAGGGCGGTTACCTGCCAATAATTATAATAGCTCCGTTACTCGTCATATTGTTCTCAATTAGAAGATAATTGATATGTATGTAATGAGACTGAATTTATTGGCTTGGGGAATTTGGTTTAGTTTTATTTTGTTTGAGACAGATTGTTCTACCTAGTTAGAAACTGACATTTATCATTTCAGCTGAAAGACATCCACTGCTGAACGTCACTCCAAGGCCCAAATTATCGCCACGTCAACTGGCATATTCCTCGCAGAACGGATGGTCGACAGGGCTGTAAAGTTCTGGAGTTGCGACCACGTACCGGAAGACGCAGCGGTAGAAGCCGTTGCATTCACTGGATGCAAGAGGCGCAGGATGTCAATAACCATGATAAATAAAATTAATTATATTTAAGTCTTCACAATTAAGTACAATAATAGTAGAATTAGCATCTTGTAATGGCCTGCTGCTGGGTATATCCCACCCTCTATTCTTTGCATCCTGTTCTGCATCACTTCTGGCCAGAATCACAATCAGTCACAAGAAAATTCAAATCCCCGCCGCGCCACGCCTTGTCGTATAATTTATGTAGTTCCTTAGTACAAAACTTTTATTCTTGACAGAAATCTAGTAATAGACATTATACCACTCTTTTAATCGATTCTATTATCCTTGATTACTTGTTCTCAAGATATTCCATTGATGGAAAATTTCGTAACGGTAGAGCCTAGCCGGAAATGAATTACAGAACCAATAGACATTTTTATATTAGTGTCAGTGTATTTAGCAGAGATGATAATGTTGAGATCGATGTGTGGCGTGACGAGAATTGATAAAGTGAGAAATTAGTGTATTAGAGGCAGTTTGAAAGATGGATGGACTAAGTGAGGAGTGATGTAAAAGTAAAGGGAGTCAGTGATAGCGTGACGGAGGACAGTTTGGAAGAAGAAAACGTGTTGCGCCAACCACAAGTAATATGGGATAAGGGCAGGAAGATGATAAGAAGAATAGAATAAGAATAATTTATTGTTAAGAAATTACATTCAAATGCGTTGCTTCCTGGACTCACACTAGGATTCCGTGTGTCGTGAGATCCAGGCTCCTTCGTTCCGTTTACATTTATTGCTGTTCATGTAATATGTTACGTTACAATAAATTTCTTAATTAAATCTAATCTACTTGTTATTTGCAAGAAAAGCAATATAAAATAAAAAGCAATCTCTAAAAGAAAACAGTATATAACCAAATATGAATAGTTATGCATGTACCTATGTTGTGTGTGATTGTGATGGTGTGTATGTTTGCGTAATGGTGTGTGTGATAGTGTGTGTTTTTGCGGGTGTATGAAATAAGGTAGTGTGTCTAATTGTTATACCTACCTGAGAATGTATATGATGATATTTATTTTGGCTGAGGTCTTTCCTAATTTCTTATTTCTTCGTAGCAATTTTGCGTAATAACAATGATAACGTAATAAGATTGGATTAAATATCGAAAAATTATTAGTTAATTCTGGTTCCCGCTCTCTCATAGGATTTGGGCACATGTGGAGCTGATTTAGAGATAGCGTATCCAGGAACAATAAAACGCTAGTCTTTCCTATAATTTGTCGCAAAAAGGCATGTTCATGCATGATCGAGATTTTTCCACACCAATGTTTATGTTAAGTCATAAAGATTGACAATCTTTTTTTGAAAGTCATTGAAAAACTGTTAAGTAGTGATAGACATTGATCATGTCTCTTTTATTCATTGGAAGTATTATGACTTTAATGAAAAATGCATATTAATCTATGCTATTAAAGCACCGCTATCAGTACAAGTGTGTATCATTTTAGATACTTCACTTGTTATGCAAAATGCACATAAGTGAACTTATGTAGTACCTAAGAACGGTGAATATGAACATTATTTTGTGAAGAAAATATTCTCTTTACTAAGATTTATCGATATTACGAGGGATAAGTAGCGTAATTATTAAACTGGGTACATTATTATTGGTAATCACTGGCCGTGTTATAATAAGAACATTTTATAACATTGAACCCCCATAGGGAAATTGAACATGGGATCTTGCGCCGAAGCATCTACTTAAACTTAATAGCTCTATTATGTATAACAAAGCTTTCATTAAGTGATATGTTAAAAGCTGCTTATATTTTACTTGAAAAAAATCATACAACCTGTATTTTTTAAGGTATAGGCGTATCATCATCAGCCTATTAATGTTCCCACTGCTGAGACTCGTCTCTCTCTCTGTGAGAGGGAATGGGCCGTAATCCACCACGCGGGCCCATTCCGGTTTGGTGGATGTCACATGTCTTCGAATGGTTCTAGGACATGCCGATGCATGCATTTCCTCAGGATGTTTTCCTTCACCGTTTTGAGAGCAGTGGTGATGAAAAAATTTACACAAAGTAAAGCGCCTGCCTGGGCTCGAACCTACAACTTGTAAGTCGCGGCCGATACCACTGGGCCACCACTGCTCTCAGATCTCTCGCTCTATAGGCGTATATACACATAATTTAATTTTACCCACTGAGGTAAGTTTGTTTTCAAATTCCATTCGATGCAAGCGTTGAAATCTCTAAATAGGACCCAAGTTGCAATACACTGCGGAAGACCGCATAACTTGGAAACGCATAGGTATGTAAGAAGTAAGAAGAAAAATGTTGATGACTAATTTTTGAGTGGTGTTTAAAGTACACCTTTGCTTAAAAGAAAAACTACTTGTCGTTTTTTTTTTAAGTTGAGTCTCTTCATACCTTAACTTTTGCGCTTTTTCTGATAGTGCATTTGAATTTATCGGCATTATTAGTGCCTCAATAAAAGGTGAACAATTTTGAACCTGCAACAAGAGAACTTGTTAACAAGCTTCCATATTTAAAATAAAAAAGCGAAGCGTCTCCATTTCAGCTTGGACAAAAATGCTTTCGTGTTTCTAGATATCCGGCTGTTCTTCCTCTACAGGTCGCATTGGTTTACCGAATCTCGTCCAATTTTGTGAGCAGGTTCGATAATTATATGGATTTCTTTGTCGATTCTATTTTTCCAATAACTGAGCAGTGGTGGCCCAGTGGTATCGGCCGTGACTTACAAGTTGTAGGTCGTGGGTTCGAGCCCAGTCAGGCGCTTTACTTTGTGTAAATTATTTCACCACCACTGCTCTCAAAACGGTGAAGGAAACCGACATGTCCTAGAACTAAAAAAATCGAAGACATGTGACATCCAACAACCCACACTGGGTCCGCGTGGTGGAATACGGCCCATGCCCTCTCACAGAGAGGAGGCCTGTGTCCCAGCAGTGGGAACATTAATAGGCTAATGATGTGATGATGTGATTCCAATAACTGAAAAGACTCGCGAGGTCAACAGCTCACAGAGCCACTAGTTATTATGTATGGGACCACTCTTGCAACAGAATTTGATATGCTTATTTTTCTCCACAAGTACAATATTCAACGATGATGTTCTCCAACCTACAAAATTCGACCGCTAAAAATTATTTGTTCTGCGAAGCAAAACCTTGCGGCAGCTTTTGTTTCCGTTTCTATTGACATTACCAATTCGAGCACACACAAATTGTATGGGAGTTATTTATAAACGCGTATGTTAATTCCATGATTACTTACTTACATACGGAATGGCGTATTTTTATGTTTCAACGGCCAGTGCCCGCGAGTTGTTTATACTGTAGTTTGACATACAACACTAATTAACGAATCGTAAAGAGTAATTTGTATCGGTTTTGGTAAACATTGCAACTTTATCTTTGCTTACCGGTTTGGTCTTACGTTCCATTTTAGTTGACTGTAGAACTTGAGTGGCAGGGTTTCTTTCATCTTTGTTAGGTAGTTCTGCATCTACAAACAGTAAATTATATATCAACATCAAAGTCAAAAGTGAATACTCATAATTATAATCCAAAGAAAGATGCTGGTGCTGGCTGGATATTTTGATCTTAAAAGGTAGCTCCCTTTATGAAGAAGTTCTTTTTTCGAAATTCAAATCTCTTCAAAGTTAGAGTGAACAGGCTTCTTCTGGGTAAGCTCACTCCATCGTAGACACTGTCTCTGTCAACTATGACCTAGACTAGAGTCAAGAGCAAGCCCATTAAAAATAAAAAAAATAGCACAAACTTCTTGCTAAAGGAAACGCTTATGCGATTCTTATTTTAAGTCAAGATCTACAAGTCGCCTCTAGGTTTATTTTGGAACAAACTAAACCTGAGATGATAAAAGCGGGGAAGGAAAATATTCAACGGTAACCAGTATCGGTTTCCACACGTTGTTCTTTACCGTTTTAAGACAATGTAATTATGTACTAGAATTAAAAATTCAAAGAAATCCACTAATAGATCCATCTTGGTGGATTATGACCCAATTACTCAGGGAAGTCTGTGTTCCAGCAGTGTGATCGTTAGAGGCTGATTTTGCTATACTTATACTATTCACTGTGATACAGAATATCCTAGTACAGGCATCTTAAATTATTATACCTACATAAGTTATCTAAGATTGAAACTGTGTTTTTACTTTTTCTAATTTCTTAATAAAGATTTATTATTTATTTATATTTTCTCCACATAAGGAAGCATGCAAGGAAAAACAGCAGTTAATTTTAATAACATTGTCTTAAGTAACGTAGGTAGTTCAATAGTATATAAAACTGACGTGTTCTTGTGTTTGTAATTATTATAACAATTGAAAATCGCGTTGGTGAAGTATTTGCAAAGGATATTAATTTTAGTGACCAATAAATGTTGATGACGACCCTGATATGTTATATTGAATTCAAAATGTGTTTTGTATGACTAAAACTCATCTTAAATATTAAAGAATTATATTTTTTAAGTAGGTATTGGGGGGTGACCATAAGCTCTTAGAGCGGTATCAATTTGATATCGAGTAAGTGACAGATGTATCTGACGTGTATACATCTGTCCCTTATTCGATATCAAATTGATACCGCTCTAAGAGCTTATGGTCACCCCCCTGTAGACTAGTATACTGCCAAAGGCTGCGGGAGTCTGTTGGATGCGAGAAGTGTAGCACCGGCCGTTACTGCGACGCTTGGGGCAGGCCTATGTTCAGCAGTGAACGTTTTTCGGCTGAAATGATGATGAAGACGTGGCAAATCTGTAACAAGCCCAAAACGTCTAAAAATACAACAATACCAAATATTACATGAGACAAATTAAAAAACGAAAAGCGAAACGAAATTCTATGAAATTTCTGTCTGCGAAACAAGGGAACACCGGCCCAAGCCATAGACACCGCATTGCGAGCAGTAGCGGCTGAGGACGAACAGCATGCCAAAGCTGTGGATGTGAGCATGGGTGCCCTTTATTAAATAAGGGCGAAGGGGTTGCACTTCCCGCAGCGCTGGAGAAGGTGCAGAAGCAACTTAAAATGTTTTAATATCGATAGGTACTTAGGACATATGTGCATATGAAGTCACTAAAAATAAGAATAACAAGATTGTTTTCCTGCTTGACTAGAATTCACACGCATTGTTTTTATGAACGCGGTGTTGTAATTTTATAGGAGGGTATGCATTTTGTCAAAGGTATGAATTGAAATGTTTAGAAAGTATCACTGCATAAAATGTTTTCATGGTAATACGTTTTATATTAACTAAACAATAGAGATAAAGAATATTTGATTTGTTATTCTATGATATGAATATATATCGCAACATTAAATTTTATTTGTAACAAAACTCAATCATTAAAATTTTCCAAAGTAAGTATTCCGCGTGTTTCTATAAAATGATAATAAGAGGAAAAAAAAGTGAAACCCAATATAAAAGCTGTTATCTATTAAACAACGTACAACCCCCTTGGGCCACCCTTGAGTCGCGAACATGTTTGTTTTATGCCAAAGAACATTATGTGGTATACTCTGCATTACCATTTGACATTATGCTGAGCTGGGCCCTTTTGGCATTAATAGTTTTATTTATTTATTTTGTTTAATTTTAAGGTGTTTTTGTTTTGAATGCCAATAAACACAATTTTCTTTCTTTCTTTTATGTATAAAAGTGTAAATGTCATTATGCGTTTATATAAAAATAAGCTTTATAAAATTATGCTTCATTATTATTATGCCAAGAGTATTTATTGCTATATACATTATGGCATAACATTTAAGCCTAATAAAATTATGCGTAATGATCATTATGCTGGCTTTCGTTATGACAATATATTTTATGCTTATCTGTAGTAAACCAATTGGGCCGTGTTTTATTTTTGATAGCAACCCTGTGTATGGATTTGTATCTAGTTTGCAGCAATAGTCTCATCCCTTATTATATGAGTCTTAAATTATGTTTGTATAAACTATGTATGTGAGACGATGGTACCCCAGAGAAGGCAAAATGAAGAGAGGCAGACCGCATAAAAGGTGGAATGATGACATCAGACAAGTGGCAGGAGTCATGTGGAACAGAGTAGCACAAGAAAGAAAAGAATGGATAAGGTTAGAGGAGGCATTTGCCGATTGGCAAACAGATCTAGGAAAGATAACAAAACAACAGATTTTAGTATAAATAGTTAATAAATTTATTGTTAAATTTTAAGTTTTTTTTGTAAGTTTAAATTACTGTAAATTGATCTGAATAAAAGGCTATATTATATTATTATTATACCATTTATTTACTACATTTAAATATTTTTACATTTTTAAATATAATTCTATTCTATTCTTATTATTATTAAACTATGTATGTACTTTTGTGTACTTTTTGGATAATTCAGGCATATTGATAATGATGATGGTGATCTTATTTGCTTTGATATAAGTGTCTCTGTTTGGAGCTTTACTTGATTTCAGCTCGCTAATTCCATGGTTGGTTGGTTAAGTGGACTCTAGTTTATATAGACTGGTTAATTGATACAATTTGCTTGTTTTATTAATCATTTACTATCACTCTCATAAAAACGTGTTGGCTAATCGTATAAAGCCCACAGCGGAAGAGAGCGTTTGACAGCTTAATATATATATTAACTTTAAAACTTTCGCGTTTCATCATTGAAAAACAATATATCACGGGAACTTACAGAATAAGGACACGGTCAGTGTTGTGTGTAGAAATGTGAGGGTAGACGAAGAATTTTCTGCCCAACGGAGCCAGTACACCGAGACACCATTAAATAATTGAAATCATTGCGTTAAATTCCCGTGATATATTGTTTTTCACCGATATATACAAAATTTTGATAACTTTGTGTTGCCATCAATAGTTTCAAATCAGTGACATTATAAGAACGTTATTTTTAGGTCAGTCTTTGTATTTGTCATGCACATATATCAACTATTAGGTATATATAAAAAAGATTTCGAGATCTTAAAAAAAAAAACTGTAAAATTTAGTAGAATTTTCCTGGGACATAAATGTTTGTCCCATCTTTGTGCTGAAATCATAATCATTTGTTGGCACTGATTAAAAAAATGGTTACATCAAAGTTTACACAGTAGCGTAAATTGTCATTTATTTTAATATCAAAACAAAAATACTTAACACTTTATAATCAGTCCGTGTATACTTGTTTTTATTAACATCCGATTATACCGGAAGCCGAACCCAACAAAGTCGGGAGAAGTGTGATAATGATTACTATTTCCAATAAATCATTCATCTCTGACGTCAGACATCCGTGAACACCATTAGATAATATTCACACCAAAATTCTGCATACTCATTTTGCAATACTTGCTTTGAAACGGTTAGTTCACGTAATCTTTTCAGCTGCTCTGATTTTCCAATAACTGGTTTACCAAGAAACTCAAGTCGGTTAGTTCTAGGGAACTGTGCGCCATCGTCGACCACATCATCGTTTACATCCGGTGAGATACTCGTACGAATAGTAAGTTATCAAAACGGCACATCATTCCGTTCTTTCATGTCTGTGGCTTATAAAACTCTTACTCGTATTATAAGACATGACCGCTACTCAATTCCACCTGGAATCATCAAATTGACAGTTAATGCTTGTTATAATTTAACGTTAAGGTCTATAAATTTTCTCTAGTTTGGAATCACCTGCCAAGTTAGTGAGCAGCCTCCTGAAAGCGCGTTTACGGCGCGCGGTATTTCATAAAGTTAGAAATGTTTTAGTTTTCTATAGATAACTCTCTTTTTTACAAAGAATTTAAATTTAGAACCATGAATATATATATATATATCCTTGCTTATATTTATCAAATTAAAATGCATACCAAAATATATAAATTTATACATATTATATTATTGTTACAATAAATAAAAAAGCCTTTTATTTCTCGTAGATTTTACAGTATCTATCTATGTACATATTATAATGTATTTCTAAGTATCTATAATCTAATATTTTTTATATCTATTTATTTTAACCTAAAGTCTATTTTTCTCTAGTACCTATAATTTTATATAAAATCTGTTTTTGTAATAAATATCCAACAATTATATCCTGCAACAAAAACTTTTATACTTAACATATTTTATTATAATTTTTATCCTAAGGTAGTTTTTAGTTTTACAAGTTAGATCTTATTATCTATCTATATATATAAAAAAATATCCCTATTTCCCTTGGTCACGGCATCACGCGTGATCGACTGAACCTATATCGCTAATTCTTTTTTGTTGTGTTTGTTATTGTTAGGAGAAGGTTCTTATGAAATAAAAAATACAAAAAAAAAAGGTTTTAAAATTGTACCTTACGTACATAGGTAGGGTAGGTATGTAGGTAGGGTAGGGTAGGTAAGGTAGGGTAAGAAGGGTAGGGTAGGTAGGGTAGGGTAGGGTAGATAGGGTAGGGTTGGGTAGGTAGGGTAGGGTAGGGTGGGTTGGGTAGGGTAGATAGGGTAGGGTAGGTAGGGTTGGTAGATTAATGTTTGGTGTTTTTATGGCAAAACAAAGTTTGCCGGGTCAGCTAGTATTCTATAATTTAGGTATGTATATTATTATTACCTCCTTTGATATTCAATTCAAAACTACTAAATCATTAAGCGAATTGTCTGATACATTGGCAATTTTACTAGAGTTAATAATTTTCCACATCAACTGGTCATATATGCTTTATAACCTACAAATACTTTCAAACTTGCATTTAATCGGTTTCATTACAAATACTAAAATATCCATGACTTGGTAACCCTTATAGTCTTCATTTCCGCAGTGTCCAAGATCGTGACTTCTCATCGACTACATTCTATGCCCAGCCATTGTGTCTAGCACTAACCAGCTAGCAGGCATCCAACGACCATCACAATAATATCAATGACACCAACAATACTAAAACAAAAGCATAAATAATAAATGAATGCAAAGCTTTTGTCAAGACGGTAATTATTTTCAGTACAGTTATGCCTGCCTTCACTTACCCTAGGGAACATCTACATGTATAAAAGCCTAAATAAAAGCAGGCAAAGCTATTGGATTTCCAACCCTAGACTAAGCGCCGAAAGTTGAAACACCAACTTTGCATATTTAGGTGTTTCTTAGTGTTAGTGAAAACCGGCATTATGTTCCTCTTCACTCCAACCTTTATGTCAAGTGGGAACCAACCTGTAATAAAATTATGTTAGGCTCAAGTCGTAACATTAAACAGCCTGCGTCTCACAAAGGAAGTTTCATGGTTCGTTAAATACTAATAATGTTATTGTAAGCGAATTTTAAGGAGCGGTGGTGAGGTTAAGGGCTTTTGTCGTAGATATGTATAAAATCTTTTCATTCCGGACGTTAGATAACTGCCTTTAGATGTACATACATGAAATTTTTCGGAAGCAATGGCAAATATTTTTCTTCTCCAATAAAAACCAATCCATTGGACTAACTTGGCATATTCGCCCATTTAGATTTTTCTCAAAAGTTGTGAAGCACAATAGTACTGCTATAGTATGGGTATAGAAATAAAGAAGAAAGAAAATAAAGAAAAAGTATTTATTTGTGACCCGCACAGGAGACACTAGAAATCAGCTTAAAATTAAACAAAAATAAAAATAAAAACCCCGTGCGAGACCAAAAATGCTCCTATCGCAGCATGTGCAGCGCTATCCAGAAAAGGAATTAACGCATATTAAAACATAATACATATTTATATAGCATATTTAAACTAACCAAATATTTGGAGGGATCGATATGAAAGTTTTACTTCCTAATGTCTCGGCAACATGGCAGTTTAGTGTTATATCTAGTCCGGTTTTTTTTTGTTTCATCAAGTGTCCTCTCAACAATATTTTTTTAAGTGACTATGCGTGGTGTAACTGTGTTGTATGCGCAAACTTAAAAAAGAACATAATGGCGATAGGGTGACTATGCCAGCAAAGCTCAAACCTCTTATATACTTAAGCTAAATAATATGAGAGGTGGGAAAATAAATAATAATGGTAGGCAGGTACTGACGAAATGAAACCCACACAATTAAAATGTCACATCGCTAAATGATGACAGACGCATGTCCACCCCAACATGAAACATTAAGGAAAGGACTTGACAAAACTGACATTTGATTCAAGCCTTTATGTGGGCAGCGGAGGACCGGTCGTTGTGGCGATGTTCAAGAGAGCTCTATGTCAAGCAGTGGACGTATATGACGATTATCTGAAATCTAAGCTTAATGTTATAAAGTGGTAAAATTTTCTGTTTGTATGTAAGGAAATACTTAAGATTCAATTGCTTCACTGATAGAACATTCTTTGAATAATATAAAGCTCTATCGCGGAGTGCCAAGATACTTTTTGTCACAGAAAAATATACGGCTCTTGTCGGATAGGCTACAAAAGCGAAGTCGTAGGAAAACAAGAATATATTACACACTAATATCAAAAACCGGCCAAGTGCGAGTAAGACTCGCGCACGAAGGGTTCCGTACCATTGTCGCAAAAAACGGCAAAAAATCACGTTTGTTGTAAGTGGGGACTTAAATATTTAGGCTTTTGAGTTTTGTTTTTTTTTTGTCTGTTTTTAGTATTTGTTGTTATAGCGACAACAGAAATACATCATCTGTGAAAATTTCAACTATCTAGCTATCACGGTTCATGAGATACAGCCTGGTGACATACGGACAGACAGACAGACACAGACGGATCGCGGAGCCTTAGTAATAGGGTCCCGTTTTTACCCTTTGGGTACGGAACCCTAAAAACTAGTTTCGCACCCATATATTTATTCTCCGAGAACTCGGCATCAAGCAGCGTCTATCGGCTGTATACAAGCTCGAATACTCCAGTAAAGTTACGTCCAGTAAGGCTACGTGTCCCGACGAGGCAACAACTCTATTGAGTGGCATGTAGTACAGGGAAGAGTGGAAGGAACGAGAGCGTGCGGCAGGTCGCTCATGCGTTGGACCAACTAGATTAAGGCGATATAAAAATTGAGGCTCCTTTTGAACAGTTTTGTTTGCAAAATATTATTTGATTTACATATGCTATGTTAATTATGAAGAAATACCAGCCATCAATTTTTCTGTGTAAAAATATTTTTAAACATCCAAGTCGTTTTGGAGGAGTTTCCAAAAGTTGCGTGATTTCCAAAAATTATCGTGTTGTTAGTTATTTTTTTAAAGCAAAACTATTAGTTACACGTAAAAACCTTGTGTTCAAAATTATGTTCATGAATCAGTAATAAATATTTTTTTTTTTCAAACCTTTTAACCTAGCCGTTACTAAGGAGTATGCTTTAGAAGTTGCCGTTTTACGGCACTAAAGCGTATGTAGGCCCTTAAGTATGCAGTAGGTGGCACATTGCATGAGTGCACACGAGTGGCAGCCGACAGAGACGGATGGCGTGTGTGAGTCGAATAATGGCAGCCCAAAGTTTCACTACAGCATGATGACCACGACCAAGCCAAGAGAGCCAAGATGAAGAGTATTGAAATTGGTAAAATAAAAACCTACAAGTGAATCAATGCCGAGACCAAAACTGTTATGTAACTTAGCATGAGTTACAACTCATGCTAAGTTACAGTTAGTGCGGGAAGGCATTAAAATTTCTGCTAACAAAATCTTGCATCAAAAATTACGAAGATTTATATCAAATACTTCGCATTCAGTTCGCTAATCGCTCATCATTAGGACTCAGGTTGCAAGCCAAAGTTATCTCTCCAATCTCAAACAGTGTCAAGATATAATACAAAAGACTTAACGAATAAAACATGAGATTCTGTGTAAAGATGTGATTGAACTGTCATATTATTATGATCGAACCCTTGTCAACGATTTAATTTCACGATATAATGACACTGTTAAATGATTCAGTAGGTGGCTGCAACCGTTTTTTGAGGGTGATTATTTTTAAACAATTGACTAACTCACTTTGGCTTTATAAAATGCTCTCTAAATCGGTCTCTGACATAATCAGCCTATAATGTTTTCACTGCTGTGACATAGGAATCCTCTCTGTGAGTGGGAATGGTCCATTATCTACCACGTGGGTCCATTGCGAGTTGGTAGATGTCACATGTCTTCGATTTTTTTTGTATTAAGACAAGCCGGTTTCCTCATGAGGTTTTCCTTCGCTGTTTTGAGAGCAGTGGTTGTGAGATAAATTACACAAAGTTATGTGCCTGCCTGTGTTCAAAACCATGACCTACGAATCTTAAGTCGGGGCCGTAAACACTGTACCACCAGTCTAATATTTACACCCACTAACATTTTCCAAAATTATTTTTTCTAGATCATAGTAGTAAAATCAGTCGGAAGACTCATTTAAAATTTTAAGATAAGAAAAGAAATCGAAAATCAAGTTCACTGTCACTGCTTAGATAAATAGGCAAATCTTTGTTTATAAACTACTCGACTAATCTTTACAAGCTGCTATAAATCTAGGCAAACATGACTGTTGAGCCTCCGACGTTAGCTCTGCAACCATAGTCTACAATAGACAGGAATATACAGAAGATCCACGCATTTTATAAAGCTCTCGGTCTCATGTAAATGGAAAAATGTCAGTACTATTAGTTAAAGAAATTTATTTTCTACTAAGCACGTCTTTCATTTCTTATCCAAAATATTTTGGCATAACCTAAATCAGAGGTCGCGAAACGGACTTGCTATTTAAATGTGTAGTCAGTAGTTCCCATTTCTTTTCATTTTAGCTGTAGAAATAATGGATAAGTTACAATGGGGCTGACGTATAAAAACCGCTTAGTAATACAGAATAAAAAAAATAAAAAAAAACATGTCTGTTCGAGAAATGAGGAATATGTCGTGAAAAAGTTTTGAGTATGAATATGAACGATTACAAACACAGATAATATAATACTAACATACCTGAGATAGTGGCTAATACCAATGCACGGTGTAGGAAAGACAGATTCTGCGCAGACCGTAAAAGATTTGGAAAAGGGCAGATGATAAATTGGCTGTTTCAGTGCGAAGACGTCTACTACTGTTGCTATCTCAATTCTTGTTAATGTCTGTTACAAGCAGCCAAGAGTGTACCTTCGGTGCAGTCTTGTGTCATGGACTCGAGACTCGGTACTACGGCGGGCACCGATACGTACTCCGCCCACGTGCACTATGGAAATCAGTAGGTCACTAGGAGCTACTTACCGCGAGATGTGGTTACACTAGATTCGACTTTGATTCATACTCGCAGTGGGCGATCCATGCAAGGTCGATGTACTCAAAATTTTGCGGTACCATTATTTGCATATATCCGCGGGTCAGACGAGAGTGACACCGATAGTCGGATTTGTAGTGGTGCAAATTGGTATCAAGGTTACATACTCTCTCTTTAGTGGGTAAGTGTAACGCCTAAAATCAACTTATGATAAATTGCTCATTGTAGTGAGATAAGTGTCGTGTTTGAGTGGTTTCCTGTGTCGGAGTGAAAGCTGGCTGGTGCAAGGATGCTGAGAATTGATGACACTCGCTGTTAACGGTCCTTTGAGTTTGTTATGAGTGTACCTTTCAGAATAATGACGTAATTTGCTTATCGGACTGACCTCTTAAAGGATACCAAGCATCTTCTTTAAGGTGACACATTATTTGTTGCCACAGATAAGTTAAAAATACATAGAAAGGCAATGGAAAATTTTATTACGACCTCAAGAAAATCTGGTGCAGCTAAATAAACATACTCAATCTCATGTCGAAACATATATATTTAAAGCATTAATGTTTCAAGAACTAGGCTCCTTATGTTTCTTCATACAGCAGAGGGCACTTATTAACGAACTGAACACGGCTCATACCCACTTATTTTCAAGTTAATTATTGGATGTTGACAATATCGAAAACTGGTAGAAACGCTTTACCGGCTTAATAAGGCGAAACAGAATTCCATTTACACAATTAGGCTTATTACAGACGCTAATTCGTTCGAAGGGGACAAGTAAGCTCAACTTGAGGATTATTACGCGAGGGAAATAATTTCTGCATACCGATGTGCAATAATTATAATCATTATTATCATTACTGCTTGGGTTTTCGTGACACGCCTTAATAGTACGTGTGCCGATAGCAATTTACGTTTCGCATGCAATTCCTATAAAATTATTATTTGTATTTTTTTTTGGTACATTAAAGGTAGGCAATTAGTGTTCTTTGTACTTTTGCTTTATGAAGGCTGTAATTAGTGTGATTTTATATGGAACACTGTGGATTGAAAAAACTTTATTTTGTTATCAACGGGTTAAGTAATTAAGAAATTGCAAGCGTCCTACAATAGTTATGTAAGATGTAAATCTATGTTACTATTGACTATTTAGAGAGCAGTGGTGGCCCAGTGGTATTGGCCGCGACTTACAAGTTGTAGGTCGTGGGTTCAAACCCAGGCAGGCGCTTTACTTTTTGTAAATTATTTCATCACCACTGCTCTCAAAACGGTGAAGGAAAACATCGTGAGGAAACCGGCATGTCCTAGAACCAAAAATTCGAAGACATGTGACATCCGCCAACCTGCACTGGGCCCGCATTGTGGATTACGGCCCATTCCCTCTCAGAGAGAGGACGCCTGTGTCCCAGAAGTGGAAACATTAATAGGCTGATGATGTGATGATGATGATTGACTATTTTAGGAAACCCAATTTTATTACGGCTATTGCATGACTTGAAACGAAACTTCTGAGCTTTTGAATTCCTTTTGTTTACTTAACCTCAATCATTTATCATCCTTCAATTCACCATGCTTCTAGCACAGCCATAAACCATCACATCATCTGCATATAATTATAGCTGTACAATGATCCAAAAGGTCTTCAACAATTATTACAATGACGTCATCAGTAAAGGGCCTAACAATGATGACAAAAGAATTACGCACCAGTAAATTAATCTTACTTTCAACACAAGGTCGAAATTAAACCCACTAGGTGCCTACGCAAATATCTATTAATATAGAAAAAACAACTACGTCTATTATATTAAGAAAGTTTGGTATTAGTGAAGATATAAATCAGTTAAATGGGAACGATTTGAAATTCGCATCTCACTTAGACGAATTTCTAGGTTATGTTTTGATCTTTGTGATGCAAATTCAAGTAGAGATCTAGAACTGGTATGCTACAAATTTTTTGAGTACCTAACTAATATCGTAAAGACGTTGAAACTTAAATTGTTTGTTTGTTTGTGGGTTCTGATACCATTAAGAAAATTATTGCAAATACCCTGATTATGTGCTAATTGACGCTTATATACGCTTTAGGTAGTGGTAATTTCATACAGCAATGAAAGTGTAAGCCTACACAAACAATTTTGATAACTTCATTTGTAAAAATTATGTAAGTTTACACTGTATTTAGAAATTATGAAAGTGAAAAGTAAGAGGCATCTTTCAGGGAGAACAATCTAACATGATATTTCTTTCTTTTTTTTATTGCATCACAGAGCAGGTGCCCTGAGTCAGCGAGACGGGGTCGCGGTAGGCCACGAAGTAGTTGGCGGGGCTTAGTGCGAGTTTTTACTCATGCTGGATTGAGTTAATGTAAACGTCAATTTGTATTGAAACTGGATAAGCGCCGTCTTATGCGCCGTCGACTGGAGGATGTCTTCAAGTTTCTGGACTGGATAGGGCTAGGCCTCAACGTCAATGGCGAATACATCACTCACCTTCGGTTTGACGAGGATATAGTGGTCATGGCTGAGACCATGGAGGACCTCAGTACAATGCTCGATGACCTCAGTAGAGCTTCCGAAAGAGTGGGTCTTAAGATAAACATGGACAAAACCAAGGTGATGTTGAATGCCCATGTTGCACCCACTCCTATTAAGGTTGCAAACTCTACACTCGAAGTTTAGGACGACTATTTCTACCTAGGACAAACGATGCAGTTGGGTATGGCGAAATGCCGAGAAAGAGGTCAACCGTCGAAGCGACTGCGAACTGGAAGACGTTGCGTTGGAAGGCCTCCCACCAGTTAGATCGATGAACGTTGCAGGAATCTAATGGATGCGGAACGCATGGGACCGGTCAATGTGGCGTCGCTTGGGCGAGACCAATCTCCAGCAGTGGACGTCTATCGGCTGATATGATGATGATGATAAAGCGCCGTCATGTGATAGTAAGGAAAAACGTATTTTTTTGTATAGAAATAGACATACAGTTCATAGCACACTTATTAACTCGGAAAGGGATCGTCACCGTATCAACTCGAGTCGTGCAATATTCTTTGTATGAAACTCCCCACTGCAACGCACACTAATCGGAATCGTAACGTAATCGCCTCGCCTAGGGACAAGGTCACGAATCGCGTTGCAGTGCGTGGTCAACTTGCAGTTACCGCGCTTACGGCTCATCGTCCCCGCGCTTATGTCTCTCAAACTGATTTGGAGCCAGCCATGTCAACCAGTGGCCGGTGAGCCGTAACCATGGCGTTGCCTAGCCGTAACCACGGC
Source organism: Orthosia incerta (assembly GCA_948252205.1). Lineage (NCBI taxonomy): Eukaryota > Metazoa > Arthropoda > Insecta > Lepidoptera > Noctuidae > Orthosia > Orthosia incerta. The sequence goes on from OX411742.1 coordinate 57,778,342, forward strand.
GTCGCCTTGCTTTAATCGAGTCGACATACCACTGCTGCCGATCCGCTTTGGTTACGTGTTTGCGTGTGAATGTCTGCTATGACTTTAAGAGATCGTTGACGTTAACGCAATCGAGCAGGAGTAAACAGTCGGAATAAGCCCACTGGATAGATTCAGTGCAAACGGACAGGAAGACGCGCGTGCGCGTTACAGATGGAAGGAGTGGAGGGCTTTTCTCAGCCCCTTTGCTTAACTCTTCCGGGAATACAGGTCTGGTACCTCTCGTCTATTTTCATCAAGCGCAGCCTCCAGCATCCTTCCTCAACCTACCCCAATTTTGCGCCATCATTAAAGCCACGTTATGTAGGATTTTCGACTAGACAGCGTGGGTAGTTCGAGAAAGTACCGCTTGATTGACTGCTCAAATGTTGCAAGTTCGCGTGTGCAACATATGAACTGAATGCTAAGATATGAACTCTATTGTTATGTAGTCGTGTAGCCGACTTTTGTATTTGTAGTGTTTAGGATTACTAAGTGAGACTGATGTCATTGTTCCGGGGAACTAATCAGGTATGCCTTAACATTTAATGCAAATAGTATCCTGCTTGTTGGGTATAATCAGGAAACTTGATGTACGAACTCATCATATGGGAGTATTTTATTTTAATTTGAAATGCTAGCTCATGACTTCTCGACATGAGCAATAGTTAAGGTCTACGAACGAGCGAGTGCAGAAAATGCCTGTGCAACGGTTCGTTCTTACGTTGAGGACTGACGGGCAATAGGTACCACACAGAAGCTGGACGAGAGTTCCACTCTTTGACTCTGCGCAAAATAAGAAGTGCTTAGTACGACTAGTCGGGGTATTAATCAACCAACGGTTTTGATCGGTTGGTTCGGTGTTTTACCAAAAAATTGCATGAATGCACAAAATCTCTACATCGTCCTTAATAATTTTAAGATAAATCAGATGAATTATGAAGCTTTAAATTTGTTATTGGTCCAAATATTTTCTATCGTTTAACTATTTGACTATTTCTGAATCATGCATTCAGACAAGATAGCACATACAATATTATATAATCATAAAAAACCATATAAGCACTCAAGCATGAGAGGCTTACAAGTATGTAAGTCGGTACGGGTACTTCACTGACTTATGACCCGCAGAAAAATAATTGGAAAAAGGTAAATTACATAATGAACCATGTACAAACACTGCTCAAGTGGGTATCCCTGTCTTGGCGTTTATTTCTAAGTAAGCTTTTGAGATATCGAGTGGGTGATACCGCTAAACTTTACTCAGTTCATCTACTTGACAATTTTTTTTAAATACTTCCACTATTCATTTTAGCAATTTATTTCCCTTCATGATTTCTTTGACGCAAAGTCAAATTCAAATATATTTATTTCAACTAGGCCATTAACTTTTGAACCTCAACAATTAAAAGGAGAATGCCCAAAATCAGTATCGCTTTATAACAAAAGAGTATAGCCGCAAAAATATAATCATAAATTATACAATTTTTTTTTAAAGTTTTCTTATTTAACTTGATTGAAATCGTATGTGGGGTTAATATTTAGTGTTTAATTAGTTATTTATTCGATTTTATTTTAATGGCGTACTTTAGTGAAAACAGTGTTGCCATTTTATGAACCGCCCCATAATCGGTGTTACTAATAGTGTAAGGGCAGACGCTGAGTTTTAAAATTTTTTTTATTTATATATAACATAATTAAAATGATATTACTTTACGATTTAAAAATCTTTCTCTAATTAACAAATCACTTATGGTCAGGGTGATTTAGATTAATTGTTGGTAACACTACCACAGGCGATGTAAATGAAAGGTTAACTGTCAACTATCAAAAATGTCACTGTCAAAAATGTCATTGTCAAATGTCAAGTCAAGCTAGGTGCCAAACAAAGATTCGTGTCGGCGCGGCAGCGAATTTTTGTTTTTGCGTTTATATTTGTTGAGTTTGTTGTGCTAATTAATAACTTATCATTGCGTTGAGTTCGTGTTCAGTAGTTTTCAGATTCCTGCACACTCAAGAAATCTTTTTGAAGACTATTGTACTGTTTCTGTGCTGGTGGTGTGGATTGTGTAGAACGAACAAAAAATCAAAGAAAAAACAAAATCCCCACAAAATAAATGGATAATTTTTATTTCCTTTGAAAGTATGACCTCTCCCTTCTTTTATATCCAATTTACGCTATCATACATTTTTTTTTATGCGCAACGGCGGTCCATAGAAGGATGGGCAATCTCCTTTACAAGTAATAACAATTAATTCTACCTTCCATTCGGAAAAGTATCTTGTTATGGAGAAGAACGGTCAAGAAACTCCTTACTGACTCTTTAAAAAAAATAAGTGTTTTACAATATTTACATATGTACATTCATTAATAAATATATATATGTGAGGACGGTGCACCCAGAATAGGACTACATAATAAACAACGTACAGGTATAAAGTATTAAAAGTATTCACACATGTGCTGTGCAGTTATATAATACTAGAAAAAATTGATTTTATACGATACTAGCTGTTCCCCGCGGCTTCGCTCCCGTGGACCATCCCACAGGACCCGTTTTCGGGATTAAAAAATAGCCTATATCACTCAGGAATAATATAGCTTTCTATTGGTGAAAGAATTTTTAAAATCGGTCCAGTAGTTTCGGAGCCTATTCAGTACAAACAAACAAACAAATCATTCCTCTTTACAATATTGGTATAGACAAATATATTCATACAGTCTTCATCAGCAGGTAGACCGATAGCGCTGGCCAATTTTGATGTCATAAGTTTAAAAAATTCTAAAGTTTCTGATTTTTTGCCTATGGATAAAGTCGTACCTATGTAGCTTATTATTGCGTTTTGTGTCACATCTGTTACTTGCATTTTCAGTAATTCGATGATTTGTGATTGATTATTTTTATTCAAATCAAAACTGCCAAAAAAAAATTAAAGTTTACAATAATTATGGTATCATTTCTAGGATAGCCTGTGGAGTGTGCAAACCCAATTTGTGTCATTTTTGCCCAGTGCAAACTGAAATAGGGTCAGTATGTAAAAACAGTGCGAAAAAAAAATTAAAGTTTATGAAATAACTATTTCCCTTCTCAGATCACTTATATATGCCTATTATTTAAATTTGTGCCAAATTAGGGCACGCAATTTTAAGATTTTCAATTATTTTGTTTTTCCAAGCTACAAACGCTTCAAAAAAATATTATAATTATTAGAGTTCACATAATCAATATCATAAATGCATGAAAAATCGACATTGTAAATTTGTGTCATTTTCATGCACGATAAGTATTTAAATGAACACTCAGAAAGTTTTGCGAAACTAAAAAAAATTGTTCTATACGTACATATATTTTTATTAAATCTTTTCAAAGTACTTTCCACCAGCCTCTATACAAAGATTCATGCGCCTAAACCAGTTTTCAAAACACTTTTTCCAGTCCGCCGCAGACACCTCGTTTACAGCCTGCTCGAACGCAGCCAGCGCATCTTCCGGCGACGAAAATTGTATCCCTTTGAGCTGATTTTTTATTTTTGGGAATAAAAAGAAGTCACACGGTGCTAGATCAGGGCTGTAAGGAGGGTGACCCAGGAGTTTGACTGGCGTGCTGTCCAGGAAGTCCCTCGTTTTGAGTGCGGTGTGCGCAGGTGCATTGTCGTGGTGGAGCAGTAGCCCGCGGAGCCCTGTGTTTGGTCGCTTGTTGCTTATAACAGAGAAAACTTCTGGCAAACATTTGGTAGTATACCATTCGGCATTAATGCTTCTTTGATCCCGTAAGGGAATTGATACCAAGTGGCCAGTCAAATTAAAAAAGCTAGCGATCAAAATCTTACCCCCGCTTCTAGATCGCTTCACTTTGGTAGGCGTTGGCTCATTTTGAAACACCCAAACAGTCGACTGGCGCTTGGTTTCTGGGTCGTATTGATAAATCCAGGACTCATCACCTGTAACGATGTCGTAAACACGCCGAGACGAGCCTGCTTCAAATTTGTTAAGCATATCACGGCACCATTCCACCCGGGCCTGCTTCTGAGCATCGGTGAGGTTGTGCGGCACCCAGCGTGATACTATCCTCCTCACGCGAAGATGGCTGTGTAGAATCTCGTGAACGCTTCCCGATCCAATCTTCAATATGTGTTGAATCTCCTGATATGTAATTCGCCTATTGTCTTGGATTAAATTTTTCACTGCTAGCACGTTTTCTTCGGTAACAGCCGTCAAAGGGCGACCGCTTCTTTCGTCATCCCCCAAAGTTGGTCGACCGCGCTTGAATTCGTTATACCAACGATACACGGTTGCCTTGGAAGGGCCTTCATCCATGAATGCCATTTGAAGTCTATCGTACGATTCATCCGGTTTCAGGCGACACTTGAAATCGTATAAAATCATAGCTCTAAAATGTTCCCGGCGCAGATCCATATTTCAGTGAGACACAATACTTTGAATTAACTCGCAAAAAATGTGGAGGGAAATTTTGAAATTGGAACTTACTTATTTTTACTTATAAATAATCATATTTTCGAAAAACATTATAACTGGCCAGTCTCCCATATATAAAAACTTTTTTTCGCAATACTTTCTGAGGGGCCTGGTAAAACACAAAAACAATGGTTGCGGTCGAAGCAGGCAGTCGAAGCGGGCGGACGCGTTTAGGCGGCATTACGCACGCACACAATCATGTTCGTTCGGTACGATTTCTTTTTAGATGCGAAGGCTTCCTATATAAATAACATAACTATCATATTGAGTAATTATTGACTCTTATCTCCGCCAAGTAATAAACAAATGTGTAGGTAACCTATAGAGATGAAAATAATGACGTGCGAATTATGTACAAAGCGCGCGTGTCTGCATTCTCATTGCCTACGAATGTCAATTTTCAATGCTAAGAAGACGGTCAATATGGTAAATATTATATTAGATTGACGCTTCGATTCGCTTCGAATTTGAACCCGAAAGCGGTAGGTAGGTAGGTATCGGCATACCTACCTATAGCTTTCAGATTCAAATTAGCCGTATAACAAAAAAGCGGTAGGTAGGTAGGTAGGTATCGGCGTACCTACCTACCGCTTTTTTGTTATACGGCTTCTCGATATCCCGCGCCCCGCTTCGAGTAGGCAGTGTACAGTCAGCAATACAAAATATACACGAAGCAAAAAATTCTAGATATTTTTGTTGTGTGGTGATAGTGATTAAGTTTAGTTTTATTACAGCACGCTCCTTAAAACAGTCTGCTTTTCTGTCATCCCTTACAATGTTCGATTTTATGAACTTCAATAATCCTCTTTCTTTAACAATCACTGTATTAACGTCTAGTATGAGACCAAATATCGACACCCAATATGAATAACATTGTATCTTTAGTTACACATTTGGTTACAACTTTATGTCATACTAGCTGTTGCCCGCGGCTTCACTCCCGTGGACCACCACACAGGACCCGTTATTGGGATAAAAAAATAGCCTATGTCACTCAGGAATAATGTAGCTTTCTATTGGTGAAAGAATTTTGTAAATTGGTCCTGTAGTTTCGGAGCCTATTCGGTACAAACAAACAAAAAATCTTTCCTCTTTATAATATTAGTATAGATGAAATCAGCAAGAACAGAACTTTATTTCTGCCTTTTAACCGTATTTCTGTGCCAATAAGAACTACTTTTGTAAAAGAAAATAAATTCATTGTAATTAAAAATGAAAAATGTTTCTACTAAAGTATACTTGTAAATCAAGTTCCAATACACAAAAGTTTGGGTAACAACGGTTTCTTTGTGTTAAATTCATTTTAAAATGACATACAATGTAATACATTTTAAATTTTGGACTATTTATATTTTAATACAAGAGCGGTGGTCGCCCAGTGGTAGCGGCCGCGACTTACAAGTTGTAGGTCGTGGGTTCGAGCCCAGGCAGGCGCTTTACTTTGTGTAAATTATTGCATCACCACTGCTCTCAAAACGGTGAAGGAAAACATCATGAGGAAACCGGCATGTCCTAGAACCAAAAATTCGAAGACATGTGAAATTCACCAACCCGCACTGGACCCGCGTGGTGGATAATGGCCCATTCCCTCTCACAGAGAGGAGGCCTGTGTCCCAGTAGTGGGAACATTAATAGGCTGATGATGTGTGATGTGATATTTTAACCATAATTGTAATTTTAAGTTACAATGTTTTTATTCTCAAATATAATCACTTACTTTAAATGTTATCATTGTTAAGAAAGATGGTGTTGACATCGAGAATATGTTTTTAGTTCATCATTTGAATATAATCGTATCAGCATAAATGGCCTTGGAGAAAAACTAAGAGTAGTGTATATATATAGTAATGTTTTTAGACTCATTCAATATTACAGATATGTGAGAAAGGAGAATGATTACAAAAAAATGTGAAGAAGTAATTGCAAACGATAGACGTGGTAAGCATTAGGATAGGATACATGGTCCCCCTTTTCCGAACTTAGACTACCATTTGGTCCATTGTGCGTTAAGGCTTCCTATCTGGGAGAGGGAATGTAATCCACCACGTGCGTCCAGTGTCGGTTGATGGATGTTACATGTCTTCGTTTTTTTTTACTTCTGTGCTTTGAGAGCAGTGGTGATGAAATAATTTACACAAAGTAAAGAGCGTGCCTGGGTTCGAACCCACGACCATACTTGTGAGTCACCTCTGTTACCACTGGGCCATCACTGCTATAATAATAATAATTAATCATCTACCATCGTTCTACTATCCACTGCGTGGTATGCATTGCAATAGGGGGAACGTATTTTTTATATTTTATATGCTCGCACTTGAACACTACCTCACCTGATGTTAAGCGATGACGTGGTCGAACATGAAGCACGCTTACCTAAAAGTAACCTATTCACTCTTGACTGAAAGACTCCAACTTGTACCTATCGGGCAACACAGACTCCGGCAGGGAATGCCACTTCTTAGCTGTGCGCACAATGAAAGTATTCCCAAAACGTTTAGTGCGTATGGGTGAGATCCCCACCATCTAACGATAGCAAATCACCGTACGTCTTGTAGTCCGATGATGTAATGGGCTAGGTGGAATTAGATCATGTAATTCCATTGCACACTCCCCAAAATGCAACCGATAAAAAACCGATAAGCTAGCAACTCGGCGACGATGTTCAAGGCTCTGGAGCTTTGACTCAACCAGTGCCTCATTTCCGATGAGCTTCTTGACCCGTTTTTTGATAAAATTAAGTGCGTCAAGCTGGTATTTGGCAGATCCTTCCGAGAAATGAGAACAGTACTCCATACATAATCAAACTTGCGCTTGATAAAACTTGAGCAACTGTTCGGCGTGAATAAACGTCTCACTTTTGCGAGGATCCCCAACTTTTTGGCAGCCGACTGAGCGTTTGCCTCAATGTATGGTCCAAAATTGAGGAACGTGTTAAAAGTACTGCCAAGAAGCTCAAAATGGTCCATTATTGCAACGTTTACACTTCCGAGGGAAGGAGCCGAGTGGAATTGGCTCATTTTAAGCGATAAGGCCGCCCATTGTATGTTTTTAGTATTAAGTTTCTTTTTTTCTTGTTTATTATGGTGTACAATAAAGTGTAAATAAATAAATAAATAAATTGGCTCATTTTAGCGGAAAAAAGACATGCCTGGGTTTTAGCGGCATAAACCTGACCAAATTGGCATCGCCCCATTTGGAGACTGCCTTCAAGGATAAACTGAAACGCTCCACCATACCATCACAAAGGACAAGGATGGACAAGTACCTCTCAGCAACAGTGCTGTCGTCTGCATTCCCAAGTTTTTAGCAGATCGTTTATGTGCAGCTAAAATAAAGATGCTGAGAGTACCAACCCTTGAGGGACCCATTTATATCCAATTGGTCCGACGAGCAGCCATCGATAACCATTCGAATGGATCGATCCCTCAAGAAATCTGCAATCCAATCACACATACTATTACCAGGCAGACCGGATGAAGGAAGCTTACTAATAAGGCTTCCGTGCCAGACCCTATCGAAAGCTTTCGAGTTGTCGAGAGAGACGGCAAGCGCCTCCCCTTGCCTCTCGATGGCCTTACTCAAGATGTAAATGTAGAAGATCCCCTGTAGAACGATATCGGAGGCAGCCGTATTTAGCTTCTAGGTATGCCAACACACTTAGAAATGGGTCTGTAATTGGTCGGGTTAAATCGACTGTCCTTCTGGGACACGGGCTGTACGTTAGCTTATTTCCAAGCATTCGACACTTTTCCAGTTTCATACGAAAGGCGAAATAGACGTGTCAAGATCGAAGACAGTTCGGGCGCACAAGTTTTAAGGACAAGTGCTAGTATCGCGTCCGGGTCACTAGCTTTGTTTAAGTCGAGGTTGCCGAGTACGAACCCTACGAACGTCAAATAGAGAGGCAAATAAGTTTGCCTTCTCCTCAGCGAAGTGGGCTAGCGACCCGTCGATAGTTTTAGCAGTGGTCGTAGTGAGGGATGGCAGAAGTTCGACTCAACCGACTTACCCAGGAACCAAAACGCTTTACTACCTGCTGGGTAAGAAGCTAGTTATGTCCCTATTCGGCCAATGTGGCCGAACCGAGCCCCTCGCAACTCCTTCTTGCAGGACTTGGCAGCGCTGTTGAAGGCCTTCTTTTCTAACTTACGTGGCTCGCACTAACCGTCCGAGCGTCGATCTATGCCAAATACGCCTCATGTTTAAGCGCGTCTGCGTGGCCGGCCTTTGCTAGACATTGGTAAGTCAGAGAACGGAATGTAGTACTTAATTCTCCAACGCAACACATCAGTCACGGCGTCCGCGCAAAATGAGGGACCAGCATGCGAAGAAAGATCGTATCCCATCCCAATCTGCCAACTTATACCTACAAACCCGCCGTGTGCCTCTTGGGCGAAGAGTAGACGGACACAGACTTTACCAGACAGCGGTCGGAACTACCCAAGATGAAGTTATCGACATAGAGTACCTATCGGTCTGGATCGGTTTTCAGCTGAAGTTCCAAGCAATTGGCCGTGTGCGAATCAACATCCCCCGTTGCCGTTGCCCCCTGAACCAGATGGCTGATTAGCGCTAACGAAAGCTTACGCATCTCTCCTCCAGCATGATCAATGCACTGGTATGGGAAGAGCCACTCCTGGTGGTGAGCATTAAAGTCCCCCCGTGTCACTAATTAGCCGTAAGGGTAACGCTGCTGTGCCACATCAGCCGCTTCAATGAGGTAATCTGTGAGTCTGCTTGTCGCCTGATCTTCGCTGTGCGAACGGTAGTCACAGGTATTGATAATTTTATCCAAACCACCAGAGCACAAAGTGTTGTGAATATTAATTGAATTACAATAATTATTAAAAAACGAGTTTTATTAGCTCTTCCATAGTACTTCCTGTACTATGGAACCTTCTTTTTTATCCGAATGTAACATTGACACAAATTGTAATTGATGCTTACAATAATATTTATCAAAGATGTTGTCGGTATAATTTTTAATCGTACAATAAGATACGATAATATTCACAGAAAAAATCTTTCAAAAGTTTTCATGACCCCATTGTAACGGTAGTTACAATGCTATATTAAAAAGGCTTAAAATCTGTATATCGTAACATTGCAAAAATCATACTTGGAGTGATTTTAACAAAACTGAAAGAGCAATTAAAATTTGTAACATGAAACCTACAATTGTACAAAACAACTTATGCCTGCAGCTGAAAATAAATAATAAACAATGCAAAATAAATGCTGTGTTGAAAACCATAAGGCATGGTTTTCAACACAGCATTTTTTTTGCATTGTTGAGTGCCTTAATGAGTTACAATACCTGCATTTAAGTCTTTCACAGCTTCATAACTAACTTGCGCAAAATACTTAAATCAGATTTAGTTGCTGACACTAGGTTAAATTGACAGTTTGATATACAATATTGTCAATTGGACCTCGTGTTAGCAATTCTGAAAGTTTTTCGTGCAAGTGGGCCTTTATCAATCGAATACATCATAAATAACGCACGCACTTCTTTGTTGCAACTTACAAATACCGAATGTAAACAAAGAAACGGCTGGCCGGCACCCGCCCGCCGCCCGCGCCCGCACTTTTACACGCGCTCGCCCTTCGTGCGAAGAAGTCTAGTTTTTTTTGAAAATAATATGATATCGTGGATAAAAATGACACAAATTATGAATAGTGTTTTGTTATACCATAATAATCAAAAGTACGTAAACTCTAATAACTTGCATTTTCTTTTGTGGATTTTACAGGTTGTTGTAGTAAAAAAATTAAATATCTATAAAAGTCGTGGATGAATTCGACACAAAATATTTTAAACAACAGATATCAGTACTCTAAAACGCGTAACACCTATTTTACCTATTATAATATTCTTTTAGAGCTAGTTGGACTACGTGTTAGGTACTGGTTAAGTATTTGGATTCCCGTGGACAGAGATGACACAAAATGCTTATGTACATCAGTTATTACTTTGTTATTATCATGAAAGTAAAATTTTCATCTCTAATTTTCTTTTCGTCCAATACTGATCGAAAAGACAAATACCTAAATTTCTACCTATGCAAATACCTAGGATGACACAAACTTAGGTATTAGGTTGGGCAAATGGTCCGGAAACTATATGCAAAACACAAACAACTTTAATATTTTTGAAACCTCAAAACCTAGCGCTATCGGTCTAAGGTCCAACAATACTTCAATACAATAATGCAACGCATATAGGTCTCTGCTAATATCATCTGACTCTTTAATTACTTTCATCGCTGATCACAGAATCTGTTGGCGGTTTCCTTTATTGATCCTGCTACTTCATATCTTCCGAATCATAGGTATACTTCAAAGTGCTGATTTGTCTCTTCTTTGAGTTAAAATCATCAACTAAATCTACATTGAGCTTATTGGGCATTATTGTTGCGTTGCCTATATTTTGGTTTCGTTTTGTATTTTTCTCTTCAGACTCACATTGTGGAACTTTATCTTTAGTGTCTCCATAAAAACCTTCCAATAACTCATCACCAATCGAATTTGCCTCAAACCGATGAATACCTTCAGAATTAATTAGAAAAACATGTTGCCTTCCTAATAAAAGTTGACAAATAAAGTCAACAGTAGCTGTCTTGAGTTATATTGTGAAATTAGTATCTTCACCAATTAAGATGAAGTTTAGTGATTCATTCTTATGGTAAGCATGTGGGTCCTCGCTAACACCTACTGAGTTATTACTATGACTGGGCCTTAAATGCCATAAAAAAAATATTTGTTTATGGATTTGTATTGGGAAATTAAAACTCTTTTCTTTCGTGGCCTCTTTCACACGAAGATTACTCCTAATCTTAATATGGTTCAATCATAAACAACGGTTATAGCTTGATATTATAAGATTAAACTAACATATAAATTTATTTTTCTGAAATAGATCTGATAAGTTGTAAATCGATGCGATGAAGAAGTCCGTCGATGGAACTTTACAACTAGGTAGACTTATCCATATTTGAAATGAATTCGAAAATCAAAAAAATGCTACTGTCACCATTCTAAAATTTACTTTTACCTTTTCAGTCGTTTTATTGTTAGTCTTCGTTTCCTATTTAGTTTTAAATCGTATTAGTGAATTACTTAATTGCATCTAATTAAATGGTTTTAGCTAAATTTAGACCACAAACTTCATCTTTTCTGTCATTCACCTATGTGTGTATTACTTGTTATATACCAGTATATTGTAATTTAATGCGAGGACTTTAATTGTTTTACCGTCGACCAATGGCGTCGGTCCGTTGCGTTATTGACAGGTGTGTAATTTATAGGTAGGGCGTTATTTCTTTGACTAAGATATGAATTACCAACTGTCATTGTTTATAATAATGTAATATCTTATTTTAATGAGGTTTCTGTATGTTGACGTAGCTGCAATAATAAGAGGCGTAGGTAACAATATAAAGCCTTGCCCTTTATAACTACATGGTCATGAGGTTGACCAGGTAATACGTGATTTCTGTAAAAAAAATAGGTTTGCCACCCATCATCTAGGCATTAAAACCTCTTTCTAGGATGACGTCTGACATATAGTATTTAGAAAAGAAAGAAATAAATAAAAATTGTTTATTTGCGCTAGGCACGACGTATACCATAAAAACTGCATAAAAACAAAATGAAAAACTTAAATACAAAGTATGCGTCTCGCACAACGGTCATCGCTCAGCAAAATGCTAGGACTCGCTTGCGAGACAGATCCACGGCGCTTGGTTTCAGCGACAGCCGGTGTCGACTAAGTGACGCCGAATCAATGAAGCCTTAACCTTATTTAAGCTACCATTTTTATTTTAATAAGTTGCGTCTCACAGTTAAATCATACGACTTACAATCTGCTGAGCCGGTCTTCCCTGTGGAGACTAAACTATAGCCTCCAGCCAGGCACAAAAGCTTAAGCGACCACGCTGAGGGCTACCCCCTATGGAGTCGGACCTCGGCTCAGGGCGTCGCTGGGAGGACAACAAAGGCTAAATCGTGATTAAGTGATTGTACCATCCGTTCGGAAAATACCTACGTGGAGAAGAACGGACATGATTAAGCTACCAAATACTTGTAAAGCCTTAAGTAAGTATTCGATTGCCAAGAGGTATCGTGTTACCCAGTTACTGGGTCGTGGAGATCAGATAGGCAGTCGCTTCACGTATAAAATACTGGTATTTAGATGCATTCGGTTAGATTTGAAGGCAAACCTAATATAGAAAAATGAAAAAATATTATCATCAATATATTTCAAAATAAAAACTTTTTTACAAAAAAAATGCAACCGACTTCCAAATGAACACTACAAAGTGAAAAATAACTTCAATTTCGGAAGTCGGTGTCAACAAACAAACGAAGAAACAAAAACAGGGACACCGACTTCCGAAATTGAAGCATATGTATTTATCTGTGTATTTATTATAATATGTTAAGTTATCAATGTTATGTCACACCAATGACAACCCCACTTCAAGTCCAGACAATTACTGTCCATACCAGGTTGCCTGGAAGAGATCGCGGAATGCGATAAGGCCGCCCATTGTATTTGTATTAATTTTAAGTTTCTTTGTATAATTGTATTATGGTGTACAATAAAGCATATAATAAATAAATAAATAAATGAAGTTATATTTCATTTTGTAGTGATTTTATTTGGAAATCGGTTGTATTATTTTTGTAAAATAGTTTTTATTTTTCACTTTTTAGTAGTACATAATGAGCAAGATCAATAGTAGTAGTATGCTAGAATAGATTACCCAAATAACATAAAACTTGAACATAACCGGTGAAATGTGAGTGTACCAGGGCGATCTGTACATATCTACGTACCCCTTTAGAGCGTACTGCCGTGATGTTATGTCATGAAATGGCGTAAACAATGAACAGACATGCGATTGCAGCAATCCCGAGAGATTCGCCGTTGTTTATTGAATAGTTATGTTGTATATATCCGCAGTTCTTCATCAAATTTAGATGGGACACCACATGAGAAGCACCGGCTTTCATGTAAAAAAAAGAGTTATTAAAATCGGTTCACGTAATAAAATGTTCTGAGGTAACACCTTTTTGAAGTCGGTTAAAAAAGCTATGTAGACCGATTGATACTTCAAGGAATTACGATGTATACAGGAAAACCACTCACTCTAAAAGCTATGTAGACCGACTGATACTTCAAGGAATTACGATGTATACAGGAAACCCACTCACTCTAAAAGCTATGTAGACCGATTGATACTCCAAGGAATTACGATGTATACATGAAACCCACTCACTCTAAAAGCTATGTAGACCGATTGATACTCCAAGGAATTACAATGTATACAGGAAACCCACTCACTCTAAAAGCTATGTAGACCGATTGATACTCCAAGGAATTACGATGTATACAGGAAACCCACTCACTCTAAAAGCTATGTAGACCGATTGATACTCCAAGGAATTACGATGTATACATGAAACCCACTCACTCTAAAAGCTATGTAGACCGATTGATACTCCAAGGAATTACGATGTATACAGGAAACCCACTCACTCTAAAAGCTATGTAGACCGATTGATACTCCAAGGAATTACGATGTATACAGGAAACCCACTCACTCTAAAAGCTATGTAGACCGATTGATACTCCAAGGAATTACGATGTATACAGGAAACCCACTCACTCTAAAAGCTATGTAGACCGATTGATACTCCAAGGAATTACGATGTATACATGAAACCCACTCACTCTAAAAGCTATGTAGACCGATTGATACTCCAAGGAATTACGATGTATACAGGAAACCCACTCACTCTAAAAGCTATGTAGACCGATTGATACTCCAAGGAATTACGATGTATACAGGAAACCCACTCACTCTAAAAGCTATGGAGACCGATTGATACTCCAAGGAATTACGATGTATACAGGAAACCCACTCACTCTAAAAGCACAAAGTTTCTTCTTAAGAACAAGAAACTTCTTTCAATCTAAATTATTGCAATAAACTGAAATAAATTCAAGTTTTTTTACATTTGTTTGTTCGGATAATATATTATTAAGTAATGAGATGCATTTTGCCTCGGGCTCCGATACGTTAATAATAATTTTCGGAAGTTCCACTCAATACATATCAAAACAAAATAATGTCGATACATTTTTAATGTGTAACACAACATGTTACAAATAATTTAGACAGATTTTCTTGTTAATCAACCTCAAATCCTATTTCTTATCCGGCTTAAAATCCGTGACAATTATGTTAATTATATTTTGGAATTTCAAATAACATTTCCTTACACTTAGAAGCCGTAATTTTAAGTCCGGGTACTCATTATTATACCAAATTGTATGCATGTTTCCTTAAGTGCTATAATTTCATATAATCAAAATCAATTTGGTCAGATTTTGATGTTTTAAAAAATCTGTTATTAAACGCCAACACAGAATGATTCGCATGCGAAATGTAAACTTTTACTAATTTCCATAAATGTGCGATTCAAACGGTAAAGTTGGCTTTGACAAGACTATTACTCTATTATATAAGAACGTCATTTGACACCGCTATTTCCAGGGTTATCATTTTTTTTTGGGAATTTAATGACCTGAATACTGCGGTTTTAAGTCAAGTCTTTCGTTTTTTGAAAGTCTCTTTAAACAGTATGCATTCATATTTTATTTTATTGTTAAAAGTAGTGGTTAATTAGTTGACTCATTCATTTTTAACTAAATGTGTTTTATAAATGAGTCGTGAAATAGGGAAAACCTGTTTTATTTCAAATAATTTAAAAAATAATATGTTGTTTTATGTCTGTAATATCGTTATACAACAGTGACTAATTTTATTATCATTTCACCACGCATGGGTATTTTACTGTGGTATTAGTAAGCTTTATGATGTACTTCACAAACTGAAACTCTATGAAAATAAAATCTTTAAGTAGATACCTAATAAAACAATAACGAAAGTCACATTTTACTGAACCAAACCAATTACCAAATCGTGACAGCCCTGACAAGGTCCGAGGTCACATAATCGCACACTCACTCACTAAACTCAAATGAATCACGCTGTATAACGAAATTTCAGATGACGTTCGTGTATTACGTCATCATTTGTGTCTCGGCTGATAAATCCTTCAGGGTTACTCACCTCCATGCGGGGGAGGCACTCATAAACTCATGATACTACATTCTTTGAATAGTTTTCTTTGGATTAAGCTTTAAGAAATTCCTAGCATTTTATTGGCATTACAATTTTGTAAATGACTGTACGATTAGCGGATTAGTTAGTGAAACGTTGTGTAATCTGGCTTTGATACAGTTAATCCAGTGTTTAGGATTGTGATTAAACTCTTGAAAGATTTGTTTTGTTACGTCATCTTACTACAATATATTTTCTTGAGCGTGTAACTGTTGATCGATGAATCTGTCGTTGGTTTTCTTTTGGAAACGTGTCGGCATCGTAGTAAAGCTGGGTTCTAACGGCCCGGTACTGCACGTTTTTTGCAGCAAAATGCTGAGATCAAATGTCAACATTACACTGTTGATACTCTTAAAAACGTGCAGTACAATGCCATATGAATCAAGTTCACGATGTTTTAGTTTTACAGTAATTTAGTGGTTACAGCACCGACTTACGAGTTGTAGGTCATGGGTTCGAACCCGAGCAGGCGCTTTCCTTTGTGTAATTTATTTAATTACCACTGGTCTGAAAACAGTAAAGGAAAACATCGTGGGGAAATCGGCATGTCCTGGAGTTCCTCTCTAGGACATGCCGATTTCCCCACGATGTTTTCCTTCACTGTTTGAGACATGAGTTTTAGTCATGTGACATCTATTAAATCGCACTGGGTCCGCGTGGTGGATTATAACCCACTCCCTCTATGAGAAGAGGCCTTTGTCCCAGCAGTGGGGACATTAAAGGCTGATGATGATGATAGTAATTTCATCATCCTGGATATTCAAGCATTGAATTGTGTCTCATATACTTTATTAGAATTTGTATCTCTCTCTCTCTTTAATGCAAACTATTTTCCATCCAATACCTGAAGCCAAGCCTTCAGACGGTAGCTATTCATGGCTGATACATGTTAAAATCTACGTAAACAATCATTTGTATTGACATGTTCGAAGCATTATGTCATGACTGACGACAAAATTGCATGAGTATAAAAAAGATGATCAGTACTGTTCAGGTATTTCCAATTTTACCTAAACATAGGAGTAGTATACAATGTGTTTCCCATACTGCAGGAAGGAAACAATTCTGAATCACCCTAAATGACCTTCCTACTTACTACCGTCATCGTCATCAGCGTGAAATATTTCGCCCACTACAATGCTCTATGAATCAGGGGTACGTCGCCAAAATAGGCGGTGTTACCACATAAAGTAAATTGACATGCAGGTTGTATTGCCAAATTTCTTAAGATGTGGTGAAATGATAAAAGTAGTTGACCAAAAGAATGATCACCGTCATTCCGGACACAAGATTGCCACAGTAGGAAATATGCCTCTCTTGAGAATTATTTCAACGAATGAGTTCTTGCACGGTGATGAATTTTCAACAATAATTTCTTAGTGGTCACTAATGGAACCTTTTCTTGCATAATTACATGTTTTTTGTGCCAGTGGTCAAGGCTTTACGTTGCTTGTCAGCGAATAAATGAAGACTTGTGCATGTAAAATTCTGAAAAACTATAGATTTTAATCAAAAACATTCGCATCAGAAAAACATCGCTAAGTACCGTTTTTTTTTTGTTTTCGGGGGGATACCTTAAAAGGCGCCATGACTTTTGGGGAAAAGACCAGGGAGTGTGGGATTTATACCTCACTAAAACCACCCCGGTGATCACCATCAGCACCTCTTAAGGGTACACTAGTCGACGGCACGAACTATTTTGTGCGCGGGGTTAAAATGCATTTTATATCAACCGACAACACGTGCGGAAGAGATAGATGCTGTGATGAGCAGTAGGAAGCTAGTTCGCGTACGAATACACACTTTTGCAAATTTGTAGCGAAATGGATAATGATTTAGGACGAAACCGAGCGCGCGAAATTTTATAAACAGACCTTTGGCAGTCTAGATATCATGAAAAATCCGACTAAATCTATCTGTTCAAATTAAATTTATTTGCATTGTTCAACAACTACTTTCCTGAGCGCACGGTTGGCGCAGTGGTTGAGCGATTGACTGCTGCGCTGCGTGTCGCGGGTTCGATTCCCGCACGGAACAAATATTTGTATGATCTACAAATAGTTGTTCCGGCTCTGGGTGTTTGTGTATGTGAGTTTATATGTTTGTAAACGCACCCACGATACAGGAGAAGTTCCTAGTGTGGGGCAAAGTTTAAAAAAAAAAAAAAAAAATACTAATCTATACCTGTATGGAGGCTGTTTTGCAATTTTCCGTGTCCAGTGTCGAAATGTGGAACTTTCGACGCTCATAACTTTTAAATATTTTCTTTTTTTACTTTTTTTGCTTATACAGGGCTAGATAATGATGAGACAAATTGATATCACTTTTTATTTTGAATGTACATCGTCAAACAGTGGAATAATCCTTAGACTACGTTTGTATGGAAGAATTTTCGACTAGTGTAACCTTAAAAGACCACCCTGGAACCCCCTCTGTGCAACGCCCGTTAGGGCACAATCCTGGGGAGGCTGAAAGAAGTGCCTCACCCGAGCCTCGCTGTGCACGGCAGCACATGAACACTGTGCTGCCCGAAGTCACTTGGTGGGCGGACAGAGTCCCCAATCTAACCATCGCTAAGTACCTACTGAAAATATTTGTACGATGCTGAGGTGCTATATCAGTATGATATCTGTTTCAAAACTTTTGCTGTATCAAAGTTAGCAAAGTTCACATACAGGATACTATTTTAATAGGTACTATGTAGTAACACTTAGCAGGTTTATAAAAAAATCTGGTAAAAAATCATTGATGGTCTCGTCAAGATGTGCCGATGATGGTTTCTTGACTCGTTTTAAATGCATTAAGCACATAGCTCTCCCATTTGGTATCATAAATGTAGAATCTTTTACACACCCAAAGAACGATTTGACATACGGAAAACGCGGTTCTTTGAAATATCTTTAAAGCTACAACTTAATATCTTAAGCGGCCTAGTTAGCTAAATTATAAAGGTTGATCCACAAAGTAGGCTCATAACATTACCATATTATCTATGCCCAAGTACACACGGGATGTTCCCTTTACCCGGATCCTCGTTTTTCATTTTCCCCTGTGTTTGAATATAGCCTTTTGATCGTTTACGACGCTTTAAATGTACGAAGATGGGCAGTTATGTGAGTCAGTGTGCTATTAAATAGCTTCACTTGGTTTAAACACAGTCATATGTGCATATTGAGCATTGCTAGTGGTATGTTTATTGAAGTAATGCGTTTTGTCTTTACACCGAACAAAGTTAAATGTTTCGCTTCTAAATAAAATTATTGAACTTATTAATGAGAAAGGCTTACACGCATTAAAAATGGATTTAGTGTGGGAAGGATTGATTGGTTGACAGGGTGTATGGAGAGAGCGGGCGGCGTTAACCTCAATCGTATTGCGATTTCAAACGTTCGGGACACTTTGGACAATTGCACTTGGTAACACAAAGGCTAGCTGACTTATTCTTTGACCACCATGTTAAACCTAAATGCCTCTGCTCAGAGCCAACCATCGGCCCTCCTTAAGGATTAACATGGGAGAATGGAAGAAGAAAACAAGCTGCGGTGTAGCACGTTTTCTTCTTCCGTTAACATGGTACCCCAAGTAACATGGTACGAGAGCAGGACGATGCCGTGCACGAAAAAATCATAACCCTCCTTTTAGCTTCGCCGTAGACTGGTAAAACGCTAAACGCTTTATTAAAAAAGTTTGAAGTAAATATTATGTAATATTAATTACTAGTTATTTAATTACTTTTGTGGTACCTAATGACGTTGTTTCATTATCATTGACTGCTAGTTAATATCTTTGTTGTGCATATTGTCTATTTACTGATGGTTGTTGAATTAAATAAATAATTATTTAGCTTGTTAGTGTTTTAGACAGGGTAGTTGGAAGACGTTTGTTTTGTTTTGTACACATATTCTTTGTAATACAAATTACAAAATACCACCTCAAATATTTGTAATTTGTAAGTCGTGTATTTGAAATACAAAATACAGTATTATAACTACATTTTTTTTTTCACTTTACTAAATACAGTCGATCATCCATCGTGACATTCGTACTAATAAAATTAATTAACACACAGAAGTTTTGTGAAAATAACCGTTTAAAATGAAAATTACAATTGACAAGATACTTGGCAATTTGATCTACGCAGTCGCCATTTTGCTTACAAAAGCTATCGATCGCTATTTTCTGCAGAACGCACCCATTAATCATTATTATTTCACCTGAAAGACATCCACTGCTGGACATAGCCTATGTATACGTCCAAGCGTTGCCACACTGATCGGTCCTGTGATTTTCGCATCCACCGCACTCCTGTGGTCTTGACTAGGTTGTTGGTCCACCTAGAGGGAAAGACCTTTCAACACTGCGTCTTCCGGTACGCGGTCGCCACTCCAGAACTTTTCAGCCCCAATGGCCATCCGTTCAGCGTGCAATGTGCCCTGCCCACTGCCACCTAAGTTTGGCAATTCTTCGGGATGTTTCGGTAACGTTAGTTCTCTTGCCATCGACATCGACGACGAAGACATCCTCATTTATGATCGATCGATCACGTAAGGAAACGCCTAGCATAAATCTCTCCATTGCCCTTTGGGTGACTTTAAGTCTTCTGATGAACACCATTGTGAGCGACCACGTCTGTCTCGTAAGTAAACGCTGGCAACACACACTGGTCATAGACTTTCGTCTTGAGATTCTGTGGTAAGTTGGACGAGAAGATACCGCGCAACTTCCCGAACGCTGCTTAGCCTAGTCGGATACGACGGTTGACCTTTTTCTCGAAGTTGGACCTACCTAACTGGACCGTTTGTCCCAGGTTGTCCCACCCATTAATAGGGTCGTTAAATATATTTATATTCAAGTGTATTTGAAATACTAACTACAAAATACCTCAGGGTCAGGTATTTGAAATAAACCCTTAAGAAATTAAATTTTTAAAAAGTAATTAAATTACAAATAACAAATACGTAATTTTATTACAAGATATAAATATTACAAGTAATTCAAATACTGCCCAACCCTGGGTGCACCTATAGCACCCCCACATTGTGCCAGTTTTTATAAGTTTCATGTACACACAAATGTAGAAACAAATGCAGACTACGGGCTTAAGCTGAGAAATTTCAGAAAATAAACCCATTCAGATTTATTCAAAGTCAAAGTGAAAGTCAAAGCACTTTATTTCAAGTAGGCCAGTTACAGGCACTTTTGAATTGTCAAAAGTCAAAATAAAATATTACAAAATTATGGTGCTACAGTCCCAGTCACAAGACATAATAACTGTGAAAGTACCGTAGATGCCCATTCCAAGGCGTAGATCTCTATGGAGAAGAACGGTAATTATTACAAATCATTTGTTACATCATTCATGTTGAGATTACACATTATGTGAGAACGATGTAGAAAGTTAAAAGTGTCCATAATAAATATAAAAAGACAATTCAGAAATAAAATTAGAATCAATTAAAATAAACCATGGCAGCTAAGAGATGACCAGTCCCAACCGACAGCGCCCGTTCACGAACATGACACATGTATCAGCACCATTCAGCTCAACCATTTTGAAGGGAGCTAAATGATCCGACACACGTGCCACCATCGGCGAGACATTTGAGTGGGCATGACATACTCTCAACCACCGGAGTCATTCAAGTCAATAGAAGACGTAGGTATCTAGACAATATTAGCTCTGAAGTACATGGTACTCACACAATGCTGGCTATGCTGCTATATAATACTAGAAAGATTAACTCTATATAATGCAAAGATAGTAGCAATCTTCATCAGCTCCGACAATAACAGTAAACGATACCTACGACAGTCTTACCAAAAAATAAAATTTAAAAAATACACATAAAAACGAAATTAAAAAATAATAATATTTAACCTGACAGCAAGCTAATTTTGGTAAAAGAACACGAACATTGTCTTGAGTTCAACACAGCGACCAACTATGCTTATCATCTAAATAATCATTAATAGAATAGTATGCCTTAGAACAGAGATTAGCTTTTACCTTTGCTTTAAATGCGTTAAATGGCAAATCTAGAAAAGAAGACGGTAACTTGTTGTAAAAAGTTATACCAACCCCAACGAATGAACTATGCACCTTATGAAGTCGATGAAAGGGAGCTCGTAATTTGTCCTTATTTCTGGTGTTAAAGTTGTGAATATCACTATTGTTACTGTACAAATGAATGTTCTGCCTAATATATAAAATGTTGTATTTATTAACTTTAAAAAATAAATCAATAAATCCAATCAATGCACGAAGGACAGTCCCACCGCACTATTCCCAATCCACTGCAACGCTTGAAAGCCAGAATCAACAGTAGAGACCACCAGAATTGTGCCGAGGCAATGAAGCTCGACGAAGTCCCGCAGAATGAATTTAACTGTCTTGGATCCCGCAATGAAATGAATCAGAAAAGATTATCGAAGGATTAGGGAAAAAAAACAATAATTTCCACTTCCCTCCATAATGCAGGAGACAGAAAAAGCAAAGCCAATAGGCAAAAAAGGTCGTTTACAACTAGGATACGGATAAAAATTATCTTTAATATTAATTGGTCTTAGCATTGTGAGCTGTTATATTTGATTCCAATAATAGGTACGATAACAACGATTGAACGCACAGAAATGTGGTATGATTGATCAATGATTTTAACCTTATTTCAGCTGAAAGAAGACCACTACCCAATTTAGGTCTCTAACAAGCGTCGTCGTCACCATATCGACCGGTCCTGTGATTCTTCCATCCAGCAGATTTCCTTGTCCATATTCTAGGAACCCTTTGTTGATCCATCTTATAGAAAGTCTTCTTTATTCAATGATCAACTGCCGCGATATTTAATTCATATATGTATTTGCATGTTCATTTAGAGCAAATCAAAATGTCTTCATTAGCAAGTGAATGTTCCATCAACAGTTCATAAAGTAAAACTGTCACCATCCTTCTACACTGACTATTAATGACTCGACTCTAAATGGTGTTAAATGAGAGGTAATAGCACAGGATAATGGTCTCTAAACACGGCTTGCAGCTGTAAAACTTTATTTATATTGGCTTGCAGTTGCAGCCCACACTGTCTGGCCTTACTTTCTTGCAACATCAATGTATGAAATGTATGATATTGTCATACGTTACTTGTGTACTGTAGTAGTTATTCATATGTGCAGTATTTTTTATAGTTGTGAATTGTATGCCAGAAATGTCTGTTATCAATGACAAAACTATTCCTTTTCATAAGGTCAGCCTACATCTTCTTTTTCTTTTTATGTGACGATGTGGCCACCTCTGGTGTTAGAGTTAATTAAGCCGCCTCTGGGAAATAGTGTTGGGTAACTCAGCACGTGAGCTAGCACACTTGTAGTGACTCACTTAGATAGAAAGAGTCACTCGCTCTTTTTATTTTGATGTGCTAGCACAGTAGCACACACCACAGATTAGCTACACAGTGCGACCAGAGAACAACAAAGCACGTTAACACTTGTGAGTTTTGAAAATGAGTTCGGGTCAATGTTATTCTTCGTTGTAAACACCTCATGTGCTGTTTGCCTGTTTATTCTTACTTATTCAATTGAAACTTAAGTCGCCGAAGAGTCACCGAGTGAGTCCCAAGTGTCAAGTGTGCCTGACGACATCGCGAGTCGCGACTCAGCTCGCTCGCACACACCAGACCTCCCTCACTCAGAGGCCTCCACCCGCCGCCTCGCCTCTTTCGTGGTAGCACAGTGTGGTGTGGTACCACACTTAGTTAAAAGAGTGCCTCGCACGATCCTCATTTTAAAAGAGTGTGCTACCCAACACTACTGGGAACCCCACGACTAACTTTGCTTTTTCAGTCTTATATTAACTATATAGCCATGGCGTTAAAGCCTACATTATTATTTTTAAATACAATTAGTTTAAAAACGAAAAGTTTCATCTTCAAATTATTACAGAGCCCACTTGTGCTCATAATTTGAGAAAACATTATTTTTTATTTTTTATTAAATAATTGCCGTTGCCGTTCTTTTATGAACTCCAAACCTCTTCACAATTCACATAAAACAGTAAAAACCTCGTAAACTACATTACTTTGAGACTTGAAGATAATACGAGGACAGGATATTTCGCAAACATCATGAAACGCGATACCGTAGTGTGATATCGGCTCTATTACTCGCGCCGTAGATTTACGGCAGGAGAACCGCGTAAACTTAGTTGACGTTTACAACTAGTCCCCTCCGGACAGGATTGGGCTGGAAAAGCAGCGATGTTAGATGTTCCTCCAGTTCCTGCAACATCAGATAACCAGTCACTTTTTCATATTATCATCATCAGCCTACTTTCGTCTTGTCTTTCCAATCAAACCCCATTCATATCGATTGCCAGATTTATTCGATCTATTTCCAGCTGTGGACGTCCACTGCTGGATGGCTTATGCCACTCCCAAGCTTCACTACATCGAAATATCCTGTGCTTTTCGCAACCAGTGGAAACCCGCGGCCTTTAGCAAATCATCTGTCGACTGTGTGGTCCTCTCCAAGTTGCACCTTAACATGAGAGTCTCCCCTTTTATCACCCTTCCACTATACAGTCCACCTCAGGGTGTCCGCTTTTATCAAAAGGGTTCAAATCTGACTTCGACTTTGTTGGTGGGAAAACGTGAAATAAAAAGGAGAATTGGACAACATTTTCTTCTTTTTCTGAATTGCAAGCACATCCTGCAGTTATATCATCAGCATTATAATGTTCTAGGATGAATTAGGATGCCTGTGACCCAGCAGTGGGAAGTGAAGTGAAGTGGTTGGGAGGTAATAGGCCTTAATCCACCACGCGGGCCCAGTGCGGGTTGGTGAATGTCACACATCTTCAAATTTTTGGTTCTAGGACATGCCGGTTTCCTCACGATGTTTTCCTTCACCGTTTTAAGAGCAGTGGTGATGAAATAATTTTCACAAAGTAAAGCGCCTGCCTGGGTTCGGTCTCACGACCTACGATACGATAAGTCAGGGCTGATACCACTGGGCCACCACTGCTCATGCACTGGGCCTTCCTGCAGTATACTTCGAATATTAGATGTTTATTATCAAGTAGGAGTTATGCAACAGTAACTCTCACATGTGATGGTAGGTTCTCTTAGAGTCACTATTATGCATCCAAGTTCCCATACAATAAAATCAGTTAAGTATACGCAATTATTGATCTTATGGCCCCAAATTACCGCATTCTAGAGGGCACCTTTTTGTGAATTCTGAATTATGATGATAAAACCTACATTTCCAGTCGGTGAAAATACTATCTACTTTTATGTCAGCCAGATACTGTTTATTATTGTGGCATATTGCTTATGACAAATAAGGAGCGAGTGGGTGAAGGAAATAATGTAATTATTGATAGAAACTGACGTTAAATTATGATGCGAAATTTGTTTTAAGCAATCCAACTTTGTTTTTACTTTCGATGCCGTTTGAAAGTGTTAACCTGGGGTCAAAAGTGTTAATAAATATGTTATGTTTATGTAAATTATGTTGGTGGTGGAGGTGTATCAAATGTCGCGTTTAGTCATCGCTTTTCACAGATTTTTGGTAAATGTTATATCGTATATGATTTATAATTATTTGCGTTAGTTTTCATTGATGCGTTGCTGTTGGTTTAATATAGTTAATTTACTAGTTTGGTCTTTAGAGACGAGGTTATTATTATTATTATTATTTGGTTAGACACACTAGCAGCTAATTAGCTGATGCGTGTGTATCAAATAGCTTGGAGATATTTAATCTATCCAGTTGATTCTTGAAGCAGTTCAGTTATGGATGGGATCTATTCTAGATCTTTTAATGCAATCGTTGATTTAGGTATTAGGCATGGACCATATGTGTCCGTGTGTCATAAATAAGGAAAAAAAAACATACCCAAACATGAATGACGTGAAACAATATCAAAATTATCAATCGAATTGCCCAATGTAGCAAATAATAAATAGGCACTTAACTAAATCGATCTCGCAAAAACAAGTACCAAAACAAAGCGATTATTCCCGATGTAAAGCAAAGTAGGATACACAGCAATGAAGATTTCATCTCTCGTCCAATGTGACTTTTTTCAAATTTATATGTCAGTTAAATTTCCCCATTTCGCCAATAGGTACCTATCCATCTAAAACGCCGAAACCCCGTCTGCATCATAAGCCGGTCTTCGGGGTCGCGGGCACTCAGATTGGGAACTCTGTGCGCCCACCAAGTGATGCCAGGAAAGACGGTGGCATAGTGATCAAGTGCTGCCGTGCAGAGCAAGGCTCAGGGGAATCGTTTGTTTGTCTCCCCGGGCTGTGATTTAACAGGCGTTGCACAGAGGGGGTTCCGGTGTTGTGTTTTGAGAGGTCACGGGGTCCCCTTCTACGTGCTGATGTTGATCACCGGGGTGATTTTAGTTAGTAAAAAGCCCACACTCCCTGGTGTTTGCCCCAAAAGTCAAGGCGTCTTTTGGACGTTTCCCCTCGTCAACAAAAAAAAAGGTGCCTATCCATCTCGAGCTTTCAAAAATCAGTACCAAAACAAAGTAGGTAAGCAGAAGCACACAGCAATGGAGAGTCCCATTTATTTTCATAGCGTCTTGGTATGCGCGATTGTATTCACTTTAAGTAACTCAGCGAATGCTAAACGTCATTCAGTCGACGGTTATTGAATGAAGGGAAGCGGCCGTCGGGAGCGATTCGATTTGTTCGAACGAATGAATGGACTATAACTCGGCGCTTTTGTATATGCTGGAGTGGGTGGTGGTGTGTTTGTGAAGGTTTAAGTGTGCCAAGAGTGTATAAACTACAAATTAAATTGTTGTTGATTTTGGTGTGCTGAGAAATGGGAACAGTATTTTTGATTTGCATCCATTTTGAGCCCAGTTCTTACCAGCTGGTATGCACAGAAATCAGTTTTGTAGAAAACAAGACAACTATATTGTTGCTTTATGCAAAGCTTAGTTCAGGCCTAAATATTATATGGTTTACTTTTTGTTCCATAACTTTAAACATAATATAACAATCAGTTTTGTCGATTGTTGCTATGATTGTAGGCCTTCTCTCGTCGCGTCGTATTAAATTATTTATCTGATAAAGTTGTTCTATCTCACGATGACGGCAAGTTGGTCTTAGTGTGTTTCTGTGTGAGTAAGCTCGGAAGCGCTAAGTATCTTCTGAGCAACCCGCCGTCGTGAGATAGAACAACTGTAGATACAAGTCTACGAGGCTGCAGTTGTTCTCCGTTTCTCCAGTGTTGTAACATCATCTCCAAGCATTTCCCCGTTCAATAGCTTATTGCAGACAGTTATTTACCGGCAGATGGACGGCGCTACCTCGTCCACGCCCACTGCAGTAGCTACAACACAGTGCCACTTAAAAACCTATTGCAACTGTGCTGAGCTGAACTTTTTAAGAACGTTGCAAGAAATATGCATTTTGGAAAAAGTAAAAAAAGACGAAATCTGTGGTACCTACGACATGAAAGGGAGTCAGTATACATATATAATTATATTAACTGGCCCACCATGGTATTGCACAATGTAGAGAAGGTCTGGGCTCAAGTATTTGTTTTTGCAATAGTTATTTGTGTTACAAGGGGACAAAGTAATATTTTGTTCTTCTAGGGCGTTATTTTGAATTCAGAGCTAAGCGAAGGATTCTATAGTAGTACCTATCACGAGCTTAGCGAGGGATTCTAACGTAGAATCCTGAGCTTAGCGAGGAATTTAATATACGCCGCCCTAGAACAAAATATTTTGTCCCCGAGTGATACACACTATTTTTCATCACTACTTAAGAGAAAAATTAAAAGCTACGTGTACCTACCTACTCGAAACTATATGTTTTTTTTATATTAAACCTTCATGCGAGCGCCTCCAACCCAACTAAGCAAATCTATCAGAAGCACGAAGCGGACCAATCAGAAGAGAGAAAGCTCAAACTCCTACGGGCGCAAAATTGGATTTGGCTCCCGCTATCCTCTATAGAGAATTTTCGTTTTTCGAATAGGTGTGATGAAAAGGTTTTTCACTTCTCATGCTCTGAAATTGCTTATTTGTGCAGGATATAGGCTGCACAAAATCGATTTTTGTGCACAAGTGCATTAACGTATCTACTTATAAATGTATCTATATTAAGGCAAAGAAAATGAGCCATACAGCCAAACACAATGAAAAGTTCACAGATAGAATTTGTTATTTTATAATATTTACTTTAATTTATTTGCCTTTTATGTGTTTTTAAGACATAAAAGATATTAAAATTTAAATTAAAATACGGTAGGTTATTTAATTAATTTAAAAAAATATATATATTACAAAATTAATTTCAATGTCGTAAGATTAAAAAAAAGCTGCGGGAAACAGGTCTTGTTTTTTCGTGCGTTTATTAATTTCAAATTTGCTAAAACTAATTTTACTTTGAATATTAAAATTTAAAGAAATGTTATGTTATACTACTGTTTTATTTACTCGCAATCGAAATGAAAAGCAGAGTTTATAACTCGTCCACAAAACCATTTTATCCTCGAGATTACTATCAGCCCTCGCTTTTGGCTCGGGCTGCTAATAGTCTCGGATAAAATGGTTCGTTTTGTGCACTCATTGTAAAATCTACTATTTATCAAGGATCTAGATTTCTGCCCGTTTACGCATTTAAACATATTTGACGGAATGTGGAAATGATATTCACCTTTTCCGAACCCTCCATGGAACGGAGGCCTGATGTTATGTATTGTGTATGATATGTAGAAAAAACTAAAAAAATAAATTACAACTGACTTCCAAATAAAACACTAAAATGTGAAAAATAACTTCAGGTACGACGGCAGTGCGTGTTCTCGTTTTTGTTTCTTCATTTTTGAAACCGATTGCTGAATTTAAAAATATTATTCACTTTGTGAAAAATAACTTATTTTGATTTGGAAGGCGGTTGTAATTTTTTTGTAAAAAAGTTTTTGTTATTCCCTTTTTAGTTGAGGTACATATCTATAATGCCCCACAGTTATACCAGAATAAAATATCCGAATAACATTAAACTTGATTACAACCGGTGAAATCAGAGTGTACTAGGGTGAACTATATACATCTGCGTACCCCTTAAGAGTATATTGGCGTGATGTTATATTATGAAATGGTGTAAACAATAAATAGATATGCGATTGCAGCAAGCCCGAGAGATTTGTCGTCATTTATTGTAGAGTTTTGTTGTGTATCTCCGAAGTTCTTCATCAGATCTTGATAAATTTTAATGAGACCACATGAGAAGCACCTTTTTCAAATAAAAAAAAAAGAATCATCAAAATCGGTTAACCTAGTAACAAGTTCTGACACACAAAAACAAATACAGTCAAATTGAGAACCTCCTCCTTTTTGCAGTCGGTTAAAAATAGAATGAGGTAATTAGGCAGTCTCACGATTATGCATGATAGAAATTGAAGAAGATGGTTGATAAAAAATAAGTAATACACTATGTAAGGTCACCAAGCAGCAATACTAAGCCAAAGTATGGTTGCCATTTTTTTTAAATTATTTTTTTATTATTATTGTTGCCCCACGCGTTTACAAACATTTAAACGCACAAACATAAGACACACAGATACGGACAAAACTATCTGTAGGCAATACAAATATTTGTTCAGAGCGGGATTCGAACCCGCGACACACAGCGCAGCAGCCGATCGCTCAACCACTACACCAACCGTATCGTCAAATAAAACTAGTTTGGTTGCCAACTTGATTTGAGGAGCTCGTGGCTAAATAATAACAGCCGCACGGGTCGATCTTCAAGGTTAAGCAACGCTTGATGAGGTCGGTCCGTGGATGGGTGACCATTTCAACATACCGAGTATCCTCCGTGCCTCGGAAAGCACGTTAAGCCGTTGGTCGCGGCTGTAATTTGAAGATCTTTGACAGTCGTTACGGGTAGTCAGAAGCTTGAGATCTGACACCAGTCTTGCCAAGGGGTACCGTGTTACCCAGTTACTGGGTTGTGGAGGTCAGATAGGTAGTCGCTCCATGTAAAACACTGGTACTTAGCTGAATCCGGTAGACTGGAAGCCGACCCCAATATAGTTAGGAAAAGGCTAGGCAGATGATGGTTGCTAACTTGAAACTAGAAAAAGGTATCTTTTTCTAGTTTCAAGTAAGGCAGTGGCATCCTCTAACTATTTCAAGCGAAGTAGATAGTCAGTTTATTCCCCGACATACGGCATAAAAAATATTGATTCTCATAATCGATTACAATTCATCGATGGGAAACCGACCAATCGTCATGAAATGTCAGCTACTGAGAATCAAATCTCAATGGTAACAGGGGTAAACCTTTTTTGACGTCATAGATATGTATTTGCACATCAGTTTAGTATATAGGTGCAGTTTGAATGGACTGCAGTTGTATAGGGGTTCCCCTGATGTTGTTCCGTTTATGTAGCAATGCACTTATACAATCTGATTGCACTTATAATGTTGTACAAGGCTAATCGATACGTCATTGCTTATTATTAAAAGTAGTCTTGAAAATACGTACATTAATTTCACATTTATTTATTTATTTATTTATGTACACACAAAACACTTTACAGAGAAAAGAAAGAATACAGATAGAAGAGCACAAAGGTACTGCTTATTTCAATAGAAATTTCTTCCAGCAGACCTGCGACAGGACAGTTGGATGAAAGACGAAGACACAGTGTGTAGAAAGGAATAAGGAAACTTAAAATAGACTATTACTATTACTATTAGACGAGACTATTTAATCATGCAAGGAAATAACATTTAGAACAAAAAGTTGGTGTGTTTTTTTATGGTATTTTTAATATGGGCAATGGTGCACTATACTTGGTACACAAGGCAGTCCTTCTTATTAATATTTATTAGACGTATAAAATACAACCTTTGGAACAGAATCAGGGTGCCAGCCAGAGTAATTGTAATCTTAAATATTTTGCCAGCTAGCGTAGTTTTTAGCGAGCCTATGTATTGCGCCTCATAAACAACTTAACCTGCCGCAGCTGGACATCACTCTCATC
This sequence comes from Orthosia incerta, assembly GCA_948252205.1. NCBI lineage: Eukaryota > Metazoa > Arthropoda > Insecta > Lepidoptera > Noctuidae > Orthosia > Orthosia incerta. Next base: position 57,809,053 of record OX411742.1, read on the forward strand.
CAAGTTGCGCTACAGCACCTGTTCCACCGCCTACCGTATCCAGTCTATACCAGCCATCGTTTAAAAGTCGAGGGTCCACATAGCTGCAGGGCGTTCAGCGCTACACTCGGCGATACGCACTATCTACTACAGGACCCGTTCGCTCCACTCTTCTTCGTCGTATCGATGATTCCAAAATTAAATATATTTTGACCAGAATTCAGCCACGCCAACAGCGTTGTCATTTACCTCACAAAGGTCTTTTAAGGTGCAGGTGTTTTTGCACAGAGAGCAAGAAAAAAGGTGACATTGTTTGGGACGTGGCTCCGCTATCGCACTGTGGGTCATTGGAGTACCCCCATCTAACTAGGTTGTGCCTGCTGCGACCCACCTGGCTTCGTAGTCGGTTTAGAGGTTCCAGATGGGCCAAGGCAGTTGGTGGCCCACAGGGAGCTTTTTTGCAGGCTCAATATAGTCAGCTGGAGGGGGGTGTCTGAGGGTTGGAGGGGGGTGTTTGCTCCACTGGCCATTGGTTCTTCAATAGACGTAGCCAGCTCACTGCCACTTTAGTTTGCTAACTCTGCAATCTATATCGGTAAATTAACTGAAAAAGCAAAATCAACGTAAATCTAAAGGTATTTACAGTTGAAGAATGCGGAGTGTAACTAAAGAAGGACTTGAAAACTAATGACGAACACATATTCGAGGACTAGTTCCGGAAAGGAAGTTCCTAATCTAATAACGAAAAGGATATTAACACTCAGAACGTAAGTATACAATACAATAGTACTATTGTAACTAAACAAATACTTCAGCATACGTTAACTATTTGTATAGTGACACTCCGATATTATTAAGTGTTGAGTTTATTACACACAGCATTTACTCATGCATGCATTAATACTATGTAGGAGCTCTTGAATTAATATGCACTGATGAATGTTGAAATTATTGTGCCATCAATGTATTGTTTTACATTTTTTTTTGGATTAGTTTTCGAGGGGATTCACCTCTAGTATAGGCCTAGTGTGATTTTTTCCGGGTCTGCTATGCTAATCCGTGGAATCCAACTTGAAACGCTCTCCAGTGACCATATCACCAGCCATAATGAAAATCAAGTGAAATCGCATTCACACCTCGACTTCGTTCACAAAATGTTTTTTTTTATACTCGGCATACAATAGAAGATTTAAAGAAGTGAAAATTAAGAACGTGACATCAATCTTTACATTTTCTGATATATCGATTTACTAAAACGTCGTAGACCTAGGTGACTATTAGAGGGGTCAGTCCCTGAGCCTTAAAAGGCACTGTAAACACGTCATACTAAAATAAATACCAGAATAAATAAATATCACAGGCTTAGAGGATCATAGTTTATTATTGTAAAACGTGGGTGTTATGGAAACGTGATGTACGTAATAAAGGATAAGGCCACAAACTAGCGTAGATCCAAAGGTTTACACCAAACATTTAGAAAGGAGACTGTGGCAGACGTTTTTGGGAACATCTAAATAATGCGCTTGATATCAGTCTTACAAAGAAGCTACTAGATATAAGCCAAAAGTATTGGAATTACAGACCTAAATATTCTTAGACTTTACACTTTACTCCACTTATATAAAAAAATGTTCACAGTCCCAGCCATTGCAATCCGAGCTTTTTGAAACACATCGTGCATAACTCATTTAGGACGACAAAGCAAAAGTTTTCTATGCTTCAGTTATTGACCATTAATAAGTTTAAAACTACTTAGGTATATGATGGATCCAAATCCGAGTATGTTTGCTATTCTTGGTTATAATTATCTGGAGTTAGTGCAGCACTTCTATTTCGGCACCTTCTATTATTCTTCTTCTTCGTCTATTTTTTTTCTCTTCATTTATGTCACAAAAGCCACCGTTTCTGCAGTCTTCTCCTACTTTTACAGCTTACTTTATCTTCTGTATTCCCTTCATAACGACAGTACCTACCCAGCCTACCTGTGTGGTGTTCAAGTGATGTGTCGCCGACGCCACTGCCCACAACCGATGTTAATCTTCGCTACCGTTGCGTAACAGTATGCACCCATTGTGTTAGCTTTTCGTGCTTTCTGTTTGTTACCTTATTATTGAATAAATGGCTTTGTTTGAATGGTAATGTTGGTAGTTTGATTTAATTAGCTGAATTTGCTTAGTGCTAATTGCAAGATTTAAACTATTGTTGAGCCATGTCAACTATTTCTGTTGAGTATTATTTAAGTTTGTAGAAAACAAACAATCATGCCTTTGCTCAGAGTTCATATTTTTTGTTGACATTCAATAATTACTACACTGATCATCCAATAGTCTTTTGTAAGAATAAACCAACGAATACTAAAAACATCACTAACCCGTATTTATTTCCAAATATAGTGCCGTCATGAACGACTGAATTCCTAGAAATATCGAAAGGAGCAGACTGCTAACGTGTTGGTCCCAGATTAATATTTTGTTCGCACTTCGGAAGGCGAGGCGCGCATGCGTCAAAGTACTTGCTCTGACGCAAGTCGCTTGCCCAAGTGTGCGACTACGCCGGTGTATGCCAAATATTTGACAAATAGACACGGGGGCTTGATACTGAGAAACAACAAATAAACCCTTTTTTGCCAAGCTTGGAGCCAATATTTGTATAACGAACATCTTTCGCACAGAAATGAGGTTAAAGACAAATTGTTTGATGTGATTGATTCATAAGGTTCGATAATCGTTTGCGTAAATAACGAGCATTTTAGTGTGTTGACTTACTAGTTAAGAACAGATATTACCGTTTTGTTGAAGGAGGATAGTTAATTGACTGTTGCAGAATGGTCAGTATTTCGATCCGGCAGAAAACGTGAGAATTTGTAACTTCTTCTAAGATGTTTTTGTAAACAATGTGCAAACACCAATACACTATGTAGAATAGATTAACACATTCAATTGACGTACTGAATATAGACAAGCAACACGTTTACATAAATTCAATATTATTGTACTAGAAGACCGGCTAGACAAACAGTAAAACATTGAAACAATTTTTAATAACACATTAGTTTAACACGTAGACAGTAACAAACCAAAAGTCAGACACACAGCTTGACGTCTAATCAGGATACCCGGTAGCTTAACAACAACACTTACCGAATCAAATCACTTAATAGACGGATATGTGCAAATGACCAGCGATGTGCGAATGGTAAGCACAATGGGGAAACCCAAACCGTCAATTGTACCAGTTCATGATGCAGCAAAAGATCTTATCTAGATTTAGATCATGGTTCAATCGAATTTGTTGTGGTGATCTTACTGTGACGCTGATCTCAATTCCTTTCATTGTGAATCGATATAATCTATCTTTAGAATATGACCTTAGAAGGTATAATAAGATTAGGGGTTACATTGACTTTCCCAAATAGTCAGTATGTCAAACATTTGCACAGTTGCTCCTATTTCAAGGATAGGAAACTTCTCTCCTTGAGATAAGAACTTTCTAATATGTTTAAAGTTCAGAGTTTAGAGTCCACAATTAGTGCGTTATTATTCTGTAAAGTTCCTTCTTCCATATTTTATCTGTGATTAAATTAAACAAAAACCTTAGGTTGAAGCTTTGAGAAGATATTTTTAATAGCTTGTGGTCTTATGTAGGAGTTCCTGGCCGAAAAGAAAAGGACATTGCATTAGAATTCAGAAACATTTCTCACAACAAAATAGAAAAAAAAATCACTATTAAATCAAAGAATGTTAAGCACATTTCAACAATCAATCAATAAAGATTATTAAATCCATCAAACATTACTCATTCCATCGTCGACCACTCCAGTCGTTTCCGTAAAATTATTCAACTGTCAGTTCGTTATTTACGATAACACGATCTACACTAATAACTTTATCGCTTAATATATCTGAAGCTATTTTTATATTTACTGATTAGAATGTATCAATGAATGAAAGGCGCGTTGTTCGGACATACGTAATAGCTTAGTACAAATAATGGCGCACCGCTTCTAACGCGAGTGTCATCAAATAAACTTATCTTCAGACGTTTCGCTGTAATTCTCATAATAAGATTATCTTATCACACCGAGCAATAGGTGCTAACAATCATAGTTTGTCTATCATTGACGCCCGTTCGTGTTTTTACTCAGAATTATCTGCAAATTGATTTATTTGATAGTCAACAACTCACTCTAAAATGCACAATGAACACGCGTCATTGGTATTTGCTGTTTCCAATTTTTTACATATTTTTTCCTTTAATATAGTCGTTGTCGTAACTGTCTTAATAAGAATATGGCTGCAAAGTGAAACGCTTACGTCAGATGATCAGATCCAATTGAAGAAGTTGTAACTTCATTATTGTCTTCCTAACTTACACCTAATGTATTGTAGCCGGAAATATTAAATAAACATCTGTGCAATAAAGTAAATACGTATGTATTTTTTTGTGAGAGTTTCGATACGTTTCCTATAAATAACTAAAGTAAATACATATTTCATAGATATGATAGGAATTGATGGCATCATTCTTACTGCGCTGGCGCCGGCTACTAGTCATGTTTGGTGATAAGTTATGTTTGCACAAACATATTGAAATGTTTTTTGTATAAATTATTTACGTTCAGCCCAGATTTCTGTGTGAATTATTAAGACAAAGTAATTTAATAAATGCAAGTTGGTTTAAAGGAATGCAATGTAATCTTAATAGTGTCGGCATTCTTTTGTGGTTTACAAACAATATCTATGATAATGTGCTCTAATATAATCCGATATATTGTGTGTTGGTTTTTGAAGCTTTTGAACTCTGTATGAGCGAAAACATCTATTTATCTTCAAAGAGAACTCAATGTTGATTTTTTTAACTCGGATGTGGTCAGAGGCGTGAATGGTGATACCATCATCAATCATGAAAAAAACTCAATCAGTGCGCAATCATTATGTTAAATTATTCAATCTGATACAATTACAACAGCACTATATGACACGTTGCTTTTAGAAATGATGACGTCATTACCAAATTTTAATAACGTCGCTACCTATTGTGCCCTATTTAATATAACTGACAATACGACATCGTTGTCAAAAAATGTCACAATTGTCTTAGAGCTGTTTAAAAAAATGGGAAATTAGTTTGTCGGATTGTCAGCAGATTGTCACCTGTCACTGTAGTCTGTCGGTTGCATTAAGGGCTTACATCTGCTTTAGTGCCGTAAAACGGTAACTTTCTAAAGCATACTCCTTAGTAACGGCTAGGGTAAAAGGTTTGAAATAAATATTTATTTATTATTGTTTCATGTATATTATTTTTAACACATGGGTTTTTCGTGTAACAAATAGTTTTGCTTTAAAAAAATAATTAACAACACGTTATTTTTTCGCTACTTTTGCGCGCGATGTATAAAAATATTTTTACACAAAAAAAATTAATGGCTGGAATTTATTCATAACTAAATCACAATCAAATAATATTTTGAAAACAAAACTGTTCAAAAGGAGGTTCAATATTGTAGTACTGCGTTAATGGGGCATGTATATCGCCTTAAATAGACCCCACGACCGTCAGTAACATCATGTCTTGCCTAGCCTTTACTGTAACAGTAGTTCTAAAAGAATAGTTCGACTATTAATTTTAACAGTAGTTCATAATTGGTCCTCTAACAGTACTTTAAACTATTGATCGACCGCTAATTATTATGTTTAACAATCCAATTAGGAAATGTCACTGTCAATGAAAACATAGTGGGAAGACAGAAGACATCAACTGTTGAAGAAAAAAAAACTTTTGGCGCGCGCAAACCCACTTGTCAAGATTTTTTGTTCTAATTATGAATAATCTAATAACGGATTGTCCTGGATTTATTGATGTTATATTTTTATTGATTTTATTTATCGATTAGTGAATGGAAAATATAAAAGATAAAGTATTAAGATATTATACAAATCTGTTTACTATGCATTCAGGTTAAAATTTAAAGCTATTGGATGTTATCAAGATATCTATAACAAAGTTGTTTGTATGCTGAAGGTCAAAGTCCTAAGAACAGCCAACTGACATAGACAATCGGTTAGCTTTTAAAAAAAAGGGGCGTTTATTAAAATAATTTGAAAAACAAATATCAGTTAAGGAGCACAATTGTAGTAATTGTCTTAGCGTCAAAAGTATGCATTCGGGATTTACCAGCGAGCAAGGAAACTAAGATTGTTTGTTGCCAAGGACACAAGCCGTATAAGGAATAGTATTCTTATTGTAAAACAAAAATTGTCATTATCTTGAAACTGGGTAGCCCATATCTGCCGAACACTACAAGAGAATTGGGCGAAAGAAGTTACATATTGGGTCTTTAACATCAGGAACCAGCGGCGTGGTAGGCTCAGAAGGAGATGTCGAGATGATTTCCAACCTAAAGTAACCACTTGTCTATGTAAGTAGGTAACTTACCATTTTTTTCTATCTTGAGCACACGGAGCTAGAAAGCTCTGCTTTGCAGTATTACACTACAGGCTCATCAATCAACTCAGCCTAGCAGTCCACTGCTGGACAGGCCTCTCCTAAGCAGCACCATGACACCTGGTACTCCGTGTTCATTTACAGGCTCATAATAACTACAAAAATAATTCAGAAGATATAGCTCACTCAGAATTATACCTACGACGCAAATCGTGATATCTACCCACAGGACTTTGAAGAGAGTTAAACAATTGAAACAATGTGTTACCTATAGGAGCTGCCTATTTTTGTGCAGTTGAAAACGGAATGTGGGAAAGGACATGAGGAAACGGAAGATATGTAAGTATCATCTAATATTTAAATTAAGTTAACAGGAAACGAACCCATCATGCTTAGGCATTAGGAGTTATTTGCCGCTTTTATGATATAATTAGTAGCTGTGTCCGGAAATGTGGTTATTTTCGTGATAATTCAATTATTAATAGGTCAGTTCCTTTTTATTTATAGATTATTATAATTATTTACGTCTTCCACATTGCCGAGGACTCTGGGGTTTTGGAGCTTTGGAAAACAAACAAGGAGCGTGAAGCCAAATCGCTACTACTTTTAATGAAATAGAACGCCAGGTTTATGTATTATTAAAAGCATAATATTTGTAATAAATTCTTAAAATTTACAAGCTGCAATAACATGAAACAAGATAACTTGAAAGTTGGTTTTCAAACGTATTATCATAGGAATTTTAAGAAAAGAAAACTGCACATTGCAAATTGTTTTTTTTTTTGTGTGAGATCGCTCGACGCACAGCCAAAAAGTTAAAAGTACAATATCAATCTATGTATGTTGGTTACAAAAACGATGTATTTGTTTAAACTAAGGTTGTTTTATAACAAATCATTGACTCGGAACAAATAACAAGACGCTTAGGTAAACGAGTGATCTTCCGTAAAGAACAAGTTGAATAAATAAACGGTCCATTCACAAAATGTTAACATGTTTAACATTTTATTTTAAAAGACTGTATGTTGTGTAATGCCAGGCATTATGTTGCAAATCTTTCGAATCGATGTTTATTTTTCGTCAACTTCATTAAATAAAAGTTTTTTAGGGTTCCGTACCCAAAGGGTAAAAACGGGACTCTATTACTAAGACTCCATTGTACGTCTGTCTGTCACCAGGCTGTATCTCATGAACCGTGATAGCTAGACAGTTAAAATATTCACAGATGATGTATTTCTGTTGCCGCTATAACAAAAAATACAAAAAACAGAATAAAATTAATATTTAAGTGGGGCTTCCATACGACAAAGTGATGAGACGAGATTTCTTTACCAGTTTTGCGAAAATGGTACGGTACCCATTGTGCGCGAGTCCAACGCGCACTTGGCCGAGTTTTTATTTATTTATGGTTCGAATTAGACTCTATGAAAATTATAAGATGTTGACATAGTGTATACCTAATCTAAGTGAAGGACGCCAAAGATATTTCTTTTTACAATAAGGAATTTGTATTATTATCAACCATAGAAATCCCTGTTAGCTTTCTACAGCTATTAACTCATTTCTGTAGGCTCCGCTACAAAAATAATAAAAGCTCCTGAAATGCTAAACTTACATACTATTTAAAATCAAAACTTTTCAATCAACATCATCACCAATCAACAGCCCTTCACCCACAGTTGGTCATGAGTCTCTCTTTTCTTGTCCCACCATGTTTCTGTGCCAACTTTACCAAGTTTTACTTGCGATGGAAACAATGCCGTCAGCCAATCTAACTACTGAAGGATAATTTTTAGGGTTCCGTACCCAAAGGGACCCTATTACTAAGACTTCACGATCCGTCTGTCTGTCTGTCTGTCTGTCTGTCCGTCTGTCACCAGGCTGTATCTCATGAACCGTGATAGCTAGACAGTTGAAATTTTCACAGATGATGTATTTCTATTGCCGCTATAACAACAAATACTAAAAATAGAATAAAATTAATATATATTTTTTTGCCGTTTTTTGCTCGATATTAATAACGGCAACAGGTAGACGCTTGAAATATTCACAGAATATTTAGTTGTATATTCACTTCAAAAAATAATTAAATTAAATTAAAATAAAATAAATTAAGGGGGGCGGCTCCCATACAACAAACGTGATTTTATTTGACGTTTTTTGCGATAATGGTACGGAACCCTTCGTGCGGGAGTCCGACTCGCACTTGGCCAGTTTTTAGAAGTGTCAAGTATTATTTAAGTATGCTAAAGCGCAGCGGGCGCGAGCCGAGCCCAGCCCCGTACGAGACACGGATGAAGCACGGATTCAAAACTTCACGAATATTATAAAAAAAACTAGCTGATCCCCGCGGCTTCGCTCACGTGGACCACCCCACAGGACCCGTTTTCGGGATTAAAAAAATAACCTATGTCACTCAGGAATAATGTAGCTTTCTATTGGTGAAAGAATTTTCTAAATCGGTTCAGTAGTTTCGGAGCCTATTCGGTACAAACAAAAAAATCTTTCCTTTTTATAATATTAGTATAGATTAGTATTAGTATTAGTATAGATATACGATGCATGCCGTGCGGCGCGGCGTCCGCGTCGTGGGCATGGTGTAGCATGGCCTGCATCATATAAAATGTTCGTGAAGTTTTGAATCCGTGCCCAGCACGGGGCTCGGCTCGCGCCCGCTACGGTATAGCATAAATCATACTTAACACTTCTTCTACCAATCCTTCAATAATGTCGCAATAAAAAGTGGCATACACTTGTACAGACACGTACATTGGTGAACCTGTCGCAAAGGTCATGTGGTCATTGGTCAATGGTCACGTGACACGATAGGCCGGCCATACTGCGCAAACAATGCGCTTCACGTTTGCCTATTAACTGAGGACAAACTAAACGATGCAATTGAACGCTATTGATGCGTTTGCGCATCGGTTTTAGATGGTTTGTGTTTGTTTTGAAAGAGATTTGGGTGTAATGGTGGGTGAAATGAGTAGAAAGGGAAAAATTTATAGTCAACCAATTTCAAAGAAGTTTTGACGAGAGTCAACATTGAAGTAAGGAGTACCAAAGACGATCATGCTCTGTTAACAAATAAACACTATTAATATCAAGCTACTATTTACTAGTAAACACGAAAATGCAAAACAGACACAAAGAACCAAAAAATAGAAAAGAGGGCATTTCAGTCAAATCAGCAAACATGAAAGCAGTAGAAGAAGATTTTACTATGAATCTGGAGGGCGCTGGTCTTCCATTACGGTGCGCACCAGAAGCGCGGTCCTATAGTGATAGCTGGGGTTTTAGACAAATTTAAATTCTAACGTCGATATCGATTGCGAAATGTTCAAAATATATGGGAGTACCTGTAGCAAATCAGTATCGCATGTCAATTCTATGCATCTTGGATATTTTGACAATGTTTATAGCTGATGGAATGTAACTTTGTCTGGGCTCTTTGCTCCTCAACGGATAGATTTGCTCGAAACCTATCCAAATACTTAATATATAAAATGATATAAGTTTTTAAGCTGACATGGTCACAATCATTAGAATTAATATTTGTTTCGGGATATTTACTATGTATATTTAGATTTTTGCTGAGAGCTCGATATTTCGGCACCGTTACAAGCGCCATGATCACGAGAACGTGATCATGGTGTTGTTCTAATAAAATAATATTTAAATATCACCTCAGAAAACGATACCTGAGACATTTCGTGTCCACATTTCGATGTACTACAAGGCTTAAATGTTAGTCGATTGTCCCCATTGTCTCCTTTATCATTTGCATTAGCATATATTTTGAAAGGCATTAATAGCACTGGGTGCCACGACCTAATGCAAACGGTCAGGTATAAATCAATTTTAGCTGTGAGAATAAACCCTACACTTTACTCATAAATTACTCCTGATATCAGTTAAAAGAATTTGATTAAGTAAAACGTTTCTTTAAGTTTTATTACTGTCCTGTCTGATGTTGCTTAATTGAATATGATCAGATGCGAAATGAAGGCACCATTGGGTTAGAGAATATCAACCTAATCAGTCTATAATGTCCCTACTAGTCTGGAGTGGAACTAAAAAAAAAAGAAAAATAATGTTTTCTGCCAAATATATAAAAACAATCTCAATCTTACGTTATCAACTAAATATGCAAAAGAAGAAAAAGAACTTGCTGGCCAGCAGTGCGGGTTGGCAGACATCATATGTCAAAAATGTTTGGTTCTATAGCTTGCCGGTTTCCTTGCGATGTTTGACTTCACTGGTTTGCGAGCAGTGGTGATGAAATAAATCACACAACGTAGAACTCCTGTCTGGGTTCAAATTCAAGCTGGGGTCGTCGTTACCACTAGCCCATCTTGCTCTTGGGTTAACTTTGCATGATATTTCTTAAAATATACTTGAATCTCATTTAATTAAAATTTATAGATAACTGCTTATGCTTTTTTTCGTCAAATGCAATTGGAAATGATTCTAAATACTACAAAATGATGTTTACTGGGGAGCAGTTGTGGCCCAGTAATAACGGTCATGACTTACAAGTTGTAGGTCTCAAAAATGGTGAAGGAAAACATCGTAAGGAAACGGCATGTCCTAGAACCATAAAAAATCGAAGACGTGTGACATCCACCAACCCGCACTGGGCCCGCGTGGTGGATTCCGGCCCATCCCCTCTCACAGAGAGAAGGCCTGTGTCCCAGCAGTGGGAACATTAATAGGCTGATGATGTGATGTGTGTTTATGTGTGTGTGATGTTTACTGCACACCAATGTTTGATTAACTTCGGTTATTACTTAACCCTTGCTCATTTTTCAAATTACGTCAAATGGTTAAATTATTTTGTTTTCTGGTGGCTTGGCTTCTTTATCGGCTTCTTCATAATCATTATAATCAAGTATTTCTCATCCAGTGATCTCACCACCACAAATGAAAAACGTCAACTCAAGTCCATCTGCCATCAAGGCTATTTAGCCTTAGCCTTGATGGCGGACTTGTATTTACTTTTCAAAGAATAATCCAGCTTTCTTAAGCCGTCTTTCATTTGATCCCTCAAACAAAGACATTTGACACCGTAGCTTCGTCAGTTCAAACAGCTTCTAGGCTCACTTTGTTTTATAGCCAGTTTAAGTCACAGGGAAAGACGAGACAGAAAATATAGTGATTTGTAAAACATGCTAACCCGCCTATGTCGTAAGAGACCTAAGAGCCTCCATTTATTATTTTCGCAAGCTGTTTAATTCTATGTGCATTGTGTAATGGATTAGTTATTTGATTCCTGTTTGGTCTGTGGTCAGTTTTAAAGTAGTATTTTGATTTGTACAATAAACAAAGTGACTAGCCGATTTATTTTCTTCAGCTAGGGCATTGTCATGTTTATTGATTTCAAATACCTAATTTGATAATAAATATTTAGTTTGATTGATATAAAGCAGTAGATATCTGTGCAGTTTCTAAACCGCCTATAAAATCAAGCTGAAATTATTTACTATAATAAATTGAGATACAATGCCTAACTCTAAGCTATAATTATGCACAACGTAAGTGTATCAGATTACGTAGATAATTATTCATGCTTTAACAACAATTTTTTGCTATATATCACAATACTTAATGATTATTTTCTGGCACCTGTGCCCAATAATTTACGGAAGTCATCGTTTCGCTTTTTACATCTTGTATATAGTATTTTGTAAAGTTTAATATACATATTCATTAACATTATTACAGCTATAAAATGGTTTGAGTGCTATCAAAGATGTGTTTAACGTTTTATTCATCGTTTTTTTTGTTGTATAACATTAAATGCGGTGACTCACTGTCTGAATATTGAGTTGTCTATTTATTATGAATTAATCGTCTTCTTCGTCATTTCCATAGAGCGTCGTTTCAGTGTTCACTTCTTATCTAGCAATAGCATCACCCATACATTATGTACTTATCTCTTCTTTGGTCTTCTTCTTCGTGTCAACGGTAAATTTACATAGTTTACGTTTTACTTATAACCATATACTCGTATACTTTACCATGTTATATCGGCGGTAAAAAAAATAAGTTTTACTTATTGATTCGATATATTATCAACTGATTGCAAATATAAGAGCCCTAAAGTAGGTTAGTAAAGCAAGCAAGTACGTGAATGATTATCAACTTAGCCTTCCTCATTACATATAGGTATTTTATTACATCATTCTAAAATAATCTTATATTGCATCACTCTCTTTCTATCGTAATAATCAAGCTGCAGTTTATCGTATTTCATCTATATGAACTTTTTTTTTGTCAGTAGCAGCATCTACAAAGGAACTGGCAGCCTACTGAAGTATGAGTATGAAACTGTTAAGTGGCATTTGCCCATCTTTAAGTCCATTTTAAACGGTAGCATGATCATTAACAATATGTTGTATTAACCTATTGCTATAAAGCTTTTATACCAGCCATTGCCCTTATCTTTTATAAAACAGATCACTTTTTAAGGTTCCGTACACGAAGGGTCCAAACGGGGGCCTATTGCTGTCACTAACGTGTTCGTCTATATGTCCGTCTATCTGTCTGTCTGTCCGTCTGTTTGTCGTCCGTCACACAGGTTTTACAGCCAAACAGTTAAAGCTGCAGTCTTAAAATGTTCACAGTATAAGCATCTTATTGATCCAAAGCCATACAAATTATCAAATAAAGTTTTTAGCGCTTTTTATGGAGGCTCCCATACAGCAAAAGGTGGGCGCGATAAATTAATTTGACCTACCCCATTGAGAGGGATATCATTATTTAGAGCTCGTTGATTAAATAAATAAAATATGTTTTGTTTTAGAAAATATGGGAAAACAAAGAAATAAGAAGCCACCAAAGACAGCGTTTTTTAAAAAAAAACCGTTGGCCTATGAACTTCAAATTTGGTACACAAAAATACTAATATTTTGATAAATCTGTTTCTTTTTTAAATTCCCTCTTTTTCCTATTACAACCAACTTGATTATGCGGTTTGGTACGGCACCCTAAATGTGCGAAGTCCGACACGCACTTGGCCGGTTTTAATCAATTATCTTTACGTCGTCAACCCCGGCCGTAACACTTCGTTTTCTCGTTCAAAGATAGCTTTCTGTGATAGCTTTAGTCTACCTGTTATTATGTTTTCTCGCGACTTATCATTCATACTCATTACTTTAACCCAGAAATCATGGTCCATAAAAATGTAAGCACTTCTTAATAAAAGGTCTCTTTTCCTTTTTGTACCGCATTCACAAATTCAGAAGTCATCATCGGCACATCGGCCCACATTCTCATTTACAGCTAATGTATATTTACGTGTTTTAAAACGGGTATAATGTTCGCGATATTAAAAGTCCATTTCCTTAAGAACCCATTCCGCGGCTATGTCTCATCGCATCTCATCCTTAATGGCCTTGTATGGTAATATCTGTTCCATGTGAGTCAGCAGAAAGGGCTATTTGTGAATGAATTTAATCTTGTGGTTAAAAATACGTAAATAAAACCATAATCGTTATAGTTACACGATTTCAAAATAAATGTTTGTTTGTTAAAGTGCTGTGAAACGGTGGCTATTTTTAGTTGATTATCATGTTTAAGACGGTAGAAGAGATGTATTTTCCAAACAAGTAGACGTTTATGATAAAATAATAAACCATCTCTAAAACTTAAAAATACGCATGGTGTGATTGGAAAAATTTGGTTACAAAAAATGGAGACTCACATGACACGGATCTTTGAAAAAATTGTTCTTCCATTACAATAGAGCGGCACTGATTTCGGAAACGGAATGCTGAAAATAAATCTATTTCTGGAAATAGATGTAGATAAGAAATGCAAATAATAGTGTGAAAATTAGCACATTGAATCGTAGGCCGGACATCCTTTATCAAAAACCCAAATACAGCAGAACATTTAGTACATAATGAATTATGTTGATCCGTCACAAATGTAGCGATTGAGGGGAAACCCGACGGTGGTAGGTGCGACAACTTACCTAGGTCGTGATTATGTGGAAGCAAAGCAGCACATAGATCTAGTGTGACGTATCTAAAATGTGATAAGTGGTATTTATATAATATCTTATTATTGATTATTCCTATTAACCGTTTCATCGCGAATTATAATTTTCCTTTTTTTGCCGTTATTACTCAACGCTCTCTTAAATGCTAAACCTGATTGTAATTTGAATCGAAAAAGATCTTGTCTGTATGTCTGGAGTATTGTGAGATGAGCGTATTGGCTACCGTATAGTCCCAATTATTTTATTGTTTTTGTTCAAAACATCTTTATAAAATGTTATTGGCCATATTACGTTAAAATCAATGAATAAAGTGATCGGTAGTAAGGGATCAGTAATAAAATGCTCGACTTAGAACAAAACAAGCATATATCATTGATCTTATTTATTGATCTTATTTTACTAAAAATAATCATAAACAACAGTTTCAGAATTCAGATGTTGAAATTCTTCATTTTCGCATAACATCATCCGTTCATACAGATTGTTACTCCCGGATTCAGTTGCCACGTCGACGAATAAAGTCACAAATTAGTTCTGCTATCAATTCAATAGTGCCGACATCTTTATCAGTCCAATTGAGGATTAGTTCTAGTAGATTATCTACTGAACGCATTATTTGACGAAAACCCCATGTTTGTGCGTGGATTGGTCACACTTTTTTGTGTTATTCTTCTTTTATTTTGGGGCTGTGTTATGTTCGAGTAAGTCAAATCCATTGACCATTTTGTTACGGTGGACTTTTGATAGAATTTTAATGCGTATTCCGGGATGGAATTCCGTATTGCAGGATGCGTATTCCGTATTGCAGGTTTCTCCACTATAGCAAAAAAAAAATGTTAACTCATTTGTACTTATAGAACTTTTTACATATGAGTCTTGATGAAGTGTTCTATGAATATGCACTGGCTGGGTAGGCTTACGTGGGAGATAAGTGAGACGTCAAAACTAGTTGACAGTTTAAAGCATTACCTGTTTTGAGGCGTTCAAGGCAGTTATTTCTGTTGTCTAACCAGAATACGCAATAGCTTGCAAGAGTGCATAACTTTTTCCTCTAAAGGAATTGTGAATACTGGCTTCAGAATACGTGCTATGATTGTAACAAAGTCCCTTTGCGGCTAGGAATAATAGAGTTTAATTTATGTAAATACCATTCATTTTATTAAGCAGGTACTCATTTATGACAAAGTTGCCGCACTAAACATACAGTGACATTTACACTCAAATGCAAATAAAGTATATACCTCAAAAGCTATTGAAAATCTATCAACTGTCGTGCGACGTGTGAACGCGGGTACACTTTGTAACAGTGTAGTGACAACCAGATGCAAATAAATACAGTGTCGGACAAAATAATAAGGCACGGTGGCGATATCGTAACACAACTAATAAACGGTAATTTGACACGACAAGTCAATTACGAGCCGACATAAACACGTATTGGCTTCGACGGAATTTCGCTTGTAATGCCAGACGTGGGAAACATTTTTTTTCTGTTTTTGCTATATTTTTATTTTAATGTTCTGGAATAAAAAAAAAAAAACTTTAAAATCAAAGTTCCAATGGACATAGCATAATTCAATCATTTGTGATTTACTAAAGACATATCATTACTCTTGTTTACATCTACTGTCAATATTATAAATCAACATCCAGTGAAACTTTTAATTCGAAAATTCTCGTTAACTTTACAAACCACATGCCATACTATACTAATTACAAACAATTACACCATTTAATGATATAATTAAACAATCAGACCGACCTCAATGACTTTCTCGAAAGAAAAACGTGACCTTTCCGTTCGAAAACTTTCGCTTACCCTCAGTATTTAATTAAGCCGACCGATATCGTACGAGTCGTCCATTACGGAGTTCGTCTCATTAGCTCAATATCAACACGTCTTATGCCTTTAATAGATATATAATCATGCATATTATTTAAATTGCTTGACAAATTACATGTCGGTACCCAGTTGTACCTGCCCAGTTGTCGGTTAAGTTTCGACCTGCATTTCTTGCAAGCTTCGAGATGTTTTGTCGAATTACTGAGAGTTGGTACAACCGAAGGGTAATATTTAATGGATTTCCTTTTTATCTGCGTTCATGTGTATTGTAAGGACGTGCTATCTCCTTACCTATTTAAAGATAGCAACTGATTAGTTGAAGGAAGATTGATCATATTTGAAATGCTAAGTATATTTGAAGATATTTTTGTTTCGTTTTCCATGTGATTTCTATAAAAGCCACCATAGGTAAAGACTTTATGATAATAAAAATCATTTAAAGCAATTTTCATTTTTAATTTAACTCCCACAAGCTACGGCCCCCACATATTGGGGGAGGCACCGCGCGCGGGGTAGCTAACGGTAATGACTTTTTTATTTAATTTCCGATAATAAACGTATAAATAATAAACGTATAATCTCCAGGACTGAGCTGGCTTCTGTACTAGTACCACGGTTGAGGACTTTATGAAAATAATTATAAAAAGTTAAAGCAATTTTCCTATTTAATTTAACTGCCACAAGCGGCCCCCATAGTATTTTAAGGAAAGTTTAAATTTGACTTTGATATGCCTATAGAGCCTTCTGTATATAAGAAAAGGCCTTTGAAATTAACAAAAAGTAACAGGCTGATATTAATTATTATAATAAGATGGTAATTGAGTATGTGAAGGATTTGGAAAATCTATAATTGATAACCAATTTTTGATTAAATCACGACGATTCTTTTAACTTATTTGCCTAGTTTTATTTTTCTACTACTGCTACAAGTACTATATTACTCTAAATAGGTGAAGGAAAACATCGTGAGGAAACCGGCAAATCCTAGAACCATAAATTCGAAGACATGTGACATCCACCAACCCGCACTGGGCCTGCGTTGTGGGTTAAGTCCCTCTCTCACAGAGCGGAGGATAATGATGATTATATTATAAATACGAATAGAAGAGAAAAATGTAAAGAACCAGTATTGGCTTTGAATTGATTTCGACACAAGTTTATTTAGAACTTGTCTGAAAATTCACAATAGTCTTTCTCAATATCATATCTGAAACGAATCAATCATTCACATTGAATTAGTTTCACTACCTTGATCTAACAAAGCTTAACGTTGCAAAGGATGACATGAAAGCCAATAGGACGCCACTGAGGTTATTGAAGACTGCACAAAGCGGATTATACTGAGTTGAAAAGCGGATCATGGCCACAGTTGGGATACATCATAACAGGAAGAATATGTTTTTAAATAGGTATTTTAAAATAGTGTGCTGTTGTGTCTGGGTACTTACTTACTATTTATCTCTAACTGTATATGCAGGTGGAAAATGAAAGCTCTGGTTTTTTATTATTTCTTTCAGTGCGTTTTTTTCAGAGCTATAGTCGCTTGTTGAGATATTTTTTTTTAACAAGGCACACCAACGACTAATTTACACATTAGTAGTAGAAAAAGCATTCAGAAAAGATTCTGTGTTAGCATGTCACTTACAGGCATGCACATCATTGACATGGTAAGTCGTAAAATAATATTTTTAAACAAACAAATTGAAATCAAAGGCTAATAGGATAGGATTAAGGGCCCAAACAAAAAACTACGGTGTGACGTCACATCGTAAATATCTACGAGCTTGTTGCTTGTTACTGCTTCGCTGTTTTCTGCGTTGCGGAATTCGCTTCGCGTCAATTCGCAGTTTTGTTTTTGAGACCTAAATTAGAAAAATATATGTATATGTTACTGTAAAACCTAAGATTTACCAAGTCTTATTGGTAAATATCCGAAATGATCTATGATAATTGGAAATATCGAACTTTTATTACAATCACACTAGGAATTCTAATTTAAATAGAAAAAAAAATGAAAAAAAAAAGAAACCTTTTTTTACAAAAAAAAAGTGTTAAAATTCGTTCAAAAACCTAATTTTTTTCGGCAATTAGGTAAAATGTCAAGTTAATTTATACAAGTGCATTATCAAGTTATAAGTTTCTTTACTGAAGGTATTTTTTATCTATATTAAGTTCAGTTTCCAGAGTCATCATCATCTGCCTAGCCTTTTTCTAAATATGTTGGGGTCGGTTGGCTGCCAGTCTAACCGGATTCAGCTGAGTATCAGTATTTTATATGGAGCGACTGCCTATCTGACTTCCATAACCCAGTATCTGGGTAACACAATACCCGTTGATCAGATTGGTGTCAGATTTTAGGCTTCTACCCGTAACGACGACTGTAAAATATGTTCAAATGACAGCTGGGACCAAGATCATCAAATCATACCTAGGAGTTCGTCTGCAATTAATTTACTGGTCGAGGCCAACATCTAAGACCATATTTTGAACCGATTTCACAAAAACGAAGAGGTTCTCAATTCGGATGTTTAATTTTTATATTTTTTTATATTAGGTATGGCATATGTAGACGGATTTGCTAAATTCTTATTTTGTTTAAAAGGGTCCGAGGGCCGAGGGTCATCGAGGGAACTCCATATAGCGGTTTTGATATTTTCAATAACATGGCAAGCATTTGCACTCAGAAAGTATCATTTGGTGAAGTGGAACTGATGAAGAAGACCACAGATGGCCACTGGAACTCCTTAATGAGTATGATATCGGTATAAAATTTATCGAATAGTTGTGCTACTATGATGAAGCAAATACATATAAATAAATGGTACTGTTGAAAATAGTACTAAAAAGAGCAAAATAAAAACATTTTAAGAAAAAAATTAAACCTACTTCTAATGAAAAACACATAAAAGCGAAAAATAATTTGTTTTCCGAAGTCGCTGTCGAAAAACGAAAAACAATAGGTACCAAGGACACCAACTTCGGAAAACAAAGTTATTATTCACTCTGTAGTGCTTTTCTTTAAAAGTCGGTTTTTTTTTGTTAAAAAGATTTTTAAAGCCATGTTTTCAAAATATTTATTCTGATTATCATCTCCAAATGAATCCGCCATAAAGTCCTTAGCTCTCAGACACGAGTCGCCAATTAGAAGTGGGTACTAAAGGAAAATGTGGCCGCCGGGTAAAATTACGAGACTATGGGTAAGTACGTACACATACTCGTATGTACGTGTGAGTATTTGAGCGTCCCGATCTCTCGGGCTCCTGACGAAACAAGTTATAATGCTCACAATGCTACGACAGTGCGCTGCGCAGGAGTGGGACTGAGATAAGTTGGGAGAGTATTATTCTAGACGTATGTACAATATGGCAAATTTATGGCATGTTTGCATAAGTCTGTTTACGTTGATCCCATTCTTGTTATCGTTATCCAAAAAATTGTTAAAGCAGACCAATTTTTCGCTACTTATGTGTAACGAAAAATTGGGTTACCCCAATTTCCACTTATGTGAAATTGGGGTAACCCACCTTCTTTGGATTGACTCAAGAACTTGATAAAGATTCTCCATGCGTTCATCAAGTTATTGTTCCGTTTTACAAATAATGGAACGTTCCAGAATGTTGGGCTTAAATTCACTGTGATGTAACAGGTTATGGACGGAAAACAAGAAAGGTCGTGGGAAGATCTATTCATATACATTCGTGGAATACACCTGGAATATTGTGAAAAGTGTTTTGATAATATCACTGGCGCCAACATTCTATTCGGGTGAAAAAATAATTTTGATAGTCAACAAAAACACCTACCTGCTACTGGATACGAGTATGTCTATAACCAAATAAGATCACAAGAAACCAACTGAAACAACGCGACGCCCCGCCGGTTGCTAAGGCGACGACGCCGACGGTTGGGAAGAGCGATAGGCCTCTGGCGTCCTGCAGCCGTCATAAAAACAGTTTTTGTGTATTAATTTGATATTTTATATTAGGGTAAGATTTACTTTATTTTTGTGTTAGTGAACAATGCAGACTGTAGCGACGCCGGAAATTGTAGCAGTCAACCTGCCACATCCGTTGATGTTCAGCTGGTGAGATGTCCTCATTGCTCCCTGGCACGCTTTTTTAAAGGTTAACTGGGGCTGAAAATACAATATTGCATGGCTCACAAATCACATAGTGTACCTTTGTGCTTTCCAGCCACTGCCCCAACTCTTGAACATTCCATTTGGAAAACGATGTAAAATTAAACTTAACTCTACACTGGTATAAAGACAGTTCCTCGGGGTGCGAGCCGGTCCGTTGCTTTGAGCAATGCATCCGCCTTGAAGATCTCAAATAGTGCCTGGGAGCAATATTGTTCACCTTCTCCTGTAGGATTCATAAATAAATTGTAGTTCTAAAAACTAAAAAACACGCTTTAATGGTAAGGATAATGGGACAAACTGTTTAAATTATTGCATTGTCATCGGTCCTTGATAAGTGTGCAAAGTTTCAAATCAATCCAACGTTTTGAAGTGGGTGAAAATCACGTTCAAAGATTCCGTTACATTGATACATTGTTACATTGATACATTGATACATAGATACATACATACCAAGCTAATAAAAGCGTGTTAAAAAGATTTGGCTTCAAAAAAATCTTTAACAAATCAAAGTAAAGAAAACTTAACAATTCGACCTGAATTTTGAATACAAAATTTCAACCATTTAATAACCTTTTACAAAAAGATTGTATGTTCTCACGTGGAATCCACACTAGGGGAAGGTGACATTTGGGGTGCAGCCAGGCTGCTATTTAGCAGGGGTGTGGTGGCGCCCTACTCTCCAGAAACAATATTTGCCTTGGAGACAAAACATCCAGCACCTGCGGATGACCTTACCTTTCCCGACCCCCCCGAGATCCAACCTAGAGAAAATTTATATTCGCTTCTTTAGTTAAATGTGATATGCCGTGCCCAACTGATGCAGTGAACGTCTGAAATGTGGCTTGCCCGAACACGGGATCATTTTCCTAGGGACAGTGGGATCAGTCACTCTGCAGGTTGGTACGGAATTAATTTATTAATACGTCTATAAATACTGCTGAGCGTGCCCGTGTACTAGCTGTGGGTGAGTGGGAGTCGGGCCTCTGGTTACAGGCACTACCATCACCAAAAATACACCTTCCGGATGGTTGCATGTCTGCGATTGGGTACTTCTAGCGGAGCTCCACATCATTGTCAATGTAGTGAAGCATTCGACCGCCTCGGACACCATGGCTTTTACTGCTGTAGGAGTGCTGTTTAGCGCTGACTGGGGTGCCAGCTGTTTTAGAAACCAATAGCTTGGCACGCAACAGTGGGAAGAGATCAGACGGAATGACCATAATGCATTGAAAATTGGGTAGACCTTTGGTGTGGGATGCAACATGTGTCGACACCCTTGCGCCATCCCAACTTCTTAGCATGGCGGGCTGTGCTGGGGCGGCTCCTGCTGGTGCAAAACTCAAACGGCGCAAATACAACAACCTTACTGGAAATTATATGTTTAACTCGTTTAGGGTTCAAACAGTGTTCATCGCGGGTTTCGAGACATAAGTATACGATGAGTCGACTCTTCTTTCTTTCTTTTGTGGCTCTGATATGGTAGTGCTAGGCCCGTACCCACTTCTCCCCCTGTCTTTCTTACAAATTCGTGCGTGTCCCCAATGTTACATACAGGCCTCCTCTCTGAAGAGAAAATGGACCATAATCCACCACGCGGGCCGGTTTGGTGGATGTCACATGTCTTTGAATTTTTGGTTCTATGACATTAGGACAACGGTTTCCTCCTGATGTTTTCCTTCACCGTTTTTAGAGCAGTGGTGATGAAATAATTTACACAAAGTTATGCGCCAGCCTGGGTTTGAACCCACGACTGACGACACATAAGTCAGGGCCGTTACCACTGGGCCACCACTGCTCAACATTCATCATCAGCTGCTTACAGACTGTAGACCATGCTGTATACAGTAAAAATTGGCTTTACCGAGTAGAAATAACCTTTGAATAATCTTCGGAACATACGAGCCATAACCCTCTTAACAAACACATTTTTAATATCAGCGCTACAGACATCCCGCTATGCAGAGACTGCCTTGACTCCGAGGAATTAGCCGCCCACGTCGTCTTGGAATGCGAGCCCGTGGCTTCTCAACGTAAAGAAATCCTTGGAACAATGAGGCCGCTCCGCAAAGTCTGGGACGCTTCCAGAGGCCCTAAACAAGTGACATTCTATCATCAAAAGCGTGGCGATAGCGATTGTCAAAAAGGTAAAATTGTATGGAATTGGCAAGCGTTATCGAAAAATCACTTGATCAATGCCTTACATTTTCACATTTCGAGTATCACCTTCCCTGACATCGAATGCCATTTTTCTAGAGCCTCAGGAAGTTTCTGTATTTTTGAGCGGAGCTAAGCTAGCTTTGTTAGCCAGAAATCCCACGCACAACGGACCGAATGAGAGTCTAAGTGCGAAAAATGGAGTCTCCATCATCATCATCATTATAGTCGACTCTTCACGTGACCAGAGTGCTGGGATTTTCTTCGGTCAGAGACCCAGCATTGCTATTCAACGTGGCAATGCTGCCAGCGTTCTGGGCAACTTTCCCGTCGACAACGATGTAGATGGTTTTTTTGACGCGCAATGAGTCTCCTTATTTTAGACGCGGTTGTATGTATATAGTTTGTAAATGAGTATGTTATGTTTTAGTTTATAATTTTATTTCTGTTGTAATCTGTTGAAAACCAATAAATTAAACATATTAACTGATTTGTCTATGGAACATTAAAATCATATTTAAAGGGTAGGTGGTTGTAGATGTATATTAATGGGTACACAAAAATATCACTCATCGATTGGTATGAGTCTTCTATTAAACCACTAATAATAGAATCCTTTATTGTATGAGAAAAAAACTTTTTTACAAAAAAATACTACCGACTTCCAAATAAGAAAACTACAAAGTGAAAAAAAACTTTATTTTTGGAAGTCGGTGTGTTTCGTAGGTACCATTTTTTTGCGTTATGGACACCGACTTCCAAAAATAAAGTTATTTTTCACTTTGTAGTTTTCTTATTTGGAAGTCGGTAGTATTTTTTTGTAAAAAAGTTTTTTTATTTTTCACTTTTTAGTTGTACCTACCTATAACGCCAGAATAGATTACCCGAATATCATGTTACTTGAACAAAACCTATCAAATGAGAGATCTGCTTTCCTCTTAAGAGCGTACTGGCGTGATGTTATGTTATGAAATGGTCTAAACAATAAACAGACATGCGATTGCAGCAGTCCCGAGAGATTTGCCGTTATTTATTGAAGAGTTCTGTAGTATATCTTCGAAGTTCTTCATCAGATCTTCACCAAATTAAAATGGGACCAATTTCGGAACATACTCTTTCAAACAAAAAAAGAATTTTCAATTTCGGTCTTCAATTGACGGAGATATCGGTGAACATACATAAAAAAAAAACATACATGAAGTCGAACATAGAACCTCCTCCTTTTTCGAAAGTCGGTTAAAAATAATCACACATCATACATCTCACATCAACAATGAACAAGTCGCTGACTTCTCGTCAGGTGACCGATTTTATTGCATTCGTCAAATTGATTATTGGTAATATGTGTGAACTGTTCATAATATGTAGTACTTGCATTTATTTCGAAATCTAGATACACAGACACATTTGTAGAAATAACACAGGAAAACAAGGCATCGGCCGTAATTGCTGACCTACTCCGCAGCAATAAACCGATACTCTCGAGAAGACAAATTAAAGAGAAAACTATTAGCAGTCAGAACCTGCCTACGATGTAACACTGAGCGAATCACACGCAACATCACCTGTTAACTGAGAAACAACAAGTCTTCTATAAATCTCTCGTCACTGAACATTCTCTCCGTTTGTTTTCGCTGAAGCTTTTGACACCTAAAATATGTTCGCCATTGAGCCACTTTTCCATTGCCATTAACCATACGTGAAGGACGTCTATGAAACTCATTCACCTGACGGTCACCTATTTTGGTATGTAGGTCGCTTGCAATGTTGAGGAAAACCTGATCTCCTAGTACTGAGACAAGAATTTGCAAACGCTTAAACTAGGTCTAATATACAAGACGAACAAAATAAGGCTATTAGAACACCTGTCTAGTTTCCAAATTACGCAATTTTTTTATTAATTTCTTAGGCACTCATCTTATTTATTTGTTTTCCAGTGTTTTTAGTCGAAACTCTAGTATTATGAGCTATAAAATTTTCTTGAATATACAAATATTCGGCCTCACCGCGTACGTTTTTGTTTGGATCTTCTTAAACATTGGAAATAGGTTTTTCACGTTTATTGTTTCTTCCACGTGGCGCTGTGATCATGCGTTCTGGAGTTATTTATGAGTTTATTATTTAGTCTGCTGCAGCGGCCTCAGACGTTACAAGTACAGGTGATATTGTTTTAATATGGAATTCCTCTTTGTTGACCATCAAATTTTTCACAAGTACAGCTGATACAAGGGCCTTGATCGGTACCTACTTCGGTTTTAGGGTTCCGTACCCAAATGATCCAAACGGAGCCTTATTGCTGTCACTCTCGTTGTCCGTTTGTCTGTACGTCTATCCATCTGTCCGTATCTCTGTCCGTCTGTTCGTCTGCCCGTCTGTCCGTCGTCTGACACACGGGTTTTACAGCCAAACGATTGGTGCTACAATCTTCAAGTTTTTACAGTATAAGTATCTTGTTGCAGCCATACAAATTGTCAAAAAATATTTTTTTACTTTTTAATGGGAGTTCCCATTTGCCCTCATTTTTCCTATTACAACCGAATTAATTTTGCAGTCTGGTACGGAAACCTAAATGTGCGAAGTCCGACACGCACTTGTCCGGTTTTTTCATAAATCCCTTAAGTTCCTTTAACCGTTGCTTTGTGAGTTTTTTAATATTTTTCATGGCCCAGTGTATTAAATTCTCTACCTCACTAATTTTGTATGCTATCTTGAAATTATCGTTTTTATCGTCTTTCATGTTCTGATTTATCTCATCATCATCATCATCATCATCAGCCTATTAATGTTCCCACTGCTGGGACACAGGCTTCCTCTCTGTGAGAGGGAATGGGCCATAATCCACTACGCGGTGTGGGTTGGTGGATGTTACATGTCTTCGAATTTTTGGTTCTAATACATGCCGGTTTCCTCACGATGTTTTCCTTCACCGTTTTAAGAGCAGTGGTGATGAAATAATTTACACAAAGCAAAGCGCTTGTCTGGGTTCGAACCCACGACCCACAACTTGTAATGTCGCGGCCAATACCACTGGGCCACTACTGTTTTCATTTATCTATCGTAGTATAATTCCATCTGCTGTTACCATCGAAGAGGAGGATTGGCGGCCCATCCTCTATTCATAAAACTTAATTGTATGGTTTCTCATACACACTACAGGTAATCTTACACAATTGACACCTTCATCGCTCACCGAAGCTACTTTCTTACTCTGAAGAATAATTTTCCGACTAACATCTATTTAGTTGCTAACATGCCACTTGCCCTTTAGGCGTAATCGTTATAGCCAATAAATAATGCTAATGTGCCAACGTTAATTGAACTAGCAATAGGATATATGTTGGCAAGTGTTAGTTAGATTCTTAAGGAGGTAGAATTAATGGGAAATGTGTAAGCGCATGGTCGTAGGCGCAAGAAACATCCTTTCACTGCTGGTTTTGAAGCAACATGCGACAATGCTGACCGGTAATTGAAAATTCATTCGTTTATGAGCTTTTGAAGTGTTTAACCGGTTTTGACATAGCGGTTACAAAGAGAAGTTAAGTTTCATATTTTGTTGCTAAATTACAGATAAGCCGAATGATTTATCTTTCTTGTTCCCATTAAAACCTTGTCAGAAATGGTTATTCTTTCTTTCTTTCTTTTCTTTTACTATAGATAGGCTCGCGCTTGACCACTATCTCACCTGATGGTAAGCGACGATGTGGTCGACGGTGTAACACGCTTGCCTAGAAGTAACCTATTCACTAGACCCCGAGGTTGTAGCTATCTGAAAACACAGACTCCGGCAGGGAATTCCATTCCTTAGCTGTACGTATAATGAAACTATTTTCAAAACGTTTAGTGCGTATGGGTGGGATGTCCACCATGTACCGATGGCGCATCGCCGTACTCCTTGTAGTCCGATGATGAAACGGGCTAGGCGGAATTAGATCATGCAACTCCATCGCACACTCCCCGAAATGCAACCGATAAAAAACCGACAAGCTGCCAACACGACGACGATGCTCAAGGCTATTCATCTATAATGTGATTTTTAATTTCGTAGACTAAACTGACATTTGGGGGTTTGTCACTTTATTGTTACATAAAAATAGTGTCGTACCCTAACTATCCTGAATGATCGAAAGTTAATCGAAAATCGAAGTAGATCGAAAATGAAACTATTTCACGGCGAAACAAATAAATTTGTTTAGAAACTAGCCGCCCTTAATTAGTTTCTACTCATTTATGTCAGACTTCATTTTATCGATCGCATTTATTTTTTTGTAGATTTCATATTTAACACAATAAAAGTTGATGTACTATGTGTATGATTACTGTTTTATTTAAATATATTACGTTTATATTCATAAAACATAAATTTACACCAATTAGTAAAAATAAATTGAGGAGTCATGTCACATCGATTCGATGAATCACTTATGATTGAGCCTTACCTACAACACTATGCTCCGCGCTTGCAACATTTAAAAAAAATAAGATCATTGGCAGCTGTCAGTTTTAAACTAAATTAAAGATCACAGTATAGTCTAATAACAATTAGGAGAGTCTTTATAGTCTCAGAAACTGCAATATACTAGACGGGTCCCGAAGCTTTAGTTCATTTAAATTTATTCAGAGACCGACTTGCGAATACTTGCGATGTTATCGCAACTGTTTCGCTAAGATGGCGGATTATCATCGATCTGTCTATCCACTTTATCATTTGACCATATGCTGCTATTCTCGCACTCGCATGCACGACTGTGTCGCAGCAAAAAGTCAGCGTATGCATATGCCCTGCGGTCGCAAATGGAGATCAGCGGTATCCGATCAGTACCGTTGCAAACAGATACAGTAGTAACCTCATACGTCAGACTGCTAATGCTAGAAACTCATGAATATAATCGATCACATAATTGATTTCTCATTGACTTTTTTACCGTTCTACAACATAGTTTTACTGATATATAGTGGGCGTCCACACGTGTTATGTGTGAATCATTGTACCATTGTTACTGCCAATGTTATTTGGCATTCGTCAATATCCATATCATATTATGATCATTAATCTCAACGAAACTGTCCAAGTGTTTCGCCAATACGTTGATCTTCCAAATCTAAAGCGTCTCAAATCGCGTTGGGGTCATTTGATTTTGGACTTTATTGTTCTTAAATAAAGCTTGGTTTTGGTCGTTGGGTAGAAAGTGACAAGAATGTAAATGAGAGTATGGTATCGGCACCTGTGAGTCTGGTCGGGAGGTGACGTCAGAGCGGAGTAATGTAGCTTGACGATTAAGCCTCCAATCAAGGAGTCTATAATACGTTTTTGCGAGTGCCGCATTCAATTTGTTTTGATTATGATTAACTTGCTGCTACTAGTACTAGTGAGGTCGAGTTTCCATTTGATATCACTTTTACGAAGTTGATTTTGAATAAAAGTGAAACTAAGTACCTACCTTTAGATCTTTACAAGTGATTGTAGAGATTAATAGAGGAGATCAAGAACGATTTTTGCAGTTTCATTCTTCCTCAGGGTCTAGACTTCATGTCATTTGATTTCAGGGATGGCGAAGGTCGAAATACCAAAATATAAGGGTCTAGCTGACCCCCGCGGCTTCGCTCCCGTCAACTGGCTATCTACCTACCTACCACCTACCTATCTACCCTACCTACCCACTAACCTAACCTAACCTACCCAGCTACCTACCTACCTTACCTACCTATCAACCTACTCACCTGCCCTACCGATCAAAATACCCTATCCTACCTACCCACCTACCCTACCCTACCTTACCTACCAATTTGTTAAACTATTTATTAATGAATAAGAAGTATTACTACAATACGAATTTAACCAACTTTTGTTTCTAACAGCGATCTAATTAAATTTTAGAACAAAAAATCTGCTATTGTGACTTAACTTTTTTTTTTTTTTTTTTCATCATCTGCCTAGCCTTTTTCCCAACTATATTGGGGTCGGCTTCCAGTCTTACCGGATTCAGCTAAGTACCAGTGTTTTACACGGAGCGACTGCCTATCTGACCTCCACAACCCAGTAACTGGGTAACACGGTACCCCTTGGCAAGACTGGTGTCAGATCTCAAGCTTCTGACTACCCGTAACGACTGTCAAAGATCTTCAAATGACAGCCGGGACCAACGGCTTAACGTGCTTTCCGAGGCACGGAGGAAACTCGGTATATTGAAATGGTCACCCATCCACTGACCGACCTCGTCAAGCGTTGCTTAACCTTGATGATCGACCCGTGCGGCTGTTATTATTTAGCCACGATCTCTTATTATTATTGTGACTTAACTATGATAGTGAGATATATTCTCTCGCAGTCTTTTTAGTAGTTAATAATGTGTTCTTTAATCATGTAATACATCATTTTTATGTATCATCTATAGTTTTCTCAGCGCATGCCAAGTAATGAAATTTATAGGCAAAATTTTGCTACTTTGGGTTACTTCATTGCAATTTTCATAAGGATCTCTAACTTTTTTTAAATAATGTGATGCTCATGTTACTTGGGAATAATTTAGCATTCCACAGGTGAAATAATTTTTTAAAACAGTCTAGTAGTTTCGGAGCCTATTCGGTACAAACAAACAAACAAAAAAATCTTTCCTCTTTATAACATTGTTATACGAGTAGATTGCTCGCGTGACATTTCGATTGCGCTTGACAATCCCATAAAGGAGATGTTTCACAATTGAGCCAGAAGTCGATACAAACAAACTGTATACCGATCGATTGCTTAGATCTGAAATGACACTACCCAAGTCACATACTCCAAATCCATGGGATATCGGTGCTATAGGCTGACAAGTATGCATGAAAAAGCATTATCTACTAAGGATTTTCTTAACACTAGTACCAAAATCAGAGGTGTGCTTGACCGTTCGTTCATTTTAAATGTTATTATATATTTTTATACCTATTAGGTCACAATAATAAATAACAATTTGGGTAATTTTACGAGTGGTTTGATATATATCTACCACAAATATTTTCTAATTCTAGTCAACGGCATTGTGTCTAGGCTAGTGTGTACTTATGTACATTTTGCTATGTAGGACGAGCTATTTGCCATTCAACAAACAAAATTTCGAATTCTTGGCGGCTGTGATACTGTGTCTAGGAGTCATTCAAGTGTTATATCACGAGACATTCAACTGTTGGTATATAGTGATGATATCATTTTCCATTCACTAAACTGCTTGCCAAGCAATGCTTTTTGTTGTCTGGCAATATACCTTGGTATTTTGAAGTTGATGACAAAGTTGGGTAGGTACTCATAAGTATCTAACAGTGGAAACAAAGAAAAATCTATGGCTCCTCAGACACTCCCCTCCAGCTGACTATATTGAGCCTGCAGAAAAGCTCCCTGCGGGCCACCAACTGCCTTGGCCCACCTGGAAATCTCTAAACCGACTAAGAAGCCAGGTGGGTCGCTGCAGGCACAACCTAGTTAGATGGGGGTACTGCAATGACCCACAGTGCGATTGCGGAGCCACGTCCCAAACAATGCCTCATCTTTTGTCTTGCTCTCTGTGCAAAAATACCTGCACCTTAAAAGACCTTTGTGAGGCAAATGACAACGCTGTTGGCGTGGCTGAATTCTGGTCAAAGTATATTTAATTTTGGAATCATCGATACGACGAAGAAGAAGAAGTGGAAAACATACATATTCAAAATGTTATTTGAAAGTAGATTTGTAGCATTGATAGAACTCTGTAGCGTTTGACCCCTATCACACTTAGGCCCAGTTTTTTTATTCGTAGTTAACTCAAACAACGGTTAAATATAGTAACCACCAGTTTTAAATTTCGGTAAATCGTGCTTTTTCATCTTGTTTGTCTAACAAATGATCAAATAACAACTCAACTCAACTTTACAACTTATTTTGTCATTTTTGAGGTTAACAATTGATGAAAAAATAAAGATAAGTGATGATTTGATCGATGATGAATGCATGCATGCATGTTTGCCTAGAATTTAATCGTCGATAAAGCAAGTTAAATGTTTAAATTAAGTAGTTTAAAATCTCAATTGGTTGTTGGAGTTCCTGATAAGCTTGATCAGTTGGAATCAAATATTTGCAAAGGTTTGCACCTGCTACAAATTCGTAATTTCATCTTAAATATTTTTCATCTTAATAGGCTGATGATGTGATGTAATGTGATCGCGTTCGCTTCCATTCCACGGCGATAAATAGATCACCATCTATATCCGCGAAACGGAACGAAACGCGATCGATGAACAAAAAATAATCAGAATAATCAGTACAGTACGTCGGCACGGTTTCTTTGTATGGGATGAGGCATCTGTATGCTGGTATTATTATTATCTGTGCCTAAGCCAAGGAAGCTGTGACAAAATGAATCAAGTACATGTTTATCTATTAAAACGTTATGTTATACTATAAATGACAAATAAAATCAATTTACACGCTATTTAATTACAAGACACATCTTATAATGAGGTGTAAGTTACAGCTTATAAAATGTCCGGCAGCTTATATCAGAACCGATGGTTAACGATCACACTTCCTATTTGCTCGTTAGTATATTCGTGACATGACACTAATACACCAAACGACATAACCACCAAATCTTAATTGAACCTTGTGATTGGCAGAGTTAAGTTCTAAATCCATTGTCAGGATGTGATTCTTTAACCCAAAATCGTGCAGTGTAACACAATTGTCCACGAATTTTAGACTTGCAATGCAGTAAGATAAGCCCCTAATGTTCATGCATTTGAAATGCGTTCTGTTTCCGTCCAAGTGTGAAATAGGCTCACTATATTAAAATGGCGGCCAAACCCACTCCACACCCCGTTAACGAATACATTTTCGGCTTATCTTTAACATTGTTGCGGAAACGACGCAGACTTTACGTAAATAGACATAAATATTATGTTTTAAACATAAATTAACTTAGGTAACTATATTATTTTGTGTGCAAAGGCCAACACATATTTGACATGTAACTGCTGTGATTACGTACTTACTATGGCCATGCAATCAGCAAATTAGGTGATTATGTGTAGCCTTAGTAATAGGCTCTTTAGTGCATGTATGTACGATTGGGATTAAAACAAATACTTTGAGATAAGTATCGGTTTTGGCATGTAATGCAAAATACTACCCCGCATTTGACTATATCTTAAGAACAAAGTCCTATGGATGTCACTTGTCAAAAGACTTCTTGGGGTTAATCATTTTCAAAAAAATGCATGATTTTTTACTTGTTTACGTCTTTTTAGTTCGCTTTTAAGCAGTCGGGTTTTTGTTTTTTTTAATTAACTTTTTTATTTACAACTTTTTGGTTATTTTTTTTAATTAGATACATTTAAACATATAAGTGTGATATAATTTTGAAATCACCTCTTAAAACCCTTTATTTTGATACACTAAACGATGGGTTTGGAAGAAAAAATAATTTCCCCCACAAATCTGCCATCATCCCAATTCTGCCATTTTTTTCTTTGCCAATTTTAATGTAGCCAGTAACACTCGCAGGGTTAAGATGAATCGATTGACTTAAGAATCATCAAAATCGGCCAACGCGTTTGGTCTCTAGAACGCCACATAGGAACAAACATACATAGTATACATAGACTGATAAACACATTACCCTTCTTCGGCAATCGGGTAAAAAAAATATTAGCAGCGCATTCCTGTTCATTTATAATTATCTACAAAAAAGATAACAAAATTCATTTAGCTAGTTTATAAGTAAAAATAATATTTATATTAAGAAGTAGATGTTCAAAATTTGACCAACCATCCTGCCTTCAACAAAAAATCTGGATAAACATCAGGTTTCACAATAATTTTTGGTCTGTTATTTAAGTTTCCTTAAAAATATTTAAACAATTGTTACCTTTTTTGTACGGGAGAAACCTTCAAAAGGCGCTTGAACTTTTGGGGAAAAGAAAAGGGAGTGTGGGATATTACCTCACTAAAATCACCCCGGTACATCATCACGAGGCCCCGTGAACTCTCAAAAAACCATCCCAGAACCCTCTTTGTGCTACAATCTAGGGGTCTGTAAGTCAAGAGGGAATGGGTTTTTTCTAGGCAAGCGTGCTTCTCCGTCGACCACATCATCGCTTACCATCAGGTGAGATAGTGGTCAAGCGCAAGCCTATAGATAATCAAAAAAATAAAAAAAAATCCTGTTAATGTCAACATTTCTGAGGAGACTGAAAAAACGCTACCTAAAATAATACTTTATGAAACTGAAACAAGCCATTGCACATTCCATTATCTGTGATTTGCAAAAGTCGAAGAAACATCCTAAAGAAAATAATTTGAGTTATATTTGAATTTTTTGACGGTGTTAAGTGACCCCTATGTCACAGGTATCTGTTAATTCAAATTCAAATTCAAATCTTTTATTTGCAGAATATGGGTGGGTATACAGGTGTTAAAATTTAAAAAATATATATCGCTATAATCAGGCTCACGCCATGCAAATTTAAAAAGCATATTATTAAATTACAGATTAATTAATTATTCATAGTATCAAGTAAAATAAGATAATTAAGTATAGCGGAAAATGTCTAGCATACAATAATTTATATTATTACAATTAATAGAAATAGAAAGATCGATACATGTACGATTATTATTATTTTCTGCTTTAAAATTTAACATCAAGAAACTCTTTTACTGAGTAGTATGATTTATCTAACAGTATTTTCTTTAGTTTATTTTTAAAAATATTATTGTTAGAAATTTCGAGTAAGTAATTGGGTAGATGATTATAAACTCTAGGAATCATACAAAACACACTATTGTTCAAAATTGCAGTTCTATTCGAAATAAAGCTTATTTTAAATCTAGAAATATTAATGCAGTTTATTGAAAATTTTTAAAAGAGTCTGACTTAGCTTACTTAGATTTCACAGGTGATTCTTTGCATTATGGGAAACAAACCAATTTATTAAGAAATACAATTTATTATTAATAAGTTTCTGATACTAATTTCTGACGAAACTACAACTTTAAAGGATTTTAAACAACTTACTGTGGTATCTACAGGCAGCATTGAATACTAATATAGCATAGACAGGACCAAAATAAAAATAAATCTTGGCAGATTTAGCCATTCAATTAAATAAGTATCTATATTTTCCCTTAATTGGAACTATTGATTTACTATCCTGATTTATGGAGAGAACGGAACAGTGACAGTTGCAATATAAGCCGTATTTGTTACCGCCCGGGGCTCTGATTGTGATTACAAATTAAGATTAAATACTACTTTGATAAAGTGGGTATTATGTCATTTACATAATGAATATTTGAACTAGGCACCTTGTAGGGCAACTTGTGCATATTTCGCACGGATCAGACAAGGCAATGATCTTTACAGACGAAGTAGATCTGGCTTGCATGCCAGATTTATAAAGGTGACTAGACCACAATTTTAGCCGATAGTAAGCGATGAGATGTAGTGCAGTGGTGGCCCGTCGGTAGCGGCCGTGACTTAAAAGTTGTAGGTCGTGAGTTCGAACCCAGACAGGCGCTTTACTTAGAGTAAATTATTTCATCACCACAGCTTTCAAAACGGTGAAGGAAAACATCGAGAGGAAACTGACATGTCCTAGAACGAAAATTTTTAAGACATGTGACATCCACCAACCCACCTGGGCCCGCGCGATGGATTACGGCCCTTTCCCTCCCACAGAGAGGAGGCCTGTGTCCCAGCAGTGGGAACATTAAAAAGCTGATGATGATGATGAAACGATGATGTGTTTGCTGATGGCATACGGTTGCCGAGTCGTAGGTTACCAATGAATCTCGACTAAAGATGTAACGGAGGCCATTTAGAAGAGGCTCCGCATCCACGTAGGTTAAACGTGGACGTGGAAGTGGAGGTGGAGATGGACATATACAGGATAACAGACTAATGAATAAAAAAGAAAAAAATATAAAAATACACCTATTGAAAATCAAAGGGCAAACTCTATTTCACAAAAATAATAGTTCCCTCCCATACGCACAAAGCGTTTTGCTAATACTTTCATTGTGCGTACAGCTAAGGAGTGGAATTCCCTTCCGGGGTCTTTGTTCCCTGATAGCTACAACCTTGGGGTCTTTAAGTCAAGAGTGAATAGGTTTCTTCTAGGCAAGCGTGCTTCACCGTAGACCACGTCATCGCTTAACATCAGGCGAGATAGTGGTCAAACGCGAGCCTGTAGATTATAAAAAAAAAGTTAAAGTTCTAGACGATATTTTAGTGCTTCATGAAATAAATAGGCCCCGCTAACAGTTGCTCATTTCAATCCTGGCGGTGACAGTGACATTGGAGCAAAACCTTGAATTTCTACAGCCTTTGCTTTATTGAAATTCAGGGCTTATGAATTATGCTTATGCTTCCTTATGCTCCCATGTGAACCCTTCATCCTTAATGTGTTGGGTCACATTAAAAGGCCTTCGTTTAATAGACCTCCGCAAAAAATGCGGAGGTAAACGCAGGGGTACGGTTTCGTGCGGTGGTTCCGTATTTGCCATAGCCAGACCAGTAATTCTGTTAGAACTTTACTCTCAATATATCGGGACAACAGATTCCTACAAATAATTGCCCCTTGTGAGCCGTATACACAATTAATTTATTCCAATATGTACCTATAGGTGGGATGTTTACCCTCTTTCGCTACGTCTACTTGTGACTTGTTTTTATGTATCTCTATTAGAAGTGGCACGGGTAAATATGCTATTTTTACGGTTTCCCGGATGTAAGAGACTAATAATAACGTAGTCTTTTACCTGTTTGCTTATGATTGTAGTTTTGTAGCCCAAACAAGTAAAAGGCAAAAAATATCGAACTTTGAACAACAGCCGTATAGATCGCGTTTACTGTCCTAAAGTTTGGCTATACTATGTTCGCTGAAACAGAAAATAAAATGTAAACAAACCATAGAAAAGGTTCTTACAGTGTATTCTTTGCTGTCAGTAAAATCTAAAATAAGAAATATCATGACAAGATGTTTATTTCATACAATAACCAAATATACACAAGCACAAATATGTCAAACATTTTAATTATTATTTTCTTAACTGTGTTACAACAATATCAATATTTTTAATGTTTAAACAAATAAAATGATATTATTAAAACCAAAGCCAATAGCCTACATTAAAAAGCATCTCGAAAACTTTGCGTTCGGCACTATCATGATAATAAATTAAAGAGTGCTACAAAGTAATCATTTTGCGTTGTAAGTTTGTATTTTTAAAATAAGTCGAATTATAACGTTTGTTTGTTTACCTTTTATTTTTTGGTATAGTAATAGGTAATAGAGCATAGAAGATCATGATCGGTTTACCGTCATGAATCAACAAGTCTTTGGCTTACATTTGTGAAAACAGTTTTTCTTTGTGCCGTATATTGAGCTTTTCATGCTTGTTGCTTGTTTAAGCTTTTAATTTTTTTTCACGTGTTGCGCTGATCCCAAGTAACATGGGACAAGGGCATGATGATGATGATTATTTTTTATGGTGATTAAAAGAGTTTTTGAAAAAGAACGGCCGAAGCCAATTACACTATAATCACAATTTTACCGACGTACAAAAACATCAATACAAACAAAACAATGATGAAGGATGAAAGCCAAATACGAAAAGGAAAAATGTGTAAATAATGATAAGAAAGAAAAGTGAGTGATATTATTACTAGAGTTGCCGCGAATACTCGCTATTATTCGGTATTCGGCATTACTCGTAATTTTTTTTATATTCGTCGAATACCGAATAATAGCTAGTATTATTCGGCATTCGGCGAATAGTCGTCGTAAATAAAAACAAAAGAACTAATGAGTTAAAAATAATCATTTTTTTAATTATTTTCCTTAATAAAACAATACACAATATCAATTATTATCTGCAATATGTGCCTGTGCCTATCATATTCATGAAATTAAATTAGTAAGTACTTGTTAATTAATATTTAAAATCCAACAGAGGCAGATTGTGGTGCAAAAAAACAATTTTTTCTGCACGTTCTGGAGCAAGTCGGTTTCGTTTTTCCTCGTAAATTAAACCTGCCTCGGAAAATAGTCTTTCTGAATAAACAGAGCTTGCTGGTGTGATTAAGTATCGTTTAGCAAGCTTACTTAAAATAGGAAATCTATTCTTATTGGTACTCAAAACCAAATATTTTTAATGTGTTTAATGTTTTTTTTTTATGTCGAATAGTAATGTCGAGTTATTCGACTATTCGCCAAAGTGAATGGCGATTAATCGGTATTCGAATATTCGCTATAAACACTATTCGCGGCAACTCTAATTATTACTGTTAAATTTCACAGGGGAGAATGGAAGAAAAAAACGCAGGCAGGAAGATGACGATGAAAACTCTTCTTTTCATACAAAGATGAAATCAGATTTTAAGGTCTATACTCCATTTGAAACACCATTAGACACGTTTCCAAATCGTATTACAGTCCGTTCAACCGATTTTGAGTTCTATTCCGTAAACATAAGGATGACATAAAAAGCATAAACCTGTTACCAAAACCAACTGTTTACTACAGCTACCATTTGTCGTATCACCAATGCAATAGATGTCAAAATCGAACGGGCTGTAAAATGGGATAGTTAAACGTCTAATGTTATCGCAAACGGAGTTTAGTTTACTTGGATTTTGTGTTCCGTCGTTTGAATATTAAAACCTCTTCATGAGTTTAAATCTGGTTTATATGTTCACCATTGAATTCTTATCCGGTATCATCGTAATATATGACTTCAAATGATTCTTTGGGTTTGTAAATCCCACCTGCGTTGCACTAGCTATAAGCCAAGCTTACCCCACAAATGCGAAGCTTGAGCATCTATTCGTATGGACTTAGACTCTGAAATACTACTTCCTATATTGGCATATAATCTTCTTCGAGAAAAATCCTGTTTTACCTTTTACACGATCGTCCCAGTATGTATCAACTCACATCTTCGAACCTAATTGGAAAATGAGAGTTCGGAAAATGTCACTAAAATTACATTTTCTTTATTCATTTGCTATTTTCTGCCCGCGGTTTCACTCGAATGAAAAGTGTTTTATCATTCTAAGGAAACTTACTACAGGGATAAAAAGCATAAAGGTCTATCCACACATATCAGAGCCTTGCCTGGGACGTGACAGGGCCGCGCCTAGGCATTGAAGCTCCGTCACTGGCCCGTGTAAACGAGTTCATATAAAATGTACACACCGATATTTTTTGAGCCTCTGATGGGGCGCGGTCCGTCCACGTCTCGGGCACACCCCTGATATGTGTGGATATACCTTAATATGCCCTAATTCAGGTCATTTTTTTTTTTTTTTTTTTTTTTTTTAAAAAAACGTTGCCCCACACTAGGAATTTCTCCTGTATCGTGGGTGCGTTTACAAACATATAAACTCACATACACAAACACCCAGAGCCGGAACAACTATTTGTAGATGATACAAATAATTGCTCCGTGCGGGAATC
The DNA here is from genome assembly GCA_948252205.1 of Orthosia incerta. Classification (NCBI taxonomy): domain Eukaryota; kingdom Metazoa; phylum Arthropoda; class Insecta; order Lepidoptera; family Noctuidae; genus Orthosia; species Orthosia incerta. Next base: position 57,847,087 of record OX411742.1, read on the forward strand.
GAACCCGCGACACGCAGCGCAGCAGTCAATCGCTCAACCACTGCGCCAACCGTGCGCCCAAGGTCATGGTCAACCGATGTGTCAGGGTTCATTCGAATCCATTCAGTCATTGAGTCGTGATTGATTAACAAACATACAAGCATACAGGCTTTCATATTTATAACTAGCTTCTGCCAGCGGCTTCGCCCGTGTGAATGACGAAAATTATTCCAAGGGAACATATTTCCCGGGATAAAAAGTATTCTATGAGCTATTCCAGACTATAATCTCTGTGCCAAACTTCATCAAGATCCATTAAGGAGTTTTTGCGTGAAAGAGTAACACACACACTTAAAAACATTCGCCGTTATAGTATTGATGTGATATAGTGTGATGTGATATAAGCAGGATGTAAAGGTCGTTCATTAAGGTGCTCCTCGAGCGCGTCGGTCCGACAGACCCCGAGTGGTCCGCGGTGGGCGCTGAAACAGCTGGACCGGGAGCTCCTCCTGGAAGCCTCGATCGTGCAGGCCTGGGTGTCATCACCGGATAGGCCAGCTGACATTAACGTCGAGGCGGAGTGGTTCCGGGAGGCCATGTCCGAGATCTGTGACGTGGCAATGCCCCGGATGAAGCCAGGACGCGCCCGGCGCCAGGTGTACTGGTGGTCGCCGGAGCTTACGGCTCTGCGCCAGGCGTGCGTTGCTGCGCGACGCCGGTACACCAGGCACCGCAGGCTCCGTAACCGTCCTCCGGATACGGAAGCCATCGAGGTGGAGCTGTACGAGGGGTACAGAGCGGCGAGGACTGCCCTCCGAGTGGAGATCAAGCGGGCCAAGGGCTTGGCTCGTGAGGAGTCGCTGGGGACTCTGAACAGGGATCCGTGGGGACGCCCCTACAAAATGGTGCGAAATAAACTCCGCCCATGGGCACCCCCGCTGACGCAGAGTCTCCGGCCACAGCTCGTGGAGGGCGTCGTGAGCACTCTGTTCCCTTCGCAAGGGGAACATACTTCCCCGCCCATGTCTCCATCTCTTGCGGTGCCCGATGCGGACCACATCACCGACGATAACGACGATGCTCCGGAGGTGACCGAGGTAGAACTGAGAGTGGCGGTACGTAGGCTGAATGCCAAAAATACCGCCCCAGGACCCGACGGCTTACCTGGAAACGCCTGGGTTCTGGCCTTGGAGGCTCTTGGGCCTCGACTTAGGGGGCTCCTTAGCGCATGCTTGGAGAGGGGCCAGTTCCCGCTTCGCTGGAAGACAGGGAAACTGGTCCTCATTAAGAAGCCAGGGCGCCCAGCGGACTCTCCGTCTGCCTACCGGCCCATTGTGCTGCTCGATGAGGTGGGCAAGCTCTTTGAAAGAGTAATTTCAGACCGCCTCGTTGGGCAGCTGGTGCGGGTAGGGCCGGATTTGGCGGAGGGCCAGTTTGGCTTCCGCAGGGGGCGCTCTACGGTGGACGCCATCATGCGCGTGCGAGCCCTCACGACGGGTGATGCAGTGGCCCGGGGTGGGGTCGTCTTGGCGGTGTCTCTAGACATCGCCAATGCTTTCAACACCCTGCCCTGGAGTTGCATCAGGGAAGCACTCCGGTATCACCGGATGCCGCCCTACCTCTGTCGCGTGGTCGAGGCCTATTTGACGGACAGAGCCGTCATCTACCCCGGTCACCAGGGAGAGTGGAACCGGCGAGAGATGTCGTGCGGTGTCCCACAGGGATCAGTCTTGGGGCCGCATCTGTGGGACATCGGGTACGACTGGGTGCTGCGCGCCGACCTCCCTAACGGCGTCAGCGTAATTTGCTACGCTGACGACACGCTGGTCCTGGCGCAGGGGAGGTCGCACCAGGCGGCGGCTGAATTAGCGACACGCGGGGTTGCAACAGTCGTTGAGAGGATCCGGCAATTGGGACTCGAGGTGGCCCTGCACAAGTCCGAGGCCATGTGTTTTCATGGTCCTCGGAACGCGCCACCACCGGGTTCCCAAATAACGGTAGGAGGGGTTCACATCGGCGTCGGGTCGACGATGAAGTACCTGGGAATCGTCCTCGACAGCCGGTGGAATTTCGTGGAGCATTTCCGACGTTTGGCTCCCAGACTGGAGTGGGCCGGGGCTGCCCTCAAGCAACTCCTGCCCAATCTAGGGGGTCCAAACGCCTCCTGCCGGAGGCTCTACGCGGGGGTCGTGCGGTCCATGGCCCTTTACGGTGCACAGGTGTGGGCGCATTCCCTGAGGCGGCGACCAGCCCGCTCGTTGAACGCGTCCCAAAGGGTCATGGCCATCCGGCTGGTCCGAGGATACCGCACGGTCTCCGGTGAGGCGGCGAGCCTCCTTGCCGGATTGCCGCCATGGGATCTGGAGGCAAAAGTCCTCGCGCACATTTGGGAGTGGCGCGAGGACGCGAAACGCCGGGGCGAAACTCCGCTGCCACGACAAATCGCGGCTTGGCGGACAGAGCTCCGGCAGGATCTCATGGCGTCATGGAGAGAGCGACTGTCGCAACCCAGTGCTGGGCACACCTTCCGCCTTACGCAGGTCCTCAACGGACATGGCTGTTTCGGGAGGTTCCTGTTACGGATAAGGCGGGAGGAAACGCCCGGGTGTCACCATTGTGTGGATCGCCCGGAGGACACGGTGGAGCATACGGTGGAGGTCTGCCCCGCTTGGCCGTGTCCTCGTGGAGTCGATCAGCGGTGGCGACCTCTCGCGTCCGGCCCTGGTTCAGGCCATGCTACGGAGCGAGAGGGCATGGGAAGCTGTCTCCTCCTTCTGCGAAGCAGTAATGCTCGCGAAGGAGGAGGCGGAACGCGTGAGGGAGACGCAACGGAGACGCCCTCACGCCCCTAACCACCGCAGGAGACGCCCTGGGCGTCGGGAGTCGCAAGCCGATTCCCGGCCACCGTAGGCGCGGGCTTGCGGACGGCGAGTAATGGGTAGCTCGCCGTCCGATTTGGACCAAGCCCGAGTCGACGGCGCGTAGTGTTCCACGCGCGCCTCAAAGAGATGTCAGCAAAAAATTGACGGGGTCTGACAGGGCCGATGCCTGTCTGGGTCGCGGATAAATTTGTAAAAGAGTTACCGCGGCCCTGGCTCAAGCAACTGAAGGAACACGGGTGGGTTTTAGTCAGTAAAAGTCTGACACGCACTTCCACTTCACCCAGAGCGGGAGAAGTCATTGGATGATTTCCCACCCAAAAAAAAAAAAAAAAAAAAAGTATAGTGGTTAACATTTTCCCAGCGTTTTCATATAAGTTCTTTCCCAAGAAAACCACAGCTACACTGAAAAAAGATCATAATTTCAGACTTTTAAAAACTATTTAAAGATAGAATAGAGAATTTATAATTTATCTATAAGTCTTAAATCACCAACCTGCAATGAGCTAACAAAGTGGTCAAAGCTCGTGCCCCCCTGTCTAAAGGTGCTCCCTCACCTGGAGCATTCGCCTGTAATGTAACATTTGAGTTTTAATTTTGAGCATTACATTACAATATTGCCTTCCTGGCTGACGAGCAGTCGCCTGCATGTAACATTAGATTCAATTTCTCAAAATTTTATCTAATGCTCTAAATGCTTGGATTAAAGATTTTTTCGAAAGCACGAGCTTGACCGCCAAGACGACCCCACCCCGGGCCACTGCATCACCCGTCGTGAGGGCTCGCACGCGCATGATGGCGTCCACCGTAGAGCGCCCCCTGCGGAAGCCAAACTGGCCCTCCGCCAAATCCGGCCCTACCCGCACCAGCTGCCCAACGAGGCGGTCTGAAATTACTCTTTCAAAGAGCTTGCCCACCTCATCGAGCAGCACAATGGGCCGGTAGGCAGACGGAGAGTCCGCTGGGCGCCCTGGCTTCTTAATGAGGACCAGTTTCCCTGTCTTCCAGCGAAGCGGGAACTGGCCCCTCTCCAAGCATGCGCTAAGGAGCCCCCTAAGTCGAGGCCCAAGAGCCTCCAAGGCCAGAACCCAGGCGTTTCCAGGTAAGCCGTCGGGTCCTGGGGCGGTATTTTTGGCATTCAGCCTACGTACCGCCACTCTCAGTTCTACCTCGGTCACCTCCGGAGCATCGTCGTTATCGTCGGTGATGTGGTCCGCATCGGGCACCGCAAGAGGTGGAGACATGGGCGGGGAAGTATGTTCCCCTTGCGAAGGGAACTGAGTGCTCACGACGCCCTACACGAGCTGTGGCCGGAGACTCTGCGTCAGCGGGGGTGCCCATGGGCGGAGTTTATTTCGCACCATTTTGTAGGGGCGTCCCCACGGATCCCTGTTCAGAGTCCCCAGCGACTCCTCACGAGCCAAGTCCTTGGCCCGCTTGATCTCCACTCGGAGGGCAGTCCTCGCCGCTCTGTACCCCTCGTACAGCTCCACCTCGATGGCTTCCGTATCCGGAGGACGGTTACGGAGCCTGCGGTGCCTGGTGTACCGGCGTCGCGCAGCAACGCACGCCTGGCGCAGAGCCGTAAGCTCCGGCGACCACCAGTACACCTGGCGCCGGGCGCGTCCTGGCTTGATCCGGGGCATTGCCACGTCACAGATCTCGGACATGGCCTCCCGGAACCACTCCGCCTCGACGTTAATGTCAGCTGGCCTATCCGGTGATGACACCCAGGCCTGCACGATCGAGGCTTCCAGGAGGAGCTCCCGGTCCAGCTGTTTCAGCGCCCACCGCGGACCACTCGGGGTCTGTCGGACCGACGCGCTCGAGATCTGGGTGGAGACGTCAAACCGAATGTACCGGTGGTCGGAATAAGTCTCCACCTCCTCCATAACGCGCCAGTCGACGACACGCGGTGACAGAGCGGGGCTGGCGAACGAAATATCCACCACCGATTCGCCCTGCATCCGCACACACGTGGGGACAGAACCCCGGTTGAGGATGACCAGGCCTGTCTCCAGAGCCCAGTCCTCCACCATCCTGCCCCGTGTGTCCGTATACCGGGAACCCCAAGCCACATTCTTGGCATTGAAGTCCCCGAGGACAAGCACAGGGAGGGAGCGGTACCCGACGACGACGACGATTCTTAACTCCGCAAGGGAGTTGTGGAACTCGGCGAGAGTTCGGTTCGGAGAGAAGTATACCCCCACCACGGCAATCTCTCCGAACCGTGCTGCCACGCAACCCTGTCCTCTCTTGACACCCTCGAGGGACGGGGTACCGGCGGCGGCTGACGAGATTAGGGTCACTGAGCCGCTCAGTTCCTCCACCCAGTCGTCCCTGGGTGGGACAAAGTACGGCTCAGCGACCACAGCAATGTTAATCGACCACTACGCCATACTCTGTAGCAATAGATCCTGAGCAGCGGCGCAGTGGTTGATGTTCGCCTGGAGGAGGCGTAATGGGGCCATTATACCTACGGTATCATATTAAATATAGTTTTTGGGATAAAATGTATATCCTTCAATATTACCATATAAGTTAATTAAAGAAAAGTTAAGCCAATCCGACAGACAGTGATATAATTATTTCAATGCCATAATTATGTCTCAAGAGATTTGCACTGTACTTAAATGGTAGTGGATTTTATTATCTCCTTTGTAGGTAAATGTTCGTTTTGTCATTATACAGAATTATATTGTTAAATAATTGTAATCTGTTTCATATACGTACGTTTGGTATAGTATTAAGGTCATATGCAATGTCTCGTTTTAAATAAATTACGGACTGTTTGAAAAAATATAATTTTGAAAAAGTAACTTTCCTTAAAGCAAATAAGATTAACTGCCGCACTCAGAAACATTTAACGGTTACTTAAACCGCTCCTTAGTTTAGATTTTGTACTAAAATTCAATACTTAGGATCGCTTTAAGTAACCGTTAACGACTCTGTGTGCGGCAGTAAGATTATTTCTTTAAGAAAAATGTCAACTGGCCCCAAGCTGTCTTTATTTATGTCTGTGTTTATTTTTAAATTAAATTATTAGTACAAAGCTTGTAAATTATATTATATTATATAAAACTGCATTACCACTCACTGACTGACTCATTGACATAATTGTTCTCCCAGATGGTGGAGGGGAAGGTGGGTATATTTTGACAGATTCATAAACAAGTAACTCCCGTGAGTATGGGAAAAGTCCCAAACCTCCCCTTTTCCTCCCCCCTCCTCCCCCCCTCTATCGTATCTCGGAAACTAAGGTACCCGTATTTTTTGTTTTTTACGGATTCGTTTAGAGGAGGCTCGGAAAAGTAAAGACCATTTTTCAAAGTTGACCCCCTCGCCCCCCTTCTCCCCCCCTTTAAGCGGATCTCGGAAGTTGAGAGACTTGGAACATTTCTTTTTTCAGATTCATATAAAGGGGCAATGCTTGAGTCACAAACAAACCATTTTTCAAAGTTGACCCCCTTGCCCCCCTTCTCCCCCCTCCCTCCCCGTTTTGGCGAATCTTTTTTTGTGTTTTTTTTTATGGATTCGTTTAGAGGAGGCTCGGAAAAGTAAAAACCGTTTTTCAAAGTTGACCCCCTCGCCCCCCTTCTCCCCCCCTTTAAGCGGATCTCGGAAGTTGAGAGACTAAGAACATTTCTTTTTTCAGATTCATATAAAGGGGCAATGCTATAGTCACAAACAAACCATTTTTCAAAGTTGACCCCCTTGCCCCCCATCTCCCCCCTCCCCCCCCCCCCCGTTTTAGCGAATCTTTTTTTTGTTTTTTTTACGGATTCAGCGTAGGGATCCCGAGTGGAGCGAACCTACGAGACCGAGTGCAGCGCAGGGGGGAGGTGGCGAGCGAAGCGAGCCGGCGACCTCCGTAGCGTAACGAAGGTTGAGTGGGTGAAGCAAAACTCAGTGCCTGGCGACGACAAGCAAACATTAGGGTTATGTTTTTTGGAACAAAGTGTAGGGTAGGTGGAGGGTAGGTGTAGGGTAGGTGTAGGGCAGGTGTAGGGTAGGTGTAGGGTAGGTGTAGGGTAGGTGTAGGGTAGGTGTAGGGTAGGTGTAGGGAAGGTGTAGGGCAGGTGTAGGGTAGGTGTAGGGTAGGCGTAGGGTAGGCGTAGGGTAGGCGTAGGGTAGGTGTAGGGTAGGTGTAGGGTAGGTGTAGGGTAGGTGTAGGGTAGGGGTAGGGTAGGTGTAGGGTAGGTGTAGGGTAGGTGTAGGGTAGGTGTAGGGTAGGTGTAGGGTAGGTGTAGGGTAGGTGTAGGGTAGGTGTAGGGTAGGTGTAGGGTAGGTGTAGGCTAGGTGTAGGGTAGGTGTAGGGTAGGTGTAGGGTAGGTGTAGGGTAGGTGTAGGGTAGGTGTAGGGTAGGTGTAGGGTAGGTGTAGTGACAAGAACACGCGAGCTGCTTGCAGCTCGCGCACCAAGCAAATACTAGTTATATTATATAAAGCTGGATTACCACTCACTGACTCACTGACTCATTGACATAATTGTTCTCCCAGATGGTGGAGGGGAAGGTGGGTATTTTTTGACAGATTCGTAAACAAGTAACTCTCGCGAGTATGGGAAAAGTCCCAAACCTCCCCTTTTCCTCCCCCCTCCTCCCCCCCTCTATCGTATCTCGGAAACTAAGGTACCCGTATTTTTTGTTTTTTACGGATTCGTTTAGAGGAGGCTGGGAAAAGTAAAAACCATTTTTCAAAAATGACCCCCTCGCCCCCCTTCTCCCCCCCTTTAAGCGGATCTCGAAAGTTGAGAGACTTGGAACATTTCTTTTTTCAGATTCATATAAAGGGGCAATGCTATAGTCACAAACGAACCAGTTTTCAAAGTTGACCCCCTTGCCCCCCTTCTCCCCCCTCCCCCCCCGTTTCGGCTAATCTTTTTTTTTTGTTTTTTTTACGGATTCGTTTAGAGGAGGCTCGGAAAAGTAAAAACCATTTTTCAAAGTTGACCCCCTCGCCCCCCTTCTCCCCCCCTTTAAGCGTATCTCGGAAGTTGAGAGACTTGGAACATTTCTTTTTTCAGATTCATATAAAGGGGCAATGCTATAGTCACAAACAAACCATTTTTCAAAGTTGACCCCCTTGCCCCCCTTCTCCCCCCTCCCCCCCCGTTTTGGCTAATCTTTTTTTTTTGTTTTTTTTACGGAATCGTTTAGAGGAGGCTCGGTAAAGTAAAAACCATTTTTCAAAGTTGACCCCCTCGCCCCCCTTCTCCCCCCCTTTAAGCTGATCTCGGCAGTTGAGAGACTTGGAACATTTCTTTTTTCAGTTTCATATAAAGGGGCAATGCTATAGTCACAAACAAACCATTTATCAAAGTTGACCCCCTTGCCGCCCATCTCCCCCCTCCCCCCCCCCCCGTTTTGGCGAATCTTTTATTTGTTTTTTTCACGGATTCAACGTAGGATCCCCGGGACTCAGTGCCTGGCGACGACAAGCAAACATTAGGGTTTAATTTTTTTGGAACAAAGTGTAGGGTAGGTGTAGGGTAGGTGTAGGGTAGGTGTAGGGTAGGTGTAGGGTAGGTGTAGGGTAGGTGTAGGGTAGGTGTAGGGTAGGTGTAGGGTAGGTGTAGGGTAGGTGTAGGGTAGGTGTAGGGTAGGTGTAGGGTAGGTGTAGGGTAGGTGTAGGGTAGGTGTAGGGTAGGTGTAGGGTAGGTGTAGGGTAGGTGTAGGGTAGGTGTAGGGTAGGTGTAGGGTAGGTGTAGGGTAGGTGTAGGGTAGGTGTAGGGTAGGTGTAGGGTAGGTGTAGGGTAGGTGTAGGGTAGGTGTAGGGTAGGTGTAGGGTAGGTGTAGGGTAGGTGTAGGGTAGGTGTAGGGTAGGTGTAGGGTAGGTGTAGGGTAGGTGTAGGGTAGGTGTAGGGTAGGTGTAGGGTAGGTGTAGGGTAGGTGTAGGGTAGGTGTAGGGTAGGTGTAGGGTAGGTGTAGGGTAGGTGTAGGGTAGGTGTAGGGTAGGTGTAGGGTAGGTGTAGGGTAGGTGTAGGGTAGGTGTAGGGTAGGTGTAGGGTAGGTGTAGGGTAGGTGTAGGGTAGGTGTAGGGTAGGTGTAGGGTAGGTGTAGGGTAGGTGTAGGGTAGGTGTAGGGTAGGTGTAGGGTAGGTGTAGGGTAGGTGTAGGGTAGGTGTAGGGTAGGTGTAGGGTAGGTGTAGGGTAGGTGTAGGGTAGGTGTAGGGTAGGTGTAGGGTAGGTGTAGGGTAGGTGTAGGGTAGGTGTAGGATAGGTGTAGGGTAGGTGTAGGGTAGGTGTAGGGTAGGTGTAGGGTAGGTGTAGGGTAGGTGTAGGGTAGGTGTAGGGTAGGTGTAGGGTAGGTGTAGGGTAGGTGTAGGGTAGGTGTAGGGTAGGTGTAGGGTAGGTGTAGGGTAGGTGTAGGGTAGGTGTAGGGTAGGTGTAGGGTAGGTGTAGGGTAGGTGTAGGGTAGGTGTAGGGTAGGTGTAGGGCAGGTGTAGGGTAAGTGTAGGGTAGGTGTAGGGTAGGTAGGTATAGGGTAGGTGTAGGGTAGGTGTAGGGTAGGTGTAGGGTAGGTGTAGGGTAGGTGTAGGGTAGGTGTAGGGTAGGTGTAGGGTAGGTGTAGGGTAGGTGTAGGGTAGGTGTAGGGTAGGTGTAGGGTAGGTGTAGGGTAGGTGTAGGGTAGGTGTAGGGTAGGTGTAGGGTAGGTGTAGGGTAGGTGTAGGGTAGGTGTAGGGTAGGTGTAGGGTAGGTGTAGGGTAGGTGTAGGGTAGGTGTAGGGTAGGTGTAGGGTAGGTGTAGGGTAGGTGTAGGGTAGGTGTAGGGTAGGTGTAGGGTAGGTGTAGGGTAGGTGTAGGGTAGGTGTAGGGTAGGTGTAGGGTAGGTGTAGGGTAGGTGTAGGGTAGGTGTAGGGTAGGTGTAGGGTAGGTGTAGGGTAGGTGTAGGGTAGGTGTAGGGTAGGTGTAGGGTAGGTGTAGGGTAGGTGTAGGGTAGGTGTAGGGTAGGTGTAGGGTAGGTGTAGGGTAGGTGTAGGGTAGGTGTAGGGTAGGTGTAGGGTAGGTGTAGGATAGGTGTAGGGTAGGTGTAGGGTAGGTGTAGGGTAGGTGTAGGGTAGGTGTAGGGTAGGTGTAGGGTAGGTGTAGGGTAGGTGTAGGGTAGGTGTAGGGTAGGTGTAGGGTAGGTGTAGGGTAGGTGTAGGGTAGGTGTAGGGTAGGTGTAGGGTAGGTGTAGGGTAGGTGTAGGGTAGGTGTAGGGTAGGTGTAGGGTAGGTGTAGGGTAGGTGTAGGGTAGGTGTAGGGCAGGTGTAGGGTAAGTGTAGGGTAGGTGTAGGGTAGGTATAGGGTAGGTGTAGGGTAGGTGTAGGGTAGGTGTAGGGTAGGTGTAGGGTAGGTGTAGGGTAGGTGTAGGGTAGGTGTAGGGTAGGTGTAGGGTAGGTGTAGGGTAGGTGTAGGGTAGGTGTAGGGTAGGTGTAGGGTAGGTGTAGGGTAGGTGTAGGGTAGGTGTAGGGTAGGTGTAGGGTAGGTGTAGGGTAGGTGTAGGGTAGGTGTAGGGTAGGTGTAGGGTAGGTGTAGGGTAGGTGTAGGGTAGGTGTAGGGTAGGTGTAGGGTAGGTGTAGGGTAGGTGTAGGGTAGGTGTAGGGTAGGTGTAGGGTAGGTGTAGGGTAGGTGTAGGGTAGGTGTAGAGTAGGTGTAGGGTAGGAGTAGAGTAGGTGTAGGGTAGGTGTAGGGACAACAACACGCGAGCTGCTTGCAGCTCGCGCACCAAGCAAATACTAGTTATACTATATAAAACTGCATTACCACTCACTCACTCACTGACTCACTCATTGACATAATTGTTCTCCCAGATGGTGGATGGGGAGGTGGGTATATTTTGACAGATTCGTAAACAAGTAACTCCCGTGAGTATGGGAAAAGTCCCAAACCTCCCCTTTTCCTCCCCCCTCCTCCCCCCCTCTAGCGTATCTCGGAAACTAAGGTACCCGTAGAATGTTTTTTTTACGGATTCGTTTAGAGGAGGCTCGGAAAAGTAAAAACCATTTTTCAAAGTTGACCCCTCGCCCCCCTTCTCCCCCCCTTTAAGCGGATCTCGGAAGTTGAGAGACTTGGAACATTTCTTTTTTCAGATTCATATAAAGGGGCAATGCTTGAGTCGGAATCATTTTTCAAAACTCCCCACTCTTCCTCCCTTCATCCCTCCTCTCCCCAACCTCCCCTACCTAATATCGGTCGTCGAAACCTGTCCGGTGGGAGTGGACCAGGCAGCGTAGGGACCCCGAATGGAGCGAACCTACGAGACCGAGTGCAGCGCAGGGGGGAGGTGGCGAGCGAAGCGAGCCGGCGACCTCCGTAGCGTAACGAAGGTTGAGTGGGTGAAGCGAAACTCAGTGCCTGGCGACGACAAGCAAACATTAGGGTTATGTTTTTTGGAACAAAGTGTAGGGTAGGTGTAGGGTAGGTGTAGGGTAGGTGTAGGGTAGGTGTAGGGTAGGTGTAGGGTAGGTGTAGGGTAGGTGTAGGGTAGGTGTAGGGTAGGTGTAGGGTAGGTGTAGGGTAGGTGTAGGGTAGGTGTAGGGTAGGTGTAGGGTAGGTGTAGGGTAGGTGTAGGGTAGGTGTAGGGTAGGTGTAGGGTAGGTGTAGGGTAGGTGTAGGGTAGGTGTAGGGTAGGTGTAGGGTAGGTGTAGGGTAGGTGTAGGGTAGGTGTAGGGTAGGTGTAGGGTAGGTGTAGGGTAGGTGTAGGGTAGGTGTAGGGTAGGTGTAGGGTAGGTGTAGGGTAGGTGTAGGGTAGGTGTAGGGTAGGTGTAGGGTAGGTGTAGGGTAGGTGTAGGGTAGGTGTAGGGTAGGTGTAGGGTAGGTGTAGGGTAGGTGTAGGGTAGGTGTAGGGTAGGTGTAGGGTAGGTGTAGGGTAGGTGTAGGGTAGGTGTAGGGTAGGTGTAGGGTAGGTGTAGGGTAGGTGTAGGGTAGGTGTAGGGTAGGTGTAGGGTAGGTGTAGGGTAGGTGTAGGGTAGGTGTAGGGTAGGTGTAGGGTAGGTGTAGGGTAGGTGTAGGGTAGGTGTAGGGTAGGTGTAGGGTAGGTGTAGGGTAGGTGTAGGGTAGGTGTAGGGTAGGTGTAGGGTAGGTGTAGGGTAGGTGTAGGGTAGGTGTAGGGTAGGTGTAGGGTAGGTGTAGGGTAGGTGTAGGGTAGGTGTAGGGTAGGTGTAGGGACAACAACACGCGAGCTGCTTGCAGCTCGCGCACCAAGCAAATACTAGTTATTATACTATATAAAACTGCATTACCACTGACTGACTGACTCACTGACTCACTCATTGACATAATTGTTCTCCCAGATGGTGAAGGGGGAGGTGGGTATATTTTGACAGATTCGTAAACAAGTAACTCTCGCGAGTATGGGAAAAGTCCCAAACCTCCCCTTTTCCTCCCCCCTCCTCCCCCCCTCTATCGTATCTCGGAAACTAAGGTACCCGTAGTATGTTTTTTTTACGGATTCGTTTAGAGGAGGCTCGGAAAAGTAAAAACCATTTTTCAAATTTGACCCCCTCGCCCCCCTTCTCCCCCCCTTTAAGCGGATCTCGGAAGTTGAGAGACTTGGAACATTTCTTTTTTCAGATTCATATAAAGGGGGCAATGCTAAAGTCACAAACAAACCATTTTTCAAAGTTGACCCACTTGCCCCCCTTCTCCCCCCTCCCCCCCCGTTTTGGCGAATCTTTTTTTTTTATTATTTTTTCGGATTCGTTTAGAGGAGGCTCGGAAAAGTAAAAACCATTTTTCAAAGATGACCCCCTCGCCCCCATTCTCCCCCCCTTTAAGCGGATCTCGGAAGTTGAGAGACTTGGAACATTTCTTTTTTCAGATTCATATAAAGGGGCAATGCTAAAGTCACAAACAAACCATTTTTCAAAGTTGACCCCCTTGCCCCCCATCTCCCCCCTCCCACCCCTCGTTTTGGCGAATCTTTTTTTTACGGATTCAGCGTAGGGATCCCGAGTGGAGCGAACCTACGAGACCGAGTGCAGCGCAGGGGGGAGGTGGCGAGCGAAGCGAGCCGGCGACCTCCGTAGCGTAACGAAGGTTGAGTGGGTGAATCGAAACTCAGTGCCCGGCGACGACAAGCAAACATTAGAGTTATGTTTTTTGGAACAAAGTTTAGGGTAGGTGTAGGGTAGGTGTAGGGTAGGTGTAGGGTAGGTGTAGGGTAGGTGTAGGGTAGGTGTAGGGTAGGTGTAGGGTAGGTGTAGGGTAGGTGTAGGGTAGGTGTAGGGTAGGTGTAGGGTAGGTGTAGGGTAGGTGTAGGGTGGGTGTAGGGTAGGTGTAGGGTAGGTGTAGGGTAGGTTAAGGAATACTTCTCAAAAACACGACAAAGCCGCGAGCTGCTTGCAGCTCGCGCACCAAGCAAATACTAGTTAAATTATAAAACTGAAAGTTCATATTTGTTAATTAATCACGCCTCAATGACAGAACCGATTTGAAGTTTGGAACAGAAATAGACTACTAATGTCTTGACTAGACAGACTATTGTCTGGATTACGACATTGGATACTATTTATGCCGAATACCACGCAAGCGAAGTCTCGCTTGCGTGAAATTCGGAATAAAAAGTAAGATAAAAGTTAGTAATGTAAGAATTCAGAATCAGGCCTTTCCGTCTTTCATCAAGAACATATGAAGAACATGAAAGGCGTTGCTTTATAGTTTTAATTATTTGAAGACATTATTAGACAAAAAGATAATGTTATTAATGTTTTCCTTAATATTGGAACTTCAATCAAATCCATACATATGAAATCTTATCGTTATAAAGTCTGCATTGAATCTAATATTTATAATGTAATAAAGTACTAATAATTCATGTAATAATAGTTATCGTGATTGCAGTCCATTAAGTATATTGATGGCAATAAAACTTTAATAATTGGCAGTGCCAATTGCTATTAGGTATCGTTGCGGCGATTTATAAATGTCCCGTTGAACTAATAAGATCCGTTTGTCCTACTACAGAACCCATAGTATTAAGGTTACACTAGTCGAAAATTCTTCCATACAAACGTAGTCTAGGGATTATTCCACTGTTTGACGATGTAAGTTCAAAATAAAAAGTGATATCAATTTGTCTCATCATTATCTAGCCCTGTATGGAAGCAAAAAAGTAAAAAAAGAAAATATTTGAAAGTTATGAGCTTCGAAAGTTCCACATTTCGACACTAATTTTAACGCATTTTTGGGCGCAAATAAATACCATAAGAAGACGGAAAATTGCAAAACGGCCTCCATACAGGGATAGATTAGTAGTTCAACAATGCAAATAATTTTATTTTGAACAGATAGATTTAGTCGTTTTTTCATGATATCTAGACTGCCAAAGGTCTGTTTATAAGATTTCGCGCGCTCGGTTTCGTCCTCAATCATTATCCATTTCGCTTCAAATTTGCAAAAGTGTGTATTCGTACGTGAACTAGCTTCCTACTGCTCATCACAGCATCTATCTCTTCCGCACGTGTTGTCGGTTGATATAAAATGCATTTTAACCCCGCGCACAAAATAGTTCGTGCCGTCGACTAGTGTACCCTTAACAAACTGATATAGGCTTCATTTTAAAAGGATTTTTTATAGTCAACTTTCGTGAAACTGATGCCTTGAACGCTCTTGCAACTAGGCGGGACGTGCCAAAGACACGATGAGTCATGCATATTTTTTTTATATGTTTGGAAGAAAACGCGTTGTAGTGATATGTAGTTCTAGGTATACGTTATAATTATATTCTATTTTGTATTTGCATGTTTCTTTTGGTTGATAAATGCCGTTTTAGAATTCATAAAAATGCAAAATTACATTGTTTTTAACGTTGTATTAGGGTATTGTGTAATTAAAGCTCAACCTCCGTAATTCCATGGCCAGGCATTTTTAACACGCTTTATATATAATTAGCTTGGTATGTATGTATCTATGTATCGATAACGGAATCTTTGAACGTGATTTTCACCCCCTTCAAAACGTCGGATTAATTTGAAACTTTACAAACTTATCAAGGACTGATGACAATGCAATAATATCAATAGAGTTTTTTTTTTACACGGTATTGTTTTGCTCCAAGTACACGTATTAAATAAATGCTCCGGACACAGTAGACATGCTAATTGAACACCTCGTTCACTCCCATCACAGTGAGGTAGTTGCATTAATAAATTGTCTTTAAAAAAACTAAAATACACCTTTAAAGTTAAATTAAACTAAAAAGAAAAAAAAATGTTTTAAAAAACAAACAAAAAACACGCTTTAACGGAAACCAAACTAAAAAGTGAAAACTTATTTTTTATTAAATTTTAATTAAAATTAGTGTAAAAAAGCGTAGGGTGCTTGATGTTAATTGTTATAGTATTTTATTGACAGATCTTGGTTTAAGTATTCATTTTGAAAATGTCTTAAAAAGCTTTTGTTTTTTTAAACTATTATTTATTTTATACTATCCACCTGTCTGGTCGGAGTTTTGTGATACCGTCAATCTATCAAGCCTACTCACGCAGCCTTTTTTACCCATTCACCCTAGCCATTTCAGCCATTCTTTAATATTGTTCTCTGAAGACTCATCAATAAATAATCTCAACATCATATCTCCAATCTGTACCTACTTATTAGCGAAACAATGCCTCTTCAAACACCACTCACACATTCAATCTTACACCCGATGACTACCACAGATAATATCAAAACCAATTTATCAAAACTATTATTCCTGCCAAATACATCCAACGCCCTACCTAAATACTTGTCTATGCTTACAAAATGTCCTGAGAACGTGAGCTTTACCACAAACAAAGTCTATATTAGTCTATGAGGGCTGCGGTACCTAATTCCGAATTTGGAACATTTGTATAAAGATCAGACGTGTCATTATCTATGGGTCAATGACATTATTTGTCATCGATTCTAGAGCTGAGTTATTGGTTTGATAGGTTTACGAATTGTTTTAACAGCTGACAATTTTTGTTTTTTAATAGAGATGATCGCATCTATGTAACTCGTGGTCAGCAAATCGTGACTGAGGCAAGTAATAAATCGAGATAACGGATTAATCTTCTATGATCATAATATTCCTCCCTGGATCATATTCCTGGTGAATAAAAATGCGAGCAATATCTAATCTAAATTATTTCAGGACTGTCAGTTATACACACTAGACAATCCTGAAATAATTCATTCAATTCATGGTCTTGAGAAAAGACATAATTATCTACGTATAGCAGAGAACAACTTTTGAATGTGATGATTACGAAGTCTCTGGTACAAGTAAAATGATGATTATGAAGTCTCTGGAGTGTAAAATGTACCAATATTATACTAAAGTCACCGCAAGATAATAAAAAAAAAATGTCATTTAATTGTTTCGACGTCTTGTGCTATAAAAAAACTTTTTTACAAAAAAATACTACCGACTTCCAAATAAGAAAACTACAAAGTGAAAAATAACTTTATTTTTGGAAGTCGGTGTCCATAACGCAAAAAAATGGTACCTACGAAAGACACCGACTTCCAAAAATAAAGTTATTTTTCACTTTGTAGTTTTCTTATTTGGAAGTCGGTAGTATTTTTTTGTAAAAAAGTTTTTTTATTTTTCACTTTTTAGTTTCTACCTAAAAGGCAAGTTGTTTAGTAAGTTTTTTATAACGCCAGAATAGGTTACCCGAATATCATGAAACTTGAACAAAACCGATCAAATGAGAGATCTGCTTACCCCTTAAGAGCGTAACATACAAGAAGTCGAACATAGAACCTCCTCCTTTTTTGAAAGTCGGTTAAAAAGGTATAATTACGTAACTTGAAAACATGACTTTTGTTGATGATTTTGATTTCAAACGAAAGGTATAGGTGTAGAATTATTTTATCCGTTTAAATCATGTTATATGGTCTGCGCGTTTATGAGATATTAACTCATTACTGAATCCCAAGTCAAACGGTAAAGTACGCTCTTTACCGCGATCGTTTTAATCGTGTTAGCGACAGTGCCTTTATATGTTTTTCGTATCGTTTTGAAATATTGTAATACATTAGTAGACAGGTGTTTATGACTTCAATTTTTTTGCTATTTGGCGGTTACTTTAATGTTGTTTCTTTTAAGGCTTAAACCAAAATGCCCTACATAATCTAAAATCTAAAAACTCGTATAAACAAAAAACACATGCCTAACAAGTATGTGCTATAATATAATAGCCTTTATATAAACACGATCTGTCAGTTCAGATACAATCGACGTGAATCATATTACATCACTGCCGACGTCATCGACCAACCATTTAAGTCGACAGCCTAGTCTGAGAATGCAAATTCGAAATTTAAATGTGCCCTTCGGAGTTGTGAACTTGCGGTCTAGACAATTAATACTGGCTAGAAACTTATTTGCGCAAGTTATTTGAAATGAAAACGAATGTTATAAAGAACTGTAATTGTTTTTTTGTAATAATTATGTTTTTCTTAATCTCCTGAAACGCTGTTAAATTAATAATCATTATCTTGACCAGCTTGCCCATAAATTATTCTAATTTATTTGAGGACTGCATCATTTGTTTTCTTTCATACTTTTCTTCAGCCCCTAACTCACTCAGTAGGCATCTCGCTTCTAAACATAATAATATCATCTTTCATAGAATCTATCCACATCATTGATTGTTGGGTATAATTAATACTATATTAAGACTAATAATGTTGGGACCAATGTGTAATGTACTGTTTGTTTTTGCCTGGCTGTTCGCGACGAAGCGTCATCAACCATACTAAATGGTTCATAGAAATTGAAGTTTGTATGTGTAGACATGTCTGCTTACCACGGCGCGCCACCTGATACTAAAATGAATTTTAGAGGCACGTTTATATTTATACTAAAATTTTACCTACATTTTTTGAGATAGTAGTATAATGTTTTTAGTGTTTGTCAGTATGTTATAGGGTTCAATAGTTCACCCTTAACAGAGTAAAATCATTAGAAAGCATACTGATAAGAGTTATCATAGTAAAAAACATAAATTTCTGTCATACGATACGTCTGTGCTCGACGACGGATTAGTTCCGAATGAACCGTGAGAGGGAACCACACGATATATATAGTTTTGGTGGTTTTCGAAAATATTATAGTAATTAAAATCATGTTTTTAAGGGCTTATCCTATGTACTGGACATGAAATCAGTACATAATGATGAAACTATGTGAAGACCACATAGTTTCTGCTATGTAAATAGGAATATTGACTTGATATCTCAAACACCAAATATATGGTTTTAGGTCATTTTAGGGTATATGGGGGACCTAGACCGAGACAGGAAGCCTATATACACCTCATAGTTAGCGTAGTCTTTTATATAAAGCCCATTTACTTGAGATATCAAGTCAGTATATAATAGAAAAACTGCTGTTTAACTGGTTTTGGCAATCGCTTACGGTTTTAGGTGCCCTAAGTACCTAGAAACATATAGGTGTACTGGTAAAAGTACTACCATTGGAAAGCTTGCTAAAAGGGCTTCCAGGCGGTTTCTAGATGGGAAGAATCGCTTGGATAGTCAACGAGATAAGCAGTCGTGAAAAATGTAAACAACGTAAAACGTTGAAATTTGTAGACCCTTCAGGTGGAATAACTCCATGAAGGGAATAGATGTACTCATGGTATAAGTACTTTCGGATGGCTTGCTGGACTAGCTACCAAGCCATCACTTTGGAGCGAAAATCGCTCAAGTAGTTTAAGTACAATTCCGGAAAATAGGTTTCTGGAAATGTAATTTTAGTCAGTTTTTGGCATTCCCCGAGACTATACACCCCTGGGAATTCCGAAAATAAGGAATTTTTGGGGACCTCCCGATGGCCCGTTGAACGCACCATCGTGTCGTCCCAATCTTATTAGTGTTTTTATATCTAATTTCTCTGATAGCTGGGCGCAAAGAAAGTGACCGGCTATCAAATTTGTACATATCAAGGCACCTTATGTGCATATGACCTAGATAGACTTACATAAACACTAGAAATGTAAAGTGTGGTCTATTGGCTACCAGAATCCCCATAATAGGCGGTGATTGTCTGGTTAGCCTAAGTAGGAAGTCCTAAAGTCGGTGAAATGACTTAGGAATTTATAGATTCATTACATAAGGGATGATATCCCATAGAAGATTCCCGAAAATAAGCTTTTTCTAGACGTCAACAGACAGCCTGCTATTGGCACCAGCAGGTCAACCCAACCTATAGATATCCTTAGGCTAGGTTGAAAACTATTAAGGTTTTAACTGGGAAATAAAGGGAATTGTCCTTTTATTTCATGGAAATAGTCTAGGGAAGCTATCAATACCTGGAAATTAGGTATATTGATTAGATACATAGATAGGGGGCGTTGCTGTGTTACAGTACGAAGGAATCCAGCTATTGATAGCACCATGGAAGGGGTGCGGTAACCCTATTTACCAAATATGTATAAGGGTTTTTTACATAAATAAAAATTATTTTCGGCGAGAATTTGCGGGGCTCTCAATAATGGCACGATGCGAGGGTATAAAGAACCCCCGGGCCCAAAATAGAATTTGTAGTCATCCAAAGCTAGTCGCTTGTACTTGTCTTAGTAAATAAGAAGTAATTCTTATATAGAATCAAGTCTCAGAAATTGTTGAGAGCCCTAGAATCGTGCCGTGTACTGAATAACTTAGTGTTTCATTTAATTCATCGACTTCAACCCTTATGAAGACATCCCTTTTCGATCCTGTCGAGCTGAACCTCGGAACCTGGACACCAGAAGTGCTGATCCAGAAGTAGGCAACCCGGAATCTGGAAATAACTCAAGTACAGCCAACACATCGTTGAATCGTTAGAGTCGATTTGCAACCCTACGTCACTGCTGCAGCTAGGCATCCAAGAACCTTTGTTTTCGTTGATGTGGATGGGGCGTTCAGCGGCAATGGCCAGAAGGTTTACGCCCTTCTTTTCTCGGGGCCAATGAACACGCTACGTCCTGCACATTTAATGGTCCTATCGAGCCGAATTTTGGAGCCTGGAGAGCCCCAGGACGTCGGGAACAGTAGATCCAGAAAAAACAACTGGGTGCCTGCATATTAAGTCGGCTACGTGCAACACAACGTTGACCCGTTCGAGCCGAAATTCGAAGTCTGGAGCGCCCCAGGACGTCAGGAAGAAACAGTGGTGGAATTAATTTTTCGAATTTTGGAGAAATTAATTTCACAAATAAACCAAAAATCGACGTGCACTGCAGGGAACAAGTCCTACGTGCCCTATTTGCCGCTGGATCCAAGAGGTAAAATTCTGGAGACAGTTATTGAAAATACCCTATTTTTTCAATAATTGTAAGAAAATAGAAGAAATTTTCTGTGAGCTGCAAAATGCTGTATGAAGACAGATGCGCATCCTTGAAGCCCCAAGAATAGTTCCTGAAGACTTATCGCTGAAAACTACCCTATGTTATCAGTGATTTGTTCTAGAACTGAACGCTTGTTTATTCAACCAAGAATACTCGTTCAGAAGATTGGATTACGTCTTTGACGCGGAAGAATAGTTCCTGAAGACTTATCGCTGAAAACTACCCTTATGTTTTTAGCGATTTGTTTAAAAAACGAGCGCCCGTCAGAAAAATACAAGACGTGCGTTTAGAAGGCTGATGTGCATCCTTGATGATTGAAGAATAATTCCTGAAGCCTTATGACTGAAAACAACCCCTATGTTTTCAGGAAAATTTTGAAGACTGAATTTTCGTCAGTGAATGGAAGAAACGTACTCTGAAGACTTAGATACGTTTCGGATGTACTGACTATGCGGTTCCTGAAGCACTATCACTGAAAATAACTTTGACGTTTCGGTGATTTATTTGAGGATTGAGTTTTCTTCAATCAAGCAAGATACGTGCTCTGAAGATTGATGCACGGCTCTGATGCTTTGGACAAGCAGTTCATGAAGCATCACCACCGAAAAGTAACCTTGACTTTTCGGTGATTTAGAATTTGATTGAATTATAGTCAATCAAATAGAACATACACGTTTATGGGAAAAATAAACTTGTATAGCAAATGCCTGAAGTTTCCTGAAGACTTATCACTGACCGTAAGTTTTTAGTGATTTTTTATTTGAAGATTGAATTATAGTCAATCGAAGTGGAGGTTAACTTCTGGAGATCGTCGGTTTGAACGCTGAAGCCCGGAACTGGGACTTATCTTTGAAAACTAACTTCGAGTTTTCAAAAGAAAATATTTCAACAACAATGCCGATAACCAGATCCAAAGGCAAGACGCCGGAGGCATGGACCGTGGAGTTGGATCAGCCAGTTGGCATCAGACATGAGCTGCCGCCGTGTTCACCTTCCACAACCGAAGGGACCGAGCCGTCGGACGAGCAGCGCCATCTAGCGCCTCAAACTGAAAGCACTCCGACGCATCAACCAATAGAAACTGATCAAGCGGTTTCTACCAGAGTAACCAGATTAGAAGGAGCTTCAGACACAACATTGAAACCTTCTCAGAAAGAGAAGATTTCCGAAGAAGACAGACGTACAGCGATGCCGATGACTACCCGGGGTGACGCCCGTATCGAACATAGCCGTCCGCCGTCAACTAGAGTGACTCGGTCACGAAAAAACATAGACAAAGCTCGCGAAGACTTACTCAAAATTAAGTTGGAGCTTGCACAACTGGCACTTCAGAGAGCGGAGGAAGAGGGTTCCGAAGCTGAATACTTGGATGACAGAAACTCGAATGACGAGTACGTGCGTTCATGGCTAGAAGAGGCACCAGAACCTCAGCCTGAGAAGGAGGATAACGTCGTTGAAGGGGGAACCAGAAATTCTATGCATAGACCCCTGACTGCGGCCGCCACCAAATCGCAAATAGAAGGTCAGCATCCTAAGGAGAGAGAAGTGCGAAAGCCTCCAGTTGCAGCGTCAGCTGAGGGTACAGGAGGTCAGAGGGATAGTCTCCGTCCATTCTTGACGGAGTTGACGTCCGCTATAGCGTCGCTAGCCGACAGGAAAATAGAACAGCGGGACCAACCGAACCCCTCTGCGTCGAAATTCGTCATGACATTGCCGAATTTCAATGGTTCTCATACTGAATGGCTATCATTTCGGGCCATATATGAGACAACTCGAGCGTACTTTACGGACATCGAGAATACAGCGAGGCTGAGGAGAAGCTTACATGGACGTGCAATGGAAACCGTCAGCTCAGAACTCATCGGACATGCCAGGCCCGATGACATCATGAAGGAACTCGAGCTGCAGTTCGGCCGTCCAGACTCCATAGCGCAAGCTGAAACAGATAGATTACGCGGACTGCCGCGCTGCAGTGAGTCACCAAGAGACATCTGCGCGTTTGCAAGTCGCGTAAGAGGTGCTGTAGTCACGCTCCGCGCGTTAAAAAAGGGTCATTACCTTATGAACGCGGAGCTTATGCGATTGTTAACAGAGAAGTTACCCAATTCGCTACGAGCACAATGGTACCGATCATATTCGGAGAAGTACCAATCGGTGCCAGATATTTCATTGTTCAGTAATTTTATATCTGAACAGGCACACTTCTGTAGTCCATTCGCCCCACCCGAAGGCATCGCTTCGGCCGAGGCGAACACCAACAGACGCGTCACACAAAGGACGCATATAGCTACGGACCAACCGGTAGGAAAATGCCGTGTTTGCGACGTGGGACATCACTACGCCACTGGATGTGCACAATTCAGGGGCGTAGCTGTCGAGAAAAGATGGGAGCTAGCGAAAAAACACAATCTATGTTATCGCTGCCTTCAACATCGACGAGGCAACCACACTTGTAAGAGAAAACAGTGTGGCCAAGACGGGTGCAGAGATACGCACCATCGGCTTCTTCATAGGAAGAAGCAACAGCAGAGGGAAGCCAACAAGAAGCCCGATGTTCCTGAATCCCGCAAGGATCCTCAGGAAACGGTGGCCAGTTTCGGGTCACCATCGAGCCAGGCGTACCTCAAGATAGTGCCGGTCCGGGTAATCGGACCGGCGGGAGAGGTAGCAACATACGCTCTCCTAGACGATGGGTCCACCGTTTCGCTGATGGATGAAGACATCGCGAGGCAAGTCGGGGCAGAGGGCCCTGTGGACCCGCTCAAGATCGGTGCGATAGGCAACACCATGCTCACCACCCCATGCTCAAGAAGAGTCAAGGTGACGCTGGTTAGCCCGCAAGAGAGAAGGGTACAATTTAAAGCACGTACTATACCTAAACTCAGCTTGGCAAAACAAACAGTGAGCGATAGGGTTGTCGCACGCTGCAAGCATTTAACCGACTTGAGAAAAGAGTTGATGTACAACAATGGCGTGCCAAAAATACTCGTCGGCCAAGACAACTGGCATTTGTTATTGGCCAGCGAGATTCGCAGAGGTCCAAGACACCAACCAATTGCGTCACTTACAGCGATGGGTTGGACACTACATGGCGCGCATAGTAGTTTACTACGACAACAAGTACATCATGTCAATAGAATAACAACTGATGACAATTTGGATCATCAGTTGCGCGAACATTTCGCCATAGAATCGTTGTGCATAAACCCACAGCGACCCGCCTCTGACCCAGCAAGAAGGGCAGAGGACATTTTGAATCGATCAACTGTCCAATTAGAGAATGGACACATCGAAACCGCCATGCTTTGGCGTAATGAGCATGCTGAGATGCCAGATAGCTTTGAGACAGCTCTGAAGAGGCTCGTCTCAACAGAAAAGAAGCTGGACAAGAACCAGGAACTTCTAAGAAGATACTCAGACCAGATGGACTCGCTAATTGCGAAAGGGTACGCTGAAAGGGCACCCGCAATTAGCACGCCGGGCAAAACTTGGTACCTCCCACACTTCGATGTCTTCAACCCAATGAAGCCAGACAAACTTCGCATCGTACATGACGCTGCCGCCAAATCGAGAGGAATGTCACTGAATGACTTCCTGTTAACTGGGCCCGACCTATTACAGTCGCTGCCAGGCGTAATGATGCGGTTTCGCCGCCACTGCGTCGCAATAACCGGTGACATAGCGGAGATGTTCATGCAAGTGAAGGTGCGGAGCCAAGACCGAGACGCGCTTCGCTACCTGTGGAGGGGAAACCGCAGAGAAGGAGCGCCAGAAGAATATAGAATGACGTCCATCATTTTCGGCGCAGCCAGTTCGCCTTGCACAGCAATTTTTGCAAAGAACTGGAACGCAAACAAATATATAGAGAAGCACCCTGAAGCTGTGGATGCTATACTACGTAGTCATTATATGGATGACTACCTAGATAGTTATAGAACTATCGAGAAGGCGGCAGAAGTCGCTAGTATGGTGCGAAAAATACACCTACAGGCGAGGTTTGAACTCAAGAAATGGGTTTCAAATAGCTCGCAGCTCCTAGAAAAAATGGACCCATCGCATATACAAACTGAGATGGTATCCATTGGAGATATAGATACGTCGGAAAAGATACTCGGCCTCATATGGAGGCCAGGCGAAGACACGCTGGGTTTCAACCTCACACTCGCGCGTCTGCCTGAGGGTATCTTGGACCGAGAGGCGCCCACCAAGCGAGAGGCGCTCAGAATAGTAGCGTCGCTATACGACCCACTCGGACTCGCCTCGCCAGTAACCATCAAGGCGAAGCAAATATTGCAAGAAGCATGGAGGCGAGGCGTCGACTGGGATCAGAGGCTAGATGTTGACCTAGCATTACAATGGAAAATTTGGGTACAACATTTACGCCAACTAAAAAACGTTAGCGTACCAAGATGCTATCCTGGATATAGCGACGCTATAGAAATGCAGGTGCATGTGTTCACTGATGCAAGCGAGATGGCATATGCTACCGCTATATACTGGCGGGCCACGACCGTGGAAGGCAAGCACTTAATAAGCCTTGTTATGGCGAAAGCGCGGGTGGCCCCACTGAAACTGCTTTCGATACCGAGACTCGAACTTCAGGCCGCGGTATTGGGAACCCGCGTAGCCGCAGCAGTGATGAGTGAACACGACTGCAAGCCCACGTCAGTAACGTATTGGTCAGATAGCAAGACCGTACTGACCTGGATTAGAAGAGGAGCGAGAGTATACAAACCTTTCGTTGCTCACCGAATAGCTGCTATTGAAGACAATAGCAAAGTCGAAGATTGGCGATGGATACCCACCAAGATGAACATCGCTGATGCAGCAACCCGTGACGTGCCACTGCGGTTCAACTCGGACCACGAGTGGTACTGCGGGCCGAGTTTTTTGTCTCTTGGGCCCGAATTATGGCCCACAGAGAAACCTCCGACTACAAACGACACGGGAGAAGAAAAAACTTTCGTTGTCACAGAAGGGGACAAGAAGAGCTTCATAGAAGCCGTTCCAGAGCCAAGCAGATTCTCCAGATGGGAGCGACTGCTTCGTGCGACCGCCACAGTTCTGCGTTTTATATCTCTTTGCAAAAATAGAACAGAGTTAACGTCCTATAAACGGACGAGAAAAAACGCTGAAAAGGACCCAGACTGGCGCAAGAAGCCCGCTGTACCTGCACAGAAGCAGAAGCAGGCATGCAGAGCACCAACCCAGGTCAACAGACAAATCATAGAAGCAGAATTTCTCCAAGAAGCTGAGAAAATACTTGTCCAGGTCGCACAACAACAATCGTTCGCTTCAGAGTTAGCGAATGTTGAAGAAATAAATAAAAATAGCTCGCTGCGACCTTTACAAATTCAGGTCGTCGACGGCGTGCTGCGACTAAGAAGTCGCATAGCAGCTACGCAAGAGGTAGCTGAAGAAGTGATGCGCCCGCCTATATTACATGGCGACCATCACATAACGCAGTTGTACATAGACTGGACACATCGCAGTCTACAACATAGTGGCACCGAACTCACAATTAATGAGGTACGGCAGCACTACTGGGTCGTGAAGATGCGACCAACAGCGAAGAAGGTGATAGCAAGATGCCTGCATTGCCGTATACGCAAGGCACAGCCACCAGTACCTGCGACCGGCGACCACCCGAAAACGCGCCTCGCTCACCATAAGAGGCCGTTTACATATACCGGGCTCGACTATTTCGGCCCGCTATCCGTCACCGTCGGTCGGCAGCATCAGAAGAGATACGTAGCACTATTTACGTGTCTCACATCAAGGGCGGTGCACCTTGAAATCGCCGCCAGCCTTAGCGCAGACTCCGCCATATTGGCGCTGCGCCGATTCGCCGCACGCAGAGGATGCCCAGCTGAGATACACTCAGACAATGGCACCAACATGCACGGCGCCGACAGAGAGCTGCGAGACGCCTTCAAAACAGAGGCAAGTCGTAGAGGCATCGTATGGCGCTTCATAACGCCATCAGCGCCATTCATGGGAGGCGCCTGGGAGCGCCTAGTTCGTTGTGTAAAAAACACACTATACAATGTACTTACAGAAAAACACCCCACCGAAGAGGTGTTGTCCACACTGATTTGTGAGGCAGAGTACATTGTAAATAGCCGACCATTGACACACGTGTCGGTAGATGGTGATGATGATGAATCCATCACACCGAATCACCTCTTGCTCGGTGGGTCAGCCAGACTACCTACACCTGGCACGTTCACCGAGCAAGATATAGACAGCAGGAAAATATGGCGACGATCACAGATCCTCGCTGATATGTTCTGGAGTCGCTGGGTCAGAGAGTACCTGCCGGAGCTCCAAAACCGGCGGGAGCCACATAGTAGTGGGCCCAGATTTAAAGTGGGTGACCCTGTCCTGATAGCCGACGGCCAGCTGCCCCGCAATACGTGGCCGCGAGGCCGCATTGTGGCCGTGTATCCAGGAATCGACGGAGAAATCCGGACCGCTGAGGTACGCACGCTTGGCGGTACCTTGAAGCGTCCGGTGAAGAAACTCGTCCCACTGCCCCAGTAACCAGAGATGCCGGAGCGGCGACCGTCCTCTCGGTGGGCCTGGCCGGCAGCCGAGAAATGCCGTCCGTCGCTCACCGAAGGAATGCAGCGCCGCGCCGACAACACTTCGAGTCGACACAGCGAGTCGACACAGCACTGCACGGCGGGAGATATGTTCGCGACGAAGCGTCATCAACCATACTAAATGGTTCATAGAAATTGAAGTTTGTATGTGTAGACATGTCTGCTTACCACGGCGCGCCACCTGATACTAAAATGAATTTTAGAGGCACGTTTATATTTATACTAAAATTTTACCTACATTTTTTGAGATAGTAGTATAATGTTTTTAGTGTTTGTCAGTATGTTATAGGGTTCAATAGTTCACCCTTAACAGAGTAAAATCATTAGAAAGCATACTGATAAGAGTTATCATAGTAAAAAACATAAATTTCTGTCATACGATACGTCTGTGCTCGACGACGGATTAGTTCCGAATGAACCGTGAGAGGGAACCACACGATATATATAGTTTTGGTGGTTTTCGAAAATATTATAGTAATTAAAATCATGTTTTTAAGGGCTTATCCTATGTACTGGACATGAAATCAGTACATAATGATGAAACTATGTGAAGACCACATAGTTTCTGCTATGTAAATAGGAATATTGACTTGATATCTCAAACACCAAATATATGGTTTTAGGTCATTTTAGGGTATATGGGGGACCTAGACCGAGACAGGAAGCCTATATACACCTCATAGTTAGCGTAGTCTTTTATATAAAGCCCATTTACTTGAGATATCAAGTCAGTATATAATAGAAAAACTGCTGTTTAACTGGTTTTGGCAATCGCTTACGGTTTTAGGTGCCCTAAGTACCTAGAAACATATAGGTGTACTGGTAAAAGTACTACCATTGGAAAGCTTGCTAAAAGGGCTTCCAGGCGGTTTCTAGATGGGAAGAATCGCTTGGATAGTCAACGAGATAAGCAGTCGTGAAAAATGTAAACAACGTAAAACGTTGAAATTTGTAGACCCTTCAGGTGGAATAACTCCATGAAGGGAATAGATGTACTCATGGTATAAGTACTTTCGGATGGCTTGCTGGACTAGCTACCAAGCCATCACTTTGGAGCGAAAATCGCTCAAGTAGTTTAAGTACAATTCCGGAAAATAGGTTTCTGGAAATGTAATTTTAGTCAGTTTTTGGCATTCCCCGAGACTATACACCCCTGGGAATTCCGAAAATAAGGAATTTTTGGGGACCTCCCGATGGCCCGTTGAACGCACCATCGTGTCGTCCCAATCTTATTAGTGTTTTTATATCTAATTTCTCTGATAGCTGGGCGCAAAGAAAGTGACCGGCTATCAAATTTGTACATATCAAGGCACCTTATGTGCATATGACCTAGATAGACTTACATAAACACTAGAAATGTAAAGTGTGGTCTATTGGCTACCAGAATCCCCATAATAGGCGGTGATTGTCTGGTTAGCCTAAGTAGGAAGTCCTAAAGTCGGTGAAATGACTTAGGAATTTATAGATTCATTACATAAGGGATGATATCCCATAGAAGATTCCCGAAAATAAGCTTTTTCTAGACGTCAACAGACAGCCTGCTATTGGCACCAGCAGGTCAACCCAACCTATAGATATCCTTAGGCTAGGTTGAAAACTATTAAGGTTTTAACTGGGAAATAAAGGGAATTGTCCTTTTATTTCATGGAAATAGTCTAGGGAAGCTATCAATACCTGGAAATTAGGTATATTGATTAGATACATAGATAGGGGGCGTTGCTGTGTTACAGTACGAAGGAATCCAGCTATTGATAGCACCATGGAAGGGGTGCGGTAACCCTATTTACCAAATATGTATAAGGGTTTTTTACATAAATAAAAATTATTTTCGGCGAGAATTTGCGGGGCTCTCAATAATGGCACGATGCGAGGGTATAAAGAACCCCCGGGCCCAAAATAGAATTTGTAGTCATCCAAAGCTAGTCGCTTGTACTTGTCTTAGTAAATAAGAAGTAATTCTTATATAGAATCAAGTCTCAGAAATTGTTGAGAGCCCTAGAATCGTGCCGTGTACTGAATAACTTAGTGTTTCATTTAATTCATCGACTTCAACCCTTATGAAGACATCCCTTTTCGATCCTGTCGAGCTGAACCTCGGAACCTGGACACCAGGAGTGCTGATCCAGAAGTAGGCAACCCGGAATCTGGAAATAACTCAAGTACAGCCAACACATCGTTGAATCGTTAGAGTCGATTTGCAACCCTACGTCACTGCTGCAGCTAGGCATCCAAGAACCTTTGTTTTCGTTGATGTGGATGGGGCGTTCAGCGGCAATGGCCAGAAGGTTTACGCCCTTCTTTTCTCGGGGCCAATGAACACGCTACGTCCTGCACACTGGCTTTATGATGTTTGTTTAATTGTTGTATTATATTTATTGTTAAAACCACTGTTCGACACAAATGTAAATTTTTTGGAGGATAAAATAAATAAAGATAAAGATTCTTGGAAGCAGCTTTTATTACGAAAATTGGCGAATCTGACCGACAAAATGCCTGAGGGATAGATCACGACAGGGAAGTCGCAAGTAGAAAGCAAGTAATACAAATGTCTCCGGTATATTTCAGGGTAGCGCGGGTAACTCACTAGAAATATAACTGTCAGATTCTATAAAAAAATGCTATAAAATATGTTGATGAAAATACCACAATCGCTATATGTTTGCCTATAATATTTGTGGATTTCCCTCAATTTCCATGGGATCCCATCATCAGATTCTGACTTGGTGACCAAAGGGAAGTCGAAGCTTTCAAACGCAAAAAGAATTTTCAAAATCGGTTCACGATTGATGGACAAATCGGTGAACATATATAAAATAATTAAAAAAGCCGGCCAAGTGCGTGTCGGGCCATGCGCTACTACGGAACCCTATGACAATAGGGTTCCGTAGTTGCATAATAATGTGAACTAAGAAGAGGGTTTTTTGTTGTTACATGAACAATAAAACGTTTCAGCGGTTCACAATGTCTACGCATGCGCCGTACGCACCGGTACTGCCAACGACTCCGCCCACGCCAATACGTTATTCGAGCTTAAACATTATTAATTTAGAAATCATTATTATTAAGGATGTTATGATTTTAGTTTTTTATATTTTTACATGGTTCAGAAGCATATATTTACTATCTGTTTTACACAACTAACAATGTTATTTTAGTAATTTTTCAATGGCAAGTAATAGTAATTTTTGAATGTTTACTGTTCCAAGTACATTTTATAAGTTGGTCGACTATTACTCGTAAACTTGTGAAGCCTACTTAGCTGTGATAGTTTTCCTTTTAATTTCGTTATGCTTTGCCGTGAATTTTTTCACATACCCAAAAGCAACCATTTCGCTGGCAGGGAGGGAAGGCAGGCCTTGACTCTAACAAAACAAAATTCGCCACGTCTATAGGAGGTACAAGAAAAAAAAACACGATTTTACTTCACCACTTTGTCGGAATTATTAATATATATATCGGAGAAAGGTATATGATTAATAATCAGGAACAAAGAAATATCTCTTGTAAACTTATTAATTCAGTTTTGTTTAATTGGCAACATTTAGTCTACGATTCAATCTCAGTTCGATTTTATTCGATTGACAACACTTTATTTTGCTTATGTCAAAATACTCGATTTGGATTGGATGTTAAAAGCTGTGAACTTTGCCGGAGGTGTTCTTAAACCAATGAAAGCGGGGGTAGCCAATAATAATGGTGACCTGAACGGGGTCTCCCGCCATGTTTCGTGAAGTTAGAAAAAGGAACGCGTTTTCGGAGTTGAAAAAGAGTTGTGAGCGTAAAGCTGAAGTGGCGTGAATAAACTTGAAAAAGTGTGTTTTTGTTGAGAGAAAGCGAAACGATTGGTGGCCGAATCCGCTGCTTTGATAAAATTAGAACAAGGGCTATCTCTAAAACGGCATAAGTTACCTGGCTTTGTGTATGCATACCCACGACAGTCTACAAGACCGAGGGAATAATTATTACCGATTATTGAAGATAGCTCTCATATTTCCGATATATATATTCATGCCAAATTATAGCTCTCTAGTACTAAGAGTCTCTGAACTAAGCTGCGGACGGATAGATGGACAAAGCGAAACTATAAGGGTTCCTTCGGACTTGATTTCGGAACTCTAAAAACATACAGTCAAAATAGAACCTCCTCCTTTATGGGACGTAGGCTAAAAAAAACCAATATATTTTTCATTTTGCCGCTGTAAACACTTGGGGTGGTAAAATAATCGCGTTTTATGCTTATGCCATAAGGAGTAAAGACCTCAGTATAATTCTTAATCGTAGTTTATTTGATAGTAAATTATATTCGTGTAATAAGGACAGATTTAATGGCGTTGTCTGAGATATGAGGCCATTTGTTTTGTAATACAATAGGTAATTAGGACTTATTTCAATATTAGCAGCTATTCAGCGAATATAAGTAGCAACTTGATTGTTTTGATATGGAGTCACGAATTTGGTCGATTTATTGGTACACTAATTTGGTTCTATAATTGAAAATGTTTAAGCCCCAAAAAATGTTTGGGGACTCCATCTTAAATAATCGCGCAACGATTGCTATATAATGGTAGAAGAGGAAGGAGCAAAGATGATTTGATTTACACTAATAGACAAGCTTGTACAAAAACGCCACCATGTCAGTTTGACTTCAGGATCAGACCTCAGAACCCGTCCTTCTGCAGCGAGGTGTGAGACAGGGAGACGTCATATCTCCGAAACTATTCACTGCTTCACTGGAGTATATGTTCAAGGCTGACGGAGACGCACGGGACCGATCAATGTGGCGACGCTTGGGGGAGGCCTATGTCCAACAGTGGACGTCTTTTGGCTGATATGATGATGATGATGATGAATAGATAAGTTTAAAATACAACTAATAAACCTTTTGAGGCTGAAGAAAGGTGACTCATCTCTATGAATCTGAAGCCGAATCAACGTAACAACGGAATATGATGTAGACATGTTAATGTTGAATTATTTGCTCATATAACTTGACCAAATACAGAATGATTTCATCGCAATCCAACAATAATGTTAGATTGAAATTAGTTTAATTGGGCCGAACCTAAGCATTAAAGTTCGTTGAATAATGGAATTTACTTTAAGTTCCCAAGGCATCATGAAAATGCATAAACATACGGCTTCTAAATAAGACCTGGTGATTAATAAGAATTGCAAAATAAACGTTAACGTCTCCGATGTCTCAATAACTTCGTTTTATTGACGGGCATAGGTCATCAGTCCGAGCCGAGATCTTAGAAATAAGTGAGATATGCCAAAGAAGGACTACTAAAATGTATTAAGTGTGAGTTTGAATATAACATCTAAAACCCTGTCGTAAAGTTAATTTCAACATTTTGTTAACCTTGTTTTAGGATATAGTTTATAGAAAATAGATTCTTTTTGGATATGCGGCATAGAATAGCCATTCTGGAACTTTTTAAAAACACCTATTTATATAATTTTACAAACAAATATTTTGAGAAGGTATAAATATAAGAAGAAGCGGTAGGCCCAGAAAGAGATGGCGTGACGAATTAGACGTCTATTTGAAGGATTGGCCAGATGTAGCAAGAGACAGGGAAAAGTGGAAAGACGGATGGGAGGCCTTTGCCCTGCAGTGGGACATAACAGGCTCATAATAATAAATAGTAAATGGTGATAGACCGCCTGTGGTGATAGACTGACTATAGCGTCGCGGTGGTGATAGACCGACTAGAGCGTCGCGCAATGATTGTTGATATAGCGGTCCGGTCCCCCATGACGAGAACCTCGTGAAGGCTGGGAGAGATAAGAAAAGCAAGTATCTTGATCTGGCTCGCGAGGTTGTCGACATGTGGGATGTGAATACAGCAGTCATTGTGCCGATAGTCGTCACGGCCAATGGCATCATAGCCAAAAGCCTCGACGAACATCTGAGGAGGCTCTCGTTGGGCAGCTGGATCAAGGGCTTGATCCAGAAAGCGGTACTCCTGGACACGGCGCGTATCGTTAGGAGGTTTCTCTCTCAGGAGCCCTGACCACCGGTAGCTTGGACCCTGTTCCCGATACCGGTGGGCTACTATATTTGTATTTTTAAATGTTTTTTTATTTTATTTTTTATAGAATAATATTTAAAAATGCAACAGTATGTAATTAAAATGAATAAATGGAATAGTAAAAAGAAGTGCCGTTTTCCAAGTGGGACAAATTAACTAGGCTGGAAATGGTACAATATCAGGGTGGTCACCCCCTGATATTTTCATTCGTATTATTATTATTCAAATTACTGAATAAATTACTCACCACCATTTATTTATTTAAGTATACATGTATAACTTTACAGGTCACACCTAAGGCGTTATACAATGAGAAAAAAAAATACACACAAACGAAACATAAAAGAATTAGGCAAAATTAAATATAAACACATAAAAACTAATTCAAAAAACACGATAACTAAAAAAAATATAAAATCGAAAAAAAAAAATTACAGACAAAAAAACTTACAGAAGTAAAAAATGTACAAAGAATACATAAACAATTTATTCACTAATCTAACTTTCATCCATCTTCTCACAAAAACTTAAACATTCACGACACACATCCAACTCCCAGCAAACAGGTCACACTCCGGTATATGCATATCCTCGTATTATTGAATTTTATCCCCTGAAAGATTGCCACTAAATTAAAAGTCACCCTGTAAGTTTATTTATTTTGTAGGCTAGGCTAAGAGATTATTTATTGTTTTATCTGTCACAGACGTCATAATAACATTATAGCTAATAAATTGTTAATGAGATCAAAATTGAACGTGCACGTATTATGTAAATGTGAATTATACCTGTTTTGATTAACTTATTAGCTTATTAATTCATCCCATGACTGTTCTTGTCTTGGACTTGGAATGAAAATGAGCTACGCGTGATTTTGCCTGTCTGACGCACTTAGATTTATTGCCAGATCCTGTCGAAAATAGGCCGTAGGTACTAAAACTTTTTAGACTGCCCGATGTTTTAGTACGGCCTGAACTTTCAAAGAAGCAAATACATGAAGTTGAAACTTGAATGCCGTGTGGAAAGCAAAATTTAAATATGGCGTTTTTAAGGCCGTATCCTAACCAAAAAATCAGCATGAGATATGGCGCATGAATTACGGTAGTGAATACGCCCAGGTTTTAGAATAAAATCTTTATAAAATCGAATATTGGTCTTTTGAAAAAAATAAATCTTACAAAATGTTCGTTATCAAATTGTCTATCCATTAGTGTTAGTATAAAAATAATTTATGAACACTTTACGAGGAGATGCATGCTATCAATAATTATTTTAAATTTTTATGGTTTTGTTGGAAGGAGATTAGTGACACATATACCTCTTTAAAAAAAAAGTGTACTACCATTTTAGAATCAACATTATATAGAAATTTAATGTATTTTTATTAATATTTTTTTTTAAATAAAGAATAGATAGCTCTTAAAAACTGCACAAAATTCGACTAGCGCGGCGGAGTTTGCTCGGGGAGGCGCCTTAAATTATTTTTGTCTAGAATTAGCCTACTGAAAATCTCGTCGGCATAGACTCGGATATAAGAAATATTAGTTTACAGAAAACATTTATCATTACTATATTTTTAAGCCATAGAACATTCTACAGCAATATTAGTTCGTTTAATTAAGTACAGACAAACGTGAAATGCCAATTCAGTAATTAATACTTGAAATATATCTAAACATAGAATGTCGACGCCTGTCGTTAGTGTATCAGAGATATTGATCAAAGGCTTTAGATCAGCCATGACATCAGTATTTAAATAGGTTGAGTATGGTAAATACAAATGTATGAATTAGTAAACAGGAATAATATAAACTTTTAAAGCAGAGCTGAGAGCAAATCTTGCAAAACTATATGCGCAATGATGTTATTTAGTCTCTAATTCTTGTGTATGGCAATAAACAGTATCATAAATATACTATTACCTTAAATATAAGTAGGTATATTTATGATATCCACAGAGTATAAACAGACTAAGAAAAAGTCTGGAAATCGCCGAGACGACGAATATAGGCAAGTGTGGAGGAAAAAATATCGCGACGACTAAGGGTGTCCCCCGGAATAAGGGGAAAAGAATGATGATTTTTTAACAAGTTTAAATAGACTAAGAAAACCCTATCCCATTAAACAGGCCAGTAACATAAGATAAAAATATTTCCCATAGTGATGTAGATTGAACTGTCACAACTAGATGCTTACAGAACTAGAACCTATTAAATGTTCATGGGATTGCTAAAATCAGGCATAAAAATATACTTCTCCAAAAACATGTTAATGCCCAAAGTCACCTAGCTTAGTGGTTTATTGACCTCATTCTTCAGAATCGGTATCAAATTCTTATTCCGTCTCAATCATATTCAAATTGATAACAGGTAAAACAAATGATACTTGGAAGTCAAAGTCTGGTAAACCACAAATGTGAGACAATAAAAACAATTGTTTCAATCCTATGGACATCGTTTACATGGATTGAATATAAAACATTTTTTTTGGAAGTGACTATGGAATAAACCATAATAATCGATCAAATTCATCTGCTTGAGTGAAATCATTATGTGTCATTGGTAGCAGAAAGATAACAATGTGCAATCCTACGAGTATCATTATCACCACAACTGCTCCATCTAGCCATCTCTCCCGTATAAGCTGGAATACTCCGTGATCTTGGCAGGATTTTACAGTGTACGCTTCTTATTTATTTTCAAAGTATTTAGGTACTAGCTATCCCCCGAGGCTTCGCTCCCGTCAACTGGCTAACTTCCTACCTACCCTGCTCTATCCTACCTACCTACCCACTTATCCTACCTTCCAACCTACCTACCAATTTGTTAACCTATTTATTTGAATAAGACTTAATACTACGATACGAATAATGTAACCAACTTTTGTTTCTACCGGCGATCTAATTAATTTTAGAATACAAAAGCTGCTATTGTGACTAAACTATGATAGTTAGATATATTTCCTTGCGGACTTTTTTGTAGGTAATAAAAAGTACTTTAATCATGTAGTACATAATTTTTATGTATAATCAATAGTTTTCTCAGCGCAGGCCAAATAATGCATTTTATAGGCAAAATTTTGCTATTTTGGGTTACATTATTGCAATTTTAGTAAGGATCTCATATTTTTTTGAAAATTATTTATAATCTATGTTACTCAAGAATAATGTAGCATTCTACTGGTGATAGAATTTTTGAAATCGATTGAGTAGTTTTTGAGTTTATTCGTTACAAACATACCTTTATCTTTCCTATAGTGTAGATGTAGATTAACATCAATATTTCAGCCGGAAGACGCCAAGTGTTATCGTTTCAAACGTCCGATTCAGTGCTTCTCGCATCCAATAGACTAACAGGCCCTTTACAGGGTCATCCATCCACCCTGTTAACCGCTAAATTAAGCGGCTGGTCTATGAAGGTATAGGTAGGTTTACCTCTGTCCAATCAATTATAATTATTATTTTAAGACTACAGAGTAGAGTCTGTATTAATAAGACCACAACTCGATCAAATGATTTTAGAAAATTTTTGATCTTACTCGACTTCCAATGAATCACTTTTGAAAGCTTTTAATGGCTTAGTCTATACTAATACTAATAATACTAATACTAATACTAATATACTAATACTAATATACTAATTATACTAATACTAATATACTAATACTAATATACTAATACTAATACTAATACTAATACTAATACTAATACTAATATACTAATACTAATTATTAATTATTATTATTATTATTATTATTATTAATATTATAAAGAGGTAAAATTTGTAAGTTTGTAAGTTTGTAAGTTTGTATGTAGGGGGTAATCTCTGGAACTAATGAACCAATTCTAAAAATGTTTTCACTGGTAGAAAGCTACATTATTCCTGAGTGCTATAGGCTATATAACATCACGCTACGACCAATAGGAGCGGAGCATAAATGGAAAATGTTGCAAAAACGGGAAAGAATATTAGGTGTAGGGTAGGTGTAGGGTAGGGTAGGTACGTAGCCAGTTGACGGGAGCGAAGCCGCGTGGGACAGCTAGTATTAAATAAAGCTGCGACAACTAATGTCAGCTATCGATTCGGTTCAAATTGGGCTCACACTTGCACAGTATATCATAGTTTAATATTATTCTGAATTGAACCCCAATTTGTTGATCGTGACTTACTCTAGACAAATTTAAACGACCTGTATAGAGTTTGGACACTTTAAGGCTTATATCGACGGTATTTGTCTTGTTAGTTCGTTAGAGCACTTATTTATTGCTAACACAATGGTAAGTAGGATTAGTAGTCTAGTTTTTCTCAAAAATAGTCTGACTTGAACCGTAATTCAGTCAGCAAGCTCGCATTACATAGGTTCTACTGTTCCCGTGATTCAATTTTTACCGTGAATAACCAAAACAGCATCTGTGTCATCTGCCGAATGGCATCAAGCTTTGCCACATCAACTGGTCCTGTGCTTCTCACCTCCATCAGATTACCTTGGCCTTCTTCAGGGCAGAGAACTACTGACGTTTGCAAATGTGCAACTAGATTGTTCTTTTTTGTTGACAATTCAAAAGTACCTTTGAATAGTTTAGTTGTAGTATAGTATTTTGATTTGACATCATATAAGCATGACATACTATAGCATAGTCGGTCTATAATGCTAACACACGCCTCCTCCCGGTGAGATGGAATGGATGGTAATCCGCCATGCGGGCCTAGTAGGTACGGGTTCGTGGATTAGAGGTTCTCGAACAGTGACATTTTATCAATGAAAGCGTCTCAAAATCTATTGAAAAAAAAAACTGGGCAGTCGGTAGTATTTTTTTGTAAAAAAGTTTTTTTATTTTTTACTTTTTAGTTGTATCTACCTAATAGGCAAGTTGTTTAGTAAGTTTCCTATATCGCCAGAATAGATTACCCGAATATCATGAAACTTGAACAAAACCGATCAAATAAAAGATCTGCTTACCCCTTAAGAGCGTACTGGCGTGATGTTATGTTATTAAATGGTCTAAACAATAAACAGACATCTATGTTATTTATTGAAGAGTTCTGTTGTATATCTTCGAAGTTCTTCATCAGATCTTCACCAAATTAAAATGGGACCAATTTCGGAATATACTCTTTCAAACTAAAAAAATAAATTTTCAAAACCGGTTCACAATTGACGGAGATATCGGTGAACATACATAAAAAACATACAAGAAGTCGAACATAGAACCTCCTCCTTTTTCGAAAGTCGGTTAATGACAAAAATGTATGGGAATGTCAAGCGTTATCGAAATATTACGTGAACATCCTTTAAATTTTGGCCGTTCGATCATTGCCTTAGCTAACGGAGAACAAACTATCGAGAGTCGGACTCGCGCACGGGTTCCGTACCATTATCGTAAAAAAACCGGCTAAGTGCGAGTCCGACTCGCGCACGAAGGGTTCCGTACCATTATCGCAAAAAAACGGCAAAAACACACGTTTGTTGTATGGGAGTCCTACTTAAATATTTATATTATTCTGTTTTTACTATTTCGACAACAGAAATACATCATCTGTGAAAATTTCAATTGTCTAGCTGTCACGGTTCATGAGTAGCCTGGTGACAGACGGACAGACAGACAGACAGACGGATCGCGGAGTCTTAGTAATGGGGTCCCGTTTTTACCCTTCGGGTACGGAACCCTAAAAGCGGGTATAAAATCACGTTTGTTGTATGGGAGCCCCACTTAATATTTATTTTATTCTGTTTTTAGTATTTGTTGTTACAGCGGCAACAAAAATACATCATCTGTGAAAATTTCAGCTGCCTTGCTATCACGGTTCATGAGATACAGCCTGGTGACAGACGGACAGACAGACAGACGGACAGACTGACAGACCGACGGACAGACGGACCGCGGAGTCTTAGTAATATGGTCCCATTTTTACCCTTTGGGTACGGAATCCTAAAACAAAAACAATTACTGTTCGTTAGTCTCGCTAAAACTCAAAAACGGCTGGACCGATTTGAATAATTGTTTTTTTGTTTTTTTCGCCAGAATACAGGTAAAGTTTAAAACCAAAAAAAAATTGTTAGGTAGATAGGTAAGTAGGTAGTCAGTAGACGGGAGCAAAGCCGCGGGCACAGCTTGTACAATATACAACACAGTAATATTCCAGGAACCTACCAGTCACACATATAACACACGAACAAAAATTAATACAAACTATTTGGCAAGGTGTCTACATATTGTTCGCCAACGCATACACTTTACAACTATTCTCCTATTCAGACACTGATAACAATGTCTGATTATAAAGGTGACATAATGCACTTTATTGTTGACTAATAAGTCGTACTAATGACTCAATCAACTTTCAACTTACATATTAATGGGGAACTAGGTTCTAAATCATCATTAATTAATGAAACTAGGACTTAAGTCTTGTACACAATGATAGAATAAGGTAATAGAGTACATTTGATAGTTTACACATAATCATCATTTCAGCCGAAAGATGTCCACTGCTGGACATAGGCCTCCCCCACGCGTCACCACATTGATCGGTCCCGTGCGTCTCGCATCCAGCACATGCTCGCAACTTTAACCAGGTCATCGGTCCACCTAGTGGAAGGACTTCCAACGTATCGCCTTCCGGTTCGCGGTTGCCATTCCAGAACTTTTCGGCGCCATCGGCTATCCGTTCTGCGAGCAATGTGCCCTGCCCACTGCCATTTAAGTTTCGCAATTCTTCGGGCTATGTCGGGCACTTTGGTTCTTCTGCGGATATCCTCATTTCTGACGTTTAAACATAGTGTCATCTATATATATTACCTTCCTTCTATTATAGCTCCGTATAAATTGACTGCAGCCCCCTATAGCCTGAAATTCTGAGGACCATCTTACTGCAGGAGATTGTGTTGCTCGTAGCTGGATTCTGATAATCTGATGGACAGTCACTTCACAAAATGATGGTCAGCAGCATCCGGTAAGACTGAAGCCCGCAACATATTTGGGAAAAAATATCAAGTACATTGATTGATTTAGTATCTTTTGAGTTCACAGACGAAGGTGAAACTGGTCGTCTTCCTGGTGTTTCCCATCTTCTGTTACGGGTCCGAGACGTGGACTCTGAAATAGGCTGACCGTGAACGAATCGATGATTTTGAGATGTGGTGCTGGAAGAAGATGTTGCAAGTCCCCTGGACTGCCTTTCGCACCAGTGATTCTATCATCCGGGAACTAAACATAAATATCAGGCTGTCCACGGTGTATCTTCGTAGGATTCTGGAGTTTTTTGGTCACATTGCCAGGAAGGACGGACATAACCTCGAACTGCTGACGGTTACTGGCAAGATCGATGGGAAACGTCCGATAGGTCGAAGTCCAATCAGATGGTCAGACCGAGTCCGCACATCGTTAAATATCAAGCTGCACGATGCTCTCCACGAAGCTAAAGACAGAAGCAAATGGCGCAACTTGGTGAAGGAGAAATTGTTTTCACGAAGACCGGGGAACCACGACCCTTAGTAATGAGGAACACGATGCGAGGAGGAGGGGTTCACAGTAAAAGCAATGGTAAGTTCAATCGCCAATTAGCTTCCTATCTACAAAACGCGGCTACCACGTGAGTTTTCTTCAATTCTGCACTCAAAAATCGTAGATTTTTTTGGTACAGACGGACTTTTCACCAAGCATTAAAAATCAAAATCAAATAGTTTATTTCAAATAAACCTTATAGGTACTTTTGAATTGTCAAACAAAATTGAATCTAGTTGCACATTCGCAAGCGTCAGTAGGTCTCTATGAAGAAGAATGTTCAAGAAACTCCACGGACACTCTTTTCCATCAGTTTTTAGTACAATTATTTGGTTACATCATTCTTGTTGGTAAAATACATAAGTGAGAACGATGTAAAAAGACGTGCACGTAAAAGCGTCTAGAGTAAAACAAACAATTCAAAAATACAATAAACAAGTACGCAATTAAAAGCAGGCCGAGGCAGCTAAGCTATGACTAATCCCAACGATGGCGCCCGTTTACGAACATGACGCATGGATTGGCACCACTCAGGAGATACTATGACAATGAAAATTTACTAAACACACTTTCACAAGTTACAGCCAATATTAAAATTAGTAAGTATAAGCAACATTCCTTGAAACCGCGCCATAAATCTATCTCTTTTAAAACTATTCCACTAAGTTCCGATCTTTGTCGCGCAGTGCATAGCCAAGCGTTTTTGTGCACCGTTTGGTATGCGCACGGACATGTGCCATTCAAACGGTTTCCGTGCGTGCGTTATGTAACTAGATTTTCTTCTGGTTAACGTCATCTTGTCTGTTTAGTCCGATTTAAAATCTGAGCGGATTGTGTGTTTGAATATTTATTAGTTACTCAGAGTTGAGGTAGAGAGACGTTTGATAGTTCTTTCGAAATTAAACTGGAGATTAGCTTGCGAACGAATCTTGAATGATCGTCAATAAAAAAATCTAAACCTCGGACCTCAGATTTCATGCTACATAATTTATCTAGTAGTAGACATGCTTCGATCAACAATCAATTGAACACGTAATTCACACGATATCTAACGAAAACACCCCAATTTAACAGTGAAACGCCCGTAACTTTGAACACCTGATCCGATTTTCATCAACTTAGCTAAGACCACTCTCAAACAAAACGATAAAGCCAAATTTAAATAAAAAAACTACAACAAAATCGGTTCATCCATTTAGGAACTATGATGACCACAGACAGATACACAAATACACAGGTTGGGGGTTAAAAAGAGGATGAAATAGGTTCACTTATTCATTTCATTTTAAAACAATGATTATTTCTCTACTATTCTAGCTTTCCGAGACGGGCAGAGAGCAACCAGCAAATACATTGAATGCTGGATGGAAGACGGTTGCTATCTTGTCTGTAATTCGCGTTAAAGGAGAAACTGGAAATAGAAACTCCTCATCGAATCGACTGAATAATATTTGAAAGCCTTACAAAACGAAACCACCAAAACTATCAAGCAATCAACCGACATCAATTGTTTTCTTCAACATTCCAGCACTCAATCGCAGTCTGACGACCCAGTACACCCTCGTTCCACTTGGCACACATATCAGTTCATAAATCCACAGCCACACAATTACAAGTTGACTCTTGTACTTCATTATCAAAACAAAATTGTTCCGAGCAATTAAAGCAACACTGACAATAAACCATTAATTGTGTCGAAATGATTTATTCGTACCTAATAGGTACCTAGGTACGGAGCGGTCGACACTAGCATAGTTCTGTGCAAACAAAAGATATACGCTGATTGACATTTAGAACCTAGACGCCTAGCCTCGCCCTTTGTGAGATATCACACGGGACAATTTATTCAGTCCGTGTAAATTATTCTGTAAAGGGGCGTTTATAACTGAGATTGTTGCGTAGCCATACTTGCTACAAACTTTTTTGGTTCCTAATTAGTAGATCACATCACATCATTTCATCAGCCTATTAATGTTTCCACTGCTGGGACACAGGCCTCCTCTCTGTGAGAGAGGCCGTTATCCACCACGCGGGCCCAGTGAGGGTTGGTGGATGTCACATATCTTTGAATTTTTGGTTCTAGGACATGCCGGTTTCCTCACGATGTTTTCCTTCACCGTTTTGAGAGCAGTGGTGATGAAATAATTTACACAAAGTAAAGCACCTGCCTGGGCTCGAACCCACGACCTACAACTTGTAAGTCACGGCCGATGCCACCACTGCTCTCCAGGTAGTAGGTAATTTATAACTTTGGCAAGATAATAATTTCCGGTTGCTAGCTATCTAAATCAATCACAATGATCAAAAACATTTTATCCGTTAATTTTTTGAGTTTTTTTATGAATCATATGGACATACTTCGTACCTACAGCTTCAGCACCATTTTAAAAGATGTATTATATTTATACTCTGATTTTATTTGTCTATGCTTCTTCAACGGGAGATCTTTCACTAGAAGATCAAATCAAATCATTTCTTTTTATTTCACGTAGGCCTACATGGGCACTTATAAAACGTCGTCAAAAGGCGCACGGTTCGGGTTGGTTGTTTCCTATGGAGAAGAACCGGCAAGAAACTCCACGGTTCTTCGGTCTCACGGATCTTCTTGTCCGCAGTCGCTACTCCAGAATCTTTCGACTCTATCTATCAATCATCAGTTCTAGCGAGCAATGTCACAATGTACTTTATCCAATGCCACTCTTGTTTGCATATTCTTCGGGCAATAAATGGTATGAATGCACCGTTTTTGTAATAAAATGGTTAAAGTAACGGTATAAAATCGCCTTTAACCGTAGCCTAAATGTTGTAGCTTTTCCTTGTCAGATAAACTTTGTCAATGCTTTGAATTGAATACTAAAGTAGTGAATGGTTGAATCAATCTAACTTAAAATTAATTTTATTAGAAAATGGGCTGTAACTGTGTTTTAGCAACATCATTTACTATTCAAGGCTATTTTTTCGTGCAGACCTCATTCTTTGCGACAGTCATATTTAAGTTTCTTCTTCTTCTATTTCAGGAGAAACAGAGACTGAAATAGAAGAATCAAAAATCTTGGTAAAAGTACATATATTCTTTTGTATCCTATTATTATTAAAACGAAAAGCTCCCATCCCACAGCAACAGACTCCGTCGAGACTTTTATCCTTGCTAATTATCCAAATGCATTGAACAATTTTGTCTCTCTGCACATTATTTAAAACGGTACATTACAAATAATTTACGTATCGTTTACAGTTCTGTCTTGTACGTGACAATGTTGGGTTTAATTTTACTAACTTCAAATATGGGTAAACGTCATAACGTTGAAACGTGGTTTATGACCTCAGCGGCAAAACCGTTTGATTTCTAGTCATATTGAAATATTGACACGCACCTGAGTAACAACTGTAAGTACGCAATATGAGCAATCTTGAAAGCCTCTCTTTGTGGATTCCAAAGGTCTCCAAATTAAGTGAGGACGATCACTGTTTGATTTTTGTCAAGTGTAAGAGTCCCCCACTAACCTGGATATTTGTTGCAAACAAAGACATTTAGGCAGAAAACTTAGATTTCTTGGCACATACATTTTGTGTGATGAAAGACGACAAGGAAACACCTAAATAATATATTAAGGCTAGGCAAAAGAATCAGGAGTTCAACATAACCTCAGGTATCTTTCAAGAAAAGGTATTCTCAAAAAAAATACTAGAAAAAAAGATTGAAAACATTTATTGCCACTGAAAAATGTTACAATATAAACAATAGTTTTAAAACACAATATTTTCCAGTATGGTAAAAGGAGCGGGCTCAGCAGATGCTGACCTGTTTGCAGCATGGTGTTTAAAGAAATAAAGCTAAGCAAAATTTTGTCTGGCATAAACTTCATCTGTCCCTGTTCTCTGAATTATACTAAGGCATAATTCAGAGAACAGGGATATCACAACATCGTCGATATTTTTATCAA
Source organism: Orthosia incerta (assembly GCA_948252205.1). Lineage (NCBI taxonomy): Eukaryota > Metazoa > Arthropoda > Insecta > Lepidoptera > Noctuidae > Orthosia > Orthosia incerta. The sequence goes on from OX411742.1 coordinate 57,891,320, forward strand.
GCGATATCGGGTACCGGGTAATCTACTCGCATATTCTTTTCGGTTCACTTCTGATCAAGTCAAGTCCACTCAATGTGATACAAAAAATAATTAATCACCAAACAGTCCTTTTATTTTCTTTTTTGTTTCTACCTACCTAAAAGGAAAACATTTTCGACTGTATTGATTTCTAAAGACTTCACTGTTTACGAGTGTTATTTCTGCACTATTATTGTAACTTTCTATTATAATTTTGTTTTTGCATGCAGTGTCTATCGCATCATATTGTACACTTAGTTTATATTATTGCTTGTATTATAAGGTTTATATTATTAGTGTAACAATTGTAGATAAGCCAATAAATAAATAAGTAAATATAAATAATCCTTGTACTGGGCCACTGACGAATTCCTTCTGTTTTGATATGTTACCTATTGTAGTACTTGTTTACTTGTTATGTCGTCTATTTTGTCGTTCGAATTTAATGTCACTCAAAAGCCTTTGCATCCATGACAAACATACCTGAATTTAAGTTTAAATAGCATAAGACACCAAACCCAACTTCAAAAAAAAAACGAATATTAAAGTAACAAAATAATAACGTCTCTTTTGAAAGTGTTTGTACAGCAACAATATTTCTCAAGGAGATAACATCGTGATCCGAAATTATAAGCACACTTGAAGCTGTAGAGAACTCAGAAACATCTCCAGGTTTGTGTGTAGGATGTGTCTTGGATTACTGCGATGTGGATATGAACTCTTTCTTGTCGATGTTAAGGCATACCTAATAATAATATTGCCCGTTGCCTGGATGAGATCGCGGAATGCAATAAGGCCGCCCGTTGTATGTTTTAAGTTTCTTAGATATTTCTTGTATATTCTGGTGTGTATAAATAAATTAATTGAATAAATATTATAAAGATGTTGAATGGTTTGTGTTTATGTGAAAATTGGTAAGTACCTATTGATTCTTTAATTACAATATTTCACGGATAGTAGTTACACTATTGCAACAACACCATACTGTTCATCCCGGAATTAACACGGATCCTGTGGGATATGCAACGAAAGCGAAACAGCAGTTTTTAGGTAAGGTGATTTAAAAAGAATGTTAAATGGGGAAACATGATCAGTATTATCTGAGAGTAAGTATTTTATCTTTTTATAGGATCCACCGATCCACTCGCATCTTCCGGCATAGTTACAGTGCATTAATATCAAGCATTTTGTTAAAAACAAGTTTTACTTAAGCGGAAATGCGGTCGCAGACATCTGACTGAATTTCCTAAGTAAAAAGTCATAATTCGAGGTTTGGCTCTCGCCTATTTCCTGATGTCTGCGACCGCAGTTTGCCGCATTACTTCTTAGGATTGGATAGATAGTGTAATAACACAGAAGGTGTTTTTTTTCTAAATCAACGGGTTCGATTCCTAACTAGGAATATTGATTTTTCAAAAATCGAATTATGCAGTTTTAGTTGACATCAAAATCGGGCCCGTGACTCCTTCGAAGGTTTTTCGCTTTTCTTCGTAGTTTTGGATTTGGCCATCCACGTTCAGTTGAAAACTTACGGTAAATAAATAAATTAAACGAATGAATGATTCAAATCCTGCACAACTGTATCCTCATACACTTGAACTTGATTTATGTTAGGGCTTGTCCCCATCACCACGTCACCACGTCACCACGTCGTCAATGTGGAACGGTGCGGTGTCGCGGCGCGGTGCAACGACGTGGTATCCTAATGCACGGTACGGCAATGTCACCGTGAAACGACGCGTCGTACGTCGTCGGTTGCGACCGCTTGGTTGATCTTTAAATGTCTTAACAATTAGTTGTGCAAAAAAGATGTCAGAAATCTGAAACTGTCTGAAACTACAAAAAACTAAACTAAACTTTGTTTCGTTTTGTCAGAAATCCCGAAAAATGTACTGGAATTTTGCAAGGCATGACAACGTGTAACTTTGCGGCACCGTGACGTGCATTTTCATGACACGGTAATGTTTAAGGATGCGGCATCGGGACGTGCATTTTTACGACACGGGTACGTATACCAGCACATCACACCGACGTGCCGCACCGCGATACCGCACCGTACAACGTTGGTGACGTCGTGACGTGGTGATGGAGAAAACCCTTAATTCCATTTAAATTTTAAATGAGTAACAGTATTGGCATTTAATAAATCTCTAAAATAAAACCATTAGTTTCCTTTTCTGTTCTTATCTTGTGCAGGGCATTTACACGGGTCCACTTTTGTGATGTTTTTTTTACTTATTATAATTTGATATACATCTGTAAATGCTAATTCACCAACTAAGCCCTTTAAGAGTCGTTTTGGTAAAACGTTGTCTTTTTGTGAATTTGAATCAATACTTGTACAAATGATAATGTAGAATGCAAATGAGATTAATAAAATTTATTCTCTGGTATCTTATAATTTGCGTGTAAGCTTATGGATGCGGGAGCACAGACCCTTTGTTTAAAGTATGAATAAATCAGCTTTTATCCTAATTCGATGTTTATAGCTGCGTGATTTATATAACGTTATAATTATTTTAATGGGTGAGTCAAAATCTTGCACATGAGTCAGTTTGATAAAGGTTATTTTTTAGATACCTATTGGGTTTTAACATGTGGTATTAATTAATGTTAATAAGTAGAGTAAATATTATTCAAACCCGAACCAACAAGTTTCTTTACTTTGTTAAATAACCAAACTTGTAAGTTATTGGTACCAAAATTGTGCATTAAAATCGCTTTCAAAAATAATGTGTGTTACAGCTATCTTGTTTTCTTTATAAAGTATAAGCTGCCTGTTTAGGTGTAATCCCAACACTAAAAGCACCTAACAGAAACCATAATTTAAAATAAAATATTTTATATCAAAACGCGTACAGGTTAAGGGTCGGTAATAACACGCAAACGCGACAATGACTATATCTGAGGGCAAAAATTTCCGATCCAGAATTTTGAATTCAAGTCACTCCAGTCTCCAGGCTTTTGTTCTAAGTTTATGCAAACAAATTACAATGCAGGCAGTGTCCATACGTAGTAGTGGTCAGACACTGCTTCTAATTTCTGTCAGCCTACCTTTTGTAACGGGACGGATTAAGTGCAAGCAATGTTTGTTCAAGAAACTCCCAAGCTTTCTTCAATACTTGTGCTTTGTTAAAAATGTTAATTGAATTAGTGAATTGAGGTTCTACAAATCTTAAGTAGTTATGCTTACCGCCTACTTGTCTATGAGAACTGTTGAGTGTATGCTAAGTTGTATTGTGTGCGTATTTCAATGATTAATGTTACATGTTCAGTTTGCAATGAATAGTATTATCATGGGTGTCATCGTAACTTAGCCTCACATCATTTACTTAATCACCCACATTAAATAACCTTATTGTGTTGTTAATGATATAAGTTATATCTTCTGATAATTGAATAAGCGATCTTTCTGATGGCTCGACACAATTTAATTTATGTCACACTTACAAGCATTTTTTACTAAGCGAAATTGCAAGTGCGCTCAAATGAACGCAATGCGATGGCAATCGACCGATTTATACAATGGTCCCTTACAGTTTTTACAATCCTGCCTATGTCTTATCTCACTACAACATAGGAAGGGGTATAGACACTTAGTCTTAAAGAACATGTGAAAGTTTCTATTGTTCAAAGCTAAACCACCAAAGTAATAAACGACGCAACGATGACGCAATTATTTGCTATGAAACCGAATACTTCCGATTAATTTGAAAAGCCTGTCACGTACACACTTAAAGCAGTATTAATCCAAACAGATAATATCATACGCCGCCTAAATAAAGAAATAACAAGGAGTAACACACGATCAAACGATAATAAACTTATAGGTCCAATAATCGTTGTGTAGACCACCCGGCCACCATAGAACTACTGAAGCGTCTGTAGCCGATCGTAACATCGTTTATTTAAAGAAATAAACTAACAATTTCATTACAAAACAAAGATATGGATTTCTTACGAATGAAAGCGTGTGGGCAGCTATCCTACATCGCGATTGTAAGGCAAACTTTTAACTAAACGGGACTCAATCATCGAGCATATAAAACACATTTTCGTATTCTATCAATATTTAAATCACCGTCATTGGATACCAAACCTTACCGTCCTATTCTTGGAATCACTTATGCATTTTACTGTTGTTCAAAGAAAATTATTAACAATATCACAGTGAGAACAGGTGGCAACGATTTAGTAGGTTTTGCTCTTGTAATTGCTCACTACTGCGACACTGTCGTGATAAAACGTATTTTAGATGAAATATGAAGCCCTTTGCTTCCTTTTTACGGTACAGCCATACTTCTCAGGGGCATTTGCGTTTAGATTTTGGTCTTCAATTTGTCGTTATTAAGGTTTGGAATTGAATGTTTGGCTGTTGGAGAATGGTCATTCCAAAGGGCGACTGGAAGAAGCCATGAATGAAGTACGATATGAAGTGGTCTTTGTATTGAATGACTGGGAGGAATTAGTTTTGTTTACGGTACCAATAGTTGACTCCTGTGTCTTTAGGATTTCGAAATTTTTGTCAAGTTTGAAATAACTAGGTACACATTCTATCTCTTCTTTGCATTTTCTCTTCAACTTTTAATGCACTTAAATTGGTCACACTGGGAAGATTGGAAGGCTATGGTAAGACATTTTCCCAGCAAAGGGACAGCATAGGTTAAAAAACCGGCCAAGTGTGAGTCGGACTCGCGCACCGAGGGTTCCGTACAAACCTCAGGTTAAACGTATTATAGACCTGAGTATTTGATATGAATTTCAATTTAAAACCTCTGCGCGTTCATGAGGAAATGGGTCTTGACAGACAGACGGACAGACAATAGAGTGATCCTATTAGGGTTCCGTTTTTTCCTTTCGAGGTACGGAACCCTAAGAATAAAAAAAATACACCTACATCCACATTCGCAGCTTTCATACGCAAGGTGGAGGAACTTTGAACCTTCAGCTATTCAAAATAAAAAACTGGTACCTAGATTACCACACCAAATCATGTTCACCCTTCTCAACATTTTCTATAAAACTCCTCAATATTCCGAAGTCAGGATAATTTTCTCTTGGATTTCATATTGCAACCGGAAGGTGTAGCCGTACCCGACACGTGGGAGGTATCCGGCACCCACGGCTGGCGTCAGTGGCCGGTACGGTACGGTTTTACAGCCAGCTGAATGGGCTAGCTACATGAATTATGGTAGATACGTTAGGTTATGAATTATGGAGCAGACTAGGTCAGGCAAAGGTTTTGGTGGGGTTCAGATTGAGAAAGTGGGAATTCTATTGTTTTGAGCGAAGTTTACAAAAGTTTGGCTACAGTGAATGAAGTAACTGATGTGATTTTATTACAAAAACATATTTGGCAGAATTTGTTGCTATGGAGGTTCTGGAGTAGTAAACGCGAACCGAAAGGCGTTACGTTGGAAGGTCTCTCACAATGTGGACCAAAGACCTGATAAAGACAGCAGGATTCCGCTGTATACGAGAAGCACAGGACCGGTAAATGTGGTGATGCTTGGCAATTTATTGCATCCATAATGTACACACAGGTGGTAAATATAAGTTACAGAAACAATTATGGACCCTGTTGGGCACAGCAACATTCTAGATACAGTCAGTGTCTAGGAGAGAGGAATAGCGCTCAATATTTTCCTAATCTATACATTAATTCATTCTACATTTTAGTTATCTCTTTCTATTTGTTTTTTAGGGTTCCGTACCCAATGGGTAAAAACGGGACCCTATTACTGAGACTTCACGATCCGTCTGTCTGTCTGTCCGTCTGTCACCAGGCTGTATCTCATGAACCGTGATAGCTAGACAGTTGAAATTTTCACAGATGATGTATTTATATTGCCACTATAACAACAAATACTAAAAACAGAATAAAATTAATGTTTAAGGGGGGCTCCCATACAACAAACGTGATTTTATTGCAGTTTTTGCTTGCAGCTTGAAATATTCACAGAATATTTAGTTGTATATTCAATTCAAAAAATAATAGTTATTAAATTAAAATAAAATAAATTAAGGGGGGCTCCCATACAACAAACGTGATTTTTTTGCCTTTTTTTGCGATAATGGTGCGGAACCCTTCGTGCGCGAGTCCGACTCGCACTTGGCCAGTTTTTTAATAAACGTATTAAGCCGTCATGGAAAAGGATATTTGAAGGAAAAGCTTTAAAAAGTTTAAGTAGGTCATTTTTGTGGGTCACCATTACTCTCAAGAAGTAAGTAGTAGTTATAACAAGAATAAAAGAGAGAGAGAATAAGTGGTATACACTTGAGCATTTTTTATTTTTCAGTGACCCTACCCTTTATTTAACAAGCATTACTAATGAGATGAAAGCTTATTTTTTAGGGTTCCGTACCCAAAGGGTAAAAACGGGACCCTATTACTAAGACTCCGCGGTCCGTCTGTCTGTCTGTCTGTCCGTCTGTCACCAGACTGTATCTCATGAACGGTGATAGCTAGACACTTGAAATTTTCACAGATGTTGTATTTCTGTTGCCGCTATAACAACAAATACTAAAAACAGAATAAAAAAGATATTTAAGTGAGGCTCCCATACAACAAACGTGTTTTTTTGCCTTTTTTGAGATAATGGTACGGTACCCCTCGTGCGCGAGTCCGACTCGCACTTGGCCGATATTTTTATATTTATTTTACAATGTATGTACTTACACACAAATACAAGGACAAGAAGAATGATCAGAAGATAGGTGAGGTGATGCTTTATTTCTAATGAAATCTCTTCTAGCATACCTGCGAAAGAAAATATTTAAAAAAGAGATGTAGACAATATTATAGACATTGTATGTAGAGGGGAAAAGTAAACACATAAAACAATCCACAGCTAAGTAATACACAATAAAACAAATATATATTGTTACATACAATGTCGTGGTGGCCCAGTGGCTAAGACCTCGCCTCTCGTGCTTGAGGTTGTGGGTTCAAATCCGGGCAAGTATCAATGTGACTTTTTCAAATTCATATGTACTTTCTAAGTTTATCTTAGACATCACAGGCAACGATGAAGGAAAACATCGTGAGGAAACCTGGACTTACATCGATAATGTAAGTCTGAAATAGCCAAGTCAGAGGCCTATGGGATTCCCAGAGGCGGCTTAATTAACTCTGACACCAGAGGTGGCCACACCTCACACGAAAGAAGAAACAAATATAATACACTGTCTTATACTTATAATAAGGTAGAGTGCATTATTGCCATAATGCACTCTACCTTATTACAATGATTAACAGCAAATAATTAACGTATCTGACCTTTTACTAAATAATTAAATTGCTTTATTCCTCCAAGAGTTATTATTGTAACTGGGAATCTTTGCTATTATGACTAAAATCATAATATGTTCGTGTCACAGAATAACTATTGCCTATAATGAAACTAAACAAGTTTATTTAAAAGATTACATATTGCTTGTTAAAGTGACATTAATATTGAGAAGAATAGATAACCTGTAGTGGCTTGGTGTTTGAATTTTATCATGCTGCGATAACCTATTGGAAACAGCGGCATATAAACACAGGTGTGCCCGATGTGATTTCCCATCGCCAACATTCTCTACAAACTTTCATTCCTTATTTGACCTCTATAAGGAATGAATTTTCGAGAACCTTCCTTGCTCATATACGTTGCATAAGATGTTCAGGTGCGGAATTTTATATCTTAAGGGTACACTAGTCGACGGCACGAACTATTTTTTGCGCGGGGTTAAAATGCATTTTATATCAACCGACAACACGTGCGGCAGATAGATGCTGTGATGAGCAGTAGGAAGCTAGTTCGCGTACGAATACACACTTTTGCAAATTTGTAGCGAAATGGATAATGATTTAGGACGAAACCGAGCACGCGAAATTTCATAAACAGACCTTTGGCAGTCTAGATATCATGAAAAAACTACTAAATCTATATGTTCAAAATAAAATTATTTGCATTGTTGAACTACTAATTTATCCCTGTATGGAGGCCGTTTTGCAATTTTCCGTCTTCTTATGGTATTTATTCGCGCCCAAAAATGCATTAAAATTAGTGTCGAAATGTGGAACTTTCGACGCTCATAACTCTCAAATATTTTCTTTTTTTTACTTTTTTGCTTCCATACAGGGCTAGATAATGATGAGATAAATTGATATTACTTTTTATTTTGAACGTACATCGTCAAACAGTGGAATAATCACTAGACTACGTTTGTATGGAAGAATTTTCGACTAGTGTAACCTTAAAACCAACTTTCTTGCCCATCAGTTTTTTTCAGACAACGGCGGTGATATTTCACCCATTCTGGGACTTCTAGAGATTTTAAAACACAAACAAATATTGTGTATAAATTGTAAATTAGGCAAAACAATCAACATCATCTGCCCTAGTTTGATATAACTTGAGGTGGGTGCAATACGTTTTCTTGTTCCATTGTGTCCTGTCAACCGTTACACTGTTATTGGCTGCCCTGATCATGACTCATAATTAAAGTATATTATAAAAGAATAATATAATAATGCATTATTTATGAATTATATTTACGCAAGGCGTTGATTCATATGAGGAAGAATAGTTAGTGTGCCTAAAAGCGATAGGTAGGGCAGTTAAAATTGAGTGCTGTGTACGTGAGAACACCAACGTATGTAGGTAATGTCTACCTTGTACTTATTTATCTTTCCAGACTTTATCTGATATTTGGAAAGGAGTTACAAGGTTACATCACATAACATAACATCACGTCTGCATAACCCGAAAGGGTAGACAGAAGTACACACAAATAAACAAAAAAAATGTAGGTACTGATAAATAAAATATATATAATAAATAATAAATACAAATAAGATTATTAATAATAATTTATACTACCTGAAAAGGATGGCATTAATATTGCTGAATTAAATATATAGTACCTGGGCGACCGAGAAAATAGAGAAAACGACCATTTCTAAAAATTAAACCTAGCTAGATCGATTTGTCGCCCCCGAAACCCCCTGCATACTAAATTTAATGAAAACCGTTGGAGCCGTTTCCGAGATTCAGATTATACATATATACAAGAATTGCTTGTTTAAAGGTACTAGATAGATATTTATATATATATATATAGTTATATGTTTTATGAATGTTTAGTGAGCAATATTGAATAATTCTGTTAATTAATATGTTGTGGTGTAATAATGTTATGTTCATGAAGTAGTTAGTGTTGTGGTGACATCGATTGTCTTATAGGTATGAGTTATGTTCTTAGGTTAGGTATAGTTAACACCACCGAAGTACAAACTAGTATAAAGTAAGTATTTTGGTGGACGGTATGTTTGGTATTTTACAGTTTTTACAAACTCGATGTTTTTGATAAAGAAAATTTACATGTCAAGTCATTAAAGTCATGTTGAAATAAAACTACGTTTTCTTGAATGCAAAATTAATATAAATCACAAATATCATGAATATACCGTATTAAATTCATTATTATTGACATTTAATTTTGAAATAACTATATTTTCTTAATTTAATTGTATTAATATTAAATAAAATAAGTAATAATAATATTTAATGCATGCTAATTTAGGTTGAGAAGGACAGGACAATGGTAATTAATGACATTAATATTGACAAATCGTTTATCTAATTCTTATCTTATCTTATTTTAATTTAATCCAATATTTATTATTTAATATGAATAATTTCCAAGTTAATTCAAAATTTAGATTAATCCATCAACTAGTGTGCCTATTTCTAGGTAATGAGTCGAGAAGAGATTGGCTGGATGTGATAGGCAAGTTGCGTCTATGCCACTCTGTGATTTGGGTTTTTTTTTTCAATTTTAACCATCAAATTGTAGCACTTTATATTATATTACAACAAATATTTTTCTAATACTTTATATTATCAACATTATACATTTAGTTCGCGGTAAACGTTTTGACTTCGACTTTGACAATTTACCTAGGTAATTGTAAGTACTTTCTTTAATACAAACTTTTGTCACCATATCAGAACAACAATATAAAATCTAACAAAAATACATTCTTACAATAAACAAATTGTTTTATTTCATATTTTGTACATCTTGTACTTTCCCATAGCCCTAAAACAAAGGGCTTAAATCAACAATCTCGGGACCCGTCCCCGCACTATCTCCGCACGTGGATCGGACACTGACTTTACGACATATCTGAACATTCGTGTTCACCTTTATTCCCATACTGTTTCATTTAAATACTCGAACATGAAAACATCAACGATTCCCTTTTGGCATAAAACAGGAAGAGGTAGAATAAAAGCAAGTTATTATAAAAATGTCCAGCGACATTATTATTGCTGTAGTCAACCATAAACATGATTCGATTACTCACCATTTTTCTACAATATATCGTTTTAGTACAACTACAATATATAGTTTTTTATCATTGGCGACCACCTTGGATTATCAAATCACAAAGCAACAATTTAAAGTGTACAATAACAAAGATCCGTAAAGAAATAAAGTTTTACAAAGGGTATCGGAATAATGTCGTCCCGAGTAAGTATAGATGGAGCGCGAAATGTAATATTATATGAGAGTCAATTTATGATCTCCTACGCTTTGGTGGAATCGCTCTAAAATGGAAGGTTGGCTTGCAAGTACTCAGGATTGATAGCGAGCCGAGGAAATGGACTGGACGTGTTTGTAAATTAGAAATATATGAGATACAGCCTGCCATTTCTTAGTAGGAAAGTAGTGCCACTTATCTATACTAATATTATAAAGCTGAAGAGTTTGTTTGTTTGTTTGAACGCGCTAATCTCAGGAACTACTGGTTGGAATTGAAAAATTATTTTTGTGTTGGATAGTCCATTTATCGAGGAAGGTTATAGGCTATATAACATCACGCTACAACCAATAGGAGCCGAGCATAAATGAAAAATGTTGCAAAAACGGGCAAAAATATTCCTTTTTGAGAGCTTTTGTTGCGTGCGCTGCGTAAACGGTTTAAGTTACGCAAATATAATGTATGATAGAATTGTTCTTCTTTAAAAGTTCTAAAAAAAAGTCCGCGACAGTATATGTCTATCTTTTAAGGTTGACTCACAATAGCAGCTTTTATGTTCTACATTTTAATTAGATCGCCGCTGCCGGTAGAAACAAAATTTTACAGGTTACATTCTTATAGTAGTAAGGGTAGGTAAGGTAGGGTAGGTAGGGTAGGGTAGGTAGGGTAGGGTAGGTAGGTGTAGGGTAGGTGTAGAGTAGGGTAGGTAGGATAGGGTAGGTATACAGTGCACGAAGCCCTATCGGCGTACATAAAGCGAGTTTAGTGATAACAGAGATTGCTGGTAACCTCTCGTTGCCTCCCATAAGCGGATGGAAGGAAAAAAAGCTAAGTGGTTTTGTTTTTTTATGTAATTGAGCGTAAAGCAAGCATGATGGATAAGTATTATTCGGGCACGGACGGCTACTGCCTGGAGGAATTCCTAACCGAATTCAAGTCGGTGGCCGAAACAAATGAATGGAGAAAGAGCGACTACAGCCTGATTTTAGGAGGATTTCTACACGGAGCCGCATATTATTATTATCGTACTATTTTTAAGTATGATATGGACTTCGCAGTGTTGTGCGATTGCTTGAGGAGCGAATTTTCAAAGTTTCACCGCAGATGTCGCTATTGCGAACAGCGCATAATAATCTGTGAAATAAAAGCCGAAGAAAAACAACTTGATGTATTGTGTGAGGATGTTAATACACATTTATTTTCTAGTGTTGTGATGAAGGACGAACAAACACAAAACGATGTTCAGTGCAGTGAGGAAATCGTTGACCACGTTGACGAAGAGGCCGACGCAATTGTTGACGATGTTGATCACGCCGACGGAGAGAGCTGCTTGTTCGAGAACGATGTTGACCAGTCCAGCAGAGACGACAGCCCCGTCGATGACAAGTTTGAGGTTGAGTCTACGTTCCAGGGCGAGCGCTCGGACGGCCCAGCTGACGACGTGTTGGAGCCCCTACCCAGCAGCGTATGTGCGGACGAGGGTATTGTATTGTATCGGTCCAGTCCAATTTGCTCCGATAATTCCGATTATCTTTCAGAGAACCATGTTCGGATTCCATCAGAACAACGAGTTGCAGTTCCAACTGAATGCCAAAGTGGTGTTTTAGATGTTAACATGCACATTGATTTCAACCATATTATCGAAAATAATATCGAAATTTCTAGATCTGACATAAAACAGAAAATTATAAATGTCATTTTGAAAAGAAATGATTTGACAGCATTTAAGAAAAGTTTTTCTCGACCGAAAGAGAACCGTAGGAAATTTAAAGGAGTGTTTAATAAGGTTTCTTATTGCGCCAACATACATTCAAAGAAGGCGATCGTTAAAAAGGGTATGATCCGAGTTAAATATAAAAGAATTTATAATGAAACTTCTTGGGGAGCAAGATTTCGTAGAAAGAAGATGACTATGTTTGTTGTAAATAAAAATCCGATTCAGTTCTACCATAGATGTAATTTAGCATTAGAATATTTGCATTATGTTCACGATAAACAAATAGAACTCGTAAAATGCAAGTTTTGGAAATTTTATAGAAAGAAGATTAGGTATAAAGTGTAGTAAACAATTCATTATTATAGTGTAAATAATTTGTTAGGTAACATGATGTGATTGTTGTGATGTCTTATATTTTGTGCTTTATTAACCAATGTTTTCTTTTCATGTCGAGCAAATGAATAAAATCCAACCTTGAAGGAATATGCGATGCGCGCTGGGCATCGATAGAAACTTAATGCAATTTATTATTTTAATGATTTATCTGTATAAGTGTTGGTGAAATTAAATACTCTTCTGTCTTGTCTTTATTTGTAAAATAGGATTAGCTTTTGAAATAGCAGACAAAGTCTCAAATACAAATCCATAAGGACTGAAACAGTAAAATGTTAATAAGAAATATTTATTTATAAGCCCATAAGGCAAATAAATGATAAAAAGCATAGTTGTCAGTCTATGGAATGGTTTGACACATAGTGCCACAGATAATACAAAAAGCACAAGTGTCAAAACCTTGTCAAAAGTAAAGCTTAGTGGTCATTAAAAAATTGGTTCGTCACATAGTGCTATAATCAACACAATAAAGCACAGTGTTCATTACATTAGAATTTTATTTATACTCTATAGCCACAGATTAGTTAGGCCGGACCTTAGATACAGAATAGTTATGTGGAGTTATAAGGTCCATTCCAGATAAAAAGAAATAATATCGACATGATTGATTATGTAGAATGTCATGAGCTAAGGAATAGTTTGACACGTTGTGCCATAGATAATTAAAAAAAGGCACAGATTAAACAGAAACACGCGATATGATAGAAAAGCTAAATTGAGAATAATTATGCCGAATGACTAAAAGACTATAAAATAAAAAAAAAAAAAAAAAAAATGTATATAAAGGCCCGTATCGTGTGCATCAATCGTTCGAATAGATAGATTATCTGATGTAAATTATGTAATAAAAAATAGTAGACGAGTTAGTACAGAGAGAGAGAGATAGTACATGTAGATAGATTAAAACCTTTTTAATGTTAGAGTAGAATAAGAGATAGGTTTAAATAGATAATAGGTTAAGGTTATTCAGGTTTCCGAGGAATAGGAATAAAAAAAAGATGGAATAGGAATGTCAACTGTCAATTTGATTCACTAAAGCTAATAGGGATGGGGGAGTAGGAAAATGTATCGATAGTTTGTCGACTTTTCAAAATAGTATCGATATTATCTCCAATTAATAAAATTTTCTCTTTTGCATATGCTGATGGATTGTATGCCGCTGGGTGAAGAAGAGGCTGGCAACATTAGCTACGCATCGAAGAAATTTGTGATTATATGTTATGCGATTAGGGCTACATAGGCTCAAACCAGGATAATAGTATAACCCGGTGGGTTCTTTAAGGTATTAGTCATAACTGAAACCGACTTTGCTAACGGGGCATAGCCTTTGCAAAGGATGTCGAGTTGACATCATTGGTCCAGTTGATGGCTGTTGTTTAATTAAAAATATAAATATATTTATCAATTTGAATCCTGGTACAAGTTCTATGAATAGGATTTGAATTCGATGCGATCCAGCCTTTCCTTCTCTGGCCTGATAAACGCACGAGATCGAAAAATTGTATCATATCTGAATTTTTAGAAATTCAAACCCCATCCGGGTCGATGTGAGTTGACGCATCATTTTGTTAGTGTCGGGAGGACGCCTTGTTCCTTTTTCTGAGTTTTTGGTCAAGGAGGTTCAGGCATGACGGCGTTAATTTGTTAATGCATATACATACATCAGCTAAATGTTTATATTGGATTATCCAATAATTCGTTTGTCATGACTTAAGCCTTCCCCTTTTAAGGGTCGTACCTCGATTGTAAATATGATTCCTCAGTTAGGTAAATGTTCGGGTTAGGATAAGGTAGGTTTGATGTTACCTTTCAAAAGATGGAATAGAAGCACTCATATGATTATTCGTAGGGGCGTAGCTCATGTGAGGACTCGCATATTAAGAAGGCAACCTACTTGCCTATATTAAGACTGGCAACAGATAACTTCTGAAAGGTAATTAAATTTCGAACATAAAAATAGGTGAAGATGTTTTTTGCTAAGCTTGATGTCAGATCTAGATTGTTCGCCTGAAGGCAGGCTCATATTGGCAAAAATATAATAAGTAAAACTAATTTATCTTTCATTACCGGTACACCTCTGTCTACCCCCCTACAGTACGTAGCCAGTTGACGGGAGCGAAGCCGCGTGGGACAGCTAGTTCTGGTATAAATCTATACATATAAAAGAGAAAGTATGTATGTGTCGCATCAAGGCTGGCCGATAGATGTAAACAATCGGTAATTCAGGATGTATTCCCTTAGGTTAAGACATCGTGTGTGGGCAGGTAGGTGGGTCAATCGTGAAAATGAAATCACACATTATTCGATACACTGAGTATATTCAAATAGACACAAGTTACATTCTTGCTTACTAATATTACGGATCGACACGGATTCTAAGACGTCTTAGCTCTACGGCTGTCAGTTCTCAACTACTCCATACCATACTGCTGGTGAGAAAAATCACGCCAATGCGTAGTAGTTCTTGCTTTGCCGCCAGATGGCGTGCTTGCGATTTGTTTTGACGTCCGTACTATTGACTAAACCCGACATAATTATGTATGTTCCTTATAGACTCCGAAATGGCTGGACCGATTTTAATGAAATTTTCAGACAATCTTTAGTTACATTGACCCAGCAGATAATCCTGTAAAGTTTGGTGGCGATCGAAGCATTTCTTTTTGAGCTTTCAACGTGGGCGAAGCCGCGGTCAGAAGCTATTTGAAATAAAACATAACCCTCCTATTGGGCTTCGACGCAGTCAAAAATCAGATCACACACATACACTCTTCTGGTATTCCTCTTAAGTATGTTTGAAAAACAAGATGAACGAGGAAGATGACTAAATCTTCAAAATTATAAATTAACCCATGACTAATCTTGCCTAGCCAGTTGTGTATCACATAGATTGACGGTCACTTTAGCTTAGTATTATTTAGATAAAAACGGCTACTATCTAATTCATTACCTTTAAAAGAAATGTAAATCAATATCTACTATAGAACAAAACATTATATATCAGCAGTATTTTCTCTCTCTCTCTCGCTGAATCAGAGATAAATATCTTAGCAACCTCCGTTGACGTCATCTTATGCGTGGGTGATCACTTTTCTAATTAAAGGATATCGTTATTGAACTGACCTCACTTTTTGTGAACTTTCTATTACAGATACATGGCAAATGTAAATAAATAAATAAATGTCATTGAAGGCGTTTATTAACTTCTATTTATTTGTCAAGCTTATGTGGCAGTGGGCAGGGGCACATTGCTTGTAGAACGGATGACCGATGGGGCCGAAAGGTTCCGGAGTTGTAATCGCGTATTGGAAATACTGGTGTGGTGACGGTTGGAAGTACTGGTGAGGTATACAAGAATTTGGTTGATTCAAGAAGTACACAACCGGTTGACGTGGGTTGACGTGGCCACGCTTGGGGGATGGCCTCTGTCTAACAGTGGGAGGCTTTCGGTTGAAATGATGGTGATGATGAAATAAAATTATACTTCGATTTTTGATTTCGTAGACTAAACTGACAGCTGCCAATAACCTTATTTTTTTAAATGTTGCAAGCGCGGAGCAAACCGTTGTAGGTAAGGCTCAATCATTAGTGTGACATGACTCCTCAATTTAATTTTACTAATTGGTGTATAAATGTTTTGAGGAGCTCGTGGCTAAATAATAACAGCCGCACGGGTCGATCATCAAGGTTAAGCAACGCTTGACGAGGTCGGTCCGTGGATGGGTGACCATTTTCAACATACCAAGTTTCCTCCGTGCCTCGGCAAGCACGTTAAGCCGTTGGTCCCGGCTGTTATTTGAAGATCTTTGACAGTCGTTACGGGTAGTCAGAAGCTTGAGATCTGACACCAGTCTTGCCAAGGGGTACCGTGTTACCCAGTTACTGGGTTGTGGAGGTCAGATAGGCAGTCACTCCATGTAAAACACTTGTACTTAGCTGAATCCGGTAAGACTGGAAGCCGACCCCAATATAGTTGGGAAAAGGCTAGGCAGATGATGATGATGATGGTGTAAATAAATGTTTTATGAATATAAACAAAATATATTTAAATATAACAGTTTTCATACACATAGAACATAAAGTTTTGTCGTGTTAAATATGAAATCAATAATAAAATAAATGCGATCGATAAAATGAAGTCTGACATAAATGAGTAGAAACTTAATAAGGGCTGCTAGTTTCTTAATATTTTTTTTTGCCGTGAAATAGTTCCATTTTTGATCTACTTCGATTTTCGATCAACTTTCGATCACTCAGGATAGTCAGGATACAACACTATTTTATGTAACGATAAAGTGACAACCCCCAAATGTCAGTTTAGCCTACGAAATTAAAAAAAAACAGAGTTTAAATAAACTACTAAATCACGTATAAAAACTAAAGATACGAAGAAAATTAAACAAATGAAAATTAATTGACAATATTTACTTTATGTCCCAGCATCACTTTGGACTTACAAGTTGCAAGTAATGTAGTATCAAAAATATCTTGCTGTAGCAATAATGCTATTTCAATGTACTACAGGAATAGTCATTAAGGCAATTGTTTATGTTTGCAGTATTTGTGGCAATACTTTGTATCATATTTTGCCTTTGCAATATGTATTTCCATACCCACTGAACTGGTCTTAAAACGAACAATTTTAACCAGATTTAAAGTAGTACTAAAAAGCTCTACAATTTGACCCACCAACACCAAGTTAACAGAGTAACCAGCCTCCCATTGTTACACAACCAAAACCCTCATCTACATGAATGGGACGCCTGAATGAAACCAGTCTGGCCATAAGTTACGGGCGACGTATCACTGGTCTTAGGCCCATAACTCACTCGTTGCAAAATCAACGCCTTACAGCAAGCTCGGAGAACGCGGCTGGACTCCAATTACAAAACAGTAGCATCTTGGTTTATGTTCGTAGAGATGTAGGAATATTTATATAGGATTTTATATCTCTGTTTTTCCATAGAGTTGGTATTAATTTTATGCATGTCAAACTGAGTTTGGTTTGCATGTTTTGCTAATGGTATTTAATAACTCAACTGATTTAGAATATTGCCAGCAATTATCTCTTCTGTTTTTTTAAATTATTGATAGGCTCGCCCTTGACCACTATCTCACCTGATGGTAAGCGATGATGTGGTGGACTATGTAGCACGCTTACCTAGAAGAAACCTATTCACTCTAGACTTAAAGATTCCCAGGTTGTAGCTATCAGGAAGTACAGACTCTGGCATGGAATTCCACTAGTCTGGCAGGGAACTAATCTGAAGATGACATTCATGAGCTTTTAAATGGACTTTCAATGTTAACGAAAATCGGTGGGGAATTTGATTTTTACGTACTAGGTTCATGTTTTTACCTAAAGATTTTATTCTCGAGATAGCAAATAAATATGTAGGTTTGCCTTTGGTATTATTGAAGCGTGTTTTTGGTATTCATTTGTAAGGTACCTTATTTTTCAGTAAAACATTTTTACAAAAGATGTTTACAATAACATTGATCTACTAATGAAAACCACTAACATAAAGTACATACACCTTCCCAAATAAGTTTCGCAATAATAAACACTAAATACTAATGTATCTTTGCACATTACGGTTTATAGTTTTTCGTGGGTGTACACGATATTAAAACGTTAAATTTCTACTAAAATATATATAACCGATAAGTATTATTGGCTTCGGTATTTATGAGTACTTCACTGATTAAATTAATATTGCACATAAAATCAATTATACTAATATAATAGCAAATAGGGCATGATTGTAAAATTGTAATGAAATATTATATGTGGAAGTAGGTGTTTATTTATTGCAAAGCATATTTTAGTATCTATTGTTTAATCATTTCGATCAGTAAGATTGTGATTGATCAATCGAAGTAGGTTCAGGTTAATAGGTAGGTAATGAAGTTTAATGAGATATTAAGGTGCTGATAGACTTGGGTATTTACTTGTAACAGAACATCGAGCATTCACCGTTTTTAGGGTTCCGTAGTCAACAAGGAACCCTTATAGTTTAGCCATGTCCGTTTGTTCGTCTGTCCGCAGCTTAGCTCAGAGACTCTTAGTACTATAAAGCTATAATTTGGCACGGCTATACATATTAAACACGACAACAAAATGGTGTTTTTTTTTTGTGTTTGAAAAAAATATAGCCCCACTTTACGTGTACAGGAGGTATCCTGTACACGTAAAGTGGGGCTGTATTTTTTTCTTGTCTATCCCATCGTGTGGGGTATCGTTGGATAGACCATTCAAAAATATTACGTGTCATTGAAAACCATTTTTCGATTCAGGGTTCCGTTTGCCTAAAATTACGCTTTAAATTGCTAATTTTTATTAGAGTCGAGTGTGCACCACCCCCTGTGCCAGCTAAATGGTTGCATTTGAATATGTGAAAAAAAGCACGGCATTAGTATATATATAACGAAATTAACTATCACAGCTTAGTAGGCTTTAGAAGTTTAAGAGTAATAGTCGACCAAATTAAAATGTATTTTTTTTATTATTGATAGGCTCGCGCTTGGAAATATTTTCACGAGTCTTGTAGCGAACGCTCTAGTAAATCCTCATTAAACATGTATTTTTAACGAAGATGTCAGACTTGACGGTCGCGTGTGCTGCATTTAAGCTGGGCTATATTAAAATAAAAGAAAAAGAAAAATAGAAGCTAGCAAACTAATCTTTTAACTAATCGTTGTGTGCGGAGAGGGACGGCGGCGGAACAATGACAAAATTGCTCGGCTCGGCAAAAAGCTCGAAGGTTAGGTTTCGTTAGAATGCTCGCTAGAACGCTCTCTAGAATGCTCTCTGAAACGCTCCTGTTTATTTTAACATTCGATAAAATGCTCATTACAAGTGAATGCTCAAGTCTATCAGCGGCTTTACTTGAGTGGACAAACAGAACAACAGTAAAACTAATTGTGTCTAGTAAGATGTAATTAAGACTTTAATGGTCCAAGTTTTATGTCCTAATAGACTGGAAAGTTGATCGTTAGTTCTGCAGCACGTATGAAATGACAAACTGGCCACAAGGTCAATTTTACGGTGCACGAATCTTTATTATTCTGAAGTCCTAGGGTCAAATCAAATCATCTTTCAAACCTCAGCAGATGTGATGGGATATCTAAAGATGGTCATTGCATAACTATATCCATGACGTTTGAGGCGTTTAGCTAGGTAATTTATTTTCTCCTTATATATTTAAACCTATTTAATTTGCAGACTCTGTATCTGTAAAATTCTGGCCATTTTATTAACCGACTTTCGAAAAAGGAGGAGGTTCTATGTTCGACTTCTTGTAAGTTTTTTTTTTATGTATGTTCACCGATATCGCCGTCAATTGTGGACCGTTTTTGAAAATTATTTTTTTGTTTAAAAGAGTATGTTTCAAAATTGGTCACATTTTAATTAGGTGGATATCTGATGAAGAACTTCGAAGATATACAACAGAACTCTTCAAGAAATAACGGAAAATTGCACTGGGACTGCTGCAATCGCATGTCTGTTTATTGTTTATACCATTTCATAACATAACATCACGCCAGTACGGTCTTAAGGGGTAAGCAGATCTCTCATTTGATCGGTTTTGTTCAAGTTTCATGATATTCGGGTAATCTATTCTGGCGTTATTGGAAACTTACTAAACAACTTGCCTATTAGGCAGGTACAACAAAAAGTGAAAAATAAAAAAACATTTTTACAAAAAAATACCACCGATTTCCAAATAAGAAAACTACAAAGTGAAAAATTACTTAATTTTTGGAAGTTGGTGTCTTTCGTAGGTAAATTTTTTTTGCGTTATGGACACCGACTTGTTGTTAAAAAGGTTTTTTTATTGCTATCACTCTATAAAAGAACAAAATGTTGATAGAAAATCATGTTTCTATACCACATCCATCCATAAGTTTGGATAACCTTCTTCTCAACATAATTTTGATCCATATAACTATACTGCTGAATTGTTTATGAGAAAACTAAGTACTATTAAGAAAACAGTTACGCAATTACACTTCAGAAAACCCTTCTACCACCATTCAACGAACAAGCCAATAACGACTCCCATTGTTGAAAGGCTGTATCTACAGTACCCACTTTACTAAACCATTTACTCCACTAACATAACAATAAAACTTATAATTTCGAGTTCAATTTGCAAAACGATAACCACTCCTGTAGATATGTTTATTGAGATGTAAGTGAAGTTTACGAGCCGACTGCACAGGGGCACTTTCTTTGGACCGCGTGCGACAGTTATATTTATTTATAACGCCTTGAATATTCCATTCATGACATCAACTGGGTACGGTGGTGGGGCCTTGTGTGTGGTGTCTTTTGAGACTGTCCGGACTGGATAGAAAAGTTTTGTTCTAGAATGGCAAGCGTTGTGTAAAGGTGAGTGTTCGTGCCGCGACCATGACTCGTGACCCAGACAGGAGACGCGTGACACATGCCGCGGTCTCCGCTGGTGTATTGTGGGGCGAGACCGAGACATGTGTCGCACACAAACTCTTGCCGATTTTAGTTATTAAAGGCAGTTATATTGATGAAAATGATTATGTTTACTGAGTTGTAAGTGAGGCTTTGCCTTACCGAATTCATTACGTAATAACAATTGTTATCTATCTTCACGAAACAACAGCAGTTGTTTCGTGAAGATAGATAACAATTGTTGAAGAAAACTTTTGTTGGGAAAAGTGGTATGAAAAAGTGGCGACCACTTTTCAGTTGTAATTACCTTTATTTTAATGGGCAATTGATGTAAGCGAGGTTTACGAGTCGACCGCGCAGAAGCACTTTTTTTGGACCTCGTGCGACAGTTATATTTTTTTATAACGCCTTGAATACTCCATTCATGAATATTATAAACCCCATACCTCTGGTACCACCACAGTACCCAGAATACATTCTGGCTACGGTGGTGGGGCCTTGTGTCTTTGTCCGGGTTACCGATTAAATATTGTACGAAAGCGACTTATTACCGATTAAAGAGTTTGAAAAATTAATCAATTACATAAACGGAAATCCACATCGCGTCTTTCATCTCGCATGTGATTGGTCGAATAAGGCTTCTGTTGTTTCATGAAGATATGTAACAATTGGTGAAGAAAATTTTTGTTGGGCAAAGTGGTATGAAAAAGTGGCGACCACTTTTCAGTTGTAAATACCTTTATTTTTATAGGCAATTGATGTAAGTGAGGTTTACGAGCCGACCGCTCAGGAGCACTTTCTTTGGACCTCGTGCGACAGTTACATTTATTTATAACGCCTTGAATATTCCATTCATGACATCAACTGGCAACTATGCAGATGGTGGGGCATTGTGGGTAGTGTCCTTTGAAAATGTCTGGAGTAAGGATTATTAGTTGAAAAATCTGAATGCCAAATTAAAATTTCTGAGAAAATTTATAAGAAAGAGTTGTCGCTTTTTAGATGTTATATTATTTTACATTAATATGTAAATATTGTTGTTGATTATATATTTTTTTTTTCTTGAACTAAATTCAAACTCACGTGCCCTGGTAAAACATTGTGAATGCTTGTGTGTTTGGTTTCAGTATACAGTACCTACATAAATCCAGTTTCGATATCCGGGTTCTATTATAGTCTGGACCACAATTTTTACTAGTGGCCCAAACGAACTCTGGCGCACACACAACATATTATTTTTTAGAGTGAATGCACTTTTTGAGAAATAAATATGTATATCCAATCTTTTTACATAAAAAGAAAAAGGTAGTTTATATTAGTGGATTTGTTAAGTACACGCTGCTTGACTTACTTGACTTAATGTCCTACGTCCCCTGGATGGGGCAAAGAGCGTCCACAGAAGTCCTCCATCGCGATCGGTCTTGAGCTTCACGCTTCACTTCGCTCCACTTCATACCAATGCTCGTTGCTTCCGCCAACACGGTGCGACGCTAGGTTTGACGGGGACAGCCACGTTTTGTTTTGCCTTATGGATCCCAATCCAGCGCTTGCTTCGGTATATGATCAGAATCCCTTCGCAGCGTGTGGCCAATCCAACTCCACTTGCGACGCTTGATCTGGCGGTCAATCAGGCTCTCGTGGCATTGCTCCAACAGTTCTACGTTGGTAAGACGAGTACACGCTGCAGTTGTCCTTTTCCAAGGATTGCCTCACTATACTTAAAAAAAACCTCCAAGTTGTATCGATGTTAAAGGCAGACGGTGAGTGTGTATCAATGTTCATTTTGTGTTATAAGAAAGACCAGATTTATGGTAATCATGTAAATCATGAAATCGCTGTCCCGATTTCCCGTTCAGAACACTAGCCACCCTACACCCTCGCAGTAGGTAGAACGTAGAGCGGACTCTATTGTGGCTACAGTGTAAAGGAACGCAAAATATGTCACTGTTGTGCTGACCATTGAGGCCGTTGAGAACTTAATATTTTAATCCTATCGCCTACTGCTCCCTCTGACAATGAACTAGTTACGGGGACCATCCTTTATTCAGCAATTTTATAGCACCTTAAGATTATGCTATTTTTGTAATACAGTAGTTATTTTGTTATAAACAACCGTAGCTGACCTGTTGTTTCCGAGTTCATCCAAAAATCCCAAAGCAATAAGCATTTACCCGAATTTGCCAACTTGCCGGATAAGTTTTCCATTTTTCTCCTAACCACCTCACTCAGACCATTACGGACATTTTTAAACAAAATTTTGTCAAAGCAGCCTGACTGAGCTGAATTTTGGTTAAATTCAATGCATTGTTTTTTATTTATGCAGAAGATTATTAAGTTATATCAATAGTAGCAACAAAAACCATTTTAGACCAGCACAGTCAACAATAAAAATATTTCCTCCTCAATTCAAGTTTTAATTCATAAATTTGACACTTTAGTAGAACCGAAAATAACCCTGGGTGGTCTATAGTAAACAAATAAATAAACAGTTTTATAAACATCGCCAACTTATCTGGCATGAAAGACAATCCATGATATACAGCCTCTGTGTCAGCGAATAAATTAAAAATTAAAAATTGAAATTTGAAAAGAGAACAAAAGCGCAGCCGCAACCGCGGGCCGCGGTTATGACGTCATAATTAAGGGGCCCAACACACAAGAGACAAGCAGAGAGCGATATGACTCACGTCGTGCCGTGAGAAACCCGAATTTAATAAAAAAGTAAAAGTACTCTCTTTGTACAGGGGCATGCGAAATTGAAGTTCGATTATCGGTGCCTTATTTTGGGACATGATTCATTTTGGTGAGAGGCTTGAAATTTAAGATAACACGTTAAGAATTTTCGATTAGCGGGAGTGATGCAACCGGTGCGAACTGCGAATGTAACGGGATGGCGAACACGTTCATGTGAACGACCCTTTTACTTTTAATACTTATAAGGTGCATTGTACACCGTTGGTTTTGATTGTTTATTAATCATTATCCGTCATCATCAAGCAAGACACGCTTCATATTTTAATGAAACAGTTATCAAATCTAAATGAAAGAGTTAATCCAATCATTGAAAATCAGAACACAGTTATATTAATCCTTGACAATCTGTAACATAGTGAAGACGTCATCATAATTTAAAACATTTTAGTGACAAAAGTAGCCAGGCATAGATTCGTGATAATTCCTCAAATAACTTACACAACTGGCTAGACCACCTAAATCAATGCAATTTACGCAATTCAATGAGACGTGCGACATTAGAAAATTTTATTCCGCAACAATGACTCTTACTGCCTACGCCTTTTTAACAAATCGATTCATTGCACATCAAAAGTACACATCGTAAATCGAGTTACTAATCGCGAGTCGATATGACATCGATTTGTCGTAGCCAGATCGTGAAAATGGCCATTTTATCATGTGGCTGGCCATATCATTGAACGGTTGCCGATTTGTTCATCGACGATTGAGAAATCAGATAATTGTTTGATCAATCGTGAATTCATGTAAGGATGTAGGTTATACAATTTGAAATGATGTTAACCTCACTAACTTCTTTTTACAGCATTTTATTCCTCAATTTCGCATTATTATATTTTTTTTAAAGGAAGAGAATAACGGCCGCCATGATGGCTCGCATAAACTGAGTGTCAAAAAATGAATAACGGGCTATTAGCGCTCCTAGTGGTGATCAATGTAACTACATATTTACGATAATGATCATACTATGTGTGTTGTTATTGTAATCATAACCGGTGTGCGTGTATGACTAGATGTATGAACGTAAACGATGCAAAAAGAGTATGCAAGGATTACGTTCCTACAATCCACAGTTGACGTTCTGTTGTTTTTGCCTACTCCCATAGAAAGAAAGGCGTCAGTTTATCCATGTATCATACCGTGTTTGGCCAATAATAAAACGTCTAACATTCACTATGTAGCCGGTCGATTCATGAAAAGTCCCATTCAACGCTAAGCTTCAACAGATCCACCGAGTCAGCAAATCGAAGAATCGAGATGCGTCACATTTTAATTGTCCCGCATAAGGTGCGACCGTTACTGCATTCAAAATATTCGAATAAAGATCGGATAATTAACGGTACATGTAACGGGTCGGAGGGCAAATGGGACCGAATGAGAGCATTTCGATAAAATTTGGAGCTCCTTAATTTTAATGCGAGTTATAAATATTGGCGGAATTAATTGAAACCGTGTTTTGGGTGAAGTTATCTGGAAGTTAAGATGGTGATTTAGGATTGGGAAGGTAGTTGCAACGGTGATGTTGGTTGTTCCGTATTTGAAAAGTTCTTTGGCACGTGAAAAGTTTTAGTATTATTGGAAGACCTTGTATGCACTAACGCTAAAATATAATTTAAAAGAGAAGAAAATTCTTAGGTATAGTTCTCGCCAAACTTCTGGGCCGCCCTGAAGTTGGCTTTCCGATGCGCAAGGGACGGTCTCGCTGCTGGTGTTCCTCAGGGTGGCGTCCTTTCTCCTCTTCTTTTATCTGTTTTTATAAACGCTAGCACTGAGGTCTTATCTTTAAACTATCATCTCTATTCTGACGACCTGCAGCTTTACCGCCACTTCAAACTTGAAGAGCTCGCTGGAACTATCGATGCCATCAATAATGATCTTGGAAATAACTGTCAGTGGGCTAAAAGTTTTGGCCTATGAGTGAACCCAGCAAAATCACAAGCTATCATAATAGGTGGCAGACATTTCGTCAATTTGTTGAGTAACCAGTATCTCCCTCCTGTTTTCTACGATGCCGTCGCTATAGCCTGCTCCAAAAAAGTAAAAAACTTAGGTGTTTTCTTAGACTGCAATCTATCATGGAATGTTCACATTGCTGAAGTAAGCAGGAGGGTGTTTTGCTCGTTTCGATCTCTGAAGCGTCTCCAGAAGTTCCTGCCTTTCTCGACTAAAGTTACTCTTGCTCAGTCTCTTCTTCTTCCTCTTCTTGACTATGCTGATGTCTGCTTCCTTGATGCGACTGAGGAACTTCTTGATAAGCTCGAGCGTTTGCAGAATTTGTGCAATAAAGAATATGAATGAATACACGGATCGGTGCTGTTTTTTTTAATGAGATTTACTACTGCGCAGCTAACTACAGGGCGGCCAAGAAGTTTGGCGAGAACTATAACTATTGTCAAAAAATAAGAAGACTAGAGAAAGTGGAAGATATGCGTTAACAAAATGCTACGCAGGCAATGCCTAAAATGTATCACACAAAGCACATACATAGTATAGTCTATTTTCTGGACCAATAACAAATTCTATCCTTCCCAAGCCTAACAGAAAAAGACAACCAAACATAGGAAGATTACATACCACATCAATCAACATCAAGCCCCCAAGTCTTTAAAATAACACAGCGTTCCACAACATGAGGCTGCAGCCTATAGCAACATCGCGGTACAGTTGTAAAAATGGAATAGTATCATTTAGTACGGAACCCTCGCCCGCGTAGCCAATAAACGGTAACCGCGGAGCGTGGGCGGGGCACTGCGTTTGTCGCAAATGTTATCCAACACACTTAGCTTGGGAGTCGGGTGATGTGTAATGGATCTATGTTTGTTGACGTTTGGTACAAAACGGGAAAACGGTAAGGTTGATAGCAGTGAAAAGCAAATTATAAGTAGCTATTTTATTTCAACTCTCAGTAAATTTATTTTCTATCTTTGTCTGTTAGAGAGATTGAAATTGAAAGAGGCACCTTGGTGTATGCTGTTTGCCGATGACATTGTGCTGGTTGCCGAGAGTGGCCTAGAGGTCCAGAGCAAATTGGAGGTGTGGGGGCACAGACTGGAGAGTGTTGGCCTGAAATTGAGCAGAAACAAAACTGAATACTTGTTTTGTGACTTCGGCGGTCTCTCTAGTTCCGTGCCCATAGCTCTCGCTGGAACGCCCATACCAATCTGCTCCGACTTCCGGTACCTAGGGTCGCTTGTCCAAGGGGATGGCGAGGTAGACCGAGACGTAACGCACCGGATCAACTCGGGATGGATGAAATGGCGACAGGTCACTGGCACAACTTGCGACCCACGGATGCCCCTCAAGTTAAAGGGTAAAATTTACAAGTCCGTGATAAGACCTGTCGTACTGTATGGATCAGAATGTTGGGGTGTGAAAAAGATAGATGAAAAGAGATTGCATGTAGCAGAGATGAGAATGTTGAGATGGATGTGCGGAGTGACGAGAATGGATAAAGTGAGAAATGAGTATATTAGAGGAAGTTTGAAAGTGGCGCCAGTGACAGAAAAGTTGAAAGGAAACTGTTTGTCCTGGTATGGTCATCTGATGAGGAGGGATGAAACGCATGTTACCAGAAGAGTTATGAATATAAATGTGGATGGATGGAGAGGGAGGGGACGGCCAAAGAAAAGATGGATGGACTGTGTGAGGAGTGATATGAAAGAAAAGGGAGTCAGTGATAGCGTGACGGGGGACAGGACGGTATGGAAGAAGAAAACGTGTTGCGCCGACCCCAAGTAGCATGGGACAAGGGCAGGAAGATGATGATGTCTGTTAGAAAGATACACAATTACCGAGTGTCATAGTCTACTATATTATGCAGGTTAGTGCACGATGCCTGTAGCACGGGGTCCCAGCACTAAGAATGAAAATTAAATAATTCTCACTAGATGGCGCGACATGCACCGAGTTGTTATTGAATTGTATGTAAAATTAACATTTTCTGGAATTGAACATAAAAAACCAGCCAAGTTGTAAGTCGGACTCGCGCACGAAGGGTTCCGTACCATCATCGCAACAAACGGCACAAAATATTTGTTGTTATAGTGGCAACAGAAATACATCATCTGTGAAAAATTCAACTGTCTAGCTATCACGGTTCATGAGATACAGCCTGGTGACAGACAGACAGACAGACGGACCGCGGCGTCTTAGTAATAGGGTCCCGTTTTTACCCTTTGGGTACGGAACACTAAAAATGTGTGTTCTTTTTTAATCAACTCTCCTAAGCTCAAAATTATGGAATATTGTGCACTTAAAGATTATTTGAACGGATCATTTAAAATTGATGCCAATAGATGGCGCGGTTTTAAATGTCTGAGGCATTCCACTCGATTGTTTAAATTTTAATCTTGGTGCAATGAAACTGTAAAAACGTGCAAAAAAATACTATAAAACAAATCGTCGGTGTATTCAAATAATTGTGTTCACGAATTTTATCTCAACTCTAAGTTAATTGGCTTTCTTTGTCTAATAGAAAGATACAAAATCACTGAGTGTCATAAGCTACTATATGCGGCAAATTGCACTATGCCTGTGGTACCTATAGGCTAAGGGAGGAAAGCAGCGGAAAATATTGGGCTCTACACAAAGTGATATTGAATTTGTTATTTTATTTTTAAACGCCAACGGAAAAAGAGGTTTGTTATAAGTTTGACGTATGTACCTGTGTGTTTGTTTGTATATCTGTCTGTGGCATCATAGCCCCTAATCGGATGAACCTATGAACCTATTTTTATATCGTTTTTTAGGGTTCCGTAGCCGAAATAGGGGTCCAAACGTAACCCTATTGCTGTCACTCACGTGTCTGTCCGTCGTCTGTCACACAAAATGTTCCGAAGAATTTTTTAACTTTCCATTGATCTATGAATTTTAAATTTGGTGATAATGTTTATTATTAAGTATATTTTAGTAACAAATACCAATATATTGAAAATATTATTTTTCTTTGTTACGGAATCCTAAATGTGCGAAGTCCGACGTACAATCGGCCGGTTTTTTTGTTTGAAAGATGACTTTATCGAGAGTATTCTTAGCTATGTTTGATGAAAATCGGTAAAGCCATTTTAAAGTTATGGACCTTTTACTGTTTGTATCGGGGTGTTTTCGCAAGATATCGTGTCGATCGAAGCATGTCTACTACTAGATAAATTATGTGGATGCGTCTCATGTCATATAAAGTTATTTGGTATATTTTCATTTCAATAACGTTCACAAGATATAATAAACCGTTTTATAATGATTCTGTTTTGAATGATATATCATATTAGACTAAATAGGTTTTATGTCTTTTGAGTGGTATATCAAACGATTTTATATTCAATGTATGTTATGCTTATAAAAATTAGTTACTTTAAAATTATATCCATCGTTTATTACATTAACTGATCATTATATCAAATAAAATTATAGATTCAGTTTTTATATCATATAAATATTAGAGCTTTTGTAATTATATCATATAGTAATATTAACCAAATTGTGTAGCATGAAATAAAAATGCATCGGGGGCTTTTTAAATTTTACTTGTTATTCTTACTTTTAATTACTAACATAATTTAACTAGGTACTAAATAATACTATCGTTACGGGTTTAATTTAAGCAATAGTACAGTATTGCAAAGGCCGGGAAATAGACAATTGCAGGTCGAGTATGAGTTTGAAGGCCGAGCCGTAGGCGACGACTTCACTAATACGAGACAGGCAATTGCCATTTCCGCCGAGGCATATATAATGCTTTTCTCAAAAGAATGCAGGGAAATAAAAAAGTAGTTAAATTTCCTTAATTTTTAAAGTTAATGCCATTTTGCCCAATAATGTAGATGGCTTTTTAGTTTTAGAAATCTCATTAAAATACGCCAAAAATACTGTTTCAGAGAAAATGTTCATTTTGTTCAAATGTTCGTTTTTATCGTTTTTCCAAATCACAAAATGTTCATACTTTCATGTATTTTTCTTTTGACTTCGCTGGAAGCAGGTTTTCCATTGCCAATTTGGCTTCTGATCTTAAATCTGGTGGGCCGTGAACCGTTGGAACACATTTTAATTATTAAATTTATATTTATTAAATATTTAAATACCAAATCAAGACGAATTTTCAGCTTTGCCGCCGATTTTCTATTTATCATCTGTCCCGAAAGGCAAACGCATTTATGGCTATACAGCCACGTGAACGCAATTTGTACTAAACAAAGAGACTTACTTTGGTATGCCAAGAATGATAAAAGATATCCAATCAAAGAGTATCTAATAAACCCAGCACGCCGTTTCATACAACATTGCTGGAGCGTTGAAATGTTCTAAATTCAAAAAACGCTCCAGCAATGGATTTGATTTTCATTGTCCGTAGATTCGGAACTTCGCGTGTTCTTTTTTCTAAAATAATGACAATATTTCAAATATAATATGCATGTTTGAGAAATAGTACATTACTGCAGAATCCAGTAAGTAAGCCTTCCTGGCCAAGTATGAGTTAACCGGACCGAACCGCAGGTGAGGTCCAGTTATATACGAGGCCAGGATGGCTTTCTTACTGGTTGAGGCATGTATAATGCTTTTCTCAAAAATGAAAGAAAGTTTAACAAATTCGTTTAATTAATATTGAAGGTTACATTCATATTAAGACAATTACTGATAGATATTGTGATCGATTTACCGGGGGCATTTACCATATTTGTTTGTTGTACGTCTTGATTAACGGACTCAAAAATATCTCTATCTCATAAAATGTCATACCAAAAAGAGAGATAGATATATATTTGGAGCCTCCCTCCTATAACCATGTTATAATGGCTAAACTCTAATCTGTGCCTGGCTGGTACTATGTTTTTTTTTTCTAAGCAGATCTGAAGAGGATACTGTCTAGAGATGGGTATTTTCGGTTTTTTGCACAAACGGTTATGTAACCGATATTACAGTTTTCATATCGATATCGAAAACGGTTTTCAGATATCGATATCATTTAGTACAGTTTGCACAAGTTAAAATGTTATCTAGATGAGCAAACTAACAACGAACGCGAAATAATACTTAGAAAGAGAGGTAGCGCATAATTATGGTTCCTATCGTTTGTGAAGTTTGCGTTTTGTTCGTAGTTCGTACGTTTCCGCATTGTTACGGTTTTAAGTTTTGACTTATTCGTTCTCGCACGCTAGTATGGTTTTTATTAGATACAGTTTTTGTAATGTCGGTTATTTTGATATAGATATCGATATGATATGATACCTAACACATATCCGATATGAGTTACGTTTTGATATATCGGACCAATCCCTACTACTGTGTGTTAAGTAAATTACATACTTACTTACTGGACAGTAGGAGATTCCAAATTTAAAATCTCGCTTCTTACTGGACAGTTGTGAATAAGACTCCGGTAAGAGTTCACTTTCTGGATACTTTTTAGAGATGTTATGACAACATTACATACCATTTTTGAGAAAAATAGATTTTCAGGATGTTTTTTATTTGTCGATGTTTTTTGTTTTCCATTTTTTTGGCTACTTCCTTAGGTAATTTATTTAGAATGCTTGGAAGAGCATACGTCCAGATCCGTTTACCGTATTCATTATTAATTTTCGGCAGTTTATACAGAGGCAAGTACGACAGGTTACGAACAAAAGTAGGTCTACTTATTTTTATTGATATTGAGTTCAGAGTAATCAGAGGCCATGTTTCCAAAGTAACATAAATACAGCTTAATCCAATGCCAGAAAGTGTATAATTTTTTTTTACTAGGTCCCAGACACACATAAGAAATCAAGATAAAGCTTGTAAAAATGTGTGAGATTTACATGAGCTACCAAATGTCACTTGATAAATCCCTTACATTTGACATTTCGATAATCGCTATCGGCAATAGAATGTCACTTTCAGAGGTCACTTTGATTTTCAAAGCTTCTGGTTTTTAAAATTGCTTTTTTAGTTGAAGGAATGGTTGACCCTCATATCCACAATATTGGCTCCCAAATTGCATGCTTCTTTATCCCCTAGGGATGTTTAGTTTAAAGCGTGTTTCTGTGAGCTAGATCTACTCTTATCCAGCTCCTACCAGTCAAACAGTTCTACCCTACGAAGATCTTTACTCCATCTAGCCTCATAGCGTTCTTCACTATGCTTGCAGAAATTGCTATTATTAATTAATTTTGTACAAATAAGTGTTTACACCTAGGTATCTATCAGACGCAAGAATTCGATCAAGTCTAATTGATGCATTTATTCGCACAAGAAAGCATGTTACCAAATCTGATTTAAATCTCTTAATCCCAAATATGCGTGGAAAATATATTTTTAATCAGATCTTTTGGGATTAAGGTAATAAAATACTTAATCCTGCTTAACATTGATTGTATAAAACCGTTGTTTGATACGTAGGAATATCCACATATGAGTGAATGTTGACTTTCATAGTTTTATTAAATTCTTTAGTTGTGCCTTCGTCTTTGTTCACGTGGCCATATTCATGAAATATTTAGGTACCTCACTTTTAGGGTTCTGTATTCAACAATGAACCCTTATAGTTTCGCCATGTCCATTTGTCCGTCCATTCGTCCACAGCTTAGCGCAGTGACTCTTAGTACTAAAAAGCTATATTTTTGCATGGATAAACATATTAATCAACAAAGTGGTAAAATAAAACCATGAAAAAAATAAAAGAATGTTTTTCAAATTTTTTTTAATTTTTTCAAATCTCCTGTACACGTTAAGTGGAAATGTTTTTTCTCTCGTCTTACCCATGGTGTAGGGAATTGTTGGATAGGCCATTCAAAAATATTACGTGTCTGTAAAAACCAAATTTTCGATTCAGGGATCTGTTGACGTAAAATTACGCTTTAAATGGCAAATTTTTGTTAGAATCAAGTGTCTCTCCCCCTGCTAGCTAAATGGTTGTTTTCGGATATGAGAAAAAAATCACGGCAGTAGTATATATAACGAAAACTATCACAGTTAAGAAGGCTTTACAAGTTTACGAGTAATAGTCGAGAACCAGGAGGCCGTAAGAGAACCAGGGTTACCGACATAGCCCGGAAAATTGCCAAACTTAAGTGGCAGTGTGCAGGGCACATTGCTCTCAGAACAGATGGCCGATGGGGCAGAAAGGTTCTGGAGTGGCGACCGCGAACCGGAAAACGTTGCGTTGGAAGGCCTCCCACCAGGTGGACCGATGACCTGGTGCAGGTTGCAGGTATCCGCTGGTTGCGGGACGCACGGGACCGGTCAATGTGGCGACGCTTGTTGGAGGCCTATGTCCAGCAGTGGACGTCTTTCGGCTGATATGATGATGATGAGTCGACCAACTTATAAAATGTAGAAAAAAGTAAAAAAAATGTATATTGATGTATGGGAACAACAGTTTTCGAACGGCAAAGCTAATTTTATCTCTTCTTTAGAGCTATGGTCGGTGCTTTCATTGTTTAAGAGCGTTAGTAATGTTACCTATTTATTTTGGTGAATGTAGCTGTTTATACGGAACCCTCTGTACGCGAGTCAGACTAGCACCTGGCCGGTTTTGCGTCATCTAGTTTTTTGGTTATATGAAACGTTTCTCAATATTGACTCCAAGAAAAACTTAGGATTTTAGTATAGAAGTGAGCCTATACTAAAATCCTACGTTTTTTGCGTTATTTATGAACCTATACATTTGTGAATTTTGCGCACTGAACTCTCCTGCGTTTTCTTCTTTGACCAAAATTTTTCTGACAGGTTGCATATCCACTTTTAAACTTTTCCAAGGCATATCACATCATTTATACCTACGGGGCGAAGGTACAATTTTAATCGAGATGAAACCGATACCTGCATAATTACAAAGATAACACTCCTAATCCGTCGCCTACTTGTTACGAGGATTAAGATACAGCCAGACTCGAGATACATAATTAAATATCAGCTTAATTAACTTTCTCTAGCCACCCGTTTTCTCATGATGTCATCCGAACTAAATCAGACATTGCTAATGCTAATATTAAATATTGATTTACGTTTACATCGAGAATTAATTAGTTTTATAGTCGGCCATAAATGTCTGATGATAAATAAGTTTAGGAGTTTATTAATTAGGATTTTTTAATTGACTTCAATTTTGGTTGAAACGCCCAAATGAAGATTTTGAACGTGCAATATTAGATAACAATTTTTTTCCGACGGCAAGAACTATTTTGTGCGCGGGGTTAAAATGCATTTTATATTAACCGACAACACGTGCGGAAGAGATAGATGCTGTGATGAGCAGTAGGAAGCTAGGTCGCGTACGAATACACACTTTTGCAAATTTGTAGCAAAATGGATAATGATTTAGGACGAAACCGAGCGCGCGAAATTTTATAAACAGATCTTTGGCAGTTTAGATATCATGAAAAAATGACTAAATCTATCTGTTCAAAATAAAATTATATGCATTGTTGAACTACGAATCTATCCCTGTATGGAGGCCGTTTTGCAATTTTCCGTCTTCTTATGGTATTTATTCGCGCCCAAAAATGCGTTAAAATAAGTGTCGAAATGTGGAACTTTCGACGCTCATAACTTTCAAATGTTTTCTTTTTTCATGTTTTCGCTTCCATACAAGGCTAGATAATGATGAGACAAATTGATATCACTTTTTATTTTGAACGTGCATCGCCAAACAGTGGAATAATCCCTAGACTACGTTTGCTTGGAAGAATTTTCGACTAGTGTAACCTTAACTTTCAGAACTAAATATTCTTTTATGGTATTATATTATCTGTAGAACAATTTCAATGAAAGCGCGTCGAATCGTTGTCGTATAGTCGCGTCCCACTTGTCTGAGTAAAACTTCCGGTCGATATAAGTGATCATACCCCATCATCGCTTACCATCAGGCGAGATAGTGGTCAAACGCGAACCTATAGATTATAAAAAAAAAAACATAAAGGTCCTGGGGGTGACCATAAGCTCTTAGAGCGATATCAATTTGATATCGAGTAAGTGACAGATGTATACAAGTCACATACATTTGTCCCTTATTCGATCTCAAATTGATACTGCTCTAAGAGCTTATGGTCACCCCCCCGTAGTCAAATGTGAAACCCTTAAGTTAAGAAGGCACGAACGTTTTGTCTGAAAAAATCACTACATATCATAAAATAAAGTCACCCGCCATGTCTGTACGCGATAAACTCAAAACCTACTGAACGGATTTTCATGCAGTTTTCACCAATAGAATAAATGAGAAACGAGAAAGGTTTTTGTGTATAATTTGTCACGGGCGAAGCCGGGGCGGGTCACCAGTTAATAATAAATGTAGATGATGATAATGCCATCAAGCCGATTTCTCCTTTTTTTTTTTTTTTTTTTTTTTGATCACGTTGGGAAAAAATGCTTTACGCATACCCACCCATTGGGGGAATGGGGGGCTATGTGGGACTCCCTGGGCTGAGGCCCGGTATACCCACTAAAATAACCCAGCGGCACTCCCGCATCGTCTTTATGGAGGAGGACTGGGAAACTGGCACAGCCTTTACGTCCAGTCCTCCGCCGACGACCGCCCGCCTTTACAGCGGGGCCTTCACGCCCCTCCCTTAGTGGAGGGGGCCCGAGAACGACCGCAGTGCTCGGCCGTTGCCGCCCGACGAGGGTGGCGATTAGTGCAATGCGAGCGAAAAGGTGCCCCCGCACCTGTCGCCCGCTAATCGCCACCAGGAGGTGGGAGGAGACGATCGTACAACCGCCTTCTCCCACCCCCTCTTCGCCTGCGGAGCGGCGGCGCGAGAGGATCGTCCTCCCGCGCACGCTCCGCCGCCTCCTTTTGCGACATCACGACCTCGCAAAAGGAGGCAACCGCTGCCCAGGCCTCCTCACTCCCCAGCATGGAGTTGACCACGCCAGGGAGTGAGAGGTCCTGCCCGACAACATTGATCAGGGCACGACGCAGTTCAGCCCAGGCTGGGCACACCTCTAGGGTGTGCTGCGCCGTGTCCTCTGCCGCGCCGCAGTCGTGACACGCTGGGGTTTCCTCCCTCCGGATCCGGTGCAGGTGCGTTCCGAAACAACCATGTCCGGACAACACCTGCAATAGACGGAACGAGAGGAAACCGTGAGGCCGCTCGAGCCAGTCCCGCAGGACTGGACCGAGCGCGTCCAGCGTCCGACGGCCAAAGGCGGCGGTGGCGAGGTCCTCCGTCCAATGGACGATGATAGCGTCCCTCGCCTCCCGCCGCACGGCCTCCCGCTCTTCCGCGGTGGGGCAGTCCCCGAGCGCCTTCCGCCGCGCAGTCCACTCATATACTCTGGCGAGCACCCATGCCTCCAACTCCCAGGGAGGGGTGCCCGCCAGAGCGCACGCCTTCGAAAAGCCCACCGAGCGGTAGGCCCTCGCCACCCGCTGTGCAATGGCCCTTTGTGGCCCGCGGATGGCGGTTGCATTCCCCCTCCTCTGGAGGGAGTCCGCCCAGATGGGTGCCCCGTAGAGGGCCATACTCTTGAGGATGCCGGCATAGAGGCGCCGGCATCGCGTCTTGGGCCCCCCCAGGTTCGGGAGGAGCCATGAGATGGCGTCCGCGGCTCTCAGCAGGCGCGTCGACAGCCCGCTGAAATGCGGGCCGAAGCGCCACCTGCTGTCAAGCACGAGGCCCAGATATTTCATCTGGACCCCGACCTCTATCCGGACGCCCTCCACGAAGATATGGGCGTCAGGAGGGCGGCGCTGCCGAGGCCCGTGGAAGAACACGGCCTCGGTCTTGTTCAGCACCACCCTCAGTCCAAGGCGGCGGATCCTCCCCGCCACCAAGGATCCGCCGGCCGAGGCCAAACAGGCCGCCTCACCAAAGTCCCTCCCCCGGGCAACGAGGAGAGTGTCATCTGCGTAGCAAATGACACTCGTGCCCTGGAGGAGGGTGCCCCGCAGGAGCCAATTAAAACCGATGTTCCACAGGGGAGGGCCTAAAACCGACCCCTGCAGAACACCGGACTCCGCGCCGCAGCGCCTGATCCTGGCCGTCTTGTCCACCAGAAGGACTTCTCGGTCCTCCAGGTAGCTGACCAGGATCGCCCGCAGATATTGGGGCACTCCGTGGTACCGGAGTGCCTCCAATATGGTCGAGTGGGGGACGGAGTTGAAGGCGTTGGCAATGTCGAACGACACCGCCAACACTCCGTCCCCCGCGGCCACCGCCTCCTGCACCTGGCCCTTCAGCAGGGCCAAGGCATCGACCGTCGAACGCTCCTTTCGAAAGCCGAACTGGGCGTCCGACAGGTCTGGTCCCACCCCCCGCAGATGGCTGTTGAGCCGGTCGGCGACTATCCCCTCGAACAATTTACCGACCTCATAGAGTAGAACGATGGGCCGGTATGCCGAGGGGGAGTCCGCCGGGCGTCCCTCTTTTCGGAGGAGGCAAAGCTGCCCCTCCCTCCACAGTTTCGGGAACCTCCCAGGCACGCGCTGAAGAGGTTCCGAAACCTGTCCTCCATTTGGGAGGCAGCTATCGCCACCACCCGAGCGGGGACGCCGTCCGGCCCAGGGCCGTCTTCTTCGCGCGGAGGCGAAGTATCCCCTCGTGGACTTCATCCACCGTCACCGGGGGTACCTCGTCCTCCGGCGTAGCCGCTTCCTGCGGGGGGTCCATTGCTGGTGGGGTGAAGTCGGTCCTGCGCGGAAACAGGGACCGGACCACCCCATCCAGCAACGCTGGCTCGAGGGTCTCCGACAGGGGGGGACCGCAGGGCCGCAGCTGGCTCCGCGCCAGCTTATACGGCCTCCGAGCCGATTTCTCCTACAGTAACTACATTTTTTGGCTAGCTCTAGTTGGTTGAGAGCTTTGATTTGTGATAGTTGATTAATCTGCTTAGCCGTTCCCCAACTTCTCTGGATAACCCTTAGCAGGACTGGTGTCAGATTTCAGATTTTTGACCACCCGGAACGACTTGCTTTTGCTTATGCATATTGCGTTCCCACGGGGAGATAGTGCAGTTATGTGGGACTCCAACCCACTAAAATTCCACGGTGTTCTCCTGTGCTGCTTATGGCAAAAACACGGGCCCACGTAAGCACTCATCCGCGAACCTGCCGTGGCTGTCCGTCAAGGCTCTGGGGAGTACCTCCCATCGCTGGCGCGCCAAAACTCATTGCACACCGTGACCACCCCAGGGACCAAAGCAGGACATGGGCGCCAAACGACCCCGTGCATGGCACGTCACGGCTTGGTCACCCATCCATGGACTGACCTCACGTTGCTTAACCTTGAAGATCGACCCGAGTTACAATATAGCAACGAGCTTCTCGTGTCAATAATAATAATTCAAATCAATACTCGTACTAAATGCTACCGCCAAAAATGACAGTTAGCTGTAATTTATTTAAGTTTTATTAGACAGCCATTTAATTTAACAATTTGGTGTTTCTCATTACGCTGATAAGTAGTAAAAGTCAATTAAGGATTCGTGAACATTGTGGGCGTTACAACAACCTGTTAGATTCGATGCCCATTTGTAGATTTTATTGGCTACATGTTATTCAGCCTTACTTTTCTCTGGTTTAGTCTGTAGTTTTGATGCGCTTATTTTCTTAATGCTGCTTGGAAATCTATTTGCAAGATACCCGTACGGGTTACAAAAAACAGTAAGTTTCAGTACGAAACGTATAGATAAAAATATTATCTGGGGTAATTATTCATATTTAGTTCTTTTCAGCAAGAGCTTTACTGGAACGATTAATTTATCATCATGATCATCGAAAAGCTTAGTCAATCAGTATGATTAAGGTTAAAAGTAAGGTTAAAGTTTTATACTTTAGCTAGGGTTAAAGGTCTACACTGGGTAGTAATGATTATACGGTTCCATAAAGAATTTATGATTTTGTATGTTAATATAAGATGTTGACAACCTTTAAGGCTCACTTCCAAGCATAGCGGCTCCGCGTCACTGACGAGAACCGCTTTGCATGGAAGTTCACCTTTATAGTCTCAATGTTCTCTAATCGATTGAGTTTAACGTGCTGACGTCATGTGTCTGTTGCTCAAACTGGTGTAAATTTGAACGATCCTAAACGAAGGTGCTTACTATGCCCAAAAACATAAAGGGACCTGAAAAATGAGTATTTAACTTTAATTAGCGTTAAATTAAAAGGTTCTGTCAGTTTAATTATTTCGCGATTCACCTAAAAGAATCCTTATTAGTCACACGTGCTAAACTGCAATACCCACACTCTTCAATGTGATATTATTCTCGAATTTCATCACTTCTAAACTCTTTAAGGGCTATAAAACCGCAAGTGGTGGCGGCCGTATAATCATAACCATAATAAACGACCGGCGAACGATCAACCATCAACAATTTAAAAAAACAAGATTGTTCGAACTCATTATACTCATTTGGAGCTCCAAAACTGAACACTACTTATCTTACGATATTTTAAAAAGTATTACTCATTATCCGTAAACACGATACAAAGCACGTATATCACACGGGAAGCATCCACAGCTAAATCAGCTCTCAACAAAATAAATTTTCGCATTGACATACATCGGCCCGACCATAAATATTGGTCTCTTTTTGTTTCCTACAAACATTTTTATGTTGATAAAAAAATACTTCCCAAATAACTCTGGACGCGTATAAATAAAGTAAGGTAGTAAATGTCAATAATATGCAAAATAATGGATGTTAATCTCCGAGTGGATTTGTGATTTGCGAGCGACCGCGCTTCAAAGATTAGCCGACGGATTCCATGATGGCGTTCGCATACGGAGTTTTTATAGCCAGCGTCAGCGCTTGCTTGAGACTTATATACGACATGCCGCCTGTCAACTTAATCCATTTACAAAACGTTTGTTTGTGCTTAGTCGCTACTTATTTCCTTCTTGTTATTTGGATATTGAATAGTTTTTGTGTTCTCATAGGTAATTTGCTAAAACGTCGAGGCGAGGCAACAGAAAATAAGAGTTGTTTCGGACCTCCGAAAATGGATGTGGCATGCAACTATACAACAAAAAAAATCTTAAGGTTAGATGAAATGTTTCAAGCTAAGAAAACCAAGAAAATCAGTTGCCATTTTATACAACCTCAGCCTTGATCAAGTACATCTATTTATTCTTGATCTTGAACTAGAAAATGGGAATAATTTATAATCTTAAGGCTGAACTAACTTCAACTTAGTGGGTATAGACCAGGAGTGTGGGACGTAGCTTTACACAACTATTCAAATTTCAAGCTGCAGGCTAGTAGGACACTGATACTAATATAAGTTATTGTGTGTCAGAGGACTATTACTTACGCAAAAGTTATTATAATAATATTATCCGTAAAACATTTCCCTTCTTTTGGGGTTCGCCAAAGTCGGATAAAAACAGGGCAACACATGCTTCGCGTGGGTAACCTAACATTTTTTTTAATGTTCTTTTTCTCTCTGTCTAGTAGAGATAATCTTATTCTCTTTTTAGATC
This sequence comes from Orthosia incerta, assembly GCA_948252205.1. Taxonomy (NCBI): domain Eukaryota; kingdom Metazoa; phylum Arthropoda; class Insecta; order Lepidoptera; family Noctuidae; genus Orthosia; species Orthosia incerta. Next base: position 57,931,558 of record OX411742.1, read on the forward strand.
ATCAACGTCCACAGTACTACTTTTACTTTACCTATTGCTAGACTTAGACCTTTTATTTTTGTCAAAACCCATGCTCACCTGGCAGCCTCATCTAAGTTCGCAAAGAGTCCTAGGCAGTCAAACCTGCTGTCATTGCTGACTTGTCGATAATTCCATTTTTAATTCATTATTGCACAGAAAAGAAGCACAGTTTAATAGAGAGCACGTGTAAAGGCTTCTTTAATTCAAAGTTTAGTTTTCTTGGCGAAAACATCTGAGTTATACAGAGAAATAATAAAAAAAGGCTATATACAGTTGGTTTCCTACCTACAGCACGGATGAAATAAATATCCATGTCATTGTCACAAAAAGAGAAATGAAAAAAATAAATAAAAATGAGACCCTAGCTCGCCCTGCGCTATCTAATACTACACACAGGAGCTGGCGTCTTCTCCCAACCATTCATGTTCTGGATAAAAATCACATTATTGGACCTATACCACAGATAATAATATTACTAGTATACAGACGCATCATCTCATACAAAGAAACCGTGCCGACTTAACTAGCGTTTTTCATCTGACTATATCGATTACTTTTTGTAAATCGATCGTGTTCGGTTCCGTTCCACGGCGATAGATAGATCACCATCTATATCCGTGGAACGGAACCGAACGCGATCGATGTACAACAAATAATCAGAATAATCAGTACAGTACGTCGGCACGGTTTCTTTATATGGGATGAGACATCTGTATGCAAGTATTATATTATCTGTGCCTATACAAAGACTTTAAGATCCTTGTTCTAATAGATATGCAGTTAGTTTAGAGAGGGTTCAGCGAAAGTTTTTAAAGACAACGGTACTATGTTACCGGAACATCCCGTCTAATAATGACTTGTTAAAAAAATTTAACGTTATGAGCCTAAAATCTAAAAGATTGTACCTTGAAATTATTTTCCTTTATGATGTGTGTAACCACAGATACGACTGCTGAGAAGTTACCAATCAAGTACATTACTTTGTTCCTATAAGTGTATTGCCTCCACTTTTCGCTGTTTCTTCCTGTCGAACGAAAGCTTGACCGCGCACCCCTGCGTCGAATTGTAATACGAGTAGTTTTCTAACTTCTTACTGAGTTGGACATATGCCTTAATGAAACAATAAAAAGCCTGGTTGCTATTGTAACGGATTGTAAAATTATTTGTTTTTCTGTTTTATCACAAAACTAACATTCAATATATGTATGACGTGGGTAAAGGTGTGATTTGCACATTTGTATTGTGCTTATTTCATTAGTTTTAAGATTTTAATGAGTAACTGCCGGTTATTCCTAAATCAAGAAAAATAAATAAAAGAATAGACGCTCCTAGACGCTCCTCGCAATTCCATATTCGTCTCTATGAATGGGTCGCCGACGGAAAACGAAAGCACCGCCCACCGGCGACCCGATGACATTGTTTGTTATTTTGTTGTTGCTCGTTGCGAACTGTGCAAATAGTAATTAATTCCTACACACTTTCTCTCCTCAGTGCGATTAGCCGACGCTAATTCGGCCGATGACCTGTCTACCTACTTTTGTTGAAGGACGAAAGTTTATCATTCTTCTAGACGATCTCTTTTCGCCTACGGGGGTAATGCAATGTTGAAGTATAATAATTATACTTATAGTTTTGAAGACTCGTTCCTTGATGTGTGTGGTACGATTTATGATAGTTAGGTTTTTGAATGACGTAATTGTATGGTATTGATTCGCCTTTGAGTTCTAAGTCAGAATCGATGAAAAAGGAGCGGTTGCATAAGTATCACACGAATGGAATTTAGATTGTCCATGTAAGTAGTGCAGGACTAAACAAAATAAAATATTTGTGAAGTCCAAACACCATACAACATTTTTATGAGGACAGATTTGTCAACTGTCTCTGTTTAACCAAATATCTTCTTAAAAGCTTCGTGGGTATTTGACTGCGAAATCATTTAGTTTTGATAAAAGAAACAATATTGTTTTTGATCTCCAAAATAACAATAATGAAGTAAATATTTATCAACCCTAATATTACCCTTTATTACCCTTTTTTTCAAGAGTGAATAGGTTTCTTCAAGGCAAGCGTGCTCTATCGTCGACCACATCATCGCTTACCATCAGGTGAGATAGTGGTCAAGCGCAAGCCTATTGATGATAAAAAATAAAAAATCCCTATTATTACCCTACCCATACCCTTCGCACACATTGTAAAGCCAAATGAGTCAGCCATGACCACTCCGTCCTATGACACCCTCGTTCAATATAATCTGCTGACATTTTAACAAGTACAATTATGTGGAACGGTACGGTCTCCTTTACAACTGTACTAAAATTCATTACCAATATATTTTAAAAGTTTTATGACACCGTGAGATGAGGTGCTTGTAATGTACAGTGTTGCCAGAACTAAAGTTTGACATGGAGCAATAATTTTGCAAAAATCTGAACTGTTTTTTTTAAATACTGAAGCCTGATCCTGATCAGTTGTTTATGGAGAGCAAAAATAATTTGTAGCCGTATTTAACGTATTTAATTAACGTCATACATGATGTTCTAAGATTCATAATAAACGGACTATTAGTATGTTTTCTTTGAAAGAAAATATAAAACCACTTTTTCTTCTTCGTGTCGCTAGCACGACAATAACTCTAATTGGTTTGGTCCAAAACTTTGCCACTCCCACGGCATCGTAGGCGCCAAAATGGGGCTACATTGACGGAACAGCAGCAGGGTGTGCATGTGGAGCAGAGTCGCAAACCAAGCCCCACCTTCTGTCTTCGTCGTATGTTTTTTCCAAGTTAAGGAAAATGTTCCACAACAATTAAAAAAGTCCACTTTCATGTCTGGCAATACCGATCGCCCACATGCATCCTGCCGACAGGATGTTCAGATGTCGCCTGTAATCGCCCTAATTGCGGCACCGGTCTAATTTGACTCACACCTTAATGTGTGCCATGTAGGTGTGTTAACGCCCTTATATTTCCATCTCAATGCAGGTTGATTCTTTTGTTTCGACGATGATTTTGTGCAATCATTGATGTTACGTATATTTGGTACTTACTTATTTTTTTTATATGTAAGGGAAGTTGGTTCGGTGACCAACCCTAGACAAGTGATATTCGATCAACGTAAGAGTCGCGATAGAGATTGGCAAAATGTCAAACTTGTGCGGATTCCCGAGTGCTATCAAAATGTCACATGATGAATCCCTTATATTTTGGCATTTCTGTTGAGGATCGCGAAAAACGCTTATTTATATAAGAAACCCTCTTGCGGTCGATGTATGGTTGGCAGTGCACGTCTTTCGATTGAAAATTTGAAAACATCATGATACGAAAAGGCATTCAAAGCCATACTACTAACACTTTGTTAATATTTATCCTATTCTTATTGAAAAGTCCATGGCTAAGATTTATAGTGAAATTAGTTTTAACAGCATGTTGTGTAAAATGTTAAATCATTTCATTCCAATCAGATATAACAGCAATTAAAGAATTCCTTTCTCAACTCGAGCAACTATGTGACAGCAATTTAACATAAATAAATCCAAACCATTACATCATCACAATTTCAGTTATCAAAAATTGTATCACACGAGCATTTTAATGTCTACTAATTGGAAAATTTTGACCAAACAGAATTACCATAAAATCATAATTCTATTTGGTCAAAATATCGAAGACGGTAAGCGAATTCTTTAAATACACGCGGCGTCTTTTATGAGTGTACGCATTTTATGACCATTACCACTGGCACCCATAATTTAAAGGTGTTTAATGTTAATATTTTGCGTTCGACTCGAGAATTCTTAATAACGTATAAAAAGCGATCACGTCCATACGAAATGACCAACATTGAGGGCTTGCCGACATACTCACTCGTACGTAAATGGGGAAATAATTGATTCTAATGATAAACGCGATGTGAAGTGATTTCTGCACTTGCATTCGCATGACATTACGGACAGAATAATGATGACAAAAAAAATGAGAACACGCGTTAACGCATCTTTGTTTGTGAGTGCGCATTGCATTTTTGTTAAATTGTACTTTTATGATTCACATGGTTTTGCATGCGACTATGTTTACTGTAGAAAAAAAATAGGGCTCCTCCACAGGCTGCCACAAAAATTTCAAGGCAATGCAATGGTCATACTAATGAGCATTGCAAAATAAGCTCATGTCATGTCATTGGTGAAAAGATTGGCAAGGTAGTATGGTTGCGCTATCAACAATGCCAACTTGCTTACCTTTTCACTAACTTACTAATTCAGAAATGTGGAGATCCGCATGAGAACCAGGGTTACCGACATAGCCCGAAGAATTACCATACTTACTTAACGAATGGCCGATGGGGCCGAAAAGTTCTGGAATGGCGACCGCGAACCGGAAGACGATACGTTGGAAGGCTTCCCACTAGGTGGACCGATGACCTGGTTAAGGTTGCGGGAAGGCGCTGGATGCGAGACGCACGGGATCGGTCAATGTGGCGACGCCTGGGGGAGGCCTATGTCCAGCAGTGGACGTCTTTCGGCTGAAATGATGATGATGATGATGACTGAATAAAAACTTGATCTCTGATTAGTTGTTAGATAGCTATCTGTCTACATCACGATAAGTTGAGTAGATTACAATATCTACCCTAACTTCAAAAAATCAGTGAATTTCAGGCACAAACAATTGTAAAACATAAACGAACGAACAGACCAGTCTTCTAGACGTGTATATTAGTATAATCGTCGCTGTCGTTACGTTGTCAGAGACGCGGTGGTCTCAACGTTTATCGTTTTGCTGTCAATGGAAAATGAGAATCGTGGACACTCGCCACTATCTTAATAATATTATAAATGTGAAAGTTTGGATGGATGTGTGTGTAGATGTATGTGTGTTACTTAATCATGCCAAAATGGCTGAACGAATTTGCATAAAATTTGGCACAGAGATAGATTATAGTCTGGAATAGCACTTAGGCTACTTTTCATCCCAGTATAATCTTTCCTTGGGATAAGAAAATAATTTTAACGCGGGCGAAGCCGCTGGCAGAAGCTAGTTATTTATAAGTGTGATCGATATTGACTGCGTGTTCTAAATATAGATCCTGTAATGACATTGTAAACGGTGAGTGAGCTTTTGATTAACTTAATAAAGATACGCCCACCTTTATTATTTACGGGGTCATCGTCACAAGGTTTTTGGGGAGCATGTGACGGTCTTCGGTCTTCTATTCAAGATTGACAAATGTGATATTGTGTTCGATTTACCTGCAAGATGTCATCTTTGACAGTCGTGACGGGTAGTCGAGTGCCAGACAATCTGACACCAGAATCGCCAAGGGATATCATAAATTAATAAATACATTAATAAATAAATTACATTATAAATAAATAATATAATAATAAATAAATTCATAAATAAATAAATAAACTCATAAATATTGGTATTAGCTGCATACAGTTAGATTGAAAATTGACCTCAACATATTTAAGAAACAAGTAAAATTTATTAAACCCCCGACACATGTTTATTTTATGCTAAATAATTTATCTAGTAGTAAACACGCTTTGATCGACAATCTATTGAACTCACAATGTAATTATGACACGATATCTAGCGAAAACAGTCCGATTCAAACAGTAAAACGCCCATAATTGTTGAACGGCTGAACCTATTTTTATCAAACATAGCTAAGAACACTCTCGATAAGTCATATTTCATACGAAAACAAGCGAAATCAAACCGCTCGAACCGATAATTCATACGCTTAGGAGCTGTGATGCCACAGACAGGTACACAAAAACATAGGTACACACGTCAAAAACTAGGTAAATTGATTGATTTTCTATAGGTTTCTATACTATTATATTTTCTTTCCCATTTCTCGACCAGTGACATCATCAGTCCAGACAGATGACATCACCCCTTGGTTATTACAATATACAGCCTAATTCAAATTAACTCCAAAGCTCCTCCGCCCATCATGTCTTCACGTCAGTCTCGCATTCTTCAAACGATAACCGGACAATATATTTTGTACCTAAAGCCTCTTCCACACTGGTTCAATGTGACGTCCGACTTTAATATTGTGATACCTACCTCTCATCACTATCATCATAATGTCAGCTTAGGATCACCCACTACGGGGAGTAGCCCCACTCCTACATCTCTTGGAAATGCATATCTCTGATCCAGGTATCTCCAACATTGTTGATATCGTTAGTCCATCACTCTGTAGGATGTTTCTGGCTTTTATGGGCACCAATCGATCAACACCTTACTCCAGCGGCGAAGTTATCTTCGTAGCCCAATGTCCCGACTTCTGCCCTATTCTGCTTGAAACATGAAACCACAGAGCCAAGTGAAGATTCCATATCTATCGCTAGCATGTATTCACAATGAAGGCGCGGCGCGTCTGCGATGTTTCAGAGCTAAAACGCTACCTATCGCACCATACCCCTGACATATGTATTGTGACCGCATCCCGGCTCGGCGTCCCGCGCCACGTAGCGTTTGATAATCATCTGTGGTCAACTTATGAATGAACCCTTTAGATTACTGATAACTCCTGCCTTTATTTTGGGAAACTGAATGAGGTAAATTGGTTGTTTTAAGTTATACTTCTGATTGAGTTTGTTTTATCTTTAGCTTACATCTTTAGTCTATGTTTAAAATTAGTATGCAGTCAGCTGTATGAATGATTGTTTTTGATAGATGGTGAAATGCAGAATATGATTTTGAGTCAATTCTTTATTGGTTTGTGTGGATTTTCGGTTGTATTCGATTTTAAATTATAGTATTTGAATAGATGTTCAGTCGGATGTCGGCATGTGAGTCCTTTAAAATTGAAATTCGTCTAAACATTTTGGTTGCAACTACTCCAATTTAATATAAACATTGTCAACGAAATATTACATTGAAAAATATGAATCGGACAGAGTTCGTGGGATCACTGCACCGCTATGCACAGCGGTCAATTCTATATGGCATATTTATTGATACATAAAGAAATAACAGCTTAAATCACAAATAATGCATAACAGATCGTCACAGTATATCAACAATAGTTTTGCGGTTGGAGAGACGCGGAATGATGTATTAATCACAACTCAAGTTTTTATGCAACCGCTTAAGGAAAAATGGTTGTTCCTCGAAAAAATCTTTTTTTAGAATATGGAATTCTATATTTACCATCTAAACAAATTATTCACTGTTTGCGGTTAGTCTACGATATGTAGAGAGAAGTCAAGTGGTTTCTAATGAACTGCTAAATTATAGTGAATCAAAAATGTTGTAATACAATTCGTTTATCGTCAAGGAAACCTTTTATTTTTTATGTAGTAATTTAGAATTTAGAATAGGTTCTAAAGATGTAGGTTTCTTGATCATATATTTGTAAAAAGTGCTTTATATCTGCGAGTAATGTTCCGATTACAAAAATTCTTTCACTGTTACAAAGATACAGGTATTGTTGAGTGTGCTTGTATCTCTAATAAATGCACGGTTCCTTTGGGATGGAGAACGGGAGCAAAGCCGCAGGAAAAAGCTATTATTCTAAGCGGTCGTGGCTAAGTAGTCAGGAATAGAAAAGCCGGTATATTTACCTTTATATTTGTCAAAGAATCACTTCTGTGATTCATTAAAATATTTTCAAAAGACATCAGTCTTGTTCCATGATTTAAGCACTTCTATTGGCTCTTAAATAACAGCGTTATATGACCCATTTAGCTAATAATTACCGTCCAAACTTATCTCATACTAAACCCTTAGAACACAATTGCTTCAAAAATGTAAATTTCAATATGTAAACACATACAAAAGTGTCGTGAACGCAATAGCGCATCGCGTCGGACTCGACGCGTATAAATTAGGTGTAGCGACGGCGCGGCGCGGGCGCAACAAAACTACACGCCGGCGAATATCAGTTCAAACATCTAAATGTGCTTTTATGCTTTACGATTGTTTTAGAGGGGTGCGGTCGTAAGGCTTTTTAGAAGGCTGTTTTTGAGAATTTGAATGCTGATACTTATTAATTAAAACATTTAAATAAATTAACCAAGCTTCAGTATAGGCTGCAAATATCTAAACGCGCTTTTGTATTGGTGCTTTAAGATTATTTTAGGCGCGAATTTGAGGTTATTTAGAAGGCTATTTTTATGTTGATGTAATGATTTTCCTAAAACATTTTAGTGAATATTACGCGTACTGCGAACAGAGCTAGCTATGTATTGTGTTACTTGTAACAGCAAAAGTTTTACGTTTTTAAACGAATAGAATAACGCTAGAGTCCTACTGCTTAAACTTTTCAAACTGAAACTTCAAGTTCTTTATTAGTTTTCAACACCGATTTTCATGAAACTTTTTTACCTTGGTCATGGACGAAACATCTAATTAGGTTATACCAATAAAACGTCTAAAATTCGGCGCCTCCCTTAAACATCTCGTCAGACTTTAAACCACCATGAACAGCAGCTATTCTATCGTAACTCTGCGCCAAACTAAATCACAAAGGAATGTCGGTTCTTTATAGCCCAATATTTAATTTACAACAGAACATCGAGTCGTGATCGTTAGCTATAAAACGTATTACATTCACAGACGCCGCCGCAGCACCCACTAGGCGCCGTTCGGTAACCAACTGTAGTCTTTTTTCCCCTCCTCATAGTCTTTTTTCAGTCTTTTGGGGGTCCAGACTTCCTTTTTTTAATGAATCAGTGTTAACCTTCGCGTCGAACGAGAACAGGGTGCCGATTGGAGATAAACGATCATTTTCGAACTTGTTCTTTTTCAAAAGTTAAATGGTAGAAATGACAGTATATTCGGCGTTTCCTTTTGTTGGTGATAGGCATCTGCGGATTTTGTAGGAACCGTTTTAAATTAGGTTCTGAATATGGGATTAGGATAGCGATTTTTAGTAATTGATGCTATCGCTGCTAAATCTAAGTTAATGCTAGCTTCGTTAATTTTAATGAATATCGTGTTTCTGAATTTCTTAAATTGATACATAATTTTCATTTGGTTGGCAATATTAAGTGGTACAGACAGGATTCGATTAAGTTGGATACATTTTGATAAGTATTTAAATGTCTACTTAAATATGTAGGGCTATCAACCTACATAACCTACACAGTTCCTAAAGCTGTTATAATTTAACTGCACTTCAAAGATCAAAAACTGATCGTTAACATAGATTGTATATTTAAATATATTTACTTCATACTTCACGTTTATTATTAGGTAATAAACGGTAAACCAATCAATTATTATGGACATGGAATTTAAGTGCAGTAGCGCCATCTATTATGCATTTACGTAAACATAGGGTGTTGGATTTAAAAAACTATGACGTTTTAGAGATTTGTCTGAGAAATCAAGGTTTTTTTAACAAGTAAATATATATATATTTTAATAAAGATAATTAGTTAAGTAGTGGTTTTGTGTTTGACTATTATTGATTTATCGATAAAGTTTCTGCAGTCTCGCTACTCACCGCTAGATGGCGCGGCAAGCGTTGCTATTGATTTATTATGAAATTATTGATTTATTAGAAACCTGAAGCAGTCTTTACTAGCTGATATACTGTGGTTAGTTTTATTTTCAGCAATATTATATTCAGGAATTTCAAATTTGAGAAACAAAACGTCTGCCTTTTTTCTTGAGATTTTTGTAAATCAAAATAAATATTGACAATAAATTTAATGTGGTTTTTACGTAGGTTGCTCTTAATGATATTTTTGTATTAAATTTGCTACAATTTACATAATCTTTTTAACTTTTACATTAATCAGACGCGAAGAATTCTGAATAATTATAGGTATATATTTGCCCGAATTTGCATTTTATAAAAAATACACAACACACCTAAGTACTGCACTTAAAAAAGGACAAGACATTTAAAAGCTCATCAGAATAATTGATTCTAAAAATATAAACCAATTAAAATAAGAGCTTTTTACAAAATAAATCTTACCCTCCGTACAAAACCAAGACGTCTCTATCTGTCCCAAAAAACCATCCCATTAAACCTTATCTAATCTAAGAGTGATAATTACAAATGTTCCAATAATCTTTACATTGAAAACTAACAAATTAGCAGAGTGATAAAACAGGCTGCCGATAAGGGCAGGGTGTGGGCGAGTCCATTCATAAGATTGAACAACAACAAATTATTATCTGTGGTCTCAAGTTCTCAACAAGACACTAAAATCTTTGTGGGTGCAGGGATGGACTTGGTTTGCTAAAAGTGCCTTTTTTCGATGTAATTTTAGGGACTGCGTCATTAAGTAATCAATCGAAATTATTTACGAAGTGAACAAAAATAATGTTAAACTGTAATTAAAGGTAAGTTGCTACGTCGTTCATTTACTAAGGAACTTTTTTTCGTTATCTTTTTTGCTAAATGAGAGGAAGTCTGAAAGAGGCAATGGTGATTGAAAACTTGTGCAGAGATCGGTTGTTACGGTATGGAAAAGGTGGATATAAACGAAAGGTATGACTATTAAGATGATGACAGACTTATAGATAAGTATGAAAGAAGCAGACATGTTGCGCCGACTCTCAAGGATAAGGTTAAGAGCCAAATCTTAACAGACCCATAATGTTTGGCCAACACAACTTCAAATTATCTGTTACCACAACAAGCTACTAAACAGGCGAGGATTTACGATTTATCTCACCGAAATACGCAGGGTTGGATTTGGTTATGCAGATAAAAAAATGTAACCTCTCTTTAAATAAATATAAGAATAATCTACATTTAGAAACCACTATTTATATCATCTGCCTAGCCTTTTCCCAACTATATTGGGGTCGGCTTCCAGTCTTACCGGATTCAGCTAAGTAACAGTGTTTTACAAGGAGCGACTGCCTATCTGACCTCCACAACCCAGTAACTGGGTAACACGGTACCTCTTGGCAAGACTGGTGTCAGATCTCAAGCTTCTGACTACCCGTAACGACTGCCAAAGATCTTCAAATGACAGCCGGGACCAACGGCTTAACGTGCTTTCCGAGGCACGGAGGAAACTCGGTTTGTTGAAATGGTCACCCATCCACGGACCGACCTCGTCAAGCGTTGCTTAACCTTGATGATCGACCCGTGCGGCTGTTATTATTTAGCCACGAGCTCCTCAGAAACCACTATTTATATACTGAAGATTTTTGTTGCCGGGGTTAAAGAGCATATCTTGGCAGGATTATTAAATTACGTATAATTTATGTGTTAATGTCATTTTTTTACTTTTTTATTTATATATTGGCAGAAGTAAATTCCGAAACTTTTATTTACATTGATTAAAGTATATATCGTGTATAAAATACTTAATTAACTAAGACTACAAACATATACACTTAAACCAAAAATTACTCAATAACTAATCCTAAAAATATACTGAACTAAAATATGGCGTCGAGAAACTCCTCCAAATCGTTGTGTGAACAACGATGTGGAGGAGTTTTGGTAATGTGCCCAAAAGACTGGCAGCGTTGCCACATTGTATGGCAATGCTTGTTCTCTGACCAAGGTAAAAGCCAGCCCTTGGATCACGCGAAGTGTTAACTAGGCGTTTGGAAAGATCTTTAAACAAAGCGTGAGCACTCGGACCAAGAGTTTCAACCCCAAACGGCTCGAAAATATAACTACCGATGAGGTTATTATATTTCCGCCGCTTGAGGTTCTCTGCAACCGCAGCGGCAGCGCCAGCACAGCACGACGAGCTAGGAAGATGATTGATTGATAATCTCATTCATTATAATTATGTATACGAACGTGGCAATCTTATCCCACCCACTGAGTATAGACCTCTCTGTCTTATCATGTTTTCCTGGTCCATACGCGTCTCAACCAGAGGCCTTAGTGCGAGTTTTTATTCACGCTCAATCGCGCTAACGTAAACTAAAATTTGTATTGAAACTGGATAAGCGCCGTCTGGTGACGGCAAGGCAAAACCTTTTTTTGTATACATTTTGACATAAGAGATCGTTTACGAAATCACGAGTGAGTACGTTTAAAACTCGCACTAAGTACACTGGTCTCAACTGCCGCGGTCTTCTGGATATCATTACTATAAATCAATTATTGTAAAAAAAAATAACGGCATCAACATTTATTATGAAGTGAAGTAGGTAGCTACTGAATATATTAAGGTATATTTTCATATAAAATCAAAAACTTCAGTGCCAGTTCTTTCAGTCAATTTAAAGGTTTTTTTTTTTTTTTTTTTTTTTATTTGTGATGGGTTTGCTCTTGACTCTAGTCTAGGTCAAAGGTGACAGAGCCAGAGTCGACGATGGAGCGAGCTTACCCAGAAGAAGCCTGTTCACTCTAACTTTGAAGAGATTCGGGTTGAATGCGTTCGGAAACACAGACGCAGGTAGTGAGTTCCACTCATTCGCTGTGCGCATTATGAAGGATGTTTGGAAGCGCTTGGTGCGTATTGGTGGAATGGCAACAAGGTAAGGATGGTAACTTGCAGTGCGTCTAGATGTCCGATGGTAGAAGGGGGCTGGTGGGATGAGGTCGTGGAGTTCTTGAGCACACTCACCGAAGTACAGTCTGTAAAAGACCGACAAGCAGGCAACCTTGCGGTGATGAGCCAAGCTGTGTAGCTTGGCATCCGCCAGCTCAACGTCGCCAATGAGCCTCTTGGCTCTGCGTTCCACCGAGTCAAGCGCGGCAAGCTGATACTTAGCTGAGCCATCCCAAAGGTGGCTGCAATACTCCATGCAGGATCGGACTTGCGCTTTGTAAAGGGTTAAAAGCTGTCCAGGCGTAAAGTATCGCTTCACTCTATTTAGGATGCCCAGCTTTTTGGCCGCAATTTGAGCTTTGTACTCAATGGAGGCGCCGAAGTTGAGGCTGGATGTCAACTCCATGCCCAGGAGCTCGAGCCGATCAGTCATAGGAACAGACGCACCCCGAAAAGTAGGAGTTTGATCGAAGATACTCCTTTTTGCGGTAAAAAGACACGCCTGTGTTTTGGTGGCGTTAAAGGAGACCAGATTGTCATCACCCTACTGGGAGACAAGGCTTAAGGTCAAATCTGTCCTTTCCACCATAGCCTCTCTCAAGGAACGAACTTCATCCACGCTGGTTCTTGCGCTGGACAAGTATCTCTCTGCAACAGTACTGTCATCTGCGTACCCAATAATACCAGGCTGAAGTAGGTCATTGAAGTAGGTTGTTTGGTAGATATATCGTTGTAAGCAATATATCCCTCATTGTACTGATTGTTTTTTTTGTAAAAGAGTTGTGTACCTATTTTGGTGTAAAAGTAAAGTATGTAATCTATTCTATTCAAAACTTCCTCTTTCTCGCGTCCCTTAATCCTGCCCTGCCCAAACCTCTAAATCGCCGGCGCCTTTTCATGTCTAACCGCGGGATTATAAACCATTCGTTAACTTCACATTATTAAATATTCCCGAGCGCCACCGGATGTGGGTGGATTTCTTTACGGATTAAAGCCTTCCGAAGCCGCCCTAATTTTCACATTTCAGCAAACATATTTATGTGTGAATTTTAGTCATCAAAAATTTGTTCTGCTTTGAATATTGGCCTCCCATGAAGATGATGACTTCAAATTGAGAGTGATGTAAGAATTAAGATATAATTTGCGATTAAGGTCATTGATTGTTAAAAATAATCGTGCTTTTGGAAATTACTTTATATTTATTTGGTATATGAAATTCCCGACTTATAAACTTAATAGATTAGCAGAGAATGGACAACAGCGTTCTCTGTGCACTTTATTAACAAACTGTGATCGCCAACCCACCTGCCAAGCTTGGCGATTACGGCGAACTCCTCAAACCAAAATGAATAGCACGACGAGGCGATGGCGTGGCAACGGGTGCGAAGAACCATGAAGTGGACCCGGCTACCCCAATACACACCGACGACTGGACCTGGCAACGTATAACACGCGAACACTCCGGACCGACGAGAAGACAACCGAACTCGAGGAAGGATTAAGCAGGCTACGATGGAGTATTATAGGGTTATCTGAAGTCCGAAGAGAAGAGAAGGACTCGATAATCCTCAAATCTGGTAATTGGCTCTATTTCCGAGAGGGTGACCGGCAGTCCCAGGGCGGTGTTGGGTTTATCGTCCACAAATCCCTTGTGAACAATGTGGTGAAGAACGAGAGTGTGTCGACCAGGGTGGCGTAACTTATTCTCAGAATATCCTCAAATATTCGTTGAAGGTCATACAGATCTACGCCCCGACCTCATCACACCCCGACGACGTGTTAGATACCATGTATGAGGATATCTATAGAGCATGGCTTCAAAACTCACTTCACCGTTGTCATGGGGGACTTCAACGCGAAACTGGGCAAACGAGACGAGGATGAGCTGCAAGTGGGGCAATTTGGAGTTGGACGGCGGAACCATCGGGGTGACCTACTGGCCAGTTTTATGGAGAAAGAGGGCCTCTAAATGATGAACTCCTTCTTCAGAAAGCGTGAGCACAGGAAGTGGACCTGGCAAAACCCCGGTGGTGAAACTAAAAACGAGATCGACTTCATCATGTCAACCAAGAAGCAAATGTTCAATGATGTCTCTGTGATCAATTCGGAGAAAACCGGGAGCGATCACCGCATGGTGAGAGGCGCATTGAACAATAACATCAAGCTTGAAAGGTCTCGACTGATGAAGTCTAAGCTCTTCCAGCACAGATCCGGATCCAAAAACCGGAGAGTTTTCAGATCGTACTCCAGAATTGTTTCAAGTGCCTAGGGATCTCCATGGACGAATACAGCGATGGGTTAGTGAAAGATGTCCATACGGTTGGGTCTGAATTTTTAAAGACCCGCCGTACAGATATAAACCAAAAGCTCTCTGATCCTACACTCAAGCTCATGAAGGAGAGGCGTGAGATGATCCTGCAGTCTTCACACAATGCGTTCAAATACCGGCAGCTAAATAGATGGATCTCAAAGTCCTTGAAAAGCGATCTCCGCCGCTTTAATACCGAGCGTATTAAAGAAGCGATTGAGCGGAATAAGGGCTCCAAGGTCTTTGTAAGAGATCTGACTATTGGGCAGAGCCAGCTCTTGGAACTGAAGATCGACGATGGCAGGATCGTATCCGCCAAACCGGAACTTCTGAGAGAGATCGAGAGATTCTAGGGGCAGTTATACACGTCAACGAGTAAACCCGTCGCGAATCTAGCAAAAGACCCTAGAGCTAGATAGATCCGACACTATACTGAAGACATTCCGGATGTCAGCCTGACCGAGATTATGATGGCTTTTAAACAGCTTAAAAAAAACAAGGCACCGGGTGATGACGGAATTACAGCCAAACTCCTGAAGGCGGATGGAAAACCTTTAATTGAAGCCCTTCAGAAGCTGTTGTATTCCGTCATACTCGAAGAGAAAACGCCACTGGGATGGTGAAGGGGTGTATTGGTAATCTTCTTGAAAAAGGGTGACAATGCCCGATTGAAGAATTATAGGCCCATCTCACTTTGTAGACATGTCTGATACAAGTTGTTTTCAAGAGTCATAAAGAATCGTCTCGCGCGCAGGTTTGACGGTTTCCAGCCTCCCGAACACGCCGGTTTCCGAAAAGGCTTTAGCACGGTAGACCATATACATACGCTATGGCAGATTATACAGATGACTGAAGAGTATAACCTGCCTCTTTGTTTAGCGTTTGTGGACTACGAGAAAGCCTTCGATTCGATCGAGACTTGGGCTGTACTGCAGTCTCTCCAACGGTGCCAAATCGACTACCAGTACATCGAGGTGCTGAAGTGTTTGTATAAAAACGCCACCATGTCAGTCCGCCTTCAGGATCAGACTTCGGAACCTATACTTCTGCAGCGAGGTGTGAGAGCGGGAGACGTCATATCTCCGAAACTGTTCTCTGCTGCACTGGAGGATGTCTTCAGGGTTCTGGACTGGAGAGGGCTTGGCATCAACGTTAATGGCGAGTACATCACTCACCTTCGATTTATCGACGATATAGTGGTCTTGGGTGAGACCATGGAGGATCTCAGTAAAATGTTTGATGACCTCAGTAGAGCTTCCGAAACAGTCGGTCTTAAAATGAACATGGATAAAACCAAGGTGATGTTGTATGTCCATGTTGCACCCACTCATATCAAAAACGGATTAAGTCTACCTGGGACAAACGGTCTAGTTAGGTAGATCCAATTTCGAGAAAGAGGTCAACTGTCGAATACGACTCGGCTGGGCAGTGTTCGGGAAGTTGCACGGTATCTTCTCGGCCAACTTATCACAGTGTCTCAAGACAAAAGTCTATGACCACTGTGTGTTGCCAGTGATTACTTACGGAACAGAGACGTGGTCGCTCACAATGGGCCTCATCAGAAAGCTTAAAGTCACCCAAAGGGCAATGGAGAGGGCTATGCTCGGCGTTTCTTTGCGTGCTCGAATCAGAAATGAGACATCCGCAAGAGAACCAAGTTTACCGACATAGCCGAAGAATTGCCAAACTTAAGTGGCAGTGGGCAGGGCACATTGCTCGCAGAACGGATGGTCGTTGGGGCCGAAAAGTTCTAGAGTGGCGACCGCGTACCGGAAGACGCAGCGTTGGAAGGCTTCCCTCTAGGTGGATTGACGACCTGGGCAAGGCTGTGGGCGTCCGATGGATGTGCAACGCACAGGACCTATAAGATATGATAAGTATGGTGACGCTTGGGGGACGAGGCCTATGTCCAGCAGTGGACGTCTTTATTAAAAAAGTGCGTACGCTCTCACACGTTTGAGACTTCTATAACTTGCTAACTATGCATAATTTGCAAGTTATAGAACTCATATTCATATAATAAAACGATTTTACGCAAAATGGTAATACATGTGGCAATGTTACAGAAAATACAAAACCCTAAAAAATAAATGAATTCATAACTGAATAAAGGGATAACATGCATTAAATCTAGGGTTATTTTTTTTTTATTCCAAGTTAAACAGTAGTTAATCATATTTCAAAGTGACTCGTTTCTTAAAACCTCAATTCGGTAAAGACTCAATATAATTTTCAATTGGAAGAAACTTAATGTTAATTTAAATGTTGAAAAAGCATTGATCGCAGAAAACATCAATTGGGCTATGATTTTCTGCTGCTTACGACTCTACAAAATCTACTTGTGAACATCGTACAACAGATTCGCAAGACAACCAAGTACTACTTACTACAGCTAATAGATTAAATCACCATACCTAAGAATTAATAAAAAAATGCATCGCGTCCATGAGAACGTACTTGTAGTTTCTTTTTAGTAAAAATCGCTGATCGGTGTGACTAAATCGTATCACGTAACCCAGGTATGTCTTTTTTCCCCTAAAAAGAGCCAATTTCACCCGGCTCCAACTTTCCGTGATGTAACCGTGCCAATAACGGATCATCTTGAGCTTCTTGGCGTTACGTTGACATCGACTCTCAATTTTGGGCCATACATTGAGGCAAAGGCTCAGCTGGCTGCCAAAAAGTTGGAGATCCTTGCGAAGGTGAGAAGGTACTTCACGCCGGAACAGCTGCTCAACTTGTATCAAGCGCAAGTTCGGTCGTGCATGGAGTACTGTTCTCATCTCTGGGACGGATCTGCCAAATACCAGCTTGATGCAATAGAGTCGATCGAAAAGCGGGCCAAGAAACTCATCGGCAATGAGGCACTGGTAAAGTCAAAGCTCCAGAGCCTTGAACATCGTCGCCGAGTTGCCAGTTTGTCGGTATTTTATCTGTTACATTTCGGGGAGTGTGCGATGGAATTACATGATTTAATTCCACCCAGCCCGTTCCATCATCGGACTACCAGACGTACGGCGATGCGTCATCGGTACATGGTGGACATCCCACCCATACGCACAAAACGTTTTGGGGACACTTTTATTATGCGTACAGCTAAAGAGTGGAATTCCCTGCCGGAATCTGTTTCCCGATAGCTACAATCTAGGGGTCTTTAAGTCAAGAGTGAATGGGTTTCTTCTAGATAAGCGTGCTCCATCGTCGACCACATCATCGCTTACCATCAGGTGAGATAGTGGTGAAGCGCAAGCCTATAGACAATAAAATAAAAAAAATAAAAAAACACGTAGAGCATCAGGAAAATCGCTAAGGACTTACCCCTAGTACCTTAATACTACAGTTTTAAAATCCAAACTAACAATACAATTGTATTGAAGCCTGGCTGTGATGTGTTCGCGGATTACGGAAGCCGATTATGTCTAGAGTTCTGTAAGATGAGTGAATAAATCTCGTCTAAAATTGTGTTCTTGTTCTTGTAGTTGGCGAATGGCAATTTCATGTAAAAATAAAGATAAATAAATGCGCACTGTAAAGTAAAAATCTAATTGTATAGTTAATGTAACATACTGTGTTAAACTTTTTCGACTGTAAAAGTTGTAAAATAGGCAGATCAATGCAAAGTGGAAGACTAAGCAATTATTTAGCATGAAGATTGTTTTTTACATAGCACGCAAATGACCTACTAATGCGAATGACGCACATAAGACAAATTATATCTAATATTTGAACGGGATTCGCGGTTTCTTTGACGTTAACCAGATCAGGCTATTAGGTTTTTAATTTATTTAAGTTAATTACGTAGGGTTTTTATGGTAAACCATAAAAGCATCTTTAGCTTCGGTTCATATACTAGTTAAGGGTACACTAGTCGACGGCACGAACTAACTATTTTGTGTGCGGGGTTAAAATGCATTTTATATCAACCGACAACACGTGCGGAAGAGATAGATGCTGTGATGAGCAGTAGGAAGCTAATTCGCGTACGAATACACACTTTTATAATTTTTTTGTGAAATGGATAATGATTTAGGACGAAACCGAGCGCGCCTAATTTTATAAACAGACCTTTGGCAGTCTAGATATTATGAAAAAACATCTATCTGTTCAAAATAAAAATATTTGCATTGTTGAACTACTAATCTATCCCTGTATGGAGGCCGTTTTGCAATTTTCCGTCTCTTTATGGTATTTATTTGCGCCCAAAAATGCGTTAAAATTAGTGTCGAAATGTGGAACTTTCGACGCTCATAACTTTTAAATATTTTCTTTTTTTACTTTTTTGCTTCCATACAGGGCTAGATATTGATAAGACAAATTGATATCACTTTTTATTTTGAACGTACATCATCAAACAGTGGAATAATCCCTAGACTACGTTTGTATGGAAGAATTTTCGACTAATGTAACCTTAATTCAAAACGAATTCATAGTCGTTTTTAGTTTTTGCTATAAAATTCTTAGCGGTTATGAATCAGCTTGTTTTGTATCGTTGTTTCTCTATTTTAGGAAGAAAGATGCTGCAATTGCTATGCAGTTTCTTAGCACTTTGTGTATCGGCCTGTATATCACAGCAATATTCGACATTGTATATGACAGCATTAATGTAAAAAGTGATTTCTGTAAGACATACCAGCATCTATTTACCTTATCCTACTATTTACAGGGGGGGCAACTCACATTTGTAGAACATTATTTTATTCAACGATAATAACCGGCAATTTTTCGTGATTATGCTTTTCCGGCTTCGTAATTTGTATGCATGACAATACCTACCTGTCTTATTTATCTTTACCTGTTGCATCGTCCTCTGCTGAACGTATGCCTCTCTTAAGTGTTGCCACATGGTCCGGTCTTGTGCGTCTCGCAGGTCATCGGTCCATCTAGTGGGCGGCCGTCCATCGCTGCGTCTTCTGGTATACGGTCGCCGCTCCAGAACTTTTCACCACATCTACCATCATTTCCGCGAGCAATGTGCCCGTCCCACCACCACTTAAGTTTGCCAATTGTTCTGGTTATGTCGGTTACCTTCATTCCTATATTGATCATGCAAGAAACCTTCTAGCATAACCCTCTATAAGGTTACTTTAAACCAATTGTGAGCGAGCACGTTTCAGTTTTATATCTCATCAGCTTCGAGTGTAGAGTTTCCAATCTTAATGAGTGTGTTAGCTTGTATTTATTTTGTCCATGCTTATTTTTATAAGACCTACTCTTTTCGCTCCTCTGAGGTCATTGAACATTGTACTGAGGTCCACCATAGTCTCAGAGATGACCACTAAACCGTCGGCAAGCCTTTGGTATCTGGCTTGCCTGGGAGGCTGGAAATCGTCAAACCCACGCACGAGGCTGTTGTTACTTAAAAATGCGCTAGCTTTTTGCCCAACGGCAAGGAAAGAGTTACGTTTTTCGCGCATATCTTGCATGTATCACATTTATGTAATATTCTTTATTATATCTTTCAAACCGCTTGACGGATTTATATAATTAAGACATTGTTAGATCCGTCTTTAATGCCTAGCTATGTGACGTTTGGATTTTGGGGATTCTATTTTTATTTTATCTACCGAACCTATCGACTGGGATATCAAAATAAGGGATTTTTAAGAGGTGGTTACAAAAATTGTTAAATTGTCTTAATAATTTGTGTATTAGTGATCTTATTTAGAGACTTGATAATTAAAAAGGTTTTAAGAACAAATAAAACGCACGTTGTTCAAGACTGTGGCAGTAGACAAGGTAGATTTATTGAGTAAACCTTAGACGATACAAAAATGTTACCATAGACTATTATTGTAAAGCAGAGTTGCGATTAACTAATTAAAAAAAAAATATATACCACTTATAAGTAATTCGAACAAAAAATTATTACTAAAAAGTTTTAAATAAAAGAAGTTAATTTAAAAAACGAAAATCCCAACTGCTTAAGAAGCGAATTAAAAACATTCAAACAAGAAGTAAATCAGTCGGGGCATTAAAAAAAAACGCGATTTTCATAAAATTTTATTTTATTTTTATAACAATGTTGCAAAAACAGTGTTTGAGATTGACTGAGATCCGTTTCTTTAGACAACCCCAAAGAAAAACACGATTTGTCGAATCTGGTCAGCTTGGAGGTCAATTGATTCATTAGGCAAAAATAAAATGTTGACAATATTTTATCGTTTTTCAATTCACGTTGGAACTTTAGAATAAAACAACTACCGAAGTTTATGTGTAAACTAGCCAAAACAAAACTGCAGCTCTATAACAAAAAAATGGATATCAAACATAAGAAAAAGTTGGCCTCATGGCTTCAAATCGCAATGGTGGCTCAAAAAATCTGTATCCATCCATGTTTGCTACCTACTTTAACTCTAGTAGCAGCTAATTGTACCTTTAAGTATACACTTTTACTGGCGACTAATTGAATAATTTGCCTTGTCTAAGCCCATAAATAGAGCTATTTGACATAAACGTAACTCCACATCGTTTCCAAAAAAAACTCTCGAAACAATCAAGGATCTTATCTCCAACATCAATAGCACAACACACACACACAGTACTCGAGGGGGGGGGGGGGGGAGGGGGGGGGGGGAATATTGTGCAGTTGTGGCACACGTCCACAACTGCACAATATTTAACACCAAACCCAGCATCCTTAATCTGCAAGATAACACTCGTTTCAACAAATAGGTGCAAACTGCGGCGGCTCAAAGCGACAACAAATCCCTAAGATACACAGATAACGGAAACCTCGAAAAACTGTCAGTTTGCAAAACTTACAACATTGTTTTACTGATAAACATCTGTGCAAGACCACTCAATGAATATAACTGTACCTGCTTCCTAACTATTATGTCTTCGTAACTACAATGAATGTAATCTGTAAAGTAGCCGACAATACCAAACAAAGTGTCCTGGGGCTCTTTGTTGCAAAGGGTTCTTAAGCTGCATAGAATTAAATTACATTATATGGGACTTGCAACGCCTTGACGCTTCTGAACGCGTTATAAACGTGTGCAGCGATGCAAACGGAATTGTTTCGGGATTTCATTGATCGATTTAGATGAGGTAAATGGATTTTCCAATTTATTTCACTTGCTGTAAAGGTAGTGGTTACTCGAGTTGTGGTCGTCTTTATGCAAACGTGAGATCCGTTTTGTGATGCTGACATTTGGAACAATGTTCTATGTCCTTGCGTTTTCCCGATTTACCCAAGTATTATATTGTAAATGCAATGATCTGTTTTTGCAAACTCAAAATCTTACCAATATTAATATTCATTACTCAATAAATAGTACAACTTTATTACTTTACATAGAGATCCTAGCTGGAAATTGAACTAATTAGAAGATAATTATTTGATTATAAAGTTCTTTACACAAGCTCGCGCATGTCATAAAAGTTTATCAAGTAATTGAACATCTCAGTGCTTATAATTATTTATAACTTAATAGGTAAGTAAATTATAATGTTGGCAAAATAACTACAAAAATCTGATTGTAAGTCATTAAGACCAATGATGAATATTTTTTTCAGTTCAAATACTTAGCTGTACATAAAACAGATCTCGTACCGACCTTCCTCATAACATGTCGGTGTCCAGCACAATGCCGGTAGGTACAAACATTCCGCACGCAAAGTAACACCATATCCTTGGGAATGGAACGCTCTCCCATCGACATATTTCAAAACTCGATCACTATCTCGGCGACTATGCATCGAGTTATTGAATGAGACGTGAAAAATGATGAGCGAGGAGCAAAGGCTTCGCCGACGATTGCTCATCTCTTTTTTGTTGCTCAGAATCTCGACAGGCGAAAAGGGAAGGCGAATTTAGGTGGACAAAGCGGTGTGATGCGACAGTGTTCTCGTGAGGTCTCCTCTCAGCGGGGGGCTACCTTGCTGCGTCTCCCAGTGGGCCTTCTCACAGTTTTGTTGTCACGTAATTAATTTATTGCACTTAGGTAGTGCAATTAAGTGACGACTGGTGAGCAGCTGGACGGTGGGCTGTAATGGGCGGTGTGTTTGCCCTCAGACGTAGGTCCGTTCTCGAAATTGAGATATTAGCGGTGTCTGCTTTTGGCAAAATTAGAGCGGCGAGCTTTGTGTGTCTCGAGGATTTATTGGAGGCGTTTGTTATGTATTTTAGGATGTATGTTGATGTTCTATGTGTCTATTCTTATGTATAGCGGCTTTTGGGTGGCAGACAAGTAAAATTGATTGGATGAAATTTAGTATTTTGTAAGGCTTTCAGTGATATAATGATGTTTTTTTTTTGAACCAATAACCAAAGTCCACCTTTGTGCAGTGATTCCTACTTGAACATAAAGTAAAATTTGTGCTTTTATTTTACGTATGTCAAAATTTTAACTTTCTACTAAGCTTCACGATTATGATTGAACAAATAATTTCAGAATACTTTACCTCAGAACTACTGGTAAAAGATTCCATTTTCACCCGAACTAAATAAAAAGAGTAGCTCCCAACATTGACCCCAAAAGTCGAACAAAGGTAGCCTGTAAAAGAATGTCGGTAGACAAAAAGTATGCTATAAACAGATAATCTAAGTTATTAAATCTGAGGTCAAGATGGCTGTGGGAGAGTTATAATCAGGCGACTGGTTCTGAGGACAATGTCCACAAACCTGTCTGAATGACGTCATTAGGAGGACAGTGTTCTTACATGACCAGTAGTGTAATATGGAACTAAAGTCATATGTAGGCAGATACTAGGGTTGTAATTGAGCTTCGCCTCCGCCACCGAGAAGAAGTATTCTTCTAATATTTTTATAAATTATAACCCAGCTTCTGCCAGCGGCCCGCATGATAGAAGGAAATTAAAAAAATTGCTTGTGTGCTATTCCAGACTATAATCTGTCTCTGTGCCAAATTTCATGCTGATCAGTTCAGACGTAAAAGATTAACAATATTCCATCCATCCATCTATCATCACACATTTTCACGTTTATAATACCTACATACAGATTAATTGAAACTTACATCCTAATTTGTAGTAGGATGTATTAATCTGATGCATAAGCTATACTACTGTAAAGTTTCAACAAAATTCGTTTCGTAGTTTTTGCCAGAAAGATTAATAAACATTCCACCCACACAATGAAAATTTGTAGATAGGATTAGTATGTATAGTATATAACTCGAAGTTTTTGCTTAGTACCAAGTGTTTGTAGCAAATATTTGGTGAAGCTAGTTTATTTTATGAGCCACCATAAATCATTTTATCTACCCTCACAACGTAATGTTCCATATATGAATTCAAATAATATTGTTCCGACACGTACACGACACACACTGACTTGACACGTACTTTAGATTTGTGGATAGGTAAAATAAAAAAAAAATCCATTGCAGTGCAACATTTTCCATCGATTTTCAAACAACTGTATCATAATAGTATATTATGCAACTAGTGAGTAAAGGAAGGATTTAAAGCGAGGGCCATAGATGAATCACGAACAAGTGAAGGATTTTTAGAGGGGTAATGGTATAATATAACTTTTTAATTTTTATAGCACACTTTTACTTTTTAATTTATTGGCACTTATGGGCTCATTGACTTAATGTAGAAAAGTAGTGTCACAGTCTATGGATGCGCGCGCTGGGCTGTCATGGTGCAATGAAAATCTAAATTGCCCGCCATACCGCATATTTTTTCGTTTCCACTTTTATTTTATTTCAACTGTATGAGTGAAGATAAAGTAGTGTATGCAACGGCATATAATTAGGTAGTAAAACACTCGCGTGTTATTATTATCATATTCGCCTCATGTGATAAACCCACGCTCGTGTTTTAATAACCCCTATTATATGACCATTGCATAAACTACTATAAATGATGACAAAACTGATCACTTGTTTTTGTAAAATATATAGTTTGCCCCTTTATAACCAATAGCAAGTTTTATTTTTTGAGAATAATAAAGTTTTCTTTTTTTATTCACCTCCACCTAAGTTCCCGCTTAACCTCCGCGTCTGCTTTGGATATCCGATATATCCGTAGTAGCTATATACTGTGATAGTTTATATGTTATTATTAATTCAAACCACGCAGAAACTTATGTAGATCATCATCATCATCATTTCAGCCGAAAGACGTCCACTGCTGGACATAGGCCTCCCCCAGGCGTCGCCACATTGACCGATCCTGTGCGTCTCGCATCCAGCGCCTTACCGCAACCTTAACCAGGTCATCGGTCCACCTAGTGGGAGGCCTTCCAACGTATCGTCTTCCGGTTCGCGGTCGCCATTTCAGAACTTTTCGGCCCCATCGGCCATCCGTTCTGCGAGCAATGTGCTCTGCCAACTGCCACTTAAGTTCGGCATTTCTTCGGGCTATGTCGGTAACCCTGGTTCTCTTGCGGATCTACACATTTCTGATTCGATCTCGCAAGGAAACGCCGAGCATAGCCCTCTCAATTGCCCTTTGATGACTGTAAGCTTTCTGATAAGGCCCATTGTAAGCGACTACGTCTCAGAGCCATATGTCATCACTGGCAACATACACTGGTTATAGACTTTCGTCTTGAGACACTGTGGTAAGGTGGACGAGAAGATACCGCGCAACTTCCCGAACGCTGCCCAGCCGAGTCGGATTCGTCGGTTGCCCTCTTTCTCGAAGTTGGCCCTATCCAACTGGATCGTTTGTCCCAGGTAGACATAGTGGGCGACTTAAGTAGATTATTATATTTTATTGCAAGCGATGCGTTCTGCAGCTACAATCATTCCAACCTAAACTTTCAAACCTATCTAAATACGCGCAGCCCTTTAGTGCTTCTATACAAAAGAAAGTTCGAGTTAGTCACACCATTTATCGATTTTCATGATCTTTGATTTGTTGTCATCCCAAATATTTGACAGTTGTCGCGAAATCAATGTAGGTTCCCTTTTCAGGTTTATACTAGGATCTCGCTCATCTGTCATTTCCACCTCACACGCTCCGCAAAGTCCGTCGGCAATGAAAGGCAAATGCTGAAACTCTTTCTTAGTGGAAGTGCACAACTATTTTACTCCGGTCCGCTCAGTTCGTTACCCTATTTTAGTGGAAGGCGGGCAATATCACCATACTGAATAACTAGTTCATCATCATCATCATTTCAGCCAAAAGACGTTCAATGCTGGACATATGCCTCGCCACACTTATCGGTGCTGTGCGTTACGCATCCACCGGACTCCCACTACCTTGACCAGGTCGTCGCTCCACCTAGAGGGAGGCTTCCTAACGCCGCGTCTGCCGGTACGCAGTCGCCACTCTAACTTTTCGGCCCCACTGGCCATCTGTTCTGCGAGCAATGTGCCCTGCCCACAGACTTGTTTGGCAATTCATCGGGCTATGTAGGTAACCTTGAATGTCTTCGTTTCTGATCCGATCATGCAAGGAAACTCTGAGCATAGCTCTCTCCATTGGGTGACTTTAAGCCGTCTGATGAGGCCCATTGTGAGCGACCGCGACTCTGTCCTGTAAGTAATCACTGGCAACACAAATTACTAGTTAGACTTGTATATCACTACTGGTGAAACGTAAAAATATGAGAAAGCTAAGAGTTAACCTGGAAATAGCCAATACTCACTGGGTGTCCGTGTTGATCTTTGCATTTATAATCTCGGTATGATTAGAGTTCTTTGTCAACTTGCCATTTCTTGACGTATACAGGTTGGTCTTATTTAATAGCGCCACGATAGAGTTGAAAGATAAAAGTAAATTGGTATTTTTTTAAACCGTTGGTCATAATGTTATATTTCATTTAAATGGTGTCTTGTTATAAACTTTATTTGTGGACTGTTGAATTTCCTACGTGATACGAGTTTAATTGAACTAGGAAGTGTTGAATAGGTTTGAATAATTATTTATTGGGCAATATGGGTGGTAAATGCATTTATTATTTTTATTTTGGTCTGTATGAAGTAGCAACATAGATAAGTAACTTGTACCATACTATGCAATATTAACCGCAAAGTTCACTTGCAGATACCACACTTTTAATTTTAAATGTTTAATTACACATAATAACTAAAAATACCTAACCTATTATTAATTTAATTTTCCAAAGTAAACTTTCAGTTCCGCAAACGTACTTATTTGTGTAACCGCAACTGCTACTTATGAAGCATTTGCGGTTACACAAAAAAGGTCACAATCATAAATAAAAAGAGCTCTAAAAACCATTTTAAAATACATTTTTCATACAGCATACTTTTGAACACAAAGTGGCTCAAAGCTATAAACCGAACGAACGCATGCAATAACATACGTTTCCATAAAAAAATCACGTTTGAACATGTCGGACCGACACAAAACACCAGTTAAAACTAAATCTCGAGTTATGTTCTCCAGTGATATGAAACTCGAATGTGAAAGGCTTCCTAATGCACAATTTCATACTTTACTGCCAATAAAAACGGGTGCGGGCGAAATATATGCACCATAAATAAACGTGTTCGTATAACGATAATAGATCGAATAATTTAGTGTAAACTCAATGGAGTTCGCCCCGTGTGAAAGGGGCCGCGCTTTGAAATGAGAGCCGCTGATTGGTTGACGCTTCGGCGGTGAACATTGTACTCGATTTGTTGAGCCAATTGTTGGTTTCACACGTAGGGGTTTTAAAGCGAGGGGTGGGATTATTTACTCAAATTAGCCTCATACTTATTTAAGTAGGTATTTAAAATTAAGTAATAATGCAAGGGATGATAATTTTACAGTCATTAGCATTTTCTGAAAATTACATAACTTCGCTGTGACATCCAACAAAAATAATTAAGTAATAACATCACTTACACGCGATTACAAAGATTAGAAATTCCAGCGCAAACAACTTAATTAGCCGTATAAATTTGACAGAAGTGGGTGAATAAACCTCTAAAGTATTTCGTCCCGTGTGCACGGTTTAAGCTTCTCGATGATTATCTCGTGTGATAAATGGATCGTGTCAGAATTTATTGTGGGCTCAAACCCTCACTATTGTCTCAATGAATACTTTTTTATTGTCATAATATTATAGAGTTCGTATGACAAGTGGCGTTTAGGATTATGATGCATTTTTCCCAAATAGCACCCTCTGTTATGACCGTCGAGAGTTATTTCGTGTCGGATCGTAAATTGATTTTGATGTCTTTTTTATGGTGTATCGGAATCGATTTTTGTATTTTATTGGCGATGCTTTTTCATATGTAAATATATTAAATGATGTGTCTGATTGAGTATTTGGCGGGAGTCATAAGAATTTTCTATTTCGAATGGCGTTTAAAGCCTAGGTTCTAAAACCTGTGCTTCAGGTATCATGCGACAAGGTTGTTGCTTTTTTTACCGTCGCCACGTATAAATGACATCTAACATTAAACTTGCTTTTTTAATTTATTGAAGGCACAGTTTATAACGTGTTCAAACGTGACGTGTGCCTTAAACGAGCGCCCGCCTTTAATTTTTTAACAAAAGAAGTTAAAATGCGACCATAATCTTTTTATAACTGATATTCTATATGAATACAAATGCGGTGTGCCGATTATGCTATATATTATATATGAATTGGTTTTATGATACTAAATATTTGGACAGGGGTTTTATTGGTGCAGTAACATGATATTTTTGAGAGATGCTCTTTTGTTTCGTGGTTTTTATGATTATTAGTCTATGCGGAAAGACTGCTAAAATTGGTTTCGTGGGAAGTGAGAAAGTGTGAGCATAAAATATGTACTTGGACACTTTTATGAGATACCGAGATATAATTTTATATAAATCGAAGAAAAAAAAACAAGAAACTTGCCAGAGTTCTTCCAGTATGCAATTCATCATAACCTTGTGTGGTCCGTCTTATAATTTATTGGATTTCAATGGTTTTGGGAATACTTTTATTATGCGCATAGCAAAAGAGTGCAATTCCCTGCCGGAGTCTGTATTTCCTGATAGCTACAACCTGGGAGTCTTTAAGTCCAGAGTAAATACGATTCTTCTAGTCAAGCGTGCTTCATCGTCGACCATATCATCGCTTACCATCTGGTGAGATAGTGGTCAAGCGCAAGCAAACTAATAATAAAAAAATTGCTTTGTTTAACTTTTAGGTAGGTACCGGTATGCAGTATGGTGAATGATGATCAATTTATGTATTATCAAAAGTAGTGAATAAGCCTTATTAGATACATAAACAATGAAAATCTCTTGTGAGCTGGGTTGGTTTTTCCAAGGTGTCCATCGGTAAAATGTATCAGCAGATATTCGTCATTCAATAAAGGAAGGAAGTGGTGGTTTTATTGATAAAATTTTACGACCTCTTTTCAACCAAGTAAGTTTGATTGTTGCTATAATTCACAATAATTTATTTTATTTCCACTTTGACCAGTCCGCTCAGTAAACTTACTGATATTCCTACTGAGATAGATAGGTATTAGCTATTACTAGTTCATGCCGAAATCAGAGAATAAATAAAAAGAAAAGAAAAGTATAAATGCACTTTTCATGCCAGGCTTATTTAACATTTTTATTTATTATTTATTTATTTATTTAAACTTCATGTACAATAGTGGTACATAGGCGGACTTAATGCCACAAGGCATTCTCTACCAGTCAATCTTTGGGTTAAAAATGACAACATTGTGAATGGGTACAAAACATTATTTAAAAATAACAACTAGTATACGAAAATGTATATACTTACATATATAATTGAATTAATTGATTGATTGATTGATTTTGTGATTGATTTGATTGTGTTGATTGAATTGATTGATTGTGTTTAGAATGCAAACTACCTTAGTTATATTATTTCATTACAATTTTTTTTGGAGGTCGAATACAACGAAGAAGATTAATAAAACATAAAAAGAAAAGATACAGGACTGACGGTGACCACTGCCCTGAGACACAGATAATATAATACTACACCGAGAAGAGCCGAAGACACGAATGGCGTGAAATCTGCTTGGCAGTGACTCCGTCAAAGCGTTCCAAGACGGGCACGATCTTCAGAGATGAAGACAACGTATACGAAGAAGAAAATGCGGAGAAATTTGCCGAAGCCATAATTACCCGACTGCCGAAGGATGGTAATGTGTATATATGTATGTATGTTTGTATGTATGTATGTTTGTTTCTATGTGGTGTTCTAGAGACCAAACGCGTTGGTCGATTTTAATGGTTCTTACGTCAATCGATTCGTCTTAACCCTGCAAGTGTCACTGGCTACATTAAAATTGGAAAATAGAAAAATGGCGGATTTTGGGCGCCATATTGTGGGGGCCCAATTTTTTTCTTCTTCCAATCCCATCGTGTGACATATCAAAATAAAGGGTTTTAAGAGGAGATTTCAAGAAAATATAATACTTTAAATGTACCTAATTCTAAAAAAAATAACTAAAAAGTTAATTAAAAAACTCAGAAACCCCGACTGCTTAAAAAGCGAACTAAAAAGATGTAAACAAGAAGAAAATCATACTGTGCAGTCGGAGGATACATCTGGTTTTGGTCAGCCAGCTCGCGAACATGTGTTTGCACAGCATGATTTTCTTCTTGTTTACATCTTTTTAGTTCGCTTTTTAAGCAGTCGGGTTTTTTGTTTTTTTTTTGTATATTTTAGTACTATACGTTACAGTTAATTAAGCATTTTCATCCCTTAGTGACGTGAAACGTTTTACATGTAAAAACAAATAACATCTTCAATATTTTCAGATTTAGGTATACAAAAACGTGGCCAGCGGCTAAACCACAAACACCCGCCGACCATTACCAGCATCGATCTTCAATATCTTCAAAAGATCTCCTATAAAACTATAAAGCGGCTTGCACACCTGTCGAACGCATGCGCTCGACAGCTGTCCAGTCGCGCGTCGCCAATTGTCCGTGTGCATGTGCACCCTGCCTATACGCGAACAGTAATGAGATTAAATCTCTTCGTGACACATGGGTGTTGAGATGATTACCAGGTGCTTATGAGGAATTAAAATTATAGCTTATGGAGAAATTGTTGGTTAATATTGTAGGATGGAAGAGCTTAATGTATCCTATAACCAGAATGTGGATAAGCTTCACGCTGCGCCGTACTTATAGTAGGAATATTGTATGTTCTATTAAAAAAATCGGTCAAGCGCGAAATGAACTCGTGCGCCGAGGGTTCCGTACCTACCCATAATACCACCATAATATATTGGCGGCTAAGTTTTAAAGATATGGTCAAATTTATATTTACGTGAAAACTTCTACCAAAATTTACCTTAAATTCAAGTTTTATTTTTTACGATTTCTCCTTTATTTGTGCTGTAAGACCTTACTTTTTGCCAAATTTCTTGATTCTAGGTCAACGGTAACTACCATATAGGTTTTCGACCCAAAACCTATAGGGTACTACCGGTTGACCTAGAATTGACAATTTCAACTTGCACAAGGTCCATCCATTCCTGAGTAAATCGGTGGTGATACATGGACAGACAGACGGACAAGAGAACTTATAAGGGTTCCATCTTTTGAGGTACGGAAACTTAAAAATTGTCACTGACGGACAAGAAGTGATATAAGGTGCCATTTAAAAAAATACCTTTTTAGCCCCATTGTTACCTCCACCTTCTTATTAACCCTCCACCTTCAAATCAAAAGTCCAATAAATCACTTTTTTTACAGAAATTCGTAAAATTTTAATGTTTTGTACATTTTCAGGAAAAGCAAAACACGCGCGCTCGTTGAAGTCTTTTCTACGCACGATAAGAAAGCATGCGTTCACGCGCTGCGCTCGAACGGATCAACTGCAAAGTGCTTGTAAGAACCAAATTATTAATGTTCAAAGAATAAAGAGGATGTCCAAATGCATGCACCAAAACAAATATCATTGATATTCATACCATTACACGTAAACTTACACAAGCAAGTATTGTTTGCCAAAAGTTTTCTCGCATTAACTTACCTATAAAAGAACCTTTATACAATAACGGAAATGCCACCAACGCGCCACGGCACATCGGCATCAAAGCCACCGCGAATTCCTCTGCATATTGTGCGATATCCTGCCAAAGACATAAATAAAACTGAAATGATCGCCACGTCACCCGAACCGCACAAAAACCGTATTTGACGTCTAAATTATTGCCAGTAAGCATTTTCAGCAAGCACACCGCCCCCTCAACAAATCGCCCTGTAGCAGATGAAGCACCACCAACAATAGATACAGCAAATACATCAGATAAAAGAATTTTCAAAACAAACTCAAAATACTAAAGCGTTTGACACGAGCATCCGCTGCTGAGCAAAAAAGCGTGACCAATCGCGCATGAAAATTGAACCTTATGTTAATATTTTGAAGGGTTGTTTTGTGATGGGGCCGCACGTGCTTTGATCCCGCGATAGATCTCAATAGCGGTGATTAAAGGCGCCTGTGATTTTAGTTGAATGCTTTTTTTGCGGCCTTCATCGGCCATACAAAATAAACGGCACACTACTGTAAAAGAATATACAATTATTGGGCTTTGAATGGTTACAGCGGGGGTGAAGAGACCATAAATTGTTATTTTTTTCCACGTTTGGTTTGAATGTTGGAAATCTTTTTAAAATCATAAATGTTAGAGGATTTATTGTCAGGGGAGTTGGTTGATGGTCAATGTTTGTTGCTGGACTATTTGCTAATTATACGCTTCGATATGCGGAACCGTTGCAGATTGGTAAGGATTTGTGGTTTATTTGTGTTTTGTCACTTCATAATGTTAAGAGGGTTTCATTTCAGGGTTTGTCACTTTTTAATTGTTGTCAATTTTCATGCTTAGTTTGACGTCGAGTTGGTTATAAATTATACGCATTTTGCGCCTATTAGGAAGAATTTATCTCTATTGTAATAGTCATTACAATAGAGATAAATTCTTCCTAACCTACTTGGATCCATCAATCCATCTTCAGTCGAAGATGGATTGATGGATCCAAGTGACTTCATCCTCGTTAGCTGATTAGGTTATCAGTTAGATTTTGAAACCAAACTGACACAGAAGCATCGAGACACTTGATAGAGCAATTCTTCTTCTTTTCGTGTGAGGTGTGGCCACCTCTGGTGTCAGAGTTAATTGAGCCGCCTCTGGGAAACCCCACAGGCCTCTGACATGGCTATATCAGACTTACATTAACTACACAAGTCCAGGTTTCATCACGATGTTTTCCTTCACCGTTGCCTGTGATGTCCAAGATAAACTTAGAAAGTACATATGAATTTGAAAAACTCACATTGGTACTTGCCCGGATTTGAACCCACGACCTCTAGCACGACAGGCGAGGACTTAGCCGCTGGGCCACCACGACATATAAAGCAATGAAAAATAGAGAGAGACATGAATAGAGCAATAAAAAATTATTATAATAAACAAAGAAACATTATTGATTGCCACAGAAATTTGACTCATCGCATGATCATTAAAGTGCGTTAATTTATAGTTTTTCCTAAATTTATGCAAACTTGTAACAAACACATAACGGTTCTTTTCTCCAAACCCTATTCAACGCGCCATGAAGTCTCCCATCTTTATTGTTCTACCCAAAATTTTCTCGTACCGTTTTTTCTTCATGCCATTTTCTTACATCTTCATTGAGCAGCTAAAGGTGTTAATAGCTGTGCTGACGCTCATTATGTGAGTGCGAGGTGCTATCGTAAATTTGTTTCTTCAAGGACACACAACAAAAGGACCAAGTGTCGTTCAAGCCCAAAGTCGAGTTTACAAGAGGCTGCATGAAACGCGCGTGTGGGCCTTCGCTGCGAAAGGAGTAGGGTGGATGGGATTGATATTCGTTAAAACTGTGGAGTGGCTAACATTTTCATATTATTCTATGTTATTTTATTTGCCCAATTCAATGGTCCATCGAATGGGTAATTTTTTTTTGGCAACCTCTTATTAATGAATTTCCTTTGAGTTAAGTTTTCACGACCTTGTAAGATTTTTTTTAAATATTTTCCGGCTTTAACAACCGTTAAGGTAAGAAAAGTAATCTTGTTGTGTTTCTTAAGGGTGTTTAATTATGTTTTTATAAGCTATTATTAAGTTTCACCTAGACCGATGCCTTTGGATATGTAATCAAAGCTTGCAAGATAAATTGTGCCCACTTTTTAGTACTCGATTGAGCTGAAATTTTTCAAACATATTTGTATCTTGTAAAAAAAGGTATGTATGATATAAAAGTTTGTTTTAATAAAAAAATATTTCTATTTAAAATTAAATATTTTTTCTTTCTTTCTTAATATACAGCTACTGAAAAACGGTGCTATATATTCAAAAGCGTTTTCAACCTACGTGTATCACCTTACAAAAATCTCCTTGTTAATTAGACCGCCCCATGTCCATGTTATGCTATCGGTCTCGAATCTCAATAGGTCACCACTGTCCATGAATGGGTGGTATCGTCGGGGGCTCTTTACAACACACGTTTTGTATGGAATGTTGTAACAAAAAGCCTTAGATACACACCGTGATAAATTTACATTTACCGTCATCCTTCACACTAACCATTAGAAATTCAACCTTGTGGATTCGAATTAAGGGTGTGGTTTAAATTAGTGGGTGGTAATTTTAAGTTGGTAAAAAGAAATAAAATAATCTAACATGCAAGATCGGTCGGAAGGCTGGGAGGAGTTTGTTTTAGACGCTTTATTAATTATGTCCAATTAATTTTGGAACGGTTCGTCTCTTGAATCGCCATTTTCGTTACGGTGGTCAGTTTTAGCGGTCCGTTTGTTGATAAACTTTTTAAATTATGACTCTATTAATTTGTTAGGGGTGTTGGAGATCTTTTTTTTACTTGATGAGAAAGTGTGAAAATGGAGGTCTGTTATTCGATTAGAAATCTGTTCTAGTTAGACTTGGTTAAACCAATTACGTAATCTTGATTTCATCATCATCATTTCAGCCGAAAGACGTCCACTGCTGGACATAGCCCTCCCCCAGGCGTCGCCACATTGACCGATCCCGTGCGTCTCGCATCCAGCGCCTTCCCGCAACCTTAACCAGGTCATCGGTCCACCTAGTGGGAGGCCTTCCAACGTATCATCTTCCGGTTCGCGGTCGCCATTCCAGAACTTTTCGGTCCCATCGGCCATCCGTTCTGCGAGCAATGTGCCCTGCCCACTGCCACTTAAGTTTGGCAATTCTTCTGGCTATGTCGGTAACCCTGGTTCTCTAAATCTGGTGTTGGTAATCTTGATTTATGAAGCATAGAAAATTTTAATTACCCGTTCATTAGATACTCTGAAACAAAGTAGTTGACAACCTTAAAATTATAGCTTTGAAAGAGTCCCATAAAAATGTCAGTGTCTTTTCTACAAAAAAGTCATCGAACTTTTAAATTATACAAATTTTCATAATGTATGTATGTAAAACAATATTTAACTTTTACAATAAAATCTTTTACAGCTCAAAAGGATACCTCAGATTGCTTTATTAGCGTGGTATTGCTCCGCATTCATAACGCCACTATCAGGCCACTTATAAAAATCTTTCTAACAAGCGTAAAACGTCCAATCAATATAAAATTAATAGCCGATCAAGTAAAAAAATCCCGACCGAAAATTTTTTTTGGTTAATATTTTTTGTTTGTTGCACCGGTGTCGCTGTGATTTCACACGTCTATAGGTATGTCTTTTATAATATTTTTCGAGGCATTGTGCTAAGCGATCGCCGCATCGGCGCCGGCGCATCCGATTATGTTATTGTTAAAGGACCGAATTCTTTTATTTGACCTACGCGACATTCCTTCGATGGTAGTGTTTTGCGGTGCCCACGGATGTTTGGACGTGTATTTGTTATACATTGATGTTAGATATGATAAGCTTAGATCGAGACCTTTTTTGTTTTTAAGTGATTAAGGATCGGGTCCCCTAGTTTTGTGGTTATTAGAATGTTTGAGAAGGTTAACGACTTTTTTGAAGTTAATGACTGTTTTTGATAAAATTCCTTTTGGAATTATATTAATTGAGGTTTAGATCATTCGTTTCTTTAACAAAAAAGAGAAGCCACTACAGAGAGGATGCGACAAAAGAAGACACAAATGATGGTCTGAAAAACAAAAAAGATTTAAATTTAATCTTATTTTAAAATAATAAAATTACCCTATTATTAAATCGGAAGCAAATAAACCGACCTTTAAATATGGAAACCCACTTTTCTGGTACATTTCATTCATAAGGCGGCGCGCACACGTAACTTGATACGGACAAACAGATCATTTAGCCGTCGATCTGTATTTGCCCTAACAAAGGGAACATCATAGTTATAGTATTGGATTACTTTCCGGATTCATTCACTTGTGGTTTTTAGTGTAATTAAGTAATATCGAAAACTTTCACATGATCGTTAAAAATATTGGGCAATTTAAATTTCGAAATTAGACACAACATCAAAAGAGAATTATGAAACTATACATAAATGATTATGTGCTTTTGCTCGGCATTTGAAACGATCGTGCGTTTACAGAAATGATAAGGCCGAACAGAACAGAGAACAAAAAGGTGACAATATCAATTCAGAAGGCTACTCTTAAGAATCAGATCCAGATGAAGATAATGGTCCTCCCGGAGAACAAAGTTATGGCTGTTAGCAAGGTTTATTTTACTAAAAAGCAAATAATTTTGGACTTTCTGAATTAATGTTAATAATTCTGTTGAAGTACTTGAAAAAGAAGTTATAAATAAGTTCAAAAACTAAAACCCGACTACTGAAAAATCATGCTCTAAAAAGTATGAAACAAGAAAACATTCTCATCTGAAATTGTTAGAGTTATACAGACTGTTCGATATGTATCGGGTATTAAATAAACAACTTACATGTGTAATAAATAATTGATTGTATTTCATACATATTCATAGTGTTGTTCAGAGGATAACAGTTGTCGTATGCCACCTACAATACAATCTGCAAAGTAGCATACGACCACGGTTATACTTCCTTTTGCTTCGCCTTTGTGCGTATGGGAGGGATATCCACCATGTACCGATGGCGCATGGCCGTACGTCTTGTAGTCCGATGATGGAAAGGGCTAGGCAGAATCAAATTTTGCAGTTCCGTCGCACACTCCCCGAAATGTAACCGATAAAAACCGACAGGCTGGCAATTCGGCGTCGATGTTCGACGCTTTGGTTTATTATTTAATAAGATATTTATAGGGCGGGGGGGGGGGAGAGGCTAGTTAGCCTTACGGACCACGACGGGCATATGTAGAGAGATATGTAGAGAGTATGTATGCTGAGATAGGAGCCTTTTTGGTCTCGCAGGGGTTTTTTTATATTTTATTATTGTTTGTGTTTTGCTTATCTCGTGTCTCCTGTGCGGGTCACAAATAAATATTTTTTCTTTCTTTCTTTTTTCTTTATTTTCAAGAAACAGTCCCCAAATGAGAGTAATTGGTGATCCCTATGTTATTCTATCAGCGATGGGGATACTCAAAATGCCAAAATATAAGGGATTGACCAAGTAAAATTGACACGTGGCATAGATTATCCAATCACCATTACGACGCTTTCGTTGATAAAATATTATTTGTAAAGGAAAAGAAAGAAAAAACGTTTATTTGCGTCGGGCACGACACATACCATAAGACAAAGGAAAGCTTAAATACAAATACAGAGTATGCGTCACAACCACGCAAAACGGTCATCGCTCAGCATAATGCTGGGACTCGCGTGCAAGACAGAGCCACAGCGCTGGTTTTCAGCGATAGCCGGTGTGTGTTTGTCTATCATCATCATCAGCCTTTTAACTGCCCACTGCTGGGACGTAATCCACCACATGGGTCCAGTGCGGGTTGGTGGATGTCACATGTCTTCGAATTTGTATGTTAAGCTTTCCTCACGATGTTTTCCTTCACCCTTTTGGGAGCAGTTGTGCTCCCAAATACACATAAATTAAAGCACCTGCCGGGTTCGAACCCACGACCTACAACTTGTAAGTCCACCCCAGTTACCACTTGGCCACCAGTGCTTTCTGGATTTGTCTATATACAAATGATATTCTAAAGGCCCAAATCTCTTGTGCATTTGTACAAGGGGCACTACTTCGGGAAACATCTAAAAGGATAGAAAACCGTCATTAAAATAGTTACAAATCATCGGATCAGGTTATGATAACACTTCAGTGGCGTTAGTCGGTGGTCTTCCGACTTAAATGTGCCAAACGAAGGTAAACACGAAAAAAATCGGTAACACAGAAATAGCACACGGCAGCCTAACAAAACAGACATCGACGCCAAACAAACATGGATGAATGTGGATGAAACTATAGTTTGAGACCGCGGTTTTACTCGTTCGGTAAATTTATTTTATGTTAGCCACAAAGAATTGTTGTACTACACTTTGGGTATCTATACTTATACTATTATAAAGAGGAAAGATTTTTTTGTTTGTTTGTTTGTACCGAATAGGCTCCGAAACTACTGGACCTGGTTATAAGTATGTATTTATGTATATATTAAATAGCATTTTGTATCTGCATATCATACATAATATATTTTTGAACACTAGTATTGTCACACCAGTAATAGCCCCACTTCGTCTCCAGCGATTACTGTCCATACCAGGTTTCCTGGAAGTTTTTAGTTTTAAGTTTTCTTTATAAATGTAAATTATGGTGTATAAATAGTATAACTCATAAATAAATAAATAACATTAATATTACAAAGGCGAAAGTTTGCGAGTGTGTTTGTATATTTGTTACTTCTTCACGCTCAAACGGCTAGACGGATCTGGTTTAAATTTGGCACTGAGATATATTACACTGAGATAGAGACAGGAATTGATAGGATACTTTTTATCCTGGGAATATGTTCCTGGATTTTTTTTACGACTATGGCGCGGGCGAAGCCGATGGCAGAAGCTAGTCTTACTTTTTACTAATATTATAAATGTGAAAGTTTGGATGGATGTGTATTTGTTACTAAATCACGCCAGAACGGCTGAATGGATCTGGATGAAATTTGGCACAGATATAGATAATAGAATTTAAAAAAATATCTGGAATAGCACATAAGCTATTTTTCATCCCGGTATAATGTTTCCTTGGGATAAGAAAACACTTTTCAGGCGAGCGAAGCCACTGCAAGAAGCTAGTAATATTATAAAAAATGGGCAAGTAACTCTGTCTGTTAAATTTTCTCGCTTAAACCACTTAACCGATAGAGATGAAATTTGGTATGGAGATGGCTTGAGACCCTGGGCAAGACATAGATTAGTTTTCATCCCGGATGTCATCCTTGGGGGTGGAAATGGGGATGGAAGTTTGTATGGTAAACAAATAATTTCTCAAGTAAGACTCCTACAATATTATTATGCGATATTAAAAAAAAGAGCTATTCGAAGTACTAATGCTACGTGGACAAATTCACGGGAAAAAGCTAGTATGTTAAATAAATCAGACACACCAAGTAGATCTTAAATAAAAACTGAAGGTCGTCATTTTTTCACATAAAAATTTTCCTCGTACAGACAGACATTTTCACAGACATACAATTTTCTTCTACATAAAGCCCAGGGTGAAGAAACAACGCCTTCACATGAGACACATTATTGGTCAATTATCGCGGACTAAGCAAACTTAAGCTATCCGCTATGGGAACCTTGTCACTATTTTATTTATTTATTTTCCCTTCTCACTTGGCAGGCGTTGTCCTTTAGTGTCCCTTTGTGAAATGTTGAACGCTGTTTTTAAGAGGTGTTATAATTTGAAGATTTATGTTTTTTATTATGAAGATTGAGGAGCAGTGGTGGCCCAGTGGTATCGGCCGCGACTTGCAAGTTGAAGGTCGTTGGTTCGAGCCCAGGCAGACGCTTTACTTTGTGTAAATTATTTCATCACCACTGCTCTCAAAACGGTGAAGGAAAACATCGTGAGGAAACCGGCAAAAATTCGAAGACATGTGACATCCACCAACCCGCACTGGGCCCGCGCGGTGGATTACGGCCCATTCCCTCACACAGAGAGGAGGCCTGTGTCCCAGCAGTGGGAACATTAATAGGCTGGTTATGTGATTATGAAGATAACTGCTGTCAAATCAAGATTATCGACATAACCCGAAGTTTGGCAATCGACATACTTACGTGGCCAGTGGCCACGCAGGGCACATTTCTCGCAGAACGGATGGTAGCTGGAGTCAAATAGTCATGGAGCGGTGACTGCGTACCAGAAGACGCATCATTGTCTCCCAGTTGGCGGATGCAAGACGCACAGGACCGGTCGATGTGATGAAACTTCAGGGAGGCCTATATTCAAATGTAAACGTCTTTCGGCTGAAACGATGATGAGCTAAGAGATCGATGACGTTTTTAAGTCACATTCCTAATATAAGTTTTTAAGTTGACATGGTCACAATCATTAGAATTAATATTTGTTTCGGGATATGTTCTGGTAGTAACGGCATCGTGCGTGATAAACGAGTGAGGAAGAGGGTAGACAGATATTATGTCAGCTCGTAAATAACACCCACCAGCAAAGACTTTAGTTCTCGTGATCGTGGCGCTTGTAACGGTGCCGAAATATCGAGCTCTCAACGAAAATCTAAATATACATGGTAAATATCCCGAAACAAATACTAATTCACATTCCTAATTGCATTTAAACTATCGCATAATAAAGAAAAATGTTAGGGCTTGCTGATAGCAAACTGGCTTCACTACACTTTTCAGATATAAATCCCTTTTCCCCTTACCTACTAATTAAAAACCGGCCAAGTGTGAATTGGACTCGCGCACGAAGGGTTCCATACCATTGCAAAAAAAAACACGTTAATTGTATGGGAGCCCCACTTAAATATTTATTTTATTCTGTTTTTCTTTTGTTATTTTGAAAATTTCAACTGCCTAGCTATCACGGTTCATGAGATACACACAGCCTGGTGACAGACGGACAGACAGACAGACGGACCGCGGAGTGTTAGTAATAGGGTCCCGTTTTTACCCTTTGGGTACGGAACCCTAAAAATGACCTTGACCTATTAAAAGGTGGTGAATCGATTTACACTTATATATATTTATACTTCAGACATCTCATCACTATCAGACACACCCAATATCTCTGTAGATTTACACCACACCTACAAAGGATTCTGTTTACTCTACAAACACGTGTCATATTCGAGCATAATCCCAAAATACATTACATACTCACACAAAATTAGCATGGCGTATTGCACAACAAGCAAGCATTACGCTACTCACTCACTCATTCAGCAAACAAACGAGTCAATGGGCTACGGCCGAGCGCCGTATTTGCATACACTGAATCATCCTACCGTTATTTGTCTGTGTATCCTAGACTTTAGGACCTGATTACACTAGTGATGACTAGCGAATTGCTTCGCGGTGTCCACGATTGGCGAAACGGCAATTCGACGATGTTCAATTGTTTTTACGGAGCTAAACATCACAGTCACACTTGCTATGACAAACACGCAAGTGTAATGCGGTCACCGACTAAATGTGCACTGGCGCAAAATATATAATACACCATTTTGACGTGTGATTGTCAAGTGTCACATTGAAACGAATCAATTTAACTGTAAAGTAGTTAAATAAGTCATAACGAGGACTCAGAGCTCCTGTGTTTGCTTACAGTGTTGACGTTGCACTGTTGAAATGTTTAAAATGTGAGGTTTCGAATATGCTTACGTCACAAGTACCGAGGACAGGCGACGTGCATTCGCAGCTGGCCGCAAATTCGCTAGTATGGCAAAGCCCTTAGGTACTAGTTGGTACCTATGTAATCTAATTGACAATGCGATCTCTAAAGGTACAGGTGAACATCTTGTGTGACTCATAATGACAGTATTGTATGAATCATTATGTTCAGTGTGTGGAACACGGGAAGTTTATGGTGTATGGAGAAGGAATGTGAGCTATCAGCACTATGGAATGACGAATCAGGTTTCCTTATTTTTTTTGCACTATTTTGGCCATGGGGTTTAGTAAGCACATAGTCAACTAAGTGCCTTCCGCTCATCCGCTGGATTAGTCAGAGGTATATGAGTCTAAGGCAAATGCACCAATGGTTTACTAATGCCATACCAGTACCTATAAAATCCAAGGTTTGAACAGTCAGCAAGGTGGTTGAATTGATAACTCAGATTTACCTTTTAAAGTAGACCTCATTCATCAGTTACCATTAGGCAAGATTGAGCTCAAGGGCCGGCTCATCAGGAATAAAAATCTGTGTTATAAGTATGAAAAATACCGTTATTAAATTATAAATTTATCCCATCCCCAATACATTTTGACATACAAGATTCCACAAGAGCACTAAACTGTCCAATACAGCTGAGGAAACACAACTGAAGGAACAATTATGACTGTCAATAGGTACTATGAGTAACAAACTCTTCAAAACAATTAAATTAAGGACAAAGCAGTGTTTGTGGTTAAAACTGGTTAAATCAATCTAACATAAACCACATAAAATTAGTTATCTCATTAGGAAAAACGTCATGCAAAAGGCGCCATCGTCATTTTTGACATCTGCTTCCGAATACAGGAATAATTCTGGAAGTGTATGAATCAGTAAATTGAAGATGAATTACACACTAAGTAATCTCAGAATATCTTCTTGTTACAACCCACGTAAATGTGAATTGTAACTCGAAAAATTGTTAAGGTGATTGCAGACTTGCCCGACTTTTCATTCAGTTTTGTCGATTGTAAGTATTACTCCTCCAAACTAATAATGTATTTCGATTTGTTTTTCTTGTCAGATTCATTTGAATGGATGCAGTTTACAATAATAATAATTTATGTTTTAGTCTGCGGATAAATACATAGGTTTGCCAGCTTATATCATACAATTTGTTAAACCTGTACCGTGTATGTTCTCGCTGTTTACATATTATCGCTTAATATATAAAATAAAACATCTACAGTTTATAAGCCTACTAAATGGAGGAGTCAAATTGTAATAACCTTGATCACACGATCGTGTACTGATGAAGGGTCTGGGGGAACCTATGCTGGAAAGCAGAACAAACTTTTTACCGATATCT
The DNA here is from genome assembly GCA_948252205.1 of Orthosia incerta. Taxonomy (NCBI): domain Eukaryota; kingdom Metazoa; phylum Arthropoda; class Insecta; order Lepidoptera; family Noctuidae; genus Orthosia; species Orthosia incerta. Next base: position 57,974,291 of record OX411742.1, read on the forward strand.
GATATGTAGGTATCTTATTTAACTGGTAGAGAATGCCTGAGGCATTAATTTCGCCTATGTACCTTTATGTTGCATGAAGTTTTAATCCACACTAAAATTATAAGGAGGTAACATTTATAAGTTTGTAGGAAGTAATCTCTGGAACTACTGAATCTATTTAAAAAAATATTTTACCAACAGAGAGCTACACTCACTGAGTGTATATGCAACGTTTTATCCTGAAAAAATAACGACCCGTTAGGGTGGTGTGCGGGGTGGACCACGGGAACCGCGGGAAAACAGTTTTTTAATAAATAAATACTAAATATTTAAAATAGTAAGAATTTGTAAATAAAGGCTATTTAAATTAGACGTCTTCAAGGCTATTCCAAATAAAATAATTCTTTAACAAACTGGGTTCCGTCGTCTATTGTATTAAAACCCTACAGAAGGTTTGTTTCACAATGTGTACAACACACATTATGATACAAACCTTCTGTAGGTTAAAATCTCTTGTCTGTATGGTTCCAGACTGTGTAAATTTTGTATCTCAAACAGTTATTAAGACCGTCTATCACGTTACTCATCATTTTTGCAGCACGCGTTCCATTTGTTTGCATGATTCACGTTTAAGTGGGCTCCATTCATTTGGTTGTAACCTTGGCGTATCGGAACTAGAATACAATGATACTCGTAAAAGAAATTTTGGGAAACACCGCGATTGCAATTGTTCTGATTTACGCAATCGATAAATAATGCTGGCTAATTGTAAAGGTATAATGTTACTAATATTTGACGTAGGTTTCGGGATTTTTTACTTTAAATGTTAAAGTAATTTGACCACAGGTTGTGGTTTTGATTAAGCTTAAGTCACGCTATGGTGAAAAATGCATGAGCCATAGTGGATAAACTTTTGTACGAAAAATTAATAAGGAAAATGAAGACGCGACAATTTAAGATAGGTAGTTTATTGAGATGTATTTGTATGTGTCACTGGTTATAGGCTTATAGCCTACACTTTAGTACTGTTTATTTTATAATTTACTACCAGATGGTAGTCTGGTAGTAAATTATGTGTGTTGCGAATCGAGTTTTTTCAACTGCACACAAATTAGTTCCTGGAAAGTAATATCGATCTTAAGCAATCAATTGACACGCCTGTTTAAACGATATTTTTTGTCAAACAATCGTATGATTGTGTCCACTTTAATATGTCCAAAAAACCCGATGACAAGTTCACAGAGTACCATATAAGGTATACCACATAAGATGATTCTTTTTCACCTTAATATATCATCATTAGTTCTTAGACTTAGAAGTATGTTTCAAACGTATGTGGGTTCTTTTATTTCTTACTCATCATTTATTGTCCTCAACGTCGCGGTGCATTAATGAGTCCTGTAAATAGACGCAAAGATGATGAGACTTGTTGAAAACTGTTGGTTTACAATTTAAATTGACTTGGGAACACACACGTAATATTCTTAAATCCGATTTTGTTATTCTTATATCCGACTTATATCATAATTTTCCTGCCCTTGTCCCATGTTACTTGGGGTCGGCGCAATACGGTTTCTTCCTCCTTACCGTCCTGTCTCCCGTCACGCCATCACTGACTCCCTTTTCTTTCATATCACTCCTCACACAGTCCATCCATCTTTTTTTTGGCCGTCCCCTCCCTCTCCATCCATCCACATTTATATTCATAAATATTTTAGTATCATGCTTTTCATTCCTCCTTATCATATGACCATAGCAGGACAAAAGGTTTCCTTTTAACTTTTCTGTCACTGGCGCCACATTCAATTGAACGACTTATATCCGAAATATAAATTTAATTTATTTCACTGTTAGACGGTGAAATGAATTAAATGTATATATCGATTCATCGTTATCATCATCAAAGCCGAAAGACGTCCATTGCTGGAGTAAATCTCGATCGACCAAATCGAACAAATCTGCAAGCTCCTTTACTTTTCGATCAAAGTCCTTCCTAGTTTACTCAAACAGAATCAAGTAGCGTTTAACACTAAGCGTAAATTGATTGCCATATAGAGTAAGTCAAACACTTTTCCTACTCTGGGAATTCCCTTCCACACAACTAGAAAAAAGTCTGTAAGCTGAGCTTGGCAGCTTTATAGCATAAAAACCACCATTGAGAATTTCCCCAGCAATTTCTAGGCCACTTGCCGATGTTTTAATGTGCAATATTACAAAGAGAGTGGTAAGGCATGAGTCAGACGGCACCAGTGCCATATCACGACGCGTGAGAACTCTCAGCCTCCGATACAAATATGTCCGGTAGTAAGGAATCTCCCCATTTCCGGACGTGTGCCGAAATTAGAGCACTGTTAATGAATTTATTGTACTTTTATTAGTCATGCTGTAATGATAGTGCTTGGCTGGCGTTGCGGTTAAGTGGTTTGTAAGTGGTTGAAGGCGCTTCGGATAGTTAGGCTTGGAGTAACAATGTATATTGTATAGTCGGCTTGAATATTGAACATACTGCTTCTCTGGTAAAAAAATAACTTTAGAAGTTTTAGTATGATATAATGTTTTGCACTATACTCATGAGGGGAGGGCAAAAAATTCGGAATATTTGCCTAATACTAATACTATACTAATACTAATACTATACTTTTTTAGGAAAACTATTCCGCGAACTTTCGAACCTCCCTATGTACATTATGTATTGCGCGGTTTTAATAGGTCCCTTCTTAGATCTTAATACCAGTTATATAACTTCATGTTGCATATATAACCTTTAAACTTAACATAAAATTCTGTTATTCCCTGTACTTACATTTTAAAAACATCTCCATTCCGAAAGGTCTATAACTCAGGCATTTCTTATGAAACTGTGAACACTACGCTATGCAATGCTAAGACTTGGCAGTAGTAAAGTACTTGTACATACAATGTTGACAAATAGCAAAAAACTGCTTGAATACCTTAAGAATCATTAACTAAATGTATTGCCTACGTATGTTAAGACGAGTTTAAAATAGAAAGTAGTCCGTCTAGGTTAATAGACACATCCCTCCCCACTGGTAATCAGCATCTCGATTTATCAACGTTTAGAACATGCAATGTTCCTTATGTGACAGTGCAGCATGTTTAGAGAATTGCATTGGATATCGAATGAGAATTAAATATCTTTTATTAATTGGTATAATAAAGGTTATGAAATTAGTGCACTTTTGTTATGAGTAGCCGTCTCTCGAAAATGAAAAGAGTCTACCTGGAAATGCTGTCAGTCTTTGGAGAAAATGTATATCTGCCAACTGCATTGGCAGATATACAAAGATTGCGATGTCCTCTTTCTTTTTTATTTTATTTATTTATTGAAAACCTTATTAAAAATAACTGGGCAAAGGTGGACTAGATATATTTGACATCTTCTAGCAGTCGATCTTAGGGGATGTAGTTACAAAACAGAAGCTTATTTAGACAAAATGACATCCTGTGAAAACGACTGCTGAAAAGTCAAAATTTAAGGGATAGTCCAAGTGACTTTTGATGGCGCTTTTTACTCTCTATATTTTGAACTTTTTGACGAGCGTAGTCATTGCTAAAGTTGTCAAAAAATAAAAGGTTCGTTTTGACAACTATAAAAATACTTTATCTACTCTCATATCGTAATATTCGAATTATAAACTTCAAACTGAGTTTATATTGACATACTTTATAAACACATTACCGAAATTTAAAAATAGAATCTCATTATAACAGTTTTTCTCTAACAAAAAAATGCTATAATAGTAGATTATTGCATAGAGCACAAAGTAATTTATTATTGCACCGAGTGCCTGATTTAGATTAGAGTTAGATTAGAGCCCTCGCTAACGCTCGGGCTCTAATCTAATAGGCACGAGGGCAATATAAATTACTTAAGGCGAGGTGCATAATCTGCTTTTCTTTCAATTAAAAATATTGTCAAGCAAAATTAACAAAGTTCCCGCCAAATCACTTTTTTAAATTTCTTTCATTTTTAAATCAGAGTTAGCAGCAATCATTTTTTAAATTTAGAACAAGTAGGATAGAAACGAATAATACGTATGTAAAAAAAAAAGTATTAATATCGGCTGGCTGAATAGAGCTAATCCATTGAGATTGGCACCTTTTGGTGCTACTAAAAAAAAAACTGTGCAATAATGAGATTTCATACATTTTTATTGCTCTAGAGCATTAAAGACTCGCTTTGTACTGAGTTTTTAGTGTGATTGTGATGAAATTAAAGCATAGTTGGAAGAAAAACATTTTTTTTCTATTACGATACAGGACAAATGCAAGAAGTTAGTTTACTAAGGAGTTTCCATCAATATTTTTTTTGTAATGCCATTTTAGTACCTATTATAAAAAGATTTGATTCCAATTTTAAATTGTCTGTGACAATGCCCGCTTTAGGTTTAGCACGCACTGCGATTTTTATTCGCGTCAATTTTGTCTCTTTCTGCCTGTTCATAGAGCTCAAAATATTGGCGCGAATTAAATTCGCGCCGCGGTGCAGTGGATTCTGTTGCAAAACACGGATTTCATGCGGTATTATTGCCGCACGATTTTTTTACCGCAATGCGAGCAGCTTTATACAATTCCATAGGTCGCAGAATGGGCGGAAAAAATCACATCACATCATCAGCCTATTAATGTTCCCACTGCTGGGACACAGGCCTCCTCTCTGTGAGAGGGAATGGGCCGTAATCCACCACGCGGGCCCAATGCGGGTTGGTGGATGTCACATGTCTTCGAATTTTTGGTTCTAGGACATGCCAGTTTCCTCACGATGTTTTCCTGCACCTTTTTGAGAGCAGTGGTGATGAAATAATTTACACAAAGTAAAGCGCCTACCTGGGCTCGAACCCACGACCTACAACTTGTAAGTCGCGGCCGATACCACTGGGCCACCACTGCTCTCAAAAAATCGCGCGAATAAATATCGCAGTGCGTGTACTAAGCCTTAGCGTATGCGCAGATAATGCGGTGATGTGCTGGGTTTTGGCGCCATTCATACGTTTTTATGGCATGGAAAATGCAAAAAAAAGATATTAAGTAGGTTCAATCCCAAAATGTATGAGTGTAGATAAAGTAGTGTATGACATTGCAAATAACTAGGTATTAAAACATTCGTGTGAATACTATTACAAACCTCGCCTACGGCTCGGTTTTTAAACACACACTCATGTTTTAATAGTCCTTATTATGCAACAGTATCATAAACTACTATAATGACGTCGCCATAGTGTTTCGATAACATAGTATTTAATTAGGATTATGAATTTGATAGATAGATACGTAAAAAGTTATCGCGGCATGTAAAATGAGAAACTTCAACGGACTTCTTAGATTGTGACAACTATAGAATATCACTTTATCTAGAGTTGCAAGTGCATTAATTGCATTTTTTAAATATTTGTGGCAAAAATTGCTAAAGCAGAAAACATACTGAATAAATTGTTTTCTGAAATTAATTTTAAATAATACAAATTCTGCAACAGTGTTGATGGTTATTTCGTTTTATTATTTCGCTTGTAAGCAACTTCTGGTTAGGTTGGTGGGAAATCTTATGCTGCTAGCTATCAGTAAGAGTTCCGGTCGTAATAAATAATGATATCAATAAGGATGCGTAAATATGAGCTAAGTTGTTTATCGTTAAGTTAGCTACCTGTGCACGCATTACTTTTATCTATGTAGAATGATTTGCTTGCAATGAATCGTAATTTATTTCTAGAAATCTACTTCTTCTTAGCGTGTCGATGGCAAAAATATTCTCTAAATATTGTGTTTGGCCCAGAAATCTGCCACGGCAATACCAACCGGTGACGCAGCCTTAAGGTCTTCATATGCACAGGTGGCAGGGCAGGCCGCGCATGACGAAAGGTGGACCATGGTCTGCGGGGAGACACCGCACAAACACTGAAGGTTGGAGCTATCCGAGAATCCCCACCTGTGAAGGTTGTCTTTGGTGCGGCCGACCTGCGTGCGGAGTCTATTAAGAGTTTTCCAGGTCGGACATGGCAACGCTTGCCCAGGCGGACGATTCTCCGATGGCTCAATGAAGTAGTCTGGAGGCTTGAGCTTATTCCACCAAAGATCGCATCTCTCCGAGGCGGCGTCACCATCAGATGGGCTCACACAGCTAAGGAAGCTTTTTCGGCTTTTTTAGCCTTTGAGGCACCGAGCCGCACCCGTGCATTGAGTGGCGTGGGTCGTTTTGTAGTTTTGCCCTCTCTGTGCGGGCCGCTATAGTTCTGCGAATTTCCGGGGGCGCAATACCGAACAGTGGGTACAGCATTCGCACAGGAGTCGGTTTAAGGCAGCCTGTGGCAATCCGGCATGTCTCATTTAGGACTGCGTCCACTAATTTGGAGTGCGCAGAGCGGCTCCATACTGGACTAGCATATTCACCAGCGGCGAAACAGAGCACTATACCAGTAGTTCGCAGAACATGAGGAGACGCCCCCCAACCGGTGGTCGTTAGGAAGAAATCTACTGAAGTAGACAGAAAAATAGTTTTGAAGCATGATCCATTAAATTAGTATCAGAATAACGCTGTATGAAGGTTGGAGATGGCCCATTTGCACCACCGGACTTCTTTTTTTTTGGTTTGAGGTGATTTAAGTTAACAGTTTTTTGTGTTTTACAACTTGCAAAGATTTGTTCCGCATTCGCCCCAGTTTTCACCCCACTTCCAAAAAATATGCTTTTGTAGGGTTAAATTGAGGTAAAAAATTGGGACGAATGGGGATCGTTGAAAAATACTTGTCTGTCTGTCTGTATGTCCGTCCGTCCGTCCGTCAGTCCGTCCGTCCGTCCGTCCATCCATCCATCCGTCCGTCTGTCACCAGGCTGTATCTCATGAACCGTGATAGCTAGGCAATTGAATTTTTCACAAATGATGTATTTCTGCTGCCGCTATAACAACAAATACTAAAAACAGAATAAAATAATATTTAAGTGGGGCTACCATACAACAAACGTGATTTTTTGCGATAATGGTGCGGAACCCTTCGAGCGCGAGTCCGACTCGCACTTGACCGGTTTTCTTTGTAAAAGATCAAAGTCATTTAATTTTCTGTGTTCCACAACTTGCATATTAAGTAAAGCAGAATTTAAAAAAAAAACAAATAACGTGCAAATACGTCGTGAATACAGTAAGGTGTTGCGGTAATTAAACTCAATAAATGTTGCTATAGGTCTGCATCATAGGCAGGGGCACATAATCTAAGTCTGTCGTACATGAAACAAAATTCAATTATTATTCTATCAAAGAGACATTTGAAAATGTACCTAGGCAGGTGATAGTTATGTGTTTAAAGAAATAAATCTTTTAAGATCTGATTCATGATTAAATTCAAGACTATTACTTTGTAGCCTGAGAAATGAGTTTTCTTGTAAAAAAGATGTGTGTCTTTTTTTTTTGGTGTACTATAAATTATATTCATTATTCAGTATAGGTTAATAAACCTCAAATTAATTCAAATTATTGTAAAGATTGACTCACTTCATCTTAGTTTCCACCGTGATTTTTTACAAAACGATTAGCGGAAAACCAAGAGACCGATGATCAACCGGGATTGAACTTAATTGCATAATATGTAAGTTTGCATCGCTATTAATATTTACATTACCTTTCCTGACATTAGACTACGATTATTGTAAGCTATGAAGGTTTATCATAATTTGTTTTATGTCAATCACCGCTTTGAAGAAATATTCACAACAATACTACGTAGCAAAGAAAACGCGACCAAAGATTGACAACGTCTGTAGATAGGCATGCGCCGCACTTCCGACATAGTTTTGAGAGCTGTGTCGCACTTGAGATAATACGACTTAAGTCAATATGGAAATCCATAAACTTATGCCCTTTTGCATCTTAGGTAGTACGAGGTCATATCTTTCTTAAGCGGAACGTATATGACCTTAGCAGACGAAAAGATAATTGCTTGCAATCACTTGTCTCCAATCCCGTCTGGGTTTGATACGTTTGTGTCTTGAGACGAATTAGGTTTTACGAAGAATTGTTTGTCTTAGGTTTCAGTTTATATTCTTGATGAACGACTTGACGAGTAAATAAAATTGATAGTTCCGCTACGGTTTGTGGTGAATCATACTTTAATTTATCAATCATCGTCTTCATGATTTTTCTTTTATTAGCTCAGGAGACCTTTTATTTTTATCGTGGCATGGTCATCTGAAATGCTTCGAAAACTAATATTTGGATAAAAAACAGCAGCGTTAAAGACCAGAGGCTTGCTGTCATCAACTTGCTTACCCCGCCCAATGAAATAAGAAATAGGTAAGTTAAGACAATTCCTACTCAAGATTTCAATGGACATTTTTGGGCTCCCGCTTTAAATTCTCAACAAAGCAAATGAAAGAAGTAAGATTCTTTGATTATGTTAAAGAATAAAAGTAAGTGATTTATAAAACAAGACGTAAGATATTAATTACTGCAAGTATGCCAACCCTCCAGCACATATAACCAACCAGCCATGAAAGTGCATAATCCTTTATTTTCCTTTGACGTAACACTGTCAAGCTGAACGTTTGCTTAAGGGCTTGCAAAGTACACAGATCATGTTAAACATGGACGTGTTGGTCGTCTTTTGTTTTCTGTTTACTCCTACTCGGTCACGGCAGACCTGTGGTTTTACGTAGGTCAAGTGCGATTCCAATCTCGATCCTATTTGCTATATATTTTAGTTTATTTGATTATAATGGTTGGGTATTTCAGAGTCGATGAAGTCATGCTCAGCAGCCGATCACTTTGTTTTATTATGTTTTGTTTAACAGTGATTACGGCTACGATTTTGTATGATGAACATCCGTGTTGATTTATGGATCCAGGATTCTGGTTTTTGTTGTAGCTAATTAAGTTGACTTTTTATTAGGAGGATTTTTTCAAAAGTATGTATTTGAGTGAATAATGGGCATACATTGAAATTGGTCACTTACCAAAGATCTTATATGTACAAATTTTGGATTAGTGGCAGATATTGACGTTAGCAGTGTGAATAATGTGCAATAAATATGTTTGGTCCATTCTTACCTAATATTATTTTCAAACGCCTGTACCTCATACTTTGAAAAACTTATCCAACTGTAGTTCCAACTCTGTTCAAGCCAAATGGCGAGCTTTTCACTATCTGTGCGGCATGAACTCAATACCTTTCTTCCATCTTTAGCCGCAACTTAATTTAAACATCCAGCAGAACACACAAGAACAAAGAAATCGTATCAATTAAATAAATACAGGAAATGAACATTCGCTTACAACGTTAATTATGAAGTAAGTTGGGTGATCAAAAAAAAGATAGTCACGTGCGAAGGAGGTACACATTAACATAGCCTCGTTTTTTCGTCCCAGATTCGTGACACATCGTGTGTGAGCCCTGTGGTAAATAATAAATCTTTCTAATAAATAAAACAAGGGAACGTGAGCGAGATAAAGCGCGCATGCCCGTTCTGTGCGCCCTAAACGCCATTGTGGACGCCGACGGCAGATCGTTAAACGAAGGTGAAAATATTTTGTGCCTTTTTTAGAGATCAACTGGATGTGGTGATGTTTTCATGTTTAACTTGTGTTCGGAGTAATTGCTTGATGTCTTATGCCGTTGCAAAGGTTTTGCTACCTGTTCTTAGAGGGAGCTTAAGGTAAAGCTTTTTATAATGTGAGGTAGATTGATTGCTTTGTTCTCCCATGTGGAAATCCATCACATCACATCATCAGCCTATTAATTTTCCCACTGCTGGAACACAGGCCTCCTCTCTGTGAGAGGGAATGGGCCGTAATCCACCACGCGGGCCCAGTGCAGTTGGTGGATGTCACATGTCTTCGAATTTTTGGTTCTAGGACATGCCGGTTTCCTCACGATGTTTTCCTTTACCGTTTTGAGAGCAGTGGTGATGAAATAATTTACACAAAGTAAAGCGCCTGCCTGGGCTCGAACCCACGACGTAAAACTTGTAAGTCGCGGCCGATACCACTGGGCCACCACTGCTCTTAAATCCTTATGTAATCTAATTAGGACTGTGACAGTTTGTGATGTGTTTGGAGTAATTTCTTGATGTATTATACTTTTGCGAATGTTTTGCTACCTGTTCTTCGAGAGAGCTTTTTTGTAATATCAGGTAGTTTGATCGTTCTGTTCTCCCTTGTGGAAAATCATGAGGTATCTTTCTTCGTTCTTTCTTTTTTTAAACCGTTGCCCCACACTAGGAATTCTGCCTGTATCGTGGGTGCGTCTACACACATTTAAACTCATATTCACAAGACACCCAGATCCGGAACAACTATCTGTATGCCATACAAATATTTGTTCCGTGCGGGAATCGCACCCGCTACACGCAGTGCAGCAGCCGATCGCTCAACCACTACTCCAAACGTGTCATCAATATCTAGTTAAAATTGACACAGAATTTGATGTAAGTAATGTTTTATGTCTTATGTTCTTGCGCAGCCTTTGCTACCTGTTCTCAGAGGAAGTTTAAGGTAAAGCTTTTTTGTAATGCAGATCGCAGATTGATCACACATCTCCCGTAAGAAAAACCATGTGAATATAATTAAAATTTTGAGAGGAGTCTGGTGCTTGGAGTATTTGCTTGATGGCTTATGCTCTTGTGCAGACTTTGCTTCCTACTCTTCAAGGGAGAGCTTTTTATATAATGTTGTATAGTTTTGCCCCCTGTGGGCTTAGTGCGAGTTTTTACTTACGCTCATTCGCGTTAACGTAAACGTCAATTTGTATTAAAACTGGATAAGCGCCATCTGGTGACAGTTATTGAAATAAGAGACCGTTTACGTTTTCACGATCGAGTGTGTTAAAAACTCGAAATAAGCATTCTGAGGCCTTAGTGCGAGTTTTTACTCACGCTCAATCGCGTTATCGTAAACGTCAATTTGTATTGAAATTGGATAAGCGCCGTCTGGTGACGGTAAGGAGAAACCTCTTTCTATATCTATACTAATAAGTAATATATAACATTATAAAGAGGAAAGATATTTTTGTTTGTTTGTACCGAATAGGATCCAAAACTACTGGACCGATTTGTAAAATTATTTCACCAATAGAAAGCTACATTATTCCTGAGTGACATAGGCTATTTTTAATCCCGAAATTGGGTCCTGTGGGGTGGTCCACGGGAGCGAAGCCGCGGGCAACAGCTAGTGTTGTATACATTTTGACATAAGAGATCGTTTACGTTATCACGAGTGAGTACGTCAAAAAACTCGGAATAAGCACACTGCTCTCCAATGTGGGAAACCTTGCGGAATCTTATTAGAATTTTGATTGTTTAGGCTTGCGTACGAGTATAAATAGTAACTTTTTCTTTGAGATAGATATTCGATTAAATCGGTAGGTATTCTAATAGACGTATAATAGTCGATCCTGTGTAGGTACTTTGTGTGTGAAATACTAAGCTATTTAATGTACGTATGCTCGTTTAAGATATGGCGGAATGCTTGAACTTTGTAGCAGTAATTGATTTTGCATACCCCGCTGTTGACTTTACACCTACCGTTAAACATACTACTTTTTGCTCTCTACTTAAAGTAATTTGCTTTTTTCAGGTTAGAAGCTATGCAACTACGCGGATGAAACTTTGAGATATATTTTTATTAGACTTCGAGACCATAAGAAGAAATATTTTGATTTTCAGTTTTTTTGTATAAACAAAACAGAGGTACTTATTACCGGTCTAAAATATTATTTACTAGCTTTTGCCTGCATGTAAAATAAGTTAGTCCAGGTCATAAACTATCTGTGTACAAAATTTCATTCAATGCCGTTGATTTTTGCGTGATTGAAAAACAAACATACGAACTTATAATTTTACTAGCTGTTCCCCGCGGCTTCGCTCCCGTGTGGTCCACAGGACCCGTTTTCGGGAATAAAAAATAGCCTATGTTACTCGGGAATAATGTAACTTTCTATAGATGAAAGAATTTTTTAAATCGGTCCAGTAGTTTCGGAGCCTATTCGGTACAAACAAACAAACAATTATATTGGTATAGATTAGTATAGATTAGGATTGGATTTCGAATACATAGTAAAGATTGAAGAGTACCTCTAATATGGCTTGTGTAGTTTTTTTGGTTATAAAACCAAAACTTGTCACCGCTACGGATTACGGAACCCACTCATAATCCCGCCCAATCAAGTTTCTTCAAACAATTTTTTACCGAAAAAAATTGTGACCCAACTCTATACACAATGTGGTAGGTCATTCTCAATGAGCTTCGGTTGTTAATGTGTAAATATGTGTTTCACATTTACACGACCGCGACATCCACGACCATTGTGGTTGGAATGTTACCTCGCAGTCAGATATAGCCGCGTAGAGGCAAACTATTGATATTGCCGCCAGTTTAGCTTGAGATAAATGATACATAAATTAATAATATGTACGTGGGCGATCGAGCTCTGCTCAGGTGAAAATAGAGTAAACGTAGTTATCTAAAAATTAAACCTAGCTAGATCGATTTATCGCCCCCGAAACCGCAACGCATACTAAATATCATGAAAATCGTTGGAGCCGTTTCCGAGATTCAGATTATATATACCTATGTAGATTATTATATAGATTCAGATTATATATATTTATTTATCCACCAACCCGCACTGGGCCCGCATGGTGGATTACGGCCCATTTCCTCTCTCAGAGAGGAGGCCTGTGTCCCAGCAGTGGGAACATTAATAGCTGATGATGTGATAGATATATTTATACAAGAATTGCTCATTTAAAGATATTACATAGATAAAAAGTATAGAGACAGGAAACATTTTTTATGGACCAACAATAAAGGGAGGTCCAAAAGTACGCGTAATATTTACCGTAATAATTATTAAAAGCAAAAATCTTTTTAAAACAAGCTATTACTATACAAAAAGTCAATACATATATTCAAGGAGTCCAAAAACGAAGGTGCTATAACGTCTGGTTGAGGAGTTGCCATGGCCATCTTCCGACTCCATCATGAGACCAACTCCATAACACCATATATATTATTTTAATGTTTTCAAAGTTTCGTTTTAATCTATACTCTATACTTAGTAGTATAAAGAGGAAAGATATGTATTTTTTTTTAGTTTTTGTTATTTTGTATGTAACGAATAATTTTTAAAACTACTGGACTGATTTCAAAAATTCTTTCACCGTTGGGAAGCTACACTATCCTCGGATGACATAGGGTACTTTTTACAAGCTTTAAATTAACTTGCAATGTATGTATGTAAGTGTGTTCGGGTCAAATCTTGCAACTGAATTTTAAAGCAGTTATCCTCCACCGATTAAGATGAAATTTGCATACACGTTTAGTTTGGATGACAATGCATGTTTAGATAAGTGACGTCATTCTAAATCCAGTATGGCGAACGGCCCAAGATGGTGGACTAGTTATTTTTTGTGCACTGCCATGATATGGGTATCAAATGAAAGGGTCTGCTGAGAAGAATACGAAAATAGCTTGTTTAAAAATAATAAAATTATTATCCCTGTATTCCCACGGGAACGGGAACTAGGCGGGTGAAACCGCGAGTGTAAGTATGCCAAGTTTAAGAAGGAGTGCAGATCTACGCGAGACACAATGGATTTTTAATTGTTTCAGTTAATTACGGCATACAAGGGGTTAATCGGATAGCTGGAAGTGTTTGAAAAGTCGATAACTACTTACCGGACACATACGTAAGCAAGATAATACAAAGCTTGTAAAAATTAGATGTCTCTTAAGGAAAATATCCTGTACACTTTTGGACCTCCCCTCCTACGTCGACACCGACTTTCAGTCTATCCGGATTCAGCTGCATACCAGTATGTTACATGGGAGTGATTAGAGTGGACTCTATTTTCTCCAAATAAAAAACAAATATAAGGTTTTCATAGAAATTGCTATCAATATCGAGATTCATGGCTAAGAAATTAGTAATTTTATTAATGATTTACAGAAGAGTAGCACACTGATGTCCACAATCATTTTGAATGTTGCTTGCATCCTTGCCTAGTTTGTTAAAAGTTTTACCGTCACACTAGCTAGAGGGAATCTATTGAAAATGTAGCAGCCACAACTTTATTAAGAAATAGTATGTTTTTCTATATTAACGTGCGAAAAGAAATAAGTAGTTTATTGACCTGTAACTAATTGTACGGCTATAAATGGTAATTAGCAAACAAGTGCGAGTCGGACTCGTGCACGAAGGGTTCCGTACCATTATCGCAAAAAACGGCAAAAAATCACGTTTGTTGTATGGGAGCCCCCACTTAAATATTTATTTTATTTTGTTTTTAGTATTTGTTGTTATAGCGGCAACAGATATACATCATCAGTGTAAATTTCAGCTATCACGATGCATGAGATACAGCCTGGTGACATACAGAGACAGACAGACGGACAGTGGAGTCTTAGTAATAGGGTCCAGTCTTTATCCTTTGGGTACGAAACCCTAAAAATTACACCCATATTGTTCTCATTAATATGCTTATCGGCGGAGAGAGTTATGCTCGGCGTTTCCTTGCGTGATCATGTCAGAAATGAGGATATCCACAGGAGAACCAAAGTTACCGACATAGCCCGAAGAATTGCCAAACTTAAGTGGCAGTGGGCAGGGCACATTGCTTGCAGAACGGATGGCCGATGGGGCAGAAAAGTTCTGGAATGGCGACCGCGAACCATAAGACTATACGTTGGAAGGCCTCCCACTAGGTAGACCGATGACCTGGTTAAGGTTGCGGGAAGGCGCTGGATGCGTGACGCACGGGATCGGTCAATGTGGCGACGCTTGGGGAAGGCCTATGTCCAGCAGTGGACATCTTTCGGCTGAAATGATGATGATGAATGTGCTTATCCATTTACGTTTTGCAATAAGTACCTATGCACCATGTATGTACGGGGTATGTTATCTATTTTTCTTTATATTAATGTACCTAACTGTATTTACTTTCATCACAATAATAAACGAAATGCTTTCATATCATCCGACGACTCCAAATCTAACACCCGCGGTTTTTTGACGACTTATAACGTCGTCGTCACAACAGATTAAACAAATATGGCGGGAGCCGTTTGACAGTTCGCTTTGTGATCAGTAGCGGGACGTGTTACACAACACAAACAAACATACACTTTTGATAGAAAAAATTAAGGAACTTTGAACTTTATTGCTACGTGATAGAGTTTAAGAGTGGATGGGTAGGTGCAAAGGGAACCTTGTGTGGTGACTTTTTTATTATTTTTCAGGTCCCATCGTCTTGGTCGTACTAATTTGTCGAGACCAAGTCACCAATGCAAATATGGCGGGTGTTGTGAATACCTTGTGTAAAGATATGAAATTGTTTCCAGTCCCGAGCTCCCGGCTCATGGGAACTTGCGTGATTCGTGTTTGTCACTTAGGAATATTTTAATGAAATATTTGTTTTAGAACTTTTTATGAGATATTATGAGATGTTATTATCGTTGGCGTGGGTGGTATAAAATCACTGGTTGTGTGAAAGCTAAATATATATTATTCGCTTCTATTAATTAAAAATAATTCTCTATGTTACTGAACTTATCATGTAGTTACAGTACAAACATTTTCTTAAAGTCCCTCGAAAAACTTCGTCAGTCGTCGGATTTCTATCAGTTGCCCTTGGTGCAGATCGGAAGCTCTCAATCAACTTGGAAGTATATATAGTTGTTAATACTCTTTTAACACAATGGAATTTACTTTTAAAATGGGAGGAAAACTGCTAAAGCTGCTATTTTTACAGCTCTATATATTTTATTTTATTTGAGAGCAGTGGTGGCCCAGTGGTATCGGCCGCGACTTACAAGTTGTAGGTTGTGGGTTCGAGCCCAGGCAGGCGCTTTACTTTGTGTAAATTATTTCATAACCACTGCTCTCAAAACGGTGAAAGAAAACATCGTGAGGAAACCGGTATGCCCTAGAACCAAAAATTCGAAGATATGTGACACCCACCAAACCGCACTGGGCCCGCGTGGTGGATAACGGCCCATTCCCTCTCACAGAGAGGAGGCCTGTGTCCCAGCAGTGGGAACATTAATAGGCTGATGATGTGATATATTTTACACGGTAATCAAAACAAAACAACAATAAAGTACTTAGTTCTGAATTCAAATTATTATACAAGATAAATCTTATAATTGATAGACTTGGAAATTAGCATTCGGTTGTATTCGGAAATGCGATGATTGCCGAGGGACATTACAGAAATTATAGTACTGGGGGGTGACCATAAAAGCTCTTAGAGCGGTATCAATTTGATATCGTATAAGGGACAGATGTTTATGACTTGTATATATATGTCACTTACTCGATATCAAATTGATACCGCTCTAAGAGCTTATGGTCACCCCCCTGTACTTGATTGATTTGAATGTGGCGTCATTAATTAAGCTTCACTGCTCTTTTTATTATGTGTGTATGTGTGTGTGTGCTTCATCTGATGATAAAGGTGGTGGTAAGGTTCGATATCAAAATAAAAATAAAAAACGTTGAAATAAATGTAATAATAATTTAATTGCACAAACACAGAAGCCATGTTTGTGCCGCAGTTATAAATAGGTACTATTTGAACTATACAAATATGATTAAGTCATAAATACACTGGCTCTGTATTTTTACAATAATATAATTAACAGCTCTATTAAAGCTAGTCATATTTCATTGGATTTCGTAACATATAAATAGTTAACAAAGAGTCAAGTATTACTAAAGGAAAGTACAATTAAATTATTCGTCTCAGCCTCGAAGCTACCAAGTCATAAAAAAATATTAATGATCTATATCATTAAAATATCGACAGCAGCAGAAAAGAAACTGTTCTGATATATAATTTTACTCATTCATATTCCGACTCAACAATTTCATTAACAGTCCAAGTGCTGGAATGAAGTCTAATACTAAAATCTAAATTAAATAATACAAATAATAAAGAAATTGAAATTAAGTGGAGTTAAGCGAGAAATAAATTAAGACCTTGACTAGGATAATCGGAAAATTTAGAAAGTTAATTAGCAGACAATAAATAATACATTTTAAATTCGTCACTATTTACAAAAAGGAACTAATTCGTTCTAGACCAAAATGGCAATGTAATGGCAAAGACAGTTTTTTTTCTAAACATTAATTCGCTATTCAACAGCCAAAGGAAATATTCTACTAGAAGGAGTTTTTCTTGGGGCTTACTAATACTGAAGAGTACTGTTCGCCTCGTGGTGCGAGCACCAAGATTAAGTAGACAGCCAAAAGTTACATGGGATGTGCAGTTTCTTTGAGTCGCATCATTGACTCTTAACAACAACCGCTATTTTCAAGCCTTTTTGCTGTAGGCCTCGAACACCTGCTCAAGGTATTCCAAGTAGTTGAGGGTGTCCCTGTATAGGGTGACGCCCATGTCGTTCTTCAAATTAGGGACTTCAGAATCCAGAACTTTCTCGATCTTCAAGTCGCGGATATTCATAATGTCCTGCAAAGAGAAAAAAGTTTGGGTTAGCAACATATAAGTTTTTTGCGACATATTGAAAAAATATTACAGAAATTAGTTTTAGGTTTTAATTTGGCTTTGTATACAAAAAATTGATACGTTTGATTTCAAAAGAAATTTGAATACTTACATTAAAATAACACAGTACAGCTCGCACATCATGCATCGTCTGGTTGATGTTCTTCTTTAGGCTCTCGTCTGATATTAAGTTGGGGTTCAATTCCTCGTTCAAAAACGAGTACAGTCCCGCAACTATCATCTTAAGCCCTTTGTACATCCCCGGTAAAATACTGTCGAATGAACTCTGTGAACAAAGAAAATGAAATTTAGTTCTCAAGCTTTAAGATCATCAACAAAATTGTCATATAATTAGTTTGGATTTTTGCTTTTTAAATATATCTGGCGAAATATGATTTGATGTTTCTCAAGTCAGCCCTTATGGTTTCAAGTTAATTGTTGCAACCAAAAACTGCAATGGCTCATTGCAGGTTTTAATTAAATTAAGATAAGGACAATCATAATTGCGATAATCATCCTAAATTCGATTACATTTTCGATTGTCAGTATTGCGAAACCATTGTGTTCTCACGTAAGCGATAGCCGGCCGACAACAATGAGTGCCACCGACGATGTCAATTCTTTGAAATCGATTGAAAAACTCATACGGATGCACGTTTTTGGCATCAGCGAATTCGCCGCCCTTCGGTGATTGTTTTCGTTTAGGAAACGTCAATCTGGCAACGTCCGTGTTATCAAAAATGGAATGGTTTTTGAATATTGCCCAAGATTTTAAGATTATGGATTAATTCAAGACAGTCAATGCACAAACAGAAACGAAGTAAACAAAGTTAACTATAGGAAATGCATATAAAATATGCAATATTTTAAAACGGTAACAAAGTTCGATGCTTACCTCATTCACCAAGTTGTCAATATCTGTTTCAGACATCTTCTGGTAGAGGATTTTCCCCTTAGGCAGCCATTCCGCAGGAAGATATTCATCTGAAACCCACGATTTCAGAAGTTCGTCGAAACTGTTATAACTATGAAGTTTCAACGCCTGGAACAAATGAGAAAGAATTATTAGTTAAGCTCATTGCAACATATAGAGAAACCGATGAATTAGGTTCGTGGCGTTAAGAGATAAAATAATACATTTTAAATAGCAAAAAGTTTACAGTATCTAAAGGAACAAAACACAGTGCCAATAAACTCAAACACAAGTAATGAAATAATATCATTAAATTATACAATGACACGAATTTTCACGGCTATACGACACAATAAGGGTCATCGTGAATCAACGCTTATTGAGAACAGTTGTGTTCTATGAAAGATGGAAATAGATTGAGTTAATACAATAAGTTGATTAACTGCCATGAAAAGGAAGATTGAGCGGACGATGAGTCCGAGCGGTTTCCTGGATTGAAGGTATAAATGTGGTTCAAGTGGGGAGAGCAGTGGCCAGTCGAGTACTGAGTATTGGATAGTTAGGATACGAGTAAAGAGATTTCTGAGCAGTTTTTTGTAAATTTATCTAGACTGGGGGTAAGTGGCTAATGTTTTTTAAACTTTAATATTGTAACATATCCTAACCATATAATTTCTACTGTGTCTACTTTTGATTATGTTTGATTGAGAATCATTAAAATTTTGTTTGGTGGTGATCATTTGTGGTCTGAATGATTAAGACATTTAAAAGTCTTGTACAATTTCAGAATGATAAATAGGCAAAATAATTTAACAAGTCAAAGTTTCTGAAATCAATGATACAGATATAGAGCAGAAAACTAAAATGTCAACAAAAGAAGTCTCAACACCCACGTTGGTACTTGCGTTACCTATTCGCAAAATGTTCCTAGAAATGACAAACGTTAACTGCCCTCAGGAGAAACAAACCATACGAACATGACCTAAGAAGTATTGAGACTTCTTCCAGTTAATAGGTCAAGTAACATTGGTACCGCACACGCTACTAACTGCCATCTATTTATTTAAAGACTCCATCTTTCAATTAGATAATCACAAATAAAGACTACACGATTCCTATCGATATTAATAGTGAAGTTTCGTTGTGATATAATTGACAAATTGCTTTTATGATTCTACTAAGCGAGTCATGAAGCCCTAGATTTTAATGCATCGACTGCGATTCAATTTGATATTTAGTGCACATTAATACACGATACTATAATCGATTCAATCGGCAAGCGAAGGTCGTATGAAAGATGAGATCGAAACCAGAGGTTTGCGGCCGCCGCCGACGAAATTTCACGTAACAAAACCGTTCCGACATTAAAATTTGACACTATGTCTATAACACACGTGACGAGGACGGAATTAACAAAAACTGTTCTTGTACTATTAAACGTAGAGTCCAAATGGCTTTGACAAGCCAAACAATCGGGGCCGGACTGGCAGATGTAACGCGTTGTAGTTAAGTATCCCTTATATAGAAAATATTGTTAGTTGGACAACAATACGACTAATTAAAACTCTGCAAAATCCAACAAAACACTAAAAATATCGTTGTGCAACTGTTTATCGGTGAGGATCAGAAAATTTTGTCCAAATATTAATTTGCTTCATTGAAATTGAGATACCGCCGATATAAAATGCGCTGATAATAAGCGCAATGAAATGAATTTACGATTATTTCTTTGGACATAAACCGAGCCGCGGTGTATGAATGGAGTCAAAGCGGAGATATTATCCGTTGCCGAAGTGGCAAGTAATTGGCAGGAAAATTAGAGTTTACAGACCTTTAAAAATTTTTAAAATAAAAATTTGAATACAAATGTATCGGTGGCGCATGAATGTAGTGCAGATTATTTAACAAAACAAGAAGCGGAGAATGTTTAAGTAATGATATCGTACAGAGATGGAATGTGCTATGTAGTCGCTGGCACACTAAATACACAGGTGTGCGTCCGGTCCATCGGACCATATCAGAAGCATTACCTACTAGTAGTAGAGCTTGTGTCCAAACTGAGGCGTATCTACTTAATAGGTACTATTAAGAATTTTATATATTCCCATCACTTTTATGTGTTAATTACGACTGCCTAGGTAGATGATGAAAATTCTGGTATTGTGAAATTACGTGGTAGACTATATCTTCAGCTAGAGACAGTTAGAATATTTTAAATCAATTTTATTTTATGAAACAAGAGCTTTGAAGAGTTTAAACTAAATTGAATTAACACTCCAAGTTTAAAGCTGAATATGTCAGTATGTGTAAGACTTCAATTGTTTGCCCGTAATTTGAGGTAGAGTAAAAATAATCAGGGAGAAGTTTGACGGATTCAGCACGTTGCAGTTGTCGTGGGTGGGCATTAGCTAAGAAATTCGACGACGTAGCATCCGAATGCCTAGCTCGAAACATCGGAAGCTTATCAAATAAACATGCACCCACACAAGCGTAGACATTGATATATTTACGGCACACGTACGCACCCAACGCCGCAGACAGCCTGTCGCCCGTGAGAACAACGCTATCGTACTATGTACGTACATACATATTGTATGTATGTGCTATGTAATTCAATGTTTATATAGCGTCACTATTGCAAAGATAAGCGAGCAGAATGAGCAGATGCACACGAGTCGCGAGAGCCGTGCCGTGCCGCCGCGGCCGATCGCAATCGCCGATCGGGTTACATCGCGAATACACCACTCATTTGTTTATCGTAATTACTTTCAAAAGTTTACGAGCACTTTTTTAAGGAAGCGAGTTGAATTCCAGTGTCGAAAATGTGATGCGATAATATGACACCGGTGTAGTCAAAAGCACGAGTGTTATGACACATTCACACGGTGGCCAGTGGCGAGTCACACAGTACCGGTAGAGTTCGTTGAATTTGTTATTGCGTTCTTAGTACAACGCGGCCAGTTATTATTTATACGGAATGGGCTTGACGACAGATGTAGCAGCCTGATTTATTTAGGATATATTGTCTCTCAGACGCAACTTAGACGTTTATCTTGCTTTAATGTGATGACTAACATTAACAGGACGAGATCGAAAATTGCGATAGGGGTAAAGTTTTTGTTGAAAATGGAGCGCAAACAAAGACAAGCTAGACGTCCTTGTCAACTAGCAACAATGGCGGTTCATCGCCACGATTTGCGTGTAAATCGCAATAAATATGATACATTAGTAACGAATGACCGACATTAAGGGGAGAGACAGAAAAAATCGTCGGGCAGGTGTGTCGCGCAATACTAATGCGCAATCAGTATTCGAGGCGTATGCGCACCGTCCTGTACCTCGTTCCGGCTACTGTGAGTCGATAATGTCGTTTTACGAGGAGGCAGCGGACAGGACGTCGCCGTCGTTACGACCGTCGAGCCTATTACAATGCCACCATACCTCATACGCGAACATCACACTCGATAACTGGACACATTCGACATAAACGCTTCCATTGTTCCGCTACCATTGACTGCCCAACTCTCAATAAATCGATTATATTGACAACAATCGCCGAAATGTATACGGGTTCCCTTCGGTTTGGTCGAGCTGCTACCGACTACAGAGTGTGCTGGTGAAGAGTCATCCATAAATGATTCGAGGCGCGACTTCGACATCGCATTATTTCTCGTTGATCGGCCCACCTTACTTCCGATTCGGAAATTATTATATTCCTAGGATTGGAATGATAGAGCCGTCATATGAATCGTTGTATTAACATGCTAAACGTTTGTTTCTAATAATTCGTGAATGTTTTATGAATTCTTGAATGTAGGTTGAATTGTCTGCGATTCTTGTGCGGCAATATTACTATCTGATAAGCTAACTATGTGTTTTGTTTTTAACATAAACGGGTTTGATGTAAAACTGCAGTACATTTATGAGCAAAAAGTCGAGCTTGCGAGTGAGTTATTTTAGCATACAGAATAGTTGATCGTTGAATGCGATTTGATCAGTTACATATTGTTATTTGATGTAACGTGTACTGTTTATAAAGCATTTTATCGACAAGGTTGTCGATACCGACATGGCGTCACAGAAATGCAGTGCGAAATTATAATTAAAAGGGAGGAAGCGGTCGGCCGGACGTATAGAGACGCGAAACGGCGCCCGGCCGATGCAATCTCTCTACCACGCCTGCGCCCGCGCCGTTCCACGGTGAGAAAACCGCGCTAAAAACGTGCACGCCGTGAATCTTTAATGGGTCAAATTTCGCGTGAAACTTTTTGGCAAAAGACGTAAAGATATTGAATTTAAATTTTAGTTTTTAAGCTTTGTACGAATAACACGAAGTCAAATGAAACAATAGAACAATAAAATTTCAAATATTTACAATAAATTAGGATCATTGACTTTGCATTAAAACCCAATAACTCAAAAGAGGAAGTACGAAAAATCGGTGCTCACCATTTGCAGGGTTTACGCGCACGTCAACAGAATACTATAGCACCTCTTACAGACTCTCATACATAAATCAATAATATCTGCGTAGATACAAACGCTAAAGGCATGCGTCGACGTTGGGCTTAAGTTTTATTGGTATTGGTCGACCGCAAGCTCCGTCCGTTCATTTAGAGCGACGCGGCGGGCATATAGATGTGGCCGCGAATACTACGCGATCGACTCGTGCAAAATCGATGAATGAAAGCGAAGAAAGGCCTTCGGAGCCAGCACTCGCGCTTTTGTACTCCGTTTTATGCTCCGGAAATTTTCAAGCGCCATTTATGCCGATAATCAACCTTGGATACTGAGTGATAGAACAATTATCTAATATACGACAAAGATTGCCTAATTATATTTCAAGAGATTTTAATAAATTTATGTAAAACAATTATTCGAAGAATAATATTGGCACACCAAGAATAAAAACCCCACAGACCACTTTAGATTGTTCCACTTCCAACATCTTCAAACATTTAAGCAACAATTTAACGAAATTGGCTTTTAGAGTAAGAGCAGTATTGTGTACTTACAAATGTATCCTTGTACTTCGCAGTTGATGTGTAAGCGTTTTTTGCTTGCGAGGCAAGTTTCGCCGCGATAGTCTTCGCATCATCTGAGTAGTTTGGTTTTTGCTGTAAAGAAATTGTTTATGTTAGATGATGTCAAATGCTTTAGACAATACTAAAACTTTGAATAACACTATTTTCTAAATGAGACTCAATATACTTAATTATAGTTTTATATCGCTGAATATTTTTTTTGGAATGAAATTATGTGAAATTTTGTTATTTTTTTATTACCAGTACTTTTTTCTGTACAGTTTTTCTGTTCACATCTGCGGTCATTCATCAATTATGCGGTCACTTAAGTTAACCGCAAAAGTTTGACATGAATACAAAACACATGCTTGTTAATCTAACTTTACGAATAGGAGATGCCAGTTTTTGCATCTGTTTTGATACAACATTTTCTCATTCTTCCATAAAGCTTTTCTTAATGGTACTGCATTCTATACCTAATAACCTAGTCCTCATTTTTAACTGCTATGTTTCTTGTGTTAACTTTTATTACTTCTTCAACCATCAAGCATTGCATGTCTATTTTACTATTACATTCTTCTATTTCATCATCTTGCTTAGGTTTACGTTGTCATTCTTTAACTACATTTTTATAAACAGCTACAAATCTGTCTGTTCTTACCTGAGAACCATAGTCGCAGGGATTAGCCCACAGTTTATTCTCCTCATCCGTATCACGCCGTTGTCTCTCCATGCTGGCCCGACTTCGGTGTGGTGCCGCCGACGACCTCGGTGACAAACCACAGACCAACAGTAGCAGGCACACCGCCGCACAGACGTTGACGTATCCTGGTGAGAAACATGGAGTTAGTATTGAGGTCTTGA
The DNA here is from genome assembly GCA_948252205.1 of Orthosia incerta. NCBI lineage: Eukaryota > Metazoa > Arthropoda > Insecta > Lepidoptera > Noctuidae > Orthosia > Orthosia incerta. The sequence goes on from OX411742.1 coordinate 57,998,576, forward strand.
TATAGAGATTTGGAGGCTATATTGATGAAATTTTGAATAGGAATTGGATTAGAGGTAATATCGACGAGATGGTTGTTGGTGTTGTTATTGAGATCCGTATCCGTATTGCAAAGCTTTTAATTTTGAAAAGTGTACTTAATTATTATTTGAATATGTATGGTAATTAAACTATTAATTGGCGTATCAATAACACCTGCTACTGAAAGAGCCACGCAAGTTAAATGGGTACGCGTTTCTTTAAAATGAAAACCTCACAATACATCGCAGTGATTCATATTCATTTCTGAATGAAAGCTCTCGTATTTTTTCAATGCATCTCATTTAATGAAAACGCTCAAGAGCCACTTGTTCCGTATGCGGCACGCGCGATGGTATCGATTATGGTAATCGATGAACATCCGATGAATAAATACATCGCGGCCCAGAGGTGGACAGCCTTTGCTAATTGTCCAGTGAACCTGTGTGAATCACTAATGCGGCTCTATTTAACGGTGGTGCGGTAATCGGACTCACATTCTTCTGATCGGTTACTTCATCGAACTTATCTATCGATTTAATAATATCGTTTACTTTAAGCGAATTGTTTTCAACGTCAATCGTATTGTATTGCAATAATAATTACCTACTTTTCTAAGCAGACGATGTCGCATGTATTTACTTAATGGTATATTATGTCACGGGCGGTATGTAAATAAGGGTTATTTTCAATTTTACAGATGAAGAAATATTAATTGAAACTAACAACTGTCACCAGCAGAAGGTGTCCGTCTTTGAGGCAGAACTATTTATTGCATTGACATTCGTTTTACTCGTTAAAATGGAATAATATTATCCACGTTAAAGGAAATAATTTGATGTGTGATTGACATAATTTTTTATTTGAATGTAAAGTTAACGTGTTTCACCTGTCCATTATACCCAAAAAAATAATAATTTGCAAGTTATTTGAATAATTGAATATTGTTAGGATGATTTTTTCAAATGGGATGATTTTAATAACGCTCATGTTAGGAGGCATGTCGATATGAATTATTATAAGCTGTGATCGGAAATGTCATTCGAAAGATCGTAGTAGCTGGTACATGGAAGTTTGCACACACCTCGCATGAAGAAGTAAGCAATAGTCCGAACCACCATAATGACAATATAAATTAAGTTCAACCCTATTCTGACAGCTGATAGCATTCAATTACGTATACTGATAATACATTATTACGTGGTAAAAAACCATTATCATGTCAAATCAACAACAACGCATTCCCCTGACGTTTGACGGAGATAAATAATTTGCTCATTATAGTAGATAATGGGTTGACTTTGCTCAACAATTAAAATAAATAAAATTAATCAGGTCTCTCATTGTTTATCTGTTAATATAAATCAGGCGGTGATCTTCGACATTGTACTTAATGTCGAGAAATTATGACTTAATTGATATCTTGAGGAAAATGAATGCGAGGAACAGATGCTTTTGCAGTTGCACTAATGATTACCTATTCGTGATTATTTTTTAATTAAAATCATTTACAGTAGTTAGTAGTATTCGCGACCATCTACAGATTTTTTATAGAAAGAAGACTAATGCATATTTAGTTCTTGGGCATCCTTTATTGGTACCGACAAGGAAGTTAATTATTACAAAGCTACGAAAAAATGGCATTGAGACGGCATCTAAAATAGACCGACAGTAGAAAATCTGTATTGACATTTAATTAGTTTTATCAAATCCCTTCAATCTTAGGAATCTTAGGATCAATCTTAGGAATAAAATCAAAGCAAAAGCGGTGATAATTATATCAGAAGGAATAAATCGACTTAATATCAAAGTTGCACCGACTCACGCACATAGAATGTTATTTATTTTTTCAGTGTTTTGACTCAAGGTGTGAATCACAAGTGTTATGTCTGGCGGTTAGTGACTAACGTAGGTAAAGATCTCCCTGTTATTTGCAATGGTATTATAATATCTGAACTGCGTGAAGTTCGTTTTTAATGTTCTAGTTTGGCAATTTACTCTTTTTTTGCAATTTGGCGAACGGCCATGATTTAGGCAATATTTTTTGGGAATAGTAAACAAATATTTTGTGTCTTACTCATGATCAATAATGTGCTTTGTGTGTTTGCAATTTTATCTCATCGCTGTTGTAAATTTTCATCAAGCTTCCAAAACATAACAAAAGCTCAACTGGACAGTAGGTCTATCAATATTATAAACGACAAACCGCAGTCGCACGTACAAAAGGATTTAAATGTGGACCCATCAATACACTCACACAATTAGCACAAATGTGTGTGCGTGTGATTTTTTCATCATCTCGTTAGCGCTGGCGGTTTCGCTCGATGCCCGAGTCTCCGCGGACAAATAAAAGAAAATTATAGTTATAGGGCGCTCAGCCGCTTATTATTTAACTAGACCCTGTAAACTGATATCGATTACCCCCTACTTGTAAAAAAGAATAGTGTACTATCTCCATACGAAACATAAACGAACAATTTGCTTAAACAAACCCCACTCATCAAGTATGCGATCCGTATAACTAGCTCTGATTTAGTTGTAGATTATATTGCCCTCTAATTGACACGATAATAATGTTGTACCAATTGGGTTACAAAAGGCGACCGCAAAGGTGGAGTCGGGCAATAACGATCATGTCAAAAGGAAGGTCCGACACACACAACACGCGTTAAACACACGATCATAACATTTTATTAGTGCTCCGGTCAAAAGCAACCGCGAGACCGCCGCCGTCAAAAGTTCATGTACAAAAAAACAACAGGTCAGCTCGTAAAAGCCGTAGAGTCACTGTGAGACAAATATTTTCACTGAGTAACCATGAGATGAAGATAAAAATATAGGGCTTATTAAATATTTGTATCTTGACAGTAAGAGAAATGAAAGCTTTCTAGTTGACATTATATTAAAAAAACAGCAATTTCAGAAACGACAGGTGTAAAAAAAAACGATAAAATATTTTTTAATCAAATGCCAGTAGCCGCCTTGATTTTGAGATATCGTACTTTACTGTAATTAAAACAAATGAATGCTTTTTTTTCTAAAGGGACGGCAAGTAATTGATATCCTCTTTATATCCCCAACCACCTATACGTGGAGATATTTGAGATGAACAATGAGACTCGATCGAATTCCTTAGCCCATTGAAGAACTGACCGGGCGACCATAAAAACCGTAGATACCTACACGTAGGTAATACACAGGTTATAAGGGGGCATAAAAAAGTAGGGACCGCGTCGGAGGTCGGACCGACTACCCGAGAAACAAAGACTTCGTTTATTTTTTAACAGCTCGCCCGTTCACAAAAGAAGGCTTCGCGGCACGAAAAACGACCCAAACGAGACCATCTTGTTAACCTTTTTAAAAAGAAATCGCGCGCTCGCTAACTAGAATTTCGACTCGAAAACCGAGAAAAGTTCGCCGCGGCGTTCTGCGCACCGGACGTCGCAGGCGCCTGCGCAATCATTATGTAAATTCTGATTATTATTGTTATAAATGCGGTAAAAAAATTGGGATGAGAGTCGCGGGCATCATCTTAGCGGCTCGTTACAAAATGCCCGTCAGTATAATTTGACGGGTTATCTTTTTCGAATATCTGTGTTGTTTACTTGAGAGTGGAGCGCGGCGAGATGGGGTTGCCGCGCTACATCATTAACGGGATTACCGATACCCGTCCTCGTGACATTAAATAGAAAAGGCGTCATGTTTTAGCTATAATAGAGGTTTAATTTGAGTCCGTTCATCATTTTGTTAGTAGCCGGCTAACAACCGATGCGCTCGTAAAATTTGACTGCGTATAATAAGGGCGATTATCGCTCAGAGACGCGCGTGGCGGCGCGTATCACAAGATACGCGGTGATACCACTCTTCATTACCTGAAAATCGCTCTAAATGGTAATAGCGTCGCGAAGAAGATCGTTGATCGACCCCGTCCGTTCGAAATTAACGAAACAAGCGCAAATTTTTCTTGAATTAATTTTAATAAGGTAACAACTGACATTATGCAAAATTTTTAGTAACTGTTTTTTATCGGTCGAACCTAAATGGAATATCTTGTAAGATATTTACAGCGGTGTAATTTCAGTCCTTATCGGCGGAGCGGTAAGGGCCTGTGTATTTTTTTGTATGTATTGTGCTGTAAAAAGAGCTAATTAGGCACGTCTAAGCTACGATCGACATCTCTCACTAAATGAGTGACAGCTAAACACTGCAATTATGAGGTTCCCGTCTCACTGAAATAACTGTTTATAATTGACGCGGCTGCCTTACTCTGCGTAAATGAACATCGTTTTATGTGAAAATGTTGCTAATGAGAGAGAGGATCGCAGCCCTAATGACGCGGACATAGTTCATGAAATCGAGCTTAGTGCGTGTACTTTAATTATTATGACATAGCTTTCTTATAGACGAACACTATGCTACAAAATGCGAAACATTGAGGTGCATTGCGGTTACGAATTCTATGGCACTAACAGTTATGGATGCTATATTTGTAAATGAATTTAAAACTTTTGAAATACTACAAAAAATACATTGCTGTAACTAAAGATATGATTTCGATATTTAAAAAAATATTTACATGTAATTTAGTCACAACTTCAGGGATAACCCGAGTAAATAATTATGCAAGTCTAATTGACAATATTTTCCGCCTTCGTATCAACATTAATTGTTATTTAATCATTCAGATAGCTCTGCGGTTACCGGCAGTAAGACAAATTCCTTATTGTATCATTAAAGGATTACCTATTCACCTTAGTTGTTTCTTTTTTAAAGCTGCAAAACATATCCAGTTTTTTTTTTAATCTACTGACGTTATTGAAACCTGTGTTCGTTGTACAACCTCCTTGGATGTAGTTTTTTTTTTTTTGATAATTTGTACTCATTTTTAAACATTTTTGGCGCTTAATAAAATATGCTGTTTTAATTGAATTTCGAAATTTAAATGATTTAAAGTAATTTTATAACTGAAAACTTTTTGCGAATTCTTTTTTTTGAGATCATTAGGCAAATTGGAATGATTACATCAGTCTATACGTAAAATTATGATGACAGCATATACAATTAGTGAAGATTCAACTAGAGGCAGAATAACGTCACCGTTTAATGCCAGGATCTACTTTTTATTGACATTCTTACTCATTAAATATAATTTTGATATTCAAAGTCTTAACGATGACGATGTCTCATACATCATAGTGATTAGGTATATCTTATATTCATATTCGTGATGTAATGTTCAATAGAATTGGAACCCAACGCGTTTTCTTCTTCAAATCGATTGTCCTCATGGCAGAAGCTGAATCGTGATGCAAATAGGTCAGTCGATGCGGATTGTTGTTAATTATTTAGTTACTTTTTTTTTAATAACTGTCCAATATTTTTTAAATTTTCGCATATTTTAGGAAGCTAAGATTTAAGAAAACCCGATAAATATAATGAAACGATATTTAATTCAACAAAAAGTTCGAACAAATAAACAACCTTCATGAAAAACCTTATGCACTCGTGTATAAAAAACTAGTTCCGGACGGATTTACCCACTTCTCGTAAACGGAGCAAGATTTATTAGAAGTCATCAACATTACATAAATAGACGTACTATGTTAAGAACCTTTCCTGCCCTGTCAATTAGCTCAATCGTAATGAATACCTTTTGTATTTAATTTGAGTAATGAAGGTTTACATACAAGAACAGTTTTAGACTTTTTCAACTCGTTATATGGTCGCAATATGCATACAAAAGCAACGAAAGAACACAATCTTATCACAAAAAGGGGAGCTAAATGTTCTCTGCAAGTAATCTAATAGGCATAGGGTTTTTATTGCACGACACTTAAATCATTTCTTGGCCCTATATAGAGAGCGACCAAGCGATAGTAGTCTACTAATTACGAAATAACCCTCTGCGCGCCGGTTGGACGTAACTGTCCAACTCTTAAAGGATAGAAACATTTAGTCAGATATGTCATTCCGGTAACAGTACGTTACTTTAATTACAGTTTAAGCCTAGTTAGTTAGCTCTGATCTTCGTGTTTAACATTGTAAAGGGAGACTGAGCCAAGTTTTTGCGCGTAATGAAATTGTAATCTCGATTAGCGTGGTGGAGCGAGGCAGTAAGTACCGACAACCCGACAATGCGACGAGGATGTGAGAATAGGCGTGCGTTCGTACAGACCGGATACTAAGTTTATAAATAAATAATGCTTACTCTATGGCTAGCTTTTATTATGATAAGGACTATTTATCGTCGCGGGACTCTACCTGTCCTATTGTTATAACGAGCTGTGAGCTTTTATTGTCTTTAAAATTTTACATGTTAAAGAATTATTAAGCACTGGATCTGATGACATTTTAATACTTCCACTTCACTACTGTAGGGTTAAAAGTTTCAGCAGTTTGATTTTGAAAACTTTTTAAAGTTTCATTTATTTATAAAATTTTATTTTTCACAAATATTCTATGGTTTTACAGAATTACCATATTAGATCCTTTTTGGAATTATCAAAGGACTATTAAATCAAAAAAATATAACTCTAAACTTCAATTGCAAATGCATTGGCATATTGTTAAAGTAATAAAATATTAAGAGTATGAATAAGTTAAAAAATATGCCAAATATTTTTGCATGACATCAATAAAAAAAAACAAAATGTCATGCAAAAATGCAAAGCACTGCAAAAATTATAGTTAGTAAATAAAAAATAACGCTTACTACTTCTGGCTGCACTGGATCTATAAGGACGACATTTTTCCACTACATCACTATCACAGTCACTATATTGGCTAATTAATCTAGTTCTAGTACATTGTTCACAGCTGGAAGGCCTATGCACCAACTCCGGACAGCTGGACGCTGGGCACTCCTCACGCTTGCAAGCACAGCTGGTCACATCCATCTTCAGTCTTACAATTACAGTTCCCGTATTCCCGTACAACGGACACGCAGGTGCACTACACTGATCCATAACAGAAGATCGCAATTGACATCCCCCAAAAAGCTACGATGTCGCACGCGTCGTGTCGTGTGAGAGACTAAATGAATTTGTGTGGACGCGCGTAAGATAAAGGCTAGCGTACACCAGGCCACGTGTTTAAGGCAGTGGGGCACGTAAGGTGGGTTTCTCCCGTGCCCGCACGCCGTCGGCCAATGGTAGGCGGCCGCAAGGGAGGCGGGTCTCGATCCCACCCAACTTTGCACTACTATTATGTATGCCGAGGGATCCGCTTGTATCGTGTCCCTTACCTAAGGGTTGACTTTAATTATATTTTTATTGTATATACCCACTGATGATTCTTTAGTACAGAATCAGTTAAGAGCTATTAAAAATAATTTAACAGTGAAAAATATAAATAGATATCGTGAATTTTTCAGATCTATTCCTGAAGGACGAAGCGCTGAATTATTATTGGCGCCGTTCTATTCTGAGATATTAGAATGTAATTAAACATAAATAATAAAAATATTTACAAATGTATAATAAGACAATATTTAAAGATTTAGATAATAAGAAAATTTATTGCATGAAGGTATAAATAATAAAAATATATTCAAATTAATTATTAGTTTTACTCATGATTTATTTGTTTTTTTTTATACGTATTTTTAGGAGTGGCTAATAAATAATAAAAGACACTTTCAGATATTGATCAATATTTTCTATTTATGAGTCATCGGAACACTTGTGCAAACCCTAAAAATATCTTAATGATTTGGGTAAACGCGGTGATTGTGCGAAACACTTGACGTCATAACCCTGACGCGATCGAAATCACGAAATAATACCCAAACAAATAAATAAAAATAAACAATAGTAGATAACGCAGAACATGTTGAACTCGAAAACATCAAAATACTTGATAACCTAATTAAAAAAAATGTTGGCTGATTGATTCGTTTTCACATCCGGATCGATTAATTGATTTTCAATTTTAGAACGCTATATTATTCATTTTAACTTCAATAATTATAAACGAGTTATAAAAAAAATACTTCTCTATTCTAATTTTTAAACGTAATGACAATTAATAAATATTTCTGTTACCGTTTATTTATTGCTTATTGCTAGATACGATTATGTTAAGGTCTGATCACTATGATAATTGAAGCACGCCGTATACAACGATTAAAATGATAATATAGGTTATTAAGATTACGTATTATTATATCATTGGAGTCATTCAACTCGAGATAAACACTGATTTCCTTCCTCTACATTTTTCTTGATTGTTTATTTCCTTCTTTAAATCTTAAAAAATACTATTTTTTTGAACGAACCGTTGATCTCGAATTTTCCTTCTCTCTTTTTGTTTTTTCTGTGTACAAATTTATTATACCCCGTTGCAAGAACCTGAAAATATTCTGGAGTAAACAATCTTATTACTAAGACGATTAGTAATTTATTTTGTTTCAATCAAGGTCAAGTTTGACTTGGCATCGACGAAACATTTCTCCAGAGTTTTTCATCTTGACTCACGAACAGCACACACTTCATAGTTAGTCATTGAATTTCAGTTGACTCAGTTAAACGGATATCAAGTAAATATCGATGGGTTTTCAAACTTTTCCTATAAAGGAAAACTCATGGCAAACATACTGTGCAATAAATTACTTACTTGTTATATGCGTCATTGCAATTAATACTGAATAGGTAGCTCAGGTGTCCAATTATTTCCACGGCACTGTTTTATAATTTTTTAGATTCAGTACTAAATCTAGTGTATCATATTTTTCACCCTTTTAAAACCACCTGCGATCAATTTCTTCGCACAATTGACCAAATTATTTTTGCCCTTCCTTAAGTGAGCTTTTACAACCCATTACCAATAACTCGAATCATTATCTAAATATGCATATTTTTTTTTAATTATTTTATTATTATTATCATATTTACTCGTATTAGGAGTTTTTTTGAATAGGGTCAATTTTTGCAATCTAACGAGATACGCGCAAAATAATGTTTTGAAAGTACTTAGTCAAATATTAATTGTTAATAAATTATACCCTACTTTTTAGTCCAGTAACGACCTAGTCTGCCTAATGAGTTTTTAAAGTAATTATAAGCACAAAAGCGTCTTAAAAAGGCTATGTGTAATAGGTTGCAAATTAAATCCCCTTGGATCGGTAAAATTCCGAAAAAGAATAATATTCCATGACCTATTCTAAAAGGTTATGTGTAATACATAGCTCAGGAAGGACATAGGAAAAGTACGAAAGACATAGAATCTGAGATGACGCTATGCAATATCTTTCCAATTAAGACTGTAAAACCCCTCTCCATTGAACGCTGACACATGACTCATAACACCATTCAAATTTCAATAAGGTCCACGTAAAACATACAATGATCAACGGATCCACTTTTCGGTTACAGGATATGACATGATGAGTTCCGTGTAAAGTGAAACACCTGTGCTAAATCAGCGCAGAGTTTCCTGTTGATATCACAGGCTGTTATGTAGGAGCTTGCAATGTATGCTGATAAGAAAGATGGAGTCGTGCTGTCTGGCATGTTCGCTTCTAGTAATTTTTTATCTTCGGATTTCGCGAATTGATGTTGTGAATTCGGAAGTCGATGAGATAATAAATTAGGTACTTGGAGAAAGGCTTTTGCTGCTTTCGGAGAGTTCCTATCGGTTTGATACGATTTTATTATATCTGTCCGAAAAATTAGATCTGATCGAAATGTTTGTTCTAGCAAAGATGTTTTCGTGATGCTGTAGGATCAAATTCTTATGCTGAAATTGCTATCTCTAACACAGTCCGAATTTTCAGAAATAAGTGCTTTAAATCCTTTTTAGAAATGGGGGGATTTAAACAAAGCAATTTTCGGAAATAATAAAAATCTAAGTCATTTGCGTATGCAGATAAGAAGTAACAATGATAATGTAAATAATGATGTTATCTATGTTATAAATGAGATAAAATTTTCTGCATAGACCGTAAACTGTTCTTAGAATATATCTGTCAATATACTTTAACCCGTAATATTTGATTTGAAAATATTCCGGCAAGAACTCATACCTAAGTGGAATGCACTCGTTAGATTTATAATCATGTTAACTGATGGAATCATTCACAACTATTAAAGAATAATTGATGATATAAACTTGTAGGGAACTATTTCATTTACATTTTTTTTTATCTTATAATACCATCAAGGAAAATTGGTTATCTAAGTGTATTTTTCAACTCTTTTCTCAAACATTTTAATTGAACAGAATTGACAGACATGTAAATTTTCCTTATTTTGATTCTGTCTTTTACAATAGCCTAGTAAAGGAATGCTTGTTAAACTGAATATGTATTAGTTATATTCGAAGAAATCATGTGACGTGAAATATTTTGTTCACATACGTATGAGGTAAACAAGCCAAATTCTGTTACAATGTTTATTGCGAAGTTCATCATTCTTCGGACCATGCCATAATTTTTGCAAAGCTACGTGCTTTGGGACACACCTCACCCCAAGGGAGTTCCGTATGTCACTTCATACGTAAGAATGTTGTAAACAATGTGTTTGCAAAATTCTAGTACTTTCAATGTTTAGTGCAAAGTTCACTTTTCTTATGACCATGCAACCGCCTTTGCATAGAACTTACGTGATTCGGGACACATCTCATCCCCAGCGAATTTCGTTTGTCACTTCATACGTAACAGCATTCCTATGAACCAAACTCGTATGATCGTGCAAATCATCATCGGAGCGGTAAAGTCTCTGTTGCTCTGAGTTACGGTCAAAGCTATTTTAAGATTTGTTACGAGAATAACTCACGATTACGGAAAACTGTTAGACATCACATTGTATTGACGCATTAGTTACGTACTGAAGTTATGAGAACTTAAGCTATCAGTTGCGTTTACACATACTGATAAGGTTTTTATGCTGTCATACGTTTATTAGACTTCCACTCTTGTGTATGGATTCTCCATTGATCAATAAGACGAACTGTGTTCAGGTTCTAATGATGGAAGAGGGTTTCTTGTCTTATATCCTTACGGCAACGTCATAACTTGGTAAAGAAGCCACAGAAACTTAGTGTATTTTGAATCACCAAATTTTTACTGACTATATTTTCTCGTACTGAGTATAAATCGTCAGTAAAAAAACCCATGTATTAAAAAAAACACAGGGAAAATGTAGAAAAAGTTTTTTGAAAATTTTATTCTGAACGTAATCACTTAATACAAATTAATTGCTAGACATTTAATCAATTTGTAGTGCACTGTGCTATGAACATAAAAATAACTTGCAAATCTCTCACCTACGGTAGCGATTATTCCTATTCATTTATTTACACTGCATATTATTATGAGTCACCAAGATAATATAATAGGCTATTAACAACTAAGGAATTAAACCAGACGAAAACCCCATTTTATGAATTAATGTGGAATTCTGACTTCCGAAAATTAAACATATTAAAACAGTGACCTATGTCATTTTATTTCGTAAATTCGTAGCTTATTTGCTACGCAAGTAGAGGACGTGTAGCTACGCGTAGCAAACTTACTGACTTTAAGAAAAATATACAAAAGTGTGCATATGAATATATGTTTTCACATGAATACTAAGTAATAATAAAAATAATCGTTAGGCTGCTGGGTCAAGGGCTTGTTTCAGAAAACGGTACTTCTGGACACGGCTCGTATTCATTCTTCGTTCCTCTCTCTGAAGCTATGACCACTGGTAGCTTGTACCCTGTTCCCGATACCGGTGCGCCTCTACTTTTTATATTTTTTAAAGTTTTTTTTTTAATATTTATAAGTGTACAAAATAAGAAAACTATTAAATAAAGGACATAATAAAATGTAGCTACCCATTGACTATTTTTATAATAATATAATTCAGCATATTGCCCGGAATTGGTATGGTGTCACAAGCTATATGCAAAAACTTTAACATAAGCATAATTTATTTAAATATATGGAAATGCATTCAAATTGAATTCTTTATGTAAAACTCAAGAAATACTCTTTCAATTTGTGTCCGTCTCTAATTTAATGTTTGCAATAATGCAACCATAAGCAAGTTAATGTTTATTATTTATTATTTTGTTTAAGAAGGTATAAAACAGCAGCAAGTAGTATAAAAAGTGAAAAGTACTGTTAAAGAGCTTAATAAATGGGTAACAAATTGAATATACTATTATTATAACATACTATTACAATTCTATCTATCCGATAAATGAATTAGTGACGTTGGAAGTATTCTAAAATCGCAATCCTATTTACAATACTATTTATGTGCCAACTGGCTGGTTTATGACTCAATTTGTGCATAGCAAAAAATAATAAAGCAGCTTCAAGTGTCGAAGAACAATAGAAATGTGTTTGTAAAGGTAAAGGAGGATTCCTGCTGTGGCAGGATTTCACACAATACTGGCATAAAAGATATTTTTTTTTAAGGGATGCTGTAATATAATTGGCTGTCATCTATGGTATTGAGGTTTTTAAAGAAGCTGATGAGGATTCTTGGTGGCCATTATTAAGTCTAATTATAACATTAGAACTGTATTTTTTTTGTTATGCTAAAGACTCACATTTTTAAGTGGGAGAAAATAACTTCGATCGATAAAAATAAAACATAATTTAAATTTAATACAGATTTATATGCAAGGATAAACTTTGTGGAAAAGATAGTTTGAAATATACGTCTGGAAAAATAACTTCTAGCGAGGACGACCCGTGAAATTTAAAACGCATTCCATTACGTTCCATAAATATAAAGTCATAAAATGCCCATTAAAATAATTCGCAAAATGTTTATTGCCTTTTAAAATCGCCGACTTCTGTACAAGGACCAAAACCTTTGTCCCGTTGCCGATTTGTTTTTGTTTTACCGTTAACGAATCAATAGAGACAATAACTCGTGCAACTTTCACTACGTTATATATGACGCAGTAAATTGTATTGTCAACTTAGACCCATTTTAAAGGTGCCATCATAAAGATTTTGTTTTCATCTTAACGGTAGTAGATTTCGGACCGCTCTGTGGAGGTTCTAAAGTGACAAAAACTAGCGTGCGACTGCCTTAAATTTCACAATTGTGACATTGTTTAGCGTGCGCGGCGGCTCTATAAAGACGCGCGCACAATAAGCGCAGTTCGTACGGAACACAATTAAACTTGCTACAGAGGAGAGCCGTGAAATTTTTCGTTTTGTAACGACGTGAATAGACGTATCATGGGATGTTTGTATTTGATAAATAGCGCGTCAACAATACGCCCCCTTTTCCGGTGCAGACGAAGGAAAAAATTTAACGCATGTTAAGATGTTAAACTAGTTACGACATGCGGCGATAGATGCCATGGTTAAGGTTGAGTAGCGATTTCAAGGCTTTTGAGCACGCCTGTACGCAATAAATGACGCTTTTACATCAGATCTCATAGGTTGTGAAAGACAAGCGGAGAAATGATGGTGATTGTAGATGACTCTTCAAAATTTCCCGTTCACAGTTATGAAATTTTGTTTTTGGTAGTAATAAGATGCTTTCACACTATTGCACGACGTGGTGTAACGTGTTCCGTGACAATGAACTTGTGAAACAACAGCAACACGGATTAAGGAAACTAATTAAATTGGGACGGATGCCACGATTATGCAAGCCTCATTCACCTTGTGTTACAACTTGCTTGCTCGTAGTACGCATGTTATTTGATTATTTATACGGCGATTACTCAAACCGGATCAGTTTGATTATTGTGCTTTGGTTTTTATGCTGTGTTTCATTATTTACTTTTTACGCACTAATTTACCGGGCATTGCTAGATACAGATTAATACACAGCTTTTTTTTAACCAATCGGAAGCAATATATCTTTGACTTATTTAAATAGAAAATTAGTATTGAAACATTTTCATATTTCATAACTTTCACGGCTACGCCAACATAATCTAATTTTTTTCATAACATCACTTATAAAGTCACTAAGTGTCCAACAATTTAATAGAAAAAGACTGGCAACAACACAATCAATCGCAATAATTCCGAAGTGAAAATAAATAAATATCGATATGAGGTCAAGTAAATGACTCAGCGGCCGGAATCCGCATCTCAATGAACTATTATAACATAACCTGTTACTACGCTCGGTGTATCACGTGCCGACGCGAGCCAATACAATTAAGACTATCGACCTCCTTCGAACACATTGCGTGGAAGATGCAATTCTTTATTCAAACCTCGAGTACTCGAGTAGCAATGTATATCGAACTGTGCAATGTTAACAACAATTGTCTATATTGACATTATTGCTAATAGTGACGTCAAAATAGAGGCTGGGTATTGCTCAATTTGGAGGTCGTATCTTTATAAGTTTCGATGTAAAGAGTTATTAGTCACCTCCTTATGTTAATGCAGGATATGGCTCGGAGTTTCCCTACCTCGCGAATCTTAGGAAACGTCTCGGTCGTGGGTATGAAGTAATTGTTATTACGTTAATTTAATACATGGAACTGTTGAATATACAATCGTCACCATTAACTTCACATACTAGTGTTGATATATTTTATTACAACGATGGGTGAGTATGTACCATTCTGATTAATAGATCATTAATAATTCATTTTCATCTTCAATTGAATGACTCATTTCGTTAACGAAATGTTTAACAAATATTGATAGACTTATGTAATGTCAGGTGCGATATAAGATAAAAAATTCGACAGTCAACTTTATTTTTACAACATGTTATGAAAATATGAAGATATTTTGAAACACCTGAGAATTTGCAATTGATTTTTAAGTTGCTATCCACCTGTCCCTGTATCGGCACGGGTACAGTTTCGTAAAGATCAAAATGGCTGAACGACAACCTCAGGAGATAGACGTTACAATCGCGGACTTTTTTATAAGTTCTTCAAAGGACTTGATTTCTTTAGTACATAATTTTTAAGCTCACAAAAAAAAAACTAATCTTTTACTTCATATTACTCAACTAGGAAACCAGATTACTACGCACATTGATAACTACTTTATGTTAGTCATTATATCTACCTACTACTTAATTAGTACAATGACCTCTCGGCAAAGATCTGTAATTTAGGCCGCGAATGAATCAAGATCTTGTATGGTAAACCTTCTCAACGGCACGTATTCTTTTGGGTGACCTTGAAGTGCTATTCAACCAATGACACAGAAACCTATGTCGTATAGAAAATTATATAGATTGTGTGATGCAAAGTTATACTAACATGATAAAAGAGAGGTTTAATAGCCATACTGTAAATCATTTTAACAAGACGCGACGTTCGCTGTTCGATGAATGCTCTAGTATATTTTATTGTGATTCTAAAGGTGAATTTACACGAAGCGAACAATGCAAGAATTCAACATTGCGTTCAAGAGGAAATTTATTTGGTCTGTGTAAATGAGCCTCAAGTTTACATTTTTGATTATAATTGAAACATGTGTTATTTCAGCACCAATTACCCTCTGCTTTATTAAGCTTTCTTGGGTTATTAAATGACATTTAAAGTACCGTTTTAAAAAGGAACAAAAATGAATATTCCCGTAAATCTTTCTCAGCAGAAGAAAATATTTTTAAAGAATCCATTAAAGGAGAAATCTCACTTGGGGGTATCCACGTAGGTATGTACGATACAAACATAAGCGTACCGCTATTAAACAAGATATAACAGCATAATTTTGTTTGATTTGACATGCCGAAACAATTTAATCATTATCTCTCTTGGAAAATTAGCTGAAATGCGCGCAGAGGAATTTGGGTTTAAAACGTAGGGGTATAAAGAGTAGATTGAAAGGGGGTCGACGGTGATTATAAGCCTTGTGGGCTAGGGAGAGGAATGGCGGAGGAATTGGCGGTATTCGCCAACGACCGCGGTGGAGCGATGTAGCAAGCCGGTACCGCCGCCGACTGGGTGGGCACGCCGTGGCGGTTGGCCCCTCGCCGCTCTTTTTGCCATCCATTTTCGAATTTTAAATTTCAAACTGTGCGAAAACAATGCCCGTTCGGGAACCTTTGTGCCCGGGATGCACGCGATGAACCAGATAAGCGCCATACTACGAACATCACGCCATTTCTTTAACTTTTATAAACTATCAATAAATATCAATCCTCAACAAGTTTCCTAACTGTATAAGCACAGATGATATAATAATTAAATCCTAATTGGCAAGAAATATAAAGAGAAGGGTGTACAATTAAAACATTACTTTGCCATCGTCAAATTATGTCGTAATTAGCTGGACAATTAAAATCGAAGGTCATTACGGTGGTAAAAACTGGAGTGGGAAGTGATCCTCTTTTTGCCGGTATTATAGATGAGTTACGATAAAGAGAGAATGGGGCGTATTATTGTACCTACTACTAAAGTGTTTATGTTCAAAACATCGTAGTTTCAGGCATTTATTTAATTAAACGATACTATTTGTATTTTTTACACTATGCGCCACAATTTATAAGAACTATGTACTTTATTTGTTTTACTTGAGTTGAGAGGACTAAACCTCCGATTTTTTTTATTATAAATTTGAAGTTCAGTGTTCTCCAAACATTTATTTCGCCTGAAAAACTGTAAACTATTTTTTTTTTTCTTTTTTTTTTATCTTTTTTTTAAAAACGTTGCCCCACACTAGGAATTTCTTCCTGTATCGTGGGTGCGTTTACAAACACATAAACTCACATACACAAACACCCAGAGCCGGAACAACTATCTGTAGGTCATACTAATATTCATTCTGTTCGGGAATCGAATCCGCGACACGTAGCGCAGCAGTCAATCGCTCAACCACTGCGCCAACCGTGCGCCCCTTGTTTAATTGTTGATAGGCTCGATCGGCTCGATTTACATTAAAGTAGGGTTTGACACGTTTTAACTCCAAATTAATCAGTTCAGAACCAACCTCTAAATTACCTAGAAGATGGGCTACCTACATGATTAATACAGGAAACTGTTAACAAATGTCGTCTTCATCGACCAAGCGGAAAACATGATGCAAATCACCTAATTTTTAAGCCTAAGCAAACAAACCGAGTTCCGTTTCTAGCCAGTATTCGAGGAAATGTGCACTTAATATTAATATTCATAGCAGCAGAATAGTCAATAAGTATGTACGCAGATTTATTGACCATTGTTAGACTTAGATTCGGAATATAAATAAATTAGTTTGTTAATAAATTATTTAGTGAGATAATAATAGAGCTGCAACGGCTCAATCGTTTTTTGTGTTCTTATTTTAACCGTTTTGTACGTTTGAATGCCTGATTGTGATTAGGATACGAGCTTTTGATAATGATTTACCTAATTTGATAACCCTTCTTCGGCAGCCGGGTAAAAATTAAATAGTTATTTAATTAAATCAAGTATTTTGATAACTAAATAATAACAGCCGCACGGGTCGATCTTCAAGGTTAAGCAACGCTTGACGAGGTCGGGCCGTGGATGGGTGACCATTTCAACATACCGAGTTTCCTCCGTGCCTCGGAAAGCACGTTAATCCGTTGGTCACGGCTGTCATTTGAAGATCTTTGACAGTCGTTGCGGGTAGTCAGAAACTCAGAAGCCTGAGATCTGACACCAGTCTTGCAAAGGGGTATAGTGTTACCCAGTAACTGGGTTGTGGAGGTCAGATAGGCAGTCGCTCCATGTAAAACACTGGTACCCAGCTGAATCCGTTAAGACTGGAAGCCGACCCCAACAATAATTGGGAAAAAGGCTAGGCAGATGATTTTGATTCGCAAGTTTATCGATTTGTGGGATGCGGACTCGGCTATTATTGTACCGATAGCCGTGATAGCAAATGCCTTAATAACCTCTCATTCGTAAGGAAGGAACCTCTCGTTAGGCTGAATCAATGGCTTGATTCAGAAAGCGCTACTTGTGTACACGGTTCATATTGTTAGGAGATGCCTCTCTATGGCGTCCTGACTGCCGGCTGCTTGGACAATGTTCTCGACGACGGTGAAAAATTTAAAAATTGTACTTTAATTACATTATATTTGAATGACTAAGACAAAATTAAATTCAAAAAAAATCTAGTCAAAAACGTAAAGGCCAACCAGGTTATGCGAAATTGGCGATTTTGTACTGTTGGGTCTGAAAAATGCATTAGTATGAGCTAGAAAAATATGTAGGTACCTATTCATTCATTCCTCACTGATGTACCGAGTACAGGTCTCGTTATTCTTACCCAAATTTATCCGCATCTTACTCCGTTTTATCCGATACCTACACGTCACGTTTTATTTAATTTATATGTAGCCTCTGTCACTACCCTAATCTATGTCGCGGGATGGCGGAGCTGTGTGAAAATACCCATCGGTTGCCGTCGCTTGTCGACATGTGTGGTGTCATTACTGTAACGGTACTGGCACGGGAAAATACCCGGCTGTCCGGCACTGAATTGTGATGTTAATATTAATTAAAACTCAATTAACTGGCTTGGAGAAATCGTGCTGCAGTTTTACTTGTTGGATTCTGTGTTTAAAACATAAAAGGTAATGCCAAAATTAATGAATCTGCCTAGCCTCGTCCAAATATTACATGAAGCTACAGCCTATCTGACCACCACAATCTGCTGGATATCACTACAATGTCAAGTTAAATCATTTAAAAATTAAAATATTAGTCACTAAATCAAGAATTTAATGTGAATTTTAAACATTTATTAAATTGATATATATACATCGAATGATTTGATGAACAGTAGAATGTTTGCGTAGGTAGATTTTTTTATTCATTTTAGAGGTGCTTGCTTTTGCCTGCACTTCCTAATTTTTTTATTGGACAACACTAATGTATTTTTTTAATACTTTTTAACGCATTAAATTGCCATAAATTATCGCGTACATAACATTTTCTATAATTGTTTGTTCAGACTAATAAATAAATCATAATCACATCCTGTTTAAATAACTAGTACCTGAGCGACCGAGGTCTGCTCGGTTAAAAATAGAGAAAACGACGTTTTCTAAAAATGAAACCTAGCTAGATCGATTTATCGCCCCTGAAACCCCCTGCATACTAAATTTCATGAAAATCGTTGGAGCCGTTTCCGAGATTCAGATTATTTATACATAATTACATATATACAAGAATTGCTCGTTTAAAGGTATTAGATATAAGTCGCAATCATCTTAAAGTTAATTAGTCTTCTGTTTTTTCAACTAAAACTTGCTTTCTTTTTATTTCATTAAGTTAATTTTTCTAAAAAGTTCCACCCTAAATCTTCTTTACAATGAAAACTTAATCCTCAAATTATAAACTAAAATAATTAAAGCAAGTAAATACCTGAAAATTCTCTATGTAAACTTCTTTTATTCTTCGCTGAAACCATTCGTTCAACATGATGACAACGGAACAATCTCCCCGGCACACCTAACCAAAGATCCAAAGTCTGTTTCCGATGACAATTTATAACACATGATATTTTACCATGACCTCACATAAATAAATAATTTCTTCAAAAATAGATTCACGAAAAATATTAAAAAATCAAATTCGAAATTTCACATTTACATAAAGTGATGTGAACGCAATTAAAGTCAGCGTGTTATGTCAAATAGATCGGTGAGCATAGACAATCTGGATGGCCGCAAGACGATTAAATTAAGAAAAGTTTTTATTTAGCAAAGAGATTGCGTTCCACGTTCAAACCTTATTTGCGGAGCGTTTGGTTTTTCTGCAAATATTTTTCATTGTGTGTATTTATATCAATTATATAATGTTTCAAGGGTGTTTGGTTTAAGTTTAGGTATTTTTAGATTTAATTAAGTCGTAAAGTATATTTGACATTCTAAATTCGAAGCGTAAACGATTGTTAACGAGTTTTTTGTACACGAATGTGAGCTATACTTACTTTATAGACAGCCATCAATATTCAAACCCCATATTGTGATATACTTAAATATATTTAATAATAGCATAATTTTGTAAGACTCAACTTACTCATTTGAGTAAGTTGAGTCTTACAAAATTATGCTTTGAGATTCCAGACACAAATAAAAATATACCGAAAAAACTTCTTACCTTTAGATTACGGCGCCTTAGAAGCTGCACCGTCCAACCTGAAATAAAAACAAAAATATTAAGCAAAATACTCATGACTACAAAAGACAGTGCCGCATTTTAAAATCTACAGTCAATTTTATATTTTAAATAATTTTTTGCATCCTCAACTAATGATTAGTCTGCATTTGACGATAATTTAGTATTTAGGTTCGATGTTTAGGCCTGGGGGCTGCAAGCAATGGTTTTCGTGACCTAGATCTTTTTGAACATACATCCATAATAATCTGATCTCCGACCAAATTGCCACCGTCACAGGAATTTTGGGATATTAAGCCCTAAGTGAGTACGCAATAAGGTCGCATATATTTCGATAATTAAGCACGCTGGGGCTCTTGGAGTATTGGCCAGTAATATCGAAATTACAACCTGTCATATTGCAGACACGATCATGAGGAACAAGAGAAGGTCATAACAAATAATTGTTCCAACGAGCCATGAAAGAAAAAAGTAAAAACAATAAAGTTTTTACAGAGGTATTTAATTCTCAAAAAACAATATTACATCACATTGATTTTAAAACACACGACATAAATGGATACTATAAAGTATCAACCAGTAAAAAAACGTTGGTAAGTTATTATAAAATAAATAGACATATAGCAATTATGTTTTTGTTCATCATTGTCTGATGTATAAAAGTAGATCCAACAATGAGCTCATAAGATATTCAATAACTATTGACAAGTCGGGGTTTGTGCATTTTTAAGCTTTTAGCTCTGCACGGATTAAGATATTTGACGGATTAGTAACTATATTTTTTATCGTTACACATTTGGAGGAACAACTTGCCACCATTCAAACAAAGATTTTTATTTTGTTGGGATCTTTGATAATGCTGAGCTTTGGGCTCAGATGGGCAGTCGCTCCATGTAAAATACAGTAAGAATTTAATTATTATTTCATTTATTCAATTTTGAACACATTTTAGATTTACATTTTTAAATATTTCTTTATAAAAAACAAACCAAAAAAAAAAGCTTGAATTAATTAGATTTTTTGTAATTCACCTGCATCCATTTAGAATGAAGGCCGACTCCAACAAAGTTACGATTCCAAATAGGATAGTCAAATGATGATGAAGATGACAGCTAAGCTTGGAAGGTCACATAAACCTAGATCTCTCCATAAATTGATTAAAAATATACGACCGAGACATAAAAATCAACATCCAAAGTGTATAGAGCACTAGTGCCTTTTTGCGTAGAGGCCAATATTTTTAGATCATCACGAAGAGGCAGAACAAGGCTAGGCTAGGATAAGATAATTGTTGAAACAAGAATACTCTGTCAAGAATGTCCATAAGAAGAAGATAGGCATAATACCGACGCGACGGTGGTTCTTACCAGCTTCAGTTCGTACAAAAATTGTGAAAATTACCTCCGTTTGCCACCGTTGACCCACTGCGCAAGTCAAAGTAGTTCAAAGTATATTCTATTCTATTCGCGAGTCAACGCTTCTAAACATCGGCAAACCGAAGTTGCTAAGAAGCCCTTACGAATTTCACGGTAAAGATGAACAACAAATAGAACAACGTTTTCACGATTAATTCGTATGATTATTTGTTTTGCAAATAAAGTTTATGTATCATTAGTGATCTGTTTTTCACTTTCACGCCAGATGCTGATAGGCAATTTACGTCATTCTCAGTTTTAAATTGCTATTTGGTGCCAGGCACTGTTGATATGGTACCGAAACAGACAATATTGTCGTGGTCAAGTTTTTTAGTTTTTTTCTAATAGATATTGAAAAATAAAGATAGTCTAATTTATGTTCATTTTGAAACTACTATGCTAGCTTACAAATAATTTGAAACTAGAAAATATTGTTTAGGGATTATAGAAGCAAAAATGTTGAATTTGTGAAGCATAGCACTATCTTATAAAGAAAATTTGCATGAAAGGATGGATTATTAAATTTAAAAAAAATCTAAAATAAAATATTCAGTTTATTTTTTAAGATATTTTTTTTATTTAAAATTATATTACTTATTATTTTAATACCAAAAAGTTAAAATTTCGTAAGCATGTAGAGGGTAGGAAGATAGTTCGTATACGCCAAGACTGTTTTTTTTTATTTAACTTTGCCCCACACTAGGAATTTTCTTCCTGTATCGTGGGAGCGTTTACAAACATATAAACTCACATACACAACACCCAGAGCCGGGACAACTATCTGGAGATCATACAAATATTTTTTCCGTGCGAGAATCGAACCCGCGACACGCAGCGCAGCAGTCAATCGCTCAACCACTGCGCCAACGGTGCGATTCATGATTCCGTGGTGACTTGCCAACAGCCGATCTAATCATCAGAAAAAAAAAATAGATTACCTCATGACTTGAAAAGCATTTTGTACACAGGCTCTTTCAAAGCAAAGCTTAAGGGTACATTAGTCGAAAATTCTTCCATACAAACGTAATCTAGGGATTATTCCACTGTTTGACAATGTACGTTCAAAATAAAAAGTGATATCAATTTGTCTCATCATTATCTAGCCCTGTATGGAAGCAAAAAAGTAAAAAAAGAAAATATTTGAAGTTATGAGCGTCGAAAGTTCCACATTTCGACACTAATTTTAACGCATTTTTGGGCGCGAATAAATACCATAAGAAGACGGAAAATTGCAAAACCGCCTCCATACAGGGATAGATTAGTAGTTCAACAATGCAAATAATTTTATTTTGAACAGATAGATTTAGTCGTTTTTTCATGAAACCTAGACTGCCAAAGGTCTGTTTATAAAATTTCGCGCGCTAGGTTTCGTCCTAAATCATTATCCATTTCGCTACAAATTTGCAAAAGTGTGTATTCGTACGCGAACTAGCTTCCTACTGCTTATCACAGCATCAATCTCTTCCGCACGTGTTGTCGGTTGATATAAAATGCATTTTAACCCCGCGCACAAAATAGTTCGTGCCGTTGACTAGTGTAACCTTAAGGCATTTCTTTTGGAAAAATGTTTATACTCAGTAGATGAATTAGTATATAGTTTGTGTTGTTTTGTGATGTCAATAGCCAATTAATTAATTGTAATCGTATTATTATTATACTTATGTTTGCATGTTATTTATTATGTTAATTTAATGTATTTAATTTAAGCTTAGTGTTTACTTTTAATGTAAATGTTATGTTTTATGATGTTAAAATTTCAAACACAATGTATATTGAATCCACCGCATTAGATATTTCAAATCAAAAACTTTTACAAGTTAAAATTCAGCAAAAATCTCTAGACTGTTGAAATGAAGCTACTTAATACATACCTCAGCAATCAACTGCTGTATGCATTACCTATATGTCAATGGCATTGTAATATTATTGTATCAATCTAGGTATTATTTTTATCCAACCATGTTTACTTGTGCAGTGCACAATACCGGCATTATAATAGCGAACGCAGTTATCACTTCGCGTTTTGTTGCCCTGACTTTGGTTGAGGTAGGCACGATAGAATTAGTAGGATATTTATTTTCAGTCTGTTTTATATCAGTAACCACAATGACAGATATTTTGAAAATTAAATTTTAAGGTTAACAGGTAGGTGCAAAAATTACAATACACATTTTTACGAATGTTCGTAAAAAATGTTTAACGGAAACTAATCCATTCCATGCATCCTGAAACACGTTTAATTTAAAATCAATGCAAATACAAAATACAGAAACAATCGATCATTACGCATAACATCGTCGACTTCGCTCCGAGCGCGTGATGAACTAGTATGAACTAGTATGAACCAGGATTTCCGATGACTTAAAACTCTTTAAGCAATCAGAGCACAGTGTGCTTTATGCGTAAAGCCGTTTTTTTGACTTGTCATTGTTCTTATTCAATTAACGAATTAATCAACAAAAAGTGAGTCCAGTGGCAAGAACCTGCTTACGGATCTTGTCTGGGGAGCCAGTCTGCACGCCCATTTTGCCGTTGTCGCTTCCTATTCCGGCTATTGTTGAGCGTCCTGTCACCTACAGGCATGCGTACGCGCACACATTGGCGCAACGCTAGAAATTAATATAGAAATTGACGCACGCACACAATTCTATCGCACACATGCGTGCGATCGCGTGTGCATGACACCACACGTACATTGAACCGTGTAATGTACAGTACTCACCCACACTGACGCGAATCATCAATGAACTTGACGTATTTCTCAATGAATGAGGACCTTGAGTGCGGTTGTTATCGAGGCGCTAACGTTCGATATCGAGCAATGAACTTCTGAATGAGAATAGCTATTTGATTTGTTAATAGGGAAAAATATACCGATTATATGTTTTTTACGGCGTGTTTACGGAAGTGTATAAGGCTTTGACTTTTGTAATCATTATAACTAGGACTAGACTAACAAAAAGCTAATTGGGGAACCTAATTTGGAGCTATATCCTTTTAAGACTGTTTTCTATTAATGTCAAGGAAAATTAAAAAAAATATAATGTGCTACTTCACTCCAATATGAGTAAGAACAAAAAGGATACAGTTTACGAAACTTATGTCAGAGGAATGCCCGCCTATCATATCACAAATATTTGCCGAAAATGTGGCGAGATCAAAATCCTATTGATTCACGAGTTCGGAATCGTTGGTCTGTAAATATGGTATAAATGTAGGTATGCGAGTGAATCATTTTTGCGCAAACAAGAAGTGATATTATTTTATAGAGATCACGGCACGAGCCAAACGTTTGTCACCGCGTGAACTTGCAAATATAATAATTTTCAAATAAACAGGCCGGTGAGTGTGTGCTTTCTTCTAACAAACATTGGCACCATGTCGATCTTCATGTTTTGCTCATCTACTGCGCAGAGGCATACCATTTGGTGTCTTTCATAAAAGCTCTGATGAATTAGAATGCTTTGCCGTTTGTTTTTGATGACTAATCTAAATTATTTCATGTAGAATTTAAATATGTTTACGGAGTTGGCCAACATTGTAAAATTTTGTGAGTAAACAAGCAATAAAAACAGTTTTTCTCGAATTCCGTATCATTCATAACTGCATTCCAAACTCATGATTCCCGGCGCCAAAGCCAATCGTTGAATCCAATTCTTATTTCAAAAAAATATGTCCCTCACTATCTTCTATGAATGTATAATACCGATAGGCGTATCTATGGAATAATACATCACTAAATAAGGCCGCGTACGCAAGAGCATCGGATATGACGTAAATACGTACCAAAGGTTCCGTGAGTCGAATCCGATGGACTTTCGCTGTTCGTACACACATACAGTCATACGGTTAGGTACGTATAATACGGACAGTTATCTAAGTTAACGCCTTATTTAGTAATGTAAACAGAAAAACGTCTGGCACACGGCTCTGTTTACTAACACACCTATAGGATTTCTGACGTCACAAGGTGTTTTTAGCTATATTTTAGATTAGCTAGCTCGAAGATAGCAATGAAGTCATTTGTTTATGTAAGTTCTAGTTATCATGTGTCATTAGCGGGCACAAATGCTAACACCGGGATGTCACTTAAATAAATCCAGATGGTAAAACCTAATCAATATCAATATATATAAAATAAATCTGCACAAAAGTTGTTTTGTACAATATTTCCAAAAAAAATTGCCCGACTGTAAAAGGATAACCAATAGAACCCATTACAAGTAAAATGTACGAAACCAATATAGATAGTGTTTATACATAAAATTGTGCGTAACTTTAAGTATTACTTTGTTTTTGTTTCATCGCGATCGGTTCACTCTATCAAAAGTTAGATGAATTTTAAGTGTTCAAGAAGTAAAATATCACAAAACACGCAATTCTGATACTCGGACAGTTGAACTCCATATTCGATAGATGGCCTTGTGCATTTTTTCATTGAAGTATTTTCTGAACAATTATTGCTGGGTAGGTGGGGGGTAGGCAGGAAGGTAAGAAGTAGGTTAGATAGCAAGTTAAGTAAGTAGGGTAGGCAGTTGACAGGAGCGAAGCCGCGGGCACAGTTAGTAAATCTAATAAAAGGGCATTAAAATGTTAGTACTTTTTAAACCATATAATAGCTTAGTATATTAAGACTGGTTGGTTCAAGGATTACGTTTAAAAGAGGACTTTCCAATGCACTTCTAGATGCAAGTACAAAACATAATATCACGCATCGCTTCACCGAAGGTTTGGTCAGTGGTGTACTAAACTACAATACATTGACCGCATTTCTCCAATTATTTATAGGTCCCAGTAATGGGGGTTGTATCTATTGCCATCCAGATTTCAAGTTGCTACTGTGAGAAAAATTCCAGATGGAGAACCCCAATAACACTTAAAATTGATCTATAAAGTATATACTTTTTTAAACTAACTCCAAGATTTCAATTCATACATTCAGTGGCTTAGACCGGTCAATAAACTACAAGACTACTTTATATACCACTGATGATAATACCAATTGTTTCATGATGTGTATGAAATTCTAAATTTACTATAACTGTTATTATCATTATCTCTATTTGAATTTGGTCATCAACGTTAGTTTTAGATAAAATTCTTAAGAAAAACGTAATGCTTGAGGAGATACCATTGTTTTTCACTTCTTCTTCTTTTTAGCGTTTCGATAACAAACACTCTTTTTAGTTAAATGCCTTGCCTGGCCCAGAATTCAGCCACGTTCAGGTTTTTCACTGAAATGGCTCTAAATGAAAAATGTTTTACCAACTGACAAAAAACAATTGAAAATCACTTATGTAAGCAAACACTGGTGCATTTATTTATAACTAGCTTCTTCCAGCGGCTTCACCCGCGGTAAAAGTGCTTTTCTTATCCCAAGGGATCATTATACCGAGATGAAAAACCTGTGTGCTATGCCAGACTATAATCTATCTCTGTGCCAAATTTCATTTAGATCCGTTCAGTAGTTTTTGCGTGAAAGAGTAAAAAACATCCATCCATCCATCCTCACAAACTTCAGCGTTTATAATAGTAGTAGGAATAAAAGCATAAAACTGGAAAGCTCTATAAGTGAAAATTAAGTTACGATATTTCGATGAGATAACGATAAAAATATCTAAGCTATCTTAGAGGACAAAAGTTCAAGTGCAATTAGCTTCATACGTTACAAGGGGTCCCATAAATAGACAGAGAAACATTGCTATTTTTGCCATAAATATTATTGACTTATAGACAGGAACAGAGATATTCCAAGAAAATGTCGCACAATCACTAGCACTGGTTTATTAATAACATATCTTGATCAGGTATTATTTCTCTAGTACTACGCATAAAAAAACAGACTTGGAAAATTTTGTAACCATGTAAGACGGAAATAGTTATTTATGCTACAAGTGCGGGAAGTAGGTGATTCCCGATGAGTGGCATTTTTATTCACGAGCGAGCGAAGCGAGTGAGTGGATAAATCGACACGAGTCGGAAATCATCTTACGCACGTGTATCATACAACATTTTACTATGCATTGTGCGAGGAAATAAAAAAATATATCTGAACCAAGCAAGAAATTAATAAAATGGCGCTTATTCAAGGGCGCTCAGCATAACCACAGATTAACTAATAGTTCATAGTTCTACTGCGCATGTGCAATATCTGTCACGTCATAACGCAAAAAGGCACGAGCAAAATATTAATTCTGCCAAACATATTTAATGAATAATTAAAATTAATTTATTGATCAAAATCTAAATCTAGAGTAATTAAAAACGCCTTAAATGACGTTTTAGTTTTGTTTTACTTTTTATATGAATGATAATCTGTACTTATCTAATTTTAAAACTTTTCTCAAATAATAAAAACTCTATGCGGCGGGCTGACGTTGGAGTTAAAAATTAAAAAAGTACGCTCGCGTAGTAGAAAACGCTCTTTTCGAGGACATGCATTGTAAAGTATTTTACAATGCATGTCCTCGAAAAGAGCGTTTTCCAAGCAGCCAAACTGTGCGGAAAGTGTCACTTTTTTTTACTAGTGCTTTTTACTTTTCTGTACTTTTTTAATTTTTAACTCCAACGGCAGCCCGCCGCATAGTTTTTATTATTTGAGAAAAGTTTTAAAAATTAGTTAAGTACAGATTATCATTCATATAAAAGGTAAAACAAAACTAATACTTTATTTAAGGCGTTTTTAATTACTCGTCTAGATTTAGATTTTGATCAATAAATTAATTTTAAATATTCATTAACTATGTTTGGCAGAATGAATATTTTGCTCGTGCCTTTTTGCGTTACGACGTGACAGCTATTTGCACATGCGCAGTAGATAAAATGGCGCTTATTCAAGGGCGTTCATAAGCGCCATTTTATTACTTTCTTGCTTGGTTCAGATATTTTTTTTTTCTTCCTCGCACAATGCATAGTTAAATGTTGTATGATACTCGTGCGTAAGATGATTTCCGACTCGTGAGAAATCACCTACTTTCCGCACTTGTAGCATAAATAGCTATTTAAACACCTACCGATTTATCATAAGTTACTGTCGTCATGAAATCAGATTTTCCAACGGACGCAAAAATAAAAGCAAACAACGGGAATTTTGTATCTAAGTCTACAAAAAATTATCACACATCCGCTAAGGTTAACAATAACATTTCGCAAACCATGACCAGACATTACTTTGCGAATCGTATCAATAATGACGTGACTTTATTGCAAACGCTCACGATCTAGGGCACACTGAGCTTAAAAACCAATGACGCAAAATATCAGCAAAAACTTTCATTCACGAAGCAATTCCATTCAGTTCCGTTCCGTGAAAACTATAGCGATATCTATCTAAACTTTGAAATCCCCGGCAAACAATATAGGGTCAAAAAAATTGATCGAATTTTTTGGTAGCACGTCATCAAAATTGGTCCAGATGACGCATTGGTCCAACACATGATATAACCGTGATGATTTCGTTGAGCTGACATGTGCCATGGACTTGATTGATTCCAGAGTTCCTTGAAAATTAATGTTTCATCTCCGTCTAGAATATCTTAGGCCAGACAGAATGCATCTACAAAAATGTTTATCACGAGCTTTTTCCTCCGTGGCCCAACACACAGGCCTACGAACTCAGTGATTGCTATCAATGAAAGACACTAAAGCGGATCAATATCATTTTCTATATATATATTATAGGTACTTTCAGATACAAACCTTTTTGATAAGTAATATTTTTTTCTATATAGGCTTGATAAAGGGGCACCCAGTTGATCAACTTTTTGAAGTGGAGATCGAGGTGCCTTACTCTCAAAGCATAAGTAATATTCGTAGCGATATAGATAGCTTATATCGCTACGAATATCGAGATCATTCTAGCTGGGTTCCATTACATTAAATTTAAGTCTACGCAAATTAATCTCGTTAGTGAGCGAGTGTATTGTTTTATCACGGGCGAGGCAGAAATACTGTTGCTGTGGTAATAAAAACTGCATATATAAAAGTTTAAATATTTTCAGGTTCTGTTGGTACTCTTAATCCTTCCTTTGATGGTAAAATATAGAAAATAATAAGATAAGACCTTAGTCTTAGTTAATCATTTTTTTGTTAATACAACAATGAAGTAAGTAACTACTTCACGAACAAACAAGATCATCAACCCCATCATTTGATGATAATATTATATGAATTAGACAACAACTCATTTCACAAGATCATTTGAATGTTCGTGGCTTGTTGCCAATACTACACGCTTGTTTTGAAGAACGAAATTATGTGAACTTCATAGCTTCACAGCTTTCTTAGTCACAACCTCACAACACGTGGGTAAGAATGATATGAGTTTAACTTAGACAGAAATATTATTGAGACAAAACTCTTGAAAATCAGATCATAGCAAAATAACAATGTATGTACCGATAATCCTCAAATTGCTAAATAGGCTTACTCCCGCAGGAAGTCGTGGGCGGCCCTATTCTAAGCCAAGCAAGGTTAATTATTACTGTCATACTTTCCCCGTGAAAAAGCGTGATATAAAGACATACTTTTAGACGGAGTACCTTTCAAATTATTTATTCAACCAGAATAACACCGTCGTCGCCCTCATCTTATTTACTCCTACGCCCAATCTAAAACTGTACTTGACATGCGGACATGTGCAGAAAAATATATCATTATATATCGGCGTTTTAAGGCTAGTGTTACAAGAAGACGGAGTATCTAGGAATGCAACGCAGTATCTACAACGACGACATATTTATTTAGTTCATATCATCGTAAATGCTTTTCTAATGATATCATTGTTAAGCCAATTAAAACCTGTGCCAATGGAACCGTATTCGGATCAGATCAGATCTGAGTCACGCGTTTCAATGTT
Organism: Orthosia incerta; assembly: GCA_948252205.1. Lineage (NCBI taxonomy): Eukaryota > Metazoa > Arthropoda > Insecta > Lepidoptera > Noctuidae > Orthosia > Orthosia incerta. The sequence goes on from OX411742.1 coordinate 58,028,871, forward strand.
ATAATTATTTGTTTTTGTATGTTTGTTCGGTGGCGCGGTGAATGTGAAGGTCACTTTCTAATGATTCACCGTATGTTATGTTATGCGAAATGTTATGAAACGATGTATAGACGCTAGAAACGCACGCGAAGTCCACGTGGGTAATCGCACGCAGATATTTGTAAATCCTTGATTTTTGGACGATCATGGAACTTCTGACACATGCACGAAAAATTTCACGGGTCTAAAAGTTACCTATTTGGTGAATCGTTCCGAATTAGCTACGGAAGGAAAACTGTTTTTGCGGAACTTTGACAACATAGATATAGATCCGTCTTTTGATCCACAAATTGGTGTTGTGTACTTCATTACGAAGATATACGAAGCAGTTGTCGATGTCGTAATAAAATACCTCACTGTTTTCGTTGCAGATACGAAACCAACAGCCAGGTTTAGTATGGCAGACATAAAAATAAGGAAGATAAATAAAACTAGGAAGACGATGCATTGTGCTTCACCTGTATGTAAGACCCTGATATTCGATGTAGGTTAAGTGATAAGTACTGTACCGTAAGTGCAAATTGACACTACGCCAAGGTTGAAAGTACAATCGACGACAAAGAAAATCCCAATGCTTGTATACAATCTATTTTTGAATATATGTATGGTTTATAGTAAAAAATGTATTGCAGTTACACATAATTATTTCCTTGACTATGTCGTTTCACATTTCTATAAACTTTCCAAATACAACCATAAGGGGTTTTGCGAAGGACATGACCTTAATAAGGTAAAACCCGAAGAAAAAGTACCCGAATTATGAAGGAATGTTGAACTGAACTTTCATATCCGCTCAAAAATTGTTCACACACAACTTGGAAAATTTGTGTATACACTGAGAAATATAGGGCTATATATTCCAGTATAAGCAGACCTCGCATTTTACAGGCTTTCTGTAAAGTGAGAGATTTGCATACACTGGGAATGAAAGTCGTTTGTACGTGCAAATAATGTTAGTCAAATCTCCTCAGGGTCTAATAAGGCATTATGAGTTGCTGTCAAAATATTTTTTTATGAGTTTTGGAATTCCCTGCTCTGACTAATTTTGGACATTCTTGAACCCTTAGACGGGGCTCATCTGAACTGTCTGCGGTTGAAAGTCTACATTGACGCAGCCTCCGATGAATCAGGGCAGGTGAAATGTCGCTTTTTACTTATTGCATGTTTAACTAATGACACTTGTTAGAAAGCTCTCCGCCTGGGCATGCTATGAGTGTTCCTGCCTGATTATCTGATGGGCTTAAGTGATGTAAGTATAGGAAGGTACGTTTAATAATACACCCGTGGTTATAATATACTACTATCGTAGATGCTAATTAATTTAATTATGACTAGCTGTTTCCCGCGGCTTCGCTCCTTTGGACCACCCCACAGGACCCGTATTCGGGATTAAAAATAGCCTATGTCACTCAGGAATAATGTAGCTTTCTAATGGTGAAAGATTTTTTGAAATCGGTCCAGTAGTTTCGGAGCCTATTCGGTACAAACAAATAAACAAACAAAAAAGTCTTTCCTCTTTATAATATTAAGTATAGTATAGATAACACTTAAGGTAGTCTCATGTTGTTACTTTTTTGTGTCACGAAATGACTTTGATTTTGGACATTTTTTAAAGATATTTTTATTTATTGATAGGCTTGCGTTTGACCACTATCTCGCCTGATGGTAAGTGATGATGTGGTCGATGGTGATGCACGATTGCCTAGAAGTAACCTATTCACTCTTGACTTAAAGACCCCAAGGTTGTAGCTATCAGGAAACAAAGACTCCGGCAGTGAATTCCACTCCTTAGCTGTGCGTACAATGAAAGTATATATTGGCACATGTTGATTTTTTCAATCTTTACAAACACTACTGTACACTACTAAGGCCTTTAGAAAACCCTTAACTTACTGTGCTATACTCGCCACGCGTCAGGTCGATTTGCGGATCCACCTTCGAACACTAATTCTGCTGGAGATCTTGCGTGTTCCATATTTACACAGATTATCTATCACTAACACCACATTTATATTTTTTTTATTACTGCCGAAATCGTAATTCGAATTTATCGCTATCACTATGAAGGATAACACGTTCTTGCTAGTTGTGACTGATTTATTGCAAGTGTACGGTATATGAACCAAACATGGATAAATAAATGCAGTTACCCACATTATACATAGTAAATACACTACAACTTTCAAATATGTTTCATATAATAATTTTGTTTAAAAATACAACACCTATCGTATATTATTTTTATTATTCTCATAACAACAGACTTCTGAATTAAAACTCGTTTCCTAAAATGTTAACCTTACCAACCAGAATTTTATTTTTAATAGTTTTATATTATTTGATTAAAAGATTCCTCATAGTTTCTTTCACACTATGAATCAAACACTGAATGAATCACGGTTGGCGCAGTGGATGAGCGATTGACAACTGCGCTGCGTGTCGCGGGTTCGATTCCCGCACGGAACAAATATTTGTATGACCTACAGATAGTTGTTCCGGCTCTGGGTGTTTGTGTATGTGAGTTTATGTGTTTGTAAACGCACCCACGATACAGGAAGAAATTCCTAATGTGGGGCAACGCTTAAAAAAAAAACAATTAAAATAATACCGTAGTAACATTTTAAAAGAGGTAAATTGTCCTTGTCCATACTAAGGAATACCTTCACAACATCCTAAATTGTAGGCTATTGTAATAACAATAGCCTACAATTTAGGATGTTGTGAATCAGATTTCTCATTACAATTAGCATAGGAATTATGTGAGATAATCTGTTTAAAGTGCAACACAAACCCATGACGTATATGTTCAAAGTTTTCTGAGATAAACACACCTGGGTACAGAACCTATGCCTTTTGCTTGGTCATTGAGAAGCTGCGGTCATTTGTGACGTTGTATCTCCGTCATTATTGTTACGAGTAAGTACAATAGGATATAGGTTATGTTCCGTGGTTTTCAATATCACGACAAAAATAGGATTTTTCGTATTGGTTTTAGTAACCAGTTCCTGTTAATTGATTTGATAGTCATAGTTTTAGGTCCGTGTGACGAGGACTTTATGTTTGACAGCACAACTTATAATAGTCTTATTTAGGACTTCATCACTATGAAACCGGAAAGCAGAAGAAAGTGTGGACTGCACCCAGCAGTAGGTCATTCCCGGTGGAAATGATGATTATGGTCGTCCCTCTAGGAGGAGTGATGACCTGGTCAATGCTGCGGGAATCAGCTGGATGCGAGACGTACAGAGGCGATTGAGGTAGCTATTCTTGGGTGAGGCCCATGTCCAGCAGTGGACGTCCTTCGGCTGTAATGATGACGATGATGATGATAATCTTATTAACTTTTTTGTATGTAGTAATGGTGTACATTACATAAATAATAATGTACAACAGCCACCAGTTACGTATTTGAAATATAATAATTAAAGGTATTAATAAAAACTGCCGGTTTTTAAGCGACTTGTAAAGGAGCACTACTTGTCACTGTGATCATAATCGTGTATAAGCTTAGTGTTTTTCTTGTCTGCATATGAGTTGTATGTATGTATTTATGGTTTTTTTTGTATTTTTGAGTTAGTACCTACTTCCTCTATAAACTAATTATTTGTTGAATAATTTGCACCAAGTGCAGCCCCATATTGTGTCCAGGCTGTCACTCCATTCTAAGTTGCCTGGATGAAATCGCGGAACGCGATAAGGCCGCCTGTTGTATGTTTCTTTTTGTTTTAAGATGTATTTTTGAATTATTTTTATCTTGGTGATGGTAAAACAAATTATGAAAAAATTTAAAATTATAAATAAGATTTAAACACTAACCAAATCTTACTTGTTGCAAAATGTAAACTTACCATATAATCGATACCAAATGTTTTAGCGAGGAAGGAGATTCTGAAGATAAAATAATTTCAATGAACAAGAATAATCAACATTTTCCTTTTGTTTTATTTAACTACTAGCTGTCCCGCGCGGCTTCACTCCCGTCAACTGGCTACCTACCTACCCTACATAAAGTTGCGTAACTTTAACTGCTTACGCAGCGCACGCAACGGAAGCTGTGAAAAGGGAAGATTTTTTCCCGTTTTTGCAACATTATTCATTTATGCTCATCTGCTATTGGTCGTAGCGTGATGTTTAATATCGTATAACCTTCCTCGATAAATGGACTATCCGACACAAAAAAATTTCAATTCCAATCAGTGGTTCCTGAGATTAGCGCGTTCAAACAAACAAACAAACTCTTCAGCTTTATAATATTATATATAAATAAATAATAATAATAAATAATATAATATATAAGTATAGATATAGATTATTTATTTATTTAAACTGTATGTACAATAGTGGTAAATAGGTGAACCTCATTCAACAAGACAACCACTATCAGTCAACTTTTGGGTTACAATTTATTCCTGGAAATTGTTTTTCCAATGTTGACTCCAACTTAAGGAATCACCCCAGTCAAAAAATTTAAAGTTTACCTTTTGCCTAAACGGGCTCTCCAATTACTGGATTTTAAAGTTTATTAAACCTACTGGCAGAAAAAGGGGTGACGTATTCTATACAAGCTTACGGGATTTCACTTCGTGACTTCCAAGTAAAAAATCCTACGTAGTAATTACAAATATGTATGTACTATGTACCCGCACGTATTTAAGCAAAGATGTAATACTCGTAAACAGGTATGCAACTAAACCTAGCTATTTAGTTTCTACGCTAGCCTTTTGTAGGTACATTTAGTCACAAATTACATAAATATTTGTCACCTAGGTGAATTGTGACTTCATCTCAGGTGATTCGCGTGCTGTTTTCACGTAGGCATTTCCTACCTTGAAATACTAACATTTGGGTGCAAACCCAAATGTTTCCGTTGAAGCTATTCAACGGTAATTGCCCGAAATTTTAACCAAACTCAACATGTATTTACAACATAACGAAATTACAATATACACTCATATTCAATATAATTAAATTCAATTCAATTTCATTTATTCAATTCAATTTCATTTATTCAATTCAATTTAATTTATTCTATATAAATTAACTTTGGTTCTGAATTTATTTATTAAAATCACTTAGAACAATAAACAAACTGATAATAATTATTATGGATGTTCGTCAATTAATGACGCCTCCTTGGATTAATTTGTATTACGTTTTTGTGGCAAATAAATAATTTTTCATTTAAATTTTGTACGCTCATTAGTATATACTATAATATAGGATACTTTGATTCCGGTGGTACGTTCTCATGGGATAATTATCGAATTACACGATCAAATTTCATTGACGATTCTTTCGATTTCATTTCAGACACGATCATGAAATAATTTTTAACGTCCAACACCTAATTCCAGATATGGTTATTTTCTTCCCCTGAAAACAAATTTTAAACTTTCTAAACTTACACATTATACAATTATACTAATAAACTCACACCCTTTTCCCATGGGTGTAGACAGGTTTTTCCATTAGCTTAAACTTCTTCTTATAGATTCATACGTAAGTAAATCAGTCACGTCGCCGTCTCGTCACCGATAAGTCGCCCAAAAGTCACTGATTGAACAGCTGTGGATGACTAAGACGCTGCATGACGTGTCAGAAGTTTGTGGCTGGTGTACAAGTACACTCTGCTTAGTCTTCCACACGTACATTTTCCTTACCATGTTGGGGTAGTTTTCCCGTCTAAGAGAAGGATGAATACCCGTATTCTACATACGACTGCCTGGAATCTAACCTCCAAAATCCAATAACTGGGTAACACGATAACCCTTGGTAAGATTGGTGTCTGATTTCCTGATTTCTAAGTATCCTTAACGATTATCAAATATATATAAATGACAGTCTGGACCAAGAAACTGAATGTGGTTTCCAAGGTACGGTAGAATCTCGATATGTTAAGATGGTCATCCAATCTACGGCCCGACCCCGGCGAACCTTACTTAACCTTGAAGATTTACCCATGTGGCTGTAATTATTTTGCCAAGATCTCTTGAGGCAGGTGTCCTACAAATTCTACTCAACTATATTGTTTGACGCTGACTTGAATGAAGTGTGTGTACAAATCCCGCACTCGTTTCACACCCACGCGACCCAAAATTTAGTAGCTTTTTGTACTTGCCTTATTATTCTATGACTTAAAAAAAAAGTTTCGGATCAAAATGTAGATAATTACATTATCTTTGAGATGGTGTCGATTTCATTAAAATATGCCCAGCGGTTTTTGTCCGTTTTAGACATAACTTTACAAATTAATTACACTATGTTATACGAATAAAACTCAAAATTTTCTTAGATCAAATTATTAAGAAATTTGGTCTAATGTAACATTTTTTTTTTCCAAAAAATTACGTCAAGCCGTTTAGATGTGATTCTCATTTTAAAATCAGCTACCCAAGGGTATCTGCGCTTTAACAAACCGGAAAAAACGGTTTTATCTTTCCTCACTATTATATTAGTTATAAAGCCATTATTCATCCTCATCGCACTATAACTTGTTATCTAATTAAATAACAGGTTTGTAACGGTTATTGACACATATGACGCCTGTATCATAATTTTAGCTTTTATTTTCCCTAAACAAAAAATTGTTATTTCCTGCTTTTTTTTTATCTGGCAGTTAGTTTCATACAAATTATGCAGCATTTTGACATTGTGGACAGAGCGATGCGCCTGAAGGGAAATTGAACTAGACTTTTGGCTAGACGACATAATGGCCGATGGAGTAAAGAATTTTCAGAATGGTGCATATAGCTGTGCCAAAGAAACCAATAACGTCCAAAACTCGTTGGGTTGAAGATAAGTATTATGGTCAAAATCTCGGCAAATACCTGAATGAGAAACACACGGAACCGGGAATATGGCATAAGAAAATGGAGGTCTAGGATACCCACAGTTGATCGTGATGAATTATGATGAAGCATTATTTATTTGGAAAGCAGAGCCTATTCGCTGGGTGGCCTGCACATTGTTAAACAGGTCTTCAGTATCCAGACACTTCATTTTCTTAACGACCCTTCTCAACCGCACCCTGAAACACTATCTTTAGTCAAATTTAAATATCCTAAAACGTAATTTATTGCATAATATCGCCAAATATTCTATTTCAGTAGTGCCGTCAGAAAATATCGCGTTACAATCCAGTTTACGTTCTCATTCAGACCGAGATGAATGAATGAATGAGTCAGGTAAACTGAGTCAGTGAAAAGGACTTTGGACCCATCACACTGGTAGTTTTTACCTACTGATGATGTTAGAGCGTTTGTGGATTGTATTTGACCTGAATACGAGTTCAGCCTTGCATTGCATCTAACCTGAATCCGAGTTGCAACCGAGTTGAAAATGTTCTAAATAAGGACGCTCGGAGTCCGCATCATGTGCGCGACCCTTATTTTTTTTTTTATTATCAACTAATTCGAGTTTGAACCTGATTGTAAGCGATGATGTGGTCGACGATGGTGCACGCTTGCCTAGATGTAACCTATTCACCCTTAAGTTAAAGACAAAATTATAGTAATTCGACATTAGACCGACATTTCTTGTAAGTATTTGGATCGGATTCAGTGCACTAACAGTAGGCTTCGTCACCATTAGAGGGATGGTAAACCATCATGCGGACCCAGTGCAGATTGGTCATGTCTTGGATTTCTTTGTTTGCTTGGCTGGATTCTACAATTATTAGGAATTACACAAATTGAAGTGCTTGCCAACGATTCTAAACTCAGGACCGTAACTACTGTGCTACTAGTCTTAATGAGGACCTTATGGAGAATATTGAGGAAAGCAGTGTGTTTATAAAATCGTAAAAACAAAAGAAGATCGTAAAGTGCCTACCTAGAAGGTATATCAATCATCACCCTGACATGTGTGGTTACTTGGGGTCAGTGTTAATATGCCAATAAACAAGGAAAATTATTACAAAAAAAAATTGACATTGCAATAGCACGTGGCAGAACTTATACTACGTGGCATGCCCTGTCATTGGCATTAAACAATAAATTAACCAACTTTCCTTACATTGAATGATTAATTGAAAATTACCGTAAAATTGTTTTAAGGTATGTAAACCACATGTATGTTAGAATTGAAAACTTCCTCATTTATGACGAAGAACTTCCTCATTTATGACGAAGCATTAATTGTACAGTAGATATCAACATAGCAAATTTATAATAACTAAAGTGCCAGACACATTTTACATTTACTAAACTATTTTTAAAGAATATTATAAAGAGGTAAAAATGTTAGTTCAAATATTGGTATAATATAATCTATTCCGCTCTAATTACGAAAATTCTCTCTCTAATATAAAGTTAAATTATCGTCAAGCGTCATAGTCTAATTTTAGTCCGGGAAATAGCTTTTTCCTTTGGGATAGACCACGGAAATTAATCCTCAGAAAAAAGCTGATACCAAGTTAATAAAGTGGCGTAAAAATAATATATCAATAACCGGTTCAATGATTCTTAGGCCGAGTTTGATTCATCAATCGTTAGTATAACAAATGGTCAAATAATTAGTTAATTGCTGCTATTGTTTTAATTGCTAATGAGCTGCAGGACTCTGCAGCTCTTTAGACCATTTTCGAAGATATCATTTTCATGAAACGCATTTTTTCTACGGATAAAAAAAAACTGGGTCTTAATCATGAATTCTTGACGCATACTTCTGAAAACTTCATCCATTCATAAATTTCAGTAGCATCCTGTATAAACTAGTAACTATTAATAGTATGGGAAAACCTATATCACTTTACGATAAGCGAAATCACGCCATGAAGTAGCGTATTGTACTCGTCATGGTTGTTTAAACAATTAAACATCTGTATGATGATATGACGTATGACTAACCAGCTGCCTACTTTAACTGATTTTAGTGATTTCAACGGGTTTCCCTGATGAAATCACTGATTACGTGGATTATGGTTTATTTCAGGGCTAACTTTTGGTTTGACTTCAGTGTCTTATTGAAGATATATGAAATAATTTCTGGTGTAACATCTTTTTCTAATGAACCCTTACACATATTTAAATTATTACATAGACATAATATCAATAAAAACTTCAAGGCAAAGGTATCTTCAAGATTAACAAAGCCTAGATGAAATATAGATAAATCAGAGGTGTTATTCCAAGTTTTGCGACTGAGATGCTTTGAGAGAGAGAGAGTAATTTCTTTATTTGTTATTGTATGCATACAAGAGCATGCAAGATAAAGAGTCATCGTTTGAGTCCAATCATGTTTATCCGTAAGTATCAGCGTACAAATATTTCCATAACATTAAAATTAATAAATGCCCTGGTATGGTCATGTGATGAGGAGGGATGAAACGCATGTTACTAAAAGAGTTATGAATGTAAATGTGGATGGATGGAAAGAGAGGGGACGGCCAAAGAAAAGATGGATGGACTGTGTGAGGAGTGATATGAAAGAAAAGGGAGTCATTGATGGCGTGACGGGTGACAGGACCATATGGATGAAGAAAACGTATTGCGCCGATCCCAAGTAATGTGGGACAAGGTCAGGAAGATGATTGAAATTAATTAACAATGTGAAAAAATACCTAAAATGGCACTTACAAAATTTCTAATTTAGAAACTATTTTTTTTTTTTTTTGATGTTTTTAATGATACTGTATTTTTAAAGAACTTTCAGTTCCTTAAAAATACAGGAGTCATTCCTTAGGTTTCTTCATGAAGTTTTCCTTTCACCAATGTCATTGATGTCCAAGATAAGTTTTGTTTCGCTAGTTTTAAATTTGGTATAAGAATGTTTACAATGATCGATACATCTAATTTGCTATTATTTTATTCTAGCGTTTGAATATTATAATATAACATCCAAACGCTAGAATAAAATAATAGCAATATATTATATTTGATTCCATTCATCCTGGAACATTGTGTGTAACCACAAGTCGCTAATAATTAGTTCTAATTAAATTAACGTACGTTAACTTACAGGTAAAGTGCTTTACTGAATGAGTGACATAAGTAAACAATGGATATTGATAACATATTTCATTTTCCTCATCCTATTTAATTAAATGACATTCCTTAGTTTATATTTCCAGTTGTAAATTGTTATGTGATGAAATCATTTTTGTTATATATTTACTTGTTAATAAAATATTATATAAATTTATTGTTAGGAACACCAACTACTCGTACATATTATTTAAAATTTTATTGTACATCAATTAAAAAAACAATCATCGGTTTGGTCCCAAAACAAAATATAATGTAAAGGTGTACGTATTTTAATTTTATTTCGTCCTTAACTTAAAATTCAAGGAGAATTATATCGAGTTCCTGAGCTAATACAAGTATTTTGGAGCCTGTAAATGCACAATAAAATCACGATGATGACCTACTGCCTTAAAGAGCTAGAACCTTGAAGCCAAATACTAGAAAACGTAAAATGACTAAGAGGTGTTACTTTTCAGAAGCATCCCACACAACCTTATGAATGAACTTTGAACACCTATGTATGTCATTAACCACATGGAAATACGTCATAGAATTTAATCAATGGAAACCATTGGCCCATTCAGCTGCAGCGAAACATTCCACCGCTTTGTAAAAAACAAATGAAAGAGGTGCCCATGACTAATAATTTAAACGTTTTCAATATATTTCCGTTGGTGGAAATATTTGGTTTTTGAAAGGTGTTTGGGATTTCCTTAACTTACTCTTTATTATACGGTAATGTTCTAGTCTGGTGACCAAAGTTCATAATTATGGAAAAATACCAAAAAAGATTATTAAGAGGGACGAAATGTAGTCAAAGTAACTTACATAGGAACCAGTGCGAAAAATGAAAATAAATGTATAACAGAATGCTTTCTTGGAGAAGGTAAGAGAGGAAGTAAATTTCAAAGACGGCTTAAAATTTTCGGAATTTCGGTAAGACGACTTAAAATTTATAGTTGGATGATGATAGACATGAAAGAGGAAAACTCAAGAACGTGAGCTGTAGGAAAGCCTGGATGAGGTTTATGTTGAAAAGCAATTAACCTGGAGATTTCAGATAGATATAATTGATATATATATATATAACTATTCGTTGCAAAAGGACACCCTCTTAAATTAGGTACGTGTTGTTTTTAAATTGACACTTTCAATTCAATGTAATTACTACTTATTTCATAAGCAGTGCTTCTGTTTATGAAATATGTAGTAATTCAATAACAAGTCATCTCACACAATAATTAATCATGAAAAACCATAGTTAAGATGAAAAAGATGACACACTAGGTTTTCTTCATTTCCATATGCCTCATGGAAACTTAATTTGCCTGACATTGATACAATATCGGTAACAGGAAGTTCCGTTTACCACAATATCCGTTTTTTTCACTTATCGATTACACAAAAATGCCCCATTAGGAATATTATACGCGAAGAAGGATTCCATTGGTGGAACGGAAACTCTAGCATTTTAAAGTATGATTTGCAAACGGATTAATCTGTCGGTTGGCAACATGCAGACCGTGGTTCATGTCCGGACTGCGAAAGGTCGGACTTGGACCACCAAATATTTATAAATAACTTACCAACCTATTCCATCTAAATAATATTTTTAGAAAAACAAATTCCGTTCAAGATTAACAGACCCTAGACCTAGAAAACACTCTTCGCATCAGCTGTTCCCCGCGTGAACCAAACTAATAAAAACTGGCTCAAGACCGCAGTTGTAATTTTTGCATCAATTTTAAGAATATCAATTTTGAATTATCACCTTATCTTACATTATACAAAAAACCACTGGTAAGTATGTAATAATTATGCATTTTATTTTTGTGGGCCTCGATAAAAATTTCCACTTTATCTGGACCTCATTCCAAATTTAATTTTTTTTTTTCATTGGAAATTACTTTCCGACCTAGGAGCTCTTAATCTTGCAAATGTCAAATCTATAAAATCCTACATAAGATAGATTAATAATTATAATTCAAGATATTGTTATTCCATTTATTTATTATACATACGTACTTTTACATTTTTAAATATTATTCTATAAAAAATAAAATAAAAATAAACATTTAAAGATACAAAAATAGTAGCCCATATTATTATGATTATTAATCCATCTCATTTTTGCAATCTTACAAAAGCTGAGAAATGTGTGTGGTGAAAAGGTCGCCCAGATAGAAAAGATCTCTATTACACACTTATTTATAAATGATTGTCCTATGTTTTTTTTGGTATAAAATGAAGTAAATAATAAATTAATAATTTAAATTAGTCAATTGTCTATTCGACCATCATCATCATCTACTTGCCCTTGTTTGATGTTATTAGGAGTCGATGCATCACTTTTTTCTTTTTCCATTTTCTACTGTCAACCATCCCACCATCATTTACTTACTCCCTTCGCGAAAAAAGTAATGGGAGAATTTCCTTTTTTCTTCTTCAATTCTTTTTAATTTACCATGACGAAAAAAATTTACCTGTGTGTAAAATTTCAACAGGACTAAAATTTCCTCGTAGGTAGTCCCAGAAATTCATCATGGTATGTACTGACGTCGTATTACGAAATAATTCCAGGACTTTATTATGGAAATTACGAGTATACCGGTGCAAAGTTTAATAGAGCAATGTCGTTAAAATCATTTAAAACCATCATTTATCAGAAGAATGACTTGCAGGTGACTAATGTTCTAAGGGCGTTAACGCAAAATATGTAAAATTAAAATAACGTCTTCATTCGTCGAAAACTATTTGACTAAAGAACGTTAGCTGTAAAATAAATAGTTAACTGAAAACTTATGCATAGAGAACTCTATCAATTTAGCCTATTAATCTATTTACCCCTAAGTCTCATTTTCAATGTTTAAGTTTTTCACACGCTATTTTTTCATCTGCGTTCCTTCAATAATCTTCTCCCACTTTGTCCTTCTCATACTACTGATTCTGTTCACTCTGCCTTTCATATTCAATCTATTCTTCTCTGGAACGCACTTCCTCTAGAAATCAGGACGGCCACCAGTCAATATGCTTTCAAGCGGAAATTGCGGTTTTATTTTCAATGGGGAGAAGGGACATCTCGATAACTTCTATTCATTACTTTATTATAATATATATATATGTGTATTTTAAGCAACTTATTATAAGTATTTCTTTGTTTTACTTGTTTGCTTGTCACAATTTAAACATTGCACCTGCCATGTTATCTCTTCATCACCCTTTGTTGACTGGTAGAGAATGCCTAAGGCATTAAGTCCGCTATTGTACCTTTGTGCATGAAGTTTTAAATAAATAATTAGTCTAAGTAACTGTAACAAGCAATCAAAACGGTAACAGTTCTCATATGTGATACAATATACAAACATTAATTATCAAATTAATGACTATTTATTTTTTATTTTAAAATATATTGTTGCCACACACTAGGACCCTATTACTCTTGTATCGTAGATGCATTTACAAACATATAAACTCACTAACACAAGCAACTAGACCGAAGTATCTGTTGGCCATACAAATATTTGTATAGTGCGGGAATCGAACCCGCGATACGCAGCGCAGCAGCCGATCGCTCAACCACTGCGCCAACCGTGTCGTCCAATTATTTCTAATGAGGTTTTTCCTGCAGCTTCCTTGTCGTAAAATATCGCACAGGAACAATGCCTAGTCTACAGTGATGGTCTAGAATTTAATCAATTTAAAAAAAATTGAGTTCAAATCAGTACTTCATTTTACAGACGGACAATTTTTCCTCTTTATTATATTAGTTTAATTGCTAGAATTTACTTAAGGGCCTCCCTTAAGTAAAGCTTCTTATTCGTTTATCAATGATTACTTTAAAAGTTGGCTCAAAACAATAACTTTAAGTTTAGCATTTAGTTTCAGTAATGGGAATAGTATTAGCAAGGCATATGAAAAAAGTCAAGTCAGAAAGTACTCTTAATATTTTTTGTCTTTTAATTCATTGGTAATCTTTCAGGAGTAGTCATGATTATAAACAGCTTTTTCTATGGGATCAACTCTGATACATTAAAAAAAAACTGTCCAGTGCGAGTCGGACTCGCGCACGAAGGGTTCCGTACCTCTATCGCAAAAAACACGTTTGTTCTATGGGAGCCCCACTTAAATATTTATGCTATTCTGTTTTTAGTATTTGTTGTTATAGCGACAACAGAAATACATCATCTGTGAAAATTTCTACTGGCTAGCTATCACGGTTGGTGACAGTCAGACAGACAGACGGACAGCGGAGTCTTAGTAATAGGGTCCCGTTTTTACCCTTTGGGTACGGAACCCTAAAAATCAGGTGTTCAGTCCTTTAATATATGTTATTTATGTATATTCCATATGTCCGCATTGCTCGACATTTTGTAATGAACACTTTTAAGTTACAGTATTCAGTTAACCCGGCAACCAGCATGTCCTACAACCAAAAATTCGAAACCATGTGACATCCACCAACCCGCACTGCGCCCGCGTGGTGGATTACGGCCCATTCCCTCTCACATAGAGGAGGCCTGTGTCTCAGCAGTGGGAACGTTAAAAGGCTGATGATGACGATGAAGCCTGTATTTGAAATAGTTAAAATACATTGTTGAAATACTATATTCCAACAAAGTTTATGTACTTAAGGGTACACTAGTCGACGGCACGAACTATTTTGTGTGCGGGGTTGAAATGCATTTAATATCAACCGACAACACGTGCGGAAGAGATAGATGCTGTGATGACCTGTAGGAAGCTATTTCGCGTACGAATACACACTTTTGCAAATTTGTAGTGAAATGGATAATGATTTAGGACGAAACCTAGAGCGCGAAATTTTATAAACAGACCTTTGGGAGTCTGGATATCATGAATAAACGACTAAACGTATCTGTTCAAAATAACATTATTTGCATTGTTGAACTAATAATTTATCCTTGTATGGAGGCCGTTTTGCAATTTTCCGTCTTCTTGTGGTATTTATTTGCGCCCAAAAATGCGTTAAAATTATTGTCGAAATGTGGAACTTTCGACGCTCATAACTTTCAAATAAATATATTTTTAAAATTTTTTGGCTTCATACAGGGCTAGATAATGATGAGACATATTGATATCATTTTTTATTTTGAACGTACGTCATCAAAAAGTGGAGTTATCCCTAGACTACGTTTGTATGGAAGAATTATCGAGTAGTGTAACCTTAATCTATCATTTCTTGACCTCGCACAACATGCATGACAAACTGTTAAGGTGATAAATATGACACACTTAGGTTTTCTTTCCCATTTGCCTCATGGAATCTTAGATTTTCCTGGCATTGATATAGTACTGATCGGTAATATAGAGTTCCATTGACCGCAATATCCGGTTTTTTTCATCTATCGATTAGTCAAAACTGCCCCATTAGGAATTTTACACGCGAAGAAGGATTCCATAGGAAGGAGGTATTGGGAAACCCGTCGAACGTAAGATTCCGTTTGATTTTACTCACGATGCAAATCTTAATGCATATTATATGAACAATAATGGTGCGTGAGTCACGGTCGTAAGCCTCGACAGACTTAATATTAATTTATATTTTTTCTACTATATTTTTCCATCGACCTCATTGACGTATCTCGTGAAATAGTACTGGAGTCGGTGATTTTTTTGGTACGTTCCCGGATTTTGGTTTCCTAAAATGCGCAGTCATTCTGATTCTTTTAAGTATTTCATGTTTGAGAATACCGTCATAGCATTTTCCCAAACACAAAATTTGAATTACCTTTTAACTGAATAATGCAGTCATTAAATATTGTATGTTACCTAGGTAGGTAATAATTTAGAGAGTGCAGAACTTTTGAAGATTTTTTTTATTCTTCGTTACTATGAACCTTTTATTTTTCTTTATACCAGAAGTTCAAAGGGTTCTTTTTAGGGTTCCGTACCTCGAAAGGAAAAAAACGGAACCCTTATAGGATCCATTTGTTGTCCGTCCGTCTGTCTATCAGGACCCTTTTTCTCAGGAACGAGTGGAGGTATCAAGCTGAAATTACTGCCCCTTGAGAGCTGTGAGAAAATCAAACTTCTAAGCCAACCCAATCAAAAGATACAGCCGTTTATGCCGCAAATTTCCGCAAATTTTCGACACTCGCAAGGGAATCAAAACCTACAGGGTACTTCCCGTGAACTCAGAATCTTGAAATTTAGTACGAGGCAATGTCTTATAGCACAGATAAAAGAAAAATTGCGAAAACCGTAAATTTTTAGTTACATGACATATAAAATATTTTTATTTTTTTTTAACTTACTACCACTTTCCTCATGAACGCGTAGAGGTATTAAATTGAAATTCATATCAAATACTCAAGTCTATAATACCTTTATGCTGAGGTTTGTACGGAACCCTCGGTGCGCGAGTCCGACTCGCACTTGGCCGGTTTTTTAAATTAAGAAACGCAACATGTAATCGACTGAATTAAATCGATAGTTTTCTGCATAATTCGGTTTTTCCAAGGTGAAATGGTTCTCCCAACTACTTTCTATAACCTTAATACTTCCTGTTATATTGCGAATGTAGTAATTATGTCATATAGAAGGAAGGAAAGAAAGAAAATTATAGTTAGTTACATTTTTATACGCGTTTATCCTTATTTATAACGCTGACAATGACCTCTATGCTATTTATGAAGTATTCCTCGAAGCGCTACAGTTTTGAGGCGCACCTAATGAGGCGCACCATTTTTATTCCTCGGAGCGCACCTTTTTGTAGCGCTCCCGATAAAAATTAAAAATATTAACTTTTTATTCCTCGAAGCGCACCTATTATTAACTTTCGAATAGAGATAGGATACTAACTGAAACTATCGATAAAAAGTAAAACACGTTATTTTATACAATTTGCAAAAACTCTATACTCCTAGACCAAAGATTGGTTTAAAAAAAAAAAAAGTTATCCTAGTTAGTATGGACAAAGACAACTGTATCAATCAGTACGTACTTTAACCTCTGGCGATGCGGCGCGGGAGCACTGCACACATAAGCCGCAGCCCCGTCTCCCCATTGTATCCTAGATAGTCGCGTCAAAGGCGCGTTCGCCGAGTTCACACGAATCCAGCCGAGCATTTCCGGAACTTGTTTACTTAAAATTGCATAGTTTTGTTTTGTTGTGTTTAATAGTGCTAACACACGTTCGAATTTGGTACGGCCGGACAGACTCCGCCCACAATTGCTTTCTCGCTTACACACGCTTGTGTGGAGCGTGACGGACTCAACTGTGTAGGACATTATTATTATTAATTTTATTCCGTCTCAGTCCAAACAAGCGTGTGTAAGCGAGAAAGCATTTGGGAGCGGAGTCTGTCCGGCCGAAACAAATCCAGACGTGTGTGTTAGCACTATAACTCACAAGTTGCGCGAATGTGTCACGTAGGCTCAAGTGAAGCTATGAACTGAAGAAAGTTTGTGCAAGGCAGTTTTGTGAGCATGGAACCAATTGCTGGATCAAGTAATAGAAACGCGCTAATTAAATATGTACAAAGCAGAAGCGGCAAGAAAGTTTTATTATATGATAATAACACGTACAGACCGATAAAAGTAAATAAACATGGGAACACTTTGTGGCGGTGTACGATAAAGACGAGTGGAGCCTTCCTTACTCTCAACAGATACGAAGATATTTTAAAGAAGAACGAGCATTCTTGTCGGCGTAATGAGGCATCACAATTTGTACGGAAAGTAGTGGATGATATTCATCAAGAAGCCATGTCCACCTTGGACCCTCTTCCTGAAGTTTACAAAAGAAAACTTAATGGTTTACTAGACCAGGGAATTAATTTGACACGCGAAATACCAGAATTTGAAAATATTAAAACTGGACTCTATAATAAAAGGAATAAAAGTCTTGGAGTTAAGCGTTTGTTTGGGAAATATCCAACAGATGTGCAAGTAAGTAATTAATATAATAATATATTTTATTTGATGCCTTGCCGTTTAGAGTCACATTAATCTATGCTCTATACTATTTACTATTTCATTTAAGAACTAAGTGGCTCTGTGAGCTTTAGACCTAGCTAGTCTATCACAAACACTCAATAGTTATATGTGCCATAAACCTTAAAGGTTAGACCCATCTTGTCAACATCGTTATTTTCGTCAACGTTTTTGTAAATAACCGATCACTGTCAATGATCATAAATAAAAAGCATTTTCTTGTTTTAGGTTCCAAAATCATTTTACAACTTCATCCTTGCGGATTATAATGACGGTAAAATGAGGATCATTTTGTTTGCTACCCAGAAGAGTAGAGAGGAACTAGGAAGGTGTCGTCATTTATATTGCGACGGGACTTTCAAAAGTGTGCCAAAACCATTCAAACAACTCTACAGCATCCACGGAGACATTGATGGCGTTGTGAAACCATTAGCGTATGCTTTATTGTGTGATAAAAAGAAATCAACATACAAGTTATTATTTCAATTGTTGAAAACAACAGTATCCAATATGCAAGCAGATTTTTTTAAAAGCGACTTTGAGGTAGCCGCAATCAGCGGTTTTCTAGCAGTGTTTCCAAATGCAGTTGCAAGTGGGTGTTTTTTTCATTATAAACAAGCGCTACAAAGAAAATCTCGGGATCTAGGTCTGTCCAAAAACAGTATTTTTAGGAAACATGTTGCTTTATGCACTTTATTACCTCATATACCGGTCACCAATTTAGATGAGGCATGGCTTTATATAATGAGTCAGTCTCCACAGGACAAAAATATCACAAAATTTAACGATTATATGGTTTCTCAATGGTTAGAACACCGATTTTGGAAAACCAAATTTACATGTTACGGTGAAAAGAATAAAACAAATAATTTTGTGGAATCACATTATTCAGAAATTAATAAAAAAATCAACCATAAGCGCGGTGTAAATTTAGCCAAACTGTTAAGATACTTGCAAAACTACTGTAATAATTTTGCTGAAATAAGATTGAAAATGAACATTTCTGAAAATCAAAAACACGCCCAAGAAAGAAACAATATAATTGAAAATATATTATATCAATACGTGACTGGCTCTATCTCTATAGGACATTGTCTGGAGATGTTAAGATTTTAATATTTTTATACCTTGTAAGTAATGATTAATTAGTCAGTACTAATTGAGATAAAAACGATCTGTGATTTTTAATATTAAAGCCTATTTCTTTTTTATATACTTACTCTTAGTGTCAATATTGTTTTTAATGTGATTATAACTGGGAATATGATTTTATGTATCCTATTTGTAATTGTTAAACATAGGCATATGAAAATGAACCATCTGTGATTTTTTATTATTTAAGACAACGAAACAATCTGTGATTTTTTTGTAAATTTAGTATTTACAATTAGATAATAATAACTTTTCAACTGTTTCTCCCCACTAGTAGTACTTAATGTGATTGTTACCCGTTCTAATTATTATGAATCTGTTATTATTTATATAATTAAACAATACCAAACAAAAAAACTAATATTAGGTTTTTTTTTTAAAAAAATGTGTGAGAATCGTTAAAGAAAATGTATGATTTAATATATAATAGTTACCAGTTTAACACTGGTTGTAAAAATTCAAATTAATAATCAGCAACAAAGTCTTATATAGATTCATTGACTAAGCAGGCTAGATGTCACCTTACATTATGTAATGGGCCTTCTCGCTTACTCACTCGTGTTGACGGCTGTTTTTGCTATGTCATATTACATTTTCGTAACTTTAAATTCATTTATATATTTTTTTAATGAGTAATCTTGTAATATTATTATGTAGGTCCTGCTGTAATGTGATTATTATACGCATATCATTTAAATTATATCTGTGCTTTTTATTTATTAATAACATCCTCTTTGAATACACTTTACTCTTTGAATGCACAATAACATTGGTCTTTGAATACACATTATAGTGCCGAAAGCAAAAACACATTTTTCTCTCAATTTCGTACTTTTGGTTAAGCAACTTCGATGATGATGATGCACAAATGAGTATTTAAAAATTATCGATATAATTTATTACGTTTACTTCATGCTCTTCCCTATTTTTAAACGTAGGTGCGCTTCGAGGAATAAAAATTTAATATTTTTAATTGTTATCGGGAGCGCTACAAAAAGGTGCGCTCCGAGGAATAAAAATGGTGCGCCTCATTAGGTGCGCCTCAAAACTGTGGCGCTTCGAGGAATACCTCCTATTTATAACTCGCTGATAGATTGGATATTAATAACAGAGTTCATTGAGTAAGATAAAAA
Source organism: Orthosia incerta (assembly GCA_948252205.1). Taxonomy (NCBI): domain Eukaryota; kingdom Metazoa; phylum Arthropoda; class Insecta; order Lepidoptera; family Noctuidae; genus Orthosia; species Orthosia incerta. The sequence continues at coordinate 58,049,116 of OX411742.1, forward strand.
TAAATATTATTGATGATACGTTTAATAATGCACTAAATAGCGACTTATACACGATTGAAAGTCATTTTATTATTAACTAAGAAAATAAAAAAAATATTGAATGATTGTTAATTTTCATGAAAAAATAATTAAAGTAATCCAATATAAACAGCAAAAATTTAAATGTTCAATTCAAAAATTTAAAATAAAAAATAAATAACCAAAACGAAAGAAAAGTTTTGTTAAAAAAAAAACAATCACCTGATAACAATTCAAAACTCGAACCCAAACATTCAAGTTTATAAATAAAAATAAAAGATTATGTAAGGCGACCGCATAATCGTAGTTTACTGTATAATACCAGGCAGCGACCTTGGCGAAGCGTGTGATGTCACACGGCAACACGTCATCCACACACGTTTCGTCGGCGTCATTTTCCGTAGAAAAACGTCACTAGGTACCACTCAAGCGCCGCCAACGGGGTTTTACGGTAGTAGCCAGTTCACCATCATCTTGATTTCAAATCCGTCACGATGGTTACCGAGAAGATATAGAATCCCATTGACTGGGCCGTTAAGGAATCTTTTTGAGATTTTGACTCATCTTGATCTTGATTGTGGTGTTACCAAATCCTCCACGTTATGATGGAATGAACTTTTTCAATGCGCTCTTTCAGTTTTATGGAGAATTATATTAAAAATACTAGAACGAAGAAATTATTGATTTCTCAGAATATATATATAAGGGTAGATAATTACAGTCTGTATTAAAATGAAAGAGCGTTGCAAAAAGCTCTGCTTACTTACAACTACACTATCGTACATAAATATTATCATTTATCATCACATAATGTATTAAGTAACAAATGTTATTTTAGTACAACATTTTTATCTTACTTACTTGACAATACTTGATAACCCATTTAAACGAAGTCGATTAAAACTCCATCGTCATTTTGCGACTTACTAACGACATCTAGTTTTAGTTTTATCTGAACTAAAATTCGTAACGCCTAGCGACATCTATTAGTGAGTAGCTTAACTATACCTCGAAGCACAGACAATCCTCACATTTCAGGTTACATAATATAGAATGCATTTAAGTACACTAGTTATTTTTTTTAAAGATTAAATCAATACTTATTTCATGATACATACAGGTGTTCTCCAAGCCAACCTTTTTTACCTTTACCTAAAGTAAAAGGTAATTAAAGTTAAAATAATCTCGATGTTGTCACAAAAAGTTTACTAGCGACACCTATTGGCGAATAGTTAAACTAAACGTAGCGAACTTTCGGCACTTCACTACTGTTGGTTGCAAAACTTTATTTAATTTTAGCATTGACCTACAGAGTACACTACTGGCAGTGCTACCTACTTGGTTTTTACTATTTTTTAAGTTACTGATAGGCTACAATAGGGTTTTTCTGGCTACATTACCTATTTTCAGCCGTAGGTAGGTTATCTCACCATCCCATTAATAACCAGGTTTCCTTTTTCAAATATTATTTTATTTAGTTATTGGCCGATAGCTTTCTGCTGGAAAGTAGGTAGGTACCTATGTTGTGGAGCGTTTTTTTTTTATTTCGTTGTATTTGTGTGCTATGCTATAGACTCAGTCAAGTGACTACCTGTGTTACATGATAAGATCGAGATTAGGAACTTGCCTCGAAGCCATCTTTTCAACCAACCTTGGTGATTTGGTGTTAAAGTGTTTTTATTGGCATGTGTCAAAGGATTTGATAAAAAAATATGGTTTCATTGACTGATGTCAATTATAGGTTTGTTGTGTTGTGGAAGGCTATAGATAGCCTAGCATATTTAAATTAGAATTTACCAAATTTGGTACTATTACAATACAATAATATAGATATAAAGATAGTCTATAAAGTTTCACAGAGGCATCTTTTGGTCCGTGTTCTGTGGTTTGACTGTACTTATTTACCTGATTATGATTTCGCTATAATTATAAACATTTTAGTACACATCCCGTCTTATAGGCTCACGTGCTGCCGTGCACAGCGAAGCGTAGGGGAGCCTTTCTCCAGTCTATGTGTTTCTCAAACTAATGGTCTTTTAGAAAGAGGTCGACTGGTAATAAATGCCTAAGGCATTAAGTCCGCCTCTGTACATTTGTGTGCTTGAAGTATTAAATAAATGATGGTGATCACTGCGGTGGTTTTGGGTGGTGAAAATCCTACACTCCCTGGACTTTTCCCAAAAGGCCATGCGCTTTTAAAAAGTTTCTCCCCAATAAAAAAGGTATGTTTTTCCTCAGTCAGCTTGAATCTCTATAAGGCTTAGCAAGCATTGCGGTTTTTATCGCAAATTCTGCGACATATGCAATTGTATGAAGCTAAACGCATTTGTGGTAAAAAAACTGCGCGGTAAAAATCCGCAACAAATCTGTGTTTTGCCACAGAATTCACTGCACCACGGTGCGGATTAAATTCGCGCGAATATTTTGAGCTTTATGAATGAACAGGTAGAAAGAGACAAAAATCGCGCGATATTTATTTTTGTTATTCAGTACGCGGATAAAAAATTGCGCAAATAAAAGCTTCGCGGCTAAACAACGCAGTGCTTGCTAAGCTTAAGGTTACACTAGTCGACGGCACGAACTATTTTGTGCGCGAGGTTATAATGCCTGCTATCTCATCCGAAATCACGTGCGAAAGAAACAGATGCTATGATGAGCAGAAAGAAGCTAGTTCGCGTACGAATTAGCTCTTTTGCAAGTTTGTAGCGAAATGGATGATGATTAAGGAAGAAAACAAGCGCGCGAAATTTTATAAACAGACCTTTGGGAGTCTAGATATCATGAAAAAACTACTAAATGTATATTTTCAAAATAAAATTATTTGCATTGTTGAACTACTAATCTACCCATGTATGGTGGTGGTTTTGCAATTTTCCTTCTTCTTATTTATTTCCGCCCAAAGATTCGTAAAAAATAGTGTTGAAATATGGAACTTTCGACGCTCATAACTTTCAAATGGTTTCTTTTTTACTTTTTTGTTTCCATACAGGGCTAGATAATGATTAGACAAATTGTAATTTTTTTATTTTGAACGTATGTCGTCAAACAGTGGAATAATCCCTAGACTACGTTTGTATGGAAGAATTATCGACTAGTGCAACCTTAAGGCAACACCCACACTTTGTTGATCATTCGTAACCTTGAAACTATGATGACTGGTTGTGAAATAATGAGTTACTAACCAAATTAATCTTCAAATATGGTTCGACGCTCTATCGGTGGGTATGCCCCACCGACAGAGCGTCGAACCATATTTGCCTGTGTTGGTAGGTGTACTTAGACTATTTCAGTTTTAGATATTGAATAGTTATTTCTTTTTAGAGTACAAGGAAACATATAAAAAACTTGGTATCAACGTACCTAAATTAGTTACTAAGTGTGAATTTATTTCCTCTTATTGTTTTGCAATAATTTATGAATGATATTTATTTTATATTTCAAAGTTTATTGTGCCTATATTGTATAGGTAGATATCAGAAACAGTAATACATTTATTTATTTGTTAATTATTTATTTATTTCTACGAAATCTGATCCGGAGTTAGAATTACTTACACTAACAAACATAACATTAGAAATTTTAACATAACATTAATATTATATTATGTTAAAAAGCAAAAAAAAAAACATTCAGCACATATTATTAATGTTAATGTGTTCCAAGAATCAATAACAATAAAAAGTATAGGCTTCACCGCGATTATTAGATTATATTATATATAACATTTGAACCAGTCATGGCTAGACATGTTGTTAAACTGGCGTTCAAATAGTAGATGTGGTACCAGTTTTTGAATATATTATTTACCTACATGTTTTAACACTTAATTATACTGTTTTTACTTAGAAACATTTTGAAGATAAAAAACAATAAGAGCTTAATTTTTGTAATTTTTTTATTGATCAATATTTTTTGCCTAAGTAAACGTTTGGCTGTCCCATCACTAGCTAAATTCTCTTATTTCCATCGATTACATTTGTGTGATACTTCTTTACACTTCTTAGGAAGTCATCCAGTTCGTCAACCCATCTCCTTCGTGATCAGCCTAGTAGAGACACAGTGCGGGCAAGTAATAAGAATGATAAACGTTCTATGAAGATTGTAAGTAGGTACTTGCTTTGTAACGAACCTACATGGTATGGAACTGTGGTGTAAGTTAATCATGCTGTAACAGGACGTAACAATGAGATCGGTTGTAATGCCTTAATAGGGTTCTAGAAAACTATAAACTATAGTGCATTATTTGATTAATGGTGTAGTAATCATCATCATAATCATCAGCCTTTAAACGTCCCCATTACTGTGACACAGGCCTTCCCTCTGTGAAAGGTTTTGGGCCGTATCCCACCAGATGTGACCAGTGCGGGTTGGTGGATATCACATGCCGTCGAATTTATGGTTCTAAGTCATGCCAATTTCCTCACGATGTTTTCCTTCACTGTTTTGAGAGCAGTGATGATGAAATAATTTACACAAAGTTAAGCGCCTGTCTGGGTTCGAACGCATTCCCTACAATTTGTAAGTCGCGGCCGTTACCGCCACCACTGCTTTCCTAGTGGCATAGTAGGAGTTAGTAATATAGTTTGGTCGGTACCTACCTATTAAAACTACAGCTGCCCATTCAACACTAAAAATTATACATATCGTTCATTAAATAACAGCGGTAACAACAATGATGGGGTCTCTGACTCTCTGGAAGTCGACCCCGTTTAACTAGATGCAGCTGAATACCAGTATTTTAAGTGGAGTACTACCTCTCTGTGGCGACCGCAAACCTGGAAACGCTGCGTTGGAAGGCCGCCCACTAGGTGGACTAGTGACCTGGTTAAGGTTGCGGTACTTGCTGGATTTGAGACGCACGGGCACGGGACCAGTCAATGTGGCGCCATTCAGCAGTAGATGTCTTTCAGCCGAAATGATGCACTATCTCTCTGGCTGCACAGAGATAGTGCAGCCAGAGAGAGCTCTCCACAATCCAGTTGCTAGATAACAGGATACCTCTTGGAAAGACTGATTGTTAGACTTTCGTGTTTCTAACCCCCCCCAACGACTGTCAAAGATATGGGTATTTTTTTAAATTATGGATTGGCTGGCGTTTGACCACTATGTCACCTAATGGTAAGCGATAAGATGTTGTGGTCGACGAAGTAATCTATTCACTATTGACTTAGAGACCCCGAGGTTTTAGTTATTGGGAGACACAGACTCTAGGGTATTCCGTCCTTAGCTGTACGCATAATGAAAGTATTTCCAAAGAGTTTAGTGCGTCTGGGTGGGATGTCCACTATGTACCAATGGCAAGTAGTCCGATGATGACACGGGCTAGGCGGAATTAGATCATGCAATTCAAAAAACCGCAAGCTGGCAAGTCAGCGACGATGTTCAAGACTCTGGAACTTTAACTTGATCAGTGCCTAATTGCCGATGAACCTTGATTTCTCGGTGTTAAAAGGATGTTCATACATCCTCGGACTAACCACCGCAAGCGTTGATACATGCGGTTGTTATATCATTACTTAGCCAAGTCCCAGTCTATCCACGAGACTGGTTATCTCTTTCTCTTTTTAAATTGTTGGAAAACTCTTTAAATATTTTGGGTCCAATAGACGGCCACGTTAATTGTAGCGTCAGTGGTGTGTTCTGGTTAGCTCACTAGGTTTAACTGAGTCACTAGTTGGAATTGAAATGGCAATAAAACCATAAATGTATTAGAAATAGGTACCTAATAAAACAGGTGACCAAAACCAGCTGGCAAAGCAAGTGAACTATTCAAACTTAATAATTGTCTCTGATAATATAATTTGTATGCAAAGTCGAAGGCTCGAACTGTAATAGCTTTGAATTTGGTCGGTAACTCATTCCACACATTGTGTCTAATTTATGTAGCGTTACTTCAATATTTGGAGTTCGGCACTCTAAAGGCAAGACCTTCAAGTATTCTTCCTATATTTATCTCCATGAATACGTAGTTATCATTATGGTCTTGTAGGTAATTTTGTCTTAATTTAGTAGCAAATTGGGATGTCTATAATATGAAAATGGAAATATAGATACGAATAAATTTTAAATTAACGCCTTGAAGATACCAGATTCTATCATTTGAAAATAATCATTCTCTTGCCACTATCCCAACGTTTTTTTCTGCCATACTCAACTATCAGTCGTCATCTGAGTATTCAATCCTAACAAAAATTGCCTCGTACTTGAAAATGTGTTCCTAATAAGTTAAAGTTTTCCCAAGTATGTTTAGTCAATTGATGAAGTCGGAAATCTTGCTAATATAATAAATGTGAAAGTTTGGATGGATGTGTATGGATATATTTTGTTACTCAATCACACCAGATCGTCTGAACGAATCTGGATGAAGTCTGAAATAGCAAATAGGCTACTTTTCCCATCCCATATACATCCTGGTATACTGTTCCCTTGGAATAAAAAAAATACTTTGCACGCCGTCGAAACCGCTGGCAGAAGCTAGTAGCTAGATAATTGTAAAGAAATACGAGTAGTAAAACATTCAAGTAAACAATTGATTGAAAAACACCGTTTTTAGGATTCCGTACCCAAAGGGTAAAAACGGGACCCTATTACTAAGACTCCGCGATCCGTCTGTCTGTCTGTCTGTCTGTCCGTCTGTCACCAGGCTGTATCTCATGAACCGTGATAGCTAAACAGCTGAAATTTTCACAGATTATCTATTTCTGTTGCCGCTATAACAGCAAATACTAAAACCAGAATAAAATAAATATTTAAGTGGGGCTCCCATACAACAAACGTGTTTTTTTCGCCGTTTTTTAGGGTTCCGTACCCGAAGGATAAAAACGGGACCCTATTACTAAGACTCCGCGATCCGTCTGTCTGTCTGTCCGTCTGTCACCAGGCTGTATCTCATGAACCGTGATAGCTAGACAGTTGAAATTTTCACAGATGATGTATTTCTGTTGCCGCTACAACAACAAACACTAAAAACCGAATAAAATTAATATTTAAGGGGGGCTCCCATACAAGAAACGTGATTTTTTTGCCGTTTTTTGCGATAATGGTACGGAACCCTTCTTGCGCGAGTCCGACTCGCATTTGGCTGGTTTTTTTTTAGCTTTTAATAAAACTTTATTAAAGCATGGCTTCAGTTTTGTACTAAACTGTGATAATTTCAAGATCTACCAAAATCAACCTCCTAACTTCAAACGAATAGGTGATCTCTAGAATTTGTTTAGCATCAAGACAAACAAACTGTTCCGCCTGGGCGTAAGAAATTCAACCAGAGATGTTCTTTCATCCATGCGGCATAAACCAAGCTTGTCGGGATATATTTGGATAGAGAAGATATTCGTTTGATTTACCTCAGGGCCATTGACTCAATTTAGATCAGCCTTCAACCCCGCCTACACTCTTTACTAAAAATATTCATACGAGAACTGATTTCGGTATAGAATAAATGAATTTTGCCTGCAACATATCATTGCAATCCAGGGGATAAAAATTAAAAAAAGAACCGGCGTAAATACTACATTATATATTACAATATACAACGAAGACAATAGCAGAGTTATCCTTATGGCTATATACTTGTTGGACATTCAGACAAATTGACACAAGATGAAGAATGTAGTCATCACTTTTTATCATATTTTCATAACATTCAGTAAGAAAACTGCTACAAACAGCAACGTTAATTTATTATATATCTTACACGGCAATAAAAAACCATTTATCGCAGAGGAAAAACGCCATTTGCTACATAAAACTTATTTGAACAGTTAATCATTAAAGTAATCGTGAAGATATAGATAAGAATATTGTAAAGAGCTGTAAAGTGCTTTACATAGTAACTGTAATATACATATGTTTATCTACAAACGACTTGGTACAATTAGTCTCACCTATACTGTAATGTATTGGGTAGCAATTGTACATGTTTTATATTATACTAGCGTACGCCTCGCGGCTTCACCCGCGTAGTTCCTGTTTCCGTGGGAATACAGGGATAAAAAACCGGCCAAGTGCGAGTCGGACTCGCGCACGAAGGCGAAAATTTATGACGTATTAAAAAAAACTATCATCTTACTAGATCTCGTTCAAATCAATTATCATCATGGTATGGTGTGCATCATGGTACATCATATATTTTTTTTAGTTTTATCATTCTCTTGTTTTAGAAATTACTGGGGGAGGGGACACATTTTACCAATTTGGAAGTGTATCTTGCGCAAACTATTCAGTTTAGAAAAAAATGGTATTAGAAACCTCAATATAATTTTTGATGAAAAAAACAAATTTGAGTTTCAGTTCTAAGTATGGGGAACCCCCAAAATTTATTGTTCTTTTTATTTTTGTGTGAAAATCTTAGTGCGGTTTACAGAATACATCTACTTGGCAAGTTTCAACAGCATAGTTCTTATAGTTTTGGAAAAAAGTGGCTGTGACATACGGACGGACAGACAGACAAACAGACAGACATGACGAACCCATTGGGGTTCCGTTTTTTGCCATTTTGCTACGGAACCCTAAAAATAGCCTACGTCACCCGGGGACAGTGTAGGTTCCCAACGGTGAAAGAATGTTTGAAATCGGTCTAAAAGTATTTTAGTTTAATACAAAAATTCAAATCTTTCGTCTAGATATAGAAGTATAGATTAGTATAGATATATATTTGACACGGTAAAGTAATCTATTATCTCCACATGAAGCAAGGATAAAATCTTTGTCTGATTCTGTCCAAGTAGTTACGTCAAATGCAATATATATTTTTTGGAGAAATTTTAAGTTATGGGTAGTTTTTTAATAAATATTATTCGAGGATTTCTTCTTATCTATCAGAAAAGTATTCATTTTATCCAGAACGGAGTAGATTTGTGAAGTAGAGAAATTCTTAAAAAGTTTGATATTTCGGAACCACCCAATTTTGGCTCCAAGTTATGGAAGGTCGAAATCGCTGCAAATTAGCTATAGGACATCAGAACTCATGGAACGGCGTAGGACGTGCGTTCTGTTCCTTGAAATCTGATGTTCTAGAGGTTGCTCTAAAACATCAGTTATTCACTCTATATATGACACCGAATTCTCTATCATTCCATAAACGGAATAGGAATGATAAAGATGGAATTTGGAGCTCTTAAACATGTTAATTAATAATAATGTGTAAGTGTACGACCCGGTTTTCGAACATGCCTGTCACGACCTATCATTTACCGACAGAACTATTGTTGCCAATATCAAAAAGTCTGATCTAGCAGTGATAGATCAATGTAGCGCTTCGCACAATGATGGTCTAAGTTAACATACCACATGATGAGAACCTCGTGAAAGCTGAAAAAGAGATACAAATAAAATATCTCGACTTAGCACACATGGTTGTTAACATGTGTAATGTGGATTTGGCAATCATTGTGCCGATTGTCGTAACGGCTAACGATCGGATGGTCGAAAACCTTGAACATCTATCGAGGCTCTCGCTGTGCTGGTGGATCAAGGGCCTGATTGATAAGTTTGTAATACTCGATAAGGCTTGTATTGTAAGAAGGTATCTAGGATCCTTACCAGCGGCAGGCCATGCCATGTTTTAATAAATTATGGGCTTTTCTGTTATTTACCTTGTAGAAATTATCTTTTTTTAAATCGCAAACTAACGGTGACAGGCACAAGTTAGATAAAAATGCAGATATTACCTTCTATGTTTTTGATTTGTTACTAAGATAACATTTAGGCAAATTTTTCAAAGAAAAAAATGAACAAAATTACAACACGCCAAAACATAAGACAGATTTACCAACCTAACTTGGTATTAATATTATGTTTATAAATTTTCTTGTATTTATTTATCTTTTTAAGATAAGATTCGTTTAAGGCAGCTTAACTTCATAGTTCCGCATTCTGATTGATAAACTTTAAAATCATCAACACGACAATAGGTATGACCTACCTAGGTACCTAAAGTTAAGTGATCATATAGATTAACTCTTTAGCTCTACGGACTACCATCTTTCATGTAGTTATTTGCATGATTGAGGAAAACCAAACGTAAAATAATAAATCGCTAATAAGCTAATGTTACTTTTGAACTACACTTAACTTTGAATGTGTACGAATACAAATAAAAACCTATTGTGGCCAAGATGAAAAAGAGCATCATATCAGCCAATTCTCTTGTGCTTGAGGGCGTTGGTTCAAATCCGGGTAAGTACCAATGCGGCCATTTTCAAATTCATATGTACTTTCTAAGTTTATCTTGGACATTGCTGGCAACGGTGAAGGAAAACATCGTGAGGAAACCTATGGACTTATATAGTTATTGTAAGTCTGAAATAGCCAAGTCAGAGGCTTGTGGGGTTCCTAGCGGCGGCTGAATTAACTCTGACACATGCTCACACGAAAAGAAGAAGATTTCAGCCAAAACATGTCCACGGTTGGACGTATATCTCTTTCTAGTGACCGGTCCTGGACCTCTCGCACCCAGCGGACTTCCACGTCCCTCATTAGGTCATCGTTGCACCTTCCAACACTGCATCTTTCTGTACGCGATCGCCACTCCAGAACCATAATGTGCCCTATTCATTGCTACAATTGTTCGGGCTATGTCGGTAACCTTGGTTCTCTTGTGGATGTCCTAATTTCTAATCGACCGATCACGTAAGGAAACTTCGAGCATAGCTCACTCCGTTGCCCTTTGGTTGACTTTAAGCTGTCTGATGTCCATTGTGAGCGACCACGTCTCTGTCGCGTAAGTAATCGCTGGCAGTGACAACACACACTGGTCATAGACTTTCGTCTTGAGACACTGTGGTAAGTTGGACGAAAAGATACCGCGCAACTTCCCGAACGCTGCCCAGCCGAGTCGGATTCGACAGGTGAGCTCTTTCTCGAAGTTGGACTCACCTAACTGGACCATTTGTCCCAGGTAGACTCGTCTGGTCTCGAATTGTCTCGTATAATCGTCCAAAACTTTTAGTGTAGCGTCTCTAACCTTGATATGAGTGGGTGCAACATGGGCATTCAACGTCACCTTGGTTTTGTCCATGTTAATTTTAGACCCACTCTTTCGGAAGCTCTACTGAGGTCATCGAGCATTGTAATAAGGTCCTCCATGGTCTTAGCCATGACCACTATGTCGTCGGCAAACCGAAAGTGAGTGATGTACTCGCCATTGACGTTGATGCCTAGCCCTCTCCAGTCCACATGAATACATCCTCCAGTGCGGCGGTGAACGGTCTATGACTATTTTTAATCTATTAGTAGCGATCTCAATGTCTATAATTATTCCAAAAATATTGGTGAGGCATCAAGTCTGTAAGCTAACATTTGACCTACGAGTCAATAACTGTATTTTTTCTGACGTCGTAAAAACCCACAAAATATAATAGTGACCATAAGGTAAAAACCAATTCAATTCTAATACGTCAACGATTTCACCGAAACATCTTAGAAGTAGGTGTGAATAAACTGTAAGATCTTCTAGTTGCTAGGCCCTTTATCTGGGAAGTATTTCAAAAATATATACAAAAATATAAATCGATTTTATATCAATAGATGATACCCTAAGTACGCAGCAGTTTCTTGTTATTGACAGATATTTTACCGACTTACCACCCTAGCTGTCGAATCATGGAAAAACTGTAGGTAGCTACAAAAACTGTAGTTTTAGTTGGTATGAATCTTAAATAATATAACTCCCCTTTAATAATGTAAAAAGTAGGATTTCCGTAAAGATTTTACTTCGAAAACTTAAGGAGTCAATAAACTGCGCTCATATTCTAAGGCCAGTTAGAAATTGAATGCGTCTTTAGTTTCACTTGCATCTATGTCAACCCTACAAATTTTCAAGAACTTTCCTGGAATTCAAAAATTGATAATTTCGAATCGGAATCGCACGCCAAGGGTACAAAGGAGGAAAATATTATTCAATTTTCAAATAAATTATTACTCTATAATGCAGTTCGCATTGCAATTTGTGTCAACTCGCTCTCATGTAGGTTACATGAATAATAGTCGGTCATGCAGTTGCGGTGCATTTGTAGGAAGTTGCTTAAAAATGTGCGAGGAAAAATGCGACAGAAGGGAATTTACGAGAAAATACCGTGAGGTATTCTGAAAATCATAATTCCTGATCTTTTCAATGTTTCAGTGCTCGCCACAACATTGTTTTTGTCGATAGACTCGCGTTTGACGTGCAATGACTGACTGACGACTATCTCACCTGATGGTAAGCGATAATGATTTTTCCACTATTTAATTATTGAAATTTTGCCGAAATTATAATTAGCGGAACAATGATAACGATGCGGACGATTTTTGATGCTCTGATACTTTTACATATGAGATCAAAATCTTGTAAGAATTTCCTTATTTCTAACAATAATACGGAAATGAGTGACATACCTTTGCAGTACCTCGGAAAAACAGCGTCAAAAGTCACTTGAGGTAATCACTACAGAACAATAAGCTACCTTGATGAGAGACAACTCTTCGAATACGTCCTTCTTCACAAGCACCGACTTTTATATTGAACACTAGAAACTGTTTAGGCAGTTCTAAGAATTTTTCCGTTGGCTATTCTGGGAAACCACATCGATGAGTCGATGAGCGATTGTATATCTTCAATGCGTGTGCGCAACGGTAATAGTTGCTTGCAGATGTTTTATTTGTTTCCGAAGGCTTGGTCGATACCGCAAAGGCTAGGTCGATACCGATATTCACTGATTTGACGTTGATAAGATTACCTAATATTATTTTAATGCAGTAAGTGATAACATTGCCAAAAATATATCGTAATGGGAGCTTGGGTAATTTCAATCAGTTAAATAATTAAAAAATAATGTATTTTCCTTGTGTGTTTAAGTGGTCTGCAGCACTTAGCATTATGTATTTCTGCCGGAATAGGGCGAAGCCGGAATGGTATCATTATAGCAGCTATTACTAAAATTGTAGTTATATTCATAGGTAAATGCCTGCTGATTTCTTCAATTCGTGATTATTGATACAATCCTGTAATTTTAGAATGCATGTAATAGTCTCGTTGCAGAACAATGAACCCTCAGAGAAGATATTAGCATTTTTCGCTACGCTGTATGCGTTTGCGCATGTGTCCGGCGTGTCTATGATCCCAGACGTCTGAATCAAATCTGCTCTAGGTGCAAAAACAGATCTATGCTATCTATTGTAATTTTAGAATAAAACACAAAATACTCACATATCCCACTCTGCATAACCTTATCTCACATTGAAAGCTTTTTGTTAATAATTGTTATTACCTTCATTATGTAATTAGGTTCATCGTCATAAATAACACACACAGAAAGGTTTATTGAGACATTCGAGATAATAGTAGAACACTGACTCCTAAGTCACAGGTTTCCCCTAGTTTAGGAGGCAGGGTTTCCATTATTTAAACTACCTTTATTTATCTGACTTGTATCCTAATCGCTAAGTTCTTTTGTAATAAAGGTTATCTGTATCAATAAAGTTATGTTATATTATTATTATTAATTCATTATCTTCGTAACTGCCAATGAACATTCTCTTCTTGAATTTAAAATTGGAAAACAGAAATTAATGCATGTCGATACCAGCCAGCGCTGTCAGCAAAATATAAAACCTTTTAGCCTCTTGTTTTTATGGAATATTTTTACCACAGATTACAAATACCCATGATTAAATAACCAACTATGATTTTTCAAGAATAAATATTCGCCAATAGTCGCAGTATTCTTCCATAGTCGCTTATTATTATTAAAATAGGACATAATTATGATAGTCATGAGTGCACGGGATCCGGGGTTCGGTTCTCGGACTGGTCAAGTATCAGTGTTTTTTTTAACAGCAGCCCAGAACCTAGGTTTGTAACCAGTGGTTATTACATAGGGCTAACACATAACTTGCGCAATGTTATAATGACGTTTAAAAATAATATTTTTCATCTGACATATTTGAAAATTACTTTTTGCTGTACCGTAACATGTATGTAACATCTATAAAACACTATGGAATGCAATAAAGTTATATGAATAATATGTAGGATTATTACTGCAGAATCCAGTAAGTAAGCCTTCCTGGCCAAGTATGAGTTAACCGGACCAAAACGCAGATGAGGCCAGGATGGCTTTCTTACTGGTTGAGGCTTGTATAATGCTTTTCTCAAAAATTAAAGAAAGTTTAACAACAAATTCGTTTAATTAATAAAAAGGTTACATTCATATTAGGGCAATTACTGATAGATATTGTGATCGATTTACCGGGGGCATTTATATTTGTTTGTTGTACATCTTGACTAACAGACTCAAAAATATATCTATCTCATAAAATGTCATACCAAAAAGAGAAATAGATAACTATTAGGTTGGTAACTGTTAGCTTCAACTCTGCCTAACCTTTCGAGGAATACGACGTTAGATATATTATAATGACGTATGGACATTCACGCTAACCTATGTTGAGCACTGAATCGGCGTTTGACCTTATCAACATCGGAGTAATTATAATAAATTACTCACTGACATAAAGATAAATGTATTCTGGTGAAATTGATAACGTAGGGCAATTAAAAAGATAAAAGTTCGCGTGATTTAAAAATAAGTTACCAGCATTTGTTGGCGCCAAATGTTGGTCGAATATTAATTATGGAGCCGTCAATTTTTACCCGATTGCGACGGGACCGAAAGGAGGATTACGTTATAATTTTTTTTCCTAAAATATCCATACCTGTCCATCCATACATTCATATCTATCCTACTTTTTATATTTGTTTATTGTGTGTACTTACATTAATTGTTAAATAAAACTAATATTTTGATCACGTTTTAATTTCAGAACATTGCAATATTCGAACACCCGGTGCGAGTGTGGTGCCCCTGTACAGACTATGTCTTACTTACTGGTAGAGTTGAACTGTCCATTCCTCGCACCTAGGGTTACTATTTCGAAAATTTAAAAGTCCTGATAAAAAGCCGGACTAACAAAAAACGTTCAGATATTTCAGTTACAAAATTAATACCTAAGTTTGATAACTAAAAACCCGTGATCTCAAAACTATGAACCAAGAAAATATTCTTAAAGGATAGCCGTGGTCGTATGAATATACTAAATTTTGCCATCTTAGATGATCTATACAGGGCCATTGTCACTGCACTAAACATACTTCTACTGGGCCCAATTAATTTAATTAAATGTACCGTCAAAACGAAAAGAAAAAGAAGGACAATGCATTTATAACAACCTAAGTTAATATAAACAAAATAGAGAGTTTGTCATTTCTTCTTAACCATAGAGAAAGTTTAAGGAAAATTTTACCTTTTCCTTAACATTACCAACTGTCATGAGTAATTGACATAGTAATGGTGAACAGACCATACTAATAAAAGGGATTCTCCATAATTTCTTCAATTGACGAAGTTTATCTTTGTTTTGCGAAAACTGTATCCATCTTATAAAGTTATTTTGAAGACTATAAAACTTGAACTCTTAAAATTTTTCTTTTTAAATTAATGTTATACCTATGCCTCGTTGGCACTGACTAAGATTATGTATACTCAGAGCTGGGCAAAATACATGCTTTGCTTTAATTAATATACAAATTACAAAATACTATATTGTATGTATTTAAAATACGAAATACAAAATATTTGTTTGTCGTGTATTTGAAATATAAAATACAAAATATAGTATTTAAAATACAAATTACAAAATACTGTCGATCATTCATCGACCAACGTCGACACAGAAGTTTCGTGAAAATAACCGTTTGAAATAAACATGACAAGATACTAGACAATTTGACGAACGCGGTCGCCATTTTGCTTACGAAAACTATCAAGCGCTATTTTCTACAGAACGCATCCAATAATATGATCGCTAAATGTATTTATGTTCAAATGTATTTTGAATAAGTATTTGAAATAAGTACTAACTACAAAATACCTCAGCTCCAGCGCCTCAGTATTTGAAATACGAAATAAAAATTGAATTACAAATACCAAATAAGTATTTGTATTTCAATTATATATTTTAATTACAAGTAATTCAAATAATGCCCAATTTATACTTGAGCATTTCTAGTATACTAGATAATTATACTCAAGTAAAAATTGGGAAAACATTAAGTGAATAAAAATGTGGTGACAGGCTTTAATAATTGTCCTACAGTAGGAAGGCTCATTGCAGTTTGCTGAAAGTAAGTTTGAAGGCTCATAAGTCCAGAATAGGTGCAAAGATTTAGGTAGAATTCAACCACAACAACAATCCTAAGATGACCCTCTGACCGATGCGATGTTCTCATTGCAAGTGTAATTAAGACCCTCACTAAATTAGCTATGCAATAGTTTGACCCATATAGTCAATAAGATTCAACTGACTCGCTACAGCTGTTACAGATAAGGAAGCCAGACACTTCATTTTATGCTACACTTACTTACATAGGTACAAAACGTGAGAACATAGTGTTGTAGATAAAGAGATAATTTATTCATGTATGTACATAATCCATGTGTAATTACCATCAGTAGTACAAACGAAACAAGTTCCTTATCGTATAAAATCAATCGGTGATGATTTCAATGCAAAAGGTTCACTTTCAAATTAAACGCACAATTATAACTATTTAACTGGCTGATTGAACTAACATAACAGGGCGTAGCGTGTTCCTTCCTTTATGTATTATTCATACGTCGGATTAGCGATATCGATTTCAAAACATTTATAGTATACAAAGTACGTAATCTTACGTGTGTGGTCTTATGTGGATACTTTCACAAATCCTTATCACTGTTGCGTGACACTGATAAGAATTCCATTTACCGTAGCAGGCTCCAGTTTCACACTGTCAAGGTTTGAAATGATCCTCTCACTTTCACGCACTTCACAACACTACAACTGTCAAAGTTGAATATGGAATAAGTAAATGTCAAATTCGAAATTTAGAACACTTCGCGCGGGAGAAGCGGTTTTTCCGATTCGAAATTTCAAAACACGTCGTCCGCGTTTTGTTATCGCAGCTGAACTAACATAGGCGTATTAATTTTACACTCACACGTCCGTAATCTTAATGCCCGTCCACAATAGTAGCGAAAAATTGGCGCCAAAACAGGTCTTATTGTCAGCGTCTGTGTTTGTACGTTTGTTTAACAGATTATTGCGTAATGCAAACGAGAAGCAGTCTGGGCTTTCGCTCCAATACTACCGGCACGCGGCACATAAACTATACTTCATTTATTTTCGTCTGACCGACTAGTCAACCTATAGTGAATAAAACACAGGTTCGGAGCGTTCCGTCGTCGTTAATATACACCGCGTAGCGTGACGTAATGATTTTGATACGCGAACGCGTCTCGACTCTCGCGCTGTTATCAACTGAATACCAATTAATTATTTACAAGACGCTAAACTTACATAGGTTCATATCAATTTTTTGAATTACGTATCATGAGTCATTTTATTTATATTTTATTCGTGTCGTAATGAACAAATCTGGGTTTTCCCGTTCATTTTAGATAAGCATACCTACTGCAAAGAACATTAAATACCTATTTTCTGACATAAGTATCTAATCAATTTTATTACTGACCGATTGAGTGACTGACTGACCCTTACGGTGACGTCACACATATTAGTTAGTAGGGTTACAAAAATAACAATCTGCCTACTAATAAAGTATCAACAAAATTAATAAAACAGTATTACAGTCCAGTTTTTAATTTTCGTAAAATCTACTGAGCACAAATCTGTAGGTCATATTTAAATTAAGAACGACAGGTTTTGCTAGTTTTTAAAACCATAGTGCATGCCTACATGGTAACCAACTATCAAACAAGTTTGGTTGCTCTCATGTATAAATAACCTATTATTTTAATAGCGCTAACTAATTCTAGGTACCTTTATTCTTAATAAAGCATGAACAGCTACTTTAAGTATAAATTTTTAAACTGTTCTCAGTAAGACATCGGAACAATCTGAGGTAGGTATCTTAGAAAATTTAATAAATAAGAAAATATTTAACACATTCTAACTGAAATCAAAACGTCGAAAGTCGAGCTACTAATGTGTATATTACTAATACCACAGATAATATAATACTAGCATACAGATGCCTAATCCCATACAAAGAAACCGTGCCGACGTAACTAGCGTTTTTCATCTGATTAATCTTGTTATTTTTGTAAGTAAGTACATCAATCACGTTCGATCCCTTTTCACGGCAATAGATGGTGTTAGCAGCGACTTGCAAGTAAAAGGGTTTACTAGGTTCGTGAAATTTGTTTTCTTTAAATACAGTGAAGGTTCGTTTTATAGTATATTTTTGCACGTTTTTACAGTTTTTTTTGCACCAAAATGTGTTACAATGCAAATTTTAACAATCGAGTGGAATGCCTCAGAAATTTAAAAATGCGCCATCTATTGGCATCAATTTTAAATGATAGTTCAAATAATCTTTGAAATGAGAATTAAGAGCCCAATATTCCATAATTTTGTACTTAGGAGAGTTGATTAAACAAGAACATACAATTTTTATGTTCAATTCCACAAAATGTTAATTTTACACACAATTCTATTGAATTGTGTGTACATGTCGCGCCATCTAGTGAGATTTATTTGAACCGAATTTTCTTTCTTAGCAATGAGACCCCGTGCTAATACGGTGTGACAGTATCAAATTGAAGACTTTACATTTTCCACAACTGACTCATTTCGCTAAGTTACTATGTAATTTTTAACCCCCGATAGAAAAAGAGGGCGTGTTATAAGTTTGACATAATGTGTACCTTTATGTTTGTGTATCTGTCTGTGGCATCACAGCTCCTAAACGGATGAACCGATGTTGATTTAGTTCGGTTTTGTTGTTTAAAAGGTGACTGTATCGAGTGTTCTTAGCTATGTTTGATGAAACTCGTTTCATCAAACATAGCTAAGTTCTAAAGTTATGGGCGTTTTACTGTTTGATTCGGGGTGTTGTCGCAAGAAATCGTGTCAGTTACGTATTCAATAGATTGTCGATCAAAGAATGTCTACTTCTGATAAATTATATACCAACCAATCTATAAATCTACCTAGCCTATTTCCCAACTATATTGGGGTCGGCTTCCAGTCTAACCGGATTTAGCTGTGTACTAGTGTTTTACATGGAGCGACTGCCTATCTGACCTTCACAACCCAGTAACTGGGTAACACAATACCTCTTGGCAAGACTGGTGTCAGATCTCAAGTTTCTGACTACCCGTAACGACTGTCAAAGATCTTCAAATGACAGCCGGGACTAAAAGCTTAACATGCTTGCTGAGGTACGGAGGAAACTCGGTATGTTGAAATGGTCACCCATCCACAGACCGACCTCGTCAAGCGTTGCTTAACCTTGATGATCGACTAGTGCGGCTTTTATTATTTAGCCACGAGCTTCTCCGACATCGAGGTAAATTAAATAAAAATGTTTCAGTGGTTCTTTAAATTTTAAATTTTACTTGTCATACGATATTACGAGCATTAAATCGACTGTCGTATTCTTAGCCCTGAATACAAGTCACATTTTTGTTGTAAAATTTTATTTCTATTATTTTGTTTGGGTCTGTAGTTAGGTTGGTTATCATAAATAATGTTTTATATATAAAGTAAATTATAAATCAACATGATTATAAGCTACTCTTTCTATTTTTAATGTCTGTCTAAGCTGGCACGAAAATATCACATTGGCTAATGTGTGCGTTGAACTCATAGACTATATTTAAAAAATTACATAACGTTATTGTGTGAATTTGATTCCAGGGAATGTAAACAATGTCAAGAACGTTCATTCCAACAAAAGATCAAGGCCCACATTAACACGATCGTACATGTCAAAATCACGTGTCAAAAGTCAATAAAGGAACATACTGTTGTAATCAAATATGAGTATAAAACAGCAAATATGAATTATTTGTGATTTCGGCTCATAATTATGATTATTAGGGACTAATTAAAACGATAAAACTGGCAAAATTAACGCAAACACGCAATGCAACGTACAAAGTTGATATTTATGTGATAAATGTATAGTTATCTACCTACTATTTATGCCTTCAATACATAACATAACATCACGCCCTTATTCATCGATGGATTAGGCAGAGGTTTTTATTATACTGTTCCATAAATTGCGTTTAATACATACTATAATAATAATTATTATAAATACGAAAGTAACTCTGTCTGTCTGTTACCTTTTGACGCTTAAACCGCTAAGCCGATTTAGATGAAACATAGTATGGAGATAGTTTGAGACCCTGGGTAGGACATAAGATAGTTTTTATCCCGGCAATCATCCTTAAGGGGGTGGAAAGGGGGGTTGGAAGTTTGTATGGAAAACTTACACATTATTGCTCGATATAAGAAAATAGGCAATTCGATGTACCAACTAATGCTATGCAGATGAAGTCACGGACAACAGCTAGTTATTAATAAATGCTTCGGTCGTTATATTTAAATAAATAGCAAACACAAATAAATAATGTGAGGTTATGAATCATTCCACAATGATCAAGGCACCACGACCTTACAAATCTTAAAATAAAATCAATATCAGTTTTTTTAACACGAGGCCTATCAAGTATCAAGTCTGGTAGGTCGCCACAGAGGTGATAATAAGACAAAGCAGAGGCCTTACAAGGCTGAAAGCAAGGTTGTCGCAAATACAATACTAATGTAGTGTAAAAAAAAAGTAATAGGAAGAATTTGCATGTAAGAAATCAAATCGATTTGATTGGCGTTCTCATTTGAATATTGATTGTCATCTGTTCGTATTCGATTTTTAAAACTGGTTGTGTTTAAGTCTGGTTTTTTATTTTTTATATGAGGAGGAAATAGTGGCCAAATTAATAAACGTACGGGTCGATCTTAAGGGCCTACATCCACTTTAGTGCCGTAAAACGGTAACTTTCTACAGCATACTCCTTAGTAACGGCTAGGTTAAGAGGTTTGAAAAAAAAAATTTTTTTTTCTTGTTTATTATTTTTAACACATGGTTTTTTCGTATAACAAATAGTTTTGCTTTAAAAAAATAATTAACAAAACGATATTTTTTTGCTAATTTTGGATACCCCCCCAAAACGACTTGGATGTTTAAAAATATTTTTACACAGACAAATTTATGGCTGGAATTTCTTCACAACTAACATAGCATATGTAAATCAAATAATATTTTGCAAAGAAAACTGTTCAAAAGGAGGTTCAATATTGATATTTTGACATCGAGCGGGCGCACGGCCAGTACTGAATTAACATTGGGGCGTATATATCGCCTTAAGACGCCGACAGTCGCCAACGACCTTGAGGAAAAAAAACGCGCACTCTTTTTACACCCGCGGGACCCAAAATTCAGTAGCTTTTTATACTTTCCTTACTATTATTTGACTATAAAAAAAGCATTAGATCAAAATGTAGGTAATTAAATTGTCTTGGAGATGGTGACAATTTCATTAAAATACGCCCAGCGTTTTTGGTACCATTTTCGTCTTGTAATTTTACAAATTAATTACACTATGTTATAAGAATAAAACTCAAAATGTTTTTAGCTTAAATTATTTTAAAAATGGTCTAGTATAACATATAGTTTTTCCAAAAAATTACGACTAGTCATTTAAACGTGATTCTCGTTTTAAAATCTGCTACTCAGGGGTATCTGCGCCTTAAAGGTTAAGCAGCGCTTGCCGAGAGCGGTTCTTAGATTGACAAGACATCAAGATTCGAAACGCCTCCGTGTCTCGGAAAGCACGTTAAGCCAATGGTCCTGGCGGTCTTTTGTACGCCTTTGACAGTAGTTACGGGCAGTCAGAAATTATAAAATCTCACACCAGTCAGATAAACAGTCGCTCGATGTATTTAAAGTAAACAAAGAGGTAAGTTATACTCTTCGGTCTTCTGTATAACTTGCCGTAGCGTATGTATGTGGTCTATGGTACTAAAGACTTTTCGGAAACCGGTTTTTTCGGGCGGCTGGAAATCGTCAAAACTGCGCGCGAGACGATTCGTGATGACTCTTGAAAAAAACTTGTAGACATGGCTAAGAAGTAAGATGGGCCTATGACTTTTCAATCGGGCATTGTCGCCCTTCTTGAAGAAGAGTACCACCACACCCCCGCACCCTGCCTGTGGCGTTTTCCCTTCGAGTATGACGGAAACAAACAGCTTCTGAAGGGCTTCAAGTACCGGTTTTCCACCGGCCTTCAGAAGTTATTCAGGTACATCCTGTTCGAATGGAAGCCAACCCCAACATACATCACGGGTCAAGGTATAATCTGCCTATAGTCGTGATAATCTAAGAAGTCCGTTGACGTTTCTCATTTGACATGCCGCAATTACTTTATAAGTAAGAAATTGAAAAATGAATTTGATAATCCTAATTAATTACTATGTTACCCAAACATACACTTTATCAACGAGTATCCTTCGAAGGCATCAAGTTTAGTTATTATTAAGTATTTTTATAGCTGTCAAATCTGACGTCTTAGATTGTCAAGACTATAGCTAGGGACCTAGTTATGCAAAACAGAATCAACCCACATCGATAAAATGTTCAAAATTTACATGAAAACTAATTTGATTAAAGATATAAGGCCGTGGACATAAGCATATATTATAATAAAAGCGATAATGGAGCCACTTTGGCCAAAATTTTGTCAAAAATCGCTTTTTCTCAAAACTGTCATTGTGTGGGTTGATTCTGTTTTGCATAACTAGGTCCGATTGATCTGTTTGAATTCCATATTTAAAATTGGCTAGTCGGCTTTGAACTCTGGTAGGAATGCTTTGTTTTTTTTTTTACTAACCAGCTTTTTTAGTAATACAAAGTTTCATAATCGCTTAACCTACATTATGTGATACGGCTTGCATGACGATAATACTAATTTATCATGATGAATAAATAAATAATAAGATAAATCTATAACTATGCTTGTAAATTATTACCTATTGACAATGACAACGTTGTTTATACGAAATACATATTTATTTAGCACATACATTGCATTTAAGTCTTTAACATCAAGATTATAGTTGTAAGTTTATGTATTAATATAAAAAAACTAGTTGACCCGTCCCACATTGTTGGTAGGTACTGTCCAAATTACTGAGTACATACAAAAATCACTTACCAAAAAGCAGTTTTAGTTTTGCCCGAATTAAATGATTTCTCGGGATATTATTTCGTAAAATTATTTTTCCGGGCAGTTATGAACATTTTCAAATCAAAATTTGCCATCTCATAAAAAAAAATTTTGGTAATACACAAAATCCATTACATTTTTACGGTTCCGACTTTAAGTGGAAAACTTGGTACAGTTTTCTAGTTAAAGTCGGTTTTTGTCCGTCTTTTTTGGGGACAAACCCAGAATCAACAACAGTGCCAAGGCAATGAAGCTCAACGAAGTCCCGGAGAATTAACTGCCCGGAATTTAACTGTCTTGGATCCCCGACCGTAATTAATCAGAAAAGAATAACGGAGCCCTCCATATCAAGCAGGAGACAGAACATGGGCAATAGGCACAAAGGGTCGTTTACAACTGGGATAAGCCCAGTTGCCTAGCACCACGGTTAAAAAATATTATTAATATTAACATAATGTGCTGTTATATTTGATTCCAAAAATGGATATGGCAAAAACGCTTGAACGCATGAAAATTTTTTCTAGTCTCCACAAGGTCCGTATTGTAAATAATTCTAGATGCAGCCTGTATATTATTCAACATAATATTGCGCGCATTCTGCCAAAGAATACACTCCCATACGATAACGATGTGCAGATTGTTTTCCGATTTAATCCTTCTATCACCAGCCTTCTACTGTTCCCGATGTGTTTGTTGTCTTTCCCGAGCAAATCCTCAGAAACATTGTATCCATTACCTCATACAATGAGCTCACCGACCATAATTTTTAAAACATTCCCTTGAACTTAGTAAGATTCATCCTACGATTAACGTTAACATTGATTTTCTATGACACAATGAAGCAATTAGTTTACATACACAACACAATGATGTGTATGAAGAATTACCTATAACCTTATCGCGAAGCATTCTTCTAGTAATTTGCGTATTTTCCTTGAACTTTGTATGAGGAATAACTTGACTTTGAACTTGTCTATCTAGAAATTATAAAACACGTTTTTATAGCACCTTTATTTTTGTTTTTTAGAATATTCTCGCCATTTTGAATCCTTGTCAGGTAAGTATGTATGTATTAGATTTGTTTCTAAGTATTTAATAGTAATCGTAAATTATGCTGCTGATTTCGAAAATAGCTAGTGCATGTTGTTGATGTGTTATTCTTATTACCTATAGTCATAGCGTGGCGACAAAGCGCCAGAACCAGCGGGGCGAGCATTGGCATACCCAAGACGTTTGTGACAAGACATGATAAATTATGCCATATCTTAAAATTTGTAATAAATACTAGCACGGGTCAAACATGTGACATGATTCAAAGGCGCGACATGCCTTTCTTGTTGCTGCCCGGCGAGCACGGCCTATTTGGACATGGCTTGAATCACACATTTCATCGCAGTTTGGGCGATAATAGTATATTATGCAACTAGTGAATAAAGGACGGTTTTAAAGCGAGGGCCATAGATGAATCACGAACAAGTAAAGGATTCTATCAACTGAATCACGACCGTAGGGAGGATTTTGAATTTAGTCTGGGATGTTTAGTGAATAATTATTTGGATTGTAATTCTAATATTAATTGCATTGGTGTTTAATTAATTATAATTATGTGACGTAACGGAGGTGGTCACTGGCCCCTGAAACACAGATGCTTTTACCTAGCTCAGCTTCAATTTACAAAAAATGTGAAACCCTGAGTTTTCAATTTTTTTTTAAATTTTGAAGGTAATAAAACATTTATTTATTATTGTTCCTTGTGCTTTTCGCTTAAATCTTTCTTTTTCTCGTAGTCATGGTATAAAATATAGTATGAAACTCTTGAATAAAACGGATTTATATCGAGGGCCATGAATCAATCGCTTCGCTCAGGATTCTAACACTTGAATCACTCGATATGCTCGTGATTCAATCATCATGAATCAGTTGTTAGAATCCTTCACTTGTTCGTGATTCATCTATGGCCCTCGCTTTTAATCCGTCCTTTATTCACTAGTTGCATAATATACTATTGTCTTTAATGCTAGTACGGCGGTGTGTGAAAATTTCTTGACGTTTATTTGAGACTCATTGAGTCTTAGTTACTAATACGGGCGCACCCATTTTGACACAAATGTCTCATTTTGCCAGATGATACTGATGATACAGATGATTGATACTCGAAAAAAACATCTTGCTAATTACTGCACCAGATGGAATAAATTATCATTATAATTAATATTGTGTGTGTGGTGATCAATGCTCGTCGGCCTTTGCCCTGCAGTGGGACAGTTACAGGATTAGTAATCAATTGTATGTTATTAGTTTTTAATTATATTCATAGTTTTTTTTTATTATAATTTTTATTGTATTTTTTTATTATTATTTTCTTGTACTTATCCCATATTCTTCTTACTTTCTACATTTTTAAATATTTCTTTTAAAAAAACCCAAAAAATCCATTTAAAATAAAAAAAATAGGGTCCCACCGGTATCGGGTCCAAGCTATTATATTTTTTTAGTAATTATCACAATTTTCACAATTATTTTATAATATTTTCTAACAAACAAACAAAGAAAACAAAAGTGTGCATAAGTCCATGGTTGTGAGTCAAAAATTAATTGGTTCCCAACAAAATTCAACAGTTGTTTTACACTTTTATACGTATTATTTTATTTGGTCACCTATTCAAATTATGTCGCACTATGAAGTCTGCAACAAGAAAGGCATGTCGCACCTTGAAACTATGTCACATGGTTGTCCCGTGCTAGCATTTATGACAAATAATAAGACATGACATATTTTATCATGTCTTGTCACAAACATCTTGGGTACGCCCATGCTAGCCCCGCAGGTTAACGTATCGGGACAAATTTGACACATACCGACAGGACTGGTCCACACATACTTAAAAATAGTAAGATGGAAGAAGAAAGAGAGACTTTTGCGGTGCAGTAGGATAATGCACGCTTTAAATAAATGCATATATTATTTATATTTTTCAATAGTCTTATAGAATGATCTTCATGCGCAACTTGCATCAATTGATTGTTGGATTGAAGAGAACTGTCAAGATTGGTGCCTACCCGATTTATCTTTATTGCGATAAAACAGTACTAGACCGAGATAAGAGAGAACGTCCAAAGTGTTTAGATACCGACCTATACTCACTGCATTTCCCTAGATAATAAGATCTTCAAGTGAATTACATAAAGACGCCAAAGTGATGCGATTTTCGGTTGAAAATATACATTTAGACATGAATACTTATTCTTTTTAACACGTTTTTATTAGCTAGGTATGTATGAGTCTATGTAACGGAATCTTTGAACGTGATTTTCACCCCCTTCAAAACGTCGGATTAATTTGAAACTTTGCACACTAATCAAGGTGCAAAGTTACCAAGTCATTATCCTTACCAGGATCTTCAGGATTAGCGGTTGAACCAAAATATATAAAATAAATACTAGCTTATAAAAACAAAAAAACACGCTTTAATAGAAAATGAAACTAAAAATTTGACAATCATTTTCAATAAATTTTAAATTAAGAATAGTGTGATTAATAAAAAAAAGATTCTTGTAAAAAGCGTGGGGAGCTTGATGTAAATTTTTATAATATTTTATATTCAGATATTGGTAAAAGACATTTTGAAAATATCTTAAAAATATACGACATGCTTTTTTATAAAATATTTTTTTTTGTTAATCACACTAATCTTAATTTAAATTTATTGAAATTTATTTTGAACTTTTTAGTTTGGTTTTCTATTTAGGAGTGTTTTTAATTTTTTTTAATTTTTATCATTGATAGGTTCGCGCTTGACCAATATTTTTATTTTATTTTATTTATTTAATGAAAAATAAACAGTAGCACAATAAGAAACAGTCATACTATCTTAAATATTACATTTATACAATTATGCTACCCACTATGTTCTCCACAGATTACAATTATATTTATAGTATTTAAAACTAGCTAGTAACACAGATACAAATCAATACACAACGGTAATTGTCCTAGAACTCATATCTGGATTTTAAAATAATATTTAAAAGAAATACAGTACAGTTGCAATGCGGTATAAGTACGAAAATCTGCAGAAATACAGCAAAACTCTGCATCTACATATCCAGATTATGCATCCGCCTATAACGTTCCCACTGTTGGGACAAAGCCACACAGGCCTCCCCTCTGCGAGAGGGAGGGGGCCGTAGTAACCCGCCACGCACCATTCTAGAAAGCTTACCACTTCCTACACCATTTTTACCGACTTCAAAAAAAATTAGGTTATCAATTCGATACATATGTACGTTATATTGTTGGAATTGTACAATATTCACGTATGTTACTATGTGAGCTTCTAACTGTCTGCGACTGATGTGGTAGTACCACAGACACCGCTAAATTGAAAAATATGTCCTGAGTCGCTTTTTAGGGTTCCGTACCCAAAGGGTAAAAACGGGACCCTATTACTGAGACTTCACCATCCGTCTGTCTGTCTGTCTGTCTGTCCGTCTGTCACCAGGCTGTATCTCATGAACCGTGATAGCTAGTTGAAATTTTCACAGATGATGTATTTCTATTGCCGCTATAACAACAAATACAGAATAAAATTAATATTTAAGGGGGGCTCCCATACAACAAACGTGATTATTTTGCCGTTTTTTGCTCGATATTAATAACGGCAACAGGTAGACGCTTGAAATATTCACAAAATATTTAGTTATATATTCACTTCAAAAAATATTAAGCCATACAACAAACGTGATTTTTTGCCATTTTTTGCTATAATGGTGCGGAAGCCTTCGTGCGCGAGTCCTACTCGCACTTGGCCAGTTTTTTATATATTACGAATCCCGGGTTCTCAGTACCTTCGTGTCGCGCGGCCAATGGCCATGCATCAATCAGTGTGCCGCGAGCAGTCAAGACAAGCCCATGCGCCATTTTACGCGGATAGGTGTCTACCAGACTACCACGTCAATGTTAAGATATGTATCTAATAGTAAACCACCTCAGTAAAATAGTTATATTTACATAGTTTTTCCTAGACAACCAGTCAGTAAAATTGTTTACTAAATAAAATAAAAACTGATGCCTCACTCAAGTAACAGCCAACGTCCTCACGGTTCCAAAAGAACTTCGGCTGGTACTTTTAAAATCCATGACCAGCTTGTAGAAGAGTGAATCTGAAAGTGAGCATGAGTCCAGATCGCTGAAGATGATGACCCGAACTTTCAACCAGACACTTAACACTTGGAATCCGATGAAGACTCTGATGACGAGTCTTAAAATCAAGGACCATCTGTAGAAATGCGGCAGCAAACTTTTGAAGAAGTGCGTCAGGAAACATCGGGTAGGCCATCTGAAGAAATGCATCGTTGGCCTATGGACATTTTTCAACAAAAAGCTTTGTCTAATATCAGATGTCTTTAGATAGGGATGAAAAAATGAGAAGAGAGGACATTTATACTGAACTAGCTTCTATCAGCGACTTTGCCCGCGTGATTGTCGATAATTATCCCAAAGGAAAATATTCCCGGGATTCAAAGTATCCTATGTGCTATTCCAGACGGTAATCTATCTCTGTGGCAATTTCATCCAGAACCGTCCAGCCATTTGAGCGTGAAGAAGTAACAAACATACAAACACACTCACAGACTTTCGCCTTTATAATAATAGTGTGATTTAGGAAGAGATTTAGTGCTGAATCACTTGAAACCCAGGGTTCACAACGAAAGATTGCCTAGAGAACTGTGTATGACTATTAGTCGAGTTTTCGGTAACCTCCAAAAATATCTTCCATCAAGTGGAAGGAAGGAGCTCGTGGCTAAATAATAACTGCCGCACGGGTCGATCATCAAGGCTTAACCTTGACGAGGTCGGTCCGTGAATGGGTGATCATTTCAACATACCGAGTTTCCTCCGTGCCTCGGCAAGCACGTTAAGCCGTTGGTCCCGGCTGTCATTTGAAGATCTTTGACAGTCGTTACGGGTAGTCAGAAGCTTAAGATCTGACATCAGTCTTGCCAAGGGGTACCGTGTTACCCAGTTACTGGGTTGTGGAGGTCAGATAGGCAGTCGCTCCATGTAAAACACTGGTACTTAGCTGAATCCGGTAACACTGAAAGCCGACCCCAATATAGTCGGGAAAAGGCTAGGCAGATGATGAAGTGGAAGGAAGTTTTGTCATCTAAGCCCAACTAAAATAAAAAGAGTAACATGATTCTGTTGCTGTGATTGTCTTAAGTCGATTTGTTTCAAATGCTCAAAGCCATTGTGTGAGGATTATCAAAAAAAAAGTAAAACTCAAATAAGGCAATAAATTTTGTCCAAATTTTTAAGTCTGATTATTTTAACGTTGTCTTTGATAAATATAAAACATTCTCAAGGAAAATTGATATATGTATTTGATTTGTTTTTTTTTTGTGTAGACTAATTTTATTCAGGACTGATTTATGTTAAGTAAATAAATACTGTTATGTGGGCATTGCTTTTTATTTTAAAACTTTTATTAAATTAAAATAATAATATATACTTTAAGTTAGTAAAAAAACTATTAGCATTAGGAATTAAAAAGTAATTAGTAACTTATGACCAGTCAAAGTGGTGTCTAGTATACTACCATGTCAGTGGAATAGTAAAAATTACGGCACGTCAGTCGCAGACGGCTAAATATGTTTGGCAATTTTTTATAAGTGCATGTATGTTTGTATGTCCATGCATACTAACAACATAGGGAATGATGGGCTCAGCAGCTTCCAAGATATGGAACTTACAACCGAACTCCTTAGCGACAAACAGCATGTGAAAATTGAATTATTATGGGTATTTTAAGCGACAAGAGGTGCCAAAAACACCGACTTCCGAAACGAAAGTTATTCTGCACTTTTAGTATTTTGCTTATGAAGTCGGTTTATTTTTTTGTAATAAAGTTTTTTTAACAATCTCACTACATTTATACCCTGTCATTATACTGCCCACCCATAAAACGGCCACACACGCGAATTGACCCTCAGGTCATGTAATGAGGCTACCGCATTTAGGTTAGGTTAGATTCTAATCGTTCCACGAACGACCTTCAACGCTGCTTTCCACCGAACGGTCAAGTGCGAAAAGGGACTAGTGACGTCATCATAAGTAAAAACAGGTGAAGTCACGCGATGTGAGGAAGAATGGGGGTGTTACCGCTGTCTATCCCTATGTACTTACCCTTGTTATAAAGGACAATATATATTCCCCAATGTCAATGTCGTACTGGCCTCGGAACTAGAATATCAATATTTGACCTCCTTTTGGACAGTTTTTCAAAATATTTTTGCAAAATTACCTATGTAGGTTAAGGTTACACTAGTCGAAAATTCTTCCATACAAACGTAGTCCAGGGATTATTCCACTGTTTGACGATGTACGTTCAAAATAAAAAGTGATATCAATTTGTCTTAACATTATCTAGCCCTGTATGGAAGCAAAAAAGTAAAAAAAGAAGATATTTGAAAGTTATGAGCGTCGAAAGTTCCACATTTCGACACTAATTTTAACGCATTTACGGGCGCAAATAAATACCATAAGAAGACGGAAAATTGCAAAACGGCCTCCATACAGGGATAGATTAGTAGTTCAACATTGAAAATAATTTTATTTTGAACAGATACCAGATATCTAGACTCCCAAAGGTCTGTTTATAAAATTTCGCGCGCTCGGTTACGTCCTAATTCATTATCAATTTCGTTACAAATTTGCAAAAGTGTGTATTCGTACGCGTAAAGTGTGTGTTCGTTCATAACTAGCTTCCTAATGCTCATCACAGCATCAATCTCTTCCGCACGTGTTGTCGGTCGATATAAAATGCATTTTAATGCCGCGCACAAAATAGTTCGTGCCGTTGACTAGTGTAACCTTAACAATAAATTTTAACCATAATTTTTTGCGTAAAAATATTTTTAAACATCCAAGTAGTTCGGGAGGAGTACGCAAAAGTAGGGTAAAATATCGTGTTGTTAATTTTTTTTATAGCAAATCTATTAGTTACACGAATAAACCATGTTTCACAAATAATGTACATGAATCAATAATAAGTACTTATTTTTTCCAAACCTTTTAACTTGGCCGTTAAGGAGTAGGCTTTAAAAGTATAAGCAGCTTTAAGAATAACGTACGTACTGCTGGACCACAGGTCTCCTCTCTTTAAGAGAAAATAGACCATAACCACCTCAAGAGGCTCAAGAGGCTCAAATGGAGTATATATACTCCATTTGAAATAACTTTAGACATCTTTACAACTCTTTTTACAGTCCGTTCAACCGATTCTGAGTTCTCTCTCGTACACATAAGGATGACATAAAAAGCATAAACCTGTTACCAAAACCAACAGTTTACTACTGGCTTCCATTTGTCGTATCACCAACGCAATAGAAGTCAAAATCGGTTGAACGGGCTGTAAAATGGGCTTATTTAAATGTCTAATGTTATATGTCAATGGAGTATAGACATTTGACATTCTATCATCCAAGGTTCTCGATAGCGATCCGAAACAAGTATGGGTTTGCCAAGAGCTATCGTAAAGCTTCTCGATAGCGATCCGAAACAAGTATGGGTTTGCCAAGAGCTATCGAAAAGCTTGTCGATAGCGATCCGAAACAAGTATGGGTTTTGGGTTTGCCAAGAGCTTTTTTTTTTTTTTTTATTTGTTATAGGCTCGCGTTTTACCACTATCTCGCCTGATGTTAAGTGATGATGTGGTCGAAGGTGAAGCACGCTTGCCTAAAAGCAACCTATTCACTCTTGACTTGAAGACCCCTAGGTTGTAGCTATCAGGAAACAAATCGAACTATCGAAAAGCTTCTCAATAGCGATCCGAAACAAGTATGGGTTTGCCAAGAGCTATCGAAAAGCTAGTCGATAGCGATCCGAACCAAGTATGGGTTTTGGATCCAAGTTCCAATTGAATCCAAATTCCGCATTTCAGTTTTTCAGCGATTTGAAAAGTTGCCAAGAATTACTCTTTGAACTTAAAAATGGTAGTCACTCAATTGAGTCGGGAGCGTATTCTATAAATGCTTGATGATGATTAACGATTACAGTCTGTAGCCCGGTAAAAATTGATATATTTCAAATACCGCAATTTGTAGCTAGTTGAACTTTTTACAAACTCAGAAAGTCAACCCTTGTATTAAACACGGGATTTCTAAGATAAAGAGAAGATGAATGTATTATTTGAAAATTGATTTGAATGAAAAGGAAGACAATGATAGCGTGACGGTTGACAGGACGGTATGGAAGAAGAACACGTGTTGCACCGATCCGAAGCATGGGACAAGGGCAGGAAGATGATGATTTATAAGATATAGGATTAAGACTTATCAGTTTATTGTGTTCTAGCTGAGTACTGCTGTAAACATCATAGCCTAACCGTGTTCAAATGTTATCCAGATCCCTTTAGCTGTTAAAACGTAATTGATCGACAAACATCAAAACATACTTTCACATTTGCAATATTATTAGAAATTTAATAAATCACCTACCAATTTTGTAACATATTTGCTACAGATGTGTTCTATATTAAGTGAGTTCACAATCTTATTAATAGAACTTCGATCGTATTATTAAAACACTTTTTGGCAAAGGTGCGAGGAAGTCTATGAGTGTGGGTGACGTATTACCCCGACATGATTTCGATCATGGTGGTCATGTAGGCATGTTACCTACACAGGAGAAATTATAGTGCCTGAGTGTGTGTGCAAATAGGTAACCCTGCAATCCGACACGACTGGGGGGTGATCAGGCGCAGAACCCTACAAAATGCCTAGTGAAAAAATTTACACTTGTTGGACCTTGAAATCGAACCCAGTTCTATACCAGGTTCAGACTCTTACTATTACAAAATTGACAGGGATCACATTGTATAATACACCACTAAAGTTTATTTTTCTACTATGCTAACCTACATAATATCAATCTGCCTAGCCTTTTCCCAACTATATTGGGGTCGGCTTCCAGTCTTACCGGATTTAGCTGAGTACTAGTGTTTTACATGGAGCGACTGCCTATCTGACCTCCATAACCCCGTTACTGGGTAACACGCTGCCCCTTGGCAAGACTGGTGTCAGATCTCAAGCTTCTGACTACCCGTAACGACTGTCAAAGATCTTCAAATGACAGCCGGGACCAACGACATAACGTGCTTTCCGAGGCACAATTTTTTGAAATGGTCACCCATCCACGGACCGTCCTCGTCAAGCGTTGCTTAACCTTGATGATCGACCTGTGCGGCTATTATTATTTAGCCACGAGCTCCTCTAATATAGCTAACCTACATAATATATAACTATGTATATTATACTCAATTTTGCTATACATCATGTATCATTTGAAGCTCAAAATGGTACCTCTGTACCATATTTGCGTAGATGTCAAAAAAAAAAGCAGTGAAAATGTATCTTTTGCAGACTCGACAATTCTCATAATCCAATTTGAAGGTCATACGAAACATAATATTAACTTATAGTCATTTAATACATTCTTATAATTTTCTACGATTCCTTTTATAAAACTCGCCATCACTATTTACGGTGTCACACCGATTAAAATAATTAAAACAATTTTCACACTAGAAGCGCCTCAGCAAAAACAAGAAACGATAGCGCAAACATCTCACACACTCAGATTACATGCGTTGGATACTATTAAATGTAATTAAGACCGGTAGTAAAAACAATGGAAGATTCACATTAGTAATTAATACGCATTAGCTTCGATTCGTGGAATTATTGATCTGTACTTTAAATGTTTTAAACACGTAAACAACTCACAAATATAGACGGTTTCTTATTTTGAATTAAAGCAATTACCGCATTCAATAATCATTATTATATTTTTAACAGCAATCCTATGCTTCTAGCATCCAGTGACTTTCATAATATCGATTACATCCTTCTTGTGTACTTTGTAGAAATTACTACCAACACCATTCCAACTTCTAAAAAAATGGTCACGTACAATGCATTTATTGGCAAGCTATAAAGACAGATAAAGTTAACCTTATCAACTTAAATACTTAACTACTTAATTACCTTAAGAATTTCATGCACATTATGATAATCCTTTACACCATATAATTTAAATGAATATCTTAAGAGTTATCGCAAAATAAAAACTAACGAGTGCGAAAATAAATAAATCTCACATCGATGATGCGACCTTACGACAGAAAAAAACATAAAGGCATAATAAGCTCTACTACCGATACGAAGCCAGGTCGGATCGCTAGTAACCAAATAATTTGTTTATAGTCCTTAGTAGACATCCTGGCTCCAAGAAAAACAAACAACGCGTATTTATTCAATAAAGAAAGAAAATAGAAGTCAATAGAATAAAACAACATTTTAATACTTATATCGATCGTAATCAAAGTAACAATAGAAATGATTACCAGCAACTGCAGTAAAAAACGGGTTCATAGTAGGTTCACGATGATAGTAAGGTAGTGGTTTCTCGGAAACATGCCTCACTTTCAATAGTTGGCGTCGACCTGTCTGAGGAACTTCGTAACAATGGCATAGTACGCTGTAATTATAGTGAAAGTCGATATTTTGTAAACTGTTCGGTTAATAGGTCGTTTAGAAATAATGAAGGAAGTTTGTTTTGTGACTCAGCTAAAATTCGAGTGATTGGGTTTCTTGACTTGGTTTCTAAGGGTTTAAAATTCTTGCAAAATGATTTCATGTATTGGAAGAAGCTAATTCATTGGAAGAAGACTGATAATGCGGATATTGCAGAATACATAATGATGTATTTATAAATGTATTATTTAAGTTTTCCTACAACTATTAAAATAAAATTGTACTATACTGCGAGACGCACAAGACCAGCAGTGGACGTCTTTTGGCAGAAATGATGATGATGATGACACTATACTTACTTCACGTAGTAAGTATTTGTTTTTGGTCTGAGGAAATACGACCATTTCTCTCAGTTCCGCAAGGATCTCAAGTGGCTCCCTATCCGCCTTCGCAGAAACACTCGAGTATTATGTCTCCTCTTTAATATCCTGTTTAATCCTTCGTATCCTGAATATCCGCGCGATCACTTCTCCTTTACTCGCCCTGCGATGTCCCGTGTAGACCCACCTTAAGCTACACCTAAACTAAACTAAACTTCCCATCCCATAGTACTAATTTCTATTCCCACTCCTCTGTCCACGCAATACGTCTGTGGAACTCTCTTCCACCTAAAATTCGTTATTCCCAAAATGTAAATTGATTCAAGAAACAAGTCAAAGATCATTACCTCTCCACCATATTGTAAATATTATATATTATTATGTATGTATTTTTATCTTCTATATATTTATTATTTATATATAATTAGTTAAGTTATATAGGTGTATAGTTGTTAGTCTATTGTAAGTTTCCTTATTTCCTTCTAAACACCGTGCCTTCTTCTATCATCAAATTTTCCTGTCGCAGGTCTGTTGGAAGAAATTTCTATTGAAATAAGAAGTACCTTTGTGCTCTTCTATCTATATTACTTATTTTTCTCTGTTAAGTGTTTTGTGTGTACATAAATAAATAAATAAATAAGTATGTTTGTATGTTTGTTTTAATTTTAATGTTTCTTTTTGTATTGTTGTATCTTGGTATACAATAAAGAATACATAAGGTACAGTATTCGTCTATTCTTTGACATGAATAACACAAGACACTAATTACAATAATAATCCATTTCATGCAAAAAAATATGACAAGATGGTAGCGAGCTGAATGTAAAAAAATCTCTACACGTGGAGTCGTAAAAGTTATTTCTATGCTCACTTTAAATCCACAACAATCCGAATCTGACAGTCATATTTAGCACAAAGATAAATAACACTAGAAACATGAACCCACATTCATTATTAAATTTTAATAGCACTATAAAAAAAACCTAGAGTTAAATTCTAAATTGAATCATCTTCAGTCTAGCTTTTCTTGGCCAATTGCCAGGGTTAGATTATTTTTTAAACACTTATATTCCAGAATGTGTTTGTAACCTACTTGAGAACTATCTGCTCCAGATAATAAATACTTTTAATACCATCTTCTTCATTATCATCATAGCCATCCTTTTTCCATTCATTGCTCTCTTCTTCCTTTTGTGCTTCTTGGTCAATGATTACCTAAATTATTGTTAGTCCGCAAATACTTCCTCTATCGTCTCTCGGCAATTATTTCTAGGGCTTAGAACTATAGTTATCTAGATATAACCGGTTGACAATGACCTAAGCAACCAGGTATTTTTGACACTGCTGGGGTACATTGTAAAACATGCAAAATTTTTACTGAATCAGACTCATTGCTGTCCTAACTTTCAACAATTTCAGTTTGCAGCAACGGACCAGCACGAAGTATCAAATTATGTTGGCCGACAATGCTGTAGTTAATGATTGTTCAAGATTTCGGCCATGTCATAGTTAAGTGGAGTGATTTCATTGAGTACCTAATGATCTTTTTTATTGCCACCAACACTGACGGAGGTTCTATTTTTATTAATTGTGACGTTCAATTAAATTAGAGTTTGTTTTGTTGTGGCGAGTCACGTCTAGTTTTTTGCTCCTGCGTTTATCGTGCCACGAACTATACAACTGTTTGAAATTACTTTATTTGGGTTCATATTCACCCATAGTAGGAATTTCAAAATTGCATTATTTCTTAATAGAATGTAATTTCTTTTAGATCCTTATGATACGTTTCTTTGTATCTCCTGGACTCTTATTTTTTATTTTCTTAAACATACTTATGATCAATCATTCTTCCTCCATATCTCTAAGTGCTCCATAAGTAAGTAGATTGTTACTCGGTCGTGATAATCTAGAATTTAACTCATTGCTCCAATCAGTAGGAATCTACGTTTCATTCAACACAAGACAACAACATCCTTGGATATTAAGTGCTGAAAACAAAATACATAGACACAGTGATCCATTTTGCTTGAAAACCACCGTCTTCACACATTGCAAAGCAATTCCCAAGTCATAATTAACAAACTCAGAAAATAACACACAAAGCTTCATCTAATGAGACAGACGTAAAAATTACCAGTCGACATTCCTAACTCTGCGTGACCCACCCAATTACGAGTATCTCAAATAATAACGCACGGTAATTTACAAAATGACATTCCGACCGATACGTGTCATTTGTGGACAGAATTACCGAGCAATTTGCCGCAGGCTAAGATGGAGACTAGTTTATGTGGACTAATGAGGGGAGGAAGCCTTTTCAGCTTAAGGCTACTGTCTCTTGAGCGTGAGATGAAGTTTTTGAGAATATTTTTTGATAAAGGTATTGAACAGTTCTGCAGAAGTGGCACCAGGGTGGTTTATGTAAAGAATTATATGATAGGAAAAAGAGTCAGTGATGTTTACCAGGACTTAATGAATGAAGAAACCTTGTTGCAGTGACCCCAAGTAGCACGGGGAAAGACTGAAGGAATCTTCCTATCAATGCTTCTTCCTTAGTGTCACTTCGACTCCTACTTGGAGTCGAAGCCACCAAGCCACCAAGCTCCTACCAAGCTCCTACCTATTCTAAATGATCTACAGTATTCAAGTTCATAAAGCGGGACACCACTTGTATAATTGTCGTATTTATTTGTTTCCGATTATCTTGTTATTGGCACTTATTTCATACAGTAATCTCAGTAATCTCTATTCACCTGTTATAAGCAACAGATCACAGTTCTAAAGATTTACATAGTTACTAGTCACGCCGCCGATTACCTTGTACAGAGTTCATTTCTCACGTCTAATCGTTATTTATGTTAGTTTTTAATCCTCTTTAATCTGCCATGCCATCATAATTTAGAAATAATTCATATCCTGTTCATCATCATCATCATCATCATATCTGCCGAAAGACGTCCACTGCTGGACATAGGCCTCCCCCAAGCGTCGCCACATTGACCGGTCTCGTGCGTCCCGCAACCAGCGGATCCCCGCAACCTTCACCAGGTCATCGGTCCACCTGGTGGGAGGCCTTCCAACGCAACGTCTTCCGGTTCGCGGTCGCCACTCCAGAACCTTTCCGTCCCATCGGCCATCCGTTCTGCGAGCAATGTGCCCTGCCCACTGCCACTTAAGTTTGGCAATTCTTCGGGCTATGTCGGTTACCCTGCATATCCTGTTATTCAGAACTAATGCCAAGAGTCCGATTTACAAACTATGATTCAGCTCAGGTGCCAATTTCAAATACAATAAACCTTTCATATGCCATGTACACTTGCTCTCTTCTATAAATTCTCATGACTTTAATACAAATAGAAGAAATTGAAAGGGTGAGAGAGATGTAATATAAATTATTTATTTCCAGAGACGTTATTGTTGGTGTTAGCAAACTGCAGATCAGTTTGCCAATCAACCCACTCGTCAGCTAGGTCTTCGATAGACTAATGAACGTAAGATCACATAAGTTCTAAGTGGAGAATAGTGTGAGGTCTCCAGTTAGATGGACTGACTGACTGGATGCGGAAGGATGAAAATCGTATATTATTGAGGAACTTGGTAAAGGCATATGATTAAAAACTCAGGTAATTTGTCAGTCAGACGTCATTACAATAATTTACCCAGCTTCACAGACAAAACCAAACTACCCAACTAGTATGTATAACCCATTTCACCACCACGACAGTTATACATAACAGAGGTATAATTTAGCAAGCGGCCTTTTTGCTCAAAGGGGTAATTTTGCATGTTATTATGTACAGCATACGTCGCTTGCGCATTGGTCGGCGTTGGGAGGGCGGCGCGCGCGCAACTATGGCGGCGGTTGTAATTGAGTCTTTGATGTGGGCTATTTATTTAAATTGCTGGTATTTGGTAGCACTTTGTTGGTAAATGGTGAGGTGGTAGTATGGTGAGTATTGTGCAAGAAAAGCTGTGGTTATGGTGACATAGATAGGTATTTATTTCTTGCTCGCTATGGGTGCTTGTGAAAAGTAGAAATAAATTTATCTAGGTGAGTATATATGTACCTACTATATCTATTCAACTGAAAATATTCAGTAAGTGACTAGGTACCTACCGGTAACAGTAGTGGATAGGCCACAGATTGTCTTTCTTCCGTCGATGTGGTCGATGTTGCGAAACTTAGGGGAGGCCCTTAACCAGCAGTGGACGTGTTTCGAATAAAATGGTGCTGATGAAGTTCAAAGGTGGTTATAGTTTTACTGAGTATTCTACGAGTCTAGCAAATAGAACAGAAAGTCCCACTAAAAGAAAATGGAAAGATAATTCGTAACACACTGCAGTGTATTTCGAATTTTCTCTTTAAACTTGTGGATATACTTTATTCTTGAGTTTCCTTCAACCAACATTATGAAGATCTAACCCCGAGTTTCTCAGCTCTAAATTATCGCAGAATTAATGTGACAAATTGTCAAGCACGCGTTATCTGCTGTGATTGGCTGTTGCAAATACATTCAACCAATCACAGCAGATGCAATGGGCAGATGGGCTTGACAATTTGTCATATTAATTCTGCGATAATTTAGAGCTGAGAAACTCGGGGTAAAACAGTCTATTTATATACAATCGTTGGATGTCGTTATGTTTTCAGCGCCATCTAGCGGGGAGTAGAAACAGAAAGAGCTGCCTTCTCCGCAAGTTCACACTCAACAAGATAATATCCTATCTGATACCATGATGCAGTTGAAGCTATGCAAAAATAAATAAAATCACTAGAACAGTAAACATCGTTTAGATGCTATGTATGCCACCTGACTTGTTTTTAAAAGACTAGAATACAAGTGTTATACCCCAGAACCTTATTGGTTTTACTAGTTGCCGCTAGATGGCGGTAATGTAAGAACAATCAAGTACCTAAATGATTGGGTTGATACTAGGTGGCGCTGATTTAAAATAAACTATTTTCCTTTGCCACCATTATTAATTTTTGTTTAATATTTTGTCATTATAATTTTGCAAATATAGCTATAATATATAGAAACTAGGCACATTATCCAACACCAATATCTGCAACACCAGCTATGTACATAGTTTTTGTGAACTGTACTACTGTCGAAAAATATTCACGTTTTGTACCAAAAATCACAACAGCAGACTGAAGAACACTCAGAACACTGAAGCACAGAGAAGTGATGACTGATGTGGAAGTCACAAAATTATTATCGAAAATTAAATGAACATTAAATCTGAAAATAAGAAAAATAAGACAATAACTTCACACCAACTGAGATGTCCTCAGGCGATCTAGTTTTTCTCGCATTCCCAAGAACACACGAACAGTTGATAACAAGGACGACTCTAGTATTCCCACAAGACACACAAGTATTGTATTGAAAGACAAAACAATGAAACTTTCCTCCCAGCGGTGGTTTTCGCGGAGAAATTGATTATTTGTTATTTCCACTCCATAATTCAAGTTTTTCTAGATTTCAATCACAGAAAGATAAAGTGAAATTCTTGGTTCGGGGGAATTGAAAAGCTTGTTTAAAGTTTAACAGGCAATTGATTGATTTTTACTTACATTTTATTATTCAGAAACTCCAAACAATTTAAAAAAAAAAACGAAATTAAATTGTTGAGTAGTCTTTAAAACCGCCTGAAGGGTCAAGTTTTTAAGAAACAAGAAATAACGGATATTATTAGAGCCCATTTCTCAGAGCCCTTCACAAAAATAATGAAATTTTAAACTGTCCTCTAGTAAGTTTTAATCGCAACGTTTAAACATTCAGGGATAATGGTCGGAAACGCTGACTCAGCAGCTGAATAAAATTTGCACACGATCGTTCCATACAAAGTTCGAACTTCATTAAGTAATGGACTGGGAACTGGGTTATATATCTACGGTACCTACTAGTTCTAACAAAAACTGTAGATATAGTATTGATGTGTGTACAATGTGTATCATTTTTAACCCCCGACGGAAAAAGAGGGGTGATATAAGTTTGATGTGTGTTGCTATATCTGTGTATCCGTGTATCTGTGTATCTATGTGTCTGTCTGTGGCATCATAGCAATTTTGATTTTGATTTTTTTGTTTGTTAGGTTCCCTCTCACAGAGAGGAGGCCTGTGTCCCAGCAGTGGGAACATTAATAGGCTGACTTTGTCGAGAGTGTTCTTAGCTATGTTTGGTGAAAATCGGTTTAGCCGTTCAAAAGTTATGGGCTGTTTTCTGTTTGAAACGAAGTATTTTCGCAAGATATCGTGTTATAATTATGTGTTCGATAGATTGTTGATCGAAGCGTGTCTACTACTAGATAAATTATGTAGTTTAAAAAGTATTTTTTTGGAAATTTTAAATTTTTACTTGTACAATATATTATTATGAGTATCTTTTTGAAATACAAATTGTAACTCACATAAAGTCTTTATTTCCTGAAAGGTTATCCAGGAGTTTAGGTACATCTTATGCAATTATTATTTTATTTATGATATGTCTCGCCTTTATCGTGAAATACTAAAATAACCTCAACAACACAACCCAGCAAACATCTTTGCAAATAAACATTCTAATCTAATCTAACCTACCTATTTTGTACTATTCCAGGACAAAAGCCTCACTGTCCCTAGGGAATATGTATGTATTTTTTTAATATTTTTTCAGAGACGAAGCTTCAAAGTTGAGAATTTGAAAGAGAACACCGACGCGACGTGCTATCTGACGTCATATAGCACGACGACGCGCGACGCCCATACACCTGCCATAGAAAACGGAGTTTTCGTAGAGAGGGACAGATATGCTTCTTTAAATTATTGTATCTGGGCCGATTTTTGATCAATTTTGATTTGTTTTCACTTTTTGTATTCTATTTTAAAGTTTTTACAGGATGAACTGATCAAAAAACAAATATTTTTTTCATGTCTATAACGCCTGGAGTTAAACTCACCCACGATATTTTTTTCTGAATAAACATGTAAGTACAAAAAAACACCAACTAAAAACAGAAATTGCGGCACTACAAACACTAACAGTTTGAATACCAAACGAAATTAACCGCGATAAACCAAGTCCTTTGTAATAAGAGGTCACCAAAGGTGGTTATCCTGCCTTTGAATGCATAACTACGGCGCAACGACCAACTGACACGGCCAACAGTTTTGTCAGTAATCCCTCTGGACCACTCTTAAATCCTTTTGTTGGGCTATCTGCAAAGCTACAGTGTATTCGGCGATAAGGATTAGCCTAGAAATGTTTGTAGGAATTAGCTTTTCAGGTATGAAAAAGTGTTATTGTTTTATCTACTGGGGCCAATCTAGGCCTCGGTTAGTCCCCCCCTGTGGGTTCCCGCATTGTCGAGGCGGGGGGCTCGGTAACCGTGGCTTGGTCACCCACAGTGAAGTGAGTGCTAACGCGTGCTCGTGTTCACGCCATAAGCGGCACCGGACACCGTGGAGTTTTAGTGGGTTTTAGTCCCACGAAAAAGCGCTATCTCCCCGTGGTAGCGAAGTATGCATGAGCATTTCCCCACCCTAAAAAAAAGGCCTCGGTTAGTAGCAAAAATACGTATTAAATTTTAAATAAGCAGCTATATCTACTCATGAACTTGAAAAAAAAAGGTTTTTTTTGCTGATCCCCTGAGTCTGACATGATAGGTATTTAATAACCTTAATTATAGTCATCATCATTTGAGCCGGAAAACGTCTACAACTAGGCATGGGCTCCCCCAAGCATCGGCAGACCGACCAGTCGATGTGCCGACCGACGCGGCGACGCTTGTGACCTTTGCTTCTCGCACACAGCGGATTCCTGCGGCTCTCACCGCGTCATGATGCCACCTTGTGTACTTTTTGGTAGACGTTAGCCAATCAACTCATAGTATAGATACCTCTCAATCGAAACTATTTGTTTGAAACAGACAGTTACTCCAGTACACCATGACACCCACCCATGACAGTCAGCTTAGCTTTTAACCTCACTGACTTGTCCAACTTTCTACTATCGTGAAAAAAATTAGACTGAAAAAACGTTCTTCAGGAATGAGCCAAATTCTTCGAATGCCAAAAAAAACAAGTGAGCTCTTATTAATTACAAAGACAAACGATATTGAAAAGTACAATATCAACAAAAAGTTCCTTAAAAAAACGTAGCTACTATAAATACTGAATTAAGGCTGTATTTATGTTATAGGCGCTTTAATTAACTAACTTTAATTAATCTCT
The DNA here is from genome assembly GCA_948252205.1 of Orthosia incerta. NCBI lineage: Eukaryota > Metazoa > Arthropoda > Insecta > Lepidoptera > Noctuidae > Orthosia > Orthosia incerta. The sequence goes on from OX411742.1 coordinate 58,092,381, forward strand.
TCTCGGAACTCCAAAATTTCAAACTACAGGGAAAGGGAGCCAGTATTTACTTAATTTTCAGTTACCTGGCGGACTAGAATTAAGAGAATTGTTGGCAATGGAATAAGAGGATGAGGTTAATAGAAAATTTGAATTTAAAAATCACTAAATATTTTAAAACAAAGTCCCCCGCTGCGTATGTACACGATAAACTCAAAAACTACTGTACGGATTTCCATGCGGTTTGCACCATTAGAATGAGTGAGAAACGAAAAAGGTTTTGTATATTTGTCACGTTTGAAGCCGGGGCGGGTCGCTACTTAAGTAATAAAAGGCCACAAAATGTTTTACCAGGCCGGTATGAATGGTAACGCTGGGATGGGACGCCCTAGAAGCAAATACACAGACGCTGATGTTCTTCAGAAAGGTCAGGTTCGTAGTAATCACAACTGGCGTGCCAAAATTTTTGTTTCTAAGCAAAATAAATAAATAATGACCAGATTGTAATAAACGTAAAAGAAGTAAAAGACTATATATAGAGATCGTAGCTGGTGACATTCTGTAGTTATGCTAGCGCCATTATGTCTCATATAAAGTAGAATATTATATAGTCGAGAAAGCAGTGGTGACCCAGAAGCCGCGACTTACAAGTTGTAGGTCGTGGGTTCGAACCCAGGCAGACGCTTTACTTTGTGTAAATTATTTCATCACCACTGCTCTCAAAACGGTGAAGGAGAACATCGTGAGGAAACCGGCATGTCCTAGAACCAACAATTCGAAGACATGTGACATCCACCAACCCGCACTGGGCCCGCGTGGTGGATTACGGTCCATATCCTCTCACAGAGAGGAGGCCTGTGTCCCAGCAGTGGGAACATTAATAGGCTGATGATGTGATTATATAGTCAGAAGGTATTTCACGCATGGTAGCTTTCCCATCATTTCAAGACGCAACTGCCCGATCATTCCAATGTATTCGCTTAATTGTATTAACATCCCGATTGGTGCCTTTCAATTACTCCAGAATCGTTTACAAATAATACTGAAATTAATTTTAAAGTTTCTGACATAAACTTACCCTTACTGAAAGTAACAATATACTCGTAGTTGTTAATAACCAGATACCTTTCTACTAAAACTAGTTAATCAATTTCACAAAATTGTTCCATTATTCTATGAAAAGCGATAATGTAATGAATTAATGCGGTTCTAAAATTAATATTCCTGTTACAAATAAATACACTGAAATATTTAGAAATTGGTAGGAGTATTACTGGGAAGAACTTATAGTTATTCTGATATGAAACAATGCGTATTATCCTCTATTTTATTAGAGTAATAAAACAATAAAAATGCTTTTAATTACATACATTACAAACATTATTCTATTGTTGAAATTCCTGTTTTGCATAAAATAATTCAAGATAATGTTAAAATAGATGTTTCCCATTTCTCTAAACTTAAGGTTGGTGAAGAAGCACCACCAGAGATGTGCGAGGTAGCTAGGCAATATGAGGATGTATGATTGCTTCCACCTAAGCTGTGCGAGTTGCTTGCGCAGTGCGAGGATGCGTAGTGAAGCTGTGAAACCGTGTGTAGCTAGCTGAGTGGTGCGAGGATGCCTGGTAGACTCTTTTCAGCTTTGCGCACACATTCCTCTCTCATTTAGAGGATTGACGGGAATGCAAGTCGCCTTGACTAGGCCCTCACATCACACACATATCATCAGCCTAATTATGTTCTCACTGCTGGGACACAGGCCTCCTCTCTGTGAGAGGGAATGGGCGATAATCAACCACGCGAGCCCAGTATACCGGTTTCCTCACAATGTTTTCCTTCACCGTTTTGAGAGTGATGAAATAATTTACACAAAGTAAAGCGCCTACCTGGGCTTGAACCCACGACCTACAACTTGTAAGTCGTGGCCGATACTACTAGGCCCTCTGGTAAGACTTAAAATAATGCCTGACTTACCTAAAGTTTCAGAATCAGTGTTAAATCAAAAATTATTCATTAAAAATCTTTTTTAAAACAAGCTTTTTTCGTATTCTTCTCAGCAAATCCTTTCATTTGATACCCATATCATGGCAGTGCTCAAGAATTAACTAGTCCGCCATCTTGGGCCATCCGCCATATTGGATTTAGGATGACGTCACTTAGCTAACCATGCATTGTCATGCAAACTAAACGTGTATGCAAACTTGCATCTTAATCGGTGTAGGATAACTGCTTTAAAATTCAGTTGCAAGATTTGACCAGAACACACTTATATACACAATAAAAGCTTGTAAAATAGCCAGCTCATGATTTTGAATCAATTATGCTATTTCAATTAAAGTAATAAAGCTCGATGACATTGTCATTGGCTCCATTAATGACATACCTGTACAACTGAAATTTAATTAAAATACTCAAAACATTGTGCTCCGCCAACATTGTAAAACAATATTTGCATTCAATTAAATCATCTTTATTCTAAGAATTTACTACATTTTATTGCCAACGTATTTTCATTCACGAAAATTCTCGGTTCGTTTATTTCATATTAGATTTGTGCTACGCAAAGACTTATGAATTATTCATAAAGTTACATTCAACCTTTTCTTTGTCAAGAAATATAATAAAATAGTAGACTCAAAGTCACACGTGAATGCATATTTTTTATATGAAGATACCTATCACGTGAACGAAATTTTCTTATCTTCGCACGTAACACTTTGCAAAGGTACCAAGAGTTATGCCTTTTGTCGATGAAGCTTGAATGTGTCTGATGAACTCAGATGATAGTGCGTCTATAATAATGTGGGGATTGTATTATTTACCAAGGAAAATTAATCTTAGAGATAGAAACGTGATGTTTTCCCAACTTTTTATGGTATGCATGGATTGTGTGAGGAATGATGACTGGAAAGGGGATTAGTATTAGCATGACGGTTCACGAAATGGAAAGCAAGAAGAAAACGTGTGCCGCCGTACCTCATTTCCTTCAACATATTTTTTTCTACATAATGAACCATTCCCTTCTATTTTTTTACCATACTTCTATTCTACAAGAACTACAATGTTTACAAAGAGCTCTCCAAATAACAGTCTCCGAACGCCAAGGATCGTGTTACACAAACTCCTGAACTCCTCACGAACTAGCCGAGTTTTCTTTAGAGCCAACTTTTAGCATCACAAAAGGTATTCGTCGACAGAACCAATGTGAGTGAGTGAATAGTATGAAAGATAAATAAAAGGTGGATGAAATCTTGGTTTTATTGGAACTGCAGTAATTGGCCGTTAAGGCCGTACCCTGACCAAAAAATCAGCATGAGATATGAGCATTCCTATTGGCCTAGCGGCACTGGTGGCGCATGAATTACGGTAGTGAATACGCCCAGATTTTAGAATAAAATCTTTATAAAATCGAATATTGGTCTTTAAAAAAAAATAAAACTTACAAAATGTTCGTTATCAAATTGTCTATCCATTAGTGTTAGTATAAAACATAATTAATTAACACTTTACGAGGAGATGCATGCTATCAATAATTATTCTCATTTTTATGGTTTTGTTGGAAGGAGATTAGTGCAACATATACCTCTTAAAAAAAAAAGTATACTACCATTTTAGAATCAAAATTATGTAGAAATTTAATATATTTTATTAATTGATATTTCTTTTTAAATAAAGAGTAGATAGCTCTTAAAAACTGCACAAAAACGACTTGCGCGGCGTTTTGCTCGGTTAGGCGCCTTAATTAGATTTATAGGGAGTTTAGGTTGTGTCTTATAAAATATATGTATACAACTAAACTACCATTTACCTATTTAATTTCTATTTTTTAACCGACGTCGACTAAAATACATACAACTGGCGGCCTTATCACCTTGCTCCTAGTATGACCGTATCTGTTAAATCTGTTTTTTATTTAGTTTTGTAGCTTTCTATCAGTGTAAGTACTTTCGTAATCGGTTCAGTACCTACTTTACTTCTTACAAGCAAACAAACAATTAAAACCTATTCAAATGTTATGTTAAACATAAAGATAAGTAGTGTATAAATAGTAATAAGTAACCAAAATAGTAAATAACATTATTTATTTATTTATTGCAATTACTCTCTGCACTCACAGTTTGACCCAACACGTGTAGAGAGTCAATAATTATAGAATTACATAAGACGAATAATATTCATAGTTTAAAATTCACACAGATTAAACACAGACAGGCAAACCAATTAAACTAACATTGATAAACAAATCCTAGTTCAATAATAAATTGTAGTTCTAAAAACTAAAAAACACGCTTTATTGGTAAGGATAGTGGGACAAACTGTTTAAACTATTGCATTGTCATCGGTCCTTGATAAGTATGCAAAGTTTTAAATCAATCCAACGTTTTGAAGTGGGTGAAAATCACGTTCAAAGATTCCGTTACATTGATACATAGATACATACATACCAAGCTAACAAAAGCGTGTTAAAAACAATTCAACAATTCCATAAAAAATAATAAAACAATTCAATAAAGATAAGCAGTGAATAGATATACAATAATTGTAATGCCAGTGTGTAATATATAAATAATAAAGAATGAAAAAAAGTTTCATAAATATATTCATATTATGTAGTGAGGGATGAACTCACGTAGTCATAAGTAAGCCTTAAAACAGTGTCCGACGTAGGAGTCCAATAATTTTATTTTTTATAAATGAATAACAAACAAATAAACACGATAAAAAATAGCGCGGACTGTCACATGTCCGCGGTAGAATGTTCATATAAAAAAATCCTATTTAAATGTTAGTTGAAACAGGTAGAGTAAAAGCCGGATAGTTGCCACACTTTTTGAAATCACTTTGTATTATTTTCTTAGTATAAAACGCAAAATACTTTATTTGAAATACTGGCCGGTAATTTGGTTGTATGTCTACAAATTTATGAAAAGTAAAAAAGATTATCTTTAACATGTCCAAAGTATTAGGGATTTTTGCGGACCGCTATATTTTGGGACATCTATCCCATATAGAGAATAATCTGCTGCCTAATCCATGAACATTAAGTTTAGGATAGATACGAGAAGCACTATCCCACAAAAACTTTGATCGCCTTTTGCCTTCCCATACAATCGCACAGAGACATGATATACGGTCAACTTAGTGATAATTGGAGAATCTTTCGATAGATTAATAAAATAGCATGCGATTCATCTGCGAAACTAGAGTTATTAAAATCGGGGCAACTATCCTGGTTATACCCTATACTAAGTCGAACTTTTCTCTGTCTCGTAAATATAATGTATCGTCTTATCGTTATCCCACGATACAACAAGCCAAAGTGACTGACATTTTCTTTAAAGCTTCGAATTTCTTTGCACACAAATGTGACATCCAATTTAATATTTATTGTTGGTAAAGAAAATTCAATGTGTTATTTTTCACTAATTCACTAGAAAGAAATTGAATATAAGACAGATGGATTGAAAAAAAAAATCTGTTTCTATTACTTTTAGAGCCGATTTCACGAATGAAACTAATCGCGATTAGTTCAACTAAACTCAGTTTATGCAAATACTGTGTTTAAAAATTAAACAAACTTTGTTTGACCAAAACTAAATGTATTTTATAATCTTTTACAGATTTTGAGTAGGTACAATCCATACGTGCTACTTGGTCGGTCGTTTTTGCGGAGTGTGTACCAGGCTTGCGACAGCTTAGTTCCAAAAATGTTGTTTGGCGCTACTATCGGCACAGAATTCTATACCGATAGCGGTATCTTCATGGTATACGTGTGTGGTTTAATGGTCGTCATATTGCTAACTTCATGTTAATGGCAGCATTGGCTTGGCACTTGGCAGCCATTTTGACATTTAGAAATCTAAATTAGAACATAAATAAATATTATGAAAAGGAACACTGAACTTAAAAGAATTTTGAATAAGGAATATAATGGTGAGTAGATAAAAGAGTAAAAATGTTCTGTGAGATAAACTTTAATAACAAATAGCCTTTGCTCATGCTATATATAAGTACCTAGAAGTTGGAAATTATCTGAGATAAAAAGTATTGATATTCATCATAATAAATATAATTCCAACTGAATATTTATTTATAATTTAAACAATATATACAACTGAATATTTCTAATCTTATTCCTAATAACAAAACAAACTTACTTACAAAGGGGAGAGGAAAAGGGGCTCATTGCGCATCAAAAAAATCATCCACATCGATGTCAATGGGAAACGTACCCAGAACGCTGGCAGCATTGCCACGTTGAATGGCAATATTTATATTAATATATTATAAATATATTATTATTACAATATATTCCAACTTCCAATTTTCAACTTCCAGTCCAGGTTATGGTATACCTGCCAAATTTTATCCAAATGTGTGCCTACGACAAAATTTATGGCATTAGAAACGTCTAAACTGTGATATATAAGAAGTAGTAAAATTTGGATCTGTAGGTAATCAATCAAATTAACTTAAAAATAATAAATAAAATAAATTGTTTATATTAATACTTAAAAAAATCACAGCAACATCATAACTTGTTAAACAAATTTTTTTTTGTTTGCAGATGGAACTATTGATATATTATTAGGCGGTCAACAGATATGTGTGGTGTAATAGTGCCTCATACTTAATTAAGGGCCTTCAAAATAACCTGCTCGCAAAAGATATGGTTTTCAAACGCATAGTAGCTACATGGAAGGATATTGAAACGGTATTTGACTCTGATTGCCTAGTTGGTCATACTAGAATGCATAATCAATTAACAGAACACCACGTGTATGCAAACAAAATGAAGAAAGTGTTGTTGCGCAAATGCTGAGTGCAACCACCAATGGATTGCTTAAACACTGCATTATTCAGTAAGTTTTAAGTTTGTTATCAATATGCGTTACCTAATAATAGGTACAAATTAAATAACTATCCTCTCAATCACTAACTTAATATTTTTTTCTTTATTTATTATGGGTCTGAAAGAAATAAATTTAAGCTATTTATTTATTTGTTGTGAAAAAATGTTGTTAGTTACAATCTAATCTTTTAACTAATGTACTAATAATAGTATCCATAGCACTTTCTTAGAACAGTTATTTGTTGTATGTTTATGTGTTATACTTATTATTATGAAATATTTCAGAAACTACAGCCACGGGTGAAAATGTCAGTGAGACAATGGCCACAACAAGCAAGCTGTGGAATTTATAGACAAGCTGTTTGATAGTGTTAGCGGATCTAGAGGGAGCACTGTGCAGGGCAAACTGTGTGGACCAGTAAAGCTGAACTTCCAAAAAATTTTCAAGTTTTGTCACAAGTAAAACAAATATTGAAAAATATTCAATTCATTGATAACAGTAGTAGGAAAGTGCTAACAAATAAGAAAATCTATAAGGTTTGAGTTCCTTCTTTTGATAGATGGGTTACAACCAAGGGCGTCTCCAGCCGATGGTCCAGGGAGGGGCAAATTGATATATGGGCAATAGGAAAATTATGAATTTTAAATACAGTCAAAAGCACATGAAGCTTTACTGAAACTGGTAGTGCGAGTTTTACCCCTACGGCGTTTGTGATAAGACCGATACAAACTCTCATGTCTCCACGAGCTCAATACAATAAACAAAACTTTTATTCTAATATAATATATTAGAATAATAAGTAGAATAAAAATAATTTGGAGGTAATCAAAAGCTCCATTGAGAATCACAAGATTTTTTTATAAATTAGGCCAGCGAGATCCTTTTTATATGTAAATCAAAACACAATCTTCGGGGGTTTTTTGTAAATTTCTTGACCACTTTATCTAAAATCTTGCAAGTTTTCTGTGTACACTCACCATGGGCAGACACGTTGGGCACGGTAGAGCGATCATAATTTTATCTCTAGGAGTGGCCAATTGCCTCTCACTGCCCCCCCCCCCCCCCCTTGGCGACGCCCATTGTTACAACAATAGAAAGTTTTAAATGGTTGTCTAAACTGTTGTTTGAAAAATATGAAATACAGTATTTTACATACACACATATTCATAATTGGTGCAACATTATAAAATATAAAGCCCTATGGTTTAAAAGCAAAATCTAAGAAGTCGTTTTATTTGTAAATTTCTGAACCTTGCAAAAGAAATTAAATGAACACTAGTAGAATTTTGTCGTGGCACATCACTATGTTATCGATGTTTTTTGCCGGATGGTTTTCGATACTTTTGTAGTACGCTGTGGGCATCACCAGGCGATGAAAGACACTAGCGCTTAGGCGCATATTTTTGGAACCAATCGTCAACCATACCACTGTCCTATCTGTCTCTGACTAGTATATAGCTATCTGTGGTGTGTGCGGCGCCGCCCAGCAGCGCGCTCTTCTCTCCTAGTGTTGTCCGCGTATAATAGTGCTGCGCGCGTACATTTTCCCGGGTCTTGAAAGTGTGACTTTCAAACTTCTGCTTTATTTGTTGTATTAGCGCCAAGATCTTGATTCTTTGCGCTGTCATTTTCGGCGACTTCCTTTGCGTCATGAGTGGCCGGTAGTATGCACATTTTGTTAATAGCCCTCCGTACTTCCCTTTGAAGTAAGAACGTTGGTAACTCTGCTGATGCCATCTTGCCCAGGATATAAATGGGTGATGTGGCCAAGTTTCCATTGTAGTGGGGGAAAATTTACTCTTTGAAGATCACCAGATCACCCACAAGAAGCTCACAGTGCCTCGTTTTCCACTTGGTGCGTTCTTGAAGTTCGGCCACATACTCCCGACGCCATCTCTCCCAGAATTGCTGTCGCAGCTGCTCAATATATTGATATCTGTTAGGGTGTTTGCAGGTGATAGGCAACGATGGCACTGAGGTGAGAGGTCGCCTTGTGAGAAAGTGCCCTGGGGTTAATGGAGAGGGATCGGTTGGATCGGTTGAGAGAGGAGTTAGGGGGCGAGAATTTAAAATGACTTAGATTTGTGTGTACAGAGTCGCAAGCTTCTGGAATGTCAGGGAAGCATTGCCGGCTACACGCTTAAAATGGTGCTTTGCGGATTTAACGCCTGCCTCCCATATACCTCGAAAGTGAGGTGAGTATGCGGTGCTAAACTTGCCCTTAATGCCTTGATTATTGTCATAATTAATAGCTGACTCGCGACTGGACCTGAGTATTCTACTTATTTCATTGTTCGCGCTCCTGAAATTGGTACCATTATCACAATATATAACATTAGGTTTACCTCTCCTAGAGACGAACCTTCGCAGAGACAAAATGAAAGCTTCAGTGCTCATATCGCTGACTAACTCTAAATGAATCGATTTGGAAGACAGGCAAACAAACATAGGTAGAATTTGAAATACGTTTGCCTTTACCCTTACGGCTAGAGATCATAAACGGGCCAGCAAAATCAATACCACGCGAGTAAAAGGAAACAAAATAGCTTCTTTCGGCAGGTAAGTTTCCCACTAAAGGTCTTCCCACGTAGGCGAATATAAATTATACACTGCTTTGTCGTGCTACGTGCTAAGTGTCTGCCACCTATAGGCCAAAATAGTTATCTTATTGAGGCTAGAAGATGTTGAGGACCAGCATGAAATAACCGCGTTCATGTTCGTATCTTAATATTAATTTAGTCAAATGATGCTTTGCATCTAAAATAATGGAGTGTTTTTTGTCATAGGCGAAATCGGAGTTTTGAATTCGATCCCCAATCCTTAATATGCCATCTGAATCAATTAAACGATTTAGAGGCAATAATATAGACTTACAATTAAGAGTTTTATTATTTTTAATCAATTCAATTTCCTCTGCATAGCTGTGTAACTGACTAATCTTAACTAACATTAGCAAAGAATAATCTAATTCCTTAATATCTATTGGTCCATTGATCACAGCATCTTATTTTACAATAATTTAGGAAACGTTGTACATAGACATTCTCTCTAATCTATTTAAATTAGAATGTTTCTCAAATTGAATTATTTTGTTTGTAACAACAACATGACATTCAATGGTGTGCGAGTGTTTAACTTCAGTTAAGCTTTTAGGGATTTTTGCGTGGTTTTGTGCATGCCAGCAAGTTGGGACACACCTCTGGATGCAATATCTGCAGGATTTTAATCTGTGGGAACTTCAGAAGGTGAATCCAATTGCAAGTTGATTGATTTCATTTACTTTTCGCGTTTTCACCCATCCTAGCATAACCTGTGAATCTAAACATATAAATTTACGATACATATTACAATTTATTTACTCTAATACCTTAGAACATAAACGTGCACCTAACAACAAGCCACATACCTCTAATCTGGGAATAGTAGTTGGGATCATTGGTGCAACTCGTGCCTTAGCACACATCAACCTGACTGTATCTTCCTGATTATGATTTACAGAACGCAGTTAAATACAGGCTGCATAGGCTTGTTGTGAGGCATCTATATAACAATGTAACTCTATATAATTGGGTGTATCACACAGGACTCGCCTTGTAATACGAATATTAATTAAATATGAAAATTCCTTTAATAGGTTAGCCCAGTTTTTACAAAACTTAGCTGGTGCTTGGTCATTCCAGTCTAGCTTAGAGGATCATATTTATTGAAGTAAAGTTTTAGCTACTATAGTGCAGGGACACAATAATCCTAAGGAATCGAATACCTTAGAAGTAGTAGAAATTACTGACCTTTTAGTTATATGAGTAGAAGGCTCCAGGACTGTAGAAAGTTGCCGTGTATCGGGCTTGGGACACCAATTGAGACCTAATACACTATATTATTTGTTGAAATCAATGGGTTTCGAAGAACCACATTCATCGTCAAATAATTGACGACTAAATTGCGAAATTTCCTAAGGGCATGCAGAATTAAGTGTATTTACATCTTCATAATAGATGTGTTTTAACCCTTCTATAGATTCTGACCCTGTATTTAGGTCATCTGCATAAAAATCGTTTCGTATTACACATGCTATAGACTCATCCTTACACTCATTTGCTAGCTGTAGGTGGCATTGAGTAGGTACTTAAAATGGTGCAGAGGCAGTGCCATATGTAACTGAATTGAGTTGTAAAACATCTATCTATTTTGACTTATCAACACGCCACAGAATAAGCTGCAGATGGCGCTGCCGTTGCCCGACTTCAATTTGTCGTAACATTTTCTCGATGTCGGCTGTGATAATGAATTCATGCATGCGAAATCACATTCAAATAGATATTAAATCACTCTGCAATTCTGGTCCAATCGTTTGAATTTGATTTAGTGATTTGCCAGAGCTAGTTTTAGAAGAGGCATTGAAATACTGCTCTGAGCTTTGTATTTTCGCTCTTTTCATGAATTACTGCGTGAAGAGAAGTTAAATGCCCTAAACTTTTATATTCATCTATAAATGCCTTGTAGTTCACCTTTAAATCAGGATATTTTATAAATTAGATTTCTAAACTCTCAAAACATTTTTAGCTGTATAGTAAGTGTCCCCAAGAGCCTTAGTTTATTTGATATACGAGATACGTTTTGTTTGAAATGATCCTCACAAAGTTGCTCTTCGATGGAAAATGTTTTTGTGGCTGGTAAGTCATCAATATTCTAAAAAGTGAATCTATCATGTGAGAACTAATATGCATAAATCAAACTGTTTGCTTAAAACTGAAGTGAAAAACGTTGAAATAATTGCAACTGCTTTTCGAAACAGAATAAACACATATCGCCTAAATCCAGCACCAGATGCGGAGTATTTAACTCCAGAAGATTTTTTGATTGGGAATCAAAGCGATATTCTGAAACTTATTAAAATATACGCGTGAAAAAATCTAACGAGTCCTTTATCTCCTGAGTAAAATTACTATAAACCTATGAAGCGGACTGACTATCATTAATGGGGCCACTTATGAGCCATCCGAGTATAGACTCCTTTAGAACAAGTTTGTTACTGCCTAGTTTAATTAAATTAGAGCCAACTATTTTCCAATACACATCTGCTCTTAAGACGATGTCAACCTCAGCCGTGGAAAAATAGTCAGGATCAGCTAGAGTGATATTTCCAGATATTTTTTTATGTTCTGTATTAATTGTAGAATTTCGTAAGATACCTGTTATTCTAGGTACTACGGGATACTTAACATTTAATGCGAAAGGCGGTACATCTAGATTGAATTTTAATATAACAACTTTCAGTAATATTACATTTAGCGTTTTTGATCTCACAAATGCTCACTGAACCACCGGGGCTGATTGCTAGCCCCTTCTTCCTTTTTACGCGGCTGCAAGGAAAGGGAAATGTTTTTCGCGCGTATCTTGTATGTAAGTATGTTTGTATGTATGTAATATGGTGGTCGGGCGGGGGCTTCCCGGTGTGGTCAACTCCATGCTAGGGAGTGAGGAGACCTAGGCGGCGGTTGCCTCTTTTTGCGAGGACGTTATGTCGCAAAAGGAGGCGGCGGAGTGTGCGCGGGAGGGTGATCCTCTCGCTGCGCCGCTCCGCAGGTGAAGAAGGGGTGGGAGAAGGCGGTTATATGATCGGGGCGTGAAGGCCCCGCTGTCGGCGGAGTACTGGATGTAAAGGCTGTGCCGGTCTCCCAGTCGTCCTCTACTCAGTCGATGCGGAATTGCCGCTGGGTTGTTTTAGTGAGTATACCGGGCCAGCCCGAGAGTCCCACAAAGCCCCTATTACCCTGAATGGAAAGGATTGGAACCGAATGGAACAGAATGGAACAGAATAGAACATTTTGGAACAGAGTGGAACAGATTGAAACAGAATGGAACAGAATGGAGCAGAATGGAACAGAATGGAACAGAATGGAACAGAATGGAACAGAATGGAACAGAATGGAACAGAATGGAACAGAATGGAACAGAATGGAACAGAATGGAGCAGAATGGAATTAAATAGAATATAATATACTTTATTGGACAGCTTTCCTGAGATTGGGCAGGATAAGATTCATGTCTGCCACAGACTGGGTTCCACACGGGGTTCGAAATATAAAAGATCTGAAGTAATGTTGCGCTGACTTAAAATAAATTGAGGTAAGGACAAGAGAATGAAAAATAAGATACTTGAAAATTCCGGTACCATAAACCAAAAATGATATAGTAGATTTAATCGAAAAATGTGAAAACATAAATAAAACTAACCGGACAAACAAAACTATAAAATTGAAACGACTGCAAACTAAAAACCGGCCAAGTGCGAGTCGGAGTCGCGCACGAAGGGTTCCGTACCATTATCGCAAAAAACTACAAAAAAAATCACGTTTTTTGTATGGGAGCCTCACTTAAACATTTATTTTATTGTACTTTTAATATTTGGTATTGTAGCGGCAACAGAAATACATCATCTGTGAAATTTCAACTGTCACTGATTACGAGATACAGCCTGGTGATAGACGGACCGCAGCGTCTTAGTAATAGGGTCCCGTTTTTACGCTTTGGGTACGAAACCCTAATACTAACTATGCCACAGGTATTCTTTTTGAAGAACTTACCAACTCGACAATTGCAGCCATTTATTGCTGCACGTGTTTCAAACATTTCAAATTTTATCTTTCTTCATTGTTTGTTTTCTAACTTTATTTATTTGAACTCCTTACATCCCTCCCCGAAAAGAGATCCAAGTAAATACTAGAAATATTTTTAACAGGCAGATCCGCAAGAGAACCAGGTTTACCGCCATAGCCCGAAGAATTGCCAAACTTAAGTGCCAGTGGGCAGGGCACATTGTTAGCAGAACGGATGGCCGATGGGGCAGAAAAGGCCTCCCACCAGGTGGATCGATGACCTGGTGAAGGTTGCAGGGATCCGCTGGTTGCGAGACGCAATTTCCTATGTCCAGCAGTGGACGTCTTTCGGCTGATATGATGATGATGATAGTGATGATACATTATTTTTTTTTTTACTTGAAAAAGAAGATACAAAAAATATATACCTCACCATCGCATCCAAAACATCGTCTTCAATATGCCAAACCGGCTCGAAGCTGTTATCAGGGCCCGAGGAGTCAATATCGGTTATTAAAATGAAATGGCGTTAAACATACGAGTAAATGTTGTTTGAGATTTTGTTCGCGGGGTTAAAATGCCTGCTATCTCATCCGACAACTCGTGCGAAAGAGATAGATGCTGTGATGAGCAGTAAGAAGCTAGTTTGCGTACGAATTAGCACTTTTGCAAGTTTGTAGCGAATTGGATGATGATTTAGGACGAAAAGGAGCGCGCAAAATTTTATAAACAGACCTTTGAGAGTCTAGATATCATGACAAAACGACTAAATGTATATTTTCAAAATAAAATTATTTGCTTTGTTGCACTACTAATCTATCCATGTATGGTGGCCGTTTTGCAATTTTCCTTCTTCTTATGGTATTTATTGCGGCCCAAAGATGCGTTAAAATTAGTGTTGAAATATGAAACTTTCGACGCTCATAACCATTAAATATTTTTCTTTTTTACTTTTTGTTTCCATACAGGGCTAGATGATGATAAGACAAATTTATATATTTTTTTATTTTGAATGTACATCGTCAAACAGTGATGTAATCCCTAGACTACGTTTGTATGGAAGAATTATCGACTAGTGTAAACATAAGTTAAAAACGTTACTATTTAATGTGCTCAAACTTTATAATTTCAAAGTTGTTCATAGTAGTTGATGACAGTTTCTATAAAATATTTTTTATTTCAAAGCTCTGAATTCAAAATTTTAGGAGAATTGCAACTTTAAAAATGTGGTACTAAGTTTTGAACGCCAGTGTAGTATACGTACTCGTATATGTACATTTATGTATATGTGTTGCCAGTCACTTACTTCATTTTATAACATACTCAAGCTAGTGTAAACACATTTTTAGGTCCAACAACGTTCCCCAAACCTAACATAATACTACGGCAATTTACGTCCGTTCAACTTTCCACAAGTAACATCAACTGCCCGAAAAGCTCACATATCTTGCGCCAGTGTTGTGATACCGTACATCACTGGGCAACTGTTTGTGAAGCTAACTCGCTTACTAAGTGCATTGCAGATGTTACCCAATGTCTTCTAAACGTTGTTCAGTTAGATAATTACAGGTCTCTGTTTTGCTCCTGTCGTGTTGGTATTTATGAGAATGCATCATGACGTGTATTTTACATACTAAAAGATACAATTTCTGGTATGAATACTTATTTGGGGCTGATTGTCGTCTCTCCAGTTGTGACACATACTCTTTATAAACCAGCTTTTTAACCGCTGATTCGCTCCTATGTCCTATTACACCTGCATAAAAAAGTATCCTTATGTGGGCAGTTCTCGGCATTTAGTTGCCGAGATTCGCCTCATACAAATACAAGTACAGTTTCAACTTCAAGAGTCTGATAAAAAATATGCAATTTAAAAAAAAAAAATATCCTTATTGTCAATTGACTATCAAAATCTAGTCTTAACTGAATTCCCCACTACTGGACCTTTTTGCTTGGTCTCTGCGATAGTGTACTATCAGTGGATGAAGTGACCAGATCTTTGACCCCTTCCATATTCAGTCAGTTCAGAGTTCTCCTCAACAACAAACAGAGATACAATTTTATCTCTTTATTATACCTGTTAGTTGAGTTTGAAACATCACCATGTTTCGGCCCATATCCCACTCCTCACCCAGACCATCCATTTATTCTATGGCCTTCCTCTCCCTCTCCATTCATCTACATTTAAATTCATAACTATTTTAGTAGATGCGTTTATCCCTCCTAATCACATAACCATGTGGTACCATACCGGTTTCCTTTCAACTTTTCTGTCACTGGCGCGACTTTTAAACTGTCTCTAATATACTCATTTCTCACTTTATCCATTCTCGGCACTCCGCACAGTCATTTCAACTTTCTCATCTCTGCTACATGCAATCTCTTTTCATCCATCTTTTTCATAGCCCAACATTTTGTTTTAAAGTCTCTGTCTGATAAAGGAAACTAAATACACATAACTATTTAAAAACCTATCTTTCTAGTCATCAAAAAAGTAATAAAGTAGCGGTCGATTTTCGAAAGACCATAAAGAAATGCATCTGAACTGAAGGCTGAATATCATTAATTTAACTAACACGACACGATAAAATTATTAACACATTTCAACCCTAAAATCATTACGTCTAAAATAACACAACATAATTCATAATTGCACTAAACTAAGACTTGTCAGTTCCAGCCAACAGCGCCCGGGGGATGCTTGGCAGAATTATTTGTGCCAAGACTCCTGTACTAGCTTGGCGGATGACGTTTTATGCAATTAGCGCTACGAGATTTAGATTAATTGGATAAGTTGTGTGTTAATATTTAGGGGAAATCATTAAGGATTTCAAAGGATTTTAGTATTGTTTTTATTGGGGAGAAATATGTTTTTGAATGAACTTTTATTGCATTAAGATGCCGTTAGGATTGATGGAAATATTTATAATTAGATTTAAGTTCAAAACATAAAATATTAATTATTAACTTTAAATAAACATGGTTTAAAATAAGAATTTCAAATAGTCAATAGCGTATGCACTTCAATAGGAAATTCCATGTTAAATTTGATAAAGGATACCTGCAAGAAAAGACGATTGCAGGCTATTGTCCTTAGTTCATGAGTAAATAGAGACAGAATTAAATATAATACTACTATTATAATACCATACTTACAGACCACGTTCGCATAATATATACTAATTCAGCTGTCATTTGTAATTTTTTGATAGTCTTTACCAGAAACCCGAAAGACTGGCAGCCATTCTTTTCAAGTTACTGGGTTGTGCTTGTGGACGTCAGATAACCAATCGCACCATATAAAATACTGCTATTCAGCTGCATCCGATTTAACTGGAAGCTGACCCAGCCAATCCACACTACCTCACACTAGTATCTTTGTACTTCACACGCTAGCAATCTGCGTTCGTCTCACAATCTTCTCTTGCTTTATCCTTCTCATACTTCTGAAGTTCTTTAGATTTTATTGATTCTTTCTTTCACATTCAGTCCATTCTTCTCTGGAATGCGCTTCTTCTCAATATCTAGACGGCCACCAGCCAATTATACATTTATTGCGGTTTTTTTCTACACCAATAGCAGAGTCGTCTCAATAAACGTCCTTTCTATTACTTAATATATATTCATATGTATTTGTGTAATTATTATGGTTAGTATATAATTATGTATGTCTATTTTATTTATATATAAATATTTTTGTACACATTTTACTTAATTTATATTTAAATTATATTTATATAATTAAAGTAATTGCTTCTTTTTTTATGGACCTGCCATGTTATCTCTACACCATCCTTGCTTGGCTGGCAGAGAATGCCTCAGGCATAAAGTCCGCCTATGTACCTGTATGATGCATGAAGTTCAAATAAACCAAGTCAAACACAACATCAAAATGAAAACATCTCAAAACATAACAATTTTCTTTAGAAAACATGAATCATTCCAATCTTCACCAAAACACAACATACAAGAACCTCCAAACTGAATATAACAAAAACACAAATGTTCAGCGGAACAAAAATATCGTATTTTCGCATGGAGAGAGATAAATGTAGGTATATAAAAGATTTTGAGGATCATTGTAACTGTTGTCGCGTCATATGGCAGGCGGCAGGGACTCGGAAAATTTAGCTTACAGATTCTAAATTCTAAGCTTATCGGTACTACAGTTTTGGCTGTTGGTTTTTTTCTTATTGGTTTAGATTTTTTACGGTTTTTCTTTTCAGTACAGTTTATTTTTCTATTAAAGTTGCTGAGCTTTGATACGAAATAAATAGCATAGATATGGATTTAAAAAAAAAAAACGGGCGTTTTTCAATTATTCCTTGTTGTCGATAAAGACACTTTTATTTCTGCAACCATAAAATAGAAAATCATCTTAATTGATTTGATTTAATCATTTTATAAAGAAAAATTACACTCTTCTGATCTAATATTAAAAATTTATGTTAGTGATGGTCCAAATCTTGTTTCCCTAAATATTATTAAAATTTTATCTAAATATCAAAAACTTTTTTCTACTTTCAATCATTGAAATGAAATTATCGTCTCAGAAACCTCTATGATTATATGCATAGGTAACCATTCAAATATAATTACTATATCCATCCAAATATAATTCTCTCACAAGCCCTCTGAACAGTGAACACAATCAACAATAGTACTACACATACCGGTTTGATAACCGGCTAGAACCAGTTCCAAGCGGATCGATTAAGCTCGATCCGGTAATGGATAAGTTCAGTTAGTTGTGGATTGTTCTACAACTTTGTCTGTGGTACCTTCTGTTACGCCTTGGAACTATTCACGGCATTCTGACTTGTAACAATGCTTGATAAACATCCGACTGTAATACTGGGTTTTGGTCCTAATAGTACTTGTAGTACGAGTAGTTCTAGTTTGGTCTTAGTCCAAACTATGTAGTTTGATGGAAACAATGATAATTAATTTAATTAAGGTTGTTTGGCTACAGATACTCACGTAACTGGAGATAGTCAGTTAAGGCAATTTACCGAAGCATAAATTCTTACATCACATCACACATCACACATCATCAGCCTATTAATGTTCCCACTGCTGGGACACAGGCCTCCTCTCTATGAGAGGGGATGGGCCGTAATCCACCACGCGGGCCCAGTGCGGGTTGGTGGATGTCACATGTCTTCGAATTTTTGGTTCTAGGACATGCCGGTTTCCTCACGATGTTTTCCTTCACCGTTTTTGAGAGCAGTGGTGATGAAATAATTTACACAAAGTAAAGCGCCTGCCTGGGTTCGAACCCACGACCTACAACTTGTGAGTCGCGGCCGATACCACTGGGCCACCACTGCTCTCATTCTTACATCAGTGTTTATTTTTTCATCAATTTATTTAAAATCGTAAACTTCTTCCCCTCTATGTGTTCATCGAAAATTATTTATTTTATTTTCAGCCTGAATTGTCCCACTGCAGGGTAAAGGCAAAGGTTTCTTCTTCCCATTTCTTCTGGTTTATAGCAGATTTACGTAGACCAGTCATTTACTTTAGTATCGAAATGATTATTTTATACCATAAAAGCAAAATTTTATCATGATCTTATTCTGGCTCTAACCAAAAACTTACTCAAATCCAGAAACAAAAGATTTTTTTAGTGGTACCTAACACATTTTTAGGAACCACATTTACTTCTTACAATGACTATACCATACAGGCTCAAGTCATTGACTTCTTCACCCTTTCATAGTAACAAGTCTACCAAATAAATAAACCCCTCATGCGGTCGCCTCGTGCAGTTGTTCTCGCCATAAGTTGTGAGAATCGAGGGGAAATGGACCACGTAGGCTATAGGTTAGCAGGCTGACGCTAATAATATCTTCTATTGGATATAATCTTAGGTAACTTTATGGTTTACGTGACTTCCTTATACCTTACTTTAGTTTACAAATCTTCTCAGAGTAGAATTGTCGTGTTTTGTAGACCTGAGATTCAAGGTAAAGAGCATAGCGTAGATATAGTTAACCCCTATCTTTACACTATGCTATGTGTATATATCTATACTAATATTATAAAGCTTAACCCTCTTACTAATAAACGCGGTATAAAGTTATACCAGGTATAACAAAGGAATATCCATACATTTTCATAGGTTTATACTTGGTATAACTTTATACCGCGTTTATTAGTAAGAGGGGAAGAGTTTATTTGAACGCGCTAATCTCAGGAACTACTGGTTGGAATTGAAAAAATATTTTTGTGTTGGATAGTCCATTTATCGAGGAAGGCTATATAAAATCACGCTATGACCAATAGGAGCGGAGCATAAATGAAAATATTGCAAAAACGGGGAAAATATTCCTTTTTGAGAGGTTCCGTTGCGTGCACTGCGTAAGCGGTTAAAGTTACGCAACATTCATGTATGTAGGGTAGATAGGGTAGGGTAGGTAGGGTAGGTAGAAAGCCAGTTGACGGGAGCGAAGCCGCGTCGGACAGCTATATAATTATAAATATGCTATGTATATTTTTAGAAATGTCCTTCGAGTCTGTGTCAAAATTCCTTCATCCTAAGTTTTAAAAGAAGAGATTGGGTATTAAGCCAGTGGCACGACAGTGGCAGACAAAAAGGTGAGACATAATTCTTAAAAAAGCCAGCCAAGTGCGAGTCGGACTCGCGCACGAAGGGTTACGTACTGTTATGGCAAAAAACGGCAAAAACAACATATTTGTTGTATGGGTACCCCACTTAAATATTTATTTTATTGTATTTTTTGTTATAGCGGCAATAGAAACACATCATCTGTGAAAATTTCAACTGTCTAGCTATCACGGTTCATGAGATACAGCCTAGTGACTAGTACGCAAAATACTCACTTGGTCGTGGAGTTGCGCAAAACAGCCCGTTTTAAACTTTTTTTTTTTTTTTTGCTTGTTGGAAAATCCTCATTGGATGTCGTCCGCCCTGGGGAAGGCGGAGGGGTCTGTAAGACTCGTACTGACTAAAAACCACTCCGGTGTTCCATATCACACCTACGCTGGGGGGTCGCGGGAACAACGATACTTCCGCAACCCCCAGCTAATGCCGGCCCGCCACTGCGGGCTTCGATCTCGGGTTGGGGGGAGTGAGGTGTTTGCACCCCCCGCAACGTCTAAGAGGGGCGCGCGTGGAACACTACGCGCCACCACCTCGGGTCCAGATGTGTAGCCCGTTTTAACCTAACCTAACCTACAGCCTAGTGACAGACAGACAGTCAGACAGACAGACAGACAATTAATAAGGTCTCGTTTTTACCAACCCTAAAAAAGATAGGTAGTTAAAACATCCGAGTTTGGCAGAAAAATCTATGAAATGCAATTTCCAATTCAAGATGTAGGTAAAAATATTTTTGTCGGGCTCTTTATTTCGTGTTCATACACGTATTGTTTCACTCCAATTCTATTTCATTTTTGCGTTTCACCTTTGTTCTGATATACGAACTAGGTTTTCAATGGGATAAGCTTGAAAACAGATTTGACCTGGGGTTGTAGATTTTTGGCTCACCAATTTATACAGGTACTATTACTATTGTTCCAACTAGTTTTGCGGATATAATATGGAGGACAGAATTTTACAAATTTACACTTATTTGAGTGAACAATTAAGATCGTGCCATTTAGGTAAGTAATTTTACTCATTCATGCGTTGGTCCTAATAATATTTAGATTAATGTTTGTTAGTTTATTATTATTATGTATTCATGTCTAAATTGTAAATTATGTTGTGTAAAGTTGTGTTCACCTATAAGTGACATATTTGCATAGAATGAAGACTAATGTACAACTATTTGTTTTTTTAGGGTTCCGTACCCGAAGGGTAAAAACGGGACCCTATTACTAAGACTCCGCGATCCGTCTGTCTGTCTGTCGATCTGTCACCAGGCTGTATCTCATGAACCGTGATAGCTAGACATTTGAAATTTTCACAGATGATGTATTTCTGTTGCCGCTATAACAACAAATATTAAAAATATAATAAAATAAATATTTAAGTGGGGCTCTCATACAAAAAACATGCTTTTTTGCCGTTTATTGCGATAATGGTACGGAATCCTCCATGCGCGAGTCCGACTCGCACTTGGCCGATTTTTATAAATAGGTATGTAGTTGGTCAAAGTCCAGGCACTTTATTTCAAGTAGGCCAGTTACAGGCACTTTTGAATTGTCAAAAGACAAAATAAAATATTACAAAATTATGGTGCTACAGTCCCAGTCACAAGACATAATAACTGTGAAAGTACCGTAGAAGGTGTTCCTGGAAATAATAAATAAATAAAATATGGTAAAAATTATATATATAAAAACAAAAATTTATTTATTCATTATAAGGTACACCAACAGCATTACATACAAAACAGTTTGTAGTAAACAAACAAAAATAAAGGTGCTGGTATGTATGCCTATTACAGGTATACGCAGCTTACACCATATGGTCAGAAACACCAAATTATTAAAAAATTCAAAATATTTAATATAAATCTAAACTTAAAAAAACATAGTAAAATAAAAAGAACATACAAAATGCAACATAGACAGAATAAAAAAAGAAGAAGAAGTAGGATGTATATGTTCATAATTAGCCTAAGTTGAAGTATTTGCGCACTCCCGTACCTCCGAGACTGCTCTTCTAAACTTAATCAGTGAAACACCAAGTAAGTCAGTATCTGGTGTTGTACAAAAACTATTATAGATTCTACACATGCGGAGAAGTGGAGCGTTGAGGCCCAGGTTGGTTTTGCGGAATGGAATATGGAGTAATTTTGTGATAATAAATAATAATAAAATAATAAATAAATAGCTTTATTTACATAAGAAAAATAATACAATTCAGTGAAGTCCCTGACGCCTGTGCTAGGTGATTAACCTGTGTTACAGGAGCCAGTGATGGGATGTCTGGGTAGTTTTGAAGGGACTGAATACGCCGCAAAATTAGAGCGCGTAGGATTCGCGCGAGGAACAGAGCCTTTAATTCTGCCGCCAAGTTCTGCAAGCGGATTCTGCGTCGGGCACGTTTTGACCATATTGGACGTATTGGGCCAAGCTGGCATCGCACCGTCCGGGTAGTAAACAGTTTTGGTCCCTGTCTAAAGCGGCTGAAACGAATTTCCGTCGTCCCACTTTACCTCAAATGCTGAAACCTGATGAGTCGCTGGCTCACTCTGCGAGTGAGAAAGCAAATTTATTTGCATGTCTTTATGCTAGCAATTTACGTCTGGACGCTGGCTCCAAGCAACCACCTACTGTACCTCATTGTGACTCTTCGATGCCGGAGATCGCTGTGCACGATAAAGAGGTCCGGAGAGTATTGTGCAGTCTAGACGTGAATAAGGCCAGCGGGCCTGACGGCATTCCAGCGAGAGTGCTGAGGCAGTGTGCGCGCCTGAACTGTCTCCTGTGTTGCATTAAGCTAGGAAAAATATGGAGGCGCTGCGATGTTCTATACATACATTAGCTTATACAAATATGAGTGAAATACGATACAGAATGTAAAACATCGTTTTGTTTCATTCTTTCTAATGTAGTAATCGTATTTGACAAAAGAGACAACAATATTTCAGTTGTTGCTCATTATGGTAACATTTTGTTATGACGTTGTGACAGTAGTTAGGTACGTGCCATACTCGTGTTCGCCATATTATGTGACGGATTTTGTGGTTGTGTTCGTGGTTGTCCTGCTGTCAAATGGTTGTTTACTTTTTGTATTATTAATGTGTGTGTGTTCCGTGATTAACACAACCATAGCATCGGCAGCCATTTTAAGTGCCATTTTAAGGTTTAGATAGGCACGTTTTTTTGTAGGTATTTCCAGTCCATACTATTTAATATGTCTATGCCTGTGTTGACACGCTTGTTCCGCCTCTCTCTTGTGAAAAAGAACGGTGCCGAAATCCTGGAAGCTTGCAAATGTGCAACCAGTGCCCAAAAAAGGCAACCGTGCAGACCCTGCCCATTACCGTCCGATCGCCATTACCTCCATTCTGTGCAAAGTTATGAAAAGGGTACTGAACAGTAAGTTGCTGACCTACCTTGAAGACAATAATCTCCTCAGTGACCGTCAATATGGCTTTCGCCGGGGACGGTCAACTGGCGATCTTCTTGTGCTTGTCATGCACTGATGGGGCGAAGCCATCGATAAACACGGCGAAGTACTTGCTGTATCGCTTGATATCTCGAAGGCCTTTGACAGGGTCTGGCACGGCAGTCTACTCAGTAAGCTTCCTGCTTATGGCATCCCCGCTGGTTTTTGTAGCTGGATATCAGACTTCATTAGTGAACGGTCGATCCGAGTAGTTATTGACGGCTGCTCATCTGACCTTATGGCTATTGATGCCGGCGTTCCTCAGGGGTCTGTTCTCTCTGCAACTATTTTCCTGCTGCACATCAATGACCTACTTCAGCCTGGTATTGTTGGGTACGCAGATGACAGTACTGTTTCAGAAAGATACTTGTCCAGCGCAAAAACCAGCGTGGATGAAGTCCTTGAGAGAGGCTATGGTGAAGCGGACAGATTTGACCTTAAGCCTTGTCTCCCAGTGGGGTGATGACAACCTGGTCTCTTTTAACGCCACCAAAACACAGGCGTGTCTTTTTACCGCTAAAAGTAGTCTTTTCGATCTAACTCCTACTTTTTAGGTTACGTCTGTTCCTGTGACTGATCAGCTCGAGATTTTTAGGCATGAAGTTGACATCCAGTCTCAACTTCGGCGCCTCCATTGAGTACAAAGCCCAAATTGCGGCCAAAAAAACTGGGCAACCTAAATAGAGTGAAGCGACACTTCACGCCTGGACAGCTTTTTACCCTATACAAAGCGCAAGTCCGATCCTGCTTGGAGTATTGCAGCCACCTTTGGGATGGTTCAGCTAAGTATCAGCTTGCCGCACTTGACCCGGTGGTACGCAGAGCCAAGAGGCTCATCGGCGACGTTGAACTGGTGGATGCCAAGCTTCACAGCTTGGCTCATCGCCGCAAGGTTGCATGCTTGTCGGTCTTCTACAGACTGTACTTCGGTGAGTGTGCTCAAGAACACCACGACCTCATCCCACCAGCCCGCTTCTAAAATCGGACATCTAGACGCACTGTAAGTTTCCATTCTTACCTTGTTGCCATTCCACCAATTCGCACCAAGCGCTTCCAAACATCCTACATAATGCACACAGCAAATGAATGGAACTCACTACCTGCGTCTGTGTTTCCGAACGCATTCAACCCGAATCTTTTCAAAATTAGAATGAACAGGCTTCTTCTGGGTAAGCGCATTCCATCGTCGACTCTGTCTCTGTCACCTCTGACCTAGACTAGGGTCAAGAGCAAACCCATCACAAATAAAAAAAAGGAATACTTGATACATTCTACTAAATCACTGCAATTAATAAGCCAGTTTGCTACTTTGTATAGGAAAATTAGATCACGCGTACGGCGACGGTCACGCAGTGTCTTTATTTTGAAAAAGTGTAGTCGCTGTACATACGGACAGCGATGATTAATTTCCCTAGTTATAAATGCAAGATGTTTAGTGAAATCTCTTTGTTTTTTTTTATTATTTTAGATAGGCTCGCGCTAGACCACTATCTCACCTAATGGTAAGCGATGATGTGGTCTACGGTGTAACACGCTTGCCTAGAAGTAACCTATTCACTCTTGACTTAAAGACCCCGAGGTTGTAGCTATCTGGAAACACAGACTCCGGCAGGGAATTCCACTCCTTAGCTGCACGCATAATTAAAGTATTTCCAAAACGTTTAGTGCGTATGGGTGGGATGTCCACCATGTACCGATGGCGCATCACCGTACGTCTTGTAGTCCGATGATGAAACGGGCTAGGCGGAATTAGATCATGCAATTCCATCGCACACTCTCCAAAATGCAACCAATTTCAAGTCTTTGCGAATTAACAGCGTAGAGTGGGTTCCAGGCGACACTGGCGTGGTCCAACCGATTTCGCACTAGGGTGTTAAACAAAACTATTTTGGTCTTTGGTTGTTGGAAGCCTCTTGTGTTCCGTTTTACAAAACCCAGCATTTGTGCAGACTTCTTAACGACGTCGTTGATGTGTGGCTTGAAGGTGAGCCCATCACCCACCAGAACCCCTAGATCCCGGCTTTCTCCAACCTTTGCCAACGAGGTGTCGCATAGTGTGCAGGGAGTTAGGAATGATGACTTTTTTCTAGAGAAACGGATGTGCAAGCATTTTTGGGGGTTTAAGGTCATATTGTTAGTTTTGCACCAATTTTCGACGTTTGTTACATCATATCATCAGCCTATTAATGTTCCCACTGCTGGGACACAGGCCTCCTCTCTGTGAGAGGGAATGGGCCGTAATCCACCACGCGGGCCCAGTGCGGGTTGGTGGATGTCACATGTCTTCGATTTTTTGATTCTAGGACATGCCGGTTTCCTCACGATGTTTTCCTTCACCGTTTTGAGAGCAGTGGTGATGAAATAATTTACACAAAGTAAAGCGCCTACTTGGGCTCGATCCCACGATCTACAACTTGTAAGTCGTGGCCGATACCACTGGGCCACCACTGCTCACCACGTTTGTTAAATCGCTTTGAATAAGCGTGATGTCTTCAGGCCCAGTGATTTTTTTTGTTGATATTTAAGTCATCTGCAAACAACATTACTAAATAACAACAACAACGACTTAGACTGGGTTGAAGTCAAACGTCGTGCGCCTGATAATGTGACTCGTGGAACTGCTCCTGCAGGGTCGACTGTATGTGCATTAGCTGTGGCGGAGAGGAAATCCTATCTGCATCTCTACTACGTCCAGATTGGTACCACGGCTGAACAAGTGATTGCCCACCTGCGTAATATTTGTGTTGACGATAAATGCTCAGCTGAAGTACTAAAATCACGAGGTGATTACGCGTCATTTTAGATAACTGTACCAACAAAAAACGTTAAGAATTATATGAAACCTGAGCACTGGGCAGAAGACGTCCATATCAAACCATGGAGAAGTGGGTTTCATAAGTCACAGTAGTGATAGGGTTAATAAACGTTGTAAAACATATGTGTTATTTTACCAAAACGTCCGTGGTTTACGTTCAAAGCTATGTAAGAAGGCTATATTAGTTGAATCTGCTGACTTATTTGCGTTTATGGAGTCATTTTTGTCTAGTAGTGTTTGTGATGCTGAACTTTTTCCCCCGGGTTATACAGTCTTGCGTCAGAAACGGGCCGGTGAGGCAGGTTGGGGTGGAGTGAGTGATAAATGATAAATTATTTTATTTCTGTAAGATGGTTTGTACAAACACCTTTACATGTCGATTATATTTTTAAAACTAGATGAGGTCGGCATTTCCTATCTGACTACTCTGAGAAGAAAGGCCGAAACAAACTAAGAGGTCACAGTCTCTTTTAAAGTCCAGACAAAACAAAAATCATGGTTAGATCATGTGAAGACTAGACGAAGACGAGACTAATCTACATGATTGATGTCTGAAATGGTCTTTTGAGGAAATAACCAGCCAGATTGAGTGGACCTGTCCAGTCAGTGCACGCATTTGTCAATAACCGAGCAGCTCAACAGAGAATTTAAAGAGCTCAACGATTCGACGAACAATACCAAAGAAAGGACATTCGGGTAGGCCGCATAAACTACTCAAACTGCCAGACCACGATTAAAAACTAAGATAAATTAAAAATAAAAACAAAAAAAAAATGGTCCACATAGTCTTCACATTCACAATAATTAAAATAAAATAATATAATACTTTAAAAAGTAAATATTCTTGTCATTGCAAGAAAACCAAAAAAAAAAAAACAACATTCACGGTGGAAAATATAAAAAAATCAAAATTAATTTTTAATTGGAGCAGCTCAAACCAGCGAGCAGCCTTTTTGTTCTCAACGTAATCTTTAATGTTATAAAACGCTTTTTGGCACAACTTACGTTTAATGAATGATTTGAATTTATGAGTTAGAAAAATGTGTGTATAATAGCATTTCGGGAGCGATATTCGCTTTGTCCCGCATCATAAAAGCACCTTACGATGCGAGTGCTAATAAAACCAAACCTCAATTATAAGAAACTTAACAAAACTGTCGAACATTTAACACAATAGATAAAAATTCTTAACAGAATTAATCGACCGATTTCTTCTCTTTAAGACTGCCGTTAGAAAACAATTAATTTTGAAACAGGTCCTTAAAGTAAACTCAACTCTCGATTGCGAAAACAAATAGGTATTATTTCCCTTTCACGGAGGGTGGCAAGGACAAATGTTTATTCATTGGAAAGTTGGAGACGTCCTAAGTTAAATGCGTAACTTTTACAATTTTATCGGTATGGGTACTTTTCTCGTTAGTACTTCGGGCGAGTTACAGTTAGAAATGTGAACTTACGATCTGATTTGGGATGTAATCTAGAATGTTTTGTATGTAAGTGGCAAATATCATTTTAACAAAATTGTGGTAAATAATTTCTTACATCTGATATTTTCATCATAGAACTGAAAGAAATCCCAGTGTTTTTCTTGATTTTAGGCCATCACATGAGGTCTATATTTCAATGCGTTCTGTTTCAGAGAAAATTGCGCCGCGATGCTCCGAGGCCGATCACCGAGCATTGAAAAATATAACTTATTTCGATTGGGTAATTATTAAATTCAACTGATAAATTAAGTCCAGTCCGCCAGTGTGCGCAGGCTAGTAAAATTCAATGACATCCTCAAATTTATATAATATACTATTCACAGCCATGTAACATGGCTGCGAATAGTTTCTAACGAATGCATCTATTTCCGTACACAATTTGAAATTGTAATATGTGTTTTTGTTTCAAATACAGAAAGATTACAGTTCAACGGGAGTTCACAAAACTTCAGAGAACATAATACCATTTTTATATTTTTAATGATGCTCGCGTTTGACCACTATCTCGCCTGATGGTAAGCGATGATGTGGTCTACGGTGAAGCACGCTTACCTAAAAGTAACCTATTCACTCTTGACTTAAAGACCCCAAGGTTATAGCTATTAGGGAACAAAGACTTAGGCAGGCAATTCCATTCTTTAGCTGTGCGCATAATGAAAGTATGGTTGGGATGTCAACCATGTACCGATGGCGCATGGCCGTACGTTTTGTAGTCCAATGTACGTTTGAAATCAAATTGTGCAGTTCCGTCGCACACTCCCCGAAATGTAATCGATAAAAACCGGCAGGCTGGCAACTCGGCGTCGATGTTCGAGGCTCTGGAGCTTTGACGCGACTAGTGCATCGTTGCCAATAAACCTCTTGGCTCGTCTGTCAATCGACTCAAGTGCATCAAGCTGGTATTTGGCAGATCCGTCCCAGAGCTGAGAGCAGTACTCCATGCATGACCGAACTTGCGCTTTATACAGGTTGAGCAGCTGTTCAGGTATGAAGTGGCGTCTCACCTTTATAAGAATGCCGAACTTTTTTGCAGACAATTGAGCTTTCTCAATGAATGGACCAAAATTGAGGGTCGATGTCAACGTAACACCAAGAAGTTCGAGATGGTCCGTTAATGGCACGGTCACACCACGGAAATGCTACTAAGACCCAGGCGTGTTGGCGTCACCCCATTCGAAGACCGCCTTCAAGGATAGATTCAAGCGTTCAACCATGGCCTGCCGGAGAGACCAAATCTGAGGCCCAGTAGTCCATGCGCTGGACACGTATCTCTCAGCAACAGTGCTGTCGTCTGCGTACCCAAAGGTTCCCAGTTTTAGCAGAGAACGAATAATGTTGAAGAGAGCACTGACCCCTGAGGAGCGCCGGCGTTGATATCTAACAGACCGGACGAGCAGCCATCGATAACCACTCAGATGTAACGATCCCTCTTGTAGTTGTTGAGAAATTTTCGCTGAAAAAGTAGCTGTTTTCTGTTTTTGGCTCGTGAAACTTGTAGGGACTCTTAAGGGAACTGAGAGAGTTTTTGATCAACTATATCCAAGTCAAAGATTACTGAGTAGTTGGTTTGTTTGTAGGCTTGCTGAATGACAACCTTACTATCTTACTAATATTATAAATGTGAAAGTTTGGATGTATGTGTGTGGATGTATGTTTGTTACTCAAGCACGCCAGAACGGCTGAACGGATCAGGATAAAATTTGGCACATAGGCTATATTTTATCCCGGTATAATGATCCCTTGGGATGAAAAAACACTTTTCACGCGCGCGATGCCGCTGGCAGCAGCTAGTATTAATTATCTAAACGGAAATATAAATGCCTATTTGTGGTCTCAAGAGATACATTTGAGCATGTGGTCTTGGGTTCGATGCCCGGTTCAGGTAAAGTGTTATTGGGTCTTCTCAGTATCAGCCCGGAATCTGGACTATTTTGTATTCTATACTGTACTATGGTGTACAGTAACAAAGAAAATCTTGTTATCCATCAATGAAGATGTTCCTGATTTTCAGTAAGTACCTAAAATTGCACAATAAGTTCACATTTCTGATACTCAATGAGCATTCATAAGTATTGCTCATACCTACATATACTCCGGCCAATTTGAAGATACAATGTTTACTAACAAAATAAAACTGCTTTTTTTTTAGGGCGACCGTCTACTTATCAACAGAAGTAAAACGAAATTCGATAAAGAATGTTGTATCTGTTGTACATCGATTTAACTGATTTAGTACAGATGAAAGATTTACAGGTCCGTGATTAGACTTGTCGTACTGTATCGTTCAGAATGTTGGGCTGTGAAAAAGATTGATGAAAAGAGATTGCATGTACTCGTAGCAGAGTTGAGAATGTTGAAATGGACGTGTGGAGTGACGATAATGGATAAAGTGAGAAATGAGTATATCAGAGGAAGTTTGAAAGTGGCGCCGGTGACAGAAAAGTTGAAAGGAAACCGTTTGTCTTGGTATGGTCATGTGATGAAGAGGGATGAAATGCATGATACTAAAAGAGTTATGAATATAAATGTGAATGAATGGATAGGGAGAGGGAGGGGACGGCTAAAGAAAAGATGGATCGAATGTGTGAGGAGTGTTATGAAATAAAAGGGAGTCAGTAATGGCGTTACGGTGGACATGACGGTATGGAAGAAGTGTGTTGCGCTGACCCCAAGTAACATGGAACAAGGGCAGGAAGATGATGAGTAGAGATGAAAGATAGTTTGAGAACATAAAATATTCACCCCTGCTGTCTGCATGTCTTCTTTTCTTTCATTCATTGTCACTCATTTTATAATCAGATTTCCAAAGCTTGATCATGAATAAATCCGAGAAAGTTTCGAGGTCTTCGTAAATCATATTAAAAAGTTTTAGGGCCAGTTGGGAAATTCTGAAAAATTATATCGCTAAATGGCCGGTATTAGTACTGTCTGTTTTTATTTGTGACCGAAGATGTTTCGGATGTCAGGGCATTTCATTATTTTATCATTGAATGCCAAGGTGATTTCATATTTTTGGAAAAAAAATAATGATCAGTGTACTTTCCAAAAAGGAGGAGGTTCTATGTTCGACTTCATGTATGTTTTTTTTTGTTAACCTTTTTTTGTTTTTTTTTAGCTAATTTGAAAATTCTTTGAAAGAGTATGTTCCCAAATTGGTCCCATTTTGATTTGGTGAAGATCTGATGAAGAACTTCGGCGATATACAGCCGAACTCTTCAATAAATAATGGCAAATCTCTCGGGATAGCTGCAATCGCATGTCTGTTTATTGTTTATACTAATTCATAATATTACATCACGCCAGTACGCTCTAAAGGGGTACGCAGATGTGTACAGTTCACCTTGGTATACTCACATTTCACAGGTTATGTTCAAGTTTCATGATATTCGGGTAATCTATTCTGGAATTATAGGTACCTTACTAAACAACTTGCCAGTTAGGTAAGTAAAACTAAAAAGTGGAAAATAAAAAAACATTAAAAAAAAAAAAAAACAACCGACATCCAAATACCTTTAATACAAGTTGTCTTGGCAACTTAGCAAGGGTGCTAGAGTCTCCAAACATATTAATGTATAACGTCTCCATCTCTTTGTCTGTAACCTAATGTTGTTCAAATGTACACCTTTTTATTGCAAATAAATTATTATTATTATTATTAAATATAAAAACTACAAAGTGAAAAATAAATATTTTTGGAAGTCGGTGTCCATAACTCAAAAAATAGGTACCTACCAAAGACACCGACTTCCAAAAAGACGGTAATTTTCACTTTGTAGTTTTTTTTTATTTGGAATTCGGTAGCATTTTTGTGTAAAAAAGTTTTTTTACAGAGAGTTTTTATCCTGTTTAAATTTTATATTATACTATATTCAACCTTTCCTTCCTACCCTTGTCCAATGTTACCTGGGTTCGGTGCAACACTTTTTCTCGTCTTCTGTCAACCGTCATGCTAACATTCAATCCCTTTTCTTTTTTATCTTTCCTCTCCTTTTCCTTTCATAGACATATATATTCGTCACTCTTTTAGTCACTTAATAAAGAACAATAAGTGGCCGCAATTATCCTTACTTACATTATAAATTTGACAGTAACTCTGTCTGTGTCTCTGTAACCTTTTCACGCTTAAACCACTGAACCAATTTAGATAAAATTTAGTATGGAGATAGTTTGAGAGGATAGTTTTTATCCCGGCAATCATCCGTTGAGGGGCAGGAAAGGGGTTCGAAGTTTGTATGGTGAACTAATCATTTCTCAATTTTGGTGGCCCACACACCTGCAATATTATTGCGCAATATAAACAAATAGACTATTCGAAGCACTAATGCTACGCAAAAAAAGTCACGGGCAACTTAATCAAAATAAATCACGTTCTCAAAAAACATACCAATACAAAGCCATTATAAAACCTGCTTTCTAAACAATACCAGGGGGGTGACCAATGTATATGTATATATGACTTGTATACATCTGTACACACTTACTGGATCTCAAATTGATACCGCTCTAAGAGCGCATGGTCACCCCCCTGTAAGCATATCACATTTCTTTTACTTAACCCTATGCACCGATCACCAACCTAATAACACACAACATTTTCACATTTTTTATGCCAACATAATACAATATACGCTTGAACAAATGCTCAGCGTTGAGGAGCCTTGTCCTATGACAAAGAGCCGAGATAAGAACGGAAGGAGGGGCACGACGTATACAAATGCACGTAGTTAGAGCAACGTCTGGACGCCTTAGGCAGGCCCCTACTACGTGGAGGTATTTGCATAAGCTGGGAGAGTTTGGAAGTGAAATAGGTAAGTTAGAATTAAGTGTATACTGGTTTAAAGTGTGGAAAGATCTAGTCTTGACATATTATTAAATACTGTTACTGTACTTTTACCCAGTCAGCAAGGTGGCGCGGGCAGACGGTCGTGAGTCACCTTAGAGAGATGGGGGTTAGTTTTGTCAAGGGGTCATGAATCTGAGGATTGCTGTTTTACCATCGTGATTGGGTTGATTGGGTTTACCATAGTGGTGAAAGGATTAGTAGTCAGCTAGACTCTGCGTTACCGAGTGCTAGCAGTCTAGGGTATGCCAGGCGTTTGAAAACGCCGTAAGATATTTTAACGCCGCTCGAGGAGGCGACTTTCATGCACACCAAGCAAGTGAGGTGCTAAGTCAAAGTCAAATCATTTATTCCATTTCAGCATTAAAGCAGTACTTTTGAATGTCAAAAAAGTGAAAATAAAGGGACTGACTATGTGCAAAGGGCGTGCTGGATAGTTGTTATACTCAGACGGTCAAGGACATTATTGTTCTGATGAGAGATGGTATAGGAAGGTACTACACACTTGCATAGGTACATTTAAACGTCTTAGTACCTATCTACTGTTAACCAAACCTAAACTATGTTTTTTTCTTACATGTTGCAAGAGTGTACTTTCAAATCGTAAGTAAGCTTAGGTAGGTAGGTTTTGAAAGTACACTTAACCCAGTTGTTACTGAAACTTTTTTTTATCTCGTATCACAGTAATTTTTTAGTATTGTTACCTTGATGCATAAAGTAAACATGGAAAAATACCAAAAAAAAACATGGTTTTCAGGAAAGCTCGGAAAATGCGGATCGTTTTGACGATCAGTAGTAATAGGCAGGTAGGCTAACGCTCATACAATTACCGCTTTATCTATTGTATCCTATTTCAAATTAAAGAAACTCAGTTATTACTATGAAAAAGCTTTATTATCTAAATGAACAACGTTAATTAACATACAAGTCTATGTAGGATTATGGTAAGTCACAAAACATGTTATACGGTGCAAATGGATTTAAAATTTTTGGCAAGAGAAGTTTGTATTTTTTACAAAGCGGACATCGAAGCTGAGAAACATTGTATTCTACTAGGTGATCAACTCTATCGTAGCGTGAACTTTCCCTGTAAGTTCTAGGAGTAAAGCAAGGACCGCGTTTCTCATTTTTTTATATGATTCCAAGATACCTCTGGCGATAGTTCTCCGGAATGTGAGATGATCGTACTCTCTTCCATTATTTTGGTAAATTTGCCACACATCACAATTATAATTATTATCATTTCTTGCCACGGATAGTTGTACAATAAAGACCAATATTTTGGTCGGACCTATCGACTCCCCCCATGTTTTTATAATTGCAGGCTGATAGATGTATAAATATTTCTGCTGCTGCGAGAATCGTTTAGCTTTATGTAAGGGTT
Organism: Orthosia incerta; assembly: GCA_948252205.1. NCBI lineage: Eukaryota > Metazoa > Arthropoda > Insecta > Lepidoptera > Noctuidae > Orthosia > Orthosia incerta. The sequence goes on from OX411742.1 coordinate 58,126,426, forward strand.
CGATGTTTCCTGAATTTGATGCTACTGACACCACACTATTATCATTCCACTTGCAAACTAAAATGTGCTCTGGTTGGCTAGACTACTTGAATGACTTCTCTCTCTGTCGGTCGTGAGGATTGTGGCGATTTCTCCAAGTATAATTTTGATTTTTTAGTAAGGTTGGATCAATAAAAGGAACGGCTGACGAGCTGCTAATAACTGGAGCTGAATTAGTTGTAGATGGCTCAGGTTGACGACCTTCCACAATAAGAGGTTCTTCGGTGGTTCGCCTTCTTTTTGCTAAAGAAGTCAAGGGTAGACTGTCCTCGTCACTGTCGGCACAGTTTTCTATCTCAGCAGGAACTCTTTGCTAAGAACCTAGATAGAAAAATATATATATAACAACTGACATGAGAAAATAACGTAAAGATTTATATGAGATCTATAGCAACCCTGGAAGATTGTTCAGAGTTACAAATTCCGCATCACCAGAATCTTCATCTGTGATATCAGCATTTGCGTTAACTGTTGGTAAAAGGATTATATTTTTTGGAAATGGGACATCATCATCTAATTGTTCCAATTATTCAATGATTTCATTGAGAGTCAATGGTTTGTTCGTATTCCTGGGTCTGAAAGTCAAAATACATCCCCAAACTACTACCGATCGTTAAAACGATCATCAAATATAATATTATTTATTTTTTATAAATTATATGACATGATCAAATTTTATTTAACAGTTTTGTTAGACAGGGTATAAATTTATAAGAAACGTGCTTGTAATAAGTTGCAATCACAAGCTAATGTGTAAACACTTACCATTTTGAAGACTAAGTGAAAGTTAATTACGCTTATACGAATTAAAATACAAAATCACTTCAAAATTATGATCTTAAGATAATTATCTATGCAACGAAACACTGTCAAACGATCACTGCGGCGATTGGTAAACAAAAATCAAAAGTTATCCACCCGTTATTATTTTTAAATTGAGGGTATTTCCCATAGTTCTTTTTGATCGTTATAACGATCGGTCGTTGTAAATGGGTTAATTGGACTGATCGACTGTTTGATTGAAATAAATGTTTTGAGTTTATATCCATATTTTCAACTTATAACAATCTAAGTATCTACAACAACCTACTAGAGTGTGTGCAAGATAAGTCTGCGCGCGGCCAAAATCGGAACTAATCATTTGTCATTTATGTCAGGTGTCAAGAGAGTGTGTTGTATTCCGTGTTTTTATTCGTTTCCGAAGTAAATAATCGCCATCATTAAGCCAAAAGTAATTTAAAGTGCTGGACGGGATGTTTTCTTGAAGTGAACAAGACAATAACGGGCCTACGGTACCGTTTTACAAAGATAGAGCACGCGTTGCTTATTTAACAGGTAACTTTTAGGGATAGCATTATACTAAAATTTCCCTAAATTTTCGTACTACCGGTGCCTGACAGTATTGGTTTTTGGGTGGTACATATATATATCAGCGGGATAGGACCGGCATCATGTAATACAATGCATTATTGTTATTTTTTTTTAGGCGTTTCTGAACGCACTGTCACCCAAATAACTCAAGAAAGTTATGTGGCAGCAGTTTCTTCAAAAATTGTTGAAGAAGAAATGAAAAAAGACTTGAAATTGAAATGGACGGTATTAGCCACTGCAGGTCCATTGTTAGACAAAGTTTAATAGTAGGTACTACTAAGTATTCAATAAAAGATTTACAATAGTTTCATAAAGTTTTTTTCATCATATTCCATGCAAGTAGAAAAGGCTAGTAATTAATTTACTTTAAGATTCGAGTAATGAAAAATGATTATTGATTAAATAAAGGAAACAAGATCAGTTATGCTGGCAACATTAAGCACGCCACCCGTCGCGCGCAGACTTATCTTGCGCGCACTCTAACTATAAAATCTCTTTTCATTCGCATGACATTTAATCAATTTTTTTTTTGTTTCCTTGGCTCGCGCTTGACTACTATCTCACCTGCTCGTAAGCGATGATGTGGTCAACGGTGCAGCACGCTTGCTAAAAAACTTTAATTTAAACTTCTGTTATTATACATATCTAATCTAAAGTAAATCTTAATCTCACCTAAATATAAGTCCCCTTTATTTTCAATTAATTAAACAATAGTAGGGTGTTCTTTTAGCATAACAATCGCTGGTGTCAAACAAACGACGATCTGATGAAATAAGGATCTCTCTAATTTTCAATTACAATTGAAACTTTCAATTAGCTTGCTTCAATGGTCAACTAATTAAACATGTTTAATTAACTTATTGACATTATATCACAAATTGTTTTTAATATTTTCTTACAATCCACGCCTTTTTAATTTCTTTTAGTAAAAAAGTTGTTGATGTCAGTAAAATATAAAAAAAGAATTGGTAATTTGCGAAGTATGAAAAATAAAGAAGTTCGGTAAAACATTGGCAACGGTATAATTAATATCAAATAATAATATCAGACCACCAATTGTCGCAGTGCACCACCAATTTTATACCACTTCAGTAAATTAATGAAAAACTGGGAGTATGCTGTTGGTTATCTTTTATTGGAGGTAAAATATGAATGGAAAAGCAACATGTTATTTATATATAAACCATTTTTGCTTTAAACCTGCTGAACATCAAACATACCATGATCAGAGATGGAAAGGTGTGTGGTACCTATTGATAACGTTTTCATATTAACAGTTTCCCAGTCCGATGAATCATGTATATCCAATGAACCATTATATTCATTCCATTGTTTTAAACTGTTGTTTTACTAATTGGACTGTGAAAATTTTAAGGTTCACATATTAAGGTTAGTAGATTTCATTCACACTCCAACTCTAATCCCGTTAGATTGATGTGGGTTTAAACCCCTTAGCGTGCGGAGCTCGTGGCTAAATAATAACAGCCGCACGGGTCGATCATCAAGGTTAAGCAACGCTTGACGAGGTCGGTCAGTGGATGGGTGACCATTTCAACATACCGAGTTTCCTCCGTGCCTCGGAAAGCACGTTAAGCCGTTGGTCCCGGCTGTCATTTGAAGATCTTTGACAGTTGTTACAGGTAGTCAGAAGCTTGAGATCTGACACCAGTCTTGCCAAGGGGTACCGTGTTACCCAGTTACTGGGTTGTGGAGGTCAGATAGGCAGTCGATCCATGTAAAACACTGGTACTTAGCTGTATCCGGTAAGACTGGAAGCCGACCCCAATATAGTTGGGAAAAAGGCTAGGCAGATGAAACCCCTTAGCGATTTTACATATCAGTTGACTAAATTATGCATTCATCATCATTAGCCTTTTAATGTTCCCACTGCTGGGACACACGCCTCCTCTCTGTGAGACGGAATTACGCATTATATAGCATTATTTGAAACTGGATTGTAACAATAGTTATAACAAAGTGCGATCAAGCATCATCTTCTGAGGATTTTCCACAATTAATAAATTTGGCTTTTCTAAAAAAAAAAGAAAGTAAACAACAGGTGTTCCCAGAGAGGCACGCCTAACTCACATGCATGACAAAATTACAATTGTCAAGTCAATATCGATTATATTATTATTTAATTAATTACAAACAAAGCAGATAACGAAGGTCTGATACATATAAATAGCGTGAAGCTTTCATTACCATCGTTACGGGGGATTAATTGAATATAAATTGACGTAAGCATGTTTGATCATCTGCTGGGACGCGGATAACTTGTTTTGTTCTACTTTGCGCTCGAAGAGACACCTGAAATTGATTTTAGTTTGTTAAGTGGGTCTTATAAGATACGAGTTTTGGTTTTCTACGAGCGTGACAAGGAGAAAGCAGTGGCCACAAAGGTATTGTAAAATAAAAGTTCCATCATCGGACTACAAGACGTACGGCGATGCGTCATCAGTACATAGTGGACATCCCACACATACGCACCAACGGTTTTGGAAATACTTTTATTATGCGTACAGTATGCGTACAGCAAAGGAGTGGAATTCCCTGCAGAAGTCTGTATTTCCTGATAGCTACAACCTGGGAGTCTTTTAGTCAAGAGTGAATAGGTTTCTTCTAGGCAAGTGTGCTTCATCGTCGACCACATCATCGCTTACCATCAGGTGAGATAGTTGTCAAGCGCAAGCCTATCAACAATAATAAAAAAACAAATTAAAAAAAAGTTGAGCAACTCTGGTTTTAGAAACATTTAATGTTGCGCAATTCCTGATACGAAATTTACCCATTTCATGTTGCATTACATGTTTCGCACAAAAATGGTTTTATAACAGTATTGTACAACCTTTGCTTGTCCTAGCTAGACTGACTTAATGTCCTTTAACCCCTAGATGGGGCAGAGGGCGTCCACAGATGTCCTCCATCGCGATCGATCTTGAGCTTCACGCTTCACTTCGCTCCATGTCATTCCGATGCTCGTCGCTCCTGCCAACGGCCTCGGTTTCTTTTCCCTTGGGGATTCCAGTCCAAAGCTTGCTTGGGTATGTGATCGGAACCCCTTTGGAGCGTGTGGCCAATCCATCTCCACTTACGACGCTTGATCTGGCGGTTGATCGGGCTCTCGTGGCATTTCTCCAACAGCTCTACGTTGGAGATGGTCTCAGGCCAGTAAATTCCGAGAATGCGAAGAAGACAGCGGTTGACGAAGACTTGTATTTGGCGTGAGACGTCCAAGTTAGAGTTGTCAATGTAATTAGAAGAATATTTTAGTGACGTTGTACATCCATCTGGCCCCTATAAAGAAAACGTTTGATATCTTTTATTTTTATAGCAAGAAGTCAGAAACTTAAAATCAACAAGAGCTTTAAGTCAATACCTTAGAAATTATTTAACTTAGCTTGAAGTAGAAAATGTAACAAGTATTTACATAATTTGATTATCCCATTGAGATAATATGTCATCATCTACCTCATCATCTATCTAGCCTTTTTCCCAACTATATTGGGGTCGGCTTCCAGTCTTACCGGATTCAGCTAAGTACCAGTGTTTTGCATGGAGCGACTGCCTATCTGACCTCCACAACCCAGTAACTGGGTAACACGGTACCCCTTGGCAAGACTGGTGTCAGATAATAATATGTACTACGTCATTAATACCTCAATGGATTATCCTTAAATATTCCAGCTCTTGAATCAATTTTCCTGAAATAGGAAATAGTAGGTACCCTTAGGGAAATTACTGAGAAAACCCCTCAGTAAGTGATAAAAGGACTTTATAACAGTCATTTTTGTAAAGGAAAATTCTAAACCTATGACCTGGTGAAGTCTGCGGGCAACCGCTGGATGCGAGGTGCACAAACCAGCCGTGCCTCCGTTTTCTCGCACGACACTAAAATGACGCAAAGAAACTGTTGTTTTTGAATGGTAGACGTGACAAAAGCTGTGCGCTCTCTTTCTGCGTCTCAAATTGTATAAGTATTGCCAATTTTATATTAACTCTAGACGCTGAAAACGCAGAAAAGCCATGCTTTGAGTAGCACCCGTAATCTAGTTTTCCTCAAAAAGAAAACACAAGAAAAAAGTACCCTTTCACCTGTTTTAAGTACCAAGCGAAGCGCACCATTTACCTGAATCGCTTAATTAATATTAACTCCGATGTCACAATGCAACTTAATGAAGTTTTTAAGCCTTTTGTAAACTCAAACCGTTATTTAAATACAAACGAGTCTGAACCGTACAAAATACTTACTTACTTACTTATAAATTGCGGCAAACAAACGGCTGTTAAGTAAGTAATAAGGTTAATTATTGATTAAATATGTTCTTCGGGTACACGTGGCTTGGGCTGTTGCATTATAGATGATGCAGGTCGACGTGAATGATTGGCGTTTATAAGGTGCACGCTCATCGGTTGGTAACATGCAATAGTCTTCTCGCGTAGAATTCTTTATTTCAATCTTCTTTTTTCGCTTGTATAATAGTTTTTCGTATAAGACAACAGCCTAATCAACACTAACACAAAACATCACACAACAACAATGACAACACAAAAAAGAAAAGACAAGACTCGATTTTTGCTGAAAAACATTATAGCCTTTTTTTAATTGCTTTGCGAAATAGGACCTGAAGGCAGAAAACTTAAATGTCTAGGCAACACATCATCATCATAATCAGCATCATCATCATTATAAATTTAGCCGAAAGATGTCCACTACTGGATATAGGCCTCCCTCCCCCAAGCGTCATCACATTGATCAGTCTCGTGCGTCTCGCATCCAGCGGACTCCCGCCACTCTCAACAGGTTCTATGTCCAACTAGTGGGAAGCCTTCCAACGCAGTGTCTTCCAGTTCGCAGTCATCATAGAACAGTCCAGAACTTTTCGGCAAGTGACACGTCTTTGATGACACGATTATTTGGGTCATCATCACAATAAGCCTATAGCAGTCGACTGCTGGACATAGGCTTCTCCAATTGCACGCCATTTGCTTAGATCTTCGGCAACTCTCATCCAGCTGCTACCAGCCAACCTGCGAAGATCGTCGCTCTATCTAGCATGAGGGCGTCCTACCTTACGTGTGCCAGTTCGCGGTCTCCACTCAAGAACACGTCTACCCCTACGGTCATCGGGTCTACGGCTAATTTGGCCGGCCCATTACCACTTCAGCTTGCTTACTCTCTGAGCTATGTCGACAACCACTATTTGGAGTCAGTAAATCCCGAATAATGAATTAAAGCTAGGCAAAGAGAGACTTTCAGAACAAGAGAAAATTTGTTTGAATCCAAAAGAAAATTAAATTGTAAATACCCTTTTATAAACAAACAAAACAAACAAATCTAAATAACAGTAATTAAAAACCGCATCCCCCTAAAAATCACTAACCCTAAAAATGAAAAGTGAATTTCTTACCGTTACGGTTGACTCAAGTCCTTAATTCGATATTGAATATTTAACGCTTCGGCGCAAGGTCTTGCTTACATCTCACTTAAGGGGTCGTTAAGTGTTTTCGAAAGTCGCCATTAGAGTGAAATATGAATTAATGGCGGTGGAGCGACGCTGCGGCGTCATCGGTATACGGCGTCAAGAAGTGTCTAACAAATAGAGGGTGGGGTGGAGTATGCTTCAAAAGATTGTAAGCACAAAAAATTAGAAGCCTACCTTTTAATTCTTTGCCTGATCTTTTCATAATTTTAACCGAAAGACGTCCACTGCTCGACGTTATGCCATATATCTCTTAAGGAATTCAACTATCAGCTATTGGTAAAAAAAATAAACTTATCATGAATCCAAAATAACTTTTTGGGATGTTTCGTTATGCATTATGTCATCACATCATCGTTTCATGATTCTGTGACACTGGAAATTGAAATAGACTGACAAAATAGGTAGAAAAATACTGGCACAAAATAAAGGCACAAAATAAAAAATCAAAAAACCCGACTGCTAACAGGCGAACTAAATAGACGTAAACAAGAAGAAAATTATGCTGTGCAGTCGGAGGATACATCTGGTTTTGGCCAGCCTACTAGCTAATGCACAGCACAGCTCCGACTGCACGGCATGATTTTCTTCTTGTTTACGTCTTTTTAGCAGTCGGGTTTTTTATAGTGTTATACATTTTGAATTAACCTCTTAAAACCCTTTATTTTGATACCCCACACGATGGGGCAAATTTGGGCTTCTTCTCAAATTTTAATGTAGCCAGTGACACTCGCAGGGTTAAGACGAATCGATTGACGTAAGAATCATCAAAATTGGCCAACGCGTTTGGTCTCTAGAACGCCAAATAGGAACATACATACATACATAAACTGATAAACACATTACCCTCCTTCGGCAGTCGGGTAAAATAACACAAGCCCACTCCACCCCACTTTATTGACAAACGGGCATAACCAAGTAAGCTGAGACGGGTGGGTTTATGATTGATTATTACCTATTCTGTAGCCAGAGCTTTCACAACGCTCATTCTGCGCGCTCGACGCAAGGGCTACCCGTTTCTATATTTGGGAACAAAAGCGTCACTATGAACAAAGAAGAGCATGGGTTTCGGATCTACAATCCCAATTCGGTTAACAACAATGAAGCCCGTAAGAGGGAAATGTTTCAGAGGATTGATGATAAAGATGGTATTAAAGGTGAGAGTTTATCTAAATTACATTACTCAAATCTATCTCGAGAAACACACGAACCAACAATTGGGACTTGCTTTGTTTGTTCTTCTCCCTTCCTCCTGATTAAATACTCATAGAACTCTCTTGTTTTGCGATCCAGGTCATTGTAATCTGAGTCCACTTCTGTATCTGTATGCTTCAAATCTAGTTTTTTTGTAATTTCTATCTTATGTATTGTATCTTTCGACTAAAACACTCTTTTTTTGAAAACATTTTGCTTTTAAAAATATTTTGTAGCTTACAACAATGCATGTAAAGAGCTTTACTGTCGATTACCCCGCTTAAAAACAACTCCCAATTTAAATACAAACCATAAAAAAAATTAATTGCTATACAAAACCCTATCTTTGAAAAGAAAACCCTTTCCTCATAATTTTTCACCACAAAGATAAATGATGGCCCGCATCTTAATCATCGTAATGAATCTTTTATTTTTCTTAATTTCTTTCTTTCAGAGAACGACGCTCAAGATCTTAATGGCCCGGCGATAACTGATAAGGATGCGGCTCTTCTTGATGCTCACGATAGTTTCTATATTACGACGAAGAGCTTGCTTGTACTGTTTCAGATTATGGGAGTCATGCCTATCATGAGAGTGCCCAAAAGTAAAATATATTTATGTGTTTTTTTAAATTTTCTTTTAAGATTACGATAGTCGCCAACCACCACGAGGGAACAAAACGCACACTCGTTACACACCCGCACGACCGAAAATTCAATAGTCTTATGTCTTATTATTCTATGCCTTAGAAAAAAGCCTTGGATCAAAATGTAGATCATTAAATTGTCTTTGAGATGGTGTTAAATTCATTAAAATACGCCCGGCGCTTTTGGTGCGATTGTTGTGTTATTGGCCGTGTTAGACATAACTTTAAAAATTAATTACACTATGTTATACGAATATATCTCAAAACTTTTTTAGGTCAAATCATTAGGAAAATGGTCTAATGTAACATATATTTTTTCCAAAAGTATACGATTAGCCAGTATCTGCGCATGTGAGTTTAAGTGTGATCATAAAGCAGTCTATTAATTTTATTTTGCGTGCGATCCGAAGTTTTCTTTATATTTTAATACGTACTTAAGTGTATCCATTAGTCTGTTATTATAATAGTCGCCTTACTTTTCAAGATAGTAACACTTTTTAAATGTAAGTTTTTAAAGTTTGCATGAGTTTCATTAAATAAGAATGTTCTGCAATTTTAGATAACTATCAAACTGAAAGCATAATTTTATTTATTTATCTGAAGAACAATAACTGTCAGTATGATTTAAAGCAACAACAAGATGGGGGCTGGATACAAAACAAAAGAATTGAAAAACTTTAAAAGTATTCTGTTTAAAATTTCAAAATGTCTGCATTCATCTTCATCAGACAGAATGCGGTCGTTAAACTTTGTTTTTAACTTTAACACATATAAAGTTTTGAAACTTTTCAAAAGAAAATGTGTTTGAAATTTTTCAAAATCCAATAACTTTGAAACAATGTTGGGATCGTTAAAGTGCACACTTGTATTCGTTGAGCCATAAAGCCTTCAAATATAATAAACTTTGTTCAATGAAACTGTCGAACCGGACTTTTATATTTATTTTGTTGTATGTTGTTATACAACGTAGTATGTTGTTGGGATAACTACGAGCTTGACTAATGGGTATACAGAATACTGGTCAAATAGTTTCAGCCGATTTTTTTGATTAAATGTCAATAGGAATCTGATTTAAATGTTTTTTGAAACATTGTCTATCTGAAAGTATTCGACACTATTTCTCTTAAAATGTGATCATTTGAGTCTTACCTCCGTTTGTATGTCACAGATGCACAAACAACTAAGCGGACCACTTTCAATTGGATATCAAAGGCAACGCTGTGGGCATTTCTTGTATGGAGCTTGGAATGCATCATTGTAGTAAAAGGTAAATAAACTGCAAATCGTGAAAACAAGATTATAATTTTGTATCAAATGATAGCAGCTCTTCCAAAAAGTAGATAGACATTAATTTTTTCGTTTAATACTTGATCTCTATTACTTTATCAAAGAAGTCGACAAGTCTACGAAGCATTAAGTATGTATATACGATAGGTTCACGAGTCTTAAATGTAGAAATCACTTTTAATTGCTACTAATTTCGACTGGAACTTTGCAAAGCTTTTGAAAAGAAAGGAAACAATTTTCTATAACTGAACTCTCTTTTCAGTTGGCAGAGAACGCTTAGCGAATTTTCAAAGCAATGCTAATAAGCGATTTGATGAAGTCATCTACAATATTATATTTCTAAGCATTTTGATCCCGCATTTTCTTTTGCCGATCGCCTCGTGGAGGCATGGGCATCAAGTGGCTATATTCAAGAATATGTGGACGCATTATCAGGTAGGTACTTAAAAGTTATCTACCAACTGTTTTATCGTGTATTCATAGTTTTGAACTGAAGTTCTTTAGGACTAGTACTACCCAATAACGACCTAGACTAGTTATCTTTCCTATTGTGAGCTCGGACTTAAAAACTCGGCATATCGTTCACAGAGGAGCTTATCAAAACCATTGATCGTGTAGAATAGAAGGAATAAACTATTTCGTATTTGGCGCTTTTAGTCTGGGAGTTAAAAATAGGAATGTTCTGTATATAGATAAAAATAATAGAAATATGGGTTGCATAAAACGCAATCCCATCCCATGTCATCATCGTCATCGTTTCAGCCGATAGATATCCACTGCTGGACATTGGCCTCCCCCAAGCATCGCCACACTGACCGGTCATGTACGTTTTGCATACACCAGACTCCTGCAGCCTTGACCAGGTCGTCGCTCCACCTAGAGTAAGGCCTTCCAACGCAGCGTCTTCCGAAACGCGGACGCCACTTTAGAACTTTTCAGCCGTTGGGGCCGAACAGTTCTAGAGAGTTCCGATACAGTGGGTCTAAAAATGAACATGGATAAAACCAAGGTCATGTTGAATGCCCATGTTACACCCACTCCTATCAAAGTCGGAGACTCTACACTCGAAGTTGTGGACGATTATGTCTTCCTGTGACAAACGGTCCAGTTAGGTAAGTCCAACTTCGAGAAAGAGGTCAACCGTCGTATCTGTGTTCGGGAAGTTGCGAGGTATTTTCTCGTCCAACATACCACAGTGTCCCAAGACGAAAGTCTATGGCCAGTGTGATTGCTTACGGGTCAGAGACCTGGTCGCTCACAATGGGCCTCATCAGAAGGCTTAAAGTCACCCAAAGGGAAATGGAGAGAGCTATGCTCGTTTTTTCCTTGTTCTTATTCTTATTATTGTACACAAAACATAAAAACATACAAATACAAACAGAAAGTTTATGTACAAAGGCGAGCTTAACCCATAGTTGGGTTCTCTAACAGCAAACCTCAGTTGCGTATAGAATCAGAAATGAAGAACCAAGGTTACCGACATAGCCCAAAGAATTGCCAAACTTCAGTGGCAGTGGAAAGGCACATTGCTCGCAACCCATGTACCTATAAGAAATGCAGACATTAAAATACATTCTGGTTTCTTTATGTACCGTAAGCATATCTCTATTTGCACAAGCCTTTCAAGCAAGACCATGTAGCTACCACGATTTCAACCACTTAATCTATAGATTAGCCAGCTTATTGTTTAAGATCGATCGGTCAGCCATTTTGTATCGCCATCCATCTTGTGAATAAACGATTCTCTCGTATTGAGAGCTAGACTAATATTATACAATTTACTACATTTCTTCCAGAATATATCCATTAGTAGTACTTAGGTGTGTATATTTAGAAGTCGGTAATTCTTAGAAGAAACTTAAGTAAATAGAGGTAACCTTGGAAGTTTCCTGATTTGATTACTGGGTTATTGGAAGGGGTAGTTGTAAATTGAATCTGATTATTGGTGCCTAATACTGTTTGGTACTTTATTTTATGGAAAAAAAACTAATACCGTCTTTGGTGAAATGTACCTCTGAAAGTAGAAACTTATTAAGAAGGTATTTTTCAGAATTCCATTGATGGTTTCAAGCTATGCTTGGATCTTTTACAATCATAGAGATGATGAGGAATATTGCGGTCTATTTTTCGACAGGGTCTGAAAAAAAAAGACTGAATTTCGGTTTTGCTTGTAATACTTTGATATTTGCTTTGGGTTCGAACCCAGGCAGGCACTTTACTTTCTGTAATTTATTTCATCACCGCCTGTTCTTATAACGGTAAAGGATAACATCGTGAGGAACCCTGCATATCCTAGAACTTAAAATAAATCTAAAACATGTGACTTCTACCAACCCGTACCGGGTCCGCGTGGTTGATTAAGGCTCATACCCGCTCACAGAGTGTCTCAGCAGTGGGATTATTACAGACTGATTATGTTTATGCTATGTGAGCAGTGGTGGCCTAATGGTATCGGCCGCGACTAACAAATTGTAGGTCGTAGGTTCGAGCCCAGGCAGGCGCGCTTTACTTTGTGTAAATTATTTTATCACCACTGCTCTCAAAACGGTGAAGGAAAACATTGTGAGGAAACCGGCATGTCCTAGAACCAAAAAATTCGAAGACATGTGACATCCACCAACCCGCATTGGGCCCGCGTGGTGGATTACGGCCCATTCCCTCTCACAGAGAGGAGGCCTGTGTCCCAGCAGTGGGAACATTAATAGGCTGATGATGTGATGTGATGTGATGATGTTTATGCTAGTAATAATTTTATTATAGTGAAGTCAGAAAGTGGTTTTAGTTTACCTATTACATTAAAAAAGTCACGGGCTACGGCTATTCTTTACATAATTTTTGCCTATCTTTGAAACACAAGCTCTTAATTATTACGTCCACCAATAAATTTCCAGTACACTTTAACAATAACGACTATATTATTGGAAATTTAAGTATTAAATATTAGAAAAGCTCGCGTGTGCCTAACCATATCATTAAAATCGACCTAGAACCTAACTAGCGCGGAAACAAATGAATAATGGAACCTTAACGATGAATGTGAGGTCGGATGGCAGTAAATATTTTTTAAGTAATAAACTACGTATTGAATGCTATGGTGCATTATATTTGTCGTTTGTAAGAACTGATAAAATATTTAAAGTTGTGACTATGCCATTGAAAGGCGAGTTTCTGAATTGAGTATTTGGAGTTAACAACGTGTCAAATCCTAATTTAATGCCAGATTTTGCCAGGTACTCAGGCTAAAGAAGAATTGGACAAATATTCAATTTCAAAATCTTGTTTTAGAAATCGGTAGTATCTATTCATCATGTATGTAATATTTTGCCATTTTATGGATAGGTAATAAATTCTTCATTGCACTGAATCCGCCTCCGCTTAGCCCGGGACAAATTATATACAGAAACCTTTCTCATTTCTCACTTTTTCTATTGGTGAAAACCGCATGACAATCCGTTTAGTAGTTTTTGAGTTACTCGGGAACAGACGCGCTGGGGTCTGTTTTATATTTTTTTGTTTTGTTTTAGTGATATTGATTGACACGCATTTTTACGTGACAGTCCTATGTTAAAATGACACAAAAGCTGTTTCAGTATGTCATTCTGGCAAGATTTTTTTTCTATTGTTCGCATTTAACGACCATACTTTGATAATTTCTGTGCATTTTCAGCACTTAACTCGTCAATAAAGAAGCATTGCAAGAAATCATCTCACACGATCTTAATTTTTTCCACATTCAGCTCAAATACCTCAAGATCACCGGCACACCGATAGTATTCCCGAACCTATACACTCTCACCTGGGGTCTGTGCGTCTTCTCCTGGGGTCTTAGTTTTGTCGTGATCCTGTCGCAGCATTACCTGCAGGATGACTTCGAACTGTGGCATTCGTTTGCTTATTACCATATTATTGCCATGTTGGATGGGTTTTGTTCGTTGTGGTACGTATTTAAATAATGTTAAAGTTCACTACAGCACAAAATCGGTAAAGACCTTTTTACTTTTTAATTTATTGGTGCTTATGGGTTCTAAAACGGTATTTTGTCTAAACAATTTCAGATTCCATACAATCTATAAGCCGGTCAAATTAGACATTTCAAAGTGCAATAATTCGTATAGAGCTGAACATTGGTACGAATGTTCGGAACACCATTTTAAATGAAATGTAAAAGGGCCCCATCGATCCCACACTTTTTTTATTCAAGGTCAAAGTATTTTAGCCGAACGGTAAGTTTTATGATAAAAATAATCAGACAGAAATTGTAGATTATGAAATTATCTATCAAAATTGTCACGTCACCGTTTCTGAGATATAATCATTGAAAAGTTGTATTCTTCATAATATGCACGTTTCCACGCCACCTGGGAGGTAGTGTACGTGGCGCGTTTTTTTTTAACGTGGTTTCTCCAATAGGCCTATTCCACAATCTTTTGTGATCCTGTTTAATTCAATACTATGTAAAAACTGGTACTATTGGAATTGAAAGCCGTGGGAATTTAAAAAAAATTGGTAAAATTATCCGTCTCATTCATAATCAAGTGATAATTCTGCTTCCTCTTCTTCTTGTTCTTGTTCGTCTTCTTGTACTTCTTATTCTCCTTCTGCTTCTTCCTGCTGGGTGTAAGTAAATCTTTCTAACAGCGATGTATCAGATGTCTTCTCACTGATATCGTACGAATCTTCTTCTGATGGCGATTCAACATTGGAACACGACTGACCTTGACAACTGGTAAATGCTAAAGAACAAAACAATCCAACTTTTTTGCAGCCGCATTTAGAATTACATCCTTTTTAACAATTGCAAAAAATTGTGTTGAGGAGTTTTGTTCCGACGGAAGTCTGTATTGGTTCCAAAGTATTGTTGATTAACTTCCAAACCCAGTCTTTTGGGTCCAATTGATTACCAAGCCAAACCTTTACTTGATAATATACCCGACATAGATATTGATGAGCAGAAGCAGAGGTTGGACGAAAACTCGTAACAAAAAGCGAGTGCAAAATTATCAGATGATTGTGAATGAGACGGATAATTTAACCTATATTTTTAGAATCCACGCGGCTTTCATAATTTCCAATATTACCAGTTTTTACATAATTTTGCATAGTATTGAATTAAACAGGATAACAATAGATTGTGGAATAGGCCTATCGGGGAAACCACGTTAAAAAAAACGTGCCAATTACACTACCTCACAGGTGCCGTGGAAACGTGCATATTATGAGGAATACAACTTTTTCAACCATTATATCTCTGAAACGGTGACGTTTAGGAGGAAAACTTTGGAGACAATTATGATAGATAATTGCATAATCTACAATTTCTGTCTACATATTTTTATCGTAAAACTTACCGTTCGGCTAAAAAACGCAAAAAGCCCATATTTGCGAACTTTCACTTTAAATAAAAAAAATTGCAAGTGTGGGATCGATGGGAACTTTTTACATTTCAATTATAATGGTGTTGCGAACATTCGTATCAATTTTCAGCTCCATGCGAATTATTGTTAACCTACCTCTATTTTTTAGCTTTATAAAACATCTTAATTTTGTAAAACATCTTGAGTATCATTTTAGATAACTGTCATAATAAAATGAAGCCATACTGGCTTCCTCCTACAGATCACTTCAATACAAAGAGTGTTTATAGTACACTATTCCAAATGCAATATCAGCGTTCAATGTGCGGCTGATATTGCCTTTTCACCTTTTCATAGAAGTCATACAACAGACAAGGTTTCTTCAGTACGATCGACACTGGCAATACTTTTCAATAAACATTTCATTTCATACGGCTATCTTCTTTCTTCTTTAAGGACGATTATCCCATGAACATTCTTTACAACCAGGTACATAAACTGCAACGCGTTCGGCACCGCATCCCGAGGTCTGGCGATGAATCTGCACAAGGCGTTGGCAGCTGAAAACCCAGCACTGAAAGTGGCTCAGTACCGTCATCTGTGGGTCGATCTTTCACATATGATGCAACAGTTGGGTACGTGGTTTTGTAGGTTTTGTAGTAAGCTGGTGATTTACCCACATTATCACACCTTCAAGCTGAAGGTGTGATAATGTGGGTCCATTGAAGCTTATTTAAAACGCATGAAGATGATGACAGTAAAAGGTATTACGGTAAGCTTGCTTGTAAGGAGTCTCGGGACTTTAACATTTTATTTTTCCGTTTTGGAACGAGCAACACAATAAAGCTTGTGTTGTGGTGAAAAGATAAGCCAGTTTCCAACCGATAAATAATACAGAGACAACAGAAATCCAACATACAAAATATTGAAACCGGTGACAAAAATAGAATACCTGCATGTAGTACCTACTAAGGATGGTTTAGACTGTAACATATGTATTTGCCTTGTCTGGTCTCCTTTGTTTCTTTTTGAGAAATTACAGGCAATCGCCAACCCGCGACGAGTATCGGCTACCGTAGAGCAATGGTGGCAATGAATGCTCGCGCCTTCTCTTTATGAGAAGAGATTTTTGTCCTGTAGTGGAACAGTTGGTGTTATATACAAATTATCATTCTATTATATTTATGTTTCAAATAACCGACACAAAACACTAAAAACATCAGATTTCTGTACTGATACTCGCTTCAGTAGCTACAAATAAAAGTACCAGCTATTCGTACACGAGTTTAGCAAATTGCCCAGTGCTTATTGTTTCATGCCTGTTGGCGCGAATTTCTCTTTTGTTCCAATGACCGTACTAACAGTGTAGTTTGTCCTGGCGGCAGATTCCATACATTTTGTACAGTGGCGGCCATTTTATTCAATGTACTGTTCATCCTACGATAGAATTGTTTTATTGCTCTAATAGATTATTGCTTTTGTTGCGACAGTGATTCAATAATTGTATCGTATTTATTTTGAGACTAGCTTTAGCCAGTGGTTTCTCTCATGTGAAAGTCAGAAATTATTTCAAGGGAATATACTACTGGGATAAAAAATAAGCTATGTCCTAATCCGTGCCATGGTCTAACCGGGCTCCCATCTAAATCCATTCAGCCATTTGCAATGTATGTTCATTAAATAACATACAGACTTTATACCATTTTTGTGTTGTTCGGGAAATCATCCAATGACTTCTCCCACTCTGGGTGAGGCAGGGGGGCGTGTCAGACTTTTACTGATTAAAACCCACCCGTGTTCCTTCAGTTGCTTGAGCCAGGGCCGCGGTAACTCTTTTTTAAATTTATCCGGCAGCAGATTCTATACATCTCGTACAGCAACGGTCATTTAATTCAATGTACTGTTCATGCTACGATAGAATTGTTTTATTGCACTAATAGGTTATTGCTTTTGTTGTGATAAAGTGTCAATCATTGCTTCGTCCATGTCACGGCCATAGACCAGTGACAGGATGCGTCGCGATAACGATTCTAAAAAAAAATCGGCCAAGTGCGTGTCGGGCCACGCGTAGTAATAGGGTTCCGTAGTTGCATAAAAATGCGGACTAAGTCCGGAGTAATCTCTTAATATTTACAAACCGAAAACAAATATTTTAGTCTAAGTATTTTCAAACAACCTACTCAACTACCAAAAAGTAAAACCAAATTACTCAATGATAGGAACAAACAACCAACCTAAATAAGATGCAATAAATAATCTATATGAGGGACGTCAATTGCGAAAGAAGCCGAAACGAGCGCGCGTTAGATAGAGCCACGGGGAATGGTATGGTTCGTTCCTGGATCCTCACAAGCACGCTCCTTGATTTTTTTCTCTTTCGGAATTAGAAAATTTTTGAATGTATTCACTATTTAGTTCTCGAAAGTTCTTCGCTACTCAATTAGTGATGTAGTCGGGTCGGATATCGATTTTATAGATGAATATCGACAACAGAAAACAAGATATTTAATATTCCTTATAAGATAATATTATAAAGAGGCCCGCCCGCCTCAATGAGCATAATTAAATAAATACATAAATTCAAATTGATTTTATTTATAAAAAATATTAGCCTTCAAATAAAAGATAAAAAATCCAAGTCTTATTTTTTCGAATTAAGAAATCAGGTATCTATACTCCTCATACTAGAACAACATTTGCTAGAAGACACTATGCTTATCTTGCTCCGCATGCCTACAATAAATTAACTAAAGTCCAGAAGGTAAGCAAATTGAATAACAATAAATTAAAAATAATTCTGTATACCTGGCTAAAGTCAATGGACTATACTGATGTAGAAAACCTCATAAAAACATAACCAATCCTGCATAGCACATGCACACACACATACATAAACACACACATATACACACCCAAACATACACAAACACACACATATACACACACTTCAGCACGTTTGTTAACTTTTCTATTATTTTCATCTATTCTGTCTGATGTAAGATTACTGTCACTTTATTACGGGGAAGACACTAGCACCTGCAACACAGTTTTACTAGCGCAGGTGCTAGGGAATCCTATAATCTAAATTGAATTCATTATGTCAATAAAGAATTACTATTACTATTATCATTCAACGGACCGGGACCCTGGGGATCCCGGGCCTTTGAAAGGCGTGCGAGGGGCCGAAGCCAACTCGCAAAGGCCTTTTTAGGCATGTATCAGGAAATTGTGACACCAACCGACGATTATCTCTGTATGCACTGCGCAATTGCACTCAAGGGCAATCCTTGGTTGGTGCAGGACTATTGCAAAATATGGAGAAAAACCGGCTAAGTGCGAGTCGGACTCGCGCACGAAGGGTTCCGTACCATTATCGCAAAAAACGGCAAAAAAACACATTTGTTGTATGGGAACCCCACTTAACTATTTAAGTTGTGAAAACGGGACCCTAATACTAAGATACCACGACACTTTCTGTCCGTCTGTCACCAGGCTGAATCTCATGAACCGTGATAGCCAGACAAAATAGAAATTTTCACAGATTATATATTTCAGTTGCCGCTGTAACAACAAATACTAAAAACAGAATAAAATAAATATTTTAGTGGGGCTCCCATACAACAAACGGAACCATTCGTGCACGAGTCCGACCCGCACTTTGCTGCAATATCTCATCGGATTATCGTATATGAATTAATGTACGTATATAAATGTTTTAAAATCCGTGTGATTGACTTAAAACTATCCAAACACACAAATATAACAACCTTATTGGCAGTTATATGTTTGAGCCGTTTGGGGTTGAAACATTAGGTCCATGGCGTCCAAGTGCTCATCGAGTGTGTCGAGACATAAGTAAACGGTTAGTCAACTCTTCACGTGACCAGAAGGCTAGTCTTTTCTTCGGCCAGAGAATCAGCATTGCCAAACATATTTGTTATTTTTTTAAAAACGTTGTCCCACACTAGGAATTATCTTCCTGTATCGTGGGTGCGTTAACAAACATATATACTCACATACACAAACACCCAGAGCTAGAACAACTGTCTGTAGGTCATACAAATATTGGTTCCGTGCGGGAATCGAACCCGCGACACGCAGCGCAGCAGTCAATCGCTCAACCACTGCGCTAACCGTGCGCCCCGAGGATTCAACGTGGCAATGCTGCTAGCGTTCTGGGCACGTTTCCCATTGACGATATGGACGATTTTTTTAATGCGCAATGATCCCTTTTCGCTCTCCTTTTGTATATTCGAGTAGGTTTGTTTTGTTATTAGTCATAAGTTTTGAAATATTCAATTGTACACTTATAGGAAAAACACCAAGAAAAATACTTAAAAAAAAACACATTATAGGAAATGTAAATAACTTGCTGTTGCCCGCGGCTTCGCTCCCATGGACCACCCCACAGGTCCCATTTTCGGGATTAAAAAATAGCCTATGACACTCAGGAATAATGTAGCTTTCTATTGGTGAAAGAATTTTTCAAATCGGTCCAGTAGTTTCGGAACCTATTCGGTACAAACAAGCAAAAAAATCTTTCCTCTTTATAATATTAGTATAGATAGGAATAGATGTTGGTTTTTTTTTGTTGAAATTTTCAAAAATGATACTGTGTTTATAATATTCGTTTTACCTATCTGTAATTATTTAGGGAGAGAAAGTTTTCAAAGTGATGGGAACTGTCGATAATTTCGTAATTAATGGTTAAGGCGACGCTGTTGCGGGGATTAAATAAGACTTGAGACTTGAAGAAGACTTTGTCCTTTCAAGCCAAAACAATTACGTGAAAGAAACTTGAAGAACCTTCTTAATAACGTAGACATTTTTAGGCTTAAAAATTGATGGGCCATAAATAATTGCTTAGAAAGTGCTTTCCATTTTAAACTTCTATATTATTGACTTGCCGACAATCTTTATTGCGGGTAAAATGTCATGTGTCTATGTTTACTTTTTAGTGAATATTGTTTACTTTTTTTATAGAGTAAGTATCGAGTTTCTTGTCCGTTGGTATCTATATGGACGACTAGATTCGTTAATTTCAAATTTCAACAGTGGCGACCACCAGACTCGTTGTTATTGACTTGTTTAAAGTCCAAGAAAAATCAATTCGGACATATCGGACTACAAGACGTACGGCCATGCGCCATCGGTACATGGTGGACATCCCTCCCATATGCACAAAGCTTTTTGCAAATACTTTAATTGTGCGCACTGCTAATGAGTGGAACTCCCTTCCGGAGTATTTGTTCTCTGTTAGCTACAACCTTGGGGTCTTTAAGTCAAGAGTGAATAGGTTTCTTCTAGGCAAGCGTGCTTCACCGTAGACCACATCATCGCGTACCATCAGGCAAGATAGTGGTCAAACGCGAGCCTATTAATTATAAAAAGTAAAAAATAAAAAAACTATTTATTTTTTCGCAACCGTTAAAGGTGAGATTATAATGACAATGAAAGTATAAAACTACAAGTTTTTTCTATTAACAGGACGCGCCTACTCCAACATGTATGGCATATACTGCATGGTGATCTTCTTCACAACTACCATATCCATGTATGGTGCACTATCAGAGATCTTGGAGCATGGTTTGAGTTATAAGGAGACGGGTCTATTCGTCATCGTGGGGTATTGCATGACTCTGCTGTTCATCATATGTAATGAGGCTTATCATGCTTCTAGGAAGGTTAGTATTTGTCCAGATTATTGGAACTTTATGTGTGTTTTTAACCAACTTGCAAAGAGGAGGAGGTTATCAATTCGTTTTTTTTTTTTATGTGTGTTACCTCAGAACTTTTTATTGGGTGAACCGATTTTGATGATTCTTTTTTTATTCAAAAGCTGGTACTTAATGGACTACCATTGAGTTTGTCATGTGGTCCCATTTAATTTTCATCAAAATTTGATGAAGAACTTCGGAGATATACATCAGAACTCTTCAATAAATGACGGCAAATCACTCGGGATAGCTGCAATCGCATGTCTGTTTATTGTTAACACCATTTTATAACATAACATCACACTGGTACGCTTTGAACTGTTCACACCTGCGTACCCCTTACGCAGGTGTGAACAGTTCACCCTGGTATACTCTCATTCCACCGGTTTTGTTTATTTAAGTTTCATGTTATTGGGTTAATCTATACTGGCTTGACATTGGGCGTTATAGGTACCTAGCCTATAGAACTGGTCCATTAAGTACTACAACTAATAATCGAAAAATACAAATAAAAAAAAAATCTTTTTGATTTGTATTTTTCGATTTTTAGTTGTAGTGTTTTTGTTTGGAGTAATTTTAGTAAAAAAGATTTTTATTTTTCGATTTTTGTAAAATCTTTCTGATTGATAAATGAGAGATTAAAAATAAAACTCTATCAAAATTCAACATCAACCAAGATTAAGCGCGCGCTTGCCTCCTTGGTGCTAAATGTGTATCGCGTTTCAATGTAAACTTACTTTAATATCCCTTCATCGGTTTTAATTAGGAAAACAATAGAGCTGCGTCAAAATCTGATACCACCACAGATGAGCGCGTCACATACCCAACAGCATAAAAAAAAAAATTACATAGCAAAATATTATTTTGTAAAGATTTTTCGTGTAGTCTAGAGAGTAAGCTCGTTTAAATCCAAAGATAAATGATGATGATCCTATTTAACCAGGTTGGTCTTGAATTCCAAGCTCGTCTCCTCAACGTAAACCTGGGAGCGCTAGATAGAAGTACGCAGCGTGAGGTAGAGGTGTTCCTCATGGCTATCTCCAAGAACCCGCCCATCATGAACCTGGACGGCTTCACCAACATCGACCGGGAACTGTTCACAGCTGTAAGTAGAACAATGTGATGGAAACCTCGTGAAAGCCGAGAAAGATAAGCAAATCAAGTATTTTGATTTGGCCCCCGAGTTTGTCGAAATGTGGGATGTAAACTCAATGATCATTGTACCGATATCGTGTCAGCCAATGGCTTAATGGTTACGAAACTCGACCAACACCTTAGGAGACTTGCCTTGTTAGCTGGTTCTTCTCTCTGCAGTCCAGACCGCCGGTAGCTTGGATCATGTTCCCGATACCGGTGGGCCACTATCAATACTATTCATTTTAAAATATTAACAGAAGGGGCACTGGGAACGGGACTTGGACTACTGATAGTTAGGGGTCCAGAGTAGAAACCTTCTCACAATCAACGGATAAAATGTGCCAAAGGCATTAAGTCCACCTTTGAACGTTTGTGTGCACGAAGTATTAGATTAATAAATGCGTGATAGATTTGTAACGATTCTCAAACTATTGGCATTTACAGCTTCGGATTTTTCATGGGCATCATCATAAGGCATTCTATTTTTAGGATTCCGTACCCAAAGGGTGAAAACGGGACCCTATTACTGAGACTCCGCGATCCGTCTGTCTGTCTGTCCCTCTGTCACCAGGCTGTATCTCATGAACCGTGATAGCTAGACAGTTGAAATTTTCACAGATGATGTATTTCTGTTGCCGCTATAACAACAAATACTAAAAACAGAATAAAATAAACATTTAAGTAGGGCTCCCATACGACAAACGTGATTTTTTGGCCGTTGCGATAATGGTACGGAACCCTTCGTGTGCGAGTCCGACTCGCACTTGGCCGGTTTTAATTTAACTCTTGCTTACTTGCTCTGTTGGTCTGAACCTAAAACTAAACAGTTCATCACTTTATTTATGGTGCTATAGAAAAGTGCTGCGTATCTCGTGGACGGCACACCGGACGAACATCTAGATATTAATGTTGAAAAAAGGCCAAGATTGATCAAGCAATCGCCGACTGGTCTAGCAGATTTGGGGTTACTGTCGATATCAGTAAATGTCAGGCTATCCTTATTGGTAGTTCGTATTTCCTATGAAACTTGGAGCCTAACCTACTATCGGCGCTTATTTTCGGCAGTACCGTCATCCTTCTCTCGCCTCACGTTAAAGACTTAGGCCTGTACATTGATGACAGGTTAAGGTGGAATAATCAGGTCGCTTAGGTTAGCCAGAGAGTCACATTCACACTGTAGTCTCTCTATAGATTCAAACATTTTCTTCCGACTAGCACTAAAATCACCTTGGTTCAAGCTCTTGTGTTGCCTACAATCGACTATGCTAATGATTGTTACTCTGATCTATCCCAAAAACTTCTAATTAAAATGGATTGATTTCTTAACAACTGTATTCGCTTTATTTTCGGCCCTTGTAAATATGATCACATTTCTTCCTTCCGTTCTCAGCTTAAATGGCTGCCTATCCGTCAGAGGAGATCCCTCAGATCTCTCTGCATTCTCTTCACCATCATGAATATTTTAAAGTGTTGGGCAGTTCTCATGATCTTAACCTTCGAGCTTCCAAAAACTTACTTCTCCATTTTCCTTTTCACCGCACTGGGTTTCTGTCTAATTCTTACACTGCCACTTGACATCAAAAAAGCTGAGGGTAAATTTTCATCTAAGCGTGGAATCCGGAACTATTATTTGTCCTCTCATACATACTCGGTCTTCGTGATAGATATTATATTTTAAACTGTCTCATTTAGAATTTGGTATTTATTATAATATGTATTAGTATATTGTTTCAGAAATGATTAATTTATTTAATATATCCGGCTTAATTTATTGTTCATATTTTTTTATTTTGTATATCTATATATCTTACCACTGTTGTGTTCTTTTTAACCCAGAGGTTGATTGGTAGAGAATGCCTTGCTGCTTTAAGTCCGCCTATGTTTCTGATATGTTAGTAGTAATGAAACACAACCGTTTTGCTCCAAGGCTAGTTTATTACTGTCGGTACCCTCACTAACAATGTACATACAGTTCATCTCCCTCCAACATTAATTTGAAAATCTGTAACAATAACAATAAAACATTCTTATTAACAAGATACAAAATGACTTATGTTCTTATAATACTAACCTACATACTTAAAATATTTCTTATAACAAACATGTTTCCTGAGCCTCTCAGAACGTCCGACCGGGGCAGTGTTTACAACATTAGAATTATTATTCTCATTTGGCTCGACACACTGTTCATCCGATTGGATTCTGTCTTCCATCACTTCGCAAGCCTCCACCCAATCCCCATCGTCCGAATCCGTCTGTTCCCTTAGATTATCAGCGCTTATTGCTACGGTATTCCTATCACGGTCAGCCGTGACCTGCGCCTCCCTCTCCTCTATTGCGCTAGCTGATGGAGCTGGAGACGCTGGCGACGACAAGGTCCCGGAAGATCGCTCAATAGATAGCGATGCGGAGGATGGAGACTGCAGTGGCGATGGAGATGGAGATCCCGGCGCCGACACTGGCGGTGGATTGCAATCTGGTACATTGTGGACAACAGGCGCTCCCTCTGTCGACGGACTATTAACTGTTATATCACTATTATACGAAGTAATATATTTTCTTAATTGATCTATGTGTCTGTTACAGCTGGTTCCGTAATCATTAAAATAAACCTCATACATTCTATTTCCTATTATTTTTTTAACGACACCTATACTCCACATACATTTTCTTGCGATAAACCATTTCGCCCATACAGTTTCTCCTACTTGAAAACACCTCTTACACTTCATTGCTGTTTGTTCTGTGTTTTTATCTATATTGTTGGTTTTTGGTAAAATCAAATCCAACCTACATCTTAAATTTCGTCCTAACATTAAAAAGGCTGGTGTGACACCAGTCGCGCAATGAACAGTATTCCTATAATCAAACAGGGTTCCCTGTAGTTTTTCCTGAATATCTTTAATACATAATCTGTCTTCTGCGAACATGCATTTTATCATTTTCTTACAGGTTTTAACGGAATTTTCTGCCTGCCCGTTACTGGCGGGATGATAAATAGGCGAATTTAGATATTCGATTCCGTTCACTCGACAAAATGTATGAAATTCCGCTGAGCTAATCTTTACATCATTGTCTGATACAATTACATTTGTTACACCGAATCTAGAAAACATGTTTTTTAATTTTTGAATAAGAGCGTTGGTCGAAGTACCACGATCCATATGAACGCATTCCAGCCATTTGGAATACGCATCTACAACAATTAGGTACACTGCCTGCCCTATAGACATATAGTCAATATGTATACGGTGCCAGGGGGACGGGGGGCGCGGCCAGGGCGCGGGAGGCGCGCGCGCCGTTGCACTGCGTACGCTGGCGCACGCGGCGCACGCTCCCACCCATCGCTCAATATCGGCATCGATCCCCGGCCACCACATTCTACTACATTATTACATTTTATTTTCCTCGGCCAACCAATATTCATATATTTTATAACAGTTTTTAATACATTGTCGGCAGCAGTAGCTCGTCTTATGTCAACGAACGAAACCGGTTCTACGCTAGCGTCTAAGAAAAGAAAGTACTTTGAGGACCCGTCCTCTTGCTTATCGTTATCACCGACTGCTGATAACGGCGATCGAGAAAAATAATCTGCAATTTGATTGTTCTTAGCGTCTACGTACTGTACCGTATAGTTGTATGCACCCAAAATTATTGCGTATCTCTGTAGACGCAGGGCGGCCGTGACAGATATAAGATTTCGTTTGCCAAAAATTGATAACAGAGGCTTATGGTCCGTCTTCAGAATAAAAGGTTCCTGACGGCCATAAAGATATTGGTGAAAATGTTTCACCCCGAATATGATCGCCGTCGCCTCTTTATGAATTTGGCTATAATTCTTTTCACTCGCCGTCAGCGACCGTGAAGCGAACGCGATTGGCCGCTCCCGCCCGTCCGATTCCCGGTGCGCGAGCACGGCACCCAGTCCGCACGGCCCCGCGTCTACCGTCAATACCAGCGGTGCCTCCGGCTGGAAATGCGCTAGCACCCGCTCGCTAGCCAACTCGCTTTTAACGCTATTGAATGCCACTTGCTGTCGCTCGCCCCACTGCCATTCTACGCCCGTGCGCAACAATTCATTCAGCGGACTCAGTACAGTAGAGGCACTCGGAATAAAATTCCTGTAATAATTCACTACGCCTAGAAATCGTTTTACTCCTAATACGTTGGTAGGCGCAGGCGCATTTAGAATTGCCTCGACTTTAGTTGGACAAGTTCTCAACCCATTCTTATCGATTACGTAACCTAAATAAGTCACACTACTTTTAAAAAACACACATTTGTTCTTTTGAAGACGCAATCCTGCATCGTGTATTCTTGATAATACCTCTTGCAATCTAGACAAATGAATTTCTTTTGTTTTGCCCGTGATACAGATGTCATCTAGCCAAATACTTACTCCCTCTATACCAGATAGCAATGTTTCCATTGTTCTTTGAAACAAAGCTGGAGCATTTGCCAAACCATAGACTAAACGAGTGTAAGCAAACAGACCCTTATGTGTATTAATGGTTGTCAAATTTTGGGATTGCTCTGATAGACTAAATTGGTTATACGCGTTGCTCAAATCAATTTTGCTGTACGCTTCCCCCCCACCTAACTTAGAAAACACTTCCTCTATTCGTGGTAAAGGATACTTGTCCACCTTTAAGTCTTTATTCAGTGTACAAGAAAAATCACCAGCAATTTTTAATTTTCCGTCTTGTTTTAAAACCGGTACTATTGGTGTAGCGTATTCTGAATAATTAACCGGCACGAGAACCCCTAAACAAACTAATCTATCTAGTTCTGCACTGACTTTGTCCTTCAGAGCAAATGGCACGGGTCGTGGTTTAAAAAATTTGGGTGATGCATTGTCTTTCAACTGCAAAACGACCTTAAACTTATTAAAACATCCTAATTCGTCTTTCCAAATATCTGGGTATTGATCCAACAATCGTTGCACTTCATCAACGCCTTCATTCATAGTACATACTATGCTGTTATTTGCTGTAGCAAAATAAATTCGGAATTTTGTCATGAAATCACGGCCCAACAGTGGTGGTCCACCGTTTTCTATAACATACATTTTAATCTCTTCGCTTACACCTGAATATGATATTTTAGCTATAAAATATCCTAGGGGCGTGATTTTATGACCATTGTACAAACACATCTTTAGATCACTTTTATGTAAAATAAAATGAGAAAAATGGAGTAAATACAACGTTTCGGAAATTACCGTAGTTCCTGAACCAGTATCTAACTCCATGCACATATTTACATTGTCCACATTAACAGTAATTTTAACCGGATTATAGTCAACATACCTCAAGTTATAAAGATCACACTCTTTGCAAACGCTTTCATGAGACGTCTCCGCTTCCTCCGTGCCGATTTTGTACAATTTTGTCTTCTTCCCCGCACATAACTTTTTTAAATGACCTTTTTGGCCACAAATAAGACACTTATAGTTCTTATATCTACACTGAGACGCATTATGATTTTTTAAACCACACACTGCACAACGTAATTGCTCGCCGTCATCAGATTTACGGCCAACCGCAGCACCGGCGGCGGCGGTGCCAACCGCGCGGCTTCTGCCCGAGCCAGCACCGGCACTGCGCACGTCGCGGCTCGCACCTGCATGCACATAAAACACCTGCTCCTCCTTAACCACGACGTCGGCGCGTGCTTGCCGTGCACAAGCAGCCTTTTGAGCGACTTCTAGGGCCTGCCCAAAAGTCAGGGTCTTTGAGTCACTCTCGAACAACCGATCACGCTCTGGTCCCGTTCTGAAGCCTAGGACGAACCGGTCACGCAGAAGCGTGTCCAGCTCCGATCCAAAATCGCAGTACACGGCTAGCTCTCGCAGCCGCGCAGCCCACTCCACGATGCTCTCACCGTCGGATTTCGTCGCCTCGTAGAACTTCGCCCTATCGGCGAAAGTTGACCTCTTCGGAGTGAAATGGTTATCGAGTTCTTTCACTAGCTCATTATACGTGATTTCCTCGAGCTTATTCGGATGCACTAGGTTCCGAACCAAACGGTAGGATTCGTCCGACAAATGCGTTAACAACACTGCACTTTTGTTGACGTCCGAAATATTGTTCAACTTAATAAACTGCGTCAGTCTGCCATGAAAAACTTCCCATTCGTGGAGTTTATGGTCAAAAATGCTTAAATTTCCTATGAAATTCGCCATTTATAACGCTTACGTGGGTAGATAAAAAAATACTCGTCGCCAAATGATATGTTAGTAGTAATGAAACACAACCGTTTTGCTCCAAGGCTAGTTTATTACTGTCGGTACCCTCACTAACAATGTACATACAGTTCAGTTTCACCATTGTACATGAAGTTAAAATAAATAAATTAATAAGATTGTCGAATGTATGCCTCTGCAAGATATTTGACTTATATGACCATACCCGCAAACCTGGTGACAACTTACTGAAGATAATTGCCACTGGCAAAATCGAGGGTAAACGGCCTAGAGGCAGAAATTATACGCTGGTCAGACCAAATCCGACCCTCGTTAAACATCAAAGCCTTCGATGCCGTGTATGTTGCTGAGCATAGGAGCAGATGGAGAAAAATCATCAAAGAGAAAAATTTCAAAACCATTATGTGGGCACGACACCCAGCAATGGGGAATCGACGCAAGGTGGAGGATGCTTAATTGCCTCGTTGTTTAGGGATCGAAAGCTCTACGGTTGAGCATAAGGGTTCGATGTCCAGGTGGGGCAAAGTGTTATTGGGTTTTTATTTCTGGAATTTCTCAGTAGCAGCCTGGAGTCTGGATTTGTGCTCAGCTTATGGCAATACCCCTACTACAGGGACTTAAACATAGCTAGCGTAATGTGGGTGTACTATAGGTGCATCTTAGCCTAAGAGCCAGTCCACACGGCGCGTTGCGTTGCGTTACGTTGTCGCAAAGCAAATATTTTGACGCATTGCCATACACAGGCGCTGCGTCATCGCAGCGTTGCTACGACGCAGTAGTAACGTAACGTTGTCGCAGCAGCGACGCATAGTTGCGGCGAGCATTTTGTAAAACATTGAACATCGCAGACTATTGGGAATCAACACACAAACAACTGAGCGCTGACGCTGCGGCGTTGCAATGAGTACACCCCTCTCGCATTGACGCAGCGCACCGAGTGTACACTATGGTTATGAGTACGTAAAACGACGCAGCGTCGCAGCGTCAGCGCTACGTCATCGACGCAACGCTGACGCAACGCGCTGTGTGAAAACAGACTTGATGTTAAGTATGTATGTATGTCTTGCAAACTTTTTCCAACCACATCCGAGTAAGAGCTTGTCAGTTCTAAACTCCTATCCATTGCACATCCTATCATAAGCATTCACGGAACATAACAAACATCTCGGTTAAAGCCCCATCATGCATATAATAAACTAATTCATAAGCATTCAATCCATCAAAGCAATTTGTTCAGCTCTTAATACAAATTGCAATCTATTTAAATGGGAATTGCACTGCAACTCAAACATCGGTTTCGGGGTAAAACAACAGGTAGCTTAAAACTTTCCTCGTCAAGTAAACATTTGTTTGTGGAGGACCACAATGCTGGTTATTTTGGGGTCTTCTGTTTTATTTGTGTGTTTCAGTGTCAAAAAGTTGGATTTGAGTGTTGTTTAAAAATAATAAAATGTGTATTTTTCTTTAACACTTAATTACTCACGTGGAGTCAGATTGACCCCAGCGTACAATCAATCCATCATATTTCATGTGTTTTATGCGCCTTGGTTTTCTTGATACTTTCCTAAGTAACAGTAATCTTAAGACTTCTTCTATTCCTATTCCAATTTGGGGTCAGATTGACCTCACGAGAGCAGTGACGTAAATTTTGTTAATGCGTGTAACCAAGGGCTAACTAGACCAGTCGTACTAAACCTAATTAGCTAAAAATAATAGTATTGTAGATTATCATCAATCAATATCATCAATATCATCAATCAATACATATAATAAATCTGTAGAAAAATATTTTTTGTACATCGAAAAAAAATCCAAAAAAAATAGCCAGGGTGTTAAAGGATAACCAACAGAACCCATTTCTAGCATTTTTGTCTGTTTGTCTGTTTATCTGTTTGTCTGTTTGTCTGTTTGTCTGTTTATTTGTGCACGCATCACGTGAAATGTACGAAACCAATGTAGATAACTTTTATACATAAAAATTGTGCGTATCTTGAAGAATTACTTAGTTTTTGTTTCATCGCAATCGGTTCACTCTATCAAAAGTTAGATGAATTTAAAGTGTTCAAGAAGTAAAATTATCACAGCTCACGCAATTCGGTTACTCGGACAGTTGAACTCGCTATTCGATAGATGGCGTTGTGCATTTAAAGTCATTATCTGAATCGCGGTGTTAAGATTTTACGCGAAAGAATGACCCTAGAAAAAAAAAATTGGTATGTAGTACGTATATTTTTTAACCGACTTCCCAAAAAAGAGGAGGTTCTATGTTCGACATTATGTATGTTATTATTGTTTTTTTGTGTATGTTCAGTGTTCACCGATATCTCCGTCAGTTGTGGACCGATTTCAAAAAATCTTTTTTTGTTTGAAAGAGTATGTTCCGAAATTGGTCCCATTTTAATTTGGTGTAGGACTGACGAAGCAATTCGAAGATATACAACAGAACTCTTCAATAAATAACGGCAAATCTCTCGGGATTGCTGCAATCGCATGTCTGTTTGTTGTTTATACCATTTCATAACATAACATCACGCCAGTACGCTCTTAAGGGGTACGCAGATCTCTCATTTCACCGGTTATGTTCAAGTTTCATGATATTAGGGTAATATATTCTGGCGTTATACGAGTAGGTAACTTACTAAACAACTTGCCTATTAGGTAGGAGAGCCTTATTGGTAAGCTTCCTTCCTTCGGTCTGCCTAGTGGTCTGTGTGACTGGATTGCTGACTTCCTGAGGGAGAGGTCCATCCGAGTGGTTATCGATGGCTGCTCGTCCGGTCAGCTAGGTATTAACGCCGGAGTCCCTCAGGGGTCGGTGCTCTCGGCTACACTGTTTTTGCTGCACATTAATGACCTGCTAAAACCCGGAACCTTTGGGTACGCAGACGACAGCACGGTTGCTGAGAGATACGTGTCCGGCGCACGGGCTACTGGGACTGAGATCCGGTCTCTCCGGGAGGCCATGGTTGAGCGCTTGAATCTGTCTTTGGAGGCAGTCTCCGAATGGGGCGATGCCAATCTAGTCAATTTCAATGCAGCTAAGACCCAGGCGTGTCTTTTTTCCGCAAAAAAGAGCCTATTCCACCCGGCTCCATCTTTCCGTGGTGTAACCGTGCCGATAACGGACCATCTCGACCTTCTTGGTGTTACTTTAACATCGACCCTCAATTTTGGTCCATTCATTGAGGCAAAGGCTCAGTTGGCTGCAAAAAAGTTGGGGATCCTTGCAAAGGTGAGACGGTACTTCACGCCTGAACAGCTGCTCAACTTGTATAAAGCGCAAGTTCGGTCATGCATGGAGTACTGCTCTCACCTTTGGGACGGATCTGCCAAATATCAACTTGATGCACTTGAGTCGATTGACAAACGGGCCAAGAGGCTTATCGGCCACGATGCACTGGTCGCCTCAAAGCTCCAGAGCCTTGAACATCGACGCCAAGTGGCCAGTCTGTCGGTTTTTTATCGGTTACATTTCGGGGAGTGTGCGATGGTACTGCACAATTTGATTCCGCCTAGCCCTTTCCATCACCGGACAACAAGACGCACGGCAATGCGCCACCGGTACTTGGTGGACATCCCACCCATACGTACAAAGCGTTTTGCGAATACTTTCATTGTACGCACAGCTAAGGAGTGGAATTCCCTGCCGGAGTCTTTGTTTCCTGATAGCTACAACCTTGGGGTCTTCAAGTCAAGAGTGAATAGGTTACTTCTAGGCAAGCGTGCTTCACCGTCGACCACATCATCGCTTACCATCAGGCGAGATAGTGGTCAAACGCGAGCCTATCGATAAAAAAAAAAAAAAAAAAAAAAAATTAGGTAGGTACAACTAAAAAGTGAAAAATAAAAAAAAAACTTTTTACAAGAAAATACTACCGACTTCCAAATAAAACTACAAAGTGAAAAATAACTTTATTTTTGGAAGTCGGTGTCCATAACGCAATAAATTGGTACCTACGAAAGACACCGACTTCCAAAAATAAAGTTATTTTTCACTTTGTAGTTTTATTTGGAAGTCGGTAGTATTTTTTTGTAAAAAGTTTTTTTGAGTATGTGGAGTAGGCAGGCAGGCTGGTAAGTATGGTAGGGTTGGCAGGCAGATGACGGGAGCGAAGCCGCGGGCACAGCTAGTCAATTAATATACATATAATAAATCTGTAGAAAAGTAATTTTTGTACATCGAAAATATTTCCAAGAAAAATAGCCAGCGTGTTACAGGATAACCAACAGAACCCATTGCCGGCATTTTTGGAGTTAGTGCCTGTTTATCTGTTTGTCTGTTTATTTGTGCACGCATCACGTGAAATGTACGAAACCAATGTAAATAACTTTTATACATAAAAATTGTACGTAACTTGAAGAATTACTTGTTTTTTGTTTCATCGCAATCGGTTCACGAAATCAAAAGATATATGAATTTAAAATGTTCAAGTAGTAAAATTATCACAACACACGCATTTCAGATACTCCGAGAGTTGAACTCGATATTCGATAGATGGTGTTGTGCATTTTAAGTCATTTTCTGAATGGCGATGTTAAAATTCTCCACGAAAGAAAGATGATTATAGAAAAAAAATGGTAGGTTGGAAAGTAGAGTAGGCAGGAATGTAAGTAGGGTTGGCAGACAGATGACGGGAGCGAAGCCGCGGGCACAGCTAGTTATTCATAAATTTAAGGACTTAGGTACCATATTTGTTTTCACGTTTTCGATAGACATTGTTTTTTTGTGATGACCATCTTATAACTATCTTATCTGTGTAATATAGCTTCGCTGATCTCCTGAATGACCTCGTTCAATCTGTACTTCCATGAGGATCTTTGACAACACGTGGCACCTCTAGGTGTTCTTAGTTATCTAAAAGAAGCAAAGGACAATGCCGATTTTCTGGTTATGATTTAAAAGTAAGAAAAAAACATGAAGCAGAATATATATGAGCATATATATGAATATATGAGCATATTATTTATCTTATTTATTTTACCACAAAATATGGCATAACATTAAAAACCATCACAATCAATGACCCGATCAAGCTTCTCAAAAGCAGTCAATAAAACAAGATAGTTCCATTTATAGAACCATTAAAGTTTATTGGCGATGGTACAAATAAAAGAAGATATTCTCGGTAAAGTCGCCGACCTGGAACAAATGCTACATCCATTCAATATGAGGATCATTAATTATGTTCCAGTTAGTCAGTGCTAAGTTTCCTTACGAGTTAGTTCCTTGTTTGTGGAAATGGACGAACTAAAGTGCATATTGTCCGCAGTTCTGGCTGACTAATATTTATTTATTTAAAACTTCATGCACATAGGTACAATGGCGGACTTAATGGCTTAGGCAGTCTCTACCAGTCAATCAAGGGTGGTGAAGAGATATCATGGTAGGTGCATTATTTAAACTGTGACAAGCAAAACAGTAAAACAAAGAAATAATAATAAGATGTTTATAATACACATACCTATATAATATTAGTTTATGCAAGGGTCATATAAAAGAGGTCGTCGTTACTATTATCACTGTGTATTATTACCCACACGCGTGTTCTAATACCTAATAGTTTATCTTCACTCATACAGTTGAAATAAAACAAAAGTGGAAACGGAAAAAATATGTGGTATGGCGTGCAATTTAGATTTTCCCTGCGCAGCGCGCGCATTCATAGACAATGACACTACTTTTCTACATTAAGTCAATGAATAAGCGCCAATAAATTAAAAAGTAAAAGTGTGCTATAAAAATTAAAACGTTATTTTATGATGCAGTTGTTTGAAAATCGAAGGAAAATGTTGCACTGTAATGGTATTTTATCTACACTCACAACGTAATGTTCAAACTATGAATTCAAAAAATATTGTACAAACACATACTTTATATTCGTGGATAGGTAAAATTAAAAAAAAAAACATTAAATCAACCACTGCGCCAACCGTGCGCCCAAAATTGCCCGCCATACCACGTATTTTTGCCGAGTTTTTTCCGTTTCCACTTTTGTTTTATTTCAACTGTATGAGTGAAGATAAAATAGTGTATGCAACGGCATATAATTAGGTATTAAAACACTCGCGTAATATTATAATATTATTTATTATATATTCATATAATATTTTTTAAATTCAGATTTGGAACAGTATGTTGTGAATGTCGATAAATATATCTATATCTATACTATATATATATTAATATTATAAATCTGAAGAGTTTGTTTGTTTGTTTGAACGCGCTAATCTCAGGAACTGCTGGTTGAAATTTAAAAAATCTTTTTGTGTTGGATAGTCCATTTATCGAGGAAGGTTATAGGCTATATAACATCACGCTACAACCAATAGGAGCCGAGCATAAATTAAAAATGTTGCAAAAACGGGCAAGAATATTCCTTTTTGAGAGCTATTGTTGCGTGCGCTGCGTAAACGGTTTAAGTTACGCAAATATAATGTATGATGGAATTGTTTTTCTTTAAAAGTTCTAAAAAAAAGTCCGCGACAGCATATGCCTATCTTTTAAGATTGACTCACAATAGCAGCTTTTATGTTCTAAATTTTATTTAGGTCGCTGCCTCCGGTAGAAACAAAAGTTTACAGGTTACATTCGTATAGTAGTAAGGGTAGGTAGGGTAGGATAGGTAATGTAGGGTAGGGTAGGGTTGGAGGATAGGGTAGATAGGGTAGGTAGAGTAGAGTAGGTAGGGTAGATAGGGTAGGTGGGTAGGGTAGTTATAGGAAATAAAAAATTAGGGTAGGTAGGTAGGAGGTAGGTAGGTAGGTAGCCAGTTGACGGGAGCGAAGCCGCGGGGGTCAGCTAGTGATATATATAACTCATTTTCGCCAAAATGTCCCTTACGTTAATTTATACTTCTGGTATTGATATTTCACAGGGTGGTACGGTACCGAGCGTGCGCCAGTCCAACTTGCACTTGACTGGTTAACATTACAAAGTACAACTCAAATAAATACGGACACATTACTTACAAGATATGTTACATATAAAAAGAAAAGATGTACAATTGAATTAGGTACTTAGTTGGTACCTATTCCTAGTATAGACTAGCTGTGCCCGCGGCTTCGCTCCCGTCATCTGTCTGCCAACCCTACTTACCTTCCTGCCTACCCTACTTACCTACCTACTAATTTTTTTTCTATAGTCATCATTCTTTCGCGGAGAATTTTAACATCGCCATTCAGAAAATGTCTTCAAATGCACAACGCCATCTATCGACTATCGAGTTCAACTGTCCGAGTATCTGAATTGCGTGTGTTGTGATAATTTTACTTCTTGAACACTTTAAATTCATCTAACTTTTGATAGAGTGAACCGATTGCGATGAAACGAAAACTAAGTATTTTTCAAGTTACATACAATTTTTATGAATAAAAGTTATTTACATTGGTTATGTACATTTCACGTTATGCGTGCACAAATAAACAGACAAACAGACAAAAATTCCAAAAATGCCGGAAATAGGTTCTGTTGGTTAGCCAGGGTGTTGGCTATTTTTTTTTGAAAAAAATTCTATGTACTAAAATTACTTTTCTACAGATTTATTATATGTAGTATTGATGATTGATGATGATATTGATTGGATTCACAATTTCGCACTCTATCGATTGGTATTATTAAAATTTCTCTATCGTTAAAAAAATCCCTTACAGTACAAATTTTTGGTCTACGTAAAACTATTTATGAACGTGAGGTCCTCCGTTAGGTTCCCGGGTCGGGCAATGTATTATTTGGTTTTTCCATCTAGAATTTCTCAGTAGCAGCCCGGAGTTTGAATTTGTGTCAGGTTGATGGCAATAGGTGCGATTTAAACATGAATTGGTATCTCTGGATAACCCCTTGAGAGATACAGGCTTAAAGCCCGTTGTGGGGATGTGTTATTTTTTAAATTTATGAGAAAATAAATGTTGACACGGACCAGCAGATTTTTACACGACACCGATACTAAAATAATCATGTTATTCTAACCTTATTCTCTTCGTGTAACTTGACTTACTACTTTATTCAACCATTGCAATATTTATAACAAAAACAAAAACTCTAAGTTACCAGTTTTATAAACGGTAATTTCATAGGTAAAGACCCATTTTTGTGATCAAACTATTTTCCAGAATATCTCCTACATGACGACCTACTTGGTAGTGCTGATGCAGTTCAAGCTGACCCTCCCTCCGACAGAATGCCAGGAAGATTCTCAGATCAGTGATCAAGTCTGTGTTCAACACCACTACAACAGTGTTGGATGATGATTTTACTGAAGACGATGAAGAAGCGTGAAAGATTTTTATTTACGCATAATTAGTAAAAGCAGTTCTATTATATATATATTATATTACATTATATTATATTATATTATATTATATTATATTATATATATTATATTATATTATATTATATTATATTATATTATATTATATTATATTTATTATATTATATAGTTATATTATATTATATTATATTATATTATATTATATTATATTATATTATATTATATTATATTATATTATATTATTATATTATATTTATATTATATTATATTATATTATATTATATTATATTATATTATATTATATTATATTATATTATATTATATTATATTATATTATATTATATTATATTATATTATATTATATTATATTATATTGTATTATATTGTATTATATTATATTATATTATATTATATTACATTATATTATACTGTATTATATTATGGTCTTGTTCATTTATGGCAATGATGTTTGGATCGTCAAGAGTTTTATTTTTGCTTGTGTGACATGGTCTTGTTCATTTGTGGCAATGGCGATTTAGATTGTCAGTTCTTTAATTGTTGCTTGTGTAGTGAGTAATTCAATAGTTTGTATACTTTGGCATGTGTGAGTTTAAATAAAGTGATGGAAAACTTTTAGAGACGATATAGTATTTACAAGCGAAGACTGTGTGTATTATTGTAGACTAAAGAGAAGCCATTTTGATTAAAACTATGAGTTGTTAGAGCGTATTTCATAATAAAATAACATTTTTACTTTCGTTTTATTTCCTTTCATAACCTTTGTGACCATTTATTTACACCACAGCTTTGAAAACCGCAATGTAATAAATGTATGTTGCCTAATTCATTTCATAAGAGTGTCCGTGGGCTACATGACGTCACGAACAATTTGTTAATTACGCTACATAATTATGATTATGTTTATTTTAATAAAGACACAATCAACGACTCATGAGACCACTGCGAGTAGGAATGAGCATGAGATATTGTTATCATTGTTTGCTTGTGACATAGTACGACTTAATCCTGAAGCTAGAGCTTAAACCTTGTTTAAACTTATTAAACCTTGTCTAGAGACCAGGTTTAATCCTATAAGCAATAATGTTTTTTTTTTTTTTTTTTTATAATGTGTTTGCTCTTGACTCTAGT
This sequence comes from Orthosia incerta, assembly GCA_948252205.1. Lineage (NCBI taxonomy): Eukaryota > Metazoa > Arthropoda > Insecta > Lepidoptera > Noctuidae > Orthosia > Orthosia incerta. The sequence continues at coordinate 58,164,278 of OX411742.1, forward strand.
CTAGGTCATAGGTGACAGAGACAGAGTCTACGATGGAGTGAGCTTACCCAGAAGAAGCCTGTTCACTCTAACTTTGAAGAGATTCGGGTTGAATGCGTTCGGAAACACAGACGCAGGTAGTGAGTTCCATTCATTCGCTGTGCGCATTATAAAGGATGTTAGGAAGCGCTTGGTTCGAATTGGTGGAATGGCAACAAGGTAAGGATGATAACTTGCAGTGCGTCTAGATGTCCGATGGTAGAAGGGGGCTGGTGGGATGAGGTCGTGGAGTTCTTGAGCACACTCACCGAAGTACAGTCTGTTGAAGACCGACAAGCAGGCAACTTTGCGGCGATGAGCCAAGCTGTGAAGCTTGGCGTCCACCAGTTCAACGTCGCCAATGAGCCTCTTGGCTCTGCGTTCCACTGAGTCAAGCGCGGCAAGCTGATACTTAGCTGAACCATCCCAAAGGTGGCTGCAATACTCCATGCAGGATCGAACTTGTGCTTTGTATAGGGTTAAAAGCTGTCCAGGCGTAAAGTATCGCCTCACTTTATTTAGGATGCCCAGTTTTTTGGCCGCGATTTGGGCTTTGTTCTCAATGGAGGAGCCGAAGTTGAGACTGGATGTCAACTGCCATGCTCGAGCCGATCAGTCACAGGAACAGACGCACCCTGAAAAGTAGGAGTTTGATCGAAAATACTCCTCTTTGTGGTAAAAAGACACGCCTGTGTTTTGGTGGCGTTAAAGGAGACCAGATTGTCATCACCCCACTGAGAGACAAGACTTAAGGTCAAATCTGTCCGCTCCACATAGCCTCTCTCAAGGAAAGAACTTCATCCACGCTGGTTTTTGCGCTGGACAAGTATCTCTCTGAAACAGTACTGTCATCTGCGTACCCAACAATACCAGGCTGAAGTAGGTCATTGATGTGCAGCAGGAAAAGAGTTGCAGAGAGAACAGACCCCTGAGGAACTCCGGCATCAATAGCCATAAGGTCTGAGGAGCAGCCGTCAATGCATACTCGGATCGACCGTTCGCTAAGGAAGTCTGATATCCAGCTACAAAAACCAGCGGGGATGCCATAAGCAGGAAGCTTACTAAGCAGACTCGCGTGCCAGACCCTGTCGAAGGCATTCGAGATATCAAGCGATACAGCAAGTGCTTCGCCGTGTCTCTCGATGGCTTCGCCCCAGCAGTGCGTGACATATACAAGAAGATTGCCAGTTGACCGTCCCCGGCGAAAGCCATATTGACGGTCACTGAGGAGATTGTTGTCTTCAAGGTAGGCCAGCAACTTTCTGTTCAGTACCCTTTCCATAACCTTGGACAAAATGGAGGTAATGGCGATCGGACGGTAATTGGCAGGGTCTGCACGGTTGCCTTTTTTGGGCACTGCTTGCACATTTGCAAGCTTCCAGGATTTCGGCACCGTCTCTTTTACAAGAGAGAGGCGGAACAAGCGAGTCAACATAGGAGACAATTCTGGCGCACACTGCCTCAGCACTCTCGCTGGAATGCCGTCAGATCCGCTGGCCTTGTTCACGTCTAGACTGCACAATACTCTCCGGACCTCTTTAGCGTGTACAGCGATCTCCGGCATCGAAGAGTCACAATGAGGTACAGTAGGTGATTGCTTGGAGCCAGCGTCCAGACGTGAATTGCTAGCAAAAAGAGATGCAAATAAATTTGCTTTGTCATTCGCAGAGTGAGCCAGCGACTCATCAGGTTTTAGCATCGGAAGTAAAGTGGGCCGACAGAAATTCGTTTCAACCGCTTTAGACAAGGACCAAAACTGTTTACTACCCGGAGGGTGCGATGCCAGCTTGGCCCCAATACGTCCAATATGGTCAAAACGTGCCCGACGCAGAACCCGCTTGCAGAACTTGGCGGCAGAATTAAAAGCTCTTTTCCTCGCACGAACCCTACGCGCTCTAACTTTGCGGTCGCGGGCCCCGACCCAGGCTTGGTAGGCAAACTCTTTTCGCGCCTCAGCGTGGGCGCATTCTGCATTATACCAAGGTCGGGATTTGTGACCGAGCGGAATGTAGAAGAATGGAATGAAATATTCCATTCCCTGCCAAATCACATCCGCAACCGCGTCTGCACAGCTCGAGGGGTCACCCGAGGAGAAGCACACATGCCGCCAAGGATAAGACGCAAAAAAGTGCCGCATTTCGTCCCAGTCTGCTGACTCGTATCGCCATACTCGCCTCGTGCCTCTAGGGCTCTCATCTGGCGGAGAGCAAGTCGAAACGGCACCAGACAGTGGTCAGACGTTCCCAGCGGGGCTGAGACCGACACCGAAAGATGTCCGATTTTTAAAAGTTCTAAATCACACAAGAGATTGGCTAAAGGCCCTAGGCAAGTGAGTAGTGACATTATCACACATCATCAGCCTATTAATCTTACCACTGCTGGGACACAGGCCTCCTCTCTGTGAGAGGGAATGGGCCGTTATCCACCACGCGGGCCCAGTGCGGGTGTCACATGTCTTCGAATTATTGGTTCTAGGACATGCCGGTTTCCTCACGATGTTTTCCTTCACCGTTTTTGAGAGCAGTGGTGATGAAATAATTTACACAAAGTAAAGCGCCTGCCTGGGCTCGAACCCACGACCTACAACTTGTAAGTCGCGGCCAATACCACTGGGCCACCACTGCTCTCGTAGTGACATTCTCGAGTAGTGACATTCGGTTTAAAGATATTTATTTTCTCAAATAACAAATTACACTTCAAGTAAAGAGAAACTTAACTAAATTAACAAAACTTACATATCCCTTCATCTATTGTTATTAGGAAAACAATAGTAAAATAAAACAATTAATCTTACTCTTATATTATCAAGAGAAAAGATTTGATTGTTTGTAAGTTTGTTTGTTCGTAAATTTGTTTTTAATGGATAAACTCAAAAAGCATTTAACTGATTTTGGAAGTTCTTTCACCAGTAGAAAACTATAATTTTTATCTCGGAAACGGGTCCTGTGGGAAGGACGAGGGAAGCGAGGCCGCGGGGAAAAGCTAGTCGTCTAATATAAAGCTCCGTAGACTTTTATTAAAGGTTGGTATACTACTACATTTTATCATCAAAAGCGTGGCGATAGCTATTATCAAAAAACCGGCCAAGTGCGAGTCAGACTCGCGCATGAAGGGTTCCGTACTTGGTAAATTGCGGTTTACGATTTATGACGTATTAAAAATATAACTTACTAGATCCAAACCATTTTTTGGTAGAAGTGTACATGGTAATGTACATCATATTATTTTTTTAGTTTTATCATTCTCTTATTTTAGAAGTTACAGTGGGGGTAGGGAGACAAGTTTTACCAGTTTGGAAGTGTCTCTCGCGCAAACTATTCAGTTTAGAAAAAATTATATTAGGAACCTCAATATCATTTTTTAAGACCTAACCATAGATACCTCACACGTATGGGTTGGATGAAAAAAAATGAGTTTCATTTCTAAGTATGGGGACCCCATAAATGTATTGTTTTTATTCAATTTTTGTGTGAAAATCTTAATGCGGTTCACAGAATACATCTACGTACCAAGTTCCATCAGCATAGTTCTTATAGTTTCGGGAAAAAGTGGCTGTGACATACGGACGGACGGGCAGAAAGAGACAGACATAACGAATCCTAAGGGTTCTGTTTTTTGCCATTTGGCTACGGAACCCTAAAAATGCAAAATTGTATGGGGTTGACAAGCGATATCTAAAAATCACGTGAACAATCCCTTGCATATTGACATTTCGACTATATCCTTCGCTGACATCGAACGCCATTTATCTAGAGCCTAGTGACATCTTTGTAGTGCGAGCTGTTGAGGAGCTCGTGGCTAAATAATAACAGCCGCACTGGTCTATCATCAAGGTTAAGCAACGCTTGACGTGGTCAGTCCGTGGATGGGTGACCATTTCAACATACCGAGTTTCCTCCGTGCCTCGGAAAGCACGTTAAGCCGTTCCCGGCTGTCATTTAAAGATCTTTGACAGTCGTTACGGGTAGTCAGAAGCTTGAGATCTGACACCAGCCTTGCCAAGGGGTACCGTGTTACCCAGTTACTGGATTGTGGAGGTCAGATAGGCAGTCGCTCCATGTAAAACACTGGTACTCAGCTGAATCTAGTACGACTGGAAGCCGACCCCAATATAGTTGGGAAAAGGCTAGGCAGATTGGTGACATCTTTGTAGCGCAAGTCAATCTCACAATTTTTTTACTTTTTGACTTTCTATATCACTGATAAAATGTCACTTTGAATGGGTCCTCTGGTTACATTCAATTAATCTGGCCAGCCTTTTCCCAAATATATTGGGCATGGCTTCCAGTTAAACCCGATACAGCTGCATTTTACATAGAGCGATTGCCTATCTGACCTCCACAACCTGGGTTACACGACTTTTGGAAAAACTGACGTCAGATTTTCTGGCTGCTGGCTAATTACCGAAACGACTGTAAAAGATTAAAAATTAAAAACTAGAACAACTGACGAAAAACATCGCCATTTCATCACCTTGTTTGAAATCAAAACATCCATGAAAAATCTAAGAATAAAGTTTGGAAAAGCTAATAAATAAAACATTAAAAACAAAATTATTCAAGGTAAAGGTTGCTCCTAAAACAACATTGTGGGAAGAAAAGCAACAAAGTGTGTGAGAATAATTAAAACAAAACACTGTTTTGTTGTTTTATACTAAGTGGAGCTAATCAGGGTACTTCGTGTGAACTGATTTAAGTATTTGAGAGAGGTATGGGAGAAGATGGACTAGTTATTAATGTGTGTTAGTGCAGTGTGATTGCTTGGTAAAATTTGCTCTGTTTTGAATGATATACGAGGTTTTTTTTTTTAAGATTGTCAGCAACATAAGGGGCAATATTCGTATTTTAAAACAACATTCGCAATAAATCTTAGTCTCAATCTGTCAACAATTTTTCTATTGATATTCACTTATATTTTTGACAAGTATTTAAGTACTTATAGTTTGGCAATCACTACATTTTCCAATTTACTTTAGACATCGTCTCTGCTTGCCATTAATAATAAGTATTAATAAAAAATAAAATGGTACTAAATATAATTTCACTTGTTACACAATACACATCAAATGATCCCAAACACGATGGAGCTATTTTATATGGTTAAGGATTCGCTATAGCCACCTTCTGGCTTCATCATGAGACTAGCTCCACAGTACCATATTGTTTCAAGTGAGTTTGAAAGTGGCGCCAGTGACAGAAAAGTTGAAAGGAAACCGTTTGTCCTGGTATGGTCATGTGATGAGGAGGGATGAAACGCATGTTACTAAAAGAGTTAAATATAAATGTGAATGGATGGAGAGGGAGGGGACGGCCAAACAAACGATAAATGGACTGTGTGAGGAGTAATATGAAAGAAAAGGGAGTCAGTGATAGCTTGACAGGGGACAGCTGTGTCCTTCAAAATACATGAAGAATCCATCTTTATTTTAGTTAACCAAAAAGATTTCCGAGAAATAAATTTATTATTCAGGTTAGGCTTCTTTCAGATAAGGCATAAGCCGCACGAAGAGTCAGGAGCAGCGCGTACACGGTGCGTAATCGTTGTGTGTTGCGTTATGCGTTCAACTGTTGGGCCTGACACGTATCTGAAATGCATTTGAAACAACAACGAAACGTGATGACTGAGGGCGTAAGAAAGAACACGACAAGAATGTCACCTTTTGTTTTCCTTATGGTCTTGACAGTTTACTGAGTGTGAAGATTCAAGTTCGGCGTTGCTTCATTTTAGTTCGCCTCAAAATCGATAGATGGCTTTGAACATTTTTATCATACGATCATCAATGGCTGTATTATAGCAAAAATATATATTTTCTCGTCTCTGAACGACCGTGTATGTGGCGTAAACCATAAATACTCGTACCTCGAAGGCTCCTCAGACCTTTTTAGGAAGCATTCTCTTAAATAATTACGATTTCGTTTGACATTATCAAAACTTAGGTTAATTTTGTTTTCAGTATATAATTTCAAAACATCCCACAGAGTGATGTGTGACTGTAGTGAATTAAACTCTCCTAGTCAATCTATGCACAGGGACCGCCCGTCTAATCTGACCGTGCCCTAAGGCTGTTACTCACAAACAATGTAATTTGAAACTATGAATCTTTTTTCTGAGTTAAAGTGAAGGCGGCCATTTGTATTTGTGTAGCTTCGACAAAATAAATGTTTTTGACTTTCACCTCTCCTTTGAGCACTAAGGAGAACTTTATTTTATTGTCCGTATTTTGAAACTTTATTCATTTTATTTTTATTAGGTTCCATTTAAACTTGAGAGCTGCTTCAGATGAGTGTACTTAGGAATCATTTATCGTATTTATTTATTTTACTAGTTATACGATCTCGTTATCAGAATAAAGTATAAGTTTATTTTTATAGTATAATAATGGAAATGGTTTAAGAAAAGAGTATTTTAACAGTATGTTTTAAATATTTATGCGGGTTTTCGTTTCTATCATCAATGTTCATAGTAATTATGATGATTATGAAAGTTGGATTTTCTGGTTTGAGTCAGTACATTATCTTACTTTGAGATACATAGAGTTTTGACATTCGAAATCAAAACGAATACAAGTATGATGCAGATGTAGCCCAAGAAAAAAGAAGATATTGCAGTTTTAGTAGCAGCCATAAAACATGCTACGAGCATGCTACGAATGTCTACGCCGTAGCAGTCTCTGACGTCACAGCTCCGCTAGCTTAGTTCATTGAACTAAAAGTGACAATGTCATACATTTGACATTGAAAATAATTAATGAAACTATGTATCATTTTGAGCGGCTCTCAGAGTATCCATTATTCATATTTGAAAGTTTGCTGTACTGTTGTGAATTTTTATGTGACCTGATTAATTGGATTACCAAAACTGTAAATTAAATGTAGCGACTATGTTTGTTTTACATTTTGATTTAAAAATAGGTACTTGCACTAAATTGATACAACTTGGGTAATGGGTACGAAATTGAAAATTGCAGACCATTGCCACGTGACAATAATTTGATACGACGATAATTTTTCATAGAAATTGACATAACTACAAATACATTTTAGAACACTTTTAATTATATTACTCGTCTTTACAAGGGCAGTCAATGGTTAAACATATACATTACCTAGTATTAAAACCATAAAAAAACCTGAACCTAATATTTAAAGTTTCCGACCGCTGAATACTTTTTACTTTTAACAGTACGAGTATTTGGACCACTATCTCACCTGATGGAAAGCGATGATGTGGTCGACGGTGAATCACGCTTGCCTAGAAAAAACCTATTCACTCTTGACTTAAAGACCCCTAGATTGTAGCTGTCGGGCAACACAGACTCCGGCAGGGAATTCCACTCCTTAGCTGTACGCACAATAAAAGTGTTCAAAACAACGTTTGGTGCGTATGGGTGGGATGTCCACCATGTACCGATGACGCATCGCCGTACGTCTGGTAGTCCGATGATGAAACGGGCTAGGTGGAATTAGATCATGCAATTCCATCGCACACTCGCCGAAATGTAACCGATAAAAAACCGACAAACTGGCAACTCGACGACGATGTTCAAGGCTCTGGAGCTTTTTCTTGACCAGTGCTTCCTCGCCGATGAGCCTCTTGGCCCGCTTTTCGATCGACTCCAGTGCATCAAGCTGGTATTTGGCAGATCCATCCCAGAGATGAGAACAGTACTCCATGCATGATCGAACTTGCGCTTGATACAAGTTGAGCAGCTGTTCCGGCGTGAAGTACTTTCTCACCTTCGCAAGGATCCCCAACTTTTTGGCAGCCAGCTGAGCCTTTGCCTCAATGTATGGGCCAAAATTGAGAGTCGATGTCAAAGTAACGCCAAGAAGCTCAAGATGGTCCGTTATTGGCACGGTCAGATCTCGGAAAGTTGGAGCCGGGTGAAATTGGCTCTTTTTCGCGGAAAAAAGACACGCCTGGGTTTTAGCAGCATTAAACCTGACCAGATTGGCATCGCCCCATTCGAAGACTGCCTGCAAGGACAGGTTCAAACGCTCCACCATGGCCTCACGAAGAGACTGGATCTGCGGCCCGGTAGCCCGTGCGTTGGACAAGTATCTCTCAGCAACAGTGCTGTCGTCTGCATACCCAAAGGTGCCGGGTTTTAGCAGATCGTTAATGTGTAGCAAGAATAATGTTGCTGAGAGTACCGACCCCTGAGGGACCCCGGCATTGATATCCAATTGGTCCGATGAGCAGCCATCGATAACTACTCGAATGGACCGGTCTCTCAGGAAGTCTGCTATCCAATCACATAGACCAACGGGCAGACCGAATGAAGGAAGCTTACCAATAAGGCTTTGTATAGATTCTTTTACCGATTGTTTTGTGAATGTGTGAACATTGTAGGCTTTCTAGATTTCTAGATGATTGTTAACATTTGTTAACTTTTATTTCGTTAAACATTATTTTTTTGTATTTTAATTTCGTACGACTTATTGTCGGGCCTACGTTGTCCCCTCATATCCAAGTACTAATGCTGTAACATGGGAATATTGTAAACACAAACAAATTTTTAAAAGAGTAACCATGGAGATTTTTGCCGGCTCATCTCCATAGGAAACGACTAATCCGAACCGTGCACCTTTTGTCGACGTTTTATAAGAGCCCATGAAGGCCTATGTAAAATAAAAAAATAATATTTTGATTTTGACTTCATTTATTAGGTAATTATATTTCAGCTTCGCCAAAACACGATTGTGTCATCACAAAAATATCTTAACAAAGGTAATTTGTTCAGGTTTCAGCTGAAAGGCGCGAAACACGCAGAGTTTGACGATTAATCAAAATTCCCGTTTCATCAACGTTACAAACGAGAGTAGGTTTGTTTTCGCCGTTATTGAATCATGCTGTACATAGACGAATACTTTCAGATGTTATTGTTTAGGTTGTAGAGATGGGTCGTCGACGTATTTTTCGTGAACGAAACTAAACCGTCCATTTCCGTCGATCGACGAGTCGATCAACTAGTTGAATTTGTCGACTAGTCCATTACGTAAACTATGTTAAGTAGATGTTCTTTATAAACTTTGCGATGACGCGACGCGCGGCGTCTACGGTTCGACAACAACTTTCAACTTTCCGATTTAACGTAAACAAGTACAAACCAGTTTACCTCGCATCGTTCGATCGGTTAATCGCTTTACTCTTCTGCACACGTGAAACTATTATTATTGGCGTCCTTTTCTTCTTAACACAATGCATTTTTATTCCAAAATGGCTTTCGGCTCATAGAAATATCAACTCTTTGTATATAGATTTAGAGTTCCAATTACTTTGCTTGATGTTCGTCCGTTGTTGTTATTTTCTCGGTCGTATTAACTTGTACTACCCAACTAAGTACTCGCGTCGGTCGTCGCGTTACAAGTCGACATGAACATAGTCGAGACTCAGTTTAGCCGTCTACGAATTCAACTAGTTCATTGATTAACGGTGAACCGTCGAATCGTTCATTGTACGTCGACGGTCGAATTAACTAGTTCGTTCATTCAACGCCCATCACTATTAGGTTGTTAACTATAAAGTTCTGTGTTATTTCCGATCACATTTTATTTGACTGTAAACAAAATAAAAAGGTATGGGTGCCAGGTATTGTTAATTAAAGGCACATAAGAAATTTCAGCTCTATTTTTAGGTTGACCATGGTGATATTATTTAATTTAATTTGTTTTGATAATAATTCTAAATCACTACGATTTTATAAGCTATTTTATTTAATTAAAGTCAAAGTCAAAATTTATTATTTCAATAAGGTCATTAAGGGTGCCCTAGTCTGCGGCACGAACTATTTTGTGCGCGGGGTTAAAATGCTTGCCATCTCATCCGACAACACATGCGAAAGGGATAGACGCTGTGATGAGCAGTAAGAAACTAGTGCGCGTACGAATATACACTTTTGCAAAATTGTAGCAAAATGCATAATGATTTAGGACGAAAACTTCATGCATTTCGCTACAAATTTTATGAACAGGCCTTTGGGAATATGGATATCATGTAAAATTACTGAATATATCTATTTAAAAAAATATTATTTGCATACATGAATTATTAATCTATCCATGAACAGTCACTGCTTTGCAATTTTTTTTCTTGTTATGGTATTTATTTCAGCCCAAAGATGCGTTAAAATGAGAGTTGAAATATGGAATTTTCGACGCTCGTAACATTCAAATACATGTTTTTTTTAACTTGTTTGTTTTCATAAAGGGCTAGATTATGATGAGACAAATTGATATCATTTTTATTTTGAATGTACTCCGTAAAACAGTGGAATAATTGCCATACTACGTTTGGAGGAATAACCGACTAGGTGCCCTTAAGCGGCAGTTTTAAAAGTCAAAAATTTTAATATAATTTTAATTTATTTGGTGTAACCGTGCCGATAACGGACCATCTCGAACTTCTTGGTTTTACGTTGACATTGATCCTCAATTTTAGACCAGTCTATGAAGCAAAAGCTCAGTGGGCTGCAAAGGTACTTCACGCCTGAACAGCTGCTCAACTTGTATAAAGTGCAAGTTCGGTCATGCATGAAGTACTGCTCTCACCTCTGGGACGGATCTGCCAAATACCAACTTGAGTCGAATGACATACGGGCCAAGAGGCTGATCGGCAAGGATGCGCTGGTCGACTCAAAGCTCCAGAGCCTTGAACATCGACGACGAGTTGCCCGTTTGTCGGTTTTCTAACGGTTACGTTTCGGAGAGTGTGCGATGAAACTGCACAATTTGATGCCGCCTAGCCCTTTCCACCATCGGACCACAAAACGTACGACAATGTGCAATCGATACATGGTGGATATCATTTCATTGTGGGTATAGCTAAGGAGTGGAATTCCCTGCCGGTGTCTTTGTTTCCTAAAGACCTTAAAGACCCCTAGGTTGTATCAACCTAGGGGTCTTTAAGTCAAGTGAATAGGTTAATTCTAGGCAAGCATCCTTCACCGTCAACCACACCATCACTCAACATCAGGCGAAATAGCGCTCAAACGCGAATTAGTACTAATATAAACATCACAATAATATCATTATTAATTAAGAATGTCATATGACATAATTCTCGGGTCCATAATATTATTATGGTACCAATACTGACCCAGTGGAAGTTCGTGTGGTTTGCCCCATTTGGTACCCATACCCAACTACACATTTAAATAGAACTCGATCTAATAAATTAGTTCAAGCTATGACTTAGATAAGGCAGATAGGTATCTTCCAAGCTCAAAGTACTAGGTTAGTATAAAGGAACTCATAATTAGTACCTTAGTCCAGTAAAGTAGCAATATCAAGAGTTATCGATTTTATCTACTTTGAAGAATCTTGTTCGTAGCACGATACTTTTCTTTATCATACCTTTATGAGACCTAAAAAATGGATACTATAATATTATTCTCTCAAAAAATATGAATTTTACTCTGTCTGTAGAATGCATACTTTTCCTGCATAGTTTAGTATTTAATTTAGGCACACTTTCAATAAATTTTGCATAACAAAGGATTTACAGTTTAGTAATATTCAAAGCTAATTGAAAAGTTACATTAACGGGTTAAAATAAAAGTTTAAAATGTTCCTGCGTCAATTCATTAACCAAAATAAGATTTGCGTCTCAATATTTCAAACTTACATTCGATGGGAATTTCGAATGTCGGTTGAATTCAGTAAAATGTTCGGCTAAAACCAAATTAATTGACTTTCATTAAAAAAACGGGAACCTTTGAATGAGGGTGCCATTTGGCTGCTATACTTACCATTCATCTTTCATCACATTCATCTTTTTCCACTTTGAGTTTTGTTTGATCGCTGTTTTTAACCGACTTCAAAAATGAGGATATCAATTCCAATGTATTTTTAATGATTATTTATTGAAAGCTGGTGCTTTTCATGTGGTCCTATTTAAATTTCATCAAGATCTGATGAAGAACTTCGGAGATATACATCAGAACTCTTAAATAAATGACGGCAAATCACTCGGGATAGCTGCAATCGCATGTCTGTTTATTGTTTACACCATTTCCTAACAAAAATAAAAATCTTTTAAACAGGAACACAGAATTCCGAAATTTAAGTTATTTTTCACTTTTTGGTGGTGTTTATTTGGAAGTTGGTTGTTTTTATTTTGTAAAAATGATTTTTGTTTGACATTGTATTAAATCAATGTATTGTTTTTGTGCCCGATTTTAGTAGGTGTGTTAATTACTATTTAATTGTGTTTCACATCACATCACACACACACACACATCATCAGCCTATTAATGTGCCCACTGCTGGGACACAGTCCTCCTCTTTGTGAAAGGGAATGGGTTAATTTAGTTTACATAATTATAAATTAAGCTGCATCTAAACAGGAACTAAGGGATTAATCATGTACCATTTTAACTAAATGAAAAAGATTTTTTGATTTGAATTGATCTCACCAATCAGCCTAATGTAGTAGTCTGGCTGTAGCTGAATACGTAATAGTATTTTCTATGAAGCAGCTACCAATTCAACCAACAAGCCAATAACTGGGCAACATGATTCAATACCTCTTGGCAAAAAATTTGGGAACCAACGGCCACGGCAATTGCCTAGATGCGGAGGCGTCTTGAAATGTCATGTGGATGGTCACACATTTATGGACCAATCTTGGCAAGTGTTTATCAACCTTTGAGATAAACTTGCGGCTGTTATTATATTCCTTTGAACATTTTAAGTAATTCGGTGTTTTACCCATCACTAAAAATTAACCTTATTCAAACTCAAACACTTTTATCAATTAAGTTCCCTACCAATACCTTCCTTACAGCTTTGCACCAAAACCTTTGTTCTATATTCAAACTCTCTTATAGTTTGTAAAGGGGTGTGCCCACTTACCTTACTATATCCGCACTGCGGTCTATCCACACCGCTCAAGTCCCTCGGATTTAGTGAATGCCATTCAATATTCCGCTGACGAACTGCCCACTTAGTTTACTGCAGTTAGGTATTTTTATTTCTGGCAAGGTTTGTGTACAGCGAATATTAAAATAACTGGGGCTTCGATTGTTGACTTTATATTTAGAGTTTTTAGTATAAACCGGATTAAATAGTCGACAAAACTTGCTGGGCATTATGAAAATTTCATGAAATTTCATCAAATTATCAAATTTCTTAAGCTTTTATATATCAAATAAGATGGGATATTTACTATATATTATAATGTGATAGGAATTTATAAGTGAGATGCGGTTTTTAGGATCAGAAGCTTGTCTAGTCATACTAAACTCCAGAAAAACTGAAGTTACAGTCAAGTTATAAGTTTTATCGTTGTATAAATTCTTTAATTAAGATATCTGCCATAAAAATATCCTATAAAGTCTTTATGGATGTCTTTATTTTATGATTTTTTAACGACATTGTAAATTGAAATGGCGCTGTAAAAACATAAAAACACATAGAACAATCAAGTAATCTCTCGTATAAAACGATCTAGACAATAACTCAGGCTTAGCTTGGATTGAGAATATAGGCAGGGAGGCTAGTCAACGGTGAGGGAACCACTTGTTGCTATGGTTACGGCAGTAACAATCACCAAAAAAACTTATTTCAAACCTTAAGTGGTTCCAAAAAAGTTCAGATTTCCTTATCAAGATAAAAACGCGACTGTGTTTGCTCAACTCGTATGATCTGATATTATGTTGAATATTGTCATGCGTGCACAGCTGGGTATGTCATGGAATTATATTTTTCTTAAATATTTTCTTTTGAAATTTGTTATGATAGGCGCCACGTGCGACACCAATTTGCCTTGACATTTGTATGTAAATGAATAGTAGACCTTTTTTGGTGCAAATTTCCTTCTTCGTCAAAAATGTCCCGATGTTTGCCGCTTACTCGTATTTAGAGTTTTGTATTTCCAGGCAGCTATGTTTGCATGTACAATAGTACAATGTCAACACGTTAATAATTGTAATATGTTATATTTCTTTGCTTTTAAATACTTAAATGTCTATAGAATATAATGAAAGTGTGTTTTTAGAAACCAACAGAAAAATAATGGAAGAAAATCCGGTCAAGTGCGAGTCAGACTCGCGCACGAAGAGTTCCGTACCGCTATCGCAAAAAACGGCAAAAAATCACGTTTGTTGTATGGGAGCCCCAATTAAATATTTGTTTTATTCTGTTTTTAGTATTTGTTGTTATAGTAGCAACAGAAATACATCATCTGTGAAAATTTCAACTGTCTTGCTATGACGGTTCATGAGATACAGCCTGGTGACAGATGGACAGACAGACAGAAAGACAGACAGACAGACAGACGGACCGCGGAGTCTAAGTAATAGGGACCCGTTTTTACCCTTTGGGTACGGAACCCTAATAAACAATTTTGTTAAGATAAACGTCCTTGAACCACGAGACGTCGCTAGCTACTACGATATTCGACGATGTTTTATAGTACGGCGAACACAATTCAGAATTATTTTATAGACGCTTTTAAAATACTGACCTTTCCAACCATAAATGATACAGCCATGAACAGTGTAAACTTTCGACCATAGTCTAGAGTTTCGCTAAGCGTGAGATGAGCGCATAACTTTTAACAACTTTATAATAGTTGGAGCGAAAATGTATACCCTATACAATATACTGGTTCGTTCCGGCACATAGAAGCAGTAAAGTTTACGCGCGTGTAAACTGAGATAAGACAACAAGTTTACTTACACAAGACACTGGGGTGTACACTGGAAGAGATGCAGACGGCCGTTTTTTCGCCGTCACTCCTTACACGGCGAGCAACCAAAGACTCGACTCAGTTCGCTGCCAAAGTCAACCAATTTCGGCATCAAGTGACTTGGATGTTTGCAAGTCGAAGTCGACGACTACAGTTCCGATAAAGCTGCAATTTTTCATGCTAATGTCTGCTTTTGTAAATGAGCCACTATGTCAATCAGCTGGCGATCTTACTTTGGTATTAGACGACAATATCTACCAACCTACAAATGCAACGACGATTGAACACTCAGAGCTACAAGCGCATCGACACATGAACTCACAATGCTACACGTACAATGTCGTACGTTTATACAGCGCTAGATACGAATGCTACTATGGAGTTACTGATCATTCGGCTTTAGAGTATAATATGGTATAATTTAGTACCTGGAGAAGGGCACTGAGTAGTCACCTCAGTGCCCTTCTCCAGGTCAACAACCCGTAGATAACTGGGATATACGATATCCTTTGGACATGTTGTCATAATTTTTATCGAGTAGGTGAGCTGAGCAGATAATAGCTGCTTTCGCCTATTTTTTCTGCATCCAAATTAAAAATCGTTCGTCTGCATATCAGTATAGGTTCACAGTTTAACCGGAGCACGCTTAATTATGGTATCCGCCCCAGCGGTGACGGGTGGGATTAAAGTCGCGCAGTCTTTGCTTATGTGTCTTTATTGTTGATGCAGAGTGCTTCTAATTAGAGGTTACTGGGCTTTTTAAGTTTATTTATGCCAGTTTGGTGAAGTTGCCAGACAGTATGAACGAAAGTGACTTTCAAGGAAATGTAAAATCTGACGATCGACGACCTATCGTATAAATATAGACATGATCCCCTTTTTTGTTTTGACCAATGAAAACAAGTATCGTGATAATTATGATGGAAACTTTTTATCTATTTATTTCTTTTTACTATGTTTTTTTTTTTACTAGATACTTTAATGTATTTTGTAATGCCCTGTTTGGATTATTTTATTTCTTTTTGACTAATTATGATATTTACTTTTGGTATAGGTAAATAACGTAGTATTGTGTTGCCGTTATTATAATATTTAGATTTTTGCTGTCGTAGTTACAATGGATATTGGTCCTGTGAGGCTTTCAGACACAATGTAAATTGTTATTGAATCGAATAAATAAAATGAATTGAATAAACTATCGTTTGCTTTACTTCTATAATAATATCACCTACTGCAAGAGAGCTCTTTTGATAGTTGACAAGTTCGTATTATAGGCTTATTTCAATGTTGGAATGGGTTGTAGGATTTATTCCGAGGTGGTCTGCCTTTACACTAAACACTTAGTTACTTATTGTAAACTGTTCGATATTTAAACTGTTTGATGCCAAAACATAGTGAAAAGAAATAAGTAATCCGCCGCCTGCCCAGCAACGACTGTTTAATTAATAATACTTCTTCAAAATTCGCAGGCATGTTCAAATCCAATCTGATCTAGTATTTTGCAGGCTTTGTCGTTTTTTGTTTGTTGTAGTACTTAGTGTTGTTGGCTCAGTAGCTGTGGCTTGGTCACCCACCGTGAAGCGAAGATAAACCCGAGGAGTGGCCGCTCGTCAGGGCTTTTGGCGATTAAGCTGACGACGTAGCCGCCAACAAGTAGGTTGCGGTGCCGCTTGGTAACATAGGCGGCATAGCAACTAAAGCCAGCCGCAATGTCGTATAGGGTCTCCCATACGATATCGCGGCTGAGAGAGGTGAGGTCCCTAGCCCCTGCGGCCGAAATGTGTTAGGTGGCGGGGCCACTGACCTGACCCGTCACAGGGGCACCACGGGTGTCATACACGGGGTCGTCTGGCACCCATGTGCTGGTTTGGTCCCTGGGGTTGTCACGGCGTGCAATGTGTTCTGGTGCGCCGGTTAAAGAGTGTACTCCCCGGAGGAGGGTCAGCCACGGCGGGTTCACGGACGACTGCTAACGCGTGTCCATGTTACCACCATAAGCGGCACAGGCGCACGCCATGGAGTTTTAGTGGGTTGTTGTCCCACATAAATGCATTATTACCCGTGGTAGCGCTGTATGCACGAGCATTTCTCCACGGTAAAAAAAGCCTGCATGATTTAAGGTTATTTGCTGAAAGCAACCTTCACATTAACTGACGAGTCTAAAACCAGCATATTATAAAATACTTCCTCCTCCTTGCGTCGATTTCCCAATGCTGGGGTCGTGACCACACCATGGTTTCAAAACTTTTTCTCTGATGATTTTGATGTGATAAAATACTTAGGTACCTTCTAAATTACACTTCAGACCAAATTAAAACGTTCCCATTACATCTTCACGTAAAACTTCCTCCGCTTACTAAACAACTTAGTAGCATGGCCGTCACCTGTTACGCTGTATCAAGATTGGAAAACTTTCAGAAACACTTGTATTGTGTTGGAGAAATATCACTTTTTCCCTTACTTATGTAGCTGTAGATACTTAACTACTAACTGTTCATGTGTGAAAATAGTTTGTTTTTGTTGGAGACAGGCGACAGCTTTGGTTTTTATAATCATTTGTCTTGTTTATTTTCTTTTGGATCTTTATTTCTGCTGAAAATTGTTGTCACACAAAAAAATAAAGATTTATTATCTCTAGAAAAAAATATATATTATTAATCCTGCCAGAAAACTTACAAAAACGAATTACCTAAAAATATTCTGTTGTATTTCAAATATTATAAATTTTTGATTAATTCATTCCAAGAAAAAATTGTGCTAAATATTTAAGTCTGATCGTACAATATCTAACGTAAAAGTAATTGTTACTTTTTTCTAGACTAAGGTCAGCCACCGTAACAAAATGTAAACCCAAACAATATCAAAGGACATGACCCTTTAACATTGGAAAATTGATATGACACATAATTATTTTTTAACTACAAACTCCGATTTCACTTAACAAATTATTTTCAAAGCTATTTTTTGTTTATGTTAAGTACATACTAGCTTCTACCCGCAGCTTCGCACGTCTGAAGTGTTTTATTCACATCACACCATCAGCCTATTACTGTTCCCACTGCTGGGACACAGGCCTCCTCTCTGTGAGAGGGAATGTGCCGTAATCCACCACGCGGGCCCAGTGCGGGTTGGTGGATGTCACATGTCTTCGAATTTTTTGTTCTAGGACATGCCTGTTTCCTCACGATGTTTTCGTTCACCGTTTTGAGAGCAGTGGTGATGAGTGTTTTATTATCCCAAGGGAATCTTATATCATGCTAAAAATTCCGAATCGTATTCCAGGTTTTGCTCTATAGGGAGACGCAAAGGAGACGCCCTCACGCCCCTAGGCACCGCAGGAGACGCCCCGGGCGTTGGGAGTCGCGAGCCGATTCCCGGCCACCGTAGGCGCGGGCTTGCGGACGGAGAGTAATGGGTAGCTCGCCGTCCGATAAGGACCAAGCCCGAGTTCCATATGCCAAGTTTTATCCAAATCCTTTACAACCAATCCACTAACAAACTCTCATTCGCATTAAGAATATTATTGTTAGTATATAATTACTATCAACCAACACCCAAATCGATATATAACTATCAATAAACTATCTATTAAGAACACGTATCAAGTATCTACTGAGTGTGGGCCATTAAGTCGGCGATGGATTGCGTGTGTAATTACGCGGTGTGTCTCTAATTAGGGGCATTAGACGTACGCTCTTGGGTGGTGAAAAGGATCAGCAGTTATATTGCTTAGAGAAGTTAAGGCTTATTAGGTTTAAAACAAAGTATTTATTTTTTTATTGAATGATCTAACGTTTAGCCAAACGTTTAGCCCACGTAACGTAACGTGACCACGCCACGTCACCCCACGTTGGCCAACGTTTAGTCTTAAATGAATAGTAATTTGACAATTCAAATTAAGCATCGAAAATTTTATCGTGGTCGCAGTTTTGATTACGAACTTATTAAATTCAGAGAAATTCAGACTCGCGCACGAAGGGTTCCGTATTTCGTAAATTGCGGTTTACGATTTATGACGTATTAAAAAAAAACTACTTACTAGATCTCGTTCAAACCAATTTTCGGTGGAAGTTTACATGGATGTACATCATATATATTTTTTTTAGTTTTATCATTCTCTTATTTTAGAAGTTACAGGGGGGTGGGACACACATTTTAACACTTTGGAAGTGTCTCTCGCGCAAACTATTCAGTTTAGAAAAAAATAAATAGAAACTTCATTGTAATTTTTGAAGATCTATCCATAGATACCCCACACGTTTGGGTTGGATGAAAAAAAATTTTCAGTTTCAGTTCTAAGTATGGGGAACCCCCAAAATTTATTCTTTTTTTTTCAATTTTTGTGTGAAAATCTTAATGCGGTTCACAGAATACATCTACTTACCAAGTTTCAAAAATCAAAATCAAAATCAAATATTTTTATTTTACATAGGCCTACATGGGCACTTATAAAACGTCGACAAAAGGTGCACGGTTCGGGTTAGTCGTTTCCTATGGAGAAGAACCGGCAAGAAACTCCATGGTTACTCTTTTAAATTGTTTTGTTTACAATATTTCCATGTTACAGCATTAGTACTTGGATATGGGGGGACAACGTAGGCCCGACAATAAGTCGTACGAAATTTAAAAAAAAAAAAACAAACAAAAAAATAATAATGCACGAAATAAAAAGTTAACAAATGTTAACAATCATCTAGAAAACTAGAAAGCCTACAATGTTCACACATTCACAATAGGTAAAAGAATCTATACAAAGGTAAAAAAAAAAAAAACACAACACTAAATTTAACATGTGGCACAAATACTGTAATCAGTGCTGTAACTATTCTTAGCAAAGGGCTATAATGATGATTGATAAATATTGTAAAAAGTCTAATTAAAAGAGAAAAAAAAAATGAGATTGAGAATAGTTAGAGATATCCATATATTTGTGCCGTTTATGAGTTACCAGGGAAGCCGCATGCGCAGAGGGTGTCAAAGCCAAATTTTTTATCTTCAACGTAGTCCTTGATTTTATAATATGCTTTTTTAACAAGAACACGTTTGATGTAGTTTTTGAACTTTCCATCGGTCAGTTCTATAACTGACTTAGGCAACTTGTTATAAAAGCGTATACTGTTTATAAGAAAAGACTTGCTAGTTTTCGTTAATCTGAATTTGGGTATTACAATTTCGTGCTTACTGCGTGTATTTAAATTATGGAAGTCACTTCTAGTTTTGAAAAGCCCTCGATTTTTGCGTACATACAAAATACATTCCAAAATATAAAGTGAAGGTAGAGTCAGTATATCGATCTCTTTAAATTTTTCTCTGAGGGACTCGCGAGGACCCATTTTATAGATCGCGCGGATTGCCCTCTTTTGTAAGATAAAAATTGAGTCAACGTCTGCTGCTGACCCCCACAGCAGAATGCCATAAGACATAATACTGTGGAAATAAGCATAGTATACTAGTCTAGCTGTGGCTACATCGGTTAACTGCCTTATCTTCCTTACTGCATAGGCAGCCGAACTTAACCTGCCC
This sequence comes from Orthosia incerta, assembly GCA_948252205.1. Taxonomy (NCBI): domain Eukaryota; kingdom Metazoa; phylum Arthropoda; class Insecta; order Lepidoptera; family Noctuidae; genus Orthosia; species Orthosia incerta. The sequence goes on from OX411742.1 coordinate 58,184,510, forward strand.
GAAAGAGTTCTAATGTGCGCACCCCACTGCAATTTTGAATCGATAGTAATCCCCAAGAATACAGTTTCCATTATTATTTCAAGATATTTGCCGTCAAGATTTAGATTTAGATCACGTTGAGGTACATTTGGTAAAGAGAACTTTAGACATTTTGTTTTTTTCGCATTCAGTAAAAGATTGTTAGCTGCGAACCATTCCGAGAGAACAATTAAACTTTCATTGACATGTAAGACATCCGTATCTTTCCTATCTATTTTAAAAATTAGCGAAGTATCATCAGCAAATAGAATTATATCCGATAATTTGGCCATCATAAAAGGGAGATCATTAATGTAAACAAGAAAAAGGAAAGGGCCGAGAATTGAACCTTGGGGCACGCCCATTTTGACTAGAGACCCGGAGGACGTCGCCCCATTAACTTTTACTTTTTGCTGTCTGTTTGATAAATAGGAAAGCACAAGATCAGCAGCTTGTCCTCGAATTCCGTAGTGTTGTAATTTACAGATCAGTGTGTTGTGGTCGACGCAGTCGAACGCTTTTGACAGATCACAGAAAATGCCAATGGCATCCTGGGACTTCTCCCAAGATTCCAAGATGTGGCTGATGAGTTTTACTCCCGCGTCCGTTGTCGACCTACCTTTCGTGAAACCAAACTGCTGACTATGCAGGATCCCATTTGAATTGAAATGAGACAACATCTGGTCCAGCATGATTTTTTCATAGATTTTACTCAATGCTGGTAGCACGGATATAGGTCTATAATTAGAGGGATCGCTCTTGCAGCCTGATTTGAAAATTGGTACTACTTTACTGTGTTTCATTAAGTCAGGAAACGTGCCGCTGTCCAAACATTGATTGAATATGCCTGTTAGGACAGGAGCAATTGAGTCAATAATATCTCCAAGAACCCTAACGGATATCCCCCATAAGTCTTCAGTGTTTTTTATATTGAGACTTTTGAACGCGTTTTTAATTGTATCAATGCATATTGGTTTAAATTTAAAGGTCGGTATGTCTTTAGTAAAGTATTCCTTAAGAAGAGCTGCAGCCAATTTAGATGAGGAGGGAAGTGACTTCGTAACCTCTAACGGAATGTTGGTAAAGAAATTTTCTAATGTCTCAGCGACTTCTTGCTTATCAGAAATGGTTTGATTTGATATTTTCAAAGACAACTCATTCTGATCGCGTTGTTGTGTCTTTCCAGTTTCTCTATTAATTACTTGCCACACAGTTTTTATTTAATTATTAGAAACACCAATTTTGTTAATTATTATTTGAGATTTTGCTTGAGCGCATACTCTGTTGAATATTTTGGAATAGTTTCTAACATAAGTGTGGTAAACTTGATCGGTAGTCAAAGATTTTTCGTAATATAAATTATATAAATTATCTCGGCTTTTTCTTATGCCCACAGTGGCCCATTCACTAAATTTCGATTTGTAATTGTTGACTTTAACTGTTTTTATAGGACACGTTTTATTGAATTCTTGGCAAATTGTAGAAAACAACGTGCTGTAATTTATATTGGGGTCTTTTAAATCAAAACTGGCGTTACAAAGGTTGCTAAAAACATTATTATTAAAAGAATTTAATTTATTTTTAGTAAGAGGTCTTAATCGAATTGATTTAGCTAGGTTATTTTTTTTATCTGACTCAAAAGATACTAGCTGACCAGTATGGTCTGACCTAACGCCACTAATTAAAAACGATTTTTGTACTTTACAATTAGTGAATACATTATCTATGCACGAAGCTGAAGTTGCTGTTATTCTTGTCGGTTCATTTAATAAATATTTTAAGTTAAATGATTTGAACAATGAAATGAGCTTACAGTTTTCAGGTGAATTGACTAACAGATCTATATTTAAGTCACCACAAACAAAAACTAATTTATTATCTCTGAAAAGTTTACTTAACAATTCTTCCATTGTAATTAAAAACAATGACAAGTTTGATGCTGGTGGTCTGTAAACACACAAGATAGTATGCCCCTCGACCTCTGCACATGCTACCTCACATAAGCGATCAACAGAGTAAGCAGTGATATCCTTTCTTTCCTTATATTTGAGATGACTATTACAAAGTATCAGGGTACCACCACCCACTGTGGATCTGTTGTACGCGCTGGCAACTGAAAAATTATTTACATTAAACAACATCCTATCTGGTTTTAACCAAGTTTCACAAAAACATAAGATATCCATGTGGTATTTATCTACTAACAATTCCACGTCTAAAATTTTGCCGGAGAAGCGATTTATATTTTGATGATATAGTAAAATATTACTATTCGTCTTCTCTATTGTCGGCAGAAATCGTTTAAAGAATCTACAGTAGTATTATCAGAAAAACTGGATAATACTGTTAAATCACTAAACCTAGTCTCAGTTAAATCATCAATAACTGCGTGTATATTAAAAGCTAACAATGTAGCTAATAAATGTCGACTATTTTTGGGAAGAAACATATGATCCCGAATCAAAACAAAATCACTAACAAAATTGTTGGTGTCAAAAAACAATAAACGGTCACTATGACGACAAGATAAAATATGCATCAAGTTATTTAAACTAGAAATGTATTCATTTTCCTGAACAAGTAACTTGTCAGAATAGGGCAATGCACATAATATTAATTTGCCTAATCTTAACTTAAGTAGGGTGTCAATACCATTAACTATGTCCCTTTTTGTTACACTAAGGCTATTTCCAAAAAGAAGCACTACAGTAGTTTGCTCATTCAATTGTGTCTGTTGAATTTTATGAATGAGCTCATTAAAATGCAGTTTATGATAACAATGGTTCACTATTGTGTGTTTAGAACGGTTATTTAACAAAGATCCAAAACCTGTTCCTAATTTGTCTGAATATACTAAGATATTACTTTTGGTGGGGTTCAAAGTTGTTGCAGTAAGATCAATGGGTAAAGATGTAGGAGCAACATGTTGTGACATGAGAGGTGGCGGAGCGGCAGCACAACTACAGGTGAGGTTGTTAGTCAATGACTCATACCTCTCTGCATTATACTTCACGAGGTCCACCAGCTCACAGGCCTCCTGCAAGCGCTCACTTAACATCTGTTGACTACATTCATATTTACAAAATATTTCCTTTAGTGTATTTTCCCTACTCAATAATTCCCTTTGTAGGTTCTGAATGTCAACATCATACATTTGTGTACTAGTTTCCAATTTACTATTACATATATTTCAACAGCATAGTTCTTATAGTTTCGGAAAAAAGTGGCTGTGACATACGGACGGACAGACAGACAGACACGTCGAATCCATAAGGGTTCCGTTTTATGCCATTTGGATACGGAACCCTAAAAATTTGGGTCCATTAAAAGTCCCTCAAAATAAAACATAATAAACATACTTCATGACAGAATTAATTCTTCGAAAGTGATGACCCTTTATTGCATCACAAGCTACTGCTAGTGGCTTCTGCATTTTAGTAGGAGATTTACCCAATGAATGACTGAACATACTACTGAGATGCAGTGTGACCAGTGTGTATTTCCAGTGATTACATACGGGACCGAAACGTGGTCACTCACAATATGCTTTATCACTTGTAATTAATGTTATATCATTAATTAAGTAAGTTTTAACAAGTATACACTCACATACTTCAAACAGTTACACTGTTCACAAACCTAATTCTATGGTTACCTATCATTTTTGAACCCGCTGTCCTCAAAGCCGCACACAGGGCCAGGGTTGTCAGTAATCTGTTAAACTCACGTCGCTGGCAGGGCCCCAACAGTTCGCCTAATCTGAATTGTAATTATACCGGTAGCTGGTAGCCCGCCGTGCAATTTGTCCAGTGGACGGACTTAGCTTGATAAGTGAACTGTGCGAGTACTATTAATTTTAATGCTAGCCTAGATTACTATGTGAGAACTAATTAGTGTGTTAGTAGTACTTATTTGGTTGGTAATTATTGATATCAGAATATTTTATAGATTTTAGTGATGATATTTTTTTTAAAACACTCGCCTGTTTTCTTCGAAGGGTTAAATAGAGGTGACCTATACAACCTACATTTTTTAATTCATCTTTATTGTTTTGACATTTGTTTTAACTAATTTTTATACGGATATGAAATTATTATTATTTGTTATATTTAGACATTTGATTGATATTTTACTTAGATTTGACATTACATACCTACAATTGATATTTAACACTAATTTGACAAAAAATAACAGTTATTTGACATTTGCTTGATATTTCTAATTTTGAATAACTTCAATGTTTAATATAAGTTTATTGACTTTTGTAATAATTTCCTTTAGATTAATTTCATTCATTGTTTTCAATAGTTCATTATTTAACTTATTGTTATTATTTAATTCATTAATTTTATTCAAGATTTGCACGCCATAGTATGTGGCAAACATGTTTGAACCTTATCTTTTTTTGTAATCCTGCATGCACTTATTATTTTTATTTTTTATGTATACACATGTTTATGCAAATAAATATCTGAATCTGAACCATATTTTTCTATTCAAGTCCCACGTCAGCATCAGGCAGACGTGCACCCCTAATCCTAATGGAAATATACTATCACACTAATATTATAAAGGTTGTGAATGTGTATTTGTATGTTTGTTACTTCTTCACGCTCAAATGGCTGGACGGATCTGGATGAAATTCGGCACAGAGATAGATTATATATGTCTGTAATAGCACATACAATACTTTTTATTCCGGGAATATGTTCTCTTGAGATATTTTTTGACATTCACGCGGGCGATGCCGCTGACAGAAACTTATTTACTAAATAAATGTTTCTAGTAAATTAAACAATAGCTTCATATTGTTTGCAAACACAAATATATTTTATTAGTCTTTCAAACGTATAACTTACTGAAAGTCTGAAGAAAATGATTGATTTCCCAAAGGCTAAGTTTTTTGTTTGTACAGCAGCCGTTCGGTTGAAAAACCTGCATTACTTTGACACAAGTTTCGCAATGAATTCACATTTGCGGTGTATTTTCCAGAGAAAGTATAAATAAGTTTTGTTTAGGTATAGCGCTCACATTCGATTACTGGAACTAAAAGGGCCTAACTAACGTTCGAAGTTCAACGCACTTTTTTCCTAAACCGAATTCCAAATTTCCGAGTGAATTCTCCTTTATCCCACTGGATCACACTTGCAAATTTTACGTTTAAATTCGGTGTTTCACTAAGCTTTGTTAAAGTTGATCTTTGTTTCACAGTCGTGATATAGGTGTAGCTAAAGCTCTATGTTTTACAAGGCAAAGAAATGGTAATGTCGAAATTTGTATCCATTTTATGTCGGCTATATCTGGCCCATCACACACTCTTACCGATTGAGTGGATACGAAAGACTAGAGTGAAAATAGGCACACTTACACCATTTGGAATAATTATTTACATGCCTACTACAATAATCATGAAGTGAGTAGTGATGATTATATGCTTATTTCTCGTGTCTCCTGTGCGGGTCACAAATAAATATATTTTCTTTCTTTCTTGCTTTCTTTTTTCGAATTCTTCTCAGCAAATCCTTTCATTTGATACCCATATCATGGAAGTGCTCAAAAATGCCTAGTCCGCCATATTGGGCCGTGCGCCATATTGGATTTAGTATGACGTCACTTAGCTAACCATGCATTGTCATCCAAACTAAACGAGTATGCAAAATTTAATTATAATTTGTGGATGATAATTGCTTTAAAATTCAGTTGCAAGATTTGACCCGAACACACTTACATACATACAATGCAAGTTAAATAAAAGCTTGTAAAAACATTTCAAATGACCAAGTTTCACTGGTTCTAGTTAGCATATTTCAATTAAATTTTGTATAATACAATATGGTCAATATGTATGCCTAATAAATAGATTGGTAGCGATATTGAAATAAAAATATTCCTTTGATCACAAAACCTTAAACATGAAAAACGTTAGCCATCTATGTTCACCCATTCGTATCACACGAGCTAAAAGTAAGATATATAGGTGTCTTACCTACCTGAGTTCACAGGCGTCCTATAATGGACAGCGGAGACGTAAACAAATAAATCCCGAATTGTTCAGAACAAACAGTTACCTTCTCAACTTTATGGCGGTCGTTATTTCAGACCTTTTCGATTTGCGGAATGATTTTTATGGGTTTTCACGTGCGAATTCATTTCCCATACTAACTAATATGATAGAAGCAAAAGTGTATTTTACGCCTAAACCGCATAACAGGTTTTGTTCAACCTTGGCACACAGATTAATTACGATCTACAGCGCTTTTCTGGAAACATTTCACCGTGAAAGTTTATGCGACTCCTCGCACCGTCAATCGATAGCTTCAGATGGAATTTCAGTTCACTTCACACTTACTTCACCTTAGTTTTCACAGTGAAATTTTAACGGGATAGACTGGCTGTATTAGAATATACAATATTATCATCCTGGTAGTAAGTTCAAAGTCAAAGTCAAAAATATTTATTTCAACTAGGCCTTAAGCGGCACTTTTGAACGTCAAAAATTAAAATTTACACGTAATAAAAATTGATTCTACCTCGCATTCGGAAAAGTTGCTTGTTAAGGAGAAGAACGCACAAGAAACTCCATACTTACTCTTTTAAAAATAATAAGTGGTTTACAATATTTACATAAGTACATAAATTAATAAATTCATATATGTGAGAACGATGCACCCAGTATAGCATAATATACTACGTATAGGTATAAATTATTAAAAGCATTAACAGGTAAATTCATTAATTTGGTAAATAGGAACATGGTTCTCACATACTTGCAAATATTGCAAACATAGTTAAAATACTTAATTCAACAACAACGGAACAGTGTGTGAGTCAGTTCTATATACAAAAAAAAATACTAAAAATACAGTAGTTATGAATAGGTATATATATTATTTTTTTGTATATAAATTAACAAATTTGATTTTGTCTACACTAAAGATTGCCGTATGGATAAACACTTTTCACACAGACGAAGCCGCGAACAGAAGTTAGTTCGCCTATATTTGGGAGTAACTGGTTTGTCTCATTATCCGTGTGTCGTAAAATATCAACTGTGTGATATAAAACGTAAAGGTCGACGTGTATTTACGATCGATTATAATTTAATGAGCTTTTTATTGCTACGAGGCACTTTTGGATATGAGTACTGTTGCACGTTTTCTTTATTTTGTAGCAATAACATTAAGGTAAGCAGTAATAAAAACATAATTATGAGAAATATATTTCTAGACGAAATAAGGTAAGTACTGGGTGAACTTGCCTTTCCGGAGGCGGAGAGACTAGTACCCGGTTGCTGGAAACACATTATTGACGCGTCACAAGTAAGACGCAAGTGAAATGATACGATTAGACGATAGACGTGTTTCCTTCCCTTTTACTTTGTGATGCTGTTGTGTTGTATCTGTGTTGAATAACGTTTCTCTATTCTATTTACTGCTGAAAATTCATTCAAACAATCACAGCTGCAATTTTTCACAGATTTACGATAATTTTGGTCCCTAATCCAAAACCTTTTATTAACAAACTCGAAGTTTACAACGAGTATTATCTAAGGATTAACCATACAATTTTCAAGGTCCAAGCTAGACGTAGCTGCACTCCCCGTTTATTAATAAGGGGGAATATGTATAACTATTTATAACATAATTTCACAGACGTAACGCAAATCTTGATAAATCTACAATTTTTCACTGAAGAAAATGCATGAAAGGTACCTTTAAAACTAATATTTCACAACAGCACGACTCGTGTTTCAAGCTTCTCAACCCAATCTAAGACTCCCTAATATTTTTCTAACATTATATATCTAGGTAGACAAGGCCATGACACGTCTCCGAGAGTGACTAATTAGATCGACGGAGGCCTCCAATTTGTCCCCTAAAGTAAACACTCGGTGGCCAGGCTCATCCTCTCGCCAAGAAATTCAATTAAACCTGGTAACTCTGTTGCATGTCCTTGGTTCGTTGCGTATAGGTACTTGTATGGATATGTAGGAGGCGTAGATATGTGACGTAGATTGTTCTTAGAGTACGATTAAACTGAGGAGAAGACATATATTATTTTGCTGTGTAATTCTTGCCTAATTGTAAGTGGAGCAAAATTTATTAATTATAGAATAACTAGCTTCTGCCAGCGGCTTTGCCCGCGTGAATGTTAAAAATTATCCCAAGGGAACATATTCCCGGGATAAAAAGTATCCTATGTGCTATTCCTGACTATATTCTATCTCTGTTCCAAATTTTATCTACTGGACCGATTTCAGAAATTCTATCATCGTTGGGAAGCTACACTATTCCCGGGTAACATCAGCTACTTTTTATCCCTGTATTTTCACGGGAACGGGGCTGGGGTGTGTTGGCAAACTTACGCTTTGAGCTTTCAGCGACAAGCCTTGTAGGGCTTGGCTTTGTTGATGCAGTCCTACCTTGTCTGGCTCCTTCAGAGACGGCAAGGTGGCGTGGTTTTGAGGGATAACGCTACGGTCGTGTAGATCCTCAAGGCAAGTGCGATGATTTCCTTCACGTGGTTGCCGCCCTGTTATTGGTCTAATTCCCTATGAATAAACCATTGCAATTTTTTATGTTTTTAACAATCTCGGGATTCTGAGGTCCCGGTCCTTTGAAATTTGTGCCAGGGGCCGAAGTCAACTCGCAGATGCCTTGTTAGACATGTGACACCAACCGACGATTATCCTTGTATACACTACGTAAGTGCACCCAAGGACAATCATCGGTGGGTGCAAGACTATTATTGGGTTTGGGAGGCTTAGTGGAACGATTGCCTAAAACTATAGAATGACTATTGGCCCCTGCCTGACCACTGTTGAACTACACGGCTATAAAATGGTAGGGGGTGACTTGCACGTTCAATTAATGGGCCTCTATAAACGATCGCTAGCACTTGAGTGACGTAGCGCTAAGAGGGCAACATATACGGAGTTTTTTTTTTTAAATTATCTATAGGCTTGCGCTTGACGACTATCTCACCTGATGGTCGACGGTGAAGCACGCTTGCCTAGAAAAAACTCATTCACTCTTAACTTAAAGACCCCTAGATTGTAGCTATCGGGAAACACAGACTCGGGCAAGGAATTCCACTCAGCTCTGCGCATAATAAAAGTGTCCCCAAAACGTTTTGTGCGTATGGGTGGGATGGGCATGTACCGATGACACATCGCCGTACCTCTGATAGTTCGATGATGGAACGGGCTGGGCGAATCAAATCATGCAATTCCATCGCACACTCCCCGAAATGTAACCGATAAAAAACCGACAAGCTGGCAACTCGGCGTCGATGTTCAAGGCTCTGGAGCTTTGACTTGACCAGTGCCTCATTACCGATGAGTTTCTTGGCACGCTTTACAATCGACTCTAGTGCATCAAGCTGGTATTTGGCAGATCCATCCCAGAGATGAGAACAGTCTTCCATGTTCGATCGAACTTGCGCTTGATACAAGTTGAGCAGCTGTTCCGGCGTGAAGTACCTTCTCACCTTCGCAAGGATCCCCAACTTTTTGGCAGTCAGCTGAGCCTTTGCCTCAATGTATGGCCAAAAATTGAGAGTCGAAGTTGGACGTCCTTTTGATGGATGCGAATGTCCGACATACTCGTCTCGCATCCATCAGGGAGGGGCCGCGAATCACCAGGATTCAGACGCGAAGATTCCGCAAAAAGAGAGGCAAATAAATTTTCCTTCTCCTCAGCGGTGTGGGCCAGCGACCCATCGGGTTTCAGCAGTGGTGGTAGTGAGAGACGGCAGAAGTTCGACTCGACCGACTAAGCCAGGGACCAAAACACCTTACTACCTGCTGGGTAATAAGCAAGTTTGGCCCCTATTCGGCCAATGTGGTCGAACCGAGCCCTTCGCAACACCTTCTGCAGGACTTGGCAGCCCTGTTGTAGGCTTTCTTCTTCCCTCCCCGGTGGGTTCCCGCTTTGTCGAGGCGGGGGGGCTCAGTAACCGTGGCTTGGTCACCCACGGTGAAGCGAAGAGGAACCCGAGGAGGGGCCGCTTTTGCCGATTAAGCCGACGACGTAGCGGCCAACTAGTAGGTTGCGGTGCCGCTTGTTAACAGGCGACATCGCAACTGAGGCGGGCCGCGATGTTTTATGGAGATTTTCAGGTCCCATACGATATCGCGGCTGAGGGTTGGAGGTCGCGGCGGGAGAGGAGTGCCGGTATTGCGGTGCGCCGCTCTCCCTACCTTCCGCGGCCTAGACGGGGTCGCCACCGTCTGATGGCGGACGCGGTGGGGTCGCAGGGGAAGAGGAGTGTCGGTATAGCGTTAGCCGCTCTCCCTATCCCCTGCGGCCGCAAAATGGTAGGTGGCGGGGCCATTGACCTCTACCTGTCACAGTGGGACCAAGGGTGCCATACACGGGGTCGTCTGGCACCCATGTGCTGAATTGGTCCCTGGGGTGGTCACGGCGTACAGTGTGTTCTGGTGCGCCGGTGATGGGGGTCCTGTGGACGATGGACCCCGAGGAGGGTCCGGTGACGGACAGCCGCGGCGGGTTCGCGGAGTGTGCTAACGCGTGCCCGTGTTCCCGCCATAAGCGGCACTGGAGGACACCGTGGAGTTTTAGTGGGTTAGAGTCCCACATAACTGCACTATCTCCCCGTGGTAGTGCAGTATGCATGAGCATTACTCCAAGCTATAAAAAAAAGGCTTTCTTCTTCAGACCCACGTCACTCGCTTTGCGCGACCGAGCGTCGACCCATGCCAGGCACGCCTCATGTTTAAGCGAGTCGGCGCGATGACATTCGGCGCCAAACCATGGCCGGTCAACGCCGGACATCGTTACATCAGAGAACGGAATGTAGTACTCCATTCCCTGACGCAACACACCCGTCACGGCGCCCGCGCACGACGAAGGATCAGCGAAGGAGTTGCTTGAGGAGTAGAGAGGTATACCTCGGCTATACGGACAATCCTGGAAGTACGGTCAAGAACCCTACCAGAATCTTACTGGGTTAACTTCCTTCATCCGAGCACATTTCACGTTTATTTATTTATTTACACACTCATAACATAAATGGTAAAATTCTAGAAAAATCTAAAGCAGAGAAATACCTTGGACTTATACTTAACAGCGACTTGTCGTGGAAAGCACATATCGAGAAAATAAAAAATAAACTTTATGCCTTAACAGGCGCACTGCGCAGCATTGTCCGTTGTCGTCCAACGCAGGTTTGCTTTATGATTTATAACTCCATGGTGAAATCTCATTTGGACTACCTAATTGAAGTGTATGGGTGTACTTATAAATCTAATCTACAAATATCGCAAACAGCTCAAAATTAAATTATTTAAGTTATTTTTAACCACCGACGGAAAAAGATGAGTATTATAAGTTTGACGTGTGTTGCTGTGTATCTGTGTATCTGTGGCATCATAGCGCCTAAACGGATGAACCGAATACGATTTTTTAGGGTTCTGCACCCAAAGGGTAAAAACGGGACCCTATTACTAAGACTCCGCGATCCATCTGTCTGTCTATCCGTCTGTCACCAGGCTGTATCTCATGAACCAAGATAGCTAGACAGCTGAAATTTTCACAGATGATGTATTTCTGTTGCCGCTATAACAAAAATAAAATAAAATTAAAAACTTAATAAAATTAATATTTAAGAGGGGCTCCCATACAACAAACGTTAACGTCAACAAACCGTTTTTTGTGATAATGGTGCGAGTCGGACTCGCGCACGAAGGGTCCGCCTTCGTGCGCGAGTCCGACTCGCACTTGGCCGGTTGTTTAAATGGTGACTTTGTCGAGAGCGTTCTTAGCTATGTTCAAAAGTTATGGGTTGTTTTCTGTTTGAAACGGAGTATTTTCGCAAGATATCGTGTCATAATAACGTGTTCGATAGATTGTTGATCGAAGCTTGTCTACAACTAGGTAAATTATGTAGTTTAAAAAGTATGAAATAAAAAAAAATGCCGGGGGTTTTGGAAGTTTTTATTTTTTACTTAACATTATCATTAACTGCCGCACTCAGAGTCAGCCTCCCGAACAAGCCGGATTTCGTAAAACCTTCAGCACCGTAGACCACATACATACGCTGCGGCAGGTTATACAGAAGACTGAAGAGTACAACCTGCCTCTCTGTTCGGCATTTGTGGACTACGAGAAAGCCTTCGATTCGATCGAGACTTGGGCTGTACTACAATCTCTACAACGGTGCCAAATTGACTACCGGTACATCGAAGTGTTGAAGTGTTTGTACAAAAACGCCACCATGTCAGTTCGACTTCAGGATCAGACCTCGGAAGCAGTTCTTCTGCAGCGAGGTGTGAGACAGGGAGACGTCATTTCTCCAAAACTGTTTACTGCTGCACTGGAGGATGTCTTCAAGGTTCTGGACTGGAGAGGGCTAGGCATCAACGTCAATGGCGAGTTCATCACTCACCTTCGGTTTGCCGACGATATAGTGGTTATGGCTGAGACCATGGAGGACCTCAGTACAATGCTCGATGACCTCAGTAGAGCTTCCGAAAGAGTGGGTCTTAGAATGAACATGGAAAAAACCAAGGTGATTCTCTTCTCGTCCAACTTACCACAGTGTCTCATGACGAAAGTCTATGACCAGTGTGTGTTGCCAGTGATGACATATGGCTCTGAGACGTGGTCGCTTACAATGGGCCTCATCAGAAAGCTTAAAGTCACCCAAAGGGCAATGGAGAGGGCTATGCTCGGAGTGTCCTTGCGTGATCGAATAAAAAATTTAGAGATCCGTAAGAGAACCAGGGTTACCGACATAGCCCGAAGAATTGTCAAACTTAAGTGGCAGTGGGCAGGGCACATTGCTCGCAGAACGGATGGCCGACGGGATAGCAAGGTTCTGGAGTGGCGACCGCGAACCGGAAGACGTTGCGTTGGAAGGCCTCCCACCAGGTGGACCGATGACCTGGTGAAGGTTGCAATGTGGCGACGCTTGGGGGAGGCCTATGTCCAGCAGTGGACGTCTTTCGGCTGATAAGATGATGATGATGTTGATGACTCAGAGTCGTTAACGGTTACTTAAGACGATCCTTAGTGTTGATTTTTAGTACAAAATCTATACTAAGGAGCGGTTTAAGTAACCGTTAAATGTTTCTGAGTGCGGCAGTACAAGCGGGATATTTACCATGTTTACTGTTTTTTGCGAGTTCCCGATATTTCGGTGCTGTTGCAAGCACCATGATCACGGATAAACTGAAGTCATTGCGGGTGGGTGTTTATGAGGAGACAAAATGGTCTACCCACTTTCTTGTTCGTTTTTTGCACTCGGTACCGCTACCATTGTCACTCACAACTCGATTCTGTTCCCGATACACGAAACTCATTGTGTCCGCTCGCGAACCTTTTCCGGCACTTTTTCGGGTTTTACACAGCTGAACGACTGGATTCCAAGCTCTCGACAGTTGAAACCCATCCTCCCGGTTGAAATTTTTATATTTGGTAACAAACAGTAAACATAGTAAATATCCCGCTTTTAATGTTAATGCTAGTGACGATGACAGTTTAAAAACTTATATTTTTTACTTGTTAAATACAACTACCGAACACCTACACTAAAACTTTACAATGACACAAAGCTCATGAATATTGCACAGATATATAATATACAATACTTGTATACTTGTACATAAAATTTTAAATAAATATATACACACACACAAATAAATCTTACAAAACAATCACAAATAGAAAACAGATACGAAACTAGATAAGCAAATGACATAGCGTTGCGGTCACCTAGAACAAACTACGGCAGGAGTACGATTCTGTATGAAGGAGCACAGCTTTACAACAAATTGCCTCGGAATGTAAAAGATCAAAAATCATTGTACACTTAAAAAAAAATATCTAATGAGACACATTTTAGCGGTATTTAAATTTTAAGCTACTGGGTACTGTAATAATGTAACCTATTTTTCTATTAAGTAATCGTCACCTCGCCCAATGTATTTTAATTAGAATATTTTTTTTTTCTTATAAGTGAATATAATTATTTTTGAGAAATAAAGCTTAAACCTTAAATTATTATCTATATTAACCATATATTAAAACTTTATTCCGTAAACATGCACATTACACATCACAGACACTCATTTACACGTTGCATGGAGTGGGGTTGTGTGGAGGTTCCACGCAAGCAAACTGTATAGTTCCATCACTTCCACCTTCATACATGCACTATACACAAACCACTCCCTCAGCACAACAGTAAGCAGTCATCTATTTTTATCGTGTTTTTATTCATTTTAATTATCGTTTTGATTTCAATTTTATGATGTTTTAGTTACTATTTTTACTTCTATTGTATTTTTTGTTGTCTTTGACATTATGCTATCATTTATTTAAAACTTTAATTGTATTGTAGTTTTTACTTTGACCTGAACCATTGTTTTTTTTTTTATTCACTATTTATTTAAATTGTAATTTTAATTCTGATTTTATATTTATTTATAACTAGCTGTTGCCCGCGGCTTCGCTCCCGTGGACCACCCCACAGGACCCATTTCGGGATTAAAAAATAGTCTATGTCACTCAGGAATAATGTAGCTTTCTATTGGTGATAGACTTTTTCAAACCGGTCCAGTAGTTTCTGAGCCTATTCGGTACAAACAAACAAATAAAAAAATCTTTCCTCTTAATAATATTAGTATAGATAATTTATTTATCATTTTGATTAAAAAGTTATTTTGTTATTAGCTATTTTTTGACAGAAATTGTATGTTTAATCTTTAACATATTGGAGCACTGTCATTTCCAACCTGGACCGTTAAAAGGAAACGGGGACAGAGAGCGCCGACTGAATTTCCTTAGTAAAAAGTCATAATTCGAGGTTTGGCTCTCGTCTCTTTCCTCCTCCAATATTGGACTAATTTAAAAGATATTCGGTAAACTGAAAATTAAAGATATATACTATGTCCCTATGTTTTTCTTTTTGATGATACATTATCTTTAGAAGCACTAGAGCCCTCAAAAAAGGCTTAGTGTACAAATTTGACAAATATAAATGAAAAAAGGAAAACACAGGGACATAGTATATATCTTACTTTACCATTTTATGAAATGTCTTTTAAATTGGTTCAATATTGGGGGAGGAAAAAGACGAGAGCCAAACCTCGAATTCCGACTTTTTACTAAGGAAATTCAGTCGGCGCTCTCTGCCCATATTGCCTCTTAATGGCTGCGAGACAGTTTATAACTTATGCAGTCATTTCCGTGCACTAAATTTTTAAATCGTGTTTTTGTTCCAAAATAAAAAAAATATGATTAAATGTTAACGGCCATAATGTATTCGTTTATATATTGACATAACATAAAACGGTCAACGTAACATTTCGTTTTTACATGCCACTCCCATACATTTCAACGCAAATGGAATGTCGGTTTTCCAGGTCCTCTGTTCCTTTTTAATCACATGTAGATAATAATTATCATGATTGTGTCAGTACTTGTAGATGGGTATTTATTTATATCACTTTCATCACATTTTTTGTCTCGTGAGCATAATCAATTGCTGGTCTGCATTATTCTGAATCAAATTGCTATAATGTCTTATGAGAGTATAGACATTAAATATTAAACCAAGCTCTATAACTCCAATATTCCTAGTTCTTGAACGTCTCTAATAAATATGTCTAAGTACCTACTTACGGAATATTGTATATGATGTGATGTGTTTGTGATGGGTTTCATCAAAATCCGTTCAGTATTTTTTGCGCGAAAGAGTAACAAACATCCATCCATCCTCACAAACTTATACATTTACTATAGTATAGTAACATGATATCACACCAATATTTTAAAGGCGAAAGTTTGTGAGTGTGTTTTTATGTTTGTTACTTCTTCACGCTCAAACGCCTGGACGGATCTGGATGAAAGTTGGCACAGATATAGGTTGTAGTCTGGAATAGCACATAGGATACTTTTTATCCCGGGCATATGTTCCCTTGGGAAGCTAGTTTTTTAACCGACTTCCCAAAAATGAGGAGGCTCTATGTTCGACATTGTCATAAATATATACTTCTATACTAAAACTATAAAGAGGAAAGATTTGTATTTTTTTATGTAACGAATAAACTTAAAAACTACTGGACCGATTTGAAAAATTCTTTCACCGTTGGGAAGCTACACTATCCCCGGGTAATATAGGCTACTTTTTATCCCTGTATTTCCACGGGAACAGGAACTACGCGGGTGAAACCGCGAAGCGTCCGCTAGTCTAACATATTAGTAAAAAAAAGATAATCTAGTAGATTTTTAAATTCTATGATCATCTTGTACAAATTTAACTAATATTATAGGTTTAGTATAGTTTTTTTATATATATTTTTTTATCTATATAAAAATAAATTAAGTCCCATAATATTAGCAATGTGAATGTCTGTGAGAGGAGGCCAGTGTCCCAGCTGTGGGAACATTAAAAGGCTGATGATGTGATGTGTGTGTTTGTGTGTGAATGTCTATATTATGTTTGAATGTTTTTAATTAATCACGACTGAACAGATCTGGATAAAACTTTGCATACGGGTAGACATATTACCTGGATAATTTTTATCCCGGTAACATGTCCCCATGGAATCATTTTCACGTAGATAATGCCGTAGACGAGCTTGCAATAACATAAATAAAACAAAATGAGTTATCCTAAAATGTTGCTCCTTAGCTAAGAATATAATCGGGCCGTCACTTTTTGTTAGCGTAGCATCTCTTGCTACGACGTAGTACTGCGTAGCAAGCTCAAAGTCAAAGTGGCGTAGAGATGCGTAGCAGCCTACGCCTCTCTTCTAATAAATGTCATAATCGTGATCATCAATTTGCTTAGCCGAGCTGACATTGCCCTCTTCAATTTAGAAGTACCTCTAAGATTGAGGCTTATGAACCAAATTTAAGGGCAAGTCATTCAAAGTATAGGTTTTAATAGCTAACGAATATGTTACGTATAATTGCATTATTATCTACAATCTTGAATCTTTTAAATTTCTTATCATCCTCTTGGCCTGTTGCCCAAATTATTTGAGGTCAGCATATTTTGTTTCTTTTCTTGTTTTAATCAGCCTCTTTGTGGCTACATTATCTTTAACTCAATCGAAGCCTAGGTTTTCCTATTCTTCTAACAACATCATTTCCAAACTGATCAATTAAACTGAGTACTAAAAACAAAATGTTGACTCACACGTAAGTGTCTGTTGCTTCTTTTTTCATCGCTGTCGAAAATAAAGGAATATCTATCGGTATTGGCAGACTAAAGTAACAATGGAGCACATCTGTCGCAGAACTGACATCCATTGAATCGGACAGCGTCGAGAATAAAAAGTTAGTACCGAAACCGTTTCATTCTATTGTTACAATCGAAATTGAAGTTTTACAATGCGTATTGCTATTGCTGGACTTTTTAGTTTCTTTTTTTTTAACTGCAATTAAAACTTATTAGCTTATTATGAGAATTGAAATATTATAATTGGAAAGGCCGTAAATATGCTGTATGATTTGAATATTCTGAAAAGGGTTTTGAATCAAGCGTAATTTGTAATTAATAATATGGCCGGAGCCTGAGAGCAGTGGTGGCCCAGTGGTATCGGCCGCGACTTACAAGGTGAAGGTCGTGGATTCGAACCCAGGCAGGTGCTTTACTTTGTGTAAATTATTTCATCACCACTGCTCTCAAAAACGGTGAAGGAATACATCGTGAGGAAACCGGCATGTCCTAGAACCGTAAATTCGAAGACATGTGACATCCACCAACCCGCACTCGGCCCGCGTGGTGGATTACGGCCCATCCCCTCTGACAGAGAGGAGGCCTGTGTCCCAGCAGTGGGAACATTAATAGGCTGATGATGTGATGTGTGAACCTGAGAGCAGTGGTGGTCCAGTGGTATCGGCCGCGAATTACAAGGTGAAGGTCGTGGATTCGAACCCAGGCAGGCGCTTTACTTTGTGTAAATTATTTCATCACCACTGCTCTCAAAAACGGTGAAGGAAAACATCGTGAGGAAACCGGCATGTCCTAGAACCATAAATTCGAAGACATGTGACATCTACCAACCCGCACTCGGCCCGCGTGGTGGATTACGGCCCATCCCCTCTGACAGAGAGGAGGCCCGTGTCCCAGCAGTGGAAACATTAATAGGCTGATGATGATGAATATAGCCGGTAATAATATAGCATGTGTAGTATAAACAACATGTCATCCGTGCAACAGTGGAACCATTTTTTTTTTTTTTTTTTTTTACCTTTGTACAGATTCTTTTACCGATTGTGAATGTGTGAACATTGTAGGCTTTCTAGATGATTGTTAACATTTGTTAACTTTTTATTTCGTTTTACATTTTTTTTTTTATTTCGTACGACTTATTGTCGGGCCTACGTTGTCCCCCCATATCCAAGTACTAATGCTGTAACATGGAAATATTGTGAACAAAAATTTTTAAAAGAGTAACCATGGAGTTTCTTGCCGGTTCTTCTCCATAGGAAGCGACTAACCCGAACCGTGCACCTTTTGTCGACGTTTTATAAGTGCCCTTGTAGGCCTATGTAAAATAAAATAAATTGTTTTTTTTTTTTGCAGTAGTTGTCTTTTTGTTGTTGATTTTGACAATTCTTTTATAACATCGCTAGGAAGCCTTTTAATAGACGTAGTAGCTACAATATACGACTTAAATTGTCTACTTTTTGTTTCGAAAAAAATTCACGATCCCTGCGTAATTGGCCATGAGAGCGGCACCGCGGGTAAAAGCTAGCTGACCGATAAGACAATCGACATCTTCTTTAAAAATCTTGGTAATTCCTACGTATGACCCACATCATACAATTAATTTATTTTATTCCACAAGTGAGTATTGCATCTTGTGTTTGAAGAGCCCTTTTTGCTATTCCAATAAAGTACTTAATGTAATAACAAAAAGGGCTCTACTGTTTTGAGGATAACATTAATCTATGGCAAAAATGCTTCATGAAAAAAAATTCCATAGAACCACAAAATTTTCAACTAACAACATACACACAATATCTAGGCCAAACGGTACATATTTTTGCATGGCCAAACACGGAGAGTTCACCTAAAAGGGAGGCCAATCGATGGGTGATCAATCAAAATCTCATTTAAACACGTCACTTTGGCGGGGCCTTCTATCCATCTTGCGTAATTTCAGCTTACACTGTGTCGGTACTGTTTGACAAGATGCTAAGGCTATCGGCTGATTTTTGTAATTAAATTCTCTTTTAAAATTAACTACTTCGTATTTTTTAGTTTTTATAAAACTGTACGCTTAGAAAACTAAGATGTGTATAAAAGGGAAAAGAAGGCTTTTGCTCTGCAAGACAGTGTACCTACCTATTGCACTGAAACTAATAATTGGATCTTTCCAATATTTTTTTTCTCGCTAGTATCAAAACCAGTTTTGTATAATTTTAATACGGTATGGTGTATGGATGTCTCTTATTCATGAATAAATAAATAATAATAAGTTTATTTTCTAATAAATATATTAAGATCTTATTATTAAACAAGGTGTGTCCATTAGGCAACTCAGATTAGATTAAATCTGATTTTATCAGATCTAATCTAATTTGAGTTGCCTAATGCACACGTCATATAAACTACCTATATAAATTCTGCTTTTAAATATAAAATTAATTAAATCGATGAGCTTGTCATGAACTTAAATTATTTCAACTTAGATAATAAAGACATTAAGATCATGATTTAATTCAAATTTCAAATCTTTATTTCTCCCATATTGTGCATAAAGTTGGTAAATATAAATAAAAGAAATATTTTTTACAATTTCACAATAGACTAAATTTTCACAATGCACTAAATGAGATTGGTAATACTGTGGAAGTGGCCGTGGGCCCCAAACTAGGCAGAGCAGATAGAATTTTCTTCATACATAATATACAATCTAGGTTTTAAGTCAAGAGTGCACAGGTTTTCTCTAGGCAAGCGTGTTTCACCGTCGACTACATCATCGCTTACCATGAGGTGATATAGTGGTCAAGCGCGAGCCTATAGACTATAAAAAAAATATTGAAACAAAGACTGGATAAGATATATTTACTTTCATAGTAGTTACTCAAAATAGTAGGTACAATTAGGTAGACTATTTTACTCCAAAATAATTTGGCAGCGTTCCGTAAATTTGCGAAGAACTGTTTTTATAGACTTTTAACTTTCCAAATGGTTTGGCAGAAACAGTTAATTTCCTGCTTGCTCAGATATGATTAAAAGTTACATGATACTTCTTTCTACAATGCTACTTTTTATTTTCTTACTTTGCATATTTATACATTTCTATAACCACCACATTTCTGCAATGCACTCTGCAAATCTTAAATTTTGGGCTCCAAATCTCTAACAATGTGCCATTCTAGCAGTGATTACGATTGGTTTTAGTTCAAAATAGTAGTGCATGCCAATCCCTTACAAATGTTGATCGTATCGACAATCGTGATCGTTGATACAATGCCACTTTGTCTTGATCCCCTCCCTCCACTCATACCACTCCAGTCTCATCCAACTCCTTCAACGATAATTTCCATTTTTAACTGACTTCAAAAAAAGGAGGAGGTTCTCAATTCGTCGGAAACTTTTTTTTGTTTTTTATGTTTGTTCCCCGATTACTCAAAGATGCCTGGAGCGATTCGGAATTTTTTTTTTGTTTGAAAGGGTATACTGCCCAGGTGGTGATCAGGTCAGGATCTGATGATGGGTTCCTGGAGAAATCGAGGGAACTCTTCAAATATTATAGACATACATATAGCGATTTCGGTATTTTCATTAACAATGCAATTATTTGCACTCAGAGAGTATAATAATACTGGAACTCCTTAATGCTAACTATGTCACGGGTATATGATATATCGAATAGTTAACCGACTATGATGAAGCAAGTACTTATAAATAAATAGTACTAATGAAAATGGTACCATCAAACTGATGTGAGGGTGATGCCGGAAGGTAAGCACTAGAACTCCGAAATAAAACAATGTTTCCTAGTCGTGTAATTGGAGGTACCTAATAAGAAATAAAAAAAAAAAAACAACAAAAAAATCAAACCGGCTTCCAAAACAAAACACTACAAAGTGAAAAATTAATAATAAAAAAAATAGTAAAAATAATATAGTAAAAATAGTAAAAATAGTAAAAATAGTAAAAATAGTAAAAATAGTAAAAATAGTAAAAATAGTAAAAATAGTATAGTAGTAATGAATAGTTATTTATGCTACAAGTTCGGAAAGTAGGTGATTTCCAATGAGTGGTATTTATGATATTTATTCACGAGCGAGCGAAGCGAGTGAGTGGATAAATCGACACGAGTCGGAATTCATCTTACGCACGTGTATCATACAATATTTTACTATGCATTGTGCGAGGAAAAAAAAACATATCTGAACCAAGCATGAAATTAATAAAATGGCGCGTATTCAAGGGCGCTCAGCATATCCACAGATTAACTAATAGTTCATAGTTCCTCGGGCATATCTACTGCGCATGTGCAAATAGCTGTCACGTCATAACGCAAAAAGGTATAAGCAAAATACTCATTCTGCCAAACATATTTAATGAATATTTAAAATTAATTAATTTATCAAAATATAAATCTAGAGTAATTAAAAACGCCTTAAATAAAGTGTTAGTTTTATTTTACCTTTTATATGAATGATAATCTGTACTTAACAAATTTTTAAAACTTTTCTCAAATAATAAAAACTATGCGGCGGGCTGACGTTGGAGTTAAAAATTAAAAAAAGTATAGGAAAGTAAAAAGCACTAGTAAAAAAAGTGACACTTTCCGCACAGTTTAGCTGTTTGGAAAACGCTCTTTTCGAGGACATTGTAAAGTTATTTTTCACTTCGTAGTGTTTTGTTTTGGAAGTCGGTTTTCTTCAATTCCTTTCGCTTCTCTGGTCCATTTCCCCAGCAGGCAACATATTATTCAGCAGCAAACTTTGCCAATAGTACTTTTAAACTTTAAACTTCGAAGACCGTATATGATGTAGATGAAAGGAAGTTCACCTGAAATTAAAGGCATGGTTATTAAAAGGGGCTTGGTAGGTACTTCTGTAGACTTTTTAATTTGGTTCCACTTCTATAATCACTCGATGAATTCGATAATTTTGTACAATGTTAGAAATTGGAACGATGTTGGCTTGGTTTGGCCAATAGTCTCAAAATTTTTCGAATCTTTTAGTCTAATTAGATTTGTAAGACCGTCTTTTTTGTAGTTTTAAAAGTCCGGGATTCACAATTTTAAGAATCAGGACAAAATCATATTCTATCACCGATAAAAATTGGGTATTTGATAAAATTCATTATCACTCGTAGAATGTCGCTCTGGGCTGCGTTCCGTTTTGAATATTTGTAATTAAGAACATACACATGCTTGAGTTTGAGGTTTTCAGGCTAGAATTTAACAAATAATCAAGTTAAAATTCTTAGTTCTGGAATCGGCTATTTGTATAGAGCCTACGCCTTCTCATCTTCTTGAGTGCAACCATCATTTCAAATCTTTATACACATTAATTAAACCCGTAATCAAATTCGAGACTAATTGGTTTACATAACGTAACCAAATTATCCTGCTAACTGCATATCCCTTAATGATGAAGACAAACAGTGATGATGACCATTAACGTAATCTCACTACGGAACTGACCAATATAAGCCTGTCAGGTAAGGTGAACATTTTGTGATGGAGATTTGAAAGATGAACTACACGGGACTTGAAAATAAAACTAGCAAAATGTGAGTGTCAGTAAACTTAAATTACCTACACCTCTTAACCTTGAGACCATAGGCGTAGTTTTGTTACAAATAAATTCGTGCCTTTTTCTGATGACACGATTTTTAGAGTCATCCTGCTTCGTCCACGTTCATAAATCAGGAGCGGAAGACAAAGTGACCTAAGGCATATAAACCGCTTCTTCTTCTTCTTCTTTTCGTGTGAGGTGTGGCCACCTCTAGTGTCAGAGTCAATTAAGACGCCTCTGGGAACCCAACAGATCTCTGATTTGCCTAATTCAGACTTACATTAACTATATAAGTCCAGGTTTCCTCAAGATGTTTTCCTTCACCGTTGCCTGTGACGTCCAAGCTAAACTTAGATCAAACCGCTGTTACGCTTAATATACATCTGAGATTTCTCTGAAATCAGCCCCAATTAAACATATTATACGACCAGTATTGATTAAAATACCTCATTCCTCGCATACATCCCCAAGAAATACCAAACCAAAATCACAAGAAATAGCTATTCCGATAGCTTTCGGTAAGCAGATTAGTATTTCAATTACGTACAAGTTGGCAGGCTGCCATATCATACAAGTGAAGTTATAAGAGCCGGTTGAGAAACGCTGATATTATGGCACTTGTGGACTATACGTTACAATAGTCCGGCAACTTTTCGCGGGTTATTTAATGTATTGAGTTTTTTTATTTTAGATTGGCTCGCGCTTGACCACTATCTCACCTGATGGTAAGCGATGATGTGGTCGACGGTGTAACACGCTTGCCTAGAAGAAACCTATTCACTCTTGACTTAAAAACCCCGAGGTTGTAGGTATCTGAAAACACAGACTCGGGCAGGGAATTCAACTCCTTAGCTGTACGCATAATGAAAGTATTTCCAAAACGTTTAGTGCGTATGGGTGGGATGACCACCGTACCGATGGTGCATCGCCGTACGTCTTGTAGTCCGATGATGAAACAGGCTAGGCGGAATTAGATCATGCAATTCCATCGCACACTCCCCGAAATGCAACCGATAAAAAACCGACAAGCCGGCAACTCGACGACAATGTTCAAGACTTTGGAGCTTTGACTCAACCAGTGCCTCATTGCCGATTATCCTCTTGGCCCGTTTTTCGATCGACTCTAGTGCATCAAGCTGGTATTTGGCAGTTCCGTCCCAGAGATGACAACAGTATCCCATGCAAGATCAAACTTGCGCTTGATACAACTTAAGCAGCTGTTCTGGCGTGAAGTACAGTCTCACCTTCGCAAGGATCCCCAACTTTTTGGCAGCCAGTTGAGCCTTTGCCTCAATGTATGGGCCAAAATTGAGTGTCGATGTCAACGTTACGCCAAGAAACTCAAGATGATATGATGAGTAGATTTTAAGTGGTGTATGTATATTTCTTTACTGCCTTTAGTAGGTATCTTCTTTTGCTAGCATCAGTCATTTGAAATGGACGTCGAACATAAGTTGACGCTAAAACAGATAACGTTGATTAAGGCTATAAGGTAAGTCATTCACACTACGGTCCACTGTAGAGGTCTACCTGTGCAGATTTGCCTGCATAAATGGTCCTCATTATGACATCGGTATGTTACAAAGACTGAACAGATCTATTTCAATATGAACCGTTAAGTTCATGACCGCCATAAGGTTAGTTCAGATTTATGATTGGTGGATAGTAGCCTATTGGTGTTCTGCTGTTCCATGTTTTTCTCGAAGAAGTTCAGGACATTTTCGACCTACTTGTAACTTTGTCGTAGATAAAGGCTAGAAGCCTAAATTTTCAGTGACTCCATATTTCCAGAAAACCAAAAATTTGATGCTAGTACACCTCCGTAAAATTCAGAGAAAAGGTTTCTGTCAGTTGATATCATGACTCAAAAAGATTGATATCGATGTTTTTATAGCCTGTTCTTCTCGTTAGGTTCAATATACCTAACGAGATACTCGGGAGTCATTAAATTGTTGAAAGAGGCAAAAATATTTAATATTAATTTCAGAAAATTCTAGAGAAAGATTATATCCAATCTCTTTAATTCTTTTTCCGAACCATTTTCTTTTCTATGAGTGTCTTAAATAGCTACGTAGCCTTTTGTATAGAATATCCTAATAAGTTACTAGTCTTGAAAAACTTCCAAGGAGCGGCCGGCACCTCTCGAGTCAGTATCGACGAAGATGGATGGAATGTCTAGTCTCTTCTCTTCTTTATATACCTAACGAGATACTCGGGAGTCATTAAATTGTTGAAAGAGGCAAAAATATTTAATATTAATTTCAGAAAATTCTAGAGAAAGATTATATCCAATCTCTTTAATTCTTTTTCCGAACCATTTTCTTTTCTATGAGTGTCTTAAATAGCTACGTAGCCTTTTGTATAGAATATCCTAATAAGTTACTAGTCTTGAAAAACTTCCAAGGAGCGGCCGGCACCTCTCGAGTTAGTATCGACGAAGATGGATGGAATGTCTTGTCTCTTCGATCTTCTGGTTGGACCTGTAAGATAAAAGAACACGACGAAGATGAATTCGATAAATTAATACAGATCGACGAAGGTTTTATTCAGGTAATTAGGTTTTGCTGTTAGAGTAATTCGGGTTATTTAAACACAAAAGCTATTGTTTCGGTGAACAAATAAATTTATCAGCCTCACAGTCCACTGCTGGACATATGCTTCTCCCAAGCTGCACCCCAATAATCCTCTAACATATACCTTCATCATTAGAAAAATATATGTTCCTTGACAGTATGTTATTTAACATGACTATGTGACCTATTATTCTTTATTCAAAAAATCTTCATTAATAAATTTTACAATGCATGTCCTCGAAAAGAGCGTTTTCCAAGCAGCCAAACTGTGCGGAAAATGTCACTTTTTTACTAGTGCTTTTTACTTTTCTATACTTTTTAATTTTTAGCTCCAACGTCAGCCCGCCGCAAAGAGTTTTTATTGTTTGAGAAAAGTTTTAAAAATTAGTTAAGTACAGATTATCATTCATATAAAAGGTAAAACAAAAGTAATACTTCATTTAAGGCGTTTTAATTACTCTAGATTTAGATTTTGATCAGTAAATTAATTTTAAATACTCATTAAATATGTTTGGCAGAATGAATATTTTGCTCGTGCCTTTTTGCATTACGACGTGATAGCTATTTGCACATGCGCAGTAGATATGCCAGAGGAACTATGAACTATTAGTTAATCTGTGGATATACTGAGCGCCCTTGAATAAGCGCCATTTTATTAATTTCTTGCTTGGTTCAGATATTTTTTTATATTGCCTCGCACAATGCACAATGCATGTTGTATGATACACGTGCGTAAGATGATTTCCGACTCGTTTCGATTTATCAACTCATCGGCAATCACCTACTTTCCGCACTTGTAGCATAAATAACTATTTCAGCTCGATTTGAAATTCGAGCATTAGTATCACATTGGTTTTTAATTTGATCTGCGATTATATTGAGAAGATGCTATTTAGAGGCCGTCTTACCAAACAACATTAACTTTTAATCAAACTAACCGTATATTTTGCTGATGCTGTTAAAACGTTCTTACTTCCAAACATCTTAATAAGTACTGTCGATCCTTAAAGTCAAGTACCTCCCCCTGTTTTACCACGGCACTAGATTTTCTAGGTTAATACCGAATGAATGTGGTTTTATCCGGATATTTTAGTTCAGAGTTTTCACCACCAGTGAGTCTAGATCGTCTCTCTTAATTACAATTTGTTCATTATCTCTATACGAAACCGAATTAGTTCTTACTACATTGAGATTATATAATGTGATGTTAGTCTTGGTATATAGACTTTAGACATACTAACTCCATTGAAGTTAACTGATATATTCTTATTAAATAAACACACGTTGTATAATATTATCAAGAAATGTTTAATATTGTAAGTCCCCATCACGAGAAGCTATAAATTTTGTAAATAAATAATTCTAATAGGTTACGCGTTCCAGTACCACAAACCATTAGACGACAGCGCTATAGATCGTTAAAATATAACCCGATCAAGTGAAATTGCTCGTTATTTTCGTATTATACGTATGTTACTTTGTTTGATTGAATTTGGGATTATTTGTTTTTGATTGAATTGTCGCAACGTAACTTAGTAGAATTTTTTATTTACAAAATTTATAGCTTCTCGTGATGGGGACTTTAGATACATGTTCCTACGTATAGGTGGGTAAATTAACATGAAGGCTGAATAAACTTATCTACGTGGTCTATTATATTTTCTTGAAGTAAACGCAAATTTTAGGGACACTGAATACTAACTTGGTGCCAAGTGGAAAATATTAACTTTAAAACTTTCGCGTTTCATAATTGAAAAACAATATATCACGGGAATTTAACGCGGTGATTTCGACTATTTATTTACCTATTTACCTCGTTTTGTGCAGTCGGCGAACTTACAGAATAAGGACACGGTCAGTGTTGTGTGTAGAAATGTGAGGGTAGAGGAAGAATTTTCTGCCCCAACGGAGCCAGTACACCGAGACACCAGCAGTCTACCCGGGACCACGGTCGTTGCAACACGGCCGAAACGTCGGGTTAAATAGGTAAATAAATAATCGAAATTATCGCGTTCAATTCCCGTGATATAATGTTTTGCCATGTGGAAGTCGGCAACTGTCGGATAGATTCTAGTAAAATTTAGGTCATCAGTTTAGGCGTGATAACATAACAGACAATTAGAGTTATTTTCGTATTTAAAATATTAGTATTGATTTTGTATATCTATGAGTTACTAGTTGAAATATTTAGGATCCTTACTTTTATTTCGAGTTTATAGGGCAGTAAAAATTGGAACACTTTCAAGGAAAATGCGTTGAAGACAAGAGAAAAAGTACAAATGAAAATCCCTCTTCAATCTATCCCTTTTCTTATCAGGGACAGCGGTATAATTCTGCTACATACCTTGTTCTTTCTATGTAATATTGAAGATACGTCTTTTTTTCTCTATCTTTTTTCCAAGTACAATCTCAGAGACAAAGTGTTGTCCATCGCTTTGCAGTCGCGATGAACGATGTTCACTTGTTTACTGTTGATATCACGAGTCAAACGAATTTTCTTTTTATCATTTAGCCCTTATTTTTCAGAAAAAAATATTGCTTACACCCTATATATATTTTTTTCTGAAAAATAAGGGCTCTGGGCATATGTTTTCATATGCAAGTATGCAATAGTAAACGTGGATATATAAAAAACACTGGAAAATACATTTTGGAACTTATTATTATAAATAGTACGCGAATTGAATCAATTCACGTCCACATTACCGAACTGGTTGACTCCCTTGCCTCCGCATTTTCATTTTCATTCATTCCCTACACGTAATGTCTCCGCGATATTCATCCAAACGGCCATTTTGATCGATTCCAATAACATTTCAATCACACACAAATAGCATATCAAAAGCATTTTATCAGGAAATTGCTGAAGAGCTATTACGCAGACAGTAGCAGTTATACGTAAAACTAGGTTGCGGGCCACTCATAGGGCGGCGGCCGTGGGGGGTAGCGATGGGTGTCGTATCGTAGCAACGGCAGCATCCCTCTCAGTGCGCTCCCGACGACCGTGCCGAACGCCCGCGCGCCCCTGTCTCATATACCACTCCGTTCAACTTGAACGAACCTCTCACGAACGTTTCATTCAAATTCAGTGCAGTGACTACCAAAATGTTCATGTTATTCATACTACTGACTGTGTACCTTATAACTCTATGCCACAGTTAATGTGTTAATTGCAATGGATTTGAGATTATCGGCGTGAGATAAGCCTGCCACGGAGTTGACGGACCGTTGTAGGTCTTTTCAACTGCTTCGACAGTTGGTGAGTTTTGTGATTGGATTTTTATCTCTTCCACCATTTTTGTTCTTTGGTTATCGTACTCTTTTGTACTTAGTACATCCATACGTTGCGTTGTCTACTTACAAAGTAAGGCACCGCATAATTTGTTATCGTCCGCAATTACCTAAGTACGCGTGTTTAATGTCGTCATTTGTTACGCCCAGCTGAATTAAAATTAATTGCTTCATGTAATTTACTTTTCCTCCAATTTTTCAGTTTCAATTTAAATTTTCCTCCATGACGCTTATAATAATTCTATTTCATCTAAGGTTCTCATTTTGTAATTAGTTTCGGGGGTTGAATTTCGATATCTTTCGTTTTGATGAATTAATTATACCTTTTTCTGAAAATTTGTCGGCGAAAATTGGGCAACGTTTTCCCTTTTCACAACCTAAAGCTAAATAAAACTTCACTCTACGTATGTATAGATGTGATGTGAGTGTGATGTGTGTGTGATGTGTTGTGTGTGTGTGCTTTTTGCCATAGTGCGGACACAATTGAGATGAACTATAATAAAATAAAAATAATAAAATCGTTTATTTATTTCTTAAAGTACAAAATTTACAATAATTTGCTTATGTTCTAAAAAGTGCTGATGTATAATTTGCCTGAACTAGGTAGAACCTGTGCTTCAGGCGTAAAAGTGCTTATTTATATTTAATAATGTAGGTATTGCAATAAATTAACAATTTTAAGTAAAACTAGGACACTGCGGAAATATACATAGTAGTGTTATTTTTAATCATGCTTACGTAGTTTTAATCTAATTTTATTTTAATACTAGAAGCAGGTCTTCAGTCTGGTCATATGACAAACCTTGCAAATAGTTTAAAACAATGCTTTTACAGTTAAAATAATTTAAATTATATATACTTAGTATTCTATTTAATCTATTATATAAAAAGGGCCCTAAAAATGTAAAGAATCTATATGTAAATGCAAATTTAGAGGTAGAGGTTGAACTGCATACTATATCGTTTCGCCTTTTGTTAGTTATATCTAGGTTATATTTAAGCATTGCATGCTGTTTTAGTGTTATGTGCAGTAAATAAATTTGCCGAACAGTCAAGACTTTGCAGGATTTAAATAACTGGTGGGTAGGGAAAAGGAAAGGTAGAGAATTTGCTACTTTTAGAACAGCTCTTTGTGCTCTTTCAAGAGAGAGAATGATAGTTTTTGATGCTCCGCCCCATGAGGTTATACAATATTGAAGTATTGATTGACATAGAGCAAAATAAACTTGTTTGACTAAGTTAGTGTCGGCAATGGAGCGCAGTTGTTTGAAAGCAAACATCAGTTTACGTACTCTAGTAACCAAACTGTCAATATGTTGCCTAAACGAGAGCGTGTTATCAACAAAAACTCCAAGATACTTGAGGCACTTTGTTTCCAGGATCATAGGGCAGGTACAAGAAGTGGCTGACTGATTGTTACATTGGTGTGCATATAAATGGGGATTAGTTTTGTTATTAAGATTGCGCATGTTGAACTGAATATATTTTGTTTTATCTGCATTTAGTGTTAGTAAATTACAACGAAGCCAGTTTAGAACGATGTTAAAACCTGCCTGTGCAAATTTATACAGCTCGGAGTTAGTTTTTGCGGTGAAAATAAGCGCAGTGTCATCAGCGTACGATATTATTTTGCAATTTCCTACATTTAAATTACAAAGATCATTAATGTAAATGAGGAACAATGATGGACCAAGGATACTGCCTTGTGGAACTCCAAATCCTAGTGATTTTTCATCGTTACTAGTTATATTTCCTATTCGAACACATTGCGATCTATCGTTTAAATAATCTTCGAATAGTTTCAGCTGTGTACCTCTTATACCTAACGTTTCCAGTTTATTTAAAAGCAAAGGAACAGATACGGTGTCAAAAGCTTTTGCTAAGTCTAGGAAGATAGTCAGGACCTGGTTTCCATCGCCGAGTTCTTGTGCAACGAGGTCATAGTCAGGACCTGTGATAACGTGTGAACTATGATATATTAGGCGGATTAGTCATATTGTTTCGTACGTCACAAGCTGTTTATAGTATTAAGCGAATAATATTCTACCAAAGTGTGTTTATTTATTTATTTATTAGGATTAGGATTACCAACGAGTTACACAACATCAACTTATACAGACAATATACAATTCAATACTCTTATCTTGTTATGCACACTCAATTATAGGTAACCACAGCTTACACATGTTCGAGTTAACACGCTTTATATAAATACAATACAATTGATAACATTACAATAAAATTAAAAAAAAAATACGAAATTAAAATAAAAGAAAAAAAAACTGAATGTACACATAACATTATAAAGATTAAATTAAAATCAACATTAAAATACACGTTCGATTAAATTAAAATACAGGTGTTGTTCAAGGTATGACATTATGTATGCCAGTAATATTTTTCTAGGAATTGTAACAGGAGCCCCAAGATACGGACATGCACCCTTATTTATAAAAAAATCTCTGAACTGTTTAGTAAGGATTGCAGAGGTCGCTCCAAAATTTTAGAAAATCTTATAACGAAGGAGTTTCAGTGATCGCATTCTTGTAAATTACGGCAAAGGTTTTTTTTATGAATTATTGTGTCACAATATAAACAAAAACATAGATGAAAATATTTGTAGTAGACGAAAGATCAATACTATTTCATGTTTTAAGTTTACAAGGACATTTGTTGAGTCATGTGTATACTGAACTGTTTACTTTG
This sequence comes from Orthosia incerta, assembly GCA_948252205.1. Taxonomy (NCBI): domain Eukaryota; kingdom Metazoa; phylum Arthropoda; class Insecta; order Lepidoptera; family Noctuidae; genus Orthosia; species Orthosia incerta. The sequence continues at coordinate 58,215,843 of OX411742.1, forward strand.
ACAACAATAATTAGAATTATAACATTTTCACTGTCAAACAATGTAAACAAAACACTGTCTGTTAATAGTAGTAACACAGCCATCAACTATAATTAACTACTAACAATAGGTAGGTAAATACCCATTCTGATCAATGAAATGATACTTAGTTATGGATTGACTACACGCAACTTTTTACAAACCTTTTCCTATCATCTTAAGAGGAAATGCTGTCGCAGATATCCAACTGAATATCCTAAGTGAAAAGTCATAATTCGAGATTTGGCTCTCGCCTATTCCCTCATCCAATATTGGACCAATTTAAAATATTTTCATAAACTGATAATGAAATATATATATATATTTTTTTTTTTACAAATTGTCAACTATAAATGAAAAAAGTTAAACCTAGAAGCACGACAAATATCTTGATAATTCAATTTATGGAATATCTTTTAAATTTGTCCAATACTGGAGGAGGAAATAGGCGAGAGCCAAACCTCGAATCATGACTTTATACTAAGGAAATTCAGTCGGAGCTCTCTGCCCGCATTTCCTCTTAAACTAATACTCCCAATGTCATAGACAGAGTTTTGATGAATATGTGACAAAGTGTAGGTTTCATTACTCTTCGTTCTCACTTCGTTTTGTCTATTACAGATCCACAAATTGAGAGAAGTAATTCCCGTATTTTGAAAAAAGATTCGTTATCCAATCTCAATCACCACCTGCCAACACTTTTGACATTTTTTGACATTGATTGTTGCTGAGATGAGATATCAACTTGAACTTGAAACGTATTTAATTAAGTAAGATAACCTTTACAGTGAGTCGTGTTAAAGATTAGCCGGAAAGGAGATCCTACATAATATAACGGGCCTTATTTATAAAATCTTTGCACGGTGCTTCTCTGTTAAGCGTACCAAAGTTTCATAAGTAATGGTGTGATAAAATACGAACCTTAAATTCTATCTGGCATTCGAGTCCTATCCAGATTTATACTGAAAATATATGTAACTGCACCTTTTAAACCGCCATCACAATCTACTGATAATGGTATAGTTAATGATCCACCTTCATAGTTTGAACAGAGGGCTGTGCCAGTGGTCAGTAACCCTTGGCAAGGGTGACAAAGGTTAATATTTCAGCAGTGGTTAGACGTGAACTAAATACAGAAATGTGTTTTAAAGTAAAAACTGAGTATGACAAATCACCTCGCTAAATCTAGAATTCGACGCGTTATTATATGTATGTCTAATTTTGAAATTGTGAATTTTGAGATGAATGTCGATAGATTGATACTTTTTACGAATAAAAAATCTGCAATTCTCAATAATAATTTTAGTATACTTCTCCTAACATCTTTGAGTTTTGATGCTTCTGAAAATCTTGACAATCTAAGAAGTCTGATAACGTTAAGTGGAACAGAGTCTCCAGCAGGCTTAAATTTGGCAACAAAGCATTCTCACATATCGGCCCACATCTGTATGAGAAAGTAAATGAAAAATTAAAAATCCTCCCCATGACCAAGTTTGGGTGCAAAAAACAAGTTCGGGATTGGCTACTGGGACTTACCTACAGCGAAACAGAAAACCTACTAACAATTTAGTGTTAACAGACCATATGACCATACACATCACTGCATACACACAACCACATACACACAATAGCATATCTCTTACATACCAACACACTTACGCTTACACTTTTAGTTACCTTTCAGTTTTATTTTTATTTTTAATGATTGGATCCGTTGCATTTGATACTTCTAATCAAAAACCATATTATTTGTCGAGAGAGACTGGATTCTGCGACACAGGGTATCCTAGTGCAGGATCCAGTGTCACATCTTTATACTGTACCACTCTTTTATTGAATCAATAAACTTTATTTTATTTTATTATTTTTATGTTACTCATTTTACATGCCACGATAACTTTTTAAATAATTAAAAATTCTAATTTATAATCCTAATTAATTACTATGTTACCCATATAAAAACGACTATCATTCGTAAGCATCAAGTTTAATTATTATAAAGTATTACTATAGCTGTCAAATCCGACTTCGTAGATTATTACGACAGGAAGCGAAGTCACTTTGTGACTTAAACAACTCAGATACCGATTGCGTAATTCCAAAACCATTGGTAATACTACTTGTCTGTATTTTGGGCTACAGTGATCACATCAAAAAATAGGTCATAAGTGTATGGCTGAGTTTGTATGGACCGAAAACCTGGAATTGATTAAAATAAGCTATGTACCAATCGATTTCGTATATAGTAAAGGAGCTAGTCGTGAGCAGAAATAAATCGAAAAATATTAAAATACGATCAATCCAAAACATGCAAAAGGAAATGAGAAACTGAATGGAAAGGATTTTCTTTCTTTCCATCGATACTTATGAACTTTCCATCCGTGATGTAAATGGAAATGTTCCGACAACTTCTCATTGTAACTTGAATACCGAGAATAGTTATTGTGATAATAATGTGATATCGAGCATTATTGAGACGATTTCAATAACGTTTTCCTCGTCGTCTCGAATAAAAAGTGTTTAAATAATTCGTTAAAATACAGCCTACTTCATTTGACAAAAAAAATACTTATATAATAGCCAAACTTCGTATTTCTTCATATTAATATTGATATTATTTTATCTATACTAATATTATAAAGAGGAAAGATTTTTTTATTTGTTTGTTTGTACCGAATAGGCTCCGAAACTACTAAACCGATTTAAAAAAATCCTTCTTAAATAGAAAGCTACATTATTCCTGAGCGACATAGCCAAATTCTTTATCCCGAAAACGGGTCATGTGGGGTGGGCCACAGGATCAAAGCCGCGGGGAACAGCTAGTCTAAAATAAAATAAATAATACAAGAAACAAATAATGTAATAATATACATTATCTGAAGTGCCACAAGTAACTTTTCATTTTCAACATTCATTGGTCCATCAGTGAAATAATTTAAATAATCGGGTAAGTACGTCCTAAATTTTACCCTTTACGAAAACATAAACATACATTGTTAGGACAAAATAAAACAATATTCCCTACATTATCGTTACTGAAAAATATTCATCCTGAAGACGCTAAACTGATTACTTCCACCCCCAAGGGAAATAAGCGTAATGATTATTTCAAAATAGACGAGAATGCCAGTGTCACCCGTGATGCATTCACACTCGATAGAATATTTCATCTCAACCCTCAAGAGAACATGGGGGCGAAAATGCTTATTATCATGATATTTACTATCTTTTCCTGCGGCGCCGCTCACCTTGCCCTTCCTACTTTTGGAGATAAAAAGTAGCTTTTCGCCTTCTCTGTATGAGAAGAGGCCTTTGCCCTGCAACAGAATAGCAACAGGTTGGTATTATTTATTTATAAATTACACTATGACTATTAGTGAGAATGTAGTTTTTCTATCAATGACAGAATTTTTCCAACAGAAACCTCATACAAACAGTAAAAAGTAATCTCTAGAAGTACCTACTGATGAACAAACAAACAATTTTACTTCTTACAATACCTATTATCGAAGCAAATCTGGAAAAGGCTCTGGTGGATCTTAGTGCATACTACGAAAATAATGCATTAAGGCCTAATCCATCTAAAACTCAGTCATGCTCATTCCACCTGAGAAACCGCCAGGCCACTAGACAACTGAACATCAAGTGGCGGGGTGCCGACATAGACCACAATGATAACCCTGTGTACTTGGGTGCCACCTTGGACCGTTCACTGACATACAAGAAGCACTGTATTAAAACTAAACTTAAAGTCAGCACCCGCAATAATCTGCTTCGCCGTCTGACATCCACTGCCTGGGGTGCCTCCCCACATGTACTTCGTACATCGGGCTTAGCACTCTGCTTCTCGGCTGGCGAATACGCATGCCCAGTGTGGCACCAATCCGTCCATGCCCGAAAAGTTGATGTAGCCCTCAATGAGACATGCAGGATAATTACGGGCTGCCTAAAACCCACACCACTCGCAGCACTGTACCCGCTTGCAGGAATAGCCCCTCCGGAGGTCCGAAGAGAAGTGGCATGTTCTTTTGAAAAACACAAGCAGGAGACAGATAGACGACACTCGTTATACAATGTGGACAAGCCAAGGGGCAGATTGAAGAGTCGGAAAAGCTTTCTGAGGTTAACCAAACCAATTGACGACAGCAGTTCTGGTGGGGCAAAGAAGAGACTGTGGCTCCTCAAACATCCTCCTCCGACTGACTATGTTGAGCCTGCAGAAAAGCTGCCTGCAGGCCACCAACTTCCATGGCCCACCTGGAAATCTTTAAACCGACTCCGAAGCCAAGTGGGTCGCTGCAGGCACAACTTAGTTAGATGGGGGTACTCCAATGACCCGCAGTGCGATTGCGGAGCCGCGTCCCAAACAATGCCTCACCTCCTATCGTGCTCTCTGTGCAACAACACCTGCACCCTGAAGGACCTTTGTGAGGCAAATGAAAACGCTATTGCCGTGGCTGAATTCTGGTCAAAACGTATTTAATTGAGGAATCATCGATACGACGAAGAAGAAGAATACCTATTAGTATAGTAGAATGTGTTCTTTGTAATTACTTTGTTTATCCCGACTAGCTTATAAAAGGACCATCTGAATAAGTGTAGGTGTTGCAATAAATATCTTTGTCATCCCACAGTTGGACAAAGGTCACTATCGTTGCCTTCCCACGCATTTTTGACGTGGAAATATCATTCAATGTAGACGAAATTCAAATCAAAAACGAATAAAAAATCAAATCATTTATTTGTTTGCAAACTTGGGTCGTCTTTTTAGATTCACTTACTGTTAACCTGCTACTTCGTTAGTTTACCAACTTTAGCTTACTTTTAATTGGTAGGAGGTTTGGAAAACACCTTTCTTAGTACACCACTAGACGCTAAGTGCCATTCCTAAAGAATTTTCAGAATTTCTTTTTCCCGAGGTTCCAAGACATCAAACAGTTCAATGGCACTTTTCTCCACATCTTTTTTTAAAATAATTGCAAGAAATAAAATCAAATCACTGAGCACAGAATTTCCGTGTCGCCGCGGGTAGCAACTCAAAACGCCATTACATAGATACTTATAATTTTAGTGCTTACGCTAAGTGCGCTGTTTACAAGTTTCGGCTTTACGAATCATTACGAGGTGTCTATTCCAATGAAAAAACGGTGACACTCACTGACAGTGTTTAGCTGCCGAGGCATCTTAGTTTTAAGGCCGTATACCCTGACCAAAAAAATCAGCATGAAATATGAGCATTCCTATTGGCCTAGCGGCACTGGTGGCGCATTAATTACAGTAGTGAATACGCCCAGATTTTAGAATAAAATCTTTACAAAATCGAAATATTAGTCTTTTGAAAAAAATAAAACTTACAAAATGTTCATTATCAAATTGTCTGTCCATTAGTGTTAGTATAAAAAATAATTAATGAACACTTTACGAGGAGATGCATGCTATCAATAATTATTTCACATTTTTATGGTTTTGTTGGAAGGAGATTAGTGACACATATACCCCTTTAAAAAAAAAGTGCGCTACAATTTTAGAATCAACATTATGTAGAAATTTAATGTATTTTTATTAATTGATATTTCTTTTTAAATAAAGAGTAGATAGCTCTTTAAAACTGCACAAAATTCGACTAATGCGGCGTTTTGCTCGGGGAGGCGCCTTAAGTTAAATCACGAAACATAATAAACAGGTAGGGTAACTACTACACGAAGGCACACAGGACCTATCAGTGTGGCGACGCTTGGGGGAGGCCTATGTCCAGCAGTGGACGTCTTTCGGCCGAAATGATGACGATGATGATGAAGACTATCATTACCTTAATTTAATAAGCATAAGTAGTACCTGTATATCGGGTGTCTTGTGTATGTGAGTTTAAGGTTACACTAGTCGACGGCACGAACTGTTGTGTGCGCGGGGTTAAATTCCATTTTATATCAACCGACAACACGTGCGGAAGAAATAGATGCTGTGATTAGCAGTAGGAAGCTAGTTCGCGTACGAATATACACTTTTGCTAATTTGTAGCGAAGTGGATAATGATTTAGGACAAAACCGAGCGCGCGAAATTTTATAAACAGACCTTTGGGAGTCTGGATATCATGAAAAACGACTAAACTTTATTGTTCAAAATAAAATTATTTGCATTTTTGAACTAATAATCTATCCCTGTATGGAGCCTGCAGTTTTGCAATTTTCCGTCTTCTTATGGCATTTATTTGCGCACAAAAATGCGTTAAAAATTGTGTCGAAATGTGGAACTCTCATAACTTTCAAATGTTTTATTTTTTTACTTTTTTGCTTCCATACAGTGCTAGATAATGATGAGACAAATTGATATCACTTTTTATTTTGAACGTACATTGTCAAACAGTGGAATAATCCCTAGACTACGTTTGTATGGAAGAATTTTCGACTAGTGTACCCTTAAATGTTTCTAAACGCACTCACGATACAGGAAGAAATTCCTAGTGTGGGGCAAAGTCTAAATATATATATATATTTAGACTGCCTAATGTAATATATATATATATGCCTGTGAACTCACCTCACGTTATTACTTTACGTGATAAATTAGTTTACTCACCTCCAATCTAAAAACATAGGTTATTTACCTGAACACTTCTGTAGGTATACATTCGTCTAAGTGTATTAAAAACTTTTGTTTGCAACCACAAAAGTTTTAATATTCTATTTAGGCACTTTTGAGAGCAGATTTGCATAGTTTAACTTGAGTTTATTTTATTAAAACTTTTGAGTTAAAAGGGTTCAAGGATCTACAGGTCAAACTGACCATGAATTAGAAAGGATGCTTGTTAGTGTTACATTTCTATTTTGACCTTTCATAATTGTATAATTCCAAAGCTAGGTATCTGTTTAATTCAACCGAGATGTTTAACTTCAAAAACGTAGCAGCATACTTTTCGCCTGCTAGCTGGGAAATTGTTTCAGGCTCTGATATTCTGCTACCAACTTAAAAGTATTCACCACTTACAGGATATATGACAGCTAATTATTGCGAGTTGTGACGTCACCTAGGCCATCAGTGTCGCCAGCAACCTTGCCTGACCAGGCTAAAGAGATTATAAAATCTCTCTATTGTAATGAATAATTAAATTTGTATATACAGACCGGTAACTTTTTAAATTCATTTTACATAAACACCAAAATAATAAAATAAAAATAATATCAGACAAATAAAGGTCAAAACAAAAAAAAAGGCCAAGTGCGAGTCGGACTCGCGCACGAAGGGTTCCGTACCATTATCGCAAAAGACGGCAAAAAAAATCACGTTTGTTGTATGGGAACCCCACTTAAATATTTATTTTATTCTGGTTTTAGTATTTGTTGGTATAGCGGCAACAGAAATACATCATCTGTGAAAATTTCAACTGTCTAGCTATCACGGTTCTTGAGATACAGCCTTGGTGACAGACGGACAGACAGAAAGACGGATCGCGAAGTCTTAGTAATAGGGTCCCATTTTTACCCTTTAGGTACAAAAAGAGTAATTCCAAATCAAGTCACAAGTAAAGTTAAATCAAAATAAAGTAATATTAAGACAAAATACAATAGTTTTTAAGCTGACATGGTCACAATCATTAGAATTAATATTTTTTTCGGGATATTTACCATGTCTATTTAGATTTTGGTTGGGTGTTCGTGATCATGGCGCTTGTAACGTTGCCGAAATATCTAGCTCTCAACCAAAACATTGATTCTAAAATTTAATAGATTACATTAGTTAAATAAACATATATTATAAGAAATATATATTATAATAAATATAAAAGTTTTAGTACTTTCTCACTGAGAATTTATAGATAGAAAACTCAATTAAACTCATGTTCTCCTTGAAACTCAAAATTATATAAATAGCTGAATCTATCAAATATTAATAGTATTCAGTGCGTATCTCAATTGTATCGTAACACAGGCTGTGCTTAGACTCACAAACGGAATATTAATGATCTTAGGCATACTGCTCAGCTTACAGGCTATAATAGATCAGTCAGCCAGTTCCATTAATTATTAAGATCACTACAGTTTCAATTTACGTCGTAGTAATGAAATAGTGGAGGATTGACGGGATTTATCTTTTAACCTTGAAGACGAAGTATCGTACAAGTTTTGAACTGTGGTTGAGTGAATGAAGTAAACACTAATAAGCAATTACCTTTTAAGGTTTTCATAAGAAAGGACAGACGGATAGACAGACGGACATGTGAGTGAGCAATAGGGCTCCGTTTGTACCCTTGAGGTACGGAACCCTGAAAAGTATGCAAAATAACCAATTTAAGAGATACCTTTTTGATTTCAATAAAGTTAAAAAAATGTATCAAAAATCCCAGACAAATATTAAGAAAAAAGGGCGGTTTACCTGCGTCAGTGTTTCCGAACGCATTCAACCCGAATCTCTTCAAAGTTAGAGTGAACAGGCTTCTTCTGGGTAAGCTCACTCCATCGTCGAATCTGTCTCTGTCACCTTTGACCTAGACTAGAGTCAAGAGCAAACCCATCACAAATAATAAAAATAAAAAAAACTCAAGGTATAAAATAAATAAGGAAATATCGCACCAGCTCCCTAGCCAAGTTACAAATGTTTCGTGTCGAAACTCTTTCTACAATCGATAACGCCTTCCTTTTGTTTTGTCTGACCACGTGACATAACGTGGGTAACTAGCTAAGTGGCTAGGGGAGAAAGTATCAGAGACCTACACAAAATGTACCAATACAAATTATGTTTTCATGAATTCCTAGTTACAAAATGCTATTATTCAATTAAATTAATTAATTAATTTAAAGGATTAAAATTAGATAGTTAAAAATATCAAAAAACCCGAAGCCAGATGTAAAAAACCAGATGTATCCTCCGACTGCACAGCATGATTTACTTCTCGTTTACATCTTTTTAGTTCACTTTTGAAGCAGTCAGGTTTTTTGATTTTATAAACATTTTTTATTTACAACTTTTTAGTTCCCCTTTTTTTTTGAATGACTTTAAAAATATAAGTGGTATGTATTTTCGTAATCACCTCTAAAATCCCTTCATTTTGATAACCCACTCGATGGGTTTCGAAGAAAAAAAATTGCAACCCCTTCAATATGGCGCCCAAAATCCACCATGATTAATTTTTTTCAACGACAGTTATCTAAAAACACTTGGGCGGCCAATACCTATCTAACGATGTCTAATTATAAAAAGCCGTCAAGTGGTTTCAAAGATACGAGGTAATAAATAATATTACATACATATTTAAACTTAAAAACATACATACAAGATACGCGCGAAAAACATAACCCTTTCCTTGCAGCCGGGTGATAAAAAGCAACAAGAGCAAATACATGAAACATTGTTACATTATGTATCAGTGGCTGTCAAAAAGTTCATTATGTTCTTGTATCGTTGAAAGAATGTCACTTTGCCTTTTTAAATACAAGTGACATTTAGGTAATTAATTATTTTTAAGTGACTTTTCTGAGAGAGTTTGAACATGAAACAATTTAAAAAGTTTGCAGCATCAAATTGTTGGCTTGCAGAGCCACATTTCAACTTTTTAATACAAGATTTCACAAATATCTCTGGCCTTCAAAAAGTTACACCACACGTGGATCAAAGAGTCCTTATTGATACAATTTTATATCTCCGATACGGGTCCTGTTTAATGAGGACCTGATAAGGGTCACAGGAGAATTGAGTAAAAATCTCTCCTTTATTCGAGTTCTTCTTGGTTTTAGATCGGTTATAGCGATAAGGTTGCTTATTATAGAACCCAATCTAACTTTTTGATTTCAGTTTTGTATGGTGAACTGTGCGTCCTTTCTGCTTACTTTAACATACAAAATTTGTTTTGGCACGCTAAAATACTCGTAGCGAGAATAATGTAGCTTTCGGTGCATATGAAAGAATCTTTGTGTAATCGTATCAGCAGCGTATCACTAACAGAGATTACCTTACTCTACAAACTATAATATGCCGACCTATAACTTCTCGCTCAGTCCTCCAGCTCTTTTACAAGACCTAAGCAGTTTCCGGCAAGCTTTGCTTTGTTTGCGAATGTCCCCGTTCTTTGTAGCTACAAGTCTTGTTTTGTCTTTTAGCATTCCGATTGTCTAGAGGAAATTGGAAAATGCTTTGCCAGGCCTCTTACTTTTGTTTGGGCTGTAAAAAGATTCATTGGCTATTTTTAGTAGTCCATTCTTTCTTTATTAACAAGGTTCATTAAGATTGTTTGAAGAACTGAGGTCAAACATTGTTTTAGCTTAGTTTTATGACGATGAGTTAATCTAAACAAACAAACAAAAAAACACATCAAAATCATCGTGAGGAAACCGGCATGTCCTAGGACCAATAATTCGAAGACATGTGACATCCACCAACTGGGCCCGCGTGGTGGATAACGGCCCATTCCCTCTCACAGAGAGGAGGCCTGTGTCCCAGCAGTGGGAACATTAATAGGCTGATGATGTGATGTGATGTGAGTTAAAAAAAATCTTTGTATCTCTTATAATCTTTAGTATCTTGATACCAGATCTGTCTTTGCCAAGAAGTACTTGGTTACCTACATAATTTAACTAATTTGGTTTTGAGTATAAATATAGATGGCTTGAGCTGCGAAAGATGATATGTTTAGAAGACTACTGAGATGACGTTTAAAAGAGAAGTGTGGGATAAGAACACACATGTTGCACTGAGCATAAATGAATTGACATAAAGGACAGAAAATAATTAATTAATAGTAGATTGTTGCATCGAGCGCAAAGTGAGTTATTGATGCATGAGTGTTATGTTGGTGCCCGAGCGCACGCCAGGGCACTAAATTAACACGAGTGCATTAATTACTCACTTTAGCGAGGTGCGTAATCTACTTTTCTTTCAACTACCAATCTACCTTACATCTGTTTCCATTTTTTTATACTTTTCTTGCTAAATATGAAGTAGTACGTACTATCAAAGTTTTACAATGGTACACAATGCGGGGCATTTTTTTTCACTTAATTGGCTTTATACAGCCGATTGTTATTTTCAACCAGTATCTTTTTGATCTACTGCATACATTTTATTTTAAACTTAATAGGCGACATTAAACCTCTGTGGCAAATTTATATCTAAACTAGCTGACCCCCGCGGCTTCGCTCCCGTCAACTGGCTACCTATCTACCTACCACTACCTACCTGCATCGGGTCATTCGGGGCAGGTATTGACCTGGCCGGGGATGTGTGATGAATTGCGCAAGCACACCAAAGCCAAAGGTCTGATAGACCCCTCCGCCCGCTCCAAGGCGTAAAACATCAAACATAAGAATTTCTATATTTGGACCGATGTATAACTTAAACTGAAAATTTTATTATCACTTTCGAACTGAACGCAAAAAACAACACATTATATCATTTGGATTTTATTTTTATTTTATTTTTATGTAGTCAAGAATATGTTGAATAAAAATTATTCCTCTAAAAATATCATATTTGTGTGGCATGACTGTACCATTCCCATTATTTTGTTTATAGGACGTTTTGCTTTCTAGATCATCTTGAGAATAGGACGATCTGCTCATTTGTCGTTTTGCGAATAGGACATTTTGATACGGAGTCCCTATGACATATGTAGTTTGTTGTTTCATTTGGCAATTATCTTGAATTCTAAATTTAAATGCAGTAGGTTAATTTGTTCTCCCTTATGGTTAAGGTTAAAAAGGTTGTTTTCCGCAACTCCACGACCAAGCGCGTATTTTGCGTACTTGTTTTTTTTTTTTGTTTTGTTCTTTCATTTGTCTGAACAATTAAAGTTAGCACACATCAAAATCCAATTTTTTCCTTTTCCCACACTGCAATTCGAATACACCTGAACAACAAAACAACATTTTATTGGTAAAAATTACAACCATCTAAGTCTTAGCCAATATCCGTTCATGGAATTTTTAGCTACAAAAATCACCAACAGGTTGGCCGGGATCGAACCGACAACGAATCCAATTAGCGACCGCCCACCGAATAAAATTACACGCTGTGTTACAAACTAGCGTTTAGAATAGAATGGATCGCGCAGTAGTGATGTGTATGTTTGATGTGGTAGCTGAGTTAATGAATTTATAAATATTATAAAATAAAGTCGCCGTCTGTTTGTTTCTCCGCTATCTTCTGCAGAACCATGCAACGGATTTAAATACGATTTCCACTAAAAGAAAGATCGATAAATGAGGAATTATTTGTCCTGTGCAAAGCCGGAGTGGGTCACTACCATAGTTGACTTTAAGATATAATTAACCCATATCTTAATAGCTGGGGCGCTAGGAAGATTTAAGGTGTGTTAAACATATAGGTATCTTGGAAAGTCGTCTTGATGAAGCAAGAGCTCAAAAGTAATAATACAGGTAAAAATTAAAAAAAAAAAAAACCGCCGGCAATTTTTTTTATTTCATACTTTTTAAACTACATAATTTATCTACCAGTAGACACACAGTCAAAAATCTATCGAACACGTAATTATAACAGGATTTCTTGCGAAAATACTCCGTTTCAAACAGAAAACAGCCCATAACTTTTGAACGGCTAAACCGATTTTCACCAAACATAGCTAAGAACACCCTCGACAAAGTCACCTTTCAAACAAAACAATCCTTCTAAATCAAAATCGGTTCATCCGTTTAGGCGCTATGATGCCACAGACAGACACACAGATACACACGAACACATGTCAAACTTATAACACCCCTCTTTTTCTGTCGGGGGTTATAAATTGTATTTGAGATGAATGATGATTATTACTAAATGGTTGAAAAAACTCTATGTAATTTAGTATGTCCGCATTTACGATATTACCTTTTAGTTACCAGATATCATTGATATCGTTCACTTAAATTGTCAAATTGTCTATGCTAAAATAGCGATGGCTTTAAAATAAAAGGCCTTCAAAAGTAGCCACCATTTCACTTTTCAACTGACATTACCCATTACTTTATGATCATGACATAAGATATAATTTACTATTGATACTCTTTACTCACAAAAGAGGAGCTCGTGGCTTAATAATAACAGCTTCACGGGTTGATCATCAAGGTTAAGCAACGGTTACCGAGGTCGGTCCGTGGATGGGTGACCATTTCAACATACCGAGTTTCCTGCGTGCCTCGGAAAGGACGTTAAGCCGTTGGTCCCGGCTGTCATTTGAAGATCATTGACAGTCGTTACGGGTAGTCAGAAGCTTGAGATCTGACACCAATCTTGCCAAGGGGTACCGTGTTACTGGGTTGTGGAGGTCAGATAGGCAGTCGCTCCATGTAAAACACTGGTACCTAGCTGAATCCGGTAAGACTGGAAGCCGACCGCAATATAGTTGGGAAAAAGGCTAGGCAGGTGATGACTCTTTACTCACAAAAAAAGTATCGGTGTAACTCTAGGCACCGAAAGGTTACGTTGACATTTTATGCTTCTGCCGTATTTGTAATGTCAGCCCATGCGGGATCGTATTTCGTTGCCTAACTGTCCAAAAGACTGACCACCGACCATCATTCTATTCCAATATTACTGAAATAGATAAATTACGTAACTTGTTGATCAATGTGAGTTTTTCTCGATAGGTCTTGCTCTTCGAGAAACTCTGGTCCCTCGGTTCTAATAAGAAATTATTGTTAGGGCCGATTTCTCAATCGTCAGAAAACTTTTATCTGAGGAGTAAATGTGACAATTTGACAGATTCTTGGTAGAAAATTACAAAACCAACATATTTGTTCTTCAGATAAAAGTTATCTGACTGTTGAAAATTCAGCCCTTAGTAAAGTTTCGTAAGGGGTTGTTGGGACAGCTCAGTACTGATTGTAAGAACCACTACCAACGAAAGGTAACAAGCCCAAATGACTAGACTACGCCATATAGTTATGTTTAGAAAATTAATTGTTTATTACCTTAAGAGCCCCTACAAGTTGTAGCGTTACGTGTAGCTTAGTTGGGCTTAACGTATGCTACGTTAATAAAAACAAAGATTTAATAAGGATTATTAAAATTAAAGCTATAAAAATAAAAAGGATATAGAGTTTAGAAACTATGGGCTGGCTTCGCACGACGTAGGCAGCTAACCAGGAAGCAGGCCGGGCAGGAAGACGTATAATGTCCGAGGCAGGCAGGTGAGCAGGCACCACAACGAACAAGCAGGCAATCGGATGGGCAGACTGTAGAGTAACTTTGAAAAACAAAATTGATGGCTTACTAGTAAACTATATGCCCAGTTCATAACATTTTTTGCAGATTATTATTCGCTACCAGTAAGCTGAAAAAGCAATTGAAAAACCTGGTGTTTCGGGTTTTCGTAAAAACGTGTGCTAGGAATTTATTTTTCTAATTTAATTTGAGCAGTTATCAAAAATATGTACGTAAATACGTACATTTACTAGATAACTATGTGACGCAAAAATTTGCATTAAAAGATTTATCATATATCTTGTAGTTATTGAGAAATTTGCACTGAAAAAGTATCTGTTTTCTGTTCTTAGCTCGTAAAACTTGTAGGGAATCTTAAGGTTACACTAGTCAAAAATTCTTCCATACAAACGTAGTTTGGGGATTATTCCACTGTTTGACGATGTACGTTCAAAATAAAAAGTGATATCAATTTGTCTCATCATTATCTAGCCCTGTATGGAAGCAAAAAAGTAAAAATAGAAAATATTTGAAAGTTATGAGCGTCGAAAGTTCCACGTTTCGACACTAATTTTAACGCATTTTTGGGCGCAAATAAATACCATAAGAAGACGGAAAATATCAAAACGGCCTCCATACAGGCATAGATTAGTAGTTCAACAATGCAAATAATTTTATTTTGAACAGATAGATTACGTAGTTTTTTCATGATATCTAGACAGCCAAAGGTCTGTTTATAAAATTTCGCGCGCTCGATTTCGTTCTAATTCATTATCCATTTCGCTAAAAATTTGCAAAAATATGTATTCATACGCGTACTAGCTTCCTACTGCTCATCACAGCATCTACCTCTTCCGCACGTGTTGTCGGTTGATATAAAAAGCATTTTAACCCCGCGCACAAAATAGTTCGTGCCGTTGACTAGTGTAACCTTAAGGTTAAATGTCAGTAAGTGGCACGTCAAATAACGAAAAAGTCTATAATTATTGTGTCAGTTAAAAAGCAACCTCAATGATATTTTAATTTACTGAGAATTGTTGACAAAAAGTGATAAACACTTAATATCCCTGACCTTTCTTCACATTTGTGACTAAGCCTAACGTGTCTCCTATAGAAATATGTATTTGTTATAGTTACGTTATAACACAAGGTTTACATGTCTCGGTGCGGACATAATTCAAGATCACTGGAATGGCGACGACCGGAGATGTTCTCTATTGTACTGAAAACCCTTTCAGGTGTAGCTCCTCGCAAAGCTAGGACTAAGGTTAATAATATTTGAAGTATGCTCTAGTATGTGTCAATCTAGGTGGGTATGTTCACTTTCTAAAATTGTTTATGAATACTACGTGAAATAGTTGGGTTAGTCCCACATTACCCCGATCCCAGTTGACCCCGTCCCGCTAGACCCCGATTTATTTTTCTATAGAAACTCAATCAAAAGTCCATTTAGTTTAAAAGTAACGTCAGCAGATAACATGTCAAATAAAATTTTATTATTTACTCAAATTATACTAGTTTTAAGGATCAGGAAAAAAAAATAAAGTCGTGCTTGGTTAATGTAAATATTATAATTAGAGAATACAATATAGTCTCCTAGAGCAATCACAGCTTTTATCTATTATCACAATAGTTCCTTTTTCAATACAGAAAATCATAATACCTACTCAACATGGAACATTGACATAATTATAAAATACGCACGAACAGTCTCACTTTCAGGAATTATTTTTTATAATGTAGCATAGTAAAAAATTAACTCTAAAATAATATTTTAACATGCAAAATCAGTTTCAGTTTTACTATTTGTTTTACAATACAGATAAAGATGCAAAATTTGACTATAAACATAATCAACATTCCTAATAATAAAAGTAAAAAAAAAACGAATTTTTTACATTTAAACCAACAATATTTTAAAAATCGTTATAAAAATTGATAATAATTCTGTTTAAATTAGTCTCAAATATGAAAATATCAGTCTTTTCAATTATAAATAATCAACTGTTGTAATAAAATTAAAAAAATCAAATATTAACATGTTCAATCGGTCTTTTCAAAACATACAAAATCATTCTTCTCATTTAATTTACATTTTAGTACTTTTTATGTCGACCGTATAAATTGAAAACAAGAGAAAAATAAATGTAATCATATTTATCGTATTCGGGGTCTAACGGGACGGGGTCAACTGGGATCGGGGTAATGTGGGACTAACCCACGTAGTCCTAGGTAGACAAATATAATAAATGTTAATTAACCCTGAACACTTTTATTTGGCAGTATGAATCCATCAAGACCATCTTATAATGAAAAGGATACTAATCTTATACGTTCACTAACGTAGTAAGCATGGCTATTTCCAATTCAATAATAATATTCTTCTTTCATATTATTATTTATTATCATATATTTTTAATATTCGAATAGGTTCAATAGGTACGGTAAAAGCATTGTTCATATCTATAACTTCATAGGAAATGCCTAGACAATAGTCGTCAGAGAACGACCTCTGAGGAATTCTATTGTGTGACACATCTTACAGACGCAGTTCTACGTCTGTACAAGATTTATTTATCTATTATAAGGTACACCAACAGCATAGCACCACCAGCACAGCCATGACTTACAAGTTGTAGGTCATGGGTTCAAGCCCAGGCAGGCGCTTTACTTTGTGTAAATTATTTCATCACCACTGCTCACAAAACGGTGAAGAAAACCGGCATGTCCTAAAACCAAAAATTCGAAGACATATGACATCCACCAACCCGCACTGCGCTCACGCGGTGGATTACGGCCCATTCCCTCTCACAGAGAGGAGGCCTGTGTCCCAGCAGTAGGAACATTAATAGGCTGATGATGATGATGATGATGACACCAACAGCATTACATACAAAACAGTTTGTAGTAAACAAAGAAATAATACAGGTGCTGGTATGTATGCCTATTACAGGTATACACAGATAACACTATATGGTCAGAAACTCTAAATTATTTACAATTTCAAAATATAAATATTAAATATTAATCTAAAGTTTAAAACATAGTAAAAATAAAAACATACAAAATGAAAAACAGACAGAATAAAAAAAAATAAGATTTAAACGCAGGCAGCCTACTACTATGTAGGTATAATTTAAATTGCATGGTAAATAATGCGATGTTTTGATGCGGATTCGTCATAGGTACAAGACAAAGTTCAAATTCTTTTAGGGCATTTTAATTATAAATGGTCATATGAAAATCAACTTAAAATACACAATGTTAAAGTAAGACAATTGAATGAAATAATATGGAATTATAAATTCAAGTAGGTATTGTTGAAGATAATATTATTATGTCTTTTGTTCTTTTTAGGGTTCCGTACCCAAAGGGTAAAAACGGGACCTTATTACTAAGACTCCGCGATCCGTCTGTCTGTCTGTCTGTCCGTCTGTCACCAGGCTGTATCTCATGAACCATGATAGCTAGACAGCTGAAATTTTCACAGATGATGTATTTCTGTTGTCGCTATAACAACAAATACTAAAAATAGAATAAAATAAATATTTAAGTGGGGCTCCCATACAACAAACGTGATTTTTTTGTCGTTTTTTACGATAATGGTACGGAACCCTTCGTGTACGAGTCCGACTCGCACTTGACCGGTTTTTTTATACTTTGCCGTACACTAGGAGTTTCTCCTGTATCGTGGGTGAATTTCAGTGTGCAACTTCATTTTTTGGTTTTAAACCCGTGCAATTCGGTCTCGTGAAAGAAGAACCTTTGAGTCTTTTGTCGACTTACATTTCATTTCAGCACGTCAGGCAATCTAGGTAATCTCTGACAGTATTCATTCAATTATAAAAATTCTTTCATTTATAGAAAGTTAAGCTATTGTCGAGTACCGTATTATCTAACTATTGTGTTATATTACTCGCGAGCTGAAAAATTCTTAGGTAAACAAGAAGGGGATTGGTTGACGTTCACCATACAAAATGACAATTATAAAGTTAGATTGGGTTCTACCAACAATAAGCAACCTTGTCGCTAAAACTGATCATCTAACTACAAATAGAAGCCAAATAAAAGAGGTGATTTACCCAATACTGTGACCCTCATCATGTCCTCATTAAACAGGACCGTATCGGAGATATCTGGGGGCACGGCAGTGGCCCCAACAAGTCGAGTAAACAGAGGCACAACCGTACCATCCTTTTCTCGAAGCAATTCAGGACTTTTTCGATCCCCTGTAACTTCGTTGTGGATAAAGCTGGAAGCCTGCATATTTTATTAATTATGTTACAAACAAACAAATTAACTGACTTGGTTTTACATTAGAAGAACACAATAATATCAACCCCTTATGTTAAAGTAAAACCAAGTAAGTTAAGGCCGTACCCTGACCAAAAAATCAGCATGAGATATGAGCATTCCTATTGGCCTAGCGGCACTGGTGGTGCATGAATTACGGTAGTGAATACGCCCAGATTTTAGAATAAAATCTTTATAAAATCGAATATTGGTCTTTTGAAAAAAATAAAACTTACAAAATGTTCGTTATAGACAATTTGGTCTATCCATTAGTGTTAGTATAAAAAATAATTAATAAACACTTTACGAGGAGATGCATGCTATCAATAATTATTTCACATTTTTATGGTTTTGTAAGAAGGAGATTAGTGACACATACCTCTTTAAAAAAAAAGTGTACTACAATTTTAGAATCAACATTATGTAGAAATTTAAGGTATTTTTATTAATTGATATTTCTTTTTAAATAAAGAGTAGATAGCTCTTAAAAACTGCACAAAATTCGACTAGCGCGGCGTTTTGCTCGGGGAGGCGCCGTAATGTGTTAGTTTGTAACATTATTTATAACCTATACTGAATAAATTATCCGACTTGGTTTTACATTCGATCTCACTGCTTTTGGCGGTAGTAGTACTGCGCCGCGAGACTTGTATTTTTTACATTTTATGTTTTTGATGGGATAAAATTGTATCAATAAGGAGTCTTTGGTCTACGTGTGTCGAAATTTTGTGTCCACATATATTGGTGAAACCTTGTATTAAAAGTTGAAATGTGGTTCTGCAAGCCAACAATTTGGTGCCTATATATATGGTCAAAGCCGCGAAGGCAAATGGGTCGACCCTTCCCTAGGTTAAGTAGTAGTAAGTCCCAGTATTTTTATACCCTATTAGGATAAAGTACTAGTAGTAAGATGTAGTTATTTAGTCCTGTTACCTCATAATCTCATTGTTTATCAACCTGTGATAATATTATATGTTACAAAGAACAAAAATTTTTGGTAGCATGTATAATTTATATGAAATAATTTGTTATGTTACAAAGTTTATAACTGTTTGCTTATTTAGTTTAGTCTTAATACATTTATCATTTACAAAGGTTATTTAATATTAATGATGTGGTACAAAGGAAAAAAAAATGAATAAAAGAATGCGACGAGACAACAGGAAAAAAAAAAAAGGGAAGGAAAGAAAAAAAAAAAAAAAAAACTAACATTTACTAACATATGTAAAAAATCCCAGATTTACTGGCCCACTTGCACGGCGGAATCGGCCTGTAATGCCAATATGTGTGTCAAGGCAGGCTGGGTCCTTCATGCAATGTGGCCCATCACAGTTTTCACTATTAGAGAATTAAATGCTGAATTCAATATCGGCAATAAGACCTTAGCGGCAGGAGTGGTTTTTTAGTCGGTATGCACCTTCTGTGAGTCCGGCACTGCCCAGGCTAGCTCGCTCTGGGTGCGAGTCAGTCTGGGGCGTCCTAAGAGGATTTTCCACTCCTGCCAAAACATAAAAAAAAAAAAAACTTGGTGCCGAAAACTTTTTAAATTGTTTCATGTGTTGAAGCTTGGTACTTACATACGTCACTTAAAAATCATTAAATATCATGAGGCATGACCACTATCTCACCTGATGGTAAGGATGATGTGGTCGTCAACACTAATTTTAAAAAACTTATCCCCGACCGATCTAGCTGTTTTCCACATACATACGTTTGGTTTGGATGACAATGCATGGTTAGCTAAAAGCTAGTTCTTTTAAACCCTTTATTAAATTAATATTAATTATTATTTCTGACACATTCACCAGCTATGTTTTGCCCCACAGAACCCGTGTTGTTCACCCTTCAATTTATTTCTATAAATTACCTACTCTCATTGGTGTAATTGATCTCCCAACAAAATAATGAACCTTCGAATATTCTGCTCAGACACAGACGCTTCTTAATTCAAGGGCAACAAATCGAAGATTTGCGGTAACTTATATCTTCTGGTCAACCCGTAATCCATCATTGAATAGTACTCAGTAAATGTCTGCAACCTTCACAGTCTGGACATACACGTGGACTGAGAAGACTTGAAGTCTTGGAGAGTCCTTTTTGATACTATATTTATATAGGTAGATACATAAGTATCTGTATAAACAGAATGATTTTTGATGAGAATATGGGAAGAATACTAGACAAATACCTAATACATCCCCCCAAATTATCCCACATTATCCCACCAAAAACATTTTCATGAAAAATGTTGCCAAGACGAGACCATATGGCTCGCATTGTCAAAAATTTATCAGGTCTCATATAGAGCCAAGCTTCTTATTCTACACGCCCTAAGTCTACAAGCATTCTCAAACTCTACATCTTAGTCAAAATATGTGGCTTGGCCGTTTCGCTACCGTCACACGCCTCGTTACTAAAAGTCGCCACTTATAGGTTTCACGTATTTCGTATGCACAACTCCTCGTCGCCATATTTCATTACTGCAAGAACCATTGTACAACAGAAAAGTAATGAACAGAACATGATGATGTTGTACATTTTTCACTTTACGCCCATGTGACGGTATGCAGATATCTTCCTGTTTTAAATGAAAATTTGGGTCACCCTTCGATTTTCAAACTTCTAAGTTCTTGAGAGTATCTCAGTCTGTGAACCTACACAGACAAGTTGGCGTCAAAACATTCGTTAAACAGTGTGTTCAGTTAAAATAATTATGTCTGTTAAAGAAGACAACACTGTTCTCTCTCTAACTTATTTACTTAGGAAGAACAGTGTTTGTTGTGTTGCTAAACACGACAACAACAACATTTATTTGAGGGTTTTCGCGTCTGATTGTTTTCATATGTAGAGTAATTGTCTGCTATACTAAAGTCTTACCTCAGAACTGTGCGTTAAATTCTTATGTTTTTACCCGACTGCCGAAAGAGGGTAATGTGTTTATCAGTCTATGTATATCAGTGTATGTGTGGTGCAGTCAAATATGGTAAATTTACCTTAAAATAATACTATATTACTGGTGACATCACATCTTAAGTTTTAAGTGGTTATATAAGTTTTTGTTTACCTATTTTAGTAATATGTGGTGCGAGTTTGCTTCGTCCAATTTGTCACATAAACCTTTTAAGGTTTTATACAAGTGTTATGCTGTACAATAAGTGTAAATTAATGTATTGAAAAATAACAAAAAAAAATATTTATGTATATACATATTTCTGTATGTTTGTTCAGTGGCGTTCTAGAGACCAAAAGCGTTGGCCGATTTTGCTAATTCTTACGTCAATCGATTCGTCTTAACCATGCGAATGTCACTGGCTACATTAAAATTAGAAAATAGAAAAATGGCGGATTTTGGGTGCCATATTGTGGGGACCCAATATGTTTTTTCTTCCAAACCCGTCGTGTGGGGTATCAAAAAAAAGGATGTTAAGAGGTGATTTCAAAAATATATAACACTTCTATGTTTAAATGTAATTCGAAAAAAAAGTTAACTGAAAAATTATCAATAAAAAAAAATAAAAAAAACCCAACATCGTCATCTGGTTTTGGTCAGCCAGCTTGCGAATATGTATCCTCCGACTGCAAAGCACGATTTTCTTCTTGTTTACGTCTTTTTAGTTCGCTTCTTATGAGAAAAAGTTAAATCAAAAAGCCCCAGTCGGGTTAACTTTTTCTCATAATGAATTGGTTTACCATTTGTAACCTAAAAGCCTTTATTATTGCAACACTAGCAGCACCGGTCCATGAACCTATCAGGATAAAAAGACCAGAATTGGAATCCTAAGTTCTAATACAGGTTATAGTCTACGCATCTGCTAAGTTGTACGTAAATCCATCTCATTGATGAAGCGTGATGGATTAACAAACATCTAAACATCCAAATAAACAACCTCACACTAAAAATTTGACAAGGGTATTTTAATTTAGTGTTAAATTTCGTCATACTAATTTGCTGTCATACCCAATAACAACAAGTAACCCCATAAAACCAAGGAAATTATAGCACATTACCGCAGTAAATACTGGACATCAATACCGGACAGAAGGCGACCGGAATACCGGACACGTGACGGTAGAGCGAGTCGTAAACTGTCATAGCTAAAGTTGCGACGTTCATTAAACTTGGGTTATTGATACTAAGTAACGTTCCATGGGGATCCGCTTGTGAAGGCTTTTTGGACGTGTGGTTGAAAAAGGAACAAGCAGATTTTGTTTAAGTATTCACCTTTAGAATTTGAGAATACCTACTCACCATTTTAGTGAAGGTTCCTAAAAAAACACTTTTGCAGCCAGCCAATCATTTACCTTACAGTAATTTTTAGGGTTCCGAAGTCAACAAGGAACCCTTATAGTTTCGGTCTGTCCGTCTGTCCGTCCGCAGCTTAGCTCAGGAAATCTAAGTACTAGAAAGCTATAATTTGGCATGGATATACGTATTAATAATTCCGACAAAGTGGTACAATAAAATAATGAAAAAAAAAATCCTATCGACGTAAAGTGGGGATGTATTTTTTTTCTCGTCTATCCCATGGTGTGGGGTATCGTTGGATAGGCCATTCAAAACTATACTGGGTTTGTTGAAATCATTTTTCGATTCAGGGATCCGTTTGCGTAAAATTAAGCTTTAAATTGCAAAATTTTGTTAGAGTCAAGTGTCCCCCCCCCCCCTCTACCAGCGAAATGGTTGCTCTTGGCTATGTGAAAAAATTCACGGCAGTAGCATATAAAACGAAATTAAAAGGAAAACTATCACAGCTAAGTAGGCTTTACAAGTTTACAAGTAATAATCGACCAACTTATAAAAAGTACTTGGAACAGTAAACATTTTGTACAAATGCCATCGAAAATTTACTTAAATAACGTTGTTAACTGTGTAAAATAGAGTAAATATATGCTTATGAACCATGTAACCATGTTTTTTTTTTTATTATCTGTAGGCTTGCGCTTGACCACTATCTCACCTGATGCTAAGCGATGATGTGGTCGACGGAGAAGCACGCTTGCCTAGAAAATATATAAAATATAATTTTGATACTTCAAATTACTAATGGAACGAATAACTATGACAAACAGGTTTTAAAAGACTATAGAAATACGTTTAAATGTCCTAAATCGGAAGTTCCAGCACCATATTTTTGATGAGCAAGGGGTATAAACGTATCGGACCATATTTATAAGACGATTTTGCCTTATATTAAAACTAGTAAGAGCGTAGACTTTCATGATGAAAGTGGCTAGTTCCATCTTATTTTTTGTCCGTTTAGCAGATCTAATATATAAACGAATTGTCCTGATTGTGAAAATCAACCATCGAGAATGTGACAGATTTTCTGGATCTCCTTTAGTTAAGTTTGATGATACCGTACCAGGAGAACATCTGCTGATACAGGTGTTTTTGACCGGTGCCTAATGAGTCAGTGTTCAGAGCCGCCAATTCTACCGGTATGGATTCAAATGCTTCTACTTTCTAAGTCAAGACACTTGTCAATCTTTTTATTATAGATTATTAAAGTACACTTCTATGTAGGGAGTTATAACGAAAAAAAACGCCTAATATTCAAATATTTGCGAAACCAATTAATGGTATTTTTTTTACAAAGTTATACGTTTATACGCAAAATAAGGCTAAGAATAAAATAGAAGTAGTATTATATGACAAGAAGTTACGAAATTACTTCAATTTTGCTTGTTTCGCTCCACCCTAGTCACACATCTCGCTGCAGAAGGATAGATTTTGAGGTCCGATCCTAAAGTTGGCACCATTGGAGAGACTGCAGTATAGCCCAAGTCTTGATCGAATCAAAGATTTTTTCGCTATCCACAAACGCTAAGCAGAGGGGGTATTTTGTATAACCTCTCGATCTCCTTCAGAAGCTCCAGTTAGGCGGATACGATTCTGCCATCATCGGTCTTCAGTTTCTTGAGCTGGCTCTGCCCAATAGTTAGATCTTAAGCAAAGAGCTTCGAGCCCTTATTCCGCTCAATAGCATCTTTAAGATATTCGGCATTAAAGACTTAGAGATCCGTCTATTGACCTGTATTTGCACGCATCGTCTGAAAACTGCAGAATAATTTCACGCCTCTCTTTCATGAGCTTGAGAATAGGATCGAAGAGATTTTTTTTTCTATTTTTACGACGGGTCTTGAAGATCTTGGACCCGACCGTATGGATAATTTACACGAACCCATCGCTGTAATCGTCCACGAAGCTCCCTAGGCATGCATAGATGATTACAATTCAGGGATGATTCTGAGAGGTTTGGTAGTGGGATCAATTCAGTATTATTGATTTATTTAGGTGCCATAACGGCAAGTGCTAATAAAGCTACAACTGAAATTATTTTCATATCCAAAACGAAAATAAATAATACAACGATATATGTCGATATATGTTATTATTTAGCCACGAGGAGCTCGTGGCTAAATAATAACAGCCACACGGGTCGATCACCAAGGTTAAGCAACGCTTAACGAGGTCGGTCCGTGGATGGGTGACCATTCCAACATACCGAGTTTCCTCCGTGACTCGGAAAGCATGTTAAGCCGTTGGTCCCGGCTGTTATTTGAAGATCTTTGACAGTCGTTACGGGTAGTTGAGATCTGACACCAGTCTTGCCAAGGGGTCCCGTGTTACCCAGTTACTGGGTTGTGGAGGTCAGATAGGCAGTCGCTTCATGTAAAACACTGGCACTTAGCTGAATCTGGTAAGACTGGAAGCCGACCCCAATATAGTTGGGAAAAGGCTAGGCAGATGATGAACGATATACGAACAAAAATATTATAACGAAACATTAACTTATAAATAAACTCGTTGTAAAACCAAATACAGCACTTTTCCATTCCCGGTACGGTACTAATAAAGAATTATGCGCTCTAAATCATGATATTTTTTTTTCGCAATAACGTTCGAATAACACCTTTTTACGCTTAGGCTGAAGCCACAAAGCTAGATGTTTCGTTTTGTGCTGGATTTAATGATTAGCGTCGGTTGAATCGTCGAATTTATGCTCGGAATATACATGGCTAGTTTTTCAAGCTAGGGTAGCAAACAAGTAATATCCTGTTTGGCACATGTATTGTGATTTTTAGAATCGTAGACTAAACTGACAGCAGCCAATGACCTTATTTTTAGGGTTCCGTACCCGAAGGGTTGCCCTCTGGCTATCACTCACGTGTCTGTCTGTCTGTCCGTCCGTCAGCCGGTCTGTCTGTCGTCTGTCACACAGGATTTACAGCCAAACTGTTGGAGCTACAGTCTTCATATTTCACAGTATAAGCATCTTGTTGACCCAAAGCCATACAAATTGTGAATATTTTTTTAGGAGCTCCCATACAGAAAAAGGTGGGCGTGTAAAAAAAATTGGCCTACCCTATCGAGTGGGGTATCATTGTTTAGAGTTTGTTGAGTAGATTCTAAAATAAAAGGAATGAGAAGCCACCAAAGTCGACTATTTAAAAAAAAAATTGTTCCGAAGAATTTTTTAACGGCCCATTGAACATCAAATTTGGTGATAATGTTTTTATTACGTATATTTTACTAACAAATACCAACATATTAGTAAATCAGATTTTTATTTGTTATTGCCTAATTCTTTCTATTAAAACCAACTTGTTTTTGCGGTTAGGTTCCGTAACCCCAAATGTGCGAAGTCCGACACGTACTTGGCCGGTATTTTTAAATGTTGCAAGCGCGAAGCATAGTGTTGTAGGTAAGGTTTAATCATAAGTGATTCATCGAATCGACGACTCCTTAATATAAGCTAAGTGGTGTAAATAAATGATTTATGAATATACACGTAATATATCAGTATTAATACACACACTGCATAAACTTTTATTGTAATAAATAAGAAATCAACAATAAAATAAATGCGATTGAGAGAATGAAGTCTGACATAAATGAGTAGAAATTAAATAAGTGCTGCAAGTTTCTTAACAGATTTTATATTTTGCCGTGTAATAGTTCCGTTTTCAATCTTCTTCGATTGTCGATCAACTTTCGATCACTCAGGATACGACACTATTTTTATGTAACGATAAAGTGGCAACCCCCCAAAAGACAGTCTACAAAATTAAAAATCAGAGTAACATGACATATGCCTTAAAGTAAAAGCCGGCCATACGAGGCTGCCGACAAAATTAACAAATGAATACGTTCAAAAGTCCTAAGAAACTATCAACACTACCTTAATATTTTCTAACTAACTACTATCCTGGCCTGAAAAACTAGCACTAGCACGCAGCTTGATGTAAATAAATTGTAGTTCTAAAAACTAAAAAACACGCTTTAATGGTAAATTGAACTAAAAAGTCGCTAATCCTGAAGATCTTGGTAAGGCTAATGGGACAAACAATTTAAACGCGCACGGTAGAATCAACTTTTATTACTTGTAAATTTTAATTTTTGTTTGACTTTCAAAAGTACTTTGACTTTGACTAAATTATTGCATTGTCATCGGTCTTTGATAGGTGTGCAAAGTTTCAAATCAATCCGACGTTTTGAAGTGGTTGAAAATCACGTTCAAAGATTCCGTTACATTGATACATAGATACATAGTTACGTAGATACATACCAAGCTAATAAAAGCGTATTAAAAACTGGAAGATTCCCTTCGAGAATGAACATTTTATTTTATATTTATTACAGCAAGCCTTTACTGTCCTACAGCTGGCCAAAGACCTGTCACCATTCCGATATATAAAAGGCGTATTTATTAATAAAACTTTCGTTTTAACATGAATATTCTGCTTGTAGGCCAACGGACTTGAATTTCTAATCTTGTCTTCTTCTATGAATTTCACAAATGGCGTCCGGTTGAGCAGACCTATTGTACCTAAATGTGGGGGCTTCGACCTTAAAAGCACAGGGACTCGATTTACACCAGTACACACCTCAAATATGTACGTGTAAACTGCTTCAAAGCAGTTCCCACGTACTGTCTCGGATATTAAATATTGGTACGAAATAGTGAAGAGCGTGCAAGAACGAAATGTGTTAAACATTGCATTTTAGGTTTTATTTCTAAGGTAATTGTGACTGTATGTATGAGAGAGCTGTAATAGTACTTTTATACTTTGTTGTTGAAAACAAGTTTCAGGTTTAGTCTTTAGAGGTATTTATTGCACAAAGAGATTAGTTTGACTAATGAGTTTAGTTTCATGAGCTCGATAGGTATGTGGTAAATGTTCTAGGTTTAGATTTAACTAAATATTTAAGTCAAGAGTGAATAGGCATGCGTGCTTCACCATCAACTAAATAATCACTTATCATCACGTAAGATTGCGGTCAAAGCGAAATCTATCAACAATAAAAAATTTAGGTTTAAATTTTAAATATCCATTGTATTATTTAACAAAACACATGTTAGATTCGACATATAATTTACACAAAACATCCACCCCGATCGTGAGAGCACCCCTATCCTTTCGATGTCAACGTCCGTTAAGAGGGTATTTGACAAATGACAGAAATTGGTATCGGAAATTTTAACAATGGCTTCCTCATGCACTTCGTTCATTCTACAGGTTGTTGCTTCAAGATATCAGTGTTGTAAATGGCTTTATGGAAAATTAGCGCCTGTTTGATTTTTACAAAACAGATAGCATACACTTTATTGTATAGTAAAATGGGAGATTTTGGTATACACTGAACACAATATTACTTTTGTTAACAGAAAATCTTTGGATGGATTGAAATTCACACGCAATTCAGATACTCGGACAGTTGAACTCGATATTCGATGGCGTTGTGTATTTGAAGTCATTTTCCGAATGACGGTGTTAAGATTCTTCGCGAAAGAATTATGACTATAGAAAAAAATTGGTAGGTACGTAAGTAGGGTAGGGTTGGCAGACAGATAGCGGGAGTGAAGCCGTGGGCACAGCTAGTTTGCTGATAATTACGTGTTGAGAAAATACTTTCATATAATCCCATACTTGCCATAGACAAAAACAACAGATAGAAACTAAGCATGATCTCACTTTGAAAAGCATCAGTTTGGTAAGTGAACAAAACTTTTCTCCTCTTTTGAATATTAATTAATAACAGCAATATTATTTTTCTACTTCAAGTTTTTACTATTTTGCTTCACACAAAGTTTTTTTAGCGTTTCACGGTTCAAGAAAGAGTTTCAAAGTTTGAGGCTTTCTTTACTTTTTATGTGTTAATACCGCATATTTTCCTTTCAAATTCATACTTTGTTAAAGTTTATCGTTTTCGTTAGTTCTATAAAATATCTACGTAGTTTGCTTGTTTTTTTTATACGTCTGAATATGTTACATTATGGTCTTAAGATTAGTAAATGGTATCTTCAAATTTTGACAAGTGTGGCGTGCAAATATAGGTACACACATTATAGGATATTGATTATTAGGCTAGTATTTACATTATTTGTTTTATTTACTTATTTATTGGCCTATCTACAATTGTTACACTAATAACAACCTTATAATACAAGCAATAATATAAATATAAATATGGATGGATATATATATATATGGATTGCATTATTAAAATTACATAATACAATCCAACACACTAGAATTTGAGGTACGAGTATGTCAATCAAAAATAACATAATCAAAGAGAGGCCATGTCAATAATAATAAAATCAGACATCGCAAATATATCTATGAATATTTTTATTGAACATCGTTTTATAAATTGTTCATGTCCAGGTTTATACCCGACTGCGGGAGGAATATGTTTTCGAGCGTATCCATTTTTATATCACGCTCCACAGCCCAAACGGTTTGACGGATTATGGGATTTGAGGTGTTCGTCTCAATTGTGGCAGAGACAGCTGTATAATTTTTAAAAAATACCCCCCAAAAATGGGGGAAGTAATTTTCTTTTAAATTTCGTAACGATTGGGCATCAAATGAAAGCTACTAAATATACCATTCCAAAAATATATATCTCGTAACACAACACACTTTATGTTACTATTTTGGCAAAAATTCAAGATAAGCGTAACTTTGATAGCAAAATAAATAATCTTTTACCACATTACATTGGAGAACTCGTTCAATAAAAACAATATTCCCGACTACTAAAAAATTAGAACGGGCAAACAAAAATAATAAAAAACCTACCAAAACTAATTTTTTCACTGTTGGCATCTCATAATATTTTATGTATTAATTATACATAAGTAGTACTTGTTTTTCACTTTTCAGGCTGTATTTAGTTGCTCCATATTTTTCCAGTTTTTTTTTAAATTCCCAAGTGATAGGGGATGACCTTATTGCTATCAACCATCCACAAATCCGGACCACTCACTCCACAAATCAGCGCATTGTCCGACCAGGAAAGCGAAAGAGACTTACCGCGGCCCTGGCACAAGCAACTGAAAGAACACAGTTGGGTTTTAGTCAGTAAAAGTCTGACACGCCGTCCCGCTTCACTCAGAGCGGGAGAAGTCATTGGATGATATCAAACCAAAAAAAAAATATAACGCCTCTTGCTCAGCAGTAGCGCTTGCGTCTACTACTACTAAATTATGATCTAAAGCTAAATACCAACGATTCAGCTTTAGATCAGAATTTTCATTCCATTATATGTTTTTTTGTTTAGCAAACATCAAAGGTTTGTTAAAATAGTACTGAAAAAAGAACTAGGCATGTCAAACGAAACAGTTCAACATTCGGTTCAGCTCCGTATATCGCAAAATCCTTTCGAGATTTACATTTATTTATGCTGTGGTACTTTACATCTAATATTAACGTTTAAACACAAAACCTTTGAGTGATTTTAGACAAAAATATTCGAATTTATTCACGAAACTCTATTTCTAAGTTGTTTTTGTTTGACAGAATACTTTTTAGGTTAAATTTTAAATTATTTGAAGTTCTAAGTAAACAGTCGAGAAAAGTTTGCGTTGTTCTAATATAAAAAATCACACAACTCTGAATATGGATATGGCAGCCGAAGCTTGTACTCAAAGCACATAGCGTGGGTACAAATATTTTTAACAATGGTGACACCGCCGGCACGAGCGGTGTTTCTGTGCTCTTTATCTTTTACTGAGAAATATGCATGTAGGCAGAAACTACAGAATGAAACTGTTTACGTTCAGGAAAAACAGTGAGTTTATATATGCATGTATAAATCAGATGTCAATTTCTGAAGGAAACAACTTGACTTAATGTCCTATGTCCCCTGGATGTGGCAGAGGGCGTCCACAGTAGTCCTCCATTGTCAATGTCAACGGCGGCGGATAAGTCGGGTTGTAGCATTTCCGTTGTTATCAGGTTGAGCCCTAATGCTTAGCCTGTCTTTAAAGAGAGGACCGCACTTGTAAATTCCGAAGCTGACAGTGGTTCCATGTCGACGTTGAAAGCCTGGGATGGTGTAGAACTGACTTGTAGCACTTCAGGTGTTGATGTTGTTAATAAACTGAAGGCCTTCTCAAAGTGATTGTGCCAGCGTAGAAGCTGCCAATGTCAATGCGAAGTTAGAAAAAACGGTTTCGGTGAGCTGAAAACTGGAACAAGGCTTGACTTTGCTGTATTTTGGTAAAGAAAGTGAAGAAGATGTGTGCGAGTACGGCGCGTCCTTTCTAATACAGCGAAGCATAGCCTCCTGAAATGAAAACCGATCTCAGACCGTTTTTACTCGAGAGCGCAGAAGATCTCAATCGTACAATGCTACGCACCAACTAATGCATTTCCTGAGGATACCAAAAACCATTTCTACAACGCCCTCAACGCCACCCTTTGGATCATTAAGAAACAAGACATAATCATCGTCATGTGAATGCAAAGGTTGGGAGTGTTCTCACAAACCGCGAGCGGTACATACGTACACATGGGCTTGGAGTTTATAATGAGAATGGAGACCGATATCGAGTTTTGCCAACCATGTTTTACCACGACCTGACCTTTGAAGGAACATTATTTATACATGGTGACCACCATAAGTACACGTGGAACTCACCAGATGGAGTCACCCAGATTGACCACCTTGCTTATTAGCGCCAGGCCCGCCGATATTGATGGTGACCACCATCTGGTAGATGCTGAAGTCCGGCTTAAAATAGCCCGTGCGGCTGGAGGACCCGGAAAGACCGGAAAAGGGTTTCTCGTGAGCAAACGGCGTGACCCAGGCATCCTTAAAACGTTTCAAATCGAATAACGTATTCGTTTTTCGGGTATCTATAACGGTTCGGACTCATTGCACGAGGAGTGGAAACGCATCAAAAGTGGCCTATACAGAGACCAATTCCGTCGTTCTAGGACACAAACCGACTCATTCTCGCGAAGACTTAATGTCACAGCACACATGGAGCCTGATCGAAAACAGAAGAAATCTACATTTGATACTGAACTCAATTCTCCCACCCCTCCTTCATATCTTATGTCTAAATTTCAATATCTATGTTCTTCACATGCTCGGAATCTGCGTTCTTCCAATAATCTCCTCTTGCTTTGTCCTTCTCATACTACTGATTTTGTTCACTCTTCCTTCAATATTCAGTCCATTCTTCTTTGGAACGCGCTTCCTCTAGAGATCAGGACGGCTACAAGTCGGTTTGCATTCAAGCGAAAATTGCGGATTTATTTTCAGCACAACTAAGAAGAGTCATCTCACTTTTTTCTTCTCTGTTACTTCATAAATATATATTTTATATAAGTATATATTATATTATATTTTGTACGTGAATTTTACCTATTTATGTATGTTAATAACAACTTTTTTCTTTATTAATTGTTTAAACAATGCACCTGCCATGTTATCTCTTCACCACCCTTGGTTGACTGGTAGAGAATGCCTAAGGCATTCAGTCCGCCTTTGTACCTTTTGTGCATGAAGTCTAAATAAATAATACTGCTTGAGACCTGTAAT
This sequence comes from Orthosia incerta, assembly GCA_948252205.1. NCBI lineage: Eukaryota > Metazoa > Arthropoda > Insecta > Lepidoptera > Noctuidae > Orthosia > Orthosia incerta. The sequence goes on from OX411742.1 coordinate 58,248,125, forward strand.
GACGCCATGCGAGCCGAACATGCAATACCGTCAGAAACGCAAATATCTATCGCAGCACCCACAACGATAGGAGGCAGTGGGCTGATATTATTGCTGATCATGCTTCACAAGCTGCAAACACCGGTAACCTGAAGGAATTGTATAAAGCTACTGAAACCTTAGCAGGTAACAGCAAGTATAAGAAGAAGCCGCTCATGAAGGAAACAAGCTTGCATATTAAAAATAGATTTTTTAAACAAACTTTTAAAAAATTGCATTGTCACGAGGACCGTTGGACCTGGTGAAGGCTGCGAGGATCCGCTGGTTACGAAACGCGGAACCGGTCAATGTGGCGACGCTTGGGGTAGGCCTATGTCCAGCAGTGGACGTCTTTCGGCTGATATGATGATGATGATGATGATCGTCACGAGAAACAAACGTGTGTACAAAACTTCAGCTAAATCGGACACAACACCAAGAAATCCCCACTTTCTTCAAACACGATCCAAAATACAAATAAGCAGAGTTCTCTCATTAATATGACAATGAGAGCCTTGGCGTTGCCTGCGTTCCTAGATCCGTACGCGCATTTTAATTAAATTCCTCATAAAAAATCCGGCCAAGTACGATTCAGACTCACACATTTCGGGTTCTGTGCCACCACAACTAATACAGTCTACCTGATTTTTATTTAACTAACATCACACAATATATATCACTCATTATTTGATTTTAAGTTTTTTTTTTTTTTTTGTTGTGCGCTTTTGTTAACTGTTCTAATTGTGTAAATCTCGCTATAACACTGAGGTTTGCTGTAAGAGAACCCAATTATGGGTTAAGCTCGCCTTTGTACATAAATTGTCCTTCTGTATTTGTATATGTTTGTTTTGTGTACAATAAAGAATATGAATATGAATATATATCACTCGATATAAACATTTATTGAAAAATACATGTAGATGAATTAAGCATCGTAAATTTAAATTTTAACTATCGTAACACGTAAATTGTGATTGGCTACCAGGGGGGTGACCATAAGCTCTTAGAGCAGTATCAATTTGAGATCGAGTAAGTGACAGATGTATACACGTCAGATAAATCTGTCCCTTATTCGATCTCAAATTAATACCGCTCTAAGAGCTTATGGTCACCCCCTGAACTATAGTTAAAATGATACAGCCCTGTGACTGACTAGGGACACGTTTTCATCCTTTCAATACGGAACCTTAAAAACTACTGGAAGAGCGTGCGTCGTGCCAATTCAATTTCAGACGAAATTTCGTTTGTTTCCGCTTTCTATAATTTGCAGTTAAAGCTCAAATGTAAATTAAATTGCATGGTTAAGTTTTAGTCTTGCGGTTCACAAAATAGTCTTTTACGTAACATTCTATTAAGTTATCCGACAACTATTACATATGATTTTATCTAGCTGGAAACATTTTCCAAATATTGTGTAAGACTTGATAGAAACTACTGCAAGTAACTTTGAAAATTCATCATATAAGAAAACATTTATTCGTCTCTGAATGTGTGTTTTGGATGCGGTTCTCACCGCCAACTAGAGAACTTTTTAATAATATAAAAATGTCTGTAAATAAAATATAGCAAAAAAACCTCGAACTATTTACGAACGGTGCCGCAGTGTGCGAAGCAATAGCGAGTCGCTTGTAGAGCTTTTCTTTAATATAAGTTCTACGCGCTAAAGTCATCTGACCCGTAGCTCGTAGCGCTCGTAGCACGTAGCCGTAGCAGTCATCCGTAGCGTAGCAACCTCGTAGCAATGGAAGCAGAAGCTACATTTAAAATAATTCACTATATTTTTTACCTCCTAGTTTTTTTAGGGCTGACTAAATAGTTATATAACTTTTATCTGAAGAATGAACATGGCAGTTTGACATATTTTCTATACAAAAGCTGACGGGCTGCCATTTTCATATAAAAGGTAATTGACTTTTGAAAATTTAGTCCATAAACGAATTATTTACTTATTTATTTATTATTTATTTTTAACTTCGATATTTAAAACAGATCTCATGTAAAAAAAGCTGATAATATGATTCCTTCTGTCACACAACAATTTGGAACAAAATAACTTACTTGTTTATTTATTACTGTAAATATGCCATTACTGTTTTAAGCTTCTTGCTTCACCAATTATTGCAACAACAATATACCTATATTTTCTTTACACATAGCTATAGAAAATTATTATTTGTACCGAAATAATTCGCCTGTTACCCTAATACGCACGGCTGGATGGTACATTTTCACAATTTGCATATCATACTCATTTTGTAACTCATTTGAATAATTGTTTAATGCCTGCCCGTTGTGGGGATGCATTCATTCGGTCTATATTCTGATTTATTAGTCACAAAAGCGCTGAATGGAATTTTAAGCCTATTTTATATCGTTTAATCGCGCTGAAACAGCAATGCCTGAAATGTGCTGGGCACTTTTGTAACGATATGTTTTAAAAATAAAATAATCACAGTCCATGACAAAAGCGACGCTTTTATTTACGGGAATTTTCTATTGACCATTGGGCAAATATTTCATCTAAAGTTTTAAGAACTTGCGTGCCAACTGACACCGGTCACGGGCTCCCAGCGCTAAGAAAGAAAATTTGGTACAAATAAATCTCACTAGATGGCGCGATATGTACCGATTTGTTACTAAATTGCGTGTAAAATTTACATATTTTTAATTGAAAATAAAATGTGTTTTCTTGTTTGTTGTCATGTATGTTATTGTTTAATCAAATCTCCTAAGCACAAAATTACGGAATATTGGGCTCTTCATTCACATTTCTAAGATTATTTGAACGGATCGGATGCCAATAGATGGCGCGGTTTTAAATTTCTGAAGTATTCCACTCGATTGTTTAAATTTGTATTGTAACACGTTTTGGTGCAATGCAACTATAAAAACGTGCAAAAAAATGCTATAAAACAAATCGTCACTGTATTTAAAGAAAAAAGTATTCACGAACCGAGTAAACCATTTTACTTGCAAGTCGCTACTAGCACCATCCATCTATCGCCGTGGAGCGGAACCGAACACGATCGATGTACAATAAATAATCAGATAATCAGACGAAAAACGCTATTTGTGTCGGCATGGTTTCTTTGTATGGAAAGAGGCATCTGTATGCTAGTATTATTTTATCTGTGCACCGGTGAAGTTTGAATGCGAAAGGTACCATGAAAGATCTCTTTTTTCTTATTTTAACAAAAAATTACATGTCCTGTCATCATGTTACAGGCATGATGACCCCGACGGGTAACACAGTACTTAGGTACTTCAAGACACCTATGCTGTCCCGCTGTTGGATAACGGTCTCCTCCATAGCATTTTACAATAAGTGTTTTATCTTCTCGAGCCAATGTATCATAAACGCCTCTAAGTCATAACGTCAGCGTTTTCTAGGACTGCCTCTGTGCCGACACTTGTTTTGTCTTTTGGCTCCTACTGCAGGACGACTCTGGCCTGTCAGTCTGTCCTGAAGCATTCTAAAAAAAAAAAAATGCCTACATAGACAAAATTGAAAGTCAACGAATGTCCTCGTCAAACAAACTTACTTATAATAAGTAACATAATGGCTCATGTGTTGAATATTATACAAAAAATTATATGTTTTTAATTAAAATCTCCATGCGAGAGCAAAACTATTCCAATCCCAAACTAATTTATATTTAGATTTATGCGATCTTTTAATTAGAAACACGTTCGCTATTTAGCATTTAAAACTACGTAATGCTCAAAGTAATGGGACAGCAGAAACAACAGCATGTATATTTAATAGGCTACTCTAAATTTACATACGATCCTAGCCGCATATCTCATAGGCCCCAGGCCTTTTGGTTTCAACACCTAAGCCTTAAAAGTTAGACTAAGCTGGTACGTGAAGTGAAACCAGTTATTTAGGTGTTTATATTTAGACATATGTTTGGTTAAATTAATTTTATTTAGCTTAGTAAGAAACATCAAAATCATTTCTTATCGTTAATGTTTTTTATCTACACTCACAACGTTTTATCTACATTCCCAATATGAATTAAAAAAATATTGCATAAACACCTACTTTATAATCATGGATAGGTAAAATTAAAAAAAATAACCATTACAGTGCAACATTTTCCTTCGATTTTTAAACAATTGCATCATAAAATAACTTTTTAATTTTTATAGCACACTTTTACTTTTTAATTTATTGGCGCTTGGGCTAGTGTCACGTCTTGGGCGCTGTCATGGTGCAATGAGAATCTAAATTGCCCGCCATACCGCATTTTTTTTTCGTTTCCACTTTTATTTTATTTCAATTGTATGAGTGAAGATAAAATAGCGTATGCAACGGCATATAATTAGGTATTATATGACCATTGCATAAATTACTATTAGTTCACTATCAATAGCCCTCTATCCTGGGCCATAATTATTTCATGGGAGTTGTCACAAGTATTGAATTATCGATACATGATCATCTACCATTCCAGGAGAATACAACCTTACTACTGCCCAGGGCCGGAGGAGTATCCATGGCTGATTATCCAATGAAAGAAAAAATAAAGCCATAGTCTCAAAAACAGGTTTTTTTTTTTTTTATAATACAGACCCCTATTGAAGGGCAGCCTAATTTTATATATATTAAGTGGCTATGTATAATAAAAGACATGCTAACACATAAGACAGAATCTTACTCGGCGCTGCAGGGAAACTAAGTTCTAATATAAATTCCAATATATGCCACGAAATCGATCTGTTTACTAGAACCTGCTCGTGCGTTATCTAAGCGTCTCGAGTTTTACTTTTACTCGATATACATACATAACCGATTCAATTAGCTTGGGAAACGTGTCCAAAGCCTAGCATAATAGTGTGTCAATTTATAGCCCGATAGCGTGTCTTAATATAGGTCAATATCTGTCCCATCTTGTAGCAATAATACGGTGCTGCTCGATCGATGCGACGTTGATTAATTTTGTTATTGGTCTGACATTTTTTACTCTTATTTCGTGTTTTATGCCATTTTTATAAGTGTTATCATGGAGCCTAGCTCTGGATGATGTGTAATTCTAGCAGCTATATCAAAATTGGGCACTTTTCAGGAAAGCAGAAAAATCTATTTAGTAGCACGTAACTCATGTTTAACAAAAATACTGAGCTACTTGCTGTTGTGAGTTACGCGGTTTCGCTGTGGATTTTCTGTGCAACACTGACACACGCGGTGTTTTTCTTTTTAACCGACTTCAAAAAAAGGAGGAGGTTCTCAATTCGTCGGAATCTTTTATGTTTTTTTTTACGTATTTACTCCGATTACTCAAAGATGCCTGGACCGATTTGGAAAATCATCAGGTCAGGATCTGATGATGGGATCTTATTTTATAGCGATTTTGGTTTATTCATAAACAATGCAATCATTTGCACTCAGAAAGTATCATTTGGTGAAGTGGAACTGGTGATGAAGACCACAGATGGCCAATAGGACTCCTTAATGCTAAGTATTTCATGGGGTATAAGATATCTCGAAAAGTTAAACGACTATGATGAAGCATTTACTTAAATAAATAGCACTGATGAAAATGGTACCATCGAACTGATCTGATGAAAAAGCCGGCAGGTAGGCACTGGAACTCCTAAATAAATCAATATATCCTAGTCGTGTATGGGCTTATTGGAATCATCATGAGATTTACCTTGGCTATATATTATTTTTATGGCAATTGGAGGTACTTATCAAAACCAAAAAGAGATAAATAAAAACTTTTTCGAAGTCGGTTTAGTTTTTTTGTTAAAAAGTTTATTATTTATCACTTTTTAGTTTGGTTTGTATAACGTATTACTTCCGCGGTGTTAGAACTTAAACGACGATATGAGGTAATCCCTCATATCGTCGTTTAAGTTCTAACACCGCGGAAGTAATACGTTATACAAACCAAACTAAACGACGATATGAGGGATTAGTCCCGTGGCAATTCGGTAGCGCGTGGCATTCTCATACGTTTTTTACTTTAAGAGAATGTCACTTACCTAGAACAAAAATACATTCTATCATCGATAAAAATTTACAAAAAATGCGAAATGATGGGAAGATAGCATTTTTATTTTTTACTATTGTTTGTGTTTTGCTTATCTCGTGTCTCCTGTGCGGGTCACAAGTAATTTTTTTTTCTTTCTTTCTTTATTTCTTGACATCGCTATTGAAATGTCACGTTACTGAGGTCTCCCTCTTACGTTTTAAGTTTTCGACAATTATTGTAAATTGAATGTCACCTCTAACAGAGAGGAGGCCTGTGTCCCAGCAGTGGGCACATTAATAGGCTGATGATGTGATGTGATGTGGTGACTATCACCTGAGGCTCTAGACAAGTGGCATTCGATGTCAGCGAAGGCGACACTCGAAATGTCAAAATGTACGGGATTGATCACGTGATTTTTCGATATTGCTTGTCAATGGCCCGCTTTTGATTATAGAATAGCACTTGTCTAGTCTGTCTTGTATATATCTTGAGCCTAAGCTAGCGAAATGAGCTATCGAAAGCTATCGACCAAACAATTAATAAAGAAGGTAAAGTGTTATTTATTTTCGTGTTCAATAAAATAGGCATGAGGGGCTGTCAGATGTTTGACTTATAACAATAGATGGATATGAACCAGACGGCCAATATTTGGTGTCAATATTTGTAATGTTTGGCTATGGTACCTATTACTGGCTTTCTAGACAAATTAGTTTTCTAAGAATAGGTGCTCAGTATTAAATATACTTGTAACGGTTTCTCCCCTAAAAAGGCGTCCTTCATCGACTGAACTGCTGATACATAAAGCCATATTTCAAGTCATCATGTCCTGCAAGTTGCGTCCATCTCGAATCGTAGAATTTACAGCTTCATAACTGTTGATATTATTCAAGAGATTTTTCCGTTGTCATGGCGACTAAGTCGAATGGAGGTCCTAATCTAACTAAATTGAAATATGGGTCATAATTTTCATTTATAACAGGCTTCTCTAGGCTCTATAAATAGAACTGTGCTGAACGTACAGCTCTATTTATAACCGAGAGCAGCTAGCAATCTATTTAGAATATGACTAATGAATGTTAATTCATTGGGTTTCTAGGTCAGTCCTAGTTCAACAACCTATCGCAACACCGGTGCTATTGCGATCTACAAACTGAACACAGGATATACTCTTGTTGCTGCAGTTTGAATGGCTTCTGAAATTAGGTTTTTCTTGTCTTGAATGTGTTAAAAGTTGTGAGAACTTGAATGTGAAGTTTGAAAATGTAAGGATAACACTATTTATTTTGACTGATATTAGGCAGTAGACTGAGATACTTCAAGCAACCACTGTTGTTTCACTTCTGGGCAAACGTGACCCCCATACAAACGTGACCCCCATAACCTTCCAGTCTTCTTAGTGTTTCCAATTTCTCGTAACCGCTTCTAATACGTTGGCGGTCCAGCCGGGCATCGTGGAAGAAGGAATCCTAACTTCCTTTGCCACGACACCCGTCTTCTGAAGCACTTTTAGAAAGAAGTAACATTTGTACAAAGACAAACAACTGTTATCTAAGAATAGGTATGTAAATCGAAGGCAGTTCTAACACTTACTTTTCCATTAATTACACAGCCCTAGGTAACTCAGCACAGTTCTGTCTATAACAGAGAATAGCCAGCAATCTATTTAGAATATGACTAATGATTGTTACTTGACTGGGTTTCTAGGTCACTCAATATCCTAGTTCTACAACCTATCGCAACTCCGGTGCTATTGCGATCTACAAAGTGATCACAGGATATAATCTTGTTGCTGCAGTTTGAATGGCTTCTGAAATAAGGTTTGTCTTCAATAGTTTCGTATAGTTTCTAGCTGTTTTTTTTGTTTTGCATTGGCTGAAAGATGCAATGCTAATTATGAAAATTATACCGTGGACAGTTGTTTTAATAGAAATATTATGTTGCGAAGAGGTTCACTGATATTTATTAAAAATGGTATTAAATCAAAACCTCGTAAAGATATTGTAGATCTATCAGTTGAACAGAGTGTTGAACTGTCCTGCGTTGAGCTGGATAAGCATGTTATAGTGTGCGTTTACAGACCCTAAAAGTCTAAGTGCGTAAAATTTGCTTTGCGGAATGTCAAAAGTACTGATTGTGACATTAAATTAAACAGGGAGAACCTAGAATTCGTTGATAAAACGAGTTTCCTGAGGATCACGCAAGACTCGAAGTAACATTGGGGTCCTCATTTAATAGCAGGGCAGCTAAGTTCGGCAGCTTATGCTGTTAGAAAAATGCATCAGTTTTCTGATGTAGATTAATATCTTTTTAGTAAAACGGTGACAGACATAATTATGTTACTAGAAAAAGAAATCAGTTAATTCAACCAGGTTTCATACTGGCTAAAGTAGCATCATCTTTGATGGGGTACTGTATAAAATGTTACAATAATCCCCCCACAGTCTAGAACTAAATGAGACGAAAATTAAAACTTGTATAAAACACACACTATGCAGGCAAGTATATTATAAGTTGGGGGATTACATCGCTGATAAAAATACTTGGCTCAATGCTGGTCCTGCTCCGCAGCCAATAGGGCGCAAGAAATTAGTGATGGGCAGAAAAGTTTCAAAGTATTTTTGGATCTGCTGAAGACTGTATGAATATATTTGTAATATATAAACTCAATGTATTTTAGTATTATATAACTGCACAGCACATGTGTGACTACTATGTTCCGACTGTACATAAATCTACCATTCACTGTGCCTATGTGTCGTACTTTGACTTCTTTGTGTCCTGGCAGTTCGAGTGTGTCATGCTCTCTCTAATTTCTCTCTGATGTTTGCACATGTGTTGGATCATTCGGTTCCCTTCATGATGGTTGAGCTGAGTGGTGCCGATTCATGCGTCATGTTCGTGAACGGGCGCCATCAGTTGGGTTTGGTCATAACTTAGCTGTCTCGGCCTGTTATTGTACTTTTTTTTTAAATTGTTTGTTACTCTAGACGCTTTTACGCATACTTATTTTCACATCGTCCTCACATATATGTATTTTTTCAACAAGAATGATGTAACCAAAAACTTGTAATTATAACTAATGGAAATGAGTGTCCGTGGAGTTTCTTACAAATTATTCTCCATTGAGACCTACAGACGCTTGCGAATTTGCAACTAGAGTCATCTTTTTATTATTTTTGTTTGACAATTCAAAAGTACCTCTAAGGTTTATTTGAAATAAACTATTTGATTTTTTATTTTGAATTCACGGATCGACAGTGATTCTACGACTTCCTAGCACAAAGGCGGTCAGTATTCAACTGCCATATTCTGCTGTCTCCACCACGCAAGCGGTTAGAAAAAGCGCACCAAACCGTAGTTGTTCTTGATTTACCGCCAGGAGCGTGCTTGTGATTTATTTTGACGTCCGTGCTATTGAGTAAACCCAAAAGATATATTATTAAAATCTCACATCTTTACAATCACCCACCGTCTCAGGTCTTTGGCACAATTTAGCCCGAGTTCTAAATAAACATAATAATTCAAAGTCAAAGAAAGACGCGTATTTTATTTAAGTAATTCAGCTTCTTTTTTTACCTAACATCTGTTTGTCTTAAATCTACATGATTTAACTTTTCCGTTGTATTGAATTGTCCCTCGGGGTATAATCTAAACAAAGCAGTCTGACCTTTGGATATGTTACATTACGATACAGATTCTGGGGTTCTTTGTAATTCAAGATTTTATCAGGCTATAGCTCCTGGCCGCAGATTCACCCGCGTAAACTAAGTTTTATTATCCCAAGGGAACATATACTGGCATAAAAGGCATCCTAATTCAGGTCATAGTGTACCTGTATGTCAAGTTTCTTCCAAATCAGTTCTAAAAACTCCATTGATATAACCACTTTTATGGTTGATTTTTTTAATTTGCTGGTATAGGGTTTTAATTAACTGTATCAAAGAGTATTAACACCAAATTTAAAGTAAGTCTGATTACAAAAAAATGGCTAAGGAAGGGCTCACGTAGTAACGGTCCCTGTCCAATGATTCTAAAGGAGTCATGTTTGTGCCGAACTCGTACGTCCATGACTCTGGTTGAAGTCGATAATCGCGTTTGACTACTATCTCGCCTGATGGTAAACGATGATGTGGTCTACGGTGAAGCATGCTTGCCTAGTAACGCACTCCGATTTACCTAGAAGTAACCAATTCACTCTTGACTTAAAGCCCCCAAGGTTGTAGTTATTAGGGAACAAAGACTCCTGAGCTCACAATGAAAGTATTAGCAAAACGCTTTATGCGTATGGGTGGGATATATACCGTGTACCGATGGCGCATGACCCGTACGTCTTGTTGTCCGATGATGGAAAGGGCTGTCCGTCGCACAGTTCCCGAAATGTAACCGATAAAAAACCGACAGGCTGGCAACTCGGCGTCGATGTTCGAGGATCTGGAGCTTTGACGCGACCAGTGCATTGTTGCCAATAAGCCTCTTAGCCCATCTGTCAATCGACTCAAGCTGGTATTTGGCAGATCCGTCCCAGAGGTGAGAGCAGTACTCCATGCATGACCGAACTTGCATTTTATACAAGTTGAGCAGCTGTGTGAAGTAGCGTCTCGCCTTTGGTAAAAATCCCCAAATTTTTTGCAGCTAACTGAGCTTTCGCCTCAATGAATGGTCTGAAATTGGGGGTCAATGTCAACGTAACACCAAGACGTTCGAGATTCTCCGTTAACGGCACGGTTACACCACGGAAAGATGGAGCCGGGTGGAATTGGCTCTTTTTAGCGAAAAAAAGAAACGCCTGGCGGTCTTAGTAGCATTGAAACTGATCTGACCTGACAGATTGGCGTCACCCCATTTGGAGACCGCCTTCAAGGACAGATTCAAGCGTTCAACCATGGCCTCCCGGAAAAACCGAATCTGAGGACCAGTAGTCCGTGCGCTGGAAATGTATCTCTCAGCAACAGTGCTGTCGCCTGCGTGCTCCACAGGTAAATTTGATGCTTTTTATTTCATAGTAAGAGTGAAAACATTGTCATGGACGTATGGTTAGATAACAAGGCTACAGAAAATTCATAAAAGTCGCTGTAAGCCGTTGCAAGTTGCCCTTATATGAAGAGGATGAAATAAAACAATTTTTTTGCTAGAAATTGTTGTTAATTTAATTAAAATATTTGAAGAATGAAACGAATAATAATAACATAGATGGCAGTGCACTATTTTACACTTAGGGCACCACGTTATCACTTTAGACGCCTTTGTACCTGCAAGTTTCAACTCTGAGATGAGTTTTTTGTAGTCTGCCTTTGCATCGTTTTTTATTTGTCTTACAACCTGGTTCTTTAGTAATTTCCTCGAAGGTGTATTTGTTTACAAGTAATGGCTGTTGAAGTTTTAGGTGTGGCTGTCTAAGGTTAGGAAGTTACACAACTTTTAGGTCTCACATCCCATGTCTCCTTAGGGATTCATAAAGAATTTATCAGTGGTATCCTGAAAAATTTATAGTTTTTCAACTGATATTAGCATTAATATAAACCCTTTTGTAATTATTGTCAAGTTATCAAAAGTTGTAGACAGACGTACGAATACATTATTAACTTATGTTTCGGGACAGGGAACGTGTTAAAACTTGATTATTTAAAATCCAATCATTCAGTTAAAATTTTCATCAAAACCGGTCCCAGAACTCCTTTATGTGGTTTTCGATACGCCTCATATTATCGGATATATCCACAGCCACTTCAAAAAGTCAGCCTGTATAGTAAAAGGTTTCTGTGTTTAGCAATCCCCTTGTTACGCGAATATTTGGAGAAACGTCTAAATGTCAAGAACTCAAGACCGTCTGGAGGATTGTAAACGGCAGTAGGGGTTTAGATCTTAGAAACTGTAACTACAAAGGCGTTTGAGAAGGCTTTACGTACTAAATTGGTATTTATTGTACAAAAAAGGTCTGGAATTTTTGAGGAAAGATTTTACGATTCAGTTAGAATGTGTGATCGATACGTACTTTCTTATACCAGAAATACCTTGAGGTAATATGGACATAAAAGGCTACTTGAATAGGTATGGTTAATCAAATCTATAGCAAAAAAATACTAGCTTTAAGCCAAAAGACTGAAAAAAACATAAAGAAAAGCTATTTTTTCTAAGAAATGTTTAAGGAAAATTGCACCTTAATCATAGCATCAATGGATTCTGTCTTATTTGACGTTTTACTCTATCACATCTCGATAAACGTTGACAAAAAATAAGAGAAACTGATTATAATAGTTGAACTTTTCCTTGTTCATCTATAAACTATCTATAGTAATAATAATTATTAAGTTTTCTGTTTTTTTTTTAATATTTAAAATGTAAAGAAATAAGAAAGAAGATAAATTAAGGAAATATTAATAACATGCAATATATATAATAATGTTATAAAGCTGAAGGGTTTGTTAGTTTGAACGCATTAATCTCAGGAACTACTGGTTGGAATTGAAAATTATTTTTGTGTTAGATAGTCCATTTATCGAGGAAGGTTATAAGCTATATAACATTACGACCAATAGGAGCGGAGCATAAATGAAAAATATTGCAAAAACGGGCAAACACAATTATTCCTTTTTGAGAGCTTCCGTTGCGTGCGCTGCTTAAGCGGTTAAAGTTACATAACATTCATATATGTAGGGTAGGTAGTTAGCCAGTCGACGGGAGCAAAGCCGCGTGGGACAGTTAGTTATAGATAAGGATGAAGGAAGAAAAACTTAAGGATACATTAGTCAAATAAAGTTAGTCACAATGTTACTTATTTTCTTGTATTTAGTTATAGTTATAATTAGTGAATTTTACTAATACTTAAAGAACAAAACTATGAAAATTAAATATATATTTTATTTAATAAACAAAACCTTGTATTTAAATTTCATAGATAAACAACTACTAGCTTTTCCCGCGACATCGCTCACGTGGCCTGTGCCACAGGAACCGAGAATTCTCGAAACTAAAGTAGGCACTCAACGATATTATACCATTATGGTATGAACTTACGCAATGGTGCTTTGACCTTCCAAAGCGCCAAAATACGGGTTACCTTGTTATTGGCACAATGCACAATAACATGTTTTCTGTTTTTCTCAGTAACTTATATGATACCGCTATTCTAGCTGCTAGTATGTCATTCATGTCACTCATAAAACTATATATCCCTTGCTTGTCATCTAACTTCCTACAAATGTGATAAATGTGCATGTCTTAAACACGCCTCAATGGTAGTGCGGACATAAATTTGTAAAATTAAACCGTGGTCTGGATATATATGTTGTTTTTAAACCCGGAAACTTTCCTCATCTATTTTATATTTATAAACATCACACCGTGAAAATTTAAGAGGAGCGAGCTTGAAGTGATTTGAGATTGCAAAATGATTGAATGGATTAAGAGCTCACTTCATGTTCATTTATCCTAAATATTCAATTGAGATTTTTACAGAATAGTCATCATCATAACAACCGAAAGAGGTCCACTGCTAGACATAAGCTTCCCCCATGCGTCACCACATTGACCGGAAAAAGAATAAAGACGGGTCGAGACTGGTTGTACAGAATAGTACTACTACAGTTTCTTTGGCATAATTCTCTAATTTCACATAGGCGAAGCCACTGGTGGTGCTGGTGGGAACATTATAAGGCTGATGAAGTAATGTAATGTGATGTGAAGCCACTGGCGGAATCAACCATACCTTAACATAAACTAAGGAACCCTTCTTCAAATATTACTAGAATATATAATTTCCATACCTACCTACAAAGTTTAGTATTAATATACGATAGTGGTGGCGTAATTGAAATGCTAAGTAGCACCAATCTAATTACAGTTGTATTACCTTCGCATGGAGTTGAGAGTTTAATTAAACCGGAGCTTGCGGCGAGTCTGCAGGTACATGTTACAGAGTTGAAGTTGAAGAGCAGAGCGAGTGTGTTGAGAGCGAAGTAATTGGTGAAGAAGATTATGTTTTTGATAATTATAAATGGTGTTGTTTAGGAAAAATTTATTACTTAATTCAGGATGAAATACGAGGCTATTGTTAACCAGTTATGTCGTGTTTTTTTTTAATCACTTAAATATGATTAAGTATCGGATATTAAGGAGCATTTACGTGGTCACAAGGTTCTTTTCTTTGTTTCTTGTGTTATTTCTGTTGTTTAGTTAGGTGAATGTGTTCAAAAAATCGTATTTAAAAAAAAAAAAGAAACTGATCAACCAGGCGACTCTGCAGGTACATGTTACAGGGTTGAAGTAGAAGAGCAGAGCGAGTGTGTTGTTGGTGAAGAACATTATTATGTTTTAGGTGGAGATATGATTTTATGGCGTTATTTTGAAACGTTTACAGCTTAATCAGGTTAAAACTAGGCTGATTCTAGCAGTTTTATCATATGTTTTAGAACTCTAAAATTAAATGAAATTGGTTTCATAATCGCGTGGGTAGTGTCATGAACGTCTAGTCAAAGTGAAATTCGAAATCAGCGATGGTGATAGTCGAAATGCCTCATATAGGGATGACATTTCAATAGCGCTTGGCAATTAAATATATTTTTGACAGTTTTAGAAGCTTGTATTTAACATGCAATGTATGTATGTATATGTGTTCGGGTCAAATATTGCAATTGAATTTTAAAGCCTATTTATCCTCCACCGATTAAGATAGAATACTGCATATAGGTTTAGTTTAGATGACAATGCATGGTTAGCTAAGCGACTTCATTCTAAATCCAATATGGTGGACGGCCCAAGACGGCGGACTAGTTATTTGTTGTGCACTGCCATGTTATGAGTATCAAATGCTTTCATTTTTTGCTGAGTGGAATACGAAAACAGCTTGTTTTAAATAAATATTTTTAATGAATAATTTTATTTTAATCGCTATCGCGGCGCTTTCTATACTTATAATATAATAATCTATACTAATAATATTATATAGAGGAAATATTTTTTTGTTGGTTTGTTTTTTTGTACCGAATAGGCGCCGAAACTACTAGAACGATTTAAAAATTCTTTCACCAATAGAAAGCTACATTATTCCTGAGTGAGATAGGCTATTTTTTAATCCCGAAAACGGGTCCTGTGTAATTTTTTCATCAAAAGTTAGATGAATTTAAGGGTTCAACAAGTAAAATTATCACAGCACACGCAATTCTGATACTCGGACATTTGAACTCGATATATATTCAACAGATGGCGTTGTGCATTTGAAGTCATTTTCTGAATGGCGGTGTTAAGATTCGCCGCGAAAGATTGATGACTATAGAAAAAAAAATGGTAGATAGGTAAGTAGGGTAGGCAGACAGATAACCGGAGCGAAGCCGCGGGCACAGCTAGTCAATAACAATAATAATAAAAAAACTACAGTCCAAGCTTCTATCAGAATCATTGAGATTTCTTGGCAAACTTTTCAAACCCAAAAGAATAGACATTTAGCTTGAAATCCTAATTAAGCACTCAATCATTTAAATAATGCTGACTTGATTAATTTTTCAATAGGTATTGCGTTTGGGTGATTAAACTTGGTTGGACAAGATTAAATTTGGTTTTGAAATCTTTATAAGTATGCCATGTTTTGATTTGTTATTTCTTTTTATGTTTTTCTTATTATCTTGTAATAAGAGATTATACTTAAGTTTCTATTTAGTCGATAATCTGAAATGCATGTTTTGGCCTCCTATAATTGAGGGAGTACACTTGTTAATACTTCATGTTGATGATCCATTGTGTTTTATGTGTACATCTTTTGTTGGAGGTCCTGAATAAATAAATAAATAAATAGTCTCTGGGCACTACCTTCTACGGTGTACATCAGAATCGCGGGTGTACTTTTCAGATTTGCCTAAATTTATTGCAGTTATTTGGTACCTTCTGTGTACCTTAACGTACCTCTCCTGAAAATCTGTGTACCTACACCCGTAAAATTATATTTAAAAAATTAGGTACACCCGCCATCCTGATGTCAGAACCGCGGGTGTACTGCTAACCAGTATATGTAGCTAAGTGCGCTGTATAAGTAAATTTGGTACCTCTTGTGTACCTGCAGAAACACGTATTTAATAAACAAAATACTGTAAGGTTGCTGCGAAAAGTAAAAAACCGATTTTCTTTCTTTGACGTTGTTACTATTTTATAATACTTCCTCATGATTATAATCTCCTGGTACAATGATGCCACCCTCGCAAATATTACTACTTCGTCATGATTCTGGCCTCCTGGTAGTTTGGGTATAAATGCTTTTAATGTTCAACATCTAATGTTCAATTCAACAATGTTCAAAAATAGGCAAAATGTTGTTTGTTTTTTTAATAGGTTTTTTTTTTTAATATTTAACTTGTTTTTAATACTGAAGATTGTTATTTTTAACCGACTGCCCAAAAAGGAGAACCGTTTTGGGCAGTCGGGTAAAATAACCTTGACGAAGTAATCATGACGAAGTAGTAATATTTGCGAGGGTGGCATCATTACCAGTTAAGACTAACTTAAGTACCAGGAGATTATAATCATGAGGAAGTATTATAAAATAGTAACAACGTCAAAGAAAGCAAATCGGTTTTTTACTTTTCGCAGCAACCTTATAGTATTTTGTTTATTAAATACGTGTTTCTGCAGGTACACAAGAGGTACCAAATTTACTAATACAGCGCACTTAGCTACATATACTGGTTAGCAGTACACCCGCGGTTCTGACATCAGGATGGCGGGTGTACCTACTTTTTTAAATATCATTTTACGGGTGTAGGTACACAGATTTTCAGGAGAGGTACGTTAAGGTACACAGAAGGTACCAAATAACTGCAATAAATGTAGGCAAATCTGAAAAGTACACCCGCGATTCTGATGTACACCTTCTACGCTGTCTTTTCTCAAAGTTAAGGAGTGAAATTCTCTGCTGGAGTCTGTGTTTTCCGATAGTACTTAAAAAACATATCTCTCTAATCTCTAGCTCTTCCAACAGCCAAGTTTAGTTCTATAATTTCACCGGTCCCATGTTTATAAAGATCTCCCGCGGCTACGACGTTGTTGCCAGCGTGTAATGCACGCTTAATCTGAAGCCACATGTTTTGGCTTACCCGCTGAAGGTAGGCTACTTATACTGGCTGCAAGCCAAGGAGTATTTTAAAAAGGAAGCTCAGAAAATAACAAATTCATAGATGCCTGTTGATAACATGGATCGAAATTCTTTTTTTTAAAACCCCGACGGAAAAATAGGGCTGTTATAAGTTTAACGTGTTCTACGTTTTTGTGTTTTTGTGTATCTATCTGTGGTAATATAGCTCCTAAATGGATGAACCAATTTTGAATATGTTTTTTGTTTGAATGGTGGCTTTATCAAGAGTGTTCTTACATATATTTGATGAAAATCGGTTCAGCCGTTCAAAAGTTATGGGTGTTTTACTTTTTGTGTCAGGCGTTTTTTGCAAGATCACATCACATCACATAATCCTTTTTTTTTTTTTTTTTAATACTTTGCCCCACACTAGGAATTTCTTCCTGTATCGTAGGCACGTTTACAAACATATAAACTCACATACAAAAAGACCCAGAGCCAGAACAACTATCTGTAGGTCATACAAATATTTGTTCCGTGCGGGAATCGAACCCGCGACACGCAGCGCAGCAGTCAATCGCTCAACCACTACGCCAACCGTGCGCCAAATCAGACAGATCATCAGCCTATTAATGTTCCCACTGCTGGGACACAGATCTCCTCTCTGTGAGAGGGGATGTCACATGGCTTCGAATTTCTTGTTTTTTTTTTTGCTATATTTCATGTCATAATTACATGTTCAATAGACTTTCGATCAAAACGTGTCTACTACTAGATAAATTATGTAGCATCAAATAAAAATGTGTCAGCGATTAATGAACTTTAAAATTTTACTTTTAAATAAATCAGTCTCTACCCCTACTGCAGCTGGGAAAAGTTCTACCAATGATCTAATCTTTATTATAAGCTACGTTAGGCTCTAGCCAATCAACCAAGATTTCTGAACTAAGTATTTGAAGCTACGTAGTTGTCAAACTGAGTACAGTTTAGCCAGTAGGCTAAAGCCTGAAAACCCGTCGTAATTTGACATTAACGTAGAATTTGACACCTTTAATCAATCAATCTGCCTAACCTTTTTCCCAATTACGTTGGGATCGGCTGCCAGTCTTACAGGATTCAGCTGAGTACCAGTGTTTTACAAAGAGTGACGGCCTATCTGACCTCCACAACCCAGTAACTGGGTAACACGATACCCCTTGGCAAGACTGGTATCAGATCTTAAGCTTCGCCTTAATCTTGTGCTTTCCGAGGCAAGGAGGAATCTCGGTATGTTGAAATGGTCACCCATCCATGGACCGACCTCGTCAAGCGTTGCTTCACCTTGAAAATCGACCCGTGCGTATGTTATTATTTAGCCACGAGCTGCTCTAAGAGTTTGACACGTTCATAACTTCAAATACTCAAATCAGAATCCCACCATTTAAATGTAAGGGTCAATTCCTTTGACATTTCCTATGCGCATGTCGATCCCACACATGTTGGAATTTTTGTCAATCGTTATGACAGAATTGTCTAGACCCTTAAGTTTACATGGTAATGTACATCATTTTTTTTTTATCATTCTCTTATTTTAGAAGTAACAGGGACACACAACACACATTTTGCCACTTTTCGCGCAAACTATTCAGTTTAGAAAAAAAATATATTAGAAATCTCAATATCATTTTTGAAGACCCATCCATAGGCCACATGTATGGGATTGATGAAAAAAAAATTTTGATTATCAGTTCTAAGTATGGGGAACCCCCAAAATTTATTGTTTTTTTATTGTGTGAAAATCTTAATGCGGTTCACAGAATACATCTACTTACCAAGTTTCAACAGCATAGTTCTTAAAGTTTCGAAAAAAGTGGCTGTGACGTACGGACGGACAGACAGACATGACGAATCCATAAGGGTTCCGTTTTTTGCCATTTCGCTACGGAATCCTAAAAAGGTTTCTAATTTATGTTTTTACCCCTTGTGGCAGCACTGTTCTCCCCTTGGAGTCCATGTATAAATCTGTATAAATCTTAATTTATTAGTTTCATTTCTACAAAAAACCGTCATATTAACTAGTTAGACACCAACAAACGTTTGAACACAATTTGTTTCCGAACTGCAATGTATCAAATAAACAATTTGAAACACTGACCGGAATGGAACCCTGCCAACATATTAATGAACCGTTTAATGCAGCTCATTGATCATCAAACTTATTAAATTATTGAATTGGGGCTATGTTGGCTTGTGCTGCATGGTTTGGAATTAATTAGATTAGGTTTAGGTGTATGTAAAAGTGATGATTTTTAGATCTGAGTCTCGGGGCAAGTGACATTGATATATTCGCGAGCTGGCTGACCAAGTCCAGATGTATCCTCCCACTGCACAGCATGATTTTCTTCTTGTTTACGTCTTTTTAGTTCGCTTTTTAAACAGTCGGGTTTTTTGATCTTTTTAATTAAAACTTTTTAGTTATTTTTTTTTAGAATTAGGTAGGTACCTACATTTAAACATATAAATGTTATATATTTTTGAAATCACCTTTTAAGGCCCTTTATTTGAGATATTCCACACCATGGGATTGTAAGAAAAAAAAAATCTCCTACAAAATGGCGCCCAAAAGCCGCCATTTTTTTCTTATCCAATTATAATGTAGCCAGTGACACTCGCAGGCTTAAGACGAATCGATTGACGTAAGAATCATCAAAATCGGCTTACGCTTTTGGTCTCTAGAACGCCACATAGGAACAAACATACATACATAGACTGATAAACACATTACCTTCCTTCGGCAGTTGGGTATAAAGTAGAGCAGTGGTGAGAGTGTAGTGAGTGAGTGTAGAGAAATTGTAAATTGCTTTGCAAAATGCTCTAAAAACAGTGAAGGAAAACATCGTGAGGAGACTAGCATGTCATAGAACCAAATATTCGAAGAAATTTGACATCCACCAACCCACACTAGGCCAGCGTGGTGGACTAAGGAGTAAGGCCCATTCCCTCTCTCACAGAGAGGAGGCCTGTGTCCCAGGATTGGGAACATTAAATGGCTGATGATGATGATGATGATGATCGCAAATTACATTATATTAAGACGTTACACTGTAAAGTGATTAATTTTAGATTTGAGACTCTGGGCAAGTGACAGTATTATATTATTATGTCCTTTTTTTTTTCTTTTTATTTGTTACATTTTTAAATATTTTTACAAAACACAAACAAAAAAGAAAAAAAATATTTTATCGATTACACTTTAGCATTACATGTTATGAACCAAACTACACTTTAATTAGATTGTTTCAGGTAATATCTGCTTTACTGGATTTAAGCCGGGCAGAACAATATCAAAACCGCATAACCATAAAAGAGGAGTGAGTTACAAAGAGGGAAGCCATTTTGAATTCTCTTTTCTTTACACGTGTCGTAACAGACTAGTCAACAATAGCTCATGTTCTGAAAACAAGCTTAATCAGTCAGCAGTCAGTTGTTAGAGGTGCTGACTTTTTACCCGACTGCCAAAGGATAATGTGTTTATAGTCTATGCATGTGTGTTTGTTCCTATGAGGCGCTCTAAAGACCAAACGCGTTGGCCGATTTTGATGATTCTTACGTCAATCGATTCGCCTTAACCTTGCGAGTGTCACTGGCTACATTAAAATTGGAAATTAGAAAAATGGCAGATTTTGGGCGCCATATTGTGGGGGATCAATTTTTTTTTCTTCCAAGACCTTCGTGTAACATATCAAAATAAAGGGTAGAGGTAAAGGGAACATATCAAAATTATTAAGACTTCAACAGATAGGCGCGTCTCGAGAATGCCACAATAATGTAACAACGACACGATAGCGTGTTTTTTTGCTTTGGTACGCCCAATGCATCCTAAGCGCTGGAACTAACCGGTATCAACATACCGAAGTATTTTCATTCGTAGAAGCTCGTTTATGCTAAGTTGAAGCTATATGTATCTGACAAAAGGTGCTCAGTTTGACTTGAAATAATTTATTCCTATTTTCGCTTCACCACGTAGAGACCACTAACGTTTCAAAATTGAATC
Source organism: Orthosia incerta (assembly GCA_948252205.1). Classification (NCBI taxonomy): domain Eukaryota; kingdom Metazoa; phylum Arthropoda; class Insecta; order Lepidoptera; family Noctuidae; genus Orthosia; species Orthosia incerta. Next base: position 58,269,213 of record OX411742.1, read on the forward strand.
CCTTTGTTAAATATCGAGTATTATTTTGGTACCCTTGACCTTATCATTCCTGTTAATTCAAACAGTAATTCAATTAACAAACACTCCGTTTAGACTTGCGTTATTCTGGGCGGCGGGATATAAATCAAGACCCTAAGCACTGATGCTAAATTTGGGTTTATACAGCAGTGATATATTGCTATTTGCTTTCAGTAGGTTTGGTATACTTAATTTGTGCGAAGATGCCTTTAAGATCACATTTTGATTGCTAAATCAAAAATAAAGAACAAGAATAATAGTAAAAGTACCAGTAAATCATAAAAATTGGAATGGTTTAATAATTTTGTAGCGTAAGTGTTCCGAGACAACCTACTTTTCACTATGAATTACGGTAGGTTAAGTGGTAAAGCCTCGGACCTTTTTCTAATGTTATTGTAATGTACGAAATAAACCCTCTTTTATTTCCAACCAGAAACTCATCCTACCATTTAAGCACTAAATCAAATTTCGAATCAGGTTAATCAATGGATAAATAATTTATAAGGCTGACAACAGATGTATAAGGAATCCTAGCCTAGGGATTTTGCAGACACGTACGCTAACTTTGGTTCGTAAACGACCCAAAAAGGACGTGACGGAAACCGACAATTCAGCGGTCCCAACCCTAGGGGGTGACAATTCAAAAATGCTTCCTCCTTCTTTTATTCAAGAAGGTTTTACTTTATGAAAAGAAAAATAATCTTGTTATCGGTGGTGTTAGGAGTGGCTGGAAACATTTTAGGATGCCAGAAAAAGTTTTGTTATTTTTACAGCTTTTCTTTTTTTTAACTTATTATCATCGTATTGTTAACGGCCAGAATGTTTTTAGCTCATAATTGGATTTATTGTTCATAATTTTTTTGGCTGAGTCTATTAATACGGGTACTGTACGAACAATTTATAATTATTAATACGGGTACCGGACGAACAATTTATTATTATTCGTACAGAAGTCGGACGAATAATTTTTTATGATTATATGGCTTTTTTTTCTGGCTCCTCGCTGCGCTCGTCGTGCTCGCGCTCGTTTCGCTCGCATTTTTAATTGTCTCTCGTTTTCTGTCAAAAATATCGTCGCTCGCGCTATACTGCGCTCGCTCCTTTCTGTCTGCTAGGTTCTTGATACCCTGGGAGACAGGTCTTTTTTATCAGGTAAAAAAAATGAATATACTTCGATACTTGCATATTCACAAGCAATTGCTAAAACGAAGTTTGACGACTAGCAACAGCCTTAAAAGGTTATCTGGTAATCCGATGATCGGAAAACAATTTTTTTTTTGACCACTAATACTTACCGGGCGACTAATTTAATTTTAATTTTATTTTATCCATTAGAGTGCAATTCATTCTTAATTTTAAAAAAAAAATGAATAAATGTACGAATAAATATATAATATTAATTATATAATATAATATTATATTGAATAGAGAATTTACTGTGTTCTATGTCAGAACTTTGTTAATTTAAATGGTTTTTTACTTCTTTTCTTATTACAATTGGGCTTAGGAAAAATTATGATTAAATACTTATTTTCTAAGCCTGCGGGTTAGACACGGCGAAATAATAATCCTGACAGATATTATGTTATTATTTTTACCAAAACTAGGTTTTCAAAACAAAGCAGCTTCCAGTTTCAAAAATAAAGAAAAATGCCAGAACTAATTACTGTCTAGACGTAACTAATTGCTACCTATAAAACACAGGCGCTTAATAAACTTCGGCCTTACCCTTTCAATACTCTCCGAGAAAATACTCCTGAAAGTACTAAACGTATTAACATAAAACCTATGAACGTTGCTTTTATACTCTAAGACTAATAAACGTTTATGTAACTACCGATAACTTGGCCTAGATATTGTTAGGATTATAACAAAGGCATGTTGTTGTAAGTTAGTGAATCTATTTAATAGCTACGGACTGGGTATAAGAGATCGCTAGTTTTTGTTAGAAGGAGTAGAGTATTGGAAGAAAGTAGTACGAATATCACTTTCAAATTAATTCAAATAACATGTTGAATTCAAAATATTTACTTACATATTTTATTTTGATGATTGGCCTATTTGCACGAAAAACTTATCTGAGAGTTATTTGCCGACGCGAGGTTAAATTGACAGCTTGTCATATAATATTGTCAGTATACCCTCCTATTAGCAAGTAACTCTAAGTTAGGCTCTAGACAGACAGACTGCATTTCAATTGGACTCCGACTGCAATAAAACTGCAAACCAGATTGCAGTCGGTGTGCAATTAGCGTGCAGTTACAATGACTGCACCTTGACTGCAAGCTAGCTACACGGTTAACTTGCAGCACGTAGAACAGCATCACTACGCAGACCGCGTGCTAGACAAGCAGGAGCGGGCCGACTAGGAACATACCCAGCCGGCCCGCTCCTGCTTCGTCAAATCTTATAATAATATTTATCATTATTCACAAGTACACTCTAACAAATTTCTTCGAATACTAACATAAGTACCTTGAAGTTAAGTGAAGTTCTAAAGTAGTCCTAATGTAGTTGGTCCAACTGCATTTGAACTGCAAGTCGACCGTGCAGCTAGCTTGGCAGTAAACGTGCAGTCGTTGGAACTGCACGCCAACTGCAATCGGTCTTCACGGTTGGTTTGCAGTTTTATTGCAGTCGTACAACTGCATTCAAACTGCAAATTTGCATTCTGAGTGCAGTTGAAATGCAGTCCTCCTGTCTGTCAGAGCCTTAAGGTTTTTCTGCAAGTGGGCTTTAGTATCAATGCCTATAACTTAGCAAAATATATTGAAATTCATATTAAAAGATTTATTTATCATCATCATCTTTCAGCCGTTGTCACATCTTACTGTCAAACGTCACGCTATAATTCCCTCCCTTTTTTAGGGTTCCGTTTCCAAAGGGTAAACACGGGATCCTATTACTAAGACTCCACAGTCCGTCTGTCTGTCTGTCACCAGGCTGTATCTCAAGAACCGTTATAGCTAGACAGTCGAAATTTCAGCTGTTTTTTTTTCCTTCATAGTTCTAAATCGAATTTGCATCGAACCTAAAATAAAAAATACATTAACTAAAAAGGCTTTTTAATAGACGCTTGTTTAGCTAGCTTCAGCTTATTACAAAAGCCTATTTAAATGAAGTCATTAAGTAGCCCGGGACTTTATCTCTCAGGAGTCGATGCTCTTTTGTACACCGGTACAGTCACAAGCATCAATATCTACACACTTTGCAAAATTCTTTACCAATTTCCTTGATAAATAACGATTTAAAAACTGAGTTAAGACTTATTTTATATTAGTATGTGTTGAGTGAAAAAATCTTGTATAGACTTTTTCTCGAGCGAAACAACATTGGCGGGAAAATTCTATGGTCCACTAACCCTGGACCGAAAAAGTGGGCAGTCATTGGCAGTGGCCTTTGCCCAATCTTGGGATAATCCAGGCTGATAGTAACCAGTAGTTAGGACTGGCGTTTAAAGGAGAGAAAATTTATGCTTACTGCAGCTAAGGCGTTACATTTTTGGGCTTCCAGATAGATGTAAACGGGGAGTCTTAACTAGAGTGAATAGTTGCTCCATCGGCGACCATATCATCGCTTACCATCAAGAGATATCGATGTATTTTTTAAAACTTTATGCAACACATAAGTTACGAAGTCGGACACAATGCGGATATGCTTTACTTTTTTTAAACAAAAAATTACATATTCAGATCGAACAGACCATCATTTCAATAAATACTTTAAAATCGTTTTTACATATTGCTAAGTGTAGTGTTATATAAGCACACATATTATGCTCTTGATTGTACTGCAACTATATTCCACCACTCTGTTAATTAATATCGGAGCCTGCGGTCGGAAATTGCATAATTATAAATATGTTCATACCGTTTTGTTAATTTGTTAACAAATAAGTGAAATACTTTTGTAGCCATGTTGTTTGAAATGTTACTTTCAGCTGTTTAGTAATTGTTAATTGAAACAATGGAAAGGTCATTAAAAGTGTATGTGTTATGATTAGGACGTAGGCACTTGCGATAAATTTCGTTGGAAACAAAAATAATAATAAGTTTTAGACTTCACAAATGTTGAAAATTACATATCTTAACAACTTCCCTATCCAATGAGTCATATATGACTCACGTGTTGTATTTTTATTGTATTTTAATTATTGTGTCTACAATGTGGACAATGAACCTGTTAATGTAGCTTTTAATCATTTATTGGGGCTCAAAAAATTATGTAAGTATATTAAATATACTCGCTACTTTAGTATTGAATGGTACTTACCAGATACAATGCTCAAGCGACATGTACAACGAGACAATAAAAAAAAAAAACTGCCATCTTCGTTCTATAAAGAACTATTGCATGTTTTTTTTATATTTTTAGACCCAAGAGATTAGGCTGTGCGTTATCTATAAGTATTTTTTATTGTTATGTAAAAGTTATCAACTTAAACACAAAACAATTTCCGTTAACATTCACGAAGTAAATAGGCTTACCGAGTGCTTGCAAGAACTATTAAGGCTCTGAATAACTAACGTCATAAAAAATAGTATCGTTCCTTTGCCGAAATCACCCTCTTTATCTAGATAGTTCTATAAAAAGGAGATAGAACAGACTCTTAGTATTTCATTACACGGGCGATAAAGACGATCCAAACTTTACCCTGAATCTCATCAATGTTTAAGTTTTTTAGATAAGAAATAGGTCCCGAGATAAAGCGCTTTTCGCGCGTATACTGGACGCGAGGCGCCCCGAGTATCTGAACTACGGTTACGATTGTTTTAGGTTGTTACCAAACCATTAGGTTGATTCTCGATCAATGCTATCGATCAATAGTAGAATGAATCAGTCGAAGTCGATCGGCAGTTGTTACTTCACCCAAAACATAGTTATTCAGAAATTATTTATACTATACATGATGTACGTTCTATTCCCATAGAAATAAATGCATATTCTATTATGTCAAAATAATAAAAGCATTGTATAATGATTTTAAGCAGCAAACGGTACCGATCTTTAAAAAAAAATATGATCTTGTAGCTCTGCCAAAAGTGTGCTTGATAATTAATTTAAAAAATCAAAAACCTTAATACATATTCGCGAGCTGGCTGTCCATCCGACTGCACAGCATGATTTTCTCTTTGTTAACGTCTTCTTAGTTCGCGATTCAAGTGGTCGGGTTTTTTAGTTATTTTTGTTTCGAATTAGGTACATTTAAACATATAAGTGTTATAATTTTTTTAAATCGCCTCTTAAACCCTTTATTTTGATACCCCACACGATGGATCTGGAAGAAAAAAATCGGGTCTCCACAATATGGGGCCCCAAATCCGCCATTTTCCTATTTCCCAATTTTAATGTAGCCATTGACACTCGCAAGGTTAATACGAATCGATTGACGTAAGATCCATCAAAAACACCACATAGGAACAAACATACATACATACATACGTACATACATACATGCATAGACTGAGAAACACACTACCGTTGGTGTCCGTTTTCTAAATAACGTGTTATTTAAATATATACCTATTTTAATAAATATAGGTGCCAATAACTAATATGGTACCACTCTAATATTCAAGAACCAATTCCCTAGTTAGTATTTAGAGTAAAACTATGAATTCCACACAATCGCTTTAAAATGCACTTTTAAAGCGCACGTAGAGTATTATGGTCACTTTTGAACTGTTGCGACCATAACAAGTTACTGCCACTTAAACTTTTATACGTTTTGCAAGGAAAAATTGTATGGCTTCTCTTTATCGTAAGTGATGTAAATAAACCTATATGACGGCCCTTATACAGGGTTATTGGTAAAAAACTAAGAACCTTGCAGGGCTGTATTACTAATATCATAAACAACAAGTTTTGTTCTATGACTTATGAAAATTCAACAAAAAAAAATTGCTGATTCATACGTTCCGAAAAGTTCTGGAGTGGTGACCGCGAACCGAAAGACGTTGGGTTAGAAGGTCGCCCACTAGGTGGAGCGATGACCTGGTCAAGGCTGCGAGTGTCCGGTGGATGCGAGACGCACAGAACCGATCAGTGTAACGACACTTGGGTGAGGCCTATGTACAGCAGTTTTTTTTTTATTTTTTTTTATTTATAATGGGTTTGCTCTTGACTCTAGTCTAGGACATAGGTGAGACAGAGTCTACGATGGAGTGAGCTTACCCAGAAGAAGCCTGTTCACTCTAACTTTGAAGAGATTCGGGTTGAATGCGTTCGGAAACACAGACGCAGGCAGTGAGTTCCAATCATTCGCTGTGCGCATTATAAAGGATGTTTGGAAGCGCTTGGTTCGAATTGGTGGAATGGCAACAAGGTAAGGATGATAACTTGCAGTGCGTCTAGATGTCCGATGGTTTGATTGTTAATATTTTACCAATAACCTAGTAAATGGCATTCAAATAACTACCACCTTTTTTCAAAGACAAAACTATCCATGATTTTGAAAAAAGGTGGTAGTTATTAGCTAGTGCCGAACCTTTTTCTCTTAAACTGAACGCACAACTTGAATTACTTGATTTAAGATCCTATGGCTCCTAGCTGGGGCAGAGGGCTTCCACAGTAGTCTTCCATCGAGACCGGTCTTGAGCTTCGCGCTTCACCTCGCTCCACGTCATTCCGATACTCGTCGCTTCAGCCAAAACGGTGCGTCGCCAGGTTTGACGGGGACGGCCTCGCTTCCTTTTTCCTTGAGGATTCCAATCCAAGGCCTGTTTAGGAATGTGATTGGAATCCCTTCGGAGCGTGTGACCAATCCAACACCATTTACGCCGCTTGATCTGGCGGTCGATCGGGGTCTCGTGGCATCTCTCCAACAGCTCTAAATTAGAGATGATCTCGGGCCAGTAAATTCCGAGGATACGACGAAGACATCGGTTGACGAAGACCTGGATTTGGCGTGAGATGTCCTTTGTTACCTTCCACGTTTCGCACCCGTAGAACGCACAACGGACCCATAATAACATTGATTAAAACATCAAGAATCGTCTTCTGTTCCATTGCAGCGGTGATGGGGATTATGAGTCCGGCGGCATCGCATACAGCATACCGCAGCATTATGCGTTCCGATCAAGATATAAAAGAATTTCAAGCGCATGTCAATCCTGACTTTTTGACAACCGCTTTTGTTAATAAAACTGCTAGGTATTGTTAATAAATAGTCTAGGCCCTCTAATCATGATTTTGAAAACTCATGCGAGATGTCCATTATTAGGACAGGACATTATACAATTATTTTGTTACATATTAACAATGTCAAACCATTTTATATAAAATATATTACGTAATAGTAAATTACTGCAGAATCCAGTAAGTAAGCCTTCCTGGCCAAGTATGAGTTAACCGGACCGAACCGCAGGTGAGGTCCGGTTATATACGAGGCCAGGAAGGCTTTCTTACTGGTTGAGGCTTGTATAATGCTTTTCTCAAAAATTAAAGAAAGTTTAACAACAAATTCGTTTAATTAATATTGAAGGTTACATTTATATTAGGGCAATTACTGATATATATTGTGATCGATTTACCGGGGGCATTTATATTTGTTTGTTGTACGTCTTGTTTAACACACTCAAAGATATATCTATCTCATAAAATGTCATACCAAAAAGAGAGATAGATATATATTTGGAGCCACCCTCCTATAACCATGTTATAATGGCTAAACTCTAATCTGTGTCTGGCTGGTACTATGTTTTTTTTTCTAAGCAATCTGAAGAGGATGACCTACTGTCTAGAGCCATCTCAGTGTTTTCGGTTTTTTGCAAAAACGGTTATGTAACCGATATACAGTTTTCATATCGATATCAAAAACGGTTTTCAGATATCGATATCATTTAGTACAGTTTGTATAAGTTAAAATGTAATTTAGATGAGCAAACTAACAACGAACGTGAAATAATACTTAGAAAGAGAGGTAGCGCATATGGTTCCTATCGTTTGTGAAGTTTGCGTTTTGTTCATAGTTCATACGTTTCCGCATTGTTACGGTTTTATGTTTTGACTTATTCGTTCTCGCACGATACAAAGGTTTTTATTAGATATAGTTTTTGTAATATCGCTTATTTTGATATAGATATCGATATGATATGATATCTAACACATATCCGATATAAGTTACGTTTTGATATATCGGACCAATCCCTACTACTGTCCAGTAAGTAAATTATATACTTACTTACTGGACAGTAGGAGATTCCAAATATAAATTTCGCTTCTTACTGGACAGTTGTGAATAAGTCTCCGGTAGAGTTCACTTTCTGGATACTTTTTACAGATGTTATGACAACATTACATAACATTTTTAAGAAAACATTTTATTAAGGTCCAAGAAGTTTTAAAAAAACAGTGTTAAAATGTATAAAAAAGCAGTAGGTAACAGCATCATTTATTACGACCGCAGACTTTGGCAATTTATATTGTTAGGCAATACACCTGTTATTAATATACAAATATTGCAGAATCTAATACCAAATAAAACTAATAAATTAAAATACCTAATAAATTAACTCATCATCTGCCTAGCCTTTTTCCCAACTATATTGGGGTCGGCTTCCAGTCTTACCGGATTCAGCTAAGTACCAGTGTTTTACATGGAGCGACTGCCTATCTGACCTCCACAACCCAGTAACTGGGTAACACGGTACCCCTTGGCAAGACTGATGTCAGATCTCAAGCTTCTGACTACCCGTAACGACTGTCAAAGATCTTCAAATGACAGCCGGGACCAACGGCTTAACGTGCTTTCCGAGGCACGGAGGAAACTCGTTATGTTGAAATGGTCACCCATCCACGGACCGACCTCGTCAAGCGTCACCTAATAAATTAACTATAAATCATAATATAAGATCTAAATGCACGTCGTGGTTTAACTAGATATCGATAAAATCAGGTTGCAAGAACTCTCAGGGGTCACATAGAAAATGTAAGCGTGTGATCGTATCAGATAAGTCTTTCCATTTAATATGCTGGTTTATTAGATTATAGACAAGAAGGGTATATTCGCATAGAGATATTAAATACCTTATTAAACCTTAACTATGATACGTAGGTACTTTGTTTGATTTAGAAATAGGTAGGTATAAGGAGAGGCTCCTTCTTTGTATCTTTACACAATGTGTCTATGAGTCTTTGGTCAACTGGACACACTCAAAATGGACTCACGGGATCACTCTACCCAATCACATTTTGAATAGGTCGACTGGACCCACTGCCCAATTCCATTATTAGTACGGAGGAAAGCCGAATATTTTAGTTTTATCCTATTCTTCTGAAATAAGTCATAATGTTTTTGAGACAGTTGTACATAATGTTCTATTTTAAGTCTTTTGTGTGTGCTTGATTCGTGACCACATCATGGTTTCAAAACTTTCTCTTTGATGATGTTTCTCCACCTGCTCCTATTCTCAGCAACGTGCGCGGCTTCAGCGAGGTTCGGATTTGGTCTGAAGAGCGTATAGGTCTTCTGTCTCTAGGCCGTTTGCCCTCGACTTTGTCACCAGGTATACGGGCAAAATGGCCATAGCAGTCAAATATCTTGGCACACATTCGACAATCTAGACCTTTTTTCAATTTTGAGGTCCTGCAATATCGAGATGTTCGATCTGTGCGCCGTCCACAAGATACGCAGCATCTTCTTGTAACATCACATATGAAAAGCCTCGATGTGTTTGCGATCAGTGGCTTTTAGAGTCCACGTCTCTGCTCCGTACAAGAATATGGAGAAAACAAGGGCGCTGACAAAATAGTGTGCTTGATTAAATAAGGAAAAATAATAAACCAGTCCGTCCCAATAACTTTAAAAAAGGCGGAAGACCGGGTGTTAAGATGACGACTAACGCCAACGACCTCGAGTGAACAAAACGCGCACCCGTTTTACACCCGCGTGACCCGAAATTTAGTAGCTTTTTGAACTTTATTTATTATTCTATACCTTTAAAAAAAAAGCCTCAGATCAAAATGTAAATAATTAAATTGTCTTTGAGATGGTGTCAATTTCATTAAAATACGCCCAGCGGTTTTGGTGCGAGTGTCGTGTTTTTGTCCGTTTTAGACAAAACTTTACAAAATAATTAATTACACTATGTTAAACAAATAAAACTCAAAATTTTCTCAGATCAAATTATTAAAAAAATGGTCTTATGTAACATATATTTTTTCCAAAAAATTACGACAAGCCGTTTAAACGTGATTCTCATTTTAAAATCAGCTACTCAAGGGTATCTGCGCCTTAAGGCACAGCTTGGGAATGGACTATGTCCAGCAGCACTACTTAACTATGCAGCAGTACTATGTAAGCTAAAATACCATTTGCACTCTACGCAAGCTTACAGCGCTAACTTTAATGGTAAAATGGTGGATATTTTTAACAACGTCATTAGGTTTATACATGAATAATATTCTCTTTACCTAATCTGATTATCTAAAGCAAGTTTGCCAATTACTTTACCGATACTAGAACAAACACGGTCGTTAGATTCATTTAGTGCCGAAAATATTGGAAACGAAATTCCGACAAAGAATTTAAAACAGGCAAGTGCTTGTTATTCAAGTTCCGCAGTTTGTTTTCTTTTTGTAATTACGTTCTGTGTTGGTTCTACCGAAATTGTAAAAGGTAAAAGTAATGGGTTGTTTCTGGCCAGTAATAATACTGTGTTATTTTGCAGCTGTGAATATAAAATTATGCATGATTTAAAGATTCTGCAGATAGGTAAGTTCTGTCGAAATTGCTATACTTACGTTGAACAATTTCTATGTACAGTACAACTTTTTTTTTAAGGTCCCTCGGCAATGATCGCATTTCCAAAAACAAACGAATGCTAATTTCCATGTCCATCAATTATTAGATTTATAGTCACAGGTTATTCATAAAATTAGGTTTTTGATGAAAAACCGGCAGATGACACATTTTAAACTCAATTTCATCATAAACCTGTAACAATCCAGATTTTTTATCAAAAACCTGAACTAGTTTGGGTTTATGATTTGGTCAATGAAACTCAGTACCCGTCATCTCCTTCGTGTTAGGTTACTTTAGACCTTGCATACAGAAATATGAGCCCTGCGCAGCGGGCCTTTTTATCATATCCCGGCGATATATACACGAATTCAAATTATCAGGTATACGTTAGGTTTACCTAATAATTTAAATTCAGAACTAAGTACGTTATTGTTGTTTTGTTTTGATTACCGTGTTAAATATATAGAGCTGTAAAAATAACAGCTTTAGCAGCTTTCCTCCCATTTTTAAAACAAATGACATTATGTTAAAAGAGTATTAACAACTCTATATACTTCCAAGTTGATTGAGAGCGTCCGGCTAGTATATAATAGTAGTGTATGGCGTAGTGAGCAGTGGTGGCCCAGTGGTATCGGCCGCGACTTACAAGTTGTAGGTCGTAGGTTCGAACCCAGGTAGGGGCTTTACTTTGTGTAAATAATTTCATCACCACTGCTCTCAAAACGGTGAAGGAAAACATCTAGAGGAAACCGGCATGTCCTAGAACCAAAAATTCGAAGAACATGTCTTCGAATTTTTGGTTCTAGGACATCCACCAACCCGCATTGGGCCCGCGTGGTGGATTAGGGCCCATTCCCTCTCACAGAGAGGAGGCCTGTGTCCCAGCAGTGGGAACATTAATAGGCTGATGATGTGTGATGTGATGGCGTCCGGTCTGTACCAAGTGCAAAGGGCAACTGATAGAAATCTGACGACTGACGAAACACGAAGTTTGGCGGGGGTCATTAAGAAAATGTTTGTACTGTAAAAGCGTTGGCACACCATTGTCGCATCATGCCTTGCTGCAGGTACTATAAAAACACAGTTTTACGTTGAAAATATAAATCGTGTGCTTAACTGCTTAGTTTTCTTAACGATCAGGTATACATATTTTTTTAATATCCTTGTCCCACACTAGGAATTTCTTCCTGTATCCATGTACTTATTATAGCTCTATGCAAAAATGCAGCTGTTTTATTACATTTTTCATCTCTCATATCACACGAGTAAAATAAAACATATCATTAAAGCAGTAATTAAGCAAACAACAGCAACAACAACAACAACACACCAACAACAACAGCAACAGTTTATTATTATATCAATCAGTACGTTATATTTAATGTAGATTTCAAAATACAAACAATTTTAAAATATTTTGTTCATCGTTGTTTTTAAGACCTCACAAAAAGAAATCAGTAGTAATTCAATGGCGAGTTCAAGTCCAATTTAAGTCACTTTATGTTTTTCGGTCCCGATGATCAAATCATCCAGACGTTTTGCAAATTAACGTGACTATTTTGTATGTTCTATTAACAATATCAAACCATTTTGACCACAGTAATATAAAGGTCAACTGAAAATCGAATCTCAACCCATATCAAGGTACCCTATCCACGACATTTCTCCCTTGCTACAAGCCTACATAATTCGTAGTGTCGGCATTCGAGGTACGTGCCTGCCAGCCTACGCTTCACTTCACTAGTTCGGCATTTGCCGCTGCGAAGCCTCCACTAACTGACTACCAATTGTTCGTTCTTGTGGTCTCCGTTGGACAGTTGTAGTGACATGCTTGCTAGGTTAGACGAGGACGTCAAATGTATTTGATGTATTGGAAACTAAGATACGATGGAAATAAATCCTATGCTGCACATAAGACCGATTTCCAAATTGGGTGTTTGGAATTAAGATAGTGTCAAAGTTTGACAGTAATTTGAGATCGAGTAAGTGACAGATGTATACACGTCAGATACATCTGTCCCTTATATTATATTATTATTTGATCTCAAATTGATACCGCTCTAAGAGTTTATGGTCACCCCCCAGATATCAACAAGCTTCAAACTCTTTAGTGCGATATCGCGGGTTAGGCCGCCCAAGTGTTACCATATCGTATGATCCTGTGCTTCTTGCATGCAATGGACAACCACGACCTCCACCAGGTCATCAGTTCGTCTTGTGGGAAATAGATATTTAAGTACACAATTGAGTATCAATTAAAAAACTTCTAAGTTACTGTAATTGGATTTTCCTTCGTTTTCAAGAAGCCTGTTACAAGAAATTAAATTGTTTTGTGCGCAAAATTATGTAGCCATTTCAGACAAGTGAATTGTTACACGTGTCCTGAGTTTGAAGTATTTGGTGAACTTGATCCGTGCTTCAAACTTCGATCATATTTAATTTCAAAATGAGTCTGAACTTATTCACGAAATTCTCAGAAGATTTATCAAAATAAATTTTAGTACGAGTTCATAAAATATTCATGTACTCCCAGTGAAAGTTAACTAACACGTGTAAACTTTATGAAAAACTAGGTCAACATTTTGTTTCACATCCTTACATGTTTCATATGCGAGTGTGTCCATGTTTGTACAACAGGGTGTTGGGTGTATATCTGTGTGTTCACCAGGGATGTGGGTGTATATGTGTGGGTGTTCGCAACAAAAACAACACGATATTCTACTTCGCCGTACGAGCTGTTCACAGAAAAAACAATTACTATGATTTGCGCGCCACGTGAGAAGAAAATGAGATGAAATGTAGGTGGCTGTGTGCTATTCGAATATTGATGAAGAGAGAAAAATCTTTGGTGAAAAGACTCTTGAAAGTAGGTATAAACTTGTTGACTGCAGGTCAGGCAAACAGTTGTTTAAGCAAATACGTTAAAACTTAACTTAAATTCATTAATTGCACCGTTTATATCTAGAGTATAGCAATTTATTTCCAAAACTAGCTGTGCCCGCGGCTTCGCTCCCGTCATCTGCCTGCCAACCCTACCATACTTACCAGCCTGCCTGCCTACTCCACATACTCAAAAAAACTTTTTACAAAAAAATACTACCGTCTTCCAAATAAAACTACAAAGTGAAAAATAACTTTACTTTTGGAAGTCGGTGTCTTTCGTAGGTACCAATTTATTGCGTTATGGACACCGAATTCCAAAAATAAAGTTATTTTTAACTTTGTAGTTTTATTTGGAAGTCAGTAGTATTTTTTTGTAAAAAGTTTTTTTATTTTTCACTTTTTAGTTGTACCTACCTAATAGGCAAGTTGTTTAGCAAGTTACCTACTCGTATAACGCCAGAATATATTACCCAAATATCTGAAACTTGAACATAACCGGTGAAATGAGAGATCTGCGTACCCCTTAAGAGCGTACTGGCGTGATGTTATGTTATGAAATGGTATAAACAACAAACAGACATGCGATTGCAGCAATTCCGAGAGATTTGCCGTTATTTATTGAAGAGTTCTGTTGTATATCTTCGAATTGCTTCGTCAGTCCTACACCAAATTAAAATGGGACCAATGTCGGAACATACTCTTTCAAACAAAAAAAGATTTTTTGAAATCGGTCTACAATTGACGGAGATATCGGTGAACATACACAAAAAAAAAAAAACAAAACATACATAATGTCGAACATAGAGCCTCCTCCTTTTTGGGAAGTCTGTTAAAAAATAAATACTACATACCAATTTTTTTTTCTAGGGTCATTCTTTCGCGTAAAATCTTAACACCGCGATTCAGAAAATGACTTTAAATGCACAACGCCATCTATCGAATACCGAGTTCAACTGTCAAAGTATCTGAATTGCGTGTGTTGTGTTAATTTTACTTCTTGAACACTTTAAATTCATCTAACTTTTGATAGAGTGAACCGATTGCGATGAAACAAAAACTAAGTAATTCTTAAAGATACGCACAATTTTTATGTATAAAAGTTATCTACATTGGTTTCGTACATTTCACGTGATGCGTGCACAAATAAACAGACAAACAGACAAACAGACAAACAGATAAACAGATAAACAGATAAACAGACAAACAGACAAAAATTCCAAAAATGCTAGAAATGGGTTCTGTTGGTTATCCTTTAACACCCTGGCTATTTTTTTTGGAATTTTTTTCGATGTACAAAAAATATTTTTCTACAGATTTATTATATGTATTGATGATATTTTTTTCCACATCAAAAAATCTCAGCAATAATAAAATTGCTCTAGATAAAACCTCCGACCACTTAACTCAATTATAATAATGAAACAAAAAAATACTTATATGAAAATAGCCAACCTCATTTCAGGCGTAATATCTATTACATAAATGGCCAGCACCGTGGACAAGCCACTAACTACTATGGAGAATTAGCGCCGAGCGTATCACCCGCGGGGAATACACTACGGTTACATTGCAGCTTTAATTACTATCTCACTGGTATGCCATAAGCATATAGGAGGAGCTCGTTGCTAAATAATAACAGCCGCTCGAGTTAAGGAACGCTTGCTGAGATTAGTCGATGGATAACCATATGGAAACTCCTCTGGCCTCGGAAAGCTGACGCCAGACTACCAGATCTACGGCGATGCACCATCGATACATGGTGGGTAATGGTATTCTCAAAACGTTTAGTACGTATGGGTGGGATACCCATACACACTGAATGTTTTGAGAATACTTTTATTATGCGTACAGCTAAGGAGTGGAATTCCCTGCCGGAGTCTGTGTTTCCCGATAGCTACAATCTAGGGGTCTTTAAGTCAAGAGTGAATAGGTTATTTCTAGGTTAACGTGTCTCACCGTAGACCACATTATCGCTTACCATCAGGTGAAATAGTGGTCAAGCGCGAGCCTATATTAAATTAAAAAAATCATGTTAAGCCGTTGATGCCAACTGTCATTCCTTTGAAGGATGTTCAGTAACATCTCAATAGGTCAGAAGCTAGAAAAATCTGAAACCAGTCTTGCCAACAGGTATCGAGTTATCCAGTTACTGGGTTGTGGAGTCCAAATAGGCATTTTATTTAAGTATGAACGTGTTTCACATACACATTTTGTTATTATAAAACTGCTTAACGTCCGTCACGTCAGTCATAGGTCTAGTTGAAAACCATGCGTCGAGCACTAGTTGGCCGACATTTTGCTGAACTTATCTTATTTTATTTATTATTAATTCATTTCATCATCATCATCATCAGCCTATTAATGTTCCCACTGCTGGGACACAGGCCTCCTCTCTGTGAGAGGGGATGGGCCATAATCCACCACGCGGGCCCAGTGCGGGTTGGTGGATGTCACATGTCTTCGAATTTTTGGTTCTAGGACATGCCGGTTTCCTCACGATGTTTTTCTTCACCGTTTTTGAGAGCAGTGGTGATGAAATAATTAACACAAAGTAAAGCGCCTGCCTGGGTTCGAACCCACGACCTACAACTTGTAAGTCGCGGCCGATACCACTGGACCACCACTGCTCTCCTAATTAATTCATTTATTGATTGTATATACATATTTGTTACATTTCTAAATATTAGCTTATTTAAAATAAAACATTTAAAAATATATAAAATAGTAGCCCACTGGTATCAGGAACAGGGTCCAAGCTACCGGTCGTCAGGGCTCCTGCGAGAGGAAACTCCTAACGATACGCGCCGTGTCCAGAAGTACCGCTTTCTGGATCAAGCCCTTGATCCAGCTGCATAACAAGAGCCTCCTCAGATATTCATCGAGGCTCTTGGCTATTATGCCATTGGCCGTCAAGACTACCGGCACAATGATCGCTGTATTCATAACCCTCATGTCGACAACCTCGCGAGCCAGATCAAGATACTTACTTTTCTTATCTCTCTCAGCCTTCACGAGGTTTTTGCCATGGGGACCGCTATATCAACAATCATTGCGCGACGCTTTAGTCGGTCTATCACCTCTATGTCAGGCTTAATGGCCACAATAGTCCTGTCAGTGATGATAGGATAAATAATATCATTATTATTTGGCGCAGCCGTGGGACACGCAATGTTATATTTATATTGTTTTCTCTCTTTTTTATTGTTGTTTGGTATTAAGATGTCTTTTTTAATGTTTATGTTGTGTGCTCTAGTGGCTTGTGACAAATAAATGTGTTTTATTTTTTTCTTTTCTTTAGTCCCATGTTTAAAACTGGGTTACTAGAAGCCGACCATAACATAGTTGTTGTTTTGGGGGCTGAGTCACCCACGTCCGTAGGAGTGTACCCTATTCCGATACCCTACACGTGGTCCCGGGTGGTGCAAATCAGGCGACAAAAACTGGTGGTAGGCTTCGGCCGAAGGCTTGCGACCACCCACCGGGCAAATACGTACCGCCAAGCGGCTTAGCCGTGTTCCGGTACGATGCTCGGTGTAGCCACAAGAGGAGTTGGGTCGAGATAGCTGTTCCACTGCAGGCTGACCAGCCTGACGCGCGCTGGTATGGGCGTATCGGGAGACTGGTCTCGGAGGGTAGCGGGATCCGAGGCACGGTGCGCCGCTGGCCGACCGCAGGTAGTTGGGGGCCCAAGTAGTGTGCCAGCCACACATGAAAGGCTGCCCCGCCAACTGTCGAAAAAGCCCGGGATGCGCCATCGTGCTGGTTGGCGACCAGATGGGGAGAGCCCGATGGACATTCCGGGGGGGCTCGGGCGTCCCCGCAGTCTCCGGACTAGTGCCCCAATGATGCTGTCCTTTCAGTGCGTGTCTGAAGGTTAGCAGCGTGGAACCTCGTCTCACTTCCAACTCCTCTCCTCCATTCACTCTTTATAATGCCAAAGAAAAGGAAATATACGAAATTTAAACAGCGGCTGCACTCCCTCCCCCACAAAGTGCACCTCACCAACATTCGAGGTCTGCACTCAAATCTCTCTGCAGTCCACTACCACCTGGAGACTGAGAAACCAGCGCTGCTTTTCCTTACGGAGACGCAGATAGCGAGTCCGTCAGACGTGTCGTACTTATCTTACCCAGGGTTTACCCTGGAGCACAATTTTAAACCGCGCGCGGGTGTGTGTATGTACGCCCGTGACGACACTTGCTATCGGCGTCTCCGTAACCTTGAGGACTCCAAATTCACAACGCTCTGGGTTCTGGTGGACACAGGTCTGGATAAAATTATCTACGCCTGTGTCTACCGTTCGCACAGCGGAGATCAGGTGACAACCAGGCTCACAGAGTACCTCAGTGAGGCGGCTGATGCGGCACAGCAGCGGTACCCTTTCGCCCAATTAGTGTTACTGGGGTCTTTAATGCCCACCATCAGGAGTGGCTCTTCCCATACCAGTGCACTGACCATGCTGGACGGGAGATGTGTAAGCTTTCGCTAGCGCTAAACCTCACCCAGCTGGTCCAGGGGGCAACGAGGGTACCGGATGTTGATTCGCACACAGCAAATTGCTTGGACCTTCTGCTGACAACAGATCCAGACAGATACTCTGTGTCGATAGGTTCACCCTTAGGTAGTTCCGACCACTGTCTGGTGAAGTCTGTATCCGTCTATGCCCCGCCCGATCTCAGCCCAAGAGGCACCCGGCGGGTTTGGCGGTACAAGTCAGCAGATTGTATTGTATTGTATTTATTTATTCCAAACAATTTTTACATTGTGTCGAAAAATCATAATTGGCAACAAGCACCACTACACGATACAAACTAACTTTGAAAGAATTACAAGACAATGAGCCAAAATTTTACAATAAACAATAATACACTTCTATTTCAACCTTCAAATAGTCAGAGAAGTATTAAATGATGTCAAATCGATATTCAAATATACAGTTATTATGTCAAATAAAAATGTCAAACGCAAATATAAAAACAGATAAATTCAGATTCCATTAGAGATGTCAATCGTAAAATATAATGTTGTCTTAAGGACAGAAATGAAAGCTTTACAGACAATCAGCAAAAATTATCCATTAAACAATAGGTACTGCTAATTCACTCTTTAACAATGTCACAAAAGTATGAAAATATGTCAAATAATTTTTTATGATTGGGATGGTATGCGATCTTTATTCGCATGCTATCCTTGGCAGCCTACTTGGTTTTCTTCGACTGATCCATCGTCGTGCGCGGACGCCGTGACGGATGTGTTGCGTCAGGGAATGGAGTACTACATTCCGTTCTCTGACGTATCAATGTCTAGCGAAGACCGGCCATGGTTTGGCGCCGAATGTAAGCGCGCCGACGCGCTTAAATATGGGGCGTACCTGGCTTGGGTCGACGCTCGATCGCGTAAGGCGAGTGACGTGGGTCTGAAGAAGAGGGCCTTCAACAGGGCTGCCAAGTCCTGCAAGTTAGTGTTGCGAAGGGCCCGGTTCGAACACATTGGCCGAATAGGGACCAAACTTGCTTCTTACCCAGCAGGTAGTAAAGCGTTTTGGTCTCTGGCTAAGTCGGTCGAGTCGAACTTCTGC
This sequence comes from Orthosia incerta, assembly GCA_948252205.1. Taxonomy (NCBI): domain Eukaryota; kingdom Metazoa; phylum Arthropoda; class Insecta; order Lepidoptera; family Noctuidae; genus Orthosia; species Orthosia incerta. The sequence goes on from OX411742.1 coordinate 58,288,436, forward strand.
CGTCCCTCACTACCACCACTGCTAAAACCCGACGGGTCGCTGGCCCACTCCACTGAGGATAAGGCAAATTTATTTACCTCTCTTTTTGCGGAATCTTCACGTCTGAATCCTGGTGACGCGCGGCCCCCTCCTTCTCCTGATGGATGCGTGACGAGTATGTCGGACATTCGTATCCATCAAAAGGACGTCCGTAGGGTGCTGCGCAACCTCGACGTGAACAATGCTAGCGGCCCTGACGGAATACCAGCAATTGTTCTTAGAACCTGTGCGCCTGAACTGTCTCCGATCTTGACACGCCTATTCCGCCTTTCGTATAAGGCTGGAAAAGTGCCGAATGCTTGGAAGCAGGCTAATGTACAGCCCGTGCTCAAGAAGGGCAGCCGAGCTGACCCGGCCAACTACAGACCCATATCTGTAACCTCCATACTCTGTAAGAGTATGGAACGCGTACTCAATATTAAGCTCCTGGCATACCTAAAAACTAACGATATCCTGAGTGACCGCCAATACGGCTTCCGCCGAAATCGGTCTACTGGGGATCTTCTAGCGTATGCCATTCACATCTGGAGTGAGGCCATCGAGAGGCATGGGGAAGCGCTTGCCGTCTCCCTCGACATCTCGAAGGCTTTTGATAGGGTCTGGCACGAAAGCCTTATTGGTAAGCTTCCTTCATTCGGTTCGCCTGGTGGTCTTTGTGATTGGATTGCAGACTTCCTGAGGGATCGGTCCATTCGAGTGGTTATCGATGGCTGCTCGTCGGACCACTTGCATATTAATGCAGGTGTCCCTCAGGGGTCAGTACTCTCAGCAACTTTATTCTTGCTGCACATTAACGATCTGCTAAAACCCGGTACCTTTGGGTATGCAGACGACAGCACTGTTGCTGAGAGATACTTGTCCAACGCTCGTACTACCGGGCCTCAGGTCCAGTCTCTCCGGGAGGCCATGGTGGAGCGCTTAAACCTGTCCTTGCAGGCAGTCTCCGAATGGGGCGATGCCAATCTGGTCAGGTTTAATGCTGATAAAACCCAGGCGTGTCTTTTTTCCGCAAAAAAGAGTCAATTTCACCCGGCTCCAACTTTCCGAAGTGTGACCGTGCCAATAACTGACCATCTTGAGCTGCTTGGCGTTACGTTGACATCGACTCTCAATTTTGGCCCATACATTGAGGCAAAGGCTCAGCTGGCTGCCAAGAAGCTGGGGATCCTTGCAAAGGTGAGAAGGTACTTCACGCCAGAACAACTGCTCAGCTTGTATCAAGCGCAAGTTCGATCATGCATGGAGTACTGTTCTCATCTCTGGGACGGCTCTGCCAAATACCAACTTGATGCACTAGAGTCGATCGAAAAGCGGGCCAAGAGGCTCATCGGCGATGAGGCATTGGTTAAGTCAAAGCTCCAGAGCCTTGAACATCGTCGCCGAGTTGCCAGCTTGTCGGTTTTTTATCGATTACATTTCGGGGAATGTGCGATGTAATTGCATAATCTAATTCCGCCCAGCCCGTTTCATCATCGGACTACCAGACGTACGGCGATGCGCCATCGGTACATGGTGGACATCCCACCCATGCGCACTAAACGTTTTGAAAATACTTTTATTATGCGTACAGCTAAGGAGTGGAATGCCCTGCCGGAGTCTGTGTTTCCCGATAGCTACAACCTAGGGGTCTTTAAGTCAAGAGTGAATAGGTTACTTCTAGGCAAGCGTGCTCCATCATCGACCACATTATCGCTTACCAGCAGGTGAGATGGTGGTCAAGCGCGAGCCTATATAAGACAAAAAAAAAAAAAAAAAAGTTGTAAAAAGCATCGAAAGATTTTTTTTTACATGAAGACTTCGCGGCTAACGATTTTTGGTTGGGCCTAAACTTATAGGTTCATGCAATAATGTTCTAGTAAACAGGTATGTTATGAGCGCACGCATTGTGAAGACTCAAATACGTCACAGTTGTGACGCTTTGTTGAAACAAAACAAAATAAAAAAATGCCATCGTGTGTATTTAGAAAGTGTACCAATTATGATACCAAAGTACATAAAACAGAAGGGATCTCATACCATATGTAAGTACGCAATACACCTCAATATACTAATTTATTTCAATCTTTTTTCCTAATATTCTGATATTTGAAGGTTAGAAAAACAAAAAAACATTGGTGGTCAGAATAATGTTTGTTTACATTCACACGCAAGTGACAAACACTAGCTGTCTCTTTTTTTCTTGTTGGTTTTATCAAGCCATCCCTTTCGACTTGTAGTGAAATATCAGATGAATGAAAAGTGTGTATGTGTGCTGCCGCTGCTGCGCGGAACACTTTTTCGATTGTTTTGTGAGTGTATAACGTATCTGTTTATTAAAATTCATGTAATCGACATGCTAATGTGACGTGTTGCACCAATGAAAATAAACAAGCTGCTGAGCGTCATGTTTATTATTAGCGGCCAGCTATTAACAAAGGTGACTACATTTTTCTGTGCGTCTTAATCATATCCAGCAGTGTATGCGATCCTAATACATAGTGTCGCAATTTGACCGTCATTTATTCCAGGGATATCTAAATAAAGATATTTTGTTCCGATAATGTGCCGTCCGCTTATGTTCGGTTATTGACGTGTGGGTAAATAATCCTTAGGTGAGTAGGTGGCTGAAATAGAAGGGTGAAGGTTGTTTATTGATCTAAAAATAATACGGTAATCGAAGCCAACGTAATAAATACCTTGGTATATGGATTAGATCTTCTTGGTAATTGACTGAGTGGTGGTAGTCTTTGCCATTACTTGTCTTATTGTGTTTACTTATTTACATCCACTAAATGTTACCAGCATGGAGTTTTTGGCCAGACTAAAATGGAAGATGAAAACGTGTTGCGCTAACCCAAAGTAACATGCGACAAGGGTAGGAAGATGAGTGTTGCCGGCCAGTATACTTTGTACTGATAATCCATACTAATATTAAAGATGCGATAGTAACTCTGCCTGTCTGTCTGTCTATTACCTTATCACGCTTAAACCGCTGGACCGATTTAGATGAAATTTGTCAAGAATTATTGACAAATTTCATTTTATTTGTAGTGTCCGGTAGTGTGTTCCCTTTGGATGATATAAGACTTTTTACGCGAGCGAGGTCGCGGGCAGAAGCTAGTAATTAATTTTAATGACCAGCCATTTTTTTTTCAGGAATAAGGTACGGTTTGTGCAAAAATCAATTGCAAGAAAGATTCACCCGTTCTTTTTTTTTTCTTTTTCTGGATTTGATTTTTGCTTTAAATCGTTCTTTGATTGATACCTAATTCTTGGCAAAAATTTGGCTGGTTATTGAAAATTAACCAGATGTTCTAGACAAGTGACATTCTATCATCGAAAGCGTGGCGATAGCGATAGTCTAACTGCCGCACTCAGAGATATTTAACGGTTACATAACGCGCTCCTTAGTATAGATTTTGTACTAAAAATCTATACTAAGGAGAGCTTTAAGTAACCGTTAACGTCTCTGAGTGTGGCAGTAAAACGCAAAATTGTATGGAATTGACAAGCGATATCGAAAAATCACGTGATTAATGACAATTCGACTATCGCCTCATACACATCGAATCACTTGCACTTTTTAGAGCGTCTGGTACCTATACATTTCTTACTAAGTACCTACTTTATGTTTGTGAATATTTCGCAATTAATTTATGATAATCCAAGTATGACAATGATGTTATTTATACATTCAAAGTGATGACTTTTACTTCGTTGAAACGCTGAGAATGCCAATGTGCGCGGTCATGCAACCACATAGGTACATGCATGGACAATCTATGTAACTTATGTAGATTGGATATTACTTGATATGGAAGACTGCGTAGACAACAAACCTTAGATTCGCCCGAAATAGCTCCTTTAAAAAGATAAATAACTACTTCATGACACTTTTAAAACTTACGGTTATAACATTATTCTGAACATGTTATTCTCAATTCCAATCTAAAACAAAAGTGTATTGTATATTATTGCTATGTAGCAACACTACTTTAAAATAAAATACCCAGACAGCAAACACCTAATTCAAAATAAAATGCCCATCCAACACATTCGCAACATTTCCACGTAGGAAGGTACAAGTCAGGGAAAATAATTGGGCGCACTTCTGAGACTGCCGACCTCTTAATGGCTCGGTGGTAGCGTTAGTTAACTCGCTCATTATTGCCGAGAGCCATACGGTCAGCATCGGAATTAAATTGCCAGCGACTTCGTGGAACATCCCTTGGAGACTAGGCTTGTTGTAATTGACTGTGTTATAGTTATAATTTTGTTTAAGGCTGGGGTTGAAAGATAGCATTGTTATTTATTTAGATTTTGGCTCTTTTGCGACTGGTTTAATGTTTTAAAAATAGGTTTGAAATAATTAGAAAGCCATTATCTAGGAGTGCCCCACATTTCAAAGGATTGGTTGAATCATACAGAGGCGACGTAAGAGAGGACAAACAAAATTATAATATACTAGAAATCAGGAACATTTGCCAGTTGGTGCAATGGCTGTGCGATTGACTGCTGCATTACGTGTAGGTAACTGCAGGGTTCGATTGCACAGAACAAATGTTTGTAAACGCATCTGCGATACAGAAGAACTTCGTAGTGTGGTACAATGGTAAAAATTCAAAAAAAAGGCAGACCGGCTAATGTAGCCTTATCTTTCATGGAACTTTGTTTAAAGAACCTTCCCGTCTGAATTCTTCTAAGATATCCAATAATTTGAGAAAACAGTTTGCTAATAAAATCTTTACAAAAACAGGCAAGTACCCTCTGCAAATCTATACTATAATCTATACTAAAATATTATAAAGAGGAAAGATTTTTTTGTTTGTTTGTTTGTATCGAATAGGCTCAGAAACTACTAGACCGATTTGAAAAATTCTTTCACCAATAGAAAGCTACATTAGTCTTGAGTGACATAGGCTATTTTTTATCCCGAAAATGGGTCCTGTGGGGTGGCCCACGGGAGCGAAGCCGCGGGCAACAGCTAGTAATATTATAATAAATAAAAGTTCTAAAAACTAAAAAACACGCTTTAATGGTAAGGATAATGGGACAAACTGTTTAAATTATTGCATTGTCATCGGTCCTTGATAAGTGTGCAAAGTTTCAAATCAATCCAACGCGCAACGTTTTGAAGTGGGTGAAAATCACGTTCAAAGATTCCGTTACATTGATACATTGTTACATTGATACATTGATACATAGATACATTGATACATAGATACATAGATAAATACATACCAAGCTAATAAAAGCGTGTTAAAAAGGAAGGATTTTTTTGTTTGTTTGTACCGAATAGGCTCCGAAACTACTGCACTGATTTAAAAAATTCTTTCGCCTATGGAAAGCTACATTATTCCCGAGTAACATAGGCTATTTTTTAATCCTGAAAATGGGACTTGTGGGGTGGTCCACGGGAGCGAAGCCGCGGGGAACAGATAATCTTGAATAAAGCCAACTAAAACAAAATGTATTAGGATTAAAGTTAAAAGGGATGAGTATAAATGTGAACAAGACTAAGGTAATGGTGTTTGAAAGGGAAGACGATGTATCGGAGTGCGAAGTGAAAATAAATGATAAGAGTGTGGAGCAAGTGAACGAGTTTGTATATCTGGGAAGTATGTTCACAAGGGATGGAAAGATTGAAGAGGATGTGGAAAGGAGAGTGAATGCAGGGAATAAAGTGAATAAAGTGAATGGTGCATACATACATGCCGTTGTGACCAGAAAATCGATGTCTCCGGAAGCTCGACTCGCCGTTCACAACGGCGTGCTGGTGCCTACACTTATGTATGGAAGTGAAAGTTGGGTATGGCAAAAAAGACATGAAAGTAGGATTAATGCAGTAGAAATGCGGTCCTTGCGAAGTATGTGTGGTGTAACCTTAAATGATAGATTGAGGAATGAGGTAATAAGACAACGTTGTGGTTTAAAAGAAGATGTAGTGACTAAAATTGAAAAGAGTATGTTAAGATGGTTTGGCCATGTTGAGAGGATGAATGATAGGCGACTAACGAAAGGTATTTACAAGGCAGACGTGAATGGAAACGCCGGGAGGGGACACCCTAGGAAGACATACATAGACCTTATAGGTGATGTTCTTCAGAAAGGCAAGATGCGCAGTACTCATAACCGGCGTGTGTGTATGACAAGATGTATGAATGTGAGTGAAGCAAAAGAAGTATGTAAGGATCGTAGCAGGTGGCGTTCTGTAGTTTCTGCCTACCCTCATGGGAAAAAGGCGTGAGTTTATGTATGTATGTATGTATGTAAAACAAAATGCTGCCATTCAAGCGTTTTAAATTGCTGACGTTTCAGTCTGCAAAATATAAAATTACATTCAATTTTGAGTTCTACCTTATATTTACGTCTGTCTGACATCTGTACCACAGATAATACAATACTTGTATAACAGATGTCTCATCCCATACAAAGAAACCGTGCCGACATACTGTACTGATTATACTGATCATTTTTGTACATCGATCGTGTTCGGTTCCATTCCACAGATATAGATAGTAATCTATCTATAGCCGTGGAACGGAACCGAATGCGATCGATTTACAAAAAATAATCGGTATAACCAGATGAAAAACGCTAGTTACGTCGGCAAAGTTTCTTTGCATGGGATGAGGCATCTGAATGCTAGTATTATTTTATCTGTTTCTGTACTTACTAGTGTTATTTCAAAATAATGATATCTGAGGTTATATTTTACCATAATATCCCAAGGACAATTAGTAAATTAACGCAGGTATTTAATAACATTGTTGTGAGTCTTTATTTCACTAATCTATGGGGTTTCTTGCCTCCATAGCATAAATTCTTAGCCCATTCTTCTCGTTAAAAAATCTATGCTTTGGAATGAACAACTTAGCTTCATATTTGTGACTGATAGAATCGGTAGTTCTAAAGAAATCCTTTGAGTTTGAATGAAAAGGGTAGGCTTCTAGACTTGTTGTGAGCCTAATCATCTTTCGCCAACTATATTATCTATATTGAAAACAGACTGGATCTACAGGCTGTAGACTACTGTTCCTTCATGTTCTGTCTACTGCTTCCTTCCACACTCAATATTTTCTTGCCCTTCGCCAAAAAAAAACTAGATATTCATCAAATTCTTCGACAGAATTAAGCTCATATTTACTCGGAATACTAATAATTACTACACGCCCTTCAAATAAAGAAAAATTAATTTATTTAAACAACTCGCAATTTAAACATTTCGCAATTTTACGTAGCTAAGTATTCTTTCTACACGTGGAACTTTTAAAACAACCGGCTCCTGTTAATTGAACTGTAGAATACCCAGAACATTCTAAGTCCCCGAGGGAGTAACACAAGTACATGTATATCGCTAGAGCTTCCACGGTTAAGAACATTGTGTATGTGGATATAAAAATGTCTTGCTGTAAACGAACTCGGTTGTTACGATTAAAATGTAACAGGTTTCCTGAAAGTTTTCTTGAATTTGTTGGTCTTACGATATTGGCCGCAAACATTGTAATCTTCTTATGTATACCAACTTTGTAAAGATTGGAACTTAGGGCGGTATTCCAAATGCTCATGCTCAACTCATTTCAAACTTGAAATGGACAGTTATGATTGGTAGGCTTTGTTTTTTTTTTATATTAACGTGCTGCAGTCCAAGTCCTAGACGCCCCATATACGCGTATTACCTTCAACAAACATAACACACCAAATCTATAATTCGTAAATTATCCCAATGGAAGTGCCATCTTTTATGACTGAATAATTGTTACTACATTCTTAGTCCAATTATTTTTAGGGTTCCGTACCCAAAGGGAAAAAAAACGGGACTAAGACTCCGCGATCCGTCTGTCTGTCTGTCCGTCTATCTGTCTGTCTATCTGGCTATCTGTCCATCTGTCACCAGGCTGTATCTCATGAACCGTGATAGTAAGACAGTTGAAATTTTCACAGATGATGTATTTCTGTTGCCGCTATAACTACAAATGAAATAAATATTTTAGTGGGACTCCCATACAACAAACGTGTTTTTTTGCCGTTTTTTACGATAATGGTACAGAACCCTTCGTGCGCGAGTCCCACTCGCACTTGGCCGGTATTTTTTTCGTACTCTTTATAGAAGCGTCTCGATCAATATTACTAGATACGCCACTGCACAGCTGAAAACATTGTTCTTGATGTCAAAATTACTTCTGACATTTTCATTATTTTGTAAAATAAGATTACAAGAAAAGCGACAGATTTATAACATCCTTTTTCCCTCAAGACCTAAATCCATACGTGCGTGTATAAAACGTCTTCGGATAAAATAAAATAAATTCAGCTATCACGAATAAGAGCAATCTCTGAAGCTATTTAAGTTGGTACGTTCTAACACTTGGTTTTCAGCAGACGTCGCGGCGCGCCTCCCTGCGCAATGTTTTTCACGGCCAATTACTTGCAAGGTTTCTTTGTTTCCTCACGTGAAGGAAGAATATAAAAGTATAGAACAACGCACATTATAAAAAAACCTTTTAGAATAATCTTGGATGAATTCATTCCTTAGTTTCTTAGAATAATACCTATTTTGAGATTTGCCTGTGAAAGCACATCTGCTTTCTAAGAAAATTTCACTGCTATCCGATTTGAAGAACTCGGGAATGGTTGGGAAAATGGTATTTCACGAACTTGTGCAGTGAATTAACGTTTGTCGGTCGGACGAGAAAAGTAACATTTAAAAAATAAAGGCTCCGTGGTCGCTCACAATGGGCCTCATCAGAAAGCTTACCTACCGTCACCGAAAGGGCAATGGAGAGGCCTATGCTCGGAGTATCCTTACGTGATTGAATCAGAAATGTAGAGATACGCAAGAGAACCAGGGTTAACGACATAATCCGAAGAATTTACAAACTTAAGTGTCAGTGGGCAGGGCACATTGCTCGCAGAACGGATGGCCGATGGAGCAGAATATTTCTGGAGTGGCGACCGCTAATCGGAAGACGTTGCATTGTAAGGCCTTCCACCAGGTGGACCGACGACCAGTGGCGGCTGGTGGATTATAGTAGTAGTAGAGCACTTTGCCTTCTCACTGGGTAATTGTGTTAGATTTTACTAAAATTCACAGGAGCCTACGTAAATCGGCAAACCATCTCGCTAGCGACTTCTAATTCGACGCCAACGCCATCTAGTTACGTCGTTGTATAACTTGTAATGTTGGTACTCGACCCGAAGATAAATTTCGTTCGTCAAACCTCGCCCGCTCTCGGTAATCTTCGGTTCGCTGGGACGGCGCACGAGAATGGTCATATTTTGCCGTACATTTTCTATTGAACTATCTCTGTCTCACGCGCCAGGCGTTTTCGCTTGTTTCTCGTAGAATAGTATGAACTCTCGCCGTGCGCTTTAGCCTAGCGCACGGTGAGTATTTTTTTACAGCAGCGTCTTATTACTTTAGCAAAGAGCTTAATTTGTTCGTCATAATTTCGTAAATATTGAATAGATCGTTAATCAGATATTATTGAACATTTTTATTTTATTTCTAAACCTATTCAAATCTGGCAGTTCAGTGCACGAGTGAACTTAAAGTACAGCCGCCTCTGCCGACGACCTGGTGTAGGTTGCGGGGATCCGCTGGATGCGGGACGCATGGGACCGGTCAATGTGGTGACGCTTGGGGGAGGCCTATTTATTTATTATATACTTTATTGTACACCACAAAAAAACCTACAGGACAAACGTTCACAATAACAAGTGTACAATGGGTGGTCTTATCGCACTACGCAATCTCTTACAGACAACCTTTCCGAGCCTATGTCCAGCAGTGGACGTTTTTCGGCTGATGATTATGATGATATGAGCAGGCTCCGTAAAAGATAAAGTAATGTTACCCTATAGTTGACTTTCCAAGTAAAAGTTAATTACAAACCCATATTTTACTTCAGGACACTGAACACACATTTTTAAAATTCTCCTTTAACTAAAAATGTTAAACTGTTTACCATAATTTACTATCTAAAAACAACTCTCTGTGAGCTTAATAAAAATTCTTTGAAAGTCGCAAGATCGGTATTTTTTTTCCGCCCGCCTGCTAGCCAAGTGGGCGAATTTTAAAAATGTATGTAACATCACGTAGCCTGAGTTTTGGAGCCTAATTAGCCCGGTTTAAAGCATATAGATAAGGGAAGTTGGGTTTTCGTTGCAAACTGACGTCATGCAGAAATGGATAAAGTTTTGTAAAAGGCTTTTTATACTTGTGTGTGTTTCAATACGTTTCCTTACAATGCACTAGTTTTTCTCTTTTGTTCTATTTGATAAGTTTCGAGGAATTCTCTCATCTCTAAAGATTGTGAGTTGTGTAATTGGATTTCTATTCGGATTTTATATTCGTTATAATAAAATTACTGTTCTTATTAATTGTTCATCATCATCATCTGCCTAGCCTTTTCCCAACTATATTGGGGTCGGCTGCCAGTCTTACCGGGTTCAGCTAAGTGCCAATATTTTACATGGAGCGACTGCCTATCTGACCTCCACAACCCAGTAACTGGGTAACACGTTACCCCTTGGCAAGACTGGTGTCAGATCTCAAGCTTCTGACTACCCGTAACGACTGTCAAAGATCTTCAAATCACAGCCGGGACCAACGGCTTAACGTGCTTTCCGAGGCACGGAGGAAACTCGGTATGTTGGAATGGTCACCAATCCACGGACCGACCTCGTCAAGCGTTGCTTAACCTTGATGATCGACCCGTGCGGCTGTTAATATTTAGCCACGAGCTTATTACTTGTTCTACCTCTTATTCATCGTTGGGTGCTTTTAGAAAGAGTTGAATAAGACTCTACAATAATATTGGTTTCTAGATCTACAGGTGTCACTAAAACGATCGATATGTCAATGAACATTTTCATCGACATAAATATCGTCTGCAGTCATTGAAAATGAAAAAATGTTTTCAACTTTTCTCTTTCCGACCAAGTAAACATCCCAAAGATTTTCACAGCCTAATACACACTAAAACGCATCTTATTACCTCCATATCTGTCGCGGGTAAGAGCAGTATATTGGCCGAAGTATTCCCGCGTCCTTGTGGGTAACCAGCCTTAAATCGGATATTAGACCGGAGTCGCGGTTAGCCGACAAGCAAGCCCGACATGATCCTTTGGCACCGGGCCAGAGGAACAAGATTTGATTTTCACACATTTGCTGTTTGTTAGGTACATTTCTGATACTATTCCTTGTTCGATATTGTGGGAATGGACGGGTAATAAATATAAATAATGGATTTGGTAGATCCATACATTTACCTATGAATGGTCTTTCAGAAATTCGATGTATGCTTTATTGCAGCAATGTATGAAACATTGAGGTAGTAAATGAAAATTGGCTATAAATGACTTCCATGGTATTTGGAGGTACCTACTCAAACTAAAAAGAGATAAATAAAAAACTTTTTAACAAAACTACTACTAGGATCAATTGTTTTATTACGGAGTTCCAGTGCTTACCTTCCAGCTTCATCATCAGATCATTCGATGGTACTATTTTCATCAGTACCATTTATTTATAAGTATTTGCTTCATCATAGTCGGTTAACTATCCGATATATCTTATGCATTAAGGAGTTCTAGTGGCCATCTGTGGTCTTTTTCATCAGTTCGACTTTACCAAATGATACTTTCTGAGTGCAAATGATTGCATTATTGATGAAAATACCAAAATTTTGCTATATGTATGCCTATAATATTTGAAGAGTTCCCTCGATTTCTCAAGAAGTTCATCATCAGATCCTGACCTGGTGAACATGGGAACACCTGGAAAGTATACCCTTTCAAACAAAAGAACAATTTTCTAAATCGGTCCAGGCGTCTTTGAGTAATCGGGTAACATACATTAAAAAAAAGATTCCGACGAATTGAGAACCTTCTCCTTTTTTGAAGTCGGTTAATGAAAGTACAACGTCTGAAATTAATATATTATATGTACAAATTGATCAAGCAACCGCAGAAATAGTAAATAAGTAGGTGGATAAGTGTATTTTCATTGGATACCTAACATGGTATTTTGATTTTCTCTCAAGGGTATAAAATAGCGTGGTAAATTAAGCTAGTAAGTAGGTATTCTCAAAACGGTGTGAAGGTAAACATTGTGATGAAACTGCCATGACCTACTACCGAATATTCGAAGACATATGACATCCACCAACCCTCACTGGGCCCGTGTGGTAGTTTATGGGCATCCCTATCACAGAGTGGAGGCCCGTGTCCCAGCAGTGGGAACATTAAAATGATGATGGCGTAGGTATACAAGAATCGTCCAATGGGGTTAAGTTTACTCAAACAACTGTCTAAAAAGTTTCTCTCATTTCAATTTCAATCGATGCTCTAGGGAAAAATCCATCAAAATTTCAACTATTTTTCAGGTCATATTTATCTTTATCATTTATCATATCTGGTCCTACAAATGCCGACAAGCATTAAGTTAATCAACTAAAAGTAAATAATAACTCGCATTTAGTTTTAGTAACCTACTGAAACACAGTTAACTAATGTTGGTAATTGCATGTTTACAGGTAATTACAATCCGCAAGGGATGCTACGTCATGTAGACTCGATTATGGTGAGTGGCTTTATAAAGAACGTTTGTTAAATATAGAAAAAGTTGAGTTGTTACCACTTTCGGTATGGACACGTTCAGCGCAATTTGTTTTTGCACTTCTTTTTGTCTTATAATCCATGTTTGTTGCTGTTGTGTTGTGCCTGTGTCGAATAAATATATTTTTATTCTATTCTATAATACTTTAAAGTAGATATAGGTAAAATTCTAGTCTCTTCTTAAAAATTATTTATTTATATTTCATACAAAATAAAGAAATAAACGTTACCGACTTACCGAGAAAACGCTAGATAACATTATGTCGCTTTCAAAACAGTCTATTTTCAAATATTACAAAGTATATTTTGTTTAGATTTGTGATATTATGTCACATAAATAACCACCAACACTAACAAAACACTTCGTTTATTAACTTCCAACAGGCTTAAAAATAGTTTAATATGAAGAGTATTTTTTTATATTTTGCAACGTCACCGTGTTTTATGAAAATATCGACCGAGTGTAAAACTCGATAAAGGAATGTCTAACCACCCGGATTCAATTATTATAATAGTTTCAGAAGTTCAATAAAAACGGGAAAATACGCTGATTGCTATTCGTTATCAAATTTAATCAGACAATATTGATAATATTTTTGTTATTGATGGAAAGTCACAAGTAACTGCGACACAGTTATTAATTTGTGCAGCCATATCCGAACACAAAATTTTAAAATTGTGGTTTGGTTCCAAAATAAAGATATTGTATTAAATTAACTATCAATTTAGATGATGATAATAAGTTTTTATTTTTTATTTTCAGTTAACTCAGTCCCTCCCGTTGTCGTTATCAACTGCTATAACGCAAAATAATCAGAACAGCCTAAAACATAAAACTCTTAAAAATAATTTACAAAACTCGAACCCAGATTTCTATAAAGATAAAGTAGTCTCGTTTCTAGTATACTCTCAAAGCAGATTAGCCAATAGATAAGTAAGAAATGAAGAGTGCGAAAATATTCATGGCCACCACCCGGCCGATAACATCAACTTTGTGCCCCACAATACTAAGGAACTACGGTCAAACAGATACGGAGCGAAGTTTATCGGGGGCATTCGTCCAAAGAGTGAATTGCTGACCGCTTTGGACTACGTCTCCGTCGTCTGCGTAGAATTCGCTAATGTAATTTATTAGGGTACCAATAAAACCGTCGCTATCACAATTTATAACCATTGTCTGTAACCCGAAGTTCGTTTACTTAGTTCCATAGCTTTTGTGAGGCCGTGAAAACATTTATTAAGTGCTACGATTATGTTGGCAATTGAATTAGTTGTAACAAATGAGGTAGAAGTTTTAATAATGGTAAGAGTGGTAAGTTTGGTACTTGTTTTCCAAGCAAAAATCATTAGTCGGTAAACTACAACTTTGAAACTTCAGGCTAATGTACTCTTTACGAGATTTAATATACAAAATATAGGACAAAAGAGCATTGATCATAACCATAGTGAAAACCATCTTTATTTAGTGCGTATTAGCGAATACAGATCATTTATATAAGTTACCTTACCGTTTCCTTGCAACATTTGCACCGTAAGTGTGGTGCTGTATAAGCTAATACATTCTATAACAATAAATGAGTACCTACGGTAGTCTCCGAGGTGAAGTTAGTTAGTCAATGGACGCAGTTAATTCAAGAACTTAATCAAATTTTTAATGCGAAATATTTTACACCAAAATCGGCTATATAAACCTCTGGGACCACATTGAAAATATTAATATAATCGATATAGAGCCGACAAACATCAACTTTCAGTCAATTTAACGCAACTTTTCCTCAAGAAACTTTCGCTTGATATTTTAAGCTTCACTGCCCAGCCTAACTGCCTCAGTAACAAGAAATTTTATATCCCATTTATACTGAACATTGGCGATATAAAGTAAATATTTTGGAAGAATATTTTTGCAAAAACGCTAAATACTCTGGGAGAATCTGAGGGGAGTTGATAAAATAAGAAGATGGCGCTAATTCCAGTCGACGTCGGAATAGCTCATAATAAGCTTATCTGCGTCTGCAGCGAAGCGTTTCGACACCTCGAATAAGTGGCTTTTGGGACCTTCTCTTGCTAAGTTGCAGCCTTATTGCTGAAACAAAAAAAAGCTAGGTAATTTAGTTACATTCGTTTAAAAAGCTGGCTTGAAGTAAACACATATTATACATACACAAACATAAGCCTTTTTCTTTTGGAGGTATGCAGAAACTACTGAACACCACCGGGTACGATCCTTACATTGTATAATCCCTTTGCTTCACGCACACCTGTTATGTTAAAAATACTCCATTGAAATCGCATAAACAGGCCAGATAGAAGTCAATACAATTCCGTCAAAGATATTATTAAGTTCCACGTTAAAGGTTCGCATTTTAACCTGGATGCCATACATTGAACACACATAAAAACTTGCTTGGTCTTTATCAAGGCTAATAGCCTTTGGCACTCAGACATAATGTAGCTTCCTATCAATGAAATAATTTTGCGTTACCGGATCAGTTGAGTTTACCTGGAGACAGAAATAATCTTTTACAAACATATAAATACACAATTTTACAAAATTTTGCTCCAAGTTAAACTCAGTTTTTTTTTTCAGTCCAAGTTTTTCATCAACAATTCTCTTCATAATATTTATTCAAAACTTCTCTCTAAGTTTTCCACCAGCCATTTTCTCACAAAAGTCCATTCACTTCATCAAACGGTACAAGTTCATCCGTCTTCTAAACTACGCCCCAACAGTTACGGAGTAATAGAAACAGAATACAGACCCGACGAAGTTTAATATCATTTAATTTAGCGATCCACATTTTGTTTTTCCAAGAATAGACATATTTCGTTTAAATATCAGACTTCATTTTACCAGTTAGCATTATAAATACGGTTTTATACAAGCTTTTTGGGAACGTAAATTGATAAAAGAACCTTGAATTCATACGTAAGCCTCCTAAGACCTAAAACGATTTGTCTTATCGGAAATTTATTGGCAAAAAGGCGTAACAAGGGATGCGTGGATCCGCCAATGGTTAGAGAACGGCTTTAACAACTCATTTTGATGCCAGAAATATGATGTTGGATAAATATGTATTTGGGGAAGGAATTCAAAGGGTAAATTTTCTGTATCATAAGACCTAGTCAGTATTTTCTGATGTTGAGAAACTATGGGTAGTAGTGGCATAAAGCCCTCTGCAGACTCTCTACTCTTTCAGAGTAAATAGATAGAGAAACGTGTTCTACGCCTGTTACGAGGGATCAAATGTCGACAACACCAACACTAGGTGCACTTGTAAAGACGATGCCGCGCGTAACTCAAACATGTCTAGTGCAAGAGAGGTTTTTGAAGTTTTTATACATTTTTATTTAAAAAAACAGTCCACAGTCCAAAAACTTTACAAAGGTATTGAAGAAAAAAAAGAAAATTCTTCACAACACAATACTCAAGGACAAAATTGAAACCAGGGTACACTCAATAACCACAATAGAAAACGAAATACCAGTATTGAAAGTAAAGGAAAATGCCCCTTGAAAGGTACAATACGCTATGGATGAAATGCTAAAGATATCGGTTTTAGGCATAGCCATAAAGGAATGGACAAAGCACTCGTCTGTAAAGTGAATACGGACAGAAAAATGTGAGAGAGGCAAATCGATCGTGCGGCTAGTAATTGTCATTTTCTAGAATTCTGATTGATATATTGCAGTGTCACCTTCGTCATTACAACTTACAAAAAAAAAACAGATATTGGTTGCAGTCTCCCTTGTCTTTTTACTTTGGTTACCAAACGTCCTACATACGGAGACGTGGGTCTCCGATAACAGTCAACTCTGGAATCCAACTTTCGTATAAATCTTCTTCGATCCCTTGGAATCGAGTGTCGTCGGACGCTTGGCTGATATTAAATTATTCCCTACATAATCAATTTTAAATGGCAGTGCTAAAAAATAGCCCGAATATTATGTAGAGTGAAATAAATAGAAAATATACTTAATTTGATTTGATTTTAGTAGTATCTTGGGGGTTCGTTTCACTTCCATTTTTGCAGCTTAAAAAAACTTTTTCACAAAAAAAAATACAACAGACTACCAAAAAAACACTACAAATTGAAAAATAACTTTAATTTCGGAAGTCGGTGTTCCTGTTTTTCGTTTCTTCTTTTTTTGACACCGCCTTCCGAAATTTAAGTTATTTTTCACTTTGTAGTGTTTTTTTGGAAGTCGGTTGTATTTTTTTGTAAAAAAGTATAAACATTCGAATTGAGAACCTCTTCCTTTTTGGGCAGTTGGTTAAAATACAATGTATGTGTCATCGAACAGATATTTTTTTGTAAATGCAATAAAAAAAACTGCGGTATAGTATATCAGTGTACCTGTTCATCTATTATACTTCTTGATGGTTCTTCGAATTCTATTTATTGTACGCTCTACCCTTTACTACTGTAGGTACTGTTATATGAACAGTGCCTTTACAAAGTTCTAAAATTGCGTTACCTTGTATTTTATCAAATTGAGGACTCACTTTCTGTACAGAAACGTTATTAATTTTGAAGAGCGACCTTGAACTGAATATAATACAATATCTATGAGCTTAATATGTTTATTTGTGTACGCAGTCATGTGTAGCAGACAGTATTCAAATTAATATTATAGAGTAACATGTTCGTATATGCCTGCTGTTACTAACGCATATTTGCTTATTATCTCTACTGTAGGTGCCTACCTGCTTATTTTATTATGCGAGTGTGTACCCTTAAAATTGTTGTTCTAAAATCCAAGGCACAACGAATTAATTATAATCGTATTATTCAATTATTTCTTTGCAGAAACATATCTAACAAGGTCATGATGAAATTATCAGACATTATTGTAAATATTATGTGCTGCTATTTATATTGCGATTAACAGACTTATCTCTATTGGAATAAAGTTCATAATGGTGTGACACTTGGCTTCTGATACCGGTTTTGAACAAACGCTGATATAATTATCTTGGAGTCAATAAACTGGATTACTTTCACGTCTAAGAACGCCGACTGACCGTGTTTTTTGGCACTTACTTTCAAGTTTCCGTGGTGTAGCGGTTATCACATCTGCCTAACACGCAGAAGGCCCCCGGTTCGATCCCGGGCGGAAACATAGTTTTTGCCATTCTTATTTTCTTTTTTCAAACAATTTTTTTTTGAATCAGGGTCCATGTGAATAATACTACTGTTACAAGATCTTTGTTATAAACATGTGAAATGCAATAAAGAATTGGATTAGATTGGAATTTCGTGTGAATTGTGAGTGAATTCTCTGTTACCATCTCTGTTTTTTTAAACCGAAAGGAAAAATCTTCCCAAAAAGGAAGAGATTTTCAATTCTTTTTTTTTTATATATATGTTTTACCTCAGAACTTATTATTAGGTGAACCGATTTTGATGATTATTTTTTGAATTTGAAAACTGTTGCTTGTCATGTGGATCTGATGTATACATCAGAACTCTTCAATAAATGACGGCAAATCACTCGGGATAGCTACAATCGCATGTCTGTTTATTGTTTACACCATTTCATAACATAACATCACACTGGTACGCTCTAAAGGGGTACGCAGGTGTAAACAGTTCACCCTGGTATACTCTAATTCCACCAGTTTTGTTTAATATCCATGTTTTTTGATTAATCTATTCTGGCATCACTAGGTACAACAAAAAAGTGAAAATAAAAACGTTTTAACAAAGTAATACAACCGATTATCAAATAAAAACACTACAAAGTGAAAAATAACTTCAATTTCGGAAGTCGGTGTCAAAAAACGAAGAAACGAAAACAGTAACACCGACGCTTTATTTTCACTAAAGACATTATTCACACATAATGTCCTTCTTCGATCAACAAATGAATCTCCCACACAAAACCTTATATTATATCAACCACAAAACAAAACACTATCACGAAATCCAGCAACAAAATCTGAACAATCCCTATAAAATGCTTAATTAAAATCATAAGGTCCTTTCATTACAACTGACCCGAAAGTGATATAAAAGTCTTGTGTTATTGTATGAGCTACACAATGGGACTGGGAATTAACTCCTACTCATATTGCCACGGTGGCGACCTCGATAACATGGATGACGCATTATGACATGAGCTAGATGGGAACAGAAAGTCTGATGTGGTTATGATATTGTTCAATGATTTATTCAAATATTGTGACACAAACGATCTGAAATTCTAGACAATTGACATGATATTAGAGACTGCGAATGTTAAAATGTAATAATGTATGACATTAAAGGTGGATGAAATGGCGACAAGTCACTGGATCAACTTGTAACCCATGGATTTCTCAAGTTAAAGGGCAAAATCTACAAGCTCGTGATTAGGCCTGTCCAACTGTATGGATCAGAATGCTGAGCTGTAAGAATATGGATGGAAAGAGATTGCATGTAGGCGAGATGAGAATGTTGAGATGGATGTGCGGAGTGACGAGAATGCATAAAGTGAGGAATGAGTATATTAGAGCAAGTTTGAAAGTGGCGCCAGTTACAAAGAAGTTGAAAGGAAACCGTTTGTCCTGATATGGTCATGTGATGAGGAGGGATGGAATGCATGTTACTAAAAGAGTTATGAATATAAATGTGGATGGATGGAAGGGAGGGGAAGGCCAAAGAAAAGATAGATGGACTGTGTGAGGAGTAAAATGTAAGAAAAGGGAGTCAGTGATCGCGTGGCGGCGGGGGACAGGATGGTATGGATGAAGAAAACATGTTGCGCTGACCCCAAGTAACATAAACAAGGGGCAGGAAGATGAAGAAATGGATGATATTATTGAAATATCACCCGATCACTGTTGCAGACAGAATCGAGATTCTGATGCCTTCAATTTATCCAAAAAGGACGCTTGGAGCCGCATACTAAAAATGAAACCAATCTGTAGATAGCTCTTGACTTGCTAAAAAGATTATAACAGGCAGTCAGAAATCAAACTTTAAACAATACTTCAGTTACTAATGGGCACATAACGTTGTCTGTTGCTCAATATAAAGCACTAAAATTACGACGAAGTTGATAATCTCAGACGATCGAAACACACCAGAACAATTGTGCTTAAAATCGATAAGTCACGTGAAGTTAATATACTCCGGAAAACCAATCTACAGCAACCGCAACTGACATTTTCATTAAAACCTCGTGCCCTTTGCTTATTGGCAATCGAGAATTTCACAAAGTAAACCTTTTGCATTTATTTTCTATCTCATTATGATGAATGCTTGTATCTTCTTTGTATGTAATAACATCGTGAAAGGCATTGTCTTTCTCTAAGAGTGGCAGTATTATGGTATTAATAAATCTAGTGACAGTAATTTTGTATTTTTCTTCATCTGGTTTTGGTTTGGTATAGCTTTGTTCTAGAATATTCATACTTCCATAGTTAAATAATGTGTCTCAGAAAATAAATAAGATACTGTTGTGACTCTAACAAAATGCTTTTAGCAGACACTATTAGGTGATGGTTTTGTCTCATCAATTTAATCAATCGCAGTTCAGACCTCCCAAATTTGTACCACAAGACAGCCACCATAAATGAAAATCTTTTCCAGTTTCTCCAATAACAATCAATTCCAATTCAATATCCAATTACAAATGATTTTAATCTCCCAATCAATTGAACTAAGCGTACCATAATATCTGTGCCGAACATACCTTTAACCCCAATAAACTTGGCAAAGGTTACGCACCCTATTCCCATTAACCGGAAAAACACTCCATTAACTTTCCCAATAACAGGGGAAGGACCCAAATGAACAAAAACACTTCAAAAGCAGCCGGGTGTTAATTTAAAGATGCCATTTTGGGAAGTGGAAGACGCAGACGAAGAAATTAGGTCCAATCGTAAGGAAGGAATGTTATTGCTTGGCCGGGAAAAGACTGAGGGTTGAATATGTTTCTCACATTTTTGCATTGATTTTTCTGTCCTTCTCGCTTTTGTAGAAGTTTATATTTATTTATTTATTTATGTATTTATTTAAATAAGGCATGCACACTACCTATTCGCAATTACATTTTATATACTGAAATTTAATAGAGGAGCTCGTGGCTAAATAATAACAGCCGCACGGGTCGATCATCAAGGTTAAGCAACGCTTGACGAGGTAGGTCCGTGGATGGGTGACCATTTCAACATACCGAGTTTCCTCCGTGCCTCGGAAAGCACGTTAAGCCGTTGGTCCCGGCTGTCATTTGAAGATCTTTGTCAGTCGTTACGGGTAGTCAGAAGCTTGAGATCTGACACCAGTCTTGCCAAGAGGTACCGTATTACCCAGTTACTGGCTTGTGGAGGTCAGATAGGCAGTCGCTCCATGTAAAACACTGGTACTTAGCTGAATCCGGTAAGACTGGAAGCCGACCCCAATATATTTGGGAAAAGGCTAGGCAGATGATGATGATACTAAAATTTAATAGATATTCCTGTGCAAACAGGTCATTTATAGGAATGCACAGCACTCACAGATTAGGACTATGAAATGATTATATTATATCCTAGAAAGAGAAAAATAAGTATGTCTATTTGCATCTGCCGAAAAGTTTAAATGACCGCCATCGGTTGCAAAGCTACGAACAAGTAAAATTTGCCTCCTCTACACTGCTCGCGAAGTTCCTCGGCGAAGTACTCTAGAAACTTTGGCTACTCTGAAGTGCGACATTACACACTCGTTCAACTTCGCGATGAGCTCATTTGCTCTGTGGTGCCGATAGCCTGCACACGTTTGTAATGTCCTTATGACATTTGTCATTGGGGTCCCAAATAATTGTCTCTGTTTGCAGTTTCCAGGAACAACATAATTTGCTCCTGTGATCACTGTATATTGCGCATAATTGTGTCACGCGCACTCATTATAAATCACGCATCAGCACACACGACGTCTGAGTGAGTAGGTACTGAAGTCGGCCGAGTAGTGTAGAGAGGTACTTCGTTTAGCGCATTTCGTGCAACTTCGGGCCCTTTGACTCGGGCGCAAAAACCGACAACAAATGGAAGTCGCCCGAGGCGAGGTAAAGTTTGACGAGGTAAGCCGAAGTGCCTCTCTACACTATCGTATTCGTCTAACATCGTTCAACTTCGCGAGCAGTGTAGAGGAGGCATAAAAAACTACCGACACAGTTTGATTGTTACATTATTTATCTAGAAGTAGACGTGCTTCGATCGAAAATCTATTAAACACGTAATTACGACAAAGTATCAAGATATCGTGTCGCAAGCGAAAACACCCCGATTCAAACAGTAAAACGCCCATAACTTTTGAACGGCTGAACCGATTTTCATCAAACATAGCTAAGAACATTCTCGATAAAGTCACTTTTCAAACAAAAACAAAATCTGTTCATCTGTTTAGGAGCTATGACACCACAGACATATACACAAAGACCAAATACACTCTTTTTCCGTCTGGAGTTAAAAATACCATAGATAAATGTGTTAAAATTCTTAAGATACATGTATGGAACTTGAAACCAACTATTATCTATCCATTCGTCCTCAAATTATGACCCTTCTCAATCTCAATTTGAAAAAAAAATACACATGGCCGGCTAATAACCCCATATTTCATGCATCCATCCATTAAATTCTAAACACAATTAAAAAGTTTTAACAAATGTTAACATGCGCCTTTTACGCAGAAACTGAGAACAACGCTAGAGTGCTCGTCATAGAAAGTTACATAAAAGGGATGGGATGAAAATGTTCGATAATTTTATGAGCAACTTTGATTGCATGGATATCATCCATATTCATGCATGTAAATGTACGACCACAGCTGTTTGTTTTGATGGGTGAATATTTTAATTGATGTGAGGATCTTGAAATAACTAAAGTACTGAAACACGAAAATCGCAGCTCGTGGCTTTCTGTAGATAATTTTGAATTTACAATACTATGTTTTGATGAATGATAATACAAATAAAGAAACATTTATTAGATACTCGTACTTTCGGTATCCACTATCATTTAGTTAAATTTTTATACCGCAGGTTGCCGTCGCAATTTAAACAAGTTTTGCAATTTAGATGATATTTTACGAATTCAAACTAAACAAAAATATAAAACGAGCTAGTGCGTTTTAGCCAGTAAAAGTCCGACACATTTCACCCCAAGCAGGAGAAGTCATTGGATGATTTCCCAATAAAAAAACGGTTCCGTACCAAACCGCAAAAAAAAGTTGGTTATAATAGGAAAATCCGATTTAAAACAATAAACATTATTATCAAATTTGAAGTTCATAGGTAGTTAAAAATTCTTCGGAACAAAATTTTGTAAAAAGGCTGACTTTGGAGGCTTCTCATTCCTTTGTTTTCCAATATTTTTTAAAACATAAAATACAGTATTTATATAAAACAACGATAATTACCAACTCAATCTATTATTCATCATAATTTATTATTCGCGCTCCCCTTTAGCATTATGGGAGCCCCCCTTAAAAACAATTAAAAATATTGCTTAATATTTTTTACGGCTTTGGGTCAACAAGATACTGTGAAAATTTGAAGACTGTAACATCAACCGTTTGGCTGTAAAACCTGCGTGACAGATGACGGACAGGCAGACGGACACGTGTACACGGCAGTAAGGCTCTGTTTGGACCCTTCGAGTAAGGAATCCTAAAAAGTTGACGTTACAAAAACTGTACACAAGCGAGCAAACTCTAATAAAGTTTCAATATTTTTCTAGAAAATAAGACATGAAATACAGCTTCGCGAATTTGTTCCCCAAATTCTTTACACAATCAAAAAAAAAATAACAAAAAAAAATTGTATGATTTCTAAGAATAGTTTTATTCAACCTTTTAGATAAGCCAGCGAATGATGATCCAGCTTAGCGTGACAAACGAATATTTCGAAGGTTCCGACATACGGAGGGTTTTCTTCAGATGTTTAATAATGTAAACAAAGGAACTCCCCCCCAACTTCAACCCAAAACTTCCTCCTTTCCTAGTTTTGCCAAGCCGAGGTCACTGAGCATTTTAGGAAAGAGGTTCCAAAGTCAGCCAAAAGCGTATTACGTGTTTAGTATAGGTATTATGTAAACTAGCATTTGCATAATTGCAGCTTCGACCAAATATAGTAGGTATAAAAATATTATATTGGAGTATTTTAGTGACAGACAAATATAAGTATACCTATTTAATTTATTTTGTGTTAAAGGATATATAAAAAACTAGCTGTCCCACGCGGCTTCGCTTCCGTCAACTGGCTACGTACCTACCCTACACCTACCCTACCCTACACCTACCCTACCCTACACCTACCCTACACCTACCCTACACCTACGCTACACCTACCCTACACCTACCCTACACCTTCGCTACACCTACCCTACACCTACCCTACCCTACCCTACCCTACCTACCCTACCCTACCCTACCCTACCCTACCCTGCCCTACCTACTCTACCCTATCCTACCCTTACTACTATACGAATGTGACCTGTAAACTTTTGTTTCTACCGACGGCGGTGATCTAATTAAAATTTAGAACATAAAAGCTGCTATTGTGAGTCAATCTTAAAAGATAGACATATGCTGTCGCGGACTTTTTCTTACAACTTTTAAAGAAGAACAATTCCATCATACATTATATTTGTGTAACTTAAACCGTTTACGCAGCGCACGCAACAAAAGCTCTCAAAAAGGCATATTTTTGCCCGTTTTTGCAACATTTTTCATTTATGCTCGGCTCCTATTAGTTGTAGCGTGATGTTATATAGCCTTTAACCTTCCTCGATAAATGGACTATCCAACTCAAAAATAATTATTCAATTCCAACCAGTAGTTCCTGAGATTAGCGCGTTCAAACAAACAAACAAACTCTTCAGCTTTATAATATTAGTATAGATATATAAGACTAGCTGTCCCACGCGGCTTCGCTCCCGTCAACTGGCTACGTACCTACCCTATCCTACCTATCCTACTCTACACCTACCCTACACATACTCTACACCTACGCTACACCTACGCTACACCTACCCTACACCTACCCTACACTTACCCTACACCTACACCTACCCTACACCTACCCTACACCTACCCTACACCTACCCTACACCTACCCTACACCTACCCTACCCTACCCTACCCTACCTACCCTTACTACTATACGAATGTAACCTGTAAACTTTTGTTTCTACCGGCGGCGGTGATGTAATTAAAATTCAGAACATAAAAGCTGCTATTGTGAGTCAATCTTAAAAGATAGACATATGCTGTCGCGGACTTTTTTTTAGAATTTTTAAAGAAGAACAATTCCATCATACATTATATTTTCGTAACTTAAACCGTTTACGCAGCGCACGCAACAAAAGCTCTCAAAAAGTAATATTTTTACCCGTTTTTGCAACATTTTTCATTTATGCTCGGCTCCTATTGGTTGAAGAGTGATGTTATATAGCCTATAACCTTCCTCGATAAATGGACTATCCAACACAAAAATAATTTTTCAATTCCAACCAGTAGTTCCTGAGATTAGCGCGTTCAAACAAACAAACAAACTCTTCAGCTTTATAATATTATATAAGTATAGATATGCGTCTGTGTTGCCGAACGCATTCAACCCGAATCTCTTCAAAGCTAGAGTGAAAAGGCTTCTTCTGGGTAAACTCACTCCATCGTCGGCTCTGTCTCTGTCACGTATGACCTAGACTAGAGTCAAGAGCAAACCCATCAGAAAAAAAAAAAAAAAAACATTAAGAATACCAAGGAGCGCGGGATTTTTACCTAATCAAAACCATTTTGGTGATCACAATCAGTATGTTGAAGGGGCGCCGTGACCTCTGAAAAGACTACCGCGGGACCCCCTCTATGCAACGCCTGTTAGGACACATACCTGGAGAGACTGAAAAAGCCTCTCCCGTGAGCCTCGTGCACGGCAGCACGTGATCACTGTGTCAGCGTTTTTTCGGGAATCACTTAGTGGGTGGACCCGGAGTCCCGCCTGGTAATGATACAGGCGGAAGTTTAAGTATACCTGGAATTGCAAAATAAAAGCTCAAAAATACTTCTTAACTAAAACAAAAGTTAATTTAAAAAAAAACAAAAACCCGACTGCTTAAAAAGCGAACTAAAAATATGTAAACAAGAAGAAAATCATGCTGTGCAGTCGGAGGATACACATTCGCGAGCTGGCTGACCAAAACCTGATGATTTTCTTCTTATTAGTTCGCTTTTTAAGCAGTCGGGTTTCTTGATTTTTTTAGTTAATTTTTTTATTTATAAAATTTTTGTTATTTTTTTTTAATTATATACATTTAAACATATAAGTATTATATATTTTTGAAATCACCATCATTTTGGGCCTCCTCAATTTAGCGCCCAAAATCCGGCATTTTTCTATTTTCCAATTTTAATGTAGCCAGTGACACTCGCAAGGTTAAGACGAATCGATTGACGGAGAACCATCAAAATCGGCCAACGCGTTTGGTCTCTAGAACGCCACAAAGGAACAAACATACATACATAGACTGATTAACACATTACCCTCCTTCGGCAGTTGGGTAAAAAATTAAACCAACTTCCAAAACAAAACACTTCGAAGTCGGTAAAAGTATATCGTGAAAAAGATTTATATTTTTTCTTTTTAGTTTTGGTACCTCTTATTACCATGAACTTATATTAAATGGGACCACATGAAAAGGACCAGCTTTCAAATTTAAAAAAAAAAACATCAAAATCGGTTCATAATTGCTGAATTAATCGCGTAACAAACATGCATAAACATAATACAGTCAAATTGAGAACCTCCTCCTTTTCGAAGTCGATTGAAAATATGACTTAACTTTATCTACACTGTTTATCACTGACTACACAAACACAATAATGTGAAGATTTTTATTTTTATTTTTAAGCCCTTCTATTCTGAATTTATCTATAGTTTATGTTTGTTTTAAAGTATACCTCTTAATTCAGCATGCCTCTTGGCAAAGGCCTCCTCTAGCTGTTTTCACTGTATTCTATCTCGGGCCATTCTCCTCCAGTTAGGGCCCGCAGTAAGTCTTATCTCGTCCTCCCATCTCCTTACTGGTTTTCACCAGCTCCGGTAATGGTAAAGTTACACATCTTAAAACATTTCCTGCAGCTCCTACCTTCTTCAAAAGAAGTTTATGTCCACACTTTCTCTTAAAGCAACGATACATGGACTAAAATGTCTCATAGTCTTAACAAGTAAGCACACGAAATTAAGTCATCTCCACTAACAGGCCAGAGATACTAATCATTAGAAGTTAGCATACATCGAGACGAAGTTCACCTCAAACTTTACCTATGTAATTCACTCCACTAGTTGTAAAATGAAGTTTTTTCTACTAGCTACTTGTCCTGGAGCTGGGAAACTTCTAGAATTAGTTTCTAAACGGTTAGTTGAGTTCGACAGTGTTCGTAATAGTGCTGTAATGGGGATGAGGTCGAACTTAGGTATTACAGTGGTTTTTTAAATATTATTATAGGAAGTGCAGTTAGATGAAGTTTAGCTTCCCTGGACTGGATGAAAAAAACTGTAATTATGAAATGTGTGATATTGCAAAGTTTTTAATGTTGATAGCTACGATTTTACGTGATTTTTCAGCCGAAAAATGCACTGCGGAACATAGGCCTCCTCCATCCTTGGTGCCATATCGACCGGTCTTGTAGGTCTCGCATACTGCGGATTAACCAGCTCATATAATATATTTATGTCTAAGTAGACCTAAGTAGGGTCTACTTAACTAAATAAATATATTTAATATTACAACTGAATTTATTTTTACTTTAAAGCTACTTATCATTCAAATTCAAACTCTCAAAATGGGCTCTAATCTTTATCGGAGTTCGGCAACTAACACAGAATACCAAAATTATTTCACATAAAAACTTAAACGTAATTTAAGCAAAACGTCCGACGTATTTCCAATTTGAAGCAAGCAAGCGAAAAAACAGTAATAACTCAAGGAGCTACGAGACGTCTACGAAACTAATTATTCGTAGCTGCTACGAGTAAGGACTCCCGTAGACAGTCCCAGACAATACGATAAGTAAGCCACAACGCGTTTTCTATTTAATCTCCTATAGAACAATTTTAGAATATAAAGGGCTCTCTTCTCTTCTTATTCATTGTCTTCATTTCTGAAGGTCGTGCCCGTAAATACACTCATCAAAAGTGTCTAGGGAAAATAGTGTCTATAAAAATCAGTTCATAAAAATCACTTTCTTTCTAACAAGTCAAAAAGTTGCTGTGCAAGCATACTTAGCAGAGTTCTTCTTTGGAGCATATCCCATACTTGCTTAATTGGGTTGAGGTCTGGCGATTGATCAGGCCACGACAGAACGTTGATGCGAGTATCGGCAAGAGTGTGTGTTACGACTCTAGCCGTGTGTGGACGTACATTGTCATGCATTAGTCGAAACGAATCACTCAACCGGCGTAGCAAAGGGATGATCACATCTGCAACAATCGTCTCCGCATAAATTTGAGCATATAGGTTGCCCCTGATCAAAATGAGATCGGATCTTGCACCGATCCAAATACCGGCCCAATCCATTATTGCTCCCCCTACATATGAATAAACATCCTGAGTACGTCTTGTATCCGGCCTCATACCGAAACGAGATTCATCGGAAAACCAAACACAACGCCAGTCTTCTTCCTCCCAATTTCTGTGTTCGTGAGCCCATTTTCTGTGTTCGCGAGCCCATTGTAAACAGGCCCTACGATTGCGGGGTGCTATACGTGTTTCGAAAACGCAGACCCACTTCACGTTATTGGTTTTCGCATGGTTTGGTCGCTTATCAGCAACCCTGAAGCTGGAGCCTCGTAGCCAACATCATAGCGTTCATTGTACGATTGCGTCGAGCAGTACTTTGGAATGGTGATGAGAGATGATCCTCCATGTCACTCGGCCACGCTGCCTGTGATACGATAGCGTGTCCAGAGGCGGCTCATGACACTCTATGCAGTGCCAAGAGCGACAGCCACAGTACGTTTCCTGGAACCAGCTTGCAACATTCCGACGGCTCTCATCCTCTCTTCTCGTGTGAAATGATATCGTCGCTACATTAAGATGCAATTGTTTTCAGTTACGATGCAGAAATTGTAATGGTAAAAACACTAATACTCACCTTTATATGAATCAAGATGTACAGTTACCAAAATTTAAAGAAAATTATTTATCCAAAAAAGTTAAAATAATAATCCTCAATTGCGGCAATAATCTAAAACGTACTTGATCCCTAAACACTTTTTATCTGTGTAGCTTTGACGAAGTAAACGACGAGCTGCTGCCAAGCCACCCTGTTTTCGGCTCTTCTCAGGGAAGTGGTCATCATGAGTCCTGTAATGGGCATGATCTTGCCAGACTAGCGAGTAAGTGAACGTCCGCGTGGTATTTTCCCATCCAACTTTCCCACTAAAACTTGATTTTTCTGACAAAATTACTTAGAACTTGTTGGCAGCAGATTGTGGCGAGTCTGGTTTTGATGTTCAACTGGTCGAGAATGGACTTATTCGTGCGCTTTGCTGTCCATCGTATGCGCAAGATTCTTCTCCACCACCACATTTTAAAATCCTCTATGCTACCTCTAGACCCACCCACTACTCCACACTCTAGACCCACCACTAGCCTCTATAGAACGGTTACGATTAAAAGGTTAGATTACGAGTATCACATACTCATAATAGTAGATAGAGTTCGCAAGCGCTAGTGCTGAACATTAGGTCGTGAGTTCAATTCCTGGGTCGACCAAAGTGTTATTGGATTTTCCATCTGGGATTTCCGTAGATGGCAATAGACTCGCCCCATCACACATCACATTATCAGCCTATTAATGTTCCCACTGCTGGGACACAGGCCTCCTCTGTGAGAGGGAATGGGCCGTAATCCACCACGCGGGCCCAGTGCGGGTTGGTGGATGTCACATGTCTTCGAATTTTTGGTTCTAGGACATGCCGGTTTCCTCGCGATGATTTCCTTCACCGTTTTGAGAGCAGTGGTGATGAAATAATTTACACAAAGTAAAGCGCCTACCTGGGCTCGAACCCACGACCTACAACTAGTAAGTCGCGGCCGATACCACTCGGCCACCACTGCGCACATCACACTAATATTATAAAGGCAAAAGTTTGTCAGTCAGTGTGTGTGTGTGTGTTTGTATGTTTGTTACTTCTTCACGCTCAAACGGCGGCACGGATCTGGATGAAATTTGGCACACATATAGTCTGGAATAGCACATAGGCTACTTTTTATCCCGGTATAATGTTCCCTTGGGATGATAAAACACTTCTCAAGCGGGCGAAACCGCTGGCAGAAGCTAGTTTTTGCATATTTGGTGAAATGTATGTGTTACTGTAGTTGCACCTCAACCTAACCCTTAGCGTGATTGTATGTATAACACATACAAGAGAACAGTTTCCACTAAAAAACGCGTTGTCGCATGAGAACCTAAAGGCTACGATCTTCGAGCTACGGTGTTGACTTTTAATAACGTTCCCCACCGTGACCTATCGCAAAGGTCAATAGCGGACTAATTCAAATTCCTTTCATAATCACTTCATAACTTTATTCAAGCGTTCGGCTTATTTAAGCTATTTTTTAATAATTTCATTTTAATTAAAGGTATAATAAGAGGTACTATGAAATTAATTAACCTTAGTGATCGACTGGTCTGGTGGAGTGTAAATGGAGTACTGATAGGCCAAAGTGAAACCAATTAACTTATACATAATTAACTATTACTATGGATGTGGAGCTCGTGGCTAAATAATAACAGCCGCACGGGTCGATCATCAAGGTTAAGCAACGCTTGACGAGGTCGGTCCGTGGATGGGTGACCATTCCAGCATACCGAGTTTCCTCTGTGCCTCGGAAAGCACGTTAAGCCGTTGGTCCCGGCTGTCTTTTGAAGATCTTTGACAGTCGTTACGGGTAGTCAGAAGCTTGAGATCTGATACCAGTCTAGCCAAGAGGTATCGTGTTACCCAGTTACTGGGCTGTGGAGGTCTGATAGGCAGTCGCTCCATGTAAAACACTGGTACTTAGCTTAAGACTGGAAGCCGACCCCAATATAGTTGGGAAAAGGCTAGGCAGATGATGAACTTACTATGGGTGCCTTCTATAAATGAGAAGAGGCTTTTGCCCTTCAGATGGACAGTGTCATCATCATCATCAGCCTATTAATGTTCCCACTGCTGGGACACAGGCCTCCGCTCTGTGAGAGGGAATGGGCCGTTATCCACCACGCGGGCCCAATGCGGGTTGGTGGATGTCACATGTCTTCGAGTTTTTGGTTCTAAGAAATGCCGGTTTCCTCACGATGTTTTCCTTCACCGTTTACAGACAGTGGACAGTGTATTTAACTGTAAAAATCTTCAAACCAAATTAAACAATACATAACGGGCTAGTATTGTTATTGAGGTTTATGACAATTTTTTAACTTGACATACCCTCGACTTGACGACTTGACTAACTCCAAATACTCAATTCAAAAACTCGCCCTAAATCTACTAAATACTGCAGCTACAAACAGTTGTAGTCGTTGAAAATACTAGAATCAAATCTTAACCCGGCGACAGCAAAGTATAAGATTGTATCATCGAGTACACGGTTGGGCCGGGATGATGAATTCTTTCCAATATTTAAAGTGATTATTAACAACCTTCTGCTATAATTGGAATGTTTTATTAAATGAGAGTTTTGAGGTATCTGCCTAGCCTTTTTCCCAACTATATTGGGGTCAGCTTCCAGTCTTACCGGATTCAGCTGAGTACCAGTGTTTTATTTGGAGCGACAAGGTATGAGGTACATAAACTATCACAAAATATCTTTTTATTGAAAATCAACTAAAAAAGTTCACAAAGTTGTACAATATTATAAGCAAAATATAAATTTACTTAAAAAAAAACCAAATCAATGGGAACTTATAGAACCAAATCACTGGATGCCTGCCCTCTATAATTGTCAACTTTCTCTATCACTCTAGGGTTTGTTGTAAGAGAACTCAGCATTGAGTTAAGCTCGTTTCTGTACATGCACTTTATTATCACATGTATGTAATGTTGTTTTTTTTGGTATACAATAAAGAGTTAAGAAGTTAAGAATTCCTACGGAACAAAATTTTGTGATAGACAACGGACACACAGAGGGACATGTGAGTGACAGCAATAGGGCTCCGTTTGGACCCTTCAGAAACGGAACCCTAAAAACACCATCAAACTGTGCAATTTTATACGTAGTTTTTTTCTTTGGCCTAGTCTATACACCGGTGCAGACGCAATACGATTGAACAGTGGCAAGAAACCAAAAAGGGGGGTTTGTTATCTCCAGCTACTAAGAAGTACAGAAACATCACATAATATTTATATAAAATGCAAGTGTTTCAAAATTTCGCGGTTCACACAGAGACCCAACTGTGCGGTCGCCGCCGCGCCGTGTTAATACGAAACTCCACACCTCTTCAATCAAAATTACTCATACAACCTTGAGACAAATTAAATCACCTCCCTTCCCATTCCACATTCAAAATCTCGGCACACTACCCTTCATAAGAGCAAAATAGCTCCAGCAACACATTCGATACATACTCGTAATTACAGAATAAATTACCTCGCACAGCTCCTTCTTAAGGTGTGACGGCGACCGGACATAGAGACGGGAGACTGAGACAGGAGAACCGTGACAATTGTCATTGGGCTTTAATGGGCACCAAACCGCGAGCGAGACTGATACAAGGAATAAAGACGTAAAACAGAAAACCGAGAGACGGTCTCGCTCCCTCATAAGTAGTGGCGCACGTCTCGCTCGAAAAAACGGAGTATACAAACATATTATTGTCATCAAACAATAAAATAACCATTTATTGTTTGATACTTATATTGAAAACGATCCTTTTTAACCGACTTCATATAAAGGAGGAGGTTCTCAATTCGGATGTTTATATATTTTTTTTTATGTTTGTTCGGGCATAACTCCGTCTTATTCTTATTCTTTATTGTACACAAAACATAAAAACACACAAATACAATAGGACAGTTTATGTACAAAGGCGAGCTTAACCCATAGTTGGGTTCTCTAACAGCAAACCTCAGTTGCGTAGAGAAATATGCATTTGAGGATAGTACATCCATGTGCACTACAAAAGCTTATTAAAAACAATACTTACTCACTAAATAAACTAAACAAATACGTGTGCAACACACAATGAATAAACATAATGCTATACTATATAATACAAAACTAAAATATTACAAATTGTAAATACATAAATTAATGTGTCATGTTAATAGGAAATATTCCTTAATTCTTCTCTTGAAAACCTCCAATGAAGGGCTATCCCGTATAGAGTGTGGAAGAGTATTCCAGAGGCGGACAGCGCGAACAGTAAAAGAACCACCGTAACGACTTGAAGAGTAGGGGGGAAAACGAAGGAGAAGAGATGATGACAGACGACAAGGTTTGCCTCTCGGAGCAAGATACTCAAAGCGTTCTCGAAGATACAAAGGAGACTTAGGATTATGAAGTACAGAAAAGAGTAATGAACGAGTGTGAGCATATCGGCGCTGTCGAATAGGCAGCCATTTCAACCGCTTCCGAAATTCCGACACATGGTCGTATTTTCGGATGCCAAATATGAAACGGTTGCACAAATTCTGTAAACGTTCGAGCTTATCAAGAAGTTTCTCAGTCGCATCAAAAACGTCATAAATAAACGGATAAGCAAAACTTTTTCAAAAGAAGTTTATTCCAAAATGGTCCCATTTCATTTTTGGCCTTTAGTTGTTCATAAATCGTTGATAGGCAATCTTTGTTCGGTTTCATAATAATAATAAACTCCTAAATCATCGTATATTTCTTCATCTAATAGTAACTTTAAAAACTTGGCTTTCCATTAAACTGTAGATTAAGAATTCTCAAGAATATAAATAACTACTACTACTACTTTTCGTGTGAGGTGTGGCTCCCTCTGGTGTCAGAGTTAATTAAGCCGCCTCTGGAGACCTATCGTCCAGGTTTCCTCACGATGTTTTCCTTAACCGTTGCCTGTAAATAACTTTAATGACTAAATTGACAAGAGTTTTTGGTCTCGGTCTTGCCCCTCCATACACCAGCGGACACCGTGAAATGGGTAGCGGTCTCCGATCTCGGTCTCAAATCGCACCACGCGTCACGGTGCGAACTCCCACCTTTAAATGGTAAACGGTTACAAATATAACTTTATTAACAGAGAACCTTTCAGAACTGAAAGGCTTACGAATGAACGAATGAATGAACGAACTGACTTCTTAATAACTAAGCAGTTACGTAAATAGCTGATAAAGGATCGTTCCTTTTTATTCGCGTAGCTGAAAACTTCCTTTTATGTGGCGTTGAAAGAAAAAGACGGTGTCAGATGGACGGTATTGTGTGTAAGTTTCAAAGACTTTGGATGGGTTTTTTTACGCTTAAGGTGTTAGACGTCTTATTTGAATACTTAATTCTCACTTTGTGGCTGTAAAGAAAGTAAGTTTCCAGTTTATAGGATTTCTTTCAAGAGATTCAAATAAAATGGTTTGTTTGCTGTGCTGTTTAGAGGTTACCTGTTCACAATATGTAAAAAAGTTACCATCAGAGCTTGTAGATTTTTTATTTGTGTACTTACCTGTATATCTACTTAATTATTTTGCTGTGTGTACTACTTTTCGGGACACTAGTTTCAATCTAAAGGTGTGGGACACAATAAATGGAATGCCATATGGCTATTCCATTAAGTTTTGGTCATCAGTGCCTCATCAGTTAGCTGTTCAAGGCTGATGGATGGTTTCTTTGCCGTCTTGCAATGTAAAGGAACTTTAACGAAAACTGTGGAGTAGGTCCTAATGACAAATATGCTGTACAGCAATGACATACCGTCATTATAATTCTTTATATTCCAAACTGAGGAGAACAAAATTGAGTTCGAATTACAAAACATCGTACTAAAACCAGCGAGCCTAACGTTCATTTGAAAACCGTTTGTCATAGAGAACAATAGAAAATAAAGCACAGAACACATGACACGGCAAAAGTATGGAAATGGGTGACACGCTTAGTACTGTTGCATGTCATTCTATGCGAAACTACTGTTGTACACTTTCCCTAATCGTGAATCTATAGAAAAGATTTGAATATTTGAAACACTCGTAATTTCACACGAAATGCTGTGATTGTGGTATATTCAAGGTGCCTCGTAAACCTGAATATTCTATGAGGTTATGTAAATTTATTTTTCTAGTGATTCAAATAGAAAATACAGGGGCGGAAGAATACCCTTGACTGCGTTCTTAAGGGAAAAAGTACGTATTAAAGTTGTGTCCAATCAACTTGCATGTTTAAAAGGCTTCCCTAGAAGCTATTTTAGGCCTATATTTTCTTCTCACTCAGTAACAGGCATTTATTTACATGTACGTATATTTCGTCCATTTTTCTTCAGCACCCCAGACAAAGCCTTTAAGAAAAAACTAGATTGAACGTCAAAACTGTCACCCTCCACACTGACATCAGCCTGGCATTTATTCCTCCTTTGTTACAGCCGCACCTCTAATGCAAAGGTGTGTCGTTATTTAATACAGGCTTAAAAGGAAGGTCCATCACTTGCCTGTCACCTATTGAATTTCGAACGGATATAAAAGGTGAATTAGTGTGACCGCTGGCAGTAGTTGAGGAGCGGCTAACTAGGTGATTGCACCTTGATTTAGCTGTCGTTTGTGGAAGAAAAAAACTTTTCAACAAAAAAACAAACCAGTTTCCAAAAAAAACTCTACAAAGTGAAAAATACGTCTTACTTTTCCGAAGTCGGTGTCTTTGGTACCTATTGTTTTCCGTGTTTCGACACCGACTTTGGAAAAGAAAGTTATTTTTCACTATGTAGAGTTTTTTTGAAAGTCGGTTTGTTTTTTTTTGTTTATTTATTTATCTCTTTTTAGTTTTAATAGGTACCTCCAATTGCCATAAAATCACAAAATCATATATAGCCAAAGTACATCTCATGACTATTCCAATAAGCCCAAACACGACTAGGATACATTGTTTTGTTTCGAATTTCCAGTGCCAACCTGCCGGATACATCATCAGATCAGTTCGATGGTACCATTTTCATCAATACTATTTATTTATAAGTATTTGCTTCATCATAGTCGTTTAACTATTCGAGATATCGTAGACCCGTGACATACTTAGCATTAAGCAGTTCCATTGGCCATCTGTGGTCTTCTTCACCAGTTCCACTTTACCAAATGTTACTTTCTGAGTGCAAATTATTGCATTGTTGATGAAAATACCAAGATCACTATATGTATGCCTATAATATTTGAGGAGTTCCCTCGATTTCTCCAAGATCCCATCATCAGATCCTGACCTGATGACTATGGGACCTAATGGGAAATATACCCTTTCAAAAAAAAGAAGAATTTTCCAAATCGGTTGACATGGTCTTTGAGTAATCGGTGTACATACTTAAAAAAATACCAATCGAATTGAGAACCTCCTCCGTTTTGAGAAGTTGGTTAAAAAATATTTTATGATGTAGAATTTTGTTAAAAAAATAAGGCCCCAAAGTTTGCCCACATATGTGAAGGTTATTTTTTGACTTTTCACCTTAAATTATTTTTCTAAAAGGCTACTCCTAAAATAGAGAGATAGATCAAGAATCTGTCTCTTTAAAACTAAAAAGGGACTTGGAGATAAAATTTTAGGATGTGTTGAATGATTGTGTGTAGTGTGATAAGTACTTTTCATTCACTTTCATATAAAGCAGTCTAAGAATAGAAAGGAATATTCAACCGTTTTATTCTACAGTCTAACATCAATCAAATTGAATTGAACAATAAACAGATTCTAAAAGCATTCGCAGATTGAAAGTTATGAGAAAACTTGTGAAACCAAGTTTGCATATCAATCGGAGCAGATCGGTCGAGCAATGAAATCTTTGTGCAGACTGTTATGAAGATGAAAATATAATGTTAAGGTAATACATAACTCCTGCTCATGGCTTCACTCCTATGACCAATCCTACAGAAACCATGCATTTTTATTGTGAAAATAAAGTAAAGTAGCTTAAATTCAGCGTCCATATTATTAGCAGTGAGAAAAATTATGGAATCGGACCATTACTGCCAGAAATTACTTTTAGGTTAGCGGTAACAAACGATTTTACCTATTTACACCAGGTTTTGTAGAAGACATCCCTATTTGAAACCATCCAACCGATGTGCCCCAAACGGGTTTGACAATAATGCAAAAATGTTTTTAGAACAATAAAAAAAACTTTTTCTTAAATAAAAAAAATAAAAACGTTTTTTAGCATAGTAGCACACGCCGGGTATCCGCTAGTAGAATTTTAAAATGCATACAATATAGAACAATCTATACAGATCATTAAATTCATAAACTGAAGTATCTTTTCATATCTGTTTGATTAATTTGTGAATGGCCACAGCATTATCTGGTTTCCAATATTATCGGTTTTCTGCAGAACGGGCCTATTTAGCATTTCTGCCTACTCGTATTGCTACTGATGCATATTAAAATTTTATTTTATTTTTCTAAGAATATTGTTCGTGAGTTTTGTTAGCGATAGGCAATGTAGAGAGATATTTTGATAAAACATTTATTGCAATTTTATTTTGTTCTTTATCAGCAACTTAATTATATTCTTCTCCTCACCATAAGAACTTCTATTAACAGTTAGAACTCATTAGAATTTGAGTGGCTCATCATGACCAACAGCTGACGATAAGCTGACAACAAGTGACACGATCACATTATTTTTGCTAACATTTTCTTAGTTATTTACTTCTAAAACTAACATCCCACACAACACAACATTCAACATTCTACATGCCTATACTAGCAATGTAAATGTTTTTCCTATTTGTAACACGTACCAATAGTATGTCTTGTATTGTATGCACACTGCTTACAATTTCAAAACAAAATAATTTCACGGAAACTATTTTTGTAAATTATGCTTGCCGCCGCCTATAAATATCACGTGGTGACATTATTATTAATTACTATGGTAATTTTCACAACCATCCAGTGTAATTTATTTCCTCAGTTATTTAATACCATTTAAGCGGATTACCTACGTTTCTTTTATTACCACTAACATAATTTTTCACGCGACTTTGCTCGAGTGGCCGATTCCACAGGAACGGTGCAAAATGCACCGTAAAAAAAGTATCTTATTACACATGCGACAGTTTTCAATCACTCAATGAAGATTTTTTGTAAGCCATTGAGAGTGCCTAATTTATCGCTGATAGAGTGCTACACCGGTTGAATGCCGAAATTACAGGAACAATTAAAAAGGCCATTGTGCCTCGCGTGGATCCACGTTTCTGGCACTCAACGGGTTAATCAAAAGCGTCAGTACTTCCAGAAATTAGAAAACTGTACCAAATATTCGGAAAAACTTAAGTTACTTCTAGGCAAGCGTGCTTCAACACCGACTACATCATCGCTTACCATCAGGTAACATAACCACTATCTCACCTGATGGTAAGAATATCATCAACAAAGGCGAGACTATCCTATCTTACTTCCTATTAATCTTACTAATATTTCAATGCGTAAGTTTGGATGGATGTATGTTTGTTACGCAATCACGCCACAACGGTACTGGATGAAACTGAGCACAGAGATAGATTCCCTCATCTCAGAAGTAGGCAGTGACCTATCGCTGCCGGCCGTAGTCGAGTCTACGGTCGGCAGCAAGGAGTCCTGGGACGCGGTGGTATCCTTCTGCGAAACAGTCGTCTCGCAGAAGGAGGCTGCGGAGAGGGAGAGGTAGATTTCATCCGCTCACCCGATCCGCAGCAGACGCACCGAGCGTCGGTGGAGGGCGGACAACGCCCTCTTTCAGCCCCCTCTAAATGGATCCAGGGGTGACGGTCTCGGGGACGTCCGTCGCCCCCCACACACATCAGGGCCCGAGGTGGCAGCGCGTTGTGTTCCACGCGCGCCCCTCTTAGACGTCGCGGGGGCAGTCTAACACCCCACTTCCCCCCCAACCCGAGAACGAGGCCCGCAAAGGTGGGCCGGCACTAGCCGGGGGTTGCGGAAGTTCCCGCGACCCCCAGCGTAGGTGTGAGATGGAACACCGGGGTAGTTTTTAGTCAGTAGGAGTCGGACAGACCCGTCCGCTACCCCAGGGCGGAGGACATCCAATGAGGATTTGCCACGTCCGGAATAGCACTAGGGTACGGTTCACAGGTGACACAAGTTTCGATATTCACACGGGTGAAGCCGATGGCAGAAGCTAGACACTCTAATATTATAAAGGCGAAAGTTTGTGAGTGTGTGTGTGTGTGTTTGTTTGTTACTTCTTCACGCTCAAACAGCTCGACGGATCTGGATGAAATTTGGCACTGAGATAGATTAATTATCCCGGCATTATCCCGGGCATATGTTCCCTCGGGATAATTTTCGACTTTCAGAAACTAATCATCAATAAAAAAACTTCCTACAAACAATAAATTGTAACTTGTTATAATACGTTTTATTAATTACAGAAGATTTATAGTTCAGTTCAGATTAACCTCGTGCTAAAGATTTCACGCGCAGCATGCAAAACTGAAGCCTTAGTAGTGTGAACCTGTTATGCTAAGTCGAGGACACGACTTAAATAGAAATCTATTGAGAACAAGATATTATACGTTGTTTTGTAAACATAATAACAACCAGGCATGCAATCTCATAACTGGGTTCTCTTCTTCTTCGTTCTCTCACTGTTGAGAATCGTGAACACATGCGAAGCGTCTCCAATTTATGCAGTCTTCAGCAGTATAGATTGCTTGATTCATGGTTCCTCCAAAGTCGTCTGTATCGCGTTCTGTCTTTTGAACTAGTCAAATTATTTTAGTGAGCCCAGTTTTGATCAAATTATCTACAAAATGTCACTAGATATATCAGAAGACTTGCTGCGACGAACCCAAAGAAATGGGGTAAGAGCAGGAGGAGGATGACAACTAACATTTTCCGATCAATTAAATTATAACTTAATTAAATTAAACAAGAAGTTTTATAATTTTCGTAAGGTAAGTAAAGGAAGGAACGAAAAACCAACAAATACTTGACCTACAAACAGAAGAAAGGTTTGAGATATAATTAGAATGGAAGAGAAATTAAGTAATAAAATCCAGTAACAGATTGCTTGGCTAATTCTAGAACACGTATGTTACGACGACATAATTTTAGCCGGCGAGATTCCAGAGTAACGAATAAATTAAAACTTGTGCCTTGTAGCAGGCTTGTTTAAAACCGGACGACTGAAAATTAACTCTTCAGTCAAAACGCCTAGTTGGCGCATTTTAGACCTACAAAAAGATCCCTAATGTCCCAATTGCCTTCGTATAACCCTTAATTCTTTACGACTGTTATTTTTTCTGAAAATTAATGTTTTAACCTTGTATACTAAGTTAATTACCCTAAGCAAGGGTTAAATGATAAATGTTGCGCTTTAGAAAACACGTCGTGCGAAAGGAATTAAAGGCCTTTGGTGTCAGCTGTAAAGAAAAAATTTCGTCTCTGACGCATAGAGCGAGGAGTCTCGTAGAACGGGATTAATGGAATTTGCAACGTTAGAACAGTCAACAGTTTTTTTTTTCTCAGTCATTCTCATCAGTTTGCATGCAATT
Source organism: Orthosia incerta (assembly GCA_948252205.1). Classification (NCBI taxonomy): domain Eukaryota; kingdom Metazoa; phylum Arthropoda; class Insecta; order Lepidoptera; family Noctuidae; genus Orthosia; species Orthosia incerta. The sequence continues at coordinate 58,328,717 of OX411742.1, forward strand.
CTCTTCTATTATAGTTGATATGTTGACTGCACTTTTTTACTGTGTTGCACGCAAATGAATGGGCTATTAAGATATTTCAATATTACAAAGTTCCTATGCAATAGCTACAAACACAATACGCAATTTTCTCCAAGATATTTCTTCTTTCTCATTCAACAATGTGGATATTATGTAAATGGAATTTTGATTTCCATCCCGCATTTTACTGAAAACGATAAATTTTTAGAGTAACATAAAATTTTATTGTAATAACGGAACATAAACTTTGTAGACCATAATAGGCGGTTTATCCGAGTTGGTATTATAAACTAAGATATAGATGTAGGTACTAGTATTTTTATGTATTCCAGATGGGTTGAACTATAAGTTTATAAAATTTGTTTTATATCACTTAGATTCACATCCTCAAGGGTAATTTTTCCTAAAGAGATTTTTTGTTGAGAGTATTCTGAGTTTATACTCATTCGTAGCATAATATTAAGTATATTTTCTATTGACGTCTGCGATTCTTATTCTTTATTGTACACAAAACATAAAAACATACAAATACAATAGGACAGTTTATGTACAAAGGCGAGCTTAACCCATAGTTGGGTTCTCTAACAGCAAACCTCAGTTGCGTAGAGAAATATGCATTTGAGGATAGTACATCCATGTGCACAACAAAAGTTTATTAAAAACTCTTAACAATTTTAAATACTTACTCACTAAATTAACTAAACAAATACGTGTGCAACACACAATGCTTAAACATAATACATACAGTATACTATATAATACAAAACTGAACAAATTGTAAATACATAAAATAATGTGTCATGTTGATAGGAAATATTGTTGAACGAATTTGACAGACAGGACCAGGTTTTTCAACTTATTATTATTTAATAACTGTGTCCCTCCGTACCAAAAAGAAGTCTCGTCCAGTATAATAAGAAAAATAAACAAAGGAAAGCGACGTACCATTTTTTTTAATGAATTGTAGTCGATGAAGTCTAAAACTTCCTAACTCTGCATTTTCTCGCCACGGAATGAAATATTGACGCGGCGCGGTGTCGTCGAATATTTCATTAGCGCTCGTTACATCTCCCCCTGTATATATAAATACACATAGATTATATATGTCACCCTATCTCCAGCTTTTGACGGAATTACAACGTCTTTCCGTTTTGACGTAATTTCTGTAATAACGCTTCGTTAATATAATTGAAACGATGATTAAACCTCGGATTTCCAAAATAATTTAACTGGCGGTACTATTTTAGATGAGCTTTGATTCGTTAATGAAATAATGACTATACAGGTGATGAAGACTGACAGCATAGAAATTAATGATGAGAGAATAAGGATTAACTTTGCTGGAACTTTTAACTTTATTCTAGCTAATAAAAAGAGAATAAGTGTGTTCTAATAAGGCTATTATCTTATTAAAAAATAAAAAAACAATATTATGAATTCAACAAAACTGTAAATGTTGTCATCAACATCGAAACAAAATCTTAGAGTATACCAAGTGTAGCTATCCCTTTAGTTCATAAATCTGAAGAAATAAAACAATAATTTATAGAGGAAATAAAATAAACACAACAGCATAGACATTACCAGAGCTGTCCAACACAGAACCTCACTTTCCATTACCCGACCACAAAGAAACCCATAAAATTTAAGACAGTCATAAAAAAGCGACTTTATAACTACTTATTCACCCCCACTACACTTCTATAAAAACAAATTTGGGGTAAAAGTAATAAAAACAGATAAAAGGGTACTAACGAATATATTGAAAAAGTTAGTTGGTGGGATCTCGATAGGGTCTTATCGAGATTCTCGGCACGTGCGCCTGCAGGATTCAGTTAGATGGCAAATGAAGACACGATGTAATCTCCAATCGATGGTGTGAAATTACTGGGTAAGGTGTCGATTGAAAACGTAATCTCGGCAGCTGCAACAAATTTGGTTTTTCTTTGGAACCTCCAAGGCTTTGATTTTGACATAAGGAAGACACGTAGCTTTGATTGGATGACATATTTTATCCGAGGGAAGTTGCTCATGGGTTTTTACGAAAGGGGACGTGCTACGTGGTCGTCAAAGCCGTTTGTAAGCAGCAGCAGGCAATGACATGAATTGATCAAGGCGTACTTGTCTTTTTATATCCTCAATCTTTCTTCTCTAATATCATCAATACATATTATTATAAATTTGTAGAAAAGTCGTTTTTGTACATTGAAAATATAAAAAAAATTGCCAGGATGTTAAAGGATAAACAACAGAACCCATTGCCAGCATTTTTGGAATTTTTGTCTGTTTATTTGTGCACGCATCACCTAAAATGTACGAAACCAATGTAGATAACTTTTATACATTTAACTTGAATTATACTTCACGCCTCGTCCTCAAGATTAGTTGTTACATGTAGTATCGCATAGATTTCGCCACTGCAGCACTAGTTGAGAATATTCCTTTGAACTAGGTTTTTTTTTTTTTTTTGTGGGTACTCATATTACTCGGTGACCGCCATTACGCTGGTTCTTCATTCGCAGTTTAGTGCTCGGCCACTCAAGACACTATCGTCCTAAAATAATATAAGTACCATTATTTCGTGCCCATTATGCCGAAACATAAAGTATCTAGGACGTGTGAAGAAGAGCTTGAACATTTAATGCGCAAATTGCGTAAATTAGAAAAGAAAATTCACACCAACAATACCGTGGAACCAACCGTGGAATTACTGGGAACAGGTATGTACTAATATTTGTAAAAGTGATAACTTTACAGCGTGTTGTTATGGGTACCTACATAATGCAAACCAGAAACAGCCATTGGGGCTTTTTCGTTGCAATTTAAATGTGACGGTTGGCGTTCAATTCATTGGGGATTGTTACCTAACCCGAACAAGATAACGTTTGTTATCAAATATGTGCAATTCTGTAGTTTTTTCTATAAAATTAATCAACTCAAAAAAAAAAAAAAAAACTATGTACCCTTATAAATTAACGTATTTACGTTGCGATGATAATAAGTGTGTAACCTGAATAGCCATTGGGGCTATTTCACCACACGCTTAGTTATAATAAAACCGATTATCATAACCGATATTCGTGTTTTTTTCTAGACCCACCTGATGCGCTAGAGCCATCTGATTGGCTGAGCGATGAACACGAACCGGAAACGTTCGAAATCATGGACACCAATGTCATTGAGCAATCATTACCAACTAATGATATCCAAACCGACATACTGGCTCCTCAAGAACAGCCTGGCACATCCGCGCCACCCATACAAGAGGAGGTCACAGTCACAGCGCAGTCTAACGCATGTTTAGACACTGAAGTTCTGCAAATCCTCGGTGAAGACCCTTCACTAGCGGAAAAACGTGGAAAGGATATCCATGAAGAGATAGCATCTCGATTTGGACATATAGCCTCAGAGGGGTTGAACAAAGACACCAGAAAAGAGCTAATGTTAAAGTACCCGCCTCCCGGAAATTGTCTTCGTATTGACTCCCCTAAAATAAATCCGGAAGTCAAAGCCGCTATGCAAGAAAGCTTCATAAAACGCGACAAAGGCATTGAAGCCAAACAAAAGCAGGTGACAAGTGCAATATCATGTCTGGGTGATATAATCACAACACAATTAAACTCCGAAAATAAAGACAAGGAGTTACTTCAAAAATTGATGGACCTTGGCAGGTTAATTTGCGATGTCCAGCACGCCGACTCAGTGACAAGAAGAAACTTTATATTGTTTTCATTGAAAAAGGATATGTCTGAACATCTTTCAAGTACAAAGATTGACGCTTTTCTATTTGGGGAAACGTTAGCTGACACGTTAAAGACAGCCAAGTCAATAAGTAAATCTGGGGTCGAGCTTAAAGCCGACCAACCTAACTCATCGAAGCGATCAAAATTCCCTAACCAGAGGAATTTAAACAGGAAGGCTCCCGGTCCGGCTTACAGGCAGCCGGGCCCTCCGCAGAGGAGCCGCGAGCCTGCACCGAGAGCACGCGCAGCCCCGCCGCCGCACGCGCACTCATCGAGGCCGTGGCCGCGTCAGCAGCCGCCGCCGCCGCCGCCCCCTGCTCAAACCCGGCGCCGCCTGTAAATACAGTTGAGTATGCCGGTCGCTTACATCTTTTTAAACCTCAATGGTCACTTATAACAGAGGACCGCACAGTCCTCTCTTGGATTGACGGTTATAAAATCCCCTTCTCAAATCCACCAACTCAAAACTATATTCCGTCAACCCCAACACAGTCCAATGAAGAAAAAAGACAGTTCAATGAGGCAATAGGTGATTTATTACGTATCGGTGCGGTTTCCCTATGTAAACCGTGCAAGGGCCAGTTTATATCAAGCATTTTTCTTACCCCCAAGCCTAATGGAAAATATAGATTTATCTTAAATCTCAAAAATCTTAACCGCTTCATAAAGACTGATCATTTTAAGCTGGAGGACCTCCGTACAGCTATTAAACTTGTTTCACAAGATTGTTGGATGACTACCCTCGACCTAAAGGACGCATACCTCTTGGTAAAAATTCACGAGGACTCCAAAAAATACCTTCGATTTTTTTATGACCATAAACTATACCAGTTTAACGTGCTACCATTCGGGCTTAATACAGCCCCGTTCGTATTCACAAAAATAACCAAACCAATAGTTAAATTACTCCGAACCGCTGGTTTGCTTTCGACTCTTTATTTAGACGATTGGCTTCTATTGGGTCGTACCTCATCAGATTGTGTACTAAACCTTGAAATTACCAAAAAATTACTTGTTTCCCTCGGCTTCATTATCAATGAAGAAAAGAGTATTTTCGTACCCTCCATGAAATGTAAATTTTTAGGCATGATCATTAACTCCTACGAGCTTACCTTAAGCTTGCCCCAAGAAAAAAGGGCACGCATCAGTTCCGAATTACAAGCATTTCAGAAGTTTCGTCGCTGTTCAGTCAGGAAATTAGCTCGTATAACGGGTCTACTTGTGTCAGCCTGCCCTGCAATAGAATACGGGCTTCTCCACACTAAGGAGCTGGAGCGCTGCAAATTTCTTAACCTGAAAAACGATGATGATTATGAAAAAGTCATAAACATCCCCAACTCATTGCAGATAGATATTCAATGGTGGCTTAATCACATTTTGAATTCAGTACGTCACATACGAAGTGACGACTATCAGATTGAAATATTCTCTGACGCCTCAACGACGGGGTGGGGCGCAGCCTGTATGAGCAATACAGCTAGTGGTAGTTGGTCAAATACCGAGCGCAAAAAGCACATCAACTATCTTGAATTGTTGGCTGCTTTTATTGCCCTAAAAATCTTTGCAAAAGACCTGTCCGACTGCCAGATTCTTTTGCGCGCAGATAACTCAACTGCAGTTGCCTACATCAACCGCATGGGTGGTGTTCAGTACCCACACCTTACACAAATCACAAGAGAAATTTGGGAATGGTGTGAGGCTCGAGGATTGTACATTTATGCATCATATATAAAATCTAGTAATAATGTCGTAGCAGATGCAGAGTCACGGCGAAACCACCCAGATATTGAGTGGGAGTTAGACGATCGGGCCTTCGACCACATATCTCATTGTTTTGGCTCACCCAAGATTGACCTATTCGCAAGCCGCATTAACAAAAAATGTGAAGCCTATATCTCATGGCATAGGGACCCTGATGCAGCAGCTATCGACGCCTTCACAGTATCCTGGGCAAAAACGCATTTCTATGCTTTTCCCCCTTTCTCGATAATTTTGAAAGTTCTCAGGAAAATAATATCCGAAAAATCAAAAGGTATTGTAGTTGTCCCGTCATGGCCCACCCAGCCGTGGTATCCAGTATTTCAAGCCCTTACAGTCTCTAAAGTTTTATCCTTTCCACCTCACAAACGAGCTTTAATCTCGCATTCCAGCTCCAGTCGGATACACCAGACGATTACCCTGGAGGCTGCTGTCTTATCCGGGAGGCACTATCAAGAAGAAGGGTACCACCATCTTCACTGGAAATAATGATGGCGTCATTATCGACCAACTCCCTCAAGCAATACGACACTTGCCTGAGAAAATGGTGGAGCTATTGTATAAATACTCACAACAATGTGTTTATTGCATCTATTCCTACTGTCATACATTTTTTGACCCAACAATATCATCAGGGTGCGCAGTATGGTACCCTCAATTCTTGTAGGTCGGCTCTCGCAATTATGTTAGGATCAAACATATCTAAAGATGACAGAATACAGAGATTCTTCAAAGGCGTGTTTCGTCTTCGACCATGTTTACCAAAGTATAGCTACACGTGGGACACGAATTGCGTACTGGAACACCTTAGTCAATGGTACCCAAATGAAGAGCTGTCACTCGATAAATTAACTAGGAAAACAATAACATTACTTGCACTTACAACCGCCCATAGACTACAAACGTTATCCAAAATAAATATAAAGAACATTACTGTTGCATCAAATCACATCAGTATTAGAATCCCAGATATCATCAAAACTTCTAAAGCAGGTTCTAAACAACCAATGCTTTACATTCCATTCTTTAATCAAAAACCTGCAATTTGTCCCGCTGCCACATTGCTCTGCTATACAAATAAATCGACGTCCTTAAGAAAATCTGACCTGTTGTTCGTAGGTATAAAAAAGCCGCACAAAGCAGTCGGCACCCAAACACTCAGCCGCTGGGTAAAAACGACACTACGTGAGTGCGGGATCGACACGTCCGTGTTCTCTGCGCACAGCACAAGGCACGCAAGCACGTCGCGCGCGCACTCACTCGGTGTAAGCGTCGATGCTATCCGCAACACAGCAGGCTGGAGTGGCAACTCAACTGTGTTTGCGAGGTTCTACAATAGAACTATTTTGAACAATGATTGTACATCCTTGGCTCATTCGATTATCAATAGCTAAAAACACATTTCTTTATTTGTTGAAAATTATTAACATTACTATTTCGTAACTGTTACGATTACTATAAGAATAATTGTATTCAGGTTATGTAAGGCAGAAGAAATTTATTTCATTTTAAGTTGAAGTGATTATTAAAATTTTTACATTGTAAAATTAAAAGAAAGAGGCTTATATACATACTCACCTTGTTGGAAAATAAACAATAAAATTCGTTTACTTTTTTCATCTCAAAGGTTGTATCATTGAAGATATTTCCCTCACATACTCTCAAATTCTACATGTAACAACTAATCTTGAGGACGAGGCGTGAAGTATAATTGATGATTAAACGAACTTACCTGTAAGTGAAGTTCTATCATAATTATACGAAACGCCTCGTCCGAAGAGATTAGTAACCGCCCGCCCGCCCATACATCCCGTTACTAATCTCTTAGGAAATACATCAATGATTTATGGATCTTACTCTAAACTAAATGAAGAACCAGCGTAATGGCGGTCACCGAGTAATATGAGTACCCACAAAAAAAAAAAAAAAACCTAGTTCAAAGGAATATTCTCAACTAGTGCTGCAGTGGCGAAATCTATGCGATACTACATGTAACAACTAATCTCTTCGGACGAGGCGTTTCGTATAATTATGATAGAACTTCACTTACAGGTAAGTTCGTTTAATCATCAAGTATTACTTAGTTTTTGTTTCATCTCAATCGGTTCACTCTATTTAAAGTTAGATGAATTCTAAGTGTTCAAGAAGTAAAATATCACAAGACACGCAATTCAGATACTCGGACAGTTGAACTCGATATTCGATAGATGGCGTTGTGCATTTGAAGTAATTTTCTGAATGGCGGTATTAAGATACTCCGCGAAAGAATGATGACCCTAGAAAAAGAATTTGTAGGTAGGTAAGTAGGGTAGGCAGGAAGGTAAGTAGGGTATGGTAGGCAGTCAGTTAACGGGAGCGAAGCCGCGGGCACAGCTAGTTGATAATAATATAATCCTAATCAAGAGTATGTTTGTTATGCATTTCTTTATTCAAATAATACAGCATTAATTTTGCTTTATCATGAGAAATAACAGCTGGTTATAATAACAAAATATTATTAAACTGTTCATCACGACCCCATATCCTATCATTTAAAGCCAACCAACACAAAATAATCACACTAAAACTAATATTATCGCTACCCAATTTGCATTGTAAATACATTACTCGACAACCTAATTTGCTATTTAAAACAGCTGTTATTTCTACGCATAATACAAAAATATTAAAATTACCCTGCAAAATATTCTTATTTAAAAGGCCTCCATAACAAAAGGCTGTTAAATCCGCATGGCTCGTGTTTTTAAAAGCGACCCAGATGTAAATTGTCCTTAATTAAGTAGAGACATGGCTCCGTATGTAAACAGAAGACATTAAAATACTGGACGAAATAAAGAGTGATGGCTGTGGCTAGGGGTGGCATGCAAAATGGGTGACTTAATATGAAAAGAGACTAATAAAAAGGCACTGGTGTTTTTTTTAGTAGATAATAATGTTGTCGCCATTTTTATGCGGATCTTGTGGCAAAATACATTCACAGTATTTACACAAACATAAAGGTAGCGTGAATGTTACAAAACACATTATTTTTTAAATTTTGGTTTTCCTCATCATCATCATTTCAGCCGTAAAACGTCCACTGCTCAACGTAGGCCTCCCACAAGCACCGCCACATGGATCGGTTTCTTGCGTCTCAGGTCCAGCGGATCCCCGCAACCTTCACCAGGTCATAAGTCCATCTAGTGGGACGCCTTCGAACGCAACGTCTTCTGGTTCACGGTCGCCACTCCAGAACTTTTCAGCCCTATCGGCCACCCGTTCTGCGTGCCCACTGCCACTTAAGTATGGCAATTCTTTGGGCTAGGTCGGTAACCTTGGTTCTCTTACGGATGTCTTCATTTCTTATTCGATTACGCAAGGAAACTCCGAGCATAGCCCTCTCTATTGCACTCTGGGTGACTTTAAGCCTTCTGATGAGGCATATTGTGAGCGACCACGTTTCAGTCCCGTATGCAATCACTGGCAGCATACACTGGTCGTAGACTTGCGGCAACATATTTTCAATCCTTATCTATTAGTTGTCATCTCAGTAGAACCTTGCTTTATCCATATCATCTTTCACATAGTTGTCACAATCCATACATAGCTACTTTGATCTTCCTCTACTCTTATAATCCTCGATGTTCATACTCAAAACTGTCCTCACGACATGTTCCTTATTCCTCCACATCACTTGCCCATACCACGAAAAAATTTCAGTCGCTGGTCCCACTTTGCTACAGGTTGATGTTATTATACTAAATTTGTTATGAATTAATGAACAGACGCTCCTTGATCTACAAGCTTCATCATCTGCCTAGCCTTTTCCCAACTATATTGGGGTCGGCTGCCAGTCTTACCGGATTCAGCTAAGTGCCAGTGTTTTACATGGAGCGACTGCCTATCTGACCTCCACAACCCAGTAACTGGGTAACACGGTACCCCTTGGCAAGACTGGTGTCAGATCTCAAGCTTCTGACTACCCGTAACGACTGTCAAAGATCTTCGAGGCACCGAGGAAACTTGAACTACAAGCTTGACAATTTAATATTATGAAGATAATTCAAATAAAAAAATAGAGTTATTACCTCATCATTTCAGCCGAAAGGCGTCCACTGCTGAACATAGGCCTCCCTCAATTGTTACCACATCGACCATTCCTTTATGCCAAAAGGTAGAATGGTGACGAAAATATCCATATTTTGCCAAGAAGCATGTAATCCGTACTCAAAAGAGCTTCATAAAATATTACAAAACCTTTAAACCAAGCTAAGATTCACTTAGCTCACCAAAATAAATCGGCTGATTAATTTAAATACTGTTAATATAAATTAACTTTAAGAAGCGCGCTAATTGGTCTCTGGAACTGAAAGTATTCAAGTGTTCTTCAACTTTAATACTCGCTTTTATTCAACAAGTTAACTTCTTTAATTTGAATGAGTTTTTGATGACAGTTCCGCTATTTGGTCTAAGTAGGTCAGTTTTTATCCGACGAATTCATTGAAATTAGTGTGAAAGAAGATTCATGATTGTAATGTTCCAGTTTAAATCCAAGAATCTTATTAATTAGAAACTACTAACTACTTAAATAAATTCAATATAATGAAATATACGACACGCGTCAAAGATGGCCTACGTATGAAACAACAAAATAAATAAAACGAACTTAAAATATAAGGCAAGGGTAAAGTAAAATCTTCATAATTAATTGGGTCAATTCAATTTCAATCATTCAGCGAAAAATAAACTTTACAGTTACAGCCTCAGTAATTGAATCCAACCAAATAATCCGCAGAAAGAAAATTTTAACACTGGCTTTGAGAATGATTCTGAATCTGCAAAAGCTGTTTGGTCAAAGCGTGTCAATGTAACTAACCTTGTGTAAAGCCGGCGGTTTCGCAGATTCGCCATTGCCTCTCACAATCAGGCTCTAATTAACTTTGTACTAATTTGAAGAAATGTTTTTCTTTGAGTCCCTTTTAAAACAGGGGCTTCCGTGTTTTGTGCTAGTTCGCTCTTTATGAGGTTTTGAATGATAGAGAGGATTTTTTGTAAAACATGATTATTACAATTTAATATACATATATAATGTTTAAGGAAAGTATATCGACCTTATTACTCTAAGATCACCATTCAACCATTTCTCAGAAAGAGACGTAAACTTTTATCGTTCAGAATAATAACACAGAACAAAATAATTGATAATCCGTAGTAAAACAGATAGGAATCAGGTAGTAGTAGTAAGCATACCGGAACAATTTACTGCATAGAAACCTCATAAATAAATTCATAAGTACGTTGGATTGCACATAATCTCGACATAGTATCTAAACTAGTTTAAGAGTCAACCGGGCCACTAAATCGTATACTATTCACGCGAGCCGCAAGACCGAAACCAGTGTTAAACAACCCCGATAACATACCTACACAAAAGAAAAGTCGCTGCTCGTAAACAATAGTTTACGAGCAGCGACTTTGATGATTACTTTGTTGATTTCTAATCCACGTCTCAAATTATATAATACTACTAGCATGCAGATGCCTACATGCCATACAAAGAGAATGTGCCAACATAACTAGCGATTTTCGTCTGACTAAACTAATTATTTTAAAAAGTACATCGATCGCGTTCAATTCCGTTTCACGGCGATAGATGGTGTTAGCAGTGACTGGCAAGTAAAAGTGTTCACTCGGTTATTGTTTTTTTTTTTAAATACAGTGACGATTTGTATTATAGTATTTTTGCACGTTTTTAAAGTTGCATTGTACCAAAATGTGTAAGAATACAAAATTTAAAAATCCAGTGGAATGCCTCTGAAATTTAAAACCGCCATCTATTGGAATCAATTTTAAATTATCCGTTCAAATAATCTTTGCAACATGAATTAAGTCAGGATACTTAATTAAACAAGAACATAAAATATATATGATCAATTCCAGAAAATGTTAATTTTACACACAATTCATTATCAGATCGATACATATCGCGCCATCTAGTGATATTTATTAGAACTGGTGAAGGTTGCGGGGTTCCGCTGGTTGCGAAACGCACAGGACCGGTCAATGTGGCGACGCTTGGGGGAGGCCTTTGTCCAGCACTGAACGTCTTTCGGCTGATATGATGGGCGATATTTATTTGAACCATAACCTATTCATATCCAGCTGGAGCTTATACCCATATTGTAAGACTCTGTCGCTATGACGAAGGTAAAACCCACAAGTCGAGGACGTCAAATTTCAATAAATAATAAGCCATAGCTGATAATTTGATTGAGGGAGGCTGTGTCCTGAGTCGAGTGGAGAAACTGACTTAGAATATATGTGCCATGTAGTATGCTTTATATTTATGAATATTTTAGTGTTTGACAACCCTAGAGCGGACACGCCGCCCAAGATATTAACTAGCAAAACTGACCAACAATGTATAACCAAGCAATTTATAATCTTGTAGAAAGAATGAAACATTCCCCGGTTAAAAGCAAAGCCCAAGCTTAGACAATAGGTATGTGTACATTAATCTTCGGGACTGGGCAAATCCTTTAAGACTTCCGATCGGCTCGAATCGCGGCCGACCGCTGCCTCGATAAATCCAGATTAGAATTCTTTGTCCCGGCCCACAATGAAATTTCTGCTATTAATTTATTAGCTCTTACTCCTCTCAGACGTCATTTTTGGTGATTTGCTTTTACCTATGGCTTTGCTCGAGTTTATAATCATTTTCAAATTTTCACTGATAAAAACATCCGAAATAATTTTTATTAGACGTTTCAGAATCAAGGTGTCTCAATTTATTGTTTATCGAAATAACATGCTCTTTCGATATAAAATATGCAGAATATGTGGTAGATTTAACGGATTCTCTTAAAATAGCCCTACTTATACACAATGTCAGGCCACAGACAAACATACCATCAAAATGAAACTAGAACTAAGACACACATTTATAGAACAGCCATAACAACTGTCAAAGCACACAAAGAAGACAGCACACAAAGAAGACAGTACACAAACACACATACACATTTTAACAACTATCCACAGTTCCAAATGCAATAAACAAACGGAAACGATACATCTCGATTTTTATACCGATTTCTTCGTTCGAGACTACAGTTCTCATTGCATCGATCTTAGAATCGGTTCAGTTATATCGCTCGGGATATTTTAGCTTAGTAATCGATTTGTGGTGGTGTTCTATCGATCCGGTATGTAATATATTGTTTTGCTTCTATAAATAATTTTCGCTTTGGTAAAATTAGTTTGCCTTGATGTTTGGGATAACAAAATCGTGATTATTATCTACTGTTATTCAACGGAGATTGCAAAGCAAAATATTTTGATAAGTTGGGGTTTATATTTACGATTGACTGGATTACTATATATATCTAAACATCATCATTTTCCTGCCCTTGTCCCATTTTACTCGGGGTCGGCGCAACACGTTTTCTTCTTCCAACCGTCCTGTCCCCCGTCACGCTATCACTGACTCCCTTTTCATTCATATCACTCCTCACACAGTCCATCTATCTTTCTTTTTTTTTTTTTTTTATTTGTTATAGGCTCGCGTTTGACCACTAACTCGCCTGATGTTAAGTGATGATGTGGTCGAAGGTGAAGCACGCTTGCCTAGAAGCAACCTATTCACTCTTGACTTGAAGACCCCTAGGTTGTAGCTATCAGGAAACAAAGACACCGGTAGGGAATTCCACTCCTTAGCTGTACGCACAATGAAAGTATTTTCAAAACGCTTTGTGCGTATGGGTGGGATATCCACCATGTACTGATGGCGCATTGCCGTACGTCTTGTAGTCCGATGATGGAAAGGGCTAGACGGAATCAAATTGTGCAGTTCCATCGCACACTCTCCGAAATGTAACCGATAGAAAACCGACAGGCTGGCAACTCGTCGTCGGTGTTCAAGGCTCTGGAGCTTTGAGTTGACCAGCGCATCTTTTCTTTGGCCGTCCCCTCCCTCTCCATCCATCCACATTTATATTCATAACTCTTTTAGTAACATGCGTTTCATCCCTCCTCAGCAGATGACCATACCAGGACAAACGGTTTCCTTTCAACTTTTCTGTCACTGGCACACTTTCAAACTTCCTCTAATATACTAATTTCTCACTTTATCCATTCTCGTCACTCCGCACATCCATCTCAACATTCTCATCTCTGCTACATGCAATCTCTTTTCATCCATCTTTTTCACAACCCATCTCAATCAGCAATTTGGCTAATAAATAATGATTCATTTACTATTTAAGTCACTCAAATTTTCCCCTGCTCGACATTCTTAATGTTAAAGAAAAACCAGGTGGGCTATGGAAGACGTGTAATGAAATCTACAGACTCTGCGTGGTGCTTTACATAATTGTATAATGCTTTTAGGTTGAATACACGGATCGATCTAAACACTAAGAGACCTGACACAGAATCTATGAATGTCTTATAGTGAGACTGGAATCTTCTTCTTCATTATGTGATGGTCCAAAGATATTGGTTCGATTTCGATGTTCGATTTGAATTTCTGGTGGTCTATTGGGAGTTGGGACTGGGAATGGGGTGTATGGAAGTTTGGGTGTTGCAGTGGCTGGTCCTTTACTTACCTTACCATATTCTGCAACTTAAAAATTAATAACTTGTAAACAATGTTATTCAAACCACGGCACAAGTACTGCGTGTGTTTTTTTTTTAACAGAAACCGAATGGAACGAGACCTTAGCAATGTTTCAAATTGTTCCCTATTTGCATATAGCAGTTTTTTTTTGTTTTTTTTTTTAAACGTTGCCCCACACTAGGAATTTCTTCCTGTATCGTGGGTGCGTTTACAAACATATAAACTCACATATACAACACCCAGAGCCGGAACAGCTATCTGTAGGTCATGCAAATATATGTTCCGTGCGGGAATCGAACCCGCAACACGCAGCGCAGCAGTCAATCGCTCAACCACTGCGCCAACCGAGCTCAGAATTAATTATTCAAACATCTTTTGTCGAATGTCTCTTAGTATTCCTTTTTGCTTTCTTGCGTCGACCCAAAAATATTCAGTTTCATTATGATGTAGATTTCAGTCCAGTCTTAAAAGACATACTCAGAAATAAACGAGTTCCATTTCACTTTGACGAGCAAAATGTTTTTTCAAGGATTTGAAGTAAAGTTATTCCTATCTTTGATTTTATGCAGTTATTAATTGATGAAAGATTGTATGTAATTCTTTAAATACAAAATTATTTATAATGTTCTATACAATTTCATTGAGTTCAATATCTAAATAGTTTTCTGTTGAACTTTAGGTAAACAAAAGCGTCTCAAAATTGCATCGCGTAAAATTTTCGTGCATCCGTCAAAGCAAGTATTTTTCCTAAATATTTTTATACAAATTCAACATCAATCTAACCCTGTCACAGCGGCGGTTTAAAATGGACCCCGTGTAAAATTTTGTCATACAAGTTTTCGTTTTGAAAGCTTTTCAAATTTTGTCTGACAAGTGACAGTTAAATTGAGCCCAAGGCCTTGCATTAACATCAATCATACGGGCCGTACGATGCGGTCCAGATTACACTTTACCCTTACTCGAATTACTTGGCAACGTATTTTAATTTTTACGTATTCGTTTCATTCAGAGAAGACACGAATATTAATATTGATAGAGGTCGTCTCATCAGAATCGAATATTATATTCTTTAACAAAATCATTTTGTGGATTCAATATAGGAGTAGCCCTTCAATAATATACTAAACGTTTGTTTTTATTCATAAAAAAAGCTTTGATTACTTGCTACAGCTCTCGTTTCATTCAGAATAGTTATTTTGCCCGGGGTATTTTGTCACCGTATTTTGCCCGTGCTCCTGATTATTGCCCAGATTGAGGCGTACATTTTTGGTTTATATTTTATTTGAAAATACACAACGTGTTTACTTTTCTTTACTGGCATTGATTACATATTGAGTTCAAGGAAATACACGGTTTGGTAGAATTGAATTTGTTCGGTTTTAAATTCATGAAAATTTACTGGCAACTGTAATTTCGTACCTCGTAGTTATCTGCATCTTTAAATTTATACTAACTGCATCTCGAGGTGTCCTGTCAGTTTACCAAAGATTTATTTAATTTTTTTACTTGACAAGCAACGATTGGTAAATAATTCAATTAAGAAAATAATTATCCGATAAACTTTTTTTAATAACGTATTATTTGAAAAAAACTTTATTATTATAGACGAAAAAACAATAATTTGGAATAAAACCGTTTTACATATTGGCTTATTGTATATACGATCACGGAACGGAACGTTTGCCGCCATTTTGTGTGTCGATGACCTAATATGACGTGCCATTCATTCCGTTCTTCTTGTAATCCGAATCGGGGCACCCCGACTTTATGTAGTCTTTTTGCTGCTACCCCTATAGTGTAAATAAAAACCGGAGGCGGCACAGTGGGTGAGGGTTGCTCTTCCTTTGAGCAACCCTCACCCACTGTAACAATGCATAGGCACCCGTGCGAGCCGTAGCGGCTGAGGCTGAAGCTGCGGAGCTGAGCATCGATGCCTATCCTTTGTAACGTAAGGGCGAAAGGGTTGCACTTCCCGCAGTGCCGAAGACGATGCAGAAGCAACTTTAGAATTCAATAAAATTATGCTAAACAATACCGTTATGATTAGGGCTTGCAGAACCGCATCCGGTTCCAGGTTTTTGAGAACCGGGTAGGCAAGCAGTTAGATCTGGTCGAAACGGTTTCCCCGTTTCCGCCTGATACTTATTTTATTTTTGGTATAAATCATGTAGAAATTGACAGGCAACGCAATTATCACTAGGAATATGAAATAAAAATAGTTTAGATTTGTCCAATCAACATGTATATATTTACAAGTTTTGTAACAAATTAGTCTTTAGTAACAATACTAGGTACTTTTCTTTATAATTATCTTATATTAATTACTAGTAGGTTTGTACTTTTCTTACCGGTTGAAGAATCTATATATTAGATGAAAAATTTATAAATGATTAAATATCATTCGATACATTTGTAAAGAGAACCATTTGCCAAACAAAAATTGTTTGTAAAGCAGCGAGTGTTTATAAAATAAAACATTTGCGGAATAAATTGTTTGTGAAATATATAGTATACAAAACGTTGGTTGAAAACTAAAAATTTGTCAAAATTTGTTTTGTGTTTGGTGAAACATTAGTGAACCGCATCTCAAACAAACTATCACGCTTGGCTAACTCGCTAATTAATTATCCATAATATATCTAACAGGAGGGACTTATTAATTATATCCATACTCTTTACAGCACTTGACCGCAAACCACTCAACATTATTAGACGATCGATATCGCACGGCTGTTGTATCATCAATGGCTAGCGGTCACATCTCCGGGTGACATTCCGGTCCATTGTGCCACCCCTTATCAGCTGGTGATAATTTACCCCTAATAATGACGTCGGGGTAATCAGGTACCCTGATCAGATTTCATATTAACTGTATTTAGGTTAGGCTGTGGTAGGGTTAAATTGAAATTGCTTTGTTTTGCTATTTTGGTATTAGATTCCAACGGTTGGAATCTTTGGAATCCTGTAATTTATAAGCCGAACTATACCAATATGATTATGTGTGTGGGTGGGATGTGGATGGGTGACCATTTCAACATACCGAGTTTCCTCCGTGCTTCGGAAAGCAAGTTAAGCCGTTGGTCCCGGCTGTCATTTGTTCTTTGACAGTCGTTACGGGTAGTCAGAAGCTTGAGATCTGACATCAGTCTTACCAAGGGGTACCGAGTTACCCAGTTACTTGGTTGTGGAGGTCAGATAGGCAGTCGCTCCATGTAAAACACTGGTACTTAGCTGAATCCGGTAAGACTGGAAGCCGACCCCAATATAGTTGGAAAAAGGCTAGGCAGATGATGATACCAATATGATGAAGAAATGGTTCTTGTTATGCGTTCTATAGCATGGTATATGTTAGTATACTAAATTATATCATCATACTTTAATTAGACTCAACTAATTATCATTTTCAACTATCAGTCTTGATATTTAATGGTCTAAATGAAATAATTTATTTGAGTTTGACTTCAATATTTCAATCGTGGCAGCGCCAAGTGAAAAACGTTGGCACAATACATTTTTTTCAACCTTCGTCAACTTTTCCATCATAATTCGAACAAAATAGACTTTAGTGATAGAAGCTAAAAGCTTCTATTATATATTCTTATCGGATATTCTATCTATTTCTTATAGAATATCCAAGTCCTAACAAAGAATAACCTTGAGGCGTTACATAGTCTGTTCTGACAGTGAATTAATAGTCTACTTGGACATTCAAGGGTTCATATAAGCGATAAGTAATTACGGTCAGGTTATCATTAGCCCTAGCAATAAATTGCTGGAAGAGATTTGACCTCCATAAAGAAGGTTAGGTGGGGTCTCAAAAATATTACTGGAATCTTTTACTGCCACGTTTTGGAAACGTTTGGGCTAGGCAATTCATTCATTTGATAAATGAATGCTAAAGCTTGGTTTAATTAGTTAAGTGGCTTCTAGCTCAGTGTGGTTTTGTGGAACTAGTTGCCATTTTGGTTTGTTTTTTTAATGATTCATTAAGCTAATTGAAAAGAGTTTCGCTGAAAAACAAAGGTATTTGGCAAGTAAGGAGCACAGCCGTTACGATCAAATTGCTCTGCACTGCTTTCATCAGACCCCCCAGGATCTCTCATTTTGGGCATCTCAAGTTTCCTTTACAGTTATATAAAAATACCAATATTTTAAAAGAGTAACCGTGGGGTTTCTTCTACTAACAACCAATTCTAGGTACACAAAATATTTTGAATTTTAATTCACCGTCTGTGAGAAGATGATCGGATAACATAAAATTTAAAATGCCAATGCATTCCACTCCCTTCCTAGACATATCTTTTACTGTCCAGGCCGCTCGTCTGTGGAATGCATTGCCTGTGACAATAAAATACGCGCAATCACTACTGATCTTTAAAAGACTGGTAAAGGAGCACTGCCTCGCACTCTGATGTTATTTGCCTGTATATTTATAGGTATTTATGTATCTATTTTTGTATTTTATATTTAGTGCTTATACCACGTATGATTATAACTTATCATTTGATTTAAAAATTTGTTGTACCAAGTGCACCCCCAAGAGATCGCAGAATGCGACAAGGCCACCTGTTGTAAGTTTGTTTTTATTTTAGGGTTTCCGTATGTATTATTGTTTTTTTTATCTTGGTGTACAATAAAGTATATATGAATAAATTAATAAAAATTACTTACTATACATATTTCCTCACAATGTTGAAATAGCAATTAAGGAGCAATTCGTGGCTAAATAATAACAGCCGCACGGGTCGATCATCAAGGTTAAGCAACGCTTGACGAGGTCGGTCCGTGGATAGGTGACCATTCCAACATACCGAGTTTCCTCCGTGCCTCGGAAAGCACGTTAAGCCGTTGGTCCCGGCTGTCATTTGAAGATCTTTGACAGTCGTTACGGGTAGTCAGAAGCTTGAGATCTGACACCAGTCTTGCCAAAGGGTACCGTGTTACACAGTTACTGGGTTGTGGAGGTCAGATAGGCACTCGCTCCATGTAAAACACTGGCAAAGCTGCTGAAAGGCTGGCGGTAAGACTGGAAGCCGACCCCAATATAGTTGGGAAAAGGCTAGGCAGATGATGACCCCGTGTAAATAAAGTGGTTATTTTTGTAACATTTTAAAGTGAAGCTAGTAAATCACTTGTGAGTCAATGTGGTGAGCGCTGGCCACTCGATAAATCTCCGTCGTTTGTGCTACACGTTTAACTAGAGACATGGCTTTCACACTTTCAGTGCTTATACGAAAAATTGGAAAGTTAAAATCAATACTTTCTGGAACTGAAACAAAGCACTGGGGGGTGATCATAAATAAGCTCTTAGAGTAAGTTTATTTTGAGTGTGCGTAAGGAACAGATGTAAACAAGTCATACACATCTGTCCCTTACACACACTCAAAATAACCTTACTCTAAGAGCTTATGGTCTTGATACAGGAGTATTTTTAACCACCGACTTAAAAAGAGGTGTGTTATAAGTTTGACGTGAGTACTTGTGTGATCGTGTATGTATCTGTGGCATCATAGCTCTTAAACGGATTAACCGATTTTAATTTAGTTTTTTTGTTTGAAAGGTGACTTTATCGCGAGTGTTTTCAGCTATGTTGAGAACACTCTCGATAAAGACGTAAAATGTCACGGACATGTAGAATGTCATTGTCGTAGCAATTCTAGATTGAAACTCTTATTTACTTACGGTCATAGTCGTGGTGTTGGTTTATTATGATTACCCAACCGAACCGAGGATGCGAGTCAGGCGAATATTCAACAAACACGAGAGTAGTACCCATATACCTAAAATCGTATAGTATGCATCATCATCATCATTTCAGCCGAAAGACGTCCACTGCTGGACATAGCCCCCCCTCAGGCGTCGCCACATTGACCGATCCCGTGCGTCTCGTATCCAGCGCCTTCCCGCAACCTTAACCAGGTCATCGGTCCACCTATTGGGAGGCCTTCCAACGTATCGTCTGCCGGTTCGCGGTCGCCATTCCAGAACTTTTCGGCCCTGCGAGGAATGTGCCCTGCCCACTGCCACTTAAGTTTGGCAATTCTTATCGGGCTATGTCGATAACTTTGGTTCTCCTGCGGATATCATCATTTCTGACGTGATCACGCATGGAAATTCCGAGCATAGCCCTCTCCATTGCCTTTTGGGTGAATTTAAGTTTTCTGATAAGGCCCATTGTGAGCGACCACGTCTCGGTCCCATAGGTGATCACTAAATATAGTATGCATTAATAAGTAATCGAAGATTTACAAAGTCCTTTTGATGGAAGCTTCCTACACTCCACTCGAAGATGCCGTGAAAAATAAAGATAGAAAATCTCTAAAGTCAAGTCGAGAAACTTTATGTTAGTAAATAAAAAGCTATAAATGTCAATTGGATTGAGAGAAGCTGAGTCGAGCGGAGGCAATGACTTAAGATTACGAAGTAACAAGTTAAATTTAAATAACCCCGACACATTTTTCATAATTTATCTAGTAGTAGACACGCTTTAATCGACAATTTATTCAACACGTAATTTTGACACGATCTTGCTAAAACACCCCAATCCACACAGTAAAACGCCCATAACTTTTGAACGGCTGAACCGATTTTCATCAAACATCAAATCAAATCAAAATTTCTTTATTCAATTAAGCCATTAAGCGGCACTTTTCAACGTCAAAAAAATAATAATTTAAAAGTAATAAAAATGTATTCTACCATCCATTCGGAAATGTAGCTAGTTATGGAGAAGAATGGACAAGAAACTCCACATAATAATAATGTATTCATTCAAAGCCTAAAACACAATCAGAGGAATTGACAAGAAAAAATACAATGAGTACATGCAAAAAGCACATGCTCTGTATCACAGGCGTCAAAGTACTATTTTAAAAGTGAATATTTGTGAGGATGGATGGAAATTTAGGAAGTAAATTTTAATCAAAATCCGTGCCGTAGTTTTTGCGTGAAAGAGGAACAAACATCCATCCATCCTCACAAACATTTACTTTTCTAATCTATGTTTCTACATATATTATACATCAGAATAACACATAGGCTATAATGTATAAAGATACTAGCTTCTGCCAGTGGCTTCTGTCAGCGACTTCGCCCGCGTGAAATTATTTTTTTTATCCCAAGGGAACAACATACCGGGATGAAAAGTAGCTGATGTGCTATTTCAGACTATAATCTATCTCTGTGCCAAATTTCATCCAGATCTATCCACCCGTTCTGGCGTGATTGAGTAACAAACATACATCCATCCAAACTTTCACATTTATAATATAAGTAAGATTGGGAGAAGTACTAATACCAAGCGGGCGGAGACACGGGCGGCCGCTAGTCTATACTATATATTATAAAGAGGAAAGATTTTTTTGTTTGTTTGTACCGAATAGACTCTACTGGACCGATTTAAAAAATTCTTTCACCAATAGTAAGTAAACTACATTATTCCTGAGTGACATAGGCTATTTTTTAATCCCGAAAATGGATCCTGTGGGGTGGTCCACGGTAGCGAAGCCGCGGGGAACAGCTAGTAATAATATTATAAAGAGGAAAGATTTTTTTGCTTGTTTGTTTGTACCGAATAGGCTCCGAAACTACTGGACCGATTTAAACAATTCTTTCACCAATAGAAAGCTACATTATTCCTGAGTGACATATTCTATTTTTAATCCCGTAAACGGGTCCTGTGGGGTGGTCCACGGGAGCGAAGCCACGGGCAACAGCTAGTACATTATAATTTCTATACGAGTAACCGTAGCTCACTACCACTTTTCATCTTGATTAAGATAGGGAAGCGCTCAAGAGTCACCTTTCACGAGCCTTTGTGCGGTCGTTCGGCGGTTAGACGCAAGCACAATATGTTATCAAGCAAAGCTTTACGTAATAGGAAGCCACTTTCATGAAAAAGTTATTATGGGAAGTTATTATGGGAAGTTAGAAGCGTGAAAACTAGTCTTACAAGTATATACAAGTACAACTATTTTTATTACTAATATCCCTCGGCAATCATCGCATTTCCGAATACAAACGATAATTTCCTTGTCCATAAATTATTAGATTTATCATGTATAATAATTTGAATTCAGAACTAAGTAATTTACTGTAGTTTTGTTTTAATTTCCTTGTGAACTAAATAGAGCTGTAAAACTATTTACGCTTGCGACTTTAGCAGCTTTTTTACATTGAGATAAAAGATTATGAACAACTATATACTTCCAAGTTGATTTAGAGCCGTTGGGAAATAATAAGTAATAAAATAAAATTAATAAAATGTATTGTACATTTTATCAAAAATTGCTACAATAATAAAATGTGACACTGGAGCCTGCACTAGGATTCAGTCACTCTCGACAAATATGGTTTTTTGTCAAATGTTGATATCAAATGCAACGGTAAATAAAAGTATGAACTTGCATATTTCAGCAAATAGGCAGTGATTATGCCGACAGATATAAAAACTAGCATTAGCCTGAAACATCTGAATATGATAGACATTTTAGTCAAAAATCAAATTTAATTTTCGTACATTTTTTGTTCAGTCATATATTCAGTTGTTTCAATCATTAACACCAAAATAAAAGCATACACAAGGCTAAAATCTCATCTACTCCACTAACTTATTTGTTATTCCGTGATCCACACAACAAATCACGGGAAAAGCAGATTCACTTTGTAAATAACTACCTTCACCTATAACCCTACTTTATGTTCTAGTTAGTTAAGCTCGTCCACTACGATATTGCATTGTGTCGTTATCTGTCCCGGGTGATAACTGCGGCCATTGTGTGGGGTCACAAATCGCCATTGTTAACCAGCGCAGCCCACTGCGAGGCTGGTAAATGCCCACACCTTTAGGGTAGATAAAAGGTAAATTAACATAGTGTATGGGTCACTTGAATTGGGTGGTGGAGGTAGTGGGGAAGGTTATGTGCACGTATTTCTAAGGATGGCTTATTTCAAACAAGTTCTAACAACCCGAACCTCTTCAAAGTTAGAGTGAACAGCACCTGTAGCCAAGTTGAAAATCTACAATCATAACACTAGTAGTAAACGAATCAATGTATGGGAATGATACATCTGAAAAGTCAAAGTCAAAGATTTATTTGCAGATAAATATGGTTACATAAGTTCTTACAATGTAGTATAATAGTAGCTTAACATATTTAATCATAGCATAATGACATGCAAATTTTTGGTAAGTATACAATTAGGTCATTTAAATTTAAACTGAAGGAACTCTTTTATAGTATAGAAGGAATTCTCTATTAACCACCTGTGTAAAGCCCTTCTGAAGCGGATCATTGGAAGTTCTTTAATTTCGTTAGGAATCTTGTTATAAATCTGAATACACATAGGATAGCAACTTTGTCTATATAGTTCCGTTTTCATTCTAGGAATAATTAGTCTATTAGGATATCTAGTTCTGAACTTACATTTATCGCCCACTTCTTCAAACATCTCAGGGTGTGAACGTTAAGTCACGTGGTCAGACCATACAAATAGAAGGCGTTAAATATTGTAGAAATAGTTTCGATACAAAAGTTTGTAACTTGGCTAGGGGGGGCAGGCTTCTTCTGAGTAAGCTCACTCTATCGTTGACTATGTCTCCTACCTCCTACCTAGACTAGAGTCAAGAGCAAACTAACCAAAAATAAATTTGGGCTGATAACTCAGATAAGAGACTCCCTAGACTCTAGGCGCTAAGCATGCGGCTCAGAGCGTTTTTCACGTTAGAATGAGGCCACAACAATTTTGTGAGTTGTGAGTAGTGTAATTTACATTTTACTGAAAAATTTTACTCATTTTCTATCGACATGTGGCTCAAACAGTGTTTTTGCCAGAAAAGAAAAGCAGCGTAAATTAGGTGACTCAAAAAACACACACTTGTACTTCATGCGATGTCGGAATAATTCTACAATACAAGTGAGCTTTCAATAACAAATTACAAATCCTGTTATGTTTAGAACTTTTTCAAAGCTCCTTGGTGAACTCATCAAAATCGCCGACCGACTAGTCTTTACGATGCAAAAAAAAAGTTTGAAACTTCAAATTCTTCCAGCAACAGCGATAACAAAAAAATATATACAATGTTCAAACAGCCATAAGATTGTAATTTAGGTACTTAGAACAACTTAAAATATGCGCAAACAATATTCGAACAACGTGCCAAAACAAGTAGAATTACGATGAGAAACAAGTTCGGAAAGATAATAAAAAATATTTTTCTTTTTTACTGGCAGATTTTTTTTATATCGGCAACACCTGACTTTCTTTTTTATTCTTGCAGGAACCATGATCGTAACCTAAGTTCAGTTTTCTACAAAGTTTTTTGTACCTTATTTTAGTGGCGTTATGTAGGAGTTTACTTTATGTTTTTTTATATTTTATTCTAGCAACCTGATTTTTGTTTTGAACTCTCAACTCAAAGTTCAAACTTTTCAGTTAATTTAGTTTAAAATTGATATCATAATTATTTACCAATTTTCATCATGCTTTGAAGTTACAGAGAAGTTCTTTCGTAGAAAAATTATTTCCTTTCTCTGTTTCTTTCTTGGATCTTTGTTTTGAACCTTGGACATAATTACGAGTGTCACACCGTTGGGCCTTCCATCGTGTTTTGCTATCTAGTTTACTAAAAGTGTAATAATTATTTTCATCACTCCATCAGCTCCTTTTTTATAGGACTCGCGATCACAATCAATTTTTATATATAACATAATATTTATTATTCCAAAATTTATCTAACGCTTCCTCTTTCGTATCCCGACCTCGTCACTCCGACCCTCAATATGCGACCTCCGTCTGGCGTTAAGCGCTGAGTGACCGTAAACCCTCCCACAGGTCCTCTGAGTGTGAAACGGTGAATATTTTATTCATGAACACCTGAAATTCTTTAAACAAACACTGAAGGCTAAGCAGATCCCAGTTTGAGGATTGGCTGATAAAGAACTTTGTATAAAATTTCGAAGAGGTTTTACTTGCACTTGTAAGAAGAAAATAATAACAAATACATTCGCAGACTTAGATTTATCTGCTTATACCGCATCCATCAGTTTAGATGAAACCCGTTTTTCAAATTTTTACGAGTAAACTTAGGTTATTTAGGTTAGGTATTATAAGAACCTATTCGTTCTTATGTCTCTCATTTGATTGAAATGACTATGGATAACTATTTCATTTTATTTTACAGTTTTAGCAAAACTTACGGCTATACAATTCATCACAAATGATAGTAACAAAATTAGGGCCAGTTAAAAGTTTTCACAGATAGAAAAGAGCTTACAAACAAAAAATATTGAGAAGTATCAGTGCTTTAAGTAAAAACAATAACATAAAAAGAAAACGAATATACAACCGAATTGAGAACATCCTCCTTTTTGAAGTCAGTTAAAAACGTGACTCAAACAGCGTGAATTTTAATAAATTAGTTTACGTTATCAAAGAAGGGATAACAAAGAGTCCTTTTTAATTTTGATATGCTAGTACTGAAAACATCGATGTCGACTATTTTCAATAACATGCTACAAATAACCGAAACAAAGTTGTTATTCACGAAATATTGCCTGCATGCATTCTCTGAATTCAATGCGTTCAACATTCACTGAATTCAACGCATTCTATTATGGACAAAAGCCATTACCTAAAAGAGAATGCACGTTTCGAATAAATTGACGTCATGCCAATACCAAAATAATTTAAACCAAATTCAGTTAGCAAAAAGTTGAAAATCCACTTACCCTTCGCTTAACAATTAACTCTCCGTTACCAAATCACGCACTGAAACTCGACCCATTTGTTTGTGAACCCTAAAAACCTTTTAATCTTTAATTTTATTTCAATTCCAGTGAAAAAATGTTTTCGATTCCTGCCAACGTGTATTTAAAACTGTCTGTTTGTTTTAGTCCGTTTTCATTGCTTGTAGCTAAAAACTGTTGGTGACGTGCGTTGGGAACAAAAACGAATGTTGTTGACTCGAATGACAGGCGGCTTAATGTGAGTGGAACGATGTAACTGTTTTCAATTATTTTGTGTAAAGCAAATGGTCACGGTGACAATATACCTACCTACCTACCTACGTGCAACTACCACTCAGTATAAACTATCCGCAACAGAAAATTGCCAAGGAATTTGTGATCAGTCTCCAGCCGAAAACACAATAGCTTGCTTGAAATGTTAGCAAAATCAGATCAGAAGTTTTGTCTCAATGTATTCAAACGACCACAGACTTATCAACGAAAAATAAAACCTGGAAAAGTTTACATTCTATCACAACACTTTTAGAGGCCCTTGAGTTTCAAAAGTCTGAAATGTTTGGGGTTGACATGCGCTATCGAAATCTCACGATATAAATCCCAAACATTCTGGTATTTTGACAATCTTTATATCCCGGCTGCAAGGAAAGGGTTATGTTTTTCGCGCATATCTTGTATGTATGTATGTTTGTATGCTTGTAATATTCTTAATGACCTCGTATCTTTAAAAACCACTTAACGGATTTCTATAATTAAGACATCGTTAGATAGGTCTGGGCCGCCCAAGTGTTCTTTAATAAGTACCGTTGAAAAAAAAGAAACATGGCGGATTTTGGGCGCCATATTGTAGGGATTGCAATTTTTTTTTTCTTCGAAACCCTTCGAGTGGTGTATCAAAATAAAGGGTTTTTAGTGGTGATTACAAAAATATATACCACTTATATGTTTAAAGTCATTCGAAAGACAAAAGTATAACTAAAAACAGTTGTAAATAAAAAAGTTAATAAAATCAAAAAACCCGAGTGCACAGCAAGATTTTCTTCTTGTTTACTTCTTTTTAGTTCACTTTTTAAGCAGTCGGGTTTTTAGGATGTCACTATATTTATAGCCCACGGTACTGAAGATACAGAGGACAGACTGACCCATTTAAAAAAAAAATTGAAGATCGATTTCATCAGTGACTGATTTACCTGCCAAAGAGTATCAATATGTTACAGCAAATTGTCAGTCTTATGTCTCCTTCCATTAGTCAGCTCTCATGTCCCATTATACCTAGCATTCAATTAATAAACGAATATTGATTGATGTATCTCTTTCCTGGCTGAACGGTCCATTTATCATAAATAAAAGAACATCATTTATCAAGGTTCTATCGCAAATTACTCCCAAAATTGGAATAGCTTGCTCTTCATTTATAAATTCGTCTGTATTGTAAAGAGAGGCATCTATTTGATAAGTGGTTTCATTTAGAATTTTAATGGAGCCTAGCTTTTAAGGGTCATGTTTGGGTCTGAATCTAATTCGGTTTTCATAATTTAGTGGTATCATTGTCTGTACATGACCCGACCCTATTTGAACAGCCTTCAATATTGGTTATTATGCCATTGTATCGTGTACAATGTGATCAATATTGTTAATTTTCACGTTCAGAACTCACATGTTACTAAATAATTCCGTCGTTATTTAATATCAAAACAAGTTCGCTAACATTGACAGAATTATAAATATCGTGACTATTATGCGGCTGTACAGAACCTACTGCAGAACAATGATCTTATACCATACATATAAAATGAAGATGAGAATTTCTAACCCGATGATGGAACAAGCTTTCTTCATCGATTTTTTCTTGATGTTATATTTTATTTAGGCACTTAAGGTAACCTCTGCTTACTCATTCGGAGAATACAGGCATGATTAGGTTGTTTGTATATTTATCTTGAGGCAATGGTGTTAAAGATACATTATACTACATCATCATCTGCCTAGCCTTTTTTCCAACTATATTGGGGTCGGCTTCCAGTCTTACCGGATTCAGCTAAGTACCAGTGTTTTACATGGAGCTACTGCCTATCTGACCTCCACAACCCTGTAACTGGGTAACACGGTACACCTTGGCGAGACTGGTGTCAGATCTCAAGCTTCTGAATACCTGTAACGACTGTCAAAGATCTTCAAATGACAGCCGGGACCAACGGCTTAACGTGCTTTCCGAGGCACGGAGGAAACTCGGTATGTTGAAATGGTCACCCATCCACTGACCGTCCTCGTCAAGCGTTGCTTAACCTTGATGATCGACCCGTGCGGCTGTTATTATTTAGCCACGAGCTCCTCATATACATTATACTACAAAAGATACATAAAATATGAATTGAAATTGTCCAAAACATGTTTACCACTTGCAACTCTTAGCTTAACTAGCTCCAACAGAATGTAAACAACATTAGAATACTAAACGTTTCAAGCCAGTCATAATGATAAATGTGCCCAATTTGTACCCGCGCGTGAAAGCTTAGCCGTAAGTGGCTTTAAACACGAGTATTGGCCGTAAATGGCTTAAACACGAGGCAGATATAATTGTCATTATACAACCTGGCATAATCATTAGCTGTTTGACGGGTGAGAGGTTTCACTTGAACGGAGATTTCAATTATAAGAACGATTATTAATTCTCTCAGTACCTAACCTGAAGTGATATTGGCGAAAAATGCCCGAGGCTTTTTTCCACCTTGTGATTTTTTTAATAGGTAGAGCGTGTTTCCTATATTGGTGGCTATCCCTTAAATTGCAATGACACTTGGAGAACATTTACCACGTCAATATGCACAAAGTCAGCCGGTAGATACTGTAAAAATATGACCGTGAAAACTTAAGTGAAGTGAATTGTCATTCCAATTAATGTCAGATATTGACAGCTCACTTCATCTAAAATGAAAGGTGTCTCGGAATGTTTTTCTTTTTTGATACTTAAAAAAAGACACTAGAATTAGTTAAAACTCGGAGTTATTTTACTGTTGAATTAATAAGCAGCTTTTCAATTTTATTTGTAAAAAACAAAATTTAGTAAATTCGCACCCTCCACTTACTGACGCTCGTTAAGCCGGGAACTAAAAATTTTCATTATTTATTTCGTCTGTGAGCCTTTGCTTGTTTTAAACATTCAGGTTGGGTGGCACTAGTATGTAAACTTTACTTTTTAAGTAGCCCCATGGGAGAACATCAGCAAACGTTTCATCTGGGCTATTTGGGTTGCCATATCACGTCAAGGAATTGTCGGTCTCTCACTTTTTTGCGTGTGATTGAAGATTTTAGTAACAGGATAATTGAGTGTCAGGAAGTGGAGGGTGCACATTGACTAAACATTAAACAGTAAATAAACCGAGTTTTAACTAATTCTAGTGGTTTTTTAAGTATCAAAAAAGAAGAACATTCTGAGACACCCTTTATTACGGTGAGATATTCACAGAGTAGCAGTGCAAGATGAGTGTATCCATGAGTCTGGGGAGGTGACCATAAGCTCATAGAGTAAGGTTATTTTGAGTGTGCGGATTTGACAGATGTATACATGTCATATATATCTATCTCTTACATACACTCAAAATAACCTTACTCTTAGAACTTATTGTATATCTCCCTGGTGACGTTTAAATAATCGCATTATTCTGACAACAGTGACAACCAATATTCAAACAAAATATTAGTTCTAGTTAACCACAAGGCTTAAACCAACACAAACAACATGACTATTACAAAAACACGTCACTACTTCATAAATAATAAATCGTAAGCAAACAAAAGATTAAACAAAATGATAAAACAAAATAACTCGATACTGTGTACCGATAATTTGCTCGTATTCGTAAAATCGAATGACTGTGAATCGATATCTAATTACGAACACACGCGAGGAGAGACGGCACTCGTTATTCTTGTTCGTAGACGTGGAAACATATGCGATAATGATGGAGTTGCTGTAAATTTTTATTCGAATGGACTTGTAAAGATTTTCTTCTTTGTTTTATGATTAAATAAAACAAAATACTATAGTGCTTATCTTTGCATGTTTTGTTTAGGTGTTCAGATTTTTATTTTATTGCTTGAACTTTTTTGGGGTATTTCACGGTTCATGTTCATGTTCATGCTCATGGATCATGTTCATGGTACATGTTCATGGTTTATGTTCATGGTTCATGCTCATAGTTCATGTTCATGATTCATGTTCATGGTTTGTTAAGGTGTTGGAGGATTTAGTGCTCGTACGTCCGTGTTGTAAGTTTATTTTTAATAGTCTATAGGCTCGCGTTTGACCAGTATCTCGTCTGATGGTAAGTGACGATGTGGTCTACGGTGAAGCACGCTTACCTAGAAGTGACCTATTCACTCTTGACTTAAAGTCCCCATGGTTGTACAAAGACTCCGGCAGGGAATTCCACTCTTTAGCTGTGCGCACAATGAAAGTATGAGCAAAATACTTTGTGCGTATGGGTAGGATGTCAACCATGAACTGATGGCGCATGGCCGTACGTCTTGTAGTCCGATGATGGAAAGGGTTAGGCGGAATCAAATTGTGCAGTTTCGTCGCACATTCCCCGAAATGTAAGCGATAAAAAACCGACAGGCTGGCAACTCGGCGTCGATGTTCGAGGGTCTGGAGCTTAGACGCGACCAGTGCATCGTTGCCAATAAGCCTCTTGGCCCGTCTGTCAATCGACTCAAGTGCATCTAGCTGGTATTTCGCAGATCCGTCCCAGAGGTGAGAGCATTACTCCATGCATGACAGAACTTGCGTTTTATACAAATTGAACAGCTGTTCGTCTGAAGTAGCGTCTCACTTTTATAAGAATCCCGAACTTTTTTGCAGCCAATTGACCTTTCGTCTTAATGAATGGACCGAAATTGAGGTTCGATGTCAACATAACACCAAGAAGTTCGAGTGGTTCGTTAACGGCATGGTTACACCACGAAAAGATGGAGCCGGGTGAAATTGGCTCTATTTAATGGAAAAAAGACACGTACTCTTAGTAGCATTGAAACTGACCAGATTTGCGTCACCCCATT
This sequence comes from Orthosia incerta, assembly GCA_948252205.1. Taxonomy (NCBI): domain Eukaryota; kingdom Metazoa; phylum Arthropoda; class Insecta; order Lepidoptera; family Noctuidae; genus Orthosia; species Orthosia incerta. The sequence continues at coordinate 58,359,634 of OX411742.1, forward strand.
TGGAGATCGCCTTCAAGATAGATTCCAGCGTTCAACCATGGCCTCCCGGAGAGACCGAATCTGAGGCCCAGTAGTCCGTGCGCTGGACACGTATCTCTCAGCAACAGTGCTGTCGTCTGCGTACCCAAAGGTTCCGGGTTTTAGCAGGTCATTAACGTGCAACAAGAAAAATGTTGCAGAGTGCACTGACTCCTGAGGGACTCCGGTGTTGATATCTAACTGACCGGACGAGCAGTGATAACCACTCAGATGGAACGATCTCTCAGGAATTCCGCAATCCAATCACAAATACCACTAGGCACTAGGCTAGGAAGGAAGCTTATCAATGTGGTTTTCGTGCCAGACTCTGTCGAAAGCCTTCGAGATGTCGAGGGAGACGGCTAGCACTTCCCCGTATTTCTCGATGGCCTCACTCCAGATGTGAATGGCATACGCTAGAAGATCCCCAGTGGACCGATTTCGGCGGAAGCTGTATTGGTGGTCACTGGTATGTCGTTCGCTTCTAGGTATGCCAGGAGCTTACCGTTGGGCGCACGTTCCACACTCTTACAGAGGATGGACATTACAGAGATGGTCTGTGGTTGGCTGGGTCAGCTCGATAGCCCTTCTTGAGCACAGGCTGTATGTTGGCTTGCTTTCAAGCCTTCGGCACTTTTGAAAGGTAATATAGGCGTGTCAAGATCGGAGACAATTCAGGCGCACAGGTTTTAAGTACAATAAATGCTAGTATTCCGTCGGGAAGAGCAGTGGTGGCCCAGCGGTAGCGGCCGTGACTTACAAGTTGTAGGTCCTGAGTTCGAACGCAGGCAGGCGTTTTACTTTGTGTAAATTATTTCATCACCACTGCTCTCAAAGCGGTGAAAGAAAACATCGTAAGGAAACCGACATGTTCTAGAACCATAAATTCGAAGACATGAGTCATCTACCAACCTGCACTGGGCCTACGTGGTGGATTACGGCCCATTCCCTCTCACAGAGAGGAGGCCTGTGTCCCAGCAGTGGGAACGTTAAAAGGCTGATGACGATGATGACGATTCCGTCGTGGCCACTTTGTTCACATCAAGGCTACGCAGCACCCTACACACTTCCTTTTGATGAATGCGAATATCTGACATACTCGTCACACATCCATCAGAAGAAGGAAGAGGCTTGCGCGCGATCAGAATTCAGATGCGAAGATTCCGCAAAAAGGGAGGCAAATAAGTTTGCCGTCTCCTAAGCGGAATGGGCCAATGACCCGTCAGGTTTCAGCAGTGGTGGTAGTGGGGACGACAGAAGTATGATTCGAACGACTTAGCCAGGGACCAAAACGCTTTGCTACCTGCTGTGTATGAAGCTAGTTTGTTCCCGATTCTGCTAAAGTGGTCAAACCGTGCTTCGCATCACCTTTTTGCAGGACTTCTTCTGACTCACGTCATTTGTCTTGCGCGTTCGAGCGTCGACCCATGCCTGGTAAGCCTTGTGTTTAACCGCGTCGGCGCGATTACACTCGGCTCCAAACCATGGTCTGTCGATGTTAGACATTGCTAGGTCAGAGAATGGAATATAGTACTCCATTCCCCGCCGCAACAAATCTGTCACAGTGTCAACGCATGACGATGGATCGTCCGAAGAGAAGCAAGTGGGCTGCCAAGGATAGCATGCGTAGAAGGACCGCATCCCATCCCAATCTGCTGAGTTGTACCGCCATACCCGCCGGGTGTCTCTTGGGCTGGGATCGGGTGGGGAGTGGACGGACAAAGACTTCACCAGACAGTGGTCGGAACTACCCAAAGGTGAAGATATCGACACTGAGTATCGGTAGATCTGTTGTCAGCAGAAGGTACAAGCAATTTGCTTTGTGCGAACCAACATCTGGCACCCACGTTGCCCCCTGGACCAGCTGGGTGAGATTTAGCGCTAGCGCAAGCTTGCGCGTCTCTCGTCCAGCATGATCAGTGCACTGGTATGGGAAGAGCCACTCCTGGTGGTGGGCATTAAAGTCCTCCAGTAGTACTAATTGGGCGGAAGGGTACCGCTGCTGTGCCGCATCAGCCACCTCACTGAGGTACTCTGTGAGCCTGGTTGTCTCCTGATCTCCGCTGTGCGAACGGTAGACACAAGCGTAGACAATCTTATGCAGCCCTGTGTCCACCAGTGCCCACAGCACTGAGAATCTGGACTGTTCAAGGTTACGGAGACGCCGATAGCAAGTGTCGTGTCGGGCATATATACATATACAACCGCGCGTTATTTAAAATTGTGCTCCAGGGTAAACCCTGCGTGGTCCTTACCGGAGACGGCTGTTTCGGGAGGTTCCTGTTCAGGATAAGGCGGGTGCAAACGCCCGGGTGTCACCATTGTGAGGATCGCCCGGAGGACACGGTAGAACATACGGCGGAGGCCTGCCCTGCTTGAGCGGAGCAACGCCGTGTCCTCGTGGAGGCGATCGGCGGTGGCGACCTCTCGCGTCCGGCCCTGGTTCAGGCCATGGTACGGAGTGAGAGGGTATGGGAAGCTGTGACCTCCTTCTCCGAAATCGTAATGCTCGCGAAGGAGGAGGCAGAACGTGTGAGGGAGACGCATTGCAGACGCCCTCACGCCCCAAGCCACCGCAGGAGACACCCTTTGCGTCGGGAGTCACAAGCCGAATTCCGGCCACCGTAGGCGCGGGCTTGCGTACGGCAAGTAGTGGGTAGCTTGCCGTCCGATAAGGACCAGGCCCGAGTTGACGGTGCGTAGTGTTCCACGTGCGCCTCAAAGAGATGTCAGTAAAATTGACGGGGTCCGCTAGGGCCGATGCCTGTCAGAGTCGCGGATTAATTTTAAAATAGTTACCGCGGCCCTGACTCAAGCAACTGAAGGAACACGGGTGGGTTTTAGTCAGTAAAAGTCTGACACGCATTCCCACTTCACCCAGAGCGGGAGAAGTCATTGGATGATTGAAAAAAAAGGGTTAACCCTGCGTAGGATAAGTACGACACGTCTGACGGACTTCCTATCTGCGTCTCCGTAAGGAAAAACAGTGCTGGCTTTTCAGTCTCCAGGTGATGGTGGAATGAGTTGAGATTGAAGTGCAGACCTCTAGTAGTAGTAATAGTGCACTTTGTGGAGGAGGGGGTGCAGCCACTCTTTTATTCCAGTTTTCTTTTTCTTCCATTGCCATTTTAGTAAAAAAGTGAAAGGAGAGGAGAAGGAAATGAGATGAGGTTTCACGCTACTAACCTACAGACACGCACTGAAAGGACGCCATCATTGGGGCACTATATGGGAGACTTCGGGGACGCCCGAGCCCCCCGGAGATGTCCGACCGATGAAGATGGGAGATGTCCAGTCTGGTCGCCAACCAGCACGATGGTGCATTCTGGGATTTCAACAGTAGGCGGGGCAACCTTACGTGTGTGGCTGGCACAATACGTGGGCCCCAACTACCTTCGGTCGGCCAGCGTCGCACCGTGCCTTGGATCCCGCTAGCCTCCGCGACTAGTCTGCCGATGTGCCCATACACCGCGAGTCAGGCTGGTCAGCATGCAGTGGAACAACTATCTCGATCCAACTCTTCTAGTGGCTACACCGAGCATCGTACTGGAACAAAGCTAGGCCGCTTGGCGGTACGTCTTTGTCCAGTGGGTGGTCGCAAACCTTCGGCCAAAACCTACCACCAATTAGTGTCACCTGATTAGCACCACCCGGGAACCACGTGTAGGGTAACAACAAAAGGGGTAACCCTCCTACGGACGCGGGTGACTCAGCCCCCAAAATTATTATAGTATGTTAGTAATTATATCGGCTAGAAGAGAGATATCGAATAATGAGAACGGCTTTTTCTGTAAAAGAATGATGATAAAATGTGGGTGTGAACTTATATAGATGTGGAAACTTAATATGCGATAATAATGGCGTTGCTATAAATTTTTATTCAAGAGGTCATATAAAGCGTTTCTTCTTTGTTTTATGGGTGTAAGCTGAGTAGCTAGAGAGACTATAGTTTTCTTCGTTAGATGTTTGGATTTTTATTGTATTGCTTGTTTTTGGTTTAGGTTGTTTATTTAATTGATTGGCTGTGGCAGGATTTAGTGTTAGAAACTTAATATGTCTGCAAGGAATAGGTTACTGCCTCAAAATTAAGCACATTTTAGCGATCGATAGTAATATATTTTCATTTCCCAGTCTAAGTCATTGCGGTTTTAGGACAAGAGCACACCAGATATTTTTTAAATAGATACAGAAGCATGATACACACCTACAAACTATAAAATCGTACCAAATATTTAGAGTATGTAGTACCGAAAATTGTGTTCAACTTTTGCCATAAAAGGGTTTTCCTAAAACGCTGCAGCAATGTTGGCCTTTCCATAAATAGAACATATTTTTTTGTGATATAATTTTGAACTTCTCAAATGATAATATCCACTTTAGCTCCTAAAATATAGATATTTATTTCACCAAACTATTAATTACGTCTCGCATCAGTAAACATGATAATAATTATTCACAAAGCAATGAGGTTACCGGCGCGATCATAGAGTGAGCTCATGAATTTTCATCTCGCACTAATCTGTATGCATCTTCGCTATTAGCAATTTACAATATAAGCTTAAGTTCTCGGTAATTAACGTTTGAGACAAATTATCGCGACGTAATTTTAAGCCTTTCAAGGGAATACTTACTTATTACTTAGCAACTAGTAGGATGGAGTGTTAGCAATTTGTGTCTTTAGTACCTACTTAATTGAATGCAACATATTTTTTTTATTTTTGTTGGTATAGAAACTATAATTTCTAAAGTTGACTTTATTGTTATTATACTTTTGAATATCTACTTAACTGAATGAAATAAATGGGAGTCAGTGAAAGTGGAACGGTTTACCAGAGAATGAAAGAACAAATCATGTTGCACCGACCCCAATACAAGTATTAACTTTGGCAGATGATCTCGCATTAATCAGTATGCATCTTCGCTATTACCTATTTAGGTTCAGTTCTCGGTAGTTAACGTTTGATACAATTTAAATTAACACGATGTTACTTTAAGCCTTTCTGAGGAATATTGTCTGTTTTACTTAGCATCTTGTTGGATGGGGTGACACCAATTTGTGTTCTGTAGCACTTATCGAATACTGCATTCAATTTTAGAGTAGAAACGTAAGGTTTAACAGTTTATACTTTATTGTAATTTTAGTTGAATAGCAAAAATTAAAGAAAAGGGAGTCAGTGACAGTGTGGCGATTGACAAGACGAAATGGATGAACAAAACGTGTACAGTTGTTCTATCTCACGACGGTGGGGTGGTCTTAGTCGTGTGTGTAGAAGCACATGCACCTTGTTTCTGTATAGCTCGAGAGCGCACAGTATCGCTAAGAGCAACCCATCGTCGTGAGATAGAACAACTGTAAAAAATACAAGTATTATGAGATAAGGCAGAAAGATGATGAGATTATCAGTTTGATTATTGAACTTGGTTGTCATTTTTATAGGCAAATCCAAAACATATGAAAGGAAGGTGCAGGTAAGTTTAACTCAATATGAAACCATAGTAACCACAAAATCTGCGCGAGTAAAATACAGATAATAAATATCGCATGATTATATCCATCTTGTAATGCAGTGTTCACACCAGCTTTGACAATCAGTGGAGCGGAACAGCCCAATGAGTCCTTTGTGTCGTACATATTCTTTCCATGTACGCAGGACTGTATCAGGCTTACAGTTCCCAGTATACGCTGACACGTTATTGTACGAAAAACTTGTACAACACTAGGTCAGGTTATACTGAATATGTGGCTTGATATATCGTAGTGTGTACATGGAAACACTTTTTGGCAAATTGACACGAGTGAGAGCAAAATGGAATCTTTCATTTGTATTCGTATCGTCAGCGATTCAAACGTTGTGCGGTATTGGACGCAATTAGAGGCATATGGTTTTTGATCTGGTTTGGTCTTGAATTTTTGCGGTTTTTGAATTGGAGCGCCAATTTTGGGGGTGATTGACAGGCTGCAAATTGGAGTCTTACCCTATATTCAAATTTATTTTCTCTACTCGACTCAATCACAGTTACAACTTGTTATTTATTGGTGTTAATCAAGGACCTAAAGTAAAATATTTTCCATCAAGCTCGTTGCCTCACCTTTATGTCAGTATTCTACGTCTGACTGCGAATATGTACAATCTGCACATCATATCTTATGGGAGTGAATTCTTTGGCAGATTGAACGCAATTTTATGTTGAATAATGTACAGGCTGCATCAGGAGTTGTTTACTATACGGACCTTATGGAAACTAGAACAAATTTCCGTGCGTTCAAGCGTTTTTGCCATACCTATTATTGGAATCAAATATAGCAGCTCACAATGTAGGACCCATTAATATTAAAGCTAATTTTTATCCGTGGTGCTAGGCAACTGGGCTAAACTCAGTTGTAAACGACCCTTTGTGCCTATTGGCCTTGTTTGTTCTGTCTCCTGCTTGATATGGAGGGAAGTGGAAATTTGTACTTTTTCTACTCCTTCGCTATTCTTTTCTGATTAATTTCGTTGCGGGATCCAAGACAGTTAAATTCATTCGCCGGGACTTCGTCGAGCTTCATTGCCTCGGCGCTTTTCTGGTTGTCACCACTGTTGATTCTGGCTTTCAGGAGTTGCAGTGGTTTGGGAATAGTGCGGTGGGAATGTCCCCTAACAAAAAAAAAACAAGGACCTTTTTTCCGTAGTTATGGTGACTGAGTCGACCCTTCAAAATGACTTCTGATATAGGCGTTAGACTAAATTTAAATCATAAAATGGTTCAGTTGATTATCAAGCATATTTTTCTTGAGATAAAGATATCCAACTCTTTGTTAAATACCATCAAAAACAATCCTTTCAAAACTCTTAACCAATTAAGTTTTTCACTAACAACAAATTACTGTTTCTGACTTGAAGAGGTAGACAGTAGCGCGCTCTGCCCACCCCACAAAGGAGACTGCCTCAAGAAAGAATTTTCCTTTTATAGATTTTTCTCTTCATAAAATATCGTACAAGTTTTCTCGCTTTTCTATTTATCTAAAGGCTCGTTCTTTATACAACCGCAGACGTGTATTCCCTGACAGTTAGTTAAGGGCCCCCACATCCATTCTAGTTTCATAAAAATACCAACACCTGAGACAAAAGAATCGCTATTTTTCCAAAACAAAAGTGTCAGTTTCCATTCAGTTTCTTCGGTGAAACAATGAATGATGGCACAAAGGAAAGTTTTCAAGGCAGTTATCTTTAAAAGCTCGTCAAATACTCTTAAAATATATCTATTGTTGCTATAAAACGTATATTCAAAAGTGAACGTAATTGCCTTAACTCTAAGCTGTAATATAGAATGCGATGGCGCTAGTTACACTTGCATTCATTTGACGGAGACAGCAAAGCATTTGCTGGAAGCATAATGTTATTACATCTAGTAAATATAACTTTGCTTTGTGTCTACATTGGTAACAATTCATTTTAACACGACAAACAATGTAGAATGCTTCTGTAATCTTGATTAGTATTAATGCTAGAAACTGATGTCTCGTTTGTTTAAGTTGTTACAAGTGTTATTTCTCTTGCTTTACTTGCTCACTCGTGACAAATTATACACAAAAAACTTCCTTTTTTCTTACTCTTCCTATTGGTGAAAACCACATGAAAATCCGTTCAGTAGTTTTTGAGTTTATAGCGTACAAACGCGGCGGTGGACTTTATTTTGTAATATGTAGTCATGATTAGAAACATTTAAATAATTTAGTATTATGGAGCTGGTCACATGATGGAGACGAAAGGCGGCCATAGCAACTCCTTAACCAAACAAGATAGGTGCTATCGTGTTTATGCTCATTGTATTGATAATAAGCGATATTACATTAAGTTCAAAAATATTTAAAAAAAATATTTTAATTATTAATACTTATTTTATTACCATCGTCCACATCATACCTTTACTGATAACTCTTTCAGACATTTTCTCTGGCTGCCACAACTTAGGCTCAAGGCAAGTATCAAGTGAAAATCATTGCCAGAAAATTCAAAAATAAAATTACGTGGTCTCATCACATCACATCATCAGCCTGTTAATGTTCCCACTGCTGAGACACAGGCCTCCTCTCTGTGAGAAGGGATGGGCCGTAATCCACCACGCGGGCCCAGTGCGGGTTGGTGAATGTCACATGTCTTCGAAGTTTTGGTTGTAGGACATGCCGGTTTCCTCACGACGTTTTCCTTCACCGTTTTGAGAGCAGTGGTGATGAAATAATTTACACAAAGTAAAGCGCCTGCCTGGGCTCGTACCCACGACCTACAACTTGTAATTCGCGGCCGATACCACTGGACCACCACTGCTCTCCCGTTACGTGGTCAATCCCATACATTTTGACCATTCAACAATCATTATCGCTTGTGCAATGTCTCTTTGACTAGTCAAGGACTCTACAGTCTCTGGACATGGCAGACCACAGATTAGGCTGGTAAATTAGCAAATGATTCACTGACATAGCTTAGCTCTGACGTGCTCTAATTAGAACTGTGCACTTAGATATTGGGTATATTGTGTTACAATACAAGCTAATGTCTCGACATAATCTAGGAATATGGAATAGTCATAAAGATGAATATTGTGTAACATTTATTTATTAAAAATGGCACACGGCTTGCATAAATCAAATTTTGTTTGATTAACTACAGTAATTTTCACACGTTGCAAAAATATGAATAATCACCTTGATACTGTCAATTTACGAGAAAAGTGTGGAGCATAAAAAATAATAAAGTTTGTTTTTTAAAAGTTTCGTAATTTGAAATATTTTAATTTATTTATCAAATGAACAATATTACAAACTGACTATTGAATATTGATTTGACGAAGTCTGATTCTTACAAAATTATAAATGCGAAAATAACTCAGTCTGTGTGCCTCTTCACGTCATTATGGTTTAACGGATTTAGTTGAGACTTGGCACACGGATAGGCCACATGCTGGATTAGGATTTGTCCCGAGAGTAGGTATGTTCCCTTGGAATAATTTTCGGCTTTCACACGGGTGAAACCGCTAGCAGAGGCTAATTTCATACAATCTGTTTACTCCATACCGTGAGTAAAATAAACATTCAAATACAAATGACCAACATTATCCTAATAGGGCAATGCACTCAGCAAGGAAAATAAGCAGCAATTTATAAACCAACATTCTAGGAAGACGTGCATGATAAAAAATAACGTCAATTTTTTTATTTTATTAAAATGCTAAAAGGATCATAAGGAACTCCAGTTTAATTCACCATGCGTGACTGAATAACTCTGTTATCATAAATATGAAAATGATTTTTGTGGAATAAATTATTTGATATTTTCTTGTTTACTTTTTTTAAATCTGTAGCTAATGCTTACGTGGTATGGCGTGGTATGCTTTAGCAACTTACTTTTATTGAAAATCGAATTATTAATTATTTAATTATCAAGGATTCATCGATTATGTCAAACGTTGCCCAATACAGTTTAACAGGAGCTTTTCATTCAGACATTGCAAATTTCTTGACACTGGCACTGCTGAAAATTCAATCAGCAATTCAGCGAGTAGAACATAGTTGTGTTATGTCTACATTAGAAAATGTCTTGGAATGAGTATGAAATTCCTAGGTCCAGTTTCTTTATGGGCAGTTAACTCAACTAATGGTTAAATATGCTAATCAATGGTTTAAAATTTCGGTAAAAAGCGTTTATTCATCAATTTTTAATCTAACAAATAGTCAAATAATTACCCTCCAACTTATTTGAGCCTTTATTAGGCTAACAATTGATGACAAAACGCATTCTAGGGAAATTCCAAACCATTGGTTAGCATATTTAACCATTGGTTGAGTGACTACGGATTTAAAAACTGGGCCTTAGTTGCTTAAAAAACAAAGACTGAATAGTGGTCAAGCGCGAGCCTATCAATAATAAAAAAAAAAAAAAAAAAAAAATGACAACAAATAAAATATTATGGATGAAGATATATTACTTCGACCAAAAACAAATTAACATAAGTGAAAGCAAAGTTGACAATAAAATATGTGACAGTGAACATGAAAACGAACCGACAACCCTGAATCAAACAATACTCACTTATAAAATTTTACTTCCATATCATCTAAAAATCAATGTCAACAAAATCGCACAACATTAGTTAAAATGTCAACAAAATCGCACTATTCCAACACGTAGATAATATTGAATCTTCCTCGCAGCGCTCGGCGCAAACTCCAAGTGAATTTGTGAAGTTAAATTGAAAGTGAGCGTTCGGGCCGGACGATTGATGGCTGGGCCATTCGAGTTTGCACTTCAACGATCACGTCTACACATGCCTTCTTGGTTTGTGTTATTGAGATTATTATTCTTGTTTGTGGATTTTCTCAAACCTATGGGTGATTTGTAAGAAGTGGAAAAAGTGTTGACTTGTTAAAATACTGCTAAGTAAAGTGAGAACTTCAGCCGGACGATTGATGGCTGGGTCATTCGAGTTTGCATTTTTCGCTACACATTCGTACTTCCTTAAGTAACTTTTTTGGCGTATGTTTGTTGGTATTTATTCGTTGCTTAACCTCGTTTGATGAAGGAAAAGTAGAAAAATGTTAAAGGTGTTAAAATGAGAGTGAGCATTGCGGTCGATTGACTGACTGGGCCATTCGAGTTTGCACTTCAGTCCTCATATCTACTTGTTCATGCTTTCATGGAGGAACATAAATATTGTTTTGTCTCATTTATTTATTTATAACTGACTTTTTTCCGTAAGATTTAAGAAAGGTTGATGCATTGAATGTCTATAAAATGTAAATAAGTGCAAAGCAGGTAATTGATTGAGTTCGCACTTCATTATTCACTTCCTAACATCGTCGGTCGATGCCTTGTTGAGCAAGTCTATTTGTTATAAAAAAATTAACTATTTTCCTCGTCAGATAAAATAAGGGTAAATAAAATTTCTTTTTTTATCTTTAGGCTTGCGCTTGACCACTATCTCATCTGATGGTAAGCGATGATGTGTTCGACGGTAAAGCACGCTTGCCTAGAAAAAAACCATTCATTCTTGACTTAAAGACCCCTAGATTGTAGCTATCGGGAAACACAGACTCCGGCAGGGAATTGCACTCCTTAGCTGTACACATAATAAAAGTGTCCCCAAAACGTTTTGTGCGTATGGGTGTGATGTCCAACATGTACCGATGATGCATCGCCGTACGTATGGTAGTCCGATGAATGAACGGGCTAGGTGGAATTAATTCATGAAATTCCATCGCACACTCTTCGAAATGTAACTGATAAAAAACCGACAAGCTGGCAACTCGGCGACGATGTTCAAGGCTCTGGAGCAAGTGATTGAGTACGTTGAAAATTTTGAAATGCAGCACCTTGGCAAGGAGTTGACATCCAGTCTCAACTTCGGCGCCTCTATCGAGTACAATGCCCAAATTGCGGCACGGAAACTGGGCGTCTTAAACAGAGTGAAGCGATAATTTATGCCTGGACAGCTATTAACTCTTTACAAAGCGCAAGTCCGATCCTGCATGGAGTATTGCAGCCACCTCTGGGATGGCTCAGCTAAATATCAGCTTGCCGCGCTTGACTCGGTTGAACGCAGAGCTAAGAGATTAATTGGCGACGTCAAACTGGTGGATGCCAAGCTTCACAGCAGGCAACCTTACGGTGATGACGCCGTAAGGTTGCCTGCTTGTCGGTCTTCTACAGACTGTATTTTGGCGAGTGTGCTCATGAACTCCACGACCTCATCCCACCGGCTCCCTTCTACCATCGGACATCTAGACGCACTGCAAGTTACCATCCTCACCTAGTTGCTATTCCACCAATTCGCACCAAGCGCCAAAACATCCAGCCAAACATCCTTCATAATGCGCACTGCAAAAGAGTGGATTTCACTGCCTGCGTCTGTGTTTCCGAACGCATACAACCCGAATCACTTCAAAGTTGGAGTGAACAGGCTTCTTCTGGGTAAGCTCACTCCATCGTCGACTTTGTCTCTGTCACCTCTGACCTAGTCTAGAGTCAAGAGCAAACCCATCACAAATAAAAAACAATTACTAAAAGTGAGCATTTGGGTCGGATTCGAGATGAGTGGGCCATTTGGATATGCACTTCACAATTTACTGCCTCACGTCGTTGGACGATGCCTTCTTGGGTTAATGTTACTGGAGTCTTTTTATAGATTTTATGTTATGCATTGACCTTTTACGAGTATTTGAGAAAGCTAAACCAACAAGTGTTGATTTGTTAAAATGCTGCAAGTTGTTACTGCTAAGTAATGTGAGCGTTCGGACTGATTGATGAGTGGACCAGTCATGTTTACATTTCAATGTTCTCGTCTACACATTCATGCCTTCTTGGTTTAGTATTATTGAGATTATTAGTTGTTTTGGGTTTTCTTACTCCTACAACTTTTGTGACGTAAAATATACTGTTATTTTGTTAAAATGATTGCAAGATGTCTTACATTTGAGGTGATCTTTCCGGTTAGTCGATAGATGTGGGATTCGAGTTTTTAACAAAAAGTTGTATTTTCTCAACTTTGATGTCATTGCTAGACGGTATACGCTTTATTCAGAGTAATAAAATATGATTAATTCTACTTATGACTATCCAGCATCTCATGAGTCAAAATTATTAGATTACAAAATTATCGCACCGCTCAATTTCTTTTTACAGGAAATAATTAATATTAACTGCCAAAAAACTTAAGATTCCACTCACACGTCAAGCCAAAACTAGATGGTACATATTCATCTACAATTTAAATATTAATGAAAATTTACTCGTAAGAAAGCTTTATTTTGCATATAAATTACGGTTGCTGAATATAAAATTTTATGCAACTAAAACTCGAGAAATAACAGCCAGTTCAACAAGGCTTTTACTCCATTATTATTTGTTTTTACTCTACACTTAAATTCTCCTGTTTTCCGCGAAGGAAGTGCTACAAGTTTTTTAACTGTATTTAGAGTTTACAGTCTTATTTAGCTTCCAGCTGCCGTAAATTTAGTCTTCAGGGTAAATGTTCAGTAGCTATTTCTGAGGTTGTGATGACAACTCGTCACACTAGCTATTTCGTAACTATATATGCTATGTTAAAACTTTTTGTTCACATATATTATTATTTTTTTGTTGTAATTGCTGATGCATCGAGTTTACATAGCATTTGTTTGTTTTTGCATATAAAGTTGGACCAAATAGCCGATGATTGTTAATGGCTGGATCACACATGGGCACATCCTTAAATTGTGTCCCTCATGTCAAATTATGTATATATTATATTTTATTGTGTTACCCACGTCCGTGTGTCACTAGTGGGGTGCGAAATGAAAACCAGCGCTGGGTGTCTGACGCCCAGCAAATGCCGAGTTAGTAACCCTTTCGGTATGGGCACGTTCAGCGCAATCTGTCTTTGTACTTCTGTTTTGTCTTTTACTCCATGTCTGTTGCTGTTGTGTTGTGCCTGTGTCGAATAAATATTTTTCTATTCTATTCTATTATCCTCTTACAAGCAACTCGTTAGTTTAACAAAGATATGGGCATTAACAAATTTAAAAAAAAAAACAACTACAACAACACAGTATTCTAGCCATGCCTTTGAGTTAGTGCTCAACCAAATTCCACTTGCAAATAACAAGTTAGAACATCAACCTCATACGTAAAAACTTTTTTTAATCGATAAACACGTGAGTGGAGAGTGGAACTGTCATAGCTAGTCTAAGAGCCGCCCATATTTCATCGACTGACGCTCTTTATTTGCACTTATTTGCGACTCAAAATATACGAGGGTGTTTGCGGCAAATAAGGATGCTTTTCCAGAAGAGACGGGTGATGTAGCTACGGGGTATGCGAGGAAAGATCCACCAATTGGATCACTTTGTTTTCCTAGCGCAGCTGTAGTTGAAAAAAATAACCAGAACCCTATACCAGTGACTTTCAATCAACGAAATCGTGGCGAAAGCGATTAGAAAAACGTCAAAAGTTTATGGATTTGCCAATCATATCTATAAGCACATATCGATAGGATCACGTGATCAAAACCTTACAGTTTGTCATTTCGATCATCACCATCGCTGTCATCGAATGACACTTGTCTAAAGCCTCATAGCTAGATATTGGTACACATAGGCAAGCGAGGGATGTGATTGAAAATTTGTGCGTGAGACTCGAGCGAGAAATGTATGCGAGAGACGCGAGTAGCATCCACGCACAGTTGAAAAGAGTCCGCTATGCATCCTCGCAACACTCAGCTATACAAAGTTTTACAGCTTCACTAGGCAGCCTCGCACCGCGCAAGTTCCTTGTACAGCTTTTGTGGAAAAAATCACACATTTTCGTACATCATCATCATCATCGTATTAGCCGAAAGACGTCCACTGCTGGACATAGGCCTCCCCCAAGTGTCGCCACATTGACCGGTCCCGTGCGTCCCACAACCAGAGTATCCCCGCAACCTTTCACCAGGTCATCAGTCCACTGGTGGGAGGCCTTCCAACGCAACGTCTTCCGGTTCGCGGTTGCCACTTCAGAACCTTTCTGCCCCATCAGCCATCTGTTCTGCGAGCAATGTGCCCTGCCCACGGCCACTTAAGTTTGGCAATTCTTCGGACTATGTCGGTAACCCTGGTTCTCTTACGGATCTATAGATTTCTCATTCGATCACGCTAGGAAACGCCGAGATAGCCCTCTCCATTGCCCTTTGAGTGACTGTAAGCTTTCTGATGAGGCCCATTCTAAGCGACCACATCTGTCATCACATCATTCATATGTCATCACTGGCAACAAACACTAGTCATAGACTTTTGTCTTGAGACACTGTGGTAAGAAGGACGTGAAGATACCGCGTAACTTCCCGAACGCTGCCCAGCCGAGTCGGATTCGACGGTTGACCTCTTTCTCGAAGTTGGCCTACCTGACTGGATCGTTTGTCCATAGTCGCCCACAACTTCGAGTGTAGAGTCTCAGACCTTGATAAGAGTGGGTGTAACATGGGCATGTGGTATTTTCGTACCGCTACAGATAATATAATACTAGCATGTACCGCCAAGCTAACTCGTACAACTCCAGTGGAAAAGCATCCTAAGCTTAAGCATGGTTTCCAATATTGCTGGTATTTTTCTGTAATTAACTTAACCATACCGATTGCCTTGAGTTTTTATGCGATCATTGCATGTTGTTTCATCTAAGATATTATGTAAATTAAGTGCATTTATTGAGTCAATTATAACAAGTTATGATTAAAGGTGACCTTAGCCTTTTTTATTTCTCTTGCTTTTTCTTCCAAGGGTAACACATTGCGTGTAAGATTAAGTATTATTAATTAATATGCCGCTTATTCTACCTTTAGAAATTCACCATTACATCATATCATCGCTTACCATCAGGCGAGATAGTGATCAAATGCAAGCCTATTGTTAAATTAAAAATAAAACATGGGATGCAAGAAAGGAGTCTCCTCGAGCGGCTTTAAATTTATCGTATTGCGATTCCAGACGCCCGGCGCACCCTGGACAGCTAGCACTCGGTAACGCAGAGTCTAGCTGGTTAATCCTTACTCCACGATGGCTCTAACTCAATACATATCTACATACATAAATAAATGCACGTCTTTGCCCCATAAGGGTAGGTAGAACGCCATTTGCTACGATTCTTACGTATGTACAGACTTTGCGTCATTTACGTTCACCTTTATAAAATTTTATTGGATTTATTCAGACTTTCGTAACATAGTCAAAGCGCTCCACCAATATACGTCATATACGAGTACTCGCAGTAACTATGTATAGTGTAGTGAAGTATATATTCGAGGATCAAGTCAGAGCCTTAAAATACCGCATGAAGTGTGCTCGGACCAAATAAAGTAACTTCTTTCTAAGAGATGAAATATGGCTGGTATGTTTTGTAATTATTCTTGCAAAGTTGCAGCCGTGAATTTTCCTTAATGCTGAACTACTTCTGTAACGGAATTTTAAAGCGTTCTATGTTTTAGGTATTTTGTAGGTTTCGTTCTCCTTGACTAGGCAACGGAAGAAGAAGAATATGACATTTTTATTTTTTTTAATTTGTGATGGGTTTGCTCTTGACTCTAGTCTAGGTCAAAGGTGACATATTATTATATTAGGAATATTCGCTTCTGATAATTTTGTTTTGGGTCTCGATTTATTGCAAACGTCGTTGCTTAGTATTTGCAATGAAATGCAATAGATACCCACAGAAGTGATTTGTATAGATGACCATTTTCCAAAAACTGCTGGCATAAAATTGTATTATAAAAGGGTAATTGCCAAAAAACATCAATTGACTAGTAAAAGCATAAAAATACTGCAGCTGATGATTCCGCTGCATGCGAGAAGTTCAGAACGATGATTTGAACGCTTGGGGAAGCTTATGTCCACCAGTATACATCGTTCTGGTAAAATGATGATGCAACTATAGGTAACTGTGGTCCAAAATTACAGTCTTCAAGAAAATACCACACGTTTATGATGAATCCATGATTCTCTTCGATGATCGTATGATTTTCTTGAAGATTTGCGTAACATAATCCTACCTTACAATAAAATAATACCATAGAACAATGACTCAGTTTTCCTTGTACTCGAAAGATGAAATATGTATCGATTCGTTACAACTAATTGCGAGAATAGGAACGTGAACCAATGACGTGTCAATAATAACGTTACACGTTACTCTTGTATCTGTTACAGTAACAAAGGGTATTAGTTACAGCAACAAATATATATATACATTAGGTTATAACATTTCTTGTTATTTCAAAGGAGTTACAATTAATTTATGTTTGTTTTTCTGGTAGAGATAGATATTTTATGTGCGTAGTGTATTTCAATGCCTATCCTTATTTTTATTATACTATGTTAGGTTTCTAGCAAAGATATAATAATAAATTTTACTACCGACTTCGTAGTAGTAAAATTCTTGTGTAAATGTTTTCTGGGCGTTATTACCATATTCACCATATTTTTATTCGACGTATTCTATCTCTGCTGCGTCATGCCACCTGAATTTTCTGAAATGTTCTTCGGAAACTCTTCGCCCTATTTATGTTATTAAGTAAGTAATTTACGTATGTCATGATTAACGCACTTAAACAATGCCCCATATCTCTAAAGTCATAAATATAGGTCACTTGTTCCACCGCCGCCGCCGCCGGCGACGAAGCCAAGGCTATCGACTATTTTCTCGCTGAAGAAACGAACAAAGGATACAGTACTATGGACTGTTATTATACCTGCTTTTACATTCAGTCAGTTCTAGGCACTAGCCCTACCGCCGACAATCAGCAAGCAGCAAGTAGAGCTAGAACAGAGATACAAGTTGGCGAGCAGCGAGAAGCGTGTGTGTAGCAATAAAACTATCGGAACTACACACACTACTAATTAGCCCCCCATAAGTGGACTCGAGAATGTGGATGCGTGACCACATATTAAATACTGAGATCCCTCCGTACATCGAAAAGTCGTTACAATTAGCCAGACGGTCAAAAATCTAAAAATATGTCTTAACAAAGGGTATCGTGTTAATCAGGGTTGTGAAGGACAGATAAGTAGTCTTTTCATGTAAATTACTGATTCATATGTTGCACCTGACCACGATCAGTGTGGTGACGCTTGGGAGAAGCCTATGTCCAGCAGTGGACGTCTTTCGGCTGAAATGATGATAATGATAATGTTGCAGCTGCATCCAGTTACACTGAAAACCTACCCGAACAGTTTGGCAAAAAGCTAGAATGATGGAATATATGTTATTTAGGTATTCCATTAAAAAAAAAACTATTACGCCGTTTTATCTCCAAAAATGCAATCCTAATTAAACACTCAACAAAAAGCAAATACAAACTCAACCAACCAAACAATTTTGTTACAAGTCATCATCTCTACATGCTCTAGTCATAAACATAAATGACTGAATAACAAAGCTACTCTAATTTCAGTCCATGATACTTAATAATCCCTAATAAATTGGCTCGGGAGTATAGATGGGGGACCGTCTCCTATACGAGATCCTCTCCAGGGTTGTGGAGGTCAAACATATAGTCTTTTCATATTTTACATTAAAAGACTAGTATTTAGCTGCAGCCAGATCAACTTAACACCATTATTTACACATTTTTAACTTCAAAAAGGACAAAGCTAAACTCACAAACAAACATAACGAACCAAAAAACTTAATTACAAATCGACATCACACAATGTCCCTTTCTACTCATAAACATAGATGCCATGCGACTGAATAGCAAAGCAGCTCTAATTTCAGTCCGTGGTATCAATTAGTCCCTAATAAATTGGCTTGGAAGTATAGAGACCATACATTAAAAAAAACCGGCCAAGTGCGAGTCGGACTCGCGCAGGAAGGGTTTCGTACCATTATACCAAAAAACGGCAAAAAAAACACGTTTGTTGTATGGGAGCCCCTCTTAAATATTTATTTTATTCTGTTTTTAGTATTTGTTGTTATAGCGGCAATAGAAATACATCATCTGTGAAAATTTTAACTGTCTATCACGGTTCATGAGATACAGCCTGGTGACAGACGGACAGACAGATAGACAGATGGATCGTGGAGTTTTAGTTGTAGGGTCCCGTTTTTACCCTTTGGGTACGGAATCCTAAAAACCGAAATCCTATTGTGGCTCGGAAAGACATTACCGTTCAGTCTTACCAAGGGGTCTTACCAGTTGCAGGATTGTAGAGGTCAGACAGGCATTCGCTCCATGTAAAATTCTGATTTTCAGCTGCATCGGTTAGACTGTCAAGTGACCACAAAAAAAGCATATTGAATAAGTAATTTAGGGATGACATGCAAAACGCAGCAACGCATAACGCATGCAATGATCAGTAGTGGCCCAATGGTCCGCGACGTACAGGTACTTTATGTAAATTATTTCATCACCACTGCTCTCAAAACGGCGAAGGAAAACATCGTAAGGAAACCGGCATGTCCTAGAACCAAAAATTCGAAGACATGTGATATCCACCAACCCGCACTGGACCCACGTGGTGGATTACAGCCCATTCCCTCTCTCATAGAGAGAAAGGCCTCTGTCCCAGCAGTGGGGACTTTAAAAGGCTGATGATGATGATGCAAAACGCAAAACCAAAACACAAACTTAACCAACCGTCAACTTGATTACAAATCGACAACATACAATGCCTCATACACACACTAGTCATAAACATAGATGTTATCCGACTGAATAGCAAAGCAGCTCTAATTTCAGTCCGTGGTACCAATTAGTCCCTAATAAATGGGCTCGGGAGTATGGAGCTCCAATTAGACGCCGCCATTGGCTGTCCTAATTGTAATGCATGGGTAGACAAGACCTGGTTTCGAGGAACTAGTACCGAGTGAGGTGAGAGGGTAATTGAGATCGTTGTGTGAACTGAACAGGTATTGGGAATTGTTTGTGATGTCCGATGGCTGGTAAAGGTATCTTTGTTGTAGTTTTAAATAGCGGATTCGATGCATTTTCAGCCTTGAATATTACTTTATTTAACTTGCCAGTTACTTATATGAGCTAAATCTTGCAACTTAATTTTAAAACAGTTATTCCCAACCGTTAGAAGTTATGCAATTATGACTGTGCACGGTTAGCTAAAATCTAAAGTTTTTTTAATTAATAGGTAATTTTATGTAGAGTGAGAATCTATCACTTTTTCCAGCAGGTTTTACAGAGTACGGTCAATCGCATGTCAGAGTTAACACAGCATCCGATAGATAGCACCTTAGTTTCATAGCAATAAGGGTGATTTTGGTGGTGATGGTGGTGCAAGCTGTTAATCTGTTAGCGATTCAATAAAAATGATTTTGTATAAATCTTAGGTGATGTTCAGACAAAGAAACCAAATTGTGCAACAAAGACACGTAACTATGCTTAACAAACTCACATCACATCATCAACCTATTAATGTTCCCACAGCTGGGACACAAGCCTCCTCTCTGTGAGAGGGAATGGGCCGTAATCCACCACGCGGGTCCAGTGTGGTTTGGTGGATGTCACGTCTTCGAATTTTTGGTTCTAGGACATGCCGGTTTACTCACGATGTTTTCCTTTACCCTTTTTGAGAGCAGTGGTGATGAAATAATTTACACAAAGTAAAGCGCCTACCTGGTTTCAAACCCACGACCTACAACTTGTAAGTCGCGGCCGATACCACTGGGCCACCACTGCCCTTAACAAACTCAATAAATTAAAATGATAATATCAGTTAAAAAAGCTCATTTCAAAATACTAAAGTCCAAATTCCTGCATGAAATTTAAAAGTAATGCTATAGCGGGATAAGATGACGAAACAAAAGATTGTCGTCTCTCATTGTCTTCAAGTTTGGCATACTTTGTACTTCTATTGTTAAGAGATAGTATAAGTTGTCTTGTTGCATCGTGTTCACCAAGATTATAGCAGACTAGCGATGTCCGCGACTTTGTCCGCGTGGAAGTTGGTAAACAAAATAAAGTCTCAAGTCAGACTTATGAACCTGTAGGATTCATGTAATTATAATTCTTAGGCCTGGTCCTTTTGGGTGTTTTACCCATTGACAGAGTTGCGGATCAATTTTAATGCCCAATAAGTACTCCCAATTATGTACAAGGAGGTATAAAAGAAGGGCCGTTTATACCTCCTTGTACATTATTTTTATTATTAGTAGATACCTAATTTTTCTTTCTTAACAACTTAATCGTTTTTCTGTCATAACAACACTCTGTGGCTCAGCACCGCTCCCCATCACTTATCAATTAAATTTGTAATTTTACACCACACTCATATTGACTCACAATATTTTATTAACTCAGTCCTACTTTAACTACTTAGTTTAAATGTTTCACTCAAAACCCTATCGGAAAAGAAGAAATCAAATCTGCCAACAAAGTGTAAAACGGGCTGAAAATGCGGTCGCAGACATCCGACTGAATTTCTTAAGTAAAAAGTCATAATTCGAGGTTTTGCTCTCACCTATTTCCTCCTTTAGTATTGGACCAATTTCAAAGATATTCCATAAACTGAAAAAAGAAAGATATATACTGTGCCCCTATGTTTTCTTTTTGATGATACATTATCTTTAGAAGCACTAGAACCCTCAAAATTGCGCTGTCAATAGGCCTAGTGTACAAATTTGACAACTATAAATCAAAACAAAGCAAAAAAACACATATCTTTTTTATTCAATTTATAAAATACTGTTACGAGCTGGGGCTCAGGGATAAATTATTTAAACAGCAGACTCACACTTTATTACAAAAGCACTTCTTAAACAATTCTATTACTTCGCACTATTTTCCTTTGGTGATCGCTCTGTGTCGCTTCCGAATTGAAACTGACCCACGACGAACCCGACCGCTCTTTATATAGCACCGAAGATGTTTCTAGAACGTTCCACACTGTTCTAGATAATTCGAGAAACTTCCAGAACAATCGACTTTCGAACTCACTGTTCCCGAAGCGACTAGAAACTTCCAGAATGTTCGGTTCGAACATTCTGGAAAATTCCATTCGACACGAGAAGATTAGTTCCGCTATTCGATACTAGATGGCGCCACTAGTAACTACTTAATTCTTCTACTCGTCACTAGATGGCGTTGCCCTATCTTGTAACATTGCCTCCCTCTTAGACATGCTCGTCCCGAGCATCGTTAGACCCATGATAACGGGCCAACCGATCCACATGAACGACCTTTGATGCACCTCGGGGTCCCTTCTGAATTCGGTAGGTGACGTCATTAATCTGGGTAACTACGCGATATGGTCCATCCCATTTTGCTTGCAATTTAGGCGATTTTCCTTTGCTGCGTACTGGGTTATGTAACCATACCAGTGATCCTTCATCGAAGCCCTTATTGTTCGCCTTCCGATCGTAGCGAGTCTTCATCCTCTCAGACATCTGTTGACCTGTCTCTCTGATGTGCTCATATACATCATTCATCCTGTTCCGTAGTTCGTTTGCATAATCTGTTATACTGCGTGGAGACTCAGGTGGGATGCCAGTGATTAGATCTGCAGGTAATCGTAGTTCTCTGCCGAAATTAGCAAAAGCTGGTGTTACTGTTGTGGTTTCATGAACAGCACTGCGATATGCCATGAGATATGGTTGAATGTGTTTGTCCCAATCCTTCTGTCTGTTTTCCACAACCTTTGCAAGATATCTCTCTAGTGACTGGTTGAATCGTTCAACCATCCCGTCTGATTGTGGATGATAAGCAGTAGTTCTGGTTTTGTGAGCACCCATCACACGACACGTCTCCTTGAACACTTCTGACTCGAAGTTCCGGCCTTGATCACTGTGGATTTCCAAGGGTACCCCAAACCGACAAAACACTTCGTGAACTAACTTATCAGCCACCGTAACGGCTTCTTGGTTAGGGATTGCAAACACTTCCGGCCATTTTGTGAAGTAGTCCATGACGACCAAGAAGTACTTGTTCCCGCTTTGGCTTTCCGGAAATGGTCCCGCAACATCTAATGCTATTCGTTCCCACGGTGCACCAACATTGTAAACCTTTAGTGCCCCTCTGCTTCGAGTTTGTGGTCCTTTCACAGCCGCACAATTTGTGCATTTGCGGCACCATTCCTCAACGTCCTCTCGACAATGGATCCAGTAAAATCGTTCTCGGATCTTGATTAAAGTCCTCTTAACACCCATGTGACCCCCTGAACTTTCATTGTGATAGAGCTGTAAGACCTCCGGCACCTTAACTTTAGGTACGACCATTTGTAGATGACACTGGTTACCGCGAGCATTCTCCCATTTCCTGCACAGAACTCCATCCTGGATAACCAAGCTTTCCCACTGTGCCCAATAACTCTTGGTGATGGAACTGGTTGCTGCGACATCACTCCAGTGAGGCCTAGGAGCACCTGATTTCTTCCATTCAAGGATCGGTTTTATGTCTCTGTCTTCCTGTTGAGCACTCTGCAAGGTTTCCTTCCACTCTTCGCTAAGATCCGTCCTCAAAACCCGCACTAGTGTTACCTGCTTAGCTTCTTGTCTCGCACAATGTTTACATTGGTCTGGACATGGTCTTCGCGAGAGAGCATCAGCATTACCGTGCGACGTTCCGCTACGATGTTGAATTACGAAATCAAACTCTTGCAATAATTCAATCCATCTTGCTACCTGTCCTTCTGGGTTCTTAAATTGCAGTAGCCATTTCAGTGCAGCGTGGTCCGTTCGCAGGAGAAATTTCCGCCCCAACAAATATTTATTAAAATGCTGCAATGTTTTTACTACAGCTAGAAGCTCCCTTCGAGTGACACAGTAGTTCCTTTCAGGTTTGGATAAGGCTTTGCTGAAGTACGCAATTACAACCTCCTGATCTCCTTTTCGTTGTGACAACACCCCGCCGATTCCAGTATTGCTGGCATCTGTGTCAACTATGAATTCATTTTCATGGTCAGGATAGCCTAGGATGGGAGCATTGCACAGATGTTCTTTCAGCTTCTGAAATGCGACGTCACAGCTCTCATTCCAGCAGAACTGTATCTTGTCTTCAGTTAGTTTATGAAGAGGTCGGGCAATGTCAGCAAAGCTCTTCACAAACCGTCGATAGTAGGAGCACAAACCGAGAAATGCCCTGACTTGCGTTTTGTTCTCTGGAACTGGCCAATCCTTGACGGCAAAGAGCTTATCCGGGTCCGTTTGAATACCTTTTTCGGAAACCACGTGTCCTAAAAAGTTCACTTGCCGCCTGAACAACGCGCACTTCTTTGGGCTTAGTTTTAGATTGGCTCCTCGTATCTTCGACAGCACTTGCTCCAGATTGCGGAGGTGATCTTCAAAGTTCCTACCCACGATGATAATGTCATCCAAGTAGACAAGGCAGGCATCTCCAATCAGTCCAGTAAGCACCCGCTCCATCAATCTCTCAAAAGTGGCAGGAGCATTACACAAACCAAATGGCATGACGTTGAATTGCCACAATCCTTTTCCTGTGGAGAATGCTGTCTTTTCTTTATCTCGAGGGTCAATCTCGACCTGCCAGTAGCCACTCTTCAGATCTAAGGTAGAAAACCACTTCATTCCCGTAAGCGTATCCAGCGTGTCGTCGATCCTTGGCAACGGATAACTGTCTTTTTTAGTGATGTCGTTTAGTCGGCGATAGTCAACACAGAAGCGCATGCTGCCGTCCTTCTTCTTCACCAACACTACCGGTGAACACCATGGACTGGATGAAGGTTCAATCACGCCATCTTTCACCATACCCTTGATCATGGCGTCAACTTCACGTTCCCGTGCCACTGGCACACGTCTTGGTCGCTGGCGGATTGGTGCCTCATTTCCTGTATTTATTCTGTGTTGAACTAACGCAGTCTTCCCTATGTCGGCATCATTTGTCGAGAAAATATCGGCGAACTTGTTCAACATCTTCTTAGCCTTGTTCTTTTCTTCTTCCGATAAGTTATTCTGGGAGTCCTTCAAAAGCGAAGTCACGTCGTATCTTGCACTTTGAACTTTGGCGTTGGTAGGGTTTTCGTGGCATCTACGCATCCAAACCACTCCTTCACAAGTGCCTAACATTGTGCCTTTCTTGAGTACTAGGTCCTGATCACTTGTGTTGAGTGCACGTACGGATGAAACTCTAGTTCCCCTTACCAAGGTGCGTGCAATCTTCCATGAAGCATCGTTATCTAATCCTTCTATAAGTACACATCGGTTTTCCCGACCAGAATTTCCTGGTAGACAAACTGGTACGATTGTTTCTGACCTTGGACGAAGAATAACTTTCTTGACGCAGTACACCTTTCCCGATGATGCACCTTCCATGAAGACTTCCTCTGAGCCACACTTCAACACTCCTTGATGAACGTCAATCTCACACTGATGTTTTCGCATGAAGTCCAAACCCAGAATGCAGTCGTCCACTATGTCGGCCACGATAACATTGTGGCGATAAACTTTGTTCCCTAACTTCATGTCAACCTCCTTCTCACCTCGGACGGATATGTGCTGACCGGTGGCTGTTCTCAGATGTACACCTTCATGGCTCCCGAAGAAGTCCCCAAGAAACCGTCTTGCTAATTGGAAACTGACAACTGTCCGAGAAGCTCCAGTATCCAATGTCAGCTTGCAAGGTGTTCTGTTAATTTCGCCCACGATGATCAGGCTGTTCCCGTCACAGGATTGTGAGATCGAGATCCTTGGGGCTCTTCCATCACCAGCCAGCACCCGCCCCTTAGTCCTGGCGTCTATTCGTTTCCCTGCTGCTGATGCCCAGCAGGGACGTCTGGTGAACCTTTAACTGGCGGCTGCTTATTACCGTGGGGTTGCCTTCGCTTCGGGCAGCTCAATCGGATGTGGCCTCTCTCTCCGCAGCCATAGCATCGGGGTGAAGTCGCAACCTCCCTGATTCGGTGACTTCGTTCGTCCCGCCGTACTGCCTCTACCTCCAAAGCGTGGGCTAGGGCGTCCTTAAGGTTCTTGAAATGCCCTAGCCTTACTGCAGCCCTAACCTCAAGGTCGCGGATCCCATCCGTGAATGCCTGTACGAGGTTCCCGTCGATCAGCACCGGTGATGACTGGTAAGCCTTTCGGACCAGCTTTTCCACATCAAGAGCCCACTGCTGAAGAGTTTCACCAACCCGTTGCGATCGGTCTTTCAACTGGGCCCGAAACACATGTTCCAGGTGTGCGTCGCCGTATCTAGCTTCCAATGCTTCTAGAAGCTTCTCAAAGGTGACGTTGTGTCCAAGCGCTTCTAATACAGACAAGGCCTGGTCGCGGAGGCCCAAAGTTAGAGCAGTCAATGCCTGTTCGTTGGTCCACCCATTCGATTTCATCACGGCCTCAAACTGAATCTTGTAGGCGGACCATGACGAAGAGCCATCGAATGGTGGCACTTTAAAACCACGAGGCGAAGGTGCCACTACCGCAGCTGCCACGGTCCCGCCTCCAGACTTGAATCCACGTATTGTCTTTTCCATCTCGACAATGCGGGTCTCATGTTGCTGGACCTGGTCCTTTACTTCTTTCATCTCCTTCCCGATGGCTCCGCGGAGGTCCTTTATCACCAAGAACTGCTCCTCTTGACGGCGAGCCTGCTCCTCCTTGTCGCGCTGCAGCTGCTCCTCCAAGCGCCGCGCCTGCTCCTCCTGACGGCGAGCCTGTTCCTCTTGACGGCGAGCCTGCTCCTCCTTGTCGCGCTGCAGCTGCTCTTCTATGCGGCGAGCCTGCTCCTCTTGACGGCGAGCCTGCTCCTCTTGACGGCGAGCCTGCTCCTCCTTGTCACGCTGCAGCTGCTCTTCCAAGCGGCGGGCCTGCTCCTGCATAAAAGCCATAAGGGCGGCGAGGTCAGGGGTCACCGGCGATTGAGCGGGAGCTGCTGCAGTCGCGGAGTCTCGTTGTCCACTTGATGATGGTGAGGGAGCGTCTCCAAAGCGACTCTGGTCTACGTCTTGCTGGCGCTGACTTCTGGTGCGCATTCCCTCCGTTTCTTCTTTTGGTAGAACCGGCATAATTTATCCCGCACTTCTGACACCAATTTGTTACGAGCTGGGGCTCAGGGATAAATTATTTAAACAGCAGACTCACACTTTATTACAAAAACACTTCTTAAACAATTCTATTACTTCGCACTATTTTCCTTTGGTGATCGCTCTGTGTCGCTTCCGAATTGAAACTGACCCACGACGAACCCGACCGCTCTTTATATAGCACCGAAGATGTTTCTAGAACGTTCCACACTGTTCTAGATAATTCGAGAAACTTCCAGAACAATCGACTTTCGAACTCACTGTTCCCGAAGCGACTAGAAACTTCCAGAATGTTCGGTTCGAACATTCTGGAAAATTCCATTCGACACGAGAAGATTAGTTCCGCTATTCGATACTAGATGGCGCCACTAGTAACTACTTAATTCTTCTACTCGTCACTAGATGGCGTTGCCCTATCTTGTAACAATACCTTTAAAATTTGTCCAATACTGGAGGAGGAAATAGGCGAGAGCTAAACCTCAAATTATGACTTTATACTAAGGAATTCAGTCAGAGCTCTCTGCCCGCATTTCTTTTTAAGACATCGATATCCGAAAGAAGATATCTCGGTTCGAGATATCGTGAATCCATACTCTAGAAGAGATAAATATATGTTGCAAAAACATACTGCATTTGTTAGGGCTCAAGTATCCCGAGAATCTGAGTTCAAAAGTAGATCCGACTTTTCGAAGCACTTCGATGCAAGCTGGATGGATTTTTTACTTTGAAATAGAATAAATATTCTTTGCTTACGTTAAATCTACAGTAGAGAAGATGTTAACGGCTTTTAGAATAGTGTAGAGAGAAGAAATATTTGATCTGATACTTTATAAGTTTTAGAACAAGCCCTATAAAGTAGATAACTCAGTTATAGCTTAAACAAATGGATACGTATTTAGGTGATATCCAGCCTATAATTATGCCACTAAAGGGCTAAGGCCTCTTCTCACACGAAGAAGGCACGGGCCTTGATCACCAGGCTTGCTCATTGCGGGTTGGTGATTTCAAATTGCCCGGATTTGAGCCCACGAACTCAAGGCAAGCACGAGAGGCGAGGTCACCACGACATTCATCATCATCATCATTTCAGCCGAAAGACGTCCACTGCTGGACATAGGCCTACACCAATCGTTTTTCCACCTAGAGAGAGGCCTTCCATCTTCTTCGTCTTCTTCCGCCTTCAATCACGACATTATGTACCTAAAACTAATAAAATAAAATATGGCTAAATATCGCAAATATCGTAACTCGCTCATGATTCGACAACACCTGGTACAAGTGAGAATAGAGAAAACTTGCGCACATATCGAAATAACTTTATATTGTCGTCGAAAACTACTCGTAAAGCGAAATATTTTTATATCGCCTTAAAAAGTGGTCAATAGTTTCATGGAAAGATCACCATGAAGTAAAAAGTGTATGTTTTTTAAAGGTGGCCCATTTATAATCATATAAATTGTAGTTCTAAAAACACGCTTTAATGGTAAATTTAACTAAAAAGTCGCTAATCCTGAAGATCTTGGTAAGGCTAATGGGTCAAACAATTTAAACGCGCACGGTAGAATCAACTTTTATTACTTGTACATTTTAATTTTTGTTTGACTTTCAAAAGTGCCGCTTATTGGCCTAGTTGAATAAATATATTTGACTTTGACTAAATTATTGCATTGTCATCGGTCCTTAAAAGGTGTGCAAAGTTTCAAATCAATACGACGTTTTCAAGGGGGTGAAAATCACGTTCAAAGATTCCGTTACATTGATACATAGTTACATAGATACATACCAAGTTAATAAAAGCGTGTTAAATAGCATAGCTGGGTAGTACCATAATAAATATACGAGTAATTGACGGACATGGATTTTTTGCAGGCAATTTCTTATTTTCCATGACTTAAACCGCCAGGAGTTCCAGTACCAACAAAACCACAGAATAAAAATGTCAGTCTAACTAAAAATATTACCAAAGCCACGCAATCTCCTGCTCTGAATATACCAGCATACATACATATATACCAGATTTCCGTATACCAAGATCCTAATTTTAAAGTCCAATTACTTCCCTACGACGACAGGCTGCGTGCCACAGAGCAAAGATCGTCGCACCCGCAGCGAATAGAGGTACTATAACTCTGTCTGATTGTTACCTTTTCGTGCCTTTACGGCTAATCGAATTAGAGTGGCGCACTTTTGTATGCCGGTACTATGTTACAATCCCACCGCACTATTCCCAAACCACTGCAACTCCTGAAAGCCAGAATCAACAGTGGCGACCACCAGAAAAGCGCCGAGGCAATGAAGCTCGACGAAGTCCCGGAGAATGAATTTAACTATCTTGGATCCCGCAACGAAATTAATCAGAAAAGAATAACGGAGGAGTAGGAAAAATATAAATTTCCACTTCCCTTTATACCAAGCAGGAGACAGAACAAACAAGGCACAAAGGGTCGTTTACAACTGGGATAAGCCCAGTTGCCTAGCACCACGGATAAAAATTAGGATTAATATTAATGGGTCCTAACATTGTGAACTGTTATATTTGATTTCAATGATAGGTATGGCAAAACATTGGATCATGAAACATTTCTCATGCAGACGAAGTCGAGGGCAAGGGCTAATTAGTTAATATTCGTGACCCAAGTTTTGGTTGTCATAAACATAGACAGAATTGTCATGGGCCGTCGATTTCTATGAATAAATAGTGACACTCTATGACTATATAATAATAACTGCACGGGTCGATCTTAAAGATTTAGCAACGCTTTCCAAAGTCAGTTTGTCGATAGGTGACCATATACCACACACCGAGATTTCTCCATGCGTCGGCAAGCATATTGAGCCATTGGTCCCGGCATCGGCATGGTCATTTTGTAGGTTTCTGAACGGCCGTCACCGCGTCATAACGGGTAGTCAGAAACCTCAAAATCTAACACTGGTCTTGCCCAGGGGTATACTGTTGGCTAGGTATTGATTTGTCGAGATCAGAGAGGCAGTCGCTCTATTTAAAGCTTAGTTATTAAGCTGCATCCCGCCGTCCGCGATGCGACCGATTGTGATGACTTGGTGAAGGTTGCGGAGATCTGCTGGATGCGAAACGCACGGAACTAACCAATGTAGCGACGCTTGGGGGAGGCCTATGTCCAGCAGCGGACGTTTTTCGTCTGATATGATCAAGCTGCTTCCGGTTACTCAAGAAACTGACTCTAATTTAGTTGGAAAAAAGGCTAGCCAGATAGCAGACTGATTAGCCGTAGTCAGAAATCTCACGGGCCGTCAATTTCTTTGGCAATGCCATCTCTAGCAGTGGCCGGTGAGTTGACTCTTTGCTCTATACTGCTTACGAAGTTTAGAACATAACTGATTTGGGAACACTTCTTGCGAGCGTTGCACATGACACTTAATTTGTTCGTCGCCTTAAGCGGCACAGCCTTAAATGGCACAGACTTAAATATAACGAATGGATTTACGGTTGTGTTTGTTTAGATTCAGCTACGTAACTTTTTGTGTAATGATTTTAGTATTGGGTCTTAGAAGTACTTTGCTTATCTAGTCAGCATTATCCAGTATGTAACAAGTAGAAAGTCCATTCGTCCTAAAGATTATTACAGCTTAGAAGATTAGCTCAAAGAAAAGCTACATAATATATATAGCCGAGTTCTATACCGATCTTTCGAGTATAAATAATTTCGACAGATTTTTATATAAAAAGTCACAAGTTGAAAACTTCAAAAGAGATTTACCTTATCTTAAAACTTCACCCTGTTTTATTAACGAAGAAGCTTTCTTACTTAATATTTTCACACTACATAAATAAATTATGAGCGCGACGATATTGCAAGAAGCAGTTGTTTCTCTTACCTTATTATCGCCAAGTCCCCTAGTCAACTCCCCAGGACTTTCTCACCTCTGATTACAAGCGCAGTCGAGTAAGTCTTTTTACCTTCACAAGAAAATCTTTTGTGTGTAAATAACTTACATTTTGTATGCATATCGTCCGAAGACGAGGATGCAGTTTAAAAGCGTTTGATCGAGTTCCCCCCTCTCTAGCCATTTTGTAGTGTGTCAACGACTGAAATCGCTTCGGCACTTTAAATTGTAAAAGGTTTACTTCCTAGAGATTGTCGGTGAATTTCCGTTTTCTTTTAGCAACATGAAATATAGAATAGGGACTCTATTTCAGGCATTTCAGTCGATGATCTTTGAGTGAAACTGAATTTATGTGCTTATATTATCCCTTGTAGTCTTGAAAATCGGAGAGAATATTATACAAGGAGAATTGGGTTGATGTTACAAAAAGAGGCGGTTTATTCGCAAAGGCACAGATAATATAATACTACAGGAAAATGTAAGCAGAAAAGGGGCGGTTTAGTCTCAAAGGCCAGCAAACAAGTGACAGCAAAGTCTTTGCCACCGATGCTAATGTTACCTTTGACTGGCAAGGGTATTAAAATTGGCAAGTTGGAAAGAGGTTTTCATTGTCCGTTGCAATAAAGTGAATTTATTAGTAGGTAATAGCTAATTTCTTCATCGAAACTGGTATTTATTTATTAAAACTTCATGCAGCATAAAGGTACATAGGCGGGCTTAATGTATAATGTATTCTCTGCCAGTCCAACCAAGGGTGGAGGAGAGAAAACATGGCATTTCAGTATGCAAATGATTCAAATGTATTTCTTGTATGATTGGCATAATATGCATCGTTTGGTTACATAGATTCCTAAATACACATGTCGTCACCATACATACCATACTTGCGTAGGTACCAGGCGTCCAGAATCAAGGGAGAACCACTAAGTGCATTGAAACTATGAATAATACATAGGCGCTGAGAGATTGCAAGTCAATCGCTCGCTTGCGTAGCTATAGGTACTACCTACAGTCGGTTAACCCTTATCACATAGAAGTGTGAAATCAAGAGTTTATTTTTATTTTTTTAAATAAACTTTGACCCACACTAGGAATTTCTTCCTGTATCGTGGGTGCGTTAACAAACATATAAACTCACATACACAACACCCAGAGCCGGAACAACTATCTGCAGGTCATACAAATATTTGTTCCGTGCGGGAATCGAACCCGCGACACGCAGCGCAGCAGTCAATCGCTCAACCACTGCGCCAACCGTGCGCTTGTGATTTAATAATAGGTTTTCCTTTGGTAAAAAGGTTTAATTTATTTCCCAAAATAAAGTTCTGGTGCTGATAACGGATTTATATCACACAGTTATGACGTCATTGATCTCGATAAAACGAAATTGGTTTACGTTAACGTCAAAATCCATTGTTCGATTAATTTTAGAAGAATAATAAAATCGACTATAAACATCCTAGCTTCACGCTGTCATTAAAAATAATACGACCGCCAGGTGACTGCTTGTAAAGCCAGTTATACACTGGAGAAAACATATCTGATTTAGAGAGAATAAAAGACAACCAGCCCGTAGGAACACCACCAAAGAAAAAACCACCAACCATTTTGCCAGTTAGGGTAATTCCATAGTCCTGTTCCACAATATCCTCTTGGAAAATTACCGAATATCTGGATCCAATAGTAGATAGAGATTTCAGAAAGCATTTGGTCTTAGTACCCTGTTTAAAGCCTGAATTTATAGTGGCATGATCTTTTCTTGAACGCTAAACATGATCGTGAAGATCTTATCAATATGAGTACCTACCTTGTTATTAATGTTTGGATTATTGTCAGATGAGCGTTTGAAGTAACGTTGTAAGGCCTATCAGGATAGGATAGATAGATTCCCTTTCCGCATTTAGACTTCCCTCTCTGTGAGAAAGGAATGGGCCGTAATTCACCACGCGGGTTCAGTTCGGTTTGGTGAATGTCACATGTCTTCGAATTTATGGTTCTAAGACATGCCGGTTTCCTCACGATGTTTTCCTTCACCGTTTTGAGAGCAGTGGAGATGAAATAATTTACACAAAGTAAACGCTTGCCTGGGTTCCCGATGACCTGGTGAAGGTTGCGGGCATACACTGGATGCGAGAAGCACAGAACTGGTCGATGTGGTGACGTTTGGGGGAAACCTATGTTCAGCAGTAGACTTCTTTCGGTTGACATGAATCAATGAATGATGAGCGCCTGATTGTTGTGTAGTAATGTACTTTAGGCACTGTGATTACCTCATGTATATGACTTTTGGCCGTTTTGGGGCCTCTAAACACTAACGTTTGTCCAGCGTAGACATTCGATAAACATATGCGCAGCGCAGACGCCGCGACAACACGCCACGTGCTTCGCGTTGTCGCGGCGTTTCCTCTGCAGTTAATTGAACGCTGTGCTGGCGCGGCGCAGACCTCACACAATTCTGTTGTCGTTTTGGTATTATATTAACAGAGTGGTGGGTGTGCGACGCTCTGAGGCGGCGACCAGCCCGGCGGTTGAACGCGTCCCAAAGGGCCATGGCCATCCGGCTGGTCCAGGGATACCGCACGGTCTCCGGTGAGGCGGCGAGCCTCCTTGCTGGATTGCCGCCATGGGATCTGGAGGCAAAAGTCCTCGCGCATGTATGGGAATGGCGCGAGAAGGCGAAATGCCGGGGCGAAACTCCGTTGCCGCGACAAATCACGGCTCGGCGGATAGAGCTCCGGCAGGATTTCATGGTGACATGGAGAGGGTGACTGTCGCAACCCAGCGCTGGGCACGCCACAATGGTGGCAATAAGGCCCCTCTTTGAGGAGTGGCTTGAGAGGCGTCACCTTCCGCCTGACGCAGGTCCTCACCGGACACGGCTGTTTCGGGAGGTTATTGTTCAGGAAAAGGCGGGAGGAAACGCCCGGGTGTCACCATTGTGAGGATCGCCCGGAGGACACGTTAGAACATACGGTGGAGGTCTGCCCCGCTTGGGCGGAGCAACGCCGTGTCCTCGTGGAGGCGATCGGCGGTGGCAAACTATTGGGCGAGAGGGCATGGGAAGCTGCCACCTCCTTCTGCAAAGCAGTAATGCTCGCGAAGGAGGAGGCAGAACGCGTGAGCCCTCACGCCCCAAGCCACCGCAGGAGACACCCTTTGCGTCGGGAGTCACAAGCCGATTTCCGGCCACCGTAGACACGGGCTTGCGGACGGCTAGTAATGGGTAGCTTGCCGTCCGATAAGGACCAGGCGCGAGTCGACGGCGCGTAGTGTTCCACGCGCGCCTCAAAGAGATATCAGCAAACTGACGGGGTCCGCTTGGGCCGATGCCTGTCTGGGTCGCGGATAAGATTGAAAAAGAGTTACCGCGGCCCTGGCTCAACCAACTGAAGGAACAAGGGTGGGTTTAAGTCAGTAAAAGTCTGACACGCCCTCCCGCTTCAACCAGAGCGAGAGAAGTCATTGGATGATTTCGCAAACGAAAAAAAATAAAAGGTTGTGCGACGCTGGCGCAGCGTATTCTTGAGCCCCAGCAGAGAAGTCGCGACGTCATCACGGCGCGGCGTCTGCGCTGCGCATACGTCCATCGAACGCCTACGCTGGACAAACGCTAGTGTCAAGGGGCTCTTACGGTAAATTAAAAAGATATATAAGGTTTGGGTATCATCCATTGTTCAAACTCCATTGTCAACAACACCCAGTGAGACCACGGTTCAACCCAATGGTTAAAACAACCGATTTCCTGTATACATGAACACATAGATGCAAAGTTTACGAGTACCTAGATGTATCCTCATTTGTTATAGCGTTGCATCATCCTTTGTTGTCACGGCTTAAAGTGGAGCTGTTATTACCGAGCACAATTGTGCTCTTTAAACGCAAAATGCCACTTGAGCTGCGGAAGGTACGCAGCTCAGTGTTGATATCGTGCGGAGAGGAGCTTATTTTAAAATTACCGTGTTTTTTTTTTGTAATACATGTTGTTACTGTAATATTTCATTCTTATTCCTGCTGCAAAAGTGTTGTGTAAGCTGAAGATTTTTCTCGTCTTTGTTGTCTTAAAAGGAAGAATCGATTTCAGTACGGTTTTATATTGGTACTTCCAGTATTTTAAGCCATTGGTTTTCTTGCCTGAGCTCTCTGTGGTCTAATTGTCGTCCCAACAAACCGTGAGAGTGAAGGAAGAGAGAGTACACCTACGTTTACGCACACCCTTATAGACTATAATACGAGTGTTTTCAGCGTCTAGTCTTTTCCGTTCTTCTCCACGTAGGTTTTTCCTGAACAAATGGTAGAATCTCTTAATCACGATCCCGCCTTTGTTACCCCCAGCGACGCCCTGAGCCGAGGTTCGACCCCGTAGGGGGTAGCCCTTAACGTGGTCGCTTAGGTTTAAGCTTTTTGTGCCTGGCTGGAGGCTCTAGTTTAGTCTCCACAGGGAAGCCCGGTTAAGCAGCAGGTAAATCTTTTGATTTAACTGTGAGACGCCATTAAATAGAAAAAAAAATGTCTATGGCTAGTCTCCGCTGTGATGGCTGCCAGACGCAATTCGATCAGAGCGCCTAGACAAAGTGATATTCTACCAACGGTAACGATCGTTGAAAATTCGCATTCGAAAACGCGCAAGGCGAGTGACGTTGGTCAGAGGAAGAAAGCCTACAACAGGGCTGCCAAGTCCTGCAAGAAAGTGTTGCGAAGGGCTCGGTTCGACCACATTAGCCGGATAGGGATAAAACTTGCTTCCTACCCAGCAGGTAGTAAGGCGTTCTGATCCCTGGCTAAATCGGTTGAATCGAACTTCTGCCGTCCCTCACTACCACCACTGCTGAAACCCGATGGGTCGCTGGCCCACTCCGCTGAGGAGAAAGCAAACTTGTTTGCCTCTCTTTTTGCGGAATCTTCGCGACTGAATCCTGGTGGCGCACGCCCCCCTCCTTCTCCTGATGGATGCGGAACGAGTATGTCGGACATTCGCATCCATCAAAAGGACGTACGTAGGGTGCTGCGCAACCTCGATGTGAATAAAGCTAGCGGACCCGACGGTATACCAGCAATTGTTCTCAGAACCTGTGCGCCTGAATTGTCTCCGATCTTGACACGCCTGTTTCGCCTTTCTTATCAGACTGGAAAAGTGCCGAATGCATGGAAGCAAGCCAACGTACAGCCCGTGCCCAAAAAGGGCAGTCGTGCTGACCCGGCCAACTACAGACCCATCTCTGTAACGTCCATACTCTGTAAGAGTATGGAACGCGTACTTAATAGTAAGCTCCTGGCATACCTAGAAGCCAACGACATCCTTAGCGACCGCCAATACGGCTTCCGCCGAAATCGGTCCACTGGGGATCTTCTAGCGTATGCCATTCACATCTGAAGTGAGGCCATCGAGAGACATGGGGAAGCGCTTGCCGTCTCCCTCGACATCTCGAAGGCTTTTGATAGGGTCTGGCACGAAAGCCTTATTGGTAAGCTTCCTTCATTCGGTCTGCCCGGTGGTCTGTGTGACTGGATTGCAGACTTTCTGAGGGGTCGGTCCATTCGAGTAGTTATCGATGGCTGCTCTTCGGACCTATTGGATATTAATGCCGGGGTCCCTCAGGGGTCGGTACTCTCCGCGACATTGTTCTTGCTGCACATAAATGATCTGCTAAAACCCGGCACCTTTGGGTATGCAGATGACAGCACTGTTGCTGAGAGATACTTGTCCAACGCACGAGCCACTGGGCCTCAGGTCCGGTCTCTCCGTGAGGCCATGGTGGAGCGCTTGAGCTTGTCCTTGGAAGCAGTCTCCGAATGGGGCGATGCCAATCTGGTCAAGTTCAATGCCGCAAAAACACAGGCGTGTCTCTTCTCCGCGAAAAAGAGCCAATTTCACCCGGCTCCATCTTTCCGAGGTGTAACCGTACCGATAACGGACCATCTTGAGCTTCTTGGCGTAACGTTGACATCGACACTCAATTTTGGCCCATACATTGAGGCAAAGGCTCAACTGGCTGCCAAAAAGTTGGGGATCCTTACGAAGGTGGGACGGTACTTCACGCCAGAGCAGCTGCTTAAGTTGTATCAAGCGCAAGTTCGATCTTGCATGGAATACTGTTCTCATCTCTGGGACGGATCTGCCAAATACCAGCTTGATGCACTAGAGTCGATCGAAAAACGGGCCAAGAGGCTCATCGGCAATGAGGCATTAGTCGAGTCAAAGCTCCAAAGCCTTGAACATCGTCGTCGAGTTGCCAGCTTGTCGGTTTTTTATCGGTTGCATTTCGGGGAGTGTGCGATGGAATTGCATGATCTAATTCCGCCTAGCCCGTTTCATCATCGAACTACAAGACGTACGGCGATGCGCCATCGGTACATGGTGGACATCCCACCCATACGCACTAAACGTTTTGGAAATACTTTCATTATGCGTACAGCTAAGGAGTGGAATTCCCTGCCGGAGTCTGTGTTTCCAGATAGCTACAACCTCGGGGTCTTTAAGTCAAGAGTGAATAGGTTACTTCTAGGCAAGCGTGTTACACCGTCGACCACATCATCGCTTACCATCAGGTGAGATAGTGGTCAAGCGCGAGCCTATCTAAAATAAAAAAAAATAAAAAAAAAAAAAAAACATAAATTTATGAGAATGTCATACGATACTGAAATGTCACATGGTCCTAAATATATTGGCATTTCGAAAATCACTATGTCGAATGTGACTTTGTCTAAAGCCCCTATATATTTCCCTCAATTGGCAGTCAAGATTCATAAATCTTCACTTATAAGCATAATCTATACTTATACTTATTACTTATAATATTATAATAATATTATAAAGAGGAAAGATTTTTTTGTTTGTTTGTACCGAATAGGCTCCGTAACTACTGGACCGATTTAAAAAATTCTTTCACCAATAGAAAGCTACATTATTCCTGAATGACATAGGCTATTTTAAATCCCGAAAACGGGTCCTGTGGGGTGGTCCACGGGAGCGAAGCCGCGGGAATCAGCTTATTTTAAAATAAAGGTACTACTAATTTATGTTACAGTAGCAATTCAACTCTCGCTGATTATTGTTCTTTGTTCTGAAACGGTATAACATGAAACCCTTATAACCTGACCTTTGTAGCCTTTGCCTTGTTACAATACCTCGGGGGCTAATTGGCGCTATCTAAACTTGAGCTAAGAACTACACACTACACAGCTGAATATAAATGTGTATGCAACTGCAACGTGTTATTTTACGTTAACAAAATGAGATAAATGTATAAGATGAAATATGTATATTAAGTTGCACAAGTTTGCACGGTTGGCGCAGTGGTTGAGCGATTGACTGCTGCGCTGCGTATCGCGGGTTCAATTCCCGCACGTAACAAATATTTGTATGACCTACAAATAGTTGTTCCAGCTCTGGGTGTTTGTGTATGTGAGTTTATATGTTTGTAAACGCACCCAAGATACAGTAGAAATTCCTAGAGCGGAGAAAAGCTTTAAAAAAAGCTATGCATGGACTGTGTGAAAGATGATAGTCTAGCAAAGAAGAATTGTAAAGACTAAGAGAAGACAGTAATCAGGACACTAATCTTGACTAATCATATGGAAGAAGAAGACACGGTAAGCCGACCTCAAAAAATTTGGAGGGCAAGGCAATGGTGCCTATTTGTTATTTTATTAAACATACAACAACAATCAAGGCTCGCGTTTGACCACTATCTCGCCTGATGATAAGCGATGATGTGCTCTACGGTGAAGCACGCTTGCCTAGACGGAACCTATTCACTCTTGAGTTAAAGACCCCAAGTTTGTAGCTATCAGTGAACAAAAACTTCAGCAGGGATTTCACTACTTAGCTGTGCGCACAATGAAAGTATTAGAAAAATGGTTTGTGCGTATAGGTGGGACCACCATGTACCGATGGCGCATGGCCGTACGTCTTGTAGGCCGTTGATGGAAAGGGCTAGGTGGAATCAAATTGTGCAGTTCTGTCGCATACTCCCTTAAATGCTAATAATATTATCATTATTAATTATCTACTACTAATGTACCCGCCTGAGAGCTATCGGCCCATCACTCGTCTTGCCAATATCTATCTACGTTCGAAGCACTGCTGCTGCGACATCTCACACCACATCTTACTCCGAGGCCGGCCCAGTTTGGGTTCCACTCGGAATACAGCACGACGCTCCAGCTGTAGAGGGTACTGCAGCGGCGCTCATCAAGAAGGAGCATCTCTCATTTTTAAAATGTCGAGGTCCAATACGCCTCGTCGCATTGTAATGGTGGTCTCTACCTTCCTGACAAACAGGACGTACCAGGCGAATGACGACGAGGAACGGAGGACGTTTTATTTTATTTTAGATAGGCTGGCGCTTGACCACTATCTCACGTGATGTTAAGCTAAGTAACAAACCGAAATGCAGCAATGATCAGATGCTTCTTCTTCTTCATCGTGTTGATGATTTAATTTTCAGATTTTAATTTAGATGTTGTTCTTCGACCGCGAACCGAGAACTGAGCCACGTCAACAGCCCTAGCGCAGGCCTCGCACAGGTCCTTTATGGTACAGGTGTTTCTGCACAGAGAGGAGGACAACAGATGGGGCATCGTTTTGCGGTGTGGTTCCACAGTCACATTGTGGCTGATCGGTAACCCCATCTAACCAGGTTGGAATCTGTGTTTCCCGATAGCTACAATCTAGGGGTCTTTAAGTCAAGAGTGAATAGGTTTCTTCTAGGCAAGCGTGCTCTATCGTCGACCACATCATCGCTTACCATCAGGTGAGATAGTGGTCAAGCGCAAGCCTATAGATAATAAAAAAAAAAAAAAAAAAAACCTACAGCGGCCCGCATGGCTTCGCAGCCTATTTAGGGATTTCCAGGTAGGCCATGGCAGTTTATGCCCTATAGCTGGGAGCTTTTCTGCAAGATCGATATAAGTAGTTGGAGGGGGGTATTCGAGGAGCCACAATTTCCTACGTCCTTCGCCAGGGGTGTTGTCGTATGTTGTTTTAGCCGACTTAAGGAAGCTATTCCGACTTTTTAGTGGCCCCCGTGATTGCTCCACGTTGTACAGTAGGTGGCGGTTATCGGTCTCCTGCTTGTGCTTTTCGGAGGAACAGACAACTTCCCTACGGACCTCCGGAGGGGCTATTCTTGCCAGCGTGTATAATGCAGCAAGTGGAGATGGTTTAAGGCACCCACTAATTATCCTGCACGTGTCATTTAGGGCTACATCTACTTTTCGGGCATGAGTGAATCAATGCCACACCGGGCGGACAAATTCGCCAGTCGAGAAACAGAGAGCCAAACCAGATGTACGAAGGACGCTGAAAAGCAACAATTTCTTTGATGATAGAGCACTATCATTTTGTAATAAGGTTTATTACTTTACTGAACAAAGAATTGTATTGAGAAGCTAACAAAAACCGAATCAAAGTACCCAATTAAATCTAATAGTAGTTCTAATTTACGTACAACTATGACAATATCGGAACTTCTTATTAATACATAATACCACAAAGCCGATTACACAGACGATCCAATATATAAAATATAATGCGGACACAATAGATTCTCAGTAAATCGGATATAAGTAGGATAATGTCCAGATGGACTCACATTTTGCGTATTCAGCCATTGTGTATGGTCGATGATTGTACCTTTGGTCCGTAGAAGATTATGTGCACTTTTTTGTGTGAATAATAAGCTGAAAGGGATACACGATTAGTTTTATGGGCGAATATATTATATAAAACTTAATTGGTCGGATAATTTAACTATAATATCTTAGTTTTCACTCTTCACTAGATATTTTTCGTACACTGTAGAGATTTGAAATTATTTCAGCTTTAGCTCGAAGGTCAAATCTATAGACAAAATAGCATTTCTCTTAGAATCTAGTACCTTACAAGAAGGTAGGGTCAGAGAAATTAACTGTCTATCATAGATTGAGATTTTTTATTGCTATGCTGTCTATCAACTTAGCTTAAATGTCATTTGCACGTCACAAGACGACACAAACTGTCCTTGTGTCAGTTGGATAGTTTCAACCTAGCAAAATTTCCATTAACTGGGAAATGTTTCGAAAAGTTGTCAAACAATTAATTTCCATGACTTGACATTCTCTTCATAATTCAATAGAAGGCAATCTCTTAAAAAAACAAACAATCTTTCACTTCTTATTTGTTCCCCAATCTCTTTCAGCACAACTTTACTCCCGAACCATACTTTTCTGTTCTTAAAAGTCGCGAATAACAAGGAGGCTCTCAAACCGAAACACTCTAATCGTGTTATTAAAACTTCGGTCTTCTTAGCCTTGCTTAACAAAAAGTCGAGGATTCGGACTCGCGCGTCGATTCGATAAGCTTGTCTGTAATTGGCTCACTGGAGAACCGCGAGAAGTTCCAGTAGAGCGCGACACAGAGATGCTCTTGTTAATGATAGTATTAGAGGTTGGATAGTGCCATGTGGTGACTTTCTGGTGAAAGTCAGATAAATTTTAGAACTTTGCACTAATTGGTCGCCAGCACGGAGAGATAATAACAAAGTATCGGCTTTTGATGCGTATTAATTTAGAAGAAAATTTTCTGTTTACAATTTATCGAGAGTTTATAAACTCTCAGCATAGTTTATATCTAACGGTGTTCGCAATAATCTGGTGACATAATATACACACTAGGAGTACCTAGTGTATGGAGTACCATTGCCTGTTATCATGCAGCTACCATTTACTTAATGGCTTTTATTTTGTGCAGCGAGTATTGGTTACAGGTCCCGTCACGTAAAAAGAACGCTGAGCGACAGTGGAGGGGATGTGTTTGCGCATGGGTACAGTCGCGTTCTAAAGTACTAGGATATTGTTTTATAAGAGTAATTGTTTTATTGTAGAATCTTATTAGGTACTAATTAGCTAGTAGCTACTTAGAACTTTGGCAGAGGCTGGATTTAAATTAGCTAATTTTTATTTAAGAATTTTTTTTATGTGTCGATCTTATTATTATAAATAGATAAATATCTTATCATTATAAATTATCAACTGCTCCTTTCTCAACTTCTTTCTTTATAAAACCATAAATCATTTTTCTTTCCTTCATTTTTAAAACCTTCGTCGTGCAAAGAAAGTTGTGTGCGATTGTATTTTGGGAGCGAACGAAGCGTGATCTCAGCGCGGAAAGCCCATGCGCTATTGGTTTGTCAACTGACAAACCAATAGCGTGCGCGCACAGAAACACTGGCAGAACATTCCCCCGTCGCGCCCCCTTTATACCACCAGTTTGATCGATAAATCGCTCACTGCGCAGATTCAAGGCCAGCGTTCTTTTTACGTGACGGGATCTGTACTACCGTAGGTTTCAGTAGTGTTGACTACATGAGATCATTAAGTTTGATTCTTTGAAACTGTCATAGATTAACTAAACTCCATTTGCGGAGTCCCTACAAGTTTCACGAGCCAAAAACAGAAAACAGCTACTTTTTCAGCGAAAATTTCTCAATAACTACAAGATATATGATAAAAAATATAATGACAAAAAAAAAAACGACACAAGTCCGTCGTCTACAAGCCCATGAGCAAAATTGAAAGTCTCGCGCGTGCGCAACGGTTTATAAGGCAATATTCAGACAATTTATTAAAATAAAATAAGTACTCAAAAATAAAATATAAAAATTGGATTCGATTGATAAACACCTCAAATTTCAAATTATTTATCAGTTATTTTTATATTCAACATATTCTTACACGTAGCCGACGCTTTCGCACATGATAAAATTGCATTTTTTCATAGAACTCAAAATCGGTTGAACGGACTGTAAAAAGATTTGGAAACGTGTCTAATGTAATTTCAAATAGAGTATAGGCAATTACGAGTACATTGAAACCTTCGCATTGAGACATGCCTATTACCTGACTTTGGTCACGATCAAGGTGCTAAAAAATTCATTCGAAAATTATTTACTAAGTGGCTCATCAGACTTTTAATTACCAGATAACCATCTCGTAACAGATTTTTCTTCTCATAAAATACACGCAGCGTCAACCAGCACCTGTCATAATTCAAATTCTCCTGTTAACAAAACTAGTCAGTTTGTAGTCGATCCCTCTCTCTGTAATTGGGCGCCGACTCGAGAGCGTCGCTTGACACACATCCACGATACTACTATGTACCTGAATTGTATGAGATAATGGCTCTACAGGCTTAGGGCGCAACTTTTAGCCTGTTACCTAACTAATGGGGTTATTTTTAAGCATATATTCAAAAATCCTATTTTTGTAACTTCATTGTGTCCTAAACTACTTGTAAATGTATAATTATAACTTTGTATATTTATAATATTATAACATAAGGCACAGTTTACAATAAAATATCTTTAAACATCTAAGAGAACTCAGTTGCTCATTTGCCTGCCCCGGAATGTTACTGATTTGTTTCAGGTTTCCGTGGAAATAGGATGGGCCAATGTTACAAGATTACGTGGTGTGTTAATATTGTAATTTTTCTTCTTTTTTAAAAGAATTTTTCCAAGCTGGAACAGTGGCGACAAAAAAGAAAAATCTGGCCAAGTGCGAGTCGGACTCTCGCACGAAGGGTTCCGTCCCACTATCGCAAAAAACGGCAAAAGAACACGTTTGTTGTGTGGGTGACCCACTAAAACATTTATTTTATTCCGTTTTTAAAATACATCATCTGTGAAAATTGTAACTGTCTAGCTATCACGGTTCATGAGATACAGCCTGGTGACAGAGGGACAGACAAACAGACGGATCGTGGAGTCTTAGTAAACAAAGGGTAAAAACGGGACCAATGGGGTCCCGTTTTTACCCTTTGGTTACGGAACCCTAAAAAGCATCTATTTAGAAGTTCTACGTGAAAAACTGCGTGCCGTCAATAAAAATAATAAAATAACTGTTATTACTATAATCATTTTCCAAACAATCCATATATGTCTTACATTCGTATTTTCAATGCAACGCCCATTGCCCAATTAGTGTGGCCACGTAATTATAGATGTTACTCAACTTCTCGATTCACGAAGTGAGCTAACTACATCTTTAGTATGCCAAACAACATGTTAACAAAAAGTAGCCGATTCCGACTTCCAGTCGATTCTCTGCAACTTCTTCTTGTAATTGGACAAGTGTGGCTCTCGAGACTTCCAAAGTTGCTTGACACAGATCCCGAGGTACCGGATACATACTAATGTAGATACTTGAGCAAGTATGCGAGTGAGGTAGAAAGATAGTAAGTGGAGTGTATACGAATAAATTCACGGGATTTCCTCACAAGGTACAAAAAGCAAAATTAAGACAAAAGTTTGATAATTGGTTCCTAAAAAAGATTTATCAATAAGTGATCTTTGTTGTAAGACTTTTCATTCCTTGGCAATTTAGTTAGGGTGTAAAAGTGGATGCGTATGAAAAACTTTTGCTATGGGACAAAAACTGAAAATTAGAAAAATATTTTATCGACTTTGAAGCATTACTAATGTAATAAAACTTACTGTACGGTACGAATAGATTGTGTACTAGCTGTGCTCGCGGCTTCGCTCCCGTCATCTGTCTACATACCTACCTACCATTTTTTTTCTAAGGTCATCATTCTTTCGCGGAGAATATTAACACCGCCATTCAGAAAATGTCTTCAAATGCACAATGCCATCTATCGAATATCGAGTTCAACTGTCAGAGTATCTGAATTGCGTGTGTTGTGATAATTTTACTTCTTGAACACTTTAAATTCATATAACTTTTGATAGAGAGAACCGATTGCGATGAAACAACAACTAAGTAATTATTCAAGTTACGCTCAATTTTTATGTATAAAAGGTATCTACATTGGTTTCGTACATTGCATGTGATGCGTGCACAAATAAACAAACAAACAGATAAACAAACAAAATTTCCAAAAATGCTGGAAATGGGTCCGCTTTTATCCTTTAACACCCTGGCAATTTTTTTTGGAATTTTTTTCGATGTTCAAAAATTACTTTTCTACAGATTTATTATTTGTAATATTTTATTGTTTTTTTTTACTTATCTTCTTTCGGATTACGATTCTCCCTGTTTTGAAGATTTTGTTTCCCTGGAGTAGGTAGCC
The DNA here is from genome assembly GCA_948252205.1 of Orthosia incerta. Classification (NCBI taxonomy): domain Eukaryota; kingdom Metazoa; phylum Arthropoda; class Insecta; order Lepidoptera; family Noctuidae; genus Orthosia; species Orthosia incerta. Next base: position 58,404,048 of record OX411742.1, read on the forward strand.
AATTATTTTAACGTATTTCCCAAATTAAAGTACAAATATTTTCGGTGCTAAATGTTTAAGATATTATTAAATTTCATTTAATTATTTTACCATTGAAGCTCGCTCCGTAAGTGGCCGGTAGCGGTAAAGTACTCCACAGTTGCTTGACACAGATCTCGCGAAACGTAATTTTAGCAATGTATGAGATAAGTGCACTTGCGTTTTGACGAAAATCTTGTGACGTTGGTTGTGTTAAACTGTCTAAATTTAAGTCTCACGCACAATTCAAATAAAAATTGAAATCTACATTATCTTTCATTGACAGACTCTACATTCGTCACAAACTGACTTTCAATTGTTCAACATATTATACCTCGAACGTCACCTAATTCTCGCTTAACTTGGCATGTAGGTGAACTTGCGAGTCCCCGAGTCAATAACAGGTGTCTCTTAATTAGGAATACCTAGAATGCCAGCGTACATTCTGGAATGCAGTCCAGAACAGTTCGTTATATCAATCAGTGAGAAGAAGCTGGTACTTCGGATATGTTTTCAGAGCGATGTGATGTGAAATATGTCAGTCGTCGGTTTTAATGTGAAATATACATCCGAGTGAACGATAAACAGAGATATATTTTTATCGTTCCTGAGATAAAATGTTAATGTAGCATTAGCGTAATCAGCCTATAATGTGCTTACTCTTAGGCCACAGGTTTTCTCCCTGTGAGGTAAAGGTCCGTAATCTACCACGTAAGCCTATTTACCGTATTCGACCACAAAACTTAGATTTTTTGCATTGTTGGACGTATCCTCACTATGCTTTCCTTCAACATTTTGAGAGCCTTGGTGATAAAAACGGAGTGATAACGGCCGCGACATAGGAATAGGGATGTTTCGTGGATAGAATAAATATAGTTTTATTTAGCCCGTCAGTGAGATTATAAAATAATATTGGACACGTATTTTTTTGCTTTACCTTATCTATACAAAATGACAAAGTTTAAGCGCTTCAAAGTTCAGGAGTGGGGGCTTGTGACGTCACTAAGGCAGTATAAAGTCTACTAACGGCGTGACGTTACACGATATTTCAACGCATTATATCGTCGCCACTTTATGTTTACGTTTCAAAAGAAAAAATACGTGTCCAATATTTTTAACTAATCTACCTGACAGACATAAAACAAATTTTCAGTAAACTATCCTATTGTAGATCTTGGGTTCGAACCCGGGCAGGTACGCCACCTTACGGCGTTTTAATTTGCCGGAGATCTAAAGGTGCTGTGATCCACGGTGCCCATTTCATATATTAAAAAACTAAACTTCCAATAAAATTCTGACAGTGAACTGTGAAATCGATAATAATACAATCAACAGATCATCTGCCTAGCCTTTTTTCAACTATATTGGGGTCGGCTTCCAGTCTTACCGGATTCAGCTAAGTACCAGTGTTTTACATGGAGCGACTGCCTATCTGACCTCCACAACCCAGTAACTGGGTAACACGGTACCCCTTGGCAAGACTGGTGTCAGATCTCAAGCTTCTGACTACCCGTAACGACTGTCAAAGATCTTCGAATGACAGCCGGGACCAACGGCTTAACGTGCTTGCCGAGACACGGAGGAAACTCGGTATGTTGAGATGGTCACCCATCCACTGACCGACCTCGTCAAGCGTTGCTTAACCTTGATGATCGACCCGTGCGGCTGTTATTATTTAGCCACGAGCTCCTCAAAAAAGTTAATGCACCAAAAGCCGATTTATCATCGATACCAATTTCGGATTTTCAAATAAAAAAAACCACTACAGAAACTTTTTCTGCAAATATAAAAAAACGTGTGCACATGCAATACCAGCATTAGTTTTTACAATATTTCCCAGAATAAACTAATTGTACTTGGTTCCTTCCAGTTTTATTTTTAGTTGCAAATAGGTACTGTTACTTTATTGTAATTTGCTGTACATGCTCGTGGAAAGGTAATTAATTTATTAGTTCTAAAGCAGTGTTTATGGTTTGATTAACACAAGTTCCAACATTGTTTATTGGAATGAAGCTAGATTTAGAGCGTAACTTTGTTGTTTATGTACCACATTCAGTAACACAATTTAAAAAGTAATATAAATATTAAAACCTGAATCATCGACGTTCAAAATATAATTTTGAAACCTTTTTTATTTAATAAATTAAAAAAGGACCGCTCGAAATTTTTTTGGTAAAAATAAATAAAGATTTTTTAAATAAAAATTCCGAACCATTGAAGCCTGTCTGTAGTCGGGACCGTATCAAAAGATTCACTGATCCCGAAATAGCTCAGCATAAGTTCCACGTCGTTGGATCAGAGCTGAACAGAGCAATAAGGCAATAACCGCAAAGGTTATATGCAATAACGAGCGTCGGATCGACCGCCGAGAGTTGCCGAAGTGGCCCGAACGCGATTGACACCGATACCGGCTTCATCTGGTTTGAACTGCTTCCAAAGTAAAAATGTTTGTATTGATGAATAGACGTTCGGTGAGGTTTATTTATTAGGGTTAATCGGGCATGAGATTTTTGCTCAATGCTTCTGAAATACAGAAATACTTTTTGCTTTATTTCAGCATCATTCCTACAGAACATTTACATTTTATTTAATAGAGGTAAACTCTTATAACAGTCGTGCTAATTAGAACAATTAACAAAATCGTAGCATCAAATTAATTATTTTTATTTTGTTTCAGGTTTCATAAAGTCTACAATGAGCTCCTGTTACCTTGAGTGTAAGTAAAAAAGCCTTTTTTATTAAATTGTAAGTACTGAAAATGAAATGTATTTTCAACGCATAAAAATCTCATTTGCTTTAAATGATGAAGTTGTCATAAGACTTAGAAGTTGTGAAAAGTTTGTCATTTCTCTTTATAAAACTGCATGTTTTTTAAATTGGTTTCTCGAATGGATGAAAATGAAAGAAAATGGAATTGTTCTAGTCGTTTGAATCGCATATTTGTCGTTGACAGTTTCGATTTTATTTCGTTTAAACAAACGATTGTTCTTTAATTTTTTTTATTAAAATGAAACGAAAATTCTAGCATTTTGATAATATTTTATAAGTAATATTACATTTTCCAAATGGTTTTCTGATTCAAATTCCATACATGGATTCATTTAAATAACTTTAAATGCAAGATCAATATATATATCCAGAATAATTTCTCTACTGCAGCAGAATAAAACTATACAAAATGAAAGCTAGAAACTTTATTTTTATCGTCAAACAAAGGAGAGGAGACGCGAATGTCATACTATCTCATACATAATGTATAGAAAATATTTAAATAGTTTAGGCGTACTGCACCGTAAGTTTAATTATGGACAAAAGAAAATACAATTTTAAAGTCGACTGCATTTTCTTTTATTTACTTTTTAATGGCGTTTTTAAACGAAACGTTAATGGTTTTTGGAATCGGAAAGACGTTAAGGCTGGGATTTCTTTTGTTGTAATGTGAGCAAATGCTTTTCTAATATACAAAAGGCATTCGCCTGTTACTGTTAAGCTATCATTATCTATATTACTTTTCGAAAATGGAACTCTCAGATCCAGGATCACAGATTGCAAAGGAGATTGCCCATACTCAGGTCCCTTATGAGGTGTCGTGTCTGCGATTTCAATATTATCCAAAAATAGGATTTATATTTTGTGTTTTTTTTCCATCCGTGTCCTTTACTCTTTATGTACAGACAACAACAGATCAGGTTTCTTCACTTGGACAGTTGTATGCACCTTATTGCATTGTAATAAGGGTTCATTTCAAGGACAGAAACATCGTTATTTCCCGTGAACCCCGCAAAATAAATAAAAAATGTTTTCTAATTATGAATATAACGTGTTTTGTCTACAATATACAACCAAATTCATCAACATACAACCATTTTTTCAAAGGGGCCCAAGTTCCCTTACAAAATGGGCATTCCCCTTTCCTTATCAAAGGACAACGTCACTGTCTGACCTAGGAACCAGAAACCAATCAATAATATTAACGCTATAGTACAGCACCTCTATGAACGCAATTTCAATAAAACCTAGTCAACCCAACGTATCCACATACAAAATAAACCCAACATTTTATAGACACGTTATTAAAATCGCTCCGCATACTAATATCACTCTCAGCTCTACCAACATGAACGTTCCATACTTTTTAATCTCCACTTTTATAAGGGTAAGCCATAAATTGGAGGGTAACAAGGGTTTGCCCTGTGTACCCTGATTACCCTGTGCACGGAAACCATTGTGTAGCAGATCGTAATTAAGCCAGTAACATTTGGAGCTCGTTCCTTATATTAATTTTAATTAAAACTCCTAAAACGTTTTGTCTTCGAGTAAAGAATGGAATTGGGACGTAACGAGGGTAACTCGAGAACTAGGCAGGATTATATTTTTTTCAAAGTCAATTAGTATGCGCGTTTAGTGAGTTTTCCGAAAGAATCATGAGGAAAAGGGCCTTCATTAATTTTTGGGAACTTGGGTTATGAGACGTTGTTAAAAGTTATAAGGCTGTGCACACTGCCTAAAACTGGTTATTTTTAAGGTCAAGATTGCCTTCATAAAAGTAAGTTGGTACTAAGTAACTAGGTATAATATATTAGATCCAAAAACTTACATAAATGTTATTAAAATTTCAAACTGTTTTAAACACGACCTTTACAATTTACAGCACCAATTCTCAGAACATTAAAGTCGCGCATTGTCCATTCCAACTATTATACGAGCAATGTATTCTCTATCTACAATGTTACACTCCGAGTGTTATAATAGCCCAGATTTAAACCGCAGTCCACCATTCCAACGTAGTGAAAATCACCTCTAATACCTCAGTAATTGAATCAAAATTCTCGTTCCACCAGAAGGTCGGTAGATAAGTAATGAAATCAAATAACTTTAGTTGGATCCTCGTCCCAAGGGAAACCTTTATCTCTACATAGAGGACTGCTTTCCATAATTTTCTACAATTCACTATCTTTTGCGAAGATTTATGATCCTCCATTTTTTTTCTACCTTATCTTTTACGGAGAATAAAGATGGTTCCCTGTGTTTGTAAATATAATAATAAAGAGTATCTCTTGCATTATGCAGACAGCAGTTTATTTAGGACACGTAGAAGTGGGAATACAAGTAATACAGTATGACAGTTTTATTTCATACGCGAGTTATGCTTTGAGAAGAACGTTTTCTTGCAAAAAGCTATCTTCTCAGTGACAGCTTAGGATGCATATAAATTAACATGAATAATTCGTTTGCTTTTGTTTTGTATAAACATCAAATCAAGTTTACATAACACACAGCACGTAATTGCTATACCAGCAGCGTCTAAGGACACCAGCTCTAATGGTATAAAACGAAGTAGCTATCTGCCTTTTTGCTCCGCTTTCTTCTTTTAAAGCGCCTCCCCGAGCAAAACGCCGCGCTTGTCGTTTTTGTGCAGTTTTTAAGAGCTATCTACTCTTTATTTAAAAAGAAATATCAATTAATAAAAATAAATTAAATTTCTATATAAAAATGATTCTAAAATGGTAGTATACTTTATTTTTTAAAGACATAAACCATGTTTCACTAATCGCCTTCCAACAAAACCATAAAAATGAGTAATAATTATTGATAGCATGCATCTCCTCGTATAGTGTTCATTAATAATTTTTAGTACTTACAGTAATGGATAGACAATTTGATAACGAACATTTGGTAAGTTTTTTATCAAAAGACCAATATTCGATTTTATAAAGATTTTATTCTAAAATCTGGGCGTATTCACTACTATAGGTCATGAGCCAACAATGCCGCTAGGCCAATAGGAGCACTTACATATATTAATCCAGTTACATTTTGTACAGAATTCATATTAAAAGACATTATAAATACAACTTAGGAATTATCTACATTAAAATTAAACTTAAACTCAGACTTTGTAAAAGAAAATTTGATTTTTTTGCACAATTTTCACGGCCGTTATCTACGTTGGCAACTTCAGGATTAACTTCAGTGTTGTTACCTGTTTGAATTGATTCACTAGTGTCAGAATAAAATATTTATAATATGTAGTTAGAATAAAATCTTTATAAAATCGAATATTAGTCTTTTGAAAAAAATTAAACTGATAAAATGTTCGTTATCAAATCGTCTATCCATTAGTGTAAGTACAAAAAATAATTAATGAACAGTTTACGAGGAGATGCATGCTATCAATAATAATTTATTATTTTTATGGTTTTGTTGGAAGGAGATTAGTGATACATATACGTCTTTAAAAAAAAAGTGTACTACCATTTTAGAGTCAACATTATGTAGAAATTTAATGTATTTTTATTAATTGATATTTCTTTTTAAATAAAGAGTAGATAGCTCTTAAAAACTGCACAAAAACGACTATCGCGGCGTTTTGCTCGGGGAGGCGTCTTAAGGCTCAAATAAATTAAAACAAAAATAACGGCAAAACAATAAATTAGCATCTACAGATGATGTGGAGGGCCGCGATTGGGTAGTACATATGCGGAATTGAATGTCCTCAGCATCCAACCAGCTTTAATTATTAGTCAAGCATCACTCCTTTGACTAGCCCGCAGCAAGCCATTTGGCAGTAATTTTCGAAGAATACCTGGCCATTTCTTCCTTATTTCGCTTTCAGAGTCCTCAGTAATATCATGCAAGTGAAATTTCGATGCAATGTAGTCAAAAAGACGAAAGTTTCTTTCATTTTTTGCATGTTAAACATAGTATGGCTTAAGCCATTCTTCGAAATATTCTGTGTTTCAAATAGAGTGAAGGCATTCTAAAAAAAAGTGCTGGTCAAAATATATATTGAAATAAACATGAATGTTTTAGCTAAGATATATCTAAAATGCAGCCTGGGGACAAGTGGTGTGTTACTTCCAGGCTTTGAAAGTTGAAAAACAAAGAAAAAATTGCACATAGTTTTCTATATTTTCAAAAAAATATTTCTTATTATTATAATGGGATTAAAGACTTAAATTAATCGAAAAAAGATAGTAATTCTATCTATCTACCCTATTTTGTCACACTATTGAAATAAGACCTCTCTTTCTTTCACACAATTCTGTCTTTTGCTAATGCGGGCCAGTCAGTTTACTAATAATAAACATAAAATGTTATATACTCATCATTTACATTGGTATAACGAAATTTAGCATAATAATCATTACGCATAATTTTATGAGGAAAAAATGTGTGTCCATAAATACTGTTTGCATAATGTTATAAACGAAACATCTCACATACAAATGTGTATCTGTAACCTATGTTTACAAATAAAGAATTTGAATCTGAACGCATAATGATATTTACGATAAATACGAGTAACTCATATAAAAACAAACATGTCCGCGGCTCAAGGGTGGCCCAAAGGTCACTCCCGCCGTACCATAATCCAATAGAGTAAATCTCTAATTATAATAAATAATGTAAGGATATAACACCCATTTTTTTAGTTTTCAGTTTCAAAAAATATTATGCCTTAAAAATGTATAAAACTCCGAATTGTATCAAAACAAATTAGACCAAATGACAGTTATGCTTATCTTTGCATTATGTCAAAGTATTATTATGCCACAGAATTATTACGCTAATAAAAGTAATGTGAAAACGTTATGCCAAACAATATTATGCCTTAAAATGTTATGCCAAGAGGGGGATTCCCGGGCCAGTCCATTCAGTAGGAGACAGACGAGCTCGTAAAACCATCTTCGCCTTCGTCTACTGCGATACTATCTAGCTATTAACTGAGATATTCTGAAAAACCGTCGAGTCGGACTCACAGAAATACACCATCTGTGAAAATTTCAACTGTCTAGCTATCACGGGTCATGAGATTACAGCCTGGTGACAGATAGACAGACAGACGGACTGCGGAGTCTTAGTAATAGGGTTCGTTTTTACCCTTTGGGTACGGAACCCTAAAAACATAAGTCTGACATGTAAAAGTTTTACCTATGTGTAATTTACTTAAAAAACCTAATTTTATCATTTATAGTTGCATAGTTTTATTATCACTCAACAAAGCAATGGAATAATAGGATATAAATAAAATATACACCAAAAATTCAACAAAGTCTTCGTTTCACAGAAAACTTTTGATATCTTTTAGCAGTGGAGACCGCGACCACAAAGCTTAAGCACAAACATAACCTTTAAAGCCCGTATTTTGCTGCTTGTGGTTCTACCGTTCAGTTATATTCATAACCAAGCTTTTTGTTTTGTCTTGTAAATCATAAACGGATGGATGCACTACAGTATTTGTCACAATATTTTTTCTTCTTCTCTCGCACCAATATCAACTATCCAGTTTACATTTGTGACGTCGTGTTTAAAAAGTTTAACCAGGGTGCTTCTCGTCCAGAGATGTGCGAGATAGACAAAAAAAACCACCAAATGGGATTATTTAATTTCTAGCCTGGCTTAGTGCGCGCATCCTCCACTCCGTTACACACCGTTTCATAGCTTCGCTACGCATCCTCGCATCGCGCAAGCTTCTTGTTGCGTGCAAGCTTCTCGCCCAGCTTTACTTGAAACAATCACACATTTTTACAACACCGCTACACATCCTCGCACCGCCTAGCTACCTCACACATCTCTATTGGAAAAGAACCCTAAGATGACTGCTTATATGAGACGAGAGTATCATACGTAGTACTACATAACTACCACATATGCGCTTGCATATATATATATGGTCCTTTAACGCCCACCCAAAATTAAATTATTTCATTATAATTATTAGCCTTTAAGCTTGCATTTATCACCTCATTTAACTTTTCCAGTATGAAATGACAATGAAACTCGTTAAAAAGTCATTATCAATTTGGATAGTTTAAAACGAATGCGTAAAACTGAAGCATTTTGAGCGCTTCCCATTTTAAAGAATTAACTTTCGTCATCATGTAGTGAATTCAATTTGTACTCGGTATTTAAATTGTTCTGATTCCTTTTAAAATTTATTTTCCTTTGTATCGGATTTTACCGGCGATAAAGCGCTCGGAGAAATGAATCAGTAATAAATGTTGCACAATTTATTGATTTATTTGTCATTTGGAAAGTAATGAATTTGTCTTGCTTTAATTTTGATGAAATTATCTTTATTTTAGTTTTACAGTCAAAGTTTAATGCATAAACGCTAACAGCTGACTTGACTTATCTAAACTAACATCATGACTTACTTAACTTAATGTACTATGTCCCCTAGATGGAGCAGAGGGCGTCCACACTAGTCCTCCATTGCGGTAGGTCTTGAGCTTCAAGCTTCAAATCGCTCCCCGTCAGTTTCAGTCAAGCATTCCAATACTCGTCGCTTCTGCCAACACGGTGCGACGCCAGTTTTGACGGGGATGGCCACGCTTTCTTTTGTCTTGGAGTTTCCAAGACAACGCCTTCTTGGGTCCGATCAGAATCCTTCCGAAACTAAAATCGTAAAGAGGTAAAATATTTTCTTTATTGGATAATCTCTGGCATAACTGATCCGATACCAGAAACATTTCACTGATGGATGCCATCTGCGACTTTTTATTTTTTATGCTGGAAAAATGCACGGTTCTTATAGAACGCCACGGGAAGTAAGCAGCAGGAAAAATACTAGGAAATATTTTGCAATCATTTAAGAAGTTTTTTGATTGGAACATCAAAATGCCATCTTCAGATTTGATAAATTAGATTGACATGACAGTTGCATTGTTCCCCCAAAACCTCTCTCTATATAACTGTAGAAACTACCAAATATACGAACCGCAATCACAAATACACACTATATATACTGTATATACACAATATATATATTGTATATACTGTGTACACTAGTGTATACTCACAGTTTATGTTGGTCGTAACTCTCAGGCGCCGTCAATTGTTTCGCCGCGTCGAACATTAACATAGAAAGCAGGAATGTTTGAACAACGCGACGTTGCGAGTGGTACATAGTTCTTATGAGAATTGTTCAGACAGTGTAAGACGTTATAATTTAGAAGTAGGAGGTTCTGTGAAGTTTAAAATTATGCTCGTCACGAGAACAATTACGACGGCTTCTTAAACGACCCGACTGTTTAAGAAGCGAACTAATTAAAACATGTTAAGAAGTAGAAAATCATGCTTCTTAAGCAGTCGGGTTATTGATTTTTAAATAAACTTTTTTATTTCTACCATACGACAAAAAGATTAGACAGTCAGTAAGGTTTATAATTGCCCATTACTCATATTTTACTAATTTAAGGCGGCTGTTCTTTTTTATGGTTTATTATTTTTAAATGTTACTTATAACTTTTTAGTTACTTTTTTTCTAATAACTTCTAAACATATAAGTGGTATATATTTTTGTATACTACCTATAATAACATATACTACCTACACTTATCTAACGATGTCTTAATTATATAAATCCGTCTAGCGGTCTGCAAGATATGAGGTAATAAAGAAAAGTACATACATACAAACATACAAGATACGTGCGAAAAACATAACCCTTTCCTTGCAGTCGGGTAATAAGCAATTTTTTAGTGCTCATGCACACAAAAATAGATTTTATTGCCGACAGAAAAAAGTGTTTTACTTGGTTACCAGATTCTTATTGAAGCAGAAACACAAGGTATTCACCGTACAGAGGTTTGGTTGCAAAACACTAATTCTAAGCTAAATAAACTTCCCGATGGTGAAAATACTCCCAATTAAAATGTGAGTACCTACTTTCATTCTCTAAAAGGTTATTAATGTTTTATATATAGTCTATTAATAGCCCTGTATAACGAATGACATTTAAAAGATGATAGTAGAGAGTTAAAGAATAACATTTTAATACATAAAATTATTAAAATAACATTTCATTAACCAGAACACAGAATTTTAGAGACGTTATGTTAAAAGCGACATTACCGTCCCATTAACTCAAGAACATGTTGATAATTAAACTCAATTAAAACATGCTACGATCAGAAGAACAGTTATATTGACAAACAAGTTACGATGTAGGAGTTAAATTAAATTTTATTGAAGAACAAAGTTGAACGAAGTTAAGTTAAAGCGCTGTTTGTTCATCGACAGGAGTTTCAAGTTTATTGTTCTTTCGATAATAATGTTATACAGGGCTTTATGTATGAGAAGTTGTTAATAAGAAAGCTCACATCGGTGATCATTAAACATAAATGAAGCGTTTTCTTTCGACGATTCGAGAAGTCATCATCTGCCTAACCTTTTCCCAACTACGTTGGGAACGACTGCCTGTCTGACCTCCACAACCCAGTAACTGGGTGACACGATACCTCTTTGTTAAGACTGGTGTCAGATCTCAAGCTTCTGATTATCCGCAACGACTGTTAAAGATCGTCAAATTACAGTCGGGATCAACGGCTTAGCGTGCTTTCCGAGGCACGGAAGAAACTCGCTATATAAAGATGGTCACCCATCCATGGATCAAGAGTTGCTTCACCTTGAAGATCGACCCGTGCGGCTGTTATTATTTAGCCACGAGCGTCACATGTCTTCGATTTTTTTGGTTCTAAGAAATGCCGGTTCCCTCACGATGTTTTCCTTCACCGTTTTGAGAGCAGTGGTGGTAAAATAATTTACACAAAGTAAAGCGTCTGCCTGTGTTCAAACCCATGATCTACAACTTGTAAGTCGCGGCCGTTAGCACTGGACCACCACTACTCTACGGTTCATAGAGAGGTACAGAAGAATAAGTTATGACGCGCCAACCCCAATTATATTGGGATTTGCAAGAGAAAGTTGACTACGCCTTGATTTCCACTAATCTATTATGTGCATAAGTACACTGAAATAGGTAAATGAATTACATAATCAACAGTTTAAATCTATAAGGCACTGAACTTATTTATTGGCGTGTAGATGTTCATTACAGTACATATTTACATTATTCGTAGAATTTCTTAAGCACCAAAAAAACACAAAACCTTCCGTTAATCAACAAATCAAACATACAGCTCAAACGCAGACTAAACATATCTCTTTCATATTTCTTCGCCAACTACAATTAACCCTATGCCATCAATCAAGCAAGTTTAATTGCCAGTGATTTGCCGAAGCACGCCATTATACCAGCAACTAGAACTTCTCCGCTCTATGGTCTGGCCCGAAGTGGTCATCAAACGTTCATTTCACAGGTTATTACGAACCATCCTTTCGTTTGCGCGACAGTGACGCATGGTCTAATTTATATACTCACAACGTTATCTTTGCGAACCAAAACATTCTTAACCGGACTGAATAGAGCACAATTTCGTCTGTTTTCGTGCGGGTTGGAGTTGGTATGCCGCTCTCAGCGAGCCCATTGTCCCCGCAGATATAAAACTGCGACAGGCTAGTCGAGTGAGTTCTTCACGCCATGATTTATATTAAGCCAAACACATGTGGATAATTTCATTTATTTTCGGATAACGGGCTCATAAAATGCACGGTGATTATTATTTTTCACAAAATTTTGATGTACAACAAAATATTTGTGCTAAGTTATAAAGCTCTACGGCGTAGCAAGTCAATTTGAAACGTCTCCGCCGTAGCCATGTAGCTACGAGCGTAGCACCGCGTAGATCGTCGCGTCTCGAATTAGTTAAATCTTGGAGTTTTGCTTCATTTCTTGCTACAAAATTCTTCATAGTCGCCTAAATTATTAGGTAATAGTTTTAGTCATCTTTAAACCATTATACTAATTAGGAATTATCTATATATATTACAACCATATTACTCTCAGCTTGTTACTTCATCATATAATCCAAACTTAATAATATCTAGAACACTAATTCAGAATTCAACTCTGCTGCATTGCAATCGATCATCTAAATTGAGAAATTAGGTTGAAAGCATATTTACCGGCTATTTAAAAATTTAAATCGGGTCAAAGGTTAACTATTCTGTTATATCGGCAAATGTGAACGCCGGCACAATTTATGTTATTGAAATATTTTCGGCATTTCAACATGGTAATATATTAGGGCCGTTTATATTTTTGTTGACAAGCTATTTGATAGTGCTCAACACAGCTGTTCATTTTGTTTTAATTCTAGGTCATATTTTTTTTAATTGGTCTCGTCAGTGTAAGCTTTGTTGGTCCATTCTTAGTGTTTTGCAATTGCTAATGTTGAGCTTGGGGCCCTGCTTTTTATCTCCAAGTTGGGCAGTATGTTATTAGGTTTCCCATAAGGAATTTCTTAGAAGCGGTCTTATATTTTCCAGTGTGATTTCCTGCTGCCAAATTCCTAGTCCATTAAGAATTTAAGTTATGCTTCAAATAACGAGTTATATTGGCTGTTGTGATACTGGATTTCCAAGTACAAGAGTCAGGATAGCACTGATATTTTTGTACTGAAGTTAGTATTAAATAAAAAAATATCAATGATATTTTCGAATTACTTGCTTTTTAGAGTTCCGTACCTCAAAAAGAAAAAAAAGGAACCCTTATAAGATCACTCTCTTGTCCATCTGTCCGTGTGTCACCAATGATTTTTTCAGGAAAAGGTGGACCTAGCAAGTTGAAATTTATACCAGATACTGAGTTCTTGAGTCAACACGATAAAACGATATGGGCAAATTTAGATTTTCGCGAAAACATGTAAGTACCAAAACTTACCTTAATTTTTAACCTTTTTATTTTTGGGAATTTTCCCATTATTTGTGCTATAAGACCTTGCTTTTAACCAAAATTGACAATTCCAGGTCAACCGGAAGTACCCTATAGGTTCAGGGTCGAAAACCTATATGGTAGTTCCCGTTGTCCTTGAATCACGAAATTTGGCAAAAAGTAAGGTCTTGCAGCACAAATAAAGGAAAAATTACAAAATATAAGAAAATTGAAAATTTAGGTAAATTTTTGTACTTACAAGTTTTAGCGAAAATCTAAATTTGCCCATATCTTTAAAACTTAGCCACCAATAAAATTATACCAATTTTATTCTGGCGGTATAATGTACCGGTATACCTACGTACGGAACCCTCGGCAACGAGTTCGACTCGCACTTGACCGGTTTTTTGAAGTAGAATATAGCCAGTTACTATTATTTAGTTTGGAAAATGTATCTCTACTGAGGTATATTCCCGTAACATCGAACTGAATAAATGTAAACACTGTCTGTGACGTCACACGGTACGAACCAGTTGATCATCACGTTTCGATAAACCTCGGTTTATTTGCAATCCCACGGGTAAAATAAACACACCCACACAATAACAATATTTTTGCATTCGCATGACTTCCAACTCGAGCGATCCTGAAACGTAAGTTATGTAAATGATTGGAATGAATATATAAGATCTTATGTGGTGATCTGCAATCTATCCTTCCTTTCGTTAGATACTTACTGAGAGAAGTTTTTTTACAATTGGCAAAATTTATATTTGAGAACGTTAAGGCGCGTCCCAGAGCAAAACGCCGCGCTAGTTGAATTTTGTGCAGTTTTTAAGAGCTATCTACTCTTTATTTAAAAAGAAATATCAATTAATAAAAATACATTAAATTTCTACATAATGTTGATTCTAAAATTGTAGTACACTTTTTTTTTTAAAGAGTTATATGTGTCACTCATCTCCTTCCAAAAAAAACATAAAATTGTGAAATAATTATTGATAGCATGCATCTCCTCGTAAAGTGTTCATTAATTATTTTTTATACTAACACTAATGGATAGACAATTTGATAACGATCTGCCATTCTATTTAAAGGATATTTGCGACTTTGTGCTGTTTGCAGATGATACTTCTCTGATCTTTAAAGTAGATAGGAATAGACAAGTTTTTGATGACGTGAATAACGCACTATCAATGGTCACAGATTGGTTCACAACAAATAATCTTGTTCTTAATGCCAAGAAGACTAAATGCATAAAGTTCGCTTTGCCCAATGTTAGAAATCTGGGTCCCAACATTGTGCTCGGCAATGAGAAGCTCGAAACTGTTGATTCAGCTGTGTTTCTGGGTATAACAGTAGACTCAAAAATTCAATGGGGGCCACATATATCAAGCCTAGCGGGTAGGATTAGCTCGGCCGCCTACGCCGTCAGAAAGGTTAGACAGTACACTGACGTTGATACAGCAAGGTTGGTCTACTTTAGTTATTTTCACAGTATCATGTCCTACGGTATTCTACTGTGGGGCAGAGCCGCTGATATTCAAAATATATTTGTGCTTCAAAAACGAGCTGTTCGTGCCATTTACCAATTAGGTGCGCGTGTTTCTCTAAGAGATTTTTTTAAAGAGATTGGTATTCTCACAGCGGCTTCACAGTACATATTCGCCAACATTTTGTATATTAGCCAGAACATTCATTTGTACAGTAACAATAGTGATATTCAAAACTTTAAAACCAGAAATAAGGACAAATTACGAGCTCCCTTTCATCGACTTCATAAGGTGCATAGTTCATTCGTTGGGGTTGGTATAACTTTTTACAACAAGTTACCGTCTTCTTTTCTAGATTTGCCATTTAACGCATTTAAAGCAAAAGTAAAAGCTAATCTCTGTTCTAAGGCATACTATTCTATTAATGATTATTTAGATGATAAGCATAGTTGGTCGCTGTGTTGAACTCAAGACAATGTTCGTGTTCTTTTACCAAAATTAGCTTGCTGTCAGGTTAAATATTATTATTTTTTAATTTCGTTTTTATGTGTATTTTTTAAAATTTATTTTTTGGTAAGACTGTCGTAGGTATCGTTTACTATTATTGTCGGAGCTGATGAAGATTGCTACTATCTTTGCATTATATAGAGTCAATCTTTCTAGTATTGTATAGCAGCATAGCCAGCATTGTGTGAGTACCATGTACTTCAGAGCTATCATTGTCTAGATACCTACGTCTTCTATTGACTCGAATGACTCCGTTGGTTGAGAGTATGTCATGCTCACTCAAATGTCTCGCCAGTGGTGGTGCGTGTGTCGGATCATTTAGCTCCCTTCAAAATGGTTGAGCTGAATGGTGCTGATACATGTGTCATGTTCGTGAACGGGCGCTGTCGGTTGGGACTGGTCATCCCTTAGCTGCCATGGTTTATTTTAATTGATTCTAATTTTATTTCTGAATTGTCTTTTTATATTTACTATGGACACTTTTAACTTTCTACATCGTTCTCACATAATGTGTAATCTCAACATGAATGATGTAACAAATGATTTGTAATAATTACCTAATTGAAAAAGAGTGTCCATGGAGTTTCTTGCCCGTTCTTCTCCATAGAGATCTACGCCTTGGAATGGGCATCTACGGTACTTTCACAGTTATTATGTCTTGTGACTGGGACTGTAGCACCATAATTTTGTAATATTTTATTTTGTCTTTTGACAATTCAAAAGTGCCTTTAACTGGCCTACTTGAAATAAAGTGCTTTGACTTTGACTTTGAACATTTTGTAAGTTTTATTTTTTCAAAAGACCAATATTCGATTTTATAAAGATTTTATTCTAAAATCTGGGCGTATTCACTACCGTAATTCATGCGCCACGAGTGCCGCTAGGCCAATAGGAATGCTCATATCTCATGCTGATTTTTTGGTCAGGGTACGGCCTTAAGATGAGTATTTTGGAACGGGTTCTGAATTGAATATTTGGAGTTAAGAATTCTACTTGAATGCCAAAGTTTGGCAGGTTTTCAGGCTTAATTACTAATTTGACAAGTACTCACTACTTCAAATTCTTAATTTTTAAATCGCTAGTTATTAGTGAGAATCATTGAGTTTCAACTAAGAATGATTTTTTGTCAGCGATGCACAGTTGTTTCCTGAATTACTTCTCGTCAGACTTCTCATTTCTAGAAAAAAGATAATTACAAAATTTTCGCCGTGGTCGGCACCGACGTTGCTTACTTTCAATCATCATCATCTTTATTATTTTCAGGATTCCGTACCCAAAGGGTAAAAACGGGGCCCTATTACTAAGACTACGCGGTCCGTCTGTCTGTCACCAGGCTCTATCTCATGAACCGTGATAGCTAGACAGTTGAAATTTTCACAGATGATGTATTTCTATTGCCACTATAACAACAAATACTAAAAATGGAATAAAATAAATATATTAATAATATTATTTTGTATATTTTTTGCGATATTGGTACGGAACCCTTCGTTCGCCAGTCCGACTCGCACTTGGCCGGTTTTTAATTTAGTATGCAAAACTGGAAAGGTTCTCAATTGTCTCTATAATAATCTAAATACGAAATTATCCTCCTTACGTCTACGTCTTACAAAGGGAATCTATAACTAAATGTCATACCAGCCATATTAGTGGTTTGAGTAGTTAGCTAAACTCAAAGTTTAATCCTATACAAAGGGTGTGGAAACTTCAATAGAAACTTGAGGGAGTTTCATTCGACTATAGTTGGTAGTAAGTCATGAATAAGGACGTTGGTACGTGCGCTATTTACTTTAGATTTACATTTTGTATTAACATTAACTTAACTATAACAACATATACAAATATAAATCTGTATTATACAGAAATACATCATCTGTGAAAATTTCAATTGTCTAGCTATCACGGTCCATGAGATACAGCGGTGGTTTGGTGACAAACGGACAGACACACAGACAGACGGACAGCGGAGTCTTAGTAATAGGGTCCCGATTTTAGCCTTTGGGAACGGAACCCTAAAAAGAGAGGATATTTCTTCATATTTTTATTTGAGAAATCAAATGGTTATACATTACTTAATCAAATTAAATTTAAACATCATTGCGTGTCAAATGTACAACCATTGACATTTTCCACAGAATACAAAACCATTTTAAATAAAGCTAACGTGACGTGCGCTTACAATTAGTATCATAATTAATTCAAATTTACATTATAAAATCTTGCATATAAAACTAAATAAGCATGCACAAAAGGAAAGAAAAGTGAAAAGTTATATATGTCATTATTATTATTTGAATTACTAGCTGTACCACGCGGCTTCGCTCCCGTCAACTGGCTACGTACCTACCTCATCCTACCTATCCTACTCTACCCTACCTACCCTTATCTATACTATATATATATATTATATATACATATATATTATATTATATTATATATATATTATATAATATGTGATAGCTAGACAATTGAAATTTTTTTATATTATAATATTATAAAGCTGAAGAGTTTGTTTGTTTGTTTGTTTGAACGCGCTAATCTCAGGCACTACTGGTTAAAATTTAAAAATTCTTTTTGTTTCGGATAGTCACTTTATCCAGGAAGGTTATAGGCTATATAACATCACGCTACAACTAATAGGAGCCGAGCATAAATGAAGAATGTTGCAAAAACGGGCAAAAATATTCCTTTTTGAGAGCTTTCGTTGCGTGCGCTGCGTAAACGGTTTAAGATACGCAAATATCATGTATCATGAAATTGTTCCTCTTTAAAAGTTCCAAAAAAAAGTCCGCGACAGCATATGTCTATCTTTTAAGATTGACTCACAATAGCAGCTTTTATGTTCTAAATTTAGATAGCCGCCGCCGGTAGAAACAAAAGTTGGTTACATTCGTATGGAAGTATATTATTTCTTATTCAAATAAATAGTTCAACAAATTGGTAGGGAGTTAGGGTAGGGAGGTTAGGGTAGGGAGGTTAGGGTAGGTAGGGTAGGGAAGGTAGGGTTGGGAAAGTAGGGTAGGGAAGGTTAGGGTAGGTAGGGTAGGGTAGGTTGGGTAGGGTAGGTAGGGTAGGGAAGGTAGAGTAGGTAGGGAAGGGTAGGTAGGATAGGGTAGGTAGGGTAGGGTAGGGTAGGGTAGGTAGGGTAGTGTAGGTAGGGTAGGTGGATAGGGTAGTTATGGTAGTTAGGGTAGGTAGGTAGGTAGCCAGTTGACGGGAGCGAAGCCGCGGGGGTCAGCTAGTACTACTATACGAATGTAACCTGTAAACTTTTGTTTCTACCGGCGGCGGTGATCTAATTAAAATTAAGAACATAAAAGCTGCTATTGTGAGTCAATCTTAAAAGGTAGACATATACTGTCGCGGACTTTTTCTTAGAACTTTTAAAGAAGAACCCTTCCATCTTACATTATATTTGCGTAACTTAAACCGTTTACGCAGCGCACGCAACTCTCAAAAAGGAATATTTTTGCCCGTTTTTGCAACACTTTTCATTTATTCTCGGCTCCTATTGGTTGTAGCGTGATGTTATATAGCCTATAACCTTCCTCGATAAATGGACTATCCAACACAGAAATAATTTTTCAATTCCAACCAGATGTTCCTGAGATTAGCGCGTTCAAACAAACAAACAAACTCTTCCGCTTTATAATATTAATAATAATATATATATATAATATATATATATATATATAGATAGTATAGATTATACAAAATATATAACAAAAAGCCACGAATTACAAATGTCATACAAAAATCAAGAAGTTATATATAAAAAAGGATACTCCGATCAAACAAATACTTTAACAGGTACTGTATTTGGTAGGTGGTTTCCCGATGGTTATTTTCAGGCTATTGTAGAAATGCTAGTCTCTGAACATTTTTTGCACGATGTATAATCGATGTGTCTAATTTGTAGTTCGTATGTGGTAGTATAGATGCCGCTTAAATATTAAGTGTCCAGCCTACAATAAATTGAAAGCTACACAGCCAATAGGATCCTGATAAACTAGGTAAAATTTGTACTATGTAGTTTTACCTACTTGCAGATAACAGTTAGGTTGATAATGACATCACTTGAGTGTTTGCAGATAGCACCATACTCTATCTAAACTTGTCACACTCGTATCATCAATCATTTAAGCGTTAACAATTATGTGGATATATTAACTCTCTCGGAAAACTTGAGTCTAGAGATGCCTATACATTCCACCAGCTTTTACGACAAATCTTTTACGGTTCAAGCGGTGCGGTTGTGGAATGCTTTGCCCGTGTCAATGAGGCGTGCTCAATGGCTCCCCATTTTTAAAACTATGGTAAAGATCACTACCTCTCTCTTTAATAGTTGTTTTTCTTGATTACTATGCTTTTGTCCCATACTTATTTATTTATAAATAGTACACCAAAGACTACCTACAGAACTGTCTTTCCTTTCATTTTTAAAATCCATCCAAATGTTGTCTTGAAATGATCGCTTTTAGCGACAAGGCCGCTCATTGTGTCACCCAGTGTAATGTTTTCTTCGTCTACACTTTCTATAACTTATATGATGTACATAATAAAGAGTATTCTATTTTATTCTATTCTTTCCTAGCATAAGTTTACTTCAATAATATACCTAAGTTTCGAAGCATTTTCGCAAATATTCCTTCAAGAATCATAGCTAACACAGAACTATAGCGTCGATAACCTAAATTGCCACTAACAGAAACAGATAAAACTCCTCCGACATTGAAAAAACAATAAATGTGCTATCAACAGCAGTACCCTTGTCTTTATTGTGTTATAAACTGGTATCGTACAGACAATCAGCAAAAACCTGATCCCATTTAACTTTCTCCACGCTGACTGCTATAAAAGCCTCAAGAATGGATTCAAAGAACACAAAAAGATCCAAACAATCGATACATAAGCCAACAAAGAAAAACTGGCGCGATAAATGTAAATAGAAAAGGTCAAGATTTGCGATTTGCCGACGATTTCCTTATTGGCCTGACGTAGCTATTATTAATTTAACCCAGACGGACGGCCCGAGCTCCCGACTAACAAGGACTAATTCAGCCTGTCACCGGCTACTAACAAGACTAACAATCGTCCTTTCTTTGTTCACAGATTCCCGGCTTCTCTAACGCTTGCTTTAAAAACTTAACAAAAAGTTACTACTGCTTCACTAATTAGTTTTCATTCGCCGTCACTGTGCTGTGTTTAATAGTCAATGAAATTCCAAACTAATAGCGAAGTTTGAAGTTCGAGACAAGCGTAAATATTGAAGAGCAGTTTAGTAGACGCTTAGCATTCGACCGCTCGTTATGGGTTCCCTCTGAAATATTAAGGCGGTCTAAATATCTGTTCAGAACCCTCAAAGCGGTAAAACATAAGTGCTTATATCTTGATGGAATTTCATCGACCCTAAAGTACCGATAACAGTGAAATACTAACACGAGTGAGTACAGTGAAAAGTGAAATGCATGTGAGTGTTCGGATTGTGTGCGTAAGGGTGCGGTTTCATTAGCGCAGCGGAGCGTTTTGTGTAAAGCTGGGTGTGAAAAGCCACGGCGTCGTCGGTGGAGGGTCGCGGTGCGGGCGGGGCGGAGGAACCCGCGCCCTCGCCCGCGCCCGATGCGGAGGCCCCAGTGCGACGGCGACGCCATCGTCCGCTTTATCGCCGCCTCTTCCACTATGTCCGCACCGCGTGGACTGGCGTCAAGTTTGCATTAGGTATGGCTTTTGACTTTGTTCTAACCTTTAACAACATCAATTCATTACTTTAAGTATCGCTACGTTCTTAAAACATGGTGTGTTTACAGCTAAGTCCAGTGGATTCATCTACGCAAAAATACGCGACGTATTCTCGGCGTGCTGACGCCCACAATGCGTGTTACGCGGTGTATTTTCTCTAGCGTATTTTCTCGTAGCTGTGTCTCTAGACTTATCTTACTTAAGGCCAGTATCCCAGTAGAAAGGAAATTGGGTTTGCGTAAGACGAGCATTACATCACATTATAAAACACACAAGCCATAAACTTTGTAATATAATTAAACAAGTTCTCAGAATAGAGAGCATAGTCGTGTGCTATGCAATTTATGCATGACATAATGCTTCCTTCAATCTTCTACGAAACTTCCCTTCTATATTTACTAAAACACGAGTTTCCACGAAGCATATTCGGGAAACCTCTTAAGTAACCTAGTGCCTACGCCTGTTAATAAAACTCAGGTTTTCTCATAGGTACAGTCAACAGCATAAATACCTTACACTTATGGAAAATTCAAAGTAAATTTTTCCTATCAATACCTTAAGGCCATGTTTCTGGAATTAAAATTTTCGCAAAATCAATGTCACAAATTACGTAAGCTGCTGTGATTGGTTTTAACAACTTTTCAATATCCAATCGTATCACTTGGCTTGCATTTCATTTGTGATCCGTCTATAGTTTCTTTCCAGAAGCCTAGGAAGGAGAAAATACCTTATGAGTTTAGCGTAATGGTAACATATTTGTGCCCGTGTCTGTACAAAACTCCCTCCAAACAAAAGTTATGCGAGCTGCCGTAATATAGGGACAAAGCTAAGTATTTCGTCGAATTTTCTCGAAATGAATTTTCAACTTTACACTTGGCCGAATATTCGTAAGGTCGTGATGAACATTAGCGTGAAAATCGTCGGCGTCTTTGATGTTTCCCTCCCTTTCGAATTTTACTGTACGCTTGAGAATAACGACGAATAAGTTTTTGAGGAGCTGAAACTTATGGATGTATTTGGCACCTTACTGGAGTTTTATGTTCTTTCGGGGACATAGTTTTGGGACAATGTTGAGGATCTTTCTTATTGATAAAATATTGATTTTCTTGTTAAATAAACGAAAACAAATTAGGGTTGTTTTAATAAAGGAAAAGAAAATGAACGTTTCTAATGGAGAACGGAACAACTTTGAAAAAATAATCAAGTTTTAAAAATCTTTATGAACATGAACTTTTAGCATTTCGTTTCAGTCAAACATACTATTTATCTAATTAAATTCGCAAAATGCGAATTTAAAAAAGCTTTGTCATAAATTGAAAATTGTCTAAATTATTATCTACTTAATAGCAATAGAATTTTATAAACAACCTAGAATAAAAAGCAGTTTAAAAATAATCTTCTAAATAAAGCACCTTGAACGTCCTCTCTTATCTATTTTTAGAAAACGCCTTAATCTAAGTGCGGTTTTGTAATTTGAAATTTTCGTACGTAGAAATACGAGACGGTACACCTCAAAATGATATTTATTATCAGGTTGGAAGCCGAGAGGAGAATTTATTATACGTACGTAATCCAACGTGTTAAATGTCCCGCGAAGGTAGATAGCACTTCTCAAGTGAGACATTTACTAAAAACAGGGAAACGTTTACTGTTTGCTGTCGTTAGAAATAGTACCTATAGCAAAACATGTAGTTTTAAAACATCTTTCGGAAGTAAATTAATTATACAAAAAACCGGCCAAGTGCGAGTTGGATTCGCGCACCGAGGAATCCGTACAAACCTCAGTTTAAAGGTATTATAGACCTGAGTATTTTTTTTTTTTTTTTTTTTTTTTTTTATTTGTAATGGGTTTGCTCTTGACTCTAGTCTAGGTCATAGGTGACAGAGACAGAGTCTACGATGGAGTGAGCTTACCCAGAAGTAGCCTGTTCACTCTAACTTTGAAGAGATTCGGGTTGAATGCGTTCGGAAACACAGACGCAGGCAGTGAGATCCACTCATTCGCTGTGCGCATTATAAAGGATGTTTGGAAGCGCTTGGTTCGAATTGGTGGAATGGCAACAAGGTAAGGATGATAACTTGCAGTGCGTCTAGATGTCCGATGGTAGAAGGGGGCTGGTGGGATGAGGTCGTGGAGTTCCTGAGCACACTCACCGAAGTACAGTCTGTAGAAGACCGACAAGCAGGCAACTTTGCGGCGATGAGCCAAGCTGTGAAGCTATATGAATTGATATGAATATAGCTATAGCTATAGCTAGCTAGCTATTAGCTATTGCTGTGATTTGATATGAATTTCAATTTAATATCACTACGCGTTCATGGGGAAAGGGGTAGTAAGTTAAAAATTATTAAAAATAGTTTTATTATATGATGTAACTAAAAATTTACAGCTTTCGCAACTTTTGCTTTATCTGTGCTATAAGACGTTGCTTCGTACCAAGTTTCAAGATTCTGAGTTCACAGGAATTACCCTGTAGGTTTTGATTCCCTTGCGAGTTTCGAAAATTTGCGGCATAAACGGTTGTATCTTTTGATTGCGTTGGTTTAAAAGTTGACAACTTTAAGGGACACTGAGTATATGATATAAATTTTAGCTTGATACCTCCAAGCGTTCCAAAGAAAAAGGGTCTTGACAGACAGACAGACGGACGGACGGTCAGACAACAAAGTGATCCTATAAGGGTTCCGTTTTTTCCTTTCGAGGTACGGAACCCTAAAAATTAAATGTACAAAATGTTATTTTTGTGGCTTACGCTCGCGTTGCAGTGCTATTCAAAAATTTCACCGTGCTAACTTGGATGAAGACGTGAAGTAAGCTGTTATATCGTCCAATTATGGTGCAATAACATTTCATTTCAAGCTCATTCCACCTACGAGTATACGTTTTCACGATGCGATGTTTATAGAATAGACCGAGTCTAAATATAAAGAATAACAAAAATAGACTATAGAATAAAATAGAATTGAATAGAATATACTTTATTGTACACCATAAAAGTAATACCTACTCATTTACAAGATAGACTTATTTATACGGGTACAAAGGCGGCCTTATCGCTGACAGCGATATCTACCAGACAACCTTTGGATGGACTGAAAAAACTTAAAATAGAAAATGGGGTAGTCTGCGGTGTACTGCTATTAGATTAAAACATAAATATACGCAAAATTATATTACTATAATAAATACTATACATAAACTTATATATAAACATACATACATAATATGACATGAAATTCATAGAAAGAGAGAGAAACAAAAAAGAAAAAGGGTTGAATAATGATGAAAGAGGTTAGATCTTAATAGAAAAGCGTTAGAGAGAAGGGAAATGGTTTCGAACCAGGTTTTTAAAAGAAACCAGTGACTGGGCTTGTCTTACTGACAACGGTAACTCATTCCACAATCGCACAGCCTGGACTGTAAACGATTTTTCGTAAAACTATATAACTAACCAGTCTATTTGTACAATCAAGGGTCAAAATCAAAGTCGCACTCTCCCAATGCTACAGTTTATTTCTAGAAAACATCACCTGCACATATTTAAGAGAATTCTTTCAGTGTCAAGATATCGAGCCAGTAGCGATATCAAATAGTTACGAATCTCAGAAACGAGGCATAAAAACTATTGTCACTACTTAGAACTAAGTAAAATATACACAAAAGCAATACCTACATTTGCAGTATCAATTTTATGAGAAGAACGAAACCATCAAACGTCTCAAGAATACACAAGACATTAAACTGCCAAAGCTACTTATACGAATACAATTTTATTCGCTTATATTATCGTTTGATAAAAATAAGATATCTCAAAGATTACTTACGACCGGGTCCCTTGTTATCGCAGAGCCCAACCTTTATTATACAAAACACAATAACCCGGTACATACTTTTATAAGAAATAAACTGACTAAAATATGTTCCTATAGAAAATTCTGAGATGGCAAAGTATACAAACATTTATTCTGGTTATGAAAAGTCTATATAGTACATCGTGTTTTTTCTTTGTCGTTCTGTAAGCGTACGTTTACTCCTGGGGGTTCAATACAATTAATTTTTAAAGGGAAGAGATGTTTTAATGTGAAGTGTTTTTCAACAAACGGTTTTGGCGTACTTAATGCCTGAGGCATTCATTACCAGTCAACTAAGAGTGGTGGAGAGATAACATGTCAGGGAAATATATCTTTAGGGCGGTTACACACTTCATCCGATCTGAAACCAAGAAATTTCGGTTCCGAAGTAGCTGCAATATTCCTTGTTACGTACTACATCCAAACTTCTTCACATTTTTTTCGAATTGAGAACATTTTCAATTCGAATAGAACGTGGAACTCAAATCACGGACTCGGATCGGATGTTGTGCATAATGTAATAATTGTTGTGGTTTTACAATAGACGTGTCCTTAAAAGCTCCTCGCAGGTGAATACGGCAATGCGTTATCTATCATACATTTCATATCATATTCATACATTGATTGATATATGATCATGGTTGAGCGATTGACTGCTGCGCTGCGTGTCGCGGGTTCGTTTCCCGCACGGAACAAATATTTGTATGACTTACAGATATTTGTTCCGGCTCTGGGTGTTTGTGTATGTGAGTTTATATGTTTGTAAACGCACCCACGATACAGGAAGTAATTTCTAGTGTGGGGCAACGTTTTTTTATGAAAAAGAACAAAACAATACCATTTATTAAATCAATTTCTATGAAAACGCGTTGTCGCATTGTCACGTCGCACCCGTCTACCAGAACCATATAGCGTCGGTGCATCAACAAGTAGGTTACATTTAAAAACCCATAACACTTTACGGGGATTCTTTAGCTTGTAACTGAATACGACAGTGTCGCCACCTGTTACGTGACGCTTAACAAAATGGCACAGGTCGCACACATCGAACGCCACGCGATTAGACCGATAACAGTTATTGGCCTATGTGGTCGTATCGCGTTATTACAGTACGTGGTCCAAAGTATACGGAGTACTTCGTCTTAGTTTGGGCAAAGTCGTTTACTTCGTAGGCAGAAGTACTTTAGGTAAATGATTCGTGCGTAGGCACAGTAATAAATGCCCTCATAAATAATATTCTTTGCGAAACTTGGAAACTGATGTGGTGCTTGACCAAATGTTTATATGGTTTTCTTTCTTTTTTAGGGTTCCGTACCCAAAGGGTAATTACGGGAACCTATTACTAAGACTACACGATCCGTCTGTCTGTCTGTCTGTCCGTCTGTCACCAGGCTGAATCTCCTGAACCGTGATAGCTAGACAGTTGAAATTTTCACAGATGATGTATTTTTGTTGCCGCTATAACAACAAATACTAAAAACAGAATAAAATAAATATTTAAGTGGGGCTCCCATACAACAAACGTGATGTTTTTGCTGTTTTTTGCGATAGTGGTACGGAACCCTTCAAGCGCGAGTCCGACTCGCACTTGGCCAGTTTTTTTACATCTCATGACCTGGCATTACTTTACTATAATTTCCGTCCGAGGAAATAAAAGCTCTTTCTCTTTCCTTTTCACATACAGAGAAAATTCAATACTACTAGTTACTGACTACGTCAGCCTGTAAAAGCCCACTACTAGACAAAGACTCCCTCCCTGACGGGCAGCTGTTTCGGTCAAGAGCTGGTGTGGACCATTGGTAGTTAATTTTGTTAAGATCTTCCTGCCATCTTCTGCGTGGTCTGCCGCGACCTCTTCTTGAGCAGGGCTCCTCATAGTGGTTATTTTTTCCCACAGCACTTGGCCACTCCTTTTGAACACAAAATCGACCACAACATTAACGAATCCAAACACGGTTTAAATAATCCATACACAAGATAAAAATTACAAATGAAAAAAAAAACCGATTTAAATTATTATTTCATGCTTTAAACTACATATAGTAGACCTAGTAGCAGACACGCTTCAATCGACAATCTATCGAAACAAGTAATAATGACACGATATCTTGCGACAAAATCCAGATTCAAAGAGTAAAATGCGAATTACTTTTGAACGGCTAAACCGATTTTATTCAAACACGTGGGACAGCTAGCCCACGCGGCTTCGCTCCCGTCAACTGGCTACCTACCTACCCATCTAGATCTACCCTACCTACATGATTGTTGCGTAACTTAAACAGTTTACGCAGCGCACGCAACGGGAGCTCTGAAAAAGGAATATTTTTGCCCGTTTTTGGAACATTTTTCATTTATGCTCCACTCCTATTGGTCATAGCGTGATGTTTTATAGCCTATAGCCTTCCTATATAAATGGACTATCCAACACAAAAATATTTTTTCAATTCCAACAAGTAGTTCCTGAGATTAGCGCGTTCAAACAAACAAACAAACTCTTCAGCTTTATAATATCAAGTATAGATAAGTATAGATAGCTAAGAACACTCTGGACAAAGTTACCTTTCACACAAAAAAAATCTAAATCAAAATCGGTTCATCCGTTGAGGCGCTATGATGCCACAGACAGACACACAGATACACAGCAACACACATCAAACTTATAACCCCCCTCTTTTTCCGACGGGGGTGAAAAATATACATCCAAAACGATTATCTTTATGCGCAAACTTAATACCGCTACCAAAAAAACGGCCTAACAGACTATCGACGTTACACGAAGTATTAAAATAACTCTATATTCGGCAAACGTAGCGTTTTCATCATTGTAACATTAGGCCCTCATAACCATAAAAAAGTGTAGGTGAAATAGTAAACTCGCGAGGCCTTACCAGCTCGTAATTTTCAATGTTATTAGCGGTTATATTAATAATAATATACTGCGAAACGTTGGAGAGTTAATCAAGGGGATTTTGGGGGTATTACAGGTAATTGGGCACAGATTGATTCGTGGAACCTTTCTTCGCCTCAGAACGCCATTATTACGGCTTTTGCAAATATGTTGTTGCTTCTAGCATGTTAATAGATTCTCTCTAAGTTATGACATCTGACATTGATCTTAATAGATATGGTATTCAGAAACAATAAGAGATTAACACCGAGTTTCTCAGCTCTAAATTATCGCAGAATTAATGTGACAAATTGTCAAGCACGCGTTATCTGCTGTGAATGGTTGAATGAATTTTCAACAGCCAATCACAGCAGATAACGCGTACTTGACAATTAGTCACATTAATTCTGCGATAATTTAGAGCTGAGAATCTCGGGGTAAGCCACGCTTTCTTTAATAAACGAGTGAAATAGGGTTATAAGGCAAGGCAATTTTTATAATTTTTTTAACAATTTATTTTTCTACCTTGTTTACCTTACTTTACTTATTTTCATCTAAAATCCATGGAATTAAATCAAGAAACCAATATTAATGAAGTGTGTTTAAATAATAGTTCCGGACCACACATAACATACACAGTACAGTATTTTTTTTTTAAAAAAACAGTAACAGTCAGTAAACCTTAAAAACTAGCCAAGTGCGAATCGGACTCGCGCACGAAGGGTTCCGTACCATTATTGCAAAAACACGGAAAAACAGGTTTGTTGCATGGGAGCCCCACTTAAATATTCATTTTATTCTGTTTTTAGTATTTGTTGTTATAGCGACCACAGAAATACATCATCTGTGAAAATTTCAACTGTCTAGCTATCACGGTTCATGAGATACAGCCTGGTGACAGACGGACAGACAGACAGACAGGATCGTCTTAGTAATAGGGTCCCGTTTTTACCCTTTTGGGTACGGAACCCTAAAAAAGTACTTCAACCTTAAACGAATTTATGAAAACGTAACGTGACCATATTTTTTTAAAGAAAACCTCACATTTTATTTTTATTTTTTATTTATCGATAGGCTCGCATTTGACCACTATCTCGCCTGATGGTAAGCGATGATGTGGTCGACGGTGAAGCACGCTTGCCTAGAAGTAACCTATTCACTCTTGACTTGAAGACCCCAAGGTTGTAGCTATCAGGAAACAAAGACTCCGGCAGGGAATTCCACTCCTTAGCTGTGCGTACAATGAAAGTATTCGCAAAACGCTTAGTACGTATGGGTGGGATGTCCACCATGTACCGGTGGCGCATTGCCGTACGTCTTGTTGTTCGGTGATGGAAAGGGCTAGGCGGCATCAAATTGTGCAGTTCCATCGCACACTCCCCGAAATGTAACCGATAAAAAACCGACAGACTGGCCACTTGGCGTCGATGTTCAAGGCTCTGGAGCTTTGAGGCGACCAGTGCATCGTGGCCGATAAGCCTCTTGGCCCGTTTATCAATAGACTCAAGTGCATCAAGTTGATATTTGGCAGATCCGTCCCAGAGGTGAGAGCAGTACTCCATGCATGACCGAACATGCGCTTTATACAAATTGAGCAGCTGTTCAGGCGTGAAGTACCGTCTCACCTTTGCAAAGATCCCTAACTTTTTTGCAGCCAACTGAGCCTTTGCCTCAATGAATGGACCATAATTGAGGGTCGATGTTAAAGTAGCACCAAGAAGGTCGAGATGGTCCGTTATTGGCACGGTTACACCACGGAAAGATGGCATTTATAACAAAATCACCACGGCATAACTTTCATGCTTCAAATGGTCGCAAATATTTTATTATCAATATAGAAAAGAACACAAAAAACGTTCCAAAAGCCTGGCTGGTACACAGAGTCACAAAATATCTAGGTTACCTTCGCGCCATCTAAGTGATTACTAGACTCACTCGGCAAACTTGAATCAGTTCTAGAATATTGGATTTCCCCTTAATAGATTGAGATTGATAAAAATCATTTTCACGCTTTTATTTTGGTCTTTAAATATAGAGATGAAACGTATTTTGCTTTAGGTTCTAAGATTAAGTTATACCTACACTTGAGGTTCTCAATGGTATCTGTTTATGTTAAAATTTTGGCATATGCTATACAAGCCTCGAACTTAATGTTCGGCTTGTATTGTATTTCAGGTTTCGTGCTCACAGAGACAACAATTTCTTATGTAGCTTTTTACATCATGTACAAGATTTTCTTTGCTTTAAATATGTGTTACGTACCTATAAATAGGTAGCCTAATACTGTAAAGTAACTTAAGACTGCCCCTAATAGTGACCTTCTTGATGACTCCACGTGATTCGAAGTATATACACCGATAGACGATTTAAATTGCAAGTGTGTTCACATGGACGTCATGCGAAGGAATTCGACCGATTCCAATTTAATTCGAATCCATTCCCTGCAAAATTTTCAAAAGATCATAACTTTTTACTTGTTAATGCTACAAGGTGGACATTAAAAGACGTGAGGGTAGCAATCAGGTAGTAATTACTCAAGTAAAAATAATAACTCGAATTTGAATGACACAAAAGGAGAGTTGACAAGATATCAGAATGTCTGGTAATTTTGAAGTCCATTTAGGTAAGGGTTCCGTACCCAAAGGGTAAAAACGGGACCCTATTACTAAGACTTCACGATCCGTCTGTCTGTCTGTCTGTCCGTCTGTCACCAGGCTGTATCTCATGAACCGTTATAGCTAGACAGTTGAAATTTTCACAGATGATGTATTTCTATTGCCGCTATAACAACAAATACTAAAAATGTAATAAAATTAATATTTAAGGGGGGCTCCCATACAACAAACGTGTTTTTTTTTGCCGTTTTTTGCTCGATATTAATAACGGCAACAGATAAACGCTTGAAATATTCACAGAATATTTAGTTGTATATTCACTTCAAAAAATAATTATTATTAAATTAAAATAAAATAAATTAAGGGGGGCTCCCATACAACAAACGTGATTTTTTACCGTTTTTTGCGATAATGGTGCGGAACCCTTCGTGCGCGAGTCCGACTCGCACTTGGTCAGTTTTTTTGTTTCAAAGTTAGGTAGCAATTAATTGACTATAGGTAGTAAAAAGTAGTAAATAGTTAGCTATTTTTGTTCACTTGCCTGACGCGAACCGATACAGGCAACCAGCCATTCAGACGCACACTGAAATTATCGTTAAATAAAATTATTCATTTAAAATCTTCTTAGCAAACCCTTTCATTTGATACCCATATCATGGCAGTGAACAAAAAATAACTAGTCCGCCATCTTGGGCCATCCACCGTATTGGATTTAGAATGATATTTACTTAGCTAACCATGCATTGTCATCCAAACGAAACGTGTATGCAAAATATCATCATAATCGGTAGAATTAACTGCTTTTAAATAGATTTGCAAGATGTGACCCGAACACACATACATATATTGCAAGCTAAATAAAAGCTTGTAAAATACGTGTACGCGATATCCGACCGATGTCGCCTATAGCAATTTAAATTGTAACGAGCCATAATTGAGGTCCCTTATAATTCTATATTACATCCAATAATATGCTCGATCAAAAACAGAACAATACGTAATTAAAAGCAGATACTTCAATAAAATATTGCAGAACAGTATCAAGTTAAAACGTTCAATAAAGTCGAGGGCTATAAATTTATTCGTCGGCATTTTGATGACAAACATCAATGGCGCAGTTACGGGAACGAACTGCAATATGTGCTACTTCCCTCCATGTTTCATATGTCTGCGGTAGACCAATAATAATGTCAATATTTATGAATATATATGTGACCACAGCGTTACTATCAATTTCATGCAGTGGCAGTCGCTTGAGGCATTGACAGCTGTGATATTGAAAGCATCCTACTGCGATGTAGTGGCGTTGTTAGACTGTATTTACGTAGACTGTGACCGTATATTACATACACACA
The DNA here is from genome assembly GCA_948252205.1 of Orthosia incerta. Classification (NCBI taxonomy): domain Eukaryota; kingdom Metazoa; phylum Arthropoda; class Insecta; order Lepidoptera; family Noctuidae; genus Orthosia; species Orthosia incerta. The sequence continues at coordinate 58,436,075 of OX411742.1, forward strand.
CCTGCATTCTCCAAAGGGTGTGGCAAGGTGGAGGAGGTGCTACTATAGTACGACCACATTCCATCAGTTATGTTTAAGTCTTATGACAAAGGGAACGAACATTTTGCAATCAATCTCTACTGAGAAATTTCAGGTAGATAAAGACCCTAATAACACTTTTCCTCACGTGGCAATCGAAAGGAGGACATCGTGTCCAGCAGTAGCATTTGCTACTACAAGACCAATAAGGTAGTTATACCGAACGTATGGAAAAAATATTGTATAATTGTTCTATCTCACGATGACGGATGAGTCGTAGCAAAATGAATCTTATTTCGGCGTCATAAAAGTGGCCTATCCCGTCATCGTGAGATAGAACAACTATATGAAATTACTGTACCCAATCAAAAGTTAAGGAGTATTTTAGAGTTTTAATGCGTGGATGTTGTGAGCCTCGGGACTTTAAAACTAAAAGGTTTTATATCAATCAGATAGTTTTGAATCAATCCCAAACAAACAAAAGTGAATTGAAATAGATTTAATGTACTGCACGATAATTACAGATGCGAGAAATGTTTTGTAATATTGCGAGATAAATTAATAAATCTACAATGTATTAGCGCGAGCATTCTAAGAAACACGTAAACGAGACGGCTTCTTCAATTTATTATCGTGTTGTATCAATGTTACGAACGAACAAGAATCAATATTTTCCTTCTGCTCTTACAATGTTATTTGTTTTTCTGAATAACATTACAATATGTTAGTTTTTTACGTAGATAGAGCAAACATCAGAATGCGCGTTGTAATTTTTACTTCCTGAAAGCAAAAACATGAACAGCAAACAAGTTGGCGTGAACACAAAACGAAAACAAACACGAAACATAAACACGAGAAGTTGTCTGATCAAAGGCTCGTAAATTACTTTTGAACATGGATGTCTCACACAGTTTTCTGTGCTTTTATAGCAATCTTTGAGAACACTATCACAAGCCGTTTAAATAAAAGCATTGATTTTGGATTTTAAAGAAATGAAAGACAGGAGGGTGACCATAACCTCTTAGAGCGGTATCAATTTGAAATCGAATAAGGGACAGATGTATCTGACTTGTATACATCTGTCACTTACTCGATATCAAATTGATACCGCTCTAAGAGCTTATGGTCACCCCCCAGGTTATGGATAGGTACGATATGCCCAAACTTTTGTGATTATGTTAGCTTTATTACAATGTTATCAATACAAATACAGTTCAACTATTTTCTTAGTGTCCCTCGGCAATCATCGCATTTCCGAATACAACCGAATGCTAATTGACATGTCCATCTATTAATAGATTTATCGTGTAAGTACTTTATTGTTGTTTGTTTTAGCTATAAAACTATTTTCCTGTTTCCTTTAGCAGCTGTCTTCCCATTTTTAAAATACATTACATTAAGATCAAATAGTATTAACAACTCTATATACTTCCAAGTTGATTGAGAGCGTCCGGTCTGCACCAAGTGCAATGGGCAACTGATAGAAAGCCGACGACTGACGAAACACGAAGTTTGCCGAGGGACATTAAGAAAATGTTTGTACTGTACTAACAGATTGATTGCATTTATCTTATATCTCTTTATAGACCATTGTTTGGAGTAAATAGGACGTCCGATTCTAAATTGAAAAAAATAAATTTTATAAAAGGATTACAAGGGTAGATAAGAAATACTTTTCATAGTTCGTCCATTTGAGTGCAAAAGTGGAAGGATCATAAAAATATAATAAACTTTACAACAACCTACCAATAAAAAATAATACGAACAGGTCTTCCTCTTCGTAACAGCGGGTAGAGATACTTAATTTACAAACTTTATCATACTTTGTGCCTTTGAAAACTTCTCCTTAGTTTCAGTCAGTGATAAATTGCTTTCATACATCAGCAATATTGTCATTGTCGAGTAATTTACATCGAAAGTCTTACGGAGTACGAAATTAAGAAATTTGTGAGTGCCTAACTTACAAGTGTCTTTTAAAGCTTAAATTTATATTGAGGAATGAAAACGGAGTGGTAAAGCTTAGGTCTTCATAAGTAACTAGGTTTTTGTTCCTCTTTGCTGCCGAGGCCAAACCCACAGGAACTGTGCATTTCCCAGCATAAAAATATAAAAATAGCATATGACTGCCGGTCAGTGATAGAATAACTTTTTATCAGTGATTTCTATCACTGATAAAAAAGTTACTCTATATATATTATAGCAATTGGATCGGTACTTCCAAGTAATTGCCTGCTTCAAACAAATCATTTTAACTCTTTAGAGATTAAAACAAAACTGTAGCTATTAAATTCTCTTTTGCTGTAGAACTTAGGTAGTTCATCAACTATGTAGAAAACTACATAGTTGATGAACTACCTAAGTTCTACCAACAAAGTATTGATCTCTTCTAAGTAACACATTAGAGAGTGCCCTTGCAGTCCCATTTTCTTTACAGGTTACCTTCCACCTGTAAAGAAAATGTAGCGCCGACATAAGTGTGTACAGTACAACTATGTTCTAATTGTCCCACGGCAATCATCACATTTCTGAATACAAACGAATGCTAATTTCCATGTCCATCAATTATTGGATTTATCGTGTATAATAATTTGCATTCAGAACTAAGTACTTTATTTTTGATTTGTTTTGTTTTCCATGTGAACTTTATAGAGCTGGAAAACTATTTTCCTGTTTTCCTTTAGCAGCTGTCTTCTCATTGTTAAAACACATTTCATTAAGTTAAAAGAGTATTAACTACTTTATATACTTCCAAGTTGATTGAGAGCCTCCGGTCTGCACCAAATGCAAAGGGCAACTGATAGAAATCCGACGACTGACAAAACACGAAGTTTGCCGAGGGACGTTAAGAAAATAGTTGTACTGTACTTAGTAACATTTAATTTATTATATGTATTTAATGCCTAGCTACTTCTTTACATGGTTTAATTGACTTGTGAAATTGTTATTTTAACAAAAAGGCAAAATAAATATATTTTATCAAAGCTAGACGTTTCATTGAAAAATAAGCTAGACAAAACTCGCAACTAGACAAAATAACAATCCCATCATTCTAGTCGTTATTAAAACAGTTTTTCGACCAAAATCAACGGCGTGTGAGCACAAATGGATGTCAGTTTCACACTCGTGCAAACAGATAAGCAGTTTACCTGCCGCACTAAACTACGTTTTACGTTGTGCCCGATTCAGCAAACTGTCAAAAATATTACTCGAATTGCAAAATAATTCTTTCCTAGGAATGCAAAAACTCGTTTCGAAATTCCAAGTTGTACAGTCTGTCCTCGATTAATTTTAACAGTAATATCGGTCCTGAATCTCCTGAAAGCACTATTCTTAAATGAAAGAGACTGCTCTAAGCAATCATTTCAACTTAATGGTCGAAAATGGGGGAACATTTCGCCTTAAGGTTGCTACATCAGAGAAACCTCTGCGGATCGTTAGGAATCAGTTAATTTTCACGAAGAAAGCTCTCTAAAGCATTCGGCAGTAGGTACGTAAATTGTTCATTTACGAATTCCGTGTCGGTCCCTTTGAATTGGCAGACGATTTCGATGAAAAAATTGCCTTTATCGCAACCTCGAATCTTCAGAGAAACGAAATTTATTAAACGTTGGTGAATTTTTTCATCAATTCTGTCAATTTATCGAAATTCCCTTTCAAAGCACTCGTGTTTAATTGATTTTTTATCGCGAAAACTCATTAGTGTTTTTTCAATCGTATTTTTTTTCATTAGTCATCGATGAACATCGAATAGGCAGTAATGTACCGGCAAGCAATCAAATTGGTGTGTAATCCAAAACGTTCGCAAACATCACGCATCCCTATGGGTTCATAACGAACGTGGTTCTATTGGTTTTACGCATTTGCCAAATATGTTCCCAGAATGTCCGGTGCGCACTAATTACACCAACTATGCAGACATCGCCAGATTTGTGCATCTATCACGTCACCAAGCTGCTTCCACAAAAATTTTCCAATCCGTTAGCAGATCAATTACCTCGACGTTGCACTGTTTCAATATTCAGATTCATTCGGATTCGTCTAGACACATAAACACCATTACCGAACATTAATGAGAGCAACGCGTTCCGCACCGATCGTGACAGATACTGTTTAAACTTCGTACTGCAAATGCACAGCTATTTTCGTTCTCATATAATTAAAGATAATCAGACTGCATTATAAATGGAACGCATTGAAATTGTCTCTTAATAAACTCTGGCAGGTGACCAAACACGCGTCAGTTTAGTTCTAAACTTTAGCAGTTGTCGAACGATCATTCTAAAAAGACGTTACTAACATAGAATTTAGTGAATTGCCGTTTCAAGTCATCAATTCGCTAGGTCCTTTATCGATGTATGTAATGTACAGCGGATTTGTTTCGTGTTAATGGATATTCTAATAGTTTCATAGTGGCGAATTGAAACTTCGCCAAGTGTCGCGTAGACTAGCTTCAGCCGTGCAAATCATACGCGACATAACTATAAGTACTCTCAGTATAATTGTGTCGCGTAAACAAAACACTCTGTACACTGTACTATTCGTCGTGCTTCATAAAATACAAGTACGGAGTTAAAAGAGTGGAAGCGAAGAAGCGGAGTCAGCGTGAGGCCGTTGAACGTCGAGACCCAAACGTATAAAAATGTAGTCGACAAAGAGCGCTACAGCAAAAATCGCGAACAAACGAGTGCCGAAGTCAGTGTTGTGGTAGCAAATGAAGTGAAAATTATTAAGTCTAGCTTGAAGAATAAACGGTCGGGTAAAACGGTTAAGGGCAAACGCAGCAAGAAAAGGGTTCACTTCTCAGACAGTGAGCCGGCCCCGACGGCTGGAATCACCCTGTGTGAACGTTTCAGCCGCTTTTTTCATTTCCTCTGGAAGTATACGAGGGGATCCGTGAAAAATGTTCTAAGTAAGTTTCCCTTTATTGTTTAACGCCCACCTTTTATAATACTTTATCCTGTTTTTGCGGCACTTTTACCGATGTTGTTTCTCTTTGTAAACAACTGTTCTATTTGATGTTGTTTGTTTGTAGTTAAAAGGATAGTATGGTACTAAATGTAACTTTTAATCATAACTATGTATTATTGCGATGTACAGGGATAAGACAGCCATAAAGAATAAGCTAATACTGTCTTAGTAAAAAGTCGTATTTCTCTCTCCCTATTTTACAAGCTTTTTATTAACTACTAGCTGTACCCGCCTACCCTACCCTTCTTACCTTCCTGCCTACCCCACTTACCTACTTACTATTCTTTTTCTAGTGTCATCATTCTTTCGCGGAGAATCTTACAACCGCCATTAAAAAAATGACTTCAAATGCACAACGCCATCTATCGAATATCGAGTTCAATTGCCCGAGCATCTGAATTGCGTGTTTTGTGATAATTTTACTTCTTGAACACTTTAAATACATATAACTTTTGATAGTGTGAACCGATTGTGATGAAACAAAACTAAATAATACTTCAAGTTACGCATAATTTGTTTGTATAAAAGTTATCTACATTGGTTTCGTACATTTCACGTGATGCGTGCACAAATAAACAGACAAACAGATAAACAGACAAAAAATCCAAAAATGCTGGAAATAGGTTCTGTTGGTTATCCTTTAACACCCTGGCAATTTTTTTGGTAATATTTTCGATGTACAAAAATGACTTTTCTACAGATTTATTATATGTATTGATGATTGATGATGATATTGATATTGATGCAACTGAATTTTAACCGATTAAGATGAAATTTTTGCATACACGTTTGCTTTGGATGACAATGGACATTAAGTTATAAAGCTTTTAGAAAAGTTTTTTATATTGTAAAAAATAACCGAAAAAGTCAGTCAATATCAAGTATTTACAAACAAAATTTCTAGAACACCAAAGAGAAACAACCAGCTCGTTTACAACCGGCAAGCGCTATATCACGACACTAATTAAATTTTAATGAATCGTTCGAGCTATTGAGCTACAAAATGCCATATTCCCGCATCGAGTTGATCAACAATTTGGGACGAAACTCCATTTTGAAGTTGTTCCTTCAACAGAGCAAGTTTCACTCTCTGCCATATTAATGAAATTCCTGATACGAGAAATCGATTACTTTAGCTTTCAATAAATATATATTTATGTAACAGATGATCCATAAATTAAAAAGCGTCAGCAGCTTTGTCAGCATTAAAATTACCCCACGGTGCCGCCAGTATTATTCGGAATAAAAAGTATTCAGGTCCATAAAGCCTTTGAGGTGTGATTGATTAAGAAACCTAAAGACGATTATAATAAATATTAGTAGAATGATATGATGACAATGGCAATGGAATGGCAATGGAGAGGGCTATGCTCGGAGTTTCCTTGCGTGATCGAATCAGAAATGTGGAGATCCGCAAGAGAACCAGGGTTACCGACATAGCCCGAAGAATTGCCAAACTTAAGTGGTAGTGGGCAGGGCACATTGCTCGCAGAACGGATGGCCGACGGGGCCGAAAAGTTCTGGAGTGGCGACCACGAACCGGAAGACGATACGTTGGAAGGCCTCCCACTAGGTGGACCGATGACCTGGTTAAGGTTGCGGGAAGGCGCTGGATGCAAGACGCACGGGATCGGTCAATGTGGTGACGACGTCTTTTGGCTGAAATGATGATGATGATATGATGACAACAAGGGTATCCGGATGTTCTCCTATGAAGTAAATGTGTTTATGTAGGTCGTTGCCCGTGATCTATAGGATTATGAAAATAGGTACAAGCACCTACTCAGGAAACCTTATGACAGACTTGTAGCTCAAGGCTTACGGGCAGGCTGTATCGATTTTCAATCTCTTCAATCCCCATTACGGATATAATGCTAAGTATGATGGTTTGAGAGCCTGTCTTTATGATGGTAAGTATTCAGTAGCTTGATATCGATAAAAATATGAAAAAGACGGGTTGTTGCATTGTCTTCGGGTTAGAATTAATATTTGTTTCGGGCTATTTACCATATATATTTAGAATTTTGTTGAGAGCTCGATATTTCGACACCGTTACTAGCGCCATGATCACGAGAACTAAAGTCTTTGCGGGTGGGTGTTATTTACGAGCTGACATATCTGTCTACCCTCTTCCTCACTCGTTTTTCACGCACGATGCCGCTACTACCAGAACCTTTTTCACTAATTACTCGACACTGATCTCGACAGACAATGCTCACTGTATCCACTTTTGAAACTCGTTCAGTAGTTTTACGACCTTTACATAGTCGAAGCACTGGATTCCAGGCTCTCGACAATTGAAACCCGTCGTCCCTATTGAAATTTTTGCACTTGGTTATTTCAATTGCTTCCCGAACCATTCTAGGTATGTAATGTCGTTCAGTCGAGATAACCTGTTGGTCGTGTAAATCGATCCAGTGGTTTTGCCCTGATAAAAAAACCCGGTAAAACCCTATAAGTTTTTACCGGTTAACCTGTTAAAAACTTATATTGCCTTCGGGGTTATCAACTACTTGCGAAGAAAAGTAACAAGCAATATAACAAGATTCTCTGCCGAATATCTACTATATGAATTATCATCATTTTTCAGCCGAAAGACGTCCACTTACGGACATAGGCCTCCCCCAAGCGTCACCACACTGATTGGTCCTGTGCGTTTCGCATCCACCGTACTCCCGAAGCCTTGACCAGGTCGTCGCTACACCTAAAGGGAGCTGCGTCTTCCGGTACGCGGTCACCACTCCAGAACTTATAGGCCCCAACGGCCATCCGTTCTGCGAGCAATGTGCCCTGCCCACTGCCATTTAAGTTTGGCAATTCTTCGGGCTATGTCGGTAACCGTGGTTCTCTTGCGAATGTCTTCATTCCTGATTCGATCACGCAAGGAAACTCAGAGCTGTTATAATTTGTTTAAAGAAAGTATAGCCACATCACATACATTAAACTCATACGAGAAACAATCTTATTAAATTATGGACAGGCACATGACCAAGAAGGCATACATAACATATACCATAATAACAAAGACAAAGTTCATGTTTGGTTTGTCACTAATACTGTAAATTAATGTAATGACCCAAATATTGCTATTAATAGGCACTTGAAGCTTACTGAGGTCCTTAATACTTAATTCTTTATTGTACACCAAAACAATAAATTTACACAAAGTGAAATCAATATTCATGTACAAAGGCGAGCGGGCGTCCTTTTTTTAACCCTGTAAATTAGAGAGTTGTAATGACCCAAATATAGCTATTGGCACTTGAAGCTTACTGAGGTCCTTAATTCTTAATATTTTATTGTACACCAAAACAATAAATTTACACAAAGTTAAATCAATATTCATGTACAAAGGCGAGCGGGCGTCCTTTTTTTAACACTGTAAATTAGAGAGTTGTAATGAGCTTACTGAGGTCCTTAATTCTTTATTGTACACCAAAACAATACATTTACACAAAGTGAAATCAATATTCATGTACAAAGGCGAGCGGGCGTCCTTTTTTTAACCCTGTAAATTAAAGAGTTGAAATGAGCTTACTGAGGTCCTTAATGCTTAATTCTTTATTGTACACCAAAACAATAAATTTACACAAAGTGAAATCAATATTCATGTACAAAGGCGAGCGGGCGTCCTTTTTTTAACACTGTAAATTAGAGAGTTGTAATGAGCTTAACTGAGGTCCTTAATTCTTTATTGTACACCAAAACAATACATTTACACAAAGTGATATCAATATTCATGTACAAAGGCTAGCGGGCGTCCTTTTTTTAACACTGTAAATTAGACAGTTGAAATGAGCTTACTGAGGTCCTTAATTCTTAATTCTTTATTGTACACCAAAACAATACATTTACACAAAGTGATATCAATATTTATGTACAAAGGCGAGCGGGCGTCCTTTATCATATCCTTCAAACCGTATTTATACATTCCAAAATTCTTCTAATACGAATGTAGTATGGACTGTACTAGAATTAGTACATTCCATAATCTCTCCTTGCTTTGACTTGGACAAACGCCATGTCAAATATATTAAACATTTCTAATTCCGTCTATTTTCACTTTCATGCTTTCTCAGCTCCCGCTTCATCTTTCTTATTAATTACAGTTTTGTTTTCTAAGGAATTTCTTTGATCGTTGACTAATTTCTTTTTTCGTTGAATTAATGGCCGAGAGTAAGTTTACTACTCGGCACGGCAGACTGGGCTGAGGGGCTCCAGACAATGAAATAATCTATCAGCGATAATGACTATCATAAAGTTCAAAATGTATGGTATAGACATGCGACCGAATTGACACGTGATTATACCCTTATGTTTTAACTTTTCAACAATCGTTATCTCTAACAGAATGAAACTTAATTACACTATAGTCCAGAGTTTGCCTACATTCCACAATTTCTCTCTATCTACGAAAATCTTGTTAATTAGTAAGACAGACTATTTCTGTTTCAATGTATCCCAAAAGGATGACTAGAAATAGATCAATGATTGAATAGAGTGATATTATCATCAGCCTTTTAATATCCCCACTGCTGGGACACAGGCATCTGTGAGAGGGAATGGGCCGTAATCCACCACGCGGGCCCAGTGTGAGTTGGTGGATGTCACATGTCTTCAAATACGTAGGGTGCGGGAATAGAGTGATATAGTGAACTCTAATGCATGATTTATTGTCACTTAAACGTGCCTCTCTCTACATCAGAAAATACTATTTATCGACCCCCATTAATATCCCTAAACATCGCTGAAAGAACCCAAAAATGCTGACCCTCGTTCTACAAACGGGTCTTATGCCTATTTTTGCGAAAGTACATAATTTATTAGGGAACGTATCCGAATTTCGGAATATACGAATTATCCGAATACCCGCGTCTCATTTTTCACGTCACGCAAATTGAGTCGTTCCAACTCCCCAGAGTTTGTGCCCGACGTAAATTACAACGTTCTACTTCATCTCGACTTATGTGTGTCTATGGCTTAAGCGTAGGTAGTTACGTAAACAGACAACGCACGCGATGTCATGAATTAGGCTAGGAGATCGGTCAGTAAAAGTGATGAGGTCTCGATCAAAGAAGAAAAAAAAGTGCTCGATACAAAAATAAAGAGATAACGGTTTAAAAGTCATTTGTTCTAAGTATATGTTTAAAAAGAACGAATTCTACAACTTTGCTGATGTATTTTTTCCAAACAACACTGACCAATTTATAATTTCAAATATTTTATACAAGCACACGGCAACCGACCCCAGGCTAATCTAATTAACTCGAAAATACTTTCAGCCTTATAGATAAGAGTATTTGGCAGATGGAAAAAAGTTGGATTATCAAACCCATTTAAAATCAAATAAAATCTTAGCTACAACCGGCCTCCACATAGCTGAAAACCAAAATTAACAATTGTCTTCTAGCTGGTGTAACCACAACCTTACGTCGCTATTGCCCAGTCCCAGAGGACGTGCACATAATGCTACAGAAGAAATTGCTCCGACTTCAAATTGCTCAGGAGAAGTATAACTAGCCTTACACGCTCAAATGCACAGAGTATTTCTTAGCTCGAGTCCAAGAGTTTCTTTTCCGAGAATATTGGTTTATATAAGTGGTGATACGGTATTGTGTTGTTCGTTGTTTATTGAAAACTAGCGTTTGCCCTAGACTTCACTCTCGCAGAAACCATGCGTTTTTTTTTCGGGATCATCATCATCATTTAATGTTCCCACTGCTGGGACACAGGCCTCCTCTCTGTGAGAGGGAATGGGCCGGAATCCATTACGTGGGCCCAGTGCGGGTTGGTGGATGTCACATGCTTTTGAATTTTTGGTTCTAGGACATGCTGGTTTCCTCGTGATGTTTTCCTTCACCGTTTTCGGGATAAAATAGGATATAACACGACGTTGTATTAGCGATAGTGTGGCTTTCTTCTAGTGAAATAAAATTCGTAATTGGATAAACTCTTTCTGGGATTACCTCTTCTAAAACATATCAAGAATAAATTTTATCTCTTAAATATTATATAAGTTGGGTTAATCGCAAATACTAAGGCAAAGGTTCTCGATTGGCTACTATTGTGTTCACGTTATTGCAATAAAGATTCCAAATTTCCGTTTAGCCGTTCCTTAAGAAATACGGTCCGATATTCAGCCGAATAAAACCTTCGTCCTTTTGTACGTAAAAACTCGTGTAATACGAAATAGATTATTATCCTCAACAAGTACATGAAAGGTTCCGTGAAAATACGCGTGATAATTTATGTGTGGTAACAATATAAGTACCACAAACATAAATCTAACTAAATAATGCAAGTTCCTCCATCTATATGAAAACCAAGCGTGCCACTTTTTTAACACACAATTTAAAAACAAATTTACTTACCAATGAAAGAAAACATTGCCAATGCCTCGGCCAACTTTTTAAATACAGTCTTAACAGCTCAATTTGTCATAATTAGGCATTTTTCTAAATTTCGGTAGATTTCCGGTGCCGATAATGCTAAATGAAAAGCTCAAAGTACGATCATTGATCGTAAATTTACTCCGTTTTTTGACACGCGAAATATATACAATTGCGTCATCAAGTAAGATTTATATCTGTGATATGAACCGATCTATTTTTACCATTCCTGCTTCACCTAAAACCCACTAAACCAGAGAATTAAATCATACTTATAATATAAATGCGAAAGTGTGCCTGTCTTTTTCACGTCTAAATCAATAAATCAACCTAGCATTTGCCCAATTATATTGGGTTCAGCTTCCAGTCTAACCGTATTCAGCTAAGCACCAGTATTTTACGTGGCGACTGCCTATCTGACCTCCACAACCCAGTGACTGGGTAACACGATACCCCTTGTCTAGACTGGTGTCAGATTGCCTGGCTTCTGACTATCTGTTACGACTGCCAATATCTACAAATGAACCCTTTCCGACGCACAGCTCGCTATGTAAAGATGGTCACCCATTCACGGATCGACCTCGGCAGGCGTTGGTTGTTTAACCAACCCGTTGTGTAAATCATCCCGTGTGGCTGTTATTGTTAAGCAATGAGCACGTTTTGACATCTAAACCGCTTCACACAGTTTTTATAAGACCTGACACACGGCACTTGGTTTAGGACATAGGAAAAAAATACATATATATAAATTTAGATAGTATAAAATACTTAATTAACAATAACTACCTATATGCACTAAAATAAAAATAAAACTACGAACGCGTATAAAAAGAACAGGGGTCATTGTGCGTCAAAAAATTCGTCCACATCGCTGTCAACGTGAAAAGTGCCCAGAACGCTGGCAGCATTGTCACGTCGGATGGCATTGCTGTTCTCTAGCCGAAGAAAAAGCCAGCCCTCTGGTCACGTGAAGAGTCGACTAACCGTTTGCTTACATCTCGAAATACTCGATGAGCACTCGGACCCCATGGACCTAAAGTTTCAACCCCAAAGGGCTCAAAAATATAGCTTCTAATAAGGTTGTTGTATTGGCGCCGTTCGAGGTTTTCTGGACTAGCAGCAACTGCTCCAGAACAGCCAGCCTTGCTTAGAAGATGGGATGGCACAAGGGTTTCGACACATGTTGCATCCCATAGGATACTTTAAATCCCGGTGTAGTACGTTCCCTTGGTATATTAAAGCACCTATCACGCGGCCGAAGCCACAGGCAGAAGCTATTTACACTGAATGTAATAACACTATAATTTTCTTAACACTTTCCTAACTAAATGACGGAGTGAGAAAGGTGTTAATTTATAGAACAATACTTCTAAATTAGCAGAGCATAATGACGGTGGTAAATCATTTTTACTTCGCTTAGCGGCATTACGTAGAATTTATTACTACGAATGTCTGTTGCGCGCTGTTTTCGCGAATTAAGGAAATTATTTAGTTAATTGTTGTTTAATGTATTAAAAGGCGATGTTTTTGAAGGTATTGTTTTTTTCCCTTCTTTTGGTTTATGTCATATAATCTTGTTTTTCTGGTCACTTGTAAAAGTTGTTGTCTTTGTTTACGCAATCAAACTGCCAAGCCTTTTCCCAATTTTATTGGAGTCAGTATCTAGTTTAACCGTATTCAGCTGATACCAATATTTTACAAGGAGCGACGGCATATCTGACCTTCACAGCCCAGTAACTGGGAAACACAGTATCCCTTGGCAAGACTGGTGTCACACTGGCAGGCTGACAAGCTGGAGTCAGATTTTCTGGCTGACAAATAAAATCCGGGACCACAGGCGACGCACGGAAAAATTTCGCCATGTTTGTTCTCTTTGTCGATGTTGACTCGCTGTTCACAACAGGGTGCTGGTGCCTACACTTATGTATGGATATGAAGGTTGGATATGGCAAAAAAGACATGAAAGTAGGAATAATGCAGTAGAAATGCGTTCCTTGGGAAGTGTGGTGTAACTTTAAATTATAGATTGAGAAATGATGTATTAAGAGCACGTTGTGGTTTAAAAGAAGATGTAGTGACAAATTTTAAAAGAATATGCTAAGGTGGTTTGGCCATGTTAAGAGGATGGATTAAAGGCGATTAGTAAAAGTTAGACGTGAATGGAAACGCTGGGAGGGGAAGCCCTAGAAAGACATACATATACCTAATTGGTGATGTTCTTCAGAAAGGCAAGCGATGATGTGGTCGACGATGTAGCACGCTTACCTAGAAGAAACCTATTCACTCTTGATTTAAAGACTCCCAGGTTGTAGCTATCAGGAAATACAGACTCTGGCAGGGAATGCCACTCCTTAGCTGTACGTATAATAAAAGTATTCCCAAAACGTTTGGTGCGTATGGGTGGGATGTCCACCATGTACCGATAACGCATCGCCGTACGTCTTGTACGAGTAGTCCGATGATGGAACGGGCTAGGAGGAATTAGTTCATGCAATTCCATCGCACACTCCCCGAAATATAACCGATAAAAACCGACAGACTGGCAACTTGGCGCCGATGTTTAAGGCTCTGCAGCCTAGACTCGACTAGTATCTCATTGCCGATGAGCTTTTTGGCCCATTTTTCGATCGACTCTAGTGCATCCAGCTGCTACTTGGCAGATCCGTCCCAGAGATGAGAGCAGTACTCCATGCATGACCGAACTTGCGCTTAATACAAGTTGAGCAACTGGGGCGCACGGTTGGCGCAGTGGTTGAGCGATTGACTGCTGCGCTGTGTGTCGCGGGTTCGATTCCCGCTCGGAACAAATATTTGTATGACCTACAGATAGTTGTTCCGGCTCTGGGTGTTGTGTATGTGAGTTTATATGTTTGTAAACACACCCACGAAACAGGAATAAATTCCTAGTGTGGGGCTACGTATTAAAAAAAAAAAAAACTGTTCTGGCTTGAAGTACCGTCTCACCTTTGCAAGGAGCCCTAACTTTTTAGCAGCCAGTTGAGCTTTTACCTCAATGAGTGGACCAAAATTAAGGGTCGATGTCCGTAACGCCAGGAAGCTTAAGATGGTCCGTTATCGGCACGGTCACACCACGGAAAGAAGGAGCCGGGTGGAATTGGCTCCTTTTAGCGGAAAAAAGACACGCCTGGGTCTTAGCAGCATTGAACCTGACCAGGTTGGCAACGCCCAATCGGAGACTGCCTTCAAGATCAGATTCAAGCGCCCAACCATGGCCCTCCGGAGAGACCAGATCTGAGGCCCAGTAACGCACGCGTCGGATACATATCTCTCAGCAGCAGTGCTGTCGTCTGCATACCCAAAGGTGCCGGATTTTAGCAGATCATTTATGTGCAACAAGAACAATATCATTATGATAGTTTACGTCTACAATATTTTTTGTATTAGACAAGTTTTGTCTAGAGTTTCTACCCTAACCCTAACTATATTGGGGTCGTCCTGCCGAAGCAAATGGGTCTATATATCAATATTTTACAAAGATCAACTACCACCTGACCTTGGTTACCCAATTAGGCTAGTCAATAACGATGTTCTAAGGAAGGATGTACCACTTTCGGGTTTCTGAAAACTTGTCGTTGGGGTTTATTAAAGCTTAAATTTCCAAGACTGCTTTGTGAAAATGAAATACATCTGGATACTGTACACCAACCGAATTTCAAAATAAATCATTTTGGAATACACACAAATTAATCACGTCAAAAAATATTGTTTTTGTAAAACTTGTAGAACACCGATTCAACCGTCAGCTACGTCGTCGACGTCTACAACCATTCGTGCCTCAGTCATTGTCATCATTGAGTGATTGACAGTGACGTAAAGGACAGTAACGTGACGTGATTGATGTGTGCATGAACCATAAGAATAAATTCAAGCTTAAAATACATGTAAACAAACACTACGACACATATGTAAACACCCACCTGTGTATGTATATCGTCAGTATCAGGATTAATGTTCGCAATCACCATTCAATGGCAAACGGGGCTTAATCACTGTATATTGGTACAAATGAGGCGAGCCTTGTGTATGTGTACCAGTTTACCTCTCCACTGGTTTGCAATGTTACTGGTAAATGGAGATAGTTTACTTACAGGTAAAGGAATTATATAGGTATGATTTAGACAAAAGGTGTACCCATTATTCGAGTGAGCAATTCAAAACCAAAAATTCGAGGCCAAAGAAAAGATGATATAAAGAAGATGTAGTCTAACGGCTCTATCAATTTAGACGTTTCGTGACAGACTGCTGCGGCATCGCAGCGGTGCGTTTGTCGTACTGCACACGTCCGTTTGAGTTTTTCCATACAATTTATGCACCAATGCAGTGCGACGCCGGTGCCGCGCACGCACGAAAGCAGGACGAGTATTTGTGTGCATAAATTGTATGGAAAAATAAATAAACGCACCACTGCGGGCCTATGCCTCAGCAGTCCGACACGAAAGGTCTAAATTGAAAGAGCCCAAAAAAGCGTGACGGTTGACAGGTCGGCATGGAAAAGACAACTTGTTACGCAGATGATGATGATTCTGAGTTATGAAATTCTCACTGAGAGAGAATACCCAACGAAATGTTTTATACTAGTGATGGTGAATATACTCAAAAATAAAATTCAAAAATCAAAAGTCATTTATTCAAACTAGGCTGAGAATCAGCACTTTCCGAACGTCAAAATTACATAAGACCAAAAACGCCCGCCCTTCACCACTTCCTAGTGCTTTTGCTGGGAAGAAGAAGTGGCGCAACAAACTCCCCAGCAGCACAGCTGTCTGTTCAGTTAGAAAAAAACAAAAACTTGATTCTATACAATAGTATGCAAATAATTTACATTACTCAAAACAAAAAAATTAAATTAAATATATTTGCCATAATGACAGCTAGCACACGCCAATATACCAACAAAAACATCGAAATCTAAACTCAAGCGAAAATAAAAACTAATAATAAAAACGTAAGCTGACTGGACGCGATGCAATAAAGTTTGTAATCAAGTTAAATCAAGCTAGAAAACTGGCCAAGTGCGAGTTGGACTCGCGCACTCACAAACAGCTACATTCACCAAAATAATTAAATAACATTACTGTTAACATTAAATAACATAAGTTCATAAACTATGAGGGCATCGAACATTACTCTAACGATAAGATAAACAGTATTGGGGGATTAAATTAACTTTGCCGTTGGAAAATTGTAGTCCCCATACATCGACATAAGTCGCGGTCAGTTTACCAACTGCAAATAAGTTATTGGAACGAAGTTTTGGAACGAAGTTCCTTATGGCGCGTTGCGAAAGGGGGCCAGACGGAAAAAATTCAGACGTAAAGTTGTAACGACACTTTTTGCTGTACCTAGTTGTAAGCCGTACGGCGTGCGCGTGTTTCGTGCGTGTTCTAACCTATACGCTGTTGTGTTTATGAAGTCGAGAGAGTATAAATATACATTTATATATATGTATGTATATATGTGTATATATATATGTATGTATATATGTGTATATATATGTATATATATATATATAAACTAAAGGAACTTCGTTCCATCCGGGTGTCCCTTGACACCTCTCAAGTTTATTTTTATTTTTTTATGTAGCTACAAATTTACGGTTTTCAGTTTTTTTCCTTTATTTGTGCTATAAGACATTGCTGCTTGCCAAATTTCATGATTCTAGGTCAACAGGAAGTGCCCTTGATTCCCTCACGAATGTAAAATAAGGGTTCCGTTTTTTCTTTTGAGGTACGGAACCTGAGTACGCTAGTTGTTTGAACTACAGTTATTTATTTATTTAAACTTTATGCACAAAGGTACAATGGTGTACTAATTGCCACACCTCGCCATACCTTAATAACTTCAGCCATTGCAATTCACCAAGGTAAATTTAAGGCTATGACATACAAAATACATAAGAACGTGCCCATATTCCTGTAGTAATTTAACTTAAGAATTACTTCCCTGTACATAATAACAGTTATTTCGTCATGGAAGATGCATCAGCATAGTTCTTATAGTTTCGGAAAAAAGTGGCTGTGACATACGGACGAACAGACAGACATGACGAATCCATAAGGGTTCCGTTTTTTGCCATTTGGCTACGGAACCCTAAAAAGTCTACGCTGTTCTGCAACTGATAAGCAGTCAGTTGTCTTATTGCGATAATCCTGCTAGTTAAATTCTACTATGTGTATGGACCACAGCTTGGAATGGTCTAATTTATGTACGGCTGACCGAGTAAAGTGGCGTGCAATGGTAAAGACCTATAAACAGTATTGGGTGGATAGGCGTTGAAGAAAAGAGAGAGTACGATCGTACCACTGTTTCAAGAAAACCCACAGTAGTCTACTTCAATGATATATTTGAATAAAGTAAAAAATTTGCTAGATATTCCCATAGTCTTAAAACCCTCACCTAAACGATCAATTTACCCGAAGCTCATACAACAAGACACTTCAATTGCCAGTCCGAGCTGAAGGAGTCTTTCTTTTACGAAGCGAGCCGAGTTAAAAGCGGTATCGTCGGTAAGTGCATCTTTAGAGCCACGTGGAGCTGTAACCGGTCTGTTTAAGACCTGGCACGGACGAGGAAGTGGGGAAATCAACCTAGTTACAGCAAAGGGCTTAGAATGGATTAGATATATCTACTGTCAGCTTTTCTCGCTATATAGTGGTGGTCGCCTGTATTTCGCACCTACTTTACGTCCACATTATGCCAGTTATGTTTAAGTTCCATGTAACAGGGGTTAGGCTATTGCCACCAACCGGAAAAAATTCAGATACTAAGCTACCGCGAACATAAATACCCCGACTGCACAGCATGATTTTCTTCTTGTTTATGGGGTTTTTCCCAACTTTAATTTCTCTTTCTTTATTTATAACTTTATTTACAACTTTTTTTATTTATAACTTTTTTGTTATTTTTTTTTTAATTTGGTACATTTAAACATATAAGTGTTATATATTTTTGAAATCACCTCTTAAAAGCCTTTATTTTTATACCCTACACGAAGGGATTGGAAGAAAAAAATCCGCAGATTTGAAATTTTCCCATTTTAATGTAGCCAGTGACACTCGCAGGTTTAAGATGAATCGATTGACGTAAAAATCATCAAAATCGGCCCACGCTTTTGGTCTCTAGAAAGCCACATAGGAACAAACATACAATACATACATACAAACACATTACTTTTATTACATTACATTTATTTACCCTCCTTCGGCAGTCGGGTAAAAACCCAATTACAGTTTACCAGATCTGGGAATCAAATCCACGATCTCATGGTCAGAAACAGCGCGTCGCTAGCGCATCAGCCTAACGAGAAAAATAATGGATAATGGAATGTCATATAGACTGATATTTTCAATGATCACGTTTTAATTTGCCGCTAGTTGACGCTTGGTGTAGGGTGAAACCTTCAAAATGACAAATGCCATAGTTTTGTATGATTTTAATTCAAACTGTGCGCGTAATAACAACGTTTTACAGCTACTTTTAAAACTCGCCAGTGGCGCCAACTGGTGAGCACGAAAACGGAAGCCCTCATTGAATGAAGAAATTCAAATTAGCTACCATAGTCCTGTCATCGACTGCAATTTCAAGCTTTCACAAAACAAATGCTATCTTTTTTCTGAAATAAGAATAAATATCGATGTCCAAAAGAGAAAAGCATTTATCAAAACCAAAAACCAACACAACATAATCCCGTAAATGGTACGGTCAATACAGCCACGTAACCCATATAACATAGCAAATTATGATCATCTCTAACCCATTTAGAACAATGGCCAATTCGGTAAATTCCCTCCTAAAATAGACAAAGCAGAGCCCCAAATCCAACCATTACTGACTACATTGAATTCCCATCGAAAATGCGGTTAGAATTAGCCGTTGGTCGGTAAAACCCGGCGCGGAGTATTTGACAACGGTAAGCTTGCCTATTACGAACTCATTGGTCGGATGACGTCACGGACAGAAATCCTCTATGACAATGACACGTGACTTGTAATAGGCATGGCATTAATAAGTACTATATATTTATAGTAATGTATTTCACTCAACACTTTGACAGTTAATGTAATCAGTGCACCGATGTTCAATTTAGGGATGACGTCAATGTTTGTGTAATTTATCACTGTCAGTGTCTGTGAGACGATAAGTGTGGATGATGTGACGTTTGTCTCCTATCTCTCTCACGTTAAAGGATATGTCAAGAGAACAGTTAGTTGTCATTACCTAGGTTCCTACGTCATATTTGTAATCCGACGTGTTCAAGCCACCAACATTTGTCCAGTTACATGTAGTTTATATCCGCAGGTTTGCTTACATAGTGTGTTTTCACGCGTTCAAATTGTCCTAAAGGAACATCCTACAGGAAGATTACATATCCTATGTCCTAATTCAAGTCCGCCTTTGTACTAAGTTTTATCTAAATCCGTTTAGCTGTTAAGGATTATGCGTATTATGTAACGAACGCGGATCGTCGATGGGGCAAAAAAAATGGGATTAGCAAAAGACACAGGGTTGGAAGGCCAGGTGGATCCATAGGAACACGGGTGGGTTTTAGTCAGTAAAAGTCTGACTCGCCCTCCCGCTTCACCCAGAGTGGGAGAAGTCTTGGATGATTTCCCACCCGAAAAGAAAAAAACTTGAGAGGTGTCAAGGGACACCCGAATGGAACGAAGTTCCTTTAGTATATATACATATGTGTATACACATACATATATTAGAATATACTATATTTATTACAATTTATAACATATTTATAGTATATTCTAATCTGTTGTCAGATTTGGCCTATCTCCTCCCGTTGCCGAGATACAATTTTATTTCTTAAATTAATGTTTTTTAATTCCATCTGATGGCGACAGATGGCGCTAGGTGACGGTTAACAAATGTGGATTTTACAATTTGAATAGTTGGTTCGGTCGTTCGTATATTTTCGATCTCACCTAAAAAATGTTTTAAAATTATTTTATGAAAAGGATTTCGAGTAAATGAGAACGGGTGAGGAGTGAGGGGGGGAGTGGTTTGTTGCACGATTTTATAGACTTTTCATATTGATATTTTAGAATGGGGTAAAAATAAATTGCGGGGGGGGAGGTGAACAGTTAAGGGGGGGGGGGGTTATCCTATCTTGTTCTCCGGCCTGAAGCGACTGGGAGCAGCGGGGCAAATTTTAACTCAGAATTGAGCTAGCTCCAACCGTTTCCGAGATATGGAGGTTTTTAGGTTTTCTGATTAGATCGCCGGTTCGTTATTAGTGGCGGCTCGGGGTCGGTTTTCGAGTAGTGTCGACTCGAGTCGGCCTGTGGTGGAGGGTTTTGTACGTCTGGCGTTAAGAAACTAAATATATACATACATATACACATATATATATATATACATACATACACACACATATATACATGTACACATATATATGTATGACACAACAGCGTATAGGCTAGAACACGCACGAAACACGCGCACGCCGCACGGCTTACAACTATAGTAAAAAGTGTCGTGACAACTTTTCGTAAGAATTTTTTCCGTCTAGCCCCCTTTCACAACGCGCGATAAGGAACTTCGTTCCAAAAGGTGGTTCCATGTGCCGGGTGACGGCAGTGGAAATCCGCTGGATGCAAGATGCACGAGACCGGTCGATGTGGTGACGCTTTCGATCACCATCTTCATTATCATTTCACTGATGATGATGAATATTAAAACATTCAGACTTTCACATTTATAAGTCGGAAGTCGGTTTTCCTTCCATTCCTTATGGCCCAATTTTGAACAACTCAAATACTCTTCACAAAGCTTACATTCATCGATTTTTAATTGCCTTTTTCACGAATACCGAGAATTAAACCCGTATCAAAGGCATTGCAGTGACTGACCGAAACGAATTTATTGACAAAACAAAAAATCAGGAAATGAAAATGCAAAGCGGTTAAAGCTATTCATCATTTCTGCGTAATCTACTTTTGACTGATGCGGTATTGTTCGATTCGTTAATCTATAGAGTGGAAAACGGATTTTTAGCTTGAAGTTGCTATTTTGTGAACCAAGGTACAATATTGACCGGATTAATTTATTTTTCTACAGTGAAGGAAAATGGTTGTCACGGTATATAATATAAAACGTATAAAACGTTGTCCCACTCTAGGAATTTCTTCCTATACCGTGGGTGCGTTTAGAAAAAAACACATTTAAACTCACATACACAAGACACCCAGATCCGGAACAACTTATTGTAGGCATACAAATATTTGTTCTGTGCGGGCATCCGATCCGCGACACGCAGCGCATCAGCCGATCGCTCAACCACTAGTCCACTACGTCAATCGTGTCGTCGATATGATTCAGAGGCATGAGGATAATGTCGTCAGGAAAGTTTTGAAAATAAATGTGGATGTCTATAAGAGGGAGAGCAGACCGAAAAAACGATGGAAAGATTGTCTGAAAGATGATATTATACAAATACAAATACAAATAGTTTATTTTCTTTAACAATTTTTGTAGTACATAGCTAGTGTCAGAAGTGTCCTTTTAAGCAAGTAAATGCCTGTATTAGGACACTCCACTCTTCCGCAACTTATATTTACTTAAATAACAATAAATTATGCCACTATTTACTATTTATATATTTTAAGAAAATAAATTAAATGAATACAGAAGAGAATTAGAATTAGAGAAGACTGTTATTTTATATCACCTTATCAAATGAGTCTGAGTTATGTGTATTATGTGAGTTGGGTTTGTGAGTGTGTATGGAGTGTATATGTGTGTGTAAGGTATTTATGTGTGTGTGGAGTGTTTATGTGTGTGAGGTGTGTTCGTGTACCTATAAGTTGTCCATGTAAGTAAATAAATGCCACGAGATTGAATTATGATGCGTGCTGCAGGAGAGTTTCCGTTTCCTCATAAGCTAGTGGTTTTATCCATTTAGTTATAAGTTTTTTACATTCATAATATTGTTTGGTGTATACATATATCTCTTTATTAATTTTATTGTAAAGTTGAGATGATCGTTTTCCGTGTTACCTACTACCAAACCTGGTTTTTGTTTGTGGTATCGGTGCTATAATATATTTCCTTCTTTTAGATAACATAGCGGTATCATAAGGAAGCTCTTTGTGTTTTTTCAGAACCGTATGTAAAATATATAATTTTCTCACCGAAAGCAAATCATTTATCTGATAAAGTTTCTCGGTGGGATATCTAATCCTTTTAAAAAACATTATTTTTATCAGGGCTCGTTGCACTCGTTCCAGCCCAATAAATTTGGACTTAGCTGCACCTCCCCATATAGGGATGCAGTAAATCAAAACTGACTGCACCAGAGCGATATATATGTCCTTTAATAGGTTTCTAAATGGGTCTCCGGTATTGTTGGCACTTTTTGGAACAACATGTCTCAAAGTTTTAAAAATCCAGCTAAGTTTCCGCACCCTGTTAGAGACTTGCTCTAGGTGAGGATACCAGAATAATCTCTGGTCAATCATGACACCTAAATATTTGGTGTATGTGACCTTATCAATGGTAGGGCACATACAGTTTTTGTTTTTAATGTCACCACATTCGTGAACTTTAATTGTGAAGTCCTTATTTGGTTGTGTACGATTACAGATACTAAAGCATATATAGTTTGTTTTTGAGGTGTTCAATGTCAGCAAATTATTATTTAGCCATTTAGCTATTTGGGCTATGCCACATGATGCACTTTGCTCTACGTCATTCCAAGAGCTTCCAGAGAAAACAATAGCCGTGTCGTCGGCATAAGAAAAGACTTTGGCGTTTTTAATGTTCATGTTACAGAGATCATTGATGTATGTTAAGAAAAGTGTGGGACCCAAAACACTGCCTTGAGGCACGCCGTATAACACTTCAGCATCATCACTGACGTATTGCCCCAATTTAACCCTTTGCTTCCTGTTAGAGAGATAGTCTTTAAAAAGATTGCGAGCAGTTCCTCTTATACCAATTTTTTCCAGTTTGTTCACAAGGATTGGCACAGAGACAGTGTCAAATGCCTTTTTAAGATCCAGGAAGATAGTTAAACATTTATTGCCATTATCAAGTTGATTAGCTACAAGCGAGCTTAGTGCGGTCACTGCATCCTCGGTGGATATATTTTGCCTAAATCCAAATTGTGTTGGGGATAGTATTTTAAATTTATTTAAATATTTGAGAAGCCTTATATTGATTAATTTCTCCAATATTTTCGATATAGCTGGAAGGACAGATATCGGCCTGTAATTGCTGACATCGTCTCTGTCCCCACCCTTGTGAACTGGAGTAATAATGGATTGTTTAAGGAGGGCCGGGAAGATACCGTCTCTGAAACAGAGATTTGCAAGATGGGTTATAATTGGGACCACTTCCTTACTTACATACTTTAAAAATCTAGTGGAGATATTATCCCAGCCAGCGGCACTATCTGATTTTAGGCTTATCAAAATTCTGTCCACTTCATTGAGGTCGGTGTCTAGGAGTACAAAAGAGTTAACTTGTGTTGACAGTTGATTAGGTACATAATTAGATTCCATATTTGCGCTAGGTTGAATTTGTTGGGCCAGCTGTTTGCCAATATTTACGAAATAGTCATTAATAAAGTTTACTGATTCACTAGGGGTCGATTTAATATTTATTAGTTCAATGTTTTGACTTTTAGATTTATTAGTGTATGTTATAGTTTTAATATTTTTCCAAAGCAATTTATTGTTTGATTTTGATTTAGCAAGTAATTCCCTATCATATTTTCTTTTAATTTTTTTTATGAGCTTGTTGCAGTAATTTCTATATCGATTATAAGTTATTTTATTGATTTCATTGTGTGGGTCACTCTTAAATGTCTTTTGCAGTTTATTTCGATTTTTAATGCAGCGAAGTATGCCTGGGGTTACCCATGGTTTAATAATGCGTTTACTATTTGGAATTTTTACTGTGGTAGTGTTGAGATTAATTGTTGCAGTTAGTTTATCAATGAGTATCTCAGTTATTAAATTAGGGTCATCACAAAATAATAATTCTGCAAAATTTTGTTCACGTAGTTGTTTTAAAGCTTGTTCGAAATTTATATTAGTAGTGGTTTTGTTAGCAGCTAGGGTATCTTTTTGCTTACGGAGTGTCATAAAAGTAGTGTAGTGGTCAGTGATAGTGGTATGAATGATAGCGATAAATGCTGAAGCCTTTTTTTTGTTAATTTTGATCATGAAGTGGTCCAAACAGTTCCTATCCCTGGTGGGTAATATATGTCCAGGAAGTATACCATGTAAAGACAACATGTTTAAATAGCTCAATCTGTTTTTATTTTCCTGTGATGTCTCTGTCTCTTTAGGTCTAATATTGATATTTATATCACCCGCTATTACTACGCTTTTTTGTGAAGTTATTGTATCAAGATGAGTGCTAAGCGAGTCAACAAAATTGTCTGTGTTAGTGTTTGATGGAGAGCGATAAATACACAAAATATGGTTATTCAGAATATCTAGCTGGAGACAGGACGCTTGGGCCAATTTAATTTCCTTTACTTTCGGTTTTAGTGTGTTTTTAACATAGACCACTACTCCATCATTTTGGTTTAAACGTCGTGTAGTGGCAAAAAAGTGGTAATTATTAAGTTTAGGAATTGGTTTGTTGTCATTTAACCTACATTCCGTTAAAATTATAACATCGGTTTCAAATTTAAAAGTAGTAAGGAACATTGAGAAATCCTCGAAATTACAGTAAACACTCCTTATATTTTGCGAGACAATAGTCAAATCATTTTTATTTACTGAAATGTGCTTAGAGATCTCAGAGCAATCACATTCCATTGTACGCGCAATTTCAATATTGTCAATCTCATTTATAGTTAGTAGGTTATCACTCATTTATTTTGTATCTGGTAGAATAGCCGTCAAGAACAAGATTTACATAAATTTTATAGATTGCAGATTGCCGGATGAGGTAAAGAGAGCGCAACTGTATAACGGTTTTTATGCATGATTTTGTGTATCTGAATATGTAAAGTGGATTTATATTATGAATATGCGTATCTATGTGTGTATGTGGTGTGTATGTATAAAGTTCTGAAAAAGTGTTACTATTTGTGATAAATTGACTTATTATGGTGTTCTTAGTTAGCAAAATATACCATGTTGCACAATAGTAATAAGTAGGAAACAAAATAACAATATAAGGCAAAGGTATAATCACTTTTAGAGTTAAGTTTAGAACGAACATAGAAATATGGTCTGAGAGTCATTGTTGTAATATAAGCTGATGTACCTGTTCTTCACTTTTAATGGCCAGAGTTGGTGACAGCTCGTCCTTTTTGAGATAGACTTTACCATAGGCAGTCCAGCAGAACTTGAAGGCTCCAGATTTAGTTAAATCCCGAGCAAGGAAGTGTAGGCGGGACCCCTTAGGAGTCAAGTGTTCTGATAGGAATATAGGGGTGTCTTCCTGTGTTTTCAATCCCAGGTGCTTGCAGCATAACTTTGCCTTGTGTTTTAAGTTAAAAGCTTTTCCCATTTTCATAATTTCACCCTTCAATATTGTAGATCCAGTTTCAACAATAATAGGTGATTTTTGGATTTCTGTGTCTTTTCCCCGTACCCTATAAATGTCCTTAATATCGTTATGGCTAGACGGATGGTGTCGTCGAGGTGCCGACAAGTATAAAAGTATGGTAGAAGAAGACATACGGGACATACAGACAGACATACATATTAAAAAAACATCATTCACTCGTTTTTCACAAAAAACAGCAATGAAAATAAAATTCAAAAGCACTAACTATCAGCTGATTTCCTAAAGTTCACGATAGAGGTCAACGCCGCCGGCTAGTACCTACACGCGCCGCGTCGTCCTCACTTTTTCCATTTGTTGGCGAGCCGATAAAGGAGTATAATAAAAAATCTAATTAAGCTAGATAGGAATAACGATTTTGAACAATATGCAGATACAAAATTTAGGAAATACAGACAAAACATTCAAGCAGAGTTAAGCGGAGAAAAG
This sequence comes from Orthosia incerta, assembly GCA_948252205.1. Classification (NCBI taxonomy): domain Eukaryota; kingdom Metazoa; phylum Arthropoda; class Insecta; order Lepidoptera; family Noctuidae; genus Orthosia; species Orthosia incerta. The sequence goes on from OX411742.1 coordinate 58,462,438, forward strand.
GCAAATATATTTGCCTCTCTTTTTGCGGCATCATCACGTCTGAATCCTGGTGACGCGCGTCCCCCTCCTTCTCCTGATGGATGCGAGACGAGTATGTCAGATATTCGTATCCATCAAAAGGACGTCCGTAGGGTGCTACGCAACCTCGACGTGAACAAGGCTAGCGGGCCTGACGAAATACCAGCAATTGTTCTTAGAACCTGTGCGCCTGAACTGTCTCCGATCTTGACACGCCTATTCCGCCTTTCGTATGAGGCTGGAAAAGTTCCGAATGCTTGGAAGCAGGCTAACTTACAGCCCGTGCCCAAGAAGGGCAGTCGAGCTGACCCGGCCAACTACAGACCCATATCTGTAACCTCCATACTCTGTAAGTGTATGGAACGCGTACTCAATATTAAGCTCCTGGCATACCTAGAAGCAAACGATATCCTAAGTGACCGCCAATACGGCTTCCGCCGAGATCAGTCTACTGGGGATCTTCTAGCGTATGCCATTCACATCTGGAGTAAGGCCATCGAGAAGCACGGGGAAGCGCTTGCCGTCTCCCTAGACATCTCGAAGGCATTCGGTTTGCCCGGTGGTCTTTGTGATTGGATTGCAGACTTCCTGAGAGATCGGTCCATTTGAGTGGTTATCGATGGCTGCTCGTCGGACCACTTCGATATTAATGCCGGGGTCCCTCAGGGGTCGGTATTCTCAGCAACTTTATTCTTGCTGCACATTAACGATCTGATAAAACACGGCACCTTTGGGTATGCAGACGACAGCACTGTTGCTGAAAGATACTTTTCCAACGCCCGTGCTACCGGGCCTCAGACCCGGTCTCTCCAGGAGGCCATGGTGGAGCGCTTGAACCTGTCCTTGCAGGCAGTCTCCGGATGGGGTGATGCCAATCTGGTCAGGTTTAATGCTGCTAAAACCCAGGCGTGTCTTTTTTTCGCTAAAAGATCCGAATTCACCCGGTTCCAACTTTCCGAGATGTGACCGTGCCAATAACTGACCATCTTGAGCTTCTTGGCGTTACGTTGACATCGACTCTCAATTTAGGCCCATACATTGAGGCAAAGGCTCAGCTGGCTGCCAAAAAGCTGGGGATCCTTGCAAAGGTGAGAAGGTACTTCACGCCAGAACAGCTGCTCAGCTTGTATCAAGCGCAAGTTCGATCATGCACGGAGTACTATTCTCATCTCTGGGACGGACCTGCCAAATACCAGCTTGATGCACTAGAGTCGATCGAAAAGCGGACCAAGAAGCTCATCGGCAATGAGGCTCTGGTTAAGTCAAAGCTCCAGAGCCTTGAACATCGTCGCCGAGTTGCCAGCTTGTCGGTTTTTTATCGATTACATTTCGGGGAGTGTGCGATGGAATTGCATGATCTGATTCCGCCCAGCCCGTTTCATCATCGGACTACCAGACGTACGGTGATGCATCCCACCCATACGCACTAAACGTTTTGAGATTACTTTTATTATGCGTACAGCTAAGGAGTGGAGTTCCCTGCCGGAGTCTGTGTTTCCCGATAGCTACAATCTGGGGGTCTTTAAGTCAAGAGTGAATAGGTTATTTCTAGGCAAGCGTGCTCCATCGTCGACCTCATCATCGCTTACCATCAGGTGAGATGGTGGTCAAGCGCGAGCCTATAAATGATAAAAAAGTTAATACGAAAATAAATTCACATCCCATTAACATGCAGTTTAATTTATACTTCAGTCTACAACTACACCGCACAATACGCCTCATCAATCATTTCCCGCGCACCAAATGCAAATCCAAACCTAAACGTTATGCAAATAAAGTTCATTTCACAAATGGTGGGACAGTTTACCTCTAAATAACATGCATTTCACACAAATTTCATATTAGCTCTTTGTGACACAAAATAGTCATTATTCATGCAGATTTGTGACCAAGGTATATGTTTAAGCTGTTCTGTTTACGTTTTATGGTTGAAATAAAATATATGTTTAGCTTTATTACTTTTCTTGGTACCTACGAATAGTATTAACGCTTCAGCGTAAATCTTCGGAAGGTTATGTATAAAGTCATTCTTAGATCAAAATCTTTTTACGTCAGGAAATCTGAAAACCAAAGATTTTTTGGTAAGTTCTAAGATCAAGTAATCAAAATTCCAAGTAGCCAAAACCAGATTTTATGACATATTTGTCTAATACCTAGTTCTTCATCACACAGAGTCTACGTATGTAAATATGATATATATATATATGACATATATATATATGACTCAAAAACTTAATTATGACTCAAACGCGAGCCCATCAATAAAAGAAAAACATTGAAATGCAGAAATATTAAAACAATATTCTATTTTTTTAAACTTCATCTTTAATTCGACAGCTATTATAAATTCTGTTTCATCTGACAGCCGATTCAATCAAAATAAACAAGCTCTCTTTAAATTTTTTAATTCGTATACAATTTACAAATCCTGAAATAAGTCACGTTCTTCGCAAATTGGACGAAGAAGAATAGACAATAATAACACCTAACACACAAAAAAACTTTAAAAGAAAAATAACGAAACGTCCAACAATTTAATTTTGAAAAATGAAATGAAAACAGAGATCTTAGAATAGATGAAATCAGCACGAGCAGTAAATAAATTGCTGCATTTGTATGTCCATTACCACAATTATAAGGTGATGTGTGAGGTGTGCGTTCTCTGAATTGCGACATATACCTATAGCAGAGTCGTCTCAATAAAACGCCTTTCTATTACTTTATCTATATATTTATTTATATAGGTATTTATTATAGTAAACAGTTGTGTATGTTTAATTTAACTACATTTTTAAATGCACTATTTTATTTCAATAATATCATTACTTTAATTTTTTTAATGCACCTGCTAAGTTATCCCTCCACCACCCTTGGTTGACTGGTAGGTAAGGTCTTAGGCATGAAGTCCGCGTATGTACCTGTATGTTACATGAATGTTTAATAAATAAATAAATGTCTCTATCAATATGTCTAGATCTTCCCTACTTTAATGGGATCGGCTTCCAGTCTAACTGGATGCAGCTGAGTACCAGTATATTACATGGAGCGACTGGCTATCTGACCTCCATAACCCAGTAACTGGGTAACACGATACCCCTTGGCAAGACTGGTGTCAGATTGTACTAGCCGTAACGGCTAATAAAGATCTACAAATGGCTGCTGGAACCAACAGCTTAACGTTCTTGCCAGGGTACGGAGAAATATCGCTATATAAAAATAGTTATGCCTCAGATCAAATAAAAAGTCAAGCAAGAACAAAAACAAGGCAAAGCATACGTGGGACACTCAGAAAGTTTTGCGAAACTAAAAAAAATTGTTCTATACGTACATATATTTTTATTAAATCTTTTCAAAGTACTTTCCACCAGCCTCTATACAAAGATTCATGCGCCTAAACCAGTTTTCAAAACACTTTTTCCAGTCCGCCGCAGACACCTCGTTTACAGCCTGCTCGAACGCAGCCAGCGCATCTTCCGGCGACGAAAATTGTATCCCTTTGAGCAGATTTTTTATTTTTGGGAATAAAAAGAAGTCACACGGTGCTAGATCGGGGCTGTAAGGAGGGTGACCCAGGAGTTTGACTGGCGTGCTGTCCAGGAAGTCCCTCGTTTTGAGTGCGGTGTGCGCAGGTGCATTGTCGTGGTGGAGCAGTAGCCCGCGGAGCCCTGTGTTTGGTCGCTTGTTGCTTATAACAGAGAAAACTTCTGGCAAACATTTGGTAGTATACCATTCGGCATTAATGCTTCTTTGATCCCGTAAGGGAATTGATACCAAGTGGCCAGTCAAATTAAAAAAGCTAGCGATCAAAATCTTACCCCCGCTTCTAGATCGCTTCACTTTGGTAGGCGTTGGCTCATTTTGAAACACCCAAACAGTCGACTGGCGCTTGGTTTCTGGGTCGTATTGATAAATCCAGGACTCATCACCTGTAACGATGTCGTAAACACGCCGAGACGAGCCTGCTTCAAATTTGTTAAGCATATCACGGCACCATTCCACCCGGGCCTGCTTCTGAGCATCGGTGAGGTTGTGCGGCACCCAGCGTGATACTATCCTCCTCACGCGAAGATGGCTGTGTAGAATCTCGTGAACGCTTCCCGATCCAATCTTCAATATGTGTTGAATCTCCTGATATGTAATTCGCCTATTGTCTTGGATTAAATTTTTCACTGCTAGCACGTTTTCTTCGGTAACAGCCGTCAAAGGGCGACCGCTTCTTTCGTCATCCCCCAAAGTTGGTCGACCGCGCTTGAATTCGTTATACCAACGATACACGGTTGCCTTGGAAGGGACTTCATCCATGAATGCCATTTGAAGTCTATCGTACGATTCATCCGGTTTCAGGCGACACTTGAAATCGTATAAAATCATAGCTCTAAAATGTTCCCGGCGCAGATCCATATTTCAGTGAGACACAATACTTTGAATTAACTCGCAAAAAATGTGGAGGGAAATTTTGAAATTGGAACTTACTTATTTTTACTTATAAATAATCATATTTTCGAAAAACATTATAACTGGCCAGTCTCCCATATGTAAAAACTTTTTTTCGCAATACTTTCTGAGGGGCCTGGTAGTTTGAACCGGCTTCACTTTGTTGTTTGCAACGTTCCATCTTGACTTTTTATTTGATCTGAGGGTTATGCATCCACGACCTTAGCAAAGGTTGCTTAACCTCGAAGATCAACCCGTGCGGCTGTTATTATTTAGCCACGAGGTTTCCCACAACGTGGTGTGTCTGCTTTATATAATAATTAATTAGCTCCATACAATTATCTGTCGAATTGTTCTGGTTTATTTTATTCTTGCCGAACATTAAGGTCGTCTTTAGAACTATGTAGTTAATTTTTCATTGTTTCTGTTTCGTGTATCTTCAATGTTTGGATAGCCTTTATATGTTCTTCACTATTGAACCTCTATCCTGCTTTTTCAACACGCTTATATTAAGTTCATATGAATGTGTTTGTTGTTTGAAAGATCGCCATCATTATCTAGCCTTTTCCCAATTTATTTGCAGTCGGCACAATATGCCTTCTACTTCTATAATACTTCTCTGTTAGTCGTCATCTCAGTTAATATGAATGAAAATTTCACTGACTACCAGCCTCTATGTATTTTTGTCTAGTAATTTGATTTCACGGCATTTGACTTCAAGACCCATAAGTATGTGCATTACTAAAAGGTTTCCAATCACTACAAGAGTGTAATTCACCAAGCCACATCAAAAACAAATGAAAAACGCTTCACCACGTAACACAATTTACGACATCACGTACCCCACAAACGAGAATTTCATCCCAACCTTATCAAAACACAAGAGAATCGTAATCTGTTTCATCATAAAATCTCATTTGATTGTTCCCGTCAATTCGAGGTCTCGTAAAGTCGTCTTTTGTTAATGAACCTGATCTCTGCCGGCTGTCTGGGTTAAGAATAGAAGTTGTTTACCACATCGTCCATTGTATACGTTGAACGTAACTCTCAACTGTCGGTGATGGATCTTAAATATATCAGGTGCTAATATGCTTATGAATTATGAAGAACTGGAGATGTGTGTGGATGATTTAATAAAAGATTGGTGAAAAATTAAAAGCGAGTTTTTTTAAAGCTTTACATTTTGTTTGGCAAATTCACGAATTAACAATAGACAGTAGAATCAATTATTATTATTTTGTAACTCGTCATGCAAAAGAGCCATTTAATGATGTAATTAAAAATAATGATTTGACTCTGACTTTAATATCCCCATTATTTTCCAACCTCTTTTTCAATTTGATGGGTATTGAATGCGTTTGCTTTGCGTACGATCATTTATTCGAAAGATCATTGAAATTAATACAAATATGCGATATAAAACAGTGTACGATATTTTAGATAAACTAAACAATTCAGCGTTCACTAGCTATTTTATGACGATAAAGAAACAAAGGCATTACTCAGAAACTTCTGCGTGAATGACGTCATAACATACTTCCGAACTTCAACGCCAATAAACACAGCACGACACGACTTTGGCATAGATTCGGTAATCGCAGTTATACTACCGAATTATTACAAGAACCGTTACTATTTCGTCTCCACGCATTCCTCTGTTCGTTATAAAGTCTTTAGAATTCGCGCGTGGCCTGACTGTTCCTGATATGCATTTACGCGCAGTGTATTCCGGGCTCCCGAAACAAAAGGTGTTCAGTGCGCAGTGTTGTGCGAAAACAAAGCAAACTAGCTTCTAAGTCAACATAATAAAGTGCAAATCAAAATGTCGGTGAATATTGATATGGAGAACTTTTCTGCGAAGAAGAATCTGAGGCGTCGTACGTTGAACACTATCAAATCGGCTGTGACGGCGCTCAAACAAATCGCTAGTGAGTGCTCCCAAATTCTATTATTTGGTGTACAACACTTTTGTAAATCCGATGATATTTTGCTCGCAATATCGCCTTTTTCTGGCGTATTGAAATAAAAGTGAACAATATTTTAGCGGGCGGGTTGATTGTTCAAATCGATATCTAGACTAGACTTCTCATATTTATAACTCCTACTACAGTGAATATACATTCCAGTAATGTACTGGCTGTATAATATTGTTATCAGTGAATATCGATGCTGCTTCATCAATATTAATGGACTTAGTTATCATACTGTGAAATACTGTCAATATTTTAATCACATACGTTATTATTTTAAACTTATTTCATGATCAAAACTTGCTTGACTTCACTCCTTCGTTTACCAGCACATAAATATTTACTACAACTTCGTAGATATTCATTCAGCGCCTGGTAGTCGGAACCTATTATTTTTCCTGGACGTTTATTCAAATTCTAATAACGCAAATTCAATATTTACATATCCTGATAACTTTTGCGAGTGAAAATAAACTGCGAAGGCCATCAGAGTCTTGGCTTACTTTTCATAACACTCTGTAAAGTGCGCGGTAACAATTCGTCGAGTATTTGCGAGCCGTCAGCTTCTATAATGAAGGTGTCATTCAGGGGCTCAGAAAACCCATTGTGTTTGTCATCTCGCGCCCAAACAGTCTCGTCACTCGCCGAGAAACTCTCAAGCGCCTTGTTTGTCAGACTCAGAACCCGCGATCGTTTGTTGTAGACAGAAAACACTTCACAATTCGTTACTTTCAATCTTTTGTTATACCTGTGTTTTGGTAACTAGGCCAATCTTGACGTTTATAAATGAACCGCGGATTACCATTGTCTCTCCATATTGATTTGGTGTTACACAGACCGTTTCTCTTGAATTATGGAATGAATTTGCATAAATAAACCTTGTTTGCTAAAAGCTTCCTTCGAATGCTGATGCATAATTTAATACAGACCTTATCCTTGGATTCTGACAGATGGGCATGACATGTAACATAACAATTTATGGAGAATTTATGATTACGAATACTTGTAACCTAGTTAGAGTCGTCGAGAGTGGAGTTTTAAGCTGAGTTGTGATTTAGCTACCCGCAAACTTTGTTTGACAAATACTGGCGCCCACCGCGGGACTGCTGAGATTGAATTATAAACATGCTTACAAGCTTAAATTACATACATATTCATGTGTATTTCGGTACTTTTGTGACACAATGTTAGTACACAAGAAGCTGCAAAGCATTGATAATTTGAACAAGCTTTTAAATGTTACGAAAACATGTTTTGTCTCATATTTAGCTGTCTCCATACACAATTGTATCTACAAATATGTGTGATTAGTGTTATTATGTAGTCGTAATCAACTTGAATTACCTATATCAGTTGATAAAGAATATTTCAAGAACAATTTTATTATAATGTCGAAAACTAAATTTATTATGAATGTTTACGTTTATCGATTTTAAGTAAGTACCCACGTTTTAAGAGACGATTTTCTTTTCAAATCGTTTTTCCCACTTTCACAATTTACATTATATAAATACTACATATAGCTTTCGTTTTTTTAACTCAATAATGGTTGAAATTCATAAATTGCCTGCAGTTCCCAATTGACCGCCAATACGGGTCGAGGCCTGCCTTTATTTGGCGCTTTTCTTGACCGCCAGCGTTTAAATGGGAGGGTCAAACTTATAACCTTTGTTCAATCATTCCTTGCTTCTTTTTGTTATCCCTTGTAAGATACTAATGCAGGAACATTATAAATATTAGACTTTGCCATAATTGTAGTATTTCAACGTTCCTAGCTCCATTTTCATGAGAAGGTATTTTCTTTAACTTGACCTTTTTAAAAAAATAGCTGATATTGCAACGCTCCCAACATGTTCTAACATCATAAAAATAAAGAAAAACTTTCCAGACTAGCAATAATCAGCGCTTTAAAATCTACAACGTTCAAAAGTGAAAGTTCCAAAATAAGCATTTCGATATTTGTCGAAGACAAACTAAAAGTGTCTTTAGAGCCATAACGCACTGTCGACTTGTCGCCGGAGACTTGGTCTCTCGGCGACCAAAATATGGGCAACTAGGGCTACGTGACCAAGCCGAGACGGGTAGTCCTTCTTATACATTCGTACATAATGACGTCGAAGAAACTGCAATAATAGCGGTAACCTCGACAGCTGCTTGCAATGTGAACGCTTCTTTAGCATTCAGAATTTTACACTTCTGCTTGATTTTCATTTGTTTTTTATTTAACATTTTTGTTATATTTCTTATCCAATAATCATAGCACAAAAGTATACTAATAGTATAATAGTATATTGTTTATCTAGGGAGCAAACAACAATTTTAAAGGCGAGAGTGTTTTTTTTTTAATCAGAGTTGAATTCAAACTACGTCACCGGAGCTTAAAATTGTGGTGCTCCTGAGGTGGACACTCTACTTTTTATCACCCTCTTTGAGAATAAGTAAGTGGAACTTATGAACAAGAACGTTACGTTTATTTATTTACATACAATCAAGAACCATAAGACATCACATAGAAATCATTAAAGTCTAATGTTTATATTTGAACAATTATGGTAGGGCATCGATTTCGTCTCTTAATTTGACTTGCGCGTGGTTTTCCAACCAGTCACTTGTTCAATACAATGTTCCCGTGCGGTCTGAAATATGATTACAATCGTTCATTAGCCATGATCACCTCATAAATTCGTCGTAATCGTTTTATGCGATGCAATCCTATGTTGGATCGCATGGTTTGTGATTCATCTCTTTGCTAATTGAAACATTTTCTAACAATATCTACATTCCAAATTCAAATCAGTTTTAGTCCCTTGGGGTTAATGAGCTGTTTTAGTCCCTGTTTACGAAGAATAAACAAGCTCTTTTTGAATAATGTGATAAAAAAATAACATGTTTCAGTAGCTAGCTTTTGTACAACTCCCAACCATATGTCTACCACCAATTCCTTATAAACATTCTTAAATTTATTGAACCTTGATGGCTGATCTTTCTAGTTCTAAATACACTTACTTATTGCACATGGAGCCTGCTGTTTCAATATACAAACACAACTCACCTCGGCGAAATTAAATGGCTTATTGGCTAATGACTATACTATATATACTACAAGTTCCTACTACAGGCACTGTTCAGTATTCCAATTCACCGTAGTCTTTAGGGCGGTTACGCACTGCATCCGATCCGAATCCGTGAAATATGGGCTCCGGTGTAGCCGTAGCACTTCTTGTAGGGAAGCTGACGCTCTACATCCGAACTTCGTCCGAACATTTTCGTTCGAATTTAGAATATTTTCAATTGGATAGAACTTGGAACTCAAATCACGGACTCGGATCGGATGTAGTGCGTAACCGCCCTTAGTGAGATTTTTTTAACGTACTCGATCACGTTAACGTAAACGTCCTCTTATGTCAATTAGTATAGAAAAAAGGTCCTTACTATCACCAGGCGGCTCCTATCCAGTTTCAATACAAATTGACGTTTACGTTAACGCATTCGATCACGAGTAAAAACTCACACTAAGCCAGGTCACCGTATTTTCAGCCCTAAAAATGTGAATCAATATCGCTATATGCCACAGTGAAATGGTGGATTCACTCGCATTCATGCGTAAATAGTCGATCGTAATTAGGTTACCGTAAAATTGGGTGTTACGAACACCATTTTGTCCTGTTGAGTTACGGGAATTGCCCTAAATGAAGGTGTGGAATTGTGTGCAACTAAATGACAAAAGCTTTCAGGTTTTAAAAGCAGATCATTCATTCGTTTCGTCGATAACTTTGCAACAAAACAATCATCATCTTCATCATCATCTTCCTATCCTTATCCTATGTTATTAGGGGTCGGCGCAACACAATTTCTGACTCCCTTTTCTTTCAAATCACTCCTCACACAGTCCATCCATCTTTTACTTGGCCTTCTACTCCCTCTCCATCCATCCACATTTATATTCATAGCTCTTTTAGTAACATGCGTTTCTCCCTCCTCATCACATGACCATACCAGAACAAACGGTTTCCTTTCAACTTTTCTGTCACTGGCGCCACATTCAAACTGCAACAAACACTGCAACTAAATAATATATGAGTAAATATTGTACGGAGCTGTGAGGTTTATACAAGATGATGCAGATAATATTAACGCTGGCGTTAATATTATCTGCCCCCCTAGCCAAGTTACAAACGCTTCGTATCGAATCTCTTTCTACAATCGTTTAAGCCTTCTATTGGTTTGGTCTGACCACGTGACTAAACGTTTAGATGTGTCATTCCCATATATTGTTTAGTTTTTTATTAGCGTTATCGATTGTAGATTGTCAAGTTGGCTGCAGGTGAAGAACTCACAATGTTCGGAATCGACTACGTGATTTTTCGGTAGCGCAAGTGACAAATATTTAGATTTTTTGACAGTCGTTACTTGGTTGTGGAGGTCAGACAAGCAGTCTTTCCATGTACTTAAGTTCAGGTGCAACCGGTTGGACGGGCATTCGACCCAAAATAGTTTGAAAAAGGCTAGGCACGTTGATTGGCAGTAGTTTTCAGTGTCATTTTGTCTAGAAACTTCTATCTATTACACTATTCTGGAGATTATCTTAAAACTGTCTATTAAATAGTAATCAATATTCAAACCGTCAATCATTATATCGAAATACTTGACCCAATTCCCTTAAATCGATCTCAATAAAGAATTCGTTTTAAAATAATAAGTGCCTTTGCTCACAATACATACAATTTGTAAGCAAAGCAAAAATCCGGCGGGAGTACCCACCGAATTCAAATGACAGAAAGTCTGTTCGAGAGGATTACAGTACTCTATAAAAGGAACAACTTTGGCTACGAGTGCCAAGCGGGGACCTCCTCGACAAGTATTCGACTTTCAGCCCTTAATGCGATCCTAAAATATTTTCATTTACACTGAATAAAAAATGATTTCCGTCCAACTGGATTTGTATTTTCTGCACTTTATCTAATTGTGTTTACGTCTGTCAGTTTCATACTGGGCCAGACTCTTCTAACTGTGCACAATTGGTTAAACAAAATGTTACTGAATGTATTTAAAAAAGAAGGAATGTCAGCAAAGACTTACCTCGATGCCATGCCGCTCCATATTCCTTCTTCGTTTGTCAGTTGCTATTAATGTAGATATTAAGTGATTCGAGCATGTCATGTATCGTGCATTGGGTTTGTGCATGAATATTCTAGATTCTCAGCAACATTACTATTTCTTACCTGGTCAAGATAATGATGTGGCTCACGTAACTGTGCTACTGCACTACGTTGTACAGTCAGAAGTCAAAAATGCAGTCACATTCTACCACAGATAATATAATAAGTAAATCATTATTTGTAGAAAGTAGTACACGGCATGTTTAAATCAGTCGTGATGCACAAACAAATTTTAGACACTAGCTGTGGTAAATAGTGACTACATTTTTGACACCTAACTGTACATAACAAAGCTTAGAATTGGTTGGTGCCAAGTGAACATTCTTGTAATTGCTAGACAAACACATTACTCGTGTCCATTAACCAATTCTCTGCTGCTACAACTTACAGCAGAGAAACATTTTGTTGTTTTACTCTACCGTGAATTTCACGATCCCAAAGTTACATTATGTACGAGTTGGTGGATATGTATTGTTTGTAGGCAATGGATATCTATTAATGGTATACGCCGCTACGGCAAGGTACCACATCGTTAATCTGTAATATTTTTTTCGAACCTCACTCAAGTGACCAAAGACGATCCCAAAGCGATGTCATTTGTTTTAAAAAGAAAATAATTGCGGCATTATTTTAACCTACTTCTCGTCAAGTTCCAATTTCGAAATGACGTGAGAAAACCTTGGAGTTACTACCTTTTGGATTAAATAATTTCGGATCCAATTCGTGGTTGACATTCACCAAGAATAATCCAGATTAATTCTGCCTTATTTCGTCAGGGATAAGTCGTTGAACATAAATTATACGAAACGTACGTTAGATATGTGAAAGACAAAAAACCTAAAAGAAAAAATACATATTTTCTTACTCTCAGTATTATTATAATTGAGCGCCTTGTTCGTAAATAATGGGACTTGTTCGCGTATGCTTTAGTTATTGTACGAGTCCTTATTTTGTATAGAGAATATACCTAAATAAATTGTGTGATTTCAGCTCTTTGGCAAGGATGTAACCGAGGTTTTGGAATATCTATAATACCAAGCCTGTAAAAGAAAAAAAAACTAAAAAGTGTTTATTCACAGAAAAAAAATTGTTACAATTTAAATATTACCTCTGCTAAACTGCAAAGCAAAAAAAAATTAAATAGAAATAAATATATAAAAAATATTTGTAAAAATACACAGTCAATTTACTTCATGAACAGATGATTGCAACGTGTTGCTTACCCATCCCTATTATAAATCTTGAATCGCCTTTTACGGAAAAGAACGCCAGGAAAGGCGTGCCAGCCTACTTTCATTTTATTTAAAACTAGCTGTCCCACGCGGCTTCGCACCCGTCAACTGGCTACCTCCCTACCTACCCTATCCTACCTTCCCTACCCTACCTTTTAGAATTTATATTAATATTATTAAACAAAGTCGATGAAAAAAAACCGGCCAAGTGCGAGTCGGACTCGCGCACGAAGGGTTCCGTACCATTATCGCAAAAAACGGCAAAATAATCACGTTTGTTGTATGTGGGCCCCCCTTAAATATGTATTTTCTTATGTTTTTAGTATTTGTTGTTATAGCGGCAACAGAAATACATAATCTCTGAAAATTTCAACTGTCTAGCTATGACGGTTCACGAGATACAGCCTGGTGACAGACGGACAGACAGACAGACAGACAGACAGACAGACGGATCGCGGAGTCTTAGTAATAGGGTCCCGTTTTTACCCTTTGGGTATGGAACCCTAAAAATATGAATGTAATGTAATGTTAAGTAATGTATCAAACACAATGTAAATTGTTCCTCTACCTACCTAGGTTCCTCTACCTACCTACCTAGGTAGGTAGAGGAACCTAGGTAGGTAGAGGAACAATTTACATTGTGTTTGGTAAAATGTTTGGTAAAATGTTATTACATTATGTTTTTATTTGAGGTTGGTAGGTAGGGTAGATGGGTACCTACCCAACCCTACATACTACACTTATCCGTGTTTTGTTTCTGTCGTGTACGGTATCAGAGATGGCGCTGAGTTCGCAAAACGTATGGGAAAATGATTTTGCTTATTATTTTCTTTTCGTTAATTTTTCGGATGTTTTAGATAAATCCAACCAATTAAAGATAATGTAAATCAGCCCAGCCGTTCACGAGTTTCGTTCGCTCACTTTTTCGAGTTTATGTTTTTTTTTAAATTATTTTAAAATAAAAACATCGTTATTTTTCTATTTTAACTCTATGCTTCGAAAGTACTCCTAAAGGCAAGTCGTTCTGCCGCGGGAAAACAACCACTTAAATTTCACGGTGTATATTAAAATATGTAACTAAAATCATAACCTTCACCGAACACAATCACTTTGTGTTTAAAAAATATTTGTAAACTCACAACTCTGGTCTCGTACGAGTACCAATAAAATTTAAATTCCCTAAAACCCGCTAACGTTCTCGTTCGCATCTGTCTTTTTGGCTAGTTTTTAATCTAACATCCTATCCTATCCAATGCGAGAGAGAAAAACCCGTCACAGTTCTATCCACGAACTTGTAGGCCAATTAAAAACGTGACGGCCTCGTTCGAGGACACTCCGAGCCAATTTTCGGACGCCTGGCACTTATTTTTTCGCTTCACACGGTTCCATGGACAACCATTTCAAATACGGATGAGTGAAACTTGACGTTAGGAATTTTAAGCTATTTTCGGCTTGACCGCTTTAGAGACCTTTAACGAACCGCTGATGTGGAATAATGGGTTTCACTGGTAGATGTTGGCCTACCACTAGTTTGAATTAAAACTTTTTCTGTGAAAACTCTTTCTTGGCTGTCCAGTTTTGATCACCAAAATATATATTTTATTCCGTCCTTTAATTTGATATAAACACGCATACGAAGTTCCCTATTTATTAACAGGCAACCATAGACAATAAAATGCAATACTTCATGGACGCTTACAATAGTGAAGCGTCGTGCTCTTTTACCCAGATATTACAATGAATAAAAATGCACAAATAAATCGAATTATTAATCTTATTTAATGTAAACCATAATAAGCTAATTATCAATAAGACATCTGAGTTTAGTTTAAATATTGAAAAAAAGCAATATTGGTTAAATGGAATATACATTTAGATAGATAAAAGTTACACAAAATGTAACAGTTCATTTTAATACATAAAACATAGCCATTTAAACGCTTAGTTATGTTTATAAAACAATACCAAAATTGAGCAAAAATAAAACACTAAAAGATTCTTCTTAAATAAAATCGATTGTTGTAAAAATAGAATCGGTAACGCATTAGAACATCACTAAATGATATTTTTTGAGCTGTCAAATGCAAAGTTAAATGCTGGATGAAATATAGTTATACATTTTTCTATTTCTCTTCAATATCAAAACAAATAGCAGAACATCCTCGGATCTGCCTATTCAAGACCTCGTGCAGTAATTACCGACTTCACACAGAATTAATTGGCCGGCCTTCCTTCTGAAGGATTAGCCCCCGTTGCGTGTTCACAAATAACAAATCAGACGCACCTCTACAAGCCACCTCACGGATAACAGGAGGGGAGAAGGCCTTCCATTAATTCTCATCCGATTTAGTTAAAGCACCTTGAATTAGGGATTATTTAGGCGTTTATTGCTTAAAACTGCTCTCTCCTCTCCCGGGAAGCGATCCGAGCAATGTTCCTTATCACGACTGTGGATAACATTTAATTTGGCCTACAATAACGTCGACCAAATTGGCTTTCGACTTGATTGGTCAAACGTTATTACCTATTACGTCTAGGTAAAAAGATTAAAGGGGTTTCTTTTACGTTGCACAGCTAAAGGAAATCCTTTGATCTCGAGTTTCTGCAAGTTATAGCAAATGGAGCATCAAAGGGAAAGCAATGAACTGTAGGCTTGTCTTTTCCTCTGAGTCTACATCATAATAATTTTGCTTGTTTTGACGTTTGTCGCTGTATCAAGAGAAATGCGCACAATTGTGAACAATACTTTGTTTTTGTGAACTGGAAGCTGATCCCTTAAATCTTTTTTGAGTTAAAGGCTGTTCAACTATGACAATGAAGGAATCGTAATTTATTTACACATATATTAATCTAACTCTCTCTTTAATAGTTGTATTTCTTGATTTCTATGCTTTTGTTCCATACTTATTACTGTATATATTTGTGTATATATGTATATATATATATATATATACATGTATTTATTTGATATATAAATAGTACACCAAATACTACCTACAGTAATGTCTTTCCTTCCATTTTTTAAATCCATCCAAAGGTTGTCTTGAAAAGATCGCTTTTAGCGATAAGGCCGCCCATTGTAATGTTTTCTTCGTCTATACTTTCTGTAACGTATATGGTGTACATAATAAATAGTACCGTCTATTCTATTCTATTATATTCTATTATAACAGCCATTATGTGTCTGTTTGATGTTTCACACATTTCATTGTATAGTCACTCTAAAGCAGTTCTAGAATATTCCAAACACACGACTAACAACAATAATAAAACAAACAGCAATCAAAACGGACATGCAGCTAGCCGCAAACCGATCAAATATACAGATCTCAACTGATTTCCATTCTGCATAATCGAAGGAGACAGGAATGGATGGCGAAATACATCATACCGGATGACACTGCATTTTACAAGTATCAGAGAACCGATGACGTAACATTCTTGTTTAATATATGAGCCTGTTGAATTTCTCACGAAGACCTTGCGAGGAAAGACTTGAAACAAGTCGTAAAGACTCTCATGAAAAGTAATATAATTTTTCGGATAGGCTCCATAGTGACACGACTTTTGTGCTGTTTTATTGGCACTTAAATTTATTCCAGCTTAGTAGGGAATTTAATGCTCAGAACAGTTAGAGTACTCTGTAAAAACATATTTAGCTAAGCAGTTCGATTCCTTAGTGAGTCTGTTTCGTGGTGGGATACCTTTAGGCTTTCAATCAATAGTGAACACGGTACTGTCTTCTAGGGAAATGTGTTCTAACGTCGACCTAACCATCGCTTACCCATAATCCATACTAACATCATAACTACAAAAGTAACTTTGCCGGTCTGTTTGTTTGTTGCCTCTTGACGTATAAACGGCTGAATGAAACTTGGAACACGGGTAGACTTTATTCCAAATAAGGATAAAGAATGCCTTTTTTGTATTCCGAGCATATGTTCTGTTAGGACATTTGGTGATTTTCTGCACTACTTTAATTCTACCTTCTCCTAACAGCAGGATTTGAAATTGGGCCAGTCCTTCCGGAAAATCCAGGTCGGATTTGGAAATTTCGGGACTGCCACTTCATTTGGTTGATGACCTAAATAGTGCTATGAAACTTCCGATTTCGATGAATACGTTGCACGAATGGAACATGAAACAATGGGAGTCACCAAATTGGATGCCCGAAACTAGGCCAATAATTGTAAAGCCTTTAGACTTGTTCCCAGGCTGGATGTTCGGCATATGGTGTGAGAAGGCTGCTAGTATTTTCCTGGTAATCATCATCATCATCATCATCAGCCTATTAATGTTCCCACTGCTGGGACACAGGCCTCCTCTCTATGAGAGGGAATGGGCCGTAATCCACCACGCGGGCCCATTGCGGTTTGGTGGATGTCACAAGTCTTCGAATATTTGGTTCTAGGACATGCCAGTTTCCTCACGATGTTTTCCTTCACCGTTTTGAGATCAGTGGTGATGAAATAATTTACACAAAGTAAAGCGCCTACCTGGGCTCGAACCCACGACCTACAACTTGTAAGTCGCGGCCGATACCACTGGGCCACCACTGCTCTACTGGGCCACCACTTCTTGGTAATGAAGTTGCTCGAAATAACATTTTACCTCCACTAACATTAACTTTAGAAGCGGGATATGTACCATGTTTCCTGTTTATTGCGAGTTTTCTATATTTCGGTGCTGTTGCAAGCACCATGATCACGGATAAACCGCTTCTAATGTTAATGTTAGTGTTATGGTCACTCATAACAGTTTAAAAACTTATATTTTGCATCCAATCTTATATTTCACTAACTTCTATACCAATATTATAAAGAGGAAAGATTTTTTTGTTTGTATGTTTGTTTGTACCGAATAGGCTCCGAAACTATTGGACCGATTTAAAAAAATCTTTCACCATTAGACAGCTACATTTTTCCTGAGTGTAAAAGGCTATTTTTTATCCCGAAAACGGGTCCTGAGGGGTAGTCCACGGGAGCGAAGCCGCGGGAAACAGCTAGTATGTTGTAAATGTGAAATTTTGTTGTCCTATCTTTTATTGTTTATTAATTAAACACTCCTCGAAGGCAAAACGTATTGGATGGAAACACGACTAGGCCATTGCCTGAAGAAATCTATAAATCTGGTAGCTTTGATGCAGTCTCTTTCATGGGCTTTCTACGCGTAAAATTATTTTTCACACGGGCGAAGCTAGGTTTGATATAAATTAAATGTTACCTACATTTAATTTATAACAAACCAGTAACGGCCTCGGTAAAAGAAAAAAAAATCCTTCCCTCAATATTGTTTCAAGTAAACGTGTGCCGAAAATTCTTCCGTTGCTCGGTCGCATTTCGTATGAAAAGAAAAGAAAAAGCATGAAAAAAGTACTGTTTGTTTCTGTTACCTTTGTTTTTTCGAGATGAAAGAAGTTGTTTTGCTATTCGTTCAAAGGATTACACATTTTTTTTGTTGTTTTTAGGATTTTAAACTACAACTAATATGACGATTTTCAGAGCAATTCTTGTCCGTAATAACCTTCAAATGTCTTCAAATTTTGAAGACAATCAATGTAGAACACTTTAAAATGCCGGGCAATTATTTTGATTTGACATAATATTTAGACTAAAATTAGAATGTGAATGTGCCTTAAAAACACGGGAGTTACTCCTCTTATTACAAAAAGGAAATCACCTTATTTATTTTATGTACGAACACTTTTAAAATAATGATATCACCATATTTTTTTCATAAGTCACGTTCTAAAATGGGTCCCAAAAGAAAACATCCTTATCGCTTCGCGAATTTCTTTTCATTTTCCCCGCTCCCCAGTTTTCATGGGTAATTACCCCCGTGACGTCATACGTGATAACACCCCCGATTAATATTTTATGTAATTTAATAAAATAAATTTCTTATACATACTTATGAGAGCTTTTTGCGTAGGATAAAGATTGCGGTGTAAGGAAGAAGCTTTGGACCTTTATGTAATCAGTGTTATTTATTTATAACTTTATTTTTAAAACTTTTTAATAGATTTATGTGACTCTTTTGGTATTCGTTTACTGATCAGTCCTGCCTAGTATCAATTAGAAAATGAATTCGGTTCGGAAACAGACTTTGTAACTTGAAACTTAATCATAATATTTATTTATGGGAAATAAAGACATCTCAAACCTCACTTCTGGTAATATGAAGTTTTACCTGTGAGAGTGACCTGTAAATTGCTGGTAGCTGATTTAGGGGGTTGAAGTAACATCTCTGAACACCTTTCATTATCACAAAAAAATAGTTGGCTACAATTTTTATAACACTTTCATGTTACGTACATGTAACTAATGTATTAAGGGCCTACATCCGCTTTAGTGCCGTTAACGGTAACTTTCTAAAGCATACTCCTTAGTAACGTCTAGGTTAAAAGGTTTGCTAAAAATATATTTTTATCATTGTTTCATATATATTATTTTTAACACATGGTTTTTTCGTAAAACAAATAGTTTTGCTTTAAAAAAAACAATTAAAAACACGCTATTATTTCGCTACTTTTGGATACTCCTCCAAAACAACTTAGATGTTTAAAACTATAAAACATATATGGCTGGTATTTCTTCATAACTAACATAGCATATGTAAATCAAATAATATTTTCCAAACAAAACTGTTCAAAAGGAGGTTCAATATCGATATTTTGGCATCGATCGGGCGCACTGGCTGTGCGCCCGCTGTTGTACTGCGTTAACATTGGGGCGTATATATCGCCTTAAACGGCTGATTTTCTATTCACATTTCCGAGTTCATCCCAAAGTTTTAAGTTACATAAGTATTTATGAATATTTTCACCACCCGAAAGATTAACAGCGAATTCAAGATCATCATACAACTCTGCTTGTTCTTCTAGCAATAAAGACGTGAAGTTATGTTACGTTCGTTAGGTACAAGAGCTTATAAAAATGTAAGTTATTCATAACTGTAATCAACAACATGCGGTAATTACAATATTTCCGTTGATAATTAAATCGTGAGGAAAAAGCAAGTCATGGTAACTAATTAGCTTCTTAATAACAACTTTATTCACGTTTTCCTGTAAGTCGTTCATAATTAAAACGTTCTGCTTTTAATTGAATGTAATTTTACTTTAATTTGGAATTAATCATTTTTTTTATTAAATTGTATGTTTTATGAATGTAATATTATGGACTCTTACTCTTACTCAATGGCTGATAATATTATATTATACACTAGCTGTGCCCGCGGCTTCGTCCCCGTCATCTGTCTGCCAACCCTACCCTACTTGCCTTCCTGCCTACCCTACTTACCATTTTTGTTTCTATAGTTATCATTCTTTCGCGGAGAACCTTAACACTGCCCTTCAGAAAATAACTTCAAATGCACAACGCCATCTATCGAATATCGAGTTCGAGTGTCCAAGTACCTGAATTGCGTGTGTTGTGATAATTATACTCCTTGAACAATTTAAATTCATGTAACTTTTGATAGAGTGAACCGATTGCAATGAAACAAAAATTAAGTAATTCTTCAAGTTACGCACAATTTTTATGTATTAAATTTATTTACATTGGTTTCGTATATTTCACGTGATGCACAAATAAACAGACAAACAGATAAACAGACAAAAATTTCAAAAATGCCTGAAATAGGTTCTGTTGGTTATCCTTTAACACCCTGGCTATTTTTTTTTTAATATTCTCCATGTACAAAAATTACTCTTCTACAGATTTATTATATGTATATATGTATGTATGTATTTATTTACCGAGGCGATATTTTTTTGGCGACTATATCATTCGATGGCAAGCGATGATGTATTCGATGCTAGCGTGCACTTGCCAAGAAGAAAATTATTCACTCTTGCCTTAAATATCCCCAGGCTAACAGAAAACACAGACTCTCTCATGAAAATCCAATCCTTATGTTAAATCAACATCGTTTCAGCTGAAAGATGTCCACTACTGGACACAAGCTTCCGAATCCTCATTAAGTACATGTAGTTCTTACACTGGCAAAATAATAATGAGGTTATGCAGAGCCTTAATTGCCGAGTAATTAACTTATAACGGCCAGAATAATCTGGATTACAGCAAGATAAGTAATAGAACTTTATAAAACAAGAATAGTTTTAGTCTTAATATCTTACTAACATTGTAAATATTTCAACTTCACCTCAACGGCTGATTTATTTTGGACTTATATAGGAATTTCCGTGGTATAATATTTTGCTTTCAGCTGGCGGAAGCTACTATAATTATACACATTACAATCAAACTTGAGCTGACTCTTCAATTAAGTAACGTAAGGAAAAAACCACAGGGCAAAATTATCCCTCCGGAGCAACTGGACAGATTCGCAACTGGACAGATTCTCAGCTGGACAGTTTCTCAGCTGGACAGATTAGCAACTGGACAGAACGTGTACAATCCATGACAAAATTAAAGTAAATGAGTTGGGAATATGGACATTATGAAAAAGTGGTCGAGATAGGAAAGTGGATGATTTGCTCCTGAGGGCAATGGCTGAGTCTTTTGAAGCTTCGGTTTGAACAACTAGGCCCATTAAACTGACTGACTCATTGACTTATTTGTTCTCCCAGATGGTGGAGGGGAAGGTGGGTATATTTTGACAGATTCGTAAACAAGTAACTCCCGTGAGTATGGGAAAAGTGCCAATACAGAACACCAGTGTGTTTCATACTTCGCTATATCGAGTTATAAGTTACATATATATACGGGCGCACGGTTGGCGCAGTGGTTGAACGATTGACTGCTGCGCTGCGTGTCGCGGGTTCGATTCGCGCACGGAACAAATATTTGTATGACCTATAGATAGTTGTTCCGGCTCTGGGTGTTTGTGTATGTGAGTTTATATGTTTGTTAACGCACCCACGATACAGGAAGATATTTCTAGTGTGGGGCAACTTTAAAAAAAAAATGTCGTTTCCATCGACTTTAGAATCATCATCAGCTTTATAATGTTCCCACTGCTGGGGCACAGGCATCCACTCTGTAAGAGAGATAATGGGCCTTAATCCACTACGCGGACCCAGTTCGGGTTGGTGTTTTTTTTTTATTCCTGTAACAATTCGCATTGTGTTTGAATTGAATTCAAATTTTAGAAACATCGATTTTTTGGTTCTAGGACGTGTCGGTTTCCTCACGGTGTTTTCCATCACCGGTTTTAAGAGCAGTGGTAATGAAAGAATTTACACAAAGTAAAGCCACTTTAAAATATTAAACAGTTATGTATAAGAAGCATGAACATAGTAAATTGGGAGCGGAGTAATTTTCCCGGTGACTTTACTACTAGCAGGAACGTCTTACAAAATAGTACAGTCGACGTTTTCGACTACTTTGTTTTAGAAAAATACTCTAAAAGACACAATGTAAGCGTAGATCTAAGTAAGCTGCTTGAGAACTGTGTACCAGCAGTTTAATATTTTACTACAATGTCGAAGTAGATTGGTTTTGTTACTACGGTACCTACAAGGTGTCGCAGAAACAACGGAATTCCCGAAAAGGGTTCATTGTGCTCATCATTATGAAAGCTAAACCCAAGACCGCATAAATTATGGAACTAAACCCAAAACCGCATAAAACATCAACGGCCCCATACATTTGTGTTCGCAAAACTCGACTAAATGTACTGAACAGAAAATGTTTTTCGTGATCTATACTTCCAGGGATTATATTTTACAAACCAACTTGTTCTTTTGTTTGTGTTATTATAAAGCTGAAGAGGTAGTTTTTTTGTTTGTTTGTTTAACGCGCTAATCTCAGGAACAGAAGTTTTATGTTATATTATTTTTATGTTCGATAGCACATTTATCGAGGAAGGTTATAGGCTATATAAAATCATGCTACGACCAATAGGAGCGGAGCATAAATGAAAAATGTTGCAAAAATGCGAAAAAATATTCCTTTCTGAGAGTTTCCGTTGCGTGCGCTGCGTAAGCGGTTAAAGTTACGCAACATTCATGTATGTAGGGCAGGGTTGGTAGGTAGCCAGTTGACGGGAGCGAAGCCGTGGGACGGCTAGTATATGTATAATATTAGACTCTTTATAATATTAGTTTAGATAGCCTAAATAAATCTAATGGACCTATGTACTTACTGTTGATTTTAGTCTTTGTTCTAGCTCCAACATGCAATGCCTTTGCTTGGTTTGTATAATTTAGGCGTTAGTTAATTATACATGTAAATACATAACCCTCGCTAAGTAAATATCCACATTACATTACTGAAGCAATAACGCCATGGTATTAATTAAACTTAGTTATGATTGGAACTATTAATTTGTTATTGTTTAAATTAATAATAATAATCCCAAACACTACAGGAGTAACACCATTAGTGTCCATTCTATAAATAGGTGTCAAATGCCTTTTATAAAAGTGTGAAAACATTCGTAATTGGTATTACATTAATATTTGTAGTTTTTTATTTATTTATTTAACGATAGGCTCGCGTTTGTCCACTATCTCACCTGTTGGTAAGCGATGACGTGGCTGACGGTAAAGCACGCTTACCTAGAACCACAGATAATATACTAGCATACAGATGCCTCATCCCATACAAAGAAACTGTGCCACGTAACTAGCGTTTTTCATCTGATTATACCGATTATTTTTTGTAAATCGATCGCGTTCGGTTCCGTCCCACGGCGATAGATAGATCACCATCTAATAATCAATCGACATCGACAGATTAATCAGTATAATCAGAACTGAACGTCGGGACAGTTTCTTTGTATGGGATGAGACTCCACGACTAGAACTAATTCACTCTTGACTTGGTGTTAGCTATCAGGAAACAAAGTTCTTTGTAAATCATTGTTTCCTAGTCTCTGTGATGTACATGCCTGTCATTAACTTTCATATTTATACAGAATTGCTCTTTAAGATTTTAAACTAAGCTATCTTTTGTTAACATGTTGTAGATAAAAAAATATGTAAAACATTAAATAATATTCAGCTCAAAATCTCCGCTATAAACATTATTTCTACACTACTAATTCAAATCCCCAAGCACGAGACAAAACAACAGAATATAATCAGGAGAACCCATAGCAATCGATTACAGGAAACGCGAGACGGTCCGTCCGTATATTTTCTAGCAAATGCAGCGCTGCACAGCGCCGGCTTACGGAGCTTAGCGATACAATACCGGCCGCTGTCTTAAATATATTGCTGGATGCAGCCGTGTTTTCAATTAAAGCGAACTCTGTTTACAATCTCTGTAAAGGTTTTGCTTGAAAATGTTCTTTGATCGCTTAGTTGATCCACACTTTTCAGTGACATTATTTTATTTTATTTATTTAGGCAACCAACAGGGATACTTAAAATGTTTTACAAAATATGCGTATTACAATTTGTATGGCCAATTATAGGTACAAATTAATTAATAATTATATTTGTACATTAAATCATCTATTTAAAAATAATTAAGAAAACCGTTATTTAATATAAAATGCAATGAAAACAAACTAAACTGCATCAGCTTAAGCAATCATGATGTTATAATAACATGTCATCAATATTTGCGTCTTCGATGTTTGTGACTTTGAAATATGCAATGCCGGGCCGTTTTGTGGAAATAAACTGCCTACTATATATACCACGCTTGAATTCTGTAAAAACATAATACTCTGCCCAGTACAACCTAATTTCATCCCTAATGGCATGACGCCCAGATAGGAAAGAAGGCTTCTAAACTGACAAAATAAGAACAAAATTTATAACTACTTCTACCTTCACCTGAATTTTACTGTACTCTTCAAAAACATGGACAACAACTTCAAAACATAACAAGCAATTAATTTAAATGTTAAATTCGAACGATCAACAAGAACGAACTTGTGTAAGCTTAGCGGCGAACAATAGAGCCACTGTCTTAAATATATTACTTCGACCGCCATGTTCTAAATTACACTGAATTCTGTTTAAAGGTAGACTTCAGAGCAAAGCGTCTCTGGTGTCAAAAACGCAGCGATACTGGAAATTCGGTGGATGCGAGACGTACGGGACCGATCAGTGTGGCGATGCTGACGGGCAGGGCTATGTCCAGCAGTGGACATCTTTTGGCTGAAATGATGATGATGATACGACTATCCTGCCGCCAAATTGTTACGCAGTTTGGTGGGGATAATTAAATGTGTTTGGTCGAAAATAAACGATTTATTTATGATGACGTGAGAAATTTGCGGAAAGGAGGTCCTCAGCGCAGAATACGAGTTCGAGTCAAACCACTGTTTCTAATGGCTCGACGCGATTCGATTTATATCACACCGATATGCGAGTTTTACTAAGAGAAATAGCAAGTACGTTCACATAGATGAAATGCAATGTAATTCGACGGATTTTCACCTGAAATTTTCTTAAAAAATACGCGTGTGATCGACACAATTCTAATTGCGATTAAGGAAGGTTTTGAGTCGCTGGGCTCGAATAGTGCCACATGTCTACATTTCCATTGTCGCTGCGTCAATGACACCGAAGCCGCTTTGCTCGGAAGTCTACCTTTATTAGACAGAATTCAGTTTAAAGTGTTCAAACATTACGGCGGTTTGGTACTTTCGAGCCAAAGTTAATAGTTAGTTAATTAACGGAATAATTTAGTGAAGACTACCCGCCTTTGAAGATTTTGATGGGAAGTTATGCTGTATTACAGTCACTCGATTTTGTAGTCTTGTTGTCATGTCCCATGGCCATAAAAATAACAAGACTACTAAAAGGTCTTGTTTTTTTTTTGTAAAATTGGTTTTCCAATTAGACAGAAAAAATGCTGCTTAGCGGCTAATATACCTATGTGGATGTGATGTACGTACAGATAAGGTTGCTGACACCGTGCAGCTACCTTCAGAGAGAAGCTGTGGAGTTATACAAAGCTCCGTCAGTAGTGAGGATCAATTGATAGGTACTTCCGTACTATTATACCAGCTGTGCCCGCAGCTTCGCTCACGTTAACTGCCTATGCTATCCTACCTTCCCACCTATCAGTTTTTTCTAGGTTTATTCTTCCGCGGATAATCTTAACAACGCCATTCAGAAAATGACGTCAAATGCACTACACCATCTATCGAATATGGAATTCAATTGTCCGAGTATCTGAATTGTGTGTGTTGTGATATTTTACTTCTTGAACACTTTAAATTCATATATCTTATGATAGAGTGAACCGATTAAGATGAAACAAAAACTAAGTAATACTTCAATTTACGCACAATTGAAATGTAAAAAAGTTATCTACATTGGTTTCGTACATTTTACGTGATGGGTGCACAACTAAACAGACAAACCGACAAACCGACAAAAATGCTGGCAATGGGTACTGCTGGATATCTTTTAACACCTTGGCTGTTTCTACAGATTTATTTTCTCTTTGGTAGGTAGCTTTATAAAGGTGCTTCCAACGTACAATAAAAATATACCTTTCGACACTCAAACCTGCGTCAGACACCATTCGTTTAGCATGCCGCTGAAATGGACCTTATAATGTTAGGCACAAATATTTTTAAAACAGGTTCACTTTGAATTTTATTTCCGTGTACCGTGTCATATAAATGAAAGGCTTTTATTTCTTTCTTTTGCAAAAATTGTATGTATAAACATTTTTTACAATGGACGTTACAGTGTATCAGCCAAATTATAGCTGACCAGTTATAATGTACAGTTTCATTAAATACAAATTATTATAAACGATAAGTACTCAAAGAGTCACGTTGAATATACATTTAAATATAAATAATTGCGTTCTACATACTGAATGGTGTGGTTTTCGTAATTATATCATGAACGAAGGTTTTAATTGAATTTAATTAAAACCTGTTACTAATTCACTTATTCAATTAAGTGTTATTAACAATGCAACAAAGCATTTCTATAATTTTATGTAATGAAATATGTATTGCATAAATAAAGCTATTTTAGTCATTGATTATTGAAAATATGAATATTTTATAATTATTTAGGAGAAGGTTTTGGACACGTTGATCGAATCAGAAATGACGATTTCAAGATAAATACCATGGTAACCGACGAACTCGAAGAATTGCCAAAGTTAAATGACAGTAGGCAGGGCAAGATGCTAGCAGAATGGATGGCCGGCTAGGTTTGATACACCAAAAACGTGTATGTATTGCGTTCACTCAAGTTTATTTACTTCACAGTTTTCAGATGAACTACAAATTAAACGTCTAAAAAGTATCTCGTTTAAAAAACTGAAAGCAAATTGGACATTTTGCTAATTGGACATTCTGGTACCTGTACATTTTTAAACCAATGCAGATTTGAGTAATTGCACATTCTATATTTGAACGAAGAGTTGGTGATATTTAAAAAGTTGTTCTTATGTCCGACCAGCACTTAAAAAAGGTCTATTAAAAAAACACAATAGTTCCTACATACAGTTATACCGTTTCCCTAAACATCTGTACAACAGAATTGTTAAATGGTCGCCTCTTGACACCGGGTGAACAATGCCTCAGGTCAAAGTTTACCAAATAACCGGCGCCCGCGGAAATACTGCCGCAGACCCGGTATTGCCAGGTCTAAATTCAAATAAGAGGAAAAATAATTACCTTTAAAGCCTACAAATAAGGCTTTTGAATGTGGAAATGCAAATAAAGGTAAAATTGTTCAAGGAATTTCTTAAGGCTTTCGGTATTTATATTTTTCGCCATCAGAGCAATTAAGTAAATAATAAACTAATCTGCTACAAAACCGCTACGAAATCCTTTACAAGAATCAGGATCTATGTGTGCAAACAATACACAAAATTTTCTCAACCAAAACTTCGAGAAGAAAAGAACGATAGGTCGACGCGACGGTCGCATCTTTTAGAATGTGAAAAGGTTCCAATTTCAAACCGAAGAACTTCTGATTCGAAATTCGAATTCAATCACTCATGTTGCGTTCGTATTTTATTTTTTTAGGGTTCCGTTCCTCAAAAGGAAAAAAGGAACCCTTATAGGATAACTTCGTTGTTTCTCTGTCTGTCTGTCTGTCCATGTGTCAAGACCTTTTTCTCTGGATCGCCTGGAGGTATCAGGTTGAAATTAATATGATATACTCAAGTCTGCAATCCTTAGGAGCTGTGAAAAAATCAAACTCTCTATATCAACACGACCAAAAGATATAGCCGTTTATATCACATAATATTTGAGGAATCGTAAGGGCATCAAAGCCTACAGGGTACATCCAGTTGACCTAGAATCATGAAATTTGCTAAGAATGAAGAGCAATGTCTTACAGCAAAAGTAAAGGAAAATATCTAAAAACTGTGAATTTGTATCTACTAATATGTATCTAATCAATAAATAAATTGTAGTTCTGAAAACTAAAAAACACGCTTTAATGGTAAATTAGTAAGGCTAATGGGACAAACTATTTAAACGCGCACGGTAGAATCAACTTTTATTACTTGTAAATTTGAACCAAGTTGAATAAACATATTTGACTTTGACTTTGACTAAATTATTGCATTGTCATCGGTCCTTGTTAAGTGTGCAAAGTTTCAAATCAATCCCACGTTTTGAAGGAGGTGAAAATCACGTTCAAAGATACATAGATAAAAGCGTGTTAAAAAAGATTATTTTATTTGCAGTTAGTAAACTGACCGCGACCAATATTAATGTTTACGAACAGCAATTCAACAGTTTACGAACAGCATGTTACTTAATTATTTTGGCTAATGTAGCTGTTTATACGGAACCCTCGGTGTGCGAGTACGACTCGCACTTGGCCGGTTTTTTTATCCGGCCATGACTTATTGGCGTTGGCAACACAACCGGCAGTAGGAACGTGAAAAATTGTCGCAACTCCGCTCAGGCAAGCCAGTCAATATTTGAAAGTGAATTCGTTCACCGGTTCCATCGTAAATAATATAACGTTTGTTATAACTTGCTAATTTGGTAACTTTTACTGAAGGGAATTGTTTTAATTACGTTTATTTACTGATGATAATTTTGAATTTGACATGAGACAAAAATGTGCTAATCAAATTTGGATCACTCAACATCTGCCTAGCCTTTTCCTAACTATATTGGGGTCGGCTTCCAGTCTTACTGGATTCAGCTAAGTACCAGTGTTTACATGGAACGACTGCCTATCTGACCTTCACAACCCAGTAGCTGGGTAACACGGTACCCCTTGGCAAGACTGGTGTCAGATCTCAAGCTTCTGACTACCCGTAACGACTGTCAAAGATCTTCAAATGACAGCCGGGACCAACAGCTTCACGTGCTTTCCGAGGCACGGAGGAAACTCGGTATGTCGAAATGATCACCCATCCACGAACCGACCTCGTCAAGCGTTGCTTAACCTTGATGATGGACCCGTGCGGCTGTTATTATTTAGCCACGAGCTCCTCAGTAATCATATAATTATTTCCTCTATTTTACATAGTAATAACCGTTCCTTAAAATCGAATAAAAATCAGCCGTTTCCCATAAATCGCGTTCATTAACACGTCACAATTCCACAAAAAAAAAACGAAGATACAATCACATCACCCAAACTGCGGTTATCTTATCCCTCTACTTTATACAAAAGCTTGAGAGATTCTCATCCCATTCGCGACATTTAAATGAACCCCCGATGGCTCTATCAGCTTTTTACACGTCATCAGTTTTCGAGTGGAGCACCCTTCATTTTGAATGGAGATTTTTCCAAAGCGCACATTGGCCCCTCCCACCGTCTATATCTGTCGACGAAGCGGTTCGTTTCACTAAAAATTTCTCGCCATTTTGAATGAGTTTGCGTTTATTTACTGTTTCAGCTTTAAAATATATTAAAGGGTGATAAATTGGTAATTAAAGGCAGCGAGCTTTAATTTGTAGTCTCGGGTTGTTTATCCTGTTGTATAATGGGTTGCAGAAAAAGGTTTTTGCTTGTTTGCTTTCGGTCATTTAAAAGGAAAATAATTATATACAGCAAAACAAAAATCTCTGAACAAACAATTTAATTCAGATTCAGATATATTTATTTGCATAAACATATGTATATATATACATACAACTAATAATAATAACAAGTGCAAGCAATAGGATTACAAACAATCCGACGTATTGAAGGGGGTGAAAATCACTTTCAAAGATTCCGTTACATTGATACATAGATACATACATACCAAGCTAATAAAAGCGTGTTAAAAAAGAAAAACCTCAAACATTTTTGCCACATACTATGGCGTGCAAATCTTGAATATAATTAATGAATACAATAATAATAATAAATGAAATGATGAATTATTAAAATAATGCATGCAATGAATCTATAGGAAATTATTACAAATGTCAACAAAACAAAGTAAAACAGTGAAGTTAGAAATATCAAGCAAATGTCAAACACCAATATTTTTTTCAAATTTATGTGGAAAATACCAATAAGCAACCAATATCAACAATGTGGGTATGTCAAATCCATACAAAATATCAATCAAATGTCAAAATATAAAAACAAAAATAATGCATGTCAAATCCGTGTATAAATTAATCAAAACAAATGTCAAAATAATAACAAGAAAAAAACCATGTATATAATTTTATCGGTGAACTCCAATTAACATCGGATTTGTCATGACAAAATCAGACATGATACAAACTCATTGCTTTTAATTCCAATTATTTTTCGTCAAAAGGTATGTCGTTATAGATTATAAAAAAAACTTAACCTCCTTTTAATCAGAACTTATAAAATAACTCTGAATAATTAATTACATTCACCGAGGCGAATACCTATACAAATATGCCTATAGTAAGCAGGTAGAAACCTACCTAATTACCTACTGGTGGTTTAATTAAACTCAGGTGAGGCAAATAAAACTACGAATAGCAAACAATTTGCCAACTCCGCCATTTACTCATTAGGTACGAGAAATATTGAATTAAACAGAAGTTTCAACAAATTGGAGTTAAATTCTAGTACAAAACATATTACAGTCTGGAAACTTTTGTATTACGTTTTAAGGTGATAGGTATGTAATATATAATATCTATTGTGTTTAGTGGCATGTCTTTTACATCACTCTTGTTTTTAATTTTTAATTTGCTCTTGAACCTAGTCTAGGTCAGAGGTGACAGAGACAGAGTCGACGATGGAATAAGCTTACTCACATACTATATATAATTTTCCAACAATAATGATGTCTCCAATACTTTGTGATAATAATTACTGATTGAGCAAAGTGTCCGTGGAGCAGTGTTGCCAGTTTTTTTGGCAATTCGGGACTTAGAAACTTTTTGAGTGAAAAAGCGGGATTCTTTCGTCGAAAGCGGGTCATAGTAAAACAACGTATATAATCAGAAGTTTTCAAATATTTTACTTTGTATTTGAGTTTTAAATTACGTTTACATGACAATAGATAGCAAAAATAGCCATTGAAAATGTATGATAGTGTATATGAAATCAGATACTCAACTACCTAGTTGAGTCTTCTTCGTATTCTGCATAAAAAAAGTTTTATTCATTAGAAAAATGTGGTGTTTCAAACAATAGTCTGGGGAGTAGGAAGTGAGTGTAACAATAATAGAATAATTATTTATAAGAATTAGTTATTCATGATATTTCTGTGAAGATTTATCTTCTTTTAAAGTTTCCTGGAGCATTTATTTCTCGCATCCGACCATTTTAAATTCATCTGGAAAAAAACGCGTTTGATGGATCAACATGACAGCTGTTTGATGTTGGGATACTTAATAAGAAAGACACTAGTTTAACTATCCCAGAACAGCGGGACTGCGCCATTCCACCCGACACATAAAAATCGGGACGTCCCGCCAAAATCGGGACGTCTGGCAACGCTGCCGTGGAGTTTCTTGCACATTCTTCTTCACAAAGATCTAGGTATGCTTGTGAATGTGCAACTAGCTTCATCTTTTGGTCTGACCAACTGTTTGAAAAATCAAAAGTACCTTTAAATAGTTTAATTGTAGTATGAGTTTATTGCGAAGTTTTAATCTAAATAATAGAGGCTCCAGACAAGTGGCATTCGATGTCAGCGAAGGCGATGGTCAAAATGTCCAAATGTCACGTGAACAATCCCGTTCACGTGATTGTTCGATATCGCTTGTCAATCGCATACAATTTTGCATTTTTGACAATCGCCACCGCCGCGCTTTCGATTATAGAATAGAATATACTTTATTGTACACCATAAAAATTACACATCTATTTTATAAGAAATCTTAATTATACGGGTACAAAGGCGGTCAACAACAACATCCCGTTTTTTAAGGAATGTTTGCTAGATTAGAGTGGAGCAAGATTTCTTCAAAAGAGCATATAGACCTCAATTTCCTAGCATTTTTCCAAGTTTTTTACAATGATTGTCACCGTGTTTAGAATACTATCTACTTGAGTTTTAAGCATGAGATTTTGTCTTCTGATACGTTATAAGCATATTAATGGATGGTCAACCAGATTCTTTTATCTTCTTTATTCGTTCAGAGGTAATAAAACCTCCAATTAAATAATTCAATAAAAAACCTAATAAAAGAAACGTCTTTCAGCAAATTGTCTCGTACATTCCACTTAACCCTATTGTTCCACGCCGCTTACTTACACCCAATACCAGTAATAGCACAAGGAACTCCAATTTTTCTTCTAATTGAACAAAAGCGAGATACGGCCGCGGCAGAACATTTGTTCTACACAGGCGCGGATACAGGAGGGGAGCAATTAATTGTACCACATAATTTCAACAAAGAAAATCCCAACGAACGAACTCTGAGAGGATAACTTTAACTTTTCTGCAAGTTCCTTCACACTGTCTTAATAAAAATAACAAAAAAATTAACCAATAAATTTATGAGTGAGTGGACTCTATTCTCAAGATTCTAGGTTATTCTGCTTGTTAGTAGTGTTTTTACGGTCCGCTGTATCTCTATGGATAATACTGTCGGGATATATGATTTCGGCCTAGTCTTTTTTCGGTTTACACCAAGTCGGAAAAATTATCTGTCGGGATAGCGTTCATCGGAAATTTATAAGTCGGAATTACGTGGCACAATCGGTGCAATTGCCTCCCTCTGGGTTTCGAGTAAACTGAGTATATAACACTTTTGACACAAACATACATTTAATTAATGATCGTCATCCTTGAAAGGGGTTAAATTCTACGGAATACCGAAAGAAATCGAGCTTTCTTTGCCGGTCACGTATACCGAGAGACAAATTGCACTAACATAGCTATCATAAATTGTCTTTATCCTTGAAAAGGGAGTAAAATTCTTGACTATACGGAAAAAACTAAAAAAAAAATGAGATCTCCTCAACCGCTCCTGCCATCAGGGAGACACATTTGCCTCCACTTGAGAAATGATGGATCCGCACCTGGTTCTACAAACCTACTGGGTTTCCTTCCACTCGCTGTAAGGGTTATTTTTATCCGAAGGAGGAGTTATATGGGCTATACCTGTAACATATGGTCGGGTTTATCCGTTCAGCAAATACATTGAGTGCTGAAACATTTACTAATGGCCCAGCAAAATAAACTTTGCGATTCTATTCCTATGCTAGAACAGTTTCGTTTTTCGTGGAGTCGTTTTCTCTAAATGAATTGTTTCAATGGATGTTTATTTTTATAGTGAGAATTGTATAAAACGTTTTTGAAATTACAAATTGAGCAAGTTATAACAATATTTCTGCAAACGCCTGCAACTTTTTAGAATACTGTTTATTTCTGTAATCCATTTATCATACATATTTATTCTGACAATTTTTTAAAAGAAGCTATTTAACTTTTCATGTTCAGATTAATTTTTACCAGTATCGTTGCATTTTATATTACCACAAAGCGTTTTGTCAACTTATTTACATAATCAAAACATCAATATCGCTGCACCGTGTCAACTAACGACTTTGAAACTATTCCAGCGCCATTTTGTCGTTGCGTGACGTCATAAACTTGATGTCATCGTGGTCGTAGATTTACGACGTTGCATGCAATGCAGGCGTCTTCATGGGACTTACTATGTTGAAGTATTGTCAGGGTTAAATTTGATTTTAAAGGCGGCTTGGTACACGTAAAATGGTTTGTGAGCTGTTTTAAATACGTTAAGCATTTAAATATTTACAACTATAAAAGTAGGTTAATATTCCAATGCTTAAAAAAAGGTATTTATGGTTGCAATTAATTTCAATATAAAACTGTACTGCATTACTACGATTTTACGAGTTAATAGACTACATCTTCATAAAGATGTAGCTTCTAAGTTCGTAATAGAATTTTTAGGTAAACCAAACGATGCAAACAGACAGACTTAGTAAACCGATTGGCATAAATATGTGGAGCTAAATAGCTCCACATATTTTATGTCTATGCATTTGGCATATTTTGTGTTAAACGTCCGATAAAACTATCATTGGATTATAAATGAGCCTAATTTATGTAAAACCAATATTTCAGTATGCAAGTCGCGCTATACAAAAAACATTAATTATAATTTTACTAATATGAACTTTGGCACAAAATATATTGATTACATAAAATTGTCTAATTCAAATTATATATACCGTATACATAAACATACACATAACATCAAGCCTGTAATAATCGAAGGATTAGGTAGAGTTGCACTATAGTAATGGACCTATAGGCCTTTAAGACGATGACTAACGCCAACGACCTTGAAGGAACAAAACGCGCACTCGTTTCACAAACCCAAAATTTAGTAGTTTTTTGTACTTTCCTTATTATTCTATGTCTTTTAAAAATATGGCTCAGATCGAAATGTAGATAATTAAATTGTATTTGAGATGGTGTCGATTTCATTAAAATACGTAATAAATTTTCACCATCTCAAAGTCAACTGAATTGTCTACATTTTGTGTCGAGGCTTTTTTTTTTAAGTCATAGAATGACAAGAAAAGTACAAAAAACTACCGAATTTTGGGTGGCACGACGGGTGTGAAACGAGGGCGCGTTTTGTTCCTTCAAGGTCGTCGACTTAAGTCAGTCCGAGGGTCTTTAAGTCAAGAGCGAATACTTTACTTCTAGGCAAACGTGCACAACTGTCGATGACTTCATCGCTTACCACCGGGTGAGATAGTGGACAAACGCGAGCCTAACAATAATAAAATAAATAAGCTGCTGGAAATCAATTCAAATTGGTTTACAGAAATATGGTAACACGAAATCTAAGCAACATACAACATTTTATCATAACAAGTCTTGCCTTCATACCCAGATCATACTGTAACAATTATTTGAATATAATTAAGGAAATTGTGAAATTATTACGACGCCAACTCCCCCGGACAGCCCAATTTTCCGCGGCTAAAGGCGTTTCCTTCCCCTTTAATAATTGCAGCCATAATTAATATTTTCGAGGAGAGGGGACTTTTTGCAACCTCAGACGTAAGTTAACGAGTAATTTGGAATGATGTAGGTAGGGTCCTGTCTTTTATCTTTTTGTTGGTCTTTTGTAAAGATTAGGGTGATTAAGTACCGAAGTTTTGCTGTAAAAATACTTTTTTATTTTTATTTATTTAAATGTATTTTAATACAGAGGTGTTACTTAATTCTAATATCGCCAAACTTTTACGTTTGATGGCGAAGTAATAATGGCCCAGAGGCCAAAACCTTGCCACTCATGCTTAAGGTCGTAGTTTCAAATTGGGGCAAGTACCAATGTGAGTTTTTTCAATTCATATGTACTTTTAAGCTTATTTTGGCTATCAACGGTGAAGGAAAACATCGCAAAGAAACCTGGACTTATAATTAACTAGCAGACGCTTCGCGGTTTCACTCGCATTGTTCCCATTCCCGTGGCAATGCAGGGATAAAAAGTAGCCTATGTCACTTGGGCATAGTGTAGCTTCCCAACGGTGAAAGAATTTTTGAAATCGGTCCAGCAGTTTTTAAGTTTATTCGTTACATACAAAAATAAAAATCTTTCCTCTTCACGATATTAGTATAAAAGTATAGACAAATCTTTCCTCCTTATAATATTAGTACGACCCGGCGCAATAACTTGACACCTGGCTCGACGATAGCAAAAACTCAACAAAAATAATTATAACAGCAAACGAATGTCTCCGAAACTCAAGAAAGATTGCGTGCAACGGTAACAGCGCTGTTACCGTTGCACGTAATCTTTGAGCCAGGTGTCAAGTTATTGCGCCCGGGTTGTATAGATATATAAGTTCAAAATCGCCAACCCGCCTTAAGCAAGCGTGGTGATTTATGCTCGTGCCTTCTCTGTGTGAGAAGAGGCTCCTTGCAGAGGGACAGTTACGGGCTGGTATTATAAATACCGAAATTTTTAAATAAAAATACTGTGAAGTTCTACAGTTTGGGGGTGAAACTAGGGGTAGTATTACTACTTAAGGTTACACTAGTCGAAAATTCTTCCATACAAAGGTTGTCTAGGGATTATTCCACTGTTTGACAATGTACGTTCAACATAAAAAGTGATATCAATTTGTCTCATCATTATCTAGCCCTGTATGGAAGCAAAAAAGTAAAACAAGAAAATATTTGAAAGTTATGAGCGTCGAAATTTCCACATTTCGACACTAATTTTAACGCATTTTTGGGCGCAAATAAATACCATAAGAAGACGGAAAATTGCAAAACGGCATCCATACAGGGATAGATTAGTAGTTAAACAATGCAAATAATTTTATTTTGAGATTTAGTCGTTTTTTCATGATATCTAGACTGCCAAAGGTCTGTTTATAAAATTTCGCACGCTCGTTTTCTTCCTAAATCATTATCCATTTCGCTACAAATTTGCAAAAGTGTGTATTCGTACGCGAACTAGCTTCCTACTGCTCATCACAGCAGCTATCTCTTCCACACGTGTTGTCGGTTGATATAAAATATATTTTAACCCCGCGCACAAAATTTTTCGTGCCGTCGACTAGTGTACCCTTAAAGCTGCAGCCATAACGCGTTGTATTTATAAGGATGTGGTACGAGTCCTGACAGTTCACCCATTTCGGCAACAACAAGGAATACAAACCACTCTGCTAAAAGCGTACTCTGCTATAACATTGCGTAGCAAGTACTAGGTACTAGATAATCTAGAAGGAGCTCATGGCTAAATAATGACAGCCGCACGGGTCGAATTTCAAGGTTAAGCAACGTTTGCTGAGGTCAGTCCGTGGATGGGTGACCATCTTTACATATCGAGTTTCCTTTTCCTATCTATACATAGAGAACTCTTCAATGAATGACGGCAAATCTCTCGAGATTGCTGCAATCGCATGTCTGTTTATTGTTTGTACCATTTCATAACATAATATCACGCCAGTACGCTCTAAAGGGGTACGCAGACAGTTCACCTTGGTTCACTCTCATTTCACCGGTTATGTTAAAGTTTCATTATATTCGGGTAATCTATTTTGGCTTGATAGGTACTAAAGAACAAACAATTGCCCTCCCTCCCTTCCCTTTTTATTTTTCACAAAAAAGTGAAAGATAAAAATTTACAAAAAAATTGTACCGACTTCTTACTAAAAACACAACAAAGTGAAAAATAAATTTATTTTTGGCAGTCTGTGTCCATAACGAAAAAAATTGGTACCTACTAAAGACACCTACTTCCAAAATTAAAGTTATTTTTCACTTTGTAGTGTTTTTATTTGGAAGTAATTAGTATTTTTTTTTGTAAAAACCTTTTTTTTATTTGTGATTGAGTGATTTGACCTACTTTCCAACAAGGTACAAAACGAATATTTAAATTGATTTCAATACAGCCCTTTCTTTATTTAACACAAAATATACACTTTTAAATTCACTTCCAACACTTGTTACGAAAACAGGTAGAGTTATGTTATGATTCCCGCGGGGAGGCAGTTATCACCCCATCTCTGTAACTTTATCTCGTAACCCTCAGGACGTACCTACAGAACTTCGATACGAACCTTTATTACTCAACCCAGAACTGTATTAAAACGATCCATATTTGGATCGTTACAAACTTGTGACAAGCAATAAAAGGTCAAATTGTTATAAGGTCAACATTTTCCTTATATATTTCTTTATTTTTTGTCCCCTTCAGTACAAGTACAAAAATAAAAAAAACTTTTGAGCAAACTCTTCAGTTCAAGTTTTAATTCTTCTTTTATTTTTATGAGTTTGAGGATCATCCTTCAGACTCATAAAAAATGTTAGTGGAAGTGGCGAAATTTGAGCACTTTGGAAGCCACTTATTTTGAAACAGAATAAAGCTTGTTGAAAAAATATATTTTGCTTGCCTTTCATTCTATTGAACGTTGAGTTTGGGTATATATTATTCTTAATTTTAAATTATTTATTGTACACAAAACTAACATATAATATATTAATGTTACCCAGTGGTAACGGCCGCGACTTACGTGTTGGGTTCGAACTCAGGCAGGCACTTTACTTGGTGTAAATTATTTCAGCACCACTGCTCTCAAAACGGTGAAGGAAAACATCGTGAGGAAACCGGCATGTCCTAGAACCAAACATTCGAAGACATGTGACGTCCACCAAGCCGCAATGGGCCCGCGTGGTGAGTTACGGTCTCACAGAGAAGAGGTCTGTGTCCCAGCATTGGGAACACTAAAAGGCTGATGATGATGAACTCAAAGTTAATGTTTACTACCAGGAGATATAAGCACATAGTTAATAATCCCTTCCTAAGCAAAGAGCTTGTTTTTTTTTTAGGTTTGATGTCATCCAATGACTTCTTCCGGTCTGGGTGAAGCGGGAGGGCAGGCATCGGCCCTATCAGACCCCGTCACTTTTGCTGACATCTCTTTGAGGCGCGCGTGGAACACCACGCGCCGTAAACACGGGCCTGGTACTTATCGGACGGCGAGCTACCCATTACTCGTCGTCCGCAAGCCCGCGCCTACGGTGGCCGGGAATCGGCTTGAGACTCTTTACGCTCGGGCGTCTCCTGCGGTGGTTAGGGGTGTGAGGGCGTCCCCCTCACGCGTTCCGCCTCCTTCTTTGCGAGCATTACTGCTTCGCAGAAGGAGGAGACAGCTTCCCATGCCCTCTCGCTCCGTACCATGGCATGGACCAGAACCGGACGCGAGAGGTCACCACCTCCGATCGCCTCCATGAGGACACGGCGCTGCTCTGCCCAAGCGGGGCAGATCTCCACCGTATGCTCCACCGTGTCCTTCAGGCGGTCCACACAATGATGACACCCGGGCATTTCCTCCCGCCTTATCCTGAACAGGAACCTCCCGAAACAGCCGTGTACGGTGAGGACCTGAGTCAAGCGGAAGGTGAGGACGCCGTGACGCCTCTCAAGCCACTCCTTAAAGAGGTTCCTTACCGCCGCAATTGTGGCGTGTCCAAAGCATCGAGCTTGAAAAACAGATTTTCTTCCAAGCAAACTCATTTTAAGTAAAAAGTTAGTTCATCAATGTAAAACTACAGAGAATCTTGCTTTAGTGCTCGTATCTTTCTTCTTAGTTACAACATAATTAATATTTGAATCGTAATTAAATAATATTTTGCCTTGAAACGAAAAAAAAGCACAACTGCTTATGACAGCTACTTCGCTCGCTAGAAAATCACATTAAACACTTTTCAAAGGTAATGTACTGTCGAAAAAAGTAAGTATTCTTGTTCCTAATACATACAAGACTGGTTTTTAATTAACAAACACCCAAACTAAACGTTGTTTTAAACACAAAAATAACGCCCGTTATATAATCTGGAGAGTTTCACATAGTATTTTGCTCAAGATATTCTAAGATACTTAAGCAGGGTTACAATGTTATAATTTTAGGGTCCGAAGTGTTACCCTACTGGAAAATGTTTAGGACAAAACGTTTGTTGTATTGTGAAAGCCTACAAAATGTACTGAGGGATGGCTTGTTCAGAACGGCTTAGGTTTACATTCTTCAACTAAATATTTGCCATTTATTCAGAGAATTGAGGACTAAACGAAACAATGTAGCTACACAATTCTACATTTTCCTTTTTTTCTTTGTACATATAAGTTAGTTGACAAAAATATATATTTAGTCCGTTAGTTAAATAATCTAAAAATATTGGACACGTATTTTTTCTTTTACGTGGCAAAAGAACAAATACGTGTCCAATATTTTTAGATCATCACATCACATCACATCATCAGCCTATTAATGTTCCCACTGCTGAGACACAGGCCTCCTCTCTGTGAGAGGGGATGGGCCGTAATCCACCACGCGGGCCCAGTGCGGGTTGGTGGATGTCACATGTATTCGATTTTTTTAGTTCTAGGACATGCCGGTTTCCTCACGATGTTTTCCTTCACCGTTTTGAGATCAGTGGTGATGAAATAATTTACACAAAGTAAAGCGCCTGCCTGGGCTCGAACCCACGACCTATAACTTGTAAGTCGCGGCCGATACCACTGGGCCACCACTGCTCTCTTTAGATCATCACCATCAAAAAATTACAATGATACAGTGCGTAGAAATATGCTGTTACACCAGTCTTGCCAAGGGGTACCATGTTACCCAGTTACTGGGTTGTGGAGGTCAGATAGGCAGTCGTTCCATGTAAAACACTGGTACTTAGCTGAATCCGGTAAGACTGGAAGCCGACCCCAATATAGTTGGGAAAAAAGGCTAGGCAGATAAATAGTGCGTTGAAATATCGTGTGATGTCACGGTGTGCTACACTTTATACTCACAAAGTGAAGTCACAAGCCCCCACTCCTGAACTATGGCGTGCTTTATCTTTGTATTTTTATTTATTTGATAAAGCAAAAAAATACGGGCCCAATATTATTTGATAATCTCACTGAGGGACTATATGATTGTCATTTTTCTACACAAAAAACATCCCTATTATATTTTAGAATGGAGTTTCGGGTCCGTTCTTCTTTGTAAGAATCTACCTCTGCGAATAGACAACTACAGTCACTTTTTTTTAGTGTCAATGTAAACACTCAAAACTGCTTTTAATGTTAACTGAAACAAATGCTTCGACTTTAACTATCAGAACTATTTTTGCTTATTATTTTTATAAAAGATGTTGATTTGTATTATTTCCTAATATATAAAATTTTAACACCTATCACGTTACATAAACTTACGTCAGAATGGAAAACATTTTAATGAAACATCAAAATAACGATATTCAAACGTCTTTGCTGAAATAAAACCTGTCAATTACATAAGTTACTATTATCTACTAAATAAAACAAAAGTACATTTATAAAATGTATCAAAGGTTAAATTCGTATACTGACAATACAACGAATACAATTATGATTTCGAATGTTTACGATAAATAAAGGCATGACGTTTTCAAAAACATTTTTTGTTAGTATTCCGTTTTAAGGTCCACTCACACTTCACCGCAAGCCTGCCTATGACAGGTCCAGGTGAATTATCTGTGCGTCCGTACAAACCGTCAATTGTCGGCCGAGTCCAACTCGTTACGTATGCCGTGGCATTTATACCTGTCACTGTCAGACAACTCTCTACCACGGTGAAATGTGAAACGACCCATATCGAAATCGCCTTTAACGGATTGAGGAAGGAAAATTATTGCTATTCTTGAGTATTTGAAAGTTCTATAAGATCTATAATTTCTGGTTTTTAAAGAAGCAAAGAGGTGAGACTTTTGTTTATGCTCTACTTACCAAAACATCTATCTGCCTCTCTGCTTTTCCAACTAAGATGGGGTCGGCTTCCAACCTAACCGGATAGTTAATAAAATAAGCAGTGTATATATAGAAATAAGTAAAAAAAAATAGTTAATA
Source organism: Orthosia incerta (assembly GCA_948252205.1). Classification (NCBI taxonomy): domain Eukaryota; kingdom Metazoa; phylum Arthropoda; class Insecta; order Lepidoptera; family Noctuidae; genus Orthosia; species Orthosia incerta. Next base: position 58,503,934 of record OX411742.1, read on the forward strand.
ACATAAAGATAAGTAGTAAATAGAAACATAACATTGTAATGCCAGTGTGTAATATATATATAGTATTTAGTGAGGGATGAACTCACGTAGACATAAGTTAGTTAAGTAAGCCTAAAAATAATGTCTGACGTAAGAGTCAAACAATTGTAACTTTTATGAAAAAAAAAAACAACCTTAATTTAAATACGATAAAAAAAGAGCGCGGACTGCCAAAAAACCTAACCGGATGCAGATAAGATATATTTATTTTGTAAAACATGAGTACAATATGAAGGTCTCATAATTACGAGTAATATGTAGTGGTGTTTCGCCATTTGTGACGTACAAAATTAGTTGCACTAGACAAACAATGCAAAAAATACAATATCAACATTTAAATTCAATTAAAAATCACAATGTCAAAATTTAAATTCAAATCGAAATCACAATAAAAAATTTAAATACAATTCAAAATCACAATGTCAAAATGTTCAATGCTGAGCAACAGTATGATCTCCACAATTCAGTAACACGATACCCATTGGCAAGACTCAGATTTTCTGGTTTTTGACTACCTCTAAAAGGTAAAAAATCAATAAATGACAGCCCCAAAGGCATAACATGCTTCGTCACCCTTCCACGGACCGACCTCAGCAGTCGGTCCATGAATGGGAGACGGGGTTGCAGCTGTTGTTACTTAGCCAGTTTTATTCACCAAAGTCCCCGTCACGAGAAGCTATACATTTTGTAAATAAAGAACTTCTACTAAGTTACGTAGTAAAAATTCAATCAACAAAAAATAATTCCAAATTCAATCAACTCAAAGTAGCATACGTGTAATACGAAACTAACGAGCAATTTCACATGGTCGGGTTTTAGTTTAGCGATATAAAGCGCTGTCGTCTAATGTTTTGTGGTACTGTAATGCGACTGACTTGTATAACGTTCTTTATTTACATAAAAAAACTTTTTACAAAAAAATACTACCGACTTCCAAATAAGAAAACTACAAAGTGAAAAATAACTTTATTTTTGGAAGTCGGTGTCTTTCGTAGGTACCTTTTTTTTTGCGTTATGGACACCGACTTCCAAAAATAAAGTTATTTTTCACTTTGTAGTTTTCTTATTTGGAAGTCGGTAGTATTTTTTTGTAAAAAGTTTTTTTATTTTTCACTTTTTAGTTTCTACCTAATAGGCAAGTTGTTTAGTAAGTTTTCTATAACGCTAGAATCGGTTACCCGAATATCATGAAACTTGAACAAAACCGATCAAATGAGAGATCTGCTTACCCCTTCAGAGCGTAATCGCGTGATGTTATGTTATGAAATAGTATAAACAATAAACAGACATGCGATTGCAGCAGTCCCGAGAGATTTGCCGTTATTTATTGAAGAGTTCTGTTGTATATCTTCGAAGTCCTTCATCAGATCTTCACCAAAATAAAATGGGACCAATTTCGGAACATACTCTTTCAAACACAAAAAGAATTTTCAAAATCGGTCCACAATTGACGGAGATATCGGTGAACATACATAAAAAAAAAAAAAAAAAAAAAAAAAAAACATACAAGAAGTCGAACAGAGAACCTCCTGCTTTTTCGAAAGTCGGTTAAAAATGTATAGCTTCTCGTAACGTGGTGTTTACTTTTTTTTTATAAATTCGGGAATCGAAGGGCGTGCAATCTTAACTCAACACAATTTTCACGTTCATTCAATAAAGAAAAGTAGAACACACACAGTACCCTTTTTTGTATTTTCATACATTGGTTTATGGAAAAACTATAAATATTCTATTAAAGGTCTCTCGTAAATCGTACACAAAGAAAGGGAAACACGTTCGGTGGGGAAGCGAAACGTGATAAGTCACGTTGAGGCACAAAAGGGTGCCTTCACCACATATGGAACTTTTGACATATGGTCGTAATGTTTTATACGTTGTCGGTCAAGTTTGTATATACGGAGGGATGGAAAGACCTGTGCAAACGATCGTTCTGAGGAGATATGGAAAACGATTAATTCAAATACAAGAATAAATTAAATTAAATCTGATGTTTATATTGCAGTTATTTTTTATGATGATTTCTTTAATGATTTCAGCTTTTCTTATCCCAACCGCGTTGGGTTTGGCTTCCAGTCGTTATGGGTGTTGATCGCAACTAAGGAAAAAAAAAAACTAAAACAAAAAGATTATTCAATATATTTTAAATTCAAATTTCAAAATTCGAATAAAATCGAATCAATCAAAACCAAAGACCTTATACTTCTTCTTAAGTATAAGGCCTTTGAACAAAACTTCTTACTCAATTTTTCAAGAAAAATGTATTCATTAAATTCAAAACGTATTTCGAACAGAGAACGTGCCAATCACTTTCCAAATGCAATAAGCAAATCGCTGCATTTTGCAACTGCAAACGTCATTCAACGTTCATTCCAGAAATTGAACAGCTTTTATTATAAATATAAATCAAATTCAGATTTAGATTAGGAACAATTTTATTTATCAATTTTTGTTCCGCAGAAATACTTACCTATCTATGCCTAATCTATATAAATGTAAGATTCATCCTACATCAATGCAAAACTAAACAATTAAAGATTATCTTTAAGTCAACATTAGACAATATAGTTGAAAATAATAAACATTATTATACACCAAAAAAGTTACACATCACTAATATACCTTTACAACATGTTTTAAGCATAGCTGGGTCTCTTGTAAACAGTCATATTTACCAAATATAAAAAGTATTTGAAAAACAAAAATAATTTTTCGTGATCATTAATTTGGAATAACACACATGACATCACCAAATAAATAACCCTTTGATTGAGCCACTGACGCGGACATACGTTTTAAATTACCTTTGAAAAAAGTCAAAGGTACTTTACTGAATATGCGGATTCCGTCAAGGCTTTAAATATTTTAAAAACACTTTCACGGCACCAGAAATTCACATTTATTTATTTACTAGCTGTGCCCGCGGCTTCGCTCCCGTCATCTGCCTGCCAACCCTACCATACTTACCAGCCTGCCTGCCTACTCCACATACTCAAAAAAACTTTTTACAAAAAAATACTACCGTCTTCCAAATAAAACTACAAAGTGAAAAATAACTTTATTTTTGGAAGTCGGTGTCTTTCGTAGGTACCAATTTATTGCGTTATGGACACCGAATTCCAAAAATAAAGTTATTTTTAACTTTGTAGTTTTATTTGGAAGTCGGTAGTATTTTTTTGTAAAAAGTTTTTTTATTTTTCACTTTTTAGTTGTACCTACCTAATAGGCAAGTTGTTTAGTAAGTTACCTACTCGTATAACGCCAGAATATATTACCCAAATATCATGAAACTTGAACATAACCGATGAAATGAGAGATCTGCGTACCCCTTAAGAGCGTACTGGCGTGATGTTATGTTATGTAATGGTATAAACAACAAACAGACATGCGATTGCAGCAATTCCGAGAGATTTGCCGTTATTTATTGAAGAGTTCTGTTGTATATCTTCGAATTGCTTCCTCAGTCCTACACCAAATTAAAATGGGACCAATTTCGGAACATACTCTTTCAAACAATAAAAGATTTTTTGAAATCGGTCTACAATTGACGGAGATATCGGTGAATTTGGTGAACATACACAAAAAAAACGAAAACAAAACATACATAATGTCGAACATAGAACCTCCTCCTTTTTGGGAAGTCGGTTAAAAAATATACATACTACATAGACCATTTTTTTTTTCTAGGGTCATTCTTTCGCGTAAAATCTTAACACCGCGATTCAGAAAATGACTTTAAATGCACAACGCCATCTATCGAATACCGAGTTCAACTGTCAAAGTATCTGAATTGCGTGTGCTGTGATAATTTTACTTCTTGAACACTTTAAATTCATCTAACTTTTGATAGAGTGAACCGATTGCGATGAAACAAAAACTAAGTAATTCTTAAAGATACGCACAATTTTTATGTATAAAAGTTATCTACATTGGTTTCGTACATTTCACGTGATGCGTGCACAAATAAACAGACAAACAGACAAACAGACAAACAGATAAACAGACAAACAGACAAACAGACAAAAATTCCAAAAATGCTAGAAATGGGTTCTGTTGGTTATCCTTTAACACCCTGGCTATTTTTTTTGGAATTTTTTTCGATGTACAAAAAATATTTTTCTACAGATTTATTATATGTATTGATTGATACTTCGTGTACAAAGTCGGCACATGGGCGAGCGTAATTCTTTAATGCATTGTTGCTGTGTATTTATTTGATTCGTTTCAGCATGAATATATAGATATCGGTTATTGCTCTTCATTTATTTAGATTTCATGCACAAAAATAAGTACAAAGGTGGCTTTAATGCCTTGGGCATTCTCCCTTGCCCTAATATATCATCCTAGGATCCCGATCAATAAACTATAAACTACTTTTTAGGGTTCCGTACCCAAAGGGTAAAAACGGGACCCTATTACTAAGACTTCACGATCCGTCTGTCGGTCTGTCCGTCTGTCTGTCTGTCTGTCCGTCTGTCACCAGGTCTCATGAACCGTGATAGCTAGATAGTTGAAATTTTCACAGATGATGTATTTCTATTGCCGCTATAACAACAAATACTAAAAACAGAATAAAATTAATATTTAAGGGGGGCTCCCATACAACAAACGTGATTTTTTTGCCGTTTTTTGCTCGATATTAATAACGGCCACAGGTAGACGCTTGAAATATTCACAGAATATTTAGTTGTATATTCACTTCAAAAAATAATTATTATTAAATTAAAATAAAATAAATTAAGGAGGACTCCCATACAACAAACGTGATTTTTTTGCCGTTTTTTGCGATAATGGTGCGGAACCCTTCGTGCGCGAGTCGGACTCGCACTTGGCCAGTTTTTATTTCCACATAACTGCACTAACTCCCCGTAGTAGGTAGTGCAGTATGCATGAGCATTTCTCCAAATATATATGTATATCTTTTTGTTCTGTTTTTAGGGTTCCGTACCTCGAAAGGTAAAAAAGGAACCCTTATAAGATCACTCTTTTGTCCGTCTCTCCGTCTATCTGTCCGTGTGTCACCACCGATTTTCTCAGAAACGGGTGGACCTAGCAAGTTGAAGGTCTATGATCCCTATTAGGTGTATAAAAATCAAGGCCCAAGTCAACACGATAAAAGATATGGGCAAATTTAGATTTTCGCGAAAACTTGTAAGTACCAAAATTTACGTTAATTTTCAAGATTTTTTTATTTTTCGGAATATTCCCTTTACTTGTGCTGTAAGACCTTGCTTTTGACTTAGAATCACAAAGAAGAGAAATTTGGCAAAAAATAAAGGTCTTACTGCACAAATAAAGGGAACATTCCAAAAAATAAAAAGTTGAAAATTAAAGGGTGTCCCCATACATATATAGTTAACACCACTCAGGGTACGGAACCCTACGTGCGCGAGTCCGACTCGCACTTGGCCGGTTTTTTTAATGAACAATTCAAACATTTTTTCTCCGTCAATTTTTTCATTCAATTATCATAATTATAAAAACCTCAAAAACCAAACTAAGAAAACCTAGCAAAAACATAGTAGAAGTTACTTTCCTAGTTATGGATTTACAGATTATTATCTGAGTAATGAACAAGACTGGTTCTATAAAAAGTAAGTTAAGGAGTAGATTTCCTGCTCTATATCTCAGGGACGCGCAAACGGGCGAAGCTAGAATAAAAGAGGAAAAACAGAGCTTCTACTTACTTGCTATCTTTATTACGCTAATAATTTCATATTTATAAAGATACTTTTTATCTTTATTAATAGAAAATTATTTTAAAGACTAAAAAAAATTCTTTGTTTCAACTAGTCCGTTAAGCGGCACTTTTGAACGTCAAAAATATAAATTTAAAGTAAATAATAATTGATTCTACCGTCCGTTCGGAAAAGTAGCTTGTTATGGAGAAGAACGAACAAGAAACTCCATACTTACTCTTTAAAAAAAATGTGTTTTAAAACATTTACATACATACATAAATTCATATACCTGACGACGATGCACCCAGCTCTACTATACTACGTATAGGTATAAAGTATTACAAGCATTAACAGGTTAATTCCTTCATTTGATAAATAGTATGGCTCTCATATACTTACAAATATTGCTAACATAGGTAAATTACCTAAATTAGTGTGCGAGTCAATTTCTTAAACAATAAATTGTTGTTCTAAAAACTAAAAAACACGCTTTAATGGTAAATTGAACTAAAAAGTCGCTAATCCTGAAGATCTTGGTAAGGCTAATGGGACAAACAATTTAAACGTGCACGGTAGAATCAACTTTTATTACTTGTAAATTTTAATTTTTGTTTGACTTTCAAAAGTGCCGCTAATTGGCTTAGTTGAATAAATATATTTGACTTTGACTTTGACAAAATTATTGCATTGTCATCAGTCATTAATAGGTGTGCAAAGTTTCAAATCTATCCGACGTTTTTAAGGGAGTGAAAATCACGTTCAAAGATTCCGTTACATTGATACATAGAAACATAGTTACATAGATACATACCAAGCTAATAAAAGCGTGTTAAAAAAAGAAGAAAACAATAAATATAAAGCATAACTATAATTATAAATGTAATATAAATTAATTAGTTTGATTTTGTTAAAGATTGCCCTATGGAGCAGGACCAGCATGTCTCCAAGCATTCTTATCTTGAATATAATCGTCTAATTTGTAATGTGCTCTTTACAAATTGTGCTTTTAATATTTTTGATGCTTATAACAGTTTTAAATTTTCTTTCATTTAGTTTAAATATATCACTAACTTTACTGAAAAGATGTATATTTTTCCTTACATATATAATATTTTCATAAATGAATTGGCAAGAAACTGTCATAATATTAATATTTTTTCAACACACTTGCTCATAAAGTGGATCTAATTTCACCGCAATTAGGCACATAATGACACCTGTTATCACACTGTGACTTTTGCATTGCTATTATTCACAAGTGAGTAATAGAGTTTATTTTTTTATTTTATTGGTTGAGTTCTTAAAAAAGTTTCGATACAAAAGATCGTGCTCAATAGTACAAATAAATTAATGTACCTGCTTGCTCATTTCATGCAACTTCGTATTTAAATAGATAATTTCAACTTGTACGTGCTTAATAAATAAAACTTTCAGTTAAATATAAATTTTATTTGCTCTGTAATAAAGAAAAATAGTAATTCCCTATTTTGTACGTGGCTAAAACACTATCCACGAAAAGCCAAAAAAAAAAGAAACCTCATTCTTTTAGTCTATGGCCAATCGCCATTTTTAAATGTGCGCGCATAGCAAAACTGATTAATTTTAGCCGCCATTGCGAAAAAAATTTCACAACTCGTTTTTACTGTTGAAAATTATTTTTTTGTATTATTTTCTTCACAAGTGTGTTGAAAAACGTCGTATGATACACGATGATTACCGTCCTCAGCTCTCTTAAGACCCTCACATGACGGCTCGGGTCTCAATGGCGCCTCAGCGATAATCACCAACATTGCACACTTGTACCATAATATACTATTAAATATCTCCCTAAGACATATTTTCCTAGTAACCCTGCGGTTATGTAATAAGCTGTACCTAGTTACCTATATGTATTGAATCTATAAATTAATTCTATCTGCTTCTTTATTATAGTATTTCGTCTCAAAATACCTAATAATCATGATCTTGAAAAACGAGTAACTATGAAAAATATTGACTTCTAAAAACGCTCATAATATATATACTAAATAATATTACACTTCAACCCAAAATAATACACCTATCACAAAATCAAACCTTTTCAACACTTCAATTGTACATGGCCATTTGATCAATGATTAATGAACATGAATCACACACACTTGATCTATTGATTCTGCACAGGACACTGGCGTGCATGATTGATTGACCCACATATATCAATGTTTCTTATTTTCATTGTTATCCGGATAATATTTCACCGTTGGTGGACGATTATCCCGAAGCGTGTAAGTGATGTTCCGTTGACTGATGTAGCTAATAATTCACGCTCAGTGCTGTTTGTGTGAACGGGTGTGTATTTTTTATACAAAAAGATTTTGCGTTTTTTTCGATTTATGACGGCATCTAGAAATTAAAGATTCGCACAGTTTGAATACGGTATATTTGACGTTTTTGTGAACGGCAAAATACGTTTTTTTTTTTTTTAATTTATGACAAAAGTATCAATGAGGATTTGCACACAGTTTGTACTTTCAGAAGGACATGCTTCACTTGCCATACAGTTTTAAATGTTTCTGAAATTTGAAACGATGACCTTTCAATGTTTCAGCATGATTTAGTGAACTTTACTAGTACCAACATACCTCCAAATGTTCCCACACAGTTTCAGCAATTAACCTTTCCGCTGATAAACTGGTTTATTGAACTCGCTGTTACTTAATTATCCTCCAGCTCATGTTTGCAACCTGCCTGTAGGTATAAATGTTCCTATCCTCTTGAATAACTGTATTTTTTATACCTAATGTAATAACATGTTTTCGATTTTGATTAACTTGTAGTATATCCCTTCGATACTAACGCATTGATATATTTCCCAGGTCTCACAGCGCAGTCAGAAAGTAAGCTCCAGAATCCGACTTAAGCATGTACTTGTAGATTTTCAACCATCTACTCGATCTTTACTTCACACCAAACATCTGAGACTCCATTATTTAGTAATATTTCACTGTCACACATACCTTGATTGTAGTTTTAATAGTACCAACAGACAGTAGAACACATTACCCCAAATTACTGTTTCTAATTCACTTACTTGCAAATCGATAGTGTCCAAGGGTTTAACACACCCATAACATGTGTCCTATTATTTTGGCACCAAGTGTAACCTTTTATTAGCACGTAACATGATTTTTTTCTCTTCCTATTCACTATAAAGTGTACTACCTATTTTACGTAATATATCGATTTGCAACTAAGTATGACCACAGATAATATAATACTAGCATACAGATGCCTCATCCCGTACAAAGAAACCGCGCCGACGTAACTAGCGTTATTCATCTGATTATACCGATTATTTTTTGTAAATCGATCGCGTTCGGTTCCGTTCCACGGCGATAGATAGATCACCATCTATATCCATGAAACGGAACGGAACTGAACGCGATCGATGTACAAAAAATAATCAGAGTAATCAGTATAGTACGTCGGCACGGTTTCTTTGTATGAGATGAGACACGACTGGTATGACGTAGCAAATGAAAGAATTACAGACAATATTGTTATAACGTGGGTTTTTATTATGACATACATAGCGGTTTGAGCAATAATGCCTAATACAGAGAGCACTTTTGTACAAACCAATTTTACCATATCTCTAGCCAGCATATTTTAGCGTTTTTTATTACCCTTTTTGAAACTATTTGCCCTTCAGATCCACTATTCAAGCATGTAGTAGTATCCGACGACATACCGATACATTTCATTCAATATTTTGTACTTAGTAAAAGCATAGCCGTGATTGTGACATAAATATTGTGATTTGTACTAGCGTAGTTTCACAGCTCAATGAACGAGTAAATTATGCTAATGGTAAGTGTATAATATGCTAATGATATGTAAGTATTTAATTAATCAAACATAGGTAGTGCCTAATCAGGAAAATGTTTATGAAAGTTATATAATTCGCCAGTTTTAGTCTCATTTTTTTTCTAGATTTAGAATCATGGAATAGGTACACACGCGTGCGCTAAAACTGAATGTGCGTGCGCCAAATCGTTGGATGCAAGACGAACAGGAAAGGTCAATGTGGCGACATTTGGGGGAGGTCTAAGTTCAGCAGTGGTTGTTTTTCGTCTAAAAACATTATGATGAATAAAAATAAGTGAATTAAGTGAAAGGTAGGTAAGGCAACTTTGATAAATCAATAGGGTAACACAGATATTATTTTGACCAAGACTCATAAAAATGTTTCCAAAAATACTAAATTTTGCGACACCCAACACTGCTGTTGAAGCAGAATTTTGTCGTGAAATTTTTACCTCCTTTAAGTTGTAAAATCAAACTCCTCATCCCTCCCACTTGGAGGTCAAGAAGTTCACAAGTACAGTTCCAAGTAACGATCCCGAATTCTGTCCGGGACAAATTAAACTTGACTAAGTTCCATTGAATTACATTGTGCTGGAATGGTTGACATTTCCTAAGATGATAGTAGGGTTTACTTTAATTTTATGACTAGAACTTTCGGACGAATTAAACGATCCTTTATGTACAAGTATTTTAAGCTCTTGTGAGATACTTCAACTGGACAATATAAATAGATGTGTAATTCAAGCGACTAAGTAAGTGACATTCAATTTCATACTGGGTCAGTATTTAGGTCAAAAAGTGTAGTCTTTATTGAGTCAAAAATATAGAATTTAAATTCAGCAATCTCTTGTTTAACTGAAGCAATTTCGCATTCTTTCCAAACTTAGCTATTTAAAAAAAAGGAAATTGCACGTCGTCCTTTGTTGTCCAAGTAAAAAAATTCAAATAGAGTGCTTTCAGAGTCTTCATTAGACACTCTAGGCACCAGAGCGTTGACGAGAATGTACGCACAACAACAGTTTATTAAGTAAATTCTCTTCACTTTACTCGATGCGTAACAAAAGTAGCATAATCCCGAAAACTTTATGAAATATTCACATTTTTCCCCAGAGTTTGTTAAAGCGGTCTTTTCTTCTCTCTAGTGTGAATTTTCCTTAAGATATTTTTTCTCGAAACTTTTCCATACTTGCGCAACAATTCAAGCTTTAAAAAAGGTATTTACGAAGATTTTGTTTTATAATAAGTTCATTGCAGAATTTGTTAAAGTTTCTTAATAATGTTTTATTTTACTTGCGGGTTTAATTCTTCTTGGAAAATGAAAAGGGTACAAAAACATTAATTACGTTTTGCAGGTTTAAATTATAAAAAGAAACTCTATCCTTGCAATGATTAGTTTTCTTAGTTTAATCAAGATCGTCTTAAGACTACAAGATAGATGTCTTCTCTCAGTAACTTAAAGTTATCTCAATGCTAAAAAAGGTTTTAAGTACCAAGAAAGATCAAATTGAAGCACGTATATAAATCCACTTAGACCTTGGATATGAAAATGTACTAAGAAAATCCAGAAGACATCCATAAAAAAACTTAATTCAAAAAAATCAAACAACCCGACTGCTTAAAAAGCGAACTAAAAAGATATTATATATATATATATATTTGCGAGCTGGCTGACCAAAACCTGATGTATTCTCCGACTGCACATCATGATTTTCTTCTGGTTTACGTCTTATTAGTTTGATTTTTAAGCAGTCGGGTTTTTTGATTTTTTAATTAACTTCTTTTATTTATAACTTTTTAGTTATATATTTTTTTCATTTTAGGTACATTTAAACATATAAACGTTGTATATTTTTTATAAGACCTTTTGAAAACCTTTATATTGATACCCCAGACGATGGGTTTGGAAGAAAAAGAAAATTGGCCGTCCACAATATGGCGCCCAAAAGCCGCCATTTTCCTATTTTCCAATTTTAATGTAGCCAGTGATACTCGCAAGGTTAAGACGAATCGATTGACGTATGAATCATTAAAATCGGCCTACGCGTTTGGTCTCTAGAACGCCACATAGGAACAAACATACATAGACTGATAAACACATTACCCTCCTTCGGCAGTCGGGTAAAAAAGAAATAATAATGTTACTTTAATAACTGTTCTTTAACGTTGAATTTGACAAATTCCCAACATCTATCAGTCCAGATTGACAACCATTATAAATTGTCTATAACAAAAATAAAATGTCTCAAACCTTCTCCTTTACAAAGTACATTAAACTCAAATTCAATTAACAGACTATTCCGGCAAAACCACAGAAATTATGACGTACTTACCACCCCTATGACATCACAATAATGGCCGTGTCACGTATTATATTAGCTAACTGAGTCGCTTGAAAGCAAAATGTCCTCTCTAGAGTACACAGAGAAAACGTCAACGATGTGAGTGGGGATTAAGCTCTTGGACTGGCCAGTGTTTACGATGTAGGGTGGATACAGGCCGCCTGTGATTAGCAGAGTATTCACGAGATTACCACGGCAAGTAAGCGGCTAGACGTGGGATGTTAGTACTTTAAGAAACGTGTAATTACTTTATTTAAAGGTAATGTGCTATATGAGCACCTAGGTTAAGTTTAGTAGCAGAGTGAAAATGAGAATATTATTTTTCTCGTTTTGTTCACACGGTCATTTAGAAGTGATTTTGAGGCCCGGTATCCACCACAGCGGAGAGAAGATGTGTTTGAATAAACCAATCCGATTTCGTTATTTCCACTTCTCTTCTTCGCTTATCATGAATAAACAATCCAGTTTCGTTATTTCCACATGTTTTTTTTTATGATTTATAGCCTCGCGTTTGCTTCTCCTCTCCGCTTTGGTGGATACCAGGCCTTACTGAAAAATCACTTGTAAAGCTTAACACACACTGCGGTTTTTATTCGCGCATTCTGCGACACATGGAGCTAGCTGTATGAAGCAGCACGCATTGCGGTAAAAAAATCGCGCGGGAATAATACCGCAAGAAAGCCATGCTTTGCCATAGAGTCCACCGCACCGCGGTGCGGATTAAATTCGCGCGAATATTTTGAGCTCTATGAACAGGTAGAAAGGAAATCAGGATGGCAACAAACCGGTTAACCTTCAAAGTTAAAGTTCGCGAGCATATCCGTAAGAAGTTGGCAGTAGTATCGTAACAGCGCTAATGTTTTTTAATTATTTATCTATTACTACTAATGTTTAAGTATATATGTATTTAGTTTATTATTTTGAATATATATGGTATAATTATATTGTATTTATAGTTTATAGGTATATTTAAATAATCGATAAAACTTTCAATATTGCACCTACCACTGTTTATCTCTCCATCACCCAAAGGTCGACTGGTAGAAAGTGCCTAAGGCATTAAGTCCGCCTCTGTACTTGTGTGTGCATGAAGTATTAAATAAATAAATAAAGAGACAAAGTCCGCGCGGAATTTTATCCGCAGTACGTGTTAGTTATGATTTAGTGCGCGAATGAAATCCGCGCGGCTAAAAACCGCAATGTATGCTAAGCCTAAAGGAAACGTACTTATAAAAACCCGTGATTTATATAGAATATCCTTCAATCGCAATCGATTATGTTACCTCCCTATTTTGAATCCGTCATTTACACCCCACTTCACTTCTAGTCATTTCGAAGGGCGACCCAAAACCAAACGCAATAAAGGCTGTAAAACAGTCCCGAATAAATTCACATTCATGAGATGTTAATAACACAATCGTGCGATTCCAATTACGACGCCATTGATTTTCTGTTACTCTGGTACATGAATATCAGGCCGTGGCAATTACATAAAGCTGGGTTGAATTGAAGCAGTCGTATTTTAATATTTATTTTATAATTTTACTGTCAGTTATTAACTGTTTTGATTTTGAAGTTTTTGCTCTGATAAAGTGTTAGTTGTAGTTAATGTCCATATTATTTCTATTATCATGTATTGCAGTAGTCTATAAAAAACCGGACAAGTGCGAGTCAGACTCGCGCATGAAAGGTTCCGTACCATTATCGCAAAAACGGCAAAAAAACACGTTTGTTGTATGGGAGCTCCACTTAAATATTTATTTTATTCTGCTTTTAGTATTTTTTGTTATAGCGGCAACAGAAATACATCATCTGGAAAAAATTCAGCTGTCTAGCTATCACGGTTCATGAGATACAGCCTGGTGACAGACGGACAGATAGACAGACAAACAGACAGACACGCGGCGTCTTAGTAATAGGGTCCCGTTTTTACCCTTTACCTTACTTCTTACTTATTTAGTAATTCATAGGCATATCGATTTCTATGGCAATAAATGCTTGTTCATCCTTCTTTTTAGGACGCGGAACCCATATAGGATCACTTTGTTGTTCGTCCGTCTGTCTGTCAAGACCCTTTTTCTCTGGAACGCGTGGAGGTATCAATCTGAAATTTATATCAAATACTCAAGTCTAGTAGTCCCTTAAAGCTGTGAAAAATTAAAACTTCTAAGCCAACGCAATGAAAAGATACAGCCGTTTATGCCGCAAATTTCCGCAAGTCTTATAGCACAGATAAAGGAAACATTTTGAAAACTGTAAATTTTAGTCACACACATAATAAAAATAATTTTAAACTTACTACCCCTTTCCTCATGAACGCGTAGAGATATTAAATTGTAATTCATATCAAATAGTCAGGTCTATAATACCTTTAAAATGAGGTTTGTACGGAACCCTCGGTGCGCGAGTTCGACTCGCACTTGGCGGGTTTTATTTTTCTTTAAAAATGTGGCCATGAACACGGGTTCGACTGATACTTTCTTTCTGTAAGCAAAATTTTAATTAATACGCCTCCTTAAACAAAGCATCATTCAAGTCCTTTCTTCGAACACTTTTTTGTCACTGAAAATCTTTTTATCTCAACGAGAAACTTCCAAAACATGGCGGCTAAGCATGGTAAATTAATGCTGAAGCACCATCAGCATCGTCCGGTTACTGGCAATGTAAGCAGTCCTTTACAAAGGCACTTCCCATCAAGTGCCCACTTTATAACGTAGGGACAAGCTTTCACGATATTTTTGCTCTTAATGTTTTGGAAATGTAAGATTATGATTTTTTGTGGATACTTTAAGACAAAATATTTAGGCATGTATTCACAAAGGGTAAATTAAATCAAATCAAATCATTTATTCGCATATGATGCAGGTATTGTACAATAAAGTTGTTATAAAATAAGGTAGGCCAGGTACATTCTGCCTGAGTTGTTGCAAAATTCAACAATAATGTCATCATCAGAAAGCTTATGGGTAAAATTATGAAATAGTGTTTATTAAGATACCAATGAATTATTTTACAATGCATGTCCTCGAAAAGAGCGTTTTCCAAGCAGTCAAACTTTGCGGCAAGTGTCACTTTTTTTTACTAGTCCTTTTTACTTGCCTGTATTTTTTTTTATTTTAACTCCAACGTTTGCCCGCCGCATAGAGTTTTTATTATTTGAGAAAAGTTTTAAAATTAGTTAACTACAGATTATCATTCATATAAATAGTAAAATAAAACTAATACTTCATTATAGGCGCTTTTAATTACTCTAGATTTAGATTTTAATCAATAAATTAATTTTAAATATTCATTAAATATGTTTGGCAGAATGGATATTTTGCTCGTGCCTTTTTGCGTTACGACGTGACAGCTATTTGCACATGCGCAGTAGATGTGCCCGAGGAACTATTATTAGTTAATCTGTGGATATGCTGAGCGCGCTTGTATAAGCCCGCCATTTTATGAATTTTTTGCTTGGTTCAGATATTGTTTTTTAATTCCTCGCACAATGCATACTAAAATGTTGTATGATACACGTACGTAAGATGATTGCCGGCTCGTGTCGATTTAAAAATACAACTCATCGGAAATCACCTACCTTCCGCACTTGTAGCATAAATAACTATTTACAAGTCCAGAAGTGTATCAAATAAAGTCAATAATGTTAAAATGTTGAGATCATCAAAAATCATCTTCGAATAATAACATTTCTGTATCAAAAAAGCCTTGAGTTAATTCTTAAATTGTCGAAGGGTGTCACTTTTTATGCTGTCCGGTAGTTTATTATATATTGTTGGACCCATGCAGAAAACACTTTGCCCAAGTAGTGATTATTTATAGCCACCGGTAATTAAGAGGTTTTTGTATTGACTTCTCACGGGTCCTTTCTTGGAGTCCGAGACCTTAGTAAACAATTTATTATTTATTTTAAAAAAAATTGCCATCTCCAAAAGGTAAGTAAAGGCGTAATGCAAGTGTACTACGTAAAGTACATTCGTATTTTGTCATTGAGGCGAGTCTATTACAGAATCCGGGCTGCTACCGAAAAATGTCTAGTGCAAAAACGCAATAACATTTGCCCAACAAGGTAAAATGAAAATGTAGGTGAGTAGATATGCACAGTACAAACTATTTTCTTAATGTCCCTCGGCAAACTTCGTGCTTCGTCAGTCGTCGGATTTCTATCAGTTGCCCTTTGCACTTGGTATAGACCGGACGTTCTCAACACAAAGTACGTAAGCGGCTATACTTTCTATTTTGTGCTCTCAATCAACTTGGAAGTATAAAGAGTTGTTAATATACTCTTTTAACATAATGAAATTTATTTAAAAATTAAAGAGGAAAGCTGCGAAAGCTGCTATTTATACAGCTCTATATATTGCGCACGGAAATATCAAAACACACAAAACAACTCAGTTCTGAATTCAAATTATTATACACGATAAATCTAATAATTGATGGACATGGAAATTAGCATTCGGAAGTGCGATGATTGCCGAGGGACATTAAGAAAATAGTTTTACTGTACTATATAAAATTTACAAGCAAAAGTTATTTGCTGGTTTATCGCAGTCCCGTGAGGTTGTTATCAGAAACTCGTTTATGCAGAGAAATATTGTATTTCCAGACTGAATATAAAATAATACGAGTAGTTAGGTATATAATTTAGAATAACTTACAGTTGAATGTATGGCCTTCACAAGAGTCATTCTTTCAGCGATAGTAAATCTCAAAACATTAAATGTATGGGATTGACATGCACTACCGTTTCACGTGGTCATCAAACAATTTGCACTTTTGATATACTTATCCCTGATAAAAATAAACTGGCAGCCTAAGGAGTTTATTAAGTTATATCCAGTTTTGTATACACCGTGAAATTTAAATGGTTGTTTTCCCGCAGCGAAATTGTTTTTTCTATGTAATACAATCGTTTCGTAGTTATGTAAAATATTAGAAACAAAAACTGGCATATTTAACATTGTGAAAAACTTAACTCGAAAGCGATCACGAACCAATAGTAATACCTCCCGATATCTACGGCCGAACGACAGCGGGGCGTTGACCCGGGTGCTAAGTAGGTCAGGGTCACAGCCGCGCGCGCCGCACGGGTAAAATAGGCGCTGGCGGCTTCGTATGATATTGTTGCGCGCAGGCTAGTTTATGCCTTATCACTACACGCGAGAGCTAATTTTACTTTGAACATTTGTAAATCGGTATTTTCTTTGTCGGCTTCGCGGCGATTTTTTGTATTGTTCCGTGCAAACTATTTTATGACGTATCACTACGTGCGAGAGTTTATTTTGGTTTGAACATTTTCTTGTGCATCGCTTTTCTTTGCGGGTGGTGACGCGAGTAGTACCTAGTACCTACAAGTTACTATTGTTACTCACTTTTTCGAGTTGATGAATATTTTTTAAATTATTTTAAAACAAAAACATCGTTATTTTTTTACTTTAACTCTATGCTTCGAAAGTACTCCTTAAGGCAAGTCGTTCTGCCGCGGGAAAACAACCAATTCAATTTCACGGTGTATTTTGTTATAGGTACATAGTTTGCTACACGACATGCCGCATCACCTTTGATCAAAATGAAAATTACGAAATAAAACTAAAAGTCTAGTTCAGAGAACTTGAAACCTGTGTCACTTCAGTAGATCTTTGCAAATGAGCAAATGCCTTTTCAGAATTTAGATGTTACTTGAATTCATATTCAAAGAGATGTTTAGTTATTAGTTCTCGGAATATGAAATGATGAAGCTTGGAGTCACGTTATAATATCTAGAAGTAGTAGGTATAGACATTGGTCCTATATGTCAAAACGTAACTTATATCGGATATGTGTTAGATATCGTATCGATATCTATATCAACATAACCGATATCACAAAAACTGTATCGAATCAAAAACTCAACTTGCGCGCGAGAACGAATAAAACTAAAATTCGTAACATTAGCCTAGTCAAGCATGAAGGGAAAACGCCGTAGTTACAAGTAGCTAAACTGATAAATAACTTTTAATATCAGTTGCTGCGTAGTTTTACTGAATAACTGTAAAAGTGTGAGTTTGCGTTTGCTTTAGTTCGCGTTTGTTGTAAGTTTGCTCATCTAAATATCATGTTAACGTTTGCAAACTGTACTGTAAAACCGTTTTCGATATCGTTATGAAAACTGTATATCGGCTACATAACCGTGTGCACAAAAAACCTTCTCTACTTTCCTACAATCAACTCAAAATAGCTGTGCCACGTTACAAAAAAATGTGTTATCACTTTATACTTTTTGTTATTTTATTTCCAATTTAGCCCAAATATTATTATAACTCTTTTTCATACCAATCAGAACGGGTTTGCAAAACAAATATCATGCAAATATTTTTTATACGAAATATGTCAGTACGAAGTAAACGTATGTACCGACATTGATTGAAACTAGAATATTCATGAAACGATTTACTTTTGTCACTAAAGCTCTATATGGAAATATACGTTGACATCCACGTTTAATTTACCACAGAAATTAAATGGAAATTGAACGAGTATAATAGCTGTATACTTTGAAATGAATAAATTAATTTTCATAGGTCGTTAATTGTTTCGTGTTTAATTTGTTTTGTAATAAACATTTAATGAACTTTTAATTATATTGCTAGCACTTTAATACAACCACAGACTAAAGATAAATTAACTAGATAGCGCAAGTCTCTCCATCTATATAAAAACCAAATTTCCCATGTTTTATAAAATGTATTTACCGATGAAAAAAAATGTTTGCATTATCTCATCAACTTTTTTTATAGTTTTTATGGCATTCTTATTCTTATTTTTTATTGCACACAAAACATGAATGAAGATGCAAATACAATGGACGTCTTATGTACAAAGGCGAGCTTAACCCATAATTGGGTTATCTAACAGCAAACCTCAGTTGTTAAAGGAAATTTGCATATGAGGACAGTGCATCCAAGTGCACAAAAAAATTCAAAGTTAAAAAAAAAAAAACTTACCTACTAAGTAAACTAAACAGATACGTCTACAAAACACAGTGTATAAATATAATACATCTCGTGTCACGGTGTTTGTGTTCGCACCGATATTCATGAAATTTTTATGTACAATTGGTAGGTATGAGAATAGGTCGTAGGGTATATTTCATACCGCAAAAAAAAAGAAAATTCGTCGTTGACGCAGACGAAGCCGCTGGTAGAAGCTAGTATTACTTTATAATACATAACGACACAATAAGGCAGATTTTTAGATATCGGTTGATGTCAGTTTTACTCCCTTTTTTAACACGCGAACTACATTAGCGTCATCTAGTTAGATTTATTTCTTCGTTTGAAACACGGTTTGTACCGTGAACTCAAATAAAAGCTATGTTGTCCTCACCGTAAAGTAAATGAAGAACATAAAAAGGCAAGCTCATTTCATTTAACGTTTATTCCAACTCGTTAATCTTCTAAGTAGCGGCTATTCTGATTCAACGAAAATAAAAACAAGTTAACAGAATAACGTCAATAACTGCTTTTGTTGTATTTCCTAAAGATCGCACAAACTGAATGAAGACATTACAGAGACAATTTTCTTTTATATTCCAAATTGTGCGATTAGCATAATATTGTTGTACAATGTCATTTTAGATTGTGGATAAAATCAAATAGTTGCTGTAGGTACGTTTTTTTTTTTGTGATGGGTTTGCTCTTAACTCTAGTCTAGTTCAATGGTGACAGAGACAGAGTCGACGATGGAGTGAGCTTACCCAGAAGAAGCCTATTCACTCTAACTTAGTAGGTAAATATTTTCATCAGTTTTATTTGGTATATTCTATGCTAGTTATTTTTTATGAATTAAATATCTTGCATACTCACAAATGAATAATTAAACAAAATTTTCGCAAGTTAGTGTTTTGCTTTTTTAGTCAATTTAATTTTGTGAAAAAGTTTTTATTTCTCTCTTTTTAGTTTTATTACACTATTCCTAAAAAGTGAGCAAATTCTATAGTAAGGTACCTAAAGGATTGACAAAATACCCATAATAACTTAATTTATATATTTATACATTCGTGCTATTTGTCGCTAAGGAGTTCGGTTGTATGGTCCATATCTTGGAAACTGCTAAACCAATTTGAGAGTTACCTAATCCAATAAAAAAAGAATGGTCACGATCCAATAAGAAGTTTCAGAAAAATGCGTGGACAAACATACATACATACAAATATACAAACATACCAACATACACTTATGAAATTTAGCATACATGTTTAGAAGCCCAATTAGAGTAACATAATATGTGAATATTGGGCAAAATAAAGTTAATAAAAAATAACAAGGCACAAAAAAGAAGAGGCAAAGAAAAGAACACAGCAAACAACTTTACCATTAACTCTGAAAGAAGAACCAAAACTTACCAACAAAAAGTATTTAAAGACAAAGTTACGTTCACATATTCGTTCAATATATTCAGCGCACCTGACATGCAAAAATGATTTATAGAATCCTTAATATTCTGGAGACTTCACTACACAACAAAAGATATCATAAATCAAATGAAATCTTGAAAGAACTCACAATATACATGAAGACGAAGAAGAAAATAAACATGTATTGTTATGAGGTTGAAGACATCAAACGAGTTCGTTCTTAACCGTACAAACCCGAAGAAACGAAGCACCCGAGTAGCACAGTGGGGGTTAATTTTCCCGATGGCGCCAACAATCTCGATCGTCGCCTTCTGTTGCACCCATTCCGGATATTTTCCTGCGAGTTTTCAAACTTGCTCTTTATAAATCTTTGTAGAGTCCGACTTTTAGGCGACTTATTCTGGTCTAGTTTTATACGAGTAGCTGTGTCAGTAAGTATTTGGGTAAGCAGTAGGTATGTCTGTAGTTTCAAATCGTATTGAGTTAATGAAATTTCTGTTAATGAACTATTTTCTTGTTGGGAAACAGTACTTTCTCTATGAATTTAAAGCCAAATAATACCGTGAAATAGATGTATTTAAAAATGTTACGACAACAATATAAAACATTATCTTTGTTTTGTGAACAAAAGGACAAAAATATTGTGCAAATATAGAGGGAAATGTCATGTAAGCCACCATTAACAGAAAACAAACAAATAAATTATATTAGAGCAATTATCACAAAACCGTTCCAATAAATCACACAAAATATCAAATTTACCCTTGCTACAACCCAACTCCTTTTCGCCTCATTAATACTGCTCAAATGGCCGTAAAATTCATTGCTCAATACTTTTCAACCATAAAGGATAAATTGGTGGGTCAAAGCGTAAACTGGACAGGCGTAAAACAGAATAGGGCCGTGCGACTTTGAGCTGCACTGAGTTGATAAATAGTCCTACTTCGGGAACTGTATACCATTCGTCTTTCTGGATGAAGTTCCCACCGTAATTGTCGACTAATGATCGAGATTTCTTTTAGTTTTTACTTTTAAAGTTCACAGAATCAAAATGCCATATATTTTCAAGTTGCCAAACTATTGTCGTACTTCGTAGCATGGTTATTTATGGTCTTTTTCCTGTCCTCTGTAGTTTCTTAACAGACAGGAAGCGATGTAGATTTATCGATAGCCAAACTTGAGGATTTGTGTTTAGCAAGACATAAATTGTTGTTGGTATTGTGGTGCCGTCATTACTCATTTTCATTACTTGGCGAAACATTTTGACATTTCTTGTAATTGATAGAAATAAAAAATCTTTTTTATTTCTATCAATTACATCACCAAAATATCAATTATTATTTTGGTGTCTTTCGTAGGTACCATTTTTTTGCGTTATGGACACCGACTTCCAAAAATAAAGTTATTTTTCACTTTGTAGTTTTCTTATTTGGAAGTCGGTAGTATTTTTTTGTAAAAAAGTTTTTTTTTATTTTTCACTTTTTAGTTGTACCTACCTATAGGCAAGTTGTTTAGTAATTTTCTTATAGCGGCAGAATATATTACCCGAATTTCATGAAACTTGAACAAAACCGATCAAATGAGAGATCTGCTTACCCCTTAAGAGCGTAATGGCGTGATGTTATGTTATGAAATGATATATACAATAAACAGACATGCAATTGCAGCAGTCCGTAAAGATTTGCCGTTATTTATTGAAGAGTTCTGCTGTATATCTTCGAAGTTCTTCATCAAATCTTCACCAAATTAAAATGGGACCAATTTCGGAACATACTCTATCAAACAAAAAAAAATTTTAAAATCGGTCCACAATTGACGGAGATATCGGTGAACATACACAAAAAAAAAACACATGAAGTCGAACATAGAACCTTCTCCTTTTTGGTAAGTCGGTTAATAAAATCAGGCTTATATTGAAGTCTCAAATAGTAACTCGGTAATATTAAAAGTCTCTTTTATAAAATCTTTGAACTGTTAAGCATTCGTTAAGCAACTGATTTGTAACATTTTCACAGACAACAAAGCATCGCAGTTATTATGAAAACTACTGTCAATATGTGTGGCTTCTATATGTCGTGACCTTATCAACATCAAGTCATGAACATGAAGGAAAAAAGGCCAAATGACTAAATGTATTTCAAGTTAAACAAAGTTCTAATAAAAATATTGTTAGATGGTAACTTTAAAGATAAGCTTTACAAATAAAATGGCTCCGGGTGGTCATATCTGCGGATAGTGTGGTAACCGTATCTCTGAGATAAACACAGAATGAATAGCGCAGCTTCAGGGATTTGCTTGACTTGTGCTGAGAAATAAAGGAGTTAGTTCTTATTATAGTAACGGGTCATCGTCGTATAAACTTTAAGGTTGCACTAGTCGACGGTACGAACTATTCGGTGCGCGGGGTTAAAATTCATGCTATGTCAACCGACAACACGTGCGAAAGAGATAGATGCTGTGATGAGGAGTAAGAAGCTAGTTCGCGTACGAATACACACTTTTTAAATTTGAAGCGAAATTGATGATGATTTAGGACGAAACCAAGCGCGCGAAATTTTATAAACAGACCTTTGGTACTCTGGATATAATGAAAAACTACTACATGTATCTGTTCAAAATAAAATTATTTGCATTGTTGAACTACTAATCTATCCCTGTATGGTGACTGTTTTGCAATTTTTTCGTCTTCTTATGGTAATTTGCGTCCTAAGATGTTTTAAAATTAGTGTTGAAATGTCGAACTTTCGACGCTCATAACTTTAAATATATATTTTTTAACTTTTTTTGTTTCCATACAGAGCTAGATAATGATGAGAAAAATTGATATCATTTTTTATTTTGAACGTACACCGTCAAACAGTGGAGTAATCGCTAGACTACGTTTGTATGGAAGAATAATCGATTAGGGTAATTTGCAGATCAAGAGTTAACTTAGTTTAAGCTTAGATACCATCGCAAAGTTAATTCATACTATATATAGTGCGGACCGCAATCTACATTACGTGAACTAAGGCCCATATCATCATAAGTCAGTTTAAAGGAACTCCACTTGAACCAGTCACCATGTTACTGGTGTCACTTTTACTGTTATTTCTGTAAGTATGGTTTCCTTTTTTTAGGGTTCCGTACCCAAAGGGTAAAAACGGGACCCTATTACTAAGACTTCACGATCCGTCTGTCTGTCTGTCTGTCTTTCTGTCCGTCTGTCACCAGGCTGTATCTCATGAACCGTGACAGCTAGACAGTTGAAATTTTCACAGATGATGTATTTCTATTGCCGCTATAACAAAAAATACTAAAAACAGAATAAAATTATTATTTAAGGGGGGCTCCGATACAACAAACGTGATTTTTTTGCCGTTTTTTGCTCGATATTATTAACGGCAACAGGTAGACGCTTGAAATATTCACAGAATATTTAGTTGTATATTCACTTCAAAAAATTATAATTATTAAATTAAAATTAAATAAATTAAGGGGGGCTCCCATACAACAAACGTGATTTTTTTGCCGTTTTTTGCGATAATGGTGCGGAACCCTTCGTGCGCGATTCCGCCTCGCACTTGGCCAGTTTTTCTTTTTATGTTGGCACCTTGTTTTTAAACATACTTGTATGTAAATTGAAATAATTTGATTAATATTTTGTGTGTTGTGCTGTGTCTTTTGTATGTGTTACGGCTAAAGGTAGGTGTGAACCTAAACTTAAGATTAGCCGGCTAAACCTAGGTTTATCTTCGACGAAATGTTAATGTTAGTTTGTTCTATCTTTAGCCGGCTAAACTTAGGTGTAGCTGCAGGTCCTTGGCTAAAAATGTAGAAGGAAATGGAAAAGGAAACTAACTAACTAACTAACCTAACCTAACCTCGGGAGCTTAGGGCACCCCGACACGGACAGGTTAGGTTCGAAGGGGATGACGGGAGCTGAAGTGAGCGAGCAAAGCGAGCGAACTCAGCTCCCGTCGTCCCCTTCGTGTTAGGTTACTTTAGACCCTGCATTCAGAAATAGGAGCCCCGCGCAGCGGGGCTTCGTCGACCATGTTGCATAAACACTAAACTAAATTGCACCAATACCTAGTTCTAGCCGGAATGATATCGGATAGACGCAATACTAAACCAAAACATTGCCACGTGCACGCGTGTTGTCTCCCCACCGCCCGCGCCCCCTCAAGCCTTCCGCCGGCCCGGCGCGCCTATCGAATACATTTTTAGCCGTTTCGTTTCGGTTAATGTGCACATTAACCGGCTAAAGATGGAATATCACGACGCAAACTAACATGTTATCGAACTTTAGCTGCTTCTCGAAGATAAACCTAAGTTTAGCCGGCTAATCTTAAGTTTACGTTCACACCGACCTTTAGCCGTAACATATGCAATAAATAAATGATTTATCTATCTATCCATCATGACAACGGAAAAATCCCTTGGTTAATTTCATTAAATAAGCTATTACTGTAATTTTGATGATTCGAGGTGGAGTCGAGTTTGAGGGCATGACTTGGAATATAGGGCTAAGCTGTGTTGGTATGAAAAAAAGACCGGCCAAGTGCGAGTCGGATTCGCACACCAAGGGTTCCGTATCATCAACTTACGTAAATTACATTGTTAATTTTGAAGTCACCTTTTAAGCAAAGATTTGCTTGCATTAGGTGGCTTCGCTCCTCCAGATTTATTACATTCTGTTTTTAGTATTTGTTGTTATAGCGACAACAGAAATACATCTGTGAAAATCTGTGAAAATTTCAACTGTCTAGCTATCACGGTTAATGAGATACAGCCTGGTGACAGGCAGACAGGCGGACCGCGGAGTCTTAGTAATAGGGTCCCGTTTTTACCCTTTGGGTACGGAACCCTAAAAAACGAGTTTGACGCGGACGAAGACATGGGCAACAGCTAGTATGTACTAAAATTTGACAGTAAAACTACCTCGTCGGTCTAGTGCTTGCAAGGGCTACTGCTGAATATGAGGTGCTAGTTTCCGGGTCGGCCAAAGTTTTATTGGTTTTTTCCATCTGGAATTTCTCAGGAACAGGCCGGAGGCTGGCTGAGTGCCCAGATGATGGCATCCCTATTTCATGCGAATTAAACATAACTGACCTTTCTCTTCTTTCTTCTTTTTCGTGTGAGGATGTGGCCACCTTTGGTGTCAGAGTTAATTAAGCCGCCTCTGGGAACCCCGAAGTTCAGCTAAAATAAGTAGGCTTGTAAGGACATTATACCTCCAAAAACGACAATCAGCTCTAAAGCTTCTTGAATAATCCGAGAAAAGTCAAACCTTACCTACTAAGTATTTGTCCATTACGATTCCCTAAGATAAAATATTGTGAAATGCGTGAAATACCGTCCAAGACATACCGGTGGTCCTTTGACGAGGATCAGGCCTGTTGTGAGGCGAACTCATCTATTTTTATTATACCCGCAATATTTACGAAAGCGGAAAAAACATGATGGCGGGCAAAAAAAATAGGCCAGCGGTTGAGACATGGTCTACTTATTGTTGATTGTTAAAGTATTGTATTGGAACTTTGGGAATAGTTGACTTTGGATTATCTATCAGTATCAGTAGATATTTCGTAAGAAAAATGTAAAAAAATATTGCTATTTTATTTGATGACCTGGTGAAGGTTGCAGGCATCCGCTGGTTGCGGGATGCATGGGACCGGTCAATGTGGTGACGCTTGGGGGAGGCCTATGTCCAGCAGTGAAGGTCTTTCGGCTGACATGATGATGATGATTTGCCACTAGCTGACAGTTAAATTCATTCTCCGGGACTTCGTCGAGCTTCATTGCCTCGGCGCTTTTCTGGTGGTCGTCACTGTTGATTATGGCTTTCAAGAGTTGCAGTGGTTTGGGAATAGTGCGGTGGGATTGTAGCTGACCCCCGTGGCTTCGCTCCCGTCAAAATTATAGCCTATGTTACTCGGGAATAATGTAGCTTTCAATAGGTGAAAGAATTTTTTAAATCGGTCCAGTAGTTTCGGAGCCTATTCGGTACAAACAAACAAACATACAAACAAACAAACAAAAAAAAAACTTTCTTCTTTATAATATTGGTATAGATGAGATAAATGTTTTTCGTACACCATTCTTCAATACGTTTTTGTAATACAAAATACCACATTTTATGAAACAAAAAGTAAAATAATCTCACATAAATGTTCAATTGTGGCTTTTAGGCGATACATTAATATGAATAGATACAAAATAAACGTGTCATAAATTATTCCACTTAGTCGGAGTAATGAGTTCTTTCACGCCCACAGTAGTGTGAACAAAACACGCACTTTTAATAATTAATGGGCGATAAAAATAATAGGTTCGTCTGGTTTTTTATCGTGATTAATATTAAACTCCTAATTGGAATAAACAAAATATGTAAACGTTCTTAGTCTTATGCTAAAGCTGAAGATATAAATATTTAAAATTCGAATAAGAAAACAAAAACAACGAACTCAAGAAAACATTTCTCACGCGGGTACCATTAATTCACAATAATACGCATTTAAATAACGCCTCGTAATAAGTATTCCATTGCTTTATCTCATTAAGCGTCTGCAAATCTTAAGCGCTTACCATAAGCTCGTTTTGTAAGAATAATTTTCATTTAAAATAGGGCTTCAAAAAACAAATGGCTTGGACCAAAATGTTCTTGGTCCGTTCACACAGCACTTCCGCCGCGAAGATTGCGGTTTCGCAATTTACCATTTGAATCTCGCTGTGAAGTGGCACGGGGGACAATTTATGCGGCCCGCTGTGTATTTTCGTTTTATTTTTTAATGATATTTATATAACCTGTAGGTTTCTTTTTGAATTGACGTGTTACGAGTCATTTGAATAGTAGACAATTTGAGATGTTAATTTTAATAAGGTACATGTGTTTTAAATGAATAAATTGTGAATTAAATCGAAAGCCTGAGGGAAGAATTATTAAAATTAAGACTTTGCTAAAATCATTCTAATTGAAAAACATTTTGACTGGTGTAGGTGTGCGTACACCTACACCAGTCAAATCTTGTTTCAAAATCTTTATCTAAGGTGAATAAAAGTAAAAGAAAGTATGTTTTTCATTCAGCCCAACTCAAGTGGAATCAAGCACAACGAACGTTAAACCTGATACACGTAAACGCTCGCTAAAGTCAGCAAAATTAATTCAGATTCCGTGGCAACAAAACGAATCCCCTCGCACTCACTCGTACGCCACGTCTAAATTATAACGCGGTGGTTATCGCCTAACAAAAGCCTCTCCTCATTGTTCCAGTTCCGTGAATTCCGCTCGCTCAGCTCCGCTTCCGATCGACGCGTCCGCAATTCGACACTACCGTTTCACTCTAACACACATAAAAATATACACCTGTCTCTGTCGCGTTTTGATCGTTACAGCTCCATAAGTTTTGCGGTTGACGGGCTAAATATTGCACTATTAGAAATAGTTTAAGTCCCGAACAATGGCTTCGCTGAAAAGCGTTTCTTTTATTTTCACCGCGGTTTTTAAAACTCGACGACTATTTTTATACAATTCAAAATAACACTATTCCACGAGGTAAAGCTTGCACAAAATGTTATTAATACTTGGGGTTTTCTAGCTTTTCCACGAGAATGAACTACTTATCATCCTGTGCAAGTAGTTTCTCATTTGTGGAAAATGCAAGAGAGCAAAGTTTGCAACCTAACTCGAGTACGTCAGAGCTTCTCACTGAGATTTTGTATATTGTTGTGTAATATTTTATAACCAACCACTAATCTCATGTGAAGCGTTAATACTTTCAGTGCTTGAGAGGCTTCTAAATACCACATTATACAATATATAATAGGTAGGTATACGAACCGTTATGGATGGTTTATAGAACTGTATTGTGTCTCAACCAATTTGCTTTATATTCACTTCATTAAAAGCTTCTCTAAGCTCTTCATTAAGCTTCATTAAGCCTTTGAGTGGCTAAAATGTCGATATGCGCTAGACACAATGGCTGTTGCTATTGTTTCGGTAATTACAGCAAACAACCGGTTAAATAAGTAATACCTGTAACATCAGCAAACACATAAATACTCGTAATAAAATTATTAATTGCAAATATTTTTAAATTAAGTTTTTTTTCGTATTCTTCTCAGCAAACCCTTTCATTTGATACCCATATCATGACAGTGCACAAAAAATAACTAGTCCGCCATCTCGGGCCGTCCGCCATATCGGATTTAGAATTACGCCAATTAGCTAACCATGCATTGTCATTCAAACTAAACGCGTATGCCAAATTTCATCTTAATCGGTGGTGGATAACTGCTTTAAAATTCAGTTGTAAGATTTGATTTGATACATACAAAGCAAGTTAAATAGAAGCTTGTAAAAAAAGAACTCGTATAAATAGTAGGTAAATTGGCACTTTAAAAACGTTCACTTCACAAAAGAACTCCAGGCTACAAACACTCTAAGACAGATTATAGGCCAACTGCGTACAAACATGACAACTTGAGTCCAAACACCCGTCACACCACTGAAACACTCAGCTTTACTATGTTTTATTCAAGAGTTGAGCACTGAGTGCCAACGCCGACAAGTTGAAGGTTTATTCCCGAAAGCGAGGGACACTGGTACACAGGGATACAGGGACACACTTTACCTCGACATAGCCTTATCGTGGTCATCGGGACACGTCTGAAAAACGCCGAATTGACGTACGTGTCCCGATTTGAAATTTTTGGCGGACGGTGAAATAAAGCTAACGAGAGGTCGAAGATGATTGGCGTAAAATTTGCAGGTTTTGAACGGTTCGTTTTGTGTGAATAATGTTTCAATACTGGTAACATTTTATGGTTCATGTATGGGTGATGAACATTTAAAAATACCACATTAAGTAATAGCCGTACTAGCAAATCACACATCACATCATCAGCCTATTAATGTACCCACTGCAGGGACACAGGCCTCCTCTCTGTGAGAGGGAATGGGCCGTAATCCACCACGCAGGCCCAGTGCGGGTTGGTGGATGTCACATGTTTTTTTTTTGTTCTAGGACGTGTTTCTCACGATGTTTTCCTTCACCGTTTTGAGAGCAGTGGTGATGAAATAATTTACACAAAGTAAAGCGCCTGCCTGGGCTCGAACCCACGACCTACAACTTGTAAGTCACGGCCGATACCACTGGGCCACCACTGCTCAAATACTAGGAAATGTTTATACCTATTTCTGGCAAGTGCCCAACATTTTATACCGACAGAACTTTATACCTGCAAAAAATATGAACCAGACAAAATTTAGTACATACTCATCTTTGCTAACTACATTACTTTTTCTGAAAGAAGTGTCGTTAGTTCTTATATTATCAACATTAAGTCCCATTAGGAGTAAGCTCAGGCTGCCTAACTTCTGAAAGTACTAAAAAGAAAGAGACAATCTAGACTATGGAACGTTTTTCTTGTTTACGCTCGCTTCGAAAAATTTTAGCCTTATTTTTGTGTATATTTTGGAAAAGTATCCTTAGCAGGGTTATTCTATTTGTCTACGTAAATAAACTAGTAAATTTTGGCTGTATTTATGAAAGGACTGTACTGTTAATCAACTTTTTTTTTCTTATATTTCATCAGCCAAATGATAGTACTAATTTCTTGGGATAAATTAAGACGCAATTTAAATGTGTTTGACTTTTCATTAAATATGATTAATGAAAATCTGTCACACAGAATATACTCTTTTAAACGTATTCAAACGCCTCAAATCTTAATATATCAACAGTAAATTTTTCTGCGCCCTCGTTCCCTTGGTTATCCCACAAAAACGGTAAATTTATTTGAGATAAAAAGCAGCCTATGACACTTATAAATAGTGCAGCTTCTTAACAGTAAATCTTTCGTGATCTATAATTATTTCCCAAAATTACAAACATAAACAGACAAACAATTTTATCAGTTTATAATATTACTAGCGGACGCCTCGCGGTTTAACCCGCGTAGTTTCCGTTCCCGTGGGAATACAGGGATAAAAAGTAGCTTATGTCACCCGGGGATAGTGTAGCTTCCCAACGGTGAAAGAATTTCTGATATCGGTCCGGCCGTTTCGGAGTCTATAAGGAACATATGATATACTAGCTGTTCCCCGCGGCTTCGATCCCGTGAACCACCCCACAGGACCCGTTTTCGGGATTGAAAATTAGCCTATGTCACTCAGGAATAATATAGCTTTCTATTGGTGTTTTTTTTTTTAAATCAGTTCAGCAGTTTCGGAGCCTATTCGTTACAAACAAACAACAAACAAAAAATCTTTCCTCTTTATTATATTAGTATAGATAGATTAGCTGCCAACATTACTACTACCCGCAGTATCTTTTCCTGTACAGCTACAGTAAAGTACCATCAAAATCCGTTCAGCAGTTTTTGCGTGAAAGAGTACCAAACATAGAATTTTAAATTAGATGAAGGAATATAAAAAAACTGTACTAAAGTTCCCACAGAAAATAAAGTGCTACGCACAAATAACGAGCATCGTATCTGGCCTCATCAAGGCGGCTAAATGTTTTATTCAGCCAACGCTGAGCCGCTAAACAGCTATCAGCGCTGGGCACCGTACTCCGTAGACAGACCACAGACACAAAAGTTCTAGTGAGGATATAAGTTTTTATTGGCAAACTTTTTCGAGTAGCTCTTTTATGTTTATGGTTTTATTTACATATATCATAGGTCTCGGTCTTGAGTATTTTAGAAACAAAAGTATTACTACTTTATAATTTTGTATTTAGTGAAAATTTTGTTAGTGGCAATGGCAATATTTTTAGCACATGTATGTCTAGGTCATACTATAGTATTCTTAAATGTATGCATTGCCGTTGATTATACTTCTGCAAAGTTTTCACAAAACCTGACTTCTCATAACTGAAACGATTATTCAATGGTAGTAACCGCTGAACATAAAAAAAACATCAACCAACTTTGGCTTTTTTGCGACCAAACTATTTTTCGATAGTTGGTCGAATATATTTTCGTACAGGATTTATGTTTGGTCGAACAACTTTCGACCTGACATATTTCACTATTTCCTTTTGCAATGGGACTGGATTTATCGTACTAGAGTTCAGTTTCTAAGTTAATTCTGAATTCTGACATAATTATGATGAAGGAAAATTGATTAAACCCGAACTTTTTATGATTTAAAATCGCCATCACAGTGAGAGTGAGCATGTTTATTTATTACTTCATGCACACAAACGTACAGAGGCACACTTAACGAATCAATGCTTTTATCTTCTCTAAACGAGAAGAGATCTTTGACTTGATGTAGGTCGATAACGCCGCAGTATTTAATTATTCAAACTTATTTGGCTGTACAGGGAGACATCCAAATAATTAACAATATTTCAAAGGGTAGATGTCTTTCAAAGGGTAGAAGTACTCAGGTATGTTTAAACCTAAGATCAACACAACTGAAATACACCTGGAGTTATTATGATCTGAAATCGACATTACATAGTGTACGAACATGGTTCACAATGCTTTTACCTTCTCTGTTCGAGAACAGACCTTTGACTTAATATAGGTCAGTAACGGTCCAGTATTTAATTATTTAAGCAAATTATGCTGTACAGAGAGACATCAAATCTTTCAAAGGGTGGAAGTACTCTGCATGAATATTTAAACTTTTAGGAATCAACTCTGAAATATGAAAAATAAATCAGCTATTCAGTATTTTTTTATGTTAACTCGGCAAAAGACTTTTTTCACCAGGTCCACTCAATCTGTCTGGTTCTTTTCTCAAAAGACCATTTCATCTACATGGTCTTCACATGATCTGACCAAGATTATGTCAGGACTTTAAAAGAGGCTGTGATGTCTGGGTTTGTTTCGGACTTTCTTCTGAGAGTAGTCAGAGACGCCGACCTCATGTAGTTTAAAAAATATTATTATTGACTTGTAAAAATGTTTATACAAGCCAACTAACAAAATTATCATCATTTATTTACCGCATGAAAGATTTCGAATGAATTAAAAGTCTCATATATACGCAGGTACATAAACTCACGCCTTTTTCTCGTGGCGGTAGGCAGAAACTACAGAACGTCACCTACTACGACCCCTTTACTTCCTTTTGCTTCGTTCACGTTCATAAATCTGGTTTTTCAACCCCTTGTTCGCTTTAGGACAGTTTCGCTTTTAGACAGAATCGCTTTGCGACAGATTCGCTTTACGGCAGATTCTCTTTACGGCAGAAATTGTACAGTCGTGTTGATAGCTTCGACTCTCAGTCCAAATGGATTTAGCTGAGTAACAGTATTTTACATGGATCGACTGCCTACCTGATCTCCACAACCCAATAACTGGGTTACACAATACACCTTGGCAAGAC
Organism: Orthosia incerta; assembly: GCA_948252205.1. NCBI lineage: Eukaryota > Metazoa > Arthropoda > Insecta > Lepidoptera > Noctuidae > Orthosia > Orthosia incerta. The sequence goes on from OX411742.1 coordinate 58,536,565, forward strand.
TGGTGATATGGCTTCTGATTACCGTAACGACTGTCAAAGATTTTCAAATGACAACCGGCACCAACGCCTTAACGTGCTTTATAGTAGAAGTGACCAGCCCTGGACATTAATAGGTATATTTCCTGAGTAGAAAAATTATTATTCCATTTAGTTCGTCATGATTATTAAATAATATTGAACACGTATTTTTTGCTGTATCAAATAAATAAAAAATGACAATGATAAAGCGCATTAAAGTTTAGGACTTTATACTGACAAAGTGACGTCACAAGCCCCCACGCTTGTGATGTCACTTTGTCAGTATAAAGTGTAACACACCATGACGTCACACGATATTTCAACGCACTGTATCGTCGCCATTTTTAACACGCTTTTATTAGCTTGGTATGTACATCACATCACACATCATCAGCCTATTAATGTTCCCACTGCTGGGACACAGGCCTCCTCTCTATGAGTATGGTATGTACGTATCAATGTAACGGAATCTTTGAACGTGATTTTTACCCCCTTCAAAACGTCGGATTGATTTGAAACTTTGCACACTTATCAAGGACTGATGACGATGCAATAATTTAAATAGTTTGTCCCATTATCCTTAGCAGGATCTTCAGGATTAGCGACTTTTTAGTTAAATTTACCATAAAGGCGTGTTTTCAATTTTTAGACAATTTTTCTACAATTTATTTGTTTACGTGCCAAAGAAATAATGTCCTAACTGACGGACTAAATAGATATTTTTTGGCAACTACCTTAATAGGGAAGAATTCTCATAACAAAATGATACAAGAGAGTTTCATACATCGCTATGAGTGGAACTTCTCGTACCTACCTGTTCTATGACATGAGCAGGAGCAACATGCTAGATAAGGAAGGATTTGCCGACGTCCCTGCACTGGGTTATTAAATTCTCCTAGGAAATGCGTAGTACATGCGGTGGGTAATATCGTTTCATATCGAAAAATGTTCACTATATTTTAAAATTGCGGTTGGTAATGAGGTTTGTTGCTCGAAAGGATCTAAATGATCCTTTCGAGAGGGATTTCAAGGGAAATGCTTATGAAAATTTAAAGTTGTTGTCATTATTTTGAAGTGCCCTAACCACTTTATTATCGCTTTTCGCTCTCGTGGTCCACAGGAATCGTGCGTTTATTTGGATAAAAAATAAGGTGCTTAGCGATAGTGTCGCTTCTATTAGCGAAATATTTTTTTAATTGGACCAGCACTTCCAGAGGTTACCAACACACAATTTTACCGTTATGTTATATGAGTTTTGATATAATCACTTACCTACTTGATATATATATCATTGATAATCTCGGGACCCCGGGGTCCCACACCTTTGAAAGGCGTGCCAGGGGCCGAAGCCAACTCGCAGAGGCCATATTAGACATTTGTATAAAAAATGTGACACCAACCGACGATTATCCCTGAAAGCAATCCATAAGTACGCCCAAGGACAATCCCCGGTTGGTGCAGACATTTTGCAAAATATGGTTGCAAATTAGATTGGGCTATGGTTTGGAAGGTTTAGTGGTCCGCTTGCCTAAAATATAAAAGGACTATTGGTGATCATTGTGAATTGATCATTGTTGAATTAAATATAAAATGGCAGGTATGGTTTCCGAATTATGAATTTGAAGTAGAGTGTTTTGACAAAGCCTGAAACCTGATAATTTTTGGCATTAACCGGTTGAATACCGTAATTACCGAAACAAATAAAAAGCCATTGTGTCTCGCGATTCAAACGTTCTTAACTCTAAATACCGGCTAATAAAATTCATTATCATCTTCAAATCAGGCCACCCCATTAAACACTTACAAATCAATAAATAGGATTAAACAGTAAAGCATACTTACCATCTAACCATTTTCTACAATCATCAATCAATACAAAACAAAACCCATCAATAAAACAAAACACAACACTCCTTCAAATTATATTCATAAAACAAAAGAAACCAGACAATTTATTACTCCGATACGCCCTATTACTCAAATTGTAAGCGAAAAATCTGTTCGTTCATTTGTCTTGATATATTGCAACCAATCTTCAAGGTAGACCGGTTTATTGAAAGAGGAAAATCGATTATTTGAAAATAGAGATGGCGGTGAAACAGCAAATATTTGAGATGTAGTGACGTATTGGGAACCGCTAATGGAGCCGGTAAATGTAAACATATCTCTAGTTTTTTCGTGCATGTTGTTGGTTGGTATGAGGAACGGTAAATACACCCGTGTGTGTTGCTATGGCAAATACTCGCTTCAATCTATACAAGATTGAAGCGGTTATTCGCTTTGTTTGATGTAGAATTGGAATGACTGAGATTTAGTGATATATTATAGATACACTAAACTGTAGCGGCATCTTGTGCCACATACTCGTACAAACAAATGAGCCGACGTCAAACAAAATCCTGCATAGCACAAGCAAAGTTTTCGGCGTGATTTGAACATATACAACATTCCGACGACAACCGTTGGGCAGTTGCCCGAGTTAGACACAACACCCGTCTGGTCGAAGTATCCTCCCTTTTCAATAGAGGTTTGCGGGACTTTACCCACTGTTACACTCACATCTCCAAAAGCCCTTGCTTGCATGCAGGTGTGATTTGATGTTAGATTAACAAATATACGCAAAAGGCTACAAATGTAGCAAAAGCTTAGGGAAGATGACAACTGTATTCCAAGCGGAAACATATGCCATTATAACCTGTGCTCAAGAGAATATAGATAGAGGGACCAGAGGTAAATCCATATATATTCTAAGTGACAGTCAGGCTGCAATCAAAGCCATGGCATCCTACAAAGTGGACTCCGGACTTATTCTGGATGCTATCCAAACCCTAAACAGGCTTGGGAAGCACAACAGGGTAAAACTGATGTGGGTCCCTGGGCACAAAGGATTCCATGGTAACGAAGTGGCTGATGAACTGGCAAGGGAGGGCTCAGCGAATGATTTTGTGGGTCCAGAACCATGTGTAGGCATCTCGACGTGTCTCGTAAAAGCCGCATTTAGGGAGTTTGCAGATCACAGACAACGAACTTGTTGGCTGTCTAATACCGGTCTACAACACTCCAAGAGATTCCTGGGCTCTACTTTCAAAGCCCGGGATTGCATTTGGAACATGAGCAGGGGGCAAATCCGCTACCTGCTTGGGGCCTTTACTGGGCACTTCGGAACCAACGACATGCTCATGAAGATGGGTCTAACCGCGACACCCATGTGCAGGTTGTGTGGGGAACATACGGAACGCATGGAGCACCTACTGTGCACATGCGATGCACTGGCTGGTAAGCGAATGAATCTCCTAGGGGTTGGATACCCAAAACCAGAAGATTATAGGCTCATATCTCCTAGTCTCGTTGTAAAACTCATGAAAACAGTTTTCAACGAGAATGAGGAGGAGTAAGTTATCTAGGGGACCACAAAAGATCCCAATGTCCGAGTTATTTCTCGGCCACTCCATAAGATAAGATAAGATAAGATAGATTAACAAAATTCGATACCTACGTATCGAATAATGGCAATCGATGCAGCTCATTTTTCTTCAGCTTCTAGTATATTACATCAAAACTTATCAAACACCCGTGATTAAAATCCATCCTTATTATACTGTGATTTATAATTTCGTAGACTAAACTGACAGCTGCCAATGAGATTTTTTTTTAATGTCACATGCGAGCATAGTGAGGAGCTCATGGCTAAATAATAACAGCCGCACGGGTCGATCATCAAGGTTAAGCAACGCTTGACGAGGTCGGTCCGTGGATGGGTGACCATTTCAACATACCGAGTTTCCTCCGTGCCTCGAAAATCACGTTAAGCCGTTGGTCCAGGCTGTCATTTGAAGATCTTTGACAGTTGTTACGAGTAGTCAGAAGCTTGAAATCTGACACCAGTCTTGCCAAGGGGTACCGTGTTACCCAGTTACTGGGTTGTGGAGGTCAGATAGGCAGTCGCTCCATGTGAAAACACTGGTACTTAGCTGAATCCGGTAAGACTGGAAGCCGACCCCAATATAGCTGGGAAAAGGCTAGGCAGATGATGATGCGCGGAGCATAGTGTTGTAGGTAAGGCTCAAACATAAGTGATACGTCGAATCGATGTGACATGACTCCTCAATTTAATTTGACTAATAAAATTGGTGTAACAGTATTCATACACATGGTACATAAACTTGTATTGTGTTACATATGAAATCAAGAATAAAATAAATGCGATCGATAAAATGAATTCTGAAATAAAATAGTAGAAACTAAATAAGGGCTGCGAGTTTCTTAAAATATTTTTTTTTTGCCGTAAAATAGTTCCATTTTCGATCTACTTCGATTTTCGATCATTCAGGATAGTCAGGATACGACGCTATTTTACTGCCTACCCTGCCTACTGCCTATCCTGCTTGCCCTGCCTACCTAATATTTTTTTATCTATCATCAATAGTTTTCTCAGCACACGCCAAAGAATGAATGTTATAGGCAACATTTTGCTACCTTGGGTTACATTATTGCAATTTTCAGGTTCAGATCTCCAATTTTTTTTAAAATATATTATAGCCTATGACACTCAGGAATAATGCAGCTTTCTACGTTGCCTACGCTGCCTACCCTGCCTACCCTGCCTACACTGCCTACCCTGCCTACCCTGCCTACCCTGCCTACCCTGCCTACCCTGCCTACCCTGCCTACCCTGCCTACTGCCTACCCTGCCTATCCTGCTTACCGTGTCTATCCTGCCTACCCTACCTACCTAATAATTTTTATCTATCATCAATAGTTTTCTCAGCACACGCCAAAGAATGAATTTTATAGGCAAAATTTTGCTACCTTGGGTTACATTATTGCAATTTTCATAAGGATCTCCATTTTTTTTAATATATATTAAAGCCTATGCACTCAGGAATAATGTAGCTTTCTACTGGTGAAAGAATTTTCAAAATCGGTTTAGTAGATCCAGAGATTACCTCTTACACCGTCACAAACTCACAAACTTTACCTATTTATAATATTAGTATAGATAAAGTGACAACCCCCTAAATGTCAGAATAGTCTACGAAATTAAAAATCAGAGTATAGCATGGGTTCACCCACCCGTAAAAATATAAAGTTTCTGAAAAATTTGTTTTATCCATCCCATTGACTGTTGCATTACCGTCTTGATGCGCCTCTATAAAACATGCAAGTATGCATTAAAATCTCATTACTTAGTTCCACAACATGACACAAACATATCGTCAAAACTACAGTCTACTTACGCTTGTAAATCAAATATGGCTGCCATTTCACATGGCATGGCAGCCATATTGTATTCAGACATCGGAACATCACAAATACAGAACAGAGTGTATGTTGCCGCACGCTTGCCGTTATTATTGAATTTTGCCATCACTGTCCATCCGCGGGTTGATCGCATCTACATTTTATATTTCTGTAGTAGGTCAATGTTGAGAAACAAAATATTTGACACCTCCGTCTGGTTCTGTGAAACAACTTTTTGAACTAAAATTGCCAAAAAAAAATTGTGTTACTGAGGCCCAATTACGCACCAAACTTAACTCAGAGTTAGGGACAATCCCACCGCACTATTCCCAAACCACTGCAACTCCTGAAAGCCAGAATCAACAGTGGCGACCACCAGAAAAGCGCCGAGGCAATGAAGCTCGACGAAGTCCCGGAGAATGAATTTAACTGTCTTGGATCCCGCAACGAAATTAATCAGAAAATAATAACGGAGGAGTAGGAAAAAGTACAAACTCAGAGTTAGTGGCTAACATGAGGGTAAATAAAACATAATTATGTCATACATAATTGGCCATGTTAGGTACAAACTCGGAGTTTGTATGATAACCCAGGACCTGGCAAGCGCAAGCACATGCCTAAAGAAATTCGATGTTCGATTTAATAAAAAATAACTATTTGTGTCGTTTTCACGAACACTAAGCGAAACCCAAGTAATAAAATAAAGACACATTTAATCACACTAATAAAATAAAGGCGAAAGTTTGTGAGTGTGTGCGTGTTTGTATGTTTGTTACTTCTTCGTGCTCAAACGGCTGGATGAATCTTGTTTGTTCTTATTCTTGTTTTAAAAAAAAACGTTGCCCCCACACTAGGAATTTCTTCGTGTATCGTGTGTGCGTTTACAAACATATAAACTCACATACACAAACACCCAGAGCCGGGACAATTATATGTAAGTCATACAAATATTTGTTCCGTGCGGGAATCGAACCTGCGACACGCAGCGCAGCAGTCAATCGCTCAACCACTACGCCTACCATGCGCCCAAATCTGGAGAAATTTGGCACAGAGGTAGATTATAGTCTGTTTTAGCACATATGGTACTTTTTATCCCGGGCAGAGATCCCTTGGGATAATTTTCAACATTCACGCGGGCGAAGCCGTGGCAGAAGCTAGTACCTAAATAAGAGCTGGCTGTTGGATATTTAACTTTAGGCGGTGAGACACAGAGCGCTTTTAATTGTGCATTGTCTAAGATTTCTTTTAGTGTTTCTGTAAACGGGCATTAATTTCAGCTAAAAACAATAAAAAACATCATCTAATGAATTAAACAACAAAGCATTTAAACAAAGCAGATAACATTTAGTATAAAATAAACGAATGTCAACCACAGAATGAAATAAAATGATTTTCATTCGTGAAACTGAAATTATATAAAATTTAAATGAGTACTAAAATTATTCCACTAATTGCAAACGGGTAGGTACACACGCGCTGCATTTCATTTCATGATTGTGTTTCATAAATTATAGGTTTTATAATTTCCCAGCTTCACCCGGAGCAAACACGTAGCGTCTTAATAATTATATTTCGTTCCAAATTCGAAAAAATGAGAATGATATCTCATTTCTCGTTGATAAAATACTCCGAATTTCTGTCTATATTGTTACTATGTGACGTTTGAAAATAAATTTTGTAACTTTTTCAAAAATTATACATAAATTCCTTTCAAAACCATGAGTACTTTGCCAAAACATATGAGTTCGTTCCCTCGACAATAAGCAAGTACATAAAAAGCACAGGGGAATTCAATCTCTAATACAAATACAGCGCAACTAACTTTTTTTTATTTTTTCTTCGCCCTAGCGTTAACTAAGCCAATTATAAACATAATTAACTAAGCCAATTATTAACATAATTAACGGTACCTATCTCCCTAATTTAGCACCCAGTTTAAGCTTGTCGAATGTTACTTATTTATGTTTTAAAATACCTACGCAAAGATGAATCCTAAATACCAATTTTTCACCGGTCTACGGCGAAGCCAAAAGGAAGTGTTATGATTTTAGCAGTCTATGTATGTTACATGCATACGTTCGGATCGTAGCAGGTGGCGTTCTGTAGTTTCTGCCTACCCCCATGGGAAAAAGGCGTGAGTTTATGTATGTATGTTTGTATTTACGTATGTTCCTCCGTAGCACCTAAACTATTCATCCGATTTTGATGAATAAGGTGTCAACCGATTCGTTATAATGGCCCGGGTAAAACAGGCTAAAAAACCGTGGTCGGGTTACTTCAGTTTTTAATAAACTTTTTGCTTTTTAACCTCAAATGTTTCCAGAAAGCATTACTAAAGTTTTAAAAACACTCATGCAGAGATTAATCTTTTAAACCACATATTTCACCACAAATCTGAAAGGCACCAATGCACTCACAACTACGTCTATTCAATAACCTTTATGTACCATTCACCACACAGCAAATAACTGAGGTGCATAAAAGTCTCATGAATGGGCATCGAATAAAAACGTCCGATAAAAAAGCCGTGCTCTTTCACATGGCTGCTGCTGATGCAACCCGTTGCACTGTGTCCGATCCGTCCCCGGCGGCGCCGGCTCGTGAAATAAATCGGAACCATGCAAATGTAACGAACGTATAGCAGGTAATTATTTTTATTCTGCCTGTTCTGCTTTTTTTTTGTTTTTTTGTTGAAATATACTATTTTGGGACTGGATGAAAGTACCTGTGGGTTCATATGAAATGAATAATATTTACACATTTCATTTATTGACATTATTCTTTAGGATCTGTCTTAAGGATTGTTTGCATTAGTAAATTTAGTGCCTTACACTGGCATACATTCTACCGATAGCCAAGAACGTTCATGAAAAAAAATTGTTTAAATGCTCGTGAATTAGAACTAAACTTCGCTGCAGTGCTAAAATGTTAATGTTGTCTAATCAAATTATTAAAACATGCAGCGCCAGATCGCTTATAAGAGTTTAGTTTACTCGCGATCAAAACGTCGTACGTAAGTGCCATGAATTTCGTTCAACATAGTGTATAGTACAGATTGCAAAAAAATCCAGGCGAACAGAGTGAGTGTTCGGATCGCCAAATCTAGTGCGTAATTCGTATATATCGATGGTGCCTTGTCTGTGGAAATTCTACAGAATAATCCTGCAAGCATCTTTAAATAAGATAATCTTGTAAACGCACAGTTGAATAAACACACGATGGTGAGAACAAGGATTGTGCGAGTAGTGATATAAATATAAAAGAAAAGGGGGCTAATGATAGCGTAACAGTTGACAGGACGGAATGCAAGAAAAAACGAACTATAGTTACTGGCAAATAACAAAAAATAAAAGTCGTTAACACCTGTCTACCAATGTATTCCAATATTTCAAAACGATACGAAAAAATGTAAATGTAGTGCAGTGTGTGTAGTGTAGTGTAGCGCTGACACGATCAAAACAAACGTATCGCGGTAAGAGGCGTCCTTGTCCGTCACTTTGTATTCAGTAATGAGTTAATATCTCATAAACGCGTGGACCGATTGACATAATTTAAACGGATAAAATAGTTCTACGTCTATACCCGTCATTTGAGACCAAAAATTTTAAAATGTGTCCATAAACAAATAATCTTGTTTTCAAGTAACATAATTATAATTTTTGCTAAAATTCGGATCAATGACTTTATTTTTTTTGTCATCTGGCGGAGACTTTAGCTACGATACGAAGATTCAAGAGATCGGTTACCTACCAGAATTTATCATGGACTTTTAGACAGGGTTTGTGGTTTCCTATTCAGTTTAATCAGTTTGTCTTCGATTTTGCTTCTCAAATTAAAACAGCACCAATTTGACATGCTTGAAATACACCTTGCCTTTAAACTTAATGTTATACACAAAACGTATCCGATGCTCAAACGACTGGAAAGTATGTGTGCAGGCATTTTAATATCGTAAGAAAATATCCTGAAAGTGGTAAACAATGAGCAATAATCTTTAACGGGCGCCTTCATGATCGTTATGCACGCTTGTACGCAGTCCGCCATTACTCTAATGGGCTTAGTGTGAAAGGAAAGAGGTAGAACATAAGGGCGATAATTGTTTGTCAAGTTTAAGGTCTTATTTCTACAAAACAAAGGGCCCGTTGAGGCTATTAACTAGTTGTTTTGTAGTTTAATATAAGGTACTTTGCAGTTATATCTACAAGGTTAGACAGAAATGGACATTCATTTGAAACTTCATCAGAATCACTCATTTGGAACTTGCAAGTAGAGCCCTTTTCTTTCTACAGGTGTATGGGGTCGGCGCTATACGTTTTCTACCTCCATTCCGTCCTGTCAACTAGCTTGAATGTGAATTATACTAGCTAACAGCTCTCCATGGCACTGGGTCCTAAGATTTGTGTACGATATTGAAAATTACGTTTTTTTTAAAGTTTGGAACGATATTAAAACAAATGGGATATAAAAATAAAACGCGTTCCAAACGACTGCCACCATGCCGTAACAGTTGAACATTCATGAACAGTCACGAGTTTATTTCCTGGACGAGTCAATATTTTTATGAGCTAGCCAGATCTTCCCTTTGCTGCACGTAAAAACTTCCAAAAACGTGTCCTATCCTAATATTATAAATGATTTCTCATTCTTCTTTGTTCTTTTTTCGTGCCCGCATTGTCGAGGCGGGGGGGCTTAGTAGCCGTGGTGTAGTCACCCACGGTGAGGTGAAGAGGAAGGGCCGCTCGTGAGAGCTTTTGGCGATTAAGCAGACAACGTAGCGGCCAACAAGTAGGTTGCGGTGCCGCTTGGGCGAAATCGCAACTGAGGTAGGCCGCGATGTCGTATGGGAGGCATCGTTGCTGAGAGGGTTGAAGGCCGCGGTGGGACAGGATAGCCGATATTGTGGTGCGCCGCTCTTTCTACCTTCCACGGCCTTGACGGGGTCGCCACCGTCTGATGGCGACGCTGTGGAGTCGCAGGGGAGGAGGAGTGTCGGTATAGCGTTAGCCAATCTCCCTATCCCCTGCGGCCAATAGGTGGTAGGTGACAGGGCCACTGACCTGAACCGTCACAGGAGGACCAAGGGTGCCATACACGGGATCGTCTGGCGCCCATGTGCTGGTTCGGTCCCTGGGGTGGCACGGCGTGCAATGTGTTCTGGTGCGCCGGTGATGGGGGTTACTCCCCAGAGGAGGGTCCGGTGACGGACAGCCACGGCGGGTTAATGGATGAGTGCTAACGCGTGCCCGTGTTCCCACCATAAGCGGCACAGGAGGACACCGTGGAGTTTTAGTGGGCTGGAGCAGTCCCATATAACTGCGCTATCTCCCCGTGGTAGCGCAGTATGCATGAGAATTTCTCCAGGCAAAAAAAACCTGGGCCCGCAATCGCTCGGTTTGATCAGGTTGCTAATATTAAGATAAGATATTGTATTCTTGGTTGTGAGAATTCGTATGTATTTAATCATTACGCCTCATCGGCTGAACGGATTTGAACGACACACAGGTATTCGAAACAAAAGAGATCACGTAAACAATACACATTTGAAATTGAAGGTATATGTCTCCCAGTCGGCCTACTAATCCACCAATGTTTCCCCTATCTACTTTTGTATATCGTAACCCTTACACAGTAGTTACAAATTAAACTTGAACATTGTCGTAAACACAAAGTAAACATTATATTAGATAATAAAACATACAAGTTACTCCTAATCTGCGCACATAGTTTATAGCTTGCTGTAAAGTTTAGGCACATAATTACAATACTGTAGTTTACACATACGTTAGATTTGTAATTCAATTTAGTATCTACGTACAATGTTGTGAGCAGAGAGAACACTCAATCTCAGTTTTCAGGATTCAATATTGTCAAGCTTCTTGAGGTAGTTGGTTGAATGTTCTGTAGTCAGAAAAAATCGTGATTAATGATATTATCACCTTTGATTAACATCATGGTGTCGGTAAACGAGAAAATAACACCAGTTGCATAATTTTTTTTTTGTTTAATTTTGGGGACTTACCAATTATTTAATGAACATCACATCCATTTTCAAATAATTGATTTATTTGTTTACGCACTGGCACGCCTTGCAACAATTACACCAATGGAGCACACACTTACAAATACTAACTATAAGTGCAGGTTTCCTCACGATCTTTCCTTCACCGTTGTCAGCAATGTCCAAGATAAACTTAGAAAGTACATATGAATTGAAAAAGTCACATTGGTACTTGCCTGGATTTGAACCCACGACCTCAACCATGAGAGGCGAGGTCTTAGCCACTGGGCCACCACGACATTATAAACGACATAAGTTGTAAACGACACCCAACACACCAATCCTTAATGGTCCAAAATAAAATCCAGAACAAACCCGCTATAGTAAACAAGCGATGTACGGAAAACCACTCGAAATCGTGCTGCACAGCCTCCCAAACAAACGAGATACGTGCAGATGCATTCAAATTATCAAATATACGGCGTATCTTCAGCTGCGGTACCAAACTCTCCAAACAGGGGACAGTGTTAAACTAAGAGACATGTTCAGGACTACAAATATAGCTTGGAATGAGGCTGTGTTTCAATTTGTAGACCTGTTTGTAAAGTAGGTTAATGTGGGACACTGTTTCTGGGCAGGCAGATATTGTATCTGCATAGGTAAATTGTGGATATGGATAATGAAAAGCATCAATGTGTATTATACTCACTATTGAAGTATTGAAAAAATCCAATCCAAAAGGTTTACAAAATTATTAGTGAGTTACTATTAACGCTTCACAGAAGATTTACTCACTACACCTACGACGCCTACGCCGGTGACGGTTTGCTACGCCGCTGCGCTTTACCAGACGCTACGGCGTAGCTGGCACTGCGCTACGAGCGTAGACCTATTTCTTACGATATTCATTACACACTTATTTAGTTATAGTAAGATTTAGTGCGACTTAATAATTCATATAAAGTTTCAGTCAACAATCATTGTTTGTATGTACATATTTTAGAGCAGTGATGGCCCAGTGGTATCGGCCGCGACTTACAAGTTGTAGGTCGTGGGTTCGAGCCCAGGCAGGCGCTTTACTTTGTGTAAATTATTTCATCACCACTGCTCTCAAAACGGTGAAGGAAAACATCGTGAGGAAATCGGCATGTCCTAGAACTAATAATTCGAAGACATGTGACATCCACCAACCCGCACTGGGCCCGCGTGGTGGATAACGGCCCATTCCCTCTCACAGAGAGGAGGCCTGTGTCCCAGCAGTGGGAACATTAATAGGCTGATGATGTGATGTGATGTGATGACATATTTGCAAAATCTACACTTACATTTATTTACGTTCCCTAATGATAACAACAAGATTTTACTTTTCAGCTAAAATACAATTATGGGCACTGCATAGGGCCCAGCAAAAAGTAATAAAAAAGAACTCGATTTAACTTCAGCTACAACTTACTGTAGTTTTCTACCAAACATGTACCTATTTGGACTCTTGCATAATTTTACACATACACTGTAACCTATTTTATACAAAACGGTGTATCTACATGACCCACTAACACTTGCAGTATAAGTATATCATCCTATAATGCCTGGAATATGGTCCGCACACGTCATCAAATTCTCCTCTAGCAAACTGCTAACGACAAAGGACAGTGGCCAGCAAATCGCTGGCGCAATTTGCTTCAGCCGCAGTCGACGAACTTGCGCGACAACTTCTAAAGGATTTTCGGGTAATGGGGTAGATGGTTTGTCTTAAGCTGACATGGCCTATTGTATGGACTTTTATTGACGAATCTTTTTTCGTTAAGTTTGTACACCATTGCAAGAACACGTTTTTTTTTAACTTGATATAGTTTAATCAAGAATAATTATTAACAATTTGACTAATAAATTACATCATCTTAATATTTCTCTAATTTTAATTAATTAGAAACAAGTTATTTCGTATAAAAATAAAAATATTATGAAGTTAGAATCAATTTTTATTGTTGACGTTCAAAAGTGCCGCTTAATGGCCTAATTTAATAAATACATTTGACTTTGACTTGGTTATGTTCTGCCTGCGGCTTCGCCCGCATGAAAGGTGTTACCCACTGGTCCATCCGTATGCCAATTTTCATCTAAATCCTTACAGCTGTTAAGGCGGGCAAGCGTAAAAAATAACTCACATTCGCATTTATAATTGGGGTTAGATATTATTATTTTCTATTTAGGCCCAGTTTTTTGACCCGTAGTTAATTCAACCCTACCAACCCAAATTATTCCCTCCCTCTCCATCCATCCACATTTATATTTATAACTTTTTAGTAACATGCCTTTCATTCCTCCTCATCACATGCCCATAGTAGAACAAACGGTTTCCTTTCGACTTTTCTGTCACTAGCGCCACTTTCAAACTTCCTCTAATGTACTAATTTCTCACTTTACCCATTCTCGACACTCCGCACATCCATCTCAACATTCTCATCTCTGCCACATGCAATCTCTTTTCATTCACCTTTTTCACAGCCCAACATTCTGATCCATTCAGTACGACAGGTCTAATCACGGACTTGTATACTTGTATATTAACTTACATAATTGAAATGTAATTTTTTCTCTCCATCATTTGAAGTTTAAAACAGACCTCAATTTGTATTAAATGTAACTTTAAAAATATTTCTTAAGATTCAAGAACATAATTTAATTAAAAGAAGAGCCAAGTCTCAAGAGCATCCCGTTAAGCCGCCATTAAAATCTGTTTATCTGCTACATAATTCAGGCAAGGTAAGGACTTGGCACTAATTAAATTGGACGCATTAGTCGGAAAGCCTTTGACTTGCTTAATGTGCTTGCAGTGGTAAATAAACAGAAGTTGGTAGAATTTTCTTTAGTAATAGGTTTCTTTGTTGTGGGAAGGAAAACAAGTTTTCAGCTTGATGCCAATCCCACTAATATTATTAAGGCGATAGTTTGTGTGTGTGTTTGTGTTTGTTACTTTTTCACACTCAAACGGCTGGACGGATCTGGCTGAAATTTGGCAAATTAAAAATGCCAAATTCAAAAAAAAGCCATTTTTTTTGCCAATTTTGGGGGTGTATTTTTGTTTTATTTTTAATTTGGCTATCTTTGTCTTTTCAAAGACAAAGATAGTTTTATTTCAACTAGGCCACCAAGCGGCACTTTTGAACGTTACATTAAAATTTACAAGGAATAAAAATGTATTCTACTGTGCATTCGTCAGTCTGGAATAGCACATAGGATACTTATCGCGGGAATATGTTTCCTTGGGATAATTTTCGATATTCACGCGGACGAAGCCGCTGGCAGAAGCTAGCTAAATAAAATAATAAAAAGTCTTAAGATGAGAATGATGGTGGCGATGCTTATATTTAATTCTTTACTAGCTGTAACCAGCGAATTCGCTGGTTATCTATGAAAATTAGATGCAAAGGTGATTCACACATCACATCATCAGCCTATTAATGTTCCCACTGTTGGGACACAGGCCTCCTCTCTGTGAGAGGGGATGGGCCGTAATCCACCACGCGGGCCCAGCGCGGTTTGGTGGATGTCACATGTCTACGAATTTTTGGTTCTAGGACATGCCGGTTTCCTCACGATGTTTTCCTTCACCGTTTTTGAGAGCAGTGTTGATGGAATAATTTCCACAAAGTAAAGCGCCTGCCTGGGTTCGAACCCACGACCTAAAACTTGTTAAGTCGCGGCCGATACCACTGTGCCATATGATACACTGAAAATAATATTGTTGATGAACCATATTCGGTGCGAATGAGTCAGGAAAGAGCCAAATTGTGTGCGATTGATGTCTATGTCGAGCAGTTGTCCACTAAAGGCGGAGAATGATGATATCCTATCAAATTCATTCATACTGCTCTTAAAAACTATACCTTTGACATTCGTGAACCTCATTTAATTATAAGAAGAACCAAGTTATGCGCTAATTAAATTGGACGCAGTAGACCGAAAGCCTTCGACTTGTTTTATGTGCTTGCAGTTGTAAGTAAACAGAAGTGTGCAGGAATTTTCTTTAGAAATCACTTTCTTTGTTGTGGGCAACTTGTAGCTTCCCGTCAGACGGATGCCAATTAAAATAATATTGTGGTTTCTTAGTAAAAATAGAATGATGGTGGAGATGGGAGGATTTTGTTAAGCGCTTCACAAGCTGTGCTCGTGAATTTGCTAGTTTCCTAGAAAAGCGCCAAACATGTTCTAAGACACAATAATATGTGTTCTAAATCTGTACTAATATTATAAAGAGGAAAGATTTTTTTGTTTGTTTGTTTGTACCGAATAGGCTCCGAAACTACTGGACCGATATGAATAAATCTTTCACCAATAGATAGCTACATTATTCCTGAGTGACATAGGCTATTTTTTTATATGGAAAATGAGTCCTGTGGGGTGTTCCACGGGAGCGAAGCCGCGGGCAACAGCTAGTCTATACTATATATAATATTATAAAGAGGAAAGATTTTTCTGTTTGTTTGTTTGTACCGAATAGGCTCCGAAAGTACTGAACCGATTTAAAAATTATATCACCAATAGAAAGCTACATTATGCCCGAGTGACATAGGCTTTTTTAATCCCGAAATTGGGTCCTGGGGATGGTCCACGGGAGCGATGCCTCGGGCAACAACTAGTATGAAATAAATAAGTAAACATAAAAACCTATTAGTCTTCATTCAGAGTTCATCATAACTCCGAAATCGGGTTTAAAATTAATGTTTAAAATGTCGTAGTGGCCTTTCGCTATATAAAACCTCGACTCTCGAGCATGTGGTCGTAGGTTTAAAATCCAGACAAGTGCAAATGTGACTTTTTCAAATTCATATAATCATTTTTTAATTCTTATGTACTTACTAATTTTATCTTGGACATCACAGGCAGTAGTCCAGTTTTCCTCACGGTGAAGGAAAACACCGTGAGGAAAATTGGACTATTTTTACAGTTATTGTAAGTCTGAAATAGCGAAATCTGAGGACTGACGGGTTCCCAAAGGCACCTTAATTAACTCTGACACGAAAGGTTGACACATCCTCACACGAACAGATAAAGAAGAATGTTTAATTTAAAAAAATGCTCGTGCCGTTTCTGTATGAGAAGAGGCCTCTGCCCTGCTAGTTACAGACTGACCGATTTTATTTACCATGAAAGGTAGTTGTTGGGTGCAGGTTGTAAACATTTCAATTTAATTAAGGTATGCGCCGCACTTATGTTTTATTACACGTATAATTTCATTTCAAAGCTCTCAAATTAATTTCCTAAGGGTCTCCTGGTGACATTAGAGTAGATCACAAATATTTACGGCTCTAAAACACGACCACTGAGACTTAATAAAATTACGCAATTTTTATTTTGTACTTTGATAACAATTTTTGGGTTGGCGTTTCACAAAATTAACTTTAATTTGGTCTACAATACGTATTTTTTTTCATCTTTTTTCTTTACGTTTTCTGACAAAAACAAATGTGATATCATAATTTAAAATGATAAAAGTTTTTTACAAGAATTTCGCGTATGATTACTTTCTCACCTGAAGGCGTGTGAGTTTTTACTCACGCTCATTCGCGATAACGTAAACATCTATTTGCATTGAAACTGGATAAGCGCCGTCTGGTGACAGTACGGAGAAATCTCTTTTTTAGGGTTCCGTACCCAAAGGGTAAAAACTAAGACTCCGCGGTCCGTCTGTCAGTCTGTCTGTATGTCACCAGGCTGTATCTCATGAACCGTGATAGCTATACAGTTGTAATTTTCACAGATGATGTATTTCTATTGCCGGTATAACAACAAATACTAAAAACAGAATAAAATAAATGTTAAAGTGGGGGGCTCCCATACAACGAACGTGATTTTTTTGCCGTTTTTGCGATAATGTTACGGAACCCTTCGTGCGCGAGTCCGACTCGCACTTGGCCGGTTTTTGTATACAAATTGATATGAGACATCGTTTACGTTATCACGATCGTGTGCGTTAAAAATCAGAATAAGCACACTGGTGGTACGCTTGCCTAGAAGTAATCTGTTTAAAGCTTTTACAATGGAATTAAATATTATACAGTACAAGAGTATGTATTTAAACCTGTACTTTAATAAACAGTGACTAAATAAAATTCAAATCTTATTAATTTCCACTTTCTTGTGAAACACAATGTCCTTTACGCTCATATAAATACTTTTAATAAAATGGTTGACTGACTTGTCCTTCAAAATTTATTTACAACAACACGAGTCACGACCTTCAAACGAGCAACACTCACAAAGACTAAAGTAATAAACCTTGAATCCGTACAAAAGGTGTATCGAACATAATTCCTCATTGAAATAAGTCTTCACTTAATAACTTTGATATAATAAAACTATAACTAACTAAAAGTACCCGCATTGTATAAGTTCGCGCTTTGTGCAAGTCCCCTGTGCGATAACTATGTACTGCCATCTGCCATCCTCAAACTATAATGCCACTATCTGACAAATTGATATTTTGAGTTATAGGCAAAAACGAAAATCGTCATCATCGTCAGCCTTTTAATGCTCCCACTGATGGGCCACAGGCCTCCTCTCTATGAGAGAGGTTTGGGCCCTAATCCACCTCGCAGGCCCAGTGTGGTTTGATGGATGCCACATGTCTACGTCATTTTTAGCTAAAGGTCATGCCGGTTTCCTCACGAAGTTTTCCTTCACCGTTATTACAGCAGTGCTGATGAAATACTTTACATAGAGTAAAGCGTCTGCCTGAGTTTAAAACTCATGATCTACGGCACGTAAGTCAGGGCCGTTACCACTGGACCACCACTGCTCTACTGGGAAATATAAATAGAAAACCTGCAAAAAAAACTACAGGGGGGTGACCATAAGCTCTTAGAGCCGTATCAATTTGAGATCGAGTAAGTGACAGATGTATAAAAGTCAAATACATCTGTCCCTTATTCGATATCAAATTGATACCGCTCTAAGAGCTTATGGTCACCCCCAGATCATTTTCCAGGGATTTTGTTGTCAAAAATTGCGCACTTTCGAATAGGTTCATCGTTAGTTTATATCAATAACTCAATCTTGTCAAAAATAGAGTTATAAATATTGCAATTTGCAGCGTTTTTATTTTTTAACCGGATTCTATTGACTGTACAAAAATAATGCTTAGACAGATCGACAGAGATGTTTTTGCCGATTACAATATTACAAAAAAAAACGAAAAATTGTCAGATAGTGGCACTATAGCTTGAGGATGGCAGCGTACTTTGCCGACTAGTGCGAGAGAACGAGACTCTTGTACGCTTAAGTATGTGAAACAGCATACTTCATGTTCTAGTGTGGGATTATTAATAGGCAGATCGTGTTTTGTTTAATGGGATGAAGCTGGGGTTATGAAGTTCTTCGTTTGAAATAGAGCAAGATTAAGGCATTTTATATCGAGGCAACGATTCTTTTCCAACGTATCTTGCCATGGCTTTTTTTTTACGGCCTCAAGGTATAAACACATTTAACATCTCGCCTAAGTCTTCTGAAGGGTTAGGCAGAAGTATACTTAAACTACACCCACATTGTTATTTTAAGTCCCATGTAATTATTATATGAATGAATTGTAATCAAAATCATTACTTCATCAACAGCCATTTTAATGTTCTCACTGCTGGGACTCAGGCCCCCTCTAATAGAGAGGGAGTGGGCTATAATTAACCACGCGGGGCCAATGCTGATTGGTGATTGTCATATGACATATGGTTCTAGGACATGCCAATTTCCTCTCGAAGTTTTCCTTCACCGTTTTGAGAGCAGTAGTGATGAAATAATTTTTACAAAGTAATGCGTCTGTTTGGGTTCGAACACACGACCATAATCACTGCGCCACCACTGATTGGCTGCTTATTTTGTTGAGTTTTCCATGTCAACATTTCCAATGTTTCATTTAGCTGCAAAAGTTCACCAAAGCTGCTGTTGACCATACACCGTTTCCAATATTAATCTACATTCATTAACACACTACACAAAAGCATAATCAGTACACCAATATCAATAAAAACTACACGATAACGTCGTATAACGTCACACACCTAATTAATACACACACATACCTAAGTACACAATATGTGTGCGTTGGTAGGCAACTAAGGTTCTCCGCAGACGGATCGACTTTAGTGTACGCGACTACCAACTTTTTACTGGTTGCTGTTTATCGGTTGCCAGTTGCAACAACATACAGGATCAGTTTACCGACTGGTGTCGGAATTGACTTTGAGCAAGACGGGGAAAGAGTGTAGTCGCTCGAAGTGTTGCGATTGCTAGTTGCGGAAACGAGCAACTCGATACTTGTGATGTAAAGTTGTCAGTTGCTAGTTGCGGCAATTTGTAATTTATTTTGTCACTGATTGCAGCGACCAAATCTTTGGGTGTACTATAGGTGTATAGTAGGCGTGAAGTTATGTTATATAACAGATTCTTTTTCGCTTTATTTGTTTTGGGGTTTTTATTTAAACGAATATTTCAAACCCATCATGTCTTTTACCATTGTAACATGAACACTTATAACTAACACATAAACTATACCGTTAAACAATATATAAAACACTTTGTAGAAGTCATCGATGTAGAACTGTTATTAAATGACATAACTTTTTAGCACATTCTCAAGTTGGTTGGGATAAATTGATTGTATTAAACCCACGTTAAGCCTATTTAAGTCTAATTCTATTAAAAATAACTCCCTCTCGCGCTTGTTGCGCCCTCAATCTATCAGCAAATGCTGCACGTCCTCAATCTGATAATATTCTCTGCAATTCGGTGAATCAGATTTTTTTCATAAGAAATGCAAACTTCGCTGATGGATAGGGCCCATACCTAAGTCTTAAAATTAATTTAACATAATTCCTACTCAGCTTATCGACATCGAATCAAAGCACACGAGGAGACTCGCCTTGGATGCTCCAATCCATATATATACCTTTTTACTGAATTATGACTAAGGGTTGTTTCCAGGATTTATAACAAATTACTTTATATTTAGATATGTATTACCAATAATTAGGTTAAGTAGTCAATTGTTTTGATTGCTCTCAATCACCGACACTCGTTGCTTAATGTGTGCAGTTTCTCAAAATAATACGAAAATCGTCATAAAAAGCTAATTGTGAATTGCCTGTACCTCAAGTCGGCGATAAAAGTTGCTCCGTCTGTTCAGCGCCTAAGAACAAGCACGATGTTTAATTAAAATCTGAGCTAAATAAAGTAAGCGAGCTTATGACGTCAGGAGACGTGAACCTTGTAATTATTGCGCTGTGTAATTGGCTAGGTGGCTGGAACAATGGCGTCGAACCTTAAGCTTGGTAAGGATTTGTTCAGACTTGCAGAAAAAAGAAACATTGCTTGCTTGTATACATTTTCTTCTTTACTCACTCGCTTGAGGTTGCTCTTTGATTGAGAAGCTTTTTGTATCTAATTCTCTAATATCTTGTACCTTAAGGGAATATTTCATCAAAAGATTAGCCATTTAACAAGATAGGTAAAAAAGATGTCTGCCCAGATGAAAGGACATCATGCTTCATTGTCGTGTCAAAGTAGAATCCTTTGTAGTCTGTCCTGTTGGAACCTCATACATAAGAACAAAATGGGGAGCCTTCATTTTAGTATGGATCAGGAACACATTTTCATCCTTAGAACTAATTATATTAAAAAACATACAACGGGCGACCTTATCGCATTCCGCGATTATATCAAGAT
Organism: Orthosia incerta; assembly: GCA_948252205.1. NCBI lineage: Eukaryota > Metazoa > Arthropoda > Insecta > Lepidoptera > Noctuidae > Orthosia > Orthosia incerta. The sequence continues at coordinate 58,557,542 of OX411742.1, forward strand.
TACCTGCAGCCGAATTGCGTAAGTATATTATCCAAAGCAAAAGAATCGATTCCTTCCCAAAAACGACTTTTCGTATCAATATGCAATACGTAAAGTCGGTTTTGGGAAAGAATCGATTCTTTTGCTTTGGATAATATACTTACGCAATTCGGCTGCTGGACTTTGTCCATGGAGTTGGACATGGTTATTTAGTTAACCTATTGACTCAGATTAACTCTGTCTAGTCAGGTAGCCAGAATCGATATGTATAATTATTAGTGTCGTATGTGCAGCTGCAGTTTTAATAGGTAGGTATATGTATTTAGATAGGTACTCCTACTACGCCACAAATCAAATAATGCATTCCAGTTTATAGTCCTCTACGAGATTACAAACGATCTCGTTGCATCGTCATGTTACTTACACTACAGTTCCATACTATGTAGTTTAGTTACAATGCAAGTACCTACTTAAAAACTGGTTGTCTGTAAAGTCGGTTTACGGGATAATTTAACGTGACAACGATATAACAAAACTTTGATGAAATGATTGCATACTTAACGATACAATTAACGTCATTGTAACGTTACGATTACAACGTTACAATGAACGTAATGTTACATTGAGCGTAACGTTACATTGAGTCATCCTTTTTCGTGCGTGCAGCCCACATAGGAGTATTTGACATAAAAAACCGGACAAAATTATTTTATATTTTATTTTACTATTTTATGAAATAAAAGTCAATAACTCATCATAATTAGGCATTTATTTAAAAAGAAAAACAATTTAAAAAAAAGTTACTAATCTAAGAGAGATTTACTCTTAAAACAGGATTTGTTTTCAAGAGGATAATCATGAGGGGACCGAATCAATCAGAATCACTGTCTCCGAGTTCACAGGTGATTTGATCCTCACCATCAAAGCAAAAAACATAGTTTTGTCAATATAATTATAATCTTCCCCATATAGTTTGAACTACTATAAAAAAATATGGGGTACGTTGGGGGGACTTTTTATTCGTGTTTCTACTTCCTTAGAGTTTAGATTTTATGCCCATATAAAAATTTTGAGGCGACAAGGCGCGACACTTAAACAAAAACACTAATGTATTTCAAATTTCTTTAAAAAACAAGTCAAAAAAGTGCTGCTGTTTATTGATGGCTATACAAATAGAAAATTTGGAAGAAACGTAATAAAATATACTTCAGTATATAGTACTAACCTTCTATATCCATATCCGAATAGTTAATCTCCTGTTGTTTGCTACACGAAGCCATTTTAGCACAGAAAACTGATAAACACAAACGAGAGCGCCGAGAACAAAGACACGCGTACAGTACGATGACTGAGTTCCGACTGAGACGTCGTTGTGGCACATGCGCGGGAGTTGAGGGTTGGGGGTCTGCCTTTTGATAAACCGGTTATCGTAGGTAAAGAAACATGTATTTTGGGTGCGGTTGGATTAACATCAGTATTTTCAATTTTGACCGGTTTTTTAAGTGAAATACTCCTACGCGGCGTTCATCGATTTATTAGACGTTGTCACGTTAAAAAACAAATGTCGTTGCAATACGAACCACCCATTGTCGCGTCGCGTCACCCTGAGGCTAATTACTCGTTACAATACTCCTTACACCCCCTGCCCCGGCTGTCACTTACCCAACTTTGTATTTAATAATCCGTTAAACAAAAACATTAATTGCTAAAGTCAGCGTAATACTGTATTAATACCGCGACTTGCTTCATCAGTGTCTAATTAAACAAAAGGTTTATCGTTCACGCTTCAAGCCGACTTCGTTTTCCTGCTAAGCGTGTTATTTACTTTTACGTTAATATGTAGGTATTTGTATAGAATGGTATATATATGTTTCATTTCTTGCTTATGTGTTTGTTAGGGTTAAAACACAGAATTCAAACAAATGCAACGTTATACGGCCAAGGTAAGACTTCATTATAGTTGATCAGTGAGTTGGCTATTGAGATGATGGTGAAATAAGATGTACCTATGGAAGATGAATTCATGCTACGTCAACCTTAAATAAATAGGAATGAGGGCAGGAGAATGATGAATGAGTTAAGGCAAGTTTAGAAGCAAAGAAAGAAAGTTACTTAGCATAACGTCTAGGCCAGTCCAATACGTCTCACATTTCTAATCTTTTACACAATTATTCGAAAACGACTTCGGAAAATAAAGTTATTTTTCGCTTTGAAGTGTTTTGTTTTGGAAGTCGGTTTGTTTTTTTGTTAAAAAGTTTTTTTATTTTCCTGTTTTGAGTTGTGGTAGGTACCTCCAATTAACATGAAAATCATTTATAGCCAAAGTACATCTCATGGCGATTCCAATACGCCCAGACACGACTAGGATACATTGTTTTATTACGGAGTTTGAGTGGCCATTGTGGTCTTCTTCATCAGTTCCACTTCACCAAATGATACTTTCTGAGTACAAATGATTGCATTATTGATGAAAATACTAAAATCGCTATATGTATGCCTATAATATTTGAGGAGTTCTCTCGATTTCTCTAGGAATCTATCATCAGATCCTAGTTTCCTTCATCATGGTATCACCCTTAGACTATCTCCTTTCCAACAATACAAGAATCATCAAAATCGGTTCATAAACAACGAAGTTATCCGCGAACACACATAAAAAAAATATATACGGTCGAATTGAGAAACCTCCTACTTTGTGGGCTGTCGGAAAAACAAACATAAAACACAAAAATACACAAACACAGACAAACATAAAAACACACAAAAAACAAAAAGACATACAATTTATCAACGTGAAGAATATGAAGTTAACATTTTATTTTCATTCTTTTAAGATTAAAACGTACATGATTCACTTTAAATATTGCAGATATAAAAAACAATAATAATACATATTCTAAAGCAAAACAAATCAAGTTTCAAAATTCTGTACTTGGAATAATGCGAAAACAAATAACGTGTTCCATCTCTTTGAATAAACAACACAATATCAGATCAAACAAAGATATTCGTTCAACGTTGATGAGCAAAAGCAGAAATACCACAAGTCCACAATGATAACTGTAAATCACGACTGTTTCTATTTTATCACTAAAGACTACGACAATGGCTGAAACTTATTCGTCTTAGTCCATAGAACGGAGAACATTAAAGGGAAATTTCTAGACATTTAGACAATTCAACAGCTTTGTTATCTGACAATGATACTAGCTGTCTTCGCCCTTAATCTCTTCGTCTCGAAATAATTGTATCTGCGAACTGTGAATATAATGGAACAATACAAATAGATGGCAGTTATTTTCTAACCCACACTTCTTTCATATTTATTTGTCTGTTTTCTAATACTGTACTGTAAAATCATGAAATTCTGCGTGGCTTTTTTAGACTGAACGTTGACTAGGAAGGATAGTTAGGCATTTCATCGTCATCATCATCACATCAGCCGAATGATGTCCACTGCTGGAGTTAGGTCTCCCACAAGCGTCGCCACATTGACCGGTCCCGTGCGTCTCGCATCCAGCACGTCTCAGAGCCTTATATCACCACTGGCAACACACATTGGTCATAGACTTTCGTCTTGAGACACTATGGTAAGTTGGACGAGAAGATACCACACAAGTTAGGCATTTAGGTGGTCTTTACAAAAAATAAATATAAGTAACCAAAAATACTAGGGAACAAACTTATGTTAGATATTACCAAAAAAAATATGGCTTCCCAAAACTTTTTATATTGGTAACGAAGGTCCGAATAACGCATAAAAACCGAAATATATGTACACCGAACGGTTTTAATAAAAACTGAATCCGTAACTTGTGCCAATTTAGTATGCAGGCTATGTTATTTAATAAGAGTTTTTTTTTTAAGAAGCCTTGCTTACTGCCATAATAATACTAGAATGTTCTGCATATTGTTGAAGGTTTATTTTTAATATTCTGGAAAATTGTTGCGTTAAAATAAAAAAAATATTCAAAATGAAAAGAATTCACCGTTCCAGTTTCAAATATTTAAAGTACGGCACATTTTCCCTCTATGTGGCATGGCGATAGGACGCCCGTCGCTCTGTACATGTACCGTACAGAAATAAGCCGTTGTAACAAGCTCCTCAAATTGCTCTACACAAATCTATGTATTTCCTTGCTCCATCGGCCGCTCTAAGACGTGAACAAAATCTAACATGAACAGATTTGTTCCAATTCTCTCTGGATTTTATTTGGCAGGTTGGTATTGCATTTGCTAGATGTGCTATGTTATGAGATTTTTAAACTTGGAATACAAAGACGATAGAGTGTACGTGTTCTGCATCTTTTTGTTTGTAAATCAAACTGATTTTGTAATGCGAACACTTGCATAAAGTGGTCTAAGCTTAAATATTGTCCATATTCCAAGTCAGTTTCAAGAGCCTCGATTGACACCAATAAATAACAATATATTGTTATAAATATTTAAATTATACCTACAGTAATTTATGTTTGTTGACTCATTACAATAATTTCTATGAAGTTGTATGAATAAAAGTAGTAGTATTGACTTCTTGTGATTGGTCGAGACTTTGACAGTTATCAACGACCAATCACAAGCAAGTATAATGGTGGGGATAGAAGCGAATCATCGGGCATTTTAGTGGTATGGCCAGCATTCGTTTCCTGACATCAGTGCTAGTCACTTGCATTGTATCATTGGATCGCTGTTAGTTTTGCTAAACCAAACTGTACTGCTGTGTACTATTTTAACAATAAAGCTGATCTTCGAATTCATAAAGAGTGTTTTACATTCAAAGTCCTTGCTCCTGAGTGTTGGACCAGTACGGTTCACAATATACTGTCCAGTTGTTAATTAAACGATTTCAGTTGCGACTCACAACTTGCAAGTCAAGTTGGAGGTTATAATTTGAAACGACATGAATGGACTTGGCATAAGGATTAATTATATCAAGAAAGGAATAATATGTATCTACCTCAATATGCAATCAACCTTCACAACTTATACACGAAATTAAACACATTTTTTGGCATTTTAAACAGCCAAGTTACTTCATTAGAACAGCTCAGTCAGGGGTCTCCTGACACCTAAACATGATCATTACACTTTAAAGCGGTTCGTTTAGCCACTTCATAAAATAACCAGAGTGTAACACCTCCAAACCCTTCCATTAAATATGCATCACTTGCTCTAAAACGTAGTGGCTCATTATAGTTAATTGACGTCTCTTTAAGCGGCCTTTAGAAGGAGCATTTACTTTAAATACTGACTTTACGTAGGACTAAGGATTACGTTTTCCGGAAGCTTTCATGGGCCATCTCACAGGAACCAACCATGCATTTTAGTTGAGTCTTCTTAAGGTTGTCCTAGTCGATCATTCTTCCATACAAAAGTAGTCTGGTGATTCCTCCACTTTTTGTAGGTGTATGTTCAAAATAAAGAATGATATCAATTTGTCTCATCATTATCTAGCCCTGTATGGAAACAAAAAAGGAAAGAAAATATGTATTGGAAAGTTATGAGCGTCGAAGATTCCATATTTCAACACTAATTTTAACGCATCTTAGGGGCGGAAATAAATACCATAAGAAGAAGAAAACTTGCAAAACAGTCACCATACAGGGATAGATTCGTAGTACAACAATGCAAATAATTTTATTTTGAACAGATACATTTAGTAGTTTTTTCATGATATCCATATTCCCATAGGCCTGTTTATAAAATTTCACGCGCTCGTTTTCGTCCTAAATCATCATACTCGTACTTTTCGCTACAAATTTGTAAAAGCGTGTATTCGTACGCGAACTTGCTTCTTACTGCTCTTCACAGCATCTATCTCTTTCGCTTGTGTTATCGTATGATATAGCATTCATTTTAACCCCGCGCACAAAATAGTTCGTGCCGTCGACTAGGGAAACATTAACCTTAAAGTTTTGAACGGGTAGAAGACTTTGTTGCATTATGTACGCCTATAAGACCCCTGTACTTGAAACTATAGCTAATTATCAGTGAATGTTTTTTGTAATCGAACTAGTATAGCCAATGATATAATCATTTTACCCGACTGCTGAAGGAGGGTAATGTGTTTATCAGTCTATGTATGCATGTATATATGTATGTTTGTTCCTATGTGGCGTTCTAGAGACCAAAGGCGTTGGCCGATTTTGATAATTCTTACGTCAATCGATTCGTCTTAACCCTGCGAATGTCACTGGCTACATTAAAATTGAAAAAGAAAAAATGGTGGCTTTTGGGCACCATTTTGTGGGGGGGGGGGATTTTTTTTTCATCCAAGCCCATCGTGTGGGGTATCAAAATAAAGGGTTTTATAAAACTTACCTAATTCTAAAAAAATAACTAAAAAGTTATAAATAAAAAAAGTTAATAAAAAAATAAAAAAACCCGACTGCTTAAAAAGCGAACTAAAATGACGTAAACAAGAATAAAATCATACTGTGCAGTCGGAGGATACATCTGGTTTTGGTCAGCCAGCTCGCGAATATGTTTTTAATTAATTACTCTTTATACATAACATGGATAGTTTTTCATATTTCAAATTTACATACTTTCAAAATCATCGAAGATTTGTTTCAAAAATTTTCACAGAGTTTACGACAGGATTTTGAATACTTGATGAAGTACCTGTACACCAGGTATAAAATGTGCACTTAACCCACCTTAGTCTTTAATCACGTTTACTCTAAGGCCGTAATTTCTCGCTTGTTAAAGCAGTGTAAACAGGAGAATCGCTTCATAACTCTAAAGGAAAGCTGTCTGTATGTTTTTAGGGACCAGATGAGGAAAAAAAACCCGACTGCTTATGAAGCGAACTAAAAAGACGTAAACAAGAAGAAAATCATGCTGTGCATTCGGAGGATACATATTCGCGAACTGGCTGACCAAAACCAGATATATTCTCTGACTGCACAGCATGCACAGCATGAACAGAAAACATCAATGTATATTTGTACCCATGTTTGCAAATAAATAAATGATTTATGATTTATTTATGATTTATGATGTTCTTCTTGTTTAAGTCTTTTTAGTTCACATGTGTCAGCAAATGGCGACAGTCGAAATGCCAAAATGTAAGGTTTTGATCACGTGATATTTCGATAGCGTTTGACATTCCCATACATTTCTGATATTTTTACAATTTCTATCGCCACGCTTTTGATGATAAAATGTCACTTGCCTAAAGCCTGGCTGCTTTTTCATTCGTCCCACGTCTTTTATCTGAGAAATTAATATGACCTTAGAGCTTACCGAAACCCTTGAATGAATGTAGCCCTTTGATAAAACTTATCTGCGAATTGATAAATCAGACATTAGATAAATATTAAAATGATGTATGGATGATTTTTTTATTTTTTTATTCGAGATGGGTTTGCTCTTGACTCTAGTCTAGGTCAGAGGTGACAGAGACAAAGTCGACTGTACTGTTGACTGACTGAATGAATTCGCACTATGTGAGAGGTCATCAATCGTCATCTCTTTTCTCGCCGTATAGAGATGTATGGTAGAACAAGTCATACTTCGCTCATCATTTTCATAATTTCCTCCGAAAGACACTCCAGGCGTCACATTGACCGATCCCGTGCGTCTCGTACTCGTATCTGGCGGATTCCCGCAAGCTTAACTAGATCATCAGTCCACATAGTGCGAGGTCTTCCAACGCATCGCCTTCTGGTTCGCGGTCGCCATTCTAGATTTTTTCGGACCCATCGGCTATCCGTTCTGCGGGCAATGTGCGCTGCCCAATGCCAATTCTTCGGGCTATGTCGGTAACTTTGGTTCTCCTGCGGATATCCTCATTTCTGATGCTATCACGCAAGGATCGATCATAAAGGTTAAGCAACGCTTGACGAGGTCGGTCCGTGGATGGGTGACCATTTCAACTTACAGAGTTTCTTCCGTGCCTCGGAAAGCACGCTAAGCCGTTGTTCCCTGCTATCATTTGAAGATCTTTAACAGTCATTACGGGTAGTCAGAAGCTTGAAATCTGACACCAGTCTTGCCAAGGGATACCGTGTTATCCAGTTACTGGGTTGTGGAGGTCAGATAGGCAGTCGCTCCATGTGAAACACTGGTACTCAGCTGAATCCGGTTAGACTGGAAGCCGACCTTAATATAATTAGGAAAAGGTTACGCAGATTGATTACACCTAGAGATCAGAACTATTAGCCTGAATTTTCCTCTTCTCTTTTTCCACACAATTCACTTTTCTACAAATGCGGGTCAGTCCGTTCGGTAAGAATGCTGCAATAAGTAAGCAAAACAATGCGTTTTCGATCCAACGTGTTGTGTCCGAAATGTTTATAAACAATGCAAAAAGAAGGAAAAGCTTAATTTCAAACAGCTAAGTCGAAAAAAACAGAAAAGAATAAATTCTGTAAACAGCTCGTGAACGACAAAAAGAATCTACGTTTAAATGAGAAAACAGAAAATGTTTACAAACGAACCTTTTCTCCATTCGAGTTATTGGGATTTAATTACTCTAGCAAACAATCCTTAATAGGTGCTGAACTCTTTTGTTTACAGCGTTTTAGCTTTCCGTTATTCCGATTCGTTACAAATAAATCTCCGAATTGTGAATGAAATTTATTTTAGGTTGCCCTTGATTACGACTTACGGCTTTCAGCTTAAAATAGCCTCCGCGAGTAACAATGCTTAAACTGGATGTGTAAAGAGTATTTACAGTTGGCCTACATTGCAGACAGGCTTATATTTCGAGCAAGGTAAGCTCGCGTCGCGCCGATTCCACCGGGTTATCATTAGCGATGACCCTGTGGAAACGGCTGCGACTTACGCGAGCTTTAAATCGTGATTTAAACCAAATGAAGATCTTTACTTTGGGAATTTATTAGCTATGCACTTGTTAAAATCAAGGAGGAATTCTATATGAAAGTATTGATATCTACCAAGATAGCAAGCTTGGAATGTCATGATGGTTGTTGGTTATTTACTGTGTATCAGAGTTCCTATGTATGTGGTGTATAAGGGAAAGGTTTTATGAAGAAAAGCACAGAAAGACAAGACTGGGTATTTATTTCACTTAGGCTTGTCAATTAATTCATATTGAGTCTCAAGAGAGCTTACCGCCCGTTAGCTAAACTAGTTCTCCTGGAGAAGAAGGGCAGAAACCTCTACGGAAGCTCTTCTATAGTATTTATAGACATCTTGTACAACCATATAAATATCCTTTATCACAATAAAGATCTAATTCTATTATCCATTATTCCGGTAACATTTCACAATGTTACATAATCAAAACAAAAAGGGTAAGGCAAAGAACATAACTAACCCTTAAATCAATTTAACATCATTAGGAATAAAGGCCATAATATGATACAGATATAGTTTCAACACAACCATGAGCAATAATCATGTTATAATCAAAATATAATATCAAATAACTTACGTGAAGCTTATGTCGTCCATATTTCACAAAATATAACAATTCAGGAAAACAATATTACCATCACAATTACAACATAATATCTGGCCTGTACTGGCTTGTAGTTCACAACAAAGTCAGTGAACTTACGAATTACACACTATTTATAGTAATGAGTCGACCTGTCTCAATACGTCAAATACTAGAAAATAGTGCGGTATCCCCACTATTTTCAACACTGATCTCACAATCAGACCATTTTTTTAAAATTATTATTATGAATACGCTCGCGTTTGACCTCTATCTAACTAATAATCAATTCTTAAGTAATGAAACCTTTTTAAAACGTATCAAGACAATTAAGGAATTTAATATCGCATATTTATTTATTCTTAATCAATATTCGAAAGAATATTGATTAAGAATAAATGACAGTCTTGTATTAATTGTCTCAAAGGACTTATAATACTAAAGCAGTGAGAATATTTTAAGATGATTTGTTTTCTTTTCATTCCAGACCTTAAGGGTACACTAGTCGAAAATTCTTCCATACAAACGTAGTCTAGGGATTATTCCACTGTTTGACGATGTACGTTCAAAATAAAAAGTGATATCAATTTATCTCATCATTATCTAGCCCTGTATGGAAGCAAAACAGTAAAAAAAGAAAATATTTGTAAGTTATGAGCGTCGAAAGTTCCACATTTCGACACTAATTTTAACGCATTTTTGGGCGCGAATAAATACCATAAGAAGACGGCAAATTGCAAAACGGCCTCCATACAGGGATAGATTAGTAGTTCAACAATGCAAATAATTTTATTTTTAACAGATAGATTTAGTAGTTTTTTCATGATATCTAGACTGCCAAAGGTCTGTTTATAAAATTTCGCGCGCTCGGTTTCGTCCTAAATATCCATTTCGCTACAAATTTGCAAAAGTGTGTATTCGTACGAGAAAAAGCTTCCTACTGCTCATCACAGCATCTATCTCTTCCGCACGTGTTGTCGGTTGATATAAAATGCATTTTAACCCCGCGCACAAAATAGTTCGTGCCGTCGACTAGTGTAGCCTTAAGGAATATCAACTTCCCAAAGAAAGAAGGAAGAAATCTTCAAAAAAATTAATTTTAATACTAACTGGAATGTATAGCCCAATCAGGATTCCTCATTATCTTTATTAATCCGATTATCCAGCCGGCTTCCGTTCGATCGGTTTAATCAGTTTCTATAAACATAAAACGGTTCCGGACTTAATTTGTTCTTGTTTGCGGCAGAATATTGTTTTTGTTGTTGAAAGTTATGTATTTTAATTAAATTAAATTAAATTAAAAATGTAAAATAAACAGAAAGTATTTTCGAAAGTTGAACAGATTATGTCTACCATGTGTATTACTGCAGCAGCTGGACTGGATATTCTTACTGAAGTAGTTTTATTTATCATATTGAATTTTTATTTTTTATAAGCCCTTTTATCCTGGATTTTTCTGTTTTTGTGTCTTATTAAAGTTCGAGTATATCGTAATTCAGCATGCCACAGAATATATAATGCTAGCATACAGATGGCTCATCCCATATAAAGAAACCGTGCCGACCGGTACAACTAGCGTTTTTCATCGGATTAAACCGATTATTTTTTGTAAATCGATCGCGTTCGGTTCCGTTCCACGGCAATCGATAGATCACCATCTATATCCGTGGAACGGAACCGAGCGCGATCGATGTGCAAAAATAATCAGTACAGTACGTCGGCACGGTTTCTTTGTATGGGATGAGACATCTGTATCACATCACATCGCATCATCGGCCTATTAATGTTTCCACTGCTGGGACACAGGCCTCCTATCTGTGAATGGGCCGTAATCCACCACGCGGGCCCAGTGTCTGCGAATTTTTGGTTCTAGGACATGCCGGTTTCCTCACGATGTTTTCCTTCACCGTTTTTGAAAGCAGTGGTGATGAAATAATTTACACAAAGTGAAGCGCCTGCCTGGGTTCGAACCCACGACCTATATACTTGTAAGTCGCAGCTGATTCCATTGGGCCACCACTACTCTCTGACATCTGTATGCCAGTATTATATTATCTGTGGCAAAGGCCTCCTCTAGCTGTTTCCATTGTTTTCTATCTCGGGCCACTCGCCTCTCGTTAAGGTCCGCTGGAAGTCTTATCTCATCCACCCATCTCCTTAGTGGTTTTCACATGGAATTAACAATACTTTATTAATGTCAAAAAATATCAGCAATTATGTTTTAATCGCTTGAAAGGACACCAATAAAGGAGACAGACAAAGCCGTTTAATCCGCCATCAAAACGATATTAACTGATCAATCTCCGATGTAAATCCTTCATTTTCCCCATCTAATAACTATCAAGGAGGCTTATAAAAAGCGTCGCTGTGCAATAATCGTGAGTGATCGCACGAAGACGGATGGAGGAAGTAACCCTCGTCACCGATGACGTCACGCGGCTTGAGTCTCGCGGTTCTGGACTATTTAATTTAATTTGGGCACAGATCAATTTGTTACTGCCAAGTGCGTGTTATAGTAAATTGGAGTTTTTAGTTAGGATTAGATTAGTTTTTAGGGGGTTTTTCTCTGTTTAAGGAAGTTGGGCGTCATGCTTGAGAAGTTTAAGTGGTTTTGGAGACATGCCGAGAAAAGTTACGTTGGTAATTTATAAACAAGTATTGTACATTTTTGTGAACGTACTTACTTTTTATAAATTATTCTTATTCTTATAAATGTTGTACTAGACATATTATATTTTTTCCAAGCAAGAATACAAAACTTTTTAACAAAAACATTAAACCGCCTTCCAACAACTTCTGATGATGATGAAGCCGGCAGGTGGAACGTCGAAATAAAACAATATATCCTAGGCGTGTTTGGGCTTATTAGAATCGTTATGAGATGTACGTTGGCTATAAATGAGGTACCAAAACTAAAATGAGAAAATCATAAACATTTTAACAAAATCATTAAAACGACTTCCAAAAAAAATACAATACAAAACAAAAAATTACTTCGGAAAAAAAAGTTATTTTTCGCTTTGTAGTTTATTTTTTAGCCTAAACACGACTAGGATACATTGTTTTATTTCGGCGTTCCACCTGCTGGCTTCATCATCAGATCAGTTCGATGGTACCACTTTCATCATTACCATTTATTTGCATGTATATGCCTCATCTTAGTCGCTTAACTATTCCAGATATCTTATACTCATGGCATAATTATTAAGGAGTTCCAGTGGCCAACTGTGGCCTTCTTCATCACTTCCACTTCAGCTAATGACGCAAATGCTTACCTTATGCCATTTCTGAGTGCAAATAATTACCATGTATTCATGAAAATACCAAAGTAACTATATATTATTATTATTATTTTTTATATTATTTTTTATTGTTCTCAAAAACAAACCAGACATAGATAAAAGAAATACAATATAAACATCCGAATTGATAACCTTCTCCTTTTTGGGAAATCTGTTCAAAAGTATAAGTACCACAAATTTGCCTATGTTGATATCATATTCTTCTTCCTTCCCACTTCTTATTACACTACAAAAAACTTTTTACAAAAAAATACTACCGACTTCCAATTAAGAAATCTACAAGGTGAAAAATAACTTTATTTTTGGAAGTCGGTGTCCATAACGCAAAAAAATGGTACCTACAAAAGACACCGACTTCCAAAAATAAAGTTATTTTTCACCTTGTAGTATTTTTTTGTAAAAAGTTTTTTTTATTTTTCACTTTTTCGTTGTACCTACCTAATAGGCAAGTTGTTTTGTAAGTTTTATATAACGCCAGAATATATTACCCGAATATCATGAAACTTGAACAAAACCGGTCAAATGAGAGATCTGCTTACCCCTTAAGAGCGTACTGGCGTGATGTTATGTTATGAAATGGTTTAACAATAAACCGAAATGCGATTGCAGCAGTCCCGAGAGATTTGCCGTTATTTATTGAAGAGTTATGTTGTATATCTCCGAAGTTCTTCATCAGATCTTCACCAAATTAAAATGAGACCAATTTCAAAACATATTCATTCAAACAAAAAAAGAATTTTCAAAATCTGATCACAACTGACGGAGATATCGGTGAACATACACAAAAAAAAGGAAAAAAAATAATAAAACATACATGAAGTCGAACAAAGAACCTCCTTCTTTTTCAAAAGTCGGTTAAAAATTAAAGTTTGTGAAGAGGAGTGTTTGTTAAATTTTAACCCGAAAGTTACTAAACGGATTTTATCATTATAACACTTAGACTACAATTTATAAAGATATTTAGTACTGATACAACGCGGGCGGAATCGTGGGCGGTAGGTAGTCATTCGTAATTTTATTCGTCTCAAGAGTTCACCTAAAGTTAGATTAAAAGACCTTAACATAAACAGAACTGTCAAATATAATTCCCAGAACAATCGACAGCCTCGTAATAAGTCCATTTATATTCCAAAGTTCAAATTATTCTATAAAGGAAAGCAATTATAAGCCAAGGTAATACAAAAACAATTACAATGTATTTTAAGCTCACTAAGTCCTATTATTGCTTGAATAAGTCCTAATGCCTTTGTTTAAGGAATCCTTATTCCCGCATTGTCTCGAAGAAACAGTTCATTAACGTTCGTTAATTGTTCAAAAAGTTTAGGTTTTAGCATGGGGACTGTCCATCGTGAATATACAGACACAAGTAAAGCTTAGTCCAAATATAAATGCAAGTGTCCCTAGAGGAGATATGCACTATAATACAGGCAATAAACCACAAAACAACTTTTTACAAAACTTTTATTAAACAACAACAAAACAACCGCTTTAGTGCCGTAAAACGGTAACTTTCTAAAGCATACTCCTTAGTATCGGCTAGGTTATAAGGTTTAAAAGGTTAAGATTCATGTACATTATTTTTGAAACAAGGTTTTTTCGTGTAACTAATAGTTTTTCTTTAAAAAATAATTAACAACACGATATTTTTTCGTAACTTTTGGAAACTCCTCCAAAACGACTTAGAGACTTAGAAAAATTTATGGAATTTCTTCGTAACTGAAATAGCATATGTAAATTAAATAATATTTTGCAAACAAACTGTTCAAAAGGAAGTTCAATATTGATATTTTCGCATCAAGCGGCCAGTACTGCGTTGACATTGGGGAGTATATATCGCCTTATGTGAAGACATTTTAGCTGCGTTGATCGATTTTTGTAAGGGCCAAAACTTATTATGGGTTTGCGTTACCGACATGGTAATGTGAAGTTTTAGGTTTTCACTTCTGTCGGCCGTCTACATGACTGCCTATTTTTTTCCTATTATAAAAACAAATCATACGAGTATGCCTATAATGTAAAATATTTTCTTTTCTCTCTACATCAAACAACATAAAATGCTTGTATCGTGTTCCACTACTGATAGTCATTTTGAATTTGCCCTTGTCGTCATACAGAATTTTCAATTTATTGCCAAAAACGTGTGCGCAAACCTTGTACCCTAGTAGCAAGATAAGGCTTAATAACAGACCAAGAGCACTGTACCAACGTTTTCAGGTTACACAAGGTTCCATTTAGAGGGATTGTGAGAAACTGTAGGCTGCCTGTTTTCTGGCTACACGGGTAAAAGCTTTCATTTACGTAGAAGGCCAATGTTCTCAGCTTTCTCTGAAAATAGTTCGTTGTTTAAACTGTATTCAAAGGAAATAGTTATTCATAAAACGAACCTTCAACCAAAAAAATGTGACTTTTACCTCTGAATTGATTATTCGGAAAGACACAGGCTCATGTCGGTGTCAGATATAAATAGCAGGATCGAGTCATTTTGATCGCATAATAAAACCGTTTACCAAAATCGAAAATAAATTCTAAATTCAAAAAAAAGCCGTTGTATAAAAATTCGACAGTGTCAAATTATTCACAAGCGGTGTGCGGCCACCCATTCTCCCCTGTGTCGCATGATGTTAATCCTATTAGCTAAAAGGAGGTATTCTCCTCACGTCCAACACATTTTGGTTATACGTGAGCCCCAAACGAGACCTATATGCAAGGCTGGTAGGATTGTAATTGATATTGGCATTTCGATCAGAGTTGCTGAACAAATACGGTGTATCTGTGTAATTGGGCTTACGTGCGTATGAGTGGGACGTTAAATCTAGTATTGAATTGGAATATCTGTGGTTTAAATGCTCAATTTTGTAAACTGTCACGAACTGATAATGTATCAGTGTTTGAAAGGTCAGGGTGAATATGCTGGCGGTCTACCAGCGTGCAGTCAGCGAACCGCAATTATCATATCATTGAAAATATGGGAAAATCTTTGTACGTTATTCCGGAAACAAAAATGATAAATGACTTTATTTCTGCAAGTTGATTTGTACAAACACTTTTACATGTCGATCATATTTCAAAACTAAAACGATCATATTTTAAAACTAGATGAGGTTAGCAAAACTACTAGCAGTCAATTTCTCAAACCGAACTTTATATTCGGGGATCCCAACAAGCTTTTTTCATTACAGAAAACTCTGAACTAGAGTTTGGATGTAGGTAATGTAACAAATGTGTGGCAATTATTGAGCTGTTATAAATTTGAGAAAAGACCAACTATATTGTCTTAAGAGTTATTTCAGTACCGTGAGCATAATACCTACAGAAGGTAGATAATCAACATGCCGATAGTAATGATAGAAGTAAAAATAAATGTAATATTCACCGTTCAACTGCATGTACTTCCAATCTTGTACTACTTAACTTGCTTCTAATTTTTCTGTCATTATCTTTAGATGTATATAACATACCTGTATTCTCCAATGGGTTAGATGTAAAACTAAATTCGATTAAGAAAAACTTTCCAACAGCGAAACTTATATTCATTTCAAAAGATATATCCACATTTATGAGACCACAAACAAACAAAATAAAGTTTTGACAAACAACAATGACATTATATTTTACGCCTCGCCTCACAAAAGGCAACGATCAAGAACTTCCGTCTTGCTATAAGCTCGAGTTCAGCGGTAAACAAACATCGCTCATTTTTCTCACAGTGTCCCTTGCTTACACTTAATATGTGGAAATTATTTAAGCTTTTTTAAATTTGAGAGAGCTATTTTCGTACCGAGTCTCTTCTAAAAATCCTTTTAGCAATAAAACTTATATTGATTTCAATAGCCAAATGATATATACTTTTGAGACTGCACAAACAAACAAAACTTTAACAAACAACAAAGACATTACTTTTCACGTCTCGCCTCACAAAACGCAACTATCAAGAACTTCCGTCGCGCTATAAACTCGAGCTCAGCGGTAAACAAACATCTCTCATTTTTCTCTCAGTGTCCGTCACTTACTTTCAGTTTCTCTCACTTACTCTTACGCGGTGAAACGCGTACCTACGTGTCTTGATGAGGCGTGGGTAATTCTCAGGCGCCCTCTAATCCCTCTCACTTGGAAGGAAGCGGTATAATGAATCGACTTTTGGTACCTATGAGAATGCCGATTGGAGTTATACTGTACTGTAAGTAACCTTTAGGTTCAAACTCCAGTGGTTAAATAAACATATTTGATTTCAATTTGATTTGAAGTATCAAGATTTTCTGAGAATAAAGAATTGTTGACATTAGATACGTCGTGTTTTTATTCACATAACCAATTTTCTTCTTCTGTTATTACCTACGGTGCCGAGACGTGGACACTCGTAATACGGCTGGCCATCAGTTCAAAGTTGCTCAAAGAGCTATGGAAAGGGCTTTGCACGGAGTCTCTCTAAGGGATCTAATCCGAAACGAGGTGTTCCGGCAAAGAACTAAAGTTGTCGTAGAACTAGAAAGAAGCCGTAGAACCGATGACCGTTTCTAGTTTCTAGCTTTACTAGCTACTCGCTGGTCGTCTGAAGTGGGACAAGTGCCTTTAAGGTGATATATACGCCCCAATGTTAACGCAGTACTGGTCGTGCGCCCGCTCGATGCCAAAATATCAATATTGAACCTCCTTTTGAACAGTTTTGTTTGCAAAATAATATTTGATTTGCATATGCTATGTTAGTTATGAAGAAATTCCAGCCATAAATTTTTCTGTGTAGCATTATTTTTAAACATCCAAGTCGTTTAATTATTTTTTTAATGCAAAACTATTTGTTATACGAAAAAACCATGTGTTAAAAATAATATATATGAAACAATAATAAATATATGTTCTTTTCAAACCTTTTAACCTAGCCGCTACTTAGGAGTATGCTTTAGAAAGTTACCGTTTTGCGGCACTAAAGCGGATGTAGGCCCTTAGAATATTCCCAAAAATAGACTTCATTTAATACCAAGTTTCAGAATTCAGTT
Organism: Orthosia incerta; assembly: GCA_948252205.1. Classification (NCBI taxonomy): domain Eukaryota; kingdom Metazoa; phylum Arthropoda; class Insecta; order Lepidoptera; family Noctuidae; genus Orthosia; species Orthosia incerta. The sequence goes on from OX411742.1 coordinate 58,575,226, forward strand.
GAAGTTTTATAAATAGAAAGGAACGTTATTCGCTCATAATCCAAAAAACAGAATAAATTTATTCTCAAAGAGAATTCTCATCTTTTCTTTAACACGAACAAATCTTTTTACAGTTAAGTACTTTTCTCTCTTCTTAAATGCAATATTTAAACGAAGCACTCTGAGTTTCATTACATTTTAATTTACTTTTCAGTTTTATTAATAGACGAGTGAAATCGTTGTTAAATATTGTTTTAGCACAGATTATTGTACATGTTTGAAGTCTTCTTCTTCGTCGTATTGATGATAACTTTTTTTTTTGCATTTCATATGTATTTCGACCAGAATTCTGCCACGTCACATCAACAGCGTTAACGTTTGCCTCGTAAATGTCTTTCTGGGTGCAGGTGTTTGTTGCTCAGAGAGCCCGACAAGAGGTGAGGCATAGTTTGAGACGCAGCTCCAAAATAGCATTGTGGGTAAATGTTGGGTGAGAGACTCCAATCTCTTCTCTTCTCTTTCTATTACATTAAAAAAAAAAAAAGTTGCCCCACTAGGAATTTCTTCCTGTATTGTGGGTGCGTTTACAAACATATAAACTCATATACACAAACTCCCAGAGCCGGAACAACTATTTGTAGGTCACACAAATATTTGTTCCGTGCGGAAATCGAACCCGCGACACGCCGCGCAGCAGTCAATCGCTCAACCACTGCGCCAACCGTGCGCCCAAATCCAAATCCCAAGCCAAATCCGCCCAAATCTGACTAAGTTGTGTCTTAAAGTACTTAGGTACATACCTGCCTGCCCTTGTCCCATGATAGTTGTGGTCGGCGCAAGACGCTTTTTAGGGTTCCGTACCCGAAGGGTCAATATTGTGTTGCTGTCACTCACGTGTCTGTCTGTCTGTCCGTCGTCTATCACACAGGTTTTACAGCCAAACGGTTGGAGCTACAGACTTAAAATTTTCACAGTATAAGCATCTTGTTGACCAAAAGCCATACAAATTGTCAAAAAATACAGGTAAAGAAACAAATTGACCTACCTCGTCGAGTGAGGTAACATTATTTAGAACTCGTTGAGTATATAAATGCTGTATTTTAAGGTTTAAAAAAATATTGGAAAACAAAGGAATGAGAAGCCACCAAAGTTGTTTTTTTTACAAAATTCTGGTCGAAAGTTTTTTTTATTGAACTTCCTATTGACCTATGCACTTCAAATTAGGTGATAATGTGTATTATTACGTATATTTTACTAACAAAATTTCAAAGAAAATATGATTGCTCAATATTGAGCAATCAGAGTTTTCTTTGAAATTGCCATTTTTTTTCTATTAAAACCAACTTCTTGTTGCGGTTTGGTAAGGAACCCTAAATGTGTGAAGTCCGACTCGCACTTGGTCAGGTTTTTATCGTCCTCGATCTCTCGTCAAGCTATCTTACATTACCTACTTACTATTCTGTCTTATTTCAAGCAAATACATACAAATTTCTTTAACATTCTAAAGGTAAAAATAAAATTAACATTTCATAGCGATTATTTTCAGTTTCCAATAGGGAGGGTTTTAGGAGGTTTTAGGTTCGAATAAGAACGTAGGTATTACTATTTTGTACAACTACGAGAACTATTTCAGACTAGACTGATATCCTTTGGCAAATCAAAGGATACATTAACTTTACTTCGACATTCACTCGCAAAGTCACCTTATCCTCTAAACAATAACACACAGTCATCACTCCATCAAAACAGTTGAAAGGCCATCCATCCATAAACAAAACAGTGCAAACACAATCTTCTCACATATTCTATACCTACATCACTCACATATATTCACTTCTCCGCATGTGGAGAAGCTACAATAGTTTTTGTACATCACCAGATACTGATTTACACGGTGTTTCACTCAATAAGTTTAGAAGAGCAGTCTCGGAGACACGGGAGTGCGCAAATCCTTCAACTTAGGCTAATTATGAACATGTTTAATACAGGCCTTCGGATCACAAAGCCAAGAGGCAAACGCTGGGGCCCATAGCAACGCTGCGACTCTAGGATCCAATCAGGTCTATACCCGCAAAACCACGGTACGTGGCAGCGGTCGCTAGGGGTTTGTTCTTTGAGATACCGGTTCCTATGAGACAGGTGGAAGGTAACACACGACGGCACAACTCACAAATAATACTCACGTTTGTTCCCGCGGTGGGCTCCTGGTCAATCCCATGTCCGGTCGAGGGTTATAGAGGAAGATATATATATAATAAAGGGTAAGAGACGTGGTCCGGGGCAAAGATTCCCTGCAGACACCTGGACACGTTCCCGCCAAAATTCCCTCGCTGCGCGCAAAATATACACAAAAACAAATAAACGGGTGGAGCACAATACCACTGCGCGGATGGTGACGTAATTCCGAATAACGATGGGTGGATCATCTAACGATACCAAAGAAATCCAAGCCAGACCACACCGTATCACGCCATGTCGGCTACAATTTTCAGACTCGTGTCAACTCCACCAAAGCTGTCAATCTCAATAACAGCGAACTGACACAGTGTTGCAACAAAATAACAAAAGGAGAAGGTTTTGGTTCGAAACAAAGATATACATCCATTACCATTAGGTAATGGATGTATATCTTTGTTTCGAACCAAATTATTCTTATTTTTCTCTATGTATTTATTCTCTATGTTTCTCATTTTGTATGTTTTTATTTACTATTTTTTTAAGTTTAGATTAATATTTTTAATTTAAAATAATTTTGTGTTTCTTACCATATGGTGTAAGCTGCGTAAACCTGTACATACGAGCACCTTTATTTTTTCATTGTTTACTACAAACTGTTTCATATGTAATGCTGTTGGTGAACCTTATCATCATCTGCCTAGCCTCTTCCCAACTATATTGGGGTCGGCTTCCAGTCTTACCGGATTCAGCTAAGTACCAGTGTTTTACATGGAGCGACTGCCTATCTGACCTCCACAACCCAGTAACTGGGTAAAAGAGTACCCCTTGATAAAACTGGTGTCAGATCTCAAGCTTCTGACTACCCGTAACGACTGTCAAAGATCTTTAAATAACAGCCGGGACCAACGGCTTAGCGTGCTTTCCGAGGCACGGAGGAAACTCGTTATGATGAAATGGTCACCCATCCACGGACCGACCTCTTCAAGCGTTGCTTAACCTTTATGATCGACCCGTGCTGCTGTTATTATTTAGCCACGAGCTCCTGTGAAGTGAACCTTATAATAAATATATAAATACATCACATATTCTATACACTCACATATATTCTATAGGTCCTACATACATCAACAGCTCTTCCAAGCCTTCGAGGCAATACAATTTCAAAACCACAAGCCACACATCAGCAAATTGAACGCCAACATCTCTGGCGCAAGTGAATTCAATCAAAATGCAGAATGTTCTAATGTACAGTACTTGGGTCTGAATCCTGCAATCTAGGAGGTCTTCCATTCATGCATGTGAGCGTTGGAACCGAGCGAGCGTTGGAACCGGGTGTTTTGCGAGCGTGTGTCCAATCTGTGTGCTTCCGTTCAGCCGTGGTTCTACGACTTTGAATGTGAGATTATTAAAGTTAATTGTATTTTGATGTGTTGAGTATTTGAATGTAGAAGACTTTCTAGTTTAGGTAAATGAAGATTTTATTTTCGGAAACTGTGGCAATTATGCGTGGTTTTTAAAATCTTCTTAAAATAAAATAGGCAAGTATCTCTACGGTGCTGTTGAGATTATAAACCATAAACATTAATGACATGGTATTCGATTTGATGAGGCTTAAAAAGCCAGTGTCCATAAAACGAAATAAAATAGACTTTAATCTGGTAAAAACTTACTTTACATAGAATCTACTTCTGCTACTTAGTTAAATTCTAGTTAATTAATTAATTGGAGTTTCTGGTCCGTTCTTCTCCACATAGGCTTTTTCCGAACGGATGGTAGAATCACCTAAATCATCCAGCCCTATTTGTCCCCCCAGCGACGCTCTGAGCCGAGGTTCGACCCCACAGGGGATAGCCCTCAACGTGGACGCTTAGGTTTAGCTTTTAGTGCCTGGCTGGAGGCTATAGTTTAGTCTCCACAGGATCGCTGGGTTAAGCAGTAGCCAATCACAAGGATTGACCTGCAAGACGCACCAAATAAAAATAATAATAATATTGTACCTATAGTCTACGCCAATGTGACACTTTCCAAGCATCCACATCCAGTAACACGTAGGAATATATTTGTTATTTTCGTGAAAAGCTCCAGCATTATTTTGTAGACACTGTAACTAGAAGCTAACCGTGTCACGTTCGCTAGTTTGTCTATTTGTTCATTCAACACGGATCTGCACTCATCATTTCATGCCAGTGCCTCTATCGTAGCCTTACTACGAGATCTCGATTTTAAGAATAATTTTACTTTTTAGGGAATCTATATCAGCCATGTGAAGAATTTCCTTGAGGCCGTTTTATTTCTGTAAAGTTGATAGTGACATAATACAAGATAAAATTAAAAAAAATTAAAAAACCGCCGATTTAAATTTTTATTTCATGCTTTTTAAACTACATCACCTAAACTTCCCATCCCATAGTACTAATTTCTATTCCCACTCCTTCTCTGTTCATGCAGTACGACTGTGGAACTCACTTCCACCTAAAATTCGTGACTCCAAAAATGTATATCTATTTAAGAAACAAGTCAAAGATCATTACCTCTCCACCATATTGTAATTATTATATATTATTATGTATGTATTTTTATCTTCTATATATTTAGTTAAGGTATATGTGTTATTTATACATAATTAGTTAAGTTATATAGTTGTATAGTTGTTATTCTATTTTAAGTTTCCTTATTTCCTTCTACACACTGTGTCTTCGTATATCATCCAACTTTCCTGTCGCAGGTCTGCTGGAAGAAATTTCTTTTGAAATAAGCAGTACCTTTGTGCTCTTCTATCTGTATTATTTATTTTCTCTGTTAAAAGTTTTGTGTGTATATAAATAAATAAATATTTATTTATTTATTATATACTTTATTGTAAACCACAAAAATACATACAGGACAAACATTCACAATAACAAGTGTACAATGGGCGGTCTTATCGCACTAGGCAATCTCTTACAGACAACCTTTGGATGGACAGAACGATAGGAACAGAATTTAGGGCTTTCAGTGTACAAATTATCATACATTATATACTACTTAGATTTAATAACATAAAATACAAAAAATACATATAATATACCTAGAAGCAGACACGCTTCAATCGACAATCTATCGAAACATGTAATCATAACACGATATCTTGCGGAAGAATCCAGATTCAAAGAGTAATATGCGAATAACTTTTGAACGGCTAAACCGATTTTATTCAAGAACACTCTCGACAAAGTCACCTTTCAAACAAAAATAAAACTAAATTAAAATCAGTTCATCCGTTTAGGAGCTATGATGCCACAGACAGATACACAGATACACAGCAACACACGTCAAACTTTTAACACCCCTCTTTTTCCGTCGGGGGCTAAAAACATTTAATTAGAAAATTGATGTGAAAATTGAATGTTTTTTTTTATCTAATATCTACCTTATTATTTGTATGTTAAGGTCGGCATCCAATCTAACCGAACAGTTGAATACCAGTGTTTCACATGGATTGACTGCCTGTCTGAAGTCCACAATCGAATTCCCTATTGCAAGACTAATTCAAACATTTTTTTTAGACGTACAAATATTTACACCAATATGATTGGAACCCGTCAGGCTTTGAATAATATTGGTTCGTTTTTTTTTCTGAGCTAGGTAAAAACCTGTGTTACAGAAGTCAGACTAATTGTCTGACTTTCGGACTTCTGATTAACCTTAACGATGGAAATCTCGAAATGTAAAAGATCTCCTTTTGATAACATACTAAAAAATAACCAATATCGATTTTAAAGGCAACTTTTTCTATTTTTTATATTATGTATATTTTCTTTTTTTTATATTATGTACGTAATAAAAGTGGTGTTAAATTATATATTTTTTTATTTTACACTACATACTTGTACGTAGGGTGTACTGTGTGCGGTTAGCTTTTAGCCCTGCTCCTATAATTGCTGACTGGCTAATCCTTGTCGCCAAAGCAGTTCAGAAGAAGCATGCAAACATATCTTTACAATGCATGTCCTCGAAAAGAGCGTTTTCCAAGCAGCCAAACTGTGCGGAAAGTGTCACTTTTTTTTACTAGTGCTTTTTACTTTTCTGTACTTTTTTTAATTTTTAACTCCAACGTCAGCCCGCCGCGTAGAGTTTTTATTATTTGAGAAAAGTATTAAAAATTACTTAAGTACAGATTATCATTCATATAAAAGGTAAAACAAAACTAATATTTCATTAAAGGCGTTTTTAATTACTCAGGATTTAGATTTTGATCAATAAATTAATTTTAAATATTCTTTAAATATGTTTGGTAGAATGAATATTTTGCACGTACCTTTTTGCGTTACGACGTGACAGCTATTTGCACATGCGCAGTAGATATGCCCGAGGAACTATGAACTATTAGTTATTCTGTGGATATGCTGAGCGCCCTTGAATAAGCGCCATTTTATTAATTTCTTGCTTAGTTAGATATAATTTTTTATTTCCTCGCACAATGCATAGTAAAATGTTGTATGATACACGTGCGTAAGATGATTGCCGCACTTGTAGCATAAATAACTATTATCACAACAATAATCATACAATAATCCTTTTTGCATCACGTATGAATTGATTTTAAAATACAAACCTACTCGGAATTGAACGTTGATATTGATGGGCAAGATAATCACGAAATTTAAGACGGCCATTTAGAATCGAGAAATCCTCGTAGAGCCTGCGGTATTTCTCCGCAGAGCAAGCTGACTTAGCTTCAATATTCATTTGCATTCAACATTCGAGCTGTTTCTGTGACGTAAGACAATGTGGCGTGCTACCCACTAGCTACTACCAGTGCTACCTGCAACTCCAATACCTATCACATGGTAGTGGATAACATAGGAATGGGGACTTAACTCGATCCACTAACTAAATACATTTTGGTGTTTAAATGCTCTTCTGAAATTATTATTAAAATAAAATGGTTTATTGGAACAAAAAGATTACTATAATTAGTATTCACATAAGTATATAGCTATATTGAAGGAACTTTTTTTTTTTTTATATCCTATAGGCTCGCGCTTGACCACTATCTCACCTGATGGTAAGCGAGCATGTGGTCGACGGTGAAGCACGCTTGTCTAGAAAAAATCCATTCAATCTTGACTTAAAAGACTCCTAGATTGTAGCTATCGGGAAACACAGACTCCGGTAGGGAATTCCACTCTTTAGCTGTACGCATAATAAAAGTACACGACGTAGCATAATAAAAGTACTACATTGTAACTATTTGTTAATGTACCGTGTGTCTCAAACTAGGGTAGCCTAGGTAGCAATAGGTGGAACATAGTCATTTGACGGAAACCGTTATTTTTTCAGGATGAAATGTAGCTCAGTCATTCAGCGATAGTGTAGTGTAGCTTCTATCAGTGAACGAATTTTTGTATAATTTCATAGTTCGAGAGATTAGCTTTAACGAACATATAAAGAAACAAACAATAGGGTAGTTCACTGAAAATTTGTTTTTTGTCCGTCAGGTAGATTAATAAAAAATATTGGACATGTATTTTTCTTATGATACGTAAACATAAAGTGACGACGATATAATGCGTTGAAACATCGTGAAACGTCACGCCGCTAGTACGCCTTAGTGACGTCACAAGCCCCCACTCCTAAACTTTGATGCGCTTTAGCCCTGTAATTTTTTATTGATTTGGTAAAGCAAAAAATATCTACGTGTCCAATATTATTTGATAATCTCTCTGACGGATTAAATAGAATTATTATTTTTCTACCCAGGAAACATCCCTATTGTATTAACTTACAAAGTGCCCATTTTGTAAGGGAACTTGGGCCCCTTTGAAAAAATGGTTGTATCTTGATGAATTTAGTTGTATGTTGTAGAAAAAACACGTTATATTCATAATTAGAAAACATTTTTTATTTATTTTGCGGGGTTCACGAGAAATAACGATGTTTCTGTTCTTGAAATGAAAGGGTTCATTTCAAGAACAGAAACATCGTTATTACAATGCAATAAGGTGCATACAAATGTCCAAGTGAAGAAACCTGATCTGTTGTTGTCTGTACATAAAAAGTAAAGGAGACGGATGGAATTAAAGCATTGAAACTGGTCTATACCCAGATGATCTAAAAGCGGGTTGTATAAGGCCAATCCATAAAAGGGGTAAAAAAAACGATTATTCAAACTATCGTCCAATAACTTTGCTCTCGTCTATTGATAAAATAGTGGAAAAATATGTTTGTGAACAAATTCATGCATTTTACAGGCAGCACGACGTAATTAATCCGTATCAATTTGGTTTTCAGGCCGACAAAAGCACCACAAACCTCTTGTCAAATTTTACCGATGAAGTCAATCAACACCTACATGAGAATAAATATGTTCTTGCTCTCTTTATTGACTTCTCACGTGCTTTTGACACTTTAATTCATAATCAACTAGTTGATCAATTAGACGATTGCGGAGTACGTGGTCCATTGCTCAACTGGTGTAAAAGCTATCTTAAAAATCGAACCTTTACTGTAAAAATTTACAACATCTGTAGTGAACGCGTGGATATTACTGAAGGAACAGCTCAGGGTTCGGTATTGGGCCCCCTGCATTTTTTGTCGTATGTTAATGATATGAGTAAATGCATAACAAACAGTAAATGCTATCAATTCGCGGATGACACTTGCCTTGTTATCGCTAACAAAAATCCTTAAGTAGCATGTGAACGCTTACAACTCGACCTGGATGCTCTAACAAGGTGGTGTCACGATGCTGGCCTAGTGCTTAATGCAAGCAAAACCAAACTTTTGGTTATTAAATCTTCCTACGTTCGAAAATTGTCCTTACGTAACCTAATAGCCCATGACCATGACTGCTTGCATGCGGTCAATGTGACCAATTGTAACTGTCCTCAAATAGATATTGTCAATAAACAAATATATCTTGGAGTAGTTATAGACGATACGTTTACCTGGAGTCATCACATAGAACGTGTTTGCGATAAACTTCGGCAATTTCTTGCTAATATAACAATATTAAAGAACCGTTTGCCATTCAAAGTAAAGATAATGCTATATTACTCACTGGCTGAATCCTACATCCAGTATGGCCTTAGTAGTTATGGTCGCACCTATAAAACCTATCTTGATAAGATTTACAAAATTCAAGTTCAAATTTTAAAAACGGTAGTATCACCCAAAAATAAAAATCAATTTCACGACGATATAAATGGCCTCTTTAAACACTGTAAAGTCTTACCAGTTCATATACAAGTAATTTTTTTGTTATTAAAACAACAATTTTTTAATGAATCTTTAAGAAACATAATTGAACAACCTGTACACACGCGGGCAATTTCTGAGAATAGGCTTCGTACACAGCGCGCCAACAACATGTATGGCGAGCGAACTACTGGTTATATTGTACCGAGACTTATTAACAGTCTACCCTCAGAAATAAATAATTGTATAACAGACAAAAATATAAAATTTAAGCTTAAACAATATTATTTAAGTACTATATAAATAATGCAGAGATGTTTGTTTTGATCTGAGTATTGTTGTTTGGGTCTTTAACCAACTACTGGTTAAAGACCTAAATAATAGCATTTAGGTACTTAACTAGTAAGAGATGTTATTAATTGCTATCGAGAATAACGTTTATTTTTGTATAGTTTCCGTTATCTCTCTTGCTTAGGGAATGCTGTAACGATAGCATGTAGTTTGCTTTTAGCGATTTGTATATATAGCACATACTTTTACATATTGATAGACTCATGATAGCACAAGTTTAAACCTTAGTGGTTTTTGGTTGCTATTTAATACGATATAATCCTGTACTGTTTTGTAAAATGGATAAATAAAAAAATAAAAATGAAACACAAAATATAAATCCTATTATTGGATAATATTGAAATCGCAGACACGATACCTCATAAGGGGCCTGTGTACAGGCAATCTCCTTTACTTACTTGTAGGTTTCCGTAGCCAAATGGCAAAAAACGGAACCCTTATGGATTCGTCATGTCTGTCTGTCCGTCCGTATGTCACATCCACTTTTTTTCTAAACTACAAGAAATATGCTGTTGAAACTTGGTAAGATGTATTCTGTGAACCACATTAAGATTTTCACACAAAAATAGAAAAAAAACAATAAATTTTGGGGGTAACCCATACTTAGACTAAAACTCAAAAAAAAAATCATCAAACCCATAGGTAGGATAATGGATAGGGCTTCAAAAATGATATTAAGTTTTCTAATATTATTTTTTTCTAAACTGAAAAGTTTGCGCGACAGACACTTTCAAAGTGGTAAAATGTGTCCCCCCGCCCCTGTAAATTCTAAAATAAGAGAATGATAAAACTAAAAAAAAATACATGATGTACATTACCATGTAATCTTCCACCGAAAATTGCTTTGAACGAGATCTAGTAAGTAGTTTTTTTTTTATACGTCATAAATCATAAACTGCAATTTACCAAGTACGGAACCCTTCGTGCGCGAGTCCTTTATTTTACAGTTTTTTATTTTACTTACATAAAAACTTTTGTATTGAGATGATAATATACAGGCTGTTGTAAAAAATGATATACGGAAAGGACTCATGAATTTTTAAAGCCCTAAGGCACCTTATAAAGCCGTAAACATGAGCAGCCTGGGACAGAAAATAATACTTACTTAAATATACACGCTGTATGAAAAGGGTCGGATGCAACTAATTAACTCTTGACAAAATGAAAAGCAGTAAGCTTCTTAATAGGACTTTGCGAGTCTGATCCCCTTTGCGGCAATATTCATGTTATAAAAATGGATGATATTCTTTTAACTTTGATATCTTTGAAATAAGAATGAAATAAAACCGGCCAAGTGCGTGTCGGGCCACGCGCAGTAATAGGGTTCCGAAGTTGCATAATAATGCAGACTAAGAAGAGGGTTTTTTGTTGTTACATGAACATTAAAACGGTTTCAGCGGATCACAACGATTAAAAACGGGCCCACCTATGGTCGGGTAGCGGAATTTGCTTGGCAATCGAATCCAATTTGACTTTAGATTACAAAACGTCGAAAATACTTCTGCACTAACACAAAATAGACACCCCCGCGCGCATGCGCCGTATGGACTACAGACCGGTGCCAACGACACCGACCACTCCAATGCGTTATTCGAGCTTAAACATTATTAAATTAGAAATCATTATTATTAAGGATGTTATGAGTTTATTTTATATACAGCTAACAACGTTATTTAAGTAATTTTCCAATGGCATTTTTACAAATTTTTACTGTTTCATGTACATTTTATAAGTTGGTCGACTATTACTCGTAAACTTGTGAAGCCTACTTATCCGTGATAGTTTTCCTTTTAATTTCGTTATATATAACTACAGCTGTGATTTTTTTCATATAACCAAGAGCAACCATTTCACTGGCAGGGGGCACTTGTCTCTAACATAAATTTGCAATTTAAAGCTTAATTTTACGCAAACGGATCTCTAAATCGAAAAGTGGTCTTAACAAACCTATAATATCTTTGAATGGCCTATCCAACGATACCCCACACCATGGGATAGACGAGAAAAAAAATAACATCCCCACTTTACGTCTATAGGAGGAACACAAAAATTTTTTTTTTTCATTATTTTATTGTACCACTTTGACGGAATTATTAATATGTATATCCATGCAAAATTATAGCTTTCTAGTACTAAGTGTCTATGAGCTAAGCTGCGAATGGACAGACGGACAGACCGAAACTATAAGGATTCCTTGTTTACTTCGGAACCCTAAAAAGGAAGGATATATAAAAAAAAACCGGTCAAGTGCGTGACGGACTTCGAACATTTAGGTTCCGTTCCAAATGTAGAATATATTGGTATCTGTTTGTCTGGTGAAAAACATTTTCACCAAATGTCAATTTCATAGGAAGTTAAAAAAATCTTCAGAACAAATTTCTTAAATTTTGAGACAGACGACGGACATCAATTTATAAGTAACTATTATACTAAACCTGACTATGTAGGTTGATATAAAAAATCGAAAATAAAGAAATGAAATACAACCCCAGAGGCTCTAGACAGGGTCGCGGATAAATTTGAAAGAGATTTACCGCGGCCCTGGCACAAGCAACTGAAGAAACACGGGTGGGTTTTAGTCAGTAAAAATCTGACACGGCCTCCCGCTTCACTCAGCGCCGGAGAAGTCATTGGATGATTTACCACGCAAAAAAATAAATAAAAAAGGCCTCTAGACAAAGTGTTTTATTAGCGATGACGAAGGTCGAAATGCCAAAAAGAAATTAAAAAAAAAGTGTTTTATTCGTTAATAAAATAATATTGAAGTTGACTTCTCCTTTTAAGTGTGAAAACACCTGTGCCAGGAAAGGCCGCTCTCCCATAACTTGATGTATCATAATAACTTATATTAAATCTATTTGATTGACTTAATAGAACAATTGACTAAATGTATGTGAGTGCGCACATGTGAGTGAAAGTTGCAGACTCACCCTAACTCATACTCACTCTCAGTGAGTATGAGTTAGGGTGAGTCTGCAAGTGTGAATGTGAAATGTAAGGGATTGATCACGTTACATTTCGATATTGCTTGGCAATTCCATATTTTTTTTTATTTTTTCTCAAACACTTTAGTATGTCCCTTGTGTAGAGTCTCAGAGATTCTAGGTAACGCCAGTTACTGCGCCTACCTAACACGCCTAACGGACATGCTGTCAATCGTGCCCAGAAGACGGGCCGCAACACCACTTTGAATGTGCTAATGACAAGGCCAGAGTATGAGCTAATGCATATTGTTATCTGTGAATAAACTCTCTTGTGGACAATGAAAGGACAAACCAAAATGGACATGAAAGGCTTGAAATAGATTTCTGAAATATTGCATTTTTAAGTTATTGAATACACGCTTGCTTTATACGGTATTCGTTGGTTCAAATACAACTACTGCAGCTCCAGTGTTAAAAATTTAAATACGTTCTGCTGTTCTATTTCATTTGCGTTGAGTTGGTACTAAAACTTTTCCATGTTATTTTGATGTAAAACGAGAAAGACTCGGCCTGTAAATTATGTAAATGTTTTCAGCTCATCCTGTATTAACTAATGGAATCCTGATTACGCGAAAATGGCTTACGCTAATTTAAGCCTTGAACAAATTGACAATAGCCATCTAGAGTGTAATTATTTTACAAAAATTTAACTAAGCCAAAATTTGTAGGTAATTTTGTAACCTTGATTAATTTATTAACAACCGTATTCAAATTAAAATTTGTTGCCCGAAACAGACTTAAATAACAAAATAAAATAACTGTGATTATATTTTACTGTGATTTGACTTTTTTTAGCCACAATTACACTACAGAGGAAACTTAAAAGCTGTCATTATTTTTTGCGTAATTACTTTTGGTTGGTAGTTCTGTATGTTCAATGCCCGGGCGAAGCGACACAAAGAGCAGCACAAAATCTGGGTGTGCTAAAAGGTTCACCTCTGCCACAGATAATATAATACAAACATACAGATGCCTCATCCCATACAGAGAAACCGTGCCGACGTAACTAGCGTTTTTCGTCTGATTTAAACTCCATTTCAAATAACATTAGACATGTTTCCAAATCTATTTACAGTCCGTTCAACCGATTTTGAGTTCTATCCCGTAAACATAAAGATGACATAAAAAGCATAAACCTGTTACCAAAACCAACCGTTTACTACAGCTACAATTTGTCGTATCACCAACGCAATTGAAGTCAAAATCGGTTGAACGGGCTGTAAAATGGGCTAATTTAAACGTCTAATGTTATCGCAAATGGAGTATAGATGATTATTTTTATAAGTACGTCGATCGCGTTCGGTTCCGTTCCATGCCTGGGCGGCAATGTTATGGTTATAAGTGCTATGTACGCCGTTCTTGTCATGTGCATTGGTTCTGTTTGTTAATTTATTTTTCTGTCAATGTGAAATGCATGTGATGTGGCTGTGCTATTTAAATAAATAAATAAATGCCTTTAGATGGTGTTAGCAGCGACTTGCAAGTAAAAGGGTTTGTCGGTTCGTGACTATTTTTTCTTTAAATACAGTGAAGATTAGTTTCCATTGTGCCATAATGTTACCATACAAATTAAAAAAATCGAGTGGCATGCCTCAGAAATTTAAAACCGCGCCATCTATTGGTATCAATTTTAAATGATCCGTTCAAATAATCTTTGTAATGTGAATTAAGAGCTCAATATTCCATAATTTTGTGCTTAGGAGAGTTAATTAAAAAAGAACATACAATTTTTATGATCAATTCTAGGAAATGTTAATTTTACACACAATTCAATAACAAACCGAAGCATATCGCACCATCTAGTGACATTTATTCGAACTAAATTTTCTTTGTTAGCGCTGGAACCCCGTGCCTCTGCCTAACCCTTCGAGAAATACAGGCGAGATGTTATGAAGAGCTTTAGAAAGAGACTGCCACAAAGTTATGAATGACAATGAGGACGGTACTACATTTTATCTTCCATTATTATTACGTGCCATAATTATTGATAACTGTGTGAAAAGTGATGTGAAAGAAAAGGGAATCAGTGATAGCGTGACTGTTGACAGGACGGTATGGAAGAAGGAAACGTGTTGCGCCGACCCCAAGTAATTTGGAATAAGGGCAGGAAGAAGAACAAGAAGAATAATGTGCCATAAATGTACGTTAAGCCGTTGGGTCCCCGGCCGGCATTTAAAGATCTTTGACGTCGTCGTTGCGGGTATTCAGTCATAAAAATTCGAAAGCTCTGTCAACCATGCCAAGGAGTGCCGTGTTACCCAGTTGCTGGGTAGTGGGTTGCAAAGGTCAGATAGGCAGCTGCATCCAGCTGGACTGAACACTGACCCCAACATAGTTATTCTTCTTTAGTTTAGATTTCGCTTGAGTTTAGATTTCGATGTTTTTGTTGGTATATTGGCGTGTGCTAGCTGTCATTATGGCAAATATATTTTATTTTCATTTTTTGTGTTGAGTAATGTAAATTATTTGCATACTATTGTATAGAATCAAGTTTTTGTTTTTTTTTTTCTAACTGAACAGACAGCTGTGCTGCTGGGGAGTTTGTTGCGCCACTTCTTCTTCCCAGCAAAAGCACTAGGAAGTGGTGAAGGGCGGGCGTTTTTGAGGGACTGTCTTATGTAATTTTGTCGTTCGGAAAGTGCTGATTCTCAGCCTAGTTTGAATAAATGACTTTTGAATTTTGAATTTTTTTGAAGTTATACTACAGGAAAAGGCACGCCATAAATGTATGCGACTCTTGTCTCTAGGGGCCTATGACCTGTAGTGGACGTGTTTCAACTGAAATTATGATGATCAAGTGATGTACCATACCTACATAAGGTTTTGTACTGTAAATGACTGCAGATAACGAGAGTGCCATCAGTTCAAAGCATGTGACCTTTTTCTATGACCTGTAGTGGACGTGTTTCAACTGAAATTATTATTATCAAATGATGTGCCATACCTACATAAGGTTTTGAACTGTAAATGACTGCAGATTACGAGAGTGCCAACAGTTCAAAGCATGCGACCTGTTTCTAAACCCCTGCTAAATTTATCCGTAGCTCAAACGCGGCTCGTGGCTCGTGGTTGCTGACAAATGGAAACGAATTACATCCATTAGCGACTTTGATTTTGATGGACTGGTATTAAGAGGAGTGGCTCCTGGTAGCCGGCCAAAGTGTTAAATAGTGAGTGGTAAATACTAGGGCAACGGTCAGTACGATTAACCCGCGGGGTTATTGAGTAACATTAATTCATGCAATCGATCGTTTCTTCATTTTGTCAATACAATAGTATTGATTGCGTGTTTTACAATGTCGAGTAGACGGATTTTTAAACATAATATGTTATCATATTATGAAGTAATTGACTAGAAACTTCTTTCGGTTGTGATGGAAACTGTGATTTAGTGTAATACGCATAGGGTGCAGATATGTTTTGCAGCAAATTGTATTTATTAGAAACATCTGTATATTTATCATTACAAATAAAACAAAATGAAGACGTAGATCAAGAAAGATACTATTCTTCGTGGGTTTATCATATCAGCATCATGAAGAAAAAAAACCGGCCAAGTGCGAGTTGGACTCGCGCACGAAGGTTTCCGTACCATAATCGCAAGAAACGGCAGAATAATCACGTTTGTTGTATGGGAGCCCCACTTAAATATTCATTGTATCCTTTTTTAGTATTTGTTGTTATAGCGACAACAGAAATAGGTACATCATCGTTGAAAATTTAATCTATATAACTATCACGGTTCATGAGATACAGCCTGGTGACAGACAGACGGACAGTGGAGTCTTAGTAATAGGGTCCCATTTTTACCCTTTGGGTACGGAGGTTTATGATTACGACGTATTTTCGAGTTGGAGACGCTTGTTAAATCACTGATGATATCAAAAACCACTAATTTTCTTTCATCTATTTTCTTCTCCATTTATATCTGTTTATGGACTAAAAGCTCTGCCTACATAATCGCAGCATACTTTTTTTATTATTTATAGGCTTGCGCTTGACCACTATCTCACCTGATGGTAAGCGACGATGTGGTCGACGATGTAGCACGCTTACCTAGAAGAAACCTATTCACTGTTGACTTAAAGACTCCTAGGTTGTAGCTATTATGTAATACAGACTCCGGAAGGGAATTCTCTAATCTGAATTTAATATATAACCATAGAGATAGCTTTCCAATCAACGTTAGCGGTGTATCATGCAGAATTGCGGCCTCGGTCACCGTACAGAGGCATGTCATCCGTCTTGAATCCATTATTCTGTCGTTCTGTAGTACAGACTATGAACTAGGAAACTGTGTCTATGACAGGCCATGTTTCGAGACGATTAGTAGCTGCGTGGAGAGGGTTAAAGGGGCTCTAGAGATGTGACATTATATCCATCGTACGACAAACATCGACACGTCTATATAATTATACACCTATAATCTTTCCAATAACAACAACCACATAGATAGCGTCCCAATCAATGACATATCGTTAGCGTTTCATTATTGTAGTACTATAGTACAGTCTACGAACTGGGGCATTGTGTCTGTGACAGATCATGTCGAGAGGAATGCTCCTAGCATTGAGAGGGTTAAGAGAGTATTAACTTGTAAACTAACAAATATCGTTTTCGGGTTAGTTATTATCTGTAGAGAAACCAAAGAAACAAATGAAAAAAAAAACAAAAATCATTTAAAAAAGGAATAACATTCCATAATTAAAAACAAATCATTTGAATTTAGAATGTCAATTCAAACCGTAGTAATGACAGCTCAAAAGTGGCCTTCAATAAAATGGTACTTTTGTAGGTAGAAAGTCAGAATTATGCCCCCACTGAAGACTATTAAGAGTTCATTAGTAAGTATAGGTAATTGCCTCTGTTTATCAACTTTTCTACCAATTGAGCATTGTGGGTCCTCCCTTAGGTATTGTTAAACGATGATATAGTTGCCTACTAATGAGGACAAATTTGAGTTTAAGTGGATTATTATCACAATAAAAGATTACTTCATCAATGCTATTTACAGTACTAAGCCCTGCTTAGGTTAAATACAATAAAGTTTATAATAAATAAATAAATAAAATCAAACAAGTGTCAAAGACCATTTCTACAAAAATACATGAGGAGAGGAGAGGTTTTAAATCGTTATTATACAAACAATCCTCAATTCCCCTTCAAATAGGTACACTACACATAAAATTTATACCTAATGCCTTCAACCAAAAGCAACTCATCTTTCCCTGCCAAAAAAAGTTGCCATAAACAAAAAAATAAAACAAAAACTAAGTGTAACAACACACTTGTTGCAAGCTTTGTTTTCGCTCCATATTACTGCTGATTTACATTTTACTGTGCGCTATTAAGCCGAGAGATTTGCATAATGGTGGCTGAACGCATATCTATTAACGGGTCCGATTGCGGATTATTGAATATAATTGACGTATTCACTTCCAGATTATCATATTGGTCTAAATGCGATCTTTAATTGTTATCGGTATTTGACACGCGTTCTGTTGTTTTGGTTTGGAGACATCAATTTGGATTGTGAACCCTTTTTTACCGACTTCAAGAAAAGGAGCTGTAATCAATTCGAATCGTATGTATGGAATTGCACAATATTCACATATGTTACTCTGTATGGGCTTCTATTCTAAAAACGTGTACTAAATTTCATAAGGGTTTTTTATTGGATTAAGTATCACTCAACCTAGGGAACAGTGCAAAATCGGTTCAGCAGTTTTCAAGATAAGGAACATACAACCGAACTCCTTAGCGACAAACAGCACTAATGTGTATATTCAGTTATTATGGGTATTTTGTCAATCGTTTAGGTACGTTACTATCTTATACTTTGCTGACTTTTTAGTGATAAGGTACTAAATCTGAAAAGATAGAAATAAAAACTTTTTTACAAAAAATAAACCAACTTATTAAGCAAAACACTAAAAAGTGCAAAAATAACTTTCGTTTCGGAAGTCAGTATTGAAAACGATAAAAGCAAGACCTACCAAAGACACCGACTTCCGAAACTAAAGTTATTATTGAAGAAGTTTCAGAAGTCTGTTTATTTTTCGTGAAAAAGTTTTTGTCTTATTTCTTTGGATTTATTTAGATTATGCGTAACATGCCTCGTTTTTTTTTTCGGTATTTTTTTCTAATTTTGTAGACCAACGGTATGTTTGTCCTTAATTTTATGTACGCTATTTTTATATAGGTCTATATATCGTCAGACATGTTTATTTAATCTGTGGGCATGTCCTTACCTATGCTTAAACAACATTATTTAAGCTCTTATCAATAGGTATACGAACTCCACAGATTGCATTGAAGAGAAAGAAGAAGATAGGAACTTTAAGGTTACACTAGTCGACGGCACGAACTATTTCGTGCGCGGGGTTAAAATGCCTGCTATCTCATCCGACAACTCGTGCAAAAGAGATAGATGCTGTGATGAGCAGTAAGAAGCTAGTTCACGTACGAAATAGCACTTTTGCAAGTTTTTAGCGAAATGGATGATGATTTAGGACTAAAACGAGCGCGCGAAATTTTATAAACAGACCTTTGGAAGTCTAGTTATCATGAAAAAACGACTAAATGTATATTTTCAAAATAAAATTATTTGCATTTTTGAACTACTAATCTATCCCTGTATGGTGGCCGTTTTGCAAATTTCATTCTTCTTATGGTATTTATTGCCGCCCAAAGATGCGTTAAAATTAGTGTTGAAATATGCAACTTTCGACGCTCAGAACTTTCAAATATTATTTTTTTTCTTTTTTGTTTCCATACAATTGATATCATTTTTTATTTTGAACGTACTTCGTCAAACAGTGGAGTAATCCCTAGACTACGTTTGTATGGAAAAAAAATCGACTAGTGTAACCTTAAGGGGTACGCAGATCTCTCATTTGACCGGTTTTGTTCAAGTTTCATGATATTCGGATAATATATTCGGGCGTTATAGAAAATTTACTAAACAACTTGCCTATTATGTAGGTTCAACTAAAAAGTGAAAAACAAAAAAATCTTTTTACAAAAAAATACTACTTACTTCCAAGTAATAAAACTACAAAGTGAAAAATAACTTTATTTTTGGAAGTCGGTGTCCATAACGCAAAGAAATGGTACCTACGAAAGACACCGACTTCCATAAATAAAGTTATTTTTCACTTTGTAGTTTTCTTATTTGGAAGTCGGTAGTATTTTTTTGGACTACGTTTGTATGGAATAATTATAGACTAGTGTAACCTTAAGATGCCCAATCTGAAAAACAGAAGCAAAAAAATATTGTTAGGTAACTAATATCCAAGTTGATCACCAAAACAACTGCTTGTACATTCAGATCATGAACCAGCCTTCTCATTGTTCCCAGAGGGCAAAGTTTAAGCAAGTCGCCAACTGCCGCAATAGCAACCAACTTGAGAGTCATTCAGTCTGCAGTTTGTGTACAACCTCTGTTTTAAGGAAACCTGTCGCAATCCAATTTTATTATACCCTAAGGGATATTTTTTTAGAGTTCTTTGAAATGTGGTGTTACGGAAAACTTTTTGTTTGTTTACAAACTCGGTCAAAAAAGAAAATGGCGTGAACTTGCGTGAATGTTCACTAAGTTCTTCTAATTTATAATGCTTCTAGCTTTTGCCAGCGGCTTCGCCCGCGCGAACGTCGAAAATTTGACCCAGGGAACATATTCCGACATAAAAAGTAACCTATGTGCTATTCCTGACTATAATCTACCCCTGTGCCAAATATCAACAAGATCCGTTCAGCCGTTCTGGCGTGATTGAATAACAAACATACACACAACCAAACATTCGCACTTATAATATTAGTAAAGAGATTCCGTAAAAAAAAAACACTTAGCGGTGTTAAAATGCTTACACATCCTTCACAAATCAAACAATAAACTGCCTATACATTTCCACATTCAAACCTCGAAAACACCCCATCAGCAATACCAACGTAAATAAAAAATCCACGCAGTGTGACAAACATAACCGCGTGAGAATAAAAAAAAAGTAAACATAATAACTTTTTCGAGAACGCGTATCACGAGAATGTAAATGTGGTGCGCGTGGCCATGAATATTTTCATTATTTTTACCGAAACAACGAGAGGGAGGCATAATTTTATTAGAAGGTAACATGGACAATTTGATGATAGAACGTATATTGTGTCCATGCGTTCGATTTCGTGTTTATGTGATTTCAATTCTGTTTTTTTATACCGGACCATCAGCCCGCCTTGAAATTATAGAAACTTTTGTATTAAAAGCCGTTGCGTTGTTTAGATTAAGTAAGCGGAGAAATAGACAAAGGTTGCCTCTACCCAGCAAGGTTGTTTAAAATTATTAAGACATATCACAATCGTTCAAAGACTATAGCGGCTCAAAATCAGCAAGAAATTTTGTAATTATCAATTAAATATCCACATAACCCCCAGAAAACATAAAATGCTTAGATAAAATGTAAATAAATTGGCATGCGGCGACACAAGCGCCATCTAGTAAGAAAACAAGTCAACTTTAGTAAAGGTGTGCACCTCGTATTTCAATGATTCAATGATTTTCTTTTAAAAGGTCACGACCAAAATCGAAATTCTGTTTGTTGTACTTTACTTCCGACTACACTTAATGCCGGCGGCTCTTATGATTGTACCCGGAAAAAAAAACCTGATTTATTTATCCTCATGCCACAAGGGAAAACAGCGAAGATACTTTGATAAATTTATTATTTTTTACCTACTCAGAATGTTATAAAAAGGTTCGGAGCTATAAAAGACTGATAAGATTTCCTGGAAGGCGATTTTACTTGAGTACCTGATGGTAGATATACCTACATATTTTATATGGAAGCTCTACTAACCAGATAATTTTTAGGTTACCTTGGAACCCAAATTTCCATTCTGAATTCGTATCATACTTTACTATCTTTGCTACTTTCCTTTGTGACGTCATAGTAAGCCGATCGAGGGGATTACAGCTTAGGAGTAGGATCCGAAAATATTTCATTCATTCTTACGGATCTCAGTTCAATCAACAAAGATTATTGGTATTAAAAGTTTCATTGATGGCATTATCTGTTCTCAACTGTAGACAATCCGACAAGCCTTTTCCAAACTATGTTGCAGTTGGTTTGCAGTCTTACCATATCCAGCCGAATACCAGTATTGTTCATAGAGCGACTGCTTACCTCCATAACCCGATAATTAGGTAAGACGATACGACTTAGGGCTGTTACGTACTACATCCGATCCGTGTCCGTTAAATTTCGGTTCTGAAGTAGCCGTAGTACTTCTTGTAGGGAAGCTTACGCACTACATCCGAAATCTATGCGTCATAATCTGTCATAATTCAGAACATTTTGAACTTGGAACTCAAATCAAGGACACAGACACGGATGTGTAGTGCGTTTTGACTGCCCGCAACGATAGCCAAAGACCTAAAATGACACGAACAGCTATTCTTAACCGAAGATATGTACATTTACCTTAAGAGGAAACGGGGGCGGAGAGCGCCGACTGAATTTCCTAAGTAAAAAGTCATAATTCGAGGTTTGACTCTCGCCTGTTTCCTCCTCCAATATTTAACCAATTTAAAAGATATTCCATAAACTGAAAATTAAAGATATATACTATGCACATTATGTATGATACATTATCGTAAGAAGCACTAGAACCCTCAAAAACAAAATTGGGCTGTCAACAGAGGCTCAAAAACAAAATGCAAATTTGACAAATATAAATGAAAAAAAAAACATAGGGACATAGTATATATCTTACCTAACCAGTTTATGGAATATCTTTTAAACTGGTCCAATATTGGAGGACAAAAAAGACGAGAGCCAAACCTCGAATTATGACTTTTTACTAAGGAAATTCAGTCGGCGCTCTCTGTCCATATTTCCTCTTAAGATCACGGTTCGAGAAAAATATTTACAACCTGCAGGGACTACCCACACACGAAAGGGGCTGCGAAACTCACATATCAACCGCATTTTCAATTATTTTCCACATTCTCTTCACTGAACCCATCCTGTTGGTGTATTCAACACATCATGGCGTAGGAAATGGATAATACACCATGTCAGTCACGTATCCACCGGTCAAACAGGGTCAGACCGTAAAAGTGTTTACGGCTTTTTCTTACTTACCTCCAGGGCCGGATCGGGCGTATATAGTAAATGTCAATAGTCCCCGAAAGCCAGGTTAGAATTTTAACAGCCAAATTAAATAATTCAGAATTTTAATATGGCAATGTTTACATTTTTTTTTATTTGTTCGGACAGTTGTGGTTCGACTTTTCTGTTGCGTTTTCTATATGTGTTTGATTATTGATCTGTTGCGGAACATGTGGATAGACTTCCTATGTTTGCCAATGTTGTATATGCGAATGTGCGTACGACACCTGTGTGTGTTACTGTGCATGCGACACGGAGATAGTTCAATAAAGTAGTATGACACTGACTTGCGGTTTGATTGCACGTGTTCATTCCCGCTCCCGTCAAATACCTAACAGCCATAAAGGAAAAAAACCGGCCAAGTGCGTGTCGGACTTTGCACATTCAGGGTTCGTACCAAATTTAGAATATATTGGTATTTGTTACTTTTTTTAGTAAAATATACGTTATAATAAACATGATCACCAAATTTCAAGGCCAATGAGAAGTTTAAAATTTCTTCGTAACAAAATTTTGTGACAGACGACGGACAGACATACGGACAGATATACGGACACATGCGAGACAGCAATTGGGCTTTGTTTGCGCACTCCGGGTACGGAATTTAGTAATTGAGTACTATTGATTGTAGCAGTAAAAAAAATCGAAAAAAGTAATATAATTTGTGTATTCATCTTAAATTCTTAATCCAAGAAAAAAAAAAATATCGACACCTCACAAATAAAACGCACTCTAAGTGATATGATTGGCCCTTATAAATTTATTCATCCAACCGCAGCATCTAACGTGCGATTAATAATGTAATGAATGTGATAACAATAATTTATACTTTCGTTCCAGAAGACCTAGTGACTCAAATCAATTAGGAAATACATGTAAATTGCCAACGATTCTTAAAAAAAACCTGCCAAGTGCGTGTCAGACTTCGCACATTTAGGGTTCCCTAACAAACCGCAAAATCAAACTGAAAAGAAAAAATGAGGTAATATCAAATAAAAATCAGTTTTTTTTATATGTTGGTATTTCTTAGTATACGTAATAATAAACATTATCACCAAATTTGAAATTCATAGGTCAATGGAAAACTAAAAACTCTTCGGAACAAAATTGTGTAAAAAAGCTGACTTTGGTGGCTTCTCATTCCTTTGTTTTCAAATATTTTTGAAAACAAAAATACAGTATTAATCTACTCAACGAGCTCTAAATAACGATACCCCACTCAATGGAGTAAGTCATTGTTTTTTCGCGTCCCCCTTTTTTCAATGTCAACAAGATGCTTACACAGTGAAAATTTGAAGACTGTAACTGGTTGGAGTTACAGTCTTCAAATTTTCAGTTATCAGAAATTTTTAGTTTGGCTGTAAAACCTGTGTGACAGACGACGGACAGATAGATTGACAGCAATAGGGCTCCGTTTGAACCCTTCGGGTACGGAACCCTAAAAACACATACAAATTCTCGACAATCTCACGAAACGAGGTAATTTCCTTCACCTGCTCCAAATTTTCCAGTACTAAGCTACTTCTAACAAACGTCGCCGAAAATCAAGGCTCCACATTAGGATGGTTTAATCAAAGCTTTTAATTTCCCAGTCGGTTGTCGTCACGGCGACGGCAGGGACAGGTGGCGACAGGTTGACATGTCTCTCAGACCGCTTGGAAATGGGACCAACGGGTCGCTAGAGGTGAATATTGTGAAAGCCGAAAGTAGCTTTATATCGGTTATTAGGCACTTTTGTCTTGAAATATGAACATGTGAGATGTTCGACATTATTATTATTTCTACATCTCTCTAATTAGGACTAGTTCCGAACTATCTTTATCGAATGCGACCAATAGCCGGCTATGTGAGGGGGACCCATCGGGTCATGAGTTTGGCCCAAGGATCATTTGACATATGCCAAATGAGCCGTCGTTAGATTAATCTGTGCTTGTCTCACACATTTTAGCTACAAAACTTGTAAATAACGTCTCAAAGTTAATGATTAATTTGTTAGTCATTAGGAAGATGCCATACTCAATTGCCAAGTATACATCGTTATAATCGAGAGTCTACGCGAAACACCATTGATTAAAGCACATCACAATCACAACACATCACAATCACAACACATCACAATCACAACACATCACAATCACAACACATCACAATCACAACAAACGATTTTATTATTTTTTATTTTTATTATTATTACAACACATCACAATCACAACACATCACAATCACAACACATCACAATCACAACACATCACAATCACAAAACATAAAATAATAGATGTAGAGACGGGTGCGGGAAGCGTTTTGGGGACTGCCTTTTGTGACGTTCTAAAAGTACTGTTCTCAGCCTAATTGCAATGAATAACTTTTGTTTATTTTTATTTTAAACCTACATACCTTGTCTTATTCATACTGTAGCTTCTAGTACTCATACTCAGCTATCACAGGTACCTGTCTCTTCGTATGTGGAGTTAGGTTTTCGGTCTTAATTGGGTCGGTGCCGAGTGCCTTTAGCTGAATCTACGCTTTTTCTGTTCGACGGAATTTAGCTCCCATTGTGAATGTAGATTTTGTATGTTGAAGGATTTCGATGTTGTTTTCGAGGAGTTTTTATTTAGATATCGGAATTTATTTTTCAATCAATCCACTATTTGGAGCCAAGTCCTTTAGCTCTAAATAGCAGTTTCAAGGTGTCCGAATGTGGAATCGTATACACCTCGTATACATTTTAGTATCCTCTGAAAAGTCAACTATATTTTAGCTATAACTAGCATTTTCCAACGGCCTCGCTCGCTGTTAATTCAAAAATAATGCCACTGAAACATATTACGAGGACAAAAAGTATCCTATATCCTACATGTTTTTAAACTTTGATCGATATTCGTTTCGCCATTGAGGCGTGATTGATTAATAAACATCCATATGCATGATTTTCGTAGGAAAGTAAGATATCATTTACGATCTTATACTTCACTAGCTGTCCCCCGCGGCGTCGCTTTCGTCATCTGGCTACCCACCTACCCTACCTATCCACTCTCCCTACCTACCTTCCCACCTACCCACCTACCCGACATATCAACCTACCTACCGTACCATCCTACACCCTATCCTACCCTACCCTAACCTGCCTACCTACCTACCTATAATACTTATATTTAAACATATAAGTATTATATATTTTTTAAATCACCTCTTAAATCCCTTTATTTTGATACCCCACACGACGGGCTTGGAAGAAAAAAAAATCTTTTCCTCACAAAATGGCGCCCCAAATCCGCCATTTTTTTCTTTTCTAATTTTAATGTAGCCAGTGACGCTCGCAGGGTTAAGACGAATCGATTGACGTAATAAACATCAAAATCGGACAACGCGTTTGGCCTCTAGAACGCCATATAGGAACAAACATACATACATACATAGACTGATAAACACATTACCCGCCTTCGGCAGTCGGGTAAAAACAAACACGACTAGTTTTGATGAGATTGTCGTAACCCAATAATTTCCTACGCTTAACTTCTGTAATAAAAGTGAATGAAATACGTAATTTCATTGACTTTAATAGTGAAGCAACCGCCACCTTTTATGGGGCAATAATTTGTTCTACCGTGGTTTTATATTGAACCATAAACTATGCAGAGATGGGTATCAAAGAAAATCATCTGACAAGCGTGATAGAGATATAAAAAAACCAGCCAAGTGCGAGTCGGACTCGCGCACGAAGGGTTCCGTACCTTTATCGCAAAAAAACGGCAAAAAAAAAATGTTTTTTGTATGTGAGCCCCATTTAAATATTTATTTTATTCTGTTTTTAGTATTTGTTGTTATAGCGGCAACAGAAATAAATCATCTGTGAAAATTTCACCTGTCTAGCTATCACGGTTCATGAGATACAGCCTGGTAACAGACAGACAGACAGACAGACGGACCGCGAAGTCTTAGTAATAGGGTTCCGTTTTTACCTTTTGGGTACGGAACCCTAAAAAGCATAGAACTATTTTCCCTACCGAGGATGTGGGTTTTTTCGTGAGTTCTCTACGTTGTGTACCGTGTTTGAATTCCTTGAATTAATAGTAAGTGCCTGGTGACCGAGCTCTGCTCGGGTAAAAATAGAGAAAACGACGTTTTCTAAATTAGAAACCTAGCTAGATCGATTTACCGCCCTCGAAACTCCCTACATACTAAATTTCATGAAACTCGCTGGAGCCGTTTTCGAGTTTCAGATTATATTATATATACAAGAACTGCTCGTTTAAAGGTCTTATATTGTATAGATAGATTAGATATGTGGATGTGTCGTGTAATGTCCTTTTGGCCCAGTGACTAAGAACTCGCCTCCCGTGCTTGAGGTTGTGGGTTCAAATCCGTATCTTCCAATGTGACGTTTTAACCGACTTCCCAAAAAGGAGGAGGATCTCAATTCGTATGTTTATATTTTTTATGTATGTTCGGGCATAACTCCGTCATGTATAAAGGAATTATATACAAAATTATTTTTTTGTTCGAAAGAAATTTATTCCGAAATTGTCCCATTTAAAGATCTGATGAAGAACTTCGGAGATATACTACAGAAGTCTTCAATAAATGACGGCAAATCTCTAGGTATTGCTGCAATCACATGTCTGTTTATTGTTTACACCATTTCATAACAAACAATCACGCCAGTATGCTTAATAAACGAAAACACGAACACCGACTGCCGAAATTGAAGTTATTTTTCACTTTGTAGTGTTTTTATTTGGAAGTCAGTTGTTTAAATTCATGCACTTCCCAGGCAACGGTGAAGGAAAACCTGGACTTATTTAGTTAATGTAAGTCTGAGATAGCCAAGTCAGAGGCCTGTGGGGTTCCCAGAGGCGGCTTTAATAACTCTGACACCTGAGGTGGCCACATCCGCACATGAAAAGAAGAAGAGGGGCTTTAATATAAAGTTTTATTTGTTCATTTTACCGAATCGTACTAACCTGTGTCAAAAATGCGCCTGATGTTTTGTCTCCAAGAAATATGCATTATTACGCGTGTTCCTTCCCATAATTATGTTTAATTAAAAATAGTATGACAAACAGAATACCGATTTTATTTATTTCTCCCGAATACCCGATTCGAAAATCGAATAAACGCAATAAGCGGACACTGGCCTGTCATTGTGCTCAAAAGTATTTCCAACTTTATCGGGTTCATTTTCACGCCCCAAATAACCACATACTTTTATACTTTTAATGGCATTTATTTTTGTCACAGGCAAAATAAGTTATGCCGCATTCACGTGGAATTCCTTTTTCCGGACATGTAAACCTGAATGCTTCGCAGGCATTCGGGTCGTCCAGAATAATGCGGATTTTATTGTCGCTGTGATGGCTAACCTATTGACCTTTTTAGACCCTTTATTGATATAGCCTTTGTCGTATAGTGAAGAACTTTTTTGTAAAATTATCTATTGCCATTATTTAATCTAAAATAAATACTATTATTACAGTAAGTATAAAAAACCTCTTGGTATTCAATTTAAACGACACGAAATAAGTAAAAAAAGAAACCCATCTCGGCTTTCAAAGCATTTTCAATATTAATTCGTTCCTTTTTCGAATGATTGAGTGAATTTCTTTTAAAAACGTCACCTTTCTGGGTAATTGACAGTCTATTCGGCCAGTTTGACTGGCAGTGACAAAGCTAAGGAAAATTCCCGAAAATTGTCACAGGCCTTGTTTCTGAAAAGAGTTTCCTTGTCGACATTCTCTTAGAATGAATGCCATACTTTTAAAAGAAAAAAAGAACAAATAAAGCGACTCTTGATTTGTTTCTAAAATTAGATATCATTATGTTTACTTCTCTATTTTATTGCTAGCAGATTCTTCACTTGATTCCTTAAGAAAAAGCTTCAAGATAAAGTTCCTCCTGTAATGTTCTTTAAATAGAAAACTAGCATAGTAAACAACGTGTGTGTTGTCAAAATAAAGTGAAAACTGTCTGCGGGCACATCACAAGTTTTATGGCATCCATAAAATGGCCCAGTTTCGAAAGTTGTCGTAAATACGGCCGTTTACGATCGAACCGAAAAGGGAATTAGATCTATGAACGATACTTCACCTTCGAGTATAAACCTGGCTGGAAAAAAGGGTGAATTGAATCACTTTTTTTATTGATACATAAAAAATATTATTAATTTATAATAATATTATTAATAAATAATATTTTGTTACTGTTACGGTTACTTATTATATTATAACAAGTAACAGTAACAGTTATAATGAATTTTATAGTAAACATTTTGCTACTTTGGGTTACAAAACAATTTTCCAAAACTGTCCACAATTGACGGAGAAATCGGCGAACATAAATAAAAAAAAAATTGCATACAGTCGAACATAGAACTCCCTCCTCATCCTTTTTGCGAAGTCGGTTAAAAAGTATAAAAATCAAAGTAGTCGACTATCGACTGTGCCATGTTTGTTCGTGTTAGTATCCCACATTCCTTGTATTTCAAATTCATTACCAGAGGCCTAATAACCTAACCTAATGACATTCTGTCCCATAATCAATCCTTTACATTTAAACAACGTGGCATTTCGATCATCATCATCATCATCATCTTCAGCCTATTAATGTTCCCACTGCTGGAACACAGGCCTCCTCTCTGTGAGAGGGGATGGGCCGTAATCCACCACGCGGGCCCAGTGCGGATTGGTGGATGTCACATGTCTTCGAATTGGTTCTAGGACATGCCGGTTTCCTCACGATGTTTTCCTTCATCGTTTTGAGAGCAGTGGTGATGAAACAATTTACACAAAGTAAAGCGCCTGGCTGGATTCGAACACACGACCTACAACTTGTAAGTCGCGGCCGATACCACTGGGCCACCACTGCAATGACATTTCGATAGCTCGTGTCAATCAGTTTTGACTCTATGAAATTCGTTTTCGCTGAAAGACTGTCACTTTGTGTATAGTTCTCGTCAAAATTCTTGGCCGCCCTGAAGTTGTCTTTCCGATGGGCATGGCATGGCACGGATCGGTGCTGTTTTTGTTTAAGACTGCGCAGCCATTTTATTGATCATAAATACCTACTTTCCGACTAGGTTTTCTTAAAAGACGTAGTTAGACTAGCCAACACGTCTAGTAACTAGTTACTGACATAAACATAACCTTGTGAAATCGGAGACGTGGACAAGATCCTTTATTTGGCAACACTTATCTCAGTGGTTTGTTCAAAGAGTACAATGTCAAGGGTACAGACAGATTGATCGTCACTCGATCTAATAACCATCCATCTATGTGATTCTTAATAGATACAACACGCCATATAATTGTCCTACACAAAACTAAGAGCCGATTTCACCACTAATCGCGACTAGTTCAACTAAACTTAGTTTATACAAATACAGCGTTTTGATTGGATGAGACCGCTGAGAAACTACCAATCAGAACGCTGTATTTGCATAAACTGAGTTTAGATGAACTACTCGCGATTAGTTTCATTGGTAAATTCGGCCCTTAATCAACTCAAGTTGACATCTCTAATCAGCTGAATCAAGCTCAAGTTCAATGTCAAAGGTCAATCCAAAAAACCTGACACACAAATACCAATTCATTGACCTAGACATAAACTGAAAGAAAAACGTCCACAAAAATCGGCAGTATTATAATACTTGGCAACGCTAATTAGGGTATCGTAGATACTCGAGCACAATGTCAAGGGCCGCACCAGCCGTCGACACGCGATCGCGTGAGCCGCGCCAAGTTGCTCCCGCCGCATCAATGCGACCGGCGCCTTAACCGACGCTTGTTACTGGCTGTTAAGACTTTGAATAAACTTGTTTTTGTGAACACAGTGGTACACTGCGTGGCACGTAAGTTGAACAAAAATGTACTAACGTTTTATTGAAATTAAACGATTTAAACCGATTTTTCTTCTTTTGAAACGAGCTAGCCGTTGATAATTTGTATATTGTCATCGGTTAGGTAATTTATATGGGATTAATTTCGGTTTAAATCGTTTAATTTCAATAAAACGTTATTAATTTTTTTTCAACTTACGCGTGTCGCGCACTATATTCTGAATAGATTTTGTTGGAAGAAAGTGAAACGGTGAAGTTTATAATCCCCGGCATGTGAGTTGTCACGGTTTTGGCGTAGTGGGGGTAAGTTCGCGCACATTACGCGAACTGACCTACCACCTTATAGAGCGAACGGAATGTGAACGCGACACGAATGGTCAGTCGATCCTTGTGTCAACTGACCAACCAATAACGCGCTAGGAAAGGTCCTAAACGTTCCCCGCGCCCCGCTTCACTACCAAAGAGACCTAAAAAACGATTTCTGCGCATCTAACGACTCTTGCCAACTTACGTGCCGGGGACTATTGACATTGATGTTATTTTGGTTAGCTATTTTATGATAGCACATTAAAGTTAGCTGTTTGTTGGTCTAATGGTTGCAAACGCTACTGCTAGGCAACTGGGCTTATCCCAGTTGTAAACGACCCTTTGTGCCTATTGGCCTTGTTTGTTCTGTCTCCTGCTTGGTATGGAGGGAAGTGGAAATATGTATTATTTTTTCACTCCTCCGTTATTCTTTTCTGTTTAATTTCGTTGCGCGATCCAAGACAGTTAAATTCATTATCCGGGACTTCGTCGAGCTTCATTGCCTCGACGCTTTTCTGGTGGTCGCCACTGTTGATTCTGGCTTTCAGGAGATGCAGTGGTTTGGGAGTAGTGCGGCAGGATTGTCTC
The DNA here is from genome assembly GCA_948252205.1 of Orthosia incerta. Taxonomy (NCBI): domain Eukaryota; kingdom Metazoa; phylum Arthropoda; class Insecta; order Lepidoptera; family Noctuidae; genus Orthosia; species Orthosia incerta. The sequence goes on from OX411742.1 coordinate 58,606,788, forward strand.
AAAAAAAAATGCTACTGTTGAGTGTGGGTTAGATTCCTGGGTCGAGCAAAGGGTTATTGGGATTTTCCATCTAGAGTTCCTCAGTAGCAGCCCGGAGTTTAGTTTTGTGCCTGGATGATGACTTTAGGCTCGCCTCATATAACATGTGGGCCTTAAACGTAGCTTGCAAAATGTGGGTGTATTAGGTGCACTTCTACCCCTTCGGGGAAGACGGGCATGTTTTTTTTTCTATTGTAGTTCCGAACCCAACGGGTCCAAACGGAGCCCTATTGCTGTATTATTGTTAAGTAAGTAGTCTTGAGACTGATTTACGTCTGTCACGTCATCAGTCACAGGTCCAGTTGAAAACCAGCGTCGGTCACTAGTTGCCCGACATTTTTGCTGTACTGGTCCTATTTGGCGCAGCCGTGGGACACACAATGTTACTTTTATATTGTTTGATTGTATATTTTATATTATTGTTGTTTAGTCTAAGTTTTCTTTTTTTAATGTTTGTGTTGTGTGCTCTGGCTTGTGTCAATAAATGTGTTTTCTTTCTTTTTCTTGCTTAGGTCTTCAGTGGTTTATTTAAGTATATTAATATTATTAGTTTACATTCTTTTATTGTGTTAATATTAGTACAAACGACCGGCTAGGTCAGAGGTCGGAGGCCAAGGGGTGTATATTTTACTAACAAATACCAATATATTGATAAATCTGATTTTTCTTTGAAAATCCCTCAATTTTCCTCTTACAACCAACTTGATTTTGCGGTTTGGTACATAACCTAAATGTGCGCAGTCCGACACGCACTTGGCCGGTTTTTTTTATAATATGTGAGGAGCTGGTGTCCGAGTAAGGCATAGCACTGCCTGTATTACAGTTCGACCAACTTATCTGTGAATTATGAGTGGCGCTGTTCGTCATCATTTCACCAAAACTAAAAAAAAAACCGATCTTATGTCCCATTCAAAATGTAAGTTCCAAAAACCTCCGTTTGACAGATAAGTTGGTAGGAGTGTACTAATCACCATGGGTCCCCATCCCACAGATAACAAAAACAATAGGATCGCGTGGTTCCGGTTTAGTTACTTTCAATTTAATCCATTTCGATACACTGCTAGAAGAAATAAAATAATTAATTAACAATATACCAATAATCAAGCAGAAATAATAAAATAAATGGAACCAAAAACGATGATAAGAAAAGTCTATTATCACGGAAACTGGCACGCCAATAGCGAAAACGTGTTAGTTGAAAGAAAAATCCTAGTAGATTTTTTTCTACATGGAACGGATCCGGAAGTTTTATGATATCCTCGGGATCTGGTTACCATAAAGGAAAAGCTTCTCCCTATGGACAATGTCATACACAGCCTCGTCTATTAGATTGACATCGATCCTCAATTTCACCTTGCAATCCCACTGGGCCGTACCAATCTTACAACATTCTATTTTGCTTCGTTTGCTACCTTGTCACTCTATTCCTCTACACAAAATCAAAAGCACGTACTCCGTAACTTAAGTAATAAGTAATGGAGCATGTAGCTACGGCGCTTATGGCCTCGGACAGGGTGAGGACCTTGCGCGGGTGTAGAGGCGGGCGTGAATCAAGTATAATAGCGGTCACCGCGAGTCACTCCGCAGTGGCAAATACATGTGACTGGGTGAGGGGACGGGATACTCGGGGGCAACGAAAAGCAAACTCAACAGAGTGACGTCATTAACTCCTACACTTATTAAACGTCAGTATCTGGGCGACCGACATCAGCTCGGGTGAAAATAGATAAAACAACTTTTTTTTTATGAAACCTAGCTAAATCGAATTAACGCCCCCGAAACCCCCTGCATACTAAATTTCATGAAAATCGTTGAAGCCGTTTCCGAGATTCAGATTATAAATATATGTCGCAGGGTTTTCATAAAATTAGGTTTTTGATGAAAAACCGACAGATGACATATTTTAAACTCAATTTCATCATAAACCAGTAACAATGCAGATTTTTTATCAAAAACCTGAACTAGTTGGTCAATGAATCAGTCCAAGAGCGAGCGAAGCGAACTCGGGAGCATAGGCCACCCCGACACGGACAGGTTAGGGGTTCGAAGGAGACGACGGGAGCTGAAGTGAGCGAACTCAGCTTCCGTCATCTCCTTCATTTTAGGTTACTTTAGACCCTGCATTCAGAAATCGGAGCAGCGGGGCTCCGTCGACTCTGTTGCTTAAATACTAATCGTACTTGCACCTATCGGCCGCGCCGAGCAGGGGGCGCGGTCACTGACAAGCAAGCGCGAGCGCGACGCAAACAAGAACTGGACATGATTTTTTATCATTTCACTGAATCATCAATTTAGGGATTTGTTCAAATCACTAGATTTGTTTAGGGAAATGATAAAATCGTGTTTTTATTTTAACATGCTCCGTGATTTGATCAAATCCCTTAGGGAATTGACTAAAGCCCTGTTTTTATCATATCCCTGCGACATATATATATACAAGAATTGCTCGTTTAAAGGTATTAGATAGATATACGTATCAAGCGTCCATACTGAAGTAACTCGGCGGGCCCCAAACGCCGATTTGACGTAGCGGCCGAGCTAACGAGCGACCCTATTTAGTTTTATCCTGAGGAAACACGTTTACACTCTACTGCCCACTACATCAACTCGCGGTGCACGGTTGCAACCTAAGCAACCTAAGCCACACGGCATTGTACCTTATGCACGTTTTTTTACCGTGTAATGCTAGGATCTCACGTAACTTTGCATTACCAAAATCAGCGGCATTTTGTCGTTTGATCATACTGCAAAATAACCTGGGGCCGTACTATGACTTGTCAAAACTATCATGATTCCGCTGTTGAAAAGGAATAGAGCTCTTCATCCTGTAAAGCTCCGTCTTTCACTCACAGTGGTGTCATGGGCTAATCGCGCCCGCCACCGCGTGTTCACTCTGGACCAGGCCTGTAACTGCGACACACTACCTAGGTACTTCAGTGTGTAAACAGTTCCCCAGCTCTTTACCTACTTGACTCCCAGCCAACTAGCTAGCAAGAATGATAAAGATAATTTGAAAATAGAACAGGGGTTAGTTAGGAAATTAAGGGGTAGTAAAGTGGTGAAGGAAACAAAAACGAAACAAAATTAACAGATGTAAACCAAAGAATTAGATTACTGAAATGTAACTGGCCAGGGCATTTGTGTAGATTGGAAAGTACTAGATGGACAAATATGGTATCAGAATGGATCCCATTGGAAGGTATAAGAATGCAAGGGAGACAAAGAAAGAGATGGCGAGAAATATTTACCCAACGTTGTGGACCGGACTGGATGCAGAAGGCGCGCGATAGAAGCGTGTGGAGCGATTTAGGGGAGGCCTACGTCGCAGAGGCGACTTCTACGAATAGCGATGGCAAACGCTTGTGAATGAAAGGAAAAGAAGAAAGTGACTGATTAAGAAGAAGTGCTATTGATTTATTTCAATAGCATTTGCAATATTTTTAAAGTGTTGTGAACTTAATTAAGTTTTTTATATTGTAAGTAGTGGAATAAAGGGCATTTTTATTTTATTTTAAACTTGTTAAGGAGTTATTTAATGCTTGAAATTCACAAGGAGCATCAATAACTAAGCGAGTAAGCAAGAAGAACCGAACCTGTTGGAGTGGCGATGCTTGGGGTAAGCAAATGTCCAGTAGTGGACGTCATCCGAAAGGATGCATTGCAATTGCAATTTTATTAAAATTGATACGTCTCAGAAGACCAAAATATAAGGCAAGGTAGTATGCCTGACGCGTTAATTTAGAGCCCGTACCACAAGGTTCAAAACTACTAAGTTTTGAAGGTACCTCCTTATTAGTCCCGCTTTCATTCGTCGTGAATCGTCTCTGAATTCTGCATTGCTTGTGCATTTGTGTATGCGATGGTTCATTGTTCAACAAAGAAGAAGAAGTTAGTTGATCAACAGTTTTCAGATTTAAAACTTTAAACTAGCGTAGGGAAACCCGCTTTTACTCCATTAATTACGTCACGATGGGTCTTTAATAAGAAACTGTAAGGTTATCTCTATTTACTCCCAAGAAAGAGTAAAACGAAGCAAATTGTGAAATGAAGTAAAAGTGGAAGCTTACTGAGCGTCAGCTTAAAATGACATTAAACTTAAAGCCGGCTTAGGTTCGACGTTAAGCAAAGCCGCTTGAAGCGACTTTAATCTCTTATTTTAACATGCCGATAGTAAATACGCTTCAATTTTATCAAGTCGTCGGACTTTATGAAAAATATTGTTGGTAAGATAAGCTTTTTATTAAATAGCCTACTTCAGCCTGGTATTGTTGGGTACGCAGATGACAGTACGGTTTCAGAGAGATACTTGTCCAGCGCGAAAACCAGCGTGGATGAAGTTCTTTCCTTGAGAGAGGCTATGGTGGAGCGGACAGATTTGACCTTAAGCCTTGTCTCCCAGTGGGGTGATGACAATCTGGTCTCCTTTAACGCCACCAAAACACAGGCGTGTCTTTTTACCGCAAAAAGGAGAATTTTCGATCAAACTCCTACTTTTCGGGGTGCGTCTGTTCCTATGACTGATCGGCTCGAGCTCCTAGTCATGGAGTTGACATCCAGTCTCAATTTCGGCGCCTCCATTGAGTACAAAGCCCAAATTGCGGCCAAAAAACTGGGCATCCTAAATAGAGTGAAGCGATACTTTACGCCTGGACAGCTTTTAACCCTATACAAAGCGCAAGTCCGATCCTGCATGGAGTATTGCAGCCACCTTTGGGATGGCTCAGCTAAGTATCAGCTTGCCGCGCTTGACTCGGTGGAACGCAGAGCCAAGAGGCTCATTGGCGACGTTGAGCTGGCGGATGCCAAGCTACACAGCTTGGCTCATCGCCGCAAAGTTGACTGCTTGTCGGTCTTCTACAGACTGTACTTCGGTGAGTGTGCTCAAGAACTCCACGACCTCATCCCACCAGCCCCCTTCGATGATAATCGGACATCTAGACGCACTGCAAGATATCATCCTTACCTTGTTGCCATTCCACCAATTCGCACCAAGCGCTTCCAAACATCCTTCATAATGCGCACAGCGAATGAATGGAACTCACTACCTGCGTCTGTGTTTCCGAACGCATTCAACCCAAATCTCTTCAAAGTTAGAGTGAACAGGCTTCTTCTGGGTAAGCTAAAATAAAAACTGCCCGGGGGAGACTACAAACCGAACTTGGTTCTTACATATATTGTAAGTATTTGTATTTATTTAATTAATTACCTATCATAACAAATAATTTACAATAAGAAAGATATTATCGCCTACCCTGCCCTCTTTCATCGGATCGCCACAAGGTGTAAATGTAAACGTGTATTGGTGCTCTTTACAAAAATATTATAGACCAAAATTGAGTAAATTAAATTCAGTGAAATAATAGGACTACAAAATTCATTTTTTTTCAAAATTCATTTATTGGTGTGATTTTTGGTGCATTTTACATGAGATCTTAATAATAAATATTTCGTTCCTCAAAAATCTACCTTCAAGGTGTACACTCTTTCGCATAATTAGTAATTATTATAAAACAGAATAATCAACACAATATTAAAATAAAATAATTACAACGAAACACAACATAAATTAACACAGAAAAGACAAGCAAAACATTAACAATTTAGGATACTTTTATAATAGTACATTATGGTACAAGTGTGCAATGTTGGTGATTACCGCTGAGGCGTCATTGAGACCCGAGCCGTAGGTGAGGGTCTTAAGAGAGCCGAGGACGGTAATCATCAATACACACGTGTATCATACGACGTTTTTCAACACACTTGTGAAGAAAATAATACAAAAAAATATTTTTAACAGTAAAAACGAGTTGTGAAATTTTTTCAAAATGGCGGGCAAAATTAATTAATTTTCCTATGCGCGCGCATCTTACAATGGCGATCGGCCATAGACTAAAAGAATGAAATTTCTTTTTATTTTGGCTTATCGTGGATAGAGTTTTAACCACGTACAAAATAGGAAATTTCAATTTTTCTTAATTACAGAGCAAATAAAATTTATATTTGAGTGAAAGTTTTATTTATTAAGCACGTACAAGTTGAAATTAATACGAAGTTGCATGAAATGAGCAAGCAATAGATACATTAATTTATTTGTACTATTGAGCACGACCTTTTTTGTTTCGAAACTTTTTTAAAAACAAAGCAACTCAACCAATAAATTAAAAAAAAACTGTATAACTCACTTTGTGAATAATAGTAATGAAAAAGTCACAGTTTGATAACAGGCATCATTATGTGCCTAATTGCGGTGAAATTAGAGCCACTTTATGAGCAAGTGTGTTGAAAAAATAATGAATGAAATGGAATGTCAAAATCAAATAAATGTCAATGTTAAATAACTTATAATTTATCATTAAGGAATTCATCAATAGAATAATAGCATTTTTCCAATAATAGATTTCTTAATTTGTTTTTAAATTGAATAATATTTAAGTCCTTAACTCCATTTGGTAATTTATTAAATATTTTTGGGGCCATACAAAGTATGCTTTTGTGCATCATGGCGCTCTTTGATGGTCGAACGCATAATTCGTGTCTATATACTAGGCTAATGATTTTATAGTGATTTGCAGATACTTTTCTGAATAGATGCATGTTCTTTTTCACAAATAAGGCAGTCTCAAATATGTACAAGCAAGGTAAAGACATTATTTTTAACAATACAAAATAAGGTTTGCAGCTACAGAAAACACAAATGGTGTCCGGTTTAAGTGCGCTGCGCGTGAGTACCGTATAAGATACCACTCATCAATTCTATGGCCGTTTTACCGATGAATACAACAACTTATCACCGCTCACTCTTAGTATTGTCAGTACACGGGTCACACGTAACTAGTTAATAAGGCTTCTCGAGGACGAAAACCACTCATGAATAAGCAACGCCTTCTGCAAGGACAATCACCGGTCCACGCAATCGTCATTGATACTTTGAACTGCGCTCGCCCCTCCTCCCAGCAGTGATTGAGATTCACTAAATAACTCCTTGTTCTCATCACACCCTAGTAACTCAACAGCATAAATCTCTAAAAAATCTTCTAATTCTAAAAGTTCTTAAAATGAATACCTATGGACAAAACCAGTCATATTAAATACCCATATAACACCCACTCCTATTAAGATCGGACACACTACACTGCCATTATATCTGATTGGAACAAACGGTCCAGTTAGGTAGGTAACTTCGAGAAAAAGATTAACCGTCGAATCCGATTCGACTGGGCAGCGTTCGGGAAGTTGCGCCGTCTGTATCTTCTCGTTTAACTTACCGCAGTGTCTCAAGAAGTCTATGACCATCGTGTATTGCCAGTGATTACATACGGGACTGAGGCGTGGTCGCTTATAATGGGCCTCATCAGAAGGCTTAAAGTCGCACAAAAGGCAGAGGAGGAGGAGAGGGCTATACTCGAAGTATCCTTCCTTGACTGAATCAGAAATGAAGACATGAAGACAAGACGCAAGAGAACCAGGGTTACCAACATAGCTCGAAGAATTGCCAAACTAAAGTGGCAGTGGGCAGGGCACATTGCTCGCAGAACGGATGGTCAATGGGGCCGAAAGGTTCTGAAGTGGCGACCGCGTATGGGAAGACGTAGCGTTTTAAGGCCTCCCTCTGGCCTTTAGGTGCAGTGATGAACTGGTCAAGAGGCTGTGGGAATCCGGTTGATGCGAAACGCACAGGACGGATCAGTGTGGTGACGCTTGGGGGCCTATGTACAGCAGTGGGCGTCTTTCGGCTGAAATGATGATAATGCGATGATCAGAGCCCGCTATTGCCGTGCAAAACGCTATACGAGAAAACACTAAATTCATCAAAAAGAAACGCACAAATTCGTAATCTTCCCCCCACACACTCTTACCTACAAAGCCCTTATAAAAAGAGCCCCAATAAACTTCGCCACGCTCACACCGAAAAGTAACACAAAAAATATCGGCAAAGTACCGCAAACAAGCGCCAATGGTTCAGAGGTTAATCTAACGCGAATTGTTCGAGACATCCAAAGTTATTGCGATGATTTTTCCATTATCTTTGCCGACATACATTTTCCTTATGAGCGGCAATGGGAGAAGGGAGGGTGACTTGAAAGGGATGTAATGTACAGATGTGGAAAGGAAATATATAATACACATGATTCGTGGTTGTGAGCTCAATAAAAAAGGTTGCTATGGGTGCCTTTTGCGTGTTGATTATTGAATGTCCATTGATAGCATTATGTAAGAAGTTCTACTTCTTCTGTGGTATTGATTTGTTCCGACCAGTATGTTGTCATCCAGATAGCTCTGCCACTGGCTTCGTTTAAATCCAAGAAGGTGCAGGTAGTTATGCATGATGGGCAGGAAAGGAGGTGACGCATGTTTTAACATCTCTGTTACTAAGAACCTTAAAGTAGCTATTGTAAGTCAAGTAGCATACTAGACGAAGACAGTAAAATTTTGATTTCGAAATTTTGCTACATTTTGTCTAATTATTATTAGAGCAGTGGTGGCCTAGTGGTATCAGCTGCGACTTACAAGTTGTAGGTCGTGGGTTTGAGCCCAGGCAGGCGCTTTACTTTGTGTAAATTATTTCATCACCACTGCTCTCAAAACGGTGAAGGAAAACATCGTGAGGAAACCGGCATGTCCTAGAACCAAAAATTCGAAGACGTGTGACATCCATCAACCCGCACTGGGCCCGCGTGGTGGATTACGGCCCATTCCCTCTCACAGAGAGGAGGCCTGTGTCCCAGCAGTGGGTACATTAATAGGCTGATGATGATGATGATGGTCTAATAGTGGACCATGGTGTTTCGGTTTAATTTTTGTATATTGGTCGGCTTCACGATTCCTAAAATATTATGATCTATTGAACTGCTATACCTTAATTCCCACTAATATTATAAATTCGAAAGTTTGGATGGATGTATGTTTTTAGAATTAATATTTCGACACCGTTTCAAGCGCCGAAATAAATATTAATTCTAATGATTGTGACCATGTCACCCATGTTGTGGATCAGTCAGGAGCCAATGAAGTACGAATCTACACTGATGGCTCGAAAACAAAAGACGGCTCAGGTGCTGGCGTACACTCCCTTGACCTCAACATTAACTTTCACATACCGCTCGGCACACACAATTCAATATTTCAATGTGAATGTGTCGCCTTAACACAAGCTGCAAAAACTGTAAAGCGCTTAGGCATCCAGAACTATGGTATCAGGTTCCTATCTGATAGTCTGGCTGTGCTCAAGGCTTTAGGAAATAAACTAACCAACAACAATCTAATCTTTGAATGCCACCACGCCCTGGAGAGTATATCGAAATCCAATCAAGTCACCCTCCGTGGATCAGGGGGCATAGTGGATCCCTTGGCAATGATGCCGCAGACGAGCTTGCGAAGAGGGGCTCCGGGATGGCAGTGCTGGGCCCGTACCCGCTTATCCCCTTGCCCTTCTCGCAATTCCGTGCGTGGATTCGCCAAAGATCAACAAAACTACACAATAACAGATGGGCACGGGCAACAGACTGTAGACAGTCGAAAATGGCTTTGCCAAATGTACACCCGCGTCTAACTAAAAAACTCCTCAGCCTGAGTAGAAATAACCTTAAAATAATTATAGGGACCATGACGGGCCACACCCTTCTTAACAAACATTTATTTAACATAGGCGCCACGGACAGCCCACTTTGCAGGGGCTGTTTTAACGCCGAAGAATCAGCCGCCCACGTAATCCTGGAATGCGAGGCAGTGGCATCACAACGGGAAGAAATCCTCGGAACAGTGAGGTCGCTCCGAGAAGCCTGTGAAGCTCCCAGGAAGCTTTTGTGCTTTTGGACGGAGCTAGGCTGGCTATGTTAGCCAGCACAACCCCCACGCACAACGGACCAAATGAGAGTCTAAGTGCGGAAAAGGGAGTCCCTACCACTACCACTACCACTACTACCCATGTTGTGGCGTGCTTCACCGTCGACCATCAGGCGAGATAGTGGTCAAACGCGAGCCTAACGATAAATAAAAATAAAAATAAAATGTCAGCTTAAAAAGGATGTATGTTTGTTACTCAATGACGCCAGAAAGACTGAATGGATATGGATGAAATTTTTCACAGAGGTAGATTAGAGTCACGAATAACACATAGGCTATTTTTCATCCTGGTGTATTATTCCCTTGGGATAGGTTTTAACGCGGGCGAAGCCGCTGGCAGAAGCTAGTTACAAATTAATTCAGTAGTATTAGGTATCTTCTGAAAAACATTTGACTACAAGAACAATTTCGTTTTCTAAGAATATTCGCGTGCGAGAACCAACAAATCATCCACACAAACGTCGATCCCTAATATAATAGTACCATGAAAAGGTAACATATAAATAATAAGCAAGAAAAACAAAACCCTCGCGAAGATAGAGGAAAATAAATAATGAGAGAATCGCTGTTGGGGGAATTACCTCTTTGCTGCAAATAAAGATAAATTGATTTCTGCGTAGAACGTACCTTACCTTGAGTTGCCACCTTTAGTTGCGTACCTTTCAGCACTTATTTTTACCTTTTGTTAACTACGTTAGCTCAGGGAAATTAATAGTTAGCAATAATTCCCATTAAATTAATTGAAACTGCACTAAGGTGGAATCTGGCCAACTATGACATAAATTAGACCTTGAAAAATGTTACATTCTATCATCGAGAAAGTTTCGAAAAGTCAAAATGTTTGAGATTGACCTCGTGATAATTAACGCTATTGGAATAACACGAGGTCAATCGAGGTTATTCTTACGTTTTTTAACCCTCGACGCAAAAGGATGTGTGTTATAAGTTTGACGTGTGTTTGTGTATCTATCTGTGTATAGTAATATATCTCCTAAACGGATGAACTCATTTTGATTTCGTTTTTTTTTTGTTTAAAATTTTACTTTATCGAGAGTGTTCTTAGCTATGTTAGATCATCTAGAGCAAAATGGCGACCTATTTTGGTCCACAAACTTAGGTAAACAGTACATATATAATTTACTTGTGTTACATGAGTACGTAATTTAATCATAATATCCCACGCTTTGTCTTTACTGCTGACGATTCAACATAGGACGAATCATCTCATTAAAATCTTCATTGATATTTATCTATAGGTACTTATTTCAATTTTAACAAAGTACATACACGTGATGATGTTAAGGCCGGATGCTAGGTGGCTTTAAAACTTACGTATTACTAATATATATTTTATTCTGTTTTTAGTATTTGTTGTTATAGCGGCAACAGAAATACATCATCTGTGAATATTTCAACTGTCTAGCTATAACGGTTCATGAGATTCAGCCTGGTGACAGACAGAGAGACGGACAGTGGAGTCTTAGTAATAGAGCCCCGTTTTTACCCTTTACGGGTACGAAACTCTAAAAATGGACTCCGAATGAAAGTAATTGGTGACCCCTGGTCAGCAGCCTCTTACTTAATGTAACAACTTAATTACCCTGATTATAGTTACTTTATAGGCAGGCTGTGTTTCTCATAATTCCTGATAGATATATGAACGTGAAATAGGAAACAGTGCTATTTTCCTGGAAACTTTCAACGTACCACTTGATTAGAATTGCTTCGTTTTTCGTTAATTTCAAAGGCCAGAGTTCGCTCTGTGTGCATATGCCGATTGTTTGACGTACTTGTCGTGATAACTTAAACCTCAATTTCAATAATCAATTGTCAATTTGTATATGTACAAAAAAGAGTTTCTCCTTACTGTCACCAGACGGCGCTTATCCAGTTTCAATAAAAAAATTACGTTTACGTAAACGCGAATGAGCGCGAGTGAAAACTCACACTAAAGCCCACAGGTACTTTGAAACTATCGATAAACAAAATATGACCTCACTTAGGTTACGAATTTCATATTTTTTAATACCTACTTACTTTTAAACAAAACTTTACTTGTCATGAAAAAGAGAAATGAGATTGCTTTAAAGTTAAAAAACAAATATGCTGTAACGCCTTTTAATGGCTCACACACACGTGTTTAAGACATTAATTATAATAAGACTTGCGCAAGAATATTTATTACGGTTGTTTAAGAATTTACCGAAGCTTCTCTTCGTTTATTTTCATTATTTCTACCTGAATGAGTTGAACCAATGAACTGTTAAAAGATAATTATGGAAAACTTGAAAAAGAGGTTTTAAACAAGCTCTGGCCACCAACAAAATTAATCACACAAATGACAGAAAAGAACAATGGCTTCGTTCTATTTTTAAAACCGCTGAAGCCTAAACAACGATTTTAAAAACAAAATGGTACTTAAACTTCGCACGTGCCTATTCACGGAAAATGTGACCAACCCTTTTCCTCTTGCTTAGTTATAAACTTAAAGTTTGTAGCACAGTAAAATCTGACACGAGCCAACAGAAAACATGCCAATAGAGGTCATAATTCTAAAGCTAACCGATTTAATTCACAGCTGCTTTCGTTGAGCCTGGCTTTAGTCCAAAAAGTATTGTCGATTGAACTAATCCCCTAGAGACAGACAAAGCGTATTAGGAAGATATTTTCTGCGGTGCTTTGGGGCGTATTATCACGTCTAGCGTTCTGATGCCAAATTCTCTACCTCCTTGCCAGCCAGTTATTGGTTCAATGTGACGTCTAATGCTCGCTCGTTTTCTGCAACTTATTTAGGCTAATATTAAAAAGAGTTTAAAGTCCTTTTTTGTTTAGGTAGGTATGTGTTTGTATAAGTTAATCTCTATTGATCTCTGTTGACTGATATATAAATTAACGTCGTCTTATGCTACTTTTTCCCTGAAATATTACATACTGCCTATGGTCTAGCACGGGAAGAAAATCCCGGGCAAAAGCTTTTCATCTAAAAAGTCCAAATAGTCGCTACAATCTACGATTTAACGACCCGGATAAATCTGGCCATATTCAGCAAACTCGGTAAGAATTTCACTTAGACGCTCTCATAACTAACCTAGTTCAGTCTTATGAGGCATGCGAAACATGGTTTCCGCACACAAAACCGCCTGTTAAGTGTTTAGTGTCTCGTGATAGGTTAGATTATACCGGATTATTCACCTATCGTCTTTGCGCATAGCAACCGTGTTCCTATCTTATGCTGAGGCCACACTAATTCGGCTTCGACGAAGATTCGGCTTGTCAAACGTTCGGTTGTGTCGGAAGATTTGCTGACAACAGATAATGTAACTACAACTTTGATCCCCTCAACGGTCGCGACACCTGAATTAGGTGCAAAACAATAGAAAAACAATTGTTTCTTAATTACGACCGTTGAGCCCGTAAACATTCAATTTAAATATAATAGGTATATTTAAAAAAAATAGGCTTTCAGGGACAATTTTATCTGAGGATGGTGTCAAACTCATCCTCTCCATCTTTGCCTGTGTCGGCTGTGATTTTGTCGGAAATTTTGCGGGGACCATATTGTAGAAAATTTATCCTAGGATTTGTTTGACTAAAATTGGAATAGAAATCTTTAATGTAAATTGCCATTAGTTTATATTCTCGGGACCCACCCTCAACAGCGTGCAAACTACTGGGAGAATTCAAACGTGATTCCTGGTAACTCTATTTTAATCTGTAACCTGAAACACGTGGCTCACAGCGCAACCCAATCTGAGTTTTGAATACAGGCATGAAACCACACATTAACAGCCAATAGATAGACCACAAATATCATCCATCAATGTTCATTGATTGGTAAAAGTCGTGGATGCGTACAAATACATTTCTGTGATACGGACGATACGCACCAAAGGGTTCGGAAACAAGCAAACAAAAGCAAATAACAAATTGATCCCCGTTTTCTGAGAGTAAGTCAAATATTTGACATTCAAACCATCCTGTAGAAATAAGGAATGCAACACACTAGGACGGTGTAGATTCACCAACATTCTACAAAAGTAAATGCTGTCTAATATTCTGAATTTAATTCCTGGTATTGCCACCAAATGCTTGCACGAATATCTTTGGAATATGGTTGCGGATTTTTCAGTGCAGAGTGAGGCAAACTATGCACTTTATGTGGTTGGTAGTAAAATAATCTTGGTTTCGTGTCATGTTATTTTTATGGAAAAACTATTATTCACATTTCGTTTTTTTTTAAAATGGTATTATAGCTATTGCTTCTACAAGTGACTTCAGCGGCTCGTTAAAGAATAACCGCCCACGGGAACATACTGGTATATGTATATAAAGTATCTTGTTCTTGTCTATGGTCATAGATGGCAAGTTTAATTAAAATTCATTCAAATATAGAGACTTACACATTTACTTATAATAATATTAAAAATAATATTACTAGTCTGGTCTGTTACATTTAATGGTAGGGCACTTAATCTCGCTTTCCGAAATGTCACATACATGCGGTGTTCCGTTCCACTGGGCGGTAGTCTGACGTTCAACAGATGGCACTATAACGGACCGCCCTTGGTATAATGCAGAATGCGCCCACGCTGAGGCCCGAAAAGAATCTGCCTACCAAGCCTGGGTCGGGGCCCGTGACCGCAAAGTAAGAGCACGTAGGGTTCGCGCGAGGAAAAGAGCCTTTAATTCTGCCACCAAGTTCTGCAAGCGGGTTCTGCGTCGGGCACGTTTTGACCGCATTGGACGTATTGGGGCCAAGCTGGCATCGCACCCTCCGGGTAGTAAACAGTTCTGGTCCCTGTCTAAAGCGGTTGAAGCGAATTTCTGTCAACCCACTTTACCTCCAATGCTGAAACCTGATGGGTCGCTGGCTCACTCTGCGAGTGAGAAAGCAAATTTATTTGCATCTCTCTTTGCTAGCAATTCGCGTCTGGAGGCTGGCTCCAAGCAACCACCTACTATACCTCACTGTGACTCTTCGATGCCGGAGATCGCTGTGCACACTAAAGAGGTCCGGAGAGTATTGTCCAGTCTAGACGTGAATAAGGCCAGCGGGCCTGATGGCATTCCAGCGAGAGTGCTGAGGCAGTGTGCGCCTGAACTGTCTCCTGTATTGACACGCTTGTTCCGCCTCTCTCTTGTAAAAAGAACGGTGCCGAAATCCTGGAAGCTTGCAAATGTGCAACCAGTGCCCAAAAAAGGCAACCGTGCAGACCCTGCCCATTACCGTCCGATCGCCATTACCTCCATTCTGTGCAAAGTTATGGAAAGGGTACTGAACAGAAAGTTGCTGACCTACCTTGAAGACAACAATCTCCTCAGTGACCGTCAATATGGCTTTCGCCGGGGACGGTCAACTGGCGATCTTCTTGTGTATGTCACGCACTGCTGGGGCGAAGCCATCGAGAGACACGGCGAAGCACTTGCTGTATCGCTTGATATCTCGAAGGCCTTTGACAGGGTCTGGCACGCGAGTCTACTTAGTAAGCTTCCTGCTTATGGCATCCCTGCTGGTTTTTGTAGCTGGATATCAGACTTCCTCAGTGAACGGTCGATCCGAGTAGTCGTTGACGGCTGCTCCTCTGACCTTATGGCTATTGATGCCGGAGTTCCTCAGGGGTCTGTTCTCTCTGCAACTCTTTTCCTGCTGCACATCAATGACCTTCTTCAGCCTGGTATTGTTGGGTACGCAGATGACAGTACTGTTTCAGAGAGATACTTGTCCAGCGCAAAAACCAGCGTGGATGAAGTTCGTTCCTTGAGAGAGGCTATGGTGGAGCGGACAGATTTGACCTTAAGCCTTGTCTCCCGGTGGGGTGATGACAATCTGGTCTCCTTTAACGCCTCCAAAACACAGGCGTGTCTTTTTACCGCTAAAAGGAGTCTTTTCGATCAAACTCCTACTTTTCGGGGTGCGTCTGTTCCTGTGACTGATCGGCTCGAGCTCCTAGGCATGGAGTTGACATCCAGTCTCAACTTTGGCGCCTCCATTGAGTACAAAGCCCAAATTGCGGCCAAAAAACTAGGCATCCTAAATAAAGTGAAGCGATACTTTACGCCTGGACAGCTTTTAACCCTATACAAAGCGCAAGTCCGATCCTGCATGGAGTATTGCAGCCACCTTTGGGATGGCTCAGCTAAATATCAGCTTGCCGCGCTTGACTCGGTGGAACGCAGAGCCAGGAGGCTCATTGGCGACGTTGACCTGGCGGGTGCCAGGCTTCACAGCTTGGCTCATCGCCGCAAGGTTGCCTGCTTGT
Source organism: Orthosia incerta (assembly GCA_948252205.1). Classification (NCBI taxonomy): domain Eukaryota; kingdom Metazoa; phylum Arthropoda; class Insecta; order Lepidoptera; family Noctuidae; genus Orthosia; species Orthosia incerta. The sequence goes on from OX411742.1 coordinate 58,622,930, forward strand.
CGGTCTTCTACAGACTGTACTTCGGTGAGTGTGCTGAAGAACTCCACGACCTCATCCCACCAGCCCCCTTCTACCATCGGACATCTAGACGTACTGCAAGTTATCATCCTTACCTTGTTGCCATTCCACCAATTCGCACCAAACGCTTCCAAACATCCTTCATAATGCGCACAGCGAATGAATGGAACTCGCTACCTGCGTCAGTGTTTCCGAACGCATTCAACCCGAATCTCTTCAAAGTTAGAGTGAACAGGCTTCTTCTGGGTAAGCTCACTCCATCGTAGACTCTGTCTCTGTCACCTTTGACCTAGACTAGAGTCAAGAGCAAACCCATCACAAATAAAAAAAAAAAAAAAAAAAAACTGGGACGACTGGCTCTGTGGTTACACTGGTTACGAACCTCCTTGCTTAGTGACTTTACTGCTTGGTGAAAGCCAGAGTAATGAAACCTGGCTTCAGTTGTGTAATAATTGTGTTAAATTTTCTATCTAAACTAAAGCTAACAACTGGGGTGTAATAAATGTTTTAAGGAATAAGATAGCTTCTCGTTATTTATTTGTTCCAGAAAAGGCTTTTGCATTGAAGCAGGTATTGAATTAGCGAGTTCAGATATAAAAAAATGCATGTAAAAATCCAGGCCACAAAAAACCCCGTTAAAAATCCTCGAATATTCGAAACATAAAGTAACGTTCCATTATTAAAATTTTATTCAACGATGTGGGTAAAGCCTCTTGCATATTGCAGTGAAACGCGTGTTCAAGCCGATTTCCTTGCACCGTGCGATCGGATATTGTTCCTAGTCTTGTCTGGACTGCACTGAATAAAAGATTCGCCATAATTAGTGCACATGCACCTTTTTGTTTTTGCTTCGTAGACGGATATTGCAGATATTTTGTTACTGGAGTTTCTTTCAGAATGTACTCGTATAATTTTGTTTTGAATTTTATATCTTGGGTCTGAGTGGAAAGAGATCAAAAAGTACAGAAAAATATTTTCTTTTTCTTTTCTCTTCTGTAATGTGGCGATCTGTGTTGACACAATAAGCCAATCTCCTGACATTAATTTGATTTCATGTGACATGACATCATCGGCAGAAGGAATTTTTCACAATCTCTTCACATTATAAAGAAAAATAATTGAATCAAGAAACCTTTGTTTTCGTAAAAGGAAGTGGGATAAAACTATCAAAATTCACAACTTATAGTCTGTTCTAAATACTATAAGTTCTATCACTTAAGCAAAATCAACGTAGTTTGCGCTCCATCTTAAAAATTAGCTCTTAGTTAAAAAAACAAGCCAATGTTCTGCTGCTACTTTGACAACCGTTGATTGAGATTTCCTTTTCATTTGACATTCACATAAAAAGACAAACAACAAAAACGTTACGCTTCATCAAACTTGCCTCAAAAATCCCGTTCTACAATACACGCTTACATTACCAGCCACTGTAATAACTCAGACAAAAGATTCAAGATATTCCCGTTTCATTAAACAGGGTCGCCGCGAGACAGTATCAGTCTAAATGTGCTTTCCAGTAGAGATGTGCGGGGTAGCTAGGCAATGCGGGGATTTGTAGCTGTGTAAATGTGTGATTGTTTCCACCAAAGCTCTGCAAGAAGACTGCACGGTGGAAGTATGTGTGGCGAAGCTGTGTAACGGTGTGTAGCTGAGAGGTGCGAGGATGCGTTGTGGACTCTTTTCAGCTGTGTGCGGGCGGGCTGCATCCTCCCTTGCACCTCTCGCACACATTTCTCGCTCGCATACTCGCAAATGCCTCTCACTTTTTGTCTGTACTTTTTGTATGTACAAATATCTTTAAATCTATGCCACCAGTACTAAGCCAGCAGCCTAATTGCGTAAGTGAATTCTCCAAAGCAAACGAGTCGATTCCTTCAAAGAATCAGAATCATTTCTTTCAACTTTTTCGGTATTGCGAAACTAATTTGGAAAGAGTACAAACATCCTCCTTTGAGTTGAAGTTCATCTACTGCGTTATATTTCATCAAAGTCGAACATTACACAATACCAATAGTGAAGTTTCATCTCGATTCTTCCGCTTTCGTTCATTCTTTACAATCAATTCTACGTCAAAATATTGGTAATGGAAAGGCGCATTAACCTTTTCGTTTCAGAGTGTAATATGCAATACGTAAAGTCGTTTTTGGGAAAGAATCTTCTTGTTTGCTTTGGAGAATTCACTTACGCAGTTAGGCTGCAGGCTAGGGAAATTAAGTGATTGGTGGATTTTCCCTCAGGCATCGCCTAACTATCTCGCACATCTGTGTTGGAAAAGCACCCTAAAGCTTATTTACTTCGCACAAAACACACACAGTGTTCGTGACAGCCCTGTGTGTAATTAGTAATTAACACGTACTTCCTCGGCTTTTTCATCCTACCCTCATTTCTTGTGAGGCTGTGGCCGTGCTAGTAAATTAATAGGCATTATTTAGCATTTTCACGCTAGTTTTTCTTAATAATGGTCAGGTTGACTGTGTTTTGTTTTGCCATGGCTGGTCGGTATACTGTGGTAATATAAAATAGAGACTTGTGCACAATAGAGACATGGGAGGACATTCTAGAGGAGAAAACCAGTATGTAATGTCAACGGAAATACATAATAAAGGAGCAATAAACTCTAAGCCCCACAGTGTGCCAGCCACAATTTTCCCTGAAATAATATAAATCGTTTAGATATTCCGTTTCGATGTACATCAAAGACTAGTTTCGGACAGTCAAAGTCTTTAACGAACACCAAACCCTTAGACTAGAACTTTGGTCCGAAGTAACTAACAAGTTACCTAATGCCTTTCAAGCGGATTCAGCAACAGTATACAATTATAACTTCTAGCCAGAGACATCTAAGCCATCAGTTTAGAGTTTCCAAATTCACCGCTGCAGCGCTGGAAAGCGAATGCGGCCGAACTTAGACTGGATTGATCGCGAAAGACTGCGCCGAAATTGAATTTCGTCCAAATCTCAATATCGGATAATCGGCTCAGGCAAACGTGGCGGTGTGAATGCAATCTCGACGCCACTCCGTTTAGATTTGCTACTTCACACATCTACTAAGCTACTCGTATCTATCTTTGCGTAGGAACAGATGGAATGAACTATGTGAACCCGTAAATAAACACGGGTCCCGTTTTCTGTGAAACATGATTTCATCTTTTCTGGATTTGGAATAAAACAAATAATATCTAAAATAATTAGCGCAAGGGAACGTGAGTCACTGCCCGGGGTAGACTGTGATGTACAAATATAATAATATCAAATATTTTACTTCAAAACATTTTAACCCCTATATATTTAACTCAAATAAAGCCCCAAAAAAAAATGTTGCCAGAAATCCACTAACAACTCACTTAGAAGCAACTTATAATATTGTCGCAAGGCTTATTAAGTACCACAACATAATAGGCTCTCTGCCAACTTGAATGATAAATGGAAATCCTCATAACGACGTATGAAAACCTTTCGACGAATTCCTCCTATAGTTCGCTTGTGTCTGGCTAGCGTCCACATGTGCCCCACTGTGCAAAATTTCCGTTCTACGCCAAGCAAAAGCAATTTCCTTGGACTGTTTGTTCTCTATCTATCACGTTTCTTGCCGTGTGGTGACAAAGCCGGCTTTGTTCTCAGCGGCCAGTGTCGTAGCCAGTAAATTATCGAGACATGTTTCATGTTGTAGCGTTTAAAGACCGATAAATAGAATTCACCTTAAATAAAAAACATGCTGTAGTTTTAAAGCAATAGATTTTTTGTTTCTGGTCAAAGATAAATTATTTTACTTAAATTAATAGTGTGTTGGGTTAAACTGTTAGTGCAGAGAGTAAAATTTATTAATAAATAAATATAGGTACACACAACTGTCTACCGTAGGTTCAAATAGAATTCTATAGTGATGTAATTATACTTGCTAACTTCAGCCTAATAAGTTAATGGCATGAACTTTGCAATATCATTACGCATTTAATTTCGTATCTCCTTTGAGTACAACGTTGATATACTTTACAAAGTTCAATTAACAAACAATGAACATCAAACAAGAGGAAAAAAATTAATGTAGCTTAAATATACGCAACATAAATCCTCGGAACTCTGAACGCTACATATAAATCTTTACAAAATCATTACAAAGAAAATCCATTCGTTCATAAGTTTTTTTTTCATCGAGTGAAATACCGAATAAGCCATCCATAAATCTAGTCGAAAAGACGTATTAACTCATTCGACAAAAGCGCGGGCAATCTTAGAAAAACTCTTGAAAAATGGCGCGAAAAGTTTTCACAATGCAAGCGACGGCGACACGTCCAGATCAAACCAGAGACATTATTCACCGAGATATAAAACGTCAAGATAAATTTACCACAGACTACGAATCGTTAATTATTCTATTTAGTAGGTAGTGATGTGCGATTACGGAATATTTGCATGGTTAATGACTAATCTACTAATTACGCGATAGTAATATTGCTAGTAAGAACATTGGAAGAGGTATGTGCCGATTTTAGTAATTAACTAGCTAAAATCAGTGTTGTCTCTAGAAGCTTGCAGATTTCTGCTTTTAGCCGTAGGAATACACCTACCCGAATAGATTCGTACGATTCTACGTACGTTCGATTTCGTATGGCGATGCGCACTAAACGTTTTGGAAATACTTTCATTATGCGAACAGCTAAGGAGTGGAATTCCCTGCCGGAATCTGTGTTTCCCGATAGCTACAACCTCGGGGTTTTTAAGTCAAGACTGAATAGGTTTCTTTTAGGCAAGCGCGTGTTACAACGTCGACCACATCTTCGCTTACCATCAGGTGAGATAATGGTCAAGCGCGAGCGCGAGCCTACCAACAATAAAAAGAAAGATTCATGATACAAAGCCGATGCAAAATTAAAAATACAATCATTTACAAATCGCTCTTTCAACCAAAACAATCGATCTTGTTGAAACAATGTATCTAACATAACCATTCTCTAATAGTAACACAATGCGATAATTCCCAAAGGAACACTCGCCGTCAATGCTGACCCATTTCATTTCACTATTCCTTTACGATAGACTAAATTCGTAGGGTTGGGCCTGACAGATATTTATGGGATCTTCTATTGATCTATTTCGGGGTTGTTATCATTTAATCTAAGAAGCCCTTCAGCGCTTTCTAAGATATAAATTCTGAGTTATATTTCATTCAGGAGCAGTGGTGGCCCTGTGGTATCGGCCGTGACTTACAAGTTGTAGGTCGTGGGTTCGAGCCCAGGCAGGCGCTTTACTTTGTGTAAATTATTTCATCACCACTGCTCTCAAAACGGTGAAGGAAAACATCGTGAGAAAACCGGCATGTCCTAGAACCAAAACTTCGAAGACATGTGACATCCACCAACCCGCACTGGGCCCGCGTGGTGGATTACGGCCCATTCCCTCTCACAGAGAAGAGGCCTGTGTCCCAGCAGTGGGAACATTAATAGACTGATGATGTGATGTGATTTCATTCAGTTTGGTTAACTCGTTCATTTTCACTTGTACTTGAAAACTATCCAGTAAAAATGTGGCAGACGGAGAAATAACTTAATAAAAATCACTCGAAGGATACTCACGAATATATTGTCCCAATACACACGTAGTTGGAGTTTAGAAGGAGATCAGGAATTAGATTAACAGGCACACAACAATTACAATATTTACGGCGCACTAATGAGATAAGAAAGACACAAATAAAGTTCGCACGTTCGCGGTGTACCCTATATCATGGCCATAAAGACGTAATATCAAAACTATAATTTAAACAACAACGGGAGCCTCATTGACTAAAATAACAAGCGAAGTAAGCTTACTTGAAGCAGAATAATTCATAATTATATTTAAATGGCTACCAGAAAAGATTCGAGAATCAATTGAGAGCAGGCCCGAGTAGCGAAAAACTTTCACAATCGCGCCTACTCGTAATGTTTCAAAGCGCTCCGAAACACTGATAGGCCCAAACTCGGTACCGATAGCAAACACCTGACTTTTGCCAACTCCATCGTTTGTAACCGCAAACTGTTCTTTCCAAGAATTCAAATACCCTCCCTCAATAATGAGACGCAATGCGGTAGCCTTTGGATACAGAGAGGGCTCGGACGCTCAGTATTCGAAAAATCCGCTCTGATAAAATAAAAACACAGGTGGGTACAGAACAGAGATTTGCAATCGATGGAAATGCCTACCGCTACTGCGTAATTTTTGTGGGAATAAACCGCATTTTTATCCTAACTACCCGCAATGTTTTTCCTAACTTTTGATTAGGTTAGTTGATTCTGCGCGTGGCATGAAATAAAAATGTGCTTCTCAATGCGGCTAAACGATGAAGGTACCTAGTTGTTGAAATGAGGCATATTTTGGTAACATGCTTATTTTAAGTGTGCGTAAGGGACAAATGTATTCAAGTCATATATATCTGTCCCTTACACAAACACAAAATAACCTTACTCAGAGCTTATGGTCACCACCCTGAGCATACTTTTGAATGTTGTGTGTAACTAAGCTTGACATGATATAAGTATTCATACCTTAGTTAATTTCAGCCAGCAAGACAAAGAAAAAAGTTTGCGTCCTGGGAAAGTGTGTATGATCTATCTCTAGTTTCGTTTCACACACCAAAAAGCCGTGAACAAGAAAACCCTTTTCACACAGACTAAAATAAACCTCCATACTTCAATTTTTCTTACACACAGACGCACTCGCTACATAAAATTTATAGTAACTTCATAATTTAGGAAGTGCGGTCGCCCGCGGCTGCCATTGCGCGTTGTACGCAAGTCATTTACGAGAATTTTCACGGCATCTGAAGTGTCAAACGTTCGTAGTTGATATTCATGATGGCGGTTGGCACGCGACGCACGTACCGCGACATAATCCGGAGTTCCCGTCGCTAGGCCCGATAATATCGAGGCATATGAAGCCACAGATTGCCGCCGTTCAATTTCGTCGTGTTCCTTCTTACGCATATTTTTTACGATTCCTCGGAACTATTCCGTTGTATCATCGAGACATATGAGTCAGTTTGGGAGATTTATGTGGTTACTTTCGTTCGATGCAAATATTTCGTATGTTTGAAGGAGAAATAAAGAATGTATTCCCCTATTCCCGTACATTCACCTAACTTTTATTAAAAGGTTATGCGCAAGGTTTTCAATGAAGCCCATAGGCGTTGCCGGCTCATATATGCGCAATTAGAAACGTGAACCGTGTTTCATTATACTAAGAGCTCATAAGTTGAGCTGCACCCTCGCACGGTTATGTTAATGTTCGTAACTTTACCTGCATCGTGTGAATAGGAAACTGTAACGCAACGTAGCACAGAATAAATAATAGTACAAGAGTTAGAGCAAAAAGTTTACACTTACAAGATCTAGTAAACTTGTTTCTAAATATTATAAGCATAGTACGAGGTCTTGTTGCCGGAAATTTTGATGGTTACCGCTTACAGACGAGTACGTAGTAGGTAGTACTTAAGAAGAGGAGAACTCAGTACTTAGCTGTTTTAGTAAGTACAGACTAATTGCAACTAAGGCCACGTGTCCGTTAACTCGTATTCGATTCGTATTTTTATTCGTATATTTGTACACTAATGTTATAAAGAGGAAAGATTTGATTGTTTGTAATGGATAAACTCAAAGTCTACTTAACCAATTTTAAAAAATCTTTCTCCTATGGCAAGCTATAATATTCCGAAGTAGTAAAGCATTTTTTTATCCCGATGACGTGTCCTGTAGGGTGGGCCACGAGAGCGAAGCCGCGGGGAAAAGCTAGTGTATTTTAAAAACGGCCAATTGCGAGTCGGGCTCGCGGACGAAGGGTTCCGTACTTGGTAAATTGCGGTTTACGATTTATGACGTATTAAAAAAAACTACTTACTAGATCTCGTTCAAGCCAATTTTCGGTGGCAGTTTCATCATACATTTTTGTTTAGTTTTATCAATCTCTTATTTTAGAAGTTACACACGTTTTACCACTTTGGAAGTGTCTTTCGCGCAAACTATTCAGTTTAGTAAAAAAATATAACAGAAACCGCAATATCATTTATGAAATGCGATCATCCACGAAAATCTTAATGCGGTTCACAGAATACATCTACTCACCAAGTTTCAACAGCATAGATCTTATAGTTTCGGCAAAAAGTGGCTGTGACATACGGACGGACAGACAGACAGACAGACATAACGAATCCATAACGGTTCCGTTTTTTGCTATTTGGCTACGGAACCCTAAAAAACGGCAAAAAAAAATACGTTTGTCTTATGGGAGCCCCACTTACATATTTATTTTATTGTTGCTATAGTGGCAACAGAAATACATCATCTGTCAAAATTTCAACTGTCTAGCTATCACGGTACATGAGATACAGCCTGGTGACAGATGGACAGGCAGATAGACAGACAGACGGACCGCGGAGTCTTAGTAAAAGGGTCCCATTTTAACCCTTTGGGTACGGAACCCTAAAAACAGTTGCAAAATTGTCCAGACTAGCAATCACGAATATAAATCAAATACGCGTAAGTGCACAAACGCCATAAGACTAACCTTCAGTCAAATAAAATTTAAATTACCTACTGATATAGGTACCTGAATTACAAAGAGTTCCCTTACCTTCTCTTACCTTCCAAAGACAGATTGGGGGTCCTCAAAAAATCGAAATAGCTAAATAACTTTGAAAAGGTATGTACCTATAATCCTGAATTAAAATTCCTTACCTAATCCGATGTCTAAAGGTTCGGGATGGCACCTTTAATCGAAATAGGTGTAAAATTAAATTTCGTTAGCAAAACAGGATTCGCTGGTCCCTTGGAAAATTGCCTAATTTTAGATTCTGTCCGGTTTGTTTACTTAATTTAATATTCTAATCACAACAGTAATGTTAGCCGTTGTTACTACTGCTTGTTGGTTTTGGACACCAGATGAAGCGATTGTTTTTATGATTTCTGTTTGTGCCTGGTATCTTTTTGGATTTTGAATTGGTCTTTATGAAGTTATATGGACGGTTTAACCGTATCTTCGTTGGAAAGGTAAAGTTTAACATGGCAATGGTGTAGATGGAATTTTTGACGTCTAGTCAATTTTGATAACTGCTCTCGTACCCTGACGTGTCAAAACTAGGGACAGATTAATACAAGTCATATACATCAGTCCCTTACGCACACTCAAAATAACCTTGCTCTAAGAGCTTATGGTCACCCGAAGTGACGTTATAATAACTCCACTCCTCATATTTACAGTCAAACGCACATTAGAGGAACTATATATTTGACATTCACAACGCCTTTATGTCGGAACTGTAAGAGTGAAAAACAATATATCACGGGAATTTACATTACCTCGTTTTGTGCAGACGGCGAACTTACAGAATAAGGACTAAGGACACGGTCAGTGTTGTGTGTAGAAATGTGAGGGTAGAGGAAGAATTTTCTGTCCCAACGGAGCCAGTACACCGAGACACCAGTCTACCCGGGACCACGGTCGTTGCAACACGGCCGAAACGTCGGGTTAAATAGGTAAATAAATAATCAGAATTATAGCGTTAAATGCCCGTGATATATTGTTTTTCAATTACTAAAACCAGCTATTATTCTATTCCTTCTCTGTCCATGCTGTAAGATTGTGGAACTCACTTCCACCTAGCATCAGAGATCTCGATACTATATCGCTTTTTAAAAAACGATTAAAAGAGCATCATATTTCCTCTCAAATCTGATCTTTATAAGCATATTTATATATATTTAAGTATGTAGTATCACTTACACTGTGTATGTTTATATATATTTATATGTTTTAATATCAGGTTAGTCGTTCACTTTTATTCTCTTCCTGTTCTCACACACTATTTGTCTACATTTCTTCTTCATTTCTCCTTTTCGCGGGTCTGCTGGTAGAAATTTCTCAAGAAATAAGCAGTACCTTTGTACTCCATTGTCATGATGTGTTTTCTATATATATTTTCTGTGTTTACATTAATAATAAAATAAATAAATATTAAACGCGAAATTTTTAAAGTTTACCACAGATGTACGGTTGACTGTAAGCCTAAAGGCGAAGTAAAGCCAAGGTATTTGCCTCTAACGGAGTGCCTAAAAGTAAAAATCTAAAGCTTATCATACAATCTAAATCATGACTACCACGTCTGCCACACTTAAGTACTTATTATAAAGTTTTTTCGCTATTTCAAGTTAATACAAGTTACGTAGTCCCTATTTAAGGCAAAAAGTTGTCTCATTTTCTATCCTAAGAAAAACATAATCACCTATTCTAAGAAATTTAGCCGCTAGAGACCAAACACTTGAAGAAACTTAGGAATAACTAACGATATCTTCTATAGTCTTGACAAACTAAGAAGTCGGATTTGACAGCTATAAAAATACGTTTTAAGTTAAACTTGATACTCACGAATGATACTCGTTGTTATAGTGTATGGGTTATGTGACCATACGTCCCGTTTTGAGCGGGAGAATCCCGCTTGCAGACTGTCGGTCCCGCTGTCCCCAGCGAAGGCAAAAATGTCCCGCTATCGCAAACAGACTTTGGTCATACATAATACGAATACTCGTAAATTATTAGTCGAAAATTTTATTTAAGTAACTACAAACCTACCCTTATTATTTTTGTACTCGCAACACATAAAACAATAATTCTTCAGTTAGACCTTAGATTAGAAGTCATGTGACTAAGGCTTAGTAACCCAACTAATATGTACTAAAACTTACTAAATATTAAGTATTTATAACATTGCAAGTCGCGAATGATACCACCAATTCGCACTGGGCCCGTGTTGCAAGTGTTGGGTGGTATACGTCCCATTCTCTCACAGAAAGGAGGCCTTTGCCCCAGCAGTGGGATCATTAAAAAGGCTGATGATGTTTATGATTCAACATTGTCTATTAAACGCTAGAAAAATACCAACATTATTTATCACATAATTATGCTGGTATTCTGGTATCCTGCTCTGACGCAAAAAAATAAATGGTCACGTTATGTATGGGTAACATAGTAATTAATTAGAATTAGATTTGATTTTTCGTAGACGTTCATACAAAGTTATCGCGGCATGTACAATGAGAAACGTCATCAGACTTCTTAGATTTTCGAAGATTATAAATGGCTTTTATTTTTATTTATTATTCTATATCGTTTCTCGTGTGAACAAGGAACAAAGGAAATGTTAAGGAAATTATAGGATACACGATACAATACGTTTCTGACGTTGTTCTCGGCATCAAAGTTAAAATCTGCTGATGTTACAAAGTCGTCAGTAAGCATTTGGTTATTATATCTTCCTTTGGAGTTCGGAGGTTATTTACATTATGTATAAGCTTAAGTAGGTAGGTACTCTGTACGATTATTCATGTGTTGTGATGAGTAGCATAATTTAGAAGGTTGTAGTAATTTCTTATTGTACAAAACAAGTTAAAGTACAGTATACTTATTTCTTAATTTAATGTCCCTCGGCAAACGTCGTGTTTCGTCCATCATCGGCTTTCTATCAGTTCAAAGATTACTTTTATATACTGGTATTCGTTGCCCTTAGCACTTGGTGCAGACCGGACGAAGTCTGATAAAAAGCCGACGACTGACGAAACACGAAGTTTGCCGAGGGACATTAAGAAAATATTTGTACTGTAAGTGACTTATGTATAAGAAACTTTTATTCGAAGTAATAGATAATATAATATTCAGCTGCATTCGGTTAGCCGAAAGCCGACACCACAAAAGGTTGTTGAGTAAATGTTAGGCAGATGATGGTGACAAAGATACCTACTCCTACAATGTAGGAGAAATTGTTTGCCACTTATAGATTTCCACGTTAAAATAAAACTTTACATACGTTAATTTTAATTTTACGCAAACGGATCTCGCAATCGAAAAATGGTTTCAACATTCCCTTAATATTTTTGAATGGCCTATCCAACGATACCCCACACCATGGGATAGATATAAGATAGATAGTCTTTATGAGGTACACGAAAAAAAATTGTTTGCATGATTTTATTTTATCACATTGTCGGAATTATTAATATGTATGTCCATGCCAAATGTTAGCTCTCTACTCAGATCAAATAAAAAAAGGTAGATAGCGCACGGCCTATAGTTTAGGTGAAGCCAACAAAACCCAGCCGATTCAATAAACACACGCGCTCACGCACACACAAGCAATAAAACCACGCTGATTTTTGTTAGTATCTCACGGACCGTCGTGCAATAACATTGCCTAAAAAATGCCGTCCTGTGTTGTCAAGTGGTGCAAAAACAACACTATATTGAACAAAAAGTCTTTAGGAGTATCGTTTCCCACGTAATTACACACAAAACTATTTGTTTTTTGGTTTTCCAACATAATTTTGAGGTTATTCGGAACAGATAATGTTATTTTCCCGAAATTGACATATTGGGAGAGTGTTGCCAGTAATTCTTATTTCTAATTACCCAAAATGTGGGTAATTAAATTGTAGGCAAAGTCAAAGAAAAGTAATTGAGTAGAGAGTTGATCTAATTAATGTTTATTTTCTATTAAATCACATGATTTTATGTATGTTACATAAATCAAAGTCAAGGTAAACACTTAGTTCTTAACTAATTTATTTTTGTTTAAATTCATGAGTACCTTCTATTTTGCTATCAAATATTATGGTTTTAGGTTTCCACCGAAAACTTTAATAAGAAACGAATGGGTAAATGCTATAAGACTAAGCCGAAATGAACCATAATGGCAGCCATCGTCGTCTATTGTGCTTAAAAAATAATAATTTTCACTATGTTAAGAATACACAAAAATTACAACCTATTTCTGACATCCGACTGCATGTCAGAAATAGGTCACCTTGTTTCAATCTTTTTTAGGGTTCCGTACCCAAAGGGTAAAAACGGGACCCTATTACTGAGACTCCGCGACCCGTCTGTCTGTCTGTCTGTCCGTCTGTCACCAGGCTGTATCTCATGAACCGTGATAGCTAGACAGTTGAAATTTTCACAGATGATGTATTTCTGTTGCCGCTATAACAACAAATACTAAAAACAGAATAAAATAAATATTTAAGGGGGGCTCCCATACAACAAACGTGATTTTTTGGCCTTTTTTTGCGATAATGGTGCGGAGATCACGGTATGCGATAAGGCCGCCCGTTGTATGTATTTTAGTTTTAAGTTTCCTTTTCTTTGTTTTAACTTGGTGTACCTACAATAAAGCATATATAAATAAATAACCCTTCGTGCGCGAGTCCGACTCGCACTTGGCCGGTTTTTAAAGTTCACTAAGTTTGTTAGCATTCTGTTATAAGTTAATGCTCTATTTTGTACTTACTTAAATACTTATACATTTCATCTGAAAAAGTATATTTTTAATTCCATGGAATGGTTGTATTTGTGATATTTTTGTAATAAACCTGTTTCACATAATCTTTGTTGTATGTTTAAGTAAAATAACTTTTTCTGAGCTGCTCGGTGCTCTTACACACGAGCGACACATGTCAACGACAGGGGCGACTGCACGCGTTTATTAAAAACAAAGAGACAGATTTCCTTTCACATTCGCATAATAAGTACTTACCCATAATTATGAAATTAATATTTAAACCCATTTAAATAAGTTGAGGGACTTTTTTTAAAAAGTGGCAACACCGCAGTGACTCACACATAGTTCAAAAAGTGGTTACATTTTTCTGTTCTAAGTGCGCTATCTACCTTTTTTTATTTGATCTGAGGCTCTCTAGTACTAAGTATCTGAGCTAAGCTGCGGACGGACAGACGGATATAGTGAAACAATAAGGGTCCCTTGTTGAATTCGGAACCCTAAAAACGATGCTTTGTTGAAACCAATAAAGTGGTATCACAGTTAAAATCCTAACCAAAGTTTTGATCCCATTCACTCCTGCATTCCTATTCACCCCGTGTAACGGTATCTACTTACTTACAACTTAAAATGCTGAATTGAAACTTAATTTGCCTCACCGAGTCATTCTCTTGAAGCCTTTCTTATTTTGAGAGACAGTTCGGAAAGGCAAATAATAATTCTTTAAAACAAGATTTAAATATCTGTCAAAACCAAACAGTTATACTTGTAACGTTCGTAACCGATATCTCAGTTTATTTCCTGCATAAAATGGCTGCACGTGACGTCACGTGCCACGTTCCAATACCTCAAGAAACGGAACGAGAACAATGCATAGATTTTGAAGTTATTTGAATGTCTATCAAAATTAATCCTATTTTATATAAGCAGGTATATTTTATCTAACCTACACTATTGGCTGCATGGCTGGGAATGCCCTCCCCCTAATTTTTCCAAAAATCCTTTTCCTGAGTCACCACAAATAAGCCCTTGTAGTAACCTCCGCTTTTATGGGACTGGGTGCACCTACCCTAGGCAGTTTCCCACAAATTAAAAAGTTTTATACAATAGTATTGGACTTCAATCAGCTCAGCCAGCTGCGAATCTCAATGAATTTTAGATTTTATTGAGATTTCAATTTGACATCTGTCAATTTTCATAGTTTCAAAACAAAGTAACTTAAAACAAGAAAATTATAAAAGAAACGAAGGATGTTTTTTGTTCTAAAATTAACGAGCTTTTCTATCTAAACTGTGTCTATAGCAAACACCCATTAAAAACATGTAATATCCACAACTTTATGTTTCATAATTCCCGAACAAAAAACGTTTTTCACAGTCACTAAAACACATGATATGCACTATTCATACGCATTAATGATGCTGGCACATCATTAAAAACGCTTAAATCATCCACAGTGCGTTCCACGTCATACGGTGACGTCACAGGACCGCAACTCCGCAAGGATCGCAATAAATTGCTCGTTTCATCGCTAATTGCAAGGGAAATGGAATGCGAATTCCAGATGAATTAGGGGCTCAGCAATTAGTCTTAAGACATACCGATTACTGACAATTTCTCGCTGACAAATTTCATTATAGTATCTACGTGCTGGAAACTGTGGAAAGTTCAACGCAGATGTTAGGCAAGAGATTTGGTTATGAATCTTGAATGAGTTTAGTAAGTTTTTCTTTGTTTGAAGTTTAAATTGAAATAATTGGATTAAACAATTTATGTATTTAGTTTTTGCTTGTTTTATTTTGTTATGCATATTTATTTAACTAAATCATAGTGCCAGTATCTAAACTTTAAAAAAAGAAAGAAAAGGAAAGGAAAGATTTTTTTGTTTATTTGTGTGTTTGTTTGTACCGAATAGGCTCTGAAACTACTGGACCGATTTTACAAATTCTTTCACCTATGGAAAGCTACATTATGCCCGAGTAACATAGGCTATAATTTTGACGGGAGCGAAGCCACGGGGGTCAGCTAGTACTTTATAAAAATTGAAATAAAGTTATTTACAGTCAAGACATTTATTCTTTCGTCAGTTTTCAAATTGATCAAGAAGATTTACGAACAATTATTTAACAGACGAATTATCATTACTTTGCCAGTAAAGTGCTAGATATCAAAGTATTCTAAATAAGCCTTACATTAGGAATACTTATTTTCCTCGCTTGGAGGGCTAGCTGTTGTTTCTATAATCTGTGGATAGAAAGGTCTTCAAAGGGTAATTGGCCGGACTTCATGCGTTGAAATTAGTACAGACCAACGTTCTAAACGAGGCACAAGAAGTCGAGAGGCATTTACATAAAAGCTAATTAGTAGATACGTAACTAGAACTGCGTTACATCTTGAGTAGAACTTCCGACGTGTTTATACAAAGTGTGTGTGTGTGTTTTACTAAATTGGAAATCTTTCAGAGTATGATTGGCCTCATGGATATACGTATAGACAACCTTTCGATCGACTCTGAATTCATATTCCTCCTACACTTATCGCAATTCATTTGGTGTCAGCACAGCACTTCTTCTTCTACAGAATTCGAAGAAAAACCCTCTTCAGTACCTAATTTTGTTTAAAATAAACCTTTCTGCTTGCATGTCGGCAAAATGAACGAAACCACTAATTGTTTTCCACCATTTTAGAGTTGGTCTCATTGTAAAAGTTGATCATATTCATTCGTACCCCAGGCTTTATGTTTTTTGGGGTTATTTGTTACTGATAAGCGAGTCCTTAGAACCCGTGCAAAGTCTTATTGGATTATTACATTTTAAATTTGTCAATAGTACCTCGGGTTAGTCTGGGTTTTCCCCCGATTAGTGACAATACGTCCCTTATGTGATTGCTTCAGCGAATTCAGGCATGACTTTACTATCGAAACGTTCCATAAAACCCAAAGCACTATCTTTAACAGAAAAAAACTAAACAAATGAATCTCGGATCTCGGCAACTGCACTTAAACCTAACGGCTCGTCGCTCAGCTGTTCGGCTCATTCGCTAAGAGATGAATCTGATGAAAGCGCTTCTTGCTATCGTATCGTGTCCTATCGGCAAACCCGACTCTAGTATTATATTATCTGTACCCCAGGCTCCACAATGAAGGTCGAACAATGACGCCTCGTTTGTTTGCCGGTTGTCATCTATCATTTAGAGGGTAGGATGTCATTGCAAGGAGGCTGAGAAATTGAATTTGGGTTTAGAATCGGTAAGATATCCGATTAGAGTGTGGAATGGGTGCTGAATATAATGTGTGGCAATCGGATAGGATCACGATATTTTTATACAAGTCGAGGGCATGTTGAAATTTCTTGCAGTAACAATAATTGATGTCTGCGAGAAATATGTGAGCAAGCTTACGTAAATGTACAACTCAGATACGAAGATTGAAGATATTTTTTGTTTGCCTTTGAGATTTTACTTCTAAAAGATGAACTTGTAACGTTCTTATAATTACAGTAATTTTACAAATATGATATTTTATTTTACAAAGATAAACGCTACATGCCATTTGACATTAAAACCCTAAACCGGAAATTAAGTTTACCAGAATATATCCTAGTAACAGTAGGAGCTAAGTAGATTAATAATTGCTGAGCTTTCTAAGCAAACAGTGAGAATTAAACTACTACCAAATAATATGCAAGTATAATGAGTTAATCAAATGCAAAAGTTGCCAATGGCAGAGCTATAGTGCGCCCAGTATATCTCAGCTGTTGGCAAAATAGAGAACTAAATTGAAATGTACTGAATTTGACAGATGACGTGCTGTGTCGACACCAAATGAATTCGTATTGCCCCTACACTTATCGCAATTCATTTGGTGTATTGTCAACACAGCACGTCTTCTTCTACAAAATTCGAAGAAAAACCCTCTTCTGAAAGATTATTTAAAAATAAGGTTTCTGCTTGCATAACTCGGCAAAACGTATTTTCACGATATCAGAGTTGGTCTCATTGTAAAAGTTAATCAGATTCATTCGTACCCCCTGAAAGAATGCTACGGAATTAATAGTCACCCAGTATTTCAACGTCAGTAACATCTGGTGTATGAAATATCTGAAAAGACTCTCAGAGATAAAGGACAAGATACTTATCCATTAATTTTGAAGGAAGCAATGATCGAGCCTATTGCTTCAACCCCTGGATCTAATGAGATGTGATCGAAATGTTTATATTGATTGGTTTTCCCTTTTCGGTTTTAATATCCGAGATTTATACCCAGCTTTCGAATTTTACGAGTCTGTACCTAATTTATACAAGAAAAATATAATTTTATGAGTTCGCTCAATATTTTACGACGCCCTTAAATGCTGATTAATTCAATATCAACAACATAAAAAAACAAGATAGAAAGCAGATAAGATTACTTATCCTATTTAAAAGACCTTGAGAAGGCAAGTTATAACCACAAAGTGACAGAAACTATAGAAATAAGAAGTATCCATTGCCTACAACCCACTAAAAGAAAGCTTAACACAATCGTCAAAAAAGAACTAAACGACACTTAAACACGAACGGTCTCAGCTCTTTGACATCTAACATACCTAGGTACAATACTACAAACAGGCACTTCAATCAACTTCAGTGTGACCAGAATATCTTGGCAGCACGAGGTGGCGCTAGTCGCTATGGAAAATGCAGCCATATCTATCAAATTCAGTACACTTCAATTTAGTTCTCTATTTTGCCAACAGCTGAGATATACTGGGCGCACTGTAGCTCTGCTATTTCCAACTTTTGCCTTTGATTAACACATTATACTTGCATATTAGTTGGTACTAGTTTAATTCTCACTGTTTGCTTTTAAAGGTCGGTAATTATTAATTTACTTTGTTTAACTGTTACTTGGGTATATTCTCGTCAATTTGATTTTCGGTTTAGGGTTTTAATTTCAAAGGGCATGGTAGCGTTTTCTTCAATCATATTTGTAAAATTTTACTAATAAAAACGCTACCAACTCATCTTTTAGAAGTAAAGTATTAAAGGCAAGTAAATATCTTCACATTGTTGTACATTTACGTAAGTTTGCTCACATAATTCTTGCAGGCAAAAATTAATGTTATTTATTTAATTCTTTAAGTTAAAGTAATACCTAATGCCAAAACATTAATACACAAACATTAAACAGTAACATTTTGCCTAATGCTTTAGGCAAAATGTTACTATGCAAGAAACGTCTATATCCCCTCGGCTCCTATAAAAAACATCGTGATCCTAACCGATTGCCACACATTATATTTACCCACTTCACATCTTTATCGAATATCTTACCAATTCTAAACCCAAATTCAATTTCTCAGCCTCTTTGCAATGACATCCCAGATAAATGATAACCGGCAAACAAACAAGGCTTCATTGTGAACCCAGGGGCACAAATTATACCTAATACTAGAGCCGGGTTTGCCGATAGGGCACGGATACGATAGCAAGAAACGCTTTCATAAAATTCATCTCTTAGCGAATGAGCCGTTGCCGAGATCAGAGATTCACTTGTTCAGTTTTTAGGGTTCCGTGCCCGAAAGGTCCAAACGCAGCCCTATTGCTGTCACTCACGTGTCCGTCTATCCGTCATCTGTCACACAGGTTTAACAGCCAAATGTTTGGAGCTACAGTCTTCGAATTTTCAGAGTATAAGCATCTTGTTGCCCCAAAGCCATGCAAACCTACGAACACGCCTAGCAGTTTAAAAATGATTCGATACGTGATGTGTTTGTTGAAAATAAACCCTATTACGTGAAGCCTAGGGGTATACTATGGGGTAGGGGTAAAATCAAACTTTTCATATGTTACGCTTGTTACTAACTCAACTATTACAGACCATCACGCTGTTCTACTAACCCTAAACTTAACGCTGCCTAAGCTAAACCGTCCCCAGACGAAAACGCTATTAAACATAAACAAACTCGAATGTGATTTATGCAATCTTGACTTTAACCCAGTTTACAATACTGCTGACGCTAATTTTGCTTTATCGTACTTAATAAAACATGTTCAATTAGCAATATTACGTAATACGACTTCTATTATAGTAAACAAAAAACTTCGTAACATCAAGCCTTGGATGACTCCTGGCCTAATTCGGTGAATAAGACACAGAGATAAACTTCATCAGAGATCTAGGAGTAACCCTGATAATCTAATCATTAAAATAACCTATAAGAGATACATAAATTTTTGCAACAACTTTCTAAAGAACTTAAAAAATAATTACGATAAAAATGAATTAAATAGAGCAGGAAGCAATATCAAGCAACTTTGGAAACATATTAAGAACGTTACCTATAGGACGAAACAGCGTGAATCAAATTCGAGCTTGTTGCTTTCTAATCCATCACCTCTCTTGTCAGCCAACCACGTTAATAACTTTTTTGCAAATGTTGGGAAAACTCTTGCCGAACAGATTCCAAAACATTACTGTGTTCTACCATCTCCCCAAAATAATAGATGTCCTTTAAAATCTTTTGGATTGCTGGATACTGACGAAGACGAAATAACCCGAATCATATCTGGACTAAAAGATGACTGTGCAGTTGGATGGGATAATATAAGCAATAAGATCCTTAAAACCTTTAAGCATATACTAGTACCTCCCTTAACGCATATATTTCGTATTTGTATATCTGAAGGTATTTTCCCTAGATGTCTGAAAAAAGCAGTTGTAATCCCTATCTTTAAATCAGGAAACAAAAACTTAGTAAATAATTATAGACCAATATCTTTACTCCCTTCAATATCTAAATACTAGAGAAAATTGTTAACAGTAGACTAGTTAATTATCTAGAAAAAAAGAAACTATTATCATCTGCGCAATTTGGGTTCAGAGCCAAACTATCCACAGCCGATGCGGTGTATAGTCTGACAGATTATATCGTAGAAGAACTTGGCAAAGGAATCCAGAGGATCCAATCGGAGGTTTGCCTTGATCTAGCCAAAGCCTTTGATACGGTGTCCGTTCCTATGCTTCTAAAAAAAATAGAGGCTTTAGGAATTAGGGGAACACCGCTAAAACTTTTTGCCGACTACTTAGACGAACGATCTCAATGTGTTAAAATAGACGACATTATTAGCGATGAGCAAAAAAATACTGGCTATGGTGTTCCTCAGGGAAGCATTCTGGGCCCAACCCTATTCCTGATTTACATTAACGATCTGTGTAATTTAGATATTTGACAAGGCAAACTCATATCATATTCCGACGACACGGCGTTAATCTTTACCGCGAAAACCAGTAATGAATTGTACGAATATGCTCAACAAGGTTCCAATACTGTGAAAAATTGGCTACAAAACAATTTACTAACACTAAATGCTGACAAGACAAAATGTATTCACTTCTCCATGCGCAAGCCTCAATTTAACATTACCAACTCTCATCTGTGTGCCCATAAATGTGGATCCCACCCAGTCAGCATGTGTAATTATCCTTTTATCCTCAAAACAGGCAACATAAAATATCTCGGGGTTATTATAGATGAAACACTCTCCTTTAGACCTCATATTGGTAGCTTAGTTAATAGAGTGCGCAAATTAATTTATGTTTTAAAAAAGTTGAGAACGATTGCAGATTCAAAATTTATCAAACAAGTCTATTTGGCCCTAGGTCAATCTGTAATCAATTACTGTATCACCTCATGGGGTGGAGCACCAAAAACGAATCTACTGCCTCTTGAAAGGGCGCAGAGAGCAATTTTAAAAGTAGCCTATTTCCACCCTTTTCTCTACCCCACTGATCTGCTTTACAAATCCTGCAACGTGCTGACTGTTCGCCAGCTTTTCATTATGCATTTAGTATTAAAACAACACACCATGCTTGCCTATAACGCCGAATACATAAATAATAAGAGACGAAAGGATATTGTCTGCGATTCTAATCCATCCTCAAAATATGTATTTGTAAATAGATTCTTTACATTCTTAGGTCCATTTCTGTACAATAGATTAAATAGAAAATTAAGTATCTATAAATTAAATTATTTTAGCTGTAAAAAAACTATTCTTGACACCTACTTCGCATCTCTTACGGAGAGACAGAAGATCTCCTGGCTGTAACAAAATAATAATTTTGCTTTGTCTTTAATTTAAGTATTCATATATTATACAAGCTATACCATTGTTAATTTATTATTAGTTTTAAGCACTTTATAGTCTGAAACACAGGTTCAACCTAGTTCAGGCAAATAAGCAACTGTCTTCTTTTATATTTTTAAGATATTTTTATTGTAAAATGTGCCTTATGCTATAAATAAACGATATTATATATATATATATATATATTATATACTAAGTTGGTCTGTTTTCCAAAATACAGACATCTCAAAACGTTCATCATCTGCCTAGCCTTTTTCCCAACTATATTGGGGTCGGCTTCCAGTCTTACCGGATTCAGCTGAGTACCAGTGTTTTACATGGAGCGACTGCCTATTTGACCTCCACAACCCAGTTACTGGGTAGCACAATACCTCTTGGCAAGACTGATGTCAGATCTCAGGCTTCTGACTACCCGTAACGACTGTCAAAGATCTTCAAATGACAGCCGGGACCAACGGCTTAACGTGCTTTCCGAGGCACGGAGGAAATTCGGTATGTTGAAATGGTCACCCATCCACGGACCGACCTCGTCAAGCGTTGCTTAACCTTGATGATCGACCCGTGCGGATTTTATTATTTAGCCACGAGCTCCTCAGATATCTCAAAACGTTAACATTAGAAAAATCCTAACATGATAGGTGAGTTTGTTAAGGTCTCAGGGCAAATGGCACGTGAAAAAAATATCTTTAAGATGCCTAACGGCTCTTACCTGACCGTGAAAATGTGTGGCACGTGCTTCTTAAAAGTTCAAAGGTAACCTATATGAATTCGCCAACACTGTGTGGTGTACTCTGTCAAAGACGCTCCTCAGGCTGAAACAGCAACCTTCGTTTTTGTATTTACCTACGTACCTATCAAGACCATGCCCACGGAGTTGTCATTAATTTGTTCTTTGCCAAATTGCGCAATTTCCCTAAAACGCCTTCAAAGAACCAATCCACTTTGTCCATCACAATCTAACCGGCACATTTCCATTACATTTCCAGATTCGGAACTCGAGGAGCTGGGTGAGCAGTTGCCGCGGTACCGGCCGGACTCGATAGCGGCTCTGCGGCGGATGACGAGATTCACGGAACCCGAGCTGAAACGCCTGTACCGCGGCTTCAAGGCAGAGTGCCCCACGGGAGTCGTGAAAGAAGAAACCTTCAAGCTTATTTATTCACAGTTCTTCCCGCAAGGAGGTGAGTGTAGCGCAAGGGGGTCTTCAAAAGTAGTCTTTCTGCATACAAGGAGTTCAAAAAACTACGTAAGTAAGGACAGATCTTTAATAAGTAGAAGGATTGCAAGGTTGTCTGGTATCCCTAAAATAAGGTCCAATTGACCTTTAAATCTGGATCGATTGTACCGCGGCTTCAAAGCTGAAGCTGCGACAAGGAGGAAACCTTCAAGCTCTTTTACTCGCAGTTCTGCCCGTAAGTAGGTAAGTTCTTATGTAAGATCAAGTACAGTAGGTAACCACAGCGGATTTTTGTGTCTCTGAAGTTAGCTCCATTACGCAAGAAACAGTTTGTCATCGAGTGTACTGCATAGAGTAAGCGAGATAGGACGATGCAACAAATGTAATCGAGTGAAAGAGGCAGTTATACAATGCTATCATCACCTTCAACATTGACACAAAAATAGCTACTGCGCAGGGTATGCTAGTATTATATTATCTGTGGCAGGGTCTTGCAACCAACTTCAGAGACACAAAGGCCCTACTACTGTAGATGGAAAGGAAAGGCTTAATGCATTCAAAGAACATGTAAATAAGGGCAGATCTAAAGATCTTAGATCGTCTACATTTATATTTATCCTATTTGATATGATTGATCTTCGATTCTGGAGCCAAAATCAAGTAACAGGTCGCAAAGCTACTGCTTCACGAGACATTAGGACCCAAGATACCATAAAAGTTAAATGACAGTGCGTCAGACAGATCATATTATGAGGGTAAAAGCCGGAACCCCACTTTTTGAAATCACTACAAAAAGCACACATCAGTACAAAAAGCAAAATAGTTTATTTGTAAAACTGGCCGATACTTTGGTTTTTTATCTACAAATTTATGAAAAGTAAAACACATCATTCCAGAGTATTAGCGATTCTCTCTATATTTTGGGACTTCTATCCCACGTAGGCCCAGTGCAGGTTGGTGGATGTCACATGTCTTAAAACCTTTGGTTCTTGGACATGCCGGTTCCCTCACGATGTTTTCGCGTGGTAGATTAAGGCCCATTCCCTCTCTCACAGACAGAAAGCTTGTGTCCCAGCATTGGGAAAATTGAAAGGCTGATGATGACCGATGAGCCCACATAGGGGATAGTTGTCTAGTCCATGTAGTTTACGTTTAGGATCGATGCCCCACCGAGAAACAGGACATCTATCCTGCAAAAACTTTTATCGTATTCTTCTATTCTTCTATCGCAATCGCACAGAGACATGAGATATGGTCAAATTAGTGGTAGTTGGAGAATCTTTCGTTAGATTAATAAAATAGCATGTGATTTATCTGTGAAACTAGACCAATGTGGCCAGAAGAAATGAGTCCACAAAAGGTAAGTGGAAAAATGAGTCTACAACCAGACGGCATCGGTTAAGGACAACAGAGGCCTTAGTGCGAGTTTTTACTCACGCTCAATCGCGTAAACGTTAACGCCTGGAAACTGGATAAGCGCCGTCTGGTGACGGCAAGGCAAAACCTCTTTTTTTGTATACATTTTGACATAAGAGATCGTTTACGTTATCACGAGTGAGTACGTTAAAAACTCGCACTAAGCACACAGAAACATCTTAATTTCGCAGTTGCCCTTATTAGGTAGTAATATGTTTTAGATTTTTTTCTCAAATCAAAAATTTTGGTACTAGTCGTCGCTATGGCTTCTGTTGTAAGTATTAAAATAGTAAGTAGGTCCTCTTAATTTTCCTACCAATATGGTAAGTGAAGCGAGACCTCGGGAAACAACGTGACCAATAAAGTTTGGTATCAAGAAATCTACAAAAGGGCTTCAAACGGAAAAGCCCCCAAAGTTTGGAGGCCACTTTCAAGTTTCTTGTATTTGAAGTTGTTCACAAGGTAAAGTATTAATACTTTGCAAATCGATATACATGTATAACTTGGGATAATTTGCCACAGTTTGAAACTTAAATGCTTATAAGTGTGCTGCTTATATTAATGTAGAAATTTACGTAACAAGGTTTTGATTTGTTTAATTGTTCGTTGCCAAGAAGATCATAGGGATTCGAAGGTCTAAGCACAGGATGTATCCCAGAGTTAACGCCGGTTTCTGAAAGTCACAATTAATCTGTTGACAAAACTAGTAAGTTGTTATTTCTTTTAATCAATTACCACAGCTAACATGATATTTGACACCAGATTAATTAAAACACGTTCAATCTTGCATGCGCAAATATTTTGTGCAAAAATTTGCATCTAAACTAAATTACAACTCACCTAAAGGAGATATTTGATTTTGGGCCAACACTATGTACACTACATAGATAAATAGGAAGAAAATAGGGGCATTCCATAAAAATACTAACAAATTATTTTGAAGAAGGGTACAGGTACAGCCGTACAAAAATGATCATTTGAAAAGTTTTTAATACGATAACCCTATTTTTAGGGCAGCCATGAAAGTTGTTTTTGACATGACGATTGACGACTTTGACAGTTTTTGAAGGTCAATCTTTGAGTCTTTCGAGTTTTTTGCTTCATTCAACCAATCACAGCAGATAACGCGTGCTTGACAAGTTGTCACATTAATTCTGCGATAATTAGGTTTCGGCGTTTTTAGTGATTGTTTTAATTTGGCAATCCAGTTTACTACTACGGACTTTTCTTTTTACACCCCTCACCCCCACACTAGGAATTTCTTCATACAGGAAGAAATTCCTAGTGGATGTGTTCGTGGGTGCGTTTACAAACATATAAACTCACATACACAACACCCAGAGCCGGAACAACTATCAGTAGGTCATACAAATATTTGTCCCGTGTGGGAATCGAACCCGCGACACGCAGCGCAGCAGTCAATCGCTCAACCACTGCACCAACCGTGCGCCCAAAGGCATGCTCCCGTTGCATCACTTATACGCCAGCTGGAATTTTAGCGTGGTCGTGCTGGGAAAGAATCTTGGCAGCACGACCTTTATATCTGCGATCATTGAGAGGTATAAAATATCTAATTGGTGGTATAAAATAGTACAAATTAAAAGGATTTTAGTACCATCTAAAGTTATAATGAATGCGTTCATGGTCGTGCTACGAAGTACAACACACCCTTACCCAATAAATATTTCTACAGAAAAACGGCAAAGGAACATCAATATACCCTGAAGTATAAACCTACACAGAAAGAAAAAAGGTAGCCATGCTCAATAAACAATAGGAAAAGTGTATCGTTTTATTTACCTCCACCCTTTTCCCGAGTTATCCCGAAGACTGACGAGTGTGCACGAACGCGGAAGACATACCTATCTTATGCTCATCGGGATCCATCTAGAGGTAAGTGTGTTTGTGCACTAGCGCTTTTAGCTTTATAGGTTATGTTTGAGATGACAAATGTGTTTCTACCTTTAGACTTACGCTTTTGAGTATCTTCTGACGTTTAGCATGGTGAGCAACTGTGCGTAGGTACTTAGCCTTCGTAGAAAAGCCAAAAACCGTAGACAAGAAACACCTTACAAAAGAAATTAGGTAGGTAGTTTATTTTTAACCGACTTCCCAAAAAGGAGGTTATCAATTCGACTATTTTTTTTTATGTGTTACCTCAGTACTTTTTACTAGGTGAACTGATTTTGATGATTCAAGATCTGATGAAGAACTTCGGTGATAGACATCAGAAATCTTCAATAAACGACGGCAAATCACTCAGAATAGCTGCAATAATATAACATCACACTGGTACGCTCTTAAAGGGGTACACACATCACATCATCAGCCTATTAATGTTCCCACTGCTGGGACACAGGCCTCCTCTCTGTGAGAGGGAATGGGCCGTAATCCACCACGCGGGCCCAGTGCGGGTTGGTGGATGTCACATGTCTTCGAAGTTTTGGTTCTAGGACATGCCGGTTTTCTCGCGATGTTTTCCTTCACCGTTTTGAGAGCAGTGGTGATGAAATAATTTACACAAAGTAAAGCGCCTGCCTGGGCTCGAACCCACGACCTACAACTTGTAAGTCGCGGCTGATACCACTGGGCCACCACTGCTCTTTTCAAAGGGGTACTCAGGTGTGAACATTTCATCCTGGTATACTCTCATTCTACCGGTTTTGTTTATGTTTCACTGGCATGACTTTGGACATTATAGCTACCTATATAGTCTATAGAACTGGACCATAATGTACTACAACTAAAGAGTGAAAAATTAGAACCTTTTTACAAAAAAAAACAACCGACTTTCAAATAAAATCACGGAAGCCGGTGTCAAAAAACGAAGAAACGCAAACAGGAACACCGACTTCCGAAATTGAAGTTATTTTTCGCTTTGTAGTGATTTTTTTTTTTGGAAGTCGGATGTATTTTTTTTTGTATGTTTTTTTTTATACCTACCCTTTTCACAGCTCTAGATTAATGCCAGTTACTAGCAGTATGACTACCTACAGTATCTATCGGGCGACTTTGAAACCTGAACCATCATATCATCTCTCTAAACATTCAACAGTTGATCTCACATATTTACACCAAAATCATTACCAACATACATTCACAACGTCGTTTATCATACCAAAAATACCATAACAGAATAACCGTCCAACATCAAGGAAAAATGTTAATAAAGTATACCGAACCGACCGTAGTAAACGAATAAAATAGGGACATGAAAAACGCATCACATAATCATATCGACGGTGAAAATATCAAATATCGTAAGAGACATATTATGCACTTTTGGATTTTCAACGCTCAGCACAGTGCAGACAATTCAAAATCCAACAGAACAATGTATGTCCTTTACGACATTTGAAATTGCCACAGCCAATATAATCCCATCATGTTGAGTGGTCTGGATACTGCTTTACATCCGCGCAAATTGTCCACGAGGCCAAGTTCACGAACTTAGGACCCTTGACGAATGAAAGTATATTTTAGGACGACAGGTGTAGTACAATTTGCAATGTTTTATGGAACGTACACAAAAGAAATTGTATGCGCAATATGATTGTAAACGTGAGTAACTGAGTAAATTGGTAGAGGTGTGTTTGAATATGTTTATGTAACTATAGTGGCAATTTACTATGTATCTAAGTTTAATATAATATAAATCTTATCTTATCTTGTGGAGACATAACTCTGATACTTTCTGACGCAAGTTTTGGTGGTGGGCAGTTCCAGAACTGTCTCAAGGATCGGCTGGACAACTCTACCCCAAGTTTCTTTTGATAACTCTGTTATCCCTTTTAGCGAGAAAGTTAAGAATTTGGGTATA
The DNA here is from genome assembly GCA_948252205.1 of Orthosia incerta. Classification (NCBI taxonomy): domain Eukaryota; kingdom Metazoa; phylum Arthropoda; class Insecta; order Lepidoptera; family Noctuidae; genus Orthosia; species Orthosia incerta. The sequence goes on from OX411742.1 coordinate 58,650,782, forward strand.
TTCCTTGACAAAAGCTTCTCTTGGACTGCACAGCTACAGGAAGTTAGCCGCAAGCTATTTGCATCTGCTGGATCTTTGAGAAGACTGCGTAATGTTCTGCCGACTGCAACCAAGATTGCGCTTGCACAATCTCTTCTGCTACCCATCCTTGATTATGCTGATGCCAGCTATCTTGACCTCACTGAAGTGCAACTTGATAAACTTGAGCGGCTTCAAAATGTTTGTATAAGGTTCATATTTGGTTTGCGCAAATATGACCATGTTTCTGAATTTCGTGTGAAACTCAAGTGGTTGCCAATTCGCCATCGCCGGAATGCTCATATTCTTTCTCTCCTGTATAATATTCTCTTTCTTCCTTCTACCCCAGTTTATCTCAAGAAACGGTTTCAGTTTCTGTGTGACTCGCACGTGAAAGTTCTTAGGTCATCGGACAATATGAAACTTAATATACCAATGCATTCCACTACATTCCTAGACAAATCTTTTACTGTCCAGGCCACTCGTCTATGGAATGCATTGCCTGTGACTATAAGGCGCGCGCAATCACTGCCTGTTTTTAAGCGACTTGTGAAGGAGCACTACTGGTCACTGTTATCATAATGTTATACAACATGAATGAACAACACAGCTGAATTGTTTTCTTTTCTGTATATTAGTTATATGTATGTATTTATGTATCTATTTTTATTTTATTTTTGTATTTAGTACCTACTTTCATATTGAAATAATTATTTGTTGAAAATTTGCACCAAGTGCAAACCCATATTGTGTCCAGGCTGTCTCTTTCCATTCTTGGTTGCCTGGAAGAGATCGCGGATCGCGATAAGGCCGCCTGTTGTATGTTTGTTTTTGTTATAAGATGTCTTTTTGAACTATTTTTATCTTGGTGTACAATAAAGTATATATAAATAAATAAAGTATATATAAATAAATACTTCGACCCATTGCGATCTATTGTAGTCCCCTTGATAACCTACTCCTCCCCAATCTCGTTGAAAACTTTCATCTTTTCTTTCTTTATTTTTTTTGTGTGTTTTACAACGAGACGAGGAGATATGAGCCTATAGACTTCTGGTTTTGGATATCCAAGCCCTAGGAGACTCATTCGCTTACCAGCCAGTGCATCGCATGTGCACAGAAGGTGCTCCATGCGTTCCGTATGTTCCCCACACAATCGGCACATGGGTGTCGCGGTTAGATCCATCTTCATGAGCATGTCGTTGGTTCCAAAGTGCCCAGTAATGGCCCCAAGCAGGTAGCGGATTTGCCCCCTGCTCATATAAGTACTGTGTAGGTATTTATGTGTGATATATCTCTCATATCCAGTATGCGGTATCGCCCTCAATGAAAATAAAACCATATTTCGAGCAATATTCTGAAATTGCACTCTCAACTGTACGAATGCTTCGCTATGGAAAATGGAATGGGCTCGGAATTCGGATTTGAAATAAATGCCGATCCGTATTCGTTTATAAATAAGTAATAACGCTTCTTTAAAAACGAATCTAATACACCTGTAAAATATGCCCAATACCGTAAATCCAATAATGATTTAAAAAATTAGATTGTCGAAAACTTTGGAATAACTGGCGACTAATAGATTTTCCAAAATTTTAAGTTTTCACAGGAGCAACACGTGACATTAGCATGTCGGTGACGCGATCATAAGTTTTACCCCTACCAAAAATCACTCAATGCGGCCACGGGGTCCCAGCGCTTAGAAAGAAGATTTGGTTCAAATAAATGTCACTAGATGGCGCGATATGCATAGTTTTTTTTTTTTTTTAATTTATCATACAAATTGTATGTTCTCTTTTAATCAACTTTCTTAAGCACAAAATTATGGAATTTGGGCTTTTAATTCGCATTTCAAAGATTATTTGAACAGATCATTTTAGAATGATATCAATAGATGGCGCGGTTTTAAATTTCTGTGGTATGCCACTCGATTTTTTAATTTGTAGATATTGTAACACATTTTGGTACAACAAAACTGTAAAAGTGTGCAAAAAATACTATAATACAAATCATCACTGTATTTAAAGAAAAAATAGTCACGAACCAAGAAAATCCTTTTACTTGCAAATCGCTGCTAACACCATCTATAGCCGTGGAACGGAACCGAACGCGATCGAAGTACTTATAGAAATAATCATTTAATCAGACGAAAACGCTAGTTACGTCGGCACGGTTTCTTTGAATGGGATGAGGCATCTGTATGCTAGTACCTATTATATTATCTGTGACGCGGCTAAAGAAGTTTTCACTCCAATATCCCAATCATCATAATACAACAGTTCGAAAATTTCAATTAACATTAAAAGAAAGCCCATTCAGTCTTGGCACTTGGCCCAAATAGGTCTGAAGATAAAATAGACAGGTCCCTTACTAATCCATTCTCATTGTCACAATCTCCGATAACAATGAGACATCTAACAGACCGTTAAGAAACAATTCCATCCAAAGTTAACTCATCAGTACTTCTCCAACATTCAAGTGCAAATAGTCTCTGAATAAAATGGAATCGTAATGGAGGCAATTAATGGGTTCAAAGATCAAAGATTTATAATAGTACGGGAGGCACGTTTGATGAAGACATTTCATAATAATAAAAATAGTCATTATTAGTCGTATATAGTCATTTAATACCGACTGCAAATTATAACATCATTAGTTTTCATCCACCAACACGCATTGGGCCCGTTGTGGTTCACAAAGAGAAGACCAGTACCTACATTAAAAGGCTGATGATGATGATGAATTTTCCCCGAATACTTGAGAACTCTTAACGTCAGCCGCTCCAATAGCAGTGGAGCACAAAGTTAGAGCATGTGACAGTCGGACCAAAAAGTTATTTGAGTGATTTCGTACCAAACTTCATGCGATGGATCTTCAGATTATTTTTGAACTAAAGCAAAATTATCAGCTTCAATGAAGCCGAGTAGGTTATACTTCAGTCGCATATCTTAACATGAATGGGAGGGAACGCTAATTTAAACAAGCTTTTGCCCACGTCTATGTCCGCATCAAGCCCGCAAAACTAAAAAAAACCGGCCAAGTGCGAGTCGGACTCGCGCACGAAGGGTTCCGTACCATCATAAAACGGCAAAAAAATTATCAGCTTCAATGAAGCCGAGTAGGTTATACTTCAGTCGCATATCATAACATGAATGGGATGGGAAGGAACGCTAATTTCAACAAGCTTTTGCCCACGTCTATGTCCGCATCAAGCCCGCATAACTAAAAAAAAACGGCCAAGTGCGAGTCGGACTCGCGCACGAAGGGTTCCGTACCATTATCGCATAAAACGGCAAAAAAAATCACTTCTGTTGTATGGGAGCCCCACTTAAATATTTATTTTATTCCGTTTTTAGTATTTGTTGTTATAGCGGCAACAGAAATACATCATCTGTGAAAATTTCAACAGCCTAGCTATCACGGTTCATGAGATACAGCCTGGTGACAGACGGACAGATAGACGGATAGCGGCGTCTTAGTAATAGCGTCCCGTTTTTACCCTTTGGGTACGGAACCCTAAAAATTAGGGATTTTTTTTTACGCGGAACCCTATCTCTTTTTTTCCACCCGTACTATAAAAAGGATGGTTAACAAAGCCGAGGAAAAAGTCAATCGACATACTACGTGAGCGTTTATTGGCTTTCAAGTTGAATAGCTGATTGCTTCGCAGGCTTTTGCATTCCTAACTAAGACTGCTCGACAATTATGCGGGGGATTTAAATTTCTAATGACTGTGACTTGTAAAAAAATGGCTTCATTCGTATTTCTGTATCATGGTTACGTTTTAAGATCTTCTGTTCCATGAATCACCGAAAGGTCTTCACAATCAGCCCGGTTTTGTACGTTTATTTTTCTTATGTAGCTACAGTATGAACCATAATTATCAAGATGATCAATTAACTTCCTGTCGGTGCAACACGGCTTTTTCATCCATACTTCTCTATATTTCGTCATCACCAGTAGCCCCATTATCGTTCTCACAGTCCATCCATCCTTTCTTTAACCAAATTCGTACTCAAAACTTTCCTCACGATATTTACTTATTCTGCCGAAATTCAACTAATTTCCACACGAATTTTCAGTCACGGTCAACGGTTCAGACTTTACGATCTTCTTCTTTTTGTGTGAGGATGTGGACAACTCTGGTGTCAGAGTTAATTAAGCCACCTCTGGGAACCCCACAGGCCTCTGACTTGGCTATTTCAGACTTTCATTAACTATATAAATCCTGGTTTCCTCACGATGTTTTCCTTCACCGTTGCCTGTGATGTATAACTTCGAAAGTACCTACATATGAATTTGATAAAGTCACATTGGTACTTGCCCAGCTTTGAACCCACGACCTAAAGCAAGAGAGGGGTCATATTTTCTGTTATCCGAATTTTTAAATAAATTAAAAATAAAAAATAGCCACTGGGCCACCACGACTTTACGATAGAAGACTTGTCGATAAAAAGTCATTTCTTTAACTATCCATTCGTGTTCCTCTTGGCATATGCTAGGGTCAAAATATTTTTAAAGAGGCGGTTCCGAGATGGTCATTTAAGAGTTCTACGTGTTTGATGGTGGTCACCGGGGTGGTTTTAGTGAGGTGAAAAGCCCATACTCTCTGGTATTTTTTCCAAATGCCCAGGCGCCTTTTAAAAGTTTTCCACGATAACAAAATTATTTTTTTATTGATGTAAGTATTATATTTGAATGCTTTATCCTCAAAGAAAAATTAACCAATGTAGAAAGCCATTATTAAACTAGAGCCTCACGTCCGTACAAAATATTTCCTCTTAAAAACTTCAATGTCAGCCCTGACAACATCAACCACGACCTAATAACATCTAAAATTAGCCCACATTTGCTACATACATACGCTCACATCAACAGCAAATGCATATAATTATGACGTAGGTATTGTTAAAAGCAAAAGTGATTTAACAGCATTTCCAAGCATTTGTAGCAAGCAGCGAGTGCTTTTAGTGCAGTTAACAAGTGCTCACTGCACCCCAACGGCGGGCGTGCGGAACAACAATCACCTTTTGTATGTGCAGGCAGAATGGGGAAACAATTTGCGTCATTCTACCTTTTTTTTTATTTACTTTTTTAACCGACTGCGCTACAGCAAAAACAGGGTTATAGTTTGTGATGTGAAAACTTCTTTATCCGCTTTGAGTAACGTCAGCAACATGCTAATGTGGCAGCATTATCAAAATAAAAGTGAAGTGTTTTTTTAATTATTATTATTAGAGACTAGCTGTTGCTCGCGGCTTCGCTCCCGTGGGCCACCGCACAGGACACGTTTTCGGGATTTAAAAAAATAGCCTATTTCACTCAGGAATAATGGAGCTTTCTATTGGTGAAAGATTTTTTCTAATCCGTCCAGTAGTTTCGGAGCTTATTCGGTACAAACAAACAAACAAACAAAAAAAACCTTTCCACTTTATAATATTAGTAAAGATATGCTCGCGCTTGACCACTATCTCACCTGGTGGTAAGCGATGATGTGGTCGACGATGAAGCACGCTTGCCTTGCCCACGTGTGACGATATTCCAAAGTACATACGGCAGTCCCCAACTCCCCATGACTGCTTATTTTTTATGGAGTATAGTGGTGTAGGCACGCGGTAGGTAATGTTTTTTTTTTGGGTTATACTTTGAAACAAAGTCTTTCAAGAAAAAAATGTTGCTCATTCCCTCATAAATAATTCAATATTCAAGAGCCAAATCAGTAAAGGTCTAAATATGTCCCCTATTTAATGGACATGTAAACAAGCAAAAAGTTTCAAAGCAGTGGGAACATTAATAGACTGATGATGTGATGACACGCTTGCAAATGTTTGCCTTATTTTCGATTGAGTCCTCGATAATAAGTCTTCCACGACACCACTGGATTTCTATCCGCTCTCGATTTGTTTTGTAGTAAATTGTTTATGACAGTTTCTGCGTTTAATTTTACACTTTCACTGCTAGAACTCATCTTTTATTCAATTTGTGTGAATCAAACTAAAATTGTCTGTAGGTAGGTAATATTTTGATGAAAAGTATTAAAAAAACGAATAACATGTTCCCGCGTATTTTTAGGGTTTCGTAACCACAAAAGGTAAAAAAGGGATCACTCCTTGTCCGTCTGTCCGTGTGTCACCACCGATTTTCTCAGGAACGGGTAGACCTAGTAAGTTGAAATTTATACCAGATACTGAGGTCTATAGTTCCTATATGGTGTATAAAAATCAAGGTCCTGAGTCAACACGATAAAAAGGCAAATTTAGATTTGCGAAAACTTGTAAACTGTACCAAAATTTACCTTAGTTTTCAACTTTTTTTTATTTTTCGGAATTTTCCCTTTACTTGTGCTGGCTGTAAGACCTTGCTTTTAACCAAAATTGACAATTCTAGGTCAACCAGAAGTACCCTATAGGTTTTGGGAAAAAAAATACAATAGGTTGAAACCCATTGGAAAAGGAAGAGAATATAACAAAAATTAAAGAAAAATAATTTACCGGCGATCTGAGGTCGGGCACTGCAAGGAGGTAAGTTTTTAAGGGTAGAAAACGGTTTATCTCGATTGCCGGCAAAACTACAAGTCCTATGGAAAAAAGTTATCATAGTAATGTAATACTTTGGGAAAACTCTTGATGTTATTAGAGGTCTGAGTATTAAGCTAATATTTGTCCGTCTGTCTGTCTGCCACAAAAGCTAAAGCAAGTTCATATCTATAGCTACTTATACAACCCACAAGATAACTAAATACAGCTTTGTCTGTACGGAGAAAACGAAATAGGAACCTACTGTTTTCTAATAGGAGGGAATGTAATATATTAACGGTATAAATAAGTAAAACCTAGTTTCATCCGTAAGTAAAAATTCCCCGCGTAAAAATAAAGCGGTCTACTCACACACCTGTCACATGGGCAATCTAGCAAGTGAAATTCGGGTCTGACCCGTAATTGTCACCTTAATTGTGGCGTGTATAGACAAGCAGGGGCAATCCTAGATTGGCACTGCGGCAGGGCAGCAGGGATACGAGACGAGACCATCCTTGCTGCCTAGATCATCCCTGTCGCCCTGCCACGTTGCCACGTGTGTAGCGCGATCGGGGTTTTTTTTGCGGTTGCACCACAGAAAGAATTCGAATAGCCATTCTCAACGCGTGTGTTTAGTTCAAATTAAACCCAAACACTGACTGAACCGCAGGCATGTGTGTAGAGACAATTCCGATGTTGCCACGACCGCCGCCGCGCCGCCGCCGCCCGCCGCCGTAAGCCCTAGATTGCCCCTGCGGCAGGTGTGTGAGTAGCTCGCTTAACTGTACACTACTACACGAAGGTACTAACACTATAATACAACCGTCACATTCCGAAATAATTTTATTTTCAATTCGTCCGAAATTACTACAGTAAAATGTCATCAAACGTACGTAGGTACTATACTTACCCAAACATTTTTATTTAAATGAAGCCACGTAGCAAATTTTATTCAGGCAAAAACAGAAGCTTGCAGGCAATAACTCCCAACTGGCTCCACCTACAAAGCTTTTATCAGTCCGGGGCAACACCCACAAATCTGCGATTTCATGAAACATAGGTCCGTTTCGGCAATAACAATCATCGTCCATAAAACACACGTGTTGAAATAAAAACGAGATTTACAGCAGGTAGGCAACGTTTCGCACGTAACTTTAACTGACTGAAAGCCAGGAAAAATACGGATGGAAACACTTTACTTTTGTAATTGAAAATGTCTAGACTCTAGGTATTGTTAGGTTAGATTAGATATTATTATTCGCTACTGTAGACCACCCCACAGGACCCATTTTCGGGATTAAAACTTAGCCTATGTCACTCAGGAATAATGTAGCTTTCTATTGGTGAAAGAATTTTTCAAATCGGTCCAGCAGTTTCGGAGCCTATTCGGTACAAACAAACAAACAAAAAAATCTTTCCTCTTTATAATATTAGTATAGATTAGGCTCAATTTACTGTGGTTTATGTAAATTAACCCTGTTATAAGGGCATTTACCCAAAATTATTTGTCTTCTACGTCTTTTCACGTAGAGTAAAGCAAGCGTAGAGTCCGACGTTCCAAAAAACTCATCGTTCCCAGCGTAATTACACGTGCGTTGCGTGTAGTTTCAAAGAGAGCCACTCTAAATTGTGCCGATCCAAGTAAAAACGGAGCAGTGCACAAGCCAATCATCCGTTTTTTTTCATGTCACATCGGACCATAAAATTCGGACTGCCGGATGGTAAAATTCCTTTTAGTGCACAAACGCCCATACAGTGCGTTGAAACATCGTGTGACGTCACAATGTGCTACATTTTATATTGACAAAGTGACGTCACAAGCCCTCACTCTTGACCTTTGATGCGCTTTATCTTTGTCAATCTTTATTTATTTGATAAAGCAAAAAATACGGGTTCAATATTATTTGATAATCTTACTGACGGACTAAAAAGAATTTTTTTTTTCTACCTAGGAAACATCCCACATAAGTACCTGACAGCCTAGTAGTAGAGGTAGATAGGTACAACCACAACCACAGATCAGTGGTAGCCTGGTTGGTAACAATTTGTCTTTGCATAATTCAAGTGTTTATCGTACGGGTTTGTGGTTGACTGTACCTAAGATTGAAAAATCAGAATTGGCTAAAGTAGTTACACAGTTTTTCAATATAAACAAGATAATTATGTTTGTATGCTCAGGGAATCGGGATCAAAAAGTCGACACCGTAAACAGAGCATCACTGAAACGAAACGAAATGTCATGGTGGCCCAGTGGCTAAGACTTCGCCTCTCGACCAATGTGACTTTTTAAAGTTCATAATTATGTACTTACTAAGTATATCTTGGACATGACAGGCAACGGTGAAGGAAAACATCATAAGGAAACCTGCAGAATCGAATTGCGAATTGGATTTGGAAAGGCAAACGGTTTGACCGCCATCATACATACATACATAAACTCACGCCTTTTTCCCATGGGGGTAGGCAGAAACTACAGAACGCCACCTGCTACGATCCTTAGATACTTCTTTTGCTTCACTCACATTCATACATCTAGTCATACACACTGACCGCCATGAATCGACTTATAATCACATGCGAGATGTAAGACGCGATTTGGATTTCCATCTATGTGATTGGTCGATTGATGGCGGTTATACCCTTAGCCTTGCCGAATTCACTTGCGCAATTAGGCTTATATAGTTAATGTAAGTCTGAAATAGCCAAGTTAGAGGCCTGTCAGGTTCCCATAGGCAGCATAATTAACACCTCACACGACAAGAAAAGACTGAAACGAGATTTTTAAACGAATTTTATTTTCGTCAGCCACGATAATTAACCGGTTTAGTGCCGTAATTACCAATACAATAAAAAAACCTTTATGTCTCGCGTGGATCCACGTTTTAAGCACACAAGGGGTTAAGGGTTCTAGTGCACTTTGTGTAGTTAAATTTGTAAACTTTTAGCTCCAGAAGTCAACTAAAACGCATGGTTTAAATGTAAACCACGCGTTTTAGTTTTGGTTCCGTACGTTAAGGTTACCCACGCCACGGCGCTCTTTTTAACCTCACGCCGTCTATCTGACATGTACAGAACCGTCAGTGTTGAGTAAGACTCGCAATTTGCTGTTTTTTCATCATGAAGTTGAGAAAAGAGTTAAAAGTTAAATAATCCATTATACATAATAAGTTGGTTTTAAAAACTAGATGCGCGTGAAAAAAGACTATCCAAATATCGTCTTTTCTTTATCATTAAAATAATATTAAAGATTAATGTGAAAACCACTATGTTATAGACGTGAAACGGAACGCAAAATCGACCTCGCACAGCACTAGAGGCTTCCGTTTGACATCATCTATCGACTTGGTACAACACTAGTAGCGGAAGCAGCTTTGTGCAGTTGGCAATAATATTGAAGTCAATTGATTTTCTATTTATAGCCTTCTAGAATGTTCTAAATATTTAACAGGCATCTAGACTGTATATTTTGATTGAGTTTACGTTAAGAAATTCTCACTAAGTGTTTCTCATCAATGATAGTTTAGATGATTATGATATTAAAGCAACCAGTTAAATATTTTTGATTTATCTACCCTTTCCTATATATAAATCGTTTGTAATTATTATTTAATTTAATACCTACATTGTAACCTACATCTAAATATATAATTTTCATTAAAAAAAATTGGGCGTCGTTGCGCAGAAGCGCGCCATTTCGCCGTTACTACTGCGCATGTGTTGGCCAACCTGCGTTGCTTCCTCTCCAATCTCCAAGCCACGACCGGACGCCATTACCACGCCATCGGATTGTGAATCTGTCATTTGTGCGTTTCTCGTTTGATAATCTTTGGATTTTCTACGAAGTCGTTGCTCTTGTGTTAATAGTACCTTTAAATACATAAATACCAAAATGTCTGACGAGAAAAAGGTGTGTATCTTACTATATTATCAGTGTACAACAAGTCGAAAACAGTGGTGTTTCACCGACATGGCGTTATTAGCAAAATGTGGTTACCTGATTGGAAGTGGGAAGTGTTTTTCCAACGTGTTTGTTGAGCTGATTTTTTTATCGTTAAAATATTTATTTTTCAGGGAGAAAGCGAACACATCAACTTGAAAGTATTAGGACAAGATAATGCTATTGTGCAGTTCAAAATCAAAAAACACACACCTCTGAGGAAGCTAATGAATGCTTATTGTGATCGAGCGGTAAGTTCATTATATTTTCTAATCGCTTGATATTATTTCAATTATTAATGTATTCATCATAGCGACAAAACAGCCAAAATATATTTGGCATGCATATTATATGAACAATGAAGGTATGCAGGTAAACTATGTACTCGAATGGGCCCCTATGTCCGGCAGTTGGAAATAAGCGTCGTTTACTGTTGCTTAAATGAAACTTTAGTTTGTGCAGTACCTACATCAGATTAACAAAAAGATTTCTATCTGCTTGGAACAAATTCAGGTTTACACTTGTAGTTTTAGTGATAGCATAGGTTATGTATGTCTCAAGTATCTACTCAATATCCTAACGAGATGCAACACTCGTTGATATTAAATAGAACAAACGTTATTGTTTTGTAAACATTTCCTGGCAGAAAAGATCATTGACCTTGTTGTTAGTCTGTTATTCATAATTTGACCCAATGTACTAGGCTACTTAGAAGCATATTAAAAGCATAACCCCATTTTGCCTTTTACAAGTGGTTCCTTACGAAAGACAAACCAACCCTCCCACATGGTTCATGTGAGAAAGCTAAACATTGAAACAAGAGTTTACTGTAGATATAGTGCGCTTGCCAAACTTCTGGGCCGCCCTGAAGTTGGCTTTCCAATGTGCAAGGCACAGATCAGTGCTGTTTATGTATGAGATTTACTACGCGCAGCCATTGTAGCTAACTTCAGGGAGGCCAAGTTTGGCGAGAACTATATCATAAGGCATCATTTCATTCTTACATGGCCTGTTGGTAATGGGAATGTAATTTGGCAGCCACATAACTGTTTCAACTTTAACATATTTTAAAATATTCACAATCAACTAATCTGCTGCAGTGAAACTTATTTCATGTTTGAAATTGTTTCTTGTAATTTTTATGATGTGTGGACTTAATTAGCGTAGACCTTCACTAATGTACCCAGCACCTTTGCATTTATTGTCTACAAGTGTGGTGCACAATAAGAAAGTTCAGAAGGTCTATTTAGAATAAAACACATTTATTTCTTCTACTAAAAATGTATTAGGCTATCCAAGGATTAACAATTCCAGTTAGTTGTATCGTTCAGGTGAATAATTATGAGAGCTTGACTTTGTGTGAAGTACATATGTACTAAAACTAAATGTTTCATAATATTATGCAATTTCTCAAAGTTATTATCTGAATAAGATTTCTGATTATCTAAAAGCATTTATCTATCTTTCCAGGGTCTATCAATGCAAGTAGTGCGGTTCAGATTCGACGGGCAGCCAATCAATGAAAATGACACACCAACATCACTGGAGATGGAAGAAGGTGACACAATAGAAGTTTATCAGCAGCAGACGGGTGGCTCGCCTCTAGTGTAATCTTATCTTAAGGAACTGTCCATTTCCCATGGGAAGAACGCTATGGTGAACCCATCTCAACTTTAACATTAAGTTAATTTTAAATAAAAACGATGCAAGTATAAACATGTAATATTTTGAGATACACAATTGCATAGCTGAGCTTTGTATACCTTAGCATTGTGTATCTTAAAACGTAGTACTGTATACTCTATTTAATAAGGAGAAATTTGAGGTAAACCAAATGTTCTTAGGTAACTTCAATAATTATTCCATTGTGATAATTTTTTTAGTTGACACTTTTCAGATCAGCTCCTAATTTTTTAAGTGTGGCCAAAAAAATGACACTTGCAAGCTGTATGTGGTATAATTTATTGGACATTGATCCAACCCGATTGTCGAGTCTGTAACCACTTATGTAATATCTGAAATAAATTAAATTTAAAACCATCCAGACTTTTCTTCACTTCCTGTTTGTAATCTTTATAATATGCCTGTTTCTGTTTACTGTTTTATTAGTATCTTGCTCCAACACATTGACAATGCTGTGGAAGGTGTTTTGGTTTTATGAGCTTGCTGTCTGGTAGCCAATTAAATGAATTTCTGCATACTTTCTTGCAGTCGGACTATTCAGTCGTGTAGAACCACTTTTTTTAACAAACTTCAAAAAGCAAGTTATCTTTTATAAAATGCTAATAAAAACAATGAGTCAGATAATTCCAAGAACCCTTCCCCGAACGCCTTCCAACTATATCTACCTGTATGTTAATCATTTATGGGTGACTCATCATCACAAGCCAAAGGTTATTTCTGACTGCATAATAGCTAAAGGACATGGCTAAATAAAGTATGGACGATTGCCCTAGCAATGGATAACTATTTTAACTAGTAATATGTAATGCTAAATAGCTGAATATTAGTATTTCGTATGAAAAAAGTTACAGACACTTTTTATATCGTCACAATCCTGAAAATAAAATCGTAGAAACTCCTACATTAATAGGTATACAAACTTGTAAAAGAATAAGATTTTGCTATGCTACTTTATTAAGGCGTTTATAGGAGCTCGTGGCTTAATAATAACAGCCGCACAGGTCGATCTTCAAGGTTAAACAACGCTAGCCAAGGTCATTCCGTGGTTCCATCGTGTACATAGCGAGTTTCCTTCGTGCCTTGGAAAGCTATAGATAGGCTGTTGGTCCCGGCTGTCATTTGAAGATCTGTCATCTGTCAATACGCAATTGAAACTTAAGATCATAAGAACTCTGTAATTAATTACATACTTAATACCCGGCGAAAGGAGCATCGTTCAAAGTGAGTTCCCACGACACCCCCAACATGTTTTTTTTATTTGGTTCTAATCGAATCAAGTGTAATCTAGAAGAATCGACTGCAACTTTTTAGTGTCAGCACTATTTATGTGCCGTTTCTTTCCAGATTTTGCCAATAATTTCTAGAAATCAGATAAATGCAAAGAAAACAACATCTATGGTTCTATCTCTAATGTTTTAAGATGTATAGCGAAAGGTACAAAAATAAATAATAATGAATACTGTTCGTTTCGATTTACGCAAACGTCTTTAAAAGTAGGTTTATTGACTACAATTTTTCGTAGAACGGAATCTTATGTTCTTCTTGTCAAAAAAAATATGAAAAAACTTTTAATTATTTGATTAATTCACGAAAGTTCTAGAAGAATAATAAAACTGTATAATAATTCAATAATGAATATTTCAGATGTATTGCGATAGGTACAAAAATAAATAATGATGAATACTGTTCGTTTCGACTTACACAAATGTCCTTAAAGTAGGTTTATTGACTACAATTTTTCGTAGAACGGAATCTTATGTTATTCTTGTCAAACAAAAACATGAAAAAACTTTTAATTATTTGATTAATTCGTGAAAGTTCTAGAAGAAAAATAAAACTGTAATAATTAATTAATGAATATTTGAATGTTACGAGCTTGTGAATAATTTCTATACAAGCTTAGGGCAGTTGTTTAGCCATGTCTTTTATCAAACCTGCAATTTGTATGTCGTAACCTGAGGTCAAAGAAAAATAATAATACCATGATTGATAAACATTTTCCAACCAAAGAGTACCTACTCTATGTCATTCTCATTAGACCTGATTCTGAAGACTACCATCTAATTTTAACAGACAGTCTTCAAGTAGTGTACGTTACCCCAACAGGAAAGTGGCTCCTGGAGTGATATGAGTGGAACGTATAATTAGAGCGTAATCTGCTGTGAATGTGCGCTACATAAAAAACATGTGCGTGTCGTCGTTTTTGAGAAAAACGGAAAAAACGTTTCCTGCTAGGGTAACGTTGTTCCAGCAGGAAAATTCTAAACGAATGATCGGAGTGAGAAATATTGTGCATGGGCAGAGAGCTTATAGTTGTGCAAGAATGTGCGCTGAAAATATAATAAGTGCGTAATCAGGTTTTCGAGATATTGCATTTCCTGCTGGCAATATTTCTCACGGAAACGTTTTTTTCAAAAACGACGACACGCACATGTTTTTTATGTAGCGCACATTCACAGCAGATTACGCTCTAATTATACGTTCCACTCATATCACTCCAGGAGCCACTTTCCTGTTGGGGTTACGTACACCTTCAAGTAATATCATATGCCTATGGGTTCTGGAGTAGCAACAACCAAGCAAGGTAAGTGGTGTTCCAGCTCTCAAACCACTTCTAGAACATAACATCTACGGATAACCAGTAAGTAGCCCCATTTTGGGGCAACTCCTTTCTATAGACTAATATATATAAGACTGAGACTCCTTCCGTTGTACCCGAAGCCAACGACATCTCTGCTGCACCTTGTTGATCGGCTTATCTTTAACCACAACATGCTTATTGCTTGTATTTGAATACCACGGGGCCCCAGCGCTAACAAAGAAAATTTGGTTCAAAAAAATGTCGCGATATGCATCGATTTCATATTTAATTGTGTGTAAAATTAACATTTTTTAGAATTGATCATTAAAATTGTATGTTCTTCTATAATCAACTCTCTTAGGCACAATATTAAGTAGTATTGGGCTCTTAACTCACATTTCAAAGATTATTTAAACGGATCATTTAAAATTGATTCTAAAATAGATGGCGCCGTTTTAAATTTCTGAGGCATGCCACAATTTTTTTAAATTTGTATTGCTACATATTTTGGTACAGTGAAACTGTAAAAACGTGCAAAAAAGTACCTACTTACTATAAAACAAATAGTCACAAACCCAGAATACCCTTTTACTTGCATGTCGCTGCAAACACCATCTATAGCCGTGGACCGCGTGACCTCTCAAAAGACCACCCCGGAACCGCCTCCGTGCAACGCCAGTTAGGGCACATCCCTGGGGAGCCTAAAAAAGCGCCTCCTCAGAGCCTCGCTGTGCACAGCAGCACGTGAGTCCCCAAACTGATCGCCCATGATCCCAGAGTCCCGCCCGCCTGCCTATAATGCAGGTTCTTCTCCGAGTGGAATTGGCTCTCTTACGATCTCGCTCGGCAGCTTCCTTCTGTACCTACTATCATGGTCTCAGACAATTTTCCTTCAGTTTTTGCCAGCATGATCTTCACAACTGCTGGCAAAGACAGGTCTCGCCCGATCCTGGCGACGAAGACCTGCCGCTAAGAGGTCCACGCAGGGCACTCCTCGAGCGTGTGCTGTACAGAGTCAAGGTCGCCTCCGCAGTGGTGGCAATTTGCCGTGGACTCTCGCCCAATCCTATTCAGGTACTCACCGAAGCAACCGTGCCCGGTCAGTACCTGGAGTGAGCCTTTAGGAGATGCGGTCTTCTCTCTTCAGCCAGGCTTCGAAATGCGGCAGGGCGGCTTCAACAACGTGATTGCACACCGCTCGAGTGCGTGTCGCCGTTCCTGCCGCCTCAGCCTTTTCTGGCACGATATCACCATTCTGGTGGATGGCGTGAACTCTGTTATAAATTCTCAAGTCCATATCCGCCAGAATGTTCAGCGGGGGAAAGCGCGCGTGCCAGGAGATTTGCCGCCTCAAAGGACCTCGTTCGGTAACCTCGTGCAATACGACTGGCCATTTTCTGCTGCAGGCTATTAATTTTAGTTCTGCAGCTTCGGACATCTGATGGTCTGCTTGACCAAAAAGGCGCCCCATAAAGTACCATCGATCGCACGACACCCGCGTAGAGGCAGTGAACTTCTTACCGCCCCAGGTCCCCCGAGGTTGGGTAGCAGTCTATGCAAAGCACCCAGACCTTGAGGTGGCATGGCGCGGTTCGGAATTTCAATAGAAAACGATGCTTTACAAGTTTTATTACCACTGACGTGCGGCTTTCTGTACAAAATGAAAACGGTAACCCGACTTTAATAAAACATGACTTATTGATTAAGGAAACCAGTCGTTGAAAATCACAGTAGATGCAAATCTACAACAACAACTCCCAGAATATCATGACATCGTTTTATAACTTTTATAATAAGTCAAATCATCAGCTCTAATGATCTGTTTTATCTTTCAGCAAACACCGCTCAGTACGCGCACTTCGTTTTCAACACATTGGACCAAGACAGAAGTGGCCTGTTAAGTTTTGAGGTAAATATTGCAATCTACAAAATGTATAATAGCACCATAGGCTGCAACATTTGGCGTATTTGTAGGAGTTAACTTTACTAAAACCAGCATCTATTGACATGGATATCTACTACTTGTTGAGTTGTAGTTAACTAACTCCTTTGGTAATTGAGGACAACCATAGAGCCTTTGTTTGCTGCAGCTGCTATTCCTGTAGTTATGGATAGGCACTCCATCGACATTTCAGTCGAAAGACGTCCATTTAAAACATACCACAGGTGCCTTTGGGGACAAAGGGTCTTCGTCCCCAAAGGCATTTTATTATAGGCACAAGGCAATTAATTTTAACTAATTGCACAAAACTGCCATCATAGTTTTTAGGAAGTGTTTATTTCTCTATAGGTATATCCAAGTTCTTATTACGTGTATACATCAAAGTCCATCGACCTTACCTATCTACAAACTCCTTAAATTGATTGTTACTATACATAGGGTGGACCTGGCAAGAGATGCTCAATTACTGACACAGAACATTATACCTTAACTACAGCACAAATTTTCACCAGTTCTGGCAGCCTTATTGCGTAATGAATTCAGCAAGGCAAAGGGCAAAGAGTATGAATGGGAGCCCCACTTAAATATTTATTTTATTCTGTTTTTAGTATTTTTTGTTATAGTGGCAACAGAAATACATCATCTGTGAAAATTTCAACTACCTAGCTATCACGGTTCATGAGATACAGCCTGGTGACAGACAGACAGACGGACCGCGGAGTCTCAGTAATAGGGTCCCGTTTTTACCCTTTGGGTACGAAACCCTAAAATTCGACCAATCACGTGCGAGACGAATGATGCAATGTGGGTTTCCGTCATGTGATTGGTCGATTTTTCATACACTTTGCCTTGACGAATTCATTACACATTAAACACAATAAAAATTAACATCTTTTTTATTTGTAGGAGTTTGTAACCGGCTTATCAATATTATCGAGAGGGACCTTAGAAGAGAAGCTGCGATGGACGTTTACACTGTATGATATCAACGGCGACGGATGCATCACTAAGGAGGAAATGACGGAGATTGTCAGCGCTATATACGACCTTATGGGGAAAATAGTAGAGCCTAATTTGGAAGACGAAGTGATACGGGAGAAGGTTGAAAGACTGTTTCAGGTTTGTATTTCACATATTCCTAGATCTAAAATAAGTGACAATAGCCCAACGGTAGTTAACATTTCGCGCGCACTGATAAAAAAAAAATAAGGGATTGCAATTTGCAGTCCACGTGAATGACTCATAAAAAGGAGACTTTATCTTATTACCTACTTACAATATTTAACAAAATATTTATGCTGCTTCATTATTTCGTAAAAGATAAAATTATAATCCTCAGATTCATCGTAAGTTCTTTTTTTTAGATAAGTTCGTTCATACCTACACTAATTTGTTATCTAGTGTTACAAAATACTAATACTTCTAAGAGACATGTATAGTTCTCGCCAAACTTCTTGGCCGCCCTGAAGTTGGCTACAATTTCTGCGCAGTAGGTAGTGCTCATACAATAACAACACCGTTTCGTGACTTGCGCATCGGCAAGTCAACTGCAGGGCGCCCTAGGAGTTTCATATGCACTATAGGTATAATATATTTTGTTATCAATCCATCTGCCTAGCCTTTTTCCAACTGTGTTGGGTGGGGTCGGCTTCCGCCACCGAAACACCAGCTTTCGTTATGTTTTACACAAACATTAACAGAAATGTCGTAATTTTCAGAAAATGGACTTGAACCGCGACGGCGTGCTGACTCTGGACGAGTTCCTGGACTGCTGCCTGCGCGACGAGGACATCTCCAGGTCAATGGGCGTGTTCGACAGCAACTTCTGACGTCCATCGGCAGGCGCGCGCGCTTCCACGTGCCGCGTTCCCTGACAGTACCCACACTCACCACCTACGTCATTTTGTACATAGAGTCTGCAATCCTGAAAAGTAGCTAGGAAAACGAATGTCGGTAGTGCAATATGCCACTTGGTGTCATAGATATTTTCGTTACCATTTAAATGGTTCTCCCCTCTTAAATGTATTGCCAGACCAATATAAAAATGACGTAGAAAGATACAAAATTGTATCTTGTGTTCGGTGAAGTACGATATTATTGTAAAAAGAAATGCCTTATTTATAAGAAGCTTTAGCGAAGAAAAAATGGATTCATTAAACTGATGTTTTGTATATATGGCACTAGTTGCTGTGTAAGAAAGGAATGACTTGAGTTTTGTACGTAGGTGTGACATCCAGGAATGATGTAAGGCTTATTTTGTACTAATAATTATATTAGGACCTTTACTAATTTAGTATAATTAAGTGTCCAGTTAAGAACTTGTTATAATTCCACATATTTATAGTTTTGTCGTAAATTCTAGCGGTATCCTTGCCTTCAATGGGCGTTTTGTTAGACCCTCGCTAGTTTTAGTTAGCTGCAACTGGCTTTTTATCGTAACATTCCCTCGACCGGGCTCTCTGTGCCGTCTGAACGCAACGTATTTATTTTTTTGATGCTTGGTATTTGCTTTAGAGTAAATCTTTCTTCTTGTTCAGCTTAAACGTTAAACCGAATTGTCCTTATTTTTAATACATATATCTAATACAAGATGTTCTACCTACTTTGATGAATGCATTTTACCTTTTAGTCAAAATTCTAAGATATCTATAAAAATAAACTTAGTCTTAACTAAAGATTTCTGTATTCAAAATGGTAGTTTAATCTGAATATCACTGATAATAATTAAATCTATATCTACATACTATTTTAAAGCTGTTCAACTAGATTATAGAAAATTTCTCCTACTTGGATCAATCGTAAGAATAAATAAAATATTTTATTCGTAAAATACGCCATTCGCCATCCAAAATAAACATATGTATTTTCGTTCGACCTAAAGGTCCGACCGCACTAGGCGTAACTATTATACTCACTAGGCGTAACTGCGCGTCAGTGGAACGACGCGACGCAACACGACCATATCTATTTTGTAGGAAATTGTATGAGATAGTGTCGCGTCGCGTAGTTCCGCTGCCGCGTAGTGCGGTTGATCTCATACAATTTCATACATAGTATGTTTGGTAGTGTCGCGTCGCGTCGCTCCGCTGACGCGCAGTTACGCCTAGTGCGGTCTGACCTTTAATCGGTTCCAAAAATTAATCGCTTATTGAAAAAGACAACATACATAGATGGCCCGTCAAATACCCCGGCAGAATGCTTCTGATCGTGACCCAAGCAGTTGAGGACAAAGGTTTGACCAGTATTTCGTGGTCAATCCTTACAATTGCTTAAAATATCGCATGCGTGTGATAACATCGAATAGATATAAAACCTGCTTTCCTTCTGAGACCAGCAGCTTAATTGCGTAAGTGCGAGATGAAAGACGCGATGTGGATTTCCGTCTATGTTAATGGTCGATTGATGGCGGTCAAACTCTTTGCCTTGACGAATTCACTTACGCAATTAGGCTGCTGACCTTTACTTCAATTCTCAAAATGATTAAACACTTATTTTCCTTTATTTTGAATCGTTCCGGCCATTTTTCATAGTATTTAGCGTAAAATT
Source organism: Orthosia incerta (assembly GCA_948252205.1). Classification (NCBI taxonomy): domain Eukaryota; kingdom Metazoa; phylum Arthropoda; class Insecta; order Lepidoptera; family Noctuidae; genus Orthosia; species Orthosia incerta. The sequence continues at coordinate 58,671,004 of OX411742.1, forward strand.
TTCCTTTTAAGAAATTTTATAGTGTCATGTATGCATACCTTATAAACTCCAATAGGTAGGTACTACCTATCTCATTTCTCTAAAGAGAGATGGCCTAAGCCAAGCCGTAGCTAGCTGTAACCAAATTAAACTTAATAAAATTCTTAAGAAACTAAGACCTTAATAAGGAAACACTGCCATAAAATAATTTCCGGATTTTCAAAATACCCACATTGATGCAAATCAGTGACATTTCAGCACTTATCCACCATAAACTGTCGTCTTCTTTTATTTAAATTGACAATAATTTGATCTTTTTTAGGGTGCCGTACCCAAAGCGTAAAAACGGAACCCTACTACTGACTCCACGGGCCGTCTGTCTGTCTGTTACCAGGCTCAGATACCGATAGAACCGTGATAGCTAGAAAGTTGACATTTTAACAGATGATGTTGCCGCTATAACAACAAATACTAAAAACAGAATAAAATTTTTAAGTGGGGCTCCCATACAACAAACATGATTTTTTTGTCGTTTTTTTTGCGATAAAGGTACGGAACCCTACGAGCGCGAGTCCGACTCGCACTTGGCCGGTTTTTTAAACCCACTACCACCTTTAAGGTATCCAATAAAATTTATCTATGTGCGTATATAAAAAGATTATTTAATATTGTGTCTATCGCAGCGCAGTATCGCTGAAGAAAATAAATGTAGGTACCTATTTTCTAAAAGTTAACATTAATGTAAATATACCTTGTACATACCGATAATATAGATTCTAAACGTGTATATTTTCATAGTAAATGTTAAATGGAACCAAATAACTAGATGGCATTAATTAACATCGTATTTTAATGTTTAAAAAAATAATAAAATGACACGCAAATAATAACAGCACTATTATGTATTTATGAATATTATGTAATGTGATTAAAACGTGATGAAAATAATAATAAAATTTAAATGGTGTTAAGAATTTTGCGTTTGATAAATAATAATTCATAATGTAATAGATACACGATCATATTGTGCTTGGAACGTTCTAGATAAGGGCATCAGATTGACGTGAAAATATTGTCATGTACAATTCAAACATTATTTTATTGGTCGAGCTTACATAGATAAGGTTTATGTGTGTCTTCCCAAATAATACCGTTAGGTTCAAACTATCTTACAACCATGTTGATAGCACCTCACCTACCCACACTGATAGTCCCGTTGAAGATATATTTATTACTTACATAAATTTTATTAATCTTCACGCCTGTAATACAGGTTGCGACTACTAATTGTCTTTTAGTTTAAAAGAATACGAAGATATATATTATTATATATAGGATTAAAACACAATCTTATGATGAAATTAGACGTTATTACTTAGATAAAAATAAATCTATCGACGATCTTGGATTGTTTTTAACAATATAGATTTTTTAACTGTAACGTTTAGTTTTTAATGATTTCAAACCTAAATTATGTACAGATATAATTGTCTTAGTGCCAAAATGACCCTTATGAGAGTGCAGCCTTGTTTTAGTAAGTCGTGTCCTATTGTTTGTTTGTATCTTAAGTCTGTGTAAAAGGTTGCACCAAATAAATCAGAGCGTTTTTAATAGGCCTATTAGAATGGTAAATTAATATCGATTTTGTCTTTAAGGTCCATGTACTAGTCTAAAATCTACAGGTACTTGATGTTAGTTATTTTAGGAATAGATGCTGTTGTGTCCCTTAGGACTAAAATCTTACATTGCATTCGATGTTATAACCAAAGAGCTTTTGCAGTGATTGATTTACGAGCAATTTCATCAACTTCCTTTTGCCTATTCGTTCTTCCAGATAACACGAAAAATGAAGTACATATCAATCATTTGTAGTCTTCTGCTATGTCCATCGAACCTACACGTTGTTTTAGCAATTAATCAGTATATTTATTTGATGTTGTAATTGTTGCATATGATCCAGAATCCATGTAATAGTTACATTATAGCGTGGACGTAATGAATATGTTTAGGAACGAAATCTGTAAATTAGATATTTGAATATTGAATTGTTTATTTACAAATTGTATGTGTATTTTATAGAAAAATAAATAAATGCGATTAAACAGTTTCAATTCATTTGCGTGATATACACACGTTTGCAATCGAATCAACAGTTTATTTAAAAACTTTCCTGACATGGGAATCGAACCCGCAATGTTTTCAAGTCATCATTGTACCAACCACAGTAAAACTTTTTATTTTTCAATACAGTTGTTAAACATGGCGTACTTTCAGAGGCTATAATTATGATTCGAAAATTAAATCTTTCGCACAAGCATCTTTCTATTACGCGGTCGTGACTTTTGTTTACGAGCTCAATCATTAGTTTTGCAGTCGAGTTTTAAATTTATAAGTCAACTGGCTGACCCGCGGGGCTTCGCTCGCGTCAACTGGATACCCAGCCTAACCTCCCTACACTGCCTCTACCTAATCTGCCCACTCAACCTACTTCACCTACTTACCTAATAATTTTCTATCTATCATCAATAGTTTTCTCAGCGCACGCCAATGAATGAATTTTATAGGCAACATTTTGCTACCTTGTTTTCTTTGTAAAAAAAATATGTCCAGTTGCAAAAACGCGCCATTTTCAGAAAATTTTATTTTTTGTGAATAAACAAAACTAATTTCCCACAACTGTATTGAAAAACGTCGTGTGATACACAGGTGTGTAGGTTATTGCAAACTTTCCACCCTTGTATCACAATGTACTATTTTAGTTGAGAATATCTTTAGAAGTATCCTCAAAGCAGCGTAACACGCCAATGCATTGGTCTCTTAAACTTACAAATATTTTTATGAAACAGATATTAAAAGACTTTTTTACACTTTGTACAAAATCTTTATTAAAAATGTGACAAGAACATAATTTCAAAAAGCGAAGTCTCATGAAAACAGTCCCGAACAAAACATTCGATTCAAAGAATATTTTCGAACAAAAGAATAATCTCTTTCTAATATGGCAAACGTTTCTAAGTTTACATCTAGAGTTCATATTAGATCCAAGAAGATTTTAGGATTAAATTAATTTTGAAACTTAGATAGATACACTAATTAAGTTATTGTGCTTAATATTTGAGCGAAATGTATTTTCTAAATCATTAAGGCCGAGTTTCTCACCTCTAAATTATCGCAGAATGAATGTGACAAATTGTCAAGCACGCGTTCTACCAATCACAGCAGAACGCGTGCTTGACAATTTGTCACATTAATTCTGCGATAATTTAGAGGTGATAAACTCGGCCTAAATGAGCAATGCCTGTCAAACAGTCAATATTATTGTAACAAAAGTATCAAGATTTTTAAATCTTTGAACTTTTTTTCATTATTTTTTATACTATTAGAGGCACTTGCATTAAATTATATTTAAGGCCGAATAGTTCTACTACACACAACTTATTTGAAACAGTAACCCTAGAAGAAAAATACTATTGCCATGCCAAAATACATTTCTAATATTAAAAATAATCGACGTATGTTTCTGAGTCTTAGAGAATACATAGTCACTAAATTGGTCCTCTTGGTTATAAAATTTAGACAGGTTTGTACAAGTATGTACTTAATATCTTAAGAAAGTCCGGTTCCTGAATTGAGTATTTGCGGTTAAGAACGTGTTAAACCCTATTTTTATGCTACATTTTGACAGGTTTTCAGGCTAAATTCGAGTTTGAGAAATACTCAACTTAAAATTCTTAATTCAGAAATCGTAGATAAATCCGAGTTCAATATATTAATAGATTTTTCATGTAAATTGTTTACAGTAAATCTTAGTCATAGATATGTAAACTACTAAGTCAGCAATAATATATATGTAGAAATAAAATGCACACAAGCAAAAAGAAACACGACAAATATGATCAATATCATTTAAAACATAGGTACCAATCAATATTTTCAAGGATTTAAGAGCAATTGCCTAAGTCTTACTTTAAAAAAATAATAAAATGTCGAAATCATACAACTTAATAATTTCATTACATTATCAAAAATACGTTAGGTATAAGACAAAATTTAAAAAAAAAATACCAAAAATTCATTTAAAAAAATTAAAAATAAAGAGAGCTAAATTAAGTATTAGAATTTTGTACGGTGGTTTCGTAAGGCAGTTATTAATTTCAAACACTAACCTACTTATATAATGATTAATTAATTATCAATTAGACATGTCTTAAAAACTTCAATAAAATATCGTCACACAGAGATCTCAAAAATATTATTTCATTTACATTTCAAATGTGATGCAGTATAGCTTGAAATACATAGAATAATTATTTACACAAATTAAACTCTCTACCACATAATAATCTAAAATAGATATTATATTTTATATATAAAATCAAATCTACAATACTCTGTAGTAATGCATTTTAAATTTTTAAGATCTTTATCATTCGAGTCAATATTCATGTTCAAAGAAACATGTAATATAAAGTTACCCATCTGCAACAAAAGTTGCCTATCCTTCTAAATGAGGTCACATGCAACTTGGAAACCTCTTCGTAGAATAGAATTCAAAGGAGTTTCGGTAAAAGTACTGAAGGTACTCTTTTGCAGTATCGCTGCCAGGCTGCCCCATAGCGCCACTTGCATCTATCATGGTCCCGCCATGCACGGTGCATCAGCACAAGAATCGTCAAGATCGCAGGGGCTGCAGCCACATATTGCCCAGAGACAAGCCCAGGTAGAGCCAGGGCGATGTGAATCAGTATGTCACCTGCGTAGTTCGGATGACGTAGGATTCCCCATAGATTGGAGACCAGAAGCTTCTTGCCATGGAATGTCGGCATGGAGTCTACGTCTGAAAGTAAAAATGTATTATAAAACATATACATATGTATAATAATTTAATTTTTTATTTTGTTGATAAAAATCCTAATATCCTACTATTATTACAAATGTAAAAGTCTGTGTCTTTGGATGTCTAGTTGTTTATAATCAAATATGTCTCAAAAGCTGAAGGAATTTGGATGAAACCTGAATTAGGATAATTTTTAACCCAGGAGTTTGTATGTGCGGGACAGTTTTTTTTTTTTACTTTCAGGGGAACGTCACAAAAGCTAGTATTATAGCTCTTTAAACAGTATTATAAATATCGAATTTTAAAATTACTAGGCTTATGATTATAAATTTAGTGTTACTACAGGTTACAATGGTACAGTAAGTATTGATATTTACTGTTATAAAACTAAATTCCACCACTTAAGCATTTACAAATAAAGCAAAATTAGTAATACAATAAAATAAACAGCATACATGATAGATACTTACTTGCCAAGCTCAAGTGTAGAGGGTCTTTCCTGAACTCATATTTAATATTGTTACTAACAAGCATTATGAAGAATCCCAGCACAAAGAGTACACAAGCAGAGATTAAGGTGTTAGTAGACAGAACTAAGTCTGTGTCTGCCACATGTTTAGATATTGTTGTGAAGTAGAATGGGTACAGTGCACTTGAGACAGTCTGGAGGTACCCTACCCCTTCCGACTGCCAGAAAAATGTTGCCGTGATCCGGTACTCCTTCATAATGAAGTTCAGGATATAAACTATCTGCATTGTAGAGAATATAATAACTGTTGGATTCAGCTGTACATTGTCAGTCAACTGTTTCAAGTTTTCCAACGAGAAATCGTTCTTCTCTGGCAGTTTGACTTGAAGTCCTTGTGTGAAGATTAGTGAAAGCAAAACCAGCTGAAACAGAATAGAATATTTTAACATAAAAACTTAACATCACACATAAGAGGTGCACCCAAACGATAGGATAGATGGACCCCCTTTTCAGCACTGACTCCCATTTGGTCCACTGTGCGTGCAGGCCTGCTCTCTGTGAGAGGGAATACGGGTTGGTGGATGTCACATGTCCTTGAACTTTTGGTTCTAAGACAGTTTCCTCACTGTTTTGAGAGCAGTGGTGATGAAATAATTTACACAAAAATAAAGCACCTGCCTGGGTTCGAACCCACAACATACAACTTGTAAGTTGCGGCCGTGTGGTAACAAGGCTGCGGCCACCACTGCTTACGCACCTATATGACACCAACATTTCACCACTCCCATATAATAGGGGGCTATAATTGTCATCATCAGGGAACAAATAAAGACAGACTCTTACTCTGGATGGAATGACCACCCAACGGCCGCCATGGCTCACGCACAAAGGTCCATCCAGGACTAAGTGCGGAAACCAAACCCCCCTAACATAACATAACATAACAGACTCTTACTGAGAACTTCCAGATAGAAGAATCCAATAACACTGCCCTACCCAGGAATCGAACCCGGGACCCCAGCAGTAGTGTTTGCGGCCAGTAAGCCAATGAGGCAGCAACAGAATATTTTATTAATGACATAAATCATATAAAAAACCATTTATTATTCATGACCTCATTTATACAGGATTGATTATACATGTAGCATTGATTCTATTTTCCTGTAATTTACTAGGTACCTAGTTGTAAAAGTTGATAAGCTCACATAAATGAGTGAATTGAGCTAAATAAAAAAAAAGCAAACAATACTATCTGTATCCTTTATCCTACAAATAAACGTCAATGAGTCACTCTTTCTTTAAGGCAAGCTATGAAAAAACTATTCAGTTGCAAGAATTGCAATGGAATATCATTAAAATGCTGACAATGCAATATTTGGGAAGCAAAAAATACGTAGTTAGTCATACTTACGGAAGTAATATTTGAGATTCTTGATATCCAAAGTTTGACATCCAGCTTTTTGATAAATGGATGAATTTCCCTGCCCATGAAGAAGTCATACAAGGTATATCCAGTGTTTCCATACGGATTCAACTCTTCCTTATTCAAATCACCGCTTTTTACATACAAAGCAATGCTTAGTACTAAAGCAAAAATAAATGATATGGTTGCAAGTCTCAAGTACTCATTCAATAAATTCTCTTTTTCAATCATTTGAAGGAAATCCAACAAGAAGAGAGTGTTGACCGTCACTATGCTGGAGAAAAATGCATTGAAACTGTGCCTCGAGCCTGACTCGTCCATGCGGTCAGATCTGGTACCAAATATTGGTACTATGGCAAAGATGGCTTGTAGGACACATTGCACAAGAATAAAGCTAGACGCTTGTAAACTAAAGAAAATTTGCAAAGACTTATATGCAGACAGATCTAATAGTGATTTGGGAGAACAAGATTTTCTACAAGAAATTAGTATAGAGAATACTGTTAAGGGTATCAGAAGTATTAAGCTCACAGATCCAACTCTTCCACCAAACTCCCATTTGCTTGCAACTTGAGTCAAGCTATTGATACTGTTTCGAAGAGGGGTTGCCAACTTTCTAGTTGCAGACTTAGATTTCACCCGATGGTATTCTTCTTCAGAATTTTCCTCATCTGAGTATGTTCCTAATGATTTACTGACAGATTTGCTAATTGATTTGCTTTGACTTAGAGATTTGCTGAGACTCCGTCTGATGTCTGGGACATTGTCAACAAACTCTCGCAACCTACTAGACCTGCGAGGCGCGACCTCCTCGACAGATCTCCTGTTTCTCAGACCGTATATACCGTCGCCAGTTTCCAAGCCATTTACTTGGTCAAGAGAAAATTCACTTTCGGTAATACTAGAAGTCAGATCTTTGAAAGAGTATTCTAAGCGTTTAGATCGAGTCCGGCGGTAAACTTCGATCTTGGAAGATAAATCTTCTAGTTTGACTGCAACCGCCAATTCAGAATCAATGGGGGGTCGCTTTGCCGGAGATTTCGGTACATTGGGAACCTCTGGTTGTGTCGTTTCCTTAGTAGTTCGTGAAGGTGACTTGCGTGCGGGAAATTTCGACGCTGGTTTTCTACTGGGCGATTTCCGTGCGGGAGATTTACGGCCAGAAGAACGCGCTGGTGGCGGTGTTTTCCCGGACGGCGGCGGCGAACTTTTCCGCGTTCTGGCGGGAGAACGCGTCGGCGATACACCTTTACGTGTTCTCGAAGGACTCACATCTATAACGCTAGTTCTTATCCGACCGCTTCTAGTAGACATTCTGTAATAAATACCACAACGTTTTAATTGCTATGTTTCTTTTTTTGTTGAGTCTAAAATTATCACAAAACCACACACGATGATATTTACTTGTCACAATCTTTTAGTATTCATCTATTCACAACCTGCAAATAATAGTTCTTTTTTTCACACCTCTTTATAGAAAGGACACCAATATTTTGAAATAAAATCACAAAAGCGAAAAGAAAAGTACGCAACATAAACACGATGAATGAACGCAACGCAAAACTGGGGGAGAGGAGAGGACGCCAACGAACGGCGACGCTAGAATGAATTTAAAATCGCCGTCGGTGATTGGCCAACAATAGTTGTCACTATAGTCTTTCATGCGACATATTGCTTTATTCAATGGGAAAGACAGAGACAAAGACATTGTTTGCTATGTTGGCCAACCTAACTTTCATAATAGTTAAAACCGTTGTTTTCCGAAATCCGATTTCACATCATACATGGACAAAACAAGAAAAAACTATTCGATTTTTTGTCATTAACAGCATGTCAGCTTTAGTCGAGTTATGCAGTTCAAGAGCATAACCTCGTAACTTATGCTAGACAGCAATTAAAATTAACCGGTTGAATGGCGTAACTACTGAAACAAAGAAAAAGCCATTGTGTCTCGCGTGGATCCACGTTTCGGACACTGGGGTTAGATGTGAACCACCGATGATTATTTTCGCCACCAGGCAGCGCTACTAACCTACTCTGTGAATTACCTACTACATGTGAGTGGTCTGACAGTAAAACCCCTTCTACGGGTGGTTGTTCCGACCAAGGTGCCATTTATTGGCCACCCACCCTCTACACGATATATTTTGGTTGGTGCCCCGACCAAGAGCAAGGTCGGAACAATCTGCCGACTGTGTTGAAGTGTTATTAAACTGCGAATTTTTATCCACGTACTGAATCACCACTAACATGCACTGCAGCTGTTCATAGAACTCAAAATATTACCGCGAATTTAATCCGCGCCGCGCTGCGGTGGATTCTGTGGCAAGACACGGATTTCATGCGGTATTATTTCCGCGCGATGTTTTTACCCTTAATGCGCAGTGTTGCCAGTGACAGATAGTCAAATGTTACATGATACATCTCAAAAAGTTACATTTTCGTGAGAAAAGTTACATTACCTTATTTTATGTAGACATTGACACTGAGGCTTAACACGCATTGCGATTTTTATTCGCGCGAATTTTTGTCCGCGTACTGAATCTAACTAACACGCACTGCTGATTAAATTCCTCGCGATTTTTGTATCTTTCTACCAATTCATAGAGTTCAAAATGTTCGCGCGAATTTAATCTGCGCCGCGGTGCGGATGATTCTGAGGCAAAACACGGATTTCTTGCGGTACTATTGCAGCGTGAATTTTTACCGCAATGCGTGCAGCTTCATACGATTCCTAGGTCGCAGAATAGGCAGAAAAAATCGCGCGAATGTAATGGAACGATCACTCACTCACGAACGCTCACTCGCTCGCCGGAGTAAGCGGGATGAAAGATTTAAAAATATACGTGAGTGAGTGAGTGAATATGCAAAACGTCAATTAGTGTGCCACAAAATCAGGTGCGACAACACGACGAACGAAAACTTCCTTGGATGCGTTCCATTTCACGATTATTTTTTGTTTGCTGAAAAATATATCGATATTTTTATTAAGTCCTAAAAGTTACGTAAAAGTTACATTTTGAGTCGTGTTACATGGAGGTTACATGAGAAGGACAAAAGTTACGTAAAATGTAACAAAAGTTACGTTCTGGCAACGCTGTTAATGCGTGCAGCTCACTGACCTCTATCATACAAGTACGCTGGACTTCATATTATCGATGACAAAATTAAGACATTTGATTTTCGCCATTTTAGCGCTGATAGCAACGTGACTTAACGTGAGATTCCATGGAACTAATATTAGAGATGGGACATAGCCTTCGATATAAAAATACGTGAGAATAATTTAATACTTAGGAGAACAAGATTTCCCAATTATTATTAAGACAAGAAATCCCAATTATTTTAATTGAGATTCATTTCTAAGTAATAGAAAACTTGCTGTAAAGGTTAACTGAAAAATACTTTCAATCAGATTGCAAGCTAAACTAGTGGATAGCGTGCTACTAAAGTTATAGCGCATTACTTTTTATTTTTATTTTTTTTATTTGAGATGGGTTTGCTCTTGACTCTAGTCTAGGTCAGAGGTGCCAGAGACAAAGTCGACGATGGAGTGAGCTTACCCAGAAGTAGCCTGTTCACTCTAACTTTGAAGAGATTTGGGTTGTATGCGTTCGGAAACACAGACGCAGGCAGTGAGTTCCACTCTTTTGCAGTGCGCATTATGAAGGATGTTTGGAAGCACTTGGTGCGAATTGGTGGAATAGCAACTAGGTGAGGATGGTAACTTGCAGTGCGTCTAGATGACCGATGGTAGAAGGGGGCCGGTGGGATGAGGTCGTGGAGTTCATGAGCACACTCGCCAAAATACAGTCTGTAGAAGACCGACAAGCAGGCAACCTTACGGCGATGAGCTAAGCTGTGAAGCTTGGCATCCACCAGTTTGACGTCGCCAATTAGTCTCTTAGCTCTGCGTTCCACCGAGTCAAGCGCGGCAAGCTGATATTTAGCTGAGCCATCTCAGAGGTGGCTGCAATACTCCATGCAGGATCGGACTTGCGCTTTGTAAAGAGTTAATAGCTGTCCAGGCGTAAAGTATCGTTTCACTCTGTTTAGGACGCCCAGTTTCTTTGCCGCAATTTGGGCTTTGTACTCGATGGAGGCGCCGAAGTTGAGACTGGATGTCAACTCCATGCCAAGGAGCTCGAGCCAATCAGTAACAGGAACAGATGCACCCCGAAAAGTAGGCGTTTGAATGAAACTAGTCCTTTTTGCGGTAAAAAGACATGCCTGTGTTTTGGTGGCGTTAAAAGAGACCAGATTGTCGTCACCCCAACGGGAGACAAGACTTAAGGTCAAATCAGTACGCTCCACCATAGCCTCTCTCAAGGAACGAACTTTATCCCCGCCGGTTTTTGCGCTGGACATGTATCTCTCTGAAACAGTACTGTCATCTGCGTACCCAACAATACCAGGCAGAAGTAGGTCATTGATGTGCAGCAGGAAAAGAGTTGCAGAGAGAACAGACCCCTGAGGAACACCGGCATTAATAGCCATAAGGTCAGAGGAGCAGCCGTCAACGACTACTCGGATCGACCGTTCACAAATGCGACAAGTCTTAATTTACAATCAACTTCAACACCTATATGTCTCGGAATCCTCAAAGTGTCAAGCAACTGTAATTCTTGTACGAGAGCGGAAAAACGTGAGCGTATGTGCTCCGGAGCAAGATCGTCCCAATCACTCTTACTAAGCCAAAGTTCCTTAATTAACAACTTGGCGTAGAGTATCACAGGAGCTACCAACCCGCCGTTCACTGAGGAAGTCTGATATCCAGCTGCAAAAACCGGCTGGGATGCCATAAGCAGGAAGCTTGCTGAGTAGACTAGCGTGCCAGACCCTGTCAAAGGCCTTCGAGATATCGAGCGATACGGCAAGTGCTTCGCCGTGTTTCTCGATGGCTTCGCCCCAGCAGTGCGTGACAAACACAAGAAGATCGCCAGTTGACCGTCCCCGGCGAAAGCCATATTGACGGTCACTGAGGAGCTCATTGTCTTCAAGGTAGGTCAGCAACTTACTGTTCAGTACCCTTGCCATAACCTTACATAGTATGGAGGTAATGGCTATCGGACGGTAGTGGGCAGGGTCTGCACGGTCGCCCTTCTTGGGTACTGGTTGTACATTTGCAAGCTTCCAGGATTTCGGCACCGTTCTTTTTTTAAGAGAGAGGCGGAACAAGCGTGTCAATACAGGAGACAGTTCAGGCGCACACTGCCTCAATACTCTCGCTGGAATGCCGTCAGGCCCGCTGGCCTTGTTCACGTCTAGGCTGCACAGTACTCTCCGAACCTCTTTAGTGTGAACTGCGATCTCCGGCATCGAAGAGTCACAATGAGGTATATTAGGTGGTTGCTTAGAGCCAGCATCCAGACGTGAATTGCTTGCAAAGAGAGACGCAAATAAATTTGCTTTCTCACTTGCAGAGTGAGCCAGCGACCCATCAGGTTTCAGCATTGGAGGTAAAGTGGGACGACAGAAATTAGTTTCAACCGCTTTAGACAGGGACCAAAACTGTTTACAACCCGGAGGGTGCGATACCAGCTTGGCCCCGATACGTCCAATATGGTCAAAACGTGCCCGACGCAGAACCCGCTTGCAGAGCTTGGCGGCAGAATTAAAGGCTCTTTTCCTCGCGCGAACCCTACGTGCTCTAATTTTGCAGCTGCGGGCCTTGACCCAGGCTTGGTAGGCAGACTCTTTTCGAGCCTCAGCGTGGGCGCATTCTGCATTATACCAAGGCCGGGATTTGCGACCGAGCGGGATGTCGGAGAATGGAATAAAATACTCCATTCCCTGCCGAATCACGTCCGCAACCACGTCAGCACAGCACGAGGGGTCACCCGAGGAGAAGCACACATGCCGCCAAGGATAGGACGCAAATAAGTGCCGCATCTCATCCCAGTCTGCTGACTCGTATCGCCATACTCGCCTCGTGCCTCTAGGACTCTCGTCTGGAGGAGAGCAGGTCGAAACGGATTTCACCAGACAGTGGTCAGACGTTCCCAGCGGGGCTGAGACCGATACTGAATGACTGCCCGGATCAGTTGTCAGCAGGAGGTTCAAACAATTGGGTGTATGGCCGTCTACATCCGGTACCCGCGTTGCCACATTCACCAGCTGGGTAAGATCTAGCGTTAAAGCAAACTTGCGCGCCTCCAACTCAGCATGGTCGGTTTTCTGATACGGGAACAGCCACTCCTTATGATGGGCGTTGAAGTCCCCCAGAAAAACAAGCTTCGCTGTTGGGTATCGTTGCTGGGCTAAATCAGTCGACTCCACAAGGCTATTAAAAAGCGCTGTTGACTCATGGTCACCGCTATGTGATCGGTATACGCCGACGTAGTAGATAGATTTCTCCACGCCTGTGTCCACAAGTAGCCATATGGCAGAAAAACCCGATTTCTCAAAGCAACGGAGACGACGACAACAGATGTCATCGCGGACGTACACACAGACCCCAGCTTGCTTCTTGAACTTGTGTTCAAGAGAGTAACCCGGGTAGTTGAGGTACGCCACGTCCGACGGGGTTGTTATCTTCGTCTCCGTTAGGAAAAACAGGTGCGGCTTCTCGGTCTCTAGGTGGTGGTGGACCGGATCAAGGTTGGAGTGCAACCCCCTGATGTTAATGAGGTGCACTTTAAGTGGGAGGAAGTGCAGCCGTTGTTTAACCTTATTTCTTTTCTTTGCTTTGGTCATTTTTTAGAGTTGCTGGGGAAAAAGTTGAACTATCGAGGCGCTGCTCAGATAACCAAGTGGACCACTAAAACTAACTCAACCTATGGGGAACTCATTTGGAGACTGCCGGGACGCCCGAATCTGTCTCTCTGTCTCTCGAACTGTCAGATCAGTGAGATTTAAATATGGGGATAGGCTGACAACTTATCCTTAAAACTAGTATATTTGAGCAAGTATCTGCTCGCTCAAGTATATTAGTTAGTTAATATTTACATTTACAATAGTTTGGATTCACTCGGTTGGAACATCATTCATACAAATATTTGCGTACGAATGAGATGGATAATAATTTACAACGGACATATTTCTCGCTCTCATCGCTGAGATCATGTCTCTGTGGTGTTAAGGTGCAAATACGAGTGACATCGCATTCCAGCGACGTGAAGACTTTTATCAGTTTTCAACTCTGTTTCAGATGCAGATATAAATTGTTTGACTTAAAAACATTTGTTAATACAATTATAATTATCATGATATTATTTCAGAATTAATTCCAGCCAGGAACGAGGTGATTGATACAAGAAGAGAGAAGCCTGTGCTCAGCAGTGGGCGAAGTCGGACTATGGATGATCATGATGATGATTCCAGAATTTAGTATTACACATTGCTTTTTAACATATTATTACTGATTATTAGGCATTCATATAACATTCATCACTAATACCAATATGAGATATTTAGTTGCAACATATTATGAGAAGTCAATACAGTAGATGAGTGATACGCCTTGCCAAGTCTACTATGTATTTTTATATTAGTGTAATTTAAAAATATTACTAATACTCATATACTCGTATTAGTTAAAATAATATAATATTTCCAGGCGAATATATTAGTATCTAATCTTGAGAAATATCGGTATTAACCTATCTCTAAATGTGTCAATTTTAGTTCCTGAGAACCTCGAGTTTGCGCTTTGATTCGGCACAAAAATCAACTGTCATTTCATCTAATATATGTAGTCCAGCGTACTTGTATGATAGAGGTCAGTGGTGCAGCTTCATACAATTACGTCGCAGAGGGGCGGAAAGATTCACGTGAATAAAAACCGCAGTGCGTGATAAGCCTTTCAATTTAGTTTCCAAACGACTATACTTCATAAAAGACAGCTTGATTTCTGCGACATAAGTCAAACTGACAGTCCATGGTTATGTTATTGTTAGCCTGTCAAGTGCTATTGTTACTGTATTGATACTGACAGCAGTCGCAGAGATCAAGCTATATTTTATGAAGTATAGACTACTATTTGGGAATGGGGATGTGAACGCAAAGCTGAGCGCAGATGTCACTGGCGTCGCAATGGCTGCTGTCAAATAAATTTTGCTTTGTTTACATCACGTTTATTGTTATTTTTTGTATTTAAACCGGTCTACCGTCGTTATTGATATCAAGTATTGTCCCTGGAAAGTTAGGGAATTGAAAGACGAACTAAAGAAATGAGGAGCAAGGATAACTGGAAAAAAAAACAGATCTTATTGAAAAGCAGACTTTTATATAATAAAATATTTTTCATCGGTGATATGTTCTAGATTTTGCTATTTTTTTTTAGTTGTAACTTGTTATTTCTTACTAGACTCGTGGTAGGAAAATTTACAAAAAATAAGAGAACATTACTATGTGTTGGAATTCTTTACGTTTAGGTTAGAAGTTTTATTTTATTTTCGACAGTCAAAGCTCTCAAGCTTCTGTAGGCCAAGTTAATGGCATGCCTGCTGTAGAACTTTATTAATACGTTAATAGCTCCACTATATCGCTGAAGATTACCAAGCAACATAATCAAAGTTACTTTGACAGGTACGTAACATAACCATAAAAAATTGCAGTTCTAAAAACTAAAAAACACGCTTTAATGGTAAGGATAATGGGACAAACTGTTTAAATTATTGCATTGTCATCGGTCCTTGATAAGTGTGCAAAGTTTCAAATCAATCCAACGTTTTGAAGTGGGTGAAAATCACGTTCAAAGATTCCGTTACATTGATACATTGTTACATTGATACATAGATACATACATACCAAGCTAATAAAAGCGTGTTAAAAATGGCTGTTCACATCCTCATTGTAACTAATACCCACAAAATATATAGTTTATATACATACATATAAACTCATGCCTCTGCACATGGGGTGTAGGCAGAAACTTGCGGCTACATATTATTTGATTGAACCAAGGATGGATTGAATTAAGTTAATTTCATTATCTGTTATTTACCTCCCATACAACTTTGGCGTCGGTTTAAGCTGAGTGACACTGACAATACACGGGCTATGTTTGCACACGGGTACGGTACAGTTGCGTTCTATAGTATAGTCCTCGAAAACTTCTTGGCCGCCCTGATGTTGGTTTACCGGATGCGCGAGTTACGAAACGGTGTTGTTTTTGTATGAGATTTACAACTGCGCAGCCATTGTAGCCAACTTCAGGGCGGCCAAGAAGTTTGGCGAGAACTATACTAGGCTATTGTTTTATAATCTAAGTTTAATTACATTTATTGTAGAATCCTAACATATAATTTACTAGCTACATATTGCTTTGGTATAGGCTAGATTCGATAAATCGCTCAGTGCACAGGTAAACACACAGGTTTTTGGGGGCCGAGTCATCCACGTCCGTAGCAGTGTACCCTTTGATTCCTCACACGTGGTCCCCGGCTGGTGCAAATTAGTGTGTAGTGACATCTGGTAGTAGGCTTCGGCCGAAGGCTTGCGACCACCCACCGGGCAAAGGCGTACCGCCAAGCGGCCTAGCCGTGTTCCGGTACGATGCTCGGTGTAGCCACTAGAGGAGTTGGGTTGAGATAGCTGTTCCACTGCAGGCTGTCCAGTCTGACGCGCGCTGTTGGGGATCTATCGGGAGACTAGTCGCGGAGGGTAGCGGGATCCGAGGCACGGTGCGCCGCTGGCCGACCGCAGGTAGTTGGGGGCCCAAGTAGAGTGCCAGCCACACACGAAAGGCTGCCCCGCCAACTGTCGAAAAATCCCGGAATGCACCATCGTGCTGGTTGGCGACCAGATGGGGAGGGCCCGATGGACATTCCGGGGGGGGCTCGGGGGACCCCGCAGTCTCCTGACAAGTGCCCCAAAGATGGCGTCCTTTCAGTGCGTGTCTGTAGGTTAGCAGCGTGGAACCTCGTCTCACTTCCTACTCCTCTCCTCCATTCACTCTTCTAAAAATGAAAATGCCAAGGAAAAAGAACACAATTTAAACAGCGGCTGCACCCCCTACCCCACAAAGTGCACCTCACCAACATTAGAGGTCTGCACTCAAATCTCTCTGCAGTCCACTACCACCTGGAGACTGAGAAACCAGCGCTGTTTTTCCTTACGGAGACGCAGATAGCGAGTCCGTCAGACGCGTCGTACCTATCTTATCCAGGGTTTGCCCTGGAGCACAATTATAAACCGCGCGCGGGTGTGTGTATGTATGTACGCCCGTGACTACACTTGCTATCGGCGTCTCCATAACTAAGAGGAGTCAAGATTTTGAACGCTGTGGGCTCTAGTGGACACAGGTCTGGATAAAATTATCTACGCCTGTACGCCTGTGTCTACCGCTCGCACAGCGGAGATCAGGAGACAACCAGGCTCACAGAGTACCTCGGTGAGGCGGCTGATGCTGCTCAGCAGCGGTACCCTTCCGCTCAATTAGTGTTGCTGGGGGACTTCAATGCCCACCACCAGGAGTGGCTCTTCCCATACCAGTGCACTGACCTTGCTGGACGAGAGATGCGGAAGCTTTCGCTTGCGTTAAACCTTACCCAGCTGGTCCATGGGGCAACGAGGGTGCCAGATGTTGATTCGCACACAACCAATTGCTTGGACCTTCTGCTGACAACAGATCCAGACCGATACTCTGTGTCGATTGCAGCCATTGTAGCCATCTTCAGGGCGGCCAAGAAGTTTGGCGAAGACTATATGTGACGGAAACTAGCTAAAAAAATAACAATAGAATTCACTCCTTTTACAGAATCACATTTCGCATTAAAAAAAACAGGTTCATAAAATTGCACTCTTATTTAATCGATAAAACCTTAGACTATTGCCTTATCTTTATTTATGTAACTATTGTCATCGATTTATTAAGGCCAAGTAAGGAACACTGACTGACTATTGTACATGAAATTTCTTCTACTTTAGTTTCATGCATCGGGAAGCTTCAGCGGACTTATTAATTAAGTATTAAAACCGAGATTGTCTGCGCTTTCGTTGTTGTATCACTTCGCACTGACTGTCAGCTTGCGTTAGCGACAGCAAATTTGTACGGTTTCGCAAATTCATCGATGCCAACGCCCGGTTCAGACTTGCGCTATTCAGGGACGAGAGAGCTATGTTAGAGCTAGATCTTCCATGTAAATAATCATGCCTTCGACGTTTTTGATATTTTTTCTTTAATAATAAAGCTAGTAGTCGAGTCACCACATCGGGATCCATACCATTACCTAATAGCAATAGGTATTAAAGTTATAATTTATTATACGTAAAGCTTTATTACATTCATCTCCACTACTCTCGTAGGGCTCACAAACTGAAGTAAGCGGTGAGCAATTGATCAAATTTTTCGGAATCTACTTCTGGTCCATGTCGCTCAACAGGGATACCGGCCTTTGAGACAATATATTTTGTGTAATTCGATGTTATCACATCACCCCGCTTAGTGGTTTTTATGGACATAGCATGCTAAAACAAAATAATTAGGTACTTAAATCAATTATATCTAATAAACCATTTTTTATTTTAGAATTGTTGATGAGAATATGAGATGAGTTGATCTTCAGATCTTCTCACTTTTTAAGTGTTGGTAGTTACCTATGCGTAGGTATTAAAACCGAGAAAACAATATCATTCAAAAACAAATACTTCCACAAGTCAGATGCTTTTTCGGTCGGTAATAGCTGTTACCTGAACCACCCTAAAAACAACCACGAATTAGAACATTAAGGATTATTTATTTGTATGAGTTTATCAGACTAGCGCTATTCGATGAACAAATACAATAATGATACAGTAACGCTTTGATTTTTATAACGTTAGCCTTAGGATATTTATAACTATTTGTTATAAGCTTATTTTAACGATTATATTCATCTATAAGACTGAGGCGACCAAGTTGCGAGTTGAAATCCTGCGTCGAGAATATTATTGATTTGCTTTCAATTTAGAATGTATTCAATAATAAGTATTTCTTACATTATTGTAAAGAACTATAGACGGACACATTCTTCAAATATAAAATTTCTAAATTGGTAATATTTTCGCCTAACTTGTGATAAGTGGGTAGTTGAAAGACAAATATGCGTACTCATTATAAAACTGGTTGTCAAATGTTACTAAGATTAGATAAATAACAACGAACCGTGACAATAAAACTAAAGCCAGTCTTAATACCATCGTCTTCCATTTTTTAATTTAACGTTATCATAATCATTATTGTTTTTCATTTCTGTTTTTGTATTTCAATAGTTAATTTAAATTAACTATTTTAATTTATTATAAGTATTTATTATTCGTAAAGAATATATTAACATATATTAAAAATTAAAAAAAAAGATATAAATAATATTTTCAATTCAAAAAACATAATTGAATATTGTAAACATAAAGCAACAAGAAGTGGAAGGTTAGTTTTGAACTCGCAACCATGTTAACACAGATTCACTGATGCAACCATAAAGTCCAGTCACTACATAACCGCACCACTAGCCTTAAATAATGACTCTAAGACATCAAACAAGGAAATAAAAGTTGACATGCTTAGTAAAGAAACACAAACCTCCGTTATGACTTATTGTGACATTCCGAATCAAAAACAAAAGATGACATCTAATTCTCAATTGGGTGACATTGTTGAACAAAAACCATCAGGGGTTGCTATGCCGGAACATAAAAATAGACTTTCCATAATAAGTAGCAGCTGCTCAAAGGGAACATTACCGTTAGTAGAAGAAGTCTTCTCGGGCCAATTTAATTATTGTCATTACTTACTACCAAACGTCATCTCAGCGAATTTCTTGGCCGGGATCGAAAACAAACTGAAAGACTTTTCAATGCAAGATTATTGCTTGATTTTTATTGGAGAAAATGACCTTCGAGATAATAAGTATTTAGAAATCATTGATAATTTGAAAAACTCCTTGCAAAATGTTACTCACACAAATGTTGTTGTTTGTGCTCCAACTTATATAAAAGGGGCATTAATCCATAACTATAAAGTTGAGATGTTCAATAACCTTCTGTGTATCGACATCAAGAATTACAAATATGCCTATTTTTTTGACACCAATCGCACCCTATCATTTGACATGTTTTCCTACAGCACAGGTAAATTAAATAAATATGGATGGAGAAACATATTCGAACAGATCATGACCAACATACAGATAGATTACAAGTTGTTCGGGTCCCAGGGAGATTCAAAAAACACACACATCGAGATTGAAGACGGTTTACCTGTGACACATAACCCCGAGTTATTAACTAATAAGTTCTTTAATAACACAGCAAATGATCAGTTTTTTCTATTACAACCACATAAACATTATGCATCAAAACATCGCCGGGCTTCTGAATAAATCAGATATGCTGACGCTGCATACCCAGGAATTGCTTACTGAAAAAGGTGTTGACATCGATATATTATGCATAACCGAACACTTCGTAACTTCAGGACAGGAATCATTAATCAACGTACCGAATTTCAAACTTGCATCCTGCTATTCAAGAAATAAACAGAAGCGCGGAGGAGCGTGTATTCTCATACGAAAAAGGTTTGATTATAAAGAACTTCCTAACACGTCTATCACAGGTGTATTTGAATATTGTGCAATAGAATTGTTACAGCAGAGATTGATTATTGTATGCATCTATAGACCGCCGAATGTGTCGTGTGTTAATACTTTCCTAGATAATTTGGATATCTTATTAAAAAAATTGTGTACTAAAGCCAATAAAAAGATAGTCCTTTGCGGGGACTTTAACATTAACACACTGAAAAGAAACAACATCACATTAGACTTTGAAAATTTACTGTTAAATTATAATCTTAAATTAGAATTGAATCAACCAACTAGACCGAAAAGCGGCACTTGTTTGGATAATTTTGCTCATAATTCCAGCCAAAAATCTGTGAGTGAAGTTATCGATTTTGGATTATCCGACCATACTGCTCAAATTTTAAAAATTCGGGTAAACAAAACATGCATACTTAATTCTTGGCGCGTTCATAAAAGAAATTTATCCAGAGACAACTTAATGTTATTTAAAAAACACCTTCAATGCCTATCTTTCTATGAAACTTTGGCAACAGATAACCCCAATGAGGCATATAATAATTTTATTAATCAATTTCGCTTACTCTACGATCTATGTTTTCCTAAGCAATTAATTAATGTAAAATCTAATAAAAAAGTACAATGGATTTCGAGAGGAATAAGGTTATGTAGCAAAAAACAAAGAAACCTGCTTTGGAAATACAGAAAAGCACCTACATGCGAAAATAAAAATAATTTCAAAAACTATTCACAGAGACTTAAAAGAATAGTAAACCTCACTCAAAAAGCTCAAAATAATTACCTGATTGATAGCTCACAAAATAAATCCAAGGCATCGTGGCAGTTAATTAATAATTATAATCAAATAAAAGAACCTATTTTGCAAATAAATAAGGAAAACAAAGTCATAAAAAATCCTAAGCAGATTGCGGACTCGTTTAATGATTTCTTCGTGGATCAGTGTGCTTAGTGCGAGTTTTTTAACGTACTCACTCGTGACAACGTAAACGATCTCTTATGTCAAAATGTATACAAAAAAAGAGGTTTTGCCTTGCCGTCACCAGACGGCGCTTATCCAGTTTCAATACAAATTGGCGTTAACGTTTACGCGATTGAGCGTGAGTAAAAACTCGCACTAAGGCTTCTGGTGCAGGATGTTTCTGTTAACGCTCGGGAAAAAATTGATGGCATTACCATTATCTCAAATTCTTTGTTCATGCACCCTGTAGTGCCTCAAGATATCATACGGGTAATAAAACACTTAACAAATAAAAAAAGTTTTGGTTGTGATGGCGTTTCTACCGTTGTTGTAAAATTTGTTGCTGACATAATAGCAAATCCTCTAAGTCATATTATAAATGCATCTATAAGCTCAGGTATATTTCCGCATAAACTAAAGACAACTATCATAAAACCATTACATAAAAAAAGCATCAAGGAAGATATGGCGAACTATAGACCAGTAGCTTTAATTTCGGTATTTTCTAAAATATTTGAAAAGATAATTTATGAATCTATCTATAAATTTGTTACAAAACATAATATATTATGCGAAGAGCAAAAAGGCTTTCGAAAAAATAAAAACATCAATATGGCTATATTTGAACTTATTAAGGTGATTATGACTAATGTTGATATTAAAAACCCTGTTTGTGCTATATTTACAGACATGACGAAAGCATTTGACTATGTAAAACATGACACGCTCCTAAAAAAGCTAAACGACTATGGTATAAGAGGGAACGTATTAAACCTAATAAAATCATACCTCACTGATCGAAATCAATACACAGAGATATCACGAGTATGTACCAAAACTAAACGGGAATTTAAATATCGATCTACATGTAGAACCACCAAATTTGGGGTGCCGCAAGGTAGTGTACTTGGGCCACTGTTATTTTTACTTTATATCAACGACCTGCCTCGCCAAATTCGTCATCCAATGACATTGTTTGCGGATGACAGCACAGCCATAATTGCAAGCGTAGACAAAATAGAATATGAAAAAGACATAAATAGCACACTTAAAGCAATAATTGATTGGCTCAATAAAAATAACCTAGTGATAAATCTACATAAAACCAAAGTGATGCATTATTATCAGCGGCTACAGCCAGATGACATAATTACTAAATATAAAGACCAAATCGTAGATACAACCGCAGTGGCTAAATTCCTAGGAGTACATATCGACAGTCAACTGACGTGGAAACCCCATGCTGAATACGTTTGCCAAAAACTAAGTAAATCTGCCTATCTACTTTACACTCTTTCCAAAAAAATAAATTTAAAAACACTAGTGACAGCATACCATGGCTTAGTTGCGTCATTATTAAGATACGGAGTCATATTTTGGGGTAATTGTAGTGAAAGGGAAAGGATATTTAGGGCCCAAAAACGTTGCCTTAGATCGATGACTGGTCTGAAGTCTACAGAAAGCTGTGTACCAGTATTTAAATCACTAAAAATTATCACATTACCATGCTTATATATTCTTGAAATTGCCCTATTTGTTAAAACTAATAAACAGTTATTTACTTCATTGATTGATATAAGAAAACGCACAGGACCCATGAGGTCTATATATAAAAATCAACTTTGTACAGGTGGTCACAAAACAGCCCTATTAAGAAAAAATATTTTATCCATGGGTCCTCTTATTTATAATAAGCTACCGAATACTTTATTAGAATCACCCACCAATGTATTTAAAAAACAGTTAACAAAAATGTTATTGGACAAGTGTTACTACACTATTACTGATTTTGTTAATGATAAAACTTTTGCTTGACATTGTAATTATTTTTTTGACACTTATTATTTTCTATTTTATTCTTTTGTTTTGACATCTATATTACTATTTTTGACATTTGACATATTTTAAATAGTGTGACTTAATTATTTTGATTTTATTTGACATTTGATTTATATTTTAGCACTTAATTAATTTTATATTAAATTGACATGCACACTTATAGAGATTTTATCAGACATTTAATTTTTATTTTGACATTCTAATATTTAATATTATTTTATTCCTAATATTATTCATCTGTATTATCAATCTCATAACTTCCGTTTATTGTGTTGAAATTATATCGATAAGATTGACTATTTTTATATTAATGTCTATAATGTTGATCAACTATTGTTGTATTCAAATAATGTTTCCCTATAACCTAAATCATTTTATTTTTCATTTCATGTTTTAAGCCATTTTATGTTTTATGTTTGGTCTGGTTATTACTTTGAAATGATGATAATTTACAAAATAGTGGTGTTTTTGTATATTAAATTAAAAAAGAATATAAATTTGCATGCCGTAAGGTAAAGTGTATAGGGACTCTCTACTAAAAGAACATCTAATTTGTACACCTACATTTAGCAAATAAACGATTTCATTCATTCATTCATTCAACCACTTGACCAAATGGACTTAACAAATGTTGTTGAAATTTACAAGTCTATCATGGTGACAAAACAGTATTAAAACGCTTACATAACCTAACGTTACATATTAAAGATCAAATTTGCATACTGTATTCTATAATATTTGCCTACCTTGTACAAGTCGTTCTAGTTCGATAAGCTGTCGTGCGTATGCGTATCGAATAACATGTATCTACTGCTAATTGCAATAGGTTTAAAATCGTCTAACTTTTAGAAGGTCGGCTAACGGCAGTGTGGTTCAGGTAACAGCTATTACCCACTGTACCTTCAAATACTTCCACAAGTCAGATGCTTGTTGTCCATTAACGTCTACTTTACCAAATATATCGAATTTAACTTTGTTTTCCTCCGCATGTGAAGCTATTTCTTCCGGAGAGGCAGGTTCATCTCCAAACTGGTCACATGGGAAAGCCAATATTCGCAATTCTTAAAAAAAATATACAGTGCAGTAATCACGATTGTATTATGATCAAGAGATCTAGAAAATTTAGCATTCAATCTCCATTGTTAAAATAAAGTCTAGTAGGCTTTACAATAGAAAAAATAAAAAATGTTTTGGCCGCCCTGAAGTTGGCTACTAGAGCTGCGTAGTAGTACCTAATTAAATGTCATACAAAAACAGCACTGTGCCGTGCCTTGAGCATCGGAAAGTCAACTCCAGCAGCCGAATTGCGTAAGTATATTATCCAAAGCAAAAGAATCGATTCTTTCCCAAAACCGACTTTACGTAGTGCATATTGATACGAAAAGTCGTTTTTGGGAAGGAATCGATTATTTTGCTTTGGATAATATACTTACGCAATTCGGCTGCAGGACGGCCAAGAAGTCGAGAACTATAAAGATAATAGTATACTGTCACGACTTTCTATTCAACATTGGGCCTCTACATAGTACATACGAAGTTCTAGATACTACGTGGCGAGGCCACGACCTGTGGCCGCATAATGTACGATTTCCACCAACCGGGCTGCGTCGGGGCGCGCTGGAGCGCATTCTATCCAATAGTTAAGTTTCATATTTGAATGGCATGGCACTGCTTGGAACTCGGTCAGCCAGTCGGTTGCGCTCGGAGCTCGGACGCCGCGGCAGCTGATCGGCTCCTCGAGTACGTGGACGGCGCCGGCCGGCAAGTTGAAAAAATTATTTTGTGCGTTGAACTGTAGACTGGCGTGAATTATACGCCCCGACGCGGCCCGGTTGGTGGAAATCGTACATTAGTCCACAAGGAAAGCCACGAGACCGCATTAAAATGGCCGCATCGGTAAACTGGTCGCACAACTTTGTGTCCCTGGTCGAAGCTAGATCGTCGTCGTGGCCGCGCAGTGAGATTATCAAAATATATTATTATTATCCCTTACTGTCTCTATATTTGTCCATTATTTCGTTGAAATATTTGTAATTATTTCGAGTAAGTTGCGACTTGGTGTTAATGTTCACAACTACGCAAATAAAACCCTTGTAGATGTCTAATTTTACAAGTTCACCCTTTAGGTTGCGCACAGTGAATTCATGCATGGATTTGGCTTTGGTATAGTCAGGATTATTTATTCTGTCCATGGTGATGATGTTAGGTTTATATGATAATTTTCAAGTCATGTTTTATTGACATGATTTTATTTAATTATTTTACTTTTAACTTTGTTTTCTAGATATAATTTTAGTGACAATAATTTTGTTGACATGTAGCTTTTTACGCATTGATAGACCACGTCAAAAAATGTTCTGTGGACCACGGACCACGTTCAGACCATAGACATATTAAATCAAAGAAAATTTTTACTCTAAATTTCTACTCTTTTATTTATTTTTTATTAAATAGTATGGACTGGAAATACCTACAAAAAAAACGTGCCTACCTAAACCTTAAAGTGGCACTTAAAATGGCTGCCGATGCTACTGTTGTCTTAATCACGGAACACACACACATTAATAATACAAAAAGTAAACAAACATTTGACAGCAGGACTACCACGAAAACAACCACAAAATTCGTCACTTAATATGGCGATATGGCACGTACCTATAAGTGTCACTACGTCATAACAAAATGTTGCCATAATGAGCAACAACTGAAATATTGTTGACTCTATGTCAAATACGATTACTACATTAGAAAAATTGAAACAAAACGATCATTCTGTATCTTATTTCACTCATATTTGTAGCTAATGTACGTACTTGCCTATAGAAAATCGCGGCGCCTCCATATTTATCCTAGCTCAATGGTTCAGACCAAGGCGGATGGCATGGAAGTCATAGAGTATAGTAATAGATTGGGAAGTCTTGTCAGACCTTGTACCAGACAGTATATCGCGTTCATAATGAACAGTTCGATAAGGCCATGATCACATAATAAATATGACAAACGATCGAAGTAGATGTGATCCTAAACACGGATCCTAAACAACCTCCTAGTGGCCATCTATAATATAATAGTGCTAACACACGTTCGGATTTGGTACGGCCGGACCGACTCCGCCCACAAATGCTTTCTCGCTTACACACGCTTGTTTGGAACGAGACGGAATCAATTTAATAATAATAATAATGTCCGCGGACCACTCTACACACGCTCGGATATGTTCGGGGCCGGACTAACCCCGCCCACAAATCCGTGGTCCGGTCGTACCAAATTCGAGCGTGTGTTAACACTTGATCTGGTTTGTATGAAAGAAGCGGGGCAGAAAGGGTACTAACTAATGACTAGGTTGGTACCCACACACTGGCTACAGAATATTTATCATCTTCATCATCATTTCAGCCGAAAGACGTCCACTGCTGAAAGCAGCCCTCCCCCAAGTGACGCCACATCGACCGGTCCCGTGTGTCTCACATCCACCGGATTTCCGCCACCTTAAGGCTTAACACGCATTGCGCGAATTATTGGTGCGAAATTTTTAGTACTATTTGAGCGCGATTTTTTCCGCAATGCGTGCAGCTTCATACAATTCCAAGGTTGCAGAATGGGCGGCGAATATTTGCCCACGTACTGAATTTAACTAACACGCAGCCGGTTTTTGTAGCTAGATATCAGACTTCCTCAGTGAACGGTCGATCCGAGTAGTCGTTGACGGCTGCTCCTCTGACCTTAAGACTATTAATGCCGGTGTTCCTCAGGGGTCTGTTCTCTCTGCAACTCTTTTCCTGCTGCACATCAATGACCTACTTCTGCCTGGTATTGTTGGGTACGCAGATGACAGTACTGTTTCAGAGAGATACTTCTCCAGCGCAAGAACCGGCGGGGATGAAGTTCGTTCCTTGAGAGAGGCTATGGTGGAGCGTACTGATTTGACCTTAAGTCTTGTCTCCCGTTGGGGTGATGACAATCTGGTCTCTTTTAACGCCACCAAAACACAGGCATGTCTTTTTACCGCAAAGAGGACTCATTTCATCAGAACGCCTACTTTTCGGGGTGCATCTGTTCCTATAACTGACCGGCTCGAGCTCCTTGGCATGGAGTTGACATCCAGTCTCAACTTCGGCGCCACCATCGAGTACAAAGCCCAAATTGCGGCAAAGAAACTGGGCGTCCTAAACAGAGTGAAGCGATACTTTATGCCTGGACAGCTATTAACTCTTTACAAAGCGCAAGTCCGATCCTGCATGGAGTATTGCAGCCACCTCTGGGATGGCTCAGCTAAATATCAGCTTGCCGCGCTTGACTCGGTGGAACGCAGAGCCAAGAGACTAATTGGCGACGTCAAACTGGTGGATGCCAAGCTTCACAGCTTAGCTCATCGCCGTAAGGTTGCCTGCTTGTCGGTCTTCTACAGACTGTATTTTGGCGAGTGTGCTCATGAACTCCACGACCTCATCCCACCGGCCCCCTTCTACCATCGGACATCTAGACGCACTGCAAGTTACCATCCTCACCTAGTTGCTATTCCACCAATTCGCACCAAGCGCTTCCAAACGTCCTTCATAATGCGCACTGCAAAAGAGTGGAACTCACTGCCTGCGTCTGTGTTTCCGAACGCATACAACCCGAATCTCTTCAAAGTTAGAGTGAACAGGCTTCTTCTGGGTAAGCTCACTCCATCGTCGACTTTGTCTCTGTCACCTCTGACCTAGACTAGAGTCAAGAGTAAACCCATCTCGAATAAAAAAAAAAAAAAACGTTTTTTTTGGCGGGATTTTTTCGAGTGAAGTTCAGCGGCTGTTAATATTATTTGCAAATTGATTCCTAGTGGATATTGTGATATAAAATTGGTGTAGTTTTGTGTCTCAACTGTTTACGCAACTGGACAATATGTGAAATCATTAACAGAAGCGATCTCAGGATAGTGGAGCGGAGAATTTTATTGTAGTATTGACTACCTCCGCTAAGCTTACTGGGAAGGCTGACTCAATACAATTTGCTGCCAAATACTCCATAAAACATTAGAATCTGTTACATCCGTATTCTAATGCATACTAAAGAATGTTAAAATTGCACTGAAGACTAGGCAGCATGGTCAGACCTTAGCCTGTTCCGTCAGGAACAAATACAAAAAAAAAAAAAAAAAAAAAACCTGTTCATAGAGTTTAAAATATTCGCGCGAATTCAATCCGCGCCGCGGTGCGGTGGATTCTGTGGCAAAACGCGGCTTTCTTGCGGTATTATTTCCTCGTGATATTTTTTCCGCAATGCGTGCTGCTTCATACAATTTCGTAGCAGACAGCAGCAGCAGGCGACATATCGCCGCGTATGTCGACACGTCGTCTGCGACGGTGCGACGTGTAGTCGGGCGACATGTCGCTAGCTGCGGAAGGTATTTATAGAGAAACATAGAAACCAGTAGTGTCACAGCGACACGTCGTCTGCTACTGCTGTCTGTAGTCTGGTGTCTCTCCGCAGAGGCGCAGACCAAGGCCCCCTTTTCATCCTCCACCCCACCGCATGCCCCGTAACCTGTATAGGTTCACAACATAACATGTTAAGGTTCGTAACATATATATGTGAGGACCTTATGGTTGCGTCAGTGAGTGGTGTTACTGTTCCGTAGCTGAATAGGTACTGGGAAAGACATAATATTTAAACGCTGTATTTGCCACCGACACGCTAAGAAGTAGTATGAGGCCTTATAACACAGCGTCTTCCGGTGAAGTAACCTATATTATTTAAGTAAGTACTGCTATTCACCACCAAGATCTAGCAGACAACATATACAACAGATTTAGAAAAATAAAACGCGTAACCGTTTTTCCATAACATTTATCACCAGTACTTCTCGAGAGACTTGATCAAGTCCACTGGGTCAACATTGGGTCCATGGCGCTCAACAGGCACCCCATCTTTGTCAATGATGAATTTTGTGAAGTTCCATTTCACAAAACTGCCCAGGGTGCCGCCCTGCTTGTACTGTGTAAGAAAAGAAAAATAATGTAGTAGCAAGTAGGTAGGTACAGTTCTCGCCAAAACTTCTTGACTGCCCTGAAGTTGCTTACAATGGCTGCGCAGTAGTAAATCTCATACAAAAACAGCACCGATCCGTGCCTTGCGCATCGGAAAGCCAACTTCAGGGCGAACTTAATCGCGATTAGTTCAACTAAACTCAGTTAATGCAAAAACAGCGTTCTTATTGGTAGTTTCTCAGCGGTCTCAACCAATCAGAACGCTGTATTTGAATAAACTTAGTTTAGTTGAACTAATCGTGATTAGTTTTATTGGTGAAATCGGGTCTAAATTTAGACCCGATTTAATAATTAATAAGAATTAATTTGAACACAGGTCAAATTAATACATAAATATATATTATATTTTTTCTAACATGGTAACTAGGTACTTAATTGCAGAAACTTACTTTCAGGAACTTCCACAAAGGACTAGCATTTTTCCCGTTAACATTAATCTTCTCAAAGATATCAAACTTCACTCTCCGATCTGCTAGGGAGCAGACAATCTTCTCAGAGTTGCCTGGTTCCTGACCAGCGAACTGGTTGCAGGGGAATGCTAGAATACGCAAACCTAAAAATTTGTAGAGAAGGTATGATTGTTACGTCGGTATATTACCTACATGCGAGTAGTAGGTGGTTTATGTACATATAATACCTACTACTACATGAGGAGATAATACAATTATAATACACAAGAATGCTTGCTCAGGGCAGTTCGGCTTAAATATTCCGCAAAAAAAGCATAGTACGTGAGCTATAGTCCTCGCCAAACTTCTTGGCCGCCCTGAAGTTGGTTTACATCCGGTAAACGCGCGAGGCACGAAACGAATGAACGTTTTTGATGAAATTTTCTATTGCGCAGCCATTGTAGCCAACTTCAGGGGGGTAACCATAAGCTCTTAGAGCGGTATCAATTTGAGATCGAGTAAGTGACAGGTGTATACAAGTCATATACATCTGTCCCATACTCGATCTCAAATTGATACCGCACTAAGAGCGGCCAAGAAGTTTGGCGAGGACTCTATAACGTTGTTAGAGCATACAACCCCCTCCCACCCCTTACCTAAACAGCATGTAGTTATTCGATATTTTAAAATCTTTATATACAGGTAAGTACCTAGATATCAACAAAATTTAATTCTGTAAATTAAGAACCGTGATAAAAATGTCTCGACGGAATTTTTGAGTTTAGAAATCGCGCATTCAACAAAAAAATAAATACGTCATATCTCACTACATACACCAGGGGGTGTATGTAGTGAGATATGACGTATTTATTTTTGCCCCCTTGTGATATTTTGTGATTTTTGCCGAACCCCTACCCCCCTTTCTAGCCTAGCTTGTTTAATGGGCGGCGAACTGGAAAATCTAGACAGCTCTTATTTCAAAGCAGTAAAAAACTAGCGTTAATTAATTAACTACCTTTCTCCTCAGCATATTTTTCGTAAATTTCGTTCAATTGCTGATAATTTTTTGCAGTAAGACCGCACTGTGAAGCCACATTCACAATGATGCAAACATGACCCTTATAAACATCCAGTTTCACATCTTCACCCTTTAAGTTCTTCACCGTGAATTCGTGTATAGATGTCACAGATTTGTAATTATCACTGGAACCTGGAGATTCGATAGCCCCTTGGACCGAGGACCGCCCCCCCATTAATCCAACGTTGTCTAATTTTGTAAGATCTAAAAAAAACATCATCATGCAGTGATCTAAATAAAATTCATGAATGTTTTTGACTTGGCTTGAGTTATTATTTTATTCATCATCATCATTTCAGCCGAAAGACGTCCACTACTGGACATAGGCCTCCCCCAGGCGTCGCCACATTGACCGATCCCGCGCCTTCCCGCAACTTTAACCAGAGGTCAGCTGTCCACCTAGTGGGAGGCCTTCCAACGCATCGTCTGCCGGTTCGCGGTCGCAGTTCCAGAACTTTTGGGCCCTATCGGCCATCCGTTCTGCGACCACCACCCACTGCCATTTAAGTTTCGCAATTCTTCAGGCTGTGTCGGTAACTTTGATTCTCCTGCGGATATCCTCATTACTGACGTGATCACCCAAGGAAACGCCGAGCATAGCCCTCGATCTCCATTGCCCTTTGGGTGACTTTAAGCTTTCTGATAATGCCCATTGTGAGCAACCACGTCTCGGTCCCTTAAGTGATCGCTGGCAACATATTCCCTCAACCTTAAGGATTACGCAGAAGTAGGTACACCTTTGCACACCCACATTTCGCTAGTAACACTTTGCCTGACCCGGGCAACGAACCCAGAATAGAATCTCAAGTTCCGCAGTAGTGCTTGTGGCCACTATATTATACTCAATTACTCACAACGGATCTTTGTCTCTGATGCCTGGCTGGAGGCTATAGTTTAGTCTCCACAGGGTCGCGCGGTTAAGCAGTAGCCAATCACTTGGATTGCCACCTACGAGACGTCCCACAATAAAAGAAAAAAAATCTTTAGCTATTTTTTTGACAATGTTGAAAGTGAAGATGGCATTGTATACCTACCTGTCTCTTTCAGTCGCTCACGTTTGTCGCATCGTCCTATCTCGCTTACTCTATGTAGTATACTCGATGGCAAACTGTTCCTTGCGCAATGGTTGGCATACATAGCCAACTTCAGAGACACAAAGATCCACTGTGACTATTATAAGTACAAATTTACAAACCAACGTAATACGGGCCGTTTGCTTTATCCACGATTATTATGATTTTAAGTCATGCTTTAAATTATCTGATTATTATAATAGAATCTCACGTTTCGGTTTTGTTCTGTCGGCACATGGCTATTGCATGATCTCGATTATTTCTTCAACTCGGCTTTGGAAGATTGTTTGTCTACAATATGCTCGCGATGGGCTAAAGAAGATGGCAGCGGGTCATATACCAGTGTCCGTATATGTTCTCTGTGCAGTCAAGTGGACCGACCTTATTACTTTCCTCTATGCAAGCAGATGATGTTGATCTCGCTAGAGTAATGTTTTCTGTGATGTTGATTCAAAACATTGAGGTAATAATGTACTACGTACGCACGTAGTAGGTACATAATTATCACCATGATTCTAAAAAGGATGGATGATGACTGTTGTCAATCATTTTAATGACATGTAGTTTTTTTAATCCGTTTAGAAATTGATGAACTCTTAAAGACCGTTTAAAAACATTGTATTCCTTTTCAATATTTCAGGGGTATAGTTCTCGCCAAACATTTTGGCCGCCCTGAAATTGACTTTCCCATGCGCAAGGCACGGATCGGTGCTGTTTTTCTATGAGATTTAGGTACTAATGCGCAGCCATTGTAGCCAACTTGGCTGCCATGAAGTTTGGCGAGAACTATACAAAGTAGTGATGTCAAGTAAGGTCGTGGTCCCATTATTTATTATCTTCTATGACTTACAGTGCAACATAAAAGAGTAGAAATTAAATGAGGGCGCCACAATCGCTCAGATAGCAACCCAGTTAGTACGACCCAGCTGATCTTGATACTTGAATAGTATTATTTATTTATTGGGTATAAAAAATTAGTAAATATATTAAATAAGAATATTTATTAAATATTTAATATGTAGTAGTAATAAAACAACAATTTCACAAAAAAAAGTAATTTTAATAATCAATTGCTTCCCATATAAACTCAGATATAAACTAAAATTAATAAGATAAACTAATTTAATAAAACAAAATCTAAATACTCTACACCTTCCATGGGATTATGGGATCACTTAATTTCGTGTAGTCTATTTTAAGCTCTGGTATTGATTCGTCACTGATTTCTGAACTCTCATCGTCACTGCTGTCTGTACCATGGGACGACCCTTCATGTGTTTAGCTGGTGTTGAGAATTTCCCACCGTTTTCAATGCCGTGTTGCACGATTCTGCGCACAGTGCTTACAGAAA
Organism: Orthosia incerta; assembly: GCA_948252205.1. Taxonomy (NCBI): domain Eukaryota; kingdom Metazoa; phylum Arthropoda; class Insecta; order Lepidoptera; family Noctuidae; genus Orthosia; species Orthosia incerta. Next base: position 58,703,952 of record OX411742.1, read on the forward strand.
CACCTAAAACAAGTAAACAAAAGAATCACTGTCAGTCCGATTAAAGAAGTTCCGCGGTAAATAAACGTGAATATATTTTAAAATTGTTTCTTTCCATTTAGTCGATTGCATCAACAAATATGGCATAGCAAAAAAAAAAATTCGTATCCGCAATAAATTACATTAATTGTTTTTGCCTTACTATCAACGTTGTTAAGTCGCGCTATAACTACAACGGTATTTGTTTACCTTAGCATAACCTCAAAAATGTTAGACAAATAATTTGTAAATGATATGTGGTTCGAAAATTTAGCTCCCTGAATGTATTAATCGTTTGTAATTAACGTTTAGCGTAACTTTCAATAGTTACTTACCAGTAAAATCTGCTGTACGACGGTAAACATCTTCTAAGTTGTATAGAAGCTTCCCAGCTTGGAATTCGGCTATACACCACATATAAACTTTGTAAACTATATCACGGTCACCTCCACGAATTACCTTATTCATGATTTACCACTGTTTGTCTGTCCACACTCAGAAATATCACACAAAAACCAAAATTCTTACGAAAATCGAAACCGATCGAGAAAAATTGACAGCTCAAGTACTCATTTTAGATGTTGCCAGAAAATGAAAACTTTTAGTTCCCAAATATTTAATTTCTACTCTTTTATGTCGTACTGTACTTTCAGTCTAAAAACTTAGAAGATGTAGTGCTAAAACGGAACTACAGTCCTGTCATTTTATTTCTGATTTTGAATCACATTAATCGTTCCCATGAGACGACAGCCGGTGCGTGTAAAGGACCGACACAACTAAAAATGAGGCAAAAATAAATAAATATATTTCTTCAAAATTATAATGTCAATATATTATTATTATATCATAAAAGATAACAATAAATTCTTAAAAACTACGTAATATATCACACAGTGCGATTGCAGTTTTTTTTTCACGAATTTCTAAGCTACACTAAGTAGATTTATATTTCGACATGCCAAGTTCCAAAACTAAAAAAAAAGTACAGTTGTACTTATTCTGAGTGAAGATGCATAATAGAAGTGATGTGAAATACCATAGACAATATTTATAAAATTAAATTAAATGCTCAGCTGCTACAGTAGATATGTACTGCTAAACCATCTATAGCCTGTCTAAAATATCTAGATAGAAAAATAAAATGCGAAGTCGTTTTTCCAGAAAACTGATCACCAGTACTTCTCAAGGGACTTTACCAAGTCCATTGGATCAACATTGGGTCCATGACGCTCAACGGGCACGCCATCTTTGTTGACGATGAATTTGGTGAAGTTCCATTTGACGAAACTGCCTAGAGTGCCACCCTGCTTGTTCTGTGAAAAATAAAGAAATTTAAAATTGGAATTATCGATCGGCGCAGTGACCTAGGTCGCGGGGTCGCACGACACAGTTTGATTTCACCTACGATACAGCTTGATTTAAACGTAAAGGCGGATGTGAAATTGGCGTTTCGCTGCGCAGTACCATTAAACGGGGTGAATAGGAATGCAGGGGTGAATGGTAACAAAACTTTGATTAGGATTTTAATTGTGATACCTACCACTTTATTGGTTTTAAATAAAGCATCGTTATTTTTAATTATTTAATACATTGGAGTACCTACTAAAACGCTGCAAACAATAATAAAAAAAAAATTACAGGCAAATTCCCTTCACAGTTTTGTTTGTATTCACCTATGCATTCCAATTCACCACGTTTGGCGGTACCCTACCCCTTAGAGCCACTGTCACATGGATAAATACGTCAGTGAGCAGCGACTTGCCTCTTAATTTCGAGCCGCTAATAGCTTTGAATCTACTTGTACCTACCTGCTATTGTAATTAAAAGTTGTATCAAATATATTATTTATAGCATAACAAATCATTAGCAGCCTAATGATTCATATGCCTACTGATAATGTTTCAATCTATCTGATAGTACATTTGAACAATCATAATGAGAATTACTACGACAATAAAGGTAGGTATAATAAAATATGATTTAAAATTCCCACAAGTATAAAATCAACAGAAAAACTGTGAGAAATACTGCCTTCATAAATCATTTCACATAATTACTAGCAAGGACCAGTCGAAGGCCTTTTCCACAGAACTATGAATAATAGATGTGTATTGATTTTCACCTTATCACAAATAGATTATCCAAGGCTATCCTTCAATACATCTGTTGTTTGCCACGTACATTATACATACATACTAATTGTGATAAAAACTCATTAGTATTACTCAACAATTTTTACTACTGACTTGCAAGCTATGACACATAATCCTGTATTGTATTTGGTCAGATTTGTACTTTGACTTTTATCAACAATTACATCATTGGTTGTCTTGATAACATATTGAATAACATTTTATCAAGTTCTAGTAAAAAAAATATGATTAGATTTTAGATTAGGATTAAGTTGTTCATGACAAAACCGAAGTGTGGCATGTTCTGCAGTATAAATATGATTAGAGTATGTTAAGTTTGTTTTCTGGTTTTCTTAGATTTTCTTATAATACCAGACTGAATCTGTGCATCTGCAGGGCAAAGGCCTCCTCTTATACAGAGAAGCGTTACTCATCAAGCTAGCTCAATATACTACAAAATTAGTCTCTTCTTGGCCTATCCTACTAACCACGATTTTCTGGAAGCAAAATTATCGCAAGAATAATGTGAAAAATAGACACAAAAAATAAAAACACTGGCCAAGTGCGAGTCGGACTCGCGCACGAAGGGAAAAATATCTCGTTTGTTGTATGGGCGCCCCAATTAAATATTTATTTTATTCAGTTTTTATTATTTATTGTTATAGCGGCAACAGAAATACATCATCTGTGAAAATTTCAACTGTCTAGCTATCACGGTTCATGAGATACAGCCTGGTGATAGACTGACGGACGGACAGATAGACGGATCGTGGAGTTTTAGTAATAGGGTCCCTTTTTTACCCTTTGGGTACAGAACCCTAAAAAGGAAGAAGAATTTGTCACATTAACTTTGCTTCCAGAAACTGGGCGTAATCCTACTAATATTATAAATGTGAAAGTTTGGATGGATGGATCAGAATAATAGCTGAAGAGATCTGGATGATATTTGACACAAAGATAGATTGTAGTCTGGAATAGCACATATGCTACTTTTTATCCTTGGGATAATAATACTTGATATCCGGCAAGAGCTAGTAAGGGATGACTGCTAATAAAAAGAAGGTCTTTTTTGTCAAAGGATAGTAAACAAACTGACAGCCTACCTAATGTTCAAATTCAAATAACATGCTAACTAAAACATAAACAAATTATTTTGAATTTTTAAATAAACATGAAGGACTACAATTTTAAATATTTTAATATTAAATAAAGAACAGTTATTTTTTTCTTCTATGCTCCACAGTTAAAATATGCGCATATAAATACAATTTTACTTCAGTGGATAGTTTTTAGGAAATGAATTAGAGATGAATTTTGAGAAAAATAAATAAATACCTCTTATTTAGATGCAATGATCCACCTTATTTACAATGTTGAATGATGATAAAACTTTTAACAATAGGTGATCAACCTAACTCTTTGTGTAATTCAGGCATGATGTTATCTATGATAAACTTTTATCCATACCATCATCAAATTATCGTAACTAGTGCTTGATGCACTTGAGTCGATTGACAAGATGGGCCAAAAGGCTTAGTGGTAACGATGCAATGTCAAAGTTCCAGAGCCTCGAACATCGACGTCGAGTTGCCAGCCTGTCGGTTTTTTTATCGGTTACATTTCAGGGAGTGTGCGACGGAACTGCATAATTTGATTCCGCCTAGCCTTTTCCGTCATCGGACTACAAAACGTACGGCCATGCGCCATCGGTACATGGTGGATATCTCTTTTATTGTGCGCACAGCTGGAACTCCCTTTCAGAGGAGTGAATAGGTTTCTTTTAGGCAAGCGTGCTTCACTGTAGACCACATCATCGATTAACATCAGGCAAGATAGTGGTCAAACGCGAGCCTATCTATACCTCTATACTGAATATTATAAAGAGGAAAGATTTTTTTGTTTGTTTGTACCGAATAGGCTCCGAAACTACTGGACCGATTTAAAAAATTCTTTCACCAATACAAAGCTACATTATTCCTGAGTGACATAAAACGGGTCCTGTGGGTAAGGCAAGAGCTAGTAATTATAAAAAAAAAAATACATAAAAAGGGCATCCAGAAATATAGCCATATAGACCAGCTACTGCCAGCGCCTTCGCTCACGTGAAAGTCGAAAATTATCCTGAGGGAACATATTCCCCCAGGATATAGTATAATATCTTATATGCTCTTCCTGACTATAATCTATCTCTGTGCCAAATTTCATCCAGATCCATCCAGCTGTTTGAGCGTCAAGTAGTACAAACTTTCACCTTTATAATATTAGTGTGATAAGACAAAAGACTATTAATGCATGCAGTAGCTTGTAAGTAGGCCAATGTACAGCAGTAGCCTTTTACAGAGTGTTAATATCACACAGGTTGAATGCACTCTGAAATATAAAATAATATGTACAGAACCTTTACCTTCAGGAACTTCCACAGAGGACTGGCATTGTCTCCGTTCACATCAATCTTCTCAAACAGATCAAACTTCACTTTCCTGTCTGCGGCAAAGCATACAATCGACTCTGGGTCACCTGGCTCCTGGCCGGCGAACTGATTGCAGGGGAATGCGAGAATACGTAGACCTATAAATAGATACAGTTGTTAGTAATAAATTTTAGGTATGATCATGTTCTGTCTATATTACGAATTTCGACAAACTTTATGATTGCTCTGTACTTGAGGCATATCTTGCACATTAATTAATCAGCGAATATAGGACGTGCGCGGGTGAACACAGGGACGCGCGGTCCCAGGTATCGCTTCAGAGCGGCCAAAAGGTTGCCGAGAATTGTTGTTGATTTCTTATCAGAATAACCTACCTTTCTCCTCAGCATATTGCTCGTACAATTCATTCAATTGCTTGTAATTATTTGCGGTAAGACCACACTGTGAAGCTACATTCACAATGATACAAACATGGCCTTTGTATACATCAAGTTTTACATCTTCGCCCTTTATGTTCTTCACTGAGAATTCGTGGATGGATGTCGCAGATTTGGGATCAGGATTAGCACTCATTTTTCTGGAAATCACAAGATTTATAAGTAAAATTATGAAAACTCTGAGCGGACTATCAATTACAATTTTTATTTTATGATCAGTATAAATCAGCTATGAGTTTATGACAGATTAGTGATGTACAATGTACACAAAACAAAACGAATGTAGCCGGTTTCAGGATGCATCACCGATTGCATAACACATACGAATGATGAATTTAATATTTTTATTGATTTTTAACGTACACTGCACTTAATTGAGCTCGAGATATACAAATAACGTTCCCGACTATAGGCGCCACAAGCTTAGAAATCGCTCTAAAACCGATTGTCATGATTGCTACAAAAAGTTTATATTTAAATATGTTTCACGTTCATAAACTTCATATATTTCTTTTCAATGATGCAATCGAGCAAGATATTACATAACACTTGGTAAATAATGGACTTTATTATAGTTAGAACTTTTTCTCTTTAAATATTTGTTACAAGTACCCTTTAAATTATTGTTTTTTAACAAATAACGGGTACACTCTAATCATTAAAGTTTTTGAACGCCTTCGCTCAAACGCCGCTGTATAAATTGTCAAAAATGTCAATTGCTATGCGTTCGAAAACCTCACTGGAAAACCTAGTTAGAAATATTCCTACAATTGATAGAAATATAAGACGATTTCACATAAATTTTGCAGAAAACCTTCTGATTCGTGGGAATTCTTTTTATAGTCAAGTTTAGCAATTAAACATACGCCTTCTTCATTTTTAACTGACTTTCGAAAAAGGAGGAGGTTCTATTATCTTGTTTGATAATTCCATAGACATATTTTTCTCACCTCAATGGATAATTCCAGAGAGTTTGTTTGTAATTCGGCTTGTTTCTGCCACAGAGAATACAATACTGACTGTCACAACTCACAAGTGTCAGTTGTCACTTGTCACAGTCGCAGTGGGAGGAAAAGCGCGGGAAAGTCAAAGAAAGTAGGCGCGTCTTTTTTGAAAAAAAAACAAATTTATTTTATTTTAACACTCATAATTCATAACTACTTAATTGTTGTTTGTTGTGATGGGGAAGGTTAAGAAGAGGAAGAAAGGGGATCCCCTCGAAGATGATGCTGATACTGGGTCATTGCGCTCTATGCAGTCGGCCACATCAGATGCTGAAAAAGAAAAGGATACGGATAAGTACCTTGAATATAGAATAGCTGATTACACCCGGTCTTATCCAGAGTCTGGTGGAAATTACGAATATATTGTTTTCATCGAAAGTCAAAACCAAGTCCCGATTGGTGACCGCGATATGATGTCGTTAGCCACTAACTTCAAGAGGTATAACAAAGGGGTTAAGCAACTCATAAGAATAAATCGGCACAAAGTTGGCGTTATTTTTGAGCGTCCGACATTTGCCAATGCTGCGCTCATAAACAAAAAGTTTTTGGATAATTTTAAACTCAAAGCCAGCATTCCAGCCTCAGCTACAGAAATTACTGGAGTCATACAGCATGTCCCGATTGATCTGTCGAATGAGCAAATTTATTCAGCTATATCCAGCTCCAAAAGTATAATATCGGTAAAAAGATTTATGCGTCGGATTATTAAAGAAAATAAAGTCACTTTTGAACCTATGAAGACTGTGAGCATCACCTTTTCGTGCGTCTCCTTGCCCGACAGCGTGGACCTGAACAGTTGGCGGTTTGAGGTACGGCCGTACATCCCGCCGGTAAAGCAGTGCCTGCAGTGTCTAAGGTATGGGCATATTGCCAAATTTTGCAAAAATAGCATCAGGTGTTCCATATGCGGAAAAGATCATAGCTATAAAGAATGTACGATTGCCCCAACAGAAGCTACATGCTGCCAATGTAAAGGAAACCATATTGCTATTTCTGCAGAATGTCCTGTCAAAAAAGCTAAGATAGAAGAAAATAAAAATAAAGTTCAAAAAAGATCATATGCTGATGTAATAAATGAAAAGTCATTCCCTCCTTTAAATAACAAAAACCCTGCTGAACAACTTAAATTTCTAATACAAACAGATCAAATACAAAACATTTTAATTCAGACCCTTCTTACTTTAATATCACAAAATCGGAACAAAGAAAGTTCCATTACAAATGAAAATATAAAAAAAGTTCTTTTAGCTACAATACAGAGTGATAATAACATTAAACAATCTTAATTATGGATCAGTTAAATATTGTACAATGGAATGCTCAGAGTATTCGTAGTAATCAACATATTTTTTCTCATTTTTTAATTGAGAACAATATTCATGTAGCTTTACTTTGTGAAACTTGGCTTAAGCCTGAGATGCGTTTTAATATAAAAAATTATAATACTGTTAGATTAGATTCTGGTAATAGTCATAATGGCGTAGCTATATTAATACATAATTCATTACAGTTCAAAAAAATTGATACTTCATATGATGACTCTATACAAAATATTGCAATACGTTTAAAATATGGTGCTAAGGAGGTTTCTTTGGTGTCATTTTATAGTCCTGGTAATTGTAATCCATTCTTTTCTAAATCAAAGCTGGATAATTTAATCAAAAGTATTCCTGGTCCTGTTTTGATTGGTGGGGATTTCAACGCCCGTCATTCGGCCTGGGGCTGTAGTGCACAGTGCAGTCGTGGAGTTGACGTTCTTGAAAGCATCAATGATAACAATCTTGTGTTGCTGAATAACGGAGATATGACTACAGTAGGCTCAAATAGGTGGCAGAGAAATGCCCTTGATTTAACCTTAGTATCACCATCATTAGCTTTGTCTTGTGGCTGGTCAGTGCATGATGTTCCTCTAGGTGGATATCATTTGCCTGTAATTACAAAAATAGTGTTTAATAATTTTATTCCTTCATCCAATGACCTTTCAAACCTGCCTGTTCATGTAAATTTTAAACTAGTTAATTGGGATCTTTACACAGCTCAAGTAGATAATCTATTACACAATTTTCTGGTTATTCCTCAAAACCCGTTACAAACTTATAACGAACTCATTCTTATCTTAAATAAAGCTATACAGAATTCTGTTCCATGTTCTGATATTTCTCATATGCAAACTACTTCTAGTGCCTCACTTAATACATCTAGAACTTCTAAAAAGAAAAAACGCTGTCCACTTCCATGGTGGAATAATAATTGTACTAGGGCTGTAGAAGATGCTAAGAATGCCTATATACAGTTTAAACATGACCCTTCACAAGCAAACTATATTGAATTTAAAAGGCGTCAAGCTGTTAAAAAATTGACTTTAAAAAGAGAGAGGTATTTGAGTTGGGTAACTTTGTGTGAGTCTTTTAACAGAACAACTCCATTAAGTAAAATTTGGAATATTTCTAGAAAGTTTAATAGAACATATGTACCATCTTGCAATAATGTATATCCATGGATATTTGATTTTCTTAAAAAGTTCACACCTGATACTGTAGAGGCCCCCTTTCATTCACATGATCATTTACCAACAGCAGCATGCTCAAATTATTTAACAGATCCATTTACTATACAAGAATTGAAAGCTGCAATATTCTCCAGACGTGATACAGCTTTTGGCCTCGATTGTATGCCATATAAAATGCTTAAGAATGTTTCATTGCAAGCCTTATTTTTGGTTTTAAAAGTTTTTAATTTACTTTGGCTTAATGAAATCATACCTTTAGACTGGAAAATAGACTGTCTTATTCCAATTTTAAAACCTAATAAAGATAAAAACAAACCTGATTCTTATAGACCTATAGCTTTGACCTCTTGTATAGGAAAGATTTTTGAGCAATTGTTAAAGCAAAGACTAGAGTTTTACATAGAAAGTAATAATTTATTACCTTCTAATCAGCTTGGATTTCGTAGAGGAAGGTCAACACATGAAAGTTTTTCTCATTTGTATCTTGATATTTTTAATGCTCGTAAAATGGACCATGAATGTGTTGCTGTTTTTGTTGACATAGTTGGTGCTTTCAATAACGTCAATCATCACATTTTGTCACTTGAACTTCGCTCACTTGGAATACCTGAAAAAATAGTTTCGTGGGTTTTAAATTTTTTGCATGGTAGAGAAGTTTATGTAAAAGTAGATAAGCAATTAATTGGACCCCGTTTTTCATATAAAGGGGTGTGTCAAGGTGGTATTATGAGTCCATTAATTTATGTGCTTTATATGCATAAGCTCAATATGGTTTTAGGTAGCAAAGTACTAAATTTACAATTTGCTGATGATTTAGTTATTTATACATCTGGTCCGGATATGGATGAGATTAAGAATAATATTAATGAGGCTTTGAAAAATATGAGTAAATATTTTCATTATTTAAACTTAGAAATTAGTCCAGATAAATCAAAAGTTGTTGTTTTTGGTGAAATAGATTTTGATTTAGAAATTTTTTATGATAATTTTGAACTTCCCATTGTTAATGAATTTAAGTACTTAGGAGTAATTTTTTCTGCCAATCTGACATGGAATAAATATGTTGATTACATACTTGGTAAAGCAAATAAAGCATATAATTTTATAAAATCTGTGTCAGTACATGCTGATCCTAAAATTTTGTTAATGTTATACAAATCTATAGTTCGTAGTCATTTTGAATACGGCTTTTTGTGTTTTGGGTCTGATCAGAGACTTATCCGTAAACTTGATGTCTTACAGAATCATAACTTGCGTTGCATTACAGGTGCCATTAAAACAACACCTATCAATTCCTTACAAGTAGAGTGTAATATTCCTCCACTGAAAATTAGATTTCAGTTTTTAAAATCTAAATTCCTTTTAAAGCTTTTGTCATATAATAAACACCCTCTTTACAGAAAACTTTCATTTTATCATACAGTTTATAATCCTTCAAATAATATTAACATTCCCTATTTACTTCATGACTTCTCTACTACAATAACACTTAATCAGCAACATGAACTTTACAAATGTAATGACACTTGGACATGTTATTCTGGCAAATACAATAGTAAATTTATAGATATGAATATTGTTATAAAGCATGATTTGAAAACCAAGGAAGAGGTGTACCAGTTATTGCATGAACATTCTGGCTATCGATGTATATTCACTGATGCTTCTAAGAGCAGTACAAATGTCGCAATGGCTATTTACATACCTTTTAATAAGACTGGTCATGGTGTAAGGTTGCCTGATGTTTTAACTATATTTTCTGCTGAGGCGATGGCTATTTCAGCTGCTTTGGATTTCATAAGTGAAGAGAACTCTGGCATCATTTCTTGGCTTATTGTAACGGACAGCATGAGTGTTCTTATGGCATTAGATAACAATAAACTGGATGCTTCTACAAACTACATCATATATCGCATCAAAGAAAAGTATTTCACACTTCAATCAAGAGACTTTGATATCAAATTTTTGTGGACCCCTTCCCACATAGGAGTCAGTGGCAATGAAAACGCAGACACTCTAGCGAGAGCCATTGTTGACATAGGAAATACAGAAATTAAAAGTGTTGCCATACCTTGTTCAGATTTATTACCTAAGATCAAGGAAGATAATATTCGACGTTGGCTTGAAGATTGGCAGGAGACTCTGCAAATAAAAGGCACTTGGTATGCAAAAATCAATACAGCTATTGGTTCAGCTCCTTGGTTTACGAAGGCACAATTTCACAGAAGCAAACTGTTTTATTCTTTATTATGTCGGCTAAGATTTGGACATGGACGTTTTAATGCTCATCTGGCTAGAATGAAGATAATAGCTTCCCCTAAATGCACTGATTGCAACCTTGATAAAGATCAGACCCTTAATCATATTATTTTTGAATGCCCAGCGCATAATGTGAATCGTATAATATTGATTGACAAATTGCTTGAGATTTACAAAATACCGGCAAACCTCCCGCGCGACATTCAAGGATTGCTGGAGAATTTTTCTTCGTATATTCCCTTATTTAATTTTATTACATCTAGTGGGTGTAAAATTTGATCGGGACTTAAATAAAAACATGGATAAGACATTGACATAACTATTGGAAATGACCACATGGAAATGACGATGAAACTGGATAAGACAAAAAAAAATAAATTTGGATTGACGAAACATTTAATTATGGAAAAAAAAGAAGACATGGCATATGCCTTGACTAAAGGATACTATGATAAGAATTTACTGAAGACTTGGCTTTGGCCTTACTTTTATATATTATACAGAAGAATACGAAAATATGACGAGGCTGAATGGTCTATAGATCGATGCCTGCCTTTTCGAAGGGCGAATGAAAAAAAAAAAAAAAAAAAAAAAAACAGTCGCAGTGGCACTTTTTCCGTCGGTAATCGGTAATTTCTTGATCTTTCTTTCACAAATCATAAAAAGTGCAGTGGATGCAAGCTACAAATTGTTAATATCCAGCAAAATATAGACGAACAACGATGGCGTTTTTGGTGTCAAATATACGTAGATGCGTTTGCCTGAAAAGCTTCAGCACCCCCAATATTGTTCAAACCGCATCATACCATGCTAATGTAAGTACTTGCAATGTCAGATTATCGATTTTGCCAGTGAACTACGTAATTTCACGAATAACCTTGACCTATGATAAAATATTAAGTAACATTTTTAGTATTGAGTATAAGTTATATTGATTTTCAATTTAAACTATGCTTTGGGCCTTGGTTGCTCGAATCTAGAACAGTATGCATAATACTCAACAATTTATTTTTAATTTGTTTACACATAGCCTCGTTATGTACACTACCAAAACTTTTAATGCTATACTGCTCTTTTATTATTGTAGATACAATTATTGTTTTATAATCTCAGATTAAACAGTTTGTAATATAGAATATTATTAGGTATATTCAAAATACCCTCAATCTATCATATTATGTAAAAAAATTCAAAGCAAACAATTAAATTCCAAAAATACAAATACCTAGTAGCATTACTGGTAAAACCAAATTGATAGGATTAATTATTAATTGGATAATAATTGGGATTGGATTGAAGTGAAGTTGGTCACATTACATCACAGAAACTGTTTATTAAATTTGCAGGTGATTGATCACTATGAGAACCCCCGCAATGTTGGTTCCCTTGACAAGAAGGACAAAAACGTTGGCACAGGACTCGTTGGTGCTCCTGCTTGCGGTGATGTAATGAAACTGCAGATCAGGGTTGACGACGACGGCAAGATCATTGATGCCAAGTTCAAGACTTTCGGATGTGGCTCTGCCATTGCATCCAGCTCATTAGCTACAGAATGGGTGAAGGGCAAGACGGTTGACGAGGCTTTGAAGCTCAAGAACACAGACATTGCTAAGGAATTGTCACTGCCGCCAGTCAAGCTGCACTGCTCTAGTAAGTTGATTGATAACATTTCTTGATATTTTTTCCACCAACACTGAATAAATTCTTTCTTACTTGTCTGGCTTTTGCCCTGCTGTGGGAAAATATTGTTTAGTTTCATGGATATCTGGAAGAATAGTCACAATAATTATCTATTCTATTTTTGAATTGTGTGATCAATGGAGTCCATCTAGGGTCTGTGATCACAAGCCTTTAATATTGTGATCCTATACTCAACTTTGAAGTCTGCAGCCTTATTGCATAATGAATTCGGCAAAGCAAAGGGCAAAGAGTATAAAAATTACCCAACCACATGCGAGATGATAGATGTGATGTGGATTACCATCTATGTGATTAGTTGATTTTTCATACTCTTTGCCTTGCCTAATTCATTACGAAATAAGGCTGCTGGTTATTCCTAGTTTATCAGCAGCAATCATGAATTTCAACATAAAGGTTCTGCCCATGTGCACGTCATTGTATGATGCTCTTGAATGTTTATAGATATTTGATAAATTTTGACATTGTATTTTATTATCTTGACCTAACAAGTAGTACAGATAAGGACTTGTAAACATTTGTATTTTTGTAAATATCAAAAAAAAATATGGGTTTCCCCATTGCTATGCCAAGATTAAGATAAAATATAATCTTTTATTTCTAGTGCTTGCTGAAGATGCCATCAAAGCAGCGCTGTCAGACTACAGGATTAAACAGCAATCAGGAGAAAAGGTTGAACAGAAGCAGTAAAGAGTGAACTTGGAAGGCGTTGGGAACAGATCTGTGATTTATTAGGAAACGTAAGGAGGCAGGACTAGTATCTATTACATTATAAGAAGTAATTGTAGGTACTGAGGAGAAAAAGGACCTATATTCAATGTATTCCATTGTTTCAATCTGCATAATAAAAGTATAAACCTTTAGAATTAGTTAGTGTTGTTTTTTCATATATTTCTGGCCTTTTGATCTTGTATGCACAAAATATTACTCCTTGATATTAACATTAAATGTTTTAGTCAATGTCCTGAATAGTTTTAGTAATGTTGTCAAAAATAGTTGTTAAATAAATCTGATTTATGCGTTAATTCTGTTGTTTTATTTTTATCCCAATACCTATTTTGTATGGATTAATGGTCAAATCAAAATATTAATGGTTGAGTCTATTGTTTGAGTACACGAAAGAAGAAGATGGACTAATATTGCATACAGAAGCAACCTACACACTCTAACATTTGGGTTTTTCACGCTATAATGCATTGTGTATATGTGCATGTGTTTAATGCATTCCAAACGAGTATCTTAGCTCAATGAAGAATGTGTTATATGAATGTGCTCTATTATGCAATAGGGATGTTTCCTGGGTAGAATAATAATAATTCTATTTAGTCCGCCAGTGAGATTATCAAATAATATTGGACCCGTATTTTTGCTTTATGAAATAAATAAACATTGACAAAGTAATAGCGCATCTCAAAGTTCAGGAGTGGGGGCTTTTGACGTCACTATATCAGTATAAAGTGTACACACCGTAAGATCACACGGTATTTCAACGCACTGTATCGTAGTAATTTTTTTTTTACGTGGCAAAAGAAAAAAATATAGGTACGTGTCTTAGGTTATCTAACTGACGGACTAAATAGATATTTTTTGTCAACTAACCCTATTTACCGTGTTCAAGGCAGACACTAATTCAATTGCCATTACATCGAAATGCGTAACTCGAGTTTATTAGCATCAGGTATCGGGGGGTGACCATAAGCTCTTAGAGCGGTATCAATTTGAGATCAAATAAGGGACAGATGTATCTGACTTGTATACATCTGTCACTTACTCGATATCAAATTGGTACCGATCTAAGAGCTTATGGTCACCCCCTCAGTAACATCACTTGATATGGCCATATCTGAAATAGTGATTTCTTATCTAGTTCACATGGCAATGCTAAGTGCTGCTGAAGGTTTAACCTATTTCATTATGAATTACCTACACCAACACCATAGTAATACAATATTTATTATGGCAGTTATTTTTGTTAATATTGCCCTTTAGTTATAATAACTTCAAACGGGAGGATTTTTTTAAGTCTGTTTGATTGGTCATTGATAGTATTGCTATAGATTGAGAATGGAGGATTTTGCGGGATGATGCAAGCTGCAGCTACAGTAATAAGATTACACTAGTCGACGGCACGAACTATTTTGTGCGCGGGGTTAAAATGCCGCTATCTCATCCGACAACTCGTGCGAAAGAGATAGATGCTGTCATGAGCAGTAAGAAGCTAGTTCGCGTGCAAGTTTTTAGCGAAATGGCAGATGATTTAGGACGAAAACAAGCGCGGGAAATTTTATAAACAGACCTTTGGGATTCTAGATCATGAAAACACGACTAGATGTATATTTTATTGCATTGATATTATTCGCATTGTTGAGCTAGTAATCTATCCCTGTATGGTGGCCGTTTAGCAAATTTTTAACCGACTTTCGAAAAAGGAGGAGGTACTATGTTCGACTTCTTGTATGTTTTTTTTTATGTATGTTCACCGATATCTCCGTCAATTGTGGACCGATTTTGTTTTTTTTTTTTTTGTATGCTCCGAAATTGGTCCCATTTTAATTTGGTGGAGATCTGATAAAGAACTTCAAAGATATACAAATAGAACTCTTCAATAAATAACGGCAAATCTCTCGGGACTGCTGTAATCGCATGTCTGTTTATTGTTTATATACCATTTCATAATATAACATCACACCAGTACGGTCTTAAGGGGTAATCAGATCTCTCATTTGATCGGTTTTGTTCAAGTTTCATAATATTCGGGTAATCTATTCTGGCCTTATAGGAAACTTACTAAACAACTTGCCTATTAGGAAGGTACCTAAAACAGCCTACAACTAAAAAGTGAAAAATTAAAAAACTTTTTACAAAAAAATACCACCGACTTCCAAATAAGAAAACTACAAAGTGAAAAATAACTTTATTTTTGGCAGTCCAGTACCATTTTTTTGCATTATGGACACCGACTTCCAAAAATAAAGTTATTTTTCACTTTGTAGTTTTATTATATGGAAGTTGGTTTTTTGATTTTTTTGTAAAAAGTTTTTTTTCCTTTTTCTTATAGTATTTATTAAATTCAATTCAAATTCAATTAATTCAGATAACAATGATCCGTGTTTATTGCTACCCAAAGATGCGTTAAAAATTAGTGTTGAAATTTGAAACTTTCGACGCTCATAACTTTCAAATATTTTTCTTTTTTACTTTTTGTTTCCAAACATGGTTAGATAATGATGAGACAAATTGATATAATTTTTTATTTTGAATGAAGTACATCGTCGAACAGTGGAGTAATTCCTAGACTATGATTGTATGGAAGAATTATCGACTAGTGTAACCTTCAGTAAACTGAACGGGCGTTTTTCATTTGTGTTCCAAAAAAAGCATAAATTTAAACGAATAACGTATAAACAATAAAACATGACTACCGCCGCCGGGCCACCAACGCCAATTGCTTCCATAATTGCTTGATAATTACTACTCCATTGTTACTAATTAGTACTCGAACAACAAAATAGGTTTTCGAGAAAATCGACTTTTAAGGTGGTCCCAGCATGAGCGCTGTAAAAAACAAGTTGTCAAAAGATAAAAGGCCCGTTTTGACAGCTATAAAATAATAATAATAAAACTTGATGCTTGCGAACTTGCGAATGATATTCGTTTCATAGTGTATCGGTAACATAGTATTTAATTAGGATTATGAATTTGATTTTTCAATTTCTTACGTAGAAAGTTATCGCGGCATGTAAAATGAGAAACGTCAACGGACTTCTTAGATTGTGACGACTGTAGTCACGGACATAAATAAAACGCCATTATATCCTAAAAGTATGTATTCTAGCAAACACTTTACAATTAGTGATGTACTAATCAAGTATAACAATAGAGTAGTATAATATAAACAGTCGTATACGATTATATCGTACGAGTGAGTTACGTCGTCACTATGCCTAGTTTCTGTAATGCCAGTTGTGCTGCGTCGGCCTTCGCTTGTTTCTTATTAGCGCTGGCTACTGCTGGCTGGTATTCTGTGCCTGCTACTTTTACCTGTGGAATAACATTTTGTTTTTAATATTTTGGAATAATCATTCATAGATAAAATTGCGCCTTTTTCTCATAGGGTGAGCTGAAACTACATACTCCTTTTGATTCGTTTAGGTTCATATTTCAGGGGGTCTACTCCTGCACGAAGTCCGTAGTTTCGCCCATCGTCACGGGCGTTTCCTACTCCGTATCGCATGATTCGTTCGGGGTCCGAATTACTAATGAATGACAACACAATTTGACAGTTGAACCTACTCCCGATGTGATTTTAACCGTCCGAAAAATTTAATCATTAAGGAGTAGGGTTCACTCCAAAGTGAAAGAAAAAAAATGTTTTTTCTGCACAAACTAAACGCACAATACAAAATAAGTGCCGGAGTACTTTCGGACAGGCCCGTAACTTCGTTGACGGACTTAGGGAGTAGACCTCCTGGTCATAAACGCATGCTACGCGGGCAGTTTGATAAGTCCGTGACTTTTTGAAAAAAAAATATAGTTTGCCGCAAAAAAGCATTTTATTTCCCAACACAGTCTTGTTTTAGCTCAATTAATTTAATCCACCATTTAAAAAAAGAAATATTTCTTTTAAAATTATAGGTTTTATAAAGGTCCTCAAAGTAGGCGTTTGTTTTAGTAATGACCTTTTCATTGGAGCCAAATCTTCTTCCATCCAACTATTTTTTCAGGTTTGGAAACAGGAAATAGTCACAGGGGGCCTAATCTGGTAAAAATGCTGCATGAGGTAGCAGTTCGTAGCCTAATTTATGGTTGTTTGCCATGGTGACTACACACGTATGCACCCGTGCATTGTCTTGATGGAACAGCACTTTTTCTTCACCAAATGCGGTGTGTTTTTGCTTCAAATCAATATAGAATCTGTCCAAAAGCTTTGAATAATATTCGCTGGTGATTGGTTTACCCTTTTAGAGGAAGTCGATATGAATCACACCGCGTGCATCTCAGAAAACTGTGGTCATGTCCTTATTGGCCGATAGACCCAAATTTGCCTTCTTTGGTGCACGTTCACTCGTAGAAACTCACTGTCTTGATAGTTCCTTGGTCTCTTGGATCCATGTTTCGTCCACGGTTACGAAACGGCGCAAAGACTCGTTTAAATTACGGGTAAACATCCCCAACACTCCTTCGAAGTTGTCACACAGTTGCGCTTATGGTCGAGTGTGAGCAATCGCGGCACCCATTTTGTGGATAGCTTTTTCGTGTAAAATGAGATGTACCCGCTCAGTTGAAATGCCTGCAGCCTCAGCAACCTCACGCACTTTCATTCTGCTATAGTCCAATATCATTCCATGGATTCTGGCTTCATTCATAGGACTCAACGGAACTAAGTAAACCACTACTTAACCAGTGAACTTGATGGTGCGGAGTTCCCGTAATGTTTATCAAGCATTTCCTTGGTTTCGATGATGGTTTTTTTTCCGAAAAAAATATTGCTTAATCAGCACACGAAATTTACATTTTCCCATTTTCGTGAAAATTCCCGCGATTGCCTGCTTTAAATGGCTGCTAAACACAAACTCAATAACGTAGCTTGCTCATATTTTTACAGTAGCCTATTAAAAGATGGTAGTTGACAGAAGTAGTGTTGCCATAAAAATTACTAGGCGAGAAATAAAAAGTCACGGACTTATCAAACGGCCCTCGTAATTGAGGTGAGTATTATACTAGAGAATTTCGGAAGAACATCACCAATATGGTTAATGTATCGTCCTATCTAGGGCGTCTCCTCCCAGCGTTTCCACTCGCATCTACCTTGCGTAAGTTATTCTTACATAGTCTCAACTGACCAAACTATTTAAAACTCGTATTTAATTTTTGTCACTACATAGTCTTGTAAAATCATTACTAGGAATCATAGATTGATTAATGATGGAATAATCTTGGACCTAAATCAAGTTTCAATATTGATTAGGTATTTAAATTATTCATACCAACTGTTATGATGAGTCATTGTTATTTAGGCTTTACTAAAAACGTTCAACTCTAAAAACCTTCAAAGTCAGCCATGATGACAATGCATAATTGCGACTGTTGAGATCGTGAATGATTTATGATGACAATGTAGATATAACAAGTAATTCCAAAATCTAAATCACTTTTGACTCTGATGTAAGTCACGTAAGTGTTAAGACCACTCAATATTGAGTGATAACGGTAAAACGTGCAGTAAGACATAAAAAAAATGCCTATATAAATACCACAGAGCACGGAAGGCCGTGCTGGCAGTGAAAAGAGACGCCATTGCTGATAATTAATATACGTGGCCCTGCAATTGTTCTGAGTACAGATTCAGCAATACCAAATAGTCAGAATTGTCACTGGCCGTCAACTTCTATAAGTAAATGGTGTCATTTACTGACACGCTTGGCTTGTACGGAATGTTTTGACAATGCCGTTTCTAGCAATGGCTGCCGGCTTTCGGTGCACTGTGATCAATACTTTGGCCGTCATCCAACGACGTAGTACTAACAATGAATAAGAACTATTTCCCATGGTCACGCCACAGATAATATAATACTAGCATACAGATGCCTCATCCCATACAAAGAAACCGTGTCGACGTAACAAGCCTTTATCATCTGATTAATCTTGTTATTTTTGTAAGTACATCAATCGCGTTCGATCCCGTTTCACGGCAATAGATGGTGTTAGCAGCGACTTGCAAGTAAAAGGGTTTACTAGGTTCGTGAATATTTTTTCTTTAAATACAGAGAAGGTTCGTTTTATAGTATTTTTTTGCACGTTTTTACAGTTTTTTTGCAACAAAATGTGTTACAATGCAAATTTTAACAATCGAGTGGAATGCCTCAGAAATGTAAAACTGCGCCATCTATTTGCATACATTTTAAATGATCCGTTCAAATAATCTTTGAAATGTGAATTACGAGCCCAATATTCCTTAATTTTGTACTTAGGAGAGTTTATTAAACAAGAACATACAATTTTTGTGTTCAATTCCAGAAAATGTTAAATGTCGCGCCATCTAGTGAGATTTATTTGAACCAAATTTTCTTTCTTAGGAATGAGACCCCGTGGTCACGCCGTAACTTGAGAACGACTTTACCATAATATTTTTATTTTGTTTGCCAGAATACAGGGACGGTTAAAAAAAAATATAGATAGGGTAGGGTAGGTAGGTCAGCTAGCACATACATAAATAATCTTATAAAATAGAAGAAAATCAATATAAAATATCAACGTACGCAGACCTTGAACAGAAAGTTCTTTTTGTGATCGGGGCCGCATTCGAAACATAGGTTGTATTCAGGCGGGCCTAGTTTCTGTTTGGAACAATATTCTCCCAGTAATGATACTGGGTGCTTGCCGCCGGCGACGAGGGGTGCTGGGCCGCGGATGCGACCCGGTCGTTGTACCTTTATCTGTAAAGAAATGGAAGTTTTGAAATAAGCAAATGTTTTTTTTTTGCTTTGAGCCGGTTTCGACTAAACTGCCAGTGTCACGTTGGGATGGCAACACAGAGAGATAAATTATAAGGGTGTTATCAGACTGAGGTTGGAGGTAAAATAAATTGGGTAGGAACAGAAAAATAATCAATATTGCATGACAAGCTGCACAAAAAGTTGGTGCTTGGTAAAGACAAGTGTGGTTTCAAAATAAGCCCAAAATCTACACATTCAGTTGACAGAATAGATTAGGAGAGAATTAATCATAAAACATCAAATCAAAGATAAAAAAAAAACAAAAAATAAAAAAAAGGAAAAGAAGTTACTTACACCTCTACTGCGTCTACAGCTACTGACCTCTTCCTTGGCCTGTAGACCCCTGGTGTCCAGCTTGACCTCCAGGAGTAAGGGCTGAAGGGTCCCCGTGCCTTCCTTACCCAACCCTTGGCCGGGGGTCCAGCCCATTTTCTGGAGCAAGTGCATGCCCATACCGCCTTCTACGGGCGCGGCGCGTACCAGTTGGTCCTACACATTTTAGAGCAAGTTAGACAATGTATTGAAGAGAGTGAAATATAAATTTTGTTTTGGTAATAAAAGGTTTTCTATTTAGTAGGGAATTATTTTGTAATGTAAAGGATAAGAGAAAATGTAAGATCAGAAATAGATAGTTTTGAAACTAGAAATAGAGAAACACTACTTTGAGGACACAGTTTGACAACTTGCTCGATCAAATCCACGCAATGGCAAGTAGGTTTTACGTCATTTTGCGATTCTCCACTCATTATTTATTCACAACAAATAAAGATCATTTTTGTTTGAGTAACATTGCACCCCCTCCCGTAAGATACTTACCTCATTGAATACATTGTAAGGTTAGCACCTATCATCGAAGACATCGAAGTGCACGCATCTCCTTATCACTTAAAAGCTGCAACAAATATTCATGAATTCCCCATTTCGGCCATGCTTTTCTTTGAGCCATCAGACGCAAGATTTTTAATGATAACAACCCTATGCATTTGCAAATGTCAAATAACTAAGGAGGGTAGAGTAAAGGAGAACGATATCTGTGTATGAAAACGTGTCCATGAAAATGTACTAAATAAGGGTGGTGCTACAGTAGCCACCGGATAAATTTTCCAATCTCGCCGGTGTCTGTAAATTTATTGAAACTAATAATTTTACGTGTTGACTACAAAAAATAAACAATTGTTCATAAAGTAAATATTTCATAAAAAAATAATATACTTACTGTTAGCTGTAAATAAGACGGAGACTGAGGCAAATCATTTTGTTTATTTTTCAATATATGCCGACTTGGTCAACTTTTCACCAAGCAAATTTGCCCCATTATTGTTGAAATGTTTTAAAAAGTTAACAAACTGCTACAAATTTTCCCCATTATTGTTGAAATGTTTAAAAAAGTTAACAAACTGCTACATTCACAAATTGCTATATTCACCTTTTGCCGACACTAGCGCCATTTTAGAACTATTATTTAGTACCTGCAGCTGGATACTTTTTTGTCCTTTACTGTACCCACCATACAAATAACATAAATACAACACGGTCAACTTGACTGTGCACCTCGATGGAATGCGAGCACACTCCCTTCGCCCGTTTTTACGCATGGGTACGCGTTCGCCAATGGATAGTCGAACGTCCGAGTGATGTCACAGCACCAGGTGCACAGTTAAGGCCTATGCAGACGAGGGACTTTTGTCCGTAGAGGACAAAAACTTTACTCTGTATTAAATCTCAAGTTTTCCGTTATGTTTTCAACATGATTCTAAGTGAAAGAGAAGGAATTAGTTATACCTCTGTGGAAAAAGTCCCTCGTCAGCGCAGGTCTTTAAGTTGGCCGTGTTGTATGTTGGTTGCTAATGCATGGGAATTAATTTGCATGGCTAATTTTTTTAATTGTGCAAAACTTCGCACATAGCTTTGCACAAAATGTCAGGCCTTAAGCTGTTTTCGAAAACTCGAAGATAGCTCAAAGAATCGATGGGCTTTAGACTGACTAGAAAATATTTTATCTGTGTTAACAATAATGTCCGCGACCCAAAACTGATTATTTGATATTTATAGTCAAGGACAGAAACTGAATATAATGTGAATGATAATTAGAAAAAAAACATACAAATAGCATAACTAAAATTTAAATAATGATGGTATCTGTATTTTCTTAATAATTTCTCATTTTTAAATGAATGTATATAATTTGAATATATACGTTTTCACTTTTTAGTTGTGAATAATAATATTAACGACCAAAAGGATAACATGAAATAAATAAGTCAGTCAGAACTAAGGGGGAAAACTGAATATCTGTACGCAATCTTTGTAATGATGATTGACATGCCAAAGGGAATGGCATGGGAATTACCATCACATTAGAAGATCAGTGCGGTGTACAGAGCGAACTGGAGCCCTACCATAAGCTCTTAGAACAAGGTTAATTCCATTTAGCGTAAGGGACAGATGTATATAACTTTAGTAAATCTGTCCGTTACTCACAATGGAAATAACCTTGCTCTAAGAGCTTATGGTAGCCGCCCTGGAGAGTTCCCTCGTTACACGAATAAGGGTTGTAACGAACATGATGGTTGCAGCAACAAATTATCATACAATACATGAGATTACACAGTTATATAGTAAATAATATAATTTAAAGTATTATATAATACTTGCTATTTGAAATTTGATAAATAAATGTGATGCAATATTCTAGATAGAATAAATTTGCATTCAAAGTTATGTGAAAGTGAAACAATGCATTAAATATTAATAGCTATATCGAGAAGATAGTAAAATACAGATAATATTAGTATAATTACTCGTGGGGTACTAATATCATAGAAATACGATGCAATTATATAAAAGACATATAAATTCGAAGATTTAGAATAATTTGTTGCAGATTCGAAAACCCTTTAGCATTCCAAAAAGTGGTATAATAGTTTCTGGAACAAATTTTCGTCTAAAGTCCCATAGTATTTAGCAGTGGACTTAGTGCATATAAAATACCGGAAAGTCAAGCGTTTTCAAAGCTTTAAGAGTTCATATCAATAAATTACATACACGTAAAAACTGTGCTACAATATTGCTTCGTTTACTGTGATAAAAAGACATAGAATTAAAAAACAAGTTGTTGCAACCATCACAGTAGTATAGAAACAGGTCAGAAAGTATAATACAAGTTGTATTATAAGTTCTGACCGCACGGCAGAACGCGCTGGGACCGGCGATCCCGACAGGCGAGGCAATCAGCTGAAAGAAAAGTTATTGCCACACTATTAAAGTATTGAACGAAACCGCTAGCTCACTGACTGTCAGTATTGTGGCAGGCTGTATGGAGTTCAATTTTGTTGCAGTTATTTTTAATTTAAATAATTGGGATGTTTCCTGAGTAGAAAAAGGATTATTCCATTGAGTCCGGCAGTGAGATTATCAAATAATATTGGACCCGTATTTTTTGCTTTATCAAATAAATAAAAAAATACAAAGATAAAACGCATCAAAGTTCAGGAGTGGGGGCTTGTGACGTCACTTTGTCAGTGTAAAATGTAGCATACCGTAACGTCACGCGATTTTTCAACGCACTGCATCGTCGTAATTGTTTGTATACGTGACAAAAGAAAAATACATGTCTCTGACGGAATAAATCGATATTTTTTGTCAACTGCCTATATTCTTGTCGCCAAACTAGGAATAAGTAACAAATGGAATTAACACGTTCTCTTCGAATCACGTTCGTTTCGTGGAATGATGACTCTTTTTTGTCACAAGTGACTCCTTAACTAATAACTTTAATGCGCTTTATTTTTGTACACTTTTATTTATTTGATTAAGAAAAAAATACGTACCAATCCAATATTATTTGATAATCTTACTGAATAATAATCTTAGAATTATAATTTTTCTACCACTAAAACCAAAACTTTATTTACTTTACCTTATTTCGAACTATTCAAATGATTCTCTACTTTTACTTACTAAGCTACTCAAGTATCTTACCAATTACTATTATTTTCTATTATTTTCATCTTTATGGTCAGGAAAGATTGAAAATAATGATTATATCGGATGATGAAGTAAGTTTACTTACTAAACCTGGAACTGATTTAAAGTCTACTTAGGGCCGATTTCACCAATGATGTAGATTCTCAGCGGTCTCAACCAATCAAAATGCTGTATTTGCATAAACTGAGTTTAGTTGAACTAATCGCGATTAGTTTCATTGGTGAAATCGACCCTTAGTAGTATGTACTACTATTATGAAAATATAGCTTATACACAAGATTAAACACAATACATAGTACACAATAGGACAGCTAAGCACTATAATTAGGTTTCGTTTGATACTTTAACGCATATTTTATTTCTCGCCCCTACAAGCGGATTGTTCTCTCAAAATCACATGCCATAAAATATATATATTGTCTCATAAAGTGAATAATACAGAAATATTGAGTAGATTAATAAACTTACGCCATGTTGTTTTCTTTATATCTCATACAGGATGTGTAATATTACAAGACTGAGCAGCAAGGTCAATCTAGCTTTTGATAACTACTCCTACTAGCAACAGGATAACTCTCAAAGTATATCTGCACTATGGCAATATTTCACTCAAACACATGCTTCTTTTTGGAGGCTTCTTTTGCGCAAGATGCAAGAAACGACAAGAAATCGCAAATCTACGCAAATGCGATAACAAAAACGCAAAACTAACGCATTTCCAACTGATTTTTGCAAGTTTTACGCCGACTGTTATAAAGTACTACATTCGTAATGTCAACGTTCAAGCCAAAAATTAAATATTAAGTGAAAATGAAAGAACAATTTCTCTGAAGTCATATAAAAAGGCAGCATAAGATATATCCAAAAAGTTAGCATAAATGTGTACCTTTTTGGCCCAAGCTTGTGTACCGCTGGCCAGTTCTCTTGGCGTCAATATTTGTGCACCCGTAGATCCAGTAAACTGACCAAGTGACGATTCACTCACTGAGCTCGCCGACCAACCAAACTGTGAAAACATTACCTACATTAGGAAAATAAGGTTTTAATATAACTGGTAAAATAATATTAAAAAGTAAAGGAAAATAAATCTATACTAATATTAATATAATAATATTTGTTTGTTTGTTTGAACGCGCTAATCTCAGGCACTACTGGTTGGAATTGAAAAATTATTTTTGTGTTGGATAGTCCATTTATCGAGGAAGGTTTTAGGCTATATAACATCACGCTACGACCAATAGGAGCGGAGAATAAATGAAAAATGTTGCAAAACCGGGCAACAATATTCCTTTTTGAGAGCTTCCGTTGGGTGCGCTGCGTAAGCGGTTAAAGTTACGCAACATTCATGTATGTGGGGTAGGTAGGGTAGGGTAGGTAGGTAGCCAGTTGACGGGAGCGAAGCCGCGTGGAACAGCTAGTTAAATAATAAATGGTATGTTCCTGCAAAAGGTGTCCTTTTTAGGGTTCCGTACCCAAAGGGTAAAAACGGGACCCTATTACTAAGACTCCACTGTCCGTCTGTCTGTCTGTCACCAGGCTGTATCTCATGAACCGTGATAGCTAGACAGTTGAAATTTTCACAGATGATTTATTTCTGTTGCCGCTATAACAACAAATACTAAAAACAGAATATTTAAGAAATAAAGAAAGAAAAAGTATATTTTTTGTTTAAGTGGGGCGCCCATACAAAAAACGTGATTTTTTTCCGTTTTGTGCGATAGGCAATTGTACGGAACCCTTCGTGCGCGAGTCCAACTTGCATTTGGCCAGTTTTTTAATATAATTACCATACGAGCCCCTTTATAAAAAATTGGTATTTCAAAATCAAGTCTGTCCCCAAAGGGTTGGCCAGAGTTATACCAATGGTACAACCACATTTCGAGAGATTTCCAAATAATCATAACTTTTGAGACATAACTTTTTGTTTATGAGACCTGTCCCCGTTCCATGACATGTCAAACTATAATGGGAACTATAATAACTGTGAAAAAGGGACAGATGTTTACAAGATACATCTGTCCCTTACGCACACTGGAAATAATCTTGCTCTAAGAAGTTATTGTGGTTGATTAACTTCAGCCTCGGCTAAAACACTGTTAAGATAAAAAAAAAACTAACCTAACAGTATAGCATGTCTGCAAAATGTTATAATAGAAAAAAGTATATGTAAGTAACTTACTCCATGAGTAGTATAAAGTTCGCTTTCCTCTTGCTCCTTCCGAATCAAAGACAGCTTCTGTGACACGAGCGACGCTACATCTTGCTGCAAGGGAGACAGAAAATTTAAAGTTGAGTCAATTAATATCAATCTGAGTATTATTTCATCAAAGATAAGGGGATCCATCCATTCATTTGCACATTACTTAATAGGGAATAGGCATGAATTTTTAGATATAGTAAACAAATATGAAAGATTTTTTTAAATATCTTGATCAGAGACTAAGTTAACGTCAAAATTGAAAATTAGAAAGAGAAGTCCTCATACAACTGTCATAGAAAACGGCGTTTTCGTGGAGAGCGACAGTTTTTTTTTATCTTTATATTTCTTTCGTTTTGCGATCAATTTTGATTATATTTTCAGTACCAGTATTATATTTTAGTGTCTTCTGTATCATAGATCAATATTATAAAGAGGAAAGATTTTTTTTCGGGTATTTTAAATTTTACTTGTTCATCTGACTATATAAGTTTTAAATTATATCATGTGAAGGTAAAACTTACAATTTGCACCATCTTCTGTGCATCAACCCCTGGGGGGTAAGCCTGTGGTCCCGGTGCCGGCAGCGCAGGTAACGTAGGGACGGAGGTCAGCTCTGAAAAGACATGACATTACGCGTTTTAAGAACAGTATTATGACGCAGCGTCAACGTGACATATTTTCGATACAATCACGTCTCACATCACATCATCAGCCTATTAATGTTCCCATTGCTGGGACCCAGGTCTCCTCTCTGTGAGAGTCAATCTCGTCTATGCGATGCTAATTATGCGAGCAGCGTTTATCATCACTTGTTATTCGATTAAGATTGAGACCTATTTTTAACCGACTTACCAAAAGAGAGAAGGTTCTATGTTCGACCTTGTTTGTTTTTTTTTTTGCGTATTTTCACCGATATCTCCGTCAATTGTGGACCGATTTTGAAATTTCTGTTTTTGTTTGAAAGAGTATGTGCCGAAATTGGCCATATTTTAATTTGGTGAAGATCTGATAAAGAACTTCGGAGGTATACAACAGAAATCTTCAATAAATAACGGGAAATCTTTCGGTATTGCTGCAATTGCATGTCTGTTTATTGTTTATACCATTTCATAACATGACATCACGCCAGTACGCTCTAAAAGGGTACGCAGATGTGTACAGCTGAATATTTGTTATGTGAGCCTTTTTGGTCTCGCACGGGGTTTTTATTTTGTTTAATTTTAAGCTGATTTCTCGTGTCTCCTGTGCGGGTCACAAATAAATACTTTTTCTTTCTTACTTTACAGTTCACCTTGGTACACTCTCATTTCACCGGTTATGTTCAGTTTCATGATATTCGGGTAATCTAATAATCTAAATGTAATCTCTTCAAAGTTAGAGTGAACAGGCTTCTTCTGGGTAAGCTCACTCCATCGTAGACTCTGTCTCTGTCACCTATGACCTAAACTAGAGTCAAGAGAAAACCCATTACAAATAAAAATAATAAAAAAAAACTATTCTGGCATTATTTTAATTTTGTTTTCGAGTTGACAAATATTTTCCTTTAGATTTTAATTTGATTTGTAACGCTATTATTTTATGGGGCATGCGGTGCTAACCTTTCAGAAATTGTAGTACTAACCTTAGACATAAACAAACTTGAAATTTAAATATATCAGTATATACAATTGTTGGTTGGCCAAATAAATAAATAAATTATAGGTACCTTACTTAACTACTTGCCTATTAGGTGGGTACAAGGAAAAAGTGAAAAAAAAATACAAAAAAATACTACCTACCGACTTCCAAATAAGAAAACTACAAAGTGAAAATAACTGTGTAACTGTTCATTAATTAATTTGAAATTAATGTTTCCCTTTTTTATATTTTCTCGTAGGTTTGTTTGGTTGACAATATTATTATCTTCTCTTGATATATTTCGTGATTTGTTTAGATATTATTATAGCAATATTAGATCGACGCAGATTAGGGGTGAGAGCTTGCTAGGTCTCTCACAAAGGATCATATTTTTTTAGCATATTTTTTATATCTTTTATATGTAGTAGGTAAGTATAGGTATACTGATGTGAACCTTTGTAAAGAGTGAAATAAAAAGGAATTTATTTATTTTTGCAGCGTCTAAGTGAAATCTTGGCAGCGTCAACGCTGGACGAAGTCAATCCTATCTTAATTTGACTACATAATATATAGCTCTGAAAAGGTATAACAACTTTATTCTCCAAAAGGTATGGATTGACTGACAGAGCGTCATCGTGACGTATTTTAGATACAATCAGCCTAGGCGACGCTAGACGGGCGGAAAACACCGTGAGCAAACCGGTAAGTCCTAGAGCCAAAAATTCGAAGACGTGACATCCACCAACCCGCACTGGGCCCGCGTGGTAGATTAAGGCCCATTCCTTTTATCACAGAGGAGGCTTATGTCCCAACAGTGGTTTCTGCAGCGTCTAAGCGCCGTCTGAACAGTATTAACGTGGATTACTTTAAAAAACGCTAACTTGTGATAAAAAGTCACAATGAAAACAAAGGCATTCCGATTCCTATCCAATGTCATAGCATGTAGCAAGGAGTTAGGTTATTAAAAGGAGTGACACTTACGGCTTCCCGATGTAAAGCTCTTCATATAAGCAGGTGGACTTGAAGATCTTTCTGATATTCTAAAACAAAAAAGCATATTTATTAATTAAAGTTGGGTCCTCTTAAGGTGAGTATAGACTAGAGCATTTACATGTAACAGAACACCGAGCACTCGCCGTTTTTAAATTTACTCGAACCACACTTCGAACATGACGCTCGATGTTTTGTTACAACCTGATTTTAAAAACTAAAGAGCGTTTTGGTGTAATATTTTATCAAGCAAAGCGCCGGTGACGTGGAGGGGGGTCAATAATGGACGCAAGGTACAAAGAAATGTTACTGCTAAATGTACACTCGCCGTGAGCAATACGTCGAACGCAGCGATGAACATTCGCAAGAACGTTACATTACATGAAAATGCTGTAGGAAACTGAGCATTTGTCTGTATTGTACCATTCGTATAGTCCTCGCCAAACTTCTTGGCCGCCCTGTAGTTGGTTTACCGGATGCGCGAGGCACGAAACGGTACTGTTTTTGTATGAGATTTACTACTGCGCAGCCATTGTAGCCAACTTCAGGCAGCCAAGAAGTTTGGCGAGAACTATAAGCACGTTACATTACATTGTAATGCTCGCGACAATGCTCTAGTGTATACTCACCTTTAAGCCGGCGACTGACATGAGCATTTGGACATAACGTAACGTTACGTTACGAGGAAATGTAACAGGTCAGTCGCCGGCTTTACAGTTTAACCGATACCGCTGAGTACACGTACTTTACATGGAACAATTGCCTAACTGATCACTACAACGCAGTAATGAGGGCTTCCATGTTTTGCGCACTAGTTGGCGCCACTGGCCAGTGAGGTCCTTGCAAAGTTTCAATTAAAATCATTTCTAATGCCGTTGAAGTGAGATTAAATATAAAATCGAGTAAGCGAAGGGGTTGCGAAGCCGCTTTAAAAAAAAAATGTAGGATTAAATTTTCCGAAACATAAAACTCTATTTAAGCAGTGATAGGTACATCCCGTACCTATCTTAATCTGCCATATTTGGAAAATAGAAAAAAAGAAAGAAAAGGTATAGAAAAAGAAGAAGACGAAAATAGAAGAAAGAAAAGAAAAAGAAGAAGAATAAAAGAAAGAAGATGAAAAAAAGAAAAGTAAAAGAAGGATAGAAGTGTAGTAAATATTCACAACAATAAAAAAGTAGTAAATAAACTCGCGCTAAAATACTATGAATTTTGACATTTTGAAGACCTCGCCCTACACCAGCGCCCCTAGCGGTAAATTCAAACACGATAGCCGTCATTGGGTAGGATGGTTCAATCCTTGACCAGATTGCAATAAAAAGCCATATAGTACCTTATTTCTGTGACATAAAGTTTACACTTACTTGGCAATTTCTGTGCATGTGCTAGCCGTAGAGCCCGTAGTAATAGCAGGGGTGGTAGTTTTTGTTGCTTTAGTGCTGCTTGAGCTGACCTTTGCAACTTGCTGCAATAAAAGTTATGAAATTAAAAATACTCCAGTTTTGCTTTATTTATTTGACGGAAAAATAGCGTTCATGAAGAAGGGAAGGGAGGGCAGAAGAAGAGAATATGTCAGGATCGGTTGTTACGATGATGCTTTGCTTAGCCCCAGTTTTTTATCCGTAGTTAACTCAACCAATGGTTAAATAAGCTAACAAATGGTTTAAAAATTTAGATAAAACGCGTTAATTCGTCAATTGATAGGGTGAGGCCAAACGAACGTTATTCTGTGAGTCGCGGAATTTACGTTCAACTGAAATTCGGTTAGGCTGCCAGACGGACGGACGTAATTTTAGTTGCTTTTCTACGTTTGTTTGAAGCGCTGACACGGTTGAATTAATGTGCGTGAGCCAGCAGACAACTCATTTTGCGTCGCCGTTTGGTACAAACAGGATTTTAGTATGAAACCGAATGCAGCTTAAATTATTGCGCGACGCATTTTACGCGACTCACAACTTACAAAATTACGTTCCTTTGGCCTCACCCTTAGTCTAACAAATAGTTTTCAACAAATTAATCTTCAAATTATTTAACCATGAGAAAAACAACTGAAGAAAAATGGTGTTTACCGAAATTAATTTAACCATTGGTTGAGTTAACTACGGATAAAAAAACTGGACTTTAAGAAAACTATGCCCAGTCGCAGTTTGCTAAACATAGGCTTCCATCGACTGGTCCTATACGCCTCGCATCCCGGAACTTTGGCTCTTCTGCAGAAATCTTTATTTCCGATTCAATCATGCAAAGAAATTTCGAGCATAACCCTATTGCCCTATTTGATGAGGCCAATAGGGAATAAGCAAGTAATTTTTTTATATGTTAAACGAAATACTAAGTAAACAAATATGAAAGCTTTTTTTTAAAGTTATAAAGCGTCAACGTGAAAATAAGAAATAGAAGTCCGAATTGTTATCTGACGTCACATAGCACGACGACACTCATACAACTGCCATAGAAAACGACGTTTTTGTAGAGATATTTCATTTTAACGCTTATATCTCGTTCATTTTCGATCAAGTTTGATTTTGTTTTCCCTATTAGTATTCAATTTGACAAGCTTTTATTTAACTTGCAATGTATGTATGTAAATGTGATCGGGTCAAATCTTGCAACTGAATTTTATAGTTTAGTTTGGATGACAATGCTTGGTTAGCTAAGTGACGTCAATCTAAATCCAATATGGCGGACGGCCCAAGATGGCGCACTAATTATTTTTTGTGGGTATCAAATTAAAAAGTTTGCTGAGAACAATACAAAAAAGCTTGTTTTAAAGATTTTTGAAGAAATAATTTTATTTGCTGTTTTGTTTGAGTATTTTTGCTTGTAGTATTTTTATCGATAAACTGTTCAAAACAAAAAAAAAGCATATTCCTCATTGTGAGCAGTCTTACGGACGACTATTTATAACATATGTGTTATTACTCACCATATCCTTATCTTTCTTAGGCGGTGAGACAGGCACCCATTCCGAAGCTTTCTCCCTGTGTTGCGAGCCCGACGACACGGGGAACTGAAGTCTTAACTCCTCCTTATTGGCTACCGGTAGGGGATTTGTTTTTATGGGTAGTGGTGCTCCTCCCTAGAAAATAATAAAGCAGAATAGAATATTATTTACTTTTGTTACAGATTTTTATTAATAAAACTGGTAGAAATGATGTACAAGAAAGTATCATGTAAAGTTTTTATTATCATCCTCATTGATGTTAATTTAATTTATTTGGGATTTTTAGGTATTTATTTTCCATTCATAAATTTTTGGTTAGCTGTCATAGAATTCATGTCTATGATGAATGGTTTAGCTAGAAACTTAAAAAACATTAAAACTGACCAAAATCCAAAACCGAGATTTTCGTAGGGAATTGTTATAATAATATTAGCCTGTAGCTATTTTGTAACAACGTATTGTCGGTCTGACTACCTATTTCATTATGAGTTTCATAAATTTTCTGAATAATTGGCGTGATGACTCGCGTGTTGATTAAACACTTGACTGCATTCGTTACATTTACGATAATTTAAGTTCATTATGTACATTGTGCAATGTAGAGGCTTTGGTGAATGTTACAATGGCATTCAAGTTACTTGCATGCTGTAATGAAGTTGTAGGCTTCTGTGCTTCGCTGTTACGGAACGTAAGCATAGCACAGTTCAGTATGGGATTTATAAAATAATCTATATTAGTCTCATTCCTAGGTGTTAGTGCTATTACGCACTAGCGGTTGGCCGCCTAAGCAGTTCATTTGAGCGGCCAGCCGTCTGACGCGGTTGGAATAGCGGCTGACTGCATTAAGCGGTTGGACCGCTCGAAGGCGTGTTGTTGTGTCGAGGTAGCTTGTTATTTATTATTACTTTCGAAAACAACGACAGAAAAATAAAAAAAGATACTGAATTAATCCTTTACTAAAAACGCGCAAAGAATCTGGCTAGTTCGCAAGTTGTTTTCAAGAACTGAAGAAGCTCCTTCACAATTCCAAATAGCTTCTCGTGGTTGAATTTCAACAATGAATTTCTCTGTGTCGAGTTTCATGGATGCGCAACTCACGAATACGACAAACATCAACGGCGGCTCGCCGCTAAGTAAACCACCCATTAACCGCCAGCGCGTATAAACGAGATGGCGGCCAGCCGTGAAGCGGGCCGCGGCCTTGCATTCAACCGCCGCGGTTGAAATTTTGTGGCGGTTAAGTGTGTACGATCACAAGCGGTTGCATATTGAAATGGAAAACCGGCTAGGCGCGCGGTTAGGCGCCCCCGCTGTTAACCGCTAGTGCGAAGGAGGGCTTATGACCGCGTCTGCCACAACCTTGGCTATGTCAGCTACGATATTTTTAAAACTGTGCTTTTTAGTCATAAACAAAACAACACAAATAAATAAATAAATCAACATGACATAACTTTGCTTTTTAGTCATTTAATATGAAATTAACAGTCAAAATAATACAAAGACAAAGTATAAATAAATAAATAATACAAAATCAAAATACATGATTTTGTATTATTTTGACTGTTAATTTTTTTTTTTTATTGTTTTAATTAAATTTTTTGAATATTATATTACCTTTGTAATTTTATTCATTTAACTTTTTGATTTTTAATTTTATTTCGAATTGGATTTTAATTTTGATTGTAGTTTTAATTTTGATGATTTTGTTTTTAAGATAACATAAATTTTTCTGTAGATTTTAATTTAATAAATAAATAAACACCGTCACGACTAAGAAAACTCACCCTTATGTTCATAACAATAGGAGCTTTCTCTTTGACTAGGAAGGGGTGGTGGAAAGCGAGGGTATCTTCGTTTTCGCTCATATCATCGTCGTTTGAAGACACAGACGACAGCTCACCGAGGGCCTCCTTCTTTGATAGATGTTTGCAGAAGTCTGTCAATTCGTCAACTGATTTACCTGTGAACATGATTAAAACATAAAATTATTTAAACTGAAAATGACAAACTGAAACATGAACAAGCCTATTTATTTTTAATACGCTTTTATTAGCTTGGTATGTATGTATCTATGTAACGGAATCTTTGAACTTGATTTTCATCGCCTTCAAAACGTCGGATCAATTTAAAACTTTGCACACTTATCAAGGACCGATGACAATGCAATAATTTAAATAGTTTGTCCCATTATCCTTACCAGGATCTTCATGCTTATCGATTGAACTAAAAAGAAGAAAATAATTTTCAATAAATTTAAATTATGAAAAGTGGGATTAAAAAAATAAAAAAAAATAAATATGCGATACAATATTTTATTATTTTGAAGATATTTTCAAAATGACTACTTTTACCAATATCTGGTTAACATGAATATTTTTAAGCATCTTATCCTTTTCATACAACAGCAAAAATGTGTTATATTTTTGCAATCATGACAATATCAAGATTTCCCACCACAGAAGACGACAGCCCGCCTAACGTTAATGTGTCACCCGCCAATGGACATCTGTATTACCAGAGAATAATATGCGTGATGCCATCCTAGAAGACTCATAACTGAACCACAGTAAAGGTACTCACCTTTACTGTGGTTCAGTTATGAGTCTTCTCATAGAATAGAGCATTTACTTGTAACAGAACATTGAGCACTCGCCATTTTAAAATTTACTCGAACCACACTTCGAACATGACGCTCAACGTTTTGTTACAACCTGATTTTAAAAACCATTGAGCGTTTTGGTGTAACATTTTATCGAGCAAAGGCACGAGCGCGGGTGACGTGGAGTGAGGTCAATAATGTAAGATACAAACAATGTTACAGGTAAAAGCTCACTCGCCCTGAGCATTACGTCGAACACAGCGTCGAACATTCGCGAGAACGTTACACTACATGGAAGTGCTTAAGGAAACCGAGCATTTGTCTATATTGTACCATTCGTAAAAACATTACATTACATTGTAATGCTCGCAAAAATGCACTAGTGCTATAGTTGTTCTATCTCATCACGGGGGGCTGGGCTGTATTATCAAACTTACGCTTTGAGCTTTCAGCGACAAGCCTCCTAAGGCTTGGCTTTGTAGATGCAGTCCTACCTTGTCAGGCTCCTTCAGAGACGGCAAGGTGGCGTGGTTTTGAGGGAGAGCGCACGGTCGTGTAGATCCTCAAGGCAAGTGTGGTGGTTTATCCTTCTCGTGGTTGCCGCCCTGTTATTGGTCTAATTCCCTATGAAATAGACGCAACAGAAATCACCGTGCGACGTATCACAGGGGTGGCGAGGTCATGCCCCTGGGTGTTCACCATTGAAGAAGAACAATGATGGACAGTAATGACCTCCTGCGTGTTTGTGCCGTGCGCGGGGACCCGTAAAGAGGGATGAAGGGATCCTGGTGGTTGAGTGGAGCAGGTTGCACACAACACACCACTTTGGCCTGGATTTCTTCGGACACGGGAGGTCGTGGGAGTAGCTTACCACGATCAATCGGCTGAGCTCTCCTTCTGAGAGTATAAGCGAGGTGCGTGGGGTCCACTGATGTCGTCCTCGGACGGCTGAAGTGGTGGTGAAGGTCACGCTGACGGTGTAAGGGAGGGCTG
Source organism: Orthosia incerta (assembly GCA_948252205.1). Taxonomy (NCBI): domain Eukaryota; kingdom Metazoa; phylum Arthropoda; class Insecta; order Lepidoptera; family Noctuidae; genus Orthosia; species Orthosia incerta. The sequence goes on from OX411742.1 coordinate 58,739,266, forward strand.
TTCTGTTCAAGCCAGCCCAAACGAGCACCTGATGTCGCACTGTAAGCCAGCCCTGCGCACCTATATCTCAATGGTAGTCCTAACGCCCACCTTGAGTGGTGGGTCGTTCCCAGTTGCGGGCTCGATGGAGGGTGGGAGCCGGAGAGATGAATTTTCCAAATATATTCAATGGATTTTGTCAAAGCCTTGAATACTTCGGGGGTGGAGTCGGCGAAAGCTGACGATACTCCGAAGCGGGGTGCACCTAGCACTCCGCTTGCCCCTGGACCTGCGGCTCACGCCGTAGAATCCAGCGCGGGCACCAATTCGACTGCGGTGAAAACTGCAGTCTGGACAGCGACGCATTCCCTTGGGAAACCCACGGCTAACGCCACGGGCCCCAGTACGGGTAGCGCCATTAAGCGGGGTGCACCTAGCACTCCGCTTGCCCCTGGACCTGCGGCTAACACCGCGGGCTCCAGTGCGGGCACCGGTCCGGCTGTGGCGAGAGCCGCAGCTAAGACCAACAAAAAGTCCCTACAGAATCGACATAAGGGCTCAGGGCTGAAAGGGACCAGCACTGAACCTTACCCTCCTTTGGCGAAAGGTAAGGGGCCGGCAATGAGTCATCCCTCTGCCGGTTCCAACCTTTCCAAACACCCTCTTCCCAATCCTTCCACTAACACGGCACCGCAAGCCGGGGGGGCAACCGCCACCAGTCAAACGGGGGCGGCGGCCGAATCCTGGCGGGTGCAGATGTATAAGGGCAAGGGTAAGGGCAAGAAAAGTAAAAAACAAACCCAAGACCCTTGCCCTAACCTTTTGGTACAAGCGACCCCTCAGGTCCAGGGTATCAAGGGGGATGGCCTGACGCGGAAAGAGAGGCGCCAACAAAAAAGAAAGGGGAAAGGCAAAGTCTCCCAACTAGGGCAAGCTGCCAAGACTGGCTGTCTGAACTTCTCGCAAGGGAAGCGGTCGCAGACTGCGTCCGAAGACAGCCACTCAGCGGCAGCAGGACCAGCGCAGACGGCTGGCACGTCGCGGCAGGGCGCCCGGAAGGGTCAAGCCGTGGCCAAGCGGGCTCTCAACGAGACCATGTCGCCTCGAGGAGAGCATAAGCGGCTGCGACTTGATCAGTCCGGGCGGGCTGAAGCGACGAGCTATGCCCGAGTTGCAAGCGCCCACCTGTGCGTCGCAGTAACCTGCGCCAGCACGGGCATTATCAGCCTTGAGGTGTCTAACCTGATCCATGACGAGATCCAGAGGCTGATAATGGAGGAGGCGTGGTCACCCGAGAGGGAGACCTCAGAGCGGCAAATACCGTCCTTCGTCGCCAGGCCGAAATTCGGCAATGGGGCGCTCAAGCTTTGGTGTAGCGATGGGTACACCTTAGCTTGGCTCAAAAGGACGGTCTCCAGCATGACTCTCTCGGTTAGCACCCAGCTAGTCGTCAAGAGTCAGGCTGAACTGCAGAAGCAGGTGCGATGTGGAATCGCAATCCCAGACGACAGAGGGGTTTACAAAGATGTCACCATGGTGGGTAGAACGCTATGGTACCAGAACCCCTTTGTCGACATCAAAAAATGGGTGCTCCTGCGTTCGGAGAGGCAGAAGACGGGCTGGTTCGTGGTGCTGGGGGTTCCCGAGGACCACATCCCGGCCTTGATGTGCGCCGAGCGCAGACTGTCATTCGGTCTGGGCTCGGTCTACATCAAGTTCCAAGGAACGAACGGCCGTTTCGGGTGTGTTCCCCGGGGATGGGACCCGCTAGCGAAGCAGCTCGTCGATGAGGCAGGGGTGAGTAATCCCCCAGCGGACAACCCGGAAGCGACCACGGCCGCAGCCACAGCTGCAGAGCCGGCCGCCCACACCACCACTACCGCCATCACGGTCACCGTCCCTCCGTCGGGCGGGGAGCTGGACGACAGCATACTGTCGCCGGCTTCCGGAACGATGGAGGATGACGAGGTGGGCGACGCCTTCGCGGGTCTGCAGCTTGAAGAGGAAGAGGAGGGCCCCATCTGCGATGGCGACCCCTTCGTCGGCCTGTAGAGCTGTACAGGCGAACCTCCACCACAGTCAGACAGCGACGGCCCAGTTACGCAAGTGGTTGGAGGTTCAACACACGGCCATTGCCCTGATCCAGGAGCCGTGGATTAGGGGCGGCCAAATACGAGGACTGTCCGGTTTAGGCGGTAAGATCCTTGTTACCTCAGCTCATGATCACCCTAGATCTTGTATATATGTAACAGGTAACATCAAAGCACAGTTTTTAATTGACTTCTGTTGCAGAGATGTCTCTGCAGCTAGGCTGACTATGCAGCGCGGCGCCACGATGATGTCGTGCGTCTTCGCCTCGGTTTATATGCCTGAGGCGGAGACACCGCCCCCGCATGACCTGGTCCGCCTCATAACATACTGTGAGGCCAGAGGTGAGGAGGTCATCATCGGGACCGACGCGAATGCACATCACCCACTGTGGGGAATGGACACTCAAAATGAAAGGGGTAAGGCATTAGTAGAATACTTGTTCACAACCAACCTTTCCCTATTAAACACAGGCACGGAACCGACGTTTGTAACCAGACGCAGTCGGACGATTATAGACCTGACTTTGGCGACAGAAGGCGCTGCGGAAATCATCACTGGGTGGCAGGTCTCCAGTGAGGCCTCCTGCTCGGACCACAGATGGATCCGCTACGACATACAGGTCTGCGTTGAACCTACACCACCTAGGCGTAACCCGCGCAACACAGACAAAGCTGTCTACACACGCACCCTCGCCTCCAAGCTCCCGCCCTTAAGCGAGGAGCTGGCTTACGCGAACACGACGCAGATAGATACGCAGGTAAACCAACTCACCGAATCTATGATATGCAGCTACCACACGGCATGCCCAGAAACTACTCCACGCAAAACACCGGGTAAACAACCCTGGTGGGGTAAAGATCTGGAACGCATGCGCGGTAAGGTAAGGAAGGCCCTGAATAGAGCCATGAACACATGTGCGGATGAGGACTGGGACGCCTACTACGCAGCCAAATCCAGCTACAAAAAACTAATTAGATTCAGGCGTACCACGGGATGGCGTAAGTACTGTGGGAACATTGAATCTTGCCAACAAGCAAACAGGGTAAGGAAAATACTGGCACAGCAGAGTACACCTGGGCCCGCCACACTCCGCAAACCTGATAACACACTCACCACGTCACCTGAAGAAACGAGACGCGTCCTAGTAGAAACACACTTCCCAGGGAGCGTCTTCGTACAGGTAACAGACTGGCAGGATACTCTCCAACAACCAACAACCGGCGATTGGAACTATGCAAGGGGGATGATCACGATGGAAAAACTCCAGTGGGCCATACAAAGCTTCCATCCTTTCAAGGCGCCCGGTCCAGACGGGGTGTTCCCTGCGCTACTACAATGGGGTGGTATGCCCGTAGTAGAAAGACTGGTGCCACTGTTCAGGGCGTGCCTGGCCTTTAGACACGTCCCTAAAGGATGGAGGGAAGTGAAGGCAATATTCATCCCTAAACCAGGTAGGAGTGATTATACAAACGCCAAATCCTACAGACCCATCAGCCTGACCTCGTTCTTGCTAAAGACCATGGAGAGACTGTGTGAAAGGGAGCTTCGAGATGGCGCTCTAATTACATTACCTTTACATGGTAACCAACACGCTTACAGCTCGGGTAAGTCTACTGAATCCGCTCTTCACTTGGTGGTAAGCCAAATAGAGGAAGCAATTCATCAGAAAGGTACCTGCCTGGGCACATTCATAGACATCGAAGGGGCCTTCGACAAGACAAATTTCTCCAGCATCGGTGCGGCCCTCTCCAAACATGGCGTAGAGCAGGTACTGATTGACTGGATTACTAATATGCTAAGCAAACGAGCGGTTCGTCTAGAAGGAGAGCAGCAACAGGCCTTGATAGCTAGAGGCTGCCCACAAGGAGGGGTGCTCTCACCCCTTCTATGGAATCTGGTAATAAACGATCTCATCACCAGACTAAACGAACACCATTATTATACAATAGGTTATGCAGACGACCTCGCAATCCTCGTACCTGGGAAGGTGACTGGTACAATCTGCAACCTTACTCAGCAAGCACTACGTATAGTGGAGCGATGGTGCAGGGAGTATGAACTATCAGTAAACCCCACTAAAACTGAAATGGTCATGTTCACCCAGAAAAGGGCACTAGGCCCCTTCCGCCTGCCCAAGCTGTTCGATACAGAGCTCCAGCTCTCCAACGAGGTCAAGTATCTGGGAGTCATCCTTGACAGCAAGCTGAACTGGAGCAGGCATTTAGACAATAAGTTAGACAGGGCCTGCATCACCTTCTGGCAATGCAGGAAAATGATAGGTAAGAAGTGGGGCCTATCCCCTAAGATTATACTCTGGCTTTACAGTGCGGTGATCCGGCCCATGATCACCTATGGGGCCGTGGTCTGGTGGCCTCGCACTAAACTAACCACAGCCATGAACAAGCTACAGCGTATGCAGAGACTGGCATGCATGGCGACTACGGGCTGCATGAGGACTACGCCGACCGCAGCCCTCGAGGCTATGCTGGGACTTCCCCCTCTGCATCTGTTTATACAGCAGGAAGCGACGATGGCAGCCGTACGTTTAAAGACACTGGATCTCTGGGGTAAGAGAGGGACTCAACACACCGCTCTGCTCGAGGGTCTCCACCACGAAATTCCAATGACTGGAGCCATTAATGACCGTATACCCAAGAAAGTCATTTTTGATAAAAAATACAAAATCCAGTTACACGAGGATAGCCGCTGCGAGGGGCTGCGCCCCGATGAGCTGCGGATCTTCACAGACGGATCCAAGACAGGTACAGGCACGGGTGCGGGAGTCTTCTCGGAGGACCTAAATATCCGTTTAGCCAAACCACTGGGGATCCACAACACGGTGTTCCAGGCTGAATGCTTGGGCATTTCCATGGCGGCCTCTGCGGTCCTGGCTAGGGAGGTAAAAGAATTCCCTATACGTATACTTTCGGACAGCATGGCCGTCCTGCAAGCACTAAACAGCCACACGGTCAACTCGGGGCTGATTTACGAGTGTCATCAGCGCCTGAACCAGGTCGGTATGAACAATAAAGTAACCATTCAATGGATTAAAGGACACAGCGACTCCCGGGGGAACGACGCTGCGGATGAGCTCGCCCGAAGGGGCTCAAATATGGAACCGGTAGGCCCGGAGCCCATAGTGCCCTTGCCCTTCGGGTATCTACGCGGTCTGGTAAGAAAACGCACCAGGGATCAACACAGCAAGCTATGGACTGACCATAGCGAATGCAGGCAGGCCAAGGAGGCACTACCCCTCATTGACGGCCGTTTCACGAAAAAGATCCTACGACTGACAAAGCCACAGTTGCGTGCGGTCACTGCCGTAACAACTGGACATGGGACCTTTAATAAGCACCTCTTTGTCATAGGTATCACGGACAGCCCACTCTGCAGAGCTTGCATGGTGGAGGAAGAGACAGCAGCACACCTGCTCCTAAGCTGCCCTGTAATCGCTGGTTACAGGGCCAAACACTTCGGAAACCCAGGTACCCTGCAGGAGGTAGTCGGCAGCACCAGGGCGCTGCTGGCCTTTCTCGAGGAGCTGGGATGGATCGAATGATGCGACTGAATCTCACCCGTACGCAAAATACGCGCTTGGTCGTGGAGTTGCGGAGACAGCCCGTCTAAACTAACTAAACTAACTAACTATCTCATCACGATCGTCACAAAAGTCACGTAACCCGTCTTCGTGAGATAGAACAACTATCTCAGTTGCAGAAATAGGTGCTAAAAAATAACCGACCTCCGGACTGTATAGCAGCCATCACTTGGTTCCTAGTGTGAGGCGGAAGTGCGGCCGCACCCGCCGGCACCGCACCGTTCTTGAGCATATTGATGGCATTCCGTCTGGCCACTTCTAGCAGTCGCTTCTTCTCGCTGTCTGCTAGTTTCACACCGGTTGGCGACCTTCAAAATAATAGCACCAAATAAAAACTTTTTCAGGTTTGGATTTTCTAGGAGCTGAGCTCAGAGCTATCTTTGATAACTGTGAAAATACGATCGTCATGGCTAACATAGTTAAATATTATTTAATTTAAATACTTTACGAGTAAAATTGCAGAAAAGATTACCATGAAAAAGTAAGAAAATAATCAAAAACTACAATTAAAGCAGAATTTAATCATGCAAGTTTTAATAGTGTGGCGAAATAATTTATCAGGTCAACTGACTGCTATAAGTATACAATAATAATTCAAATTTCAGTAAAGATTCTGGAAAGTCTGACAGCAAAAATTATGAGTTATTGCCTATTGGACAGTTTTCTGGGTTTGACTGTCATTTAGTAGCTTATAATGATCACTAGACTCGATATTAGACTATTTTACTCTCTCTATAATACCTACTACTAAAACCAAGCCACAGGGAGCAAAAAACAACATGAAAATTGGGTAAACTGTTATCAACTTATAACATAGTACCTCACATCACATCATCAGCCTATTAATGTTCCCACTGCTGGGACACAGGCCTCCTCTCTGTGAGAGGGGATGGGCCGTAATCCACCACGCGGGCCCAGTGCGGGTTGGTGGATGTCACATGTATTCAAATTTTTGGTTCTAGGACATGCCGGTTTCCTCACGATGATTTTCCTTCACCGTTTTTGGGAGCAGTGGTGATGAAATAATTTACACAAAGTAAAGCGCCTGCCTGGGCTCGAACCCACAACCTACAACTTGTAAGTTGTGGCCGATACCACTGGGCCACCACTGCTCTTAGTACCAAACATACTCACATAGTACCTACATATTCTTACATAGTACCTAGTATGTCACAATTCTACTTCCTTTTAAAGTATGTCTGTAGATCTGTTGGTTGTTTATTTATCAATGACTCCTCAATAGCTGAATAGATTAAGATTTACGTAGACTAGGTCCTGGATTTGGATACTTTTTATTCAAGTAGTAATGAATATTTTTCTTGTAGTTTACAATAATGATTTGTATGCCTAAAATCAGTAAAATCACACATACCTAGATCTTCTCCCTCCTCTTCCTCCATGTCTAGGCGACAGACGCCTCAAACCGCTTCCGCGATCTCCACGATGGCGTGACCTTGACCTCGACGACCTGCGTCTTGAGCGCGACCTCGACCTCCTTCGGGACCTCGACGTCGACCTGTGACGCGTGCGGCTACTGTGTCGTGTCTTGGAGCTTGAGCGATGGTGGCGCTTTCGAGATGCTGATGTTGAGCGTCTGGATTTACTTCCTGACCTGTTAAATTAATAGAGATTTTTGGATATAGGTAGGTACTTTATTGTACACCAAAATATTCTGTTGTTATTGCTAAAAGCGATATCTACCAGACAAATAGTCAAGCTTTTATTGTATTTTTTTGGTGTACTTTTTATGGATTGTAAGAGATTTTGGTATTAATAAAAATGTTGCAGTACCTCTTTGGAGATTTACTTCGCTCCTTCCGCGACGTTGACGTTTTTGATGAGCTTTCAGACTTTTTGCTCTTTTTTGCCGCAATTCTAGCATCTTCTAATAAATCACATCTAAAAAAAGATATATTATTATGAGTATTATTGTCACATGAAAAAAAAGATGTGAAGAACAAAATAATTTGTTAAAAAGCAAGGAGATGATGATTATATGAGATGTTTAAATTTTACAAATTGACAGTTGTCCTTAGAATAATAATGCATAGAAGCCGCATCTAGAACAAAACACACGCGATATTGTGTGCCCACTTCATTTTCTTTGTGTGCGTGAGCTGAATGTGTCTATGTACCTCAAACGCACACAATACAGCGTTCAGTGATATCATTACCAGGCTGTTATCTACAAAAATATGGGAAAACACACTAGTATGTTGCTGGATCAAATCAAGGCAAGTATTGCATGTTATCAGGAACTGGATAAGATGAAGATGATGACGAGGTAATTAATATAGCAAATGGTTTATGTATCTAATCAAACAATTACAGGCAAATAATCACAAATAAAATTAGTTATTTGGTCCGGTTTTATTTAACATAAAAATAAAAAACACTGTAGGTAGTAGTGTTGATAACAACCATAATTTAGAGGCTGTAAATAAATATAGTTTAGTTTGACGCACACAGAATCGCCACCAGTATCCTATTGACAAATACTAATTTTCAATTATTCACTCGTGAGCTGTGTTCGATGGAACATGACCTTGAGTACTGACGGCCCGACAAGAGAAGTTAGCCACTATGGCTGTTGCCTCACTTTTTGCACTCTTACTAGGTTTCTATGCATTATTATTCGAAGCATTTGTCATTATCTTCACACTGGTTCTTACTCTTATCATTCAAAGAATAGCATGGAAGGTATTTACGATTGCCATACTGAATGAAAATGGTTAGAAATTGTAAGCATTTACCAACATCTGTGACATGGTATGGGGCATACTTTATTTACTTTCTTAGAAGAAATTTGATTTGATTTAAAGTAAAAGTAGTTAGTCAAAGATAACATATTTTATTGTTATTGGAAACAATGTAGACACAACTTTTACAGTGAATTAAACTTTTAAGGCTCTGTTCTATCCAGAGTTTACTTAACTATGTAACACAACAGATAATGTTTAGATGTTAAGTAATGATGAAAAAACATAAGAATATGGTAAAAAAATAAAGCATGAGTTTTACTTACACTTTCATTTCATCTTCAGCCTGTTTCTTGAGTCCTCCGGGATCCGAGGTTTTAGGGAAATGTGAGTTACATACAATCTCTTTCTCTGTACTGCTAGAGGAATCCGTATATTCACCTTCTTCATACTTCTCCGCCTTCTTTCTTGCCTCTTCTTCAGCCTTCTTCACAGTTTCCTCAAACACTGCACTGAATTTTAAATTCTTTATTTGAATTTTGCCCTTAGATTTATCACTTTCTGCACTGTTTACTTCAACTTTTGCTTCCGCTTTCTTACTATCTAGTTTTTGCCTTAAATCAATGATACTATTATTACAGTCTGGTGGCAAGGGAATAGGATGTGGAGGTGACAACGAGTTATCCTCTATTTTGATAGTCACTATATTATCCTTTTCAATTTTAACCTCTTTGGTTTTTGCATCTTCCAATTTAATTTCTTTCTCGTGTTTTATTTTTACGTGGTCAGTGTCAGGTTTTACCTGAACAGGCGTCAACGGGTACGGGTATGAAGGCGACCGGCTCTCTCTTAAACGTTTTTTAGACTTACTTTTTTTTCGTTTCTTCCGTTTGTACTCGCTACCCTCAGAGCTCAAACTGCTAGTGCTCCGGCTGCGTTTCTTTTTTTCTTTCTTATGTTTCTTCTTACTTTTCTTAGATTTCTTTGAAGGGACTTCATCTATTTTAGGTGGATCGGCATTAAAAGCACTGAACAGTTCTGAAAGAATCTCATTTGACGACTTTTTAGAATCATCTTTCTTACGCTCGGGAGTAGTCTTCTCCCGTTTGATTAATTGTTCAATTTTATCTATTAAGCTCGTCATTGCAACAACTAATTATATTAAATCGTTTTCAGTCATAACAGTATTCACTATCACAAGTTTTAACAAACAGAAATCAACACACAAATCAAACACTCGTCGCCATGATGCGAAATTTTAATAATTTTGACATTTCATTTGACAGTTAGCAGGTAAAGGGTTGCAATTTTATAATACTTACAATTTAAATCTCAGCATTATCGTTTTTACTCTGGCAAGTAATTCTGGTAGGAACGTACGCCGGGAATAATGTTTTTTAGCCGATTTATTGATTATTCTCAGACAATATACGAATGGATCAAATCCCTCTCATAAACATTGTATTCATAAAAATACCATGTCAAAATCTTACAATAACTCATGTTTTCACTGCTGTCACCAAGTTCAGTACAAAGTGGAGCTGGTTTATTTTATGAGTCACTATTGAATCGTTAAATAATACTTAACATTGTGGAATCAGAGGCTTTTTAAATTCTAAGATCCTCCACAACCGCGATATATGCAATCCCAGGGCATAGTTCCTACACGCCAACGTGGATATGCATCGAGATGTAGTAGCAATGGACAAGGGACTCACCCCGCTCTTCTTGGCGAACGAGAACTGGCGCAATCCTCTAGTGCTTCACACTAACGATTGCAGGGACATATGGCTCGCCGTCCGATAAGGACCAGGCCCGAGTCGACGGCGCGTAGTGTTCTATGCGTGCCTCAAGGAGATGTCAGCATAAATTAAGGGGTCCGCTAGGGCCGATGTCTGTCTGGGTCGCGGATAAATTTGAAAGAGAGTTACCGTGGCCCTGGCACAAGCAACTGAAGAAACACGGGTGGGTTTTAGTCAGTAAATTCTGACACGCTCTCCTACTTCACCCAGAGCGGGAGAAGCCATTGGATGATATCCCACGCAAAAAAAAAACAAAGATGGACACACCAGAACGGTTGAACGGATCTGGATGAAATTTGGCACAGAGAAAGAATATCACATCACATCATCAGCCTATTAATGTTCCCACTGCTTGGACACAGGCCTCCTCTCTGTGAGAGGGAATGGGCCGTAACCCACCACGCGGGCCCAGTGCGGGTTGGTGAATGTCACATGTCTTCGAATAACGAAAAGAAGTTTGTCTGAGAAAGAATATAGTCTGGAATAACACATAGGCTACTTTTTATCCCGAAAAAATGTTTGGTTCCATGGGACAACTTCCGACTTTCACGCGGGCGGAGCCGCTGTTGGAAACTAGTATATATATTGTAAGTAGTACATAAATATTGTAACTGTAGCCGGGGAACGGGTGTAAGCGAAACGCAGGTGCTTGGGAAGCACACTATGTTCACAAAGGTTTTCCAAATCACATTGTAGTGTCACAGAGGTCTTATGTGAAAAAGCGCGTGAACATTAGCTCAGAGTTCCCTCATGGGTAGCTTACATCTCACAGACCCACAGACTCACGACTGGCTAAAATCTCCGCTACTATACCGCGGAAGCAGCCCTCATACGGGCGGCCGGGTAACCATTCTGGGTTGCCTGTTTATAATCTGCCGCACGCTATATAACGCCTCATCCGTCATACTTCTTCGTGTCGGTGCTCCATTTTTTTTGTTTGAGCTTCGCAGCAGACCAAGGCCATGATGGTTTGATGAGCTCGACTCCTACCGAAGTACTGGCCCAGGAAAAAGTAGCTTTGTTCAGCTGTGGGACAAATTATGCTAGTTAGATAGATATGAGCTTGGATTAGTACCTACGCAGTTACATCTACAGCCTTAGCGTTGGCCTCGTAAAAGTCTTTCATGTTGAATTCTAGTTTTATCGGTCTAAAGTCCTTAGAAATCTCAGAAAAACATAAATTCTCGACGCCATTGGCTGTAATGTTACCCGCATACAAATTAAACTAGCAAAAACATGTACTTAATTGAGAATTCATCTCTGACATTTCTAAGGACTTTAGACCGATAAAACTAGAAGTACATTATCCTCTCTTCGATCTAGTAGTAGTAGTCGGTTTAGAGATTTCCAGGTGGGCCATGGTCATTTCCGCTATTCTATCATTAAAGTAATAAGGTAGGTACATAAATGGCCCCTCTCATCCTCGCACCTCAATGAAGAGGTATAACTGCAGACGATTGAATCATCTACAATTAATTGGCAGGCGGATAAATGATTTCTATGTTGTTTCAAATACTTGTGGGAAACTGGTCGGTACTTATGTCGCCTTCGTGGCGTAGTACGAGTACCTAGGTATACCTAACAGAAAGTAGGAGGCTACACGATAGCTAGCCACATACGCACAGATTTACTCGTCCGACGCATCTCAGATCTGATCCGTGATCTCTCATTACGTACGGATTTACCGGTTGAAGGCATCTCACGGCAGATATGAATTTGCTCAGAGAATTGTCAATACATGAAGCTGTTGATATGTTAGTTTTTTTAAGAACGGCTTTCCGGCGCACAGTTGGATGCTCGGATATGTCTGCCCCGTCTCCGATGAGTTGGTTTTGAGCACGGGCAGCAGGGCAGAGGCATTAGGCCTAGGTATATCTGTGCCTGTTCTTGCTGTACATTAGCAGTTTTGCCCGCCAGTAACGACTGTCAGACAGATCTGTCCTGTAAATCCGGGCATGTATGGTGCTAATGAACAGAGTAAGGTCTAAAATAAAACAAGTCAATTTAGGTTTAGTTTTTATTGTTTTCTCAATACCTTTGCAAGGTTGGTTAGTGATAAACTGATAAACAATTCAGAATGGATACTACATTCTTTATAATTTTCTGTACGATTGAAATAAGTACACTGCGATTTTCTTGTCAACTGCAGCAAAGGACGGAAAACTTGTCCTTTTAGTTATATTTTATTTAGGTACGTAAGTAAGGTAAGGGAGTGTTCAGAGAAAATGTCTTACAATTTAATAATTTCAAGAAATCTCGATCTACTTATTCGACATGTACCTACATGAGGTAGGAAAGCTTTTAGCATGATCGCATGGTATGAGTGTATGTTTTCAGATAAACAGTTGAACATTATACAATTGACTCTCACATACCAGCTGTTTATAAGAAAATAAGGTATCATATATGATAAAACAACGCAAGTTGGTAATATCAAATTCTTTTTCCTATCATCCAGTTCGAATAACTTTGACACAAACAAACACAAGCACAATTCTTAAATAAATAATCACTACAATAAAATGCATGAACAATACACAATCAATAATTTGGCAATTAATTTCAGAATTTAATAATCGGAAGCTCCAATTATTGAGCAATGCTTAACATTACAATTTCAGGCCCTTGGCGATCATTTCTTTTAAATCAGTTGCTACATTAAAAAAAAGGATGCAAGTGCATTTTTTGACGGTGTACACAGTAAAATAAATAGGGATTAGATATAATATTTGGGTATTATTTATTTATAACGAGTCCTTTTACACTACCCGCTTTTGTCATTAGAGTTCTCCATCATACCTATTATAATGTCTTAGGAAGACATAATAAATACTACGAATTGGCCAAATTAATAAAAATACTCAAAAAGCAATAAATATTATCATATCACACAATAATATCCGTAATTATATAAGTACTTAATAAATCGATGATTAACTTAATAAATCTAATTAATATTCAGGTATACATAAGAATAGCAAACGTTTTTCATTAGATACGTCGATACAATCGATAAAATACATTCCCGTATTAAAATACCTACCTATCTACGTTTTCGTATCAAATTTTAAATGATTTTCCATGTACTTGATTTATAAAAACCTTGTTTGCTATAAAAACTAATAGATAATATAATAACTAACTGAAAACTAGTCACAGTTATTTTTTTTATATTTTACACTACATTTATGAAAATATCTAGACAACAAGTTTATTTATTGTTTATGATTAAGTATTTTGCAATCACATTTTTTTAAAACTTAAATTATTATAAATAAAAATAATTGTCATTTCATCCCATTGCTTGCAGATCCGCTTGTTCTTTTACGTTATTATGAAATAAAAATGTTCGATTTTTTTAACGTTTTTTTTTATTTTTTTTATTATTATTTTTAATCATCGTCGCGTTTCTCATTTAAAGGTGCTTGATTAAATTTCTCGAATTGTGCAAACTGCGGGTGCGACGTCGGCAACCTTTCTTTCTCATGTATCTTTATACATTTTCAAGCACGTCAATGTTAAAACCTAACATTTTTTTTTATCACACAGATCATAACGGGTCCCAAAAATTTTATAAACCATGAGACAGAACAGTTTCCGCTCGATCAACGAGTGGTAATGAAGCGTTCGCCTAATGAGGAGAATAACCAGCTTCACAAGTACTTCATAGAGCCCCGATAGCATTTATATGATACTCAGGCCTACGTCAAATGGTATTTGATTCACTGATAGCCAAATCCTACTATCTATACTAAATACATTATAATACAAGGAATGTTGAAAGTGATAGTCTCAAACTTTAGCAACGCAACGTCCGGATCTAGTCGGCTTGTTGCAGTGTAACTAAAATGGTAAGAAGAGCATGATAGCGTTCAGGCTCGTTTGGTTTTATTGTCTGTACTTCAACAGTATCAGCGAAACAGATGCCGTCGTATGGCGAGGTATACCGATCATTAAATGCCAGGGTTCCACGTACCTACTGGTGAACGCTAGTATTGTTGAGATCAGTAAATAGGCTAGCGTCAGAGAACGCAGCGAACGGCTACAGCTCTCGAATCTGACTGAAAGCGTGATGAGGCATCAGCTATATATGTATCAAAATGTAGGCTGACTTGTACGTAACGCCCAACAAGAAAGCCATTCGTTGTCAATATCAAGAAGTAGATACTAGGAGATTAAAATTGCTAACAGCAGAAAAATATCGCAGAGGCCCTATATAGTTATAGGAGCCTAAGAGCGCTTGTACAGGGAGCCGGGTCCGCGTCGGTTACCAGGAGCCCTCCAGTCTGGGTGTCGGCTGTCCTCCGCCGGTACAAGCGCCCCAACGGAGCTTACACCTATCGAAACGACTTGGGTCGGACCGAGAGCACTAGCCGCCATCTTAAAGCTACTACTAAAATTCTCTAGACGATCAAAGATCGCAAGCTAAATTGATTTTATTCAAAAGTCTTAAAAAAATAAAATCTGCTAGTGATCAACTTTAACGCGTTAACGGGGACGCAAAACGGCGCGCACCGTTCGGAAACGTTTCTCGAAGCCGAGCTTCGTGTACAGAGATCGGGACGCGTCGTTTTCCGGACGAATGACGACGAAGGGTTTGTAGCCGCGGGCGGCGACTTCCTTGGTGAGACGGCGGGCTAGGTAGATGCCGTAGCCTTTCCTGCGGAACTCAGGCCTAGTTTGCATGGAGAACATGGCGCCGTAGTAGGACTGCACCATCCAGGCGGCTAGCTTCCCTTCGACGAAGATGCCGTAGGCGGGCAGTTCGGCGACCAGTTTCTCGAAGACTTCGCGGCATTCTATGTCGCTCGCCGGGTACAGGTCGTGAACCGCCTTCATGTGTTCGGGCTGCAAGCGAACTAACTCCACGTCCGATGGCAATCTGCAAACAATTTTCAAAGGTCTTAGAAACTTTCAATAATGAAATGGCTTGGGAAGTTACGTGAGAATAACTAATAACGGAATTCAGCGACGTCCGTCAAAAAATTAGAAAGTCACATTTGGAAAAGTCAAAATGCGAGGGTATAGAATTGCCGTGATCAATAAATCTATTTTACTAGATAAATACATAATGTTTGCTTCTTCTTACCCCTCAGTACTATCATCTTGTGGTGGGTTATCACAGACGTAGACGTCGCCAGTAATCTTGTCGTGCGCCTCATAGTGCTTATGCTCAAAGCGGTTGACGATGGCCTCGTGAGTGAAGTTCAGGTACAGCGGCTGGGTCAGGTCCAGGAGTATCTCCTCTGACGTCAGAAGGTCCACGAGCTCGGCGCGCTCCGAAGGACAGAACACTGTCACGCTTTCGTATGTTGTTTTGTTCGGCTGGAATTAATGCAATGGAATGTGGTTAGAGCCAAGGTCACAGAGATACTGAGACAAATGCACATAAAATCACGCCTGTTGGTATTTTTCTGAGGGTATGGAAAGGGTCTAATGAATAGTTCACCCACATTTCGCCGGATATGTTTTAGTCCCTAGGGTGCGAGTCATGTACCGAACCCAAATCAAGGTTCCGATCGGCTATTGAGAGAATGCTAGCAGGATGTTTGAAAAAATTCACGGCAGTATATATACATAACGAAATTAAAAGGTAAACTATCACAGCTAAGTCGGTTTTATCAGTTTACGAGTAGTAGGCGTTTTTTTTGTTCTGTGTTTACGAGTAATATAGTCCACCAACTTAAAAATGTACTTGGAAAAGTAAAAAAAAATGTACGATTCCATTGAACAGTTGCACAATAATGCGGACTAAGAAGAGGGCATTCCTCTTCTTAGTTCGCATTATTATCCAACTACGGAACGCTATTACTGCGCGTGGCCCGACACGCACGTGGCCGGTTTTTTAAACTTCGAATTAGGGAGATTTTCGAATTCGGCGAATTTTCAAAACCAAAATATCGCATTATCTACTAGTCTATCCACTTAGTTCGATTTCTGGGCCACATTTTGTCCTTGTACAAGAATAGAACCCGTTTCCAAAAGCTCTACATCATTTAGGTCATCAAGGTAATTAGAGAACTAGGTCGCATTTGGATTACTGAAAGCGCCTAAACTGAATAGGAGACAAGTTTCAATATCTGCTTCTGATGCTCGTTTCTATAATGTGTCTATCCTATTCAGAGGAAGACCTACGACTCATCGTTTTTTCCGACAGATTAAATAACGATTTATATAAAAGCCTGTCATTTAATCGATTTTAATTATGACAGAATGTGTTGAAAAGTAGGTAGCTTGAAAGTATTTGCTACAAGTGCTACGAATGGCTACGACGGGCTACGAAGCGCTACGGTGCTACGAACTTTGAACATAATTCAAATTCTTTTAGCCCATGCCGAAAATTTTAAATAAGAATATATTAGTGTTTAAACTAATCATATGGTTAACAAGCTTTTTTATATATTATGTTTGATGAGTGTACACAAAAAAAAAAAACCTACCTAAAGTTATCGAGTATCAAACAAGACAAGTAGACATTTATTTGACGCACTTTACTTCAAAATAATAAAGTAAATGTCTGCGCTGTTGTCAGGTAGATTTAGGAAAGTTTGGCGCACAAAGAACCTTCATTTTACGACGTTTCTGTCTGGACGGTGAGGCAATCAAACGCGTATTGTGGCTAAAATTAGGACCGTCTCGAAAAGGTCAGGCTCTAGTCTAGGTCAGATCCCGAAAGTCTAATTTTATCTTTAGCTAGGTACCTAAATGGCAGCGAACTTATAAGATCTTTTAAAGACTAACCCCTGGTTTTTGAAAAGGCAAATTAAACGCAAGGCACCTGATTCGATTGGCTGCCATGTTGATCAATTGTGGCTGTTGAAAATGGTGATGATTAAGTAAAAAATTCAAAAAACCCTACTGCTTAAAAAGCGAAGTCGGAGGATACATATTCGCGAGCTGGCTGATCAAAACCAGATGTATCCTCCGACTGCACAGCATGAGTTTCTGCTTGTTTACGTCTTTTTAGTTCGCTTTTTAAGCAGTCGGGTTTTTTGAATTTTTGAATTAACTTTTTTTATTTAAAACTTTTTAATTAACATTTTTTTAGAATTAAGTACATTTAAACATATAAGTTTTCTATATTTTTGGAATCACCTCTTGAAAACCTTTATTTTGATATCCTACACGACGGGTTTGGAAGAAAAAAGAAAATTGGCCCCCACAATATGGCGCCCAAAAACCGCCATTTTTCTATTTTCCAATTGTAATGTAGCCAGTGACACTCGCAAGCTTAAGAAGAATTAATTGACGTATGAATTATCAAAATCGGCCAACGCGTTTGGTCTCTGGAACGCCACATAATTACAAACATACATACAGTCTATGTGACTGATAAACACATTACCTTCCTTCGGCAGTCGGGTAAAAAAGCATAGCTTTTATGCCAGATATAAAACGCCCATTACCAAATACTTGCAATTAATGGGGTAGAAAGATAAGAAATAACATTTATCACTTTTATTTCCTTCGCTTATCTTTGTGCTTTCAGCAGGAGTCTAGGTCTTAAAGTTGCTGACTGTTCGAAGGCTAGGTCGACGATTGGTTCGAATCTAGAAATCGCATGTGTGACACGGGAATTTGACTCCTATCCGAATTTATTTTAGGTTAGCACAACATATTCCATACTTGCATGAGAACCGAGGTTACCGACATAGCTCTAAGAATTGCCAAACTTAAGTAACAGTGGGCAGGGCACATTGTTCGCAGAACGGATGGCCGATGGGGCCGAAAAGTTTGGAGTGGCGACCGCGAACCGGAAGAATTCCGGAAGGCCTCCCACTAGATGGACCGATGATCTGGTGAAGGTTGCTGGGATCCGCTGGGTGCGAGACTGCGAGATGCACGGGACCTGTCAATTTAGCGGCACTTGGGGGAGGCCTATGTCCAGCAGTGAACGTCTTTCGGCTGAAATAATGATGGTGGTGATGATTCGATACTCCTCTATAGTAGTCATCTCGGTGGTCACCATGGTCTAGACTTCTGGAGATAAATCAGTATTTTTAGAATCCACCTATTCATATCTTCAGCCTCCCACTCCTGGGACACAGGTCTCCTATCTGTGAGAGGGAATGGGGCGTAATCCACCATGCAGGCCCAGTGCGTTTAGGTGGATGTAATGTCTTCGAATTTTTGGTTCTAGGACATGGCGGATTCCTCACGATGTTTTCCTTCACCATGTTGAGAACAGAAAGCACCTGCCTGATATTTGTACTTTGACTTGTAAGTCGTGGCTGTTACCACTTGGCCACGACTGCTTCGACTGCGAATCATAGGTATGATTTTATCAATAAGGGCCATCAACTTCCCACAGTATAAGTAAACCGTATAAGTTTCTCGACGAATCTTCTGATGTAAGACCTAATGTGATTAAAACTGAATAACGTGTCACTTAATTTACGTAACGTATCATAATAGTTTCAGGTCCCATGAGCCGTCATTAGTAGACAAGGCGTGACTATGGATTCAAATTACATTTTCTATGAAGCTTGCCTAGCACGAGAATGGTATGTAAATACCTGTGTAACGAGTTCTCGTTTGTGCAGGTAAAAGGTACTTATGTAAAGGTATTTTCATTACTCATACTCTGAAAGTAGGTCTTAAGTTGCCTGAGGAGCGGGTTGAAAGTAATACTTTTCAGCCCTAGGGAGAATCGCTTTCAACTGACAACTGTCAAATTATTTAAAAAAAAAACTAGTTCCTTTTCACATATCTATTGAACCATGTTCCAACTTTCTATACAACCACGAAGTAAAATTGAAATAACTAAAAGTTAAGTATTGATTAAAGAATATATGTTTTTTAAATAACTTTAATATAATTTAGTTTCAACAATTTCTTTAAAATAACTTAGATTTGGGCAAAATATTTACCATTTTTTCAATGATGAAAATAAAAAATAATGGCTGAATAGCAGGCCGGCCACAGAAAAAAAAACAAACAAAATAGGCGGGAAAGCGGCAATCATTTTTTCTTTAGCTAATTCATGTTTTTATTTTTATTTCCTTGTATTTGTAATGAAAACCACAGTGTTTACCTCGGGTTAAAGACTTATTTAGTCCCTCGAACTATTGGCGCCCTCACTTCGTTCCGGGCGCCAAACCCCGTCTCGGGACTAAATAAGTTACTTTCACCCATAGGATAACAATGTACTATTAGGGATAGCATACAAACTTTTACATAGTATCAAAAAAAGGTACGTAGGTACTGCAAATTGTGAGAATATTTCTCATGGAAAAAATGGCGGGTGATATCTGATGGGTCGGCACTCATCAAATAATAATTATTTAAAAAACATATATACCTCTTAGCAAACCCTTTAATAACGTTATCATGGGGGTGCATAAAAATAATTGGTCATGGCCTTTTAAAATAAAACCTTGTGATAATGGAGTTTGAAGATTGTTATTAGAAACTAAAAGATTTGTCAAATTCGTAGCTTAGGTTAAACATAAAATCTAAGCTGAGAAATGAAATGGTAACAAAGTATTTCTATAATACATAGGTATTATAGAAATACTTTGTTACCATATATAGAGAACAGATGAAAAGCAACATATAATCAATGGTCCTATGAGTTTTCGGGTTTAGAATTTAGTCTAGACAGACTTCAAGGATTATCGCCTACGCCTGACTACTTTATGTAATTAACAAGGCATTAAGAGGGGCACATAAGCCGGGCTGTCGGCCCCGATGGCTTAATGAAGTAGGCGTATGTTTAACGAAGGGAGGGCTATATGCAGTACATAGGTAAGTTGTTACAGTTAATATACTATTTGTTGTGAACTATTGATTAAAGATTGATTTATGTTTATTGACATGTCTGTTCACAGTTATTTTACCTCTGATTTTACATCACAGTCATCCTTATTCATATTTTCATAAGGTCGCTTTTTCGTTGCTGTCAGGGGACAAGTTACAGTGAAAGCACGTTACGTGACCACGTAGGTTAGGGAAAATGTCACTGTCAATATCATGACATGTTACACACATGTGTTCTGACCAGAAACAGGACCTAGGGTACATAGGTGCACGGTACGAAGTGCAGGCGCGAATACAGGGAGGTGCTCATTTTCTTCATCCTGATGCTTCTGAAGACTAGTCAAAACCTGAGCTATATCATCTATCTATGAAGTCCTCAAATTTTCGTGAACCAGAGTGTTTTAAAACCACTGTGGTTTTCAAGTTTGAATTTCATCAAAAAATCTACTGAAAAACTAAATCAAGGAGGTTATTAATTACAATCCGTCTTCAATGACCCCGTTGCCCCCCTAGAGAGCTATTTGCCACCCCCCTGAGCGATTCTGGATCCGCGCCTGTCAAAGTGGTAGTTTTCTATGATGGAGAACTGCCAAAAAATGCCATGGTTCTCTTTTCAAAATATTTATCTTTAACAATGTTTTCATGTAAAAATATCGCCTACAAGTATACGCGCTCATCTGTGGCGGTTTCATTCGAACGTTTATGAAAGCTCTGAATAATCTATTACTTCAGTCCACAGAACTTTTAGACTACTTTAGAGAGAGAGAGTCAAAAGAGTTATCGAATTTGTGTAAGATTTAGACTCGAATGATACGATACGCTAATGACCATTATCACAGAAACATTATTCACGACTTGAATAAATTATCTTCAGAGAAAGTTTTCGTTATCATCTAAGTAAAACTTTTTATAACTTTTCGTCTCTTTTCAAATTTAGGCTAAGAATTCGGACGTGAAACTTTACTTTTACGTAATCTCGGTTTTGTTAACAGATAAAATAAAGAAATTAGGCTCCTAAAACCTAAACTAAAGGGACTCATAAAGAAAAGTAATCCTTTATAATATTTAGGCTACTTTAGCACCTATATTATTAGACTAATAAAATATACATACACTGTTAAACCAACCAATCGGCTTACTTAATCCTTACTCGTGGAAAACATAAACGGGATTTAGAAAGACTTATTAAGTGATTTTACTTTGCTAACGTTTTATTTAGCTAGTATTTTGTGCATTTGTAAGGCAGATCAGCCTCCCTCCTCCATTTTCTAGGCAAAGAAACACTTGAGAAGTGCTCTTGTGGTCGCTTACGTCACAAGATAAGTGATGTCGTGTGGGAATAGTCGCAAACTACGCCAACTTAAATGTCGTTGTTAGTGAGAGCATAATATCTAAGCATATTGTATTATTTGTCCCAGTTTTCGAAGGTTCCTACGCGAATACGTCGCCAAGATTGTAATTGAGAAGTAATACGTCGTTACGGCAACAATTTCTGTGGCATTGTTGTCGAAATTAGTTAATTTGGTAGGAAATTGAGGCAATTTATTTATTTGAATGAAAGTTTATTAAGTCATTAAATCACTTGGCGATTGATGGGGTTTCACAAATCTGTAGTATCTAAATCATTTTTCATGGCCACGCCTCTTCCTTGGCAATCAGGACTTCTTGTAAGAAAAGAAAACACACGAGTTCCTTATCTTAGGAGGATTCTCAAGAGCCAATCCTTGACCTATATACTCCAAAGATAAAGAAGCCCCAACTCTTGGTTACAGTAAACCCTAAAGCTTCATCTCACCGTAAACAGTAAAGCTTACAACTTCAAAACTACTTCCGTAAAACAAAAGAAAACTACTTTTCTTTGCGCAATTTTTCTACTCCAATCCCTCACGGATTTCAAGGCAGCTCAGTTAAATAATGCAGTCGGAGGTGCAAACACCAGTGACATAGCTCGCTCGCTCACTAAGGGTTGACGGCAGAAGATTGGTTAGGTTATGAATAGCCACTGCATACACATCAAATCAACTAGTGTGATAAATATCGAATAAAATCGCGATCTCTAAACAGATCGCGATCTCTAAAACGGGATATTATTTATTTATTATATACTTTATTGTACACCACAAAATCATACAGGACAAAAACAAGTGTACAATGGGCGGCCTTATCGCACTAGGCAATCTCTTACAGACAACCTTTGGATGGACTAAACAAGAGGAGATGAATTTAGGGCTGTATGTGTGCTTTTAAAAAAAAATCACCTATCAATTTATTTCCATCATTTATATACTTTTTTACATCAGAAATACTGGTTGCACAGCAAATTCACCAGAGCGTACAAACGTTAGCCAGCCAGTGGTGAGCAGTGGTGGCCCAGTGGTATCGTCCGCAACTTATAAGTTGAAGGTCGTGGGTTCGAACCCAGGCAGGCGCTTTACTTTGTGTAAATTATTTCATCACCACTGCTCTCAAAACGTTGAAGGAAAACATCGGGAGGAAACCGACATGTCTTAGACCCAAAAATTCGAAGTTATTATGTGACATCCACCAACCCGCACTGGGCCCGCGTGGTGGATTACGGCCCATCCCCTCTCACAGAGAGGAGGCCTGTGTCCCAGCAATGGGAGCATTAATAGGCTGATGATGTGATGTGTACAAACGTTATATTCACACATATAACAAAATAAGTCTTAGGGCACCCCGGATAGGTTAAGTTCGAAGGGGATGACGCGAATTCAGCTCCCGTCATTCAACCAGTAGTTTTGATTGGAATTCGGATTATTTTTGGATACAAAAAATCTTTTTTTTTATTAACAGAAAGTAAGAAAACTCCATTTGGAGTTAAAATCGCCTTTGTACATGTATTTTGTTTTACTTTATATAAAATTAAATGTATTATCTTGGTGTTTAATAAATAATTAAAGAAAGAATTAAAACAAAGTCGTCTGTTTCTCCACCGTTCTTCTCAACCATGTTACGATTTTTGATACGGTTTTCAATAAAAGAAACAACGATAAACGAGGAAGGTTTCTGTATACAATAGTTGACAAAAAATATCAATTTAGTCCGTCAGTTAGGTAACCTAAAAATATTGGACACGTATTTTTTATTGCCACGGAAACAAAAAAATATGACGATACAGTGTGTTAAAATATGGTGTACCGTCACGGTGTGCTACACTTTATACTGACAATGTGACCTCACAAGCCCCCACTCCTGAACTTTGATGCGCTTTATCTTTGTAAATTTTTATATAATTGATAAAGCATAAAATACGGGTCCCATATTATTTGATAATCTCACTGACAAACTAAATAGAATTATCAATTTCTTCTACCCAAGAAACATTCCTGTTGTTAGCGTACGAAGCCGGGCAGGTCGCTAGTCATAACATAATCTGAGATCTGTGGTTATAGACTACCTCCTTATTCGCAGTTTTGCTGATGAAGGCAGCCTCGTTACTCGAGAGAAAAAAATGCGTGATCGCTCATCTGAAAACGTAGCCTCGAAAAACACGTTAAGCAGAGCGAAGATAAACGTCTCTTTGCGACAGCCAAACCATTAGAGTTTTTGTATATTATTCGTTGGCAGACTAGTTTTCATCTTAGTTTATGGTACCCAAGTGGTAGCCGCCATTTTTGGACTGACTGATCTTGAAGATGAAGTAGTAAATTTCAATGTTTATTTCAAACCGGAAAGGAGTAATGCTGCCTACCTGTAAATAATTTAATTCTCCCGGAAATCCCACAAAAACTGTGTAAAAAATTTTCCTTTGTGATTCTTGCGTATCTTCTTCACCTTTTTGAGTCAATCTGCCTACCCTTTTCCCAACTATATTGGGGTCGGCTTCCAGTCTTACCGGATTCAGCTGAGTACCAGTGTTTGACATGGAGCGACTGCCTATCTGAACTCCCCAACCCAGTAACTGGGTAACACGGTACCACTTGGCAAGACTGGTGTCAGATCTCAAGCTTCTGACTACCCGTAACGACTGTCAAAAACCTTCAAATGACATCCGGGACCAACGACTTAACGTGCTTTCCGAGGCATGGAGGAAACTCGGTATGTTGAAATGGACACCCATCCCCGGACCGACCTCGTCAAGCGTTGCTTAACCTTGATGATCGACCCGTGCGGTTGTTATTATTTAGCCACGACCTCCTCATTTACTGTAAACAGGATCAAACTTGTTCTGTTTTACTCCACCCACCACTTATTTCAGCGGCAGTTCATAATAGCATGTTCTTAAAAGTGAGCCTTTTATGATTTCTTATGTTGTAAGCAAACTCGCAAACGTCACGTTCCAAACTCATTTCCTGCGGCCATTTTATGGATTAAAATAGCAACAGCCAACAACCCTTAACCTTTACGTTTAGGTACGTTAAGTAATGACATTTCCTTTGTATAGGTTTAATGTTTGGGCAGAATAATGTAGCACTCTGGTTCTGTTAGTTTTAGGTTTTGTAATTTTCTTGCTTCTTGGGATTAATATTTAATTTAGATATTTGCTGTTGTTTGACTGTCTGAGAAAACGGGACGCCATGAGCCAATAAACTTTTGCAGAAATATCTGCGTTCCCCTACGAATAAATATTGGGGTATGACAGTTTTTGTACCTAGCCTACCTAT
This sequence comes from Orthosia incerta, assembly GCA_948252205.1. NCBI lineage: Eukaryota > Metazoa > Arthropoda > Insecta > Lepidoptera > Noctuidae > Orthosia > Orthosia incerta. The sequence goes on from OX411742.1 coordinate 58,763,819, forward strand.
AAGTAGTTTATTTTTAGATAAAATGTGATTTGAAATATTAATTTCATTCTGTTTTTAGTATTTGTTGTTATAGCGGCAACAGAAATACATCACCTGTGAAAAATTCAATTGTCTAGCTATCACGGTTCGTGAGATACAGCCTGGTGACAGACGGATCGTCGAGTCTTAGTAATAGGGTCCCGTTTTTACCCTTTGGGTACGGAACCCTAAAAAAGATTAAACATATAATATTAAAAATATAGAAGAATTAAGGCCGTTGTGTTATATAGTAGACCGGTTCGACGTTTTCAAATTGGCGGTATCTGATAGACCGAATTTTGTGATTGATGAGGTGTTTTGCGTACCGTAAGATCTAGAACATTTTTATTAAAGTAATGTGCTTTCAAGGGCCACATAGCAACTATATAATATTTAAGCAAAAAGTACGTAGTAGTGTATGCCAAACACTGTGCGTGTTTTGTTTGTGTGTGCAGTGGTATCTACCAGCTCTAGGTAGCTACCTTATTTACTTTAGTACCTATTTCCATTATCAACAATAAAGAGTACCTAGGCATCTTAAAATGTAAACCCAAGATTACGTAAATTGATATTTCTCGAGCAACCGAGAAAATAAGATGCTCTACTATAACAGTACCCACTTCCATTTTAATCTTGAAGTTAGTAGTAGCTGAGGCACAAAAGGTCACTTTTGAATAATTTAATGTAGGCCTTTGACGTGAAATGGACGAGAGTAGTTTCGGTTTTCCATTTTAGTTTTTCTTTGCTAAAAAAAGACGAAACTCTGCTAGGTACCGCGGCTCGCTAAATTGCAAACGTTTTTTTCTTGGAGATTAGCTATTTTGGGAGTAATCCTGCAAAATAAAAGTAGGAAGGTTTGTGTAACATCTTTAGCCTGTCGTAGAATTTCAGATGCTTACTCTGGTAACAGAACGTGCCTTCTCATGTTTTCTGCCTAGCCTTTTCCAAACGATGTTGGGTTCAGCTGAAAATCAGTGTTTTAGGTACATTGAGCGACTGAATTTTTGCCGCCAGAAGTGGGTAAATGCGTAACACTAAACCACCACCTCTTGGGCTGGTTGGCGGAATTTAAGGCTCGATTTTCTCCTGCGCCGAGCTCGTGATTGGTTGAGTCGCTCGGCTCAGCGCAGACAGCCGTCAGACTCGACCAATGACGAGCTCGCGACGACCGTCAGCACCGGCGGTTATAGCGTAGGAGGAAATCAAGCCTCTGGCTACTTACTAGCCGTAACGACTATCAGATATCAACAAACGACAACGTTTCTTCTAACATAAGATCCTAGAATTCACAAAAAAGGAATAATTGTTAAAAAAATAACTTACCGTACTAGTACAGCCGGGGAAATGCAGACAGATCGGATCCTCGGGCCAATTCTTCGCTACATAAAAATGGAAGTCCCACACCTTGTTGTTTAAATATGTTTGAATCGTTTGATGAAACTAGAAACATATAGAAAATACATTATTAAAACAAATTAAATAATTAAATGTTATTATTTTGGAAATTAACTTGACGTTTTCAACCCCTGTCAAAACAAAACACGAATTTAAACAACATTCTATTTTCAAACCGTCATTTAATAAATATAAGGCGCCGCTTTTACGGGTTCATATTCATCTCAGAACGAATAAGTTCTTTTAGAGTACCTCACATACCAAAAAATATATGAAAAATCTTTCCGCCCCAATTTCTAAGCCGTTTCAAGTAAAATCTCATTAAAAGTTACCTTTAAAGATTCAGGCATATACTGCACTAAGATATCGGCCACAGCTGGGAGCTCTTCTTCTGAAACCAGTCGGAAGTTTTTCCCTTCGGGCACGATTTCCATCTCTGAAACAAATGTTGAAACAAACGTTGAAACAAATGTTGAAACAGTTTTCATTTCGCTAAGGTATGGCGGGCGAACGGAAAAGAGCTTGTGCGACAAATATGGGACGGCAGGCAAAGGTAGTTATGTAAACTGCCTGTGTGTGTCTATGGTTCAGGTTTTGTGTTTGAAGGCTTTACGTGTTTTGCTTTAATTGTGTATTAACTCACATATCTAACCAGCCTACATAGAAATGAAGCAAGGATAACTTGAGAACCTGCTAAATGACAAAGCTATGATTAAACATAGAGAATATCAATACAGCGTCATTTATTTTCGTATATTATATCAATTACTATTATTTTTGGTGGCAAGTAGTTACTTCATTGAGTAACTATAACATAAGTCCTAACTAATATTGTACTGGCAAACAGGAATTACATGACTCAACAAACAAATCACAGCGTTCCAATTATGGTACTCACAACTACGTAATCATTATGAATATTTGTTTACAACAATCTAAACACCATATTAAATTCCTTACGTAATAATATGCTCCAACTCTTTGTCACATTTCTAAGGTTAACCATCAGCCCTCATAATGACCTGTATCGTAAGTTAATCAGTCAAGCAGTCGTAATTACCAGAGTTTCTAAGGACTGTGAATTGTTAACAAGTTCTACGGTATCGGTAGCAAGTCAGAAGTCAATAATGTTGTACTGCATGCAATGTGACGTTTGACCTGAGGATTTATTCATAGTCGCGCGCTATTGCCATGCCAACTTAGGGTTGCCATCTTTTTTATAAAAGTTAACAGAGTATTTATGGTTTTAGATATGGTAAATGAGTGTGATGAATTGTCAAACTTAAGTGGCAGTGGCCAGGGCACATTATTGCAGAACGGATGGCCGATGGGGCAGAAAGGTTCTGGAGTGGCGACCGCGAACTGGAAGAAGTTGCGTTGGAGGGCCTTCCACCAGGTGGACTGATGACCTGGTGAAGGTTGCGGTTGCGGAGATCCGCTGGTTACGAGATGCTCGGGACCGGTCACTGTGGCGAAGCTTGGGGGAGGCCTATGTCCAGCAGTGGAAATCTTTCGGCTGCTATGATGATGGTGATGAAATGAGTGTAGACTTTTTTTTCTTTTTAACCGACTTCTCAAAAAGGAGGAGGTATTTTTTATGTTTGTTCGGGCATAACTCCGTCATATATAGACGGATTTGCAAAATATTTGCAAAATATAAGTATTTGAAAATAATTGCAGGATTGCTAGACATAAATTTCAATAGAGCCCTGTTTTTCGCTTCCCACCGTTTGAAAATTATGGCTGAAAAGATAAAAATTCTTTTAGTAAAACAGGAATTAATTTAATTAAATTTAAAATCATAGTCAAATTAATTGTTTATTTTAAAGTATTGTGTTTGTAGATTGTAAAATATGCCGTAGCGAAAAAAAACTACAATACTATACAGGATGAGTTTTTTTAAGTGGGCGTGGATGGCAAAATCCGAAACTAACTGCATCATTAGAATTTTTCCTCATAGTTTAAAATTTGGCCATCCACGCCCACTTGGAAAACTAACCCTATATATTAGAAAACAGTTGATAACCCTATATCAACTAATTTTTTTTTCTAATAGTGGCGTAACCAATATAGGACGTGGTAGAAACGCGAGAGTTCAAACACCTCAATCCATTAAATATTTTTTTAGTTACTAACATTATTGCATATCAGATTGTTAACCGAAAGAGGTTGTTAACTTCGAGCACATGGTATTACAATGAAAATCTTGTACAAGTAAATTATATCTAAGAACATAACACGTTTACGAAGGTGTAACGTTTGTGAAAGAAATAACCATAGACACGCTAGCCCCAACGTTCATTTGTTTTATTATATTTGCTACTGGTGATAAAAAAACAACCACATATATTCCTTCTAGGCCCTATCACTCTGCGCTAGACAGAAATTCGTAGCGCGCAAGAAATAAATTCGTTCTTCGTAGCAATAAAGGAAATGACCGCGCTTGCTACGAGCTCTACGCGGCTACGAAGCGCTACGTAGAGCTACGAGATCCGGAATGCGGGCCTTCATAAGAAAAAAAAGGTTAAATTAAGAAGACATACGATTGCATTTAGCCTAGAGGCAACTTTAGCCTCGTAGCTCGACCTCGTAAAACAATTTTCTAATATAAAATATAGAAAACAGAAACAGCGAAGATTTTAAAAGATAAAATCTTGGAGAGAAAAGTGCACAGTGAGTGAAATTCATGCCAAGGTACCGCTGAGTGTCGTTGAATGTGGATTACTGAATGTCAGCCAGTTATTGTCTTGATTGTTGAACTGTTTATTTTCTTTGTTGTAAAGTATGTTCTGATATGTATTTGAGATATAGCTGTTAACTTTTGTAGAGTTTTGTAAAAATGTGTTCTGTGATACGATTTTTTTTAATTAACCTAATCATAACTTGTTGCAGCATTAAAGGAAATGTCCGTTTAATAAAACAGAAGGCAATAACGGATCGTCTGTTATTTTGACATAGAATATTAAATCACATTTTATTAACATATCATAACAAAGACGTTTTGCAAGCCTAAATAAATTGAGACAAGGGCAGGAAACGATAATGACGATCAAATTAATTTCACTTATTTATTTATTTATTGCAATTGCTCTCTAAACTTACAGTTTCACCCAACACGTGCAGAGAGTCAATAATTATATAATTACATATTAACTAATTACAATTAACAGACCAAACACAAACAGACTAATCAATTAAACAAACATTTACAAAAATCATAATTTAATAAAAAATAATCAACAATTTTAATAGCATTTCCTATAATTAAAATAAACAAATATTGATTTTCTAATCGGACATTGGTCACGAAATAAAACTAAAAAACGAACTAAAATAATATACTACATGACGAGGTCACATAAACTGACATAGAATCTTGCATGTTGCACGAAACCAAAATCACGTTTGATGTTCTACGTTCAAATAAATGTATGACGGCGGATCTCGTGACGGGCGGTGCGGGTTATTCTGAACGTTTTATATGCGGCGTCTAATGAAGTGCAATTTGTTTATGTTGAGTTTATTCGAGTTGATGACCTTGTTATGCAGTTTGAGTTCGGTAATGTAAGTTTTTTTTTACTGTGGCTCAAATGGGTGTTTTTGAGGTTCCACGTTCAAATAAATGTATAGCAGCAAATCTCGTGATGGGCGCCTATATTAAGTGCAATTTGCTGACGTTGAGTTTATTCGTGAAACTTGTTGGTGAGTCTGTGACCTTGTTATACAGTTTGAGTTTAGTTTGTAAAAGTTTTTTATTCAGTGGATTTAAAGTGTGTTTTTGATGTTCCACGTTCAAGTAAATGTATGGCGGCGGATCTCGTGTCGGTTGGGGGTGGCGGGTAATTCTGAACGTTTTACATGTGGGCGCCTAAATGAAGTGCAATTTGCTTACTTTGAGTTTATTCGTGTAACCTTTTGGTTAGTTTGTGACCTTGTTATGCAGTTTGAGTTCAGTTATAAAAGTTTTTACAATTTGAGTTCAGTTAACGTATTTTTATAGTGGCTTTGTGTTTGACTAAAATAAATTGATAGTGCAAGTTTAGCAATGATTGTAAAGTGAATCTAAAATTATAATGGTATCCAACGCTTGTTCTTGTATATTTTAATTAATTGAATATGGATGAAGTTGCTGGCAATTGGATGGATAATGTACTTTTTGTTTTTCTACTTAGTTTGAATTTGAAGGATTTATAATATATAAACTATAGCTGTATCTGTAATTTAAATAAACTTTATTATGTCGTTTATTTATCTTTTTTCTTATTTTATTACATTTTTAAATATTTAAAAAAAAACTTAAAAAACATTTAAAAATATAAAAAATAGAAGCCAACCGGTATCGGGAACAGGGTCCAAGCTACCGGTGGTTAGGGCTCCAGAGACAGGAACCTCCTCACAATGCGAGCCGTATCGAGGACTGCCTTCTGTATCAGACCCTTGATAAACTTTATTATTATTATTAATAGGTTCGAGAGTTTTTGAGTCTCGGCTAATGTTTTTTAGCTTGTATGCAAGTATAGAAAATTCCAAAAGAAATGATTATTCTTGTCATAATAACAACAGAATATGAATAACCACCCATCTAAAATTTGGTACCTGTTATGGTTCCCTCACGGTCCTTTGTTATGCAAATAAACTAATTTGTATTTGTATTAACCTCTGAAATACCTTTTACAGCCTTTACATAGGTGAGCCTCACTATTTAGAGAATTATCTGAATTATTATTTTAGTAACATTGATTAATATTTGGGTAAGTTCTACATGTATTTTAGTGTGTACTTTTTAGTAAAATATGAAATGTTTAAAGTCATTTACAAATTATATTTCACAATTTTTTACATCCGCAAGAGAACCAAGGTTAGAGACATAGCCCGAAGAATTGCCAAACTTAAGTGGCAGTGGGCATAGCAAATCGCTCGCAGAACGGATGGTCGTTGGGGCAGAAAAGAACTAAAGTGGCGACCGCGTAGTGGAAGACGCAGCGTTGGAAAACTTCCTTCTAGCGACGACCAAGTCAAGGCTGTTTCCATCCATAGGGATGCGAAACGCACAAGTCGACGTGACGTTAGGGGGAGGCCTATGTCCAGCAGTGAGCGTCTTTCGGCTGAAATGATGATGATGATGACAAATTTTACTGTTTTTGGTTAGAAATATTTTTTTACGAGTATGCACACATGCACAGCATGTGCGAGTGTACAGCATGTTGTCCAAACTTTATGTTTGTCGATAGTCTCTAATCAGTTAGTTTAACTCTAAAAGCTTTTACACATAACAGATAGTATAAAACAGGATGTTCAAAGTTAACAAGCTTTCAATATTGTGCACATTTTCATAGATATCTGTCAATGTTATCTGTTGAACTGCTAACTCAGTTAAAGTTGGTATGAAAAGTTTGGTTTGACGGATACGGCAAAAACATATCGGTTCTAGGCTGGCTAGTATCAATTCGGAGCTAAATATAACTTATTTTTTTGTACTATGAGTTAGTACTATTATGCCGAGAGGTGATTTTAAATTAGGGGTAACTAATAAAATATGTTAACCAATTCGAAGAAATTTCATCTTTATGGAGCATAATATAAAACAAAACTAGACGTATCAAAGTATATACGTCCAAGTCCAGACAGCGAAGTTGTTCTGGCAAAGTTAGTTAGTTCTTGAAAAATAAACTTCCTCTGTAGCTAAAAACATTAGGAAGCCATGCAAAGTCAAGGAGTACAAAAAACGTGAAAGAAACGAACGAACGTGGAAATGTATTTAAAAATAGCTCTTTTGAATTTGGAATCGAATTGTTTGTTACCCCCACAGTTTACCCCGTTCCGTCACATGTTTTAACAAAAGGTCCCACCGGGTAACGTGAATCATTGTCAAAAATACCGGTAAAGAGCGATTCGGTGACTCCTACCGAAGGTTCCGTAATTTGGTAGGGCAATTTGGTGGTACAATATCTATGTTTGAAAATAAAATCTGTTTCTTTGTAAAAAGGTTTTGCTAATTATGAAAAACTGTGTAAGTTAGAGACTTATTATTTATTAGTTCATTTACTCTATGTGTAAGTGGAAAAAAATCTCTCACACAAAAGAGTTGGAATGTGTTCCAGCAGTGGGAATGTTAAAAGGCTAATTATGTAATGTGTTATATTGTGGACAAAAATATTTTTACGTATTCCAAATTCTAAGTCACCATCAGCAGGAGTTGTAATAAATAGCTTATGAAGTGTGCCTGTGACAAACGTCGATAATGATTCTGTTTTTATCATTTCGATACGGAACCCTAAAAATGTATAAAACAGTGATTGCGAATAGCCACGTGATAATGGATAATAAGGCTTTAAAACCTTACCGTAGGACGTACATAAGTGAGTCTCAGCCCGTGTATATCGATTTCTAGGACACAGAGGTCGTTTTATGTTATTGTGAGGTTTTATGGGTAATAACCGCTATTTTGCGCTTAATGGGCATATGCAGACGTTATGGAGTGTCTGGGTTTATGTGAAAGTCACTGCTGTTTGAAATTCAGGTCACAAAACTGAAAATATTGCTTTAAAATCTGGTGTAAACCTTTTAAATGAAATAGTATTCACAAACCTTTAGTGTCCTAATAAT